>OY728158.1:1174263640-1179063640 GCA_963277665.1 Viscum album
TTGATAATATCAGAGATAGATAGGAACACTGTTGTAAACTACCCCAAAACTAAAAACAATACTACCTCCTATCTTCTAGTACACCCTAGAATTCATATAAATATCATGGGGAATTTTAGAAACTTCCATTTTGTTACAATCCAACCAACATGACATGGTATATCGGTTCCCAAGATAATAATGACAAAGCCAAAAGGGAATTCCCAATTCTCCTAGAAGGGAGACTAGATCCTTTACATAAAAAAATTGTCAAAGTGGATGATTTTTTTATCAGAATTATCAATAAATATAAATGATGGAAGATAAAATATTAAGTAATCAGAATGTCAAAAACTCATCATGGTGTGAAGATATAGAAGAAGATAGATATAAATCATAAATTATTTATCACCAAATATATAATTTAATGACCCACTAAGATGATGTCTCGAAATATATATATGAAATGACTGGATCAAGGCTTCACCAGTCAAGAAAACATACCACATCCATTTGGTAGTTTCCTTTTTCCTTGATCGGGAATAGCATGATCAACAAATTTTTGAGGGCAATGGTATGATGTAAACAATATACTTGAAGTACATCACATGATGTTCTATATGAAATTTGAATAAAAACATAATTTATTCTTCAATTTAAATAAATATGGAGAAAAATAAATCATATTCATATTTTAAGTGAAATAAATTTTAATATTAGTTAAATTATATGTATTTCAATAATAGTCTTAAATAAAAATTTATATAAAAATATATGGCATGAATAATGTTTTTCAATAAAACATTTTTGTGTAATAATCAAATAAAAAAACAATGGTTATATTCACTAAGTATCCTTAGATCCTTGCTCTAGGATCCTCACATTACTCATTCAATCAAACATCAATCAATATGTGCACACATACCTAAGGATTATTCCATCATAATATTTTCAATAAACTCCCCATCAAAGAAAATCATGGCAAAAAATTTTAGTCATGGTTTTCATCGGCAATCCATTTCTAGCATGTAAGAGTCCATGTATGCTTGTTCCAATCACCCATAATCTACTCATGATCACATGTTCTATCAATCAATAATTTAGGGTAAAATAATTCTTTTCAATTAAATTCATAATTAATATTACAAATTATTGTTTTTAACTTTCAACATTCTATTTCAATTTCAAATCCAAATTTGGGATTTTTCATCCATTTCATGGATTTCGGGGTCATTCCAAATTTAAATCCATTTTTTGAGAGAATAAACATCAAATAATTTCATCAAAACACTTATAATATCATGCCAAATTTCCTAAAATACTATATAATATTTATAATCCTTTAAAAAGTGGTTTTATTTCACCATTCAATGGATTTTAAAGATATCATAAATGTATTCTCAATTCACAAAAATAAATTGAAAATAAATTTCAAATCAACCAAGAAATAATGGTTTCAAATGTAGTGAAAATCCTTGTGGGACTACCAAACTTTAGTTACATTATAAATCAATCACATGAAATGGAAACTCTAAACTAGGATCCAAATATGAGGAATATAAAAGAAGAGTTCATATAATTAAAATTCATCAAATCAAGGTTTCAATTGATCTAGAGTAGTTAGATTCGTCACTACTAAAGAGGAATAGAGAATAAGAGAATAATAATTATTAATCAAAGGAGGATTCACTTACCAGAGAGAAATCAATAATACTAACTAGAACATTGATCATAAGAAGACAAGTGGTTAGAGGAGCCAAAAATTTCAAAGAGAGAACATCCAAAATACAAAGTATTGAATTAATTTTGATTAAGGGTGATTCGAATTCATAATTGTAATTTTGGGTCTTTAATTTTGATTGTTAGAGGATTCAAATTCCATCAGATGGTTTCTAGGGTTCGGTCGTACTCTTTGTGTGAACTATGGACCAAAACATTAGTCCAAACTAGGATTATAGATACTGTTTCATGGAGTGGATTCAATGGTAAATAAACAATATTTTAACTGTGTACACTTTATCGTGCTACTAGAAAAAAGGTGTACAGTTTAGCCATATGGGGTGGAACCATTCACTAACCATTCTCTCCCCATTATCCCATTCAACATTGTTTTGGGGGGAAGCAAACACTATTTAAACAAAACATATTAAACCATCTAGTTCAATAAGACAAGCCCCATGGTTTAATGGGATGACCAATATGGTCTTCTATAACTGTGTGTGACATGTTCATATACCAAAAACCTCTATACTTTTCCATAGAAACTCATAAAATAAACCAAAACATGGTTCAAAAAAGGTTGTAAGAATCAAGCGATAAAAATTCTTGAGAGCATGTAATGGGATTTTACCATGAATTCGATAGTGTGGTACTCCATATATTGTCCATGTCTTTTAACTCTTCCACCACCTATTATTAGACAACCAATTCTTTAATATCGTCAATCCTAGATATATGTAAATTTAATTGTAATGTACTTATATATAATTAAATAAATAAATCATCTTAATCTATAGGATATGTTGATCAATAGAAAAATACATCAATAACTCCCTCGCTAGACCCCATACTAATCTTCATTCTTACTTATCATACAAAATCATCATGGATTATATGCAAATATCTGAAGTAATATACATAATAAGTAAACTATAAAAAATTCCCTTAGTAATATTTAGTATGTGTATAAGGACCATATAAAGTAATACATTGGTTGTCTATATTTACAGTCAGCCTCCTCATTCCAATGACTATTCTAAGTTAAAATGTACTTTAACCTCATCATCCTAATACAATACTTACATGTTCCAACTCAAGAAGTCCAACCTATAACACAAATAAAATTATTAATATAATATTTTAATCAATTCATTAAAACAAAATCTGACCAGATTTAGTGATGAAAACATGTTTGGCCCCAAAAGATAACTTTTAAGAATCCTTACATAGGTGACCAGATCCAAGGGTACAAATCTATTATAATGGAAGTCATTTTACTAAAAATAACACAAAATAATGAAATATTATTAAATTAAAAAAAATTAGTCTATCAAAATAATAAATAAAAGATCAATTCATATAATAAATAATGTAAAATTTATGAATTTCATAAAACATAACAAAAAAGTAAGAAAAGTACAACTACGGGAAAATAATCTCTGGCCCCCATCATGAGCATTGTCCAACATCTTTTGTTTTTTATACCAACCCTCTTAGTTTTTTGTGTTGGGAAAAAATCCAATGGTAATATAGTGGTTGGGGGTGTTAATGGTTATACATAACCATGCTGAGCGGACACTATTTTTTGATGAATAGTGTTTAATTCTTGAATCATTTTAAAAGGAAAATTTTTATTAAATGAAAGGATTTATGTCATATAATGGTAATATATTAATAAAAATTTAACATGTTAATAAACTATTTCCATTCATCTTATTAAATGCATTCATCATAATTAAATGAGGGATTTGATAAATCCTAATAAAAAGGGGAATAAATATTATATGTATATCCCTCTAATATATTCTCCATGAATGGTTTGTAATTATTATGACAACGGGGCCGAAGTAATTATTTATTGTCAACGAATCATGAATGGGATCATATTGAGTGAACACCCATTTATTAAATTAAATATCTTTAATTGGAAACACCATGCTTCAAGATTCATGGTGTATACAGTATCATAGCATGAGTGATAATAATAAACAAAATTAAATAATGTGGTCAAAGTATAATTAATTAATTAATTAAATTCTAAAATGCTTTGAGATTTGAGGACATACAAATCAAATGAATAATGAATAATGTAGTAATTTACATGTATTTATATGAATGATATTGATATGAAAAAATTTGGGAATCATATGTTGTGGTATAATCTAGTTTTCATTGAAATTATAAATTTCACACTTTTTACCTTTAAAATCATTAATTATTAAATATTTAGTTATGGCATGATTAATGAATTTTTTTATTCCTATTAAAATTAAATCCAGAAATAAACAACACATTCCCAGAGTAATGAATCCATAAAAAATTTAGATAGTTCATTTTCAACGATAAATTATCATTTTACATATTGGGTAGAAATACTACAAAAATGCCCATGAAAATTCACAATCTTCAAAACTAAAATTATTGTATTTCACATAGTCTATAAAACTTTTAAATATTTTGATCTTATTTGGAGTTCTATTTCCATGAAATTATTTGGGTATATGATATTTTAGATGGAATCCATGTACATTTACAAAGCATGGAATATTGTAGATGCACATAAAGGGGTATTCCCATATGATGAATGTGAAATTTTAATAAAAAAACATCTCAAATCATATATTTTCTACATATAATTATTTTTATGGTTGTAAAGGGAAATACTACATTCATTCTATTAATTTCAGAGAACTTATCTCACCAAATTCAACTATAATATCAATTTTGATTTTTGTACTCATTTAATCTCATTATAAATTTCATGTAAATCATATAGATTTAAAAACCACTTTCTAATATGTAAATTTTGTCAAGAATATGTTAATGAAATTCATTAAATATTTTTATGAACTAAATGGAGTTAATAAGTTTTAGATGTTACAATGGTCCTTTTATGTTCTCAATCAACCTTAATAAATATAGAACATATATTTTAATCATGAAAAAAATGTGTTATATAAAACCCATATATGATTCATGAACATACATTGAAGTTGATTAGATTATCATAATATTTTTGGTAAATTATGTGGATGAAAAACTAAACATTTGAAATAATATCTCATTTTTTTATTAAAAAATGGAATGGTTTAGAAAAATATTACTAAGGAAATATATTATTTAAGGAGTCTATATGTTGGGTATGATTGTATGTTCCATGACCAGAATACCAGAATGGTATCTAGGTCATGACATAACTACACCTAAAGTGAACCTCTCAATATCCAGAAGTAGATGTAAACATTCGATGTTGAATAATATTTCAGTAGGATATGGTTTTTCCCCTTAATATAATAAAATAAAAAGTAATCCTTACACCAATTTTTTTACAAAAAACATTATAAACAAATCATACTAAGTTTACAATAGGTTATCCAATGGATGAAAACTATTATAATAACAATACTAAATTATTGAAATTATATGAAGATCAAATCACATATTACAATATCCCAAAAACGTCTATAATGTATAAACTGTATATGAATCAAGATAAAATATACAATTTACATAATTTGATTTCCAATGGATACCTAAGTAAATAAATATGAAGATTTATAAAGAGAGGAACACTTAAGTGAATTAATGTCGATATACCTTACATAAAAGCATAATTTATATTGAAAGAACAAAAAAGGAACCCAAAAACTCCACCCATGCTATAAATCATATTAGAACAAACTCCCGTACTCTGACACTTTTCCCTAACATAGATCATAAACAATTTAATGTTTATATATATCATAAGGAAACATATAAAGAATGTTTATAACACTTCCCAACAGTTTTCTCCACCCATCCTTTAATTTTTTTCATAAACTAATCTTATAAAAACCCTGACCCTATTTTCATAGAGCTGATGGTTACATTGTTACATAGGAACTAGATATAAGAAATCACATCCCAATAGAAGGAATATTTTATTATTAATTTAAACTAGATAAATATTTAATTTTAAATTTAATTTGAAATCATAAAATGAAGCACAATATTTTCTTTGAGAAAACCATTTCCTCCATTATCACATCCCCTCAAACTAATCATAAAATGAATCCTATTATCTAAGGGAAAATAAATAATGAACTGGATGAGAAAAAATGCTCATTAAGGGTATGAATATAACTGATTCTAAATAAATTCATGAATAATATGGTAATAAATAAATAATAATATAATAATTCCACATAAGTAACCACAGGACCATAAAACATAACCACATATATCATAACTAATAATATAATCACATGGTAATCAATAAATGATATTTGATTATGGAATTCATATTTTCATACATATAAAAATGTTTTCTAGGCCTTGTTCCAAGACATCATTACAATTAAGTCCATGTTCTCAAACATCTTATATAAATTGGAATGGCCAGAGACAAATACCAAAGCAAGTTTTTTTCATGATAACTATCAATGCATTAAGGCCCTATAAAGGGCCCCTACCAACAAATAATATCTACAATTAGTTCCTCATATAATGTGTTGAAACATAATAAATGTAAATATTCATATTGTAAATATAAAATATTAAATTTTAATAATATACCCTATCAATAATCATAATCATAATCCATCCAATGTAATATAGAGAATGGTATCAAAAAAGTACATCCCAAGTGAAATTGATCATAAATCATCTAGAAAATAATAATGATGTTATAATTACAATATATTCCTAGTATATCCTATGTAAATAAGGTTTTAATTTCATTAATGAAAATAAATAACATTAAAATTTCATTAAACAATTCTTGAGGGAGATACCCCTTTAAATTTGAAAATATCTTTTTTTAATCTAGAATATATGTGAAAACATTTTTTTAATAAAATCATAGAAAATAATACATAAATATTCAAAATAAAATTGTAATCATTAAAGTGGAAAATTGCATTCATTTTGTATATGTTTAAAAAAATCCATTAATAATGTTGCAAAATGGCCAAAAAGTACGCCATTCATATAATGACCAGAATATTATTCTAACCCATTTTTAAAAACAGAAAACAAAGTAAAAAATATTTTTAATAAATAATTTTGTGAATTTCAAAAGCATTATTGAAAATATTTTCATAAATCTTGGATCTGAAAGAAAAAAGGATTTTAAATCGAAGGGATAAATAAAGTCATCATTTCATAAAACTATTTTCTCAATCATTTTAGGTATCAATGAAAGAAATATGTTACTATTAAATAAAATGTTAATGAATAAACAGGGTGACATAAACAAGAATTGGTTTGAGAAATAAATTTCCAATAATTCTTCTAGGTAGTCATAAACGTAAAATAACATGATTAGTGATGAGATTAGGAAACAAACAGCAACCACATAGGTATATTTTGAAATATAGGACCCATGAAAGTAAGAACATAAAATGAAACTTTAAATGAAAATATAATAAAGATATTCATGATATAAAATATTAAATTGGTTTTTTATACACCATAAAAAATAAATAGGTGGTGAATATAGAATTTGTGCCCCAAAAGTAAAATTGAGATGAGAAACCCATACCTTGGGTCTAACATTCATTGTACTCATTTGAACCTCATTTATAATAAATATATTATTATTTTAAATATATTATAGCACTATAATAATATATATTACTCCATATATTACTTACTAATAATATTTCATCACTTATTTATTACCATTCCTTTTTAAAATAATTATTTTGATTAATATTGTCTTTGTTTTCCCACTACGTTTCAATTCATTAGTTTCATTATATTTATAGTGATTATGTTTAAATAATATCCAAAAATTAAATGCTGATATGAAATCATATATATTAATAATATATTTACATGTAGTAATCAATAAATGTTAGAGATAGAAAAATAATCATCATTGTTCTTGGAGATGAAAGACTATACATATGCATGAGAGTTTTATTACTTTTTAATGGATAGAACTAGTGAATGATATATTATTATTTATCTTAAAATAATCAATATTATATCAAATAAAGAATTTATTTTCACAAATTTCATAATTATTACCATCCATGTAAAATATAAAAGAGAAAATAAATGACACTGCTTCGTAGAGGTGGTAGTCCACATATACGCAAGAGCGATGTTATTGTTGCCAAAAGTATTGAAAGGTAAGAAGGTAGATATGAGATTATAATTAAATTAGTATATATATTTCATAAATATATATTATAAACATTAACTCATAATAATTATACATCAATTAAATATTCTACTGAAATATGAGTTGTATTGTACTGTCGAGATGGTAAGCTTTACGTATTAACGAATACAAGCTTCGCTTCCCATTTTGAGGGGAAAGAGGGTGGATAATGGTGGTTTAATAATAATGATAAAATTTAAATGTTTTTAAGATACATAATTTTAAATTTATTGATAAATAACATATAGTTTTTGGAAGCAAGAGGAGAGGATAAAAGATAATGTGACTAGTTATGGCGATTAATACATATTTGGAATAACTCCCTTGGATATCCTTTTAATGGTCCTATGGTTGGTATTTTGGGCATCCTAGATCCTCTATTATGTGGATATGTAAATTTATAATATATTTTGGTATGGGATGGTTTATCTAAAAGAATCAATGTGTTATAAATTTGTTAAAGGAGGGGACTCCTTTTATAATTGAGGGGAGGGGTATTATTTTAATTTCCTAAAATAAAAAATTAATTTAAATAAATTTTATTGTTTAAATGGATAAAAATTTATTATATTGTTATATAATATGAGTATTAATCAAAATACTCCCATTAGGAAATTTTGGGTATGTTTTCACCCTTATATTTTACATTTACCTCCCCCCCTCGTTACCACTTTTGAGAATTATCATAATATTAAAAAATTTGTACTCATTAAGGGATAATATTCACAAGTAGAAAATTATTTATAAAATCACTTTTATAATGTGGGTTAAACACAATACAAGTTATAATATTTATGACTTTATATTTTATTTTTGGTTTTATGAAAAAATGATGCCAAAAAATATGTATAATATTTTTGGCATCAGTTTTAGTATAAACTGATGCCAAAAATATCATCTAACATATTTTTCACTTCAGGTTTATTAAGACTGATGTGAAAAATAAAAAGAAAACATTTATTTTCAGTGTTGGTTTAAGAAAAAATCAATATCGAAAAAAGAAAAATTAAAATTTTTTAATGTTTATTTTGGTAAAAATTGATATTAGAACTCTTTTAAGAAAAACCCCTAACACTGAAACCTTTTTTGAGTGTAGCTCATTATTTCATTCTCTCAAGAGAATTTTATTTTTATGGATATCTAAACCATTCTGAGTGAGGTTGCGATGGTTTTTTTCTCAAGTTAAAACAATTTTTCACAAATTCTAATCATCAATCCTTCGTCCATCCGCGATTCAGGTTTATATGCCATCTCTTTAACATTTATTCGATCGATTGGCATGAGGAATATTAGTTTTTCATTCTTTTTTGTTGTTCATTTTTATGTCATAATTACTCTTTTGAGTATTTTTCTTTACATCTTTATGGGTCATCTATCATGTTCGAGTCACACGATGATTAGAGGTTTTAGCATGTTTTTTGTTCATTTTATTTTTAAAATGTTTTAATGATTTTTTTAGAGTTCATTATACCATCGAATTCAAGGGTTGTTATCTATAATCCTGATTAGTATAGTATTGTAAAAATCCTCAATTTTTATGTGGTTTATAATAAAATTTTGGATTAATTCATTAATGTTTTATTCATAATTGGATTTAATTAATCATTTGTTTTTATGAATTTCAATTTTAATTATTCAGTTTTTTTAAAGTCTGCTTAATTATATAAATTATTTATTTATTGGGATTATAAAATTGATTTCTTCTAAGTTATAACTAATATGAATATTGAGTTATCTTTTGACTAATATAGGAAGAACGATAGCAGTGTTGTTTGATAGTCATTTAAAAATATCTATGTAAAATTGACAAAAGTATATTTATTCTTTACCATGGTCATTAATAGTTGTTTATAATCACATATTTAAATAAAATAATTACCTAAAATAATTTAATTTTTATTTTATTCTTTATAATAATTCTTGATTTCTCACCAGATCAGAAATTTTTTTAATTATTTTTTTTAATCTATTTTTTCTCATATATATTTTCAAATGTTTATATATTTTATTGGTATATATATATGTTTGTATATATGTATATATATGTTTAGTTAAATTATCTATATTTTTTATGTTTTTATTCTAAATAAATCATCTACTACTTTACTAGGGACACATCAAGAAAAATAAATACCTATAGTATCTTAGTTTTTACTTTATATTTAATAATCGTTAATATTTTATGTATGAGAACCAATAATTTTTATTGTATGATTTTATGATTGATATTTAAATATTTATATATATATTATAATATTTATATGTTTTAATATATTCACTAAATATATTAAGATCTCTGGTATTGAATGGATCATAACTGGATAAATTTAAAAAGAACTACTAATGAATATGAAAAAGGAGTTGATAATTTTTTTGAATTTTTAAAAGATAACCACAAAAAACAAATTTTATTTTCTATTCATGTGTGATGTTTTTAAATATGATAATGTTAAATTCTAGAGGAATATTGGATTATCTCGTTTTCAATGATTTTATCCTTAATTATAAACATTGGATATGGCATGGTGTAATTAATGTAAATTGAACATCTAATATTGATGAAAATATTCATGAAGACAAAGTGGATTGCATTGAAGAATTAATTCCTGATTTTGGTGTTGAGAGTGCTTAAAAAATTTAAACTATTGAATGATTTAATGGATATTATGAAAAACCGTTATTTGATGGTTTTAAATATCCAATGTTATTATTAGTTTTGAGAATTTTTAACATCAATAAAAAAAATAATTAGAGTGATAAAGGTTTTTCCAACTTATATGAGCTATTAATATAGATACATCCGGAATGAAATGAGATTCCATATTCCATTTAAGAGGAGAAAAAAATATTAAGCTCTTTAGGATTAGGGTATAAAATGATACGTGATCTCCCCAATGATTGTGTGTTGTATTGGAATGAATTTTAATTTTTATTCAAAATTTCATACATATAGAGCATATTTGTATAAAATGGATGAATAAGTCATTTCAGATTCATTCCTTGGGACTAAAATCTAACCTCATGCTAAATCAAATAATTTCATTTCATAATCGCTTCATATAATTCCTATAAATTAACTTGGATTTAATCTCAAGTACTAAAATAAAATATCCAAATAAAAAATTTGTATATTCCAATAAATCTTCATTTGAAGCATCTATATTCAAATTTAATTGACTCAAATAGCTTAATATGTCATTCAGATGAATGCAGCTCTAATATTAAATTACATCACTATACTCACTCATCATAATGGAAGAGATTTGAAAATAAATTTCATGACATTGTAAGTGAAGATAGAAATATCATGATGAGAGTGTGTATAGATGGAATGAATCCATATCAGAGTATAAGTAGACAACATAGTTCATAGTCTATTTTTTTGTTAGTTTACAACTTATCCCCATAAATAAGAATGTTGAAAAAATATGTTATGTTTATCTAGATGATTTCTCGACAAAAACATATAGGAAATGATATTGTTGTCTATATTTCACCATTTATGGATGAGTTGAAACTTCTATCGTAGGATTGTGTTAATGTTTTGATGCATACAAGAAAGAGTATTTTTTTGTGTTATGATAATGTTCAGTATAATTGATTTTCTACTATATGGACACTTTTTCGGATACAGTATTATGGGACATAAAGCAGGTCCAATTTTTAAAGAAGATACTTCATATTATCAACTGTAGAATGGATAGAAGACAATGTAACTTGGAAATTGATGATTTTTGTGAATTGATCATCCTTATCATAGATTTAAAAAGGAATTTAACATTTTATAGTAATATAACTACCCCCACAACCTTTTTCAGGTGAATAATATTACAACCTGGTGAAAAATACTGAATCAACATTTGGAAAGAAAAGTAGTTATAGAATTCAAAAATACATATTGAAGAATCAATATAAGTTTAACTATTTATTTGATATTTTTTGAGATAAAACATAACATTTATTTTATGCATGATGATAAAAAATATATGTGATAGTTTGATTGGATCATTATTAGACATAAATTGAAAGACAAAATATCGATTTAATCATTGATTATACTTGATAGAAATTGGAATATGTTTGGAGTTTTCTCCCAAAATGAAAGGAAACATTATGGATTTACCTTATGATTATCACACATTAAGAATTTGTGAGAAGATAAAATTTTTTTTGTGCCTGTATAGTATAAAATAACACTGTGTATATTCTTTAAATGTGAATAATTTCATGTCTGTGAAGGATTGAAATTTTTTAAGAAAATTATCTCATGACTGTCATGTATGCATGCAACAACTGTTGATGATCGCACTGTGTGGTATATATTCATGAGCGATAAGTAATAAAATCATCAGGTTATGTAATTTTTTAAATCAATTTTTCTCATAGTAATTAATCTAAATTTTTTAAATGAGATGAAGAATGAAGCATCTATTATACTTCTACAACTAGAAATGTATTTTCCACACACATTATTTCACATAATGGTTCATATGGTGATTTCATCGGTGTGGGCGATACGAATATGTGGGCTTGTTTATTTACACTGGATGTATCCTTTAGAATGGTATATGAATATTTTAAAAGGATATATTAAAAATCCTTATCTACTGGAGGCCACTATTGTTCAGAAATATGTATCAAAGGAAGTGATTAAGTTCTGTACTAATTATTTGTATAAAGTTGATCATATTGGTCTCCCCATATCTCAATATTTGATAGTTGATAGTGAAGCTACAAAGATTTCAAGCTTAGTGGTAAATTTCATTCCATGTGATGATGTGATGTGGGAACATTTATATATTTTTAAAAATATAGATGATGTTTGATCACAAATATCATCACATATTACTAATTTAAATAGACTATATCCAAAAATAAATGAAACGTAGATGTTGATTTAGCATAAAATACATTTTGTCTCATGGTTTAAAGAGAAAGTAAGAGAAGATATATCTACCTCCGAAATGTTGAAATGGTTCATAGGGGTACCATTTGTTAATGTGATAATGTGGCCTACTATTGTAATTATTGGTTACAAATTTTGCACAAAACAATTTGTTTTAAATATGGAAGTTCAAAATAGTGGTGTGATGGTTATCACTGAAGAAGTTCATTTATCTTGTGAAAAAGATAAACACATAATTTCTTCTATGTTGGCATATTTTGTAGTTCTTGGGAATATATGGGAAAAATAATATAAAAAAACTTGAGACATTTTGTTTAAGTGTAATTGGGTTTATAGAAATAGTGGTTTGAAACATGATTATTGTAGGTTTTAACTGGTTGATTTGAAAATATTTAATATCAATGAGGAAGCAGTTGTCATGGAGACACATTAAAAGAAGTTATTTTTTGTCATTTATCCATCGAATGATCAGTGTTCTACCATTTTTCAATTAAAAAGATACTATTTGGGTGATGTGAATGATGTTGATGATGTTATTAGATTGCATGAGTCTTAATTAATTATTTCATTATTTCCGGATGATTACAATAAATGCAACATAGTCATATTGAATGCAGTATGTAATGACCATGATGAAAGAATATATAAAAATACTAAATTAGTATCCTGATTTTTATAGTAATTAATATTATTTTTATTATTTTTTTGAATAATAGAAATGCGTGAAAATTTTTTAAATTATTTTTTCATCCTTGTTTCTAAATATTTAGTTTTCTAATGATATGAAGGTACACAAAATATCATTACACTTGCTTATGTTAATGTCAGATAAAGAGAGAGAGGAGAAGTTACCTAGGTATAACTATTGTTTCTTATTGATAAATATTCATTAATATATATATTTAATGAATGGAAACTTCTAATTTATAAATTTTTTTCCGTACTACTGATGCGTCTTCATCGAATGAGACTTCCCCTCTTACTATAGTGAAATCAAGTTCTCATGTTGGTAATTATGGTATTACACATTAACCCAAACTTTCACTTTGTCGTGGGGATGAGAGATTATATATTTGTTTTGATGGTGATAATAATACAAATTGGTCAAATTCAGTTCAGTTTAGCAGTTATAAATCAATGAAGAGCCATTGTGGTATTAGTATTTTATATCCTGATTGGATTTACATGGACAAGATGGCGAAACTGCAGCTTTGGGAGGTCATGACAGTAAAATATCTCAATTGATTCATTTTTTACAAATTAAGAATATTAAATATTTTAAATTATATATATCATTTATTCGATTACACATGACATTCAATTTTGATGAAAATTAAAGAAATTAAGAAAAGACACAATTCTTTAGCAGTAGTTCGATAGAGAGATTTTAAATCAAAAATAACAAAAAATAATTTTTCAAGAAAGATAATGTTTGAAAACCAATGTATTATAGATCATTTTATGGATTCAGATACACATAAGTAATTTGTTGACAACCTTCATGATGAAAAATTTCAGGTATGATAATTATTTTATATTATAAAATTTATTATATATTTATTTAATTACATATTAGTTTATTTATATATAAAATGACTCAATGAGATCTCATCAAAATATCTAGTTGAATGATGTAAACCCTTATACATTATCATATAGAGGATATCCGTTATTAGAGTATAAAATGGTTGAAGAAAATTTTGGGGCATTATGTGCTCAAAGTTTTAGTGTTTCAAAAGAGTTATAGTTTGGTCCTCCATCTCTTTCCCCTCACCATAAAAAATGGAAACGATAGAGAATAAGGAAAAATAACAATTATATTTCATAGGAAGCAAGGGAAGTAGCTGATATAATTATATGTATTTATTATTTATTTTTCATAAATTTCTCTATTTTATAAATTATAAACACTAATATATCAATTTCATTTTTAATTTTAGGATGAACCTCTAGAGTTAGAGACACTGGGATCTTTTATCCTAGAGGTTCATAAGGGAATCCTAGTCATTGATTTATAAAAGGCAGAGCATCGCCAACCATGTTAGGGGATTGCAAGAAGGTTTTATTATTCAAAATTATTTTGGTCAAAGTATGTAATAAAAAGACCAAGAAATAGTATCCTTAAAAATAGATATGGAAGAGTTTAAATAGTTTATTGGTGGTAAAATTCAAGTATTCATTAAATAGGCTTTGTTAGAACACATTACTTGATATTCACAGTCTACACAGCCTTCCCAGCCATCATATCCTTCCCATTCTGGTCAGTTAGTTGTGCAGCCTCTATAGCCTTCCTTGCTAGTCTAGCCTCTCAAACCTACCTACATTGATCCTCCTCCTCCTCACTCGGACCAAACCCTATATTGTATGTTGTTTGCATGAGATCCTCGTATACATATTGTTGTGTTGGGAGTCGTTCAGTTTTTGGAGGATTCTACAGATCACCAGCCTCTACAAATGAGTCAGGTTAGAGTATCAATACTTGATATTATCGATCCTAATGCTCTACTACCATTTCAAACTGACAAGATTACCATAGTTGGGTATTATCTGGGTTATATTTTACATCTTACAACTATTCTTTTTTTCTATATTTCATATAAGTTATGTTTCGTTTAATATTAATTACTTATTATTCAAAATGTCTTATAATTTTTTCTAACATTTAACTTATATAGGATTATCTGAAAGAAAATTAAATTTCACAAATAAAACAAAACATTTAGGAACATTCGACTTTAGATACTTTTGATATTTCTTATGGGATACAAATATTATCATTGGCTTCTTCTTCGTTTAATTATATCTATACGATATAAATTACATCTGATATATACTGAATATATAATCTATTGAGATTACTCAAATAAGAAATCAGGCATCTAGATTATTTTAAATATCTCGGCCAGAATTTTTTGTAGTTGATTTCCACGTAAGTATGTTGATGTTTAAATTTATATTTCTTCAATAATATTTTGTTTAAATTAACTAACAATATTTCATTTTAAAATTAGGTATCGAAACATGTTTTTTTACAAAATGATAGCACCTGCATTGGCATTTATAAATATCCAGAATACATTTTTATGAAAGTTAAACATCTGAAGAATGCTAATAGAGTTGCATATGTCTATGTGGGATTATCACAGATAGAGATTGGATGTTGGTTTTTTACATGTACTGATATGTAAGAATAGATATTTAATTATGAACTAATGATAATTATATTTTAACTAGTTGTGAAACTATTGTATTTTAGGGGAAATTATATGTGAGACATATTTTTCCTAAGTGAATGCATGTTATATTGATTTTTTCCTTTATCATGTCCTATTCGTAAAATATTCTTTACCTTATTAGACATGTAATTTTTCTTGTTTTTTATAATATATTTATGTTTAATTATAATTTTTTAATCATGTATTATTATATTTTATATATGAAAATGCAGATCATGGAAAAACTTTAACAAATAACACATGTCGATAAAGAAACCAAATGCACTCCAATATGTGGATGTAAATTTAATTAATTATTATATTAGATAGTGTTATGATTTATTGATATATATATATATTGGTTTTTATTATCAAAATAATGGTTTATAACCACAGTTTTATCGTCAATAAGGACATGTAGAATGTGGTTATTATGTTTTATGATTCGTGTGAGAGATAATCAGTATTGGGGTAACTAATGAATTTGTTATATTTGTTATATTAATTTTTGATATTTTTTATTATAGTTCTATTTTTTCAAATATTATATAATTCAATGTTATTGTAGACATTCAATGATGAAATGTCTTACACCTAAAGTGAACTTACCCATCTTCGATCTTTGTTTGTGAAATATTTCTTTAGTCTGATTATGATTTGAGGTATGTATATTCAAATGTTTATCAATAATATTACATTTTCATAATAAATTGTGGTCAAAAAAATAATTTTATTTTTATAATAGTTGATTTAACATAATGATATCAAATTAATTCTTCAACATTAACCAACACTGATCATTTTACAGATTTTAGGTTTGTATATTTTAATTATACATTTTAACACAAATGTGTAGATAATTTTATGATAAAAAATATAAAAGCATATAATTTTTATATCATTTAGTCAATGATAAATGGTTTTATAATATTTTTATACTATTTTTTTGTTACATGGATGTTTATTATTTTGGATGTTTATATTGTGAATTTTCTAAAAAAAAATTATCTTTCGATGTTGGATTTCATAAAAAAAGACACCGAAACATTTTTTAAAAATTGAGGGGATTTCAGGGATAGTATGTTAAATAATATGTTTTTCAAATCGTTTTCAAACAACACGACACTGAAAACTATCCGGTGGTCAATTTTTGGCATCAGTTTTTATAAAAACAGTTACTGAAAATTAGTGTTCCACATCAATTTATTTGTAAAATCGATGCAGAAAGATAATATCTTTTCATTGTCAGAATCTGTATTCGAAAACTGATACTAAAAACCTTGTTTTTAAAAACCCTTTTTTAGACATCGGTAAAAATAAAATGCCAAAAATTCATAACAACCAACGTGAAATACATTTTTTTACACTAATGAATGTTATTATTGAATGAAAAGGTACATGGTTATGTTTTATAAACATATCCCATCCATTTTTCCTATTATAATATTTTTATTAATTTGAAAAAATAAAATCAATTATTATTTATTACAAAATTTCATTAATTTCATTTTTAGCACAATTTAATTAATTTAGCTTTAAATACAACATTACAAAGTTTAAATTTGAAAATAATGATTTCCAAAATCCTTAACATGTTATATAGATATATAATTTTCAAGTAAAACATTTACTCATTCATATTAAAAAAAATTTAATATTTTTAAAAAGATTTATTATATTTTCTGGTTAATTTAATAAATATTGTATAAGCATTGAAAATATTTTTAATTAATATATAATTTTTAAAAAATACAAATAACATAATATCATGAAAATTATTTCATTAATCCCTAAGTAGATATTTATATTCACTCATAAATTTCTTTTGTACCTATGTTGATATATAAGAGACATTAAAAACTAAGAGGGTGACAGTTTGTAACTTTCATTGCTTTAAATATTTAAAATGACTTTTTTTTGGAGAAATGTACATAAAAAATTATTTTATCATAATATGACTTGTGAATAATTAAACTAATCATGTATGAATTAGGATGAAGGATTTTGGCCTTAACACATATTTTTAACCCTGATTATCCTAATTTACCCTTTTACTGAGGTGATAAATTTTACCACAATAACTTTTTATAATGGAAAAATTAAAATGTGAACTATCCAGGAGACATGATTCTCTTGAATTAAAAAATTGAATCTGTTTTATCATATTCAATATATATATATATTAATAGAAAAAATTAATTTTAAAATAATTTCACAAAACACAATGAAAAATACTTTTAGAAAAAATGCAGTTTTTAAAAATAAAATAAAATTTTATTCATATATTATTCATATAAAATATTATATGAGAATTAAAACATTAGATTGACTATATATTAAATATATTAAATTTAAATCATACACCAATAGAGATCAATTTAATTTATTATAATTAATATCCATTTCACTCAAAAACATTAATTCTATTTTTAAATGATTTAAATTCTCATTTCTAGTTAATTAATTACTAATGATTTTATTTTATGTGTGTGTACACCATATACTTTTCATCATTTTACTACTAATATCCATACCCTTGAAACAAACTGTTAGGAAACAACTATTAACTTAAATAATAATATTTTAATAATATATCATGGTTTATTTAGACCTTGTGTTTATTATAACACACGAAATTGAGGAAATTTAATTTATTTAAAGGGAAATATAATAAAAAATATCATGATGTAATATTATACCCCTCATAAATAAAGTCTTCACTCACAATATGAACTTTTTTTCAATAATCAATAGTTTCCATTTAAAAAATTCTCTTGCGGGAAACCCTCCTTCTAAAAAGTGTAAAAAACCTCTTAAATTAGTGAATGGGAAATATAATGGTCACCTCAAAACTAGATTTCAAAAAATAGGATAAAATTTGCGAGAGTGAAAAAATGGACATGGAAGAGACTAATAATGCACAGAGACTAGTAGATAGTGATAGAGATTATGTTTATGATAATTATAACCCTTACAAAACCATAAATCTTTGTTTTATTATATTTCCACTGATTTCATTGTAATAATTATTAATAGATAATGTTTTTTAAGTAATTTTTATAAATTCAAGAGATTATTTTTCAATCTAGATAGTAAACATGATAAAATAAACATCCATGATTTCTTTCTATATCATAAAAATGATCACATCATATGGGTTTTCTTCGATCAATTTTCACTTCATCCATTACTCTAATAAAGGGGTATTCGAGATTAATTGTTCATTCCGGAAGAACTTTTATTGATTCATAAGATCCATAATTCATTCAAAACCCTATATATATTTAAAAACCCAAAATGGTTATCATAGGTTATCCAATATGATAAATAATACTTTGACCTTCAATAATAATATCAAAAGATCAAAATAATTTATTATATTAATACATAATCGTAAGGATCCTTGAAAATATATCTAACCATATCAGATCGCAGAAAATTGATCAAACATGTCTACCAATAAAACATAAAGTAATTCATAATGTTATATTTCAAATATGTGAATACCTTTATATAATTTTCTAATTACCTAAATCACCTTTAATTTTATCCTTTTTCCATATATCCCACTAATCCAAAAATGTACTATACTTCTTTATAAATCAATTTTTCATTAAGTCACGACCAATTTTCAAGGTCACAAATACTACCCCATTAATTTTTTTTCAATTCCAATCATCACTTTGTCCTACCTAAACATTATATAATCATTATTAAGAACATAATAAGGGGTATATTTCCCTTATTTGTATATTCTATAAAAATATCCTCTTACCACTAAATCACTTCTAATGGTTATAGATAGCATTCAAAATATTCATTAAAATCAATAAATAAGATCTATTTCATCACGATCCTTATACATTTTAGGGTTATTATATTATTTATAAAATACTTCTACAACATAATTCATGAATTCCAATACAAATTAATTTAATCATTATCCCTTAGCTTATTCTGAGGTATATAACCTTGACATTAGGGAATTATTTGTATAGTTCAATGTCTCCTTATAGTAGAATTAATGAAATTATATTATTATTTCTTACTCTTCAATTCACTCACCTGGTATCCTTTCCATCCATTTTAATGTAAACTCCAATTTTTTCAATAATGTACCGGGGAGATTCTTTCAAAAATTATCATGTGTGGGAAAATCCTTCTTTTCCTTCGTCCTCTTCCCATTTTTTCCATATTTCCCATTTCTTCTCTTTCATTCCTTCAATGAAATAATATTTTTCTAAATATTTCTCTATATTGATAGCACAGGTTATTATAACCATATATGATCAGAATGTTGGGGATACTAGTTCCATTCGAATGATTTGTATTAATACATCAATGAAACAACAAATATAACACATTAGATTACGTATAAAGTTTAAAAAATTCCATGTTACCTTATAATGGTAGCCTGAAACTTAGTAATATTTTCTTCTTCCTTTTGTCTTATGCTCAATAATTGTCAATCCATATCTACTAATTGTTCACGAGGAAAATAATTTTTTTAGAAAAGTTCTTTATAACACTTTAATTCCATAATTTCTATTTCCACTTCATCCATTATATTTCTAATCATGAAACACTATTGATTTGTATCCCCTGATAGGTGATAAAATATCATGAAAACCTTCTCCCATTCATTACATCCCAATGAGAGAAATATCTTGTCTATGGAACATATATATTTCTCAGGAATAAATGGATTTTTAGTCCCATTCTGTAATGTAGGTTGTGATGTATGAAGTTATATAGCATTTATAAACCCCATAATATATCAACAACATTCATCATATGAGCAACATTATTGCTTATAACCAGATTCACCTACCCCAAATAGTTATAATTAGATTACATCCTATTATAACTCCAACTCGAACTTCATTATCTTTACTAGAGGGGAAATCCCCACATTGATGAAATGTATTGATATGGTTTCCATTACATATAATAAGATCCTTTTCTAGAAAAATTAATACGATATATTATATCATAACATTATGAACCAAAATGAAAAATTTATACACTAGTGAAAATATTATCATAAATTTAAAAAAATTATTTATAAGTATTCTCGGAATCATAAGCCTGGTTTCTTTTATAATATTTTCATGGTTAATCATATTATTGAGTTACCTAATATATATTTTATTAAATATGGTTTCCAATGTTTTTATTAATCCTTCGTTGATTGCAACTATAAATTACCTAATCCTTGAAGCCCATATTTGGTGGTTACTTTATTACATTGGAACTAGATAAAAGAAATCTCATCCTAAAGGGAAAAATAGTTCACTAGTCTTGAAAAACTAGATTCATTCTTGAATGTGACATTACATTTGAAATCATAAAATACAATAAATTTTATTTTATTTAGAATAATATTTTCCCCTTTATCATAACCCTTTCTAACAATCATAATACACTAATTTTTTATCTAAGAAAATATTAATATAGGAAAATGTTGATATCAGATTCCCAGTAAGAGTATGCATATAGTTAAATCTAGAAAATAGGAATAAAAAATATGGTAAGAAATAAATGAAATAATTCAATATAAATATCCCTAAGAGGTCAAAACATAACCATAGATATCATTAATAATCAAATAATCACATGGTTTTCAATATATGATTTCATAACAATTGAAGGAATATTCTCACACATCTGAAAAAACCATAATGGAATTGTCCCAAGACATATATACCATCAAGGCCTTGTTACATTATATCTATAACATCATGAACTAATACTAAGGCATATTACATAAATTTGTAAGGCCACACTTAAATACCCAAGATATTTTTTCTCATTAGATGTATCGATACATCGAGGAGCTATAGAGGGCTTCACCCATTAATTACTAAGTATAATTAATTACTCATATGAAAGTAGTTTCATAAAAGATTCAAAAATATTCATATTAAATTGAGGGAATAGAAAATATTAATAATTTCTCCAATCAATAAACATAATCATAAACCATCCATATTAGTAAGGAAAATGGCATCAAAATCGTTCATAGACAATAAAAAATAACCAAAACCATTTAATGTAATAATAATGATGGAATAATTACCACATATCCCTAGTAGAGAATAATTAAAATTATGTTTTTATTTATTAATATAAATACCAAAAAAATAATTAAATACCTTCATGAGGTAAATACCCTTTTTACATTGAAAATAAAATTGAAAAATAATAAAATATTTCTAATTATTAGTAAAAAAAATTTCATAAAATTTAATCACAGAATATTTTAAAGTAAATTTCAATGAAAATTTTATTCACGACAGTGGGAAATTTCATTCATGGTGTATATGATAAAAAAATATTACTTTCATACTATTGTTAAAAGTTCAAGAGCACCTCATTCAAACCAAAAAAAAGACTCATTTCTAGATTCTTTATTAAAATTTTAAAAATTGTTAAATTTATATTTAATAAATCATTTGGTTAATTTTGAAAACGTTCTGGATAATTTTTTTTAGAAACATGGATAAGTAATAAAAAATATTTTAGTCCAATGGGAGAAATAATGTTATTTTTCTTAACAATATTTTCTCAATAATTATATGTGTCAATGAGAGGGAAATTATAATATTAGTGGTAAATACCAATAATAAAAATAGGAGAATAAAATATATTTTGGTTATGAAATAAAAATCAAATAATTTCTCTAAGGAAGACATTATCCTAAAAAAAGTTGAATAATGATGAGATTGTGAAATAAACTCTTAAAACTTTGGAAAATTTTGAATCATAATACACAGGAAAGACATAAGTTAAAATAAAAAATTTAATAACAATAAGATAATGTAATTCATGATATAAAATATTGATTCGGTGTTATATAGACCAAAAAATGAAATAATTTCTGAATATAGCATATGTCATAGTATGACAACCCTGCTTTTATTACAAACTTAAACATGATTTATTACATAAAACTTTACATGATACAACAAAGAAGATCGAGAGGTTTATTGTCTTTGGGGATTAGGATCATTACATAAAAACATAAATCATGAAATACAACATCTTTATTGAAAACTTCCATTACATGACAACTACATTCCCTCGTAGTTAACATTTCATGGGATAACCTGAGGACATACATAAGAAAAGGGTGAGATATAAAGCCCAGTAAGGGAGTACACTTGGAATAACATGAGTACAACACATGTTAGACAACAGGCATATCAATAGAGCATAAAAGAAACATGAACATAAAGGCATGATAAAGAATGATAATCAGAACATGGAAATGTGGCAACAACACTTAACATTGAATTAGTATGAGCCAAGGCTCATTGCACATAGAGCCTGAGTAAATCATCATTTCACATAAGGCATGAGTAAACCATCATTGCACTTGAATTATAATGATTCAACACTCATTGCACATGATTTATCATGATACTATACTTTACCCAATGCATTGGAGCGCTATAACGGCACACCCTTCTTAAACATTTCATTTTATGCATAAGTGTACCACATGGATCATAAAACATGGATTCATACACCATAATCATTTATTCCATGATTAAGGAATGTGGAATTCATACATGAAACTTTGTAATCAATAAGTAAAGGTGCATAAAGGTGGATACCATTGATGGAGAAATGGGCATGGTATCCACTACACAATGGAATTGGCTTAGAAAATCGGTGTGATTTCGGCAGTGTAATGGCGTGACAAAAGAATTCATAAAAATGGTTGATGAGAGAGAAAGGGGTTCATCATAATATTTACATGTAATGGACAGTAAGGAGGTCATATAGATACATGTCCCAATAATAGTAATGGAATTTAGATTCCTGATACAAAATTATTTCTTGAATGTAAAAGAAGAGAGAGAAGTTCCATTCGGAATTTCGGCATAGTAACGGGTGTACATGGGAGGAATTTAATGAGAGAGAAAGTAGAATACCATCATTAAAACAATAAGAGGGAAGTATGGGGGTGGTTTAGAAACCATTCCCCATCATTCATAATCGATATTAATAGGGCAATACAACTTAAAAAAACCGACAAAATTGAGAAAGGAAGAAAAAACCATTACTAGGAAGTGTGCTTCCAAATGCTATAAGGGGGCTTGTGAGAGGATTCTTGGGAGATTAGGGCACCTTGTAAGGATTATATAGAGAGTTGGACATAGTTTGGATGAACTCCAAGGGCTTTGAGTGGGGAGGAAGTGGGAGCTTGGGTGGGTTTGTATAGGAAAGGTGAAGGAATTCTTTATTATTTAGGTTTGGGTCCCCTTGCATTAAATTAATCCAAACCACAAACCATCCCATTGTTTCTGCCCATGGTTTTTGGAAAAGGGAAGAGGAAACAAATATTTTATAAGGCCAAAGTCCGAGCTTCTTAAAATATGTGGGTTGCTTATGTGGAGGCGAGTCACACTCCCATGGAAATTAATTTAAAATGGCAAGGTGTTGAATATTTATTGAGGGGTCCATTAATGCTTTGAAAAGTAATTCAAACAAACCCAAAATAACATTATTTTAATGTTAAAACATATATTGGCTGAACATAGAAATTATAGTATTTTATTACATCACTATTGGGTCATTATGATGTCATAAAACACAATATATATTTAAACGGCATTTAATTTTTACCCAAAAATTTGACTATCTCAGAAAATTATGAAAAATTCACTGTTGGATAATTTTGACATCCTGATTCCAGAAATGACATTTATTTTTTCTAAATAATTTTATAAATATGTTAATTTTCACTTTTAAAATAAAAATCGATATTTATAAAAAATTCACGGGTTTTGACAGAAATGGATTTCAAACCTTAATAAAAAAATTTAATTGCATTCATAATATTATAAGATCATTTATATTTAATAAAAATTAATTTAATAATATTATTATTATATTATTAAAATATTATTTAATTCAAAAAACCCCTAATTTAATAAAATAGATTTCTTAATTAAATAATAACTAAAAACACCATTTCTACATTAAAAACTATTTACAATGTATCAAAAATGACTAGAAATAATATTCATTATTATATACAAAAAAAATGTACATGAACATAGTACTACTTATCTATTACATAACCCCTTAAAACAGTCGCATAAGACCTAAGGGTAAGGTGTGCGATGGTGACAGACTCTTGGGGTGGCTTGAATAACATCACTCGAGTGGTAATTTCAATCAACTTACACTTTTCCCATAGACGGTCACGTTCGACCCTGACATGATGAAGTTCAGCTTGGGCTTGGTCAAGGGAAAAGCCCATGCCACCTCTTATCCGAGCTCCACCAAATGGGCTTCATATGGGGAAATTCTACTGGATGAGGCCGTCGCATCCTTTGTCTGAGTAAATTAGATTTGTTAAAGTCATATATTTATACTAATCATTTTATCACTGTTCATCAGATATGTTATAAACGGTAAAAAATTCTTAACATAAAACCAATGAATTTGACATTTTATATAAACATAAAGAGTCATTTAATTAGATCAAGAGGGATTTTCATTAATGAAACTTTGGTTCGTTACAATATTCCCCCCTTAAGAAATTTCTCCCTCGAAATTTTCCTTTTCCCACACTAAAACAGATGTGGGTAACTTAGCTTCATCAATTCCTCTGATTCCTACGTCACTTCTTCAAACTTTTGGTTTCTCCACAACACCTTGATGAGGGGAATTGTCTTATTTCGTAGAACTTTTTCTCTACGATCTAAGATCTTCACTGGTTGCTCCTCATAAGAAAGATCATCTTCCAATTGTACCACCTCAGAAGAGAGTACATGTGAAGTGTCTGGTATGTACTTCCTTAAGAGGGATACATGAAAGACATCACGTACTTTGGCTATAATAGGTGGATGTGTTATTCGATAGGCCATAGCCCCGACACGATCAAGAATCTTGAAGAGGCCGATGTACCTTGGACTTAACTTCCCTTTCTTTACAAACCTCATGACCTTCTTCCATGGAGATACGCATAGAAAAACCATGTCTCTAAATTTAAACTCAATGTCTCATCGACGATAATCTTCATAACTCTTTTTTCGACTCTAGGTTGCCTTGATATGCTGCTGAATGGTTTTCACCTTCTCCACCATTTCCTTGACCATTTCTGGTCCAAGAAGCATACATTCACTAACCTCATCCCAACATGCTGGTCTTCTGCACCTTTTCCCATACAGGTCTTCATATGGTGCCATTTGGATGCTCGAGTGGAAACAATTATTATAAGAGAACTCAACCAGAGGAAGATGTTGATCCCATCCTCCTTTAAAGTCCATTGAGCACGCTCTCAACATATCCTCATGTTTTTGGATAGTCTGCTTGGATTGGCTATCCGTTTGAGGATGATAGGTCGTACTGTAGTTCAGTTCAGTATTCAGAGCATGTTGAAGACTCTTCCAAAACATAGAGGTGAATCTTGGATCTCAGTCAGACACAATAGATAGTGGTACTCCATGCAACCTTACCACTTCCCAGATATATATATGTGCCAGTTGATCCAAAGATAAATCCTCCCGAATAGCAATGAAGTGTTCAATCTTTGTAAGACAATCCACAACAACCCATATTGCATTGTTTCCTTTGGATGCCTCGGAAGTCCAGTGACAAAGTCCATGGTGATGTTTTCCCATTTCCATTATGGTATGGGAAATGGTTGCATCATCCCCTTAGACATCTGCCTCACTGCCTTAACTTGCAGACACACCAGGCACTTTGATGTATATTCAGCGATCTCCTTCATCATATTATCCCACCAAAAGTTTTCTCGGAGATCTTGATACATCTTTGTGCTCCCTGAGTGAATAGAGAAATCTGAACTATGTGCATCATCCAAAACTTCCTTCTTCAACTCTGGATTTGATGGAACACATAGTCTTTTCCCAAACCACACAATTCCTTCTTCATTAACATTAAACTCCAAGTAATTCCCCTTTTTGATATCTTCCACTTTTTCCTGAATTCCCACATCATCCTTTTGGGCATTATTTAACCTTTCCAAAAGAGACGGTTGAGCAATCATTTGTGAAAGGATTGATGATGTTTCCTTCTCTATGATTCCCATGTCCATCTTCATCAAGTATAAGAAGATTGTATCCTTCTCAATTCTCATCATTGATAGAATTGCTGGGTCCTTTATCCTTAGGGCATCTGCCGCCTTGTTTACTTTCCCAGAGTGGTAATGTATTGAACATTCATAATCCTTGATAAGCTATATTAATCTTCTATGGAACATATTAAGCTCTTTCTCTGTGAATATATATTTAAGACTCTTATGGTCATTATATATCTCACATTTCTCTCCATAGAGGTAATGCCGCCAGATTTTCAAGGCAAAGATCACCGCCGCCAACTCCAGATCATGCGTTGTATAGTTTCGCTCATGGATTTTCAACTTCCATGAGGCATAGGATATAACATTATCATTCTGCATCATCACACAGCCTAATCCCTTCTTTAAAGCATCACTGAAAACAACAAAACGTTCCCCACTTGTGGGTAAAGTGAGCACAGGAGCAGTGATAAGCCTTCTTTTAAACTCCTTGAAGCTTTCTTCGGATTCATCACTCCAAGAAAACCTTACTCCCTTCTGATTTAGCTTGGTAAGAGGGTTGGAAAATCATGAGAAATTCCACAGAAATTGTTGATAATATCCAGCTAACCCCAAGAAGCTATGGATATCTGTTACCGATATTGGCCTCGACCATCCATCAATTGCATCTGTTTTGGAGGGGTCTATAGATATCCCATTGCTTGTGATGATATGGCCTAAGAATGAGACTTCCTTCAACCAGAACTCACACTTTCTGTACTTTTCCTAGAGCTTCTCCTTGCAAAAAGTCTCTAGTACAGTTTTTAAATGCTCCTCATGATCCTCCTTGGTTATGGAGTATATTAGAATATCATCTATAAAGACTACCAAAAAATTTTCAAGGTAATATCTAAAGACTCTATTTATCAGGTCCATGAATATTGTTGGAGCATTCCTGCGTCTGAAAGGCATTTCTATGAATTCATAGTGCCCGTACCTTGTACGAAAAGCAGTCTTGGGGACATCTTCCTTCTTCACCCTTACTTGATAATATCCCGACTACAAATCGACATTGGAAAAGTATTGTGCTCCACACAGCTGATCAAACAAGTCATCAATTCATGGGAGAGGATACTTGTTCTTTATCGTCATTTTGTTAAGTTCATGATAATCTATGAAAAACCGCATTGACCCATCCTTCTTCTTGACGAAGAGGACGGGTGCACCCCATGGGGAATCACATGGGCATATAAACCCTTTATCCAAATTCTGTTGTAATTGTTTCTTCATCTCTTCAAGCTCTACAACAGCCATTCTATATGGAGTTTGGGATATTGGTAGTGCCCCAGGTGTAAGTTCAATTGATAACTCAACATCTCTTCTTGGAGGAACACCAGGAAGTTCCTCGGGAAACACATCCACAAATTCCCTCACAATAGGCATTTTTTCAAGGATGGTTTCTTCCTTGGACTCAATCATCTGAGCCAGATATGCATGCTCATAAGGAAGTAATATCCATGTTTGAGATGATGGAGCTAACGGAGATTCATCTTCCTCCTGACACTTGTAAAGATTTGGGGGTCGATTCTCCATATGGAGTGTGATTTCCCTCTCCCGACAATTTATGCTGGCTCTATATAAGGAAAGACAATCCATGCCAAGAATTAAATCAAATTACACTTGAGGGAGTATGACGAGGTTCTCTAGGAAATTAAATCCACAGACTATAACAGGGGAGGACTTATATTCATGGGATGCACTGATTTCCCCATTTTCTGTACTCACCAACATCTTTACTTCCATTATTTATGGTGGTGCTGGGATTGTTCTACTAAAATTTCGAGATATAAAAGAATGCCTAGAACTTGAATCAAATATTACATTCTCTATTATTGAATGAATAACTAGTGTACCTGTCACCATTTCGTTGTTAGGGTTCACTTCGGCAGAAGAGATGGAAAAAGCTCTTCCTTCCTCCCTTGGAGGTTGTTTGTTGTCTCCAAAAACCCTTGGATTAGGGCACTGATTTGAAAAATGACCCGGTTCTTTGCATTTGTAGCATTGAACAACACATTGAGGTTCGAACAGAGTGTTCCAGTCCTCTGCGCAGCCGTGGGTCTTTCTAGCCGACACTTTATAGCTAGGTTCCCTTCTCTTCCACACCTGAAGCACTTTCTCGTCCCATTAAGGCAATTTTCAGGGTTCTTCTTTCTGCACTTTTGGCAAGTGGGGTGCTGGATCTTCTTAGCACCGTTGGATTTATCTATCAGACCACCAGTATTGAAGTCCACCTTACGCTTCTTATCCCCATGATACCCCTGTGATTCCCCGATCTCCATTTAGACCTTGAGGGCACATCAGGCAATTTCCTCATAGCTATCAACGTCACGGATCACTAATGCTTTCCACAAGCTAGGCTTCATCCCACCAAAGAAGCAGTCAACCTTGCATTCGGGGGTAACGAAAAATCCTTAAGCGTATCATGCAAGCCTTGTGAAGTTTTCCTCGTACGCTCCAACATATTCTTCATCTTTTTTCTTGACGGAAAGGAAGTCTCTTTCCAACTTAATCTGGAGGGTGCGTGGAAAATATTTATCGAAAAACACCTTTCGAAAATCCTTCCATTCCAACACCTCGATCTCCTCCTCAGAAATTGTATTTTTGATCGACGTCCACCATTGATCAGCTTCACCCTCCATACGATAAGCTTCCAAGAGAACCTTCTCTTGTTCAGAACATTGGAGGATAGAGAATATCTTTTTAATGGAGTCGATCCATTGTTCAGCGATCGTGGGATCAGATGATCCACTAAAAGTAGGAGGCATTTGTCTCATGAAGCTCTCGATAGGGACTTGTTATTTCATAGGGGGGTTGAACATTCCTCTTGACCCGTGCTTCTATTCAAATCTTGAGTTAGCTGAGAGAGAAGTGTGACAAAGTTCTCTATTCCCGCTCCCATTGGATTGGGCATCTCATTAGTACAGTCATCACACTGATCTTCACAACATTTGTTATCCCGAGTCCCCCTATTACCGGCCATTGGCTGGAATAAAAGGAAAGTTAGAGGTAATACATAAAGGGTAATCCAAAGACAAAAGTTGATGACTTATAAATAAACTTTTATTTCCTTACTCAAGAGTTTATAGGATTCAATCTAGGCTTTTCATGATCTACTTTCTAACATATATTCGTAGGGGCATTTTTTAATTCCCTTAATAAGGGTTCATACTATGCTTTTGAATTTATCAAAACATATCCCCCGAGAGTGTCGTAACCAAGAGTGCAGAAAGGCCTGTTTTCGTTCACCAGTTCTCGTTTGAGTCTAGCTCAAAGCGGTGTTTTCGGGTTTTACCCCTAGGATACATCTGTGCCAGAGCCGCCTCTACCAGCTCGTATCTAGACAGGGATGTATTTGTTTGATAAAACACATACTTAGTACTTACCAAAACATAGGGATTTTTTTATTATACTTAGTCTTTTATATAAGGCTTTACTAAGGTTTTCTAATCCTAATCCCAAAAATAACTAAACCTATCATCTGATACCAACTATGACCACACTGCTTTTACTACAAACATAAACATGATTTACTACATAAAACATCACTTGATACAATAAAGAAGATCGAGAGGTTTAGTGTATTTGTGGTTTAGTATCATTAAATATAAAATTAAAACATGAAATACAACATCTTTATTGAAAACATCAATTAAATGACCACTACATTCCCTCATGCTTATCATTTCATGGGATTACTTGAGTACATACATAAGAAAAGGGTGATCTATAAAGCCCAGTAAGGGAGTACTCATAGAATAACATGAGGAGTACAACACATGTTAGACAATAGTCATATCAATAGAGCATAAAAGAAACATGAGCATAAAGTCATGATAAAGCATGATAATCATAACATGGAAATGTGGCAACAACACTTAACATGGAATTAGCATAAGCCAAGGCTCATTGCATATAGAGCATGAGTAAGTCCTCATTGCACATAAAGCATGAGTAAACCCTCATTTCACTTGAATTAGCATGATTCAACACTCATTGCACATGATGTATCATGATACTATACTTTACCAAATGCATTGGAGCGCTATAAGGGCACATCATTCTTAAACATTTCATTTCATGCATAAGTGTGCCACATAGATCATAAATCATGGATTCATACACCATAATCATTTATTCCACGATAAAGGAATGTGAAATTCATACATGAAAATTCGTAATAAATATGTAAAGGTTCATAAAGGTGGATACCCTTGATGGAGAAATGGGCATGGTATCCACTACACAATGGCATTGGCTTAAAAAATCGGTGCGATTTCGGCAGCGTAACGGCGTGACAAAGGAATTCATAAAAATGGTTGATGAGAGAGAAAGGAGTTCCTAATCATATTTACATGTAATGGAAAGTAAGGAGGTCATAGAGATACAAGTCCCAACAATAGTAATGAAATTTAGATTCCTGATACAAAATTATTGCTTGAATGTAAAAGAAGAGAGAGAAGTTCCTTTCGGAATTTCAGCATAGTAACCGGTGTACATTGGAGGCATTTAATGAGAGAGAAAGGGGTATACCATCATTAAAACAATAATAGGACCGTATGGGGGAGGTGAGAAACCATACCCCAACATTGATAATCGAAATTAAAAGGGCAATACAACTTCTATAAACTTGACAAAAATGAGAAAGGAAGAAAAAACCCTTACATGGAAGTGTGCTTCTAAAGGCTACAGAGAGGCTTGTGAGAGGCTTATTGGGAGCTTGGGGCACCTTGGAAGGATTCTAGAGAGAGTAGGTCAGAGGTTGGACGAACTCCAAGGGATTTTATTGAGGAGTAAGTGGGAGCATGGGTGGGTTTATATAGGAAAGGTGAGGGAATTCTTTATTATTTAGGTTTGGGTCCCCTTACATTAAATTAATCCAAACCACAAACCATCCCATGGTTTTTGCCCATGGTTTTTGGAAAAGGGAAGTGGAAAACAATATTTTATAAGTCCAAAGTACGAACTTCTTAAAATATTAGGTTTTTTTATGTAGAGGTGAGTCACACTCCCATAGATATTAATTTAAAAAGGAAAGGTGTTGAATATGTCATGAGGGTCCATTAATTCTTTGAAAAGTAAGTCAAAAAACCCAAAATCACATTATTTTATTGGCAAAACATATATTGGCTGAACATAAAGATTATAGTATTTTATTACTTCAATATTGGGTCTTTATGATGTCATAAAACACATAATATATTTAAACGGTATTTAATTTTTATCCAAAAAAATTGGCTGTCTCAGAAAATTATGAAAAATTCACCATTGGATAATTTTGAAATTATGATTCCAGAAATGGCATTTATTTTGTCTAAATAATTTTCTAAATATGTTAATTTTATCTTTTAAAATAAAAACCGACATTTATCGAAAATTCACGGGTTTTGACAGAAATGGATTTCAATTCTTAATAAAAAAATTTAATTGCATTCATAAAATTATAAGATCATTTATATTTAATAATAATTAATTTAATAATAATATTATTATTTTATTAAAATATTATTTAATTAAAAAATCCCTTAATTTAATAAAATAGATTTCTTAATTAAATAATAACAAAAAACACCATTTGTACTTTAAAAACTATTTACAATGTATCAAAAATGACTAGAAATTATATTCATTATTATATACAAAAATAATGTACATGAACATAGTACTACTTATCTGTTACATAACCCCTTAAAACAGCCGTATAAGACCTAAGGGTAAGGTGTGCGATGGTGATAGACTCTTGGGGTGGCTCGGATAACATCACTCGAGTGGTAATTTCAATCAACTTCCACTTTTCCTGTAGACGGTCACATTCGAGCTTGACATGATGAAGCTCAGCTTGGGCTTGTGTAACACCCCAAGATTTCATAGTGTGTTATTTCTTCAAAATAATTCAATAACTTGCACTACACGCAACACTGAGTTCAATCACACCATGACTTACAAAAAAAGTCATTCAAAAGAGGTTATGAATAGTATTATCTAAATTTTAAACTTTATATAATCCTTATAATTTTAGAATCCATATTATGAGTTTCTTAGATATAATGCAAGAACAAATTCATTTTCAGTATTGCACTTTTATCAACTTTTAATAGTGAACCCTTTTTAAATACAATATTTTAAACTTTTTGACTAAATGGGGACATCAAAAATTTAAAATGAAACATCCCAAGCTTCCACGGTACACTTTCTTTGAATAATACAGTAGCGTGTGTTGTACGCAACCTTGAGTTCTAACACACACCACAACTAATCAAACTAGCCGTTATGAATAATAATACCTACTTTTTGAAATCATATATATTTTATATTTCAAAATGGACTTCATTTTTGGATTCGGAATATCGAATTTAGCCTATGGTGAAATTTTGGTACATTTCGGATAACTTTCATATTTTGATGAATAGTGAAAATTTCTAAATTTTAATTAAATACAACTTTTTTAATCAAAATAATTAATAGTGATAAATTATGAATTTGAGTGGTTTTAAAGTATATTTAGAATATATTTTTACTATTTAATATAATTTTGGTCATTGGAAATAATTTTACAATTAAACCGAACATAAACAAGTGTCAATCTTTTGATAGTTATTATCTCTTAAAAACACGCTTTTTGTTTTGACAGCGGGAATTAATTTTAAATTAATTTCTGCCAATTCTGTGTTTTGAATTTAGGAAAATGGATTCCATATTTGGAATCAGGATGTTCAAATTATGTAAATAGGTAACTTTTATTTTTACACATTTTGAATAATTACTGCGGTAAATATTTTATTTACCATGGTTAAAGGGTAAATCCGGTAAATAAGGGTTAAACAAATAATATTATAATAATACAAAATTACCCTAGAACGTGTCCTAACATTATTGGTGGATACATACCCGACCATGGGCATCCTTGGGTCAATTTGGGGACCCCTTGGAGCCACTTGTATGTGGTAGGGACACATTATATTAATAAAGTTAAAATAAAAATAAAAATGGCATAAGCTTACATATTTTAGAAGAACAATTTTTACATAGGGTTATACATGTTGGATTTTAGATTATAAATATTCATTAGAAATAAAAAAAGATTTCCTACATAATGATGTTTTATTTATAATTTTTAGACATTAAATAATTTATTTTATTTATGACACAATGATGATGCAGTAATTACTAAAATAGTAAAAAATTAACATAATTGATATTATAAATACCCAAATAAATATAATATGAAACTTTTAATGAATTACACTAATTTTCTAGGATAATATGATATATTAGGATTGATTTAATTGACTTTGTTCGAAGTAATCAATCTGTTATGAGTTTCACAAAAATCAACTATTGAATAGTGTCAAAATTGACATAAAAGAGTTTTTAAAACAAATATTATATTATTAATTGATATTAAATTCCTAAAAATCTAAGGTTCAGCCAAGAGACTTATATAAGGATAGGTTCATCATTACTGGACCACTTGGGAGTCGCTTGTATGTATATAGTAAGTTTATTAACCATATTATATAAAAATACAAAGAGACATTGTAAAAGTGAAACTAATTAACTTAGAGTTAATACTTAAAGATAAGGTTAATATAAGTACCCAAACCTGTCTAAATTCTATTGGTTGAGTGGTTTTCGACCTATCCCCACCTTAACCTTTTAATAATCAACTTTGGAGCCTTTAGAAACCGAATATGAATTTATTATAAATTAATATTTCTAACTTTTCCAAAGGTGCCCCTCACCCCTCTTATAAAAGGGCACTCCTCCTTCTCATTTCTTCACACCTGCAAAGCCTTTTCGTTCGGCCAAACTCTGCACAAATACTCTCCCAACATCCCTCACTACAACCTAGAGGCGTTAGTTTGATCAGAAAGCCAACCTAAGGATCCCTTTTGATCAAATCAAAAGGAAGAACCCGAAGAAGAGGAAATGATTTCACCACCCTTCTCCAAGTTCATTTCTTCTTCCACTTCTTCTTCCTTTGTTCTTACCATTCTAAAATAATAACTCCAGTATCTCACATATACTGTGATGTTATTATAAGTATGGTACAACCATATTCAGTATTCTATCCACCCTTTGAATAACATGTCACCATACGTGCGTACGTACGGCTTACCGTCTCCACGTCGTGGTGTAATTGTTATTCAATATAATATTATTTGGATGGGTATAATAATGATGTGTAACTCATGTAAATAATAAATATAACATGTTAATGATTCTGTATATATGATATACCATTCATTTATATATTATTTTAATATCAAAATAATGATATTGTCGCTCGTGCGTACGTACGGACTACCGTCTCCACGAACGCGATGAGATTCATTCTCCATCGTAACCATTCAAGTATAATTATCATTTGATGATTTAAAAATGATTTTTAAGAACTAGATATTATTCTGGATATGAATAAGATACAACAACCATGGCTTATGTAACAAAACATATAAATAAAATGAGTAAGTTAACACCCGAAACGACGATAATTCTAAGATATTATTAACAAATCAATGTTAAAAGATCATATATGATATCATATTAATATATATGATTCTTGTATAATTTAATAACAACTATTTCACCATTATACAGGAGGTTAACCTACCCCAACCAAGGAAAAGTACAAGGTAAGGGTTATTTCACAATCTCTTCATTATCCGAGGTTGTATTATACGTAATAATCTACAAGGATCTCTTTATCATCCACATCCATGTTTCTTCGAAATGTATTTCAAAACATTTTTACTATTTACAAGAATATGGGTTAAAGTCATTTATACCCTTGTTTGACTTTTTATAAGAGGTTTATAAAGGAATCTTTCCGTCGTTTTCAAAACAAGGTCCTTTTTAACCTTTTCGACAGAATTGAGGTAAGAATGTTTTTTTAACTTATACGGCGGGTGCGGTTACTTTCCGCCGTTATAAAATCGTCGAAGCTTTCCTTACAAGCTTATAAGAATATTTTCAAAGAAAATGTTTTATTTTATATGGATCTTAAATGATTTCAAAATAAAAGGAGATACTTCTTTTAAAATAATTTTGATTTCATCTATGTCAACATCCTTTGATGGATTTTAAGATTATTTGAAGTTGATTTATTATAATACAAAACTTATATATTGTATTGAAGGTTTTGTGATATGTTTGAATGTGGATGTGCTATTTTATACCATTCATAGTTTATGGTGAAACTATTGACATTTCGTATGCTAGTTTTAACCCGAATGTTTATGTTATATTTCAAACTTTTCTTCTGATGAATGTGCTAAACAAGTATGTTCCGGGTTGGGGACCGGTAAAAGTAAGCCCTCCAGGTTGGGGACTGGTTAAAGTAAGCCCTCCAGGTTAGGGACTGGTAAAAGTAAGCCCTCCGGTTTGGTCTCCGGTTTTTAGAGGTACTCCGGGTTGGTGTCCGGTTATTAGAGGCACTCCGGGTTGGTGTCCGGTTATTAGAGGCACTCCGGGTTGGGTTCCGGTTAGAAGTAACCCCTAGGTCTTGGGATGAGGCCTAGACAATGAAATTAACATTTGACATTATGCATTCCAACATTATGAAAGTGGTTATTGATATTGCATGTGATTATTCGATTAGTAGAATATCCATGTGAACAAGTAAATGGCATTATTTCATTTTACTTTTTCCATACTATGTTGAAGTTCAATTTTAAAAGGCATTTGTTTTAGTAATTAATTGCCTTAAATGTTTATGCTTATTTTGAATGTTCCGCTATATTGTTATCCTTACTGGGCATTTGAGCTCACCCCTTTTCTATGTTTTATTTTTCCCAGGTAGTGAAGAAGTAATTTATTAATGACTTGCAGGGATATTATGAGGGGTTAATAGTGTGGAAATGAAGACTTTGTTGTTGTAGTAGTTTTTCACTTTGAAATGTAATGTAAAACTTTATGATTATATCTAGTGTTTCCAAGGCTACTAAACCAATCGGTCTTTCGGGATTTGATCTTTCTTGTGATCATGCCAATGTTACGAAGTAATGCACCGACTCTGGGCAGCTGGGGTCGGGGCGTTACAGTTGGTATCAGAGGAAGTTTAGTACAAACCTTGGAAGCTAGATTTAGATAAACTCTGATTAGAGCACGTAGACCTAAGATGAACTTTGAGGATTAGTATAGAAGAACTTCCTAGAATTTTGGTATTGTAGAGATTTTGTGAGTTTTCCGAGCAATACATCCCTGTCTGGATACGAGCAGGTAGAGGCGGCTCTGGCACAGATGTACCTAGGGGTAAAACCCGAAAACACCGATTTGAGCTAGACTCGAACGGTAACTGGTGCACGACAACGGGCCTTGCTGCACTCTTGGTTACGACACTCCCGGGGGATATGCTTAGGATAACTCTCATTTTCTTTACAAATCATTATGAAGGGTTTATGAGTATATACTTTCTCAAAGAAAACATTTTTATGATTATGGATTATATCCATAAATAGTTCAATTTATGTTAAGTGTATTATAAGTATGAAATTATGTATTTTGATTCATAAACTGATCTAGTGTATTCCATTGTTTAGAAATGGCACCCAGTAGAAGGAATGAGAACTCCAGAAATGCACATGATCCAAAGAGAAGGAAGGATCATATCTTTCATGGTCTTAAGCTAGAATTTATAAGAGAAATAGTCTCCCATGTATTATCATCATATGAAGAAATAATATCATGTATTGATAAGATAAGTAAAGAGTTTACTGAGTCCTATGGCTTTGAAGGGAAGCAAGAGAAGAAAAGGATAGAAGAGAAAAAGATGGATAAAGAGAAAATGGAAAAGAAGAATTTTCCCATATGTGGTAAATGTGGAAAGAAACACCCTGGAACTTGCCTGAAAGGAATGGGAATTTGTTATAAGTGTGGAGGAAAAGGGCACAAAGTACGTGACTGCAAGGGTAAGAAAATAGTTTCAAATGTACAATGCTTCATTTTCAAGGAGTTTGGACACTACGCGAACCTATGTCCCAGTCATCAGACTATGCCGAAAATGATGCTATTGGATAATAATCAAGTTATGATACTACCACAGATGAAGAGGAATGATTAGAGTTCTTATGTTGATTATGTATCAACAATGTACTTGTTATAATAATTATGGAGTATATAAGGATTGTATTGCAGTACTATTTCATTAAGGACATGAGATTGTGTGGAACAAAGAAAAGTGACTCAATAGCAGGATAAATTTTTGGAAAATATATGGTTGAGAGAAAGATAAACCATAATATGGTTCAGATACCGAGGTGGTGATTTTAGAATAATACATGATTGATTTGGATAAATTATATTGGATATTATTGACTACCTTGAAGCTGATTAATGATTTGTATATTCCATCATTGTTGGGGTTTAAAACATTTTTGGATTAATGAAGTATATCCAGCTTTCTATATGGAATAAGGGAGCATGAATGTAATCAATAAGGAATATGGTAATTAAGGATGTTTCGGTGTATTAAAAGAATACATGATGAAGGTATTCATATGCTATTACGGGGTAAAAAGGTTCTACATTATGTTTACCTTACTTATAAATGTTGGACTGTGAGTTTGGATAGAAGTATTTTGGATAGTTCTAGTTTGGATTATTTTGGATTGCCATAAAAGGACAACCCGGAGGTCGGGCGGCAACCCGTCGCGTCCGGCAAGGCTGCAAGACTTGAACCCGCAACCGAAGGGCGACAAGGGTGTATCACCTACCACTGTCCCACGAGATGTCCTGAATTAAATAATGTAGTTTTTTTTAAATGATCTGGTAGATGAATTATAATTCATTTATTTTGGAACCCTGTACGAATAGTATAAATAAATAAAAATACGTTCTATTATATTTTAGAGTGAAAGATGAGTTTGTGGTAGAAATTTATTAATGGGTAAAATTCTAATTATAAAGTAAGTATATCTCCTTATTATCTTATCCAATCTCATAAATAAATTCCTCAACATTAATAATAGAAACTTAGAACAAAAATGTTGTCCTAGATGGTACCTTAAATCATCACAAATTTATGGCTTTGGGATTGTTGGCCTTTTCATAGCCATGTTCTCTACCACTCTCCATCAGATAATTGATGGTTAAATTTCTCTTCCATATCCATATTTTCCTACATGGAACCCTAGTATGTGTTACTTTCGGTAATCTTCATACTTTCCACTCTTTATTTTAAATAGAGGCCTCATTAATTCATTTTTCGATGTGGGATTTCAACTAAGATATTTTGAAATGTCAAAAATGTGTTGTCCCAATACCAAATATTTTGTTGAACCGATGGTATTTCAAATCATCATAGATTGATGAATTTAAGGACCTCAATTATACACTTGTTTGTGATTGATGACCTCAATCACTACCTATAAATATTTACCTTTTTCCTCCAATTATATGTCTCTAATTTCCACCAATGTTCTCCTAATCAAGATCATAATTTGGTGGTGACCCTTTCATTTCACTTTTCCTCATATTAAGACTAAATTTTAGTAACCCAATTTCCGATGTGGGTTTTCCCACAAATATATTTTCTACTTTCAACCTTTTATTTTCGATGAACAATTTCAAATTGCGAGGACGCAATTTATTGAAGGAGGGGAGAATGTAACACCCCAAGATTTCATAGTGTGTTATTTCTTCAAAATAATTCAATAACTTGCACTACACGCAACACTGAGTTCAATCACACCATGACTTACAAAAAAAAGTCATTCAAAAGAGGTTATTAATAGTATTATCTAAATTTTAAACTTTATATAATCCTTATAATTTTAGAATCCATATTATGAGTTTCTTAGATATAATGCAAGAACAAATTCATTTTCAGTATTGCACTTTTATCAACTTTTAATAGTGAACCCTTTTTAAATACAATATTTTAAACTTTTTGACTAAATGGGGACATCAAAAATTTAAAATGAAACATCCCAAGCTTCCACGGTACACTTTCTTTGAATAATATAGTAGCGTGTGTTGTACGCAACCTTGAGTTCTAACACACACCACAACTAATCAAACTAGCCGTTATGAATAGTAATACCTACTTTTTGAAATCATATATATTTTATATTTCAAAATGGACTTCATTTTTGGATTCGGAATATCGAATTTAGCCTAAGGTGAAATTTTGGTACATTTCGGATAACTTTCATATTTTGATGAATAGTGAAAATTTCTAAATTTTAATTAAAAGCAACTTTTTTAATCAAAATAATTAATAGTGATAAATTATGAATTTGAGTGGTTTTAAAGTATATTTAGAATATATTTTTACTATTTAATATAATTTTGGTCATTGGAAATAATTTTACAATTAAACCGAACATAAACAAGTGTCAATCTTTTGATAGTTATTATCTCTTAAAAACACGCTTTTTGTTTTGACAGCGGGAATTAATTTTAAATTAATTTCTGCCACTTCTGTGTTTTGAATTTAGGAAAATGGATTCCATATTTGGAATCAGGATGTTCAAATTATGTAAATAGGTAACTTTTATTTTTACACATTTTGAATAATTACTGCAGTAAATATTTTATTTACCATGGTTAAAGGGTAAATCCGGTAAATAAGGGTTAAACAAATAATATTATAATAATACAAAATTACCCTAGAACGTGTCCTAACCTTATTGGTGGACATATACCCGACCATGGGCATCCTTGGGTCAATTTGGGGACCCCTTGGAGCCACTTGTATGTGGTAGGGACACATTATATTAATAAAGTTAAAATAAAAATAAAAATGGCATAAGCTTACATCTTTTAGAAGAACAATTTTTACATAGGGTTATACTTGTTGGATTTTCGATTATAAATATTCATTAGAAAGAAAAAAGGATTTACTACATAATGATGTTTTATTTATAATTTTTAGACATTAAATAATTTATTTTATTTATGACACAATGATGATGCAGTAATTACTAAAATAGTAAAAAATTAACATAATTGATATTATAAATACCCAAATAAATATAATATGAAACTTTTAATGAATTACACTAATTTTATAGGATAATATGATATATTAGGATTGATTTAATTGACTTTGTTCGAAGTAATCAATCTGTTATGAGTTTCATAAAAATCAACTATTGAATAGTGTCAAAATTGACATAAAAGAGTTTTTAAAACAAATATTATATTATTAATTGATATTAAATTCCTAAAAATCTAAGGTTCGGCCAAGAGACTTATATAAGGATAGTTTCATCATTACTGGACCACTTGGGGGTCTCTTGGATGTATATAGTAAGTTTATTAACCATATTATATAAAAATACAAAGAGACATTGTAAAAGTGAAACTAATTAACTTAGAGTTAATACTTAAAGATAAGGTTAATATAAGTACCCAAACCTGTCTAAATTCTATTGGTTGAGTGTTTTTCGACCTATACCCACCTTAACCTTTGAATAATCAACTTTGGAGCCTTTAGAAACCGAATATGAATTTATTATAAATTAATATTTCTAACTTTTCCAAAGGTGCCCCTCACCCCTCTTATAAAAGGGCACCCCTCCTTCTCATTTCTTCACACCTTCAAAGCCTTTTGGTTCGGCCACACTCTGCCCAAATACTCTCCCAACATCCCTCACTACAACCTAGAGGCCTTAGTTTGATCAGAAAGCCAACCTAAGGAGCCCTTGTGATCAAATCAAAAGGAAGAACCCAAAGAAGAGGTAATGATTTCACCACCCTTCTCCAAGTTCATTTCTTATTCCACTTCTTCTTCCTTTGTTCTTACCATTCTAAAATAATAACTCAGGTATCTCACATATACTGTGATGTTATTATAAGTATGGTACAACCATATTCAGTATTCTATCCACCCTTTGAATAACATGTCACCATACGTGCGTACGTACGGCTTACCGTCTCCACGTCGTGGTGTAATTGTTATTCAATATAATATTATTTGGATGGGTATAATAATGATGTGTAACTCATGTAAATAATAAATATAACATGTTAATGATTCTGTATATATGATATACCATTCATTTATATATTATTTTAATATCAAAAGAATGATATTGTCGCTCGTGCGTACGTACAGACTACCGTCTCCACGAACGCGATGAGATTCATTCTCCATCGTAACCATTCAAGTATAATTATCATTTGATGATTTAAAAATGATTTTTAAGGACTAGATATTATTCTGGATATGAATAAGATACAACAACCATGGCTTATGTAACAAAACATATAAATAAAATGAGTAAGTTAACACCCGAAACGACGATAATTCTAAGATATTATTAACAAATCAATGTTAAAAGATCATATATGATATCATATTAATATATATGATTCTTGTATAATTTAATAACAACTATTTCACCATTATACAGGAGGTTAACCTACCCCAACCAAGGAAAAGTACAAGGTAAGGGTTATTTCACAATCTCTTCATTATCCGAGGTTGTATTATACGTAATAATCTACTGGGATCTCTTTATCATCCACATCCATGTTTCTTCGAAATGTATTTCAAAACATTTTTACTATTTACAAGAATATGGGTTAAAGTCATTTATACCCTTGTTTGACTTTTTATAAGAGGTTTATAAAGGAATCTTTCCGTCGTTTTCAAAACAAGGTCCTTTTTAACCTTTTCGACAGAATTGAGGTAAGAATGTTTTTTTTAACTTATACGGCGGGTGCGGTTACTTTCCGCCGTTATAAAATCGTCGAAGCTTTCCTTACAAGCTTATAAGAATATTTTCAAAGAAAATGTTTTATTTTATATGGATCTTAAATTATTTCAAAATAAAAGGAGATACTTCTTTTAAAAGAATTTTGATTTCATCTATGTCAACATCCTTTGATGGATTTTAAGATTATTTGAAGTTGATTTATTATAATACAAATCTTCTATATTGTATTGATGGTTTTGTGATATGTTTGAATGTGGATGTGCTATTTTATACCATTCATAGTTTATGGTGAAACTATTGACATTTCGTATGCTAGTTTTAACCCGAATGTTTATGTTATATTTCAAACTTTTCTTCAGATGAATGTGCTAAACAAGTATGTTCCGGGTTGGGGACCGGTAAAAGTAAGCCCTCCAGGTTGGGGACTGGTTAAAGTAAGCCCTCCAGGTTAGGTACTGGTAAAAGTAAGCCCTCCGGTTTGGTCTCCGGTTATTATAGGTACTCCGGGTTGGTGTCCGGTTATTAGAGGCACTCCGGGTTGGTGTCCGGTTATTAGTGGCACTCCGGGTTGGGTTCCGGTTAGAAGTAACCCCTAGGTCTTGGGATGAGGCCTAGACAATGAAATTAACATTTGACATTATGCATTACAACATTATGAAAGTGGTTATTGATATTGCATGTGATTATTCGATTAGTAGAATATCCATGTGAACAAGTAAATGGCATTATTTCATTTTACTTTTTCCATACTATGTTGAAGTTCAATTTTAAAAGGCTTTTGTTTTAGTAATTAATTGCCTTAAATGTTTATGCTTATTTTGAATGTTCCTCTATATTGTTATCCTTACTGGGCATTTGAGCTCACCCCTTTTCTATGTTTTATTTTTCCCAGGTAGTGAAGAAGTAATTTATGAATGACTTGCAGGGATATTATGAGGGGTTAATAGTGTGGAAATGAAGACTTTGTTGTTGTAGTAGTTTTTCACTTTGAAATGTAATGTAAAACTTTATGATTATATCTAGTGTTTCCAAGGCTACTAAACCAATCGGTCTTTCGGGATTTGATCTTTCTTGTGATCATGCCAATGTTACGAAGTAATGCACCGACTCTGGGCAGCTGGGGTCGGGGCGTTACAGTTGGTATCAGAGGAAGTTTAGTACAAACCTTGGAAGCTAGATTTAGATAAACTCTGATTAGAGCACGTAGACCTAAGATGAACTTTGAGGATTAGTATAGAAGAACTTCCTAGAATTTTGGTATTGTAGAGATTTTGTGAGTTTTCCGAGCAATACATCCCTGTCTGGATACGAGCAGGTAGAGGCGGCTCTGGCACAGATGTACCTAGGGGTAAAACCCGAAAACACCAATTTGAGCTAGACTCGAACGGGAACTGGTGCACGATAACGGGCCTTGCTGCACTCTTGGTTACGACACTCCCGTGGGATATGCTTAGGATAACTCTAATTTTCTTTACAAATCATTATGAAGGGTTTATGAGTATATACTTCCTCAAAGAAAACATTTTTATGATTATGGATTATATCCATAAATAGTTAAATTTATGTTAAGTGTTTTATAAGTATGAAATTATGTATTTTGATTCATAAACTGATCTAGTGTATTCCATTGTTTAGAAATGGCGCCCAGTAGAAGGAATGAGAACTCCAGAAATGCACATGATCCAAAGAGAAGGAAGGATCATATCTTTCATGGTCTTAAGCTAGAATTTATAAGAGAAATAGTCTCCCATGTATTATCATCATATGAAGAAATAATATCATGTATTGATAAGATAAGTAAAGAGTTTACTGAGTCCTATGGCTTTGAAGGGAAGCAAGAGAAGAAAAGGATAGAAGAGAAAAAGAAGGATAAAGGGAAAATGGAAAAGAAGAATTTTCCCATATGTGGTAAATGTGGAAAGAAATACCCTGGAACTCGCCTGAAAGGAATGGGAATTTGTTATAAGTGTGGAGGAAAAGGGCACAAAGTACGTGACTGCAAGGGTAAGAAAATGGTTTCAAATGTACAATGCTTCATTTGCAAGGAGTTTGGACACTACGTGAACCTATGTCCCAGTCATCAGACTATGCCGCAAATGATGCTATTGGATAATAATCAAGTTATGATACTACCACAGATGAAGAGGAATGATTAGAGTTCTTATGTTGATTATGTATCAACAATGTACTTGTTATAATAATTATGGAGTATATAAGGATTGTACTGCAGTACTATTTCATTAAGGACATGAGATTGTGTGGAACAAAGAAAAGTGACTCAATAGCAGGATAAATTTTTGGAAGATATATGGTTGAGAGAAAGATAAACCATAATATGGTTCAGATACCGAGGTGGTGATTTTAGAATAATACATGATTGATTTGGATAAATTATATTGGATATTATTGACTACCTTGAAGCTGATTAATGATTTGTATATTCCATCATTGTTGGGGTTTAAAACATTTTTGGATTAATGAAGTATATCCAGCTTTCTATATGGAATAAGGGAGCATGAATGTAATCAATAAGGAATATGGTAATTAAGGATGTTTCAGTGTATTAAAAGAATACATGATGAAGGTATTCATATGCTATTACGGGGTAAAAAGGTTCTACATTATGTTTACCTTACTTATAAATGTTGGACTGTGAGTTTGGATAGAAGTATTTTGGATAGTTCTAGTTTGGATTATTTTGGATTGCCATAAAAGGACAACCCGGAGGTCGGGCGGCAACCCGTCGCGTCCGGCAAGGCTGCAAGACTTGAACCCGCAACTGAAGGGCGACAAGGGTGTATCACCTACCACTGTCCCACGAGATGTCCTGAATTAAATAATGTATTTTTTTTTAAAAGATATGGTAGATGAATTATAATTCATTTATTTTGGAACCCTGTACGAATAGTATAAATAAAAAAAAATTACGTTCTATTATCTTTTAGAGTGAAAGATGAGTTTGTGGTAGAAATTTATTAATGGGTAAAATTCTAATTATAAAGTAAGTATATCTCCTTATTATCTTATCCAATCTCATAAATAAATTCCTCAACATTTATAATAGAAACTTAGAATAAAAATGTTGTCCTAGATGGTACCTTAAATCATCACAAATTTATGGCTTTGGGATTGTTGGCCTTTTCATAGCCATGTTCTCTACCACTCTCCATCAGATAATTGATGGTTAAATTTCTCTTCCATATCCATATTTTCCTACATGGAACCCTAGTATGTGTTACTTTCGATAATCTTCATACTTTCCACTCTTTATTTTAAATAGAGGCCTCATTAATTCATTTTTCGATGTGGGATTTCAACTAAGATATTTTGAAATGTCAAAAATGTGTTGTCCCAATACCATATATTTTGTTGAACCGATGGTATTTCAAATCATCATAGATTGATGAATTTAAGGACCTCAATTATACACTTGTTTGTGATTGATGACCTCAATCACTACCTATAAATATTTACGTTTTTCCTCCAATTATATGTCTCTAATTGCCACCAATGTTCTCCTAATCAAGATCATAATTTGGTGGTGACCCTTTCATTTCTCTTTTCCTCATATTAAGACTAAATTTTAGTAACCCAATTTCCGATGTGGGTTTTCCCACAAATATATTTTCTACTTTCAACCTATTATTTTCGAAGAACAATTTCAAATTGCGAGGACGCAATTTATTGAAGGAGGGGAGAATGTAACACCCCAAGATTTCATAGTGTGTTATTTCTTCAAAATAATTCAATAACTTGCACTACACGCAACACTGAGTTCAATCACACCATGACTTACAAAAAAAAGTCATTCAAAAGAGTTTATGAATAGTATTATCTAAATTTTAAACTTTATATAATCCTTATAATTTTAGAATCCATATTATGAGTTTCTTAGATATAATGCAAGAACAAATTCATTTTCAGTATTGCACTTTTATCAACTTTTAATAGTGAACCCTTTTTAAATACAATATTTTAAACTTTTTGACTAAATGGGGACATCAAAAATTTAAAATGAAACATCCCAAGCTTCCACGGTACACTTTCTTTGAATAATACAGTAGCGTGTGTTGTACGCAACCTTGAGTTCTAACACACACCACAACTAATCAAACTAGCCGTTATGAATAGTAATACCTACTTTTTGAAATCATATATATTTTATATTTCAAAATGGACTTCATCTTTGGATTCGGAATATCGAATTTAGCCTAAGGTGAAATTTTGGTACATTTCGGATAACTTTCATATTTTGATGAATAGTGAAAATTTCTAAATTTTAATTAAAAACAACTTTTTTAATCAAAATAATTAATAGTGATAAATTATGAATTTGAGTGGTTTTAAAGTATATTTAGAATATATTTTTACTATTTAATATAATGTTGGTCATTGGAAATAATTTTACAATTAAACCGAACATAAACAAGTGTCAATCTTTTGATAGTTATTATCTCTTAAAAACACGCTTTTTGTTTTGACAGCGGGAATTAATTTTAAATTAATTTCTGCCACTTCTGTGTTTTGAATTTAGGAAAATGGATTCCATATTTGGAATCAGGATGTTCAAATTATGTAAATAGGTAATTTTTATTTTTACACATTTTGAATAATTACTGCGGTAAATATTTTATTTACCATGGTTAAAGGGTAAATCTAGTAAATAAGGGTTAAACAAATAATATTATAATAATAAAAAATTACCCTAGAACGTGTCCTAACCTTATTTGTGGACACATACCCGACCATGGGAATTTTTGGGTCAATTTGGGGACCCCTTGGAGCCACTTGTATGTGGTAGGGACACATTATATTAATAAAGTTAAAATAAAAATAAAAATGGCATAAGCTTACATCTTTTAGAAGAACAATTTTTACATAGGGTTATACATGTTGGATTTTCGATTATAAATATTCATTAGAAAGAAAAAAAGATTTCCTACATAATGATGTTTTATTTATAATTTTTAGACATTAAATAATTTATTTTATTTATGACACAATGATGATGCAGTAATTACTAAAATAGTAAAAAATTAACATAATTGATATTATAAATACCCAAATAAATATAATATGAAACTTTTAATGAATTACACTAATTTTCTAGGATACTATGATATATTAGGATGGATTTAATTTACTTTTTTCGAAGTAATAAATCTGTTATGAGTTTCACAAAAATCAACTATTGAATAGTGTCAAAATTGACATAAAAGAGTTTTTAAAACAAATATTATATTATTAATTGATATTAAATTCCTAAAAATCTAAGGTTCGGCCAAGAGACTTATATAAGGATAGGTTCATCATTACTGGACCACTTGGGGGTCGCTTGTATGTATATAGTAAGTTTATTAACCATATTATATAAAAATACAAAGAGACATTGTAAAAGTGAAACTAATTAACTTAGAGTTAATACTTAAAGATAAGGTTAATATAAGTACCCAAACCTGTCTAAATTATATTGGTTGAGTGGTGTTCGACCTATCCCCACCTTAAACTTTTAATAATCAACTTTGGAGCCTTTAGAAACCGAATATGAATTTATTATAAATTAATATTTCTAACTTTTCCAAAGGTGCCCCTCACCCCTCTTATAAAAAGGAACTCCTCCTCATTTCTTCACACCTTCAAAGCCTTTTGGTTCGGCCACACTCTGCCCAAATACTCTCCCAACATCCCTCACTACAACCTAGAGGCCTTAGTTTGATCAGAAAGCCAACCTAAGGAGCCCTTTTGATCAAATCAAAAGGAAGAACCCGAAGAAGAGGTAATGATTTCACCACCCTTCTCCAAGTTCATTTCTTCTTCCACTTCTTCCTCCTTTGTTCTTACCATTCTAAAATAATAACTCCAGTATCTCACATATACTGTGATGTTATTATAAGTATGGTACAACCATATTCAGTATTCTATCCACCCTTTGAATAACATGTCACCATACGTGCGTACGTACGGCTTACCGTCTCCACGTCGTGGTGTAATTGTTATTCAATATAATATTATTTGGATGGGTATAATAATGATGTGTAACTCATGTAAATAATAAATATAACATGTTAATGATTCTTTATATATGATATACCATTCATTTATATATTATTTTAATATCAAAAGAATGATATTGTCGCTCGTGCGTACGTACGGACTACCGTCTCCACGAACGCGATGAGATTCATTCTTCATCATAACCATTCAAGTATAATTATCATTTGATGATTTAAAAATGATTTTTAAGAACTAGATATTATTCTAGATATGAATAAGATACAACAACCATGGCTTATGTAACAAAACATATAAATAAAATGATTAAGTTAACACCCGAAACGACGATAATTCTAAGATATTATTAACAAATCAATGTTAAAAGATCATATATGATATCCTATTAATATATATGATTCTTGTATAATTTAATAACAACTATTCCACCATTATACAGGAGGTTAACCTACCCCAACCAAGGAAAAGTACAAGGTAAGGGTTATTTCACAATCTCTTCATTATCCGAGGTTGTATTATACGTAATAATCTACTGGGATCTCTTTATCATCCACATCCATGTTTCTTCGAAATGTATTTCAAAACATTTTTACTATTTACAAGAATATGGGTTAAAGTAATTTATACACTTGTTTGACTTTTTATAAGAGGTTTATAAAGGAATCTTTCCGTCGTTTTCAAAACAAGGTCCTTTTTAACCTTTTCGACAGAATTGAGGTAAGAATGTTTTTTTTAACTTATACGGCGGGTGCGGTTACATTCCGCCGTTATAAAATCGTCGAAGCTTTCCTTACAAGCTTATAAGAATATTTTCAAAGAAAATGTTTTATTTTATATGGATCTTAAATGATTTCAAAATAAAAGGAGATACTTCTTTTAAAAGAATTTTGATTTCATCTATGTCAACATCCTTTGATGGATTTTAAGATTATTTGAAGTTGATTTATTATAATACAAAACTTATATATTGTATTGAAGGTTTTGTGATATGTTTGAATGTGGATGTGCTATTTTATACCATTCATAGTTTATAGTGAAACTATTGAAATTTCGTATACTAGTTTTAACCCGAATGTTTATGTTATATTTCAAACTTTTCTTCAGATGAATGTGCTAAACAAGTATGTTCCGGGTTGGGGACCGGTAAAAGTAAGCCCTCCAGGTTGGGGACTGGTTAAATTAAGCCCTCCAGGTTAGGGACTGGTAAAAGTAAGCCCTCCGGTTTGGTCTCCGGTTATTAGAGGTACTCCGGGTTGGTGTCCGGTTATTAGAGGCACTCCGGGTTGGTGTCCGGTTATTAGAGGCAATCCGGGTTGGGTTCCGGTTAGAAGTAACCCCCAGGTCTTGGGATGAGGCCTAGACAATGAAATTAACATTTGACATTATGCATTCCAACATTATGAAAGTGGTTATTGATATTGCATGTGATTATTCGATTAGTAGAATATCCATGTGAACAAGTAAATGGCATTATTTCATTTTACTTTTGCCATACTATGTTGAAGTTCAATTTTAAAAGGCTTTTGTTTTAGTAATTAATTGCCTTAAATGTTTATGCTTATTTTGAATGTTCCGCTATATTGTTATCCTTACTAGGCATTTGAGCTCACCCCTTTTCTATGTTTTATTTTTCCCAGGTAGTGAAGAAGTAATTTATGAATGACTTGCAGGGATATTATGAGGGGTTAATAGTGTGGAAATGAAGACTTTGTTGTTGTAGTAGTTTTTCACTTTGAAATGTAATGTAAAACTTTATAATTATATCTAGTGTTTCCAAGGCTACTAAACCAATCGGTATTTCGGGATTTGATCTTTCTTGTGATCATGCCAATGTTACGAAGTAATGCACCGACTCTGGGCAGCTGGGGTCGGGGCGTTACAGCTTGGTCAAGGGAAAAGCCCAAAGACGCCACCACTTTTACGAGCTCCGACAAATGGGCTTTGTATGGGGAAATTCTACTGGATGAGGCCATCGCTTCCTTTGTCTGAGTAAATTGGATTTGTTAAATTCCTATATTTATACCAATCATGTGATCACTGTTCAACAGCTATATTAGCAACAATAAAAAATTCATAACATAAAAACAAATAAGTTTAAATTTTATATAAACATAAATAGACATTTAATTAGATCAAGATGGATTTCCATTACTAAAACTTTGGGTCGTTGCACACAGGGAATTAAAATTGAGATGAAAAACCCTTACCTCATGTCTGAATTTATTCCTACATATTCAAAAAAATAATATAACAAATAAATCATTATCAAATATATGTTATATAAATATAAAAATATATATAATCATATATTAATTTCATAGAATCTTTTATAACCTGTTTATTTTCAATTATTTATAATACTAATTATTCTGGTTAATGACTGCCATGTTATTCATGTAAGTTTGAGTTCATCTGTATTGTTATTTGAATTGTGATCATGTTTACATCACCTATATAAATATAATAATTATACTAAAATAATATATATTCATTATATATGTACTTATAGTAATCCATAAATGATTGAGATAGAAAAATTAATTTCACCGTTCATGGAGATGGCATGCCATTTGTACGCATAAACATTGTATTTGTTGTTCAAATGAAGAAATGAAAAAAATGTAGATAATTATAAACATTAATGAATCATAATAATATCATATATAAAATATAAATTCGTAAAATCCATCCTTATTACTATTCATTTAACAGATAAATGAAAAATTAATTATACCTGTTCATAGAGGTTTTCATATACACATACGCACGAATGACATTATTATTTCTCAATGGATTGAAAGGTAAGAATATATATATGATATTATAATTTAATAAGTATAATAATATCATAAATGTAATATATAAAAATTAAAAACATCATAATTATCATATTTAAAATATGGTAATTATAGATGATTTGTATCAAAATGTGGGAATAGTAAATCATACATATGCATGAGAGATACTTTTGCTTCACATTGGATTTTTTATATGGTGGATAATGGAGGTTCCACAATAATGTTAGAATATAATTATATTTTAAAAATATAACGTAAAATTTTATGATAAATTCTAAATATTTATAGGAGTTAAAAAAGAATAAATAAAATTTAGTTAAGGGGATTACCTCTTCTTTAGAATGCTCCTTTAGATATCTTCCTAATAATTAGGGGGTTTGTATTTTGGGGAGAAAAAATTATATAATATGTATATCAAATATCAGGATGGATTTTAATGGGATGGATGAGCTATAAGAATCAAAGGGATATTAGGATGTCAAAGGAGAGATATACTTTTATAATTGAGGGGAGGGGTATTCTTGGTATTTCTTAAAATAGTAATTAAAAGAAATAAATTTTATTGTTAGAATGGTGTATAATTGATAACATTCAAAGTTAATATGTTTATGAGTCGAAATACTAGCATAAAATATATTTTTCACCTTTTTGAGATATCTTTAAACCCTTATCTTATGGTTTTAAACCCCCATTTCCCCTTTTGACAATTTCCATAATATTAATGTTTCCATCCATTTAAGTGTTAATAATCACAATAAAATGAAAAATGATTGATATATGTTCCATGTATGAATTTTTTTTTAAAAAAATAACTTACTCATTTTATGAAATATATATTTGTTATGAATTTTAAATCATTTAAAAAATATTATTTATTTAAAAAATATCATTAATTTCTTTATTAACACTATTTACCTAATTTGACATTAATCACATTAAGGAAAAGTTTTAATTCCAATATAATGATTTAAATCCTCAATAATATGTCATATAGATCTACAAAATTCATCAGACATATAAAACCATCATTATTATATCACCTTAAATATTATAAAGAAATTATTTTATTATTATTTTAATTAAATAAATATTGTTTTAACATTTCACTGATGTTTATGATAATTATATAATTAAACAAATTTGAAAAATATTCCTTACATGTAAGAAATTTCATAAAGAAAAAAAATATACATTTATATTTATTATTAACGTGATTTTGTCCCTATGTGGAATATAAGTTATACTAAACACGTAGAGAGTGATATTTTGTTACTTTATTTTATTTAAATATTTAATATGACATTTCTTTGAGAAAATTCCCATTAAAAAATATTTTTCGAGTCTAATATGATAAGGGTAAAATTCCTTTAATCAAATATTAATTAGGATGAAAACTGATTCCGTTATCAGTTAGTCATTACCAAGATTACCCTTGATTTACCCGTTACTAGGGTGATAAATTTCACCATAATTACTATTCATAAAGCTTAAAAATAAAATATTCTTATTTACAAAATTAAAACCTCTTGATTAAAAAGATTGAATAAATTTTAAAAAAAAATAGTCTATATGTGGATGAAATTACTTTTAAAATAATTACGCAAAACATGACAAAACCCACTTTTTTATATACATGGTTTTTATGCATAATACAAGATTTCATTCTTATCTTATACATAAAAAATATTAGAGGTATATTAAAACATATTATTGAACATAAAGAATATAAATTTCATTAAAATAATTCAATAATATTGAATAATTTAATTTATTAACATAAAAACAAATCAAATTTATAATAAATAGTTTTTCAGAAGAATATCTTGATTACATTCCAAAGATTTGTATTCTCATTTCGTGTGAATTGATATATAATCACTTTATTATATATGTTTATCAACTTTATAATTTTAATAATTTAGTTGGTATTATTTATACCACATAACCCAATGTCTAGTAAACAATGATTACATTAAATATTAATATTTTAATTGTATATCCCTATTCATTTAGACTCATCATTTCTTCAAATGAAATCTATTAATGTAATTAAATTTATTTAAAGATAAATAAATTAAAAAATATCGGGGTGTTTAATTATAACCCCTAAATAACTTTCACCGTCACAGATTAAAATTTTTCACAATAATAAATTTTTTTTCATTTTAAATTTCTATTGTGGAAAACACACATCACAAAAAAAGTTCAGAAAACTTCCTCTTCAAATAGGAAATGAGAAATATGATGATCACCATAAAATAAGGATTCAAATTTGAATAACCGAAATGGGATGTGAAAATATGGACATGGAATATAAATCTTATTCCCATGGAATAATAGATAGTTATATAGACATGGCCATGAGAATGTTAACCATAAAACCCCATTTTTCTGTGATGGGTTAAAAGACTATTGATTTCTCATGAAGAAAAGTAAACAGATGACGTTTTATTTGATGTTTCATTTCTTAATTTCAATTACGGTTTTACTATATAGATAAATAACTTCAGAAAATAAATATACATGATATATTTCCATGTCATAAGGACAATATCATCATTTGGTTGGGTTTTAATCAATTTACCCTTCTTCTCTTACATTAAGAAATGGATATTTGAGATGAATATTTCCTGAAAGAAGCACTTTTAATGAATTGTATGATCCAGAATTCATTACTACAGTCTATATATATTTACCAAAACCAAAATGGTTAACATATATTATCCAATATTATAAATTATACTCTAACCTCCAAATATGTCATCAAAAGTTTAACATAATCCATTCAAAAAATAGTTAACCACATGGATCCTACAAGATATGTCTGACAATGTTCAAAACCCAAAAAAACAATTATCAATAATTTTTCAACAGAGAATATATAATAGTTTATAATATCATATTCCAAATATTTTAATACCTTTATTACTTGTACCAATAGCATGAATCACCATTAGTTCTATCCTTATTATATATATCACAAAAATCCCATAATACAATAAACTGCACAATAAATTAATTTTTCATCAAATCACTACCCATTTTCAAGGTCTCATATACTAAACCTTTAAAAATTATTCTTTATCCCAGCTAAACATTATTAGCTCAACATTTAGAACATACGATGGTTATTCTTTACCTTATTCATCTATTATCTAGAAACATCGCATTACCACTAAATCACTTTTTATTGTTGTTGGTACCATTCAATATATTCTTTTTCATTCATAAAGTAAAACTATTATACTATAAACCATATAAATTTCATTATTCTTATTCTATTGATAAAATAATTCTTAAAAATATTTATTGAATCCCAAAAAAATATACATTAATCATTATACTTCATCAATAGTAATTACATAAGCTTGACCTTGATCCCTTAGCTTCTTCTGAGGTTTATTCCCTTTATTTTTGGGTAATTCATTTACTTAGTTTCCCATATCCAAACAATTGAAACAAAAAATAGTAGAGGTTTATTTCTTACCCGTTCATTCATGAACCTAATTTCCTTTCTCTCTACACATGATTAAAACTCTCATTCAATTCATGAATTTATCATCTTGTATCTTTCCTCAAATATCACATGTGTGAATATCAATCATTCCCTTAATTCCCATATCCATTTATCCTCTTATGAATTTTCTTCTACTAATTTCATTCGAGTTAATAAGACTTGGTTAAATATTTCTTTATATTGATAGCACATGATACTATATCATTATATTATGAGAACGTTTGGGATATTAGTTCCCTACGAAGTATAACTTTGTATTCCTCAAAGAAACAATGAATATTACAATTTGGATTACTTACATACTATATGGAATGTGTTTATAACCTTGTAAGGTTTTCATTATATCTAGTATAATTTTTAGCTTCATTTTATCTCAAACTCAAGAATTGTATCCCCATATCAGATATTTTTCATTAGTAAAATATTTTCCATAGAAAATTTCATTACAATCCTTTTATTCAATACTAGTTATTTCCACCTCAACATTAGTGTTTTTTATCAAGGGCTTTCATTTATTTATATACCATGAGAGATGACAAACATCAATGATAACCCTTTGCCTTTCATTAATTCCCAATATAAGAAATGTATTTTCAAAGGAACATATCCATTGTACAGCTACCAATGAATTTATAGTCCCATTAAATGATGAAAGATTCAGATACATGAAGTGGTCAAACATTGTTATACCACGTATTGTATTAGAAGGTTTATCCATAAAATCATGGTTATTACTCATAACTTGTGTCATTTCCCCCAAAATAGTTATAATTTTTTCATCATCAGCAACTAATCCATTTCCAAAATTATTATTTTTCCCAAAAGTTAAATCAATGAAGGGAATATAAGGATTGATACATTTTTCATTCCATCCACTAGGTGGAATTTATAAATATTTTCATGTAATATATTATATTAATAAATTATCAATCATAATGTATAATTTCTGAACTATAAAAAACACATAACATAAATTGAATCGTTTATACTTATAAAATCGTAGAAACATTTTGTTGTTTTATTTGGGAATTTTCAAATTGTTTAACAATGGTTTATGTTTCATGATATAAGTTTTCAGAAATATACATCCATGGTTTCTACTAAAATTTCACTTATTTCCACTGTAAAGACTGTAACCCACCTAACACATATCAGGTGGTCATATTATTACACTAGAACTATAAATAAGAAATATCATCCTGAATGACCAAAAAGTTTAGTAGTATTGGAAAACTAGATACATATATGAATTTAAAATTATATTTTAATGATCAAAATGAATCATAATATTTTATTTGATAACTCCATTGTCTTTATGATCATATCCTTGTATACCAATCATAAAATACATCATGTTGTTATATGAAAATTAAACATAAGAAAGGGGTGAGCTCAAATTCTCATTATTCATATTCATACAATTCAATTAAAAAAATAATGAAAAAATAGAAATAAATAAATGAAATAATGTTATATAAATAACCACATGAGCTCAAAAACTAACCATGGCTGTCATAACAAATAAAGTAATTACATGGTCATAAATAAATGATTTCATAATGATAGAGTGTATAATTAGTGCCTTCTGAATACAATATAGATCCCATATAGAAATTCATATATAACATCAAGGCCTCATGCCCTGAAATATACATCATTATGGCCATATTCCATGACATATTATATAAATAGTAAATGCCACAACCAAATACCTAATCAATATTGTATCATGAGACATACTGATGCATTAATGTGATTTTGATGGCTCCTAACATCACTTACTATGTCTAATGAGTTACACATATAAAATGGGGGAAAAATGATAAATTAAATCATTTCTATTAAAAAACTATAATATGAAATTTAAATACATTATCCATTCAAAAAAATAATTGTAAACCATCCATAGTAATATGGTGAATAGTTTCAAAATTACACATCCCCAATCTAACTAATTATAAACATTCCAAATAAATAATAAGTATGGTATCGCTACAACATATTCTTGGTGGAGTGTAATTAAAATAAGGATTTTTATAAAAAAAATAAATACCAAAAAATATACTTAAATTTTATTAGATAAAATAATTTTGTTACGATGAAAATCGCTTTAAAAAAATAAAAATATTCTATAATATTAGGAATAAAATTCAGTTAAAACATTCAAAAAAACATACAAAGGAATATTCAAATCATATGGACGTAATTTCATTGTGACAATTCACTCATTCCATATAAGATAAAAACATTCTTTTCATACAATTGAAAACAGTAAAATTATATCTCATTAAGAAAATGACAAGAAGATTAAATTCAAACATTTTTTTGAAAAATTAAAACATGGGTAAAATGTTTTTAATAAAACATTTGGATAATTAGGGATTAATTAATAATAATATATTAAGAAACTATAGATATTTAAAAAAAATATTTTCTACTGAAAGGGAAATAAAGTTAGCATATCTTAAAAATATTTTGTCCAATAGATTAAGTACCAAAGAGATGAAAATGGTACTATTCATTAGAAAGATAATGAATAAAAAAAGGTAATAAAATATATTTTTAAACAAATAAATATCAAATAATTCCCCTAATGGAGACTTAAACAAAAACAATCCAAAATAATGATGAGATTGTTAAATAAAACCTTACCAAAAAGATAAATTTTGAATCATAATCCCACTAAATGAAATAAATTGAAATAGAAATTTAAATACCATAAGGATAGATAGATTGAAGATATAAAATATTAAAACAGTTATTATATACAACACACAAGATAAATAACTTGTGAAATTAGCATATATACAATGGAAGAAAAAGTGATAAGAGAAACCCTTGATAATAATTCGACTTTTTTAGTACACATTCAAACCTAATATATTAAAAATATATATCGATTATAAATAAATTTAAATTAATAATGATATACATAATATCATATATGACATACTGATAATATTTAATCACTTGTTTACTAATAATTCATTTTTAAAAAACACTTTGTTGGGGTAGTAATGACATCGTTTTCATATATATTTTAGTTTGTTAGTTTTAGTCATTATACATTTCTTAAAATTAAATGAAACAAATAAATTTAATTGTAATATAAACATAATAAAATTTATTATATATTTATTTAGATTAATCCTCAAATTTTAGAGATAGAAAAATGAACTGCACAGTTTAAGGAGACGACATGTCGTACATATGAATGAATGTTGTTTTCACTTTATGATGGATAGAATGAAAGAAAGTTAGATCATTTATAATCATTAAATAATAATAATTATATAATATAAATCATATATATTAGTAACATACATCCGTATTACTATTCTTCTAAAATTTATAGGAAAAATGAATCAAACACTTAATGGAGGTGGTAGTCCACACGTGTTCATGAGTGATGTAATCATTTCCCAAAGGATTGAAAGGGAAAAAGTTAGATATGATATTATCATTAAAATTTATAATTATTTACTAAATATAATAGATATCCATCAATCTCGTCAGAATTAACATATATAAAATATTGAAATAAAATATTAATTATTTCTCAAAGTGGAGACGGTAAGTTTTACTAACACACCAGTGATACATTCACTTACCATTTCACATTACAATGTGTGGGTAATGGTAGTTTCATAATCATGATAACATTTTATTATAATAAGGATACTTATGTTGTAATGGCCCGGACCTCTCCGGTCCATTACTTTGTGAAATGTTGGTGTTGGAGGTGTTCTGGGAGGTCAAGAGGACATATCCCCAACACTTTTCCAATTTTCCAGTTCTGTGAACAGTGTTTCCAGTTTTATGAACAGTCACAGATCGGTCTCACCGATCGGTCTGACAGATCGGTCTCATCGATCAGTTTCACAGATCGGTCTGACAGATCGGTCTCACCGATCAGTCTGACAGATCGGTCTCACCGATTAGTTTCACAGATCGGTCTGACAGATCGGTCTCACCTATCAGTTTCACAGATCGGTGTGACAGATCAGTTTCACAGATCGGTCTGACAGATCGGTCTCACCGATCGGTCTGACGGATCGGTCTCACCGATCAGTTTCACAGATCGGTTTGACGGATCGGTCTCACCGATCAGTTTCACAGATCGGTCTGACAGATCGGTAGCACAGATCGGTAACACAGATCGGTAGCAAAGATCGGTAGGAAAGATCAGTAGCACAGATCGGTAGCACATATCGGTAGCATAGATCGGTAGCACAGATCAGTAGGTGAACAGTGTTTCCAGACTCCTACAGTTTTGCCCCTTTTTGACATTTCCTTTGACGTAAAATACATTTAAAGCTTTATTTTAAGGGCTCTTAAGGCCGATTCAAATGCCATAAATCCATTATTAATTATTCCTAAGGCTTGTAATGTTTTACTTGGTCAAACCGCGTGGGTTAATGCGATCCGTTCATAATGGAGAATTAACCGGATCTTAAACCGTCGCCCCATTTAATCTTAAAAAGGGATGAGATATCATTCTCCCTTGTTCTTTCTCTTTGTTCTCAATTAAGAGGCACTAGAACCTTTCAATCCATTCTGTAGGAGTTGCACAATCAATCTTTACCCCGAGGATTGGTTCTATTCTGTTTTGGATGCAACTGAGCTGTGTCGATCAATCTTAGATATAAGGTATGTTGTATCGTCGTTCTTTTGGGGTTCATCTTCTCCTATCCTCCTTTCAATAATTATACCATGTATTCTCCAAGATTATAATGGGTTTTCTTGGGGTTGGTTGGTACTGTCGTACCACAGCATCCTCCGGTGGATGCAGTTGTCGCGAGGGGAGGATTGTGACCTGTTGTGTGGATAAAGAACGTGAGGAACTGTTTGATGTAGGGGATTCATGGCTTCTCTAATTGTGTATGTGCAATCGTAGAATTAGCATGATTTATTCCTTTGGATCACAATGAAATTGACCTAATTAAATACTTGAACCGGATTAAAAGAGTTGGTTGATCGCATGTTGTTGCTTTATACCGTGATAACGGTTTGCCTCATTTTTTCCTAGATATAGTGATATCTATGTTTAATTGTTTCATTGTTCGTTCATGATAGAAATTGATAACGAATGTAAAGCCGGAATTAATTGTTAATTAATTGGCTAAAGATAAAGAGGCATGTAAATTAATCTGGTTGTTGCCGTTGTTGTAGTTCTAATTTGAGGATAATCAAATTAGGGAAGTAAGAAAGGTTATTTAATTGTGATAGCTTACTGATTAGGTATCCATGATTGGAACCTATGAATAACAAATCTGTTAATTCAATATGGATTAGAAAATAGATTATGTGGTAATTTCAAAAGGGTTCTGAGTTACCCGCTTTCTTGTAAGGCTGAATGCCTTGTGGTTTGGAGCTCAGAGTGCTCATTGTGTTTGAAGGATGAATGCCTTGTTAAAGGGCCGAGAGACCATTTTGTGATGTTTGTTTTCCTGCTGCTTGTGCTGTGATGTGATCCTGGATGGCTGTTGTGATATGTGGAGGCATGGAGACTTGTGGTTGTGGCAGCGGATGACGCCTAGTGTGGCGAGATGCATCGGTTTATGCATATGGGTGTCGGGGAGGACACCAAGTGTGATGGTATGAGATGAATGTGATGGTTTGATTATGGTGGTTTGGTTTGGTTGTTTATTTGCTTTACTCTTCCCCACTGCTCAAGGCAGCTAGTCTTGCTTACCCTCTTTCCGAAGGAGGTGAAGACACGCGGGGTATGCCACGTGCTTTCCGTGTTTAGCCTCTCGATGGAGGATGGGTCTATGCTCTTTCTATAGGCGGCAAAGACTTGACGGGTAGTATATCTACTCACCGTGTTGAGCCTCCTTTGTGTTTAGAAGCATATGATGTTTTTCTAAAATGCCTGGGAATGTGGAAAAGTAATTCTGTAAGGAATGTTTGATTAAATGGTGAAAATCCATGGGGATGGAGATGCTGAAATTTAAAGGTGATGTGAATCTTAAAAAGGAGCAGTTGTTTTTGAAAGTGATGCCATTTCAGTTTAATGTGGAATTGTTCATTCTTAATTAATGTTTAAAGAATTAATTAATGTACAGTGGAACTGATAAATGAGGATGGAGTAATCTAATAAAGCTCTTCTTTGTTTGTGTGCTTATAGGATACCTAGTCTTAGAAGTAGCAGCCTGGAGTCTTAGAGACGTTAGCTGCAGTTGTATCTAAGACTAGGTAATGCCCATAGTGTGGATGTGAGTTACTTATATATTCCGTACTTTTGTGTTTCTATACGCTACTCCACCCTTTCGGTAAGGGAAACTGACACCCCGGGGATTCTGAGCCCTGGGGGGGTGTTTTCCCCAACATTCTGATGGGAGGTTGAATGGATGACTACCCCCTTTGGCCCCACTCTCTTCTCTTGGTAGATACTTGTTCCATGAGGAACAGTGGTTAGTTACCCCATATATGTGTGTAGAGGGATGTAATGGATTGTGGTTATTCACACACATATATTCTGGATATAGTATCCTACGGACTACTATAGGTGTAACGTGTATAGGCTATGATGGCTTGAGGATCCTTACTCGGAGTATGGGCTGTAATGGCTTGAGGTATTATACCTGACGTATGATACACGTTATGTGAGCTGTGGTGGCTCCCGGATACTACCTGGTTACTTTGGTTGTGAGGACGGTGTGGTGCTTCGCCCAGGTGTCTGCGGGCAAGCCTTTGTGGTGCACGAGGTGTAGATTGTGGAGCTTAGCCCAGGTGTCTACGGGAAAGCCTTTGGAGAGAGATGCATAGGACGTATGTCGTTGGGGAAAAGCGGCAAACCAGTGGGGAAGTAGTAGCGGGGTAACCTTGATATTCTTTACTATATGCTATATTCTTGTATGCATTACTTGGTGAGAGTAGCCATGGTGAGGTTGGGAACATAGTATACCTATTTAGGTGACAAGTTAGTTTCACTTGTTGTTCACTGGGATTTAGCATGCTTTCTTTACTTTTTCACGAGAGTCTTGGGGAGGATCCTACTGAGTATACTGTTATACTCACCCTATGTACATATAAACTGTTTTTCAGGTCACTTGGAGCAGGTTGGAGATCAAGCTGGTTACTACTAGCTTGTGGTTGGAGGAGGAGCTGTTCGGGCTTGTGGTCGCTGTCGTTTTTCTTTCTTTTGGGTACTTTTAGATTTCCCTTTCAGTTGTAGTACTTTTGCATGACATTTAATATATGTACTTGGGTTTCTTTTATATTTCAGTTCTGAGTTGGAGTTGGTTGGAGTCTATTCTATCTCTCTCTTCTGCATGTGTTCTCTTAGAGGGTAATGCCTCCCATTTGTATGTTTATTATACCCTCGGTGCTAGTCTCCAACCCGGAGCCTACTGGAGGCGGGACTCGGGGGTCATTATCTCCCTTCTCACATTGCCATCCCAGGAGGGGTACACTTTGTGGGGAGGGGGTCGTGACAGAGTGGTATCAGAGGTCTGGTTGAGGGATAGGATGGAGTTTGGAGTTAGGCACAGGTGAGGATGCATGGGATGGTAGGGCAACGGTGTCATTCATGTTTAGCAAGTGGGGTAAACAATGGAGACCGGCAGAGACATAGGCGTTCAGGGCCCCCTATGATCTGTTGCACGGACCTTTAAGTTTACAATGGCTACTAAACAAAGTGATACTTGTTGCAGGGTAGAGACCTAGGAAAGGATCATGCATCATTATTCTTTGCGCCTGTGTTTGAATGGGTAGACCTTGGGATAGGTAACCTAAAATTAATAAAACAAAATAATTAATTAATTAACGTTGAATCTTCCATATTCCAGGCTTAGGAGCTCTAACGGTTGTTATTTTACAGGTATGGCTCCAGGTCGGCGTCCCCGTCAGGTTTGCGCAGAAGGTGCCCAGCAGGCTGTTCCAGCAGATCGCCGCCGGGTAGAGGTTGACGATAATGACACTTGGAGGAAGACACTCTGAGAGATTCAGCGCCAGAGTCTACAGAAGTACGAGGGCTCCGTTTCAGATGCAGTCACAGAAGACTGGTTGGAGGAGTTCGAGATAGGCTTCAGTTCGATTCGTGCTCGGAAGGAACACTGGGTGTCCTTGGTTGTGACGATGTTGTGTGGAGCAGCGAGACAGTGGTGGTTCTTGTTCCTTGGGGATCGTGAGGATTCAGCGATCTCATGGGAGGAGTTTCGAGACAGGTTTAGAGTCGAGTTTCTTTCATCGACTACGAAGGCGTCCTGTCGCCAGGAGCTTCTTACCCTTCAACAGGGGAGCTCCAGTGTTCGAGAGTTTGGAATCCATTTCAGGAACCTTCTACGATATGCTTCAGACCTGTTACCAGATGATGAGGCCAGGGCGAGGCATTTCGATAAGGCTTTGCGTCCAGAGATCCAGCGCCAGGTCACCCCATTTATGCTGAAGACATATCTAGAGGTGCTGGCGAGGGTAGAGGTTGTTGAGAGGACTTTGGCCAGGACCGGATCGTCACGAGAGGGGAATCGTCATGATTACTCACGAAGCAGAGCTGTGGTCCGGGGTTCCCGGTTTTCAGGACAAAAGAGTTTCCGTTCACCTGGGGGTAGGTCCCAGCCCTTCCCATCTCGTTTCTCCGGAGGCAGCAACTCTCGGACCTATGCCAAGGGACCAGGAGCTTGTTTTTCTTGTGGTGGTTGTGGTCATCAGTAGCGAGAGTGCCCGAATTTTCAGAGCAGTCATCGTGCACCAGGTGCTCCACTCTAGGTTCCTCCGTTGAGGCAGTTCCAGCCGAGGCAGCAGCAGCAGGTGGCAACATCTTTAGATCACTAGAGGGTAGATGGAGTAGGCAGAGGACAACCCCATGACGCTCCCCGTCCTCAGAGAGCAGAGCGCAGCCGTGGTGGTGGTCGTCATCAGGGTCAGAGAGGCCGTGGAGGTGGTCGTGGTCAGCTTCATTCTCTAGCGTTGCCAGCTCCAGGCGAGCCAGACGTCGTCCGAGGTACCCTTTGCTTCTTTTCTACCTTGGTGTATGCCTTGTTTGATTTAGGAGCGACACACTCCTTTATATTACCTACCCTTGTCCATGCTTTGGGACTTGAGGTAGAGAGGCTTCCAGTGCCCTTGGCGTTGACTACGCCAGTAGGAGGTCGAGTTGACTTGTTTGAAGTATGTAGAGACTGTGAGCTAGTGTTGGGGAAACACCGCTCTTGGGGAGATTTCCAATGTTTGCAAATATAGCCATATGATGTCATACTTGGCATGGATTGGTTGTATTCGGTGCAGGCTGTTGTGGATTGCTACAGGAAGAAGGTCGTTTTCTTTGACGAAGATGGAGAGGAAGTAGTGTTTGTTGGTGAGAGAGATCCTCGGATGAGTCATAGACGAGTTTCATCCTTATCATCCGTGATGGCTGGGATGATGCTGAGTTCTTCAGAGGTTCAACAGTTGTCGTTTCCTAGGGTCGTAGAGGAGTACCCTGACGTCTTTCCAGAAGAGGTTGTATCCTTACCCCCTCAACGAGAGATCGAGTTTGGGATCGAGCTACAGCCGGGAGTGTCTCATATCTCTATGTCTCCGTATAGGATGGCCCCTTCTGAGTTACGAGAGCTACGTATTCAGCTCGACGGTCTGTTGTAGTGTGGTTTTGTTCGGCCAGGTGTGTCACCGTGGGGTGCACCAGTTTTGTTTGTGAAAAAGGCTGATGGCAGTTTGCATTTGTGCGTCGATTATCGTCGGTTAAACAAAGTGACAATAAAGAACCGTTATCCTCTCCCGCGGATTGATGACCTATTCGATCAACTGAAGGGTGAAAGTTGGTTTTCAAAGATAGACTTGCGGTCAGGATATCATCAGATGCGTGTAATGGATGATGATATCCTGAAGACTACTTTCCGCTGTCGTCATGGGAATTATGAGTTTGTTGTGATGCCATTCGGCGTGACAAATGCTCCAGCTGTTTTCATGGGGTTGATGAATGCTGTGTTCCGAGAATTCCTGGACAAGTTTTTTGTGGTCTTCATCGACGACATCCTTGTGTACCCCACATCTGAAGAGGAGCATGCAGAGAATCTACGGGCCATTTTGGGAGTTCTTCGCCAACATCGGTTGTTTGGGAAGTTGTCCAAGTGTGAGTTCTGGGCTCGAGAAGTTCGTTTCTTGGGACATGTTGTGTCCCAACAGGGAGTAGCTGTGGATCCTTCGAAGGTAGAAGTAGTGGTGTCTTGGGCATCCCCCAAGACCGTGTCAGAGGTGCGAAGTTTCCTTGGTCTCACAGGCTATTATAGGAGGTTTGTAGCCAATTTCTCCCGAGTTGCGACTCCACTGACAGCTTTGACCAGAAAGGATCAAGCGTTCATATGTACTGATCAGTGTCAGACACCTTTCTAGTATCTAAAGGAGAAGTTGGTAAGTGCTCCAGTCCTTTGTCTTCCAGCGGAGGGAGTCCAGTTTGATGTTTTCTGTGATGCTTCACATCTGGGGCTAGGCTGTGTTCTCATGCAGCAAAGGTCAGTTGTTTCTTATGGGTCCCGACAATTTCGCCCATGAACGCAACTACGCCACCCATGATCTTGAGTTGGTAGCCATGGTGTTTGCTCTGAAGTTTTGGAGACATTACCTCATTGGTGAGCACTTTGTGGTTTTCACCGATCATAAGAGTTTGAGGTATGTTTTCTCCCAACGTGACTTGAACTTGAGGCAGTGTCGGTGGATGGAGTTCTTGCAGGAATACGAATTTGAAATATCGTATACACCTGGAAAAGGGAATGTTGTTGCTGATGCACTAAGACGAAAGTCACGTAATGATGTTGTGCGTGAATCTGGTGATTCCTGGAGAGTGATGGAAGAGCTATCAGCTTTGCATCTTGATATGGGAGAAGTTGGGGGAAGAGGTTGTCTTTTCCCGATGACGGTGCAGTCATCCCTGATGCAAAAGGTGGAAGAGTCTCAGTTGGGTGATCTAGAGGTGGAAGTTTGGAGAGACAGAGTTGTTTGTGGGGAGGCCCCTGATGGTTGGTCAGAGGATGAACAACATCGAGTGTTGTATCAGGGCAGGCTTTTTGTTCCCTTGGCGATGCGCAAGACGGTTCTCCAAGAGTTCCATAGTTCACCCTTGGCAGTACATCCTAGTGTGACGAAGATGTACCGATCCTTAAGGAGTCAGTTCTGGTGGCCTGGGCTGAAACGTATGGTTGCAGAGTGTGTGTCTCGATGTTTACTCTGCCAGAAGGTGAAGGCCGAACACCGTTTTCCTGGTGGTCTTCTCCAACACATAGAGATTCCTCAGTGGAACTGGGAGGACATCTCAATGTACTTTGTTACAGGTTTACCTCGAGCTCCGGGAGGACATGATGCTATATGGGTGGTAGTGGATCGTTTAACTAAATCGGCCCACTTCATAGAAATCAAGGAGTCGAGCTCAGTGGAGGTTTTGTCAAGGCAGTATCTGGAGGAGGTGGTGAGGCTTCACGGAGTTCCTAAGACGATCATTTCTGATCGAGATCCTCGCTTTACCTCTAGGGTGTGGAGAGGTCTCCATCATGCTTTTGTCTCTCAACTATACCTTAGCACTGCTTTTCATCCTCAAACGGATGGTCAGATAGAGCGAACCATCCAGACTCTTGAAGACATGTTGCGCTCATGTGTTCTTGATTTTGGAGGTTCATGGACGAAGCACTTACCCTTGGTAGAGTTTGCTTACAATAATAGTTTTCACTCTACCATCGGCGTGGCGCCGTTTGAAGCCTTGTATGGTATGCCATGCTGTTCTCCGTTGTGCTGGACTGGGGTCGGAGAGTCAGCAATTCTCAGACCAGAACTAGTGCAGAATACGACAGAGATGGTTCAAGTGATTCGTGAGAGGATGAAGACAACACAAGATCGTCAGAAATCATATGCTGATCAAAGAAGGAGACCGTTAGAGTTTAATGTTGGGGATCATGTGTTTCTAAAGGTGACTCCCCATCGTGGGCAGCGAAGGTTTGGTCATGGAAGTAAGCTCTCTCCCCGGTTTGTTGGGCCTTTTGAGGTGTTGGCTCGTGTTGGAGTTGTGGCGTATCAAGTAGCACTTCCCCCTCATATGAGTCGGATACATGATGTTTTCCATGTATCACAGCTCCGTCGTTATCTTCATGATGAATCTCATGTTATCGATTGGGGAGAGATCGATATTGATGATGATGCAACCTTCGAGGAGCGACCTTTGGAGATCCAAGACCACAAGGAGAAGGTGTTGCGTGGGCGTTCTATCCCCTTAGTTCGTGTCTTGTGGCGACACGGTGGCATGGAGGAGAGTACCTGGGAGCGTGAGTCACAGATACGTGCTCAGTACCCAGAGTTGTTTAATGTTTAACTCCTTTCCTGTAATGATGTTTCCTCTCTGGTTAGACCTTTCATGTTTTATTTATGTACCTTTGATGTGATGTTGTGAATGAATTGTTTGGGTATGGATTATTTGTTTCCAGATGTCAGAGTTTTGTTCCAGCTTTCGATTAACTCATGGTGGTTTTTCCCTGAGAGGTATCTTATGGGGTGGTTGTTCGGACCCCTCTTCTCTTCTGGGTTGGTTTTTAATTCTCGAGGACGAGAATGTTTTGAGAGGTATCTAATGTAATGTCCCAGACCTCTCCGGTCCATTACTTTGTGAAATGTTGGTGTTGGAGGTGTTCTGGGAGGTCAAGAGGACATATCCCCAACACTTTGCCAATTTTCCAGTTCTGTGAACAGTGTTTCTAGTTTTATGAACAGTAACAGATCGGTCTCACCGATCGGTCTGACAGATCGGTCTCACCGATCCGTTTCACAGATCGGTCTCACCGATCAGTTTCACAGATCGGTCTGACAGATCGGTCTCACCGATCGGTCTGACGGATCGGTCTCACCGATCAGTTTCACAGATCGGTCTGACGGATCGGTCTCACCGATCAGTTTCACAGATCGGTCTGACAGATCGGTAGCACAGATCGGTAGCACAGATCGGTAGGACAGATCAGTAGCACAGATCAACAGCATAGATCGGTAGCACAGATCGGTAGGTGAACAGTGTTTCCAAACTCCTACAGTTTTTCCCCTTTTTGACGTTTCCTTTGACGTAAAATACATTTGAAGCCTTATTTTAAGGGCTCTTAAGGCCGATTCAAATGCCATAAATCCTTTATTAATTATTCCTAAGGCTTGGAATGTTTTACTTGGTCAAACCGCGTGGGTTAATGCGATCCGTTTTTAATGGAGAATTAACCGGATCTTAAATCGTCGCCCCATTTAATCTTAAAAAGGGACGAGATATCATTATCCCTTGTTCTTTCTCTTTGTTCTCAATTAAGAGGCACTAGAACCATTCAATCCTTTCCGTAGGAGTTTCACAATCAATCTTTACCCCGATGATTGGTTCTGTTCTGTTTTGGATGCAACTGAGCCGTGTCGATCAATCTTCGATATAAGGTATGTTGTATCGTCGTTCTTTTGGGGTTCATCTTATCCTATCCGCCTTTCAATAATTATACCATGTATTCTCCAAGATTCTAATGGGTTTTCTTGGGGTTGGTTGGTACTGTCGTACTGCAGCATCCTCCGGTGGATGCAGTTGTCGCGAGGGGAGGATCGTGACCTGTTGTGTGGATAAAGAACGTGAGGAACTGTTTGAGGTAGGGGATTCATGGATTCTCTAATTGTGTATGTGCAATCGTAGAATTAGCATGATTTATTCCTTTGGATCACAATGAAATTGACCTAATTAAATACTTGAACTGGATTAAAAGAACTGGTTGATCGCATGTTGTTGCTTTATACCATGATAACGGTTTGCCTCGTGTTTTCCTAGATATAGTGATATCTATTTTTCATTGTTTCATTGTTCGTTCATGATAGAAATTGATAACGAACGTAATGCCGGAATTAATTGTTAATTAATTGGCTAAAGATAAAGACGCATGTAAATTAATCTGGTTGTTGCCGTTGTTGTAGTTCTAATTTTAGGATAATCAAATTAGGGAAGTAAGCATGGTTATTTAATTTTGATAGCTTACTGATTAAGTATCCATGATTGGATCCTATTAATAACAAATCTATTAATTCAATATGGATTAGAAAACAGATTATGTGGGAATTTCAAAAGGGTTCTGAGTTACCCTCTTGCTTGTAAGGCTGAATGCCTTGTGGTTTGGAGCTCAGAGTGCTCATTGTGTTTGAAGGCTGAATGCCTTGTTAAAGGGCCGAGAGCCCATTTTGTGATGTTTTTTTTCCTGCTGCTTGTGCTGTGATGTGAGCCTGGATGGCTGTTGTGATATGTGGAGGCATGAAGACTTGTGGTTGTGGCAGCGGATGACGCCTAGTGTGGCGAGATGCATCGGTTTATGCATATGGGTGTCGGGGAGGACACCAAGTGTGATGGTATGAGATGAATGTGATGGTTTGATGTTGGTGGTTTGGTTTGGTTGTTTATTTGCTTTACTTTTCCCCACTGCTCAAGGCAGCTGGTCTTGCTTACCCTCTTTCCGAAGGAGGCGAAGACACGCGGGGTATGCCACGTGCTTTCCGTGTTTAGCCTCTCGATGGAGGATGGGTCTATGCTCTTTCTATAGGCGGAAAAGACTCGACGGGTAGTATATCTACTCACCGTGTTGAGCCTCCTTTGTGTACAGAAGCATAGGATGTTTTTCTAGAATGCCTGGGAATGTGGAAAAGTAATTCTGTAAGGAATGTTTGATTAAATGGTGAAAATCCATGGGGATGGAGATGCTAGAATTTAAAGGTGATGTGAATCTTAAAAAAGAGCAGTTGTTTTTGAAAGTGATGCCATTTCAGTTTAATGTGGAATTGTTCATTCTTAATTAATGTTTAAAGAATTAATTAATGTACAGTGGAACTGATAAATGAGAATGGAGTAATCAAATAAAGCTCTTCTTTGTTTCTGTGCTTATAGGATACCTAGTCTTAGAAGTAGCAGCCTGGAGTCTGAGAGACGTTAGCTGCATTTGTATCTAAGACTAGGTAATGCCCATAGTGTGGATGTGAGTTACTTATATATTCTGTACTTTTGTGTTTCTATACGCTACTCCACCCTGTCGGTAAGGGCAACTGACACCCCGGGGATTCTGAGCCCTGGGGGGGTGTTTTCCCCAACATTCTGATGGGAGGTTGAATGGCTGACTACCCCCTTTGGCCCCACTCTCTTCTCTTGGTAGATACCTGTGCCATGAGGCACAATGGTTAGTTACCCAATATATGTGTGTAGAGGGCTGTAATGGCTTGTGGTTATTCACACACATATATTCTGGATATAGTATCCTACGGACTACTATAGGTGTAACGTGTATAGGCTATGATGGCTTGAGGTTCCTTACTCGGAGTATGGGCTATAATGGCTTGAGGTATTATACCCGACGTATGATAAACGTTATGGGAGCTGTGGTGGCTCCCGGAAACTACCTGGTTACTTTGGTTGTGAGGACGGTGTGGTGCTTCGCCCAGGTGTCTGCGGGCAAGCCTTTGTGGTGCACGAGGTGCAGATTGTGGAGCTTAGCCCAGGTGTCTGCGGGAAAGCCTTTGGAGAGGGATGCACAGGACGTATGTCGTTGGGGCAAAGAGGCAAACCAGTCGGGAAGTAGTAGAAGGGTACCCTTGATATTCTTTACTATATGTTATATTCTTGTATGCGTTACGTGGTGAGAGTAGCCATGGTGAGGTTGGGAACATAGTATACCTGTTTAGGTGACGAGTTAGTTTCACTTGTTGTTCACTGGGCTTTAGCATGCTTTCTTTACTTTTGCATGAGAGTCTTGGGGAGGATCCTACTGAGTATACTATTATACTCACCCTATGTACATATAAACTGTTTTTCAGGTCACATGGAGCAGGTTGGAGATCAAGCTGGTTACTACTAGCTTGGGGTTGGAGGAGGAGCTGTTCGGGCTTGTGGTCGCTGTCGTTTTTCTTTCTTTTGGGTACTTTTAGTTTTCCCTTTCAGTTGTAGTAATTTTGCATGACATTTCATATATGTACTTGGGTTTCTTTTATATTTCAGTTCTGAGTTGGAGTTTGTTGGAGTCTATTCTATCTCTCTCTTCTGCATGTGTTCTCTTAGAGGGTAATACCTCCCATTTGTATGTTTATTATACCCTCGGTGCTAGTCGCCAACGCCGGGCCTACTGGAGGCGGGACTCGGGGGTCATTATCTCCCTTCTCACATTGTCGGCCCAGGAGGGGTACACTTTGTGGGGAGGGGGTCGTGACATATGTTTTAGTTTTACGAAAAATAACATCTATTTAGACGAGGTAAAATAATATGTAAAAAAAGTGACTGGTAAAGGCAATTACCTCTTCCTTAGAATAACTTCATTGGATCACCTCAAAAGTATCCAAAGGTCATTCTTCTGGGGTGACATGAAACTCTATAAGGTGGATAGTGAATTTTATAATGGTTTTTCGTATGGTATGGTCTAGCTATAGAAATAAATGTTGTGTAAGGAAGAGAAAGTGGAGGTGTCTTATTATAACTGTGGGGGTCGGCATTCTTGGAATTTCATAAAATAAAAAATTAACATTAAACAATTTTGTTGTCCAAATGGCTCTAAAATTTTAATATTTGAAGATACGATGACTATGTGTGAAACTAAATTCATCTAATTAAATTTTTACATGTTTTTGGAATGTTTCTTTTCATATCATTTAGTTTTTACCACTTGTTAAATCTTTTGACAATTTCATTAATATTAATGTTTTCTTCCATTTAAGAGTTAATAATTTCAGTATAAAATGATAAAATACCCCTAAATGAACCATGGTTGATTTTTAAGACCATATCCAATTCATATTAAATAATATAATATTTTTCAAATTTTAGAGCATTTAATAATTTTTTATTTATTATAAAATATCATTAATTTCATTATTTAGAAAACTGATTTAATTTGAAATTAAATAAATTAAAAAAACACGGAATTTGAATATAATTATTTAATGCCTCCATAATATTTCATGTCAATCAATAAAATTCATGTGACACCTTATATCAACTAAACTGTATCACTTTTAATATTTTTTATATCATTTATTATATTTTTGTGTCAATTAATCAAATAATGTATTAACATTGCTGAAGAATTTAAGTTATCTATATAATTAAAAAATGTTTAAATAAATTTGTATCATTAATTTTATTTCCCTTATCACAAATTGAGATTCATTCATAACATTCTTTTTTTTATATGTGGAGGTATAATATATATTTTAAACAAAGATTATTACATTTTGTGACTTTACTTTAAATATTAAATAATTCATTTTCTAGAAAATTTTACCTCAAATTTTTTTTTCTATCATAAGATGATGTGGTACAAATCACCTTCATGAAATAAGAATTATAATGAGAAATTCTTCCATTATAAATAGTTATAATCTAGACTAACATAATTTACCTTTTATTGTGGTGATAAATTTTACTACCGTTTCTATTCGTAATGCATCGAAATAAATGGGTCTTATTTAAAAACAATAGACATTTTGAATCCAAATATAGAATCAATTTTTTAAAATTTAATTTCTAAAAGTGTTTCAAAATAATTTTAAAATAATTTTTCAAAACATCTTGAAAACCGCTTTAGAAAAATACAGTTTTTAAGCATAATGTTGAATATTATAATCATATTATTCCTAGAATATATTTGGTGAATAAAAAAATATTTTATTGAATATATATTAAATAAATTTCATTAAAATCATTCACTGATATAGATTGATTTAATTAATTAACATAAATACACACTTATCACAAAAAAAATTTCAAAAAACATCTCTTTTGTATTTAATTGATTTCTATTGTCATTTCTTGTTAATTTATAACAATTGAATTTATTTAATATATGTGTGTTAACATCCATAATTTTGTGACATGAACTTTTATAATGAGGATTTCAGGTGTTTGGTGAAAATGAAGAAATATAGATATGATTTGTACGAATGACTTCATGGTTGCATCATTACAGAATATGGATTAGAGTTTTCTTTTATAAAGAAAATATTTGTTTCCATGGTTTCATTTTACTAATATTATTATTCTATTTTTTTTATGAGTATTTCTCCCTACCCAAAGAAGAAAATTACGCAATCCACTAAAAAGATGGACCCAGGCCAGCCCGAGTAAGGAAGAGGGAAGAGCACCCACAAGCAGTGGGAGGGTACGTGTTTAGGGAGAGTTTTGTGAAAAAATGAACGCGTGTAATTTTGGCCTGAGATCTCATAGAGATGATGCTAGAGTGGTGGTATACGTAGGGGTTATAGGTGGTGATTCCATTTTTTGGCATCATATAATAGTTTTCACAACATTACTTATATACCAGGGGACGCACAGAGAATGTTTCTCTATGGAATGATACTTTCACGGTACTATTCACATGATTAATCCAAGCCACTCGATCATTTGATTGCAGTCATCTAGAAAAATCCAACATGATTCCCTCTAAAACTCGTGATCCTACAGAAATTATTTTTCAAAATCAGCTGATCCCATATAGAGCTAAACACCATATTCAACCTCCCAACACACTAGTCAAGTATCATAGCACCAATATGAACTCATGAAAACCACCCACAAAAATGAAATCAAGACAAATCCTTAATCGAACCATTATAATACATGCAACTTCATCATTAATTTCATTGAACAATGGATAACACCGCAAGTGCTATCTGCAAGATCCTATTTCAGTTAACGATGGAAAATCATCAAGTCATCACATGATGATCATTGATAATGAAACTATATGGATGGAATTTGGAAAAACACCACAATAATATGTCATCAAAAAAGGAGACATACACCATGAAATCACATGGACTCAGATGCCATCACATGATGTTTATGACCACATCACCCCTCCATCTTCAGAATTATTTTTTTAACTTAATTAACATAGATTTTGTTTACATTATATAGCGGTTCTATATAATTACATTGAGATGTACTGATCAAGTTATCTTTAGAGAATCATCGCATAAAGGAATGATGGTCGAAAAAAGATGTCTTGCACTATATGACATCGATTAGGCGAAGTCTCTGCAACCTCAGTCGACACAAGAAACATTCCCACAATGAAAGGTTGTTCCACCTTTGGCCGACCTCGGCCAATAAATTCCCCTTCCCCCATTAAAAACACACACACAAGAGGAGTGAAGAGGGAGTAGAGGAGAAGAAAAGTAGATGAATGGAGAGTTTCTGCTTTCATCCCTCAAGAACCTCCTCTGGTGATTGTGAGAACCTACTGCATTATCAATTCATGGTCAGGAAATATCATAACTATCTATGAATCATGAGACAACTAGGTCATACAATGCACTCATATGATCACGTGATACCCCATTAGGTTCACGACTCACAAAACCAGACCTTCGATTGGGATTATATTCCATTTTTGCACCCCCAAAAATCATTCTCAAGACCCCCAACAGGACCTTCCTTTGTATTATGTGATCACTTAATTAATATAACCTCATGTGATGTGATAGTGTAGTCCCTTTTGATGCACGATATAACTATAATGGTTCCCACAAACATTTAATAATGTCATTCCATCCTTATTTTGTGTGATGCAGTGAACCCCCTATCTTGTGGTGCTTATATGAAACCATGGACATTGATTCATTTCCATAATAAAAAACCCCACGAGTCCTTTTAATGGTGAAATATCACATCACGAGATCCATTTAAAGGCATGTGAATCACACAAAGGTGCTTCATGTGATTCCAATGTAACATTAGTCACTCTCGTGAACCCCTGATCATACAAGATTCCCCCACTAGCTTCTCATATCAAGTTAGATAGCCCCCAATGAATTCCCTCAACACATGTGATGCCCTCATGTGTCCTTCAGTAAGTGATAGATCAATCCCTCAGTCATCTAATATGATGAACAATCATTTCTTGTGATGCCTACATGTATCCTTTAAATAGGCCACCTCGACACACAGTATCCACATGGAAACCCCCTCGATTCAAAGAAAACAATAACAACATATTATCCATGTGTCATTGACCCTCTCTATGTGGTGTTCACCCCCATCTATTCATACATAGGCCTTGATACATAACCCCAATCTATGACTTTAGAGCCTTCCACAATAAATATTTAATTTCATGTTAATCACATGAGTGATGTATATTCATAAGAGTCCATCATGTGGACATTCCTTACCATGTATATGGTCTTGAACCATAAGAGAACTCATGGGAAGACTCTTCTATAGCCATGCACCCCACTTCCAAGTAAAATTATTGTCCATGTAGACTTTGGGCATGATCCCTTTGGACATGAAACTATAACATTCGGACAATATCAATATCTGAAACATGTTAAAAATATCCCACAACACAACAGTCATAAGGTCATGAATTTTAAAGACATCAAATCTATCTTGTGACACCCTTAAATTTCCCTGGTTGAACCATGTTTATCACAAGACAATCTATGGACAATCCATGTTGATCAATTGAAAACCCCTTGACATGTTTATTTAGTTAAATGTTAGGTTATTGTCTAATTAGGTCAGTCTCAGGAGTGTTTACTGACATGACGCTATGTGATTTCCCATTTACCTATCAGCATTTCCATGTGATAGTGTGTAGAAAGTTTGGGTTGATTACATGACATTATAGAGTCATTTCTACCACGATCATGTTCAAGACCCTGATCGTGTCTTCATTTATACTATAATAAATCTTCAAAATTTCTAATTCACTGATGATAAGGAATCTAAGAAATGTAATTTGATCATAAGAAAGATCTAAGACACTTCTACTTTGATAAGATATAAGATCTTAGGTATGTCAACATACTTCATGTAAATATTCATGAACATGTAGGGAAGAAACCCTTGGAAGTGCCTTCCACAAGATATTGAAACCCCATAAATTGTCGGGGAGGCAATCAAGCCATGTATAGAAAATTACCAAAACATATCATTCAGATATCTTATGGCATGTCAAATTTATCTTGAAGACCCAACTTGACTCATTCCATGTGTACCCCATTCATGAACCTTTGGCCATATTCACCCTTTTATTAGAATTGTCTTTAATGGTATAGGGTTCAGAACTCATGAAACCCTATGGGTTTCATGATCCCATAAATACCTTTTATGGTAAATGTCACTCTTCATTCATCTGAAGATACAAAATGCGTATGAAAAAGGGAAACCTCGGTGCATAATCCCAGATCATCAGCATAATTTAATATGTCTCAAATAATAGGGAAGCCTTAGTTTATAAGCCCCGATCAATAGGAAATTCATACTTGTATAGGCCCCAATAATTCCTAAAAAATCAGGGCTAACAATGATGTGTCTGAGCATGATTACCCACCTTATCTCAACAGTGGTTTTGTGGATAACTAAACAATGGGAACTCTGATTCTTGCATTAATCGGGATACATTGGACACCTTTCTATAGCCCGATCATGAGTAGTCACCCACTTCAAGGGAATTCCCACATGACTCTGACATTTCAACCATTTGGACCCAATAATTAAAAACTGATATCTCATTATACCCCATCAATTATCTGATTGATAAATCCACCAAACTATGAGAACTCTAATTAATTTCCAAACAAGATACAAAGGATGCCTTCCTAAGGCATGAAATCTAATGGGAAACCATCCTGGATTAATCCCATAATATTCCTAAAACCTCAGAGATATGAAAACATTATATGATTGTGACCATCTACCATAACCGTTAATCAGGTTTTGGACGAAATGAACTTTGATAACACTGATTCTTGTCCAAACGGGATTTGTAGAATGAATTAGTAAGGCCCGAGATCCAATAGGAATCCATCCTAGAGTAAGCCCGTAACACTCCTAAATCCTCTGGGAAAACACTATTTTATTTGACTGTAATCACCTAACTTATCTCGTAAATAGTTTAAGGTGTAATAAATCTATGATTACTCTGATTCCTATATCTACCAGGATACATAGGATATCTTCCTATGTCCCAAATTCAAAAGGGAATCTATACTGGAATAATCCCCAAACTTTCTTGAAACCCCTGGGATTATAATAATGTATTAGACTGTGACTATCTACCCTAACCAACCATTTGGTTAGGAATCCATTGAACTATGATAACTCTAATTCCATTCCAATCAGATTATGTGGTACACATTCTTTACGCCCAAGCTCTAAAGGGAACACACAATGTGTAATCTCCGATTTAGCTGAATAGTGAAAACTCTATTTTTTTAAACAAGATACATAGGACATCATCCTAAGGTTGTATCTCTAATGGTAATCAATCCGGGTGTAATCCCCTAACATTCATGAAATATTTGGGATAACAATAATGTCTTTTATCATGATCATATAACTTAATCCACCATCGATATAGGGATATAGTGAACAAAGAGAACTCTGATTCCCACTATAATTAGGATATGTAGCATTCCCACCTAAGGCCTGATCTCCAATGGGAATCGACTCTAGTTAATTCCCTTAATTTCACATGTATTTATAACATAGAGAAAAAAGTCCCATTAGTCTATCATCCTTTATTATCCATCAGGGGATCAGATGTTGGTTCACTTGTATACATTAGTTTAATTATCATTTTTTATCATGAAATAGAGTACTTCAAATCCATATGTGGGTTAGGGATGAAATAAAATAAAATGGCTATGATTAATTATATAAAATTGGACACTTAATACCCCTTACTATGTCTTGAGTTGTACACCATATCCTCCAAGTGATGGGGGATTTTTCCTCTCATAGGGAAAATTTTATACTTATGTTCTGGTCAAATATACTCTCATTCAATGTGTTCATACTTCTACTACATCTTGTTTCTCACACTGATCATGATTAATGTGGTATTAGAAGCATTCAATTATTGTAATAGTATCATGATGAGTATGCCCTTGTGCAGGACCATCATTGGGATGTTAGTTTATTTACAACTCATCGTCGCTCAAAGGGACATACTCTCGATGAGATGATACGGGGTTGAATTATATGCATAATCCCCACATGTGTCGTCTATTGTAAAATGTATCTTAACATATATGTCCTTCATAAAACTTACATAAAATCTAATTCCTATCTAAAATTGGATGCATAGGATGCCTTATCGAGTTCTCAGCCTGATATATATGTTCTTACTACATGACATTAAATTGCAAGTATGGGTCAGATCACACGGCCAAACTATGTCAAACGCACTATGTGGGATTCAATTCCAATTTTCATAGGATACAATGGATTCATTATAGAGGTTCAATCCAATTTCCATGACATGAACCTATACCCTATATGAAAATACACCCCAGAGTTCCTAAACATGGCCATAAAATTAAGAATCATCAATAAATAAGAGAATAATAAATAACTCATGATATTCACATAGTAGTTTTTAACAATATATATTCATAATAAATTCATTTACATAGAGGTAACCAATCCAATATCAGGGTCTAAAATGATTTCATGAACATTTATTAAATCTAAAAGAGAGTCTTAGAGTTGGAAACAATTCCCCCCCAAAAGGGTGCAATTAGACTGACCATCAATCCTCTCGACGAATGTGTGTTCCTAATAATCGTTGGGATTGATACCCCAAAGGAACACCTTCCTTTGGAAACAAGGTCCTTACTCAGTTTTGGATAAGGGAACCATTAGGAGTATTTATGGCAGATAATCAAATGGGAAAACTAATTTTAATGATTGAGAAAGGTATTGAAACCCCCACAATCAAACTAGTGAGCCAAATACCATCAATGTATTTCATAAAAAAAGGTGAAACTAATGAAAAATTATTTAACAATGTCATAACTTTCATAGGTAAAGAATAATATACTATAAAATTTCTATCAGAGCTAATTTTTTCTATTCTAATTGCTCAAAAAAATGGCGAACCCAACATGTTTCATCTAACTTCACTGAACCTTGCATAAAAATATGGGACTTCCTAGTTATCCATTAATTGTGAAATTAATTTATCAAACATGTACTCTTATATATGATTCTTTACTAAAAAGGTGTCATTTTCTTCTCCTAGAAAATATAGATTCCCTATAATCAAAATCGCAGCCTCAAATGTTCCCATGGATTGTGAGATCACTGATCAAGATTATTTGGCCTTATGGCCCTAATATATGTCGTCACCAATACACCACCTCTAGTAATAGTAGGTGAATATCTTAGTATGGGAGTACCACATAAATTGATTTATCCAAAATCTATAATCGGCCCATGGAATCCTTCAAAGGAAGAATTCCCACTGGTTATCATTCCAATGACAGGCCAGAGGAATATAAGTTTCCCTTATTTCCACCCCCAACAACATTGGGATCCCGTCTATAGCATGACAACTCAATCACTACTGAGATTCCAAGGAGGGACCCTCTATATTCTGGTCATCATCATCTACATGTTATCGTGATTCCATAAGGAAATGTAAAGGAGGTTGTACCTACACCAACTGTTCATGTTGGGAAACCCTATTAGAGATCCCTCCTGGGGTATCCAAACAATGTATCTCCAATTAATTCTTGTATCCCTACTAGCACCAATCCTTAAAATTCTCACCATTGTATCCTGACGGTGGCCCCGAATCAGTCTTAGATCATCACTATCTTAGAGCATCTGACTTCCACACAATGTTCCATGGTAATTGTGGTATCCCGTGGAGCACCCCAACCTACATAGATGGGGAAATATTTATAATACTTTACCCTTGGATTATCTTTATTATGGGAAAATAACCCTCAAATGGTATCATGCGAATCGACCCTTTAATGGTATAATGGGAACTGACCCATCAAATGGTACAACAGGCATTGAACCCTCAAATGGTGCAGTGGACACCAACCCCTAAAATAGTACAACATGCACCAAACCCTCAAATGTTACAGTGGTAACTAACCCCTCAAATGGTATAGTGGGAACCAATCCTATAAACGGTATATTGTGCACTGAACCTCAAAATGAGACACTCCATTGAAAAGGAGAACCATCCTTCTTGTATCATAGTCAATAAGATATCAGTTAAATATGAAGACTCTTTATTAGATCTGGATGATAACCCTTATAAATAGTATAACCATTCCCTCTTATGTTCATCTTAGTCATAGTATTTTAGCATACCTTCTTCCTCTAGAACTTGAAAAGAAGGGTTAATCAATATCCTTCATGCATTTAAAGAAGGTGCTACCAACCGTGTTGGTATTTTAGAGGGTAAGGATAATGGATTGTATGGGTACTAGAATTAGTAGATCCATACTCTTGGGTCATCGTTGGAACTCCCATCAGCATCCTCATTACCAACCACTGACAGAAGAGAGGGTGTTTTATATGGACCCTGCCTGCTTTCCCCATTAAGATGATAAGGTAATTTCTATAGAAGAATGGAACACCCAACTATTATTATAGAATCAGGATCTCTGAGAAATAATTGTGGGAGTACTCTTAATATATCTACCTCTGAATGATTTACATGTACCTACCTATATAATCCTATCTAACAGTGAAGTTCCCTAGCCCATAGGCTGGGGGAATTCTTATAATTATCATTCCCTTGTTATGTGAAATCTAGAAAATGTTCCTCCTATACCAATTCCCTAGGGATGGATGAATTTCTATATTTTCTACCTCCTCATCAGGGATATTCTAGAATCCATATTCCCTCACATGTTGCCACCAAATTTATAAGATAATCGTGATATTTTATTCAATGGAAAGAATCTACATTATCCAAGACCCCAAAATTTTTGACACGTTCACCAAGACCAATAAAGATCGGGACACTATGCCCTAGGTTCAAAACTCAACTATCTACTCCTGCCAATGGAGGTATAGATAACATACGGTAGAAGTAGCATGCATTCCCATTTCATGAACATAGGTAGTGAAAAGTATATTCCTTCAAATCAATACGTGGTCCTATATATTTGAACTTCAACATGTAAAATTGGTTGACAGAGCTCACAACAATGATAAATCCATGTTAATAAGGATAATTGGACATAAAAATAATTTCCCATATCATTGACATCTTTTCCCCATAAAATAAGTTTTCATTTCTTTTACTGAATGGATTCAAGTGCATATAGTAATAGGGATATTGGAACCACTGACACCTAATTCTCTACTACATTAATATGATCACTTTGAGTAGGACACACCCATTTCATAGTAGAGCCTGAACCACATACCTCTCAGGGATAAATAACCACCTTTCAATAAAATATTTAACAAATCATATTCTTTCCAAAAAAAACGTTCCCATGTATTTTGAATGAACCCTAGAAAATTGTTTTATGTAATCTCAATAATAATAAATCCAAATGAGTCAGTGTAGGCATTCCATGAAGACCATTGATCCTACCATAGACGTCTTAGGCACACAATAGAGAGATGTTTTGTCATCAACGAATGGTTGGAGATACAGGTATGTGAATGCATAATAGAGTTGAAGGATCCAGAATCTCATTCCATTTGAATAAGAGTAATCCAAGATCCATCAGAAGATAGACCATCATGATAGATTATAACTGTCATCCTTGATGAAAGACATTAAAATACATGGATATTGTCCTTACCTCAATATGTTAAACTACATGGATGAGGCCCTTACCACAAGACATTAAACTGTATGGGTCTCTAAAACAATGTATGATTTGAATCTCATCCTAATGAGTTTATTAGGGATTCGATATTCTATATCTTATCCCATCCACTTATATTTACATCCTTACCACAAGACATTAAAATGAATTGAGGATATCTTTACAACTTGACATTAGACTGAATGGGTTTCTATAACTACATATGACTGGATTATGATCATAATGTGATACGTAGGGACTCCTAGATCCAATATCAGGGCCGATAAACCTATATTCACATCCTAAAAAAAATTTAAACTATATACCTGATTTATTTACCTCATGACATATAATTGCATGGCTGATGTTCTTACCACCTGATATTAAACTACATGGGTCCTTGTAAATATGTACAAATTGTTTTTTGTCCAAATAAAATATGTACGGATTACATATCCTATATGTTGGCCCAGATGCCTATATCCACATCATTATATAAAGATGTTAAAATTCATGGTGAATGTATTTACTGCATGAAATTAAACTTTAAAAGTTTCTATAACTATGTATGGATTTATTCTTATCCTAATGAGATACATAGGGATACATGGATCATATATCATAGACCATCCAAAAATAATCACGTCCTTACCACAAGACATTAATCTTCATGGCTGATTTTGTTTACCACGTCACAGTAAACTGCATGGCCGACATCCTTACTATAAGATGTTAAACAACATGATTAATTTCCATTCTACATGACATTAAACTACACTAGTTTTTTGGAACTATTTATTTCTTTATTCTAATTTCAATGAGATGTATAGGGATATATGGATCATATATATTTGACCATCAACATATATTTTTACCCTTATTGCATAAAGATAAATTGTATGAAATGCATCCCTGTTAAAGAATGATAAACTATGCAGGATATTAATATATGGTGGCATCATCATCATCAGGTTGAAATTGAAGCTTTTAGAATCTCCACAGAAACAGTAAAATATTTATCCCAGATATATCACAAGTTCACTAATACCCCTCATATGCCTTCTGAGGGAATTTTCTAATAGTTCACCTCTCCAAACATTCATATTTGAGTGTTAAGGACACCTTGTCAAATGAGGAAAGCTACATACAAGATATAGAAGGATCAGACCCCTGCTTTCTCAAACATGGTCTACTTTCATATACAGGTAGGAAGAATGGGGAAGAATTAATTTAGTCCCATGTGAATAAATTTTTTCAACATATTATGATGGAATAAGGAAGAAATTATTATGAATATATCACCACTTCAATCAATGACATCAGCCAACATATCATGGAAGCTGAGAACGTACCAGAATATATTCCTATACATACCAATTCGATGTGCCAATGCTTTGTGATAGTAATAAAGGAGCTCCTCCAGTGCATTCTGGTGAAGATATAGCTATAGTTATATATTTATATCTTGATAGTCAGTGAAGACAAACTATATGATCAATATGAACAAGTTTCTACTCTAGAGAAAGTGCACATCCTTTCATTATTTCTGGAGGATTATGGGAATATTCCATTGAAGGGTGTGTCATAGGGGTTAGGCTCATTCCTCTGTTCCAACTGGGGAACACCAAGTGATAGTGGGAAATAACTTAGGATAGTCTCCTATTCCTATTGTAAAATACTAGTGGCACATTTCAATGGCACGATATTAGGATCATATACCCTTTCTAGTCGGGAATCAACAAATGAGAGTGACACATGCCTCAGGACTGGCTCATATAGCTTCTGAAAAAAGACTGGTGGCATTCTCCAAAGGCCCCGGACTGAGCTTATATTCTCATTCAAACTACGGATCACCAAGTGGGTGTGTCTCATAACACAATATAGTCTCATAATCCTATCAATTAAAACCAGTGACATATCCTAAAGGCCTGAATCAGGCCCACATACCTATTCTATCCAAGGCCCACCATGTGAGAGTGGAAGATGCCTCAAGACATGCTCATATCATAGTCAGAGAAGCACATTAGAATACTCCAGTAGCTTTTTAGTTGTCGAATCATACTCTCAAAACCATACAGTTACCAATAGATTATGGCCACCATCATGGGACAAAATTATATGCCTAATCAACCCTAGAAGTTAAGGTGGAATATTTAATCCACCAGGCTGTGTGAGTCTCATACCTACGACCTGTTCAATTACATGTATCCTTGAGGTTTTTCTAGACACATTCTCAATAGCTCAGGGGTCATTTGACTCTTCAAATAAATAATAAGGTGATTATTATTGTGATACTCTCCCTCATGGTAGTGTGGAAATGGATCACAGGATCTCTACTCCTGAAATCCACCATGGTAAACCTCCCCACAACAATATCTCCCACAGAAAAAGAAATACACCCCTTCCCCATACACATTCTTATAGAGAGGTGCTAAAAAATATTAAGCACCATCATATAAATTGGTGATCAAAAATATTAGGTGCCTCGATATAGAATGTTTTTCACAATGTCAAGGTTAACAGTATATAGTTCCCTAATAAACCATCAGTTTCACTTCCTCATGGATAGAAGGAGACCCAGAGAGGCAACCAATGTGGTCTAACTGTGTAAGGACATATTTACCTTAAGAATAAGTTGGTAACATGGGGATATAGAGAGTGTTTTCCAAATGAATCCTCACAAACATGACCATTCCCATTTTCACTTCTAATTATGAAAACCCAAATGGATCAAAAAAGGGAGATCCATCATTTTTCCTGACCATGTGACATTAAAAATAATAGAGTGTGTCTTAACTACATGATGTTAAACAATACTGATCATGTCATTGTTTCATGTCATTAATCTATATTGATCATATCATAGTTTCAAGTATTTATATAGCACAATGTCTCACATATTGACTATATGATACTAAATTGTACATATTTTTCCACATTGTATGATGTTAAACTAAAAAATCCCATCTATGCAGTATGACTTAAAACTAAATGGTGTTGTTCATTTGGACCACATTATGTTAAACTATATGGAGATCATCTGGGAAGAATGATGTTAAATAGAACAACATCCTATGTCCTAATCTCCTATTTTTAAAAAAAGTATGCACACCCTGACCACATGAAGTTAAACTATATAAAGATCATACTTACCTCATTATGTTAAAATTTAATAGGAATCATTTTCTTAATAGGGATTCATCCCACCCAAGAAAGATCATTGCAAAACAAGGGTAAAATTCCCCCATCCCAGTGAGAGTGTTAGCTCCACATAGGAAATCATTATAGAAAAGAACTATGTGTGTATTGATTTCATCTATCATATTATAAATAGTGATTATCAAACCTATATTATTGAGCCTAGCCCCAATATTTCGTTTCAGTCACATCAGGTTATCCTTGCCCTTACTACATGATAATAAACTATAGAGAATGTGTCATTAATGCATGATGTTAAATGTAATTGAAAATTTCCTCACCTCATGACAAAAATGTCACACCCCGACCGCAGATGTCCTTTTTTTCACTCCTTTTTCGGTCCCGGTTTGAAATTTTTTTGCTTTAGTCGTGTTGGCGGTTTTTGCACCGGTGCGCGGTCACTGCATCGCTAGCGGTGACCGTGCGTTCGCCCAACGTTTTAAATATTATAACCGTCATGTAGAAATTTTATTATTTTGTTTGTTAAAGTCGTTATTATTATTATTATTATTATTACTAATATTATTATTATTATTATAAATTTTACAATTTTTATTATTACAAATTTTATTATTAATAATATAGTTATTATTATTATAAAAGGAAATGAAAAAAAACATGTCTAAACCCTAGTTGTCCCGGCGCCCCCCTCCTTCCCTTTTTGCATCACCCGCCCCTTTCCTTTTCTTCTGTGCGTCGCCCGTTTCCCCTCCGCCCCTCCTCTCCCTGTCCCGGCCTCGCCGTCCCCTTCGCCGCCCGCCGAACTCCCCGTCCCGACACCCCCCACCCGACCTCGCCGGCCTCTCGCCGTTCCAGCTTCCCCGCACGACCCGACCCTGTCGCCAGATCCCCCATGCGACCTACTCCCCGTCAGTAGCTTCGCCCTGGCATCCCTGGCCTCCCTCCCCTTCAGCGGCCCCGACCCCCTTCGCTGTGCGATCGGCCTCCCCGTGCCGACCTTGCTTTGGCAGCCCAGCCTCCGCAGCTCCCATCTCGTGTCGCCTGCTCGCTGCACTTTACATCCTTTTTGTATTTCCATTTTCGTTTGTCTGCTTTCGTGAAATTGCATGATTTCTCTGTGAATCTATGAAATCCCAGAGTTCTAATCTGTGGTCGAACTCAAAAATAATAATAACTCCAGTTGCATTTTGACACCCTCCAGACCATCCTTTTCCACCCCCTGGTTCACTGGTGATGTTTTGATCGTTTTGGACATGGCAGATCTATTATTGTATTCGAGTTTGTGTTTAGCTTTTCCGCTTATTAATTATCTTTGTGTTGCTGTACTTCTTATGCGAGGTTTTGATTACTGTAAACCTAGGGGATTTAGGGTTCACCAGTGGTCTACGGTGTGTTTTTAGTTATTTGTAAACCAAGTATGATCCATACCCTGTCGTGAACACAAAGCTACTTCAGACATTGATCTACCGTCGAATACGAGAGGCTGTTTGGTTTTTAACATATGAACTCCAAACGTTTGATATTGAATTAGGAAACCATTGAATAAATTGTTGAGTTCATGGCTCCACAAGTCTGATCACCCCGCAACCCCCCTTTCTTCTCCTAACCACACAACCCTCCTCCGCCGGCGTGAACCGCACTGACACCATCCGTCCGCCTCGCACCGGATCCGTCGCACCCCTGCTTGACCGGCGCAACCTTTCCTCCACGGATGTTTCCCCTTTCGGTAAGCTCCTCTCCTCTTTTTCCTTGTGTTTTGGTTCCTACTTTTGGGATTTTAGTTTTTCAGCGGGTATGGGGTTCATGTTATGGTTTAATCCAGTCATCTTTGGATGAATCATGGTTTCTTAGGGTTTGCTGGTGATGCGTTTGGTGTTCAATTGAAGTATCACCTAGGGTGTTGGAGTTTTCGACACTTGGTAGGTGAATTCACCTGTTTCCTTTTCGAAGCACTCTGTTGGTACTTGAATTATTTTAAATTAATTTTATTCCATGATTCGCATGTTTATTATAGCCTTGCGTGACTTATTTTGGTGTTTTAAAATCTATAGTTTTGTTCGAAAGATAAGTTTGAAGCAATTATATTTTATGCCAAGGTAGTTGTGCACAAGATGTTGTCCTGTCCTTTTTATTGTTTATATAGTGCACCTGTTTAGGCGTTGCCAGCTAAGGTGGAACTAATTGCTTATGTTATCTTATGTTATCATTGGTTGTCTTGAGCGGTGTTTTCTTTTTGGTAAAGAAAGAATCATTCTCGGATCTTATTATCCTGTGCTAGTTAGTTTTATGAAATTTATTATTATTTGGAAATGTTGTCGTGCTCCTTTGCAGGTTTGACGCACCATTGAATGTTGACACATCCATGGGTGCAACAGGTGCACGCATGGATGTGCCCTCAAATTAAGATGGTGTTTGAAATTGTTACCATTTATTTTATTTTTATTTTTATTTATTTTTATTTTCTCGAAATCTCGACTTTTCCTAAATGGTTCTTGGTTTCAAAATGTTTTCGCCTCTTGATGAGACACATCGAACTGGTTTAAAAAGAAATCTACGAAAATATGCCCGTTTTGACTTTTATTTAATACAAAAGCAGCGCTTGAGTTTTTGAAAAAGATATTGTGAAATGTTCGTGTGAAGTCATTTGATTTTGTAAAAACTGAGTGCTCGCTTGGCGACTTCAGGTATTTTTATAAAGTGGTTTTGATAATTAAATGACGTGAAGGCCCGGTTGGCACTTTATTAATTGTGAAGTGATTATACACATATATATATATATACGTACTTGTGAGGGCATCTCTACAGGGGGACTTCCCTTCGAGGGTTGTCGTGTAGCGATGTCCGTGTAAGGGGTTGGCAAGTGCGGTGAGATGAGTCACGCGTGCGTGGGCCTCCCACTTACACAGCGTTACTAAAACCACCATGGGTTCCTGGGAGTCTTGTAGATCATCGAGTGACGATTGCTTGCTAACCCTGATTAGACGGGTTAGTACCCCCTGGAGTTGTGGACAGGCCAGGTGGGATGTGCCACTGGTTGGCTATTAGGGCAGCCAGTTGGTTATTGACTATGGAGTACCACGCCGGCAGGTAGTCTGAACCCGAGTACGTCCAGGGGTTTTCTAGGGATGTTTAGGATCACCCATGGTTACTTGCTTCCTTGATTGTTTACTTACAGTTATTCTTGACGGCTCATATTGTTACTTGTGTCCCTTTTTCATTGCTTGTTTACTTCCTGTTTCACTGGTTTGTTTTCAGCCTGTACTGTTTACTTGTTCCTTTTTAGCACAGTCATAGTATTATCTGTATTTGTTTTTGTTTATAAAAACAGGAAATGGTATTGAAAGTGATTTATAGTGTGCGTTGGATTTTCAAATGGGGGAAATATGTTGTTTATTTTAAAAATGTAAAAAAAAACTATTTTTATAATTGTATTTTCAAACCTGTGTCAACGGATTGCTCGGGAAAGGAGACATTTGGATTTAGTGGTTTACTTTGGCTTACCTACTGGGCATTTTTAATTCTCACGCCTATATTGTCATTTCAGTTGCAGGTCTTCCCTTGCTCAGGTCTTCTGTTTTGAGTCGCTCAGTGTTGGAGCGAGGTTACTCTCTGGTTGGGTGGTGACCTGAGAGGTCACATGGTGGTACGTGGTCGTGTGTATTTTTTTTTTCTTTTCCGCTGTTAGTGTTTATTTGTTCTATTCTATATACTTTTGTTTGGGCTCAAATCGTTCCCACCTGTTAAATTTTGATGCCCGACACTTGTTTCCATCCCGGGGGGATCGGGAACGCCCCTCGGGACTTGCCGCGGACCGGCTCGGGTGACCAGCTCAGGGTCGAGCCGGGCTGGTTCATGACAAAAAAACTGCATGGATACACCACATTCCTCCTCTTCCACGTCGAGTCACCCATGTCCTTACCACAAGATGTTATTATTCATAGCAGATATCCTTTAATTAGGAAATTAATTTCATTGGGTTTTAATTACTCTATACTATTTGATCCTCATTTTGAAAAGATACATAGGGATGCCCTTATCCTATATATTGGTCATGCCACCACCTGAAAAAAGACCCCTATCAAGGCATTAATCTCCTCTTCATGGTGAGATAAACCCTTTCCATTCCTTATTTCTCACACTCATCATCACTCACGAGGTCTTAGAATTTTTATTAAGGGTGTTGGACTCTCATGTATTAATCATGTTTTCATGATCACAAATCTCTTTAATTATCACAAGCCTCATTAATGATCCCAAATCTCTTTAATCATCACAAATCTCATTCAACCTAGTTAACTCCTATAAATCATATCCAATCATGTGTATTTATGTTTCATGTTCAATCATGATTTATAATAGTTATGCTCAATTCATATCATTCATATTACTGTTTATGTCTGAATACATTCATTTTCCAAAGTACAAGACACCATGAGCAAGACATAGTAAGTAGACCCAGTTAGCCAGACACAGTAAGCCTGACACCGTGAAGCCAGACACAGTTAGCCAAACACCGTGAAGATTAGACACCATGAATATCAGACGTCGTGAATAAGACAACGTGACTCTCAGACTCTGACACTCAGACCGTGACTCTCAGACCGTGACACTCAGACACCGTGAAGGAGACTCAATTTTCATAACATACTATGACACCGTTTCTTAAACTATTTTTTCGTCTTTCAATTTAATTCTTAATGGTTATATTTGATGTTTTTAATGCACTGACATAATTAATGTATCTATTCATACATAGTATGAGGTACGAGACACGAAACACATGGTACCTATTGGCTAAATCTCATGCATTAGAATATAAGTATTGGAGAGTGACCAAGAGAAAAAGTGCACGATACTGAACAAAAAAAAAGTTTGTGAGCACGACCATGAAGAACTCTTTGCAAGATTTTAAAAGAAAGCATTTTCACATGCATGAAATACGACTCTACTAAAGAACATATGAAGTAAACTGGAATCATGAGAACATAATCACTTTGTCAAAACTCATGAAGAACACAAGCTGAAGCACGACACTATGTTTTTCAAGAAAAACATCAGAGAAGGACTCAGATGCATTTCTGCTTAATCAAAGGAGTCCAGATATGCACATCAAATCACTATAGATTTCTAAACACATATCTATTCTCTCTTAGTGATTCTTTTAATTACTTCTTGGGAAGTGTGTATACTCTGTATATCCCATATACACACTGACTCCTATGATAAACTGAAGGATTTATAAATACTTACACCAAAATCTTTATACTTTTGTTTTCCCATGGAAACTATGGAAGAGGTCCCTGTGTGGCCTAGTTATTGTTTTTGTTTACCCCTGAAAACTATGGAAGAGGTCCCTATGTTACCTAGACAGTCTGTATACTATTTTTAACCCCGATCTAGGGTGTGGATCATTGTTTATTTAAATAAACTACATGGTAGTAGGTGATCACCACGTGGAGTGGATTAGGTCTCAGCTTGAGACGGAACCACTTGTTTCATATCTGGTGTGCTATTTAATTTTAGTATTCTCTATTTTACTGCTTTATTGCATAATCCAGAAAACTCTAATTTCACTTTGATAGTTAGTCTTGGAATGATTTTAAAACTAATTTTTATTAGTAGGATAACTTCAAAATTAATATTAATAATACATATTAAGATTACTGAGAATTAATCAATCTTCTAAGAAGTTGTTTAAATAGTCAAACTCTTATAACAGTATAACCATGATTAACTTGGATGTATCTATTTTTGGGGAAACAATTTCTTTTAAAATAACAATTTTTGTAACAGAAATTTTTATAGTTACTCTATTCACCCCTCCCCTCTTGAGTAAACTACTCCGACCAACATTTGGTATCAGGGGTTGTTTTATTAAGACACTGTGTAATCTTACTCAACTGTGATTATAGTTGTACTTTAAAGATCGTTAAATTTCTGTTAATTATAAATTTCTAGCTATTTTAATGTAATTTTCAGTATGGAAAATAGATTGGAATGTGCTGCAACTAATAGACCACCATTCTTTATTGGAACCAATTCTGCTTAATGGAAAATTAAAATGAAAATGTATCTAGAGAGTATGAGCTTTGAAATTTGGTCATCCATTATAGATGAAAACAAAATTCTTGTGACTGATAGAATTACATGGTATGAACCTACAAAACCTTCTTATAATAAAAATTTCAAATCCATGAATGCTTTGTACTGTTCCTTAGAAGATGAAGAATTTAATAGGATTTATGCTTGTAAAACTTCCCACGAAATTTGGGATAACTTTTCTGTCTCACATGAAGGCACATAAAGTTTAAAGGAAATGAGACTTAATAATTATACAATAAAATATGATAATTTTAAGATGAAACCTGATGATCCTATTTCTGAAATGTATTCTAGGTTCAATGATATTGTCAACACAATGATCTCTCTAAGAAGAGAAGTCACTGCCAAAGAACAGATCATGAGAATCCTTAGATGTCTACCAGACTGATGGAGGGGAACCTCGGTCTTAATTAGAGAATCGTGTGACATAAGCAAGATACCTGTAAAAGAACTCATTGGTAAACTGATGATATATGAGGAAGATCTAAAAGTAAACAAAGAAGTGGAGGATGAACCAAAGAGGAAATCTGTAGCATTCAAGACCACCTTCTCAAAGCACAAAGACAAAGGGAAACTGGAAGCTCCTGTAGAATGTTCCACCCCAGAACAATCATCACCTGACAATGATGAAGATATGGATCAATTGTCCAGAAGATTCAAAAGATTTTACAAAAAGAAGAACTTTTTCAGATTCCTAACTTCAAGGGTAAGTATGATAAAAAATGAAACTGGAAAAAGGACTGGAAATAAGTGATAAAACTGATGAAATTGTATGCTATGAATGTAAATGAAAAATAAATATAAAGGTTGACTATCCAAATCACAAATATAAGAATAAGAATGAGGATAAGGACAAAAAGTACAAAAAGACAATTAAAGAAACCTGGGGTGCCTTTGAGGATAGTTCAAGCGACTCAAAGACATCACATGATGAACAGGCCAACAAAGCCAATATGTGTTTTATAAAAAACACATCTAAGGTAACATTGAACTCTTCTATGCATAATTCATACTATTCTAAAGAGGAAAGTGACTCTGAAAACATGACTAATAAATAAATGTTTGAATATAGAAACATTATTGAAGAGACATGCAATGAATTAGAAAGATAAATATAAATCATTGAAGAAACATCATGCTCTCACTACAAATGTTAAATATGAACTTACTATTGAAAATGAGAAAAATGCTCAACTGATCAAAGAAAAAAATGAATTAAAAATGTCTAATGAGTTATTAAAAAGTGACTTAGAAAATATTACTAATGGGAAAAATACCCTTACATAAATGTTAGGAAAGAAATTGCCCAAAAATTTAATACAGGATTTGGTTATCAACCTGTAAAAGAAACCTTGGTTGAATGAATTTTGTTTCAATGTCTAGGACATATAGTTTTGTTCCCAGTTCTGGACACAACTCAACTAGCTCAATTCATGATACATACTCTACTATTTCATGTTTTTGTGGACCAAATATAGATTATTTTACAAATACATTACATAATGATTATAAGAAACCTATGAGACAAATATGGGCTCCAAAAGCATGTATTACTAATGTTACTCTACCCAAACAAGTATGGGTACCAAAATCTGTCTTTTCTTGATCATGTTATAGGAAATTTGCCTAAAGATCTCCTGTAAGAATCTATGGTACTTGGACAGTGGGTGCTTAAAGAACATGACAGGAGACTACTCATGCTTCAAGAATATGATAAAAGTAGATAAAGGAAATGTCACATTTGGTGACAATGCCAAAGGGAAGATCATTGGCTTAGGCCAGATTGGTAACTCTAATTCAATATTAATTTCTAAAGTATAGTTTTTTAATGGGTTAATGTATAATCTTCTTAGTATATCACAATTATGTGATGATGGATATCATGTTAAATTTGAAAATGATGCTTGTAATGTCTTTAATTCTAAAGATGAATTAGTATTTTCTGCATCAAGGAATGGGAACGTTTATTCTGTTAATTTAGACTCTTTAGCCTCTCAAAATTATTCATGGTTAATTTTATTTCATATATATTCTTGGCTCTGGCATAGGAGACTATGACACTGTAATGTTCACTCCCTTAGAAAGCTAACTAGAAAAGGCCTAGTTGAAGACTTACCCAAACTTGAGTTTCCACATGACAAAGTGTGTAATCCATGTCAAAAGGGAAAACACCACAAAATCTCATTCCAACCAAAGAAAGAAGTTTCTACTTATCAACCTCTCAAATTGGTTTACATGGATTTTTTTGGACCATCTAGAGATTCTAGTTTAAATGGGAAGCACTATGTTTATGTTCTCATATATGATTTTTCTAAATATACATGGACATTCTTCATGGCTCACAAAAGTGAAGCCTAGTATTATTTTACTAAGTATGACATGTCTGTAGAAAATATTAGTGGCCTTAAAATTAAATATTTATGAAGTGATCATGGTCGTGAGTTTGAAAATCAAGTTTATGAATCCTTTTTTCTCACAGAGTAGTTATAGTCACAATTTCTCTACCACTAGAGCACCTCAGCAGAATGGTGTTGTAGAAAGAAGAAATAGAACCCTGCAAGAAATTTCCAGAACAATGCTTAGTGAATATGAATTACCTATTTTCTTTTAGGATGAAGCTGTTAATACAACATGATATATAATCAATAGAGTCTTGATTAGACCAATTCTAAAAAAGAACCCGTATGAACTCTGGAACAGTGGAATGCCTAAGGTTAATAACATTAAACATTTTGGTTGCAAAGTCTTTATTATCAACACTAAGGATAATATTGAAAAATTTGCATCCAAAAGTGATGATGGAATTTTACAATGTTACTCAATATTAAGTAAAGCTTATAGAGTATTAAACAAGAGAACTAAATGTGTGGAAGAATCTGTTCATATCAAGTTTGAGGAAATAGATCCACAAGAGCATAGAACTATCCTAGAAAATCTAGAGGATGATATATCAAATCTGAAAATCAACTCAAAATCTTAAAATTAATCTATGGAAAAATTTTTTAAAACTTTTAATTTTAGAAATTCTCTTCAATCGAATCATAATGAACCAGAATCTGTTGATGAACTTGAAATCCCAAGTCCCTCTTTTTCTATAAAGTTTAGAACCCTTAAAAACCATCCCTTAGATGTTGTTGTAGGAGACTTAGAGAAAGGAACACAAACTATAGCTTCTCTTAAAAATCATGTTGAACATCAAGCTTTCATGTCACAAATTAAACCTAAAAACTTTGATCATTCCATCAATGATAAATTTTGGGTAATGGATATGAAAGAAGAACTTAATTAGTTTGAAAGAAAAAAAGTTTGGAAGCTTGTTGAAGGACCCAAGGAAACTTTCATCATAGGAACTAAATGGGTGTTTAGAAATAAAGTAGGTGAAGCCAGAAATATAGTTACGAACAAGGCAAGATTCGTTACACAAGGCTACAGTCAAGAAGAAGGAATTGATTATGAGGATACCTTTGCTCCAGTAGTCAGACATGAAGCCATCTGAATCCTACTTGCCTATGCTGAACATCTGAATTTTAAACTATATCAAATGGATGTTAAGAGTGCATTATTAAATGGGTATATAGCTGAGGATGTCTTTGTGTAACAAACCCTTGTATTTACAAATACTCATTTTCCAAATTATATTTTAAAACTATCAAAAGATTTATATGGTTTAAAACAAGCTCCAAGAGCTTGGTATGACAGATTGAGTATTTTTCTTATTTCCAAAGGTTTTACAAAAGGAATAGTTGATCCTACCCTCTTTATAAAACGAATTTGTAATGATGTTTTAGTAGTTCAAATCTATGTAGATCATATTATGTTTGGATCTTCAAAAAATTTATTATGTATTGATTTTTTTAAAATGATGTAAAACAAATTTGAAATGAGTTTAATGGGTGAACTAAAATTCTTTCTTGGATTTCAAATCATTCAAATTATTGATGGAATTGTTTTAACTCAAAGTAAGTAAACTAGAGATCTTCTAAAATGTTTTGGATTGGACAACACTAAATGTAGTGACACTCCCATGAGTACCACCTGTAAGTTGGATGTTGACCATGATGAAAAATCTGTTGATCTAACAACTTATAGAGGAATGATTGGAAGATTACTCTACATAACTGTTAGTCGTCTTGACATTATGTTTAGTGTGTGTATGTGTGCTCGTTTTCAAGAAAATTCTAAAGAATCTCATTTAAATGTTGTAAATAGAATTTTCAAATACCTCAAGCATACACCCAATCTAGGAATGTTCTATCCTAAAGGACAATCATTTGAACTAGTTAGTTATTATGATGCTGACATAGGTGGCTGTAAGTTAGATAGAAAGAGAACCTATAGAACATGTCACCTTTTAGGCAAGTCACTAGTATCATGGTGTAGTAAGAAACAAAATTATGCTGCATTATCTACTGCAGAAGTTGAATACATAGTAGCTGGCAGTTTTTGTGCACAAATTTTGTGGATGAAACACACATTACTAGATTATGGATATCAATTCAGACATGTACCAATAAATTGTGACAACACAAGTGCTATTACCATCTCAAAAAATCATGTTTCACATTATATGAAAAAATGCATTGATGTAAGACATCACTTTTTGAGAGATCATTATCAAAAAGGTGATATCACCTTAAAATTTATTGGTACTGAATATCAACTAGCTGATATAATCACTAAATCATTAAATTATGAGAGAATATACTACATCATACATGATCTTGGAATGATATATATCAAATAGATTTCTTACTTGTCCTGTTGATCAACTTTTTACTATGTTTTACTTTACTATTTCATAATTATGGTTTCTCAGTTATTATCTCTCATGTTTAAAGTCTCACCGTTATCACTCTGTACTCACGGTCTAACATTAAGTGTCTCACCATGAAAACCACTTCATGTCTCACCGTAATGACCACTTACTATCGCACCGTGATGACTGATCATTGTTGCACCGTAAGGCTCACAAACGTTCACTTACTGTTTCACTCGGTTCTACACCCGAACTTTCCCCTACTCACTCGATTCGAACCCTTTCAACCATATAATCCTCTATCTCTCCCTCTAGAACCCTTAGTGGATTCCTAGAATGAAATTTCCTTCATCATCCACACCTGAGAAGCGCTGCCCAAAGAAGAAGAATATAACACCCAAGCTGACACCTGAAGGGCCTCTGAATCTGAACCTGGTAAATCGCAGTGTTGTTCCTGAGAAAGAAATCTTCCCCAAATGGATTTTATCTAGAAAATCTCTAGTCCTGAATGTGTTAAAAGAACAAGTCCAGTTAGAATGGTTCTCAAAAGAGAATAGACCCATTTATCCGAGGTTTGTTTCTCAGTTCTACTAGTATGTACAATTTTCTTTTGACTCTGGTGAAAGATTTTTTGTGACGAGATAGATTAATGGCCAATGATGCTACTTCACACCAAGGTTATGGGATGAATTCCTTAGGATACCTCACTAGGGAATTTGTGATGATTATCAAATATAACCCCCACCTACAACTAATTTATTTGACCTTGAATATGTTCTGAAAAACCTAATCGAGAATGGAACCAAGAGAAGGGCCATAGCTGCTGAACTTGATGGGGAAACAAGGCTGCTGTTTAAGGTTGGTCAAAATCTGGTTCGCCCAAGGAAAGCTAACTTTGATGTATTAAACTATCAATATGTGTTTCTAATTTATCTTATGAAGAATGGATACAAAATCAACCTATGAAAATACATCATTCACCATATGTGTGAACTGATCAAGGTTATATCCAAATCCACCTCTCTGTTCTACTCTCGGCTGATTTCAGCCATGCTTGTTGCCAAATGAGTAGTTGGACCCAATGAAGAAGTGCTTATGGACTGTGAGTATTGTCTCTCTAAACCCATTATCAGAAGAATGAAAATAAATTGGAACCCTTGGAAAAAGGAGTGGGTGGAAGACAACGATAAGATTTATGAAAAGTTCATTCATCTAGATTATCCATCAATGCCGAAGGACATTTCAGATCCTTGTTTGGAACCAGATGAACATGGTGAGAATTCAGAAGAAGAGGAAGAAGAAGATGAAGTACCTCAAAGGGAATAAGTTGTTGTTGCGGAAGAAAGGACTATTATTCTGCCTGTTGTTCTTGAAGAAGAACATCTTACCCCTACAGTTGTGTCAATTTTGAATTCCAACCCGAGGCTGAAAGAGAATCAATTGCCCTAGAATCCGAGGAGCAAGCCATGGAAGAGGTTGTAGTAGAAGAACTCCATACTATGCAAGAAACAAATCTGGAAGAACTCCCAGAGGAACAACATGTTCCTGAGATAATACCCTCTACTGAAGAGAGGATGGAGATAGCCTTTCAGTTGGCTAGACATGATATGAATGGGGAACATAGAGTTGAAACTCTGGTTTTATACCAATCTCCTGAGCCTCTAAATCCTGAAAAGGAAGCATTTGTTGAGGGGGAGGAAACCCAAAATCTTGAGACTAATGAAGCATCACATACGGATGAGTCTAGTCCTATGGACACTCAGTACAAATTACCTAGCTTCTATGATGTGAGTGAATATTTGCAAGTTACTACCATTGGGCTTGATCTCTCCTCACTGTTTCAGCTGAAGTCAGTTTCTAACTTTGCATCTAAGAAAGAACCAGAACCAGAACCTACCCTTGTACCAACTCCTGCACCTGAACCTCTATTTTAACAACTGACCTTTGTCAGTAAGGATGATTTAAAGGAAATTGGAGACACTATCATGTCTAGAGTTGAGAATCTTATGAACTCCCAACCTCGACCTGTGACAAATCTGAGTGAGAGAGATACCTTACCTCTTTTTGAGAAAATTATCTGGCAGATCCAACCTAAAATGCTCCATGAAATTCATGAAGTTAGATTTGATAATAGGTTGCTTAGTAGTGAACTCTCAGCCTTGAAAAGCATGGTTGAAGATATGCAGAAAGAGATGCATTCTAGATCAGAACCTGTTTCTGCTTCTGTAGAACATTCTATGCTTCAAATTTCTCTAGATGTTGTGTCTCATATTCACCCTTAACTATTATCCATTGATCAAAAGATTGATGAAAGGAACAAACAGTTGATGAATGAAATGAGAGAGCCTGTGGTGAACCTCAATAAACTCACTGATGAATACACTATCTTTCTTCAAAATATATTGAATTAGCATAAGTCTCTAACCACAGCCGTAAAAGCTTATCATACCTGTGGTGAATCCTCTACACCTACCTTGGATAGTTCTTTGTTCAGATATATAGTCCAAGAAGAGATTTAGACTGCTTTAAGTGGCTTAAATGTGACTTCTTTATATGAAGTTATCAAGAACAGTGACAAAGTTCATGATCTTTAGAAAATTCATTCCCTGATTTCCAATGATGCCCAAAAAAAGATTTCTTAGAAAGTGGACTTATATTCTAACCAAATTTTCTCCAAGACGGATATGACCAATCACTTCAAATACCTTGTAGATAATTTTAGAATTCCTCCTATAACCCAAGACTTCAAAAACCAAGTCCAGAAGCTAACTGAGTTTACCATATTGTTGGAAAAGTTCATGGAAAACAAATATGATTTTGAAAAGGACATGAAATGTGGTGGAGAAATCATTGCACACATCATAAAACTTATGAGACTGTATCTCCATGTCTAGAGTACAGCAATTGTAACTCTAGCGAATTCTCCTCTCAGACCTGGACTACCTACATTCACCTCCGTCTTAGCTTCAACAACCATGTTTGTTGGCCAAGATCGCAGTCAGATCAGGCATGTCATCCTTGATCAGCAACTTCTAATATCGTCCACTACTCCTACACTGGCTCCCTCAGTCTTAGAAGGCCTCCCTTTACCCTCTCTATCTACCACCTCTCTACCTTCTTCCACATCAGCCACTACCCCTATGGCTTCTTCTTCTGCTGCTGATAAAGACAAAGAGAAGGCCAATCCTAAAGAAGACCAGTGCTTACTACTTTTTGATGGGGATGTCATGGATTTTTGTATTTCTACTTTATGATGTACTACACTCTAATTACTTTTAATGGAATGTTCCCTATTTATCCTCAATTATTTTAACTTTTTGATAATCCCAAAAGGGGGAGAAGTTATGGATATGTTTTCTTCTATATGTTATTTTCTCTATAATTGTATCTAATTTACACTTTTACTGTACATGATTTGTGATCATCAAAAAGGGGGAGATTGTTGGACTCCTCATGTATTAAACATGTTTTAATGATCACAAATCTCTTTAATTATCACAAGCCTCATTAATGATCCCAAATCGCTTTAATAATCACAAATCTCATCCAATCGAGTTAACTCTTATAAATCATATCCAATCATGTGTATTTATGTTTCAAGTTAACTCATGCTTTATAATGGTTAAGCTCAATTCATTTCATGCATATTACTGTTTATGTCTGAATACTATCATTTGCCTAAGTAGAAGACACCGTGAGCAAGACATAGTAAGAAGAAACAGTTAGCCATAAACCGTAAGCCTGACACCGTGAAGCCAGACATAGTTAACCAGACACTGTAATCCTGACACCGTGAAGCCAGACACAGTTAGACAGACACCGTGAAGATCAGACGCCATGAGAAAGACACTATGAAGATCAGCCACATTGAACAAGACACAATGACACTCATACTATGACACACAGACACTGTTAAGGAGACATCGTTTTCATAACGTACAGTGACACTATTTCTTAAACTATTTTTTCTTCTTTCAGTTTAATTCTTCACCTTCATATTTAATTTTTTTAATGCACTGACATAATTAATGTTTCTTTATAGACATAGTAGGTGGTACGCGGCACGAAACACATGGAACCGGTCGGCTAAATCTCAGGCATTCGAAGATAATGATTGGAGAGTTCCCAGGAGCAAAAGCGTGCGATACTAAACAAAAAACACGCATGTGAGCATGACCACAAAGAACACATTGCAATATTTTCAAATAAAGCATTCTCACATGCATGAAATCCTACTCTACTGAAGAACATACAAAGTACACTGGAATCTGGAGAACATCTTCACATTGTCAAAACTCGTGAAGAAAACAAGCTGAATCACGACACTCTGTTTTTCAATAAAAACACCAGAGAAGGACTCAGAAGCATTCCTGCTTATTCAAAGGAGTCCAAAGCTGCACTTCAAATCACTGGATCTTTATAAACTCATATATACTCTCTCATAGTGATTCTTTTACATACTTCTTGATGGTGGGTATACACTTTATTTCCCATATACACACTAACTATTGTGCTAAACAGAAGGATTTCTAAATCCTTACACCAAAATCTTTAAACTTTTTTTCCCATGAAAATTGTGGAAGAGGTCCCTGTGTGGCCTGGTTATTGTTTTTGTTTACCCACGAAAACTGTGGAACAGGTCCCTATGTGAACTGGACAGTCTATGTACTATTGTTAACCCCGATCCAGGGTGTGGATCAAAGTCTATTTATATAAAATGCTTGGTGGTAGGTGATCACCAAGTGGATTGGATTAGGTCTCCACTTGATACTGAACCACTTGTTTCATATCTGCTGTGCTATTTAATTTTTTTCTTCTCTGTTTTACTGCTTTATTACGTAATCCAAAAAACACTAATTTCACTTTGATATTTAGTCTTGGAAAGAAGTTATAACTGATTTGTCTTAGTAGGATAACTTTAAAAGTAATATTAATAATACATATTAAGATTACTGAGAATTAATTAATCTTCAAAGAAGTTATTTAAACAGTCAAACTCTTATAACTGTATAACCTTGATTAACTAGGCTATATCTTTTTTTGGGGAAAACCATTTCATTTAAAATAATATTTTTTGTAACATAATTTTTTATAGTTACTCAATTCACCCCTCCCCGCTTGAGTAAACTACTCCGGTCAACAAAGGGATTCCACACTTAAACCAGGAGTATCATCTCATGATAGAGAAACTCCTTGAAATGAAAACCAAGAGTTCTCGCCACATGACGTGAAAACTGTACAGTTTATGTTCATTGCACGGCATAAACATAAGAATTCCTGGGGACCTTTCTTAAGAGGACCACTATTGATGGAGTTGGACTCCTACCACAATTCCATTCAAGAACTATAAAATCCCTGATACCTATTATAGTCTCATATTTATTGAATCCAATATTTCCATTCTTGGGTCTATTAAAAACCCCTTTTTTCAGGAATCCAAATTCCTTGCCATAGGATGTTAATCTTCATCTTTCCTCAAGAATAATATGATTCTTGGTTCTTATCATCAGATGATATGTGGTGATTCTTGGATCTCCAATCATGGGTCCTATAACAATAATCAATGGGGAGAAGGCCCCCCTCTACATGTGGGTCAGACCTATGTACAGAGTTTCCTATTTAAGAACTATGTGTGGCTCAATTCTTATTATGGTGGGATATGTATTAATACCCTGACCTACACTCTTTGACCTAGTAACATTGTTCGATTTCCATGTTACAGATCCAACATCCATACAATATGAAATTAAATTTCATTGAAAATTTCTTTCTGTATGACGTTAAACTACACAAAAATTTCGACACTTCAGGACATCAAACTACATGGAAGATGTCCTCACCATATGACATTAAATTTAATTGTAAATTCCCTTGTATTATTATGGTAAAACACTCAAACAAAGGTCATCACATTGAAAAAATAATCCAATCGGATGGTTTTCTATACATGAATCAATTTTTTTCCTTAACCTTGAATAATGTTGGATACACACTTTCAATGATTTTGGGGGAGATGAGACCTTCTTGATTCTAAAGTGTTCCAGGAACCAACAACATCTGTTAGATATTTGATTAAATAGAACCAATTCTCTAATTTGATATCCCCATGAACCATGTGATTTTTCCCCTTAGATGTACCCTATAGAAAATTGGTAACATGTACTGGCTCCTCCGATTATTCCATCATATCCAAGGAAGCCCCCCCCCCCCTAAATGTACAAGTTATTGTCTGAACCATGTGAGGAACACACCATTACCTTTGGGTAATCATTATACACAAGTTGTCACATGTAGATAATAAAAATATTCTTGGGTTATGATTCAAACCATATATAACCCAACTATTCAAGTGTACGTGGATGCATTTGATGTTACGTATATATGCATCATACCCATTACCAAACCAGGATTATGGAATTGCATTTTTTTTACACATATATTATGACGTATGCATATTCCAGGAATAACCCATCACTATGAGTTAGTCACCTCTCATATAATCTCTTTTTTTCCACATACGATCCAGATTTTTGTTCGAATAACATGCACATGTAATAAATTTGACACGATTTTTCACACCAGTTCCCACATCCTTAACACAAGACATTAAATGAAATGAAAACAAATATATCCTTACCACATGATGTAAAACAACAAGGAATCAAATATTTACTAACTACATGATATTAAAATATAAGGAAGCAAATATTTCATTACTGCATGATATTAAAATGCATGGAAAAAATATATCCTCGCTACATGGTGTTAAGTTACAAGGAAAAGGTAAATATGCATCATGACATTAAACTGAATAAACTTTGGCCCAAGCTGTATGAACATAATATTTTAGACTCCAATGGTCCAAATTTTAATGCCCTAAACTATAATTGAAAGATAAACAAAACTTTCCAATCCAAAATCCCACATATGGGGGACTAGAAAAAAGATAAGTCTTATCTCACTAAACTATTAATATAAAAAGTTTATGAAAGAATTAGGGTGTAAATTAATGAAGTATAAAGCTAATAGGGTCTACTTTTGGGCCCTATTAAAAGTCATGTTTTTCTCAATAGACCACACAGTCAAAGAAGTAGTTAGAGTAATGGATTTTCACAACTCCTTGTTATGATAATGGATTCATTAGGAAGTGACACAATTTTTGAGGTGATCGAACTTGTCATGAAAATTAGAAGATTCATAAACAACCTATGTTCCTTGAAATCCTGAAGCTACAAAACCTACCCATTTTATACTGGTAAAGGGGACGTTCTCTTCTGATTGGACCATTAGATCCTAGGAAGGCCCCTCTTAAATCCAGAAGTTATTATCCAGACCGCATAGAATAATAGAGGCGCATAACATCCATCATGTTTAACCTTTACCCATCAGTTCCCACCTCCCATTAGCTCAGAAATTCCTATACCATAATTTATAATCACCTTAACCAAGATATTCAAGGGTATTTGGCACCCTCGACATTTTGTCACTGTGTATGTAGCCCTTTTTAAATGAAGGAATATGATACTCCATTTCCAATCCATTTGGAGTACCACACCTTGTGATTCGAAACAGCAGGGTGTAAGGATCGAGATTCACATTAAGAGATAAATTTCCTTACAGTTCCAAATCCCATTCCACAATTGATATTTCTTCGAAACATAACATAATTATGGAGATGATTGAGTCTTCCCAAATCTCTCCTACCACTAGAAAATGTGTGGGGATCAACTATACCTCTCCTTAAATGTATGACTTATGGGCTCTGGCATAAGGGATTTGAATTACCAGTTAGATATCTCTCCTCTTTATAGGCAATGTAATACAATCCTAATGAGCCCCAATGAAACCACATAAGAAATAAAAACCCTCGGTTGTCTTGGGTCATCCCTGGCATGTATTCACCATTCCATGTTTCATCAATTCAACCTCTTAGACAAAGGATTTACAAAACTCATATTCCAACTATCCAGGTGGAATCCTGGTTCACTGTATTTTCTCTATCCACCCATATTACCCCCATAAATCATCCATGGTAATTGGAAATGACTAGAAACACATTTTTTGTCTATTGTGGTGATGAATTAGGTCCTTATCCTTCCAACTATAGATATATCCTCCCTAAAATAAAAGAACAAACATCCTCATGATCCCTAGAAATACCACAAAGTAACATGTAACCATGAGGTGTTTGGGTCATCATTGGCATGTCTACACCATTTAATATTCATCAATAAAGTCCTGGTATCAATACATTAAAATGAATATCATTTCAATGACTAATCTAGAATACCAAAAAATACAAAATATAAATGTTTTGATATATAAATCTATAAATAATAGAACATAAATGGTCTGAGAAAAAATTCATCAAACTATAGCACATGGATATTTTAGCTTTGAAGATCATAAAATAGCTAACTGAAAGTGTCATGATAATCCCCGGGTTAAAAACCCTATAATAGAATCATGAGAAAAATTTGAGTCCCTTATCATTGGACATGAACATTGTGTAACTCCCTGACCCAAGTAACCCAGCGTCGGTGCGTTATTACATAACATTGGCATGATCACAAAATATCATGTATCAAAAGACCGATTAGTTTAGTAGCCTTGGAAACAGTAGATACATTCATAAATATTACATTACATGATAATGTGAAAAATTACAACAACATAGTCTCCATAGTCCACACTCATATCCCCTAATACTACCACTGAAGCACAGTCATAAAATACTTCATAACATCCTGGGAACAATAAAACATAGAAAGGGGTGAGCTCAGATTCTCAGTAAGTATAACAATATAGAAGATACTTTAATAAATAAAAATAAGCATTTAAGTCAATGTATAACTAAAACAAAAGCCTTTTAAACTTGAAATTCAGCATAATATGGAAGAAATAAAATTAAATAATGACATTAACTTATTTTCATGGGTATTCTTCTAGTTGAATAATCACATGCAATATCAATAACCACTTTCATAATGATGGAATGCATAATTCCATACTATCATAACCACATAGTCAAGGCCTTGTGCTAAGACTACATATAAGAATTTGTCAAGGAATTGTTCCAAGACACTAGTTTTTCTCATGAGACCTACCGATGCATCGAGGATCTATAGAGGGCTCCACCCGTCACTTACAAAGTCTAATGCATTCCTCATATGAACAGTTTTATACATAACATAAAAATTCTTATTAAAACTAGTACACAAAATGTTAATACTTTATCCATAATCCATTAATGGTATAAAAATAACTTATCCATAGTCAAACGTATCACAAAACAATCCCATACACTATGGATGTTTTGTATCATAATAAATCAACTTCAAATAAGCTTAAAATCCATCAATGGATGTTGACATAGATGAAATAAAAAATATTTGAGAGAAATATCTATTTTTTTACATCATTTCACAGTCACATAATTATAAAAGAAAAAGTTTACTTTGGAAATATTCTTATAATCTTGTAAGGGAAGCTTCAACAATTTTATAATGGAAGAAAATAGTCGCACCCGCCGTATAAGTTAAAAAAGGATATTCTTACCTTAATTTTGTCAAAAAGTTTAAAAAGGACCTTGTTTGGAAAATGATGATATGATTACTTTATAAACATCTTATAAAAAGTCAAACAAGGGTATAGATGACTTTAACACATAGTTTGTAATATAGTAGGGATGATTTGAAATACACTTTTAAGAAACATGGATGTGGATGATAAAGTGGTCCCATTAGATAATTACATATAAACAGCCTTGGATAATGAAGAGATTGTGAAATAAACCCTTACCTTGTAATTTTAATTGATCAAGGGTAGGTTAAAATCCTATATAATGGTGAAATAAATGTTATTAAATTATTCAATAATAAGATAAATTAATATGATATCATATATGATCTTTTAACGTTGTTTGATAATAATATCTTAGTATTACAGTCGTTTCAGGTGTTAACGGATTCGTTTTCCTTTATATTCTTTGTTATGTGGGTCATATTTATTATGGATGGCATGTATATTATCCATATCCAGAATTATATCAAGTATTTAAACATCATTTTTAATCATCTAATGAAAACATTTCTTGAATTGATACGATGAGGAATGAATCTCATCACGTTTGTGGAGACAGTAATCAGTACGTACGCACGAGCAACAATATCATTCTTTTGTTATTAAAATAATTTATAATTGGATGGTATATCATATATACAGAATCATTATCATGTTAAATTTATTATTGACCTGAATTAAACATCATTATTATGACCATCCAAATAATAATGTATTGAATAACAATTACACCACGACGTGGAGACGGTAATTCGTACGTACATACGTATGGTGACATGTCATTCAAAATATGGATAGAATAATGAATATGGATGTACCATATTTATAATAACATAACAGTATATATAAGATTCTGGAATTATTATTTTAGAATGGAAATAACAATGAAATAATAAGTGGAAGAAGAAAAGAACTTGAAAGAGGGTTCTCAAACTATTACCCCTTCTTCTAGTTCTTTGTTTTGATTTGATCCAAATGGCTCCTTAAGTTGGATTTCTGACTAAATAAAGGACACTAGGATGAATTTAGGGAATTTTAGAGGATATTTGGGTAGATTTTGGCCGAGCCAAAAGGCTTTGAATGTGTGAATTAGAGAGAAGGGGGAGTTCCCTTTTATAAGAGGGGTGAGGGGAACCTTAAGAAAAGCTAGAAATATAATTTTATAATTAAATATTTTTCGGTTTCTAAGGACTCTAAAATGGATTATTTAGAGTATAAGGTGATGATGGCTCAAAAACCACTCAACTAATAGTTTTTAGATAGGTTTCGTCGCTATATTAACCTTAACGTTTAGATTTAACTCTTAGTTAAATAGTTTGACATTTACCATGTCTCTTTGTATTTTTATATTATATGGTTAATAAACATACTATATACTTCCAAGATAACCCCCAAGGGGTTCATTAATGATACAACTATCATTATATAAGTCCTTTGGTCGAACCTTAGCTTTTTTAGGACTATTATATCAATTTATAATCGAATATTTGTTTTAAATACACCTATAAGTCAATTTTGACACTATTTAATAATTGATTTTTCTTAAAGTCTAAAAAAATATTAATTAGAACGAAATTCATTTAAGAAATCCTAACATGTCATATTAACAAATAAAATTCATGGATGGCATCAAAACTTTCAAAGTATATATATTTCAACATTTATATTACCAATTATTTGATTCATTCATTAATAAGGAAAATACTTCATCATTATTGTGTCATAAATAAATTTAATTATTCAATGTCTAAAAATTATAAATAAAATAATGTTATATAGGAAATAATTTTATATTTCTAATGAATATTTATAGTCTAAAATATAACATATATAACCCTATGTAAAAAATATTTTTCTAAAAGATATATGCTTATGTCATTTTTGTATTTAATTTAACTTAATTAATATAATGTGTCATTATCAATTACTAGTAGCTCCATGGGGTCCCCAAATCCACCCAATGATTCCCATGGTCGGAAATGTATAATAAAATAGGGTTATAACACGTTTTAGGGTTATTTAATATTATTAAATATTATTGTTTTACCCTTATCTACCGGATTTACCCTTTTACCATGGTAAATAAAATATTTAACGATGTAAATATTCCAAATGTATAAAAATAAAAGTTACCTATTTACATAATTTGGACCTCTTGATTGTAAATATGGAATACATTTTTTAAAATTCAAAACACAGAAGTGGCATAAATTAATTTAAAATTAATTCCCGTTGTAAAAAAAATGTGCTTTTTTGGAATAATAAGTTTCAAAAGATTGACACTTGCTTATGTCCATTTTAAATGTGAAATTATGTCCAATGACAAACATTGGATTAAATGCTAAAAATATAATCTAATTATACATTAAAATCTCACAAATCCATAATTTATCACTATTAATTATTTCGATTGAAAAAGTTGTTTTTAATTAAAATTTTGTAATTTTCACTATTCATAAAAATATGAAAGTTATCATAAAAGTACCTAAAATTCACCCTAATCTAATTTCGATATTATGAATCCAAAAATGAAGTCCATTTTGAATGATAAAATTTATAAAATTTCAAAAAGTGAGTATTACTATTCATAACAGTTAGTTTGATTGGTTGTGGTGTGTTAGAACTCGAAGTTGCGAACAACACACGCTATTGTATTATTCAAAGAGAAGCATACCATGGAAGCTTTGGGTGTTACAATATCCCATCCGTCAAATGATTTCATCCTCGAAATTTCTAGAATACTACTGCATGAAAAGACTCGGGTGGTTTTTTATCATAAGTTCCTCGGCTTCCCACATTGCCCCTTCCATCTTATAGTTTTCTCCATAGAACTTTTACCAGAAGAGTCATCTGATTTCTCAACACTTGTTCTCTGGTATCAAGATTCCTGGTAGGTTCTTCGCAATAAGACAGATCAGGTTCTAGATTTAATTCCACATAGGTGAATACATACATTGGGTCAGGCATGTATTTTCTCGACAGTGATACATAGAACACATCGTGAACTTTGGAGAGATTTGACGGCATTGTCAAACGATAAGCTACAACCCCAATTCATTCTAGAATTTTTTAAGGTCCTATGTACCTGGGACTCAATTTACCATTCTTACCGAAATGTATAACTCCCTTCCATGGAGATACTTTCATAAAAACATGATCTCCTGCCTAAAAATCCAAATCCTTCCTTCGGTTGTCAGCATAGCTCTTCTGCCTACTTTGAGCTGCTTTGATGTGGGTTTGGATTACCTTCACATTTTCCATCGTTTCCTCCACAATTTCTTGGCCTATGAGTTTTTTTCACCAATATCATCCTAAGAGGTTGGTGTGCGATATCTCGTTCTATATAACTCTTCTTATGGTGTCATTCGAATACTTGAATGGAATATATTATTATCGGAAAATTCAACCATAGGTAAATATTAATCCCAGATACCTTGAAAGTCAAGTGAGCATGATCTCAACATGTCTTTTGAGGTTTGACTAGCCCGTTCTGATTGCCCATCAGTTTGCGGGGTGGTAAGCAGTGGTCAAACGAAGCTCAGTATTTAGGGATTTCTGAAGAATTTTCCAGAATCGTGATGTAAAATGTGGATCACGATCAGAAACAATCGATAGGGGTACTCCATGAAGTCTCACAATATCATTAATATATAGTCATTCTAGACGTTCAAGTGGTATATCTTCTCTTATAGAAAGAAAATGTGATGACTTGGTAAGATTATCAACAATGACTCATATTTCATTATTCCTTCTAGGAGTCGTTGGTAGTCCCATGAAAAATTCCATCATGATATTATACCATTTCCACTCACTTATGGGAAGAGGATTCAATAATCCTCTAGGCTTTTTCTTTCCAGCTTTCACTTGTTGATAAACCATACATCTTGACACAAAATCAGCAATCTCCCACTTCATGTAGTCCCACCAAAAATAGTCCTTCAAAAATCCCTATATATATTAGTGCTATGAAGGTTTATAGAGAAATTGGAACTATGAGCATCATCCAAAAATTCCCTTTTTAGAGCAGGTGTATTGAGAACACAAAGCCTCTTCCCAATTTTCAAAATTACATCTTCATGCCCAATGTCAGTCAATCTCCCATTATTCACAGATTTAATCTTCTTCTGAAACTCCTCATCATCGGTCTGAGAAAACTTTATCCTTTCTCGTAATGATGGTTTGGAAACCATTTGAAAAAAGTATTGATGTTTCTCCTTCCATGGTGATTCCCATATCCATCTTTACTAGATCCATGAATATAATATCCCTTTTAAATCTCATCTTGTTCAAAACTCCATGATCCATTCTACTCAAAGCATATGCCACCTTATTTTCCATTCTTGGGTTGTAGTGTGTTGTGTAATCATAATCCATGAGTAGTTCAGGCCATCTCCTTTGTCTCATGTTGAGTTCATTCTGTGAGAAAATATAATTCAAACTCCTGTGATCAGTATAAATCTAAAAATTTTCACCATAGAGATAATGTCTCCATATATTCAAAGCAAATACTACAACAGCTAACTCAAGATCATTAGTAGGATAGTTTTGCTCTTGTATTTTTTGCTGTCGTGATGCATAGGAAATAACCCTATCATATTGTATAAGGACACATCCAAGTCCTTTATTAAAATCATCACTATAAATAACAAACCCGTCATTCCCTAATGGTAGAGTCAATATAGGATCATTGACTAATCATCTCTTCAGTTATTTGAAACATTATTCACAATATTTTGTCGAAAAAAATTTAACCCCTTTACGTGTGATCTTCATTAATGGGTTATCCAATCAGGCAAAATTCTGGATGAAACATTGATAATAACCTGCTAAACCAATAAAACTACATACCTCGTTTATACTCTTCGTTGTAGGACATTCAAGGATTGCCTTGGTCTTTGAAGGATCAATAGAAATTCAATCCTTAGAGACAATATGGCCAGGAAAAGAAATCTCCTGAATCTAGAATTCACACTTTCTAAACATACCATATAGTTCATGTGTTCTATGAGTCTTCGGGATAATTCTCAAGTGATTTTCGTGATCTTCGTAGATTTTAGAGTATACCAAGATATCATAAATAAATACCAATAAAAAATCATCGAGATATTCCTTGAAAACTATGTTCATTAGATCCATTAAGAGAGAGGGATCATTAGTCAATCTAAAAGGCATTAATGTAATCATGTAATGCTCGTACCATGTTTGAAATTTTGTCATCAGAATGTAATCCTTCATCACACACAACTGATGTTATCCAGATTGAAGGTCATTATTTGAAAAGTATTGAGCTCCATGCAGTTTTTTAAATAAATCTTCAATACGAGGTAGGGGATACTTGTTCTTTATTGTTATATCATTGATTTCCCTGTAGTTGATACATAACCTCATATATCTGTCTTTCTTCTTAACAAAAAGGATAGGGGCTCCCCATGGAGAAACACTAGGTTGAATAAATCTTTTATTACTCAATTCCTCTAGTTGTTTCCTTAGTTCAACTAATTCCACGGTGTCCATTCTATAACGGGTCATCGATATGGGCCTTTCACCAGGAATTAAATCAACGGAAAACTAAATTTATCATTCTAGAGGATGTCCAGGTAAATCTTCCGGAAACACATCAAAATATTCTCTCACAATAGGAACATCCTCTATTTGAACATTCCTTTCCTCACCCATAGTCATTTCATTCTCTTCCTCCCCAATAATTGAATTTAGTTGAGCTGTTGGAGGTGGATCTGGATATGAATCTGGTGGTGACAATTTTGATCTAAAGATAAGGTGTTATTTATCATCATCATCAAAAATCATAACCTCCTTCTTCTTATAATAAATATTCACATCATGGTCTGAAATCCAATCCATACCGAGGATTATATCAAATTCAATAATGGGTATGATGATGAGATCAGCAGAGAAAGAACATTTATGTGCTCTAATGGGAACTAATTCGCAATACTTTGTTGCAATGATACTTCCATTTGTAGTTTTAACTGACAACTCTCTTGTTAAATAAAATTGGAAATATCTAATTTTCTTCGCAAAATGGGAAGATATGAAACAATTCGATGATCCAGAATCAAATAACGCATTTTCTAAACTTGAGGAAACCATTAAATTACCTGCCACCACGTCTTTTGGAGCTTCTACCTCAGCAGTAGTGATAGCATAAGCTTGGCCTTGATACCTTGGCCTTTTCTGTGGTAAGTTCCTCGGACACATAGGAAATTAATTTTCATAATGTCTCGTCTCCCTACTATTGTAGCATTGAACATCGGTAACTTCTTTCTTCCCCTTGAAATCACGATCTTGGTGGCCTTTTTCACCAAACTTGTAACAGATTCCATTCCTTTCAAGAAAGTACCGGGGTATTTCTTCCCACATTTACTATAAGATAGATAATCAACTTTTCCTTTATTCCCCTTATTTCCATTTCTAGAGTGATCAGCAGATCCCTTTTTCTATTTATTTTAATGTCGTAAGACTTAGAGAATTCTTTTTCTGTCTTGATAGCACATGAGACAATATCTTCGTATGATGAGAAGAATTGTGATACTAATGATCGATAGAGAAATGGTTTCAACCCACCAATGAAACGATTAATCTTACTTCTTGGGTTATGTATATAATCTGCAGCATGACTCGCTAACCTTGTAATGTTAGCCTCATACTTTAAGACATTATCATCCTCGTTTTTCCTCAGACTCAAAAATTACCTTTCCAAATCTGCTCGATGGTGACGAGGAATGTATTTTTCTATGAAAATCTCTTTGAACTCCCACCATTCAATATTTTATACTTTATCATCTTCCTTTGTGTTTTGAATCAATGACCACCATTGATCAGAATCTCCAGTGAGGCGGTAAACTGCCATGATAAATTTTTCCCTTTCACTACTCCCCATGGTATGGAATATTTTATCTAAAGAATTTATCCATTTATCAACCACTAATGGATTTTTACTCCCACTGAATGTCTGTGGTTGTTGCCTAATGAAGCGATCTAACATTGATCCTCCACACTGTGGATCTGGGTACGCTATACGAGTAAGGTTATTATTCATAACCTGAGTGAGTTGCCCCAGTATGGTGATAAGATGATCAGTACTAGTTATATCAATAGCTCCAATATAATTATCTTGAGCAGGAGGGAAATACCTACATGGAGTGCGTTCATTGATACAGTTTCCATTCCTTCCACTAGGCGCTATTTCTAAAACAATGGAATAAACTAGATTAGTTTATGAATCGAAATACATAATTCCAAACTTCTAAAACACTTAACATAAATTGAACAGTTTATGGATATAATCCATAATCATAAAAAAATGTTTTATTTGAGGAAGTAAATACTAATAAACCCTTCATAATGGTTTTTAATGAAAATGATAATTATCCTAAGCATATCCCCTTGGAGTGTCGTAACCAAGAGTGCAACAAGTCCTGTTTTCGTGCACCAGTTCCCGTTCGAGTCTAGCTCAAAGTGGTGTTTTCAGGTTTTAACCCTAGGTACATCTGTGCCAGAGCAGCCTCTACCTGCTCGTATCTAGATAGGGATGTATTTCTTGGAAAACTCACAAAATCTCTACAATACCAAAATTCTAGGAAGTTCTTCAATACTAATCCTCAAATTCTATCTTAGAGCTATGTGCTCTAATCAAAGATTATCTAAATCTAGATTATAAGGTTTGTTCTAAACTTCCTGTAATACCAACTATAATGCCCTGACCCCAGTTGCCCAGATTTGGTTCTTTATTACATAACATTGTCATGATCACAAAAGATCAAGTCTCAAAAGACTGATCAGTTTAGTATCCTTGGAAACACTACATACATTCATAAATCATACATTACATGATAAAGTGAAAAACTAAAACAACATAGTCTCCATAGTCTACACTTATATCCCCTCAGACCATCCCTATAGGTCAGTTATAAAATTTTTCTTCACATCCTGGGAAAAATAAAACATAGAAAGGTGGGAGCTCAGATGCTCAGTAAGGATAACAATATAGAGGAAACTTTCATAAATAAGCATTAACATTTAAGGCACCGTATAACTAAAATATAATACTTTTATACAAGAACTTCAGAATAATATGGCATAAATAAAATGAAATAATTCCATTTACTTATTCGCATGGATATTCCACTAGTCGAATAATCACATCCAATATCAATAACTGCTTTTATAATGATAGAATACATAATTCCATACAATCATAACCACATAGTCAAGGCCTTGTGCCGAGACTACAAATAAGATTTTGTCAAGGCCTTGTGCCAAGACACTAGCTTGTCTCATGAGACCTTCTGATGCATCGAGGAGCTATAGCGGGCTCCACTTGTCACTTACTAAGTCCAATGCATTCCTCATATGAACAAGTTTAAACATAACATAATCATTCTTATTAAAACTAGAATACGAAATGTCAATACTTTCTCCATAAACCATGAATGGTATAAAAATAAATTATCCACAAAAAAACATATCACAAAACCTTCAATACAATATGGATTTTTTTTATCATAATAAATCAACTTCAAATAATCTTAAAATCCATCAATGGATTTGACACAGATGAAATCAAAACTATTTGAGAGAAATATCTCTTTTTTTAAATCATTTAAAATTAACGTAATTATAAATGATTACATTTACATTAAAAATATTCTTATAATATTTTAAAGAAATCATCAACGATTTTATAATGGCAGAAAATAGCCGCACCCGCCGTATAAGTTAAAAAAAGACATTTTTACCGGAATTTTGTCGAAAAGGTTAAAAAGGACATTGTTTGAAAAATGACGGAAATATTCCTTTATAAACATCTTTTAAAAAGTCAAACAAGGGTATAAATGACTTGAAAACATAGTTTATAAAATAGTAAGAATTATTTGAAATACATTTTTAAGAAACATGGATGTGGAAGATAAAGAGGTCCTAGTAGATAATTAAATATAAACAACCTCAGATAATCAAGAGATTGTGAAATAAACCCTTACCTTGTACTTTTACTTGATCAAGGGTTTTTTAACCTCTTTTATAATGGTGAAAAAGTTGTTATTAAATTAAGAAAGAATCATATACATTAATATGATATCATATATGATATTTTAACATTGTTTTGTTAATAATATCTTATTATTACAATCGTTTTGGGTGTTAACAGATTCGTTTTCCTTTATATTAATTGTTATGTGAGTCAAATGTTTTATGGATTTGATGTATCTTATCTATATCCATAATTATATCAAGTCTTTAAACATCATTTTTAATCATCTAATAAAAATTAGTCTTGAATGGATACGATGAGGAATGAATCTGATCGCGTTCGTGGAGATGGTAATCCGTATGTACGTACGAGAGAAAATATCAATATTTAGATATTAAAATAATATATAATTGGATGGTATATCATATATACAGAATAATTATCATGTTTTATTTATTATTTACATGAATTAAACATCATTATTATACCCATCCAAATAATAATGTATTGAATAACAATTACACCACGACGTGGAGACGGTAATCCGTACGTACGCACGTATGGCAACATGTCATTCAAAGGATGGATAGAATGATGAATATGTATGTACCATATTTATAATAAAAGCATAGTATATAGTAGTTACTGAAGTTATTATTTTATAATGGAAATAACAAAGAAAGAAGAAGTGGAAGAAGAAAAGAACTTGAAAGAGGGTGGTGAAATTATTACCTCTTCTTCGGGTTCTTCGTTTTGAATTGATCAAAAGGGCTCCTTAAGTTGGCTTTATGAAAAAAGGAATTCCTCTTGGATTATGGGAGGTAATTTTAGAGGATATTTGGGTAGGTTTTGGCTGATCCAAAAGGTATTGAAGGTGTTAATTAGAGAGAAGGGGGAGTGCACTTTTATAATAGGGGTGAGGGGACCTTATGAAAAGCTAGAAATATTATTTTATAATAACATAATTTTAGGTTTTTAATGGATCAAAAATGGATTATTTAAAGGATAAAGATGGGATGGGTCAAAAACCACTCAACCAATAGGTTTTATATAGGTTTTGGTCACTATATTAACCTTAACTATTAGATTTAACACTTAGTTAAATAGTTTTACATTTACCAAGTCTCTTTGTATTTTTATATTATATAGTAAATAAACATACTATATGCGTACAAGAGAACCACAAGTGGTTCATTAATGATACATATATCATTATATATGTTCTTTGGCCAAACCTTATATTTTTTTGGAATATTATATCAATTTATAATATAATATTTGATTTAAAAACTCCTTTATGTCAATTTTGACACTATTTAATAATTGAATTTTGTTAAAGACTTAAAAACTTTATTAATTCGAAAAAAATTCATTTAAGAAATCAAAAAATGTCATATTAACCAATAAAATTAGTGAATGGCATCAAAAAATTAAAATTATAGTTATTTCAATATTTATAATACCAATTATTTGATTCTTTCATTAATAAGGAAAATACTGCCACATTATTGTGTCACAAATAAATTTAATTATTCAATGTATAAAAATTATAAATAAAATACCATTATATAGGAAATATTTTTCTATTTCTAATTAATATTTATAGTTTAATAGATAACATATATAACCCTATTTAAAATTTGGTTTTCTAAAAGATATATGTGTATGTCATTTTTGTATTTACTTTAACATAATTAATATAAAGTGTCATTATCACTTACAAGTGGCGCCATGGGGTCACAAATTCAACCCAAAGTTGACCATGGTCAGACATGTATCATCCAATAGGGATAGGACACGTTTTAGAGTAATTTAATATTTTTATAATATTTTTTAACCCTTATTTACCGAATTTACCCTTTAACCATTGTAAATAAAATATTTAACGAAATAATTATTCAAAATGTATAAAAATAAACGTTACCTATTTACAAAATTTTTACCTCCTGATTATAAATATAGAATTCATTTTTCTAAATTAAAAACACAGAAGTGGCAGAAATTAATTTTAAATTAATTCCCGTTGTCAAAATAAAAAAGCGTGTTTTTAAGAAATAATAACTATCAAAAGATTGACACTTACATATGTCCAGTTAAAATGTGAAATTATGTCCAATGACCAACATTGGATTAAATGGTAAAAATATAATCTAATTATACATTAAAATCACTCAACTACAAAATTTATCACTATTAATTATTTCGATTAAAAAAGTTGATCTAATTAAAATTTATTAATTTTTACTATTCATCCAAATATGAAAGTTATCAGAAAAGTACCAAAAAATCACCATAAGATAATTTTGATATTCTGAATCCAAAAATGAAGTACATTTTGAATGATAAAATTAATAAAATTTCAAAAAGTGGGTATTACTATTCATAATGGCTAGTTTGATTGGTTGTGGTGTGTTAGGACTTGAAGTTTCATACAACACACGCTACTATATTATTCAAAGAGAAGAGTACCATGGATCCTTGGGGTGTTACAAATTATAGGATCCAATAAATATTGATCATCTATAAAACAGAAGAGGCATAAAAATTTTCTAGTTATAGACAAGTGATAAGTATTTATTTTCAATATCCAAGTCAATTCCCACTAAGCCCTCCTCTATTTGGAGATTAGAAAAAAGATTGGGAAATTTGGAAAACATATATAATTATTTTTTTCCCAGACATTTGGGATTATAAAAATATATCTATGCTCGCTAAGTACCTAGAATTAGGAAAACATTTTCACATTCTCCCTTCGAGAAAGATACCATAACCAAATTATCCCATTAAATCATAAGATTTTAAGATATCTATAGAGGGAACATCAATGAGTAATGTAATTTCAGTAGACATTCATAAACATTTATCAAGAGAAACCAGTTGTAATTTATGCACTCAAATCCAAGTGATTGGATCCGTTTGGTATTACACACAAAGGATTAGTATCATGGATGATCTAAGCAGCATCTCTATAGAAACATAGGTGTATTCCTGGGATTTCATCACAAGATAGTTACATTACCCTTCCTATATATGATTTTGATATATATAAGAAAATTTATAAAAAATTTATTTATCCATGGGCCTATGTTCTCTATCCATGAGTTTGATCTACAATGTGGTATGTTTTAGAAATATGTATAACATGATTACCATTATCTGGGGATATGTAGCGATGTCCGAGTACCTTACATCTGAACTAGACAAAAGTTATATTACACCAAATCCCAATTCTATTCAAGAATTTAAACACATTCTGGTATAATGGTACACATTCCACCAGACAAATACACTTCCTATATCGGATTTAGATGAGCACTCATGGTCAGAAGTTTCCAATGGATAACACCTTAAATTTCATAGTTAACATACTGGGGAAATATCCTCTCAGAAATATTAATATCAAATCTCATTAGATATCTCGATTTGTGGAAAATCTATCAATGTGTTACATAAAATTAGATTCATTTCATTCCAAATGAATCTCAATCTAGTGGTGGAATTTTGTTGACACCCATAATTGTGTGATATGAATATTTCTGATGAAGATTTCAAAATTTTAAAGTAAATGCAGGAATATAGATATAATTTTCCTAAAAGTATATGTGGCTTCATCATTAAAGAATATGGAATAGGATTGGAGGGTAAGTATTTATATTTTGGCCCTTGATTTCCTTTTACACATAATATTGTACTATATTTTGATGAATAATTATCCCTACCCTTATCTAAAACATTAGTCAATCCACTGACCAGCCAGACTAGGGCCAGCCGGAGGATGGAAGAGGGTAAACCACCTACAAGAAATTGGTGGTACCATGTATAGGGCCCATTTTATTTTAACTCAAACATACACATGGGTGGGTCAAGATTTTGTTTGTCCAAAGCCCATGTGGTTGTGTGTGTGTATGGTATAGGTTCCAAACACCATTGTCAGCTCGACCAAACAATGGTCGCAGATTTGATTTTATAATGGAGGGATGAATATAGAACATTTCAATATGGAATTGGATTTTTTTTCCAATTCACACAACTAATCCTAGATGCTTGATCATTTGATCATGACCATCCAGTAAACTCTCATGTGACGCCCTTCGAAACACATTATCTTACGTAATTTCAAATTTGAAATAATTTGATCCAATGTTGTGATAAATTCTATATTAAAACTCCCAAAACCCTATTTCGATATAGAAATTCATCTCTGATCTCATGAAAACCAACCGCTATAACGACATCAAGAAAAATCATGAATCAAACTGAAGTAAGGAATGAAACTTCGTCTTTCACATCATTTGTGAATATTTTTCACTAAAATATGCTATTATAAGATCCCACATATGGTAATGTTGGAAAACCACTATGTTTTTATGTGATGATCATTTATAATATGACCATATGGACCAATTTTGTTATCTACTACAATAATATGTCGGGATAAAAGGAAATGGAAACCATTACATCAAATGAACTCAGATTGCATCACATAAATTTTACAACTTTGTGACCACTCAATATTCATCATTATTTTTTATCTGAATTGATGAAAATTTATCATAATCTACAGTTTTTTTAAAATATTTCACTCTGGGAGACTGATCGTGTGATCATGAATGATACATCACAAGAATAAATGATGATCATGTGAAGCCTTCTTGTAGCCAGATGATGTTGATCTGGAAAAGTCGCAACTGCCTCATCCAATACATGAGACATGCCCAGCATGAAAAGCAGGGAAACCTTAATCCAATATCAGCCTATAAATAACTCTTCACCCCTTAATGACACCCACTAGGAGAGGATAGGGAGTATTAGAGAATGAAAAAAATTAATATAGTGAACCAGTGATCATCCCTGAAGAACCTCCTTAGGTGGTCACAAGAACCTACAACATGCCCTCTTAATGATTTGGTTATCGCATGCTGAATTATATTTCATGTGATTCCCATTTTAGGAATGGTATTTATGTTATTTCATGATACCCAATTGGTTTCACAACCTCACAATCTAGGACCCTTGGTCATGCTTACTGTCTTCTTGTTCTACCCTACCCTCATTCCCAAGAAATGTTGTGGGGTCTTCCTTTAGTTTATCTAATATCATGAGTAATATAACCTCATTTAATGTGATATTTCAAGCCCTTGAATTTGGGATACACCCATTATAGTTCAAATAAGCATGTACCAGTGTACATTACCAACATCGATCTTATGACGTAGTGAACCATAATTTTTATGATTCTTGTAAGAAGCCTAGTATGTGGATTTTATAGCATACAGAGCCCATTGTGGGTCCAGGGAATGTTAGTAGATACCTTCAAAATATTAATTTTATGGAATGAGATTTTCACAACGGAGCTTTATGGAATCCCTCTATAACATTTGACACTCTTGTGAGCCCTTAATCCTACAGGTTTCCACAACCAGATTTGGTGACCAAGGTTGAAAACCGCCAACACATACCCTATGTTCATTTAATTTCCTCATGAATCCTTGAATAAGTGATAGTAAAATCCCTTAGTCATGTAATATAATGAATATTCATGTCTCACAATTCTTGAACGCAGCCTTGGAAGTGTTTTCTTCAACATGAAGAATCCCCACAGACACCCCCTCCATGAATGTCAGATAATAAGGTCATGAAACCCATGTCTCATACACCCTATCCATGTAGTGTTCACCCTCACCAATACATATAGATCAATTAGTACACAGAACCAGTGCATACTGAAAATCCTTCTACAATACTTCATAAAAGGTCAATCGAATTTCATGAATGATATAGCATCATGTGACTCCTTCATGAAGACTTTCCCAAGCATGTGTATGGCCTAACTCAAAGAAGAAATTAGGGATAGACCCTTCCATATCCATGAACCCCTCTACATGGTTAAATTATTGTATATAGACCGAGTTTATGATCCCCTTAAACATGCACCTACGACATTCTGATAATTGAAAGATTACAAACTTGTTTATGATATACCTCCACACTACTATTTAATGGTCACATGATTTCAATATTTCTCACTGGTCAATGTATTCCCTTATCCATCCATGGACAAACCAAGTCTGTTGAAATATTATCTATGGACAAGCCATGTGGATGAGACGATAGCATCTTAACATATTGACATTATTACAAGACATAATCTGGACAAGTCTGGTAGGTCTCGTGATAGCTTATTGACATATTGGCATATTATTTACCATTGAAATATCTGCATTGTCATGTGATAGTGTGTAGACAAGTGAGGTTGGTAATGTGAATGTTTATAGTCACGTCTACATTGATGAAGCGAAAGACCCCATACATGTTTTCTTTGATTATACGAATCATCTTGGTCATATATTCTTCCCTTATAAGAATGAATCCCAAATAATTCAGATGTTCATTCAAAATACCTCAGAAACATCAAATTTAATCATGTAGAAAATCTAAAGCATGTCATCTTGGGGCATGTGATGGATTGTGAACATGTCAGACAAACAACCCATGGATGTGTCTGCTATAACATATTGAAAAACAGAACATGTTGGGTGGAAAATCAAGGCATTTTTAGTATATATACATCTAATTTTAGGTATATCCCTTATATATGAACTTTTTCTGGTGATCCCATTTTGACTCATTCCATGTGGAAGCCAACTAGAAACCTTTATCCTTATTCCCCCTTGTATGGTGAGTAACATTAATGAGATAGGGTTACACACTCATGTGACCCTATTATTTTAATGTTCTTTCACATACCTTTTACAGTCACCATCTCCCTTTATCCATTATAATTTACAGAATGGTTATGTGAAAGGGAAGCCTCAATGCATAATACTTATCATTCACATAATATATTATGTCCCCAAAAATAGGAAAACCTCAGTTTTTAAGCATAGATCAATTATTAATCCATCATGGTATAAGCCCATAGTATTCCAAAAACCTCAAGGATAATAATGAGGAAAATGAGTGTGATTACCCACCTATGACCAACAATACATTAGGGGATAACTAAACTATTAGAACTTAGATTCCTACAATGACTAATATACATGGGATGACTTCTTATGTCCTAAGCTAAAGTGGGAACCCACATTGGGGTAGGTACCTCATGTATTCGGCATTTCATCTATCAGGACCCAATCATTTCCATGGTTTGATCATTCCGCCTCACCCATCAATTGGATGAGAAAACAACTGAACTATGAGAACTTTGATTCATATCCAAACAGAATATGTAGGATTCCATACAAAGACTCGATCTCCATTGGGAATACATCTTGTAGTAATCCCATAACATTACTAAAACCACGTGGATGACCATATTATCTCCTAGTGTGATCATCTCCCTCAACCCAACACAAGGTTAGGGATAAACTAAACTAAAATATCTCTTTTTAATATCCCAAAAGCTTACATAGGATGCCTTCCTATGTCTTGAGATCCCATGGGAATCCATCCTAGAGTAAACCTCTAATACTTGTGAAACCTTATAGATAATGATAATGTCTCCAAGTGTGATCACCAACCTTATCCCATCAACAAGTTTGAAGGTAATTAAAAATCAATGAATCTGATTCCTATAATAACCAATATATGAAGGACGTCTTCCTAGGACTTGAGCTTCAAGGAGAATCCATCCCAGAGTATGCCCCTAAAATTCATGAAACCTTAGGGATAACAATAATGTATCTGAGCATGATCGTTTAAATTAAAACCTAATCATGTTAGGGATCCACTAAACTATGATAAATATGAATATTTTCCAAACAAGCTACATATTACACCCTCCTATTCCCAAGAACCAAAAAGAAATATCATTGTGTAATCCCCAGTTTAACTACACTATGAGAACTCTGATTATTATCCCAACCGGATATGTAAGAGGCCTTCATATTTCCCAATATCAAATGGGAATACATCCTGGAGTTGGCCTTTAAAATTCATTAATGATCAGGGATAACAATATTGTCTTTGAGTGTGATCATCAACCTTAACCCATCATCAGGTTAGGGATTCAGTTAACAACAACTCTTATTCCTACAATAATTTGGATATGTAGGAAACCTTCCAAAGTCTTGATCACTAAAAGGAATCCACTCTAGTGTGATTCCATTCGTTTCCAAAGTATATATAACATAGTGAACTAAATTCTCCTATGAATTTATTGTCTTTCATCATCCATTGGCGAATGAGAAGTCTAATCATACACGTGATTCATTTTATGTATCAGTCTCGATTATTCCCTCGAGTAATTTAAACCCATCTATGGGCTATTGATGAACTAAACTATAATGACTCTGATACTTGTTATATAACATGACACATAAGATTTAATACTATGGAACAATCTCCACACAATATCCTGCATGACATGGACAATTTTTCCTCTCATGGGGAAAATTTTATGTGTAAGCCCCACACAAATATACACTCCTGAAACAAGTTAAAAAATATGTTACCTATTGTTCCTCACACCAAGCATGAATCATGTGTTCTTAGAGACCATCAATGATTGTACTGATAATGTGATGAGGATTCCTCAATGTGAGACTATCATTGGTATGTAGGTTTATTTACATATCATCCTCACTAAAAGGGCTATACTCTATATTATATTATCTAGGGAAGTCTTATATATAGATTCCCCACCTAGAGCCTCAACTTCTATTTCTATCATGAAAGAGATTCCCATCATTAGATCTCTATAGACTCTGATTCATGACTAAAACATGATATATAGGACACCTCACCACGGTCTGAGCCGAATATTCACATCCTTGCTGTATAACAATACACTGCATGGATGGGTCTGGTCATATGTCTTCAAAATATGTCAAACAAACTACATTGGTTTTTATTCTTATTTCAAAGGACATGTTGGATGCCTAATAGAGGATTAATCTCATCTCCAAGACACCAATCACATACCTAGATAAGAATAATCTCTAGAGTGTCTTAACATGTATATTAAATCAATCATCATAAATAAATAAGATAATGATAAATAACTCATTATATGCACACAATAGTTCCTATAAATACCCATTCTTAATAAATTCATTGAAACACCAGTAACTTGTATTATATCGGTGTTTGGGAAAGATTTCAAGAACACATCTTAAATCTATACAAGAATCTTAGAGTAGAAAATAATTCTTCCAAAAAGGGTGTGATGACCCCTGCCTCCCATCCTCTCAACCAATATGAGTTCCTAAGCGTCGTTGGTCTACAAACCCAAAAGGACCACCTTCCTTTGGAAAGAAAGATCAAACTATGTTATGGATGTGGGAACCATTGGGAGTTTTTAATGTAATGTTAACAAATATTAAACCCAATGTGAATGATTGAGCAAGGAATTGAACCCCCCCCCCCTAATAAAACCATCGGGATAAATCCCAACGACATCATTCCCGATGAAATAGTGTGTAAACCACATAAATTTTATAATTTAGTTATTCATATTCATAATCAATAACACAATGGTTGTGGATAATTGATACAGTAAATAGTAATATTTTAATATTGTATTGTGGTTTTTTAGACTCGGTGTTGCATGTAACTCATGTTATCAAATAAATAAAAATCATTTGAAGATATAGATCTTCAAAAATCATTAGTTCTAGAAACCTATTTAGAATAATAGTAAAAATGTTTTGGAATATGAAAATTAATAATGATAAAAAAATCATAATCATTCAATTTGTATATAAAATGTAACATGTAATTCTTAGTATAGAGGGGTCAATACATTTTTCCCATCACGAAGCATTAGTTAAGAATCTATGATGTATGCATTTTTTGATTCAAGGTATAATACCTATACTATGGGAAATGAGATCGTATATAATGATTTAATGGAAACTTTAATCACATATAATGGGAAGTGAGGGAAATGTATAATTATTTAAAGCTTTAAGGTCTAATATGAAACCATCATCTTTATTTCTGATGATTTCTCCAGGGCGTGTGCATACCTCTGTCGAGGAGGACGAGGATGCAATGGATATTTCATCACATTCCTACTTTCCAAAGGTGGGAGACATCCATACCTTATGTAGTGACGTTTTCCCCTTGATCGAAACGTGATAATGGTATGTCGGTGATTCCTTTTGTGGTTTCCTTCTCGAAACTCATTACCTAGTTCGGGTGTCCCTTATAGATTAATACATTGTTTGTGAAACTCTTCCTAGATCCATATCTTCATTAATGCCTATTAATTACACTGCTTTATTCAGTACATTCCATGAGGTGTTATCAGGGCATCAACATTCAGTCAGGGGAGTAGTAACATTGGACATCACTGGCGTGTCTGGACACTGAAACACTAGTGTGTTGGGGTTCCTTACCCTTATTACAGGGCTTCCCAAGGGTACAAAAGCCCCGAGGCATCACACTTTGATTTCTAGAAATTTTATACCCTAGGCATGTCTCTGAGGTTTTTCTCATCCTCCCATGTTTAACACAGGTTATTCAATGAGTTTAACATCTAGTGGAGAAGGATCCGACTAATCCAAACATGGACTAGAGTAGATCAGATGTGTTCGACCCTGGGAGGGAACACTGATGTCGGGTGCTAACACATGGTTAGTTACCTGGTTACTATTAGAAGCTGTAAAGAGGTGAAATGGCATGATCTCACTAGGATGTTGCGGTCTGGGAAAGAATCATGATGGATGATGGATGACTATTTGAAGTACACAGAGAGTGAAATGGAGTCGACTCGGGGGATACAGTGATGTTCGTCTTGAGCCTAGAAGAAACTTCCTATATATCCCTGTGTCAAGGAATAAAAGACCGCGTAGTCAAACAACCCAAAATTGGTCTGATGCCACTGGAACTGACCAGAGATAAGGGTCCCAAGGGAAGGGATGACAATGGCTTACCGCTGGGTTTTGGTTGATAATGGTTTACCGCTGAATGGGGATCACAATGGTTGTGTGAGGTTCACAAAAACTTACCACTGGATGGGATTTACAATGGCTTACCACTTGTTGGGGATAATAATGGCTTACCATTGAATGGGGTTTACAACGGATTATTGCTGAATGGGGTTGAACCTCATGGAGGCTTCCTACTTACCCAGCCTAGGAGACTAGGATCAAATCCCATGTAGTTTGGGGTGGTTTGGTACACCGACATGATGGGGGTCAGAACCAATGGTTCTTGGTCATGAACCTTAGTGAGGCTTTTTATGTACCTTGCCTTACAAAGGATCAAAGTCCACATAGTTCCAGATGGTGTGGGAACTGACATGATGATGGTTGGGTCCTATGGGTGTTGATCTTGAACCTAATGGAGACTTCCTATGTACCTTTCCATGGCAAGGATCAAAGACCACGTAGTTTAGAATGGTGTTAGTGAACCGATGTGAAGGTGGAAGGGACAAATGGATGGTAGGCTGAAACCTCAAGGAGGATTCTTACATACCTTTCAATGGAAAGGATCAAATACCATGTAGTTAAGAATGGGCTTTGGTGAACCGTCATAAAGGTGGTCAAGACCAATTGATGGTGGGCATGAACCTCAGGAAGACTTCCTACTTACCTTGCCTTGGAACGGATCAAAGTCTACATAGTTTGGGATGGGTTTTGGTGAATAGACGTGAAGGTGGAAAGGACCAATGGATGGTGGTCTAGAACCTCAATGAGGATTCCAACATTCCTTGCCTTGGAATGGATCAAAGTCCATGTAGTACTGGATGGGTTTTGGTGAACCGACGTTAAGGTGGTCGAGACAAAAGGATGGTGGGAAAGAACCTCTAGGGGGATTCCTACATACCATTCCATGGAAAGGATCACATACCACGTAATTCATAATGGTTTTTTGGGGAATTAACATGATGGAGGTCAGGACCAATGGATGGGGGGCTTGAACCTCAGGAGAGATTTTCAACGTACCTTTCCACGGCAAGGATCAAAGTCCACGTAGTTCGGGATGGGTTTTGGTGAACTTGCATGAAGGCGGTCGAAACCAATGGATGGTGGGATTGAACCTCAGGGAGGCTCCCAACGTACATTGCATTGGCTAGGATCAATGACCACGTAGTTCCGAATGGTGCTTTGGTGAACTGACGTGAAGGTGGTCAAGGCCAATGGATAATGGGATTGATCCTCTAGGAGGATTTCTACATACCTTGCCTGGGTAAGGATCAAAGTCCACATAGTTAAAAATATGTGTTGGTGAACCGACATGAAGATGGTCGGATCCAATTGATGGTGGGCTTGAACATCAGGGAGGCTTCCTATATACTTTTCCATGGCAAGGATCAATGCTCTCGTAGTTCAAAAGTGGTGTTGGTGAACCGGTGTGAAGATGGTCGGAACCAATTGTTGGTGGACTTGATCCTTAGAGAGCATCCTATGTCCCTTGCATTGGAAAGGATCAATGTACATGCAGTTCAAGATGGTGTGGGACTTATACTATAGGTGGCTCATAGGATGTCATAGTCTATGATTACTCTATTCCCATGTGATTCATGCTCGGTGTGAGAAACAATAGGCAGCAAAGACCTGACAATCACATCGCAAAAGGAGCATCTATGGGATGTGGAGTGGGGCTTACACATGGTTATCGGCCCAAATGGAAATAGGTCCTTACACGTGGTTAGTAGCCCATGCCGATGGAGATTGGGACTTACTCCATGGTGGAGGTCTGGTGGTCACAAAGCCCAAAAAGAGAGGTATTTTTCACCAAATAAATGAGGGCTCTGGTGCACATCCCCCCCCCCTCTCTGGTCTTTGGCCATGAAGAAGATAGGAGGAGTATGGATGGTTTCTCCTACAAGAAAGGATAGGGGATTTCACCAAGGTGGTGGCCCTTTCCCCATGAACAGACGCCGCTCCGATAAAGAGGATCTCATTCCATGTGAGGAATGATCTCACTCCCATGGAGACCAGTGGGGGTGGAGAATTTCCAAGACAGGGCAACCCTCGTATAATGCATGAGGTGAGGCCACAGTTTAATGTCATGTGATGAGAACGTTCGTGCTTGATAGTTTAACGTCCTACCACTCAAACTAGGTGGGATCATTTTGCACCCCATGGTCATACATAAATGATGCTCGCCCTCTCTTGAGGAAGGGAAGGCATCATCAATGCTGTGGGGAGGGGTTGTTTTGGAGTGATCCACTGAGGGGTCTATTTTATTGTGGCTATGCGAAGAAGAAATAGATGTTAGTGTGCCTATGTGAAGAAGCACGAGGCAATGAAATGCAGTAGGTAGTACCACCCAAGGGATATTGAAAGTAATTCTTCGAATCTTGGATGGTTACACCAGAAAAGGAGTTTTTGGGAAAAAGGGGTTCATAGGTAGAAGTCTAGGGAAGCTCTGGAGCTCCATCTTGTGGAGGGGCTTCGCGAAGGGGTATTATTTGCGAAGTGAAGTGGTCTAGCCTAGGAGTAGGGAATAGAAGTAGGTGGAAGGGGCTTCATGAAGTGGAAATGAATTCGCGGAGTAGTGCTTCATGAAGCAAGGGTGCCCTGTGAAGCATTGCATTACAAAACAATGTGCTTCCTGAAGCACAGTGACCTACCTTAGTATGTGGATCACATGTGCATAGAGGGTATTTCATGAACCATAAGTGCTCTGTGAAGACCCGAGTCCCCTTGGGGATCACTTTACTTCATAGAGGCCTATAGGATCTGCGAAGGGTGTCCATATTTGAAGAGGGGATGAATTAAAACCAAGGGAAAGGCACTTCGCGAAGCTTAATGTACCTTCAGAAGATCATGGTTTGCAGAGCTGAATTTGCTGCGCAATTTGAGAGCTAAGAAGGCACAAGGTTGGAGGATCTATCCTTTGGGCTCCAGGGGAGCTCGGTATTTATAGACAAGAGGATCCGTGAAGTAGAGAAATGCTGGGAGTGAAGACACGTGGAAGTTTTTCATAATCGTGATGCCACCTGACTTTGTGCTCCACAGCATGTTCGTAGACGTCATGGTGGATCACGAAGCCTCCTGCCTCCTTGCTCTGTGGCGTGTTCGCAAGCTTCAAAGGTGCTTGTAGAGCCTCTCATCTCCATACTCTATGGTAGGTTCATAAGCCTCCTACCTCCTTGCTCCACGTTGGGATTGCAAACATCAAGGGGCTCGCAGAGCATCCCGACTCCTTGATCGGTGGTTCCTTCATGGAGAGTAAGCTTTACACCGGCCGCGGGGGTGCGATGTCTCCACAAACAGGCTACGCAAGGAAACCCATAAGGATTTCCAACTGTTCTTGTTCTTCCAAAATTTTGGTTCCAATAAATGCCCCTATTAGACCAGGAGCTTAGGGGAAATATATCGTCAATGTATGAGGGTTAATGGCAAAAATTACACTTCCAATCATGAATCTGACTCACGAAGCAGTCTCCCGAATATAAGGGAAGACATAAAGTATGATCACGCCATGAATCATTCTTTGGTCGAACACTCTGCGAAGCACTGAGGGTCCTCACCTGTATATAGGGGACACCAACCACTCTTTTTTCTTTCTCATCGCTGTGATTTTGGATTTTAGTGCTCTCTATTAGCGATGCTCCACATACATTGTGATTGCTCACTGCGAATCATGCCTTCTGCTTCACCACACACAATGAGTTTTTTTGACTTTGTGATGATGCGCTCTGTGGCTTCCGTCTGAAGGTTGGGACAGGGATCCACGAAGAGTCTTCACGAACGACCTCCACCAACGAGCTCCACGAAAGAGATCCACATTCCAAAACCAAAAGATGCTCAAACTAAAAAACTAAATTGCTCACCAAGAGGCTGTCAGGGTGTCCTTGCTGATGCTACCTGGAGGGAATAGATACCAGATAGCTCAGGTATAGGGGAGTTCATGTGGAGCCATTTTAACTATAAATATATGGTGGAACTACATTCAGAATTCCAAAAGGACTATCCACTATGTAAGAGGATTACCCTATATGGATTTTGACTAAGGGATGAGGTCATCATCCCAGAAGAAAGCACGGGTGAACCAACATATTGGTTCAGGAGCATGCCATGCCGATGTTAGTGGTTGATGGCCATGCCTGAGAGGAAATCATTCCTGTCAATGCTGAATGTCTGTATAATTATCTGAACAATGTTGAAGGGAAGGAACTATAGCTGGAGTCACCCCCCCCCCTCTATACCACACCATCTAGAAGGAATCCCGAAGGAACCCAGGAAATGGGTGGTCTAATGAGTGGTATGAGTTCTAGGGTGACAACTTTACAGATGACTAGGCCTGGGACTACTTGGTAGGTCCCTTGTGCAAGGAATTCGATGGTAGAGCTAAGAAGAGTGGGCCAATATGTGGCAGATTGGGCCTCCCAATTCCATATCTATTAGCCAAAGCATCTGATGCTGTAATTGTCGACTAGATGGTCATCGAGGACCAATACCTTCCATTTTCACTATGGAGAGGTTATCATTAGATTATGGGATGTGCATCAGATCTTGGGGGGTCCCGATACTGGGGGCGATGTATGATGAGTTCCTCCCTATTATGGGTGCATGGTAGGATCTAGAGAAAATGCAATCGTTGGAAATGGCATTGATGAACCTAGTACAGGGAGAGGACAAGCAGTTAGTGGGGGATGTCCACTAAAAAATGGTGGTTCAAGTAGTTCCTGAACTTTCTGGAAGATAGGCAGTTTCCCGTGAGGCCTCGAACATTCCCAAAGGGGGCCCAATGCGGCAAGGAGCACTTGTACTGGCCGTTCTGGAGTACAGTTGGTGGAAAACCTAGGGATTCAGTGTCAGCACTGAGCAGCAATAGTCCGGTTGGATACATTCATTGTGGCATTAATCTACGGTTGGATCCTGCCGGTTAGAGATACAAACATGGGTGTGCAACCAAGCACAGTTATGATGGAATCCATGGGGGAGATAGGAGGGTGGGTCATCCTCATGATCCTGATGCTTTCCAAGCTGTACAATATGCTTTGTAACATCAACGAAGGGAAGAAGAAATAGAGAATATGAGGGACATTCCACCTCATATATGGGTGGATAATGGAACATGTTTGAGGAACCTATGTGTATCCAACCTAATATCCTCTCCAGAATCGAATTTTCTCCCAACCATTCTGAATGTGGTATGGATCATTTCGACCAAGAGGATGGTGAAGGTGGTACTGAATCGAGTATGGATGGTAGTGGAGTTCAATTTTCACCCGTTCACGTTGCCAATGGGTGGTGCATTCACTAATTATGGCCAACGAATGGAGGATCATTGGTCATATCTTTAGGCCTCTCTGGGTGGAGTCTTGGTGGCGTGGGTGGTCCTGCGAGTCCCTCTATAAACCGTACACCCCACACCGACATGAAAGGCAATTATAGTGTATGCAGCGGTTGATCCCGCTGGTCTAATTGGGGCTACACTACGAGGAGCATTAGTGTGTGATGAGATAGATGTGGCCCTTGTTCACACGAGAAGATGGGAAGATACGGAATGAGTGGCCTCTGCAAACATCTATCTTCGGGTTGGTAAAGGAGTACACCAAAAGCTGGGAGGTGGCCTACCCGAGGGAGATGTTGAAACAGCCAACCATTTAGGCCAGTGATGGTGTGCCTCCCCAACTCTGAGGTTGGGGCTGGATGGCGGCAAGGACATCCCATGGTGGCGGGGCTTCCATGGCGGTGATGCCAACACAGGTTGAGGGGGGGCCAGCGACAGCAGATCCAGCAGTGGCATCGGGACTAGAAGTCCCATAAGAGCAGAGTTATCAAGAGTGGAGGCCACCAACATGATTCCACGGAATATTCACCTAGGCTCTGGGGAAGTGGCAGTGCCATATAGAACTACCAGAGAATGCTCTCTTCTTGGAGGCCTGGTACATCTGGGATGTCAACATGAAATTCTTCATCTCGTCCGAGATGTGGCAACAATTTAATCATCTCAAGATGGATTTTTTGGGGATAGGCTCTATCAGTGTTGGCATTGAAGGATCCCAGGCAGAGGTGGAGTAATACCTAGAAGAGTGGGAAGACTTCATGTAATCCTAGGGTGCCCCACGTCCGATGATAGACCAGGTGAAGGTTTTGATGGATCAAACATCCCCTCCATAGTTATTAGCTGCATAATTGATGGAGAACATCCATTTTCTAGAAGAGTTGGACGAGTCATCCTGGGGAGAGGAGGCCGGTAGAGGGATCCTAGTAGATGGGGGTGAAGTCAGTGATTCGGACCCAGAGCCTGAAGTGTTTGCAGAGGCACTCGAGGTAAGACCTTGAGTACCTTCCCCGTAATCTGCTTCCAGGCTACTCTGGAACCCTCAATAATATTTAAACTATGCAGGAGGTCCTCATACACAGAACATGTTCTCATCCATTAGTGGATGTGGATGTGGGGACTTTGGGATCCATGCCTGCAGCGATGGCGATTACTGCATCTAGTAGGGTCAGGATACCTGAGGTGGTTCCCCCGGAGTCCTCATACATCCTTATAAAATACAGAGGTCCACGCCTCATGATCCCAATGGAAAAAACACAGAAACGATATTGAAAATTCGATTTCTATAAGTCTCCTCTACAAAATTCTTGACATCCACCCATCAATCGGGTTTACGCACACTCATGCTCTTTTTGGTATACACAGTTTTCCAAATGGCATGGGATTCCTTGGTGAGGCTGGGTTATACTTCCGGCGGTACGTTTCCTGGGGGAATGACTTTGGTCATGGAAGTAGATATTCAAATTGACCAAGATGCGGCACTACCGATCACTAGTAGGACGGTTAGCAGGGTAGAGCCTGAGATTATTCAGGTGGGATCTGACGATGAAAATCGATCAGACTACACCAGACCTGCCATACCCGATCAGACACCAGATGCAGACCTTGCTAATGAGTTCATGGGGGCGTTACTGGTATGTGAGCCCGTGAACCCCACAGACAAAAATGAGACAACCTTTGATGAAAAGGATAATAGGATAATTTTATGCCAGCCATGGAAACTGATCAATTCCTTCATCGATGACACCCCACCAGCACAATGGATCACCCAATGGAGAGACTTTGTTCGTGAATAAATGAACTTTGTGTTGGGGGTGGATTCCCAGCATCCCTATATGCTCGTCTGAGATCTCATGGCTAATAATATCTGAGCATATGACTGCGGCCTTGGTGTGGGTTGGTAACGGGGAAAAGCGGTGATCATAAAAAGGCACCTGGAGGCTGAAAATGAAATTCATCTACTGCATATCTGGGCAGATGAAAATTCTGCCTCCCTCAATGCTCAGTCGGAGATTATATCACGACTGAAGGCCTAGTTGTAGGAGGCTGAAGAGCACATGAACCAAGCCTCTGAGGAGATAACTGTTATTCGACCCAACACGGAGCGGTCCTGGATCACACCTAATGAACTGTGCCCCATTGCTGCTGAGGAGGAGTGGGAACTGAATAGGTGATATCAAATCCTGGACACCACAAGCCAGATTGTGGTAGAGCTGCAACACTATTTTGATGGGGTCAACATGTCCCTAGGAGGGGTCGATCCCCGGGTACTGTGATGCATATTAATTTTGAACACATCTTCTTATTTTCGACTATTAATTCTAGATGCATGAATGAGTTCTGTAATTCTTCTTCAGTCTATTGCATTTCCATTTCATTCATAGAGCATCCACCAACCAGTCCCTAAGATCATGTGGGCCGTGCCCGATGGTGGAAACAAGGGATCACCACCATTCCATTCCATTCAAATATAAGAGTGAAAAAAAGATCTGAGCATCTGTCATATGAATAATCAATCCAAATTTATGGGAAGCAAGGAAGAGGCTCGGCTGGAGGATGAAGGCCACAAAACAATCGATGTATCGTCTTCCCAATGCGCTCTAGTGCATGAGTGGGGTAAACCTAGGGGCTCTGAAATCATCCCGAATATAATGGAGTGGATAGTCTGAATCATGATACCCTGAATAGGTGGCATGACAATGAAGGATAACTGCTAACCACGTTTGAAATGTAGCATATTTATTGTGTTAACCTAAAATGGAGATAACAAATGAAGGATTATCATTGACCATATTCGCCTCTTCTAGCTAGAAGTGCTGACTGAGGAACTCTGATGGCCCATATTGTCACAGCTCCTTCGATGCTAATGACGAATAAGGACGTTGGAGGATCTGCCTTGTGCTCCTCATCATTTAAAATTATATAGGGGTTTACCAGCTCTATGGTATAAACTGAGATGTACCCTTGAATGTCACTTGAATATTAATCCTTTACTGGATGGATTCTACAAGAAATATTCATATATAGGGGCATGAAGTTTTCGAGAGTATGGGATGACGATGGCATTGGTGGGGGACTTTTCTTTCCCTTACACCACCGATGCCTGCTCTTATGGGAAGGGGGCTTCTTTGACAATGATGCTGATGTAGTAGATGCAGATTCTAAAGTCTCTGACTGATTCTGACATGCACTAATAACACCATGGGCATAGGAGACTATTTTATGATCCATCCAGATGTCATACATCTTCGACACGTGGTTATAAACTTGATGCCACTCACCTTCGTTGTCAATGTGGCTGTCTAGCTTCACGAAGACACATGCCACCTATACCAGAGCTAGGCCAAACCAGATTATGTTGTTATCTACCTGGCCCTGAAGCCAGTATTTAAATACATAGCACTATTCAAGGTTGTTCCCTTGGATCTGGTGGTGGGGGCAGTAATTAAGTTCATTAGTGAGATTCACATGTTTTGGGACATATGGGGGTGATAACAACGACAAAGGATAATTATTAAACAAATTCGGAACATAACATCCACACTGTGGTAACCTGGAATGGGAAAAAATGAGCATCGACCACAGACCATATTTGAAATGTAGGACTAGTATTAATTTTTCATTTGAAACCCTCGAGGATGTTGGCCCATAATGGTTGGAGAGCCCTAGGGTCGTAAATCCATGGAATTCAGTGGGGGGGGGGTCCTTTTGGATATAGAAGATGATGGAAACCCAAATGATGGAGTGTGTGAAGCATAAATGTGCTCAGGAAACTTGAAGTCATGCTGGATAGAAAAAGAGGTGGGGATCTTCAGGGAGGAGGGATGAACGACATGGTAATGATGAACTCGACATGGATGAGGAAAAAACCTATACCACACCATGTGCATCGACTCAATGGGAGGTCCCAAAGTTTGGGGATGGGCCAACAGATGAAATGTATGGGCATTCCTATATATCCCATAAGGATGGTAATAAATCCATACATTATTCAAAAGGTCATACAATTTAATGTCGTGCGGCGAGGATGTGGGTGGAGAGAAGAATGTGGAAGGGAACATGGTGAAATCATCATAACCCTGAAATGAGGGGGCCCAAATAAGCCTATATGACACCATGTGGGATCCTTCAAGAAAACTATACCCAGGTGGGACACTCAAAGAGGACACTGGGGATGAACTCAAGATGAGGTGTTCGAGTGTTCCTACTTATCCCATGGGGAAGGGAATCAAGTTGTACGTAGTTCTGGAAGTTTAATGTCTCATAGGGTGACACACAATCTAACATAATGTGGGACGACACACCGTTTAGTGTCATGTGGGATGACATACAGTTTAACACCATACTGATGACATATAGTTTAACATCATGTGGTACATTTTACAGTTTTAGGTAATGTAGTACCGAACAGTTTAAGATCTTGTAGGACCTAACAGTTTAAGGTCTTGTAGGACTAAAATGTAGTTTGGGGTCATAAAGGACCATATAGTTTAAGGACTTGCATGACCATAATGTAGTTTTTGGTCATGCAGGACCGTACATTTTATGGTCATGTGAGACCATGTAACACATGCATAGTATTTCTGGGGAAACTTGATATTGGTGGGGGAGTTATATGATCAACATCCATGGTAACTTGGGAGTATGTGCCAGTGAGGTAAACCATGTGAATGATGTTAGGTCATTACAATTTGGGCTACAAAAATTGTGGTTTCTGGCCAGTTATCATTGGTGTTCTCAAGGACAACACCAAGTCACCATTCAATAAGGAGCGGAGGAGAACATTATTTTTGAATGCTATAATTATCTTGTTTTGATTCCTTTCCGGATTATGCAAGGAACAAAGCATGATCTCGTCGAGCGCTTCCAACTCAGCTAGATGAATTTTAGCTACATTATCGCGCACATGCAATTCATAGACAGTTTTTCACAATGAGGTCAACTAAATCATGATGGGTAGGATGACCTCAGTTTTGTACCCTAGAGAATATGGGATCACCTAGGCTAAATTACTAGTCGTCGTCTGATAAGCCTAGAGGGAATTGGGGAGCTTGTCTGGACAACTCTTCATGTTCTGTCAAACCATTTTTTCCAAACTGTTAGAGAGGGTTTTATTGAATGCCTCAATATGTCCATTTCCTTGTGCATGTTAATAGGAGGTATGATTACGGCGGATGTTGTACTTAGAGTACAGTTTTTCTGTTCAGCTTCCTGGAAGTTCTTGCTGTTACCAGTGACGACGATGTGAGGGACCCAAAATCAGTAGATGATGTTGGAGCACACAAAGTCAATGATAGAACAGGACTTGACCTCCTTGAGTGGAACTACCCTTGCCCACATTGAGAAGAAATCTGTAGCAGTCATGATGAATCTAGACTGGTGAGCACTCACTGGTGGATACAGTCCCACGACATCGAGTTCCCACAACGCAAACGACCAATATTACATAGTGGATTGGAGAGACTCTGGTGCCATATGCATAAATTTAGCATTAATTGGGAACACATGGAACCTTTTCGCAAACAAGATGCAGTCACGGATCAAAGAGGTCCCAAAGTTCCCCAGTCTCTAGATCTGGGGAGATAGCTCTAGCCTAGTCTAATGAGCCTTGTAGGAACATGCATAAACCTCATTCATGACATGGGAAATCATATCTACTTGAATGCAATGGAGGATGACCCCTTCAAACTCATGCTTGTAGAGGATATGCTCACGACCAGGGTAATCCTAGAGGGTGAACTGTAATGTGCGACATCGAATTCGATCGCGGTCAGCCTGAACTGCTGGGAGATTACCATTCTGGAGATACTCAAAAAAGGAGGTTCTCCATTTTGGATTCACTTCAATCACTACATCTGGGGATCCAAGGGGTCCTTACGTGGAGGCGCTGGTGGTAATTTGGCTTATCGACAACTGTCATCATCACCTGGAGTTATAGGAGAAAGGAATATTTAGTGTGCCATGTGGATAATCAGATCATCCTATTCAGGTACTGCAAGTGATGTAGCTTGGGAGGCCAGGGCGCCAGCTCGATCATTCTAAGATCGAGGGACATGAGTAGCTTCTAGCCATAATGGGAACTGGGCCATTATCTGGAGAGTGCATTCTAACAATTGTACGAGATCTAGCTTTCGGATGACATAGTCACCATTGATCTGCTTGATGACCATTTCGGAGTCCCCTTTAACATGAAAATGGGGAACGTCTATCTCAAGGGCTATCTCGAGGCCAGTAATGATAGCCTGATACTCAGCCTCATTGTTGGTGCAGCCTTCTGACAAAAGGAATGAATATGGTTGAATGGCTTGTGCTGGGGTAATAAAGATGATACCTTGGCCTACTCTATTAAGTCTGGGGTCATTGATCCTTCTACCGGTGGGACTCCGAGAAGCACACTCAAAGTTCATTTTCCAGCATGGGAAGGCTTGGTCTACCAAGAGGATCACTTCATCTGGGAAATAAACATCCATGAACTAGTTCGTAAGAGCTGGATGAGTGACAGGGTAGTCTGACAACACTTTCCCCTTGATAGCCTTCTCAAGGATAATCCTATGGTTGAATTGCTAGAGAATCACTACTCACCGAGATAGATGACCTATCAATATGATGCAGGTCAGGATGTACTTCAACGGATCTACTTGGGACACCAGTTATACCTCGTGGTTCTATAAGTAATGTCACAATTTTTGTACTACGGATACCAACATGAGGGATCTCTTCTTGGTAGGGGATTACCTGGTCTACATATCGAGGAGCATATGGCTGAGGTAGTAAACACTTTTCCATGTCCCCTCATTATTCTTAAGCATGATAAGGGCGCTAAGAGACCATTCTAGGGCGGTCATGTAAAGGACTACTGGATTTCCGGAGGCATGTGTAATTAAGACTAGAGGCTGGAGCAGACACTGCTTGATTTCCTCAATAGCAGTATGACACTCTTCATCCCACTTATAGATGATGCCTTTTTTCATGAGCCGAGAAATGGACTTACACATGCTGGAAAAATTTATAATGAATCAGCATATGTAGGCTAAGTGACCTTGGAAGCCTCGAAATGTCCAATTGTTTCTTGGGGGAGACATCTGACTAATGGACTTAATCTTATCTAGGTCAATCTTGATGCCCCTGTATCTAACAAAAAAGTCGAGAAACATTCAAGATGTTACCCTGAAGGCACACATTAATGGATTCATCTTCAGGTGACAGGAACAGAGGAAGCCAGACACTTTCTCAAGGTATTTGAGATGGTCCTGACACAAACGAGACTTGACCACCAGGTCATCCACATAACATTCCACCAACATTATGAGTATTGTCATCAATATGTGATGCATATCCTGCTGATAGGTGTCACCTATATTCTTTAAACTGAATGGAATGACTTGGTAACAGAAAGTACCTTGTGGTTCTCTAAAGTCTATAGAATCCTCATCCTTGGGGGCCATTCATATCTAGGTATACCTAGAGTACCTATCCATGAAGGAGAGGGCATGGAAATCAACTGTATCATTGATAAAAAATTCCATCATAGGAAGGGGAAAATCATCCTTCGGACAATGATGGTTGAAATCCCGGATATCGATGCAGACTCTGATCTGTCTATTCTTTTTTTTGGATGGCACAATGTGGGTCAACCAAATGGGGTGCTGGAACTCCTTAATGAAATTGGCTTGGATAGACTTATCAACTTCTGCCTCAACCAAGGAACTTTGAGATGGGTTCATCTTTCTGGGAGGCTGGTTTAACTCGTGATGATTTTCCGGGAGACTAAGGCGGTGGACGACCACCCGAGGATCTAGTATTGGCATCTCATCATAACTCTAGGTGAATACATCATGGTTCAATTTAAGAATATCTATGTACTGTTTTTTCTCCATAACTGTCATGGAAGCACTAATCAATGTGGGATTCGGGTCTGCCTCACTACGAAGGGTCTTCTATAACAATTCATCGATCGTGGTGGAGATGCCCTCTTCCAAGGTAGAATGAGAATCTTCTAAATACTCTTATTTATTTGTGGAGGAGGGATCCTCAGTAAGAGGTGTTACCATTGAGTCGACAGATCCTGATAGGGGACTGGTACTAGCCTGACCGACATTGGACACCACACTGGAAAACTCATGTGCCATCGATACCACAATGATGAAGGTTGTTGACCCGATCCCATCTGGTCGTCGGCCCAAGGGGCCACGCATGATGATATCGAAGCAATAGTGGCGTGTTGCCTTGAGCCTGTTAATTCTAGCCCAGCAAAACAAGCAAGTATGATTTATTTTAATTTCCATGGGGTGGAAATATTAATACATTATTGGAGTAGGAGGCTCTGGGATCACGTGATCCTAGTTTGTGTAGGAGTATGATGTGATCTTTCATCATGACAAAGATGTTGGAATGTTTCCCCCTCATTCCAAAAACAAAGAATCATTGAACCATTTTCGTAGTTATAGCCTCCAATCGATGGATTGGAAAGATATTTTCTTCATCTTGATCTATCCACGGGCCAGTCACGGCCATGGCATGCTCAAACTTGTTAGCCAGAATCTGCTTGTCCTTGATCTTATAATAGTCAGAAACCAGATAGCAGGCGTCAAAAGTGGAAAAGGGAGATGCTTCACGTTGAAGCATGGACACTCGACCATTAAGGGATTAAGTAAGGAAGTGGTGATATGATGAAGGAACTGATGCATGAAGGTTGTTCCAGGACCTACCAATCAACGCATTGTAGGTGGTGTCCTTAGAGACAACCATAAACACAGTGCTAGAAATTAGACCACGTAACTGGGTCTTCAAACAGATCTTTGGGATCAGTTTCTATTCCGCTTGTTCATAACCTTGGATTCCTATGTCAGAGGGACTCAGATAATCCTTAGAAAAACACTGCTTTCGTAGTGTCCAAGTCATGATTTAGTTGATTCTAGTGCCCATGTAGACAAGACAGCGACAAACCTCCACACCATTTAACTGGTTGGTGATGTACAGTGGGGGAATGTGCCCCTATATGGGAGAACCATCATATTATATAGAGAATGAGATGATGGCCTAGAATTCAGCATGCTCGACTTCCTCAACATGGATGTATTCTGTGACTTCTATCTTTGTCTCAAACTGGAGGGTCTTCTTAAAGCCTCAGCGAGGGATTCGTGCATATCCGATGACAGGTGAAGGGCCTCAAGGATAGAGAGAATTTATGGATTGCGAGAAATATTATTTAGAACAAAATTCTTCTATTCTAGGTGTAAACATCTGCTTACAGGAGGTTTCTCTATGATAGGAGGTATGGTGGGCCCTGTCGGCTGGAACGACAACTGATTGGTGCAAGGATTATCTGACTGCTCACTAGTCGATGCATGCAGAGTGACTACCAAATGATGCCCAGAAAAATGAGACCAGTCCAAAGAAAAACGTGGCTGGTCACGATGCGATCGAGGTGGATTTTCCTAATTCAACAACCCGAATGATGGAGAAGGAAAATTAGATGACACCAAATCAAAAGGATGCGCGTGTTGAGCACATCGTTGGGCCTGCTGCCTGGTTTCAGTATCTTGCACATACTAGCTAGAAGTGCTGACTGAAGAACTCTGACGACCCATATTGTCACAGCTCCATTGATTCTAATGACGACTAGGGATGTTGGGAGGATCTGCCTTTTGCTCCTCATCGTTTAGAATTATATAGGGGTTTACCAGCTCTATGGTATAAGCTGAGGCGTACCCTTAACTGTCACTTGAATATTAATCCTTTATTGGATGGATTCTACGACAAATCTTCATATATGGAGGCATGAAGTTGTCTAGAGTATGGGATGGCGATGGCATTGGAGGGGGACTTTTATTTCCCTTACACCGCTGATGACGGCTCTCATTGGAAGGGGGTTGCTTCGACAATGATACAGAATTAGTAGATGTGAATTCTGAAGGCTCTGACAGATTCTGACATGCATTGCTAACACCATGGGAATAGAAGACTATTTTATGAGCCATCCAGATGTCATACATCTTGGACACGTGGTTATAAACCTGATTCCACTCAAATTCGTTGTCTATATGGTTGTCTAGCTTCATGAAGACACATGACACCTATGTCGATGGTAGGCCAAACCAGACTATGTTGTTATATACCTGGCCATGAAGCCAGTATTTAAATAAATAGCACTATTTAATTTTGTTCCCTAGGATCCGGTGGTGGGGGCAGTAATTAGGGTCGTCAGTGAGATTCGCTTCTTCTGGCCTCCTATACTCAGGCAACTATATAGTCCTCTGGAAAGTGTAGGTCTTAGATTTTACATTATCTTTTCATTTTATTTAAATCGTTAAATAATGAGGTAATCACTGCATCATCATGGTGTCATAAATAATTTAATTTATTTAATGTCTAAAAATTATAAAAAAAGATCATGATGTAGGAAATTTTTTTTCTTTCCAATGAATATTTATAGTCAAAATTATGACTTTCAAAACCCCATGTAAAAATTGTTTTAGAAAAACAATACATGTTTGTGATATTTTTATTTTAACTTTAAATAAAAGTTATTAATGTCATTTTCATACCCAAGTGGCTCCATGGGGTCCCAACGTTGACCCATGGATTGTTTTGATTGGCCATGACACATCCAATAAGGTTAGGACATGTTTCAAGGTAATTTCATATTATTATAACATTATTTTTACCTTAAATTATATTAATTACCTTTAATCGCGATTAATAAAACTTAAAAGTTATTGTTCACAAAAAAATTATTTTAATCCCATTGAACCAAATTTTACATCTTAATAAAAACCATGTATGCCGTATTTTCTAAATTCAAATCACAGAAGTGGTAAATATTCATTAAAACGAAAAATCACTTTTTTAACTACCACTTAGTGGTTTCACTATTCATCAAAAATTGAAGTTTTTCAGAAAAATACCAAAAATTCACCCTAAGAAATATTTGATATTCCAGATTCAAAAATTATGTCTATTTTACAAAATTAAATACATATAAGTTGCATTAATTAATTTAATAATTAATACCCGTTGTCAAACAAATAGCGTGTTTTTATGAAATAATATATATCAAAAGATTGACACTAGTTTAAGTCAAATTTCAAAGTGAAATTAAATCCAATGACCACCATTGGATTAAATGGTAAAAATATATTCTAATTTCACTTTAAAACCAGTTCAAAAGGTAATATAATCATATAAATACTTTATATTAAAAGTGGATTTGAATTAAAATACAACATTTTCCACTTATTCAATAAAAAATGAACTTTATCGGAAAAATAAAAAAATTTACACAAAGTAAATCTTGATTTCCTGATTCTAAAGAAGAATTTTATTTGCTTCAATAGAATGTATAAGAGTCACAAAAAAAAATTTAGATAGGGTTCTCCATCAAAAGCTGATAAGTCAACCTTGTAGTGAATATTAGAGTATCTATACCTAAAATTGAATTCTTTTCTTATTTTAAGCCTTTATCTTTTATTGGATAAATGTAAAAACATTTAATAAACACATATAATCATATTTTAGTTATTTATACTCATTCCCACCAATACAACGACTACGTGTTAACTAACATTTAAAATAATATTATTATATTACTAGTGTGCAATGTAAGATTTCAAAGAAACACGTTGTTTCATATCAGGTACGCTATCGAACATAGCAACCCCTTCATAGTAAAATTAATATTTAATTCGCAAAGATTAATAAATATGAAAATGTTTTATTCTTTATTTACCCGGGATGTTACATCCTTCCCCACTTTTGGGAATTTCATATTTACAATTTTATTCACTTATCAAAATATCTGGGGGTATTTATCCCTCATAGCATTTTCAGATTCCCATGTTTCCTCTTCAATGATATGATTTTTCCACAAAACCTTTACCTAGTGAATTACCTTATTCTGCAACACGTTCGCTCTACGGTCAAGTATATGGACTGGTTGTTCTTCATAAGATAGATTCTATTCTAATTGAACTACCTCTAGGCTCAAAACATGAGATGGATCTGGAATATACTTTCTCAACATCAAAACATGAAAAAAATTGTGTACTTGAGATAAACTCTGAGGTAAAGACACTCGGTAAGCAACTGATCCAACTCTCTCCATATTTTCATATGGTCTAATGAACCTTTGACTCAGCTTTCCTTTCTTACCAAATCGCATCACACATTTCCATGGTGAAACTTTGAGAAAAACATGATCACCTACCTCAAAAGATAGATCCTTGCTCTGGTTATCCGCATAACTTTTCTGCCCGCTCTGAGCTGTTCTCATGTGTTTCTGAATCAACAGAACTTTTTCTGCCATCTCTTCTACCAATTCTGGTCCCATCAGCTTCTTTTCACCCACTTCATCCCAAAAGGCTATAGTTCGACACCGTTTACCATATAATCATTCAATGGAGCCATCTTTATACTGGAATGGAAACTGTTATTATAATAAAACTCAACCAAAGAAAGATGTTGGTCCCAACTTCCCTGATAATCCATCGAACAAGCACGTAACATATCTTCCAAAGTCTGAATCGTTCGTTCTGACTGCTCATATGATTGAGGATGAAAAGCTGTACTAAAATTTAATTCAGTACCCAATGACTTCTGAAAGCCTTTCCAAAAGTTAAAAGTATACATGGGATCACGTTCAGATACAATGGAGAGGAGAACTCCATGTAACCTGACTATCTCTTTAAGATACAAATGAGAAAGTTGATCTAAGGAAAATGTGTCTCAAATAGGAAGTAAATGAGTATATTTAGTCAATCGATCAACAATAACCCAGATTGCATTATTACCTCGAGATGTATTTAGTAATCCCACAGTAAAGCCCATGGATATATTTTCTCATTTCCACTCTAGCACCGGTAATGACTGAAGCATCCCTTTAAGAAACTACCGCTCTACTTTAACCTGATGACAAGTCAAACACTTCATAGTAAAATCGGTAATATCTCTTTTCATTCCATCCCACCAGTAATACTCTCGCAGATCTCTATACATCTTAGTACTTCCAGGATGAACTGAAAACGGGGAACTATGTGCCTCACATAACAACTCATTATTCAAATGTGAATCACAAGGCACACATAATCTCCTCCCAAACCTCAAAACACAATCATTATCAACATTAAATTCGGGCAACTTACCCTTCTGAACCAGCTCTACCTTTTTCTGCAACCCACTGTATTTCCTCTATGCTTTCTTAATTCTGTATGATAGGGAAGATTTCCCTGATACCTACAACAAAATAGAAGAACATCCTGCAAGAACAACTTCTATTCCAAATTTCATCAAATCCTTAACCAAAGGATCGCATTCCAAACGTAACATGGTTAATGAAGCATTACTTTTTCAACTCAAAGCATCATCCACCTTATTTTCTTTTCCCGGATGGTAATGAATTGTAAAATCGAAATCCTTGATTAATTCCATCCATCTCCTCTGTCTCATTTTCAATTCTTTCTGAGTGAATATATATTTTAAACTTTACTAATCAGTATATATTTCACACTTTACTCTATAAAAATGATGCCTCCAAATTTTTAGAGCAAAAACAACAGTACCTAATTCCAAATCATGTGTAAGGTAATTAACTCATGAGTTTTCAACTGACGTGAAGCATAAGAAATTACCTGATCATTCTGCATAAGTACACAACCATGTCCCTTCAACAAAGCATCACTGTAGATAACAAACTCACCATTCCTCGAAGGAAGTTCCAAAACTGGAGCATTCACCAATCTTCTTTTCAACTCCTGAAAACAATCATCACATTCTTTTGTCCAGACAAACTTAACACCCTTCCGAGTTAGCTTAGTCATTGGACTAGATAACCATGAAAAATATTCAACAAACCTTCGGTAGTAACCTTCCAAACCAAGAAAACTATGAATCTCGGTTATATTTTTGGGTCTTGTCCATTCTTCAACAACTTTGGTTTTAGCAGGATCAACAATTATGCCATTTTTTGAAACAATGTGACCATGGAAAGAAATTTGTTGTAACCAAAGCTCACACTTACTGAATTTTCCATACAGTTTATTTTCTTTTATGGTTTGCAAGATAACCCTTTAATGAATTTCATGCTCCTATTTACTTTTAGAAAACACGAAAATAACATCAATGAAAACAACCACAAACTTATCAAAGAACTCTTGGAAAATTCTATTCATAAGGTCCATGAATACAGCAGGTGCATTGGTTAACCCGAAAGGCATAACTACAAATTCATAATGGCCATATCTAGTATAGAACGCAGTCTTTGGAATGTCTACTTATTTTACTTTCAATTGATGGTACCCCGACCTCAAGTCAATTTTCGAAAACTAATGAGCTCCCTGGAGCTAATCAAACAAATCATCAATAGGAGGCAAAGGATACTTGTTCTTAACAGTGATGTTATTCAAAGATCTATAATCAATGAAAAGTCTCATTGAAACATCTTTCTTTTTAACAAACAGGACAGGAGCACCCCATGGTGATGTAATAGGTCAAATTAAACCTTTATCTAATAACTCCTGCAATTGCTTCTTTAACTCTAAATGTTCAACTTGATCCATTTGAAAAGGGGTTTTTGAAATTGGCATAGAATCAAGATCTAAGTCAACAGTAAATTCAACTTCCCGATCATCAATAATACTAGGCAACTCATCAGGAAAAACATCATGATACTAATTTACCACTGGCACATCATTAAACTGAACAATTCCTTTATTTTCAACAATATGTACAAGGAAAAATTCATTTCAATCTTTTACTAGTTTCTCAACTTCCTGATATGTTATCAAAAGAAAGGGGTCATTCTTGCACACAAACTGAAAATATTTCTAAAAAGAAACCATTTTAGCTCTGCAGTCAATCTTATCATGATAAAAAGAAAGCCAATCCATGCCCAAAATAAAATCAAACTCTAATAGAGGCAAAACAATAAGGTTTGCAGGTAGATTCTTTCCGCACACAAGGATAGGAAGGTTCTTATAATTTATTTTCGTCTCAACATTTCCTTCATGTGTTTTTACCATAAGTTCAGGATTCATTTCTTGAGATGGAATTCCCAATTTACTAGAAAACTTCTCAGAAATGAAAGAATGTGTAGACCATGAGTCAAACAACACATTGGAATAATCTGAACAAAAAAACAGTGTACCTGATACTACTTCATTCGATGGCCCAACATCTGCTGAAGTAGTTGGAAAGGATTTCACCACACCTTTCTTCTTGTAGTTTGGTTGCTTTCCCTCAATTGAGTTCTTCGTTAGACACTAATTTGCATAATGACCCATTTAATTACACTTAAAACATCTTACCGCTGGATTTTCATTGTCGGCGTGATCATCTTCCTTACATTTACGAGCAATATGACCAGACTTACCACACCTAAAGCACTTTCCATACTTGGATAAAAATTCTCCGGGATGCATTTTACCACACTTCTCACAGAATGGATATTTGGTTTTCTTACCTCCTTGTTTATTTGATGAATTCTTCGCTTTTTCCTACCAACTGGACCTCTTATTCTGTTGTTTTTCAAAGAACACCTGATCATCGGCAAAATCCATTTCCACCTTCTCCGCACATTGAACAAATTTGTCATAACTTTTGAACTCATGAAAAGCTAATGCCCATCGATACATTGGCTTTAACCATGAGTAAAAATGTTTGATTTTACTATCAAGATATCGTATGAAATTTGGATCATACCTTGCCAGTCGAGTGAACTTTTCTTCATAAGAAGCCACTGAGTCATCCTCCTGCCTCAATTCTAGGAATTTTTTCTCCATCCTAAGATGAACCACATTAGGAAAATATTTCTCAAGAAACATACCTTTGAATTCATCCCAGTGAAGATCATCAATCTCATCACTATCCCGGATATTTTTCACCATCGGTCACCACTGATCAGCTTCACCTTCAAAACGGTAAACAGAGAGACTAACCTTTTGATGTTCTGAACACCCCATGACATCAAAAATCATATCTTGTGCTTTAATCCTCCATTCATCTAGCACAAGGTCAGATGATCCTCTGAATGATGGGGGATGTTGCCTCATGAAATGTTCCACCACTGACATGTTCCTCTATGGTTGATCTGGCTAATCTCGTGCATGGATTCCACCACCATTTATAGCCTGGGTCAACTATGCCATCACTGCAACAAACTGTTCAGTTCCGATTCCAACCATCTCAGGTTTCTGATTTGGAAGGTTGTCTTCCTCTTGATGTCTTTCCAACATAGCTGCCTTGTTTCATCTACAGAAAACCATTCTGAACACAAAAATATCATAGGCGAAGCAACATGGTAATCCTTAATTGCTATGTCATTTCAATCATAACATAAATTAATTTATAATATAACAATTTTCTAACTCCTAAAGTTGTCTAAACCGACCATTGATACCAACTATAAGGCCTCATCCATAAAAATTAATTAATATTGAATTAAATGAATAATTCACATCGAGGATATTTTCAGGTTTAGAGTTTTAGAGAATTAGATCATAACTATTACATCTCAAACGATTACACAGTAGACACTTCTACAAGGTTTCTCTTTTTTACAAAACATGAACTCTTGAAAAAAAGAGAGTCATGTCTAGTTCCATGTTTAAAATAGAATGACTTTTCCTTGATCCCATCCTTGACCCTATTCCACATTATGTCATGTGAAAAACATTTCAAAAAAAAACTTGGGATGAGCATAAAAAGCTCAGTAATGGATACACAAAGAAGGAAACCTGTTAGTTTTTGAAATCAACAAGTAAACCATGAATACTTTATCAAAGTAACACTTTCACCTTTAATAAGTAGTAAATACTCTTCACTGAATAAAAATTCATTAAATACCCTTTTGTATCCAAAAGATTACCATAAAACCCATATAAAGAACACATGACATATAAAGGTAACTTAGGACATAAACATACTTAAATGGAATAACCATATGGTCGACTTCCACACATATCACTAAATGGAATAGCCATACGCCCGACTTCCATACCCAATGCATTGGAGGTTATAATGTAACCACCCATCCTGGTATTCACGGTACCACCTATCATATGGTTTATCAAGTAACCACCCGTCAAATGTCAAAGTAACATTATAAAATCATAAGACATAAAACAAATATAATGGAAGGAAAACATTTCAACATTTCGATCACAATATATCACTTAAATATATTGACATAAAAAATATATTCTAAAAAACATTTTCAATACAAAAATTCATAAAAGATTATAAGGTATTTATTTCATTTTAAAAACATTACGTCTTGTGGAGGAAGATAAAGACCAAATAATACTCGCGGCGGCAGAAAAGGTCGTTGTCACCGCGTATGTTAAAAGAAACATTCCTTTTTGTCATTTAGTAAAACACTTCATATATAAAATATTCCTTTTTAATAAAAGTAAAACTCAAAGGGGTTTATACACCGTATAAAAGAAAGTTGTGTATAAAACAATATATGCCTCAATGAAATGAGATTGAGGCGAAGACCCTTACCTCGTGTCCAACATGACTCGATTGCTCTTTAATATCATGAATAATAAACTAAAGTTATTTTATAATTTCTTAAGAACATTTTTCAAGCTTATTATTCCTTTTATATCACTTATTTCCATGTTAAAAACATTATGTAATCATTTAAGTTAATAATGTTCGTTTTGTCGATATTTGGTACTTAAGTCAAAAATGGACTTCTTACAATTACATGTTGTTCATGTGGTCAAAGGTTCATTATATCCAGAATGATATTCATGATTTGGATATCATATATATCATATATATCCAGAATATACATGTTTTTATAATAGTACATAACATTTAGAGGTAAGAAATGAAATGCACCGTTCATGGATACGGTAAGCCATACGTACGCATGAACTCTACTTTCATTTCTATTTCGTATTTAATGGAGTGAAATCATAATGATATAAAGGTATATTATAATTATATTATAACATCATATATAATATCATTAACTATATCCTTTATATGTCCCACATATGGCATTAACGAATCAAATCACTTTGAGGGGGCGGTAGTCCGCACTTCCTAAAATGAAATTATCGTGTTTACCCATAATAGAACCATAAAGGTATGCCATAAATGAAAAATACAGAAGCATAAGGAAAACATAAACATAATATATATCATATATAAATATAGTTACATCTTATTGGCCACCATGAAATGTGTTAAAGGAAGATTGAACAATCATCGTTTCGTGAGGAAGAAATTCACCTACCACAGAAACAGTGTGTTTATTAACCATTAGACGGAGGTGTGTATAAGTGTAGCACGAATACATCTCATAACAACATCCTATTATATTTAAGATAATTTTTTTGTTACAAAATAAAGTAATAAAAAGATTTTAGGGGGTTGGAGAAGCAAAATAAATCATAAGAACACAAGAGAAGACATTACCTTTAAATCGGGTAACTCTCGTTGGTTTGAGAGAAAAGGGGTTCTTGAAGAGCTTGCTGCCTAATGTAAGGCTACTAAGATGAGGAGAGAGATGTGGAGAGATTAAAGGAGTGGATCTTGGCCGATCCAATGTCTTGAGAGGTGTGGGTAAGGTGGTAGAGGTGGGGGACTTTTATAAGAGAAGAGGAGGGGCAGTCTTGGAAAGTTATAAAATGTTACTTTATTATAAAATGAGTTTCGTTTTTTAAAGGTCCAAAAATTATATATTTCTAGGATAAAGTGAAAAGAGATAGAAATCCACCCATCCAATAGGTTTTTTACTAGTTTAGTTCTTATATTTTACATTTTATTTTCATTTTATTTAAATCGTTAAATAATGAGGCAATCGCTGCATCATCATGGTGTCATAAATAATTTAATTTATTTAATGTATAAAATTTATAAAAAAATATCATGATGTAGGAAATATTTTTAGATATTCAATTAATATTTATATTCAAAATTATAACTTGTATATCCCCATGTAAAAATTTCTTTATCAAAACAATACATGTTTGTGACATTTTTATTTTAACTTTAAATAAAAAGTTATTAATGTCATTTTCTTACCCATGTAGCTCCAGTGGGTCCCCAAGTTGACCCATGTATTGTTTTGGTCGGCCATGAAACATATAATAAGGGTAGGACATTTTTCAAGGTAATTTCTTATTATTATAACAATATTTTTACCTTAAATTACACTAATTACCTTTAATCGCGATTAATAAAACATAAAAGTACTATTCACCAAAAAAATTATTTTAATCCCATTGAAGCACATTTTATTTCCTAATTAAAACCATGTATGTCAGATTTTTGAAATTAAAATCACAGAAGTGGTAATGTTTCATTAAAACGAAAAATCAGTTTTTTAACTACCACTTAGTGGTTTCACTATTCATCAAAAATATAAGTTTTTTAGAAAAATACCAAAAATTCACCCTAAGATATATTTGATATTCCAAATTCAAAAATGATTTATATTTTACAAAATTCAAAACATATAAGTTTAATTAATTAATTTAATAAATAATTCCTTTTGTCAAAACAAATAGCGTGTTTTTATGAAACAATATATATCAAAAGATTGACACTAGTTTAAGTCCAATTTCAAAGTGAAATTAATTCCAATGAACACCATTGTATTAAATGGTAAAAATATATTCTAATTTAAATTTAAAACCAATTCAAAAGGTAATATAATCATATAAATACATTAGATTAAAAAGAGGTTTTGAATTAAAATACAACATTTTCCACTTATTCAATAAAAAATGAACTTTATCGGAAAAATACCATAAATTTACACCAATTAATTCATGATATCCTGATTCTAAATAAGAATTTTATTTGGTTCAATAGAATGTATAAGAGTGACCAAAACTAAATTTAAATAGGGTTCTCCATCAAAAGCCGATAAGTCGACCTTTTAGTGAATATTAGAGTATAAATGCCTAAAATTGAATTCTTTTCATATTTTAAGCTTTTATCTTTTATTGGATAAATGTAAAAACATTTAAGAAACATATATAATCATATTTTAGTTATTTCAATTCATTCCTTCCAATACAATGGCTACATGTTAACTACCATTTAAAATAATAATATTATTTTACTAGTGTGCAACGTAAGATTTCAAAGAAACTCGTTGTTGCGTATCGGGTATTCTATCGAACATAGCAACCCCTTTAAAGTAAAATTAATATTTAATTCGCAAATATTAATAAATATGAAAATGTTTTATTCTTTATTTAGCCAGGATGTTACATGTTTCCTCTAGTATAAAGATAGGAGTTGATCAATATTATACTTACCATGGTAATCCAAATAGGATACATTGTTTTCATATGGATTTAAATATACAATTCATAAATGGTGTTCTTGAAGAAGAATTATAAATTGAACTACCAGGGGTTTTCTAAATGGTAATGAGGAAATGAAGGTTTTTAGATCGAAAAAGTCACTATATCATCTGAAGAAGACACCACAATCATAGTATTCTAATATTGATTATTATCTGAGGAAGCTATAATTTAAAAGTGGAGGTGTGGACCATGATCTATATTTAATGAATTCAGTGTAACATAAATGTATTCTACTTTTTTAAATGGATGATATTATATTTGGTGGTATCATGTAAGGATTAGTGTAATATTTTTCTAATCACTAGAAATTAGAATTTTAAATGCCTATTATAAGGCCCCAGCCTTAAACCTTACTTATTCTTGATTTATTACAAGATTACACATTGAGGATCTTTTCAGGTTTAGAGTTTTAGAGAATTAGATCATAAAACATGCATTACATTCCACATTCAAACAAAGTGGTTACATAAAAGATAGTATTCATTTTTTCCCCATCAACGGAAACATATTTAAAAATAAAGCATGGATTCTTTCTTGACACTTCCTTGACACTATCATCATATCATGTACCTTTCCCTTGACCTCTGAAAAAAATTTCAAATAACATGGGATGAGCATAAAAATCTCATTAAGGGTTATAAAAAAATATGGATAGGAAACATGAGTTCATATATACCTAAGAATGAAATCATACTTTACCCATAAAACATAGGCACTTTAACATTCCTCATCCAATCATGAATAAATCGTAGAAATCATAAGACATAAAAGGTAACTTTATGAATTAATAACATTCATAAGTAGGGAGTAACCCTCTTGGATATGTTTGGAATACCCACCACAGTATATTCCCTAAGTCTCTTCGGAGAAACCTTAACGTTTCACTCCTTCACGTTACCCAATGCATTGGAGAGCTATATCGGGCTCACCCACCCTTAGTTTATCACGGAACCACCCATTTTCATAACAATTCCCAAGAACCATAACATAAACGTATCACATAAAACATGCATAAAGGAAACATAACATTTACACATTTCAATCACAATATAACATTTTAGTATATTGAAATAATGAATCCATTCAAAAAGAAACCATTTCCAAAACCATTTAAAACATTTAATAAAGAGATTTTTGAATCAAAGTGTCCCATACCACCTTGAAGCTTTTAAAATGTTAAACCATTAATATCCATATAAATAAATCCTTAAAACCATTTTGAAAACATGGATATTAATAAGAACAAATAATTAAAACATTTAAAGCGATATTTTGGTTAAAGGGGTTCTACCAAAATTAGAGACACTTGAATACAATAATTGAGGAATAACATTTAGTCAGAACTTTATAATATCATGAGAATAAATGGATTCGTGATATAATATTCCAAAGGACAGTATATACACCATATAAGAGTGAATTGGTGCATAACAACAACGAAGTCTCAATAGAAATGTCAAATGTGATGAATTCCCTTATAAAGAAGGTATCCTTAAATTAAGGATAATTCAATCTCAAAATTATGTATGACAAATATAAATACACCGAATATAAGTGGATATTAAGTGTAAAACAATAAAAGGTCATTCACACATATTCAAAAGATTACATATTCAATAACTACTTGTTGAACCCAAAGAAATCGAAATTGGGTTAAAAAGTTCCCTTGGTAAAATTCGACAGCCTAATGGCATCACTTCAAAACTCAGAAAATGGGTTGATGAGAGATAAAAAGGGCATATCATCACTTGGACATAAAATTTACATCAATAAGTATATAAAAGAACATATCCCAACATAATAGTAAGTGAATTAAAAGACATAACAAAAGAAGTCGTTTAAAAAGAGGAGGGTGAAAGGTCCCCTTACCGAGTTGGGTAACTTTCAAAACGTACACCCCATGGAAGAAGGGTCATACAATGAAGATGCTAATAAACATAAAAAATATTATACTACACAAATTGTATAATAATGATCAGTACATACACCACTCAAAGGAAATTGTGGTAAATTTAGCATAAATCTCACGAGAATAAAACTGAGAGGAAAAACCCCTTACGAAAACTCGGCAACCTAACGGCGCCACTTAAAACTTCCAAAAATGGATTGATGAGATGAAATAGGGTATCTAATCACATTAAAATAAAATGTACAGCAAGAGGAATATAAAAGAACATCCCCCATCATAACAAATAAGAGCTTAAAAGAAGTGACATAAAGGAGAGTACTTAAAAAGAAAGAGAGAGGTTGGATCTCTGACGAAAATTCGGTAGCCTAACGACGCCACTCAAAACTTCCAAAATGGATTGATGAGAGAGAATAGGGTCTCTCATCATATGAACATAAAAATTACAGTAAGATTAATATAAAATAATATCCCAATCACCATAAATATGATCTTAGAAGGAATGACATAAAAGAGTGTACTTAAACAAAAAGAGAGGAGTAGGATCCCTTACCTCAAGTCGGAGTTGTCTTGTTTGTTTCTTTATATTCCTGAATAATAAACTTTGGTCAATTTATAATTTCTTAAGGACCTCATATAATTATTATTATTCAGTTCATATCACATATTTTAATGTTATAATAATTGGTTAATAATATGAGTTCATATCAGACGTTTTTGTCGATGTTTGGTACATGAGTCAAAAATTGAACTTGTTGGAAAATAATTTTCCATGTAGTTATAGGTACATCATATCCAGAATAGTATTGATGTTTTAAATATCATATATATCTAGTATATATTCATTTTATACTATTCCATAGCATTTTGAGATAAAAATTAAAAGCACCGTTCATGGAGACTGTAGGCCGTATGTACGCATTAACGCTACTTTAATTTTTTGTCATATTAATGGAATTAAAACAAAATGAGGTATATATATGTGTTATAATTCCAGAATTATATACATAATTTATATGTAATATATTGCATATATATCAATTATATACATGTACTTATAATAGTACATAACATTATGAGATAAAAAATGAAATGTACCGTTCATGGAGAGGGTAAGTCGTACGTACGCATGAACGCTACTTCCATTTCTATTTCATATATAATGGAATTAAAACATAATGATACATAATAGTATTTTCATTACAGTATGGTATTATATATAATATCATTAAATATATCCTTTATACGTACCACATGTGGTATTAACGAATCAAATCACTTTGAGGGGGCGGTAGTCCTCACTTCCTTAAATGAAGATATCGTGTTTACCCATAATGGAAACCATAAAAGTATGCCATAAATGAAAAAAATACAAAAGATTAAGTAAAAAATAAAAATATTAGATATCATATATAAATATAGTGTCATCTTAATGGCCACCTTTGAACGTGTTAGAAGAATGTTGAGCAATCATCGTTTCGGGAGGCAGAAATTCGCCATCCACGGAAACAGTATGTTATTTAACCATTAGATGTAGGTGTGTGTAAGTGTATCTAGAATACTTATTATAACAACATCCTAGTATATTGAAGATACTGGAGTTGTTAAAAAAATTAATAAAATGAGTTTAGGGGGTTGGAGAAGTAAAATAAAACAAAAGGACTCAAGCGAAGACATTACCTTAAAATCAGGTAACATCCTTTGATTTGAGATCAAAGGCTTCCTTGGAAATGATTCTTCCCAAATTAAAGCTTCAAGGATTTAGAGAGGGATGTGGAGAGAAAAAATGGGCAGGGTTGGGCCGAGCCAAAGGCTTTGGAAGTGTGGGTAAAGAGGTAGAGTTGGGGGCCTTTTATAAGAGGAGAGGAGGGCACTCTTGGAAAGGTATAAAATGTAACATTATTTTCAAATGAGTTTTGGATTTTAATGGTTCCACATTGATTTGTTTCGAGGATAAGGTGATAAGGGTTCGAAATCCACCCATCCAATAGGTTTTGGACATGTTTAGGTCTTAGATTTTACATTATATTTCCATTATATTTAAATCGTTAAATAATGAGGTCATCGCAGCATCATCATGATGTCATAAATAATTTAATATTTTTAATGTCTGAAAATTATAAAAAATACTATGATGTAGGATATATTTTTATCTTTCCAATGAATATTTATAGTCCAAAAGATCATTTATTTATAAAAAATTAAAAATATTTTACTTAGGTGATACATTCTTTGTTACATTTAACATTCTTTAAAAATAAAAAGATAAAAAGTCACTTTCTCACAAAAGTGATTCCATGGGGCCACCATGTTTGGCACAGGGCATCCCATGGTCGTCCATGAAACAATAAGTAGCCTTAGGACACATCTTGTGCTCATTTTTTATTATTATGATATTATTTTATTATCTTTATCTACCTGATTACTCCTTAATCAAGATAATTAAAGATAATTATCGTCGTTACTATTCATAAAGTCCAAAAACAAAAGAGTCTTAATTACATAATTTGGACCTTTTAATTCCAAATATGTAATTAATTTTACCAAATTCCAAACACATAAATTGAAATAATTAATTAAAAAAAACTTCCCGATGTTAAAACAAATATCGGGGTTTTTTTAGAAACAATATTTATGAAAAGTTTGGCACTTGTTTATGCCTAATTCCAAAGTGAAATTAATCCCAATGACCATCATTAGATTACATAGTAAAAATATATTCTAATTAAACTTTAAAACAAATTAAAAATATAATATAACCATATAATTAAATTATATGAAAAAGCAGTTTTGATGTAAAATGCAGTATTTTTCACTATTCATTAAAAAATGAACATTGTCAGAAAAATACAAAAAATTAACCCAAGGTAAATTTCAATGACCCGATTATAAATAATATGTTTATCTTAAAAAATAGAGCTTATAAAATTTTCAAAAAGGGGATTCAAAATGGGTTCGCCATCAAAAGGCAGTTAATCGACCTTTTAAAGAATATTAGAATGTTTACGCTAAAAAACTGGATTGATTTGCATTTTTAATCCTCTAACATTCATTGAAAAAAAGTAAAAATATTTGACAAAAATATATAATCATTTTGTAGTTAGTTCTATTCATTCCCTCCATTACAACGGTTAGGTGTTAACAACCATTCAAAATAATATTATTTTATTATTAGAGTGCAACGTAAGATTCCCAAGAAACTCGTTGTTGCGTATTGGGTACGCCATCGAGCATAGCATCCCCTTTAAAGTAATATTTTTATTCACAAATTTGGATGAATATGAAAATGTTATATTCTTTATTTACCTTGGGTGTTACATCCTTCCCCCCTTTTTGGGAATTGTGTCCTCGCAATTTTAAAATTGGGCTTGGAAACATCCTTGAAAGTCCCACATCCGAACAAGAGTCGGTAAAACAATCACGTTAAAATAAAGAAAGAGAAGTACAGAGGTCACTCGAGTTAACCCATACTAGGATTCCAAGTATGAAAATATGGACATGGAGGAAAAATAAAAGGGTCATGTTCTGATGGAGAGTGATAGAAAACATGTTTAGGAGAAAGTTAACCACAAGAAAATCACAAACATGTGATGGGTTAAACGGTATTCGATTCCCCAGTAGGAAAAGTTAATAGACAACATTTTTGTTTTAAGTTACTTTTTATTGAGGAATTTATTCATAAGGAAACATAATCACTTATCATGTTGACTTTCAACTTTTATTAGATTCCTTACACAAACTCATATTTTCTCCAAAAGACAAGTATTTAGGAATACTGGTTCACATTAGGAGTAATATAATCAACTTCTAGAGAATCACCTAATCCAAAAAAGAGAACTATATACTTCCCATGTCTTTAGACTCTAACCAAAACCAAAACCCAAAAACTTAGTACAAGATCAGATAATCCAGAAAAGGATAACCCTTTATAAAAAGAAAATCTATTCTTAATCTCCAAAATTTGTCCAACAAAAACCAGAGTTCAACGAGGACCATTTGATAAACAATTTGTCCATAAAATTCTTCAAAGTAAACCAAACTAAGATTGAAACCCAAATATTTGAAGGATTTGGTCACATAGTCTTCCAAGTTAAATCGTAACATTTATCTCCAAACAACATCAGTTGCTCTTAAAGTCTCGTATTGAAAAGTAATTAACCTAATCACATATCCTTCATGATAGGTTAATATATTTCCATAGATAACCCAAAATAAAATTACTATTAATTCATAAAATCATCTAAGTAAAACGAATCAGTCAAACTAACCAGGGACTTCACATAGTCCAGTGGTAGGCGATAAATACCAGTTGCACTTTGGTTGTGGGTTCGATTCCCATAGCTTTGTCCGACGCGACGGGTTGTCACACGGTCTGTGTGTTTTCCTTTTTCCAAAACTATATAATTCTTAAAAAATTCCCCAAAACGAGATAAAATCTGTAAAAATAATCATAACCTAATTTAACCTCAAGTTTATTTCATGCCTTTCATTTTCCATAATATCATATAATAACCCATAATTACCTCAAAAGTAAGGATCATATAAACTCTAATGGTTACCTTTATAATTATTACCGGAACTTCCACATCGATTGGTCATCTTGTACATGATGCATTACTGAACATACCAAGGTTCAGATGGTTGATCATGACTCCTTGATAGTTGGTTTAGAACAACCACGAGTTTCCTCATGGAATACCCCATTTTATCTAGTATCTTATTCAGAGAACCACCACAGTTTCCTTCAAACCTGTTGTCTCTTTGGTGCCTGCTAGATCCATCCATTCACTAAAAACAGAAAGGTCACTGTGAGTATATAAAAAGAACCATCATGTACTAATGAGGAAGATAAAAACTATTATATACTTACTCATTCACTTTATCTAAGACTAGGACTCTTTCTGAAATACTAACAATTATGGTAATGTCACTTATGCTTAGAGGATACCATAACCTCTAAAGTTATCTAAACTGACCTCTAACACCAACTATAAGGCCCCAGCCTTAAACCTTACTTATTCATGAGTTATTACAAGATTACACATTGAGGATCTTTTCAGGTTTAGAGTTTTAGAGAATTAGATCATAAAATATTCATTACATTCCACATTCAAACAAAGTGGTTACATAAAATATAGTATTCATTTTTTCCCCATAAAAAGAAACATATTTAAAAATAAAGCATGGATTCTTTCTTGACACTTCCTTGACACTATCATCATATCCTATACCTTTCCCTTGACATGTGAAAAACATTTCAAAAAACTTGGGATGAGCATAAAAAGCTCAGTAAGGTTTATAAAAAAATATGGAAAGGAAACATGAGTTTATATATACATACGAATGAAATCATACTTTACCCATAAAACATAGGCACTTTAACATACCTCATAAAATCGTGAATAAATCATAGAAATCATAAGACATAAAATGTAACTTGAGGAATTAATAACATTCTTACGTAGGGAGTAACCCTCTTGGTTATGTTTGGAATACCCACCATAGTATATTCCCTAAATCTCTTCAGAGAAACCTTAACGTTTCACTCCTTCACGTTACCCAATGCATTCGAGAGCTATATCGGGCTCACCTGCCCTTAGTTTAACACAGAACCACCCGTTTTCATAATAATTCCCAAGAACCATAACATAAACGTATCACATAAAACATGCATATAGGAAACATAACATTTCCACATTTCAATCACAATATAACATTTTAGTATATTTAAATAATGAATCCATTAAAAAAGAAACCGTTTCCAAAACCATTTAAAACATTTAATAATAAGATTTTTGAATCTAAGTGTCCCATACCACCTTGAAGCTTTTAAAATGTTAAACCATTAATATCCATATAAATAAATCCTTAAAACCATTTTGAAAACATGGATATTAATAAGAACAAATAATTAAAACATTTAAAGCGATATTTTGGGTAAAGGGGTTCTACCAAAATTAGAGACACTTGAATACAATAATTGAGGAATAACATTTAGTAAGAACTTCATAATATCATGAGAATAAATTTATTCATGATATAATAGTCCATAGATAGTATATACACCATATAAAAGTGAATTGGTGTATAACAACAATGAAGTCTCAATAGAAATGTCAAATGTGATCAATTCCCTTATAAAGAAGGTATCCTTAAATTAAGGCTAATTCAATCTCAAAATTATGTGTCACAAATATAAATACACCCAATATAAGTGGATATTAAGTGTAAAAAAATAAAATTCCATTCACACATAATCAAAAGATGACATATTCAATAACTACATGTTGAACCCAAAGAAATCGAAATTGGGTTAAAAAGTTCCCTTGGTAAAATTCGACAGCCTAACAGCATCACTTCAAAACTCCGAAAATGGGTTGATGAGAGATAAAAAGGGTATCTCATCACTTGGACATAAAATTTACATCAATAAGGATAAAAAATAACATATCCCAACATAATAGTATGTGAATTAAAAGTCATAACAAAAGAAGTCTTTTAAAAAGAGGAGGGTGAAAGGTCCCCTTACCGAGTTGGGTAACTTTTGAAACGTACACCCCATGGAAGAAGGGTCATACAATGAAGATGTGAATACCCATAAATTAAATTATACTACACAAAGTGTATAATAATGGGCAGTACATACACCACTCAACAGATATTGTGGAAAATGTAGCATAAATCTCACGGGAATAAAAGTGAGATGAAAAACCCCTTACGAAAACTCGGCAGCCTAACGGCGCCACTTAAAACTTCCAAAAATGGACTGATGAGATAAAATATGGTATCTAATCACATTAAAATAAAATTTAAAGCAAGAGGATTATAAAATAACATCCCTCATCATAACAAAGTGGAGCTTAAAAGAAGTGACATAAAGGAGAGTACTTAAAAAGAAAGAGAGATGTTGGATCTCTTACGAAAATTCGGCAGCCTAACGGCACCACTCAAAACTTCCAAAATGGATTGATGAGAGAGAATAGGGTCTCTCATCATATGAACATAAAAATTACAGTAAGATTAATATAAAAGAATATCCCAATCACAAGAAATATGAGCTTAGAAACAATGACATAAAAGAGTGTACTTAAAAAGAAAGAGAGGAGTAGGATCCCTTACCTCAAGTCTGACTTGTCTTGTTTGTTTCTTTATATTCCCGAATAATAAACTTTGGTCAATTTATAATTTCTTAAGGACATCTTATAATGATTATTATTCAGTTCATATCACATATTTTAATGTTATAATAATTGGTTAATAATATGAGTTCATTTCAAACGTTTTTGTCGATGTTTGGTACATGAGTCAAAAATTGAACTTGTTGGAAAATAATTTTCCATGTAGTTATAGGTACATCATATCAAGAATAGTATTGATGTTTTAAATATCATATATATCCATTATATATTAATTTTATACTATTCCATATCATTTGGAGATAAAAATTAAAAGCACCGTTCATGGAGACGGTAGGCCGTACGTACTCATGAACGCTACTTTAATGTTTTGTCATATTAATGGAATTAAAACAAAATGAGATATATATATATATATATATATATATATATGTTATAATTCCAGAATTATATACATCATTTATATGTAATATATTACATATATATCCATTATATACATGTACTTATAATAGTACATAACATTTTGAGATAAAAAATGAAATGTACCGTTCATGGAGACGGTAAGCCGTACGTACGCATGAATGCTACTTCCATTTTTATTTCATATTTAATGGAATTAAAACATAATGATACATAATAGTATTTTAATTACAGTATGGTATAATATATAATATCATTAATTATATCCTTTATACATACCACATATGGTATTAACGAATCAAATCACTTTGAGGGGAAGGTAGTCCGCACTTCCTTAAATGAAGATATCGCGTTTACCCATAATGTAAACCATAAAGGTATGAAATAAATGAAAAAATACAGAATATTAAGGAAAACATAAACATATTAGATATCATATATAAATTTAGATTCATCTTAATGGACACCCTTGAAGGTGTTAGAAGAATGTTGAACAATCATCGTTTCGGGAGGCAGAAATTCGCCATCCACAGAAACAGTATGTTCTTTAACCATTAGATGTAGGTGTGTCTAAGTGTAGATCGATTACTTCTTATAAAAACATACTAGTATGTTGAATATACTGGAGTTGTTACAAAAGAAATGAATAAAAAGAGTTTAGGGGGTTGGAGAAGTAAAATAAAACAAAAGGACTCAAGCGAAGACATTACCTTAAAATCCGGTAACTTCCTTTGATTTGAGCTCAAAGGATTCCTCAGAAAGGATTCTGCCCAAAGTAAGGCTTCCAAGAGTTAGAGAGGGATGGGGAGAGACAAAATGGTCAGGGTTTGGCCGATCCAAAGGCTTTTGAAGTGTGGGTAAACAGGTAGAGGTGGGGGCCTTTTATAAGAGAGGGGAGGGGCACTCTTGGAAAGGTATAAAATGTAACTTTATTTTCAGATTAGTTTCGGATTTCAATGGTCCCACATTGATGTGCTTCAAGGATAAGGTGATAAGGGTTCTAAATCCACCCATACAATAGGTTTTGGACATTTTTAGGTCTTAGATTTTACATTATCTTTCCATTTTATTTAAATCGTTAAATAATGATGTCATCTCAGCATCATCATGATGTCATAAATAATTTAATTTATTTAATGTCTAAAAATTATAAAAACAATACTATGATTTAGGAAATCATATTATATTTCTAATTCATATTTATAGTCCAAAATATTATTTATGTATAAAAAAGTAAAAATATTTTACTTAGGTGATACATTCTTTGTTACATTTAACATTCTTTAAAAATAAAAGGATAAAAAGTCGCTTTCTCACAAAAGTGATTCCATGGGGCCCCCAGGTTTGGCACAAGGCATCCCATGGTCTGCCATGAGACAACCAGTAGCCTTAGGACACATGTTGTGGTCCTTTTTTATTATTATGATATTATTTTATTGTCTTTATCTACCCGATTACTCCTTAATCAAGATAATTAAAGATAATTACCGTCGTTACTATTCATAAAGTCCAAAAACAAAGGAGTCTTAATTAAAAAATTTGGACCTTCTGATTAAAATAAGTAATTTATTTTACCAAATTCCAAACACATATATTTCAATAATTAATTTAAAAAAACTTCCCATTGTCAAATCAAATAGCGGGTTTTTTTAGAAACAATATTTATGAAAAGTTTGGCACTTGTTTATGCCTAATTCCAAAGTGAAATTAATCCCAATGACCATAATTAAATTACATGGTAAAAATATATTCTAATTACACTGTAAAACAAATTAAAAAGATAATATAACCATATAATTAAATTATATGAAAAAAAGTTTTGATGTAAAATGCAGTATTTTTCACTATTCATTAAAAAATGAACATTGTAAGAAAAATACCAAAAATTAACCCAAGGTAAATTTCAATGTCCCAATGATAAATAATATGTTTATTTTGAAAAATATAGCTTATAAAATTTTCAAAAAGTGGATTTAAAATGGGTTCGCCATCAAAAGGTGGTTAATCGACTTTTTAAAGAATATTAGAATGTTTACGCTTAAAAACTGGATTCATTTGCATTTTTAATCCTCTAAAATTTATTGAAAAAAAGTAAAAATATTTGACAAACATATATAATCATTTTTTAGTTAGTTCTTTTCATTCACTCCATTACAACAGCTAGGCGTTAACTACCATTTAAAATAATATTATTTTATTATTAGAGTGCAACGTAAGATTCCCAAGAAACTTGTTGTTGCGTATTGGGTACGCCATCAAGCATAGCATCCAATTTAAAGTAATATTTTTATTCAAAAATATGGATAAATATGAAAATTTCCTATTCTTTATTTACCTAGGGTGTTACATCCTTCCCCCCCTTTTGGGAATTGCGTCGTCGCAATTTTAAAATTGGGCTTGGAAACATCCATGAAAGTCCCACATCGGAACAAGAGTCAGTAAAACAATCACTTTAAAATAAAGAAAGAGAAGTACAGAGGTCACCCGAGTTAACCCATACTAGGATTCCAAGTATGAAAATATGGACATGGAAGAAAAATCAAAGGGTCATGTTCTGATGGAGAGTGATAGAAAACATGTTTAGGAGAAAGTTAACCATAAGAAAATCACAAACTTGTGATGGGTTAAATAGTATTCGATTCCCCAGTAGGAAAAATTAAAAGACAACATTTTTGTTTTAAGTTACTTTTTATTGAGGAATTTATTCATAAGGAAACATAATCACTTATCATGTTTACTTTCAACTTTTATTAGATTCCTTACACAAACTCATATTTTCTCCAAAAGACGAGTATTTAGGAAGACTTGTTCGCATTAGGAGTACTATAATCAACTTCTAGAGAATCACCTAATCCACAAAAGAGAACTATATAATTCCCATTTCTTTAGACTCTAACCAAAACCAAAACCCAAAATGTTAGTACAAGATCAGATAATTCAGAAAAGGATAACCCTTTATAAATATAAAATCTATTCATAATCTCCAACATTTTTCCAACAAAACCCAGAGTTCAACGAGGACCATTCGACAAACAATTTGTCCATAAAATTCTTCAAAGTAAACCAAACTAAGTTTGAAACCCAAATATTTGAAGGATTTGGTCACATAGTCTTCCAAGTTAAATCGTAAAATTTATCTCCAAACAACATCAGTTGCTCTTAAAGTCTCGTATTGAAAAGTAATTAACCTAATCGCATATCCTCCATGATAGGTTAATATATTTCAATAGATAACCCAAAATAAAATTAATCTTAATTCATAAAATCATCTAACTAAACAGAATCAGTCAAACTAACCAAGGACTTCACGTAGTCCAGTGGTAGGCAATAAATACCAGTTTCACTTTGGTTGTGGGTTCGATTCCCACAGCTTTGTCCGATGCGACGGGTTGTCACACGGTCTGCGTGTTGTCCTTTGTCCGAAACTATATAATTCTTAAAACATTCCCCAAAACGAGATAAAATCTTCAAAAATAATCATAAAATAATTTAACCTCAAGTTTATCTCATGCCTTTCATTTTCCATCATATCATATAATAACCCATAACTACCTCAAAAGTAAGGATCATATAAACTCTAACGGTTACCTTTATAATTATTACCTGAACTTCTACATCGATTGGTCATCTCGTACATGATGCATTATAGAACATACCAAGGTTCAAGTGGTTGATCATGACTCCTTGATAGTTGGTTTAGAACAACCATGAGTTTCTTCATTGAATCCCCCATTTTATCTAGTATCTTATTCAGAGAACCACCACAGTTTCCTTCAAACCTGTTGTCTCTTTGGTGCCTACTAGATCCATCCATTCACTAAAAACAGAAAGGTCAGTGTGGGTATATCAACAGAACCATCATGTACTAATGAGGAAGATAAACACTATTATATACTTACTCATTCACTTTATCTAAAACTAGGACTCTTTCAAAAATCCTAACCATTATGGTAATGTCACTTATGCTTAGAGGATACCCTAACCTCTAAAGTTATCTAAACTGACCTCTGATACCAACTATAAGTCCCCAGCCTTAAACCTTACTTATACTTGAGTTATTACAAGATTACACATTGAGGATCTTTTCAGGTTTAGAGTTTTAGAGAATTAGATAACAAAACATGCATTACATTCCACATTCAAACAAAGTGGTTACATAAAAGATAGTATTCATTTTTTCCCAGTCAACGGAAACATATTTAAAAATAAAGCATGGATTTATTTTTGACACTTCCTTGACACTATCTTCATATCATGTACCTTTCCCTTGACCTGTGAAAAACATTTCAAAAACCTTGGGATGAGCATAAAAAGCTCAGTAAGGGTTATAAAAAAATATGTAAAGGAAACATGAGTTCATATATAAATAAGAATGAAATCATACTTTACCCATAAAACATAGGCACTTTAACATACCTCATCAAATCATGAATAAATCGTAGAAATCATAAGATAAAAAAGGTAACGTGAGGCATTCATAACATTATTACGTAGGGAGTAACCCTCTTGGTTAAGTTTGGAATACCGAACAAAGTATATTCCCTAAATCTCTTTGGAGAAACCTTAATGTCTCACTCCTTCGTGTTACCCAATGCATTGGAGAGCTATATCGGGCTCACCCGCCCTTAGTTTATCACGGAACCGCCCGTTTTCATAACATTTCCCAAGAACCATAACATAAACGTATCACATAAAACATGCATAAAGGAAACATAAAATTTCCACATTTCAATCACAATATAACATTTTAGTATATTGAAATAATGAATCCATTCAAAAAGAAACCATTTCCAAAACCATTTAAAACATTTAATAAAGATATTTTTTAATCAAAGTGTCCCATACCACATTGATGCTTTTAAAATGTTAAACCATTAATATCCATATAAATAAATCCTTAAAACCATTTTGAAAACATGAATATTAATAATAACAAATAATTAAAACATTTAAAGTGATATTTTGGTTAAAGGGGTTCTACCAAAATTAGAGACACTTGAATACAATAATTGAGGAATAACATTTAGTCAGAACTTTATAATATCATGAGAATAAATGGATTCATGATATAATATTCCAAAGGACAGTATATACAACATATAAGAGTGAATTGGTGCATAACAACAATGAAGTCTCAATATAAATGTCAAATGGGATGAATTCCCTTATAAAGAAGGTATCCTTAAATTAAGGATAATTCATTATCAAAATTATGTGTGAAAAATATAAATACACCCAATATAAGTGGATATTAAGTGTAAAAAAATAAAATGTCATTCACAAATATTCAAAAGATGACATATTCAATAACTACATGTTGAACCCAAAGAAATCGAAATTGGGTTAAAAAGTTCCCTTGGTAAAATTCGAGAGCCTAACGGCATCACTTCAAAACTCAGAAAATGGGTTGATGAGAGATAAAAAGGGAAAATCATCACATGGACATAAAATTTACATCAATAAGGATATAAAATAACATATCCCAACATAATAGTATGTTAAATTAAAAGACATAACAAAATAAGTCTTTTAAAAAGAGGAGGGTGAAAGGTCCCCTTACCGAGTTGGTTAACATTCGAAACGTACACCCCATGGAAGAAGGGTCATAAAATGAATATGAGAATACCCATAAATGAAATTATACTACACAAAGTGTATAATAATGGGAAGTAATTACACCACTCAAAGGAAATTGTGGCAAATGTAGCATAAATCTCACGGGAATAAAAGTGAGATGAAAAAACCCTTACGAAAACTCGACAGCCTAACGACACCACTTAAAACTTCCAAAAATGGATTGATGAGATCAAATAGGGTATCTCATCACATTAAAATAAAATTTACATAAAGAGGAATATAAAAGAACATCCCCCATCATAACAAATAGGAGATTAAAATAAGTGACATAAAGGAGATTACTTAAAAAGAAAGAGAGAGGTTGGATCTCTTACGAAAATTAGGCAGCCTAACGGTGCCACTCAAAACTTCCAAATTGGATTGATGAGAGAGAATAGGGTCTATCATAATATGAACATAAAAATTACAGTAATATTAATATAAAAGAATATCCCAATCCCAAGAAATAGCAGCTTAGAAGGAATGACATAAAAGAGTGTACTTAAAAAGAAAGAGAGGAGTAGGATCCCTTACCTCAAGTCCGACTTGTCTTGTTTGTTTCTTTATATTCATGAATAATAAACATTGGTCAATTTATAATTGCTTATGGACCTCCTATAATGATTATTATTCAGTTAATATCACATATTTTAATTTTATAATAATTGGTTAATAATATGAGTTCATATCAAACGTTTTTGTCGATGTTTGGTACATGAGTCAAAAATTGAACTTGTTGGAAAATAATTTTCCATGTAGTTATAGGTACATCATATCCAGAATAGTATTGATCTTTTAAATATCATATATATCCAGTATATATTCATTTTATACTATTCCGTAGCATTTGGAGATAAAAATTAAAAGCACCGTTCCTGGAGATGGTAGGTTGTACGTACGCATGAACGCTAATTTAATTTTTTTGTCATATTAATGGAATTAAAACAAAATGAGAGAGAGATATATATATATGTTATAATTCCAGAATGATATACATAATTTATATGTAATATATTACATATATATCCATTATATACATGTACATATAATAGTACATAACATTTTGAGATAAAAAATGAAATGTACCGTTCATGGAGATGGTAAGTCGTACGTACGCATGAACGCTACTTCCATTTCTATTTCATATTTAATTGAATTAAAAAATAATTATACATAATAGTATTTTAATTAAAGTATGGTATAATATATAATATAATTAAATATATCCTTTATACATACCACATATGGTATTAAAGAATCAAATCACTTTGAGGGGGCGGTAGTCCGCACTTCCTTAAATGAAGATATCGCGTTTACCCATAATGGAAACCATAAAGGTATGACATAAATGAAAAAATACAGAATCTTAAGTAAAAAATAAACATATTAGATATCATATATAAATATAGTGTCATCTTAATGGCCACCTTTGAAGTTGTTAGAAGAATGTTGAACAATTATCGTTTCAGGAGGCAGAAATTCTACATCCACGGAAACAGTATGTTCTTTAACAATTAAATGTAGGTGTGTGTAAGTTTAGCTCGAATCCTTATTATAACAACATCCTAGTATATTGAATATAATGGAGTTGTTACAAAAGAAATGAATAAAAAGAGTTTAGGGGGTTGGAGAAGTAAAATAAAACAAAAGGACTCAAGCAAAGACATTACCTTAAAATCAGGTAACTTCCTTTTGATTTGAGCTCAAAGGCTTCCTTGGAAAGGATTCTTCCCAAAGTAAGGCTTCAAGGAGTTATAGAGGGATGTGGAGAGACAAAATGGGCAGGTTATGTCCGAGCCAAAGGCTTTGGAAGTGTGGGTAAAGAGGTAGAGGTGGGGCCTTTTATAAGAGGAGAGGAGGGGCACTCTTGGAAAGGTAAAAAATGTAACTTTATTTTCAAATGCGTTTCTGATTTTAATGGTCCCACATTGATGTGTTTCTAGGATAAGGTGATACGGGTTCTAAATCCACCCATCCAATCAGTTTTGTACATGTTTAGGTCTTATATTTTACATTATCTTTCCATTTTATTTATATCGTTAAATAATGAGGTCATCGCTGCATCATCATGATGTCATAAATAATTTAATTTATTTAACGTCTAAAAATTATAAAAAATAATATGATGTAGGAAATACATTTAGCTTTCCAATTAATTTTTATAGTCCAAATGATCATTTATGTAGAAAAAATTAAAAATATTTTACTTAGCTGATACATTCTTTGTTACATTTAACATTCTTTAAAAATAAAGAGACAAAAAGTCACTTTCTCACAAAAGTGATTCAATGGGGCCCCCATGTTTGGAACAAGGCATCCCATGGTCGGCCATGAGACAACCAGTATCCTTAGGACACATGTTGTGGTTATTTGTTATTATTATGATATTATTTTATTATCTTTATCTATCTGATTACTCCTTAATCAAGATAATTAAAGATAATTACCGTCGTTACTATTCATATAGTCCAAAAACAAAAGAGTCTTAATTACATAATTTTGACCCTCTGATTCCAAATATGTAATTCATTTTACCAAATTCCAAACACATAAATTGCAATAATTAATTTAAAAAAACTTCTCATTGTCAAAACAATTAGAGTGTTTTTTAGAAACAATATTTATGAAAAGTTTGGCACTTGTTTATGCCTAATTCCAGAGTGAAATTAATCCCAATGACCATCATTGAATTAAATTGTAAAAATATATTCTAATTACACTTTAAAACAAATTAAAAAGATAATATAATGATATAATTAAATTATATGAAAAAGCAGTTTTGATGTAAAATGCAGTACTTTTCACTATTCATTAAAAAATGAACATTCTCAGAAAAATACCAAAAAATAACCCAAGGTAAATTCCAATGTCCCAATCATAAATAATATTATTATTTTGAAAAATAGATCTTATAAAATTTTCAAAAAGTGGATTTAAAATGGGTTCGCCATCAAAAGGCGGTTAATCGACCTTTTAAAGAATATTAGAATGTTTACGCTTAAAAACTGGATTCATTTTCATTTTTAATCCTATAAAATTTATTGAAAAAAAGTAAAAATATTTGACAAACATATATAATCATTTTTTAGTTAGTTCTGTTCATTCCATCCATTACAACGGCTAGGCGTTAACTACCATTTAAAATAATATTATTTTATTATTAGAGTACAATGTAAGATTCCCAAGAAACTCGTTGTTGCGTATTGGGTACGCCATCAATCATAGCATCCCCTTTAAAGTAATATTTTTATTCACAAATATGGATAAATATGAAAATGTCATATTCTTTATTTACCTGAGGTGTTACATCTATGATTGGTAAACTCCAATACTTCTTTAGGTTGTTGGAGTTTCAGAATAATGATTACACTTTCATATCTAATGCTAAATATGCAAGAGAGTTTCTAAAAGAAAAATCATAATGAATGACTGTAAAACAATGTCGACTCTGATTTCAGTAGGGAGAAAACATGGAAAGAATGAGGGTGGATCTTTGGTGGATCCCTCCATGTATAAGAGAATCATTGGAAGCCTATTTTACATGACTAAAACATATCCAGATAACATCTTTGTGATATCATTAGTGTCTCGTTTTCAATGTTATCTGAAAGAATAACATTTATAGGTATTTAGAAAAATCATGAGGTGCATTCATGGTACTCACAAATATGGAATATACATCGCCTCAGCAATTGATTATGAACTATTAGGTTTTTCTAATGATGACTCAGCTTGATATATGGTGTATAGAAAGTCCCAAAGTGGTATAGAATTTTTTATTTGAATTAAATGTCTTCAATAGATGACTAATTAATTGGAAATATCTTCTATTAGAACATATGAAGTGGAGTATATAACTTTTAGAATGGGTTTAACTCAACTATTGCAGATGAAGCTACAACTGACTGACATAGGTTTTGAGGCAAAACAGACCATGGTGATTCACTATGATAAGAAGATCATGGTTGATCTTATGAATAATATTGTTCATAATTCTTATATAAAACTTATTTAAATCATATATAAATTCAAAAAAGAAATTTTTGAAAAGGTGTGATTAAAATGTATCATGTTGTAACTGATGACCAAGAGGATGAAATTATGACCAAGTAATTGGCATCACATGTGTTTGAGAAACATTAGTTGAACATTTCTATTCAACCAGATCACAGTGCATGAGGAAGTTATGGTTGGTCTACTCCCCTTAGTTTTGTTAACTATTTTAATATGTTTGAGGATGTGATGTAGGTTTATATGGTAGATACGATCAAGAGGAGTGTGTTTTCGGCAACACAAGTACAGATATAGGACCATTAGATTTATTGAAAAAGAGAATTGATCAATTATGGAAAAATTCAATGTTTTAAATGTTTTTTTAAATGTGTTATGGGTGTAGATTTTTGACAAACAATGTGATGATTCTATGTCACAATGAGAATCATGAGTTATGAGGAAATAGTTTAGGGCATGCATTGCTTCTTTGAATTGATCAGATCTTATCTTATACATATTTAAGCCTTCTAAAACATGAAAACCCAATTCATACATATCCTCATATTTTCAACACTATTCATTTATCAAATTGACTTATAGTTTGGGTTGATTTGTTTGTCAGGTATTAGGTTTTGATTTCGGCTGGTTCTTTATTGAATTTATCTGTAGATTTCTAAAAAACCCAAATGGGGATATTGTTGGAACCAGGGCCCTACATAGATGGAAATAGATTAATGTGTTTATTTGTTGTCAATCCACAAAGGGTTTATCATGGAGTTTTCAAGTCAAGTGATCTTACTACTCAAGGTAACAACAGTATTGAAGGTTACCTCATTTCCTAGTGTTTTCAATATTATTAGGCTCACAAATCCAGGGCGAAGAGTCTAGAATCATGAAGGGATGTTCTTTGGAATCAACACTCTATAGCTATTGTAAAGTAAAGGGTTTTGAGATGACTAGGTTTATCAATGTTTAAGCTTCATGAAGGTATGGTGTTTCACAAGTGCGTGAGGAGTTGATAGTGTTCTCCATGACAACGAGAAGTGGAGCATCAAGAATGTTCTATGAGTTGATACTAAAACGGGTGACTACAATAAATATCCCTTGACATTCACATGTGAAGGAGATTCATGATTAAGGTTTTAGTGTTTCTTGAGAAATTCACTAGAGTCTTGGGAAAATAGCGAATGGTTGTGCGTATAAATATAAAGAAATGCACACTTTATTACAAATGAAAACAAATTATATAAAATGTGATTCACTCTGATTTCACAATGTCCAATGTGCATCGCAAAAAAACTATTCAAAGTGGTCTTGAGCATTATGAAAATGGATATCATATTCATGATCAATTCTTAATTCTCATGGAAAATGGAGTTTTGTGATTATGAGGTGATATGAGATTTCCTTGGGAGCTTCTCAAAGGAAGTTTTTTTGACGAAGTATGTGAGCATAGTGAAAGATCACTATGAACATCAGTTCTAAACATCAGGTTTGTGTGGAAACTAGTTTCAAGTGTATCCACATGGGACATTGATACTAGAAGAGTCTAAATCGTGAAAGAGACAAAGACTTAAATTCAAATCTACTAAACTGGCCTTCAAGTCGATAACCTAAGTAAGGCTTCTACAAGAGCAGTGAGCTTGGTATGTTAACCGAAGAGTTCAAAGGGATGTAATGTGCTATCCATAAAAGCATATAATAGTGGTTTTTCAAAAATAGTGGGATTGTTTCTGAACATTGTTATTCCACAACAAGTGATGATTAGTGGATTTATTTATGACTGACACAGTGTTAAAGTATACTCCATGTACTAGCCCTTTGTATTGAACCATGTAAAATTGTTGTGTTATCTCTCTATATGTTAATGTTTATGTTTTTTCCCATTAACATCAGACTTTTTTAATAGGTTCCTACAAATGCCGGAACAATATTCATCACCTAGAGGAAAATTTTGACACCCTGATTCACCCCTCCAAACACAGGGTGTTATAGGGTCCTAAAAATATTACATTTCATATTAACATATCCTAAAACATCCATAAAGTCTATAATGGAGTTAAACTAGAAGAATTTATTTCATCAACGTAATTATTATTCCAAACAATTCTTAAGGAATAAAAAAATATCCTTATAGATTAACTCTCATGAAAACAATTTCGCATAGCCTTAAAATTAGAACCCAAAATATCCACTAAAATAAGAAATTGGGGACCAAATTTTCCCCTCTTTCTCCAACTCTATGTGGAATTAGCTCCCAGGAACTGATTATTTTCCCATAACATGATCATATAAAAATGCATATACACATGATTAAAAATAGAAAATACTAGGAATGAGTATATATATAACTAGTATGAGGTTTCCACCATAAAACTTATGACCTAACATAAACAATACAATATATAGAAATAGTGAAATTATAGATAAATATGAAAAGTATAAATAAAAATTCTTGATCAGAGGGGTTTGACCAGAATATAAAAAATAATCATTGTCCCCCAATACTGGGGCTCTGTACATGCATACCTTATTCATGCCTTATCTCAATATCTTTGAAAAAAAAATATAATGAGATAGGTTGTAATAAAAATATGGGTAAAATAATGACCTAAATAAAGAATCCATGATATCAAGTAGTTCATCCATGGAGAATAGAGGGAATTTTATAATCATTAAAGGAATTATAATCTTATCCTAATCATCTGTTTAGTTCAAATATGTGTCCATGAAATCCTTTTATAAAATACCCATATACCATTTTCCCATTTATTATAACCATTTAAGGAAAAGATTAATTTCTACAAAAAATATTGTATTTATATGGAGATAATTTTTTTATATTGCACAAAATAAATATATTAATTGAATATAAAATAGTACATAAAACGATATACACCTACAATGGTAAATATTTCACCAAAAAAATTTCTTTTAAAATGAATTCATCAAAACATATTCTATTTGAATAGTTAATCAAGAATATAACACAAGAATATAATTAATAAGAAATAAAGAAAAGATGATACATTTTATAATAACCAAACTATTTAGTAACACAGTGAAATAATATGTGAAATATTTATTAGTTGAAAACATTAAAATACCCCAAACAATTATTAAACAATCTTCTTTTGGGTATCAAAGTAATAAGGTGTTCAACAACATAAATAAATATATAAATTTAAATTGATTTCCTACGGAGGAAAAAATTTCACAATTAGAATTATTATATTGGACTAGGATGAGAGATACTATGATATTTTATAGTTTCCATCTGTAATAAGATATTTACGTAGGTAAAACTAATTGAATAACTTGGTTTCACTTAGGGTATGTACCAGAATTATCTAAAATGGAGGTAAACTAGAGGATTCCAAAGTATTCAAAATCCATGGAATATTAAATCATGAGTTTTATCAACAATAATTAATAAAAATGTGAGAATAAAATATTAAATAATGTCTATTAAATTTCCCATGAAGATAAGATTTCTTGACCTCTGATAACAAATTTATGAAAATATAGACGATAGTTGATCTTAAGAGGGTATAAGAAGGAGATATAGATCAATTAGGGTGGATAAATGTATTAAATGAGTCAAATTTTATGCATAAGGGTTTCTAAATATTAACATTTTTGGTGAAATGAAAAATTTTAAACCATGTTTTGAAAAACCACCTACAACTATATTGGTTAAATATTCCTTTCACGTAGATTAACTAAAAGTATGATATAACAAACATACCCAAATAAGAACTAATATGTACCCTATATAATTTAATTAGGTACCTAATCATACAAAAACTCATTTTCCTACCTTCCACGTATTTTATCCATTACAAAATTCAACTATCTCCGACTTTTCCTCAATGATAACAAAAAATTAAAATTTAAAGACTATTAAAAAACAAAATTAATTACACATAAAGGTTCAGGTCATTATAATGAAAATTTATAGAAATATATTAAATTTGTTTTTTTGTGTAGTTAAAAAATTAATATTTTTAATGTATTTGAAGGATTTTTTATAGAAAACTCAAAAAGTGAATCTTTTGTAGTGTTTAACTATATTTTCTTTAAAAAGAAATAATTTCTATCTATTTACCTATAAAGAGTCACATAAATGAAATTAATTATACTTATACAATCATATAACTCATGTATTCCATGTTCTAAACATTACCAAACATTTTCAATACTTTAATCATTACCATTGGATGCCAATCTAATCATGGTGAGATTCATTGGACTATGTTAATTAACATCCCTAGTTACCTATGAGAATGTATATATTTTATTTTATGGTATTTGGGTGGTAACATTAATGAGAGTTTTAAAATTTTAAAAATATGATTTAGGATTTCAATTTAGCTTCCTGTTTTTTCTTAGTAGTGGATATGTTGATAGGAAGAGTTTTAAATAGAACACTATTGTATGCTCAAAAATAGCGGAGGTTTATATCACAATATGAGATACTATTAATGATGTTATCTAATAAATAATCTTATCACTATACCTGGGGTAGTTCCTAGTATTTAAGGATTAATGGAATGTTACCATGAAAATCATAGAGTAATTTCCTAGGCTATGGATCCTAGATCCCACAAATGGACAATACACATCCTTCAAAAGTACCGTCTCATTCAGTAAATCATCAAGAGGGGTGATATAAAGACATATTTAGTTGATATAGATTGTAATATAGTGTATTAATTTAAATGATCATTAACATAATAAATTTTCATAACCACGGGAATTTTTAATGTATTATATAGATGTGAGAAATTATGTGATCATTTTTCAATTTAAATTTATTGTGTTTTTATAGAAAAGGAAACCACTATGTATCATTCATTCATGTGAGTTAGAAATTCTATATGACTAGATTAACAATAAAAATTAATTAATATATTATTTTTATTTCCTTAACAATTGATCTTTGAATGGTATTATAGTCTATAGTGATATAATATGATTATCATGATTTGAGTGACATATGTGGCCCAAATTAAACTCATTGGATAATAAGTCTTGATGTTATACTTTTACATACCCTCCAATTTTTATCACATTGAATGCTATGTGTATGGTTATTGATATAGGTAGGGGTGTATTCTTTTAAATCTACATTAAGATTGGTTATCAAATACTCACTAAAAAACTAAATAATTTAATACCATTCTTATTAATTACTACAAGATGAGATAATTAGGGGTGGTTGGGTAATTTTTTGATCATATGGTATATTTTTTTTATCAGTGACAAGATTTTTCTTAATGAATGAAAATTAAAGAGTTTATATTCTAAATTGATATAGAACGAAAAAATTCAGGTTCAAGCATAGTTAAGTGGAATTTATTTTTCACAACTACTTGGAATAATATTATGATAATAGACTAAATCACATTGGAATGTTTTTAAAAGTGTATTTGTTAATATTTTAGTAAAATGAACTTTTTAAATATATTAAAAATTCATTTTCAATACATATCCTAAATGATAGAGGTATTTTTTAATGATTTGGGAAGACACTATTTCAAATGGAATTATCAGAATTTATCTATTCAGACTTTATAAGATTAAATATTTACTCCATAAGATTATTCTAGCATAGAATGTGAAAATTGAAAAGGAATATTTTCATAATGTACATTATATTCAAGATACATGAATATAATCAAATGTTGATACTATAATATTTATTTTTAAATTACATAACTATCATTAGAGACTCGGTAAGAGCCTTACTAACTCTATAATAGTATTTTGGGAATTTTATAAGGTTTGTGTAAAATATAAAATGATACATATATGAATTTATCTAAGTGTCCATCGAAACTATATAAGAGTCTTTATTGACCCCAAAAGGCTCATTTTTGAGAACATCATAAGAGTTATTCATCTATAGATAAGAATTTCATAAGAGTTATTCCATCAGTATTTTTTAAAATCATGGATTATAACAGTTAATGGGATATTTTATTAATTATTAATATACGATTAATGGTTCAAAAACTGAAAGTAGGGGAAATAAAAAAAATTAATAAAGTATTATTTCATCATTATTTAGTTCTTTATGTTCAAGATTGGTGTGGATTTGGCGGATATTTCTATTTACCAAACCAAATTCCATTTGTATGAGATCAATGGTAAGGATATATAAGAAATATGGTTAAGTAAATTTCTAAATAAATGATTTTGTACAATATATTAGATTTTATGTTTTCAGTGATATTATGTGATTTCATTGGAAATGAATATTATAGTGAATTACACTACTGACTATGGAATTTCAATATTCTAATAGGAAATATTTTTCATGTGTATATTGATTGTATTATGTATTAAAAATATAGAAAAATGTTATTAGGTATCATGGATACTTACATAAATAATATAGAGGATATATTATTTCATTTTAAAATAAAGGAAATAATGATCATCTAGAAAATTTGATATTTAGTTTTCCGTAACTAAATAAAAATACTTTCAGGCTCACAATAGAAGGCTCATTAGAAGAATAATGTGGTCCCAAAGGTATCTCAATAGAGGTTAATGGATTTGGTATTAGTGAGATAACTACTATGTTGTATTTTATGACAATTTCTTATGGAATATATTAAATTTAATATAATGATTTGTGTGTTTTATCTTGTATAAAAAATGTGTTATTATTGTTTGAATGTTCTGAACCTTAAGAAACATTAAATACACTCTATAATATAAAGAATATAGTGATATTAGTGTCTTAAGTTCACTAGAACATTGGATTTTTATATTCCTTGTATTATCCCAATTTCAGTGAACCATATAATAAACCTTTGTCTCTCTCTATTACTATTTTATTGATTTAAGTTTATTGTGATGAAGGTAGTGTATTCAATATTAATATAGGGATAATATTTTTAGATATTTTTGTTTAAAATAATTTATAATACCACAATTCCCCCTTCCCCTCCCATTATTCCCCACTTAGGGTATTCACCATATTTGGGATCAATTTGTGGTATAAACTTAAGTAATTATTTAGGAATTTTTTCTCTATCCAAATGATTAGGGTAATTGTTTTTAACAATAAGTGATTTCCCATTATTGATGGAAATGTCATATAATTATTTAAAAGATATGTTCAACAATAATTTTAGACATTGGTTATAGATGTGTACATAGTTTTTATACATGTAATTTTAGCCATGATGGATGTGGAGAATTATCAATAAAATATTTAAAAAAACTTGATTTTGATGAAAAGGGAGTCTAATCATTATTGGGATCATTATATGATGTTATATATAGGAATATTATGTTATTTACGTCCTTACCCACTATATAAAAAATATCCTAATATCTATGACGTAGACTGTAAAACACCTGAAGCTATATTTTATGAAATATAGATCAAGTATGATGACTATAGAAAGATCCCAAATGAAATTGTTGATGAAATCATTGACAGGGGAAAACATTATATTCTAAAATTGTGGGATCTATGAAAATATTGATGTTGATAAAAGTGTGGAGGTGATTCTGGGAATATAACCACATTCATTTATCCCAATGGCCTCTATACTCAAGGAGAACGAAAAAAATATTTTAACGTATGATAGTCTTCACAAAACACTCATTATATATGAGATGTTGAATAATGAAAATGAAACCATGATAAATTAAAATTAATAGGATGTCTTATTTAAGGTAATGAATAATATTATACTAAATGATGATCTCAAGGATAGGGATGTTAATTAGGGGATGTCTTTTCACTCCTCAAATCACCAAAGTGTAATGGAATGTTTCAAATTCAATCTTTTTGGTTCTTTATTTCAATGTAGTAATGTATGAAATCTCACTATAATATGTCTATTATACTTTTTTTGTGGATAAATGGGAAGAAACCATAAATAAATCATTTAATGTGATGAAAAAAGATAATATTTTAGAATATATTCTTTAAAAACAATAGTTGTATTTCCCAATAAGATGGTATCCCAAATAAAATAATGACAAAAGTTATTAAAAATAACAATCATATAAGTAAGGATGTTATATTGGTTTTCATAGACAGCCCATAAGTTGATTATGGTTATGGTTGAGTCATTGAGGTCAAGGTAAGATTTATCCTCAAGGATGAACATTAAGTACCACTTCAAAAAATTTAAATTTTATTGGATAAGACAAAAAAAGTCAATGTAGTTTAATGAGAATCAATGATTTATATATAGATACAAGAAAAATAGAATCATTAATTGAAATTTAAAAAATAATGAATCAAATATATAAATGTTTAAAACTCAAATAAATTAGTTTATCTTAAACTCAAAATTTAAAAACATTCCCAAATTATTGATTTACCAACTTGATTGGTTAAAGATCATGTAAAAATAATAGGTAAAACCAAAGAGGGATACATAAAAATTTAATGATATATTGATGATCCAGAAAGACATTTCACCCTTAGAATGATATAATGAAGTTTCATTTCACTATCAACCAAAGATGTTAATTAATTTCTTGGGGAATAAGCAAAAAAATCAGTTGCTCGCAAACATGTACTAAATTTCAAAGACAATGGTATGTCTATTAAAGAGGTTTATCATAATTAAGAGTTAGTGGTTTAAGAGTAAAATATACAAGAACCTACTCAATAGAAGAAGAATATTTTGAGTGAAACCCCACAAGATAAAATAGATAAGTTTGGATATGAAAATTCACAAAAACAATAACCCCATATTCAATGTTATTGTTGAGGAAATATGGGGCACACATGATATACGTGTTATATAGAAAAAATAAAATTTAGATATAAATACCAAAAAAATATGCAAGTATAATTTCATATACTCATCATGTTATTAATAGCTATTTTTATTTTTATGATGTTCACAAACACAAATTAATAAATTTCTCATCAGGGGTATAAAGAGTTCTATAAATAAATACTCATTTAATGATATTTTAGCTAATTGATGATTCGTTATGTGTCTTAAAACCCTATAATAAATATTTATATTTGTAAGATAAGTATGATTTAATGATTATAGGGGTGGACCAATCTTGTTTATCACTAATAGAATGATATCTGTGAATATGGCTCAAGAAATTGAAATATATGAAGGCCAAAATTAATGAAATTTCATTGAATTTAAAGGATTGAGAAGAAATGTGTTATCTAAATAGAATTTCTACTTAACACATAAGGGGAAATAAATATCTTATAAAAATAATAAAATATGAGAAATAATGTGTAATTATATTTGAAAAAAATTATAGGTTGGAGATTATTAGCTTCAAAAATTCCATGACTAGAGGAAAATACCAAAGGAGAATGGATTTATTATAGGTTTAATACCTAAATGAAACCTTACCATGTGAAATTAAATTTTGTTACTCATGGAATGATATTTAATTAAATAATTAATCTTACATTATAAAATTAATATATTTTTCAATAGTTATGCATGGTAAGTGCAGTAAGGGGAATATCAATCTAACTGATGGAAAAAAGGATTTTTATTTGTTGTCCATGGAAGAATAAAATAAAATTTCAAAAAAACGTATTTACCATTTATTCCTAAATTATTAAAAATATATTTTGATATAGAGATGATATAGAGATATTTTTGAACTCTCATGTGACTTAACTCACACATGCTATATTTCTCAAAAAAGGACGTTTTTTCAGAAGATATATAGTCTAGAGGAGAATAAATTGAAATGGTTTATTAATTTTGTGCATGTTAATGTGGCTGGTCCTATGAAACACAAATTCAAGGATAAAAATAGTTATTAGTTCATTTTTATTGATGAATATTGTGGGATAGAATGATGATGGACATTGATCATAAAAATGAGATGTTTAAATGCATTACATCTTGTTGGAGGTTAGAGAAGAAGATGATTGGGATGAAAATTTTGATGTTATAAGATGATAATAGTAAGAAATTCACTAATAATTAGGGTGGATAATATCCTGAGAAGGATGGTAAAAGGAATCATGTTTCTTCAGTGAGTACTCCACACTAAAATATATTCCTTGAGAGGCAGAATTGAATTTTCAATAATATAACTCCTACAATTCACATTTAAAAGAATATAATAGTGAATTATTAGAATGAAGTTGTACATAAAAAATTATATATCACTAATAGAGTATTATTATAAACGAATTTATATAATACCTTCTATGAGATGTGGTATTGAAAAACACTACAATTAATGAATGTTTGGATATTTATAAGTAAATTCATTATTCTCAATAAAGATAATATCCATAATTTTAATAATTATGGGGATAAAGGTATTTTTATATGATAATAATCCAAAATAAAAGAGTAAAATTTGTATAACATAATTATTTCTAAAATATTTGAAAGTAATGATTTAATTTTTTTTTGAAAATGATAAAATAACTTAAACAATTGTTTCTATTTTTAAAATGATGTGATTTATTTTCAACAAAATACTTGTAAAATTAGTGAGAAAAATGGAGATGAAGAGAGAATATAAGTGGGAAATATGGGGTTATAGGTGACTCAGAAAAAGACAATTAATATAAGGAAGATATAATACATTCATTAGTATATTTGAGAGAAATAATAATGGATAAAATTAATGATTGATGCACAATTGGTGACCAGTTAGCTCAGGTGAAAACATAAACAATGAAGGATCTAAAAAACCCCATTTACTATAAGAAATAAAGACTGCCATATATATTAACTAGGATATGTCTATTATTTCTAAACCATTCAATATTGATATGAATTAATCTTGGGATGTTATTCCAAGGCCAAAGAATAGATATTTCTTCCAAAAAAATTGTGTATTCATGAATAATCACATTGAATAGGATAAGGTGACTTAGGATAAATAATTGATGGTGATTAAGGTATATTCCAAAATTAATGTCATTAGTTCAATGAGAAAATTTCTCTCATTTTCTATTAAGAAACCATCCAAAATTTCTTGGTAACAGTGGTAAAAAGGGGAGTCAGTGTGTACCAAATGGATGTGAAACCAACACATATTAATGGATTTCTTGGGTAGGATGTGTATATTAATTAACTAGTTATATTTATTATAAAAGGAAATTTTATAAATGATTTTTACTTGAAGAACGTTTTTTATGGAATATATTATAAACACGGAGATTAGTGTTCCTAACTTGATAAATACTTATAAAATATTAGACACCAATGAGGATGTGTTGATCATAACCACTATATCAAGAAGGTGAATAATATAATGATATTTGTTCTCATTTATGTCGGTGATGTAATTTTTAGGGGATCGTATTATAAACAATAAAACCTATTGTCATCATACATGAGGGGAGAGTTTGAGATGTCTATTATTTGTGAGTTTAACCTTTCCCATAGTCGATACTTGACTCAAGGAAGGGTGGACATATTTATTTTACAATAGAAATATCCTATATAATTTATCATGAGATTTCGGATGTAATATTCTAATCTAATGAAAACACTTGTGGAAAACCAAATAAAATTTTTAGGAGATCGTTTTGGTGCTGATGTCAGTATCAGATAATACAGATTTAACATTGAAAGTCAATTTTACTTAACATCAATAGGATTGTATGTTGTGCTTGAAAAATGGAAATATACTTATTAAAAAAATTATCCCATGAAAATAAACATGTAATAATTAATGATAAAAAATAGATACATTAAATGCATTTTTTATTTCAGGTTTTATTACCACTAAACATCCTGAAAGGAGTTATTTGGCTTAAAATCAACTGATTTAAATGATCAATGCATAACTTCATGCCGAAATTGTGTGCTGTATTCTATCATGGATGTTCATACATTTATTAACTGAGTAAGAAATAATTTTTTTTTCTCATAGAACATTTTAGATTTAATATATTTTTGTCACTCAAAAAATTACCAAATTAATATGGATAAAAATAGCTGGAGGAAGATGGAGTTGATGTGAAATCATCTATTCCCGTCTTGTTTTTAACTCAATTTTTATAAGTATTATTTAAAATTTTATCTATTTTTCTAGTACAATGAATGAAAACATAAATTTTAATTTTATCAAGGAAAAGTTTGAGCATGTTATATTTATCGGTATTACGAAAAAGGCACTACCCAAAGAATATTTTGAAAGGAATCAGTTTCCTCTTTATAAATAATTAACCCCCTCTAACAAGATTGTTTTCACAAGGAACCACCACTCCCTTATGGGATTTTATATTTCAAAAAATGTATTGATACATCTTCTTTTGAAAGTAATGTTTTAATTTTTAACACTCTATTTTTATTTTTTTTCCAATTAATATTTGGGTTCACTCAAAAAAACACGAACAATTCAATAAGTTATATAGGAAGGAGTTATTTTCAAATGTATTGGGTAATTAGTGTTTTTTCCTATTGAATAATGGATGGAAATACTATTATACTATTTTTAAAAGACGATATTATTTTATTACTTAATATATGGGAGAAAGTTTTTGAATGTTTAAAAGAGTATAAAAACTAAATGGCTATTTTCATGAGGATTATTCATTTACTTATTATATATCATTTTTGTATTATATCAAGTAGGCTTATAGTTTATGTTACATAATAAATTGTTACACTATTTTATGATAAGCAATTCAAAAAATGTTTTAGGGTACAATTGGTAGATTCTAATGTTATCAATAGAAGAAGAGATAAATATCTTTGGAATATTTCGACAAACCCAAAGGGGAAATTGTTAGAAAAAAAAATTACGAATACTTTTTGGGTATTGTTTGTTATCATGGATGTTGAAGTAACATTCAAAACAACATAAAATATCCTATGGAACTTATATATTGAAGGATGGAGGTATTACATTGTGATTTTGAGAGAAATAATTTATACAAGATGCTACAAATATTTCTAATTTTACATTCTAATGGTCATTATTTTTTCTATAAATGGTTATCTAGAACTGGACAAGAAAATGGAAAAATATGGTTTTTAGAAGAAAAAGTATCTTTGAAATATATGAAAATGAAAATAAACTGATTTAATAAGAGTTATCTTATAATTTCATATAATTCAATGGATACTATGTAGGAGTAATTTCCAACTCTATAAGTGACATTTGGGAATTTTATAATGGTCATTTCAAACTATTTTAGATTCATTTTTTAATTTGTATATGAACTATTTTCTAGTCAATGAAATTAATGTTAGAGTCCTTGAATAATCCATAAGAGTCATTATGAAATCTATAAGATACATTTCAAACACTTCATAAGTGTAACTCTAGAAAATATGTGTATTTCATAAGAGTCGTTCTAGTATCAATTTTATGAGAAGTCTAGACTGCAATGGTTTATGAGATATTTTATTAATCAGTGACTGAGGAATAATTTATTGACCACTAGAATAAGAGAATGTCATGCATAAATTAAAGAATGGATATTTATGATTTTTTAGTGATTTATGTTCAATATTGGTGCTAATTTTGTGGCTCTGGATGTTGATCATACAATAAACTATGAATATGGGGGTCATGAAATATTTATAATGGAGTATATGAATATTATCATTATACCAGATGAATTGAATGGTGTTAGAAATTGTATAAAAGCATGGTCTTGACATACTTCATTCAATTTTTAAATATATAAATATTAATCAGGCGGATATTTAGTGATTTATGTATTAAAGAGTGAAAGAAAAAGGATGAGGGATTGTGGGGACTTATTAGTCAAAAATAAAAGATATATTCATTATGTTCAAAAGGAATGAAACAAAGGTATTCATGAATAGGTGTTTAAACCCACTTTTTTGGTTAGGTATGGATACATTAAATTTTAGTCTAATTAATTATTTTGGATTTAACATGGATTCCTAATCAGTTAGAAATGGTATCAGGGGTGTCTAGGGATTGATCGGATCTTAGAACCCATATTTTTGGGAGACATAGGCCTGGAGCATGGTTTATTATAAACAATGCGAGTATGCCTAATGGTTAGAGAAAACTGTTTGGGTGGCAAGCCTTTTTGGATAGAGACTTATTTCACAGTTTGTGCATTTTTTCTTAGACCGTGAAGCCTTATCGTGTCAGTACACATTTTTTCATAGTTCATGTGCATTGTTGGAAGATGATTAGGAAAACTAGGTGGTCAAACTGTGTTTGGGCTAATTTTTGGGTAAACTGACCATTTTTCCCACAATGATCTTAAAATGCCTCCTATTTCCCTGTAATATGATTTCTAAAATGGTTATCCTCCTTTACACCCCATTTGGAGATTTTTGAAGGCCTATGATAGGGATTGAATGATCTACATCATCCAGGAACTGATCAATCATCCATTAATCAGGTTGGATGCATAACGGTAAGTACTCAAGTCTATCTAATCCTTTCTTCTTCTCCCTTGTTATTGACCAAGTTATCAAGGTGTGAGTGATTTTTCATTTTTCTCTGATCTGCTATGTTCTATGCCAAATCAGATGCTGATATCAGAGGAGTAGAGTCATAAGACCCTAAGGTGGGTGATCTATTACATACCCCTCAATTTCATTGATTTTGGAATTATCTTTTGGGGCCCTTTGATTTCATCAGGTGTCATTTATAGAATTCATATTCCATACTTATGATCATTAGACATATATAGTTATCATAATTCAAAATTTGTGATTAATTATGGGTTTTTACACCCAAAACCCATATGATCCCATGTTGGATGATATTACATTGTTGGTTTTTTGGTGTTGTGACACTTTTGAGACATCGTTCAGATATACTCTCTTGACAACACTAATGAAAATCCTTGTCATAATAAATGACTTTTGAGTCTTGTAATGGTGAATGGAAAGTACCATGTCACTTCCACTTGACCAACTTAAGATAAGTTCGTGAATTTGAAAACTATGTGTGATTGTGAAATTTGAAATAATACTATTTATATGACTTGACCTGATTAAATGTGAATGAATAATAAATTGAAAATCCATAGCAACCCTTAACATGTTGATGGAAGGTAGCAGAGTGAACTATAATTATAGAATATTCATTAAGTTGATTAAATAAATAGTTACATTCTACTAGTCCTAGTCACACCGATGAAAGGAAAGGCTTGAACTAAAGGGTGTTATTGATTAATTAAGACATGATCTAAAGGTTTCATGCCCAATTAGATATATAACACTAATGAAATGAAATGGCATGGACCATATGAATTATTATATGACATCATTATAAAATTGGAGTGGCCTGACTTGATCTCACTTTGGATTCCATAGGGAATGCTTAAGGCACATGGGAATCCCATTCCTATTCAAGGATACCACTCTATTAGGTTGAAACCCACTTTGATACAGATCCTTTTTTGACATTGAATACCCTATATGACAAGGTAGGATCCCTTCAATATTATTACATGATTCCTTGGATACACACCTTGGATATAGCTTTGATAAGTAGGTTACATAGTTAAAGACTATTGGGCTTAGTTATTACCAAGCCTTGTATTACCTTTGATGAACCACATGGTCTCGGTATGTGTATTACTATGGAATTCCTTGGAAAATGATAATTAGATTAGACTCTTACCCCTTAGCCAAGATATAGTTATTACTGAGTTGGAGACCCTTGGTGTCTAATTTCATTGGTAATTACATTGGATCATCATTAAAAAATATAATTATAAGTTTCCAGATTACAACTTGGAACCTTCACTATTGTAAATAGGTGACTTATTTATAAACTAGAAATAATCAATTATTGAATTGGTTACATGTTCTGATACCATCTGAGGGATAAAACAAGATCTTGGGTGTTTAGTAACATTATACTGCATTACATTTTATATATATTCTTTCACACTATTACATTTCCATTACATGGGCCAGATGTTATAAGTATCATTGATGGTGGACCATTGAGATTTATCTCCCACCCTCTCCGAGTTCCATTTGGTTCTCATGGTAGATTACATGAATGAAAGTGTTGACAAAGGGAAGCATACGACTTTGAACACTTTATTTATTAATGTTTATGATTAATTTTAATTGAAGAAGAATGAGCCAGATCATAGGATTCTTGGGATAGACGGTTAATTTCCTTTGTGATTTTTTGGAACATGTTATGTCTGCTGTCTTTTATCCATGTTTTCTAGTTTTCTACATACCTGACATATCATCCTATATTGTTGTATATTATTCTTGTTGTTTCAGTTATTGTAATTATTATCTCTATTTCCACTTTTCCTTCTGTTTACATATATTTATTCCTCTATTAATATGTATTTATATTTATTAGTTTTTCTACACTCTGGTAATGAGTGAATCGTTTCCCCATGGACACACCCAAGGCCATCGATTCTTGTCGGTAGCCTCTAGCTGTTGGAGATATAAGCTTACGACCAAGTGTCCCTATAATCTTGGGGCACTACTTAGTGGCATTCAGGCCCAAGACATCACAAAGTTGTATTATAGCTATTTTCCTTTCTTACATTACTATTTGAAGACAATATATTGGATATTTTAAATTCTATGGGATATGGTCATAAGTCATTCTTATGCATCACAAACCTAGGTTTGCGGTAAAAGAAAAGTTACCCAAAATATAATTTGTGTTCTATTTTAATTTTTATAGTTAACATTATTTCCCCATTAGGTTACACATATGTTGTCTGGTGTTGTTAATTTTTACTTGGTTTGAGGATTTCTTTCATCCTTGACCTGATGACCCGAGGGAAAGGAGCATTGTTACATGCATCATTATAGGCACATAGTATTAGCATGCCATGCATATTGATATTCCATGTAGGTGAATTTAACTGCATTTCTTTTCTTGATATGTTTTTGATTTTGGAGTGATTCTGTAATAGTTAGATTATATTTTTATTACTCTTGGTTGTGATTGATTCATTACATATCTCAATTCATGAGGTGTATGGTCCCTCATGATTTGGGATGAGTAATTTACCGAGTTGATCCATTATGATATATAAAAATGGTTGTATATTTCATTAATAAGTTGAATGGTCAATGATTCAATGGTAATGGATACCCGTTATAAAGTGAAACATGAATTATAATATGAAATGGCTGCACACCCTTATCCCACTTTTTCTTGTTTATGATAGGTAAATGAAAAAAATATGATAAAATGTAAATTGAAATGAAACTAATACTAAAAAACATACCAATACCTGGTTGTCTAAGTAGGTAGCTAGGGTAGCATACCTAGTGTAGTGAGACCTTAATTATTTATCTTCCATAATTGTTGTTTTCTATATGATTAAATCTTTTTCTAAGGTTTCTTCTAGGAATATTTTGACCAATGATACCATGGAATCCTCGTATCGTATTCCGTGAGGGTGGGGATGACCATGCTCCAGATGTTGTGGGCCATGTGCTACCAATCATACCTCTAGTAGTACCACTCAGGGCACCACCTAATATACATGATCTAGGAACTAATTCCCATAGTCGTGATAGTTTCCTATGTCTGATGAAATCCATGCAAGGTTCTCCACGAGTTGTACTTATAAAGGCTAATCAGACTCCCAAGTTTCAGTAGTAGTATCCTCCTACCTTCTCAAAGGATGGTGGTCCACAGGATACTGAGTCTTCAGTTGAGGCCTCCCTATCTATATTTGACCATTGAGAGACACCTCTAGAGTGGTGGGTCAATCTTTCCATGCACATTATTTTTCATTCATCCAAGTGCTGGTGGGATGGGATTACCCATGCTAGTCATCATCAGGGCATGATTTGGGTTGATTTCCAAACATTCTTCTGTGATTATTTCTTTAAATAGATTATAAGAGATAACAGAACTGGAGATTTTATGCATTTAGAGTGGGTTTATTTGTCAGTTGTGTAATATTCAACACATTTCAATGAGTTGATGTTCTTTTCACCTCTTCTATCCAATAATGAGCTTTCATATGTAATATTATTAAAGGATATGCTAGTTTACGCCATGCATACATAGGTTAATGTCTATCACCAGCCTACATTTTCTGAAATATTCAATCATTCTCTAATCACTGAACACAACCTATGGGACATAAATATTATCGGGCAAAGAGGATCAATGCCACAGTAGGCCAATAGTTATCCTAGAGGTAGAAAATGTTCCTTAGATATTTCTCATCAGGGTAGTGGAAAATAGAGTACCCATTCATATAATTCCATTGTGTGTCATCAGTGTGGATTATGGGGGCACCTGAAGCCTCATTGTGATAGAGACCCAATGGAGTGCCGGGTGTATGACCGTATGGTACATCTTTAGAGATTCTGAAGGACCTTTCCACCCACTTTGAGTGGAAAAGGATCAGTTCCCACTCCACCTTCATGAGTGATATCTTTTTCACCACATCTGTTGGGGAATATGAATAGTACTGGTTGGTCTGATCAAGGAGGAGTTCATGGTCATGGAAGCCATACCCCTAATCACCAGCAGTGCCGACAGAGTAGTTATGATCATTATAGTCCAGATTTCATATAGGGTCATCGATCATGTTAGTTGCATGTGCTACAACTGATACATGAGGATCAAGACGTGTGACCATCTAAAGTATGAGCTACTATTCTAGTGACATCAACTATATTATCTTCTATATTTGATATAGGTGTTTTTAACTCTTTTATCTTTGTATCTATCATGGAAATTCATGGACTATATGCAAAGTATTATTGTGGTTTAACGACCATAGATACACGATTAGAAGTGTGGTCAGAGGGAATACTCTAAATTATGGTTTTTCCCCTTGAGTTAGGTAGTTACCATTTCCTATGGAACCCCTTAATTCCCAAGATGAAAGGATTCAATGTATTTCTTAGGAGGGATTAGTTTGTTTAGTATCATGATTATGTAGAGTTCAATTATCATATAGTATCATTTACATCACTAGAGTGAAAAAATTATCAACATATTAGTGATTATATTTCCAATCTAGTTGATTTGAACTAGAGAATCATGGGCTAGGAGGAGTGAACACTCCGATTGAAAATATCTTCATGTGTGATCTGGGTTTATGAGAAACCGATTTCGTTCTAGTAGTAGATATTTTCTAGTACTTCTTTCTTGAAAATTTTTATATCTTACCTCTTTATAGAGATATAGAGTTTAAAGTCTATGTGGTTTTAAGAGAAGCTCCATTTTCTATTCTCCTATGAATGACGGAACCTACAGAGCTTTCAAATCTCAAGGCTAAGTTAACAGATTTAGAGGAAAAATACTTTATATGGCATAGTATATCTTCTTGGGGTTTGCCTATAAATTCATCCAAGAATGCTGAGGGAACCTTATAACTATGCATGGATTACATATATTTGAACCGGATTATGATCATGAACCTAAATTCACTTCCTCGAATACTTCATCAATTTGACTGCCTCTGAGGAGCTAGGGTCTTCTCTAAGATCGATCTGAGATCATGTTATCATCATGTTCCTGTCGGGCCATCAGACATACCTAGTACAAACTTATGAAGTAGTTATGTTATTTATGAGTAATTTTTTATGTCATTTATTCTTATGATCACACCCACCAATTTCATGGATATAATGAATAGATTTTTTCCATCCATATCTCTACTCTTTGGTTGTGGTCTTTGTGGACAACATCTTCGTATATTATCATACTCATAACGACCATACTAAACACCATGAGATCTTTCTAAGTACAATGAGAGATTCTCATATTAATGCAATGTTTTCTAAGTTCCACTTATGGATTGAACAAGTTCACTTCTTGGGTCATAATATATTAGAATCAGGAGTATCTGCAGACCTAGAAATGGTTAGTGTTATAGATTCCTAGGAGCAACCCAAGAACATCTTTGATATACGGAGTTTCTTTGGGATGGATTGATATTACAAGGGGTTCATATAAGAATTTTTACATCATTCTTCACCTCTCACTGCCCTTAACAAGAATGGTGGTATGTTCATGTGGTCTTAAGCATTTGATAAAGCCTTTCATGAGAAAAAGAGGACGCTTTTCTCCGAACCTATTGAGATCCTACTAGATCCTGGAATATGTTATCATGTCTTTTATTATGCATCAGGCATTGGCCATGGTGCAGTGCTGATGCAGCATGATATAGTCATTTTATAAAAATCTGAGTTTTTGATTCATCATTAGAGAAATTACCAAACATAAGTCATTGAACTAGCTGATGCGGTCCATGGATTGCGTTATTGGAATCACTATCTTTTGGGTGAGCGCTTTTTGGTGTAAACAAACCATACTAGTCCCAAATATACCTTTAGTCCATGTGAAATGATCCTTATACAATTTAGATGTGTCAAATATCTACAATACATCGATTTTGACCTTACCTATATGCCTAGGAAGAAAAATGTAGTTGCGGGTGTGTGGAGTTGGAAAACTCAAGCACTTTCCATACATGAAGCAAGTGATGAATCGAAATTGATGGCCTTCTTTTCTGAGATATATCTAGAGTTTCATGGAATTCATGTGAATTCATTACTCTCATATTTGACTATCACCTCATCCCACCTTGAGAATGTAAAAGGTTGACAATTTTGAGATCCTGAAGTCGTGGTACACCATGAGTGTATATCAAGAGATAACCTGCCTCTAGATTTAACTGTTGACAAAGAGGACATCCTGAATTTTCATGGACATGTTTGGATTCTTACATATATGAGAGATGAGTTGATACATGAGTCCAACACTTCTTAGTGGGAAGTTCATCCAAGAATCTCCAAGATGTATCGGGATATGCAAGACCAGTATTGGTGGCCTGAGATAAAATGTCATATTGAAGGCTTTATTAGTAGGTGTTCCACCTATCAGTAGGTGAAGGTGGATTATCTGTAACCTATAGACATGTTACTTAAACTTCCAGTCCTAGAATGGAAATGGGAATATGTTTCCATGGACTATTTAGTCGGTTTATCTAGGTCAATTAGGAGTTGCGACGTTATATGGGTAGTTATTGAACGACTAACAAAATTAGACCAGTTCATTCTAATTTGGGAGACATTATCCGTTGATGAACTGGGAATACTGTTTGTATAAGAGATCCTTTCACTACATGGGGTCCCTCATACAATCATTTTAGATATGGATGCTTGTTTAATATCATAGTTATAGTAGGTATTGCAAATGCCTCTACGAACACAGGTTCTTCTAGGCACAAATTTTCATCCTCAGACTGATGGAATTTAATAATGGACGATACAAGTCCAATAGAACATGATTTGAGAATGAAATTGAAATTTTAGTGGTGTTTGGGAGAATCATATCCCCCTCATTGAGTTTTCCTATAATAATAGATTCCAACTGACGATTTAGAAATATCCTTTTGAGGCCATGTATGGTAGGTTGTGACGTTAAACCCTGCGATAGATAGAGGTGGGAGAGGTATCCCTACTAGGTCATTATCTCGTTTAGGATACTTCTAAGTAGGTTTATCTGATTATAACATGTAGGAATACTACTCAGTATGGACATAAATATTATGTCAATCGATGTCAATGACCTCTAGTGTTTGTGTTTAGGGGTAGTGTCTTCCTACAGGTATCACCCAGGCTAGGACATAGATGGTTACATAGGAAAATGATTTTTTCACCTTTTTTGGTAGGGCCATTTGAAATTATGGAGTGAGTTAGGCTGGTAGCCTAATCATTGATATTACATCAAAGGTATTTTTCCATGCACGACATCTTCTATATTTCACAACATCCCCAATATCCTGACAAACCATCTCGTACCTTTGATCTAAAGGAATTTGAGTTAAATGATGACTCTACCTTCGAGGAGTATCCAGTATGCATTGTTTACCATAAAACAAAGGCTCTGGACTCTATGTACCTCTAGTATAGGTGTTATGGAAGCACGAACAGTTGCAAGATCAGACGTGTAAGTTGGTGGTTGATGTACATTCCCACTTGGAGTTATTCTCAAAAAGTGTTTCACCACCATTGGAAGGTTAACTCAGGGATGAGATTTTTAATAGGGGATGACAATAAGAAATTTGCTTTTCACTTTAGTATGGATAATTTTAATTTTAGTATAATTCCTTATTTTGGACATAATATGGACGCCTACTGAGTTAGAAAAGGTCTCATGGGTGTATGTGGCTTGTTCAAGGCCCAAAACCCATCTTTTTGGTTGAAATATGCTTAAGGAATGGTTTATAGTAAACAAAGATAGGTGGATACATAGTTAGAACAATCTATGTTGGTGTCATGCCTTTTTGGACAGAGCCAAACCACATGGTTGGTGCATAGTTTCTCAGACCGTGCAACTGTTGATGCTCCTTTTCGTCACATTGTCTAAATGAATGGAAAGAGAAATACATTACCATAAAGTGATTCATCCTTTGAAGAAAACATCAAAAATCAACAAAGTCATGAACAAGTAGTCATTTACACTTGGGTCACGCAAGTTCCACCAAGTTCGCGCATGTATACTGTAACACCCCAAGATTTCATAGTGTGTTATTTCTTCAAAATAATTCAATAACTTTCACTACATGCAACACCATGTTCAAGCACACCATGACTTACCAAACAAGCCGTTCAAAAGAGGTTATGAATAGTATTAGATAAATTTTAATGTTTATATAATCCTTATAATTTTAGAATCCATATTATGAGTTTCTTAGATATAATGCAAGAACAAATTCATTTTCAGTATTGCACTTTTATCAACTTTAATAGTGAACCCTTTTTAAATACTATATTTTAAACTTTTTGACTAAATGGGGACATCAAAAATTTAAAATGAAACATCCCAAGCTTCCACGGTACGCTTTCTTTGAATAATACAGTAGCGTGTGTTGTACGCAACCTTGAGTTTTAACACACACCACAACCAATCAAACTAGCCGTTATGAATAGTAATACCTAATTTTTAAAATTATATATATTTTATATTTAAAAATGGACTTCATTTTTGGATTCGGAATATCGAAATTATCCTAGGGTGAAATTTTGGTACTTTTCGGATAACTTTTATATTTTGATGAATAGTGAAAATTACTAAATTTTAATTAAAAACAACTTTTTTAATCACAATAATTAATAGTGATAAATAATGAATTTGAGTGGTTTTAAAGTATATTTAGAATATATTTTTACCATTTAATATAATGTTGGTCATTGGACATAATTTTACAATTAAACCGAACATAAACGAGTGTCAATCTTTTGATAGTTATTATCTCTTAAAAACACGCTTTTTGTTTTGACAGCAGGATTTAATTTTAAATTAATTTCTGCCACTTCTGTGTTTTGAATTTAGGAAAATGGATTCCATATTTGGAATCAGGATGTTAAAATTGTGTAAATAGGTAACTTTTATTTTTAGACACTTTGAATAATTACTGCGGTAAATATTTTATTTACCATGGTTAAGGGTAAATCCGGTAAATAAGGGTTAAAAAAAATAATATTATAATAATACTAAATTACCCTAAAACGTGTCTTAACCATATTGGTTGATACATGGTCGACCATGGGAATCTTTGGGTCTATTTTGGGACCCCATGGATCCACTTGTAAGTGATAATGACACTTTATTTTAATTTAGTTAAAATGAATACAAAAATGACACAAGCATATATCTTTTAGAACAACAATTGTTACATAGGGTTATATATGTTGGATTTTAGATTATAAATATTCATTAGAAAGAGAAAACGATTTTCTACATAATGATATTTTATTTATAATTTTTAGACATTAAATAATTTATTTTATTTATGACACAATGATGATGCAGTAATTACTATAATAGTGAAAAATTAAAATAATTGATATTATAAACACCCAAATAAATATAATATGAAACTTTTAATGAATTAAACTAATTTTATAGGATAATATGATATATTAGGATTGATTTAATTTACTTTGTTCGAAGTAATCAATCTGTTATGAGTTTCACAAAAATCAACTATTGAATAGTGTCAAAATTGACATAAAAGAGTTCTTAAAACAAATATTATATTATTAATTGATATTAAATTCCTAAAAATCTAAGGTTCGGCCAAGAGACTTATATTATGATAGGTTAATCATTAATGGACCACTTGGGGGTCGCTTGGATGTATATAGTAAGTTTATTAACCATATTATATAAAAATACAAAGAGACATTGTAAAAGTGAAACTAATTAACTTAGAGTTAATACTTAAAGATAAGGTTAATATAAGTACCCAAACCTGTCTAAATTCTATTGGATGAGTTGTTTTCGACCTATCCCCACCTCATCCTTTTAATAGTCAACTTTGGAGCCTTTGGAAACCGAATATGAATTTATTATAAATTAATATTTCTAGCTTTTCCAAAGGTGCCCCTCACCCCTCTTATAAAAGGGCACTCTTCCTTCTCATTTCCTCACACCTCTCAAGCCACTTGGCTCGTCCAAACTCTGCCCAACTAAGCTCCCCACATCCCTCTCCTCCTCCTTGAAGCTTCCCCTTAGGCATAAAGCATTTCAAGAAGTCCTTTGGTTCCAACCAAAGTGAGTTACCTAAATTAAAGGTAACAATTTCTCTTAAAGTATTTTCATTTATTTTGCTTCTCCAACCCCCAAAATCTTTTTATTTCCTTTATTTTATAACAACACCAGTATCCTCAATATGCTAGGATGTTGTTATAAGAAGGATTCAAACTACACATTCACACAACTCCATCTAATGGATGATGAACATAATGTTTCTGTGGATGGCAAACTAACGCCTCACGAAACGATGATTGTTCAAATACATCTTACCGCCTCTCATGGTGGCCATTAGGATGGCACTGTAATTAAATATGATATTAATGATATATATTTTATATATAAGCTTCTGTAATTCCATTTTATTTCATACCATTATTCGTTTCATGTTGTATATACATACGATAATTTCATTTGGGGAAGTGCGGACTACCGCCCCCTTAAAATGATATGACTCGTTCATACCACACATGGAACGTATAAAGGATGGTGTAAATGAACTTAAGTAACATATATAAAATATTATATTATACTGGAATAGTAATATACCTATGTATAATTTGGATTCGATTCTTTTAAAATAAAAATTAAATGGAAGTAGCGTTCGTGCGTACGTACGGACTACCGTCTCCACGAACGCGATGAGATTCATTCTCCATCGTATAATTTGATGATTTAAAAATGATGTTTAAGAACTTGATACCATTCTGGATATGAATAATATACATCCTATTAATAACGAATATGTCTCACATAACAAAGAATATAAAGTAAAATGAACCCGTTAACACCCGAAATGACGATAATTCTAAAATATTATTAACAAATCAATGATAAAAGATCATATATGATATCATATTAAAGTAAATGATTCTTTTATTATTCAATAACAATTATTTCACCATTATACAGGAGGTAAACCTACCATCGACCAAGGAAAAAGTACAATGTAAGGGTTTTCTTATCTCACTTTTAATTCCGTGAGAATTCCATTGATCACCACTTAATTATTGCATGTGGTGTATGTGTACTGCCCATGATCGTATTCATTGTGTAATATACTTTAATTTATGGGTATTTACATCATCATTGTATGATACTTCTTTCATGGGTGTATGTTTCGTAAGTTACCTAATCGATAAGGGAATTTGAGATTTCAATTTCCACTCATTTGGCTTTACACATATTTCATTGATTATATTACCCCAAGATTATGTGTGGAATCACTATTCATTTGATTATGTCATAATTTCCACTCCCCTTCCTGTGGATAGAAGTTTGATACACATAATCACTCCATTGGTAATTCTCAAGTCATTGATATGAATTTGATAAGAGTAATTTTAACTCATTCTCCATTTGTTGAGTTAAACATCCAATTCGTTGGTATTGTTTTTTACAAGAATATGTGTGAATGTCCTTTGATTGTTTTACACTGAATATCCAATCATATTTAGTGTATTTATATTTGTCACACATAATTATGTCATTGATTTATCCTTAACCTAAGGATACAACCTTTTTGAGAAATTTCATCTCAATTTACATTCCATTGAGACTTCTTTGATGATATACACCAAATCACTTCTATGTGGTGTATATAATGTACATTGACATAGTATATCATGAATTCCTTTATTCTCATGATATTACAATGTTTTTATTACCTCAATTATTTGTATTCAAGTGTCTCTCTTTTGGTTAGAAACTCTAACCAAAATACCATTTTAAAATGTTTTAAAGAATTGTTCTTCTAAATCATGCTCATTAATGTCCATATTTTAAAAATGGTTTTAAGGATTTATTTATATGGACATTAATGTTTTAAAATTAAAACTCCTTTTAAAAGTTTCAAAGTGGTATGGGACACTTTGATTCAAAAATATACTTTTAAATGGCTTCTTGACAAATAGTGTGACTTTTAAATGTTTTCAAGAAAAGGGGGATATTTCTCTCAAATAGTTTTGATGATTATTTTCATCTATGTCAACATCCTTCATTATTATTGATTGAGGTTAATGTGATACAATACAATCTTCCATATTGTATCGAATGAATTATGTTTGACTGTGGATGTGCTATTTTTATACCATTCATGGTTTGTGGTGAAAGTATTGACATTTCGTATGCTAGTTTAATACGAATGTTTACGTTATGTTTAAACCTTTTCATATGGGAATGCATTGGACTTAATAAGTGACGGGTGGAGCCCGCTATAGCTCCTCGATGCATCGGTAGGTCTCATGAGACAAACTAGTGTCTTGGCACAAGGCCTTGGCAAAATCTTATTTGTAGTCTTGGCAAGAGGCCTTGGCTATGTGGTTATGATAGTCTGGCATTATGCATTCCATCATTATGAAAGTGGTTATTGATATTGCATGTGATCATTCGACTAGTAGAATATCCATGTGAGTAAGTAAATGGCATTATTTCATTTTACCTTTGCCATTTTATGCTGAAGTTCAAGTTTAAAAGGCTTTTGTTTTAGTTATAAATTGCCTTAAGTGTTTATGATCATTTATGAAAGCTTCTGCTATAATGTTATCCTTACTGAGCATCCGAGCTCACCCCTTTCAATGTTTTATTTTTTTTTCCCAGAAATTGAAGAAGTAATTTATGAATGACCTGCAGGGATAGTATGAGGGGATATGAAGACAAGATGTTTTTTTTATGATGTAATGTAAAAATTTATGGATGTATCTAGTTATTCCAAGGCTACTAAACTAATTGGTCGTTCGAGACTTGATCTTTCTCGTGATCATGCCAATGTTATGTAATTAATGCACCGACTCTGGGTAGCTGGAGTCGGGGCGTTACAGTTGGTATCAGAGGAAGTTTAGTACAAACCTTGGTAGCTAGATTTAGATAAACTCTGATTAGAGCACGTAGACCTAAGATGAACTTTGAGGATTAGTATAAAAAAAACTTCCTAGAATTTTGGTATTGTAAAGATTTTGTGAGTTTTCCGAGCAATACATCCCTGTCTGGATACGAGCAGGTAGAGCCGGCTCTCGCACAGATGTACCTAGGGATAAAACCCGAAAACACCGCTTTGAGCTAGACTCGAACGGGAACTGGTGCACGACAACGGGCCTTGCTGCACTCTTGGTTACGACACTCCCGGGGGATATGCTTAGGATAATTTACATTTTCTTTACAAACCGATTTAAGTAATATATACATAAGATGAGAGAAAATGACCTTGGTTAATCCTAATATGTTTCAAATTGAGAATATGGTGACATTTTAATCTCTAAATGATTTTACGACTACTATTACTCACACAATGCCTTCTGGTTTTAGTCAATGGCTGGATTCCAAGGAAGTCATAGTGACTTTGAGAATGATGTACAAGTTGGGAACAGTGGTGGCAATGAGCAACAAAATGGAATGTTGATAGGCGTGAAAGATATCGTCTTTATGCCAAATCAGTTTTCCAAAAATATGATCAACAACATATATATTAACCAACTCCCAGACTCAACAAGGAAGAGAAAGGTGATAAATGATAAGATCTCCAGCAATGGAGACCATGGAGAAAAGAAACCTCAATTTTCATCATGCAGGAATTGTGGAAAGAGACACCCAGGAAAGTGTCTCAATGGGACAACGAAATGTTTTACGTGCGGGAAGGAAGGACATAAAGTGAAGAATTGCCGAAGAAAAATGAAGAGTACTATGGAAGAAGATAAAAATGGTCCCAAGAGTCCATTTACAGTCATTTTTCGTAAATGTAGGGGACCTGGCCATTACCCGAGTGAATGTCCTATTTTATAGGATATTTTCTTGGTCAAAGAAGAAGCTATGTGGAAATAAATGGCTGGAGAAAAATTTAAAAAGTATTAGAACTCCTTGTTGATGGGTTTGCTTTGGAATAATTTTCTCTTGTATTTGTAACCCCGCAGTTTGCCATGTGAGAATGATATTTGAGGAAGAATTGTCTCTTCTCTTGTGGATATAGGTATAAATAACCATTTGGTTTTATATGATCATTGGGGTTTGAGAAAATGATAAGTTATTATAATTTGGGATGAAAATTCAAAGTATGATATAACATTTGTGGTTAAATTATGTTATTTTGAGGAATTTATCTCATTTTGGTAATATTATAAAATATAGTTTTTGAAAAAGGACAACACGTAGACCGTGTGACAACCCATCGCGTCGGACAAAGCCGTGGGAATCGAACCCACAACCAAAGTGCGATTGGGATTTATCGCCTACCACTGGACTACGTGAAGTCCCTGGTTAGTGTGACAATTTTTTTTTGTTAAATGATTTTATTGATCAATAATAAGATGATTTGGGTTCTTATGTCTTATCAAATGAATACCCTTGGTATAGGAAAATGATTTGGTGATTAAGTGATAAATGTTATTTTGGAAGATGTTCGTTTTGTTAGGAACACTATATGCCCAAGGAAAATAGAATACAATGAGGTTTCATTTGTAGAATAATGGTGGATTTTTATCTACATTTTTATTGTTGATTTATAGTGATTTGGGTTATTTATGGAAATGATTAACCTATAACAGAGAATATGTGATGATTACTTTTAAGTATGTGACTTTAAGAGTATTTGATGTAATTTGGAGATATAATGTAACATGGGAGACTACATAATCAAATTCTTCTATGTTTTGGGTTTCAATATTAGTTTGGATTATATTAAAGGATTTTAAGGACAATTGGTTATTGAATGGTATCTATTTAACTTTGGGGTATTGTTGGTTTAATTTTAGAAATTAAGATTAGTGCATATTTACCTCAATGAATATCCTTTTGGGGGATCATTAGATCATTCAATAACCATTTTGGTTTTGATTAATATATGGTTTATCCTGCATGGATCATGTGATTCTATAGAAGTTTATTCTAGCTCTTCCAGTGTGACCAAGTCTTCTTGAATACTCATCGTTTAAAAAAAAATTGAGTTAGTGGTGGAAATTTATTAAAGAATGAAAATCTACTTAAAATTTAAGTATATCTCATAATGTTCTTAGCCAATCTCATAAATAAAATCCCCAACATTAATAAAAGAAACATAGAACAAAAATGTTGTCCTAGATGGTACCTTAAATCATCACAAATTTATGGCTTTGGGATTTTTGGCCTTTTCATAGCCATGTTCTCTACCACTCTCCATCAGATAATTGATGGTTAGATTTCTCCTCCATATCCATATTTTCCTTCATGGAACCCTAGTATGTGTTATTTTCGGTAATCTTCATACTTTAGACTCTTTATTTTAAATAGAGGCCTCATTAATCCATTTTTCGATGTGGGATTTCAACTAAGATATTTTGAAACGTCAAAAATGTGTTATCCTAATACCCTATGTTTTGTTGAACCGATGGTATTTCAAATCATCATAGATTGATGATTATAAGGACCTCAATTTTACACTTGTTTGTGATTGATGACCTCAATCACCACCTATAAATATTTACGTTTTTCCTCCAATTATATGTCTCTAGTTGCCACCAATGTTCTCCTAATCGAGATCATAATTTGGTGGTGACCCTTTGATTTCTCTTTTTCTCATATTAAGACTAAATTTTAGTAACCCAATTTCCGATGTGGGTTTTCCCAAAAATATATTATCTATTTTCAACCTTTTTTTTTCTTTCGAAGAACAATTTCAAATTGCGAGGACGCAATTTATTGAAGGAGGGGAGAATGTAACACCCCAAGATTTCATAGTGTGTTATTTCTTCAAAATAATTCAATAACTTTCACTACATGCAACACCATGTTCAAGCACACCATGACTTACCAAACAAGCCGTTCAAAAGAGGTTATGAATAGTATTAGATAAATTTTAATGTTTATATAATCCTTATAATTTTAGAATCCATATTATGAGTTTCTTAGATATAATGCAAGAACAAATTCATTTTCAGTATTGCACTTTTATCAACTTTAATAGTGAACCCTTTTTAAATACTATATTTTAAACTTTTTGACTAAATGGGGACATCAAAAATTTAAAATGAAACATCCCAAGCTTCCACGGTACGCTTTCTTAGAATAATACAGTAGCGTGTGTTGTACGCAACCTTGAGTTTTAACACACACCACAACCAATCAAACTAGCCGTTATGAATAGTAATACCTAATTTTTAAAATTATATATATTTTATATTTAAAAATGGACTTCATTTTTGGATTCGGAATATCGAAATTATCCTAGGTTGAAATTTTGGTACTTTTCGGATAACTTTTATATTTTGATGAATAGTGAAAATTACTAAATTTTAATTAAAAACAACTTTTTTAATCAAAATAATTAATAGTGATAAATTATGAATTTGAGTGGTTTTAAAGTATATTTATAATATATTTTTACCATTTAATATAATGTTGGTCATTGGACATAATTTTACAATTAAACCGAACATAAACGAGTGTCAATCTTTTGATAGTTATTATCTCTTAAAAACACGCCTTTTGTTTTGACAGCGGGATTTAATTTTAAATTAATTTCTGCCACTTCTGTGTTTTGAATTTAGGAAAATGGATTACATATTTGGAATCAGGATGTTAAAATTGTGTAAATAGGTAACTTTTATTTTTAGACATTTTGAATAATTACTGCGGTAAATATTTTATTTACCATGGTTAAGGGTAAATCCGGTAAATAAGGGTTAAAAAAATAATATTATAATAATACTAAATTACCCTAAAACGTGTTTTAACCCTATTGGTTGATACATGGTCGACCATGGGAATCTTTGGGTCTATTTTGGGACCCCATGGATCCACTTGTAAGTGATAATGACACTTTATTTTAATTTAGTTAAAATGAATACAAAAATGACACAAGCATATATCTTTTAGAACAACAATTGTTACATAGGGTTATATATGTTGGATTTTAGATTATAAATATTCATTAGAAAGCTAAAAATATTTTCTACATAATGATATTTTATTTATAATTTTTAGACATTAAATAATTTATTTTATTTATGACACAATGATGATGCAGTAATTACTATAATAGTGAAAAATTAAAATAATTGATATTATAAACACCCAAATAAATATAATATGAAACTTTTAATGAATTAAACTAATTTTCTAGGATAATATGATATATTAGGATTGATTTAATTGACTTTGTTCGAAGTAATCAATCTGTTATGAGTTTCACAAAAATCAACTATTGAATAGTGTCAAAATTGACATAAAAGAGTTCTTAAAACAAATATTATATTATTAATTGATATTAAATTCCTAAAAATCTAAGGTTCGGCCAAGAGACTTATATGATGATAGGTTAATCATTAATGGACCACTTGGGGGTCGCTTGGATGTATATAGTAAGTTTATTAACCATATTATATAAAAATACAAAGAGACATTGTAAAAGTGAAACTAATTAACTTAGAGTTAATACTTAAATATAAGGATAATATAAGTACCCAAACCTCTCTAAATTCTATTGGATGAGTTTTTTGCGACCTATCCCCACCTCATCCTTTGAATAGTCAACTTTGGAGCCTTTGGAAACCGAATATGAATTTATTATAAATTAATATTTCTAGCTTTTCCAAAGGTGCCCCTCACCCCTCTTATAAAAGGGCACTCCTCCTTCTCATTTCCTCACACCTCTCAAGCCACTTGGCTCGTCCAAACTCTGCCCAACTAAGCTCCCCAAATCCCTCTCCTCCTCCTTGAAGCTTCCCCTTAGGCAGAAAGCATTTCAAGAAGTCCTTTGGTTCCAACCAAAGTGAGTTACCTAAATAAAAGGTAACAATTTCTCTAAAAGTATTTTCATTTATTTTGCTTCTCCAACCCCCAAAATCTTTTTATTTCCTTTATTTTATAACAACACCAGTATCCTCAATATACTAGGATTTTGTTATAATAAGGATTCAAACTACACATTCACACAACTCCATCTAATGGATGATGAACATAATGTTTCTGTGGATGGCAAACTAACGCCTCACGAAACGATGATTGTTCAAATACATCTTACCGCCTCTCATGGTGGCCATTAGGATGGCACTGTAATTAAATATGATATTAATGATATATATTTTATATATAAGCTTCTGTAATTCCATTTTATTTCATACCATTATTCGTTTCATGTTGTATATACATACGATAATTTCATTTGAGGAAGTGCGGACTACCGCCCCCTTAAAATGATATGACTCGTTCATACCACACATGGAACGTATAAAGGATGGTGTAAATGAACTTAAGTAACATATATAAAATATTATATTATACTGGAATAGTAATATACCTATGTATAATTTGGATTCGATTCTTTTAAAATAAAAATTAAATGGAAGTAGCGTTCGTGCGTACGTACGGACTACCGTCTCCACGAACGCGATGAGATTCATTATCCATCGTATAATTTGATGATTTAAAAATGATGTTTAAGAACTTGATACCATTCTGGATATGAATAATATACATCCCATTAATAACAAATATGTCTCACATAACAAAGAATATAAAGTAAAATGAACCCGTTAACACCCGAAATGACGATAATTCTAAAATATTATTAACAAATCAATGATAAAAGATCATATATGATATCATATCAAAGTAAATGATTCTTTTATTATTCAATAACAATTATTTCACCATTATACAGGAGGTAAACCAACCATCGACCAAGGAAAAAGTACAATGTAAGGGTTTTCTTATCTCACTTTTAATTCCGTGAGAATTCCATTGATCACCACTTAATTATTGCATGTGGTGTATGTGTACTGCCCATGATCGTATTCATTGTGTAATATACTTTAATTTATGGGTATTTACATCATCATTGTATGATACTTCTTTCATGGGTGTATGTTTCGTAAGTTACCTAATCGATAAGGGAATTTGAGATTTCAATTTCCACTCATTTGGCTTTACACATATTTCATTGATTATATTACCCCAAGATTATGTGTGGAATCACTATTCATTTGATTATGTCATAATTTCCACTCCCCTTCCTGTGGATAGAAGTTTGATACACATAATCACTCCATTGGTAATTCTCAAGTCATTGATATGAATTTGATAAGAGTAATTTTAACTCATTCTCCATTTGTTGAGTTAAACATCCAATTCGTTGGTATTGTTTTTTACAAGAATATGTGTGAATGTCCTTTGATTGTTTTACACTGAATATCCAATCATATTTAGTGTATTTATATTTGTCACACATAATTATGTCATTGATTTATCCTTAACCTAAGGATACAACCTTTTTGAGAAATTTCATCTCAATTTACATTCCATTGAGACTTCTTTGATGATATACACCAAATCACTTCTATGTGGTGTATATAATGTACTTTGACATAGTATATCATGAATTACTTTATTCTCATGATATTACAATGTTTTGATTACCTCAATTATTTGTATTCAAGTGTCTCTCTTTTGGTTAGAAACTCTAACCAAAATACCATTTTAAAATGTTTTAAAGAATTATTCTTCTAAATCATGCTCATTAATGTCCATATTTTAAAAATGGTTTTAAGGATTTATTTATATGGACATTAAAGTTTTAAAATTAAAACTCGTTTTAAAAGTTTCAAAGTGGTATGGGAAACTTTGATTCAAAAATATACTTTTAAATGGCTTCTTGACAAATAGTGTGACTTTTAAATGTTTTCAAGAAAAGGGGGATATTTCTCTCAAATAGTTTTGATGATTATTTTCATCTATGTCAACATCCTTCATTATTATTGATTGAGGTTAATGTGATACAATAAAATCTTCCATATTGTATCGAATGAATTATGTTTGACTGTAGATGTGCTATTTTTATACCATTCATGGTTTGTGGTGAAAGTATTGACATTTCGTATGCATGTTTAATACGAATGTTTACGTTATGTTTAAACCTTTTCATATGGGAATGCATTGGACTTAATAAGTGACAGGTGGAGCCCGCTATAGCTCCTCGATGCATCGGTAGGTCTCATGAGACAAACTAGTGTCTTGGCACAAGGCCTTGGCAAAATCTTATTTGTAGTCTTGGCACGAGGCCTTGGCTATGTGGTTATGATAGTCTGGCATTATGAATTCCATCATTATGAAAGTGGTTATTGATATTGCATGTGATCATTCGACTAGTAGAATATCCATGTGAGTAAGTAAATGGCATTATTTCATTTTACCTTTGCCATTTTATGCTGAAGTTCAAGTTTAAAAGGCTTTTGTTTTAGTTATAAATTGCCTTAAGTGTTTATGATCATTTATGAAAGCTTCTGCTATAATGTTATCCTTACTGAGCATCCGAGCTCACCCCTTTCAATGTTTTATTTTTTTTTCCCAGGATTATGAAGAAGTAATTTATGAATGACCTGCAGGGATAGTATGAGGGGATATGAAGACAAGATGTTTTTTTTATGATGTAATGTAAAAATTTATGGATGTATCTAGTTATTCCAAGGCTACTAAACTAATCGGTCTTTCGAGACTTGATCTTTCTCGTGATCATGCCAATGTTATGTAATTAATGCACCGACTCTGGGTAGCTGGGGTCGGGGCGTTACATATACATGCATGCCGCCCAGTGGTCGCGCAGGTGACTTGCGCGCCCTCTTTGAAATTTTACCCAGGGTCTCTCCAGCCTATAAATACCCCTATAGGTCCCCCATTATCGAGGACGGAAAAATTCCCGAACCTCAGATTTGAGCTCTCGGTGCCCGAGTCTCTTCTCAAAGATTCTGAAAACTTCTAAGGTAACTTTTTACCTTGAACAAAAGATATAAAGAGGAGGAAGAAGGCCTATGTGTTGAAACTCATCAACACTTGCATGCCTAAGTAGCCAGCCCTTAAGGGAAATGACCACACTTGCGCACCGCCTTGCTCCTTCACCAGAACTTGTGTGCCACCCTTCTGGAAGCCCCTAGGGATAGTACTAAGGGCTTGAGCCAAGTCTCTCCAAAGTATTACCCCAAGGGTTAAAAGTAGTGCAAGTACCTAGGCGTCGCATAGGTATACCTACGCGACCAAGACTTGCACGCCCACACAGTACTTGCACGTCCACCAGGACTTTCACGCCCCTTTCTTTTTGGGCGCCCCTTCCTGCCCATTTCACCCCTCCTATACCTATCCACTTATCCTCCTCAATATTAATCCCTTAGAACTCTCTTCAATGCCATTTATGGCATGATTTCTTGATTGGAATCCTTATTTGAAAGGAATTCTGTGGAAACATCTCTCAATACCTTGTGATCTACATATCTTTATGTCACCATGGTTAGAGATCTCATTCATTTTTAACCTCATCCATTAAGATGAAAGGATATATTACTTGGGCTTCCTTTTTAGAGTAATCCCCAGTCCATGTTCACTTAATTTGGGCCTCCTTTTTAGGAGTAATCCCCAGTCCAAGTCCCCAAATTTGGGCATCCTCCTTAGGAGTAATCCCCAGTCATAATTTCCCATGTCTAGGATTCCTTTTCAGGAGTAAGTACGAGTCTCAAATTTGGGAATCCTCCTCAGGATTAAGCCCCAACCTTAATTTCCTTAACTGGGTTTCCTTTTTAGGATTAAGACCGAGTCTCAAATATGGGCATCCTTCTTAGGAGTAATCCCCAAGTCCCTTAATTTTCAAATCCCTTTAACCTGGGCGTCCTCCATAGGAATAATCCCCAGTCTTAATTTCTCTTAACCAGTCTTAATCTACTTTTTTATCTGGGCTTCCTTCTCTGTAGTAAAACCCAATCATAAGTCCCCTCTTAATTCGGTCACCTTCCTCAGGAGTAAGCCCCATGTTAGAGTATCCAAGTCTCCATAAAGTACATATACCTTTATGGAAGAATTTTCCTGGATTCGTTCCCTAAAGTAAATCTTAATATTCTTATATTTGGGAATCCATACATACATAATCCCCACATCATTTCTTATGATTGCATCTTTCATGGAACAACTGGCTGGTTTTACCAATACCTCTTGTTTCCCACACCGAGCATTACTCATGTGAGCTTAGAGTGTAAAAGTAATTATGACATCTTTCTTTGAGCCATCAATCATAAATAAACATCAAACTCCATTACTCGAACTATGTGTGTTCTGATTTCTTTTCTAAATAAAGGATACGTAGGTTGCCCCTCTACGGGTACGATCGCAACTCTGAAATAATCCATGTCCTTCTGAATGACAATAAACTAAAAGTGCCCCACTGAGTGGCTTTAAAACTAGTATGGTCATCATAATGACCAAGAGAATTTTATATAATGTATTAAAGGATACCATTGACTAAGAATATCTAACAAATAAAGATCACTCTCTATCGATGAAGAACCTCGAATACATATAAAATATTCTATAAATTTCCTGCATATCAATCATTGATTGTCAGATCTAAAGGAAATCTCATTTTATACTTGGTAATTTAATAAGGATTCACGAACATTACTTTAATCTATAAAGAGAGTCCCAGAGTAGAAAATAATTCCCCTCAAAAAGGTTTGATGAGTCTGACCTCCCATCCTCTTGACCAATGAAAATTCCTAAGCAACCTTAGTCCACAACTAATGAGCACCTAACTTTGGAAAGTAGGTCCAAATGGATATGGAATCATTGGATGTTTCCAGTTCTACGAACAAACCCGTTAGAAACCGATTGGAATGTTTGAACCTTCAATCAATGTGGTCATCCCCAATTCGAGAGGAAACAAAAAATGGTGAACCTGACATTAATCCTTAACTAAGTTAAAGTGATGTTTCACCTATTTGTTATTCCCCTATTTATACTCAATGAGAGGGCCAACAAGACAGTCAATAACATATTTTCTTATCCAAAGAATGTAGTGGCCGAACTTATGTTGATTTCGTCTGTTATATCAATCAAGCACTCTTTTCCTTGATCTTCTGTGTTACATAAATGGCATCTCTCAAGTTCACACCCATGAATGCTTCTACTGTGAATGCCTTTGTTGCTTCTTCTGTTGGATCGTCGTTCGCTCTTAGGACGACATCACCTACTCAGCGTCTTCAACGCTAGGTATCAAATGCGCTGGTTAAGGAGTACCATAAAAACAATACTATTCTGACTCTGGAGGACACTCGACAAGCCCTCCAAGTCAATAATTCACCCTGGTTGTCTGGACAGCGATGAACAACGATCAAGAAGCAGGTGGTGCCAACCACTATTTTCAACCTTTTTAGTTCGTTATCGCCGAAATGCAATCACCATTCACCCCCATATTCTGGGTAAGTGAATGAGAAGGTCCCTCAGGGCCTTAATTCAAGGAGACATGAGTCCTTCCCGAGGGATTCCATCAACAATAACTGCCAGACTCGTGTGGCAGTGCACCCTCAATATGATGAGTGTATTGTTTCCAAGCATTCGGCTCAGGTTCCTCGAACCTGACCAGGAAAGATGAACCGCCAGAGGTGAAATCCGGTCAATAGTGAGTAGGTTCTCATCTCTGCAATCTCCAGAGAATTCCACCAACATAACTTGGTGGCAACCAATAAGCGGGCACACACACCTGTCCATTTTAATTCCGTTGTCTAGCAGACTTGTCTGGCAGCTGCAAGCCAATCCCACCATAAAATTTTGGTGGAGTACTATAGATAGAAACCACTACTACAAATATGGCTTTTATCAGCGCTAAAAATGGCCTTTATCAGCTCTAGAAAACCACTGATAAATCCGGAGAAGATAAGGGGGTCCCCTTTATCAGTGCTCCGAAAAGTGCTGATAAAGACCCATTTTATTAGCACTAAAACAAATCGCTGATAAAAGGTTCCTTTATCAGCGCATTGTTTTAGCACTGATAAAAGGCCCCTATAGTAGTGCTTCCTTTATCAGCGCTTTCATTTTAGTGCTGATAAAGAACCCCTTTTATGAGTGCTTTTTTAAAAGCGCTGATAAAAGGTAAAAAATTAAAAAATTATTTAAAAAATTTAAAAAATTTAAAAAATACTGCCAATTAGGGGGGCTTTTAAATCACTTGAGCCCCCACCCCTTTTACAGCGCTTTTCTTCCCTTGTACAGCGTGCCACGCACCCCCTTCACCCTTTAACAGTGCTTTCTCCCCTATTCCCCCATGCTTGCGCGCCCCTACCTCCACCAGAATTTGAACTCGAGACCTCCCCCTTGCTCACCTAAGCCTTTACCACTACTCAATTTTGGTTTTCCTTCCAATTCATGATATATATATATATATATATATATATATTTGGTTATATTTATTCGTATAGTAATATATATTTATATTAATATATATATAGTTATATTATAATATATATATATATATAGTTATATTAATATATATATAGTTATATTAATATATATATTTATAGTAATACTAATATATATATATATGTAGTAATATTAATATATATATAGTTATTAGATCAATATATATATAGCTAGATTAATATATATATATATAGTTAGATTAATATATAGGTATACAAATATTCATATATTTTTATTTTAAATAAAATTTATGTTAGTTATTATTTAGATAAAGATAATATATTTTATATGTAAATATATTTTATTATTTATATTTTTAATTAAATTTTTAGGTGTGAATATATAAAAAAATGTATATATTATTATATATTTGATTATAAATAGAAGTGTATTATAAAAGAAAACTGAAATTTCAAAGAAATAATATCAATATGAATGTAATACCTTGGAATAAATTCAGACCCCACCAAAAAAATCCAATAATACCCCCTTAAATGAGGCTGAAAATCAACAAAATGTTAAAAAATCGGGGTACCCCGACAAAAAACTCAGTTTTTGAGGCATTATCGGACTCTTTTGGCCTCGAAAAACCCTTGATCAGGGACATCCCCAATCATAAAGATGTATAGCTCGTAGCAGGCTTCAATTTGATATGTGGTAGAGCTCAAATGGACACCCGGATCAAAAGTTATGGCTGTTTGAAGTTTGAGTTGCGTTTTCAACATATTTTGGATCTTTTTTAAATTTTTTAAATTTTTTATTCTTCAAATTGTTATTAAATGACTATTGCTCCATAATAATTAGCAAATTATTAATTAAAAATATTTTTTTAATTTTTTAAGAAGTCATTTGCACTAAATATATTATATATTAAGTATATTATAAGTGTAAATGTACATTTATACTTATCTAAAATATATTTACAAATTATATATTATATTTATATCAATATTAATATATTAATATATTTTTTAAATTTTTTTTTAGTCGACCCTTTATCAGCGCTTTTTAAAAAAGTGCTGATAAAGGCCCCCCCTTTATCAGCGCTACTAAACAACGGTTGATAAAGGGCATCCCTTTATCAGGGCTAAAAAAAGCGATGATAAAGGGGCTGGGTCCCTTTATCAGTGCTAAAAAAAGATCTGATGAAGGAACCCCTTTATCAGTGCATTTTCATTAGCGCTGATAAAGGGGGGGTGCTGCGGAAAATTTGTTTTTGTAGTAGTGAACATACACCTGTTTATAAATCATCAACTGTCAGCAGGCTCGTCTGACTATATATGATGGATCTCGCCAACCCAATGTGTTCACAACTGGTAAACATGCACATACACCTGCTTACACTCATCAATCCTTCCAGCAGCCTCATTTGTCAGTATTGAAGGAAGCTCATCAACCATGATCAGTAGAGTGCAATCAGCATGCACATACACCTGTCAGTATTGGTCAAGCCTACCAACATTATCGTTTGGTAGCACTCGAAGAAGTTAGTTGGAAAGATCCAGTGAAAAATAGGAGGCAGACTCAACTCTCTGCCCCCACATTTGAGTATTGTCAGGATTAACTAACAGGAAATAGAGGCAGGAGCAGGAATATACACCTACTCCAAGCACGGAATGGACGTACATCCCCATTCCGGCAGCTGATGTTACCATGCACATTCTGTCATTGGTGAAAGAGCAGAAGCAAATCCCTGCACATATTCTGGATGCCTGCCAGGATATTATAACAGCCTCAGCAGCATCTTAGGGATATACAAATAAATCTATCCCTAGTAGTGGAGTGACACATCAACAGTTCTCTCCGGAATAGACACACACCTCTGTTATAGTCCAAGATGGTTGTGGGGCATACTCCCCCATATCATATGGAAAACCAAATCTGGTACATACACCTGGTTTGAGTGGAGATAATCATCCTAACCTAATCATTTCTCAGGAGCAGGCACACACACCTGCCAAATTGAGTAAGAAGGCGTCTAAGAAGAAGACCCGCCCAACACAGTCAAGAAATCAAAGTCCCATCTTTGATAAGGCCTTACTCGATGCTGGAGTTCTTCATTCCCTCAGACAATTATCTGTTGGAATTAAATATTATACTCTCTCAGTTCCCAATAGTGAGAACACTAATTCCTAAGGTCTTCATCGGACACTTCCCGGTGATGGCTTGCTTCATGACAGTTCAATCGATCTCAAAGTTTCATCTTCAGATGAGAGCTACAAGAAACCTATGTGTGGCCAGAATATCAAGTAGCAAGAGATTTCATCTTTTGCTGTAACCCATCATGGTGGTCCTCCCCATGATAATGAATTTAGCTGCAAAATCCCCCTCCGCAGTAGTAATTCGCATTGCCTGGAAAATTCTTAAGAGGATAATGCAGTAACAAGAATGCCCACTTATCTTAAGGCACTTGTAAATGTGAAGCCAGTCATGTCTGGTGCTTTACCTTTAGCAAGTTAAATACTTTCTCAATCAGAGGATATCCTGGGTTGTAGGTCATTCTCCAAAGCACCCCTGGGTCCTTCATCTTCGAGTTTGATCAATGGATTTTCTACCAATCTTGTTGAATCCGATGAAGCAACAAGGAAGAACTAGCTCTGGTCTAAACAGGTAGAAGAATCTTCATTAAATGATAAAGATGAAATGTTGAACATTAGAAAACAACTAGAGAAAGGTGATGTGCCAGTCATGTTTTGGCCATTGGCTGACTCTCAGAATGAAATTCCAGAGATGTTGATGGAAAATGGGATTCATAATATTCATCTCAACATATGGAAAACTCTTAGTCAGTTAAAAAAGAAAATATTATCTTACTATGAATATGAAAAACAAATCAAGATAATAGAAGGGTTACAATGCCAAATTGACTTGGCATCTCTATCTGTTTCTCGATATCCGATGGCTGAAAAGCAGTAGAGATCCCTTCAGCGTTCATGCCTTGGCACACTAAGAAGATTGCGCCAGTTAATTTCCAATGCCATATATGGTATTCATATCAGGGGATGGGGTGTTCATGGAGAACTATATTTCACTGTACTATCCAATCAACAAATCCCACCAAATGTGGTTTCATGCAATTTTATCTCCCAGAATTGGCCACATCTAGCTGGTTGTGTACGAAATCAATGGATTTCCCAAGAATAGGCCTCAACTATTTCTTCTCAAAGTCACGAATACAAAGAACAAGTTGTTAAATTACTCCTGCATCAAGCGAACGATAATATTTAATAGGCCTCTCGTTTGGAGCAAGCACATCATCAAGTGATAGATGTGTGAGAAATCATCCAATGGTCTTTTGAGCCGGGTGATAAAAGTGGTTGTAGGTTGATGCATCTAGATAATTTTCGGACTAATGTCTGTAAGATCAGGAGATATTACAAGAAGGTCTCATACATAGCATGTCATGATCCACCCAGCTTGCCAGACTAGGGAATCTTTTAACCCAACCCTCAGAATCAACAAATAGGATTCGAGGACTTGAGCAGGAACAACAGGAACAACCCCAGTCCAAAGAACTGGGGAGTTTTTCAAATCCTCAATCCCTTCCTCAAAGAAAGTCAGTCTTCTCTCGACTAGGGAAGAATCCCCAAGAGGAACGAAGAGCCAAATTATTTGGAGATTCTATCCAAATTACGGTTGGTCAAGAAGTTAGTGAGGGATCAAATCGACAAAAGGCAATGTCTCATCAGGGACATGGAAGAAGACAATGTCACAGAAATGCCAATAGAAAAGATGTGATGTGTTATGAATCAATTAATGTCATTAATGCCATTGTTTCTGATCCACAAGATGAGGCTCACTCAGAGGGATCAGATGAAGAGGTTTCTGCTCAAGAAGTTGTACGCACAAACACAAATGAAGAAGGTGTGCATACACGAAATCAAATGCTTACCCAAAATCTGGGCATTCCTTTAAGTAACCCACTTCCCCCTCTCCAAAAGGGATCCAACAAGGGGAAATGAAAGAATCAGGCTACATTACCTTCTTCTGGAGAAGTCCAATCTCTCTCACTAGAGAAAAGATTTGCACAACAAGAGGAAGAAATGAAATAATTGAGGAGGATGAATATAGAACTGATTCAGGGTAGTCTTCCTCCTAAGTGTGCTGGATTCAGTTAGCCAAGGGAATTTGTTACGACTACTGAGATGGATCTAGAATATCCTCCTCTATTAGTACACACTCACAGGTCTAATCCTACGGGTCAAGTGCTGCCCTCAGTTGCAGTACCAGCTACCACATCTATCCAAGCTCCAGTCAGTGCACCTGTTCAGGTCCAAGCTCAACCAGATGTTTCTCAAAAGTTAATAACTACTATTGAGTCGTTGATAGATCATTTGGAATCTATGGAGGGAAAGCGTGCTCATATACAACTAGAACAGAGATCTTACCCTAAATTTTTTGATGATATTCCTCCCCCATCAAATTTTTCAAGTAACACATTCCCAATATTTAATGGCTTGGGAGACCCAGAGCAACACATAACACATTTTGTTTCTCATTGTAATCCTATAATGAGAACCCCTTAGAAATAGGAAGCAGTTAAACACTGGTGTTTTGTACATTTATTACAAGGACCTGCCTTTGTCTGGTTTATAATCTTGCAATCCCAGTCAATTAACAGATGGGAAGATCTCTGTCAACGATTTCATCATCAGTTCAGCTCAACTTTTCCAAAGACAATTATTTTTGATCTTACAAACTGTAAGCAAAGGGAAAATGAAAGAGTCTCAGATTTCATTGCTCACTGGAAGGGATTAACATATTCCTTGAGTTTAGCACTTCCTCAAGAAGAATTGTTGCCAATGTGTGTGGAAAATTTTCATGATGAATTAAGCATGTCTTTGATCCCTATGAAATACACAGGTGGTTTTCGAGACCTTACTTCAATCGATCAACAGATTGAATAATATCTTATGAAGACTAAGGATAAAAATAGTGTAATTCCATCAGCTCCAGGAAAGAGAATGGGTAGAGTAGAGACTGTTACAGTCATGAATACATAGGAACTTGTACGTGCTTCTACATCAAAGCCTTCATCTTCCCGAAGGGATCCACCTCCTGAGCATCAACAACAAAGGCCGTTTCGTCAGGATGATCAAAGAGATCAAAGATGGAAATAGTTTGACGATTTTAAAAGCAAAGTTTACTCTTTGCGAAATGAACATGTTCTTGACTACTTTATTTCTGCTCTGGAAAATAATTTGGTTCAATTGCTGATGCCCAAAAGGCCAAACAAGGAAGGATATGAATACCGTCCCAATTATTTCCCATTTCATCAGATGTTGGGGAATCCCATTATGGAGTGTTTTGTCTTCAGGGACCTCCTTGAAACAATGTTTGACTCAGGACAAGTCAAATTGAAAGGATCTTCAGCTCAGGTATCATGTGTTAATGCTACAGATCCAGAGGAGGAAGGCGAGTGGCAAAAAGTCAAGAAAAAAATGCACAAAAATATAATGATTGGATGGCCAGAAAAATGATCAACCGAACTCATGCTATTTTGCGAACACAATTTAATAAACCAATTGTGTATTCTACTATGAATGCCACAAAAAACCCCCCTTCATCAGAGGGAAAATAATCAAAGAAACGACATGATTCAAATAAAGAAGAATAATCATAAGAAGATGAGTATGTGTCAATGCCCAAGTTGTCTTTGACTCTAGAAGATTTTATACCATCTACTTCGAAGCAATGGGAACCACCCCACCAAACGGCATAACCTAAATTGGCTAGTTAGGAAGAGTCTTCATTGGATGAATGTTAATCTTCAGTTCTGTTAATATGATTCACTAACAGATCCTTATGCCAATCACAGTTTTGATTTCGATGAGCCTGAATTCCCTATATCAAATAGTGGAACTAGATGTAGTTTCAGGGGTTTGGGATACAAAGGAAGACGTGGATATCCCAAAAGAAACTATTTTAATTATACCCCAGACAGAACTATGTATACAGTAGAAACTCGTGGCAGAGCCCTTCAACGAGGTCAATAAGAACAAGCAAGTTCTTCCACCAATAGCAGATTTAGTCCTGGCATAGTTATTCTGGAGGATTGGTTGGAGGTTCCATGTAACGCCCCGACCCTAGTTACCTAGAGTCAGTGCATTATTACATAACATTGGAATGATCACAAGAAAGATCAAATCTCGAAAGACCGATTGGTTTAGTAGTCTTGGAAACACTATATATATTCATAAGTCTTACATTCCATCATAAAATGAAAAACTACTACAACAACATATTGTCTCCATAATCCACACTCATATCCCCACATAATATCCCTGCAGGTCATTCATAATTTACTTCTTCACTTCCTGAAAAAAATAAAACATAGAAAAGGGGTGAGCTCAAATGCCCAGTAAGGATAACAATATAGCGGAAACTTTCATAAATAAGAATAAACATTTAAGGAAATGTATAACTAAAACAAAATCCTTTTAAACTTTAAGTTTTAACATAATATGGCATAAATAAAATGAAATAATGCCATTTACTTATTCACATGGTTATTCTACTAATCGAATAATCACATGCAAATTTAATAACCACTTTCATAATGATGGAATGCATAATGCCAGACTATCATAACCACATAGCCAAGGACTCGTGCCAAGACTACAAATAAGATTTTGTCAAGGCCTTGTTACAAGACACTAGTTTGTCTCATGAGACCTACCGATGCATCGAGGAGCTATAGCGGGCTCCACCCGTCACATATTAAGTCCAATGCATTCCCATATGAAAAGGTTTAAACATAACATAAACATTCGTATTAAAACAAGCATATGAAATGTCAATACTTTCACCATAAACTATGAATGGTATAAAAATAGCACATCCACAGTCAAACATATCACAAAACCTTCAATACAATATAGATGTTTTGTATCATAATAAATCAACTTCAAATAATCTTAAAATCCATCAAAGGATGTTGACATAGATGAAATCAAAATTCTTTTTAAAGAAATATCTCCTTTTATTTTGAAATCATTTAAGATCCATATAAAATAATACATTTTCTTTGAAAATATTCTTATAAGTTTGTAAGGGAAGCTTCGACGATTTTATAACGGCGGAAAATAACCGCACCCGCCATATAAGTTAAAAAAACATTCTTACCTTAATTCTGTCGAAAAGGTTAAAAAGCACCTTGTTTGGAAAACGACGGAAAGATTCCTTTATAAACCACTTATAAAAAGTCAAATAAGGGTAAAAATGACTTTAACCCATATTCTTTTAAATAGTAAAAATGTTTTGAAATACATTTTAAAGAAACATGGATGTGGATGATAAAGAGATCCCAGTAGATAATTGCGTATAAACAACCTTGGATAATGAAGAGATTATGAAATAAACCCTTACCTTGTACTTTTCCTTGGTTGGGGTAGGTTAAACTCCTGTATAATGGTGAAATAATTGTTATTAAATTATACAAGAATCATATATATTAATATTATATCATATATGATCTTTTAACATTGATTTGTTAATAATATCTTAGAATTATCGTCGTTTCGAGTGTCAACTTACTCATTTTCTTTTATATGTTTTGTTACATAAGCCATGTTTGTTGTAACTTATTCATATCCAGAATGATATCAAGTCCTTAAACATCAATTTTAAATCATCAAATGATAATTATACTTGAATGGATACGATGGAGAATGAATCTCATCGCGTTCGTGGAGACGGTAGTCCGTACGTACGCACGAGTGACAATATCATTCTTTTGATATTAAAATAATATATAAATGGATGGTATATCATATGTACAGAATAATTAACATGTTATATTTATTATTTTAATGAGTTACACATCATTATTATACCCATCCAAATAATAATATATTGAATAACAATTACACCACGACGTGGAGACGGTAAGTCGTACGTACGCACGTATGGTGACATGTTATTCAAATGGTACATAGAATACTGAATATGGTTGTACCATATTTATAATAACATCACAGTATATGTGAGATACTGGAGTTATTATTTTAGAATGGTAAGAACAAAGAAAGAAGAAGTGGAAGAAGAAAGAAACTTGAAAAGGGGTGGTGAAAACATTACCTCTTCTTCGGGTTCTTCTTTTTGATTTGATCTAAAGGGCTCCATAGGCTGGCTTTCTGATCAAACTAAGGCCTCTAGGTTGTAGTGAAGGATGTTGGGAGAGTATTTGGGCAGAGTTTGGCCGAACCAAAAGGTTTTGAAGGTGTGAAGAAATGAGAAGGAGGAGTTCCCTTTTATAAGAGGGGTGAGAGGCACCTTTGGAAAAGCTAGAAATATTAATTTATAATAAATTCATATTCAGTTTCTGATGGCTCCAAAGTTGATTATTCAAAGGTTAAAGTGGGGATAGGTCGAAAAACACTCAACCAATAGAATTTAGACAGGTTTGGGTACTTATATTAACCTTATCGTTAAGTATTAACTCCAAGTTAATTAGTTTCACTTTTACAATGTCTCTTTGTATTTTAATATAATATGGTTAATAAACATACTATATACATCCAAGAGACCCCCAAGTGGTCCATTAATGATGAAACTATCATGATATAAGTCTCTTGGCCGGACCATAGATTTTTAGGAATTTAATATCAATTAATAATATAATATTTGTTTTAAGAACTCTTTTATGTCAATTTTGACACTATTCAATAGTTGATTTTTGTGAAACTCATAAAAGATTGATTACTTCAAACAAAGTCAATTAAATAAATCCTAATATATCATATTATCCTAGAAAATTAGTTTAATTCATTAAAAGATTCATATTATATTTATTTGGGTATTTATAATATCAATTATTTTAATTTTTCACTATTATAGTAATTAATTTATCATCACTGTGTCATAAATGAATTAAATTATATAATGTCTAAAAATTATAAATGAACTATAAATATGTAGGAAATATTTTTATCTTTATAATGAATATTTATAATCTAAAATCAAACATATATAACCCTATATAAAAATTGTTTTTCTAAAAGATATATGCTTGTGTCATTTTTGTATTCATTTTAACTTAATTAAAATAAAGTGTCCTTATCACCTACAAGTGGCACCATGGGGTCCCAGAATCAACCCAAAGATGCCTATGGTCTAACATGTATCAACCAATAAGGCTAGGACACGTTTTAGGGTAATTTAGAATTATTATAATATTATTTTTTAACCCTTATTTACCGGATTTACCCTAAAACATGGTAAATAAAATATTTACCGCAGTAATTATTCAAAATGTATAAAAATAAAAGTTACCTATTTACACAATTTGAACATCCTGATTACAAATATGGAATCCATTTTTCTAAATTCAAAACACAGAAGTGGCAGAAATTAATTTAAAATTAATTCCCGCTGTCAAAATAAAAAGCGTGTTTTTAAGAGATAATAACTATCAAAAGATTGACACTTGTTTATGTTCGGTTTAATTGTAAAATTATGTCCAATGACCAAAATTACATTAAATGGTGAAAATATATTCTAAATATACTTTAAAACCACTCAAATTCATAATTTATCACTATTAATTATTTTGATTAAAAAAGTTGTTTTTAATTAAAATTTAGTAATTTTCACTATTCATCAAAATATGGAAGTTATCCGAAATGTACCAAAATTTCACCTTAGGCTAAATTCGATATTCCGAATCCAAAAATGAAGTCCATTTTGAAATATAAAATATATATAATTTCAAAATGTAGGTATTACTATTCATAACGGCTAGTTTGATTGGTTATGGTGTGTTAGAACTCGGTGTTGCGTACAACACACGCTATCACATTATTCAAAGAGAAGCGTACCGTAGAAGCTTGGGGTGTTAAATTCTCCCCTCCTTCAAATAATTTCGTCCTCGAAATTTCTAGAATACTTATCACATGAAAAGACTCGGGTGGTTCTTCATCATAAGTTCCTGGGGTTCCCACGTTGCCTCTTCCATCTTATGGTTTCTCCACAAAACTTTTACCAGACGCGTCGTCCGGTTTCTCAGTACTTGTTCTCTCGTATCAAGAATCCTGACGGGCTCTTCGCAATAAGACAGGTCAGGTTCCAGTTCTAATTCCTCATAGGTGAGTACATGCGTTGGGTCAGGCATGTATTTCCTCAACAGAGATACGTGGAACACATCGTGAACTTTAGAGAGACTTGGCGGCATTGCCAATCAGTAAGCTATAACCCCAATTCGTTCTAGAATTTCGAAGGGTCCGATGTACCTGGGACTCAATTTACCTTTCTTACCAAAACGTATGACTCCCTTCCATGGAGATACCTTCAGGAAAACATGATCACCGACTTGAAATTCCAAATCCTTCCTTCGATTATCGGCATAGCTCTTCTGCCTACTTTGAGCTGCTCTGATGTGATTTTGGATTACCTTCACCTTTTCCATCGTTTCCTCCACCAGTTCTGGACCTAAAAGTTTTCTTTCACCGACGTCATCCCAACAGGTTGTTGTATGACATCTCTTTCCGTATAACACTTCATATGGTTCCATCTGAATACTCGAATGGAAGCTATTGTTATAGGAAAATTCTACCAGAGGTAAATAGTGATCCCACATACCCTGAAAGTCAAGTGAGCAAGATCTCAACATGTCTTCTAAGGTTTTTATAGTCCGTTCTGATTGTCCGTCTGTCTGAGGGTGGTAAGAAGTGCTCAAATGAAGTTCAGTATCCAGGGATTTCTGAAGTCTTTTCTATAATCTTGAAGTAAAACGGGGATCACGATCAGAAACAATCGATAGGGGTACTCCATGAAGTCTCACAAATTCATTAATATATAGTCTTGATAGACGTTCCAGGGGTAGATCTTCTCTTATAGCAAGAAAATGTGCTGACTTGGTAAGACGATCAACAATAACCCATATTGCATCGTTCCTTCTAGGAGTCTTTGGTAGCCCCATGACAAAGTCCATCGTAATATTGTTTCATTTCCACTCCGGTATGGGAAGAGGTTGCATGACTCCTCCAGGCGGTTGCCTTCCAGCTTTCACTTGTTGAAAAACCATACATCTTGACACAAAATCAGCAATCTCCCTCTTCATGTTGTCCCACCAAAAATATTCCTTCAAATCTCTATACATTTTGGTGCTCCCAGGGTGTATAGAGAAATTGGAACTATGAGCATCATCCAGAAATTCCCTTTTTAGATAAGGTATATCGGGATCACAAAGTCTCTTCCAAAATTTCAAAATTCCATCTTCATACACAAAGTCTCTCAATCTCCCATCATTCACAGCTTTAATCTTCTTTTGAAATTCTTCATCGTCGGTCTGAGTACTCTTAATCCTTTCTATTAAAGATGGTTTGGCAACCATTTGAAAAATAAATGATGTTTCGCCTTCCCTGCTTATTCCCATGTCCATCTTCACTAGATCCATGAAAATTAGATCCCTTTCAATTCTCATATTGTTCAAAACTCCATGGTCTTTTATACTCAAAGCATCTGCCACCTTGTTTGCTTTCCTCGGGTGGTAGTGTATCGTGCAAACATAATCCTTGAGTAATTCAAGCCATCTCCTTTTCCTCATGTTGAGTTCTTTTTGTGAGAAAATATACTTCAAACTATTGTGATCAGTATAAATCTCACATTTTTCACCATAGAGGTAGTGCCTCCATATCTTCAAAGCAAAGATCACAGCTGCTAACTCGAGATAATGAGTAGGATAGTTTTGTTCATGAATTTTCAATTGTCGTGATGCATAGGCAATAACTCTATCATTCTGCATAAGGACACAACCAAGTCCTTTCTTCGATGCATCACTATAAATAACGAACCCATCATTCCCTGATGGTAGAGTCAATATAGGAGCATTGACTAATCTTTTATTCAGTTCTTCAAAACATTCTTCACACTCTTTTGTCCAAACAAATTTAACCCCTTTACGTGTGAGCTTCGTTAATGGGTTATCCAATCGGGAAAAATTCTGGACAAAACGTCGATAATAACCTGCCAAACCAATAAAACTGCGTACCTCAGTTATACTCGTAGGTGCTGGCCATTCTTGGATTGCCTTGGTCTTAGAAGGATCAACAGAGATTCCATCTTTAGAGACAATATGGCCAAGAAAAGAAATATCCTGAAGCCAGAATTCACACTTGCTAAACTTACCATATAATTCATGCCTCCTCAGAGTCTTCAAGATAATGCACAAGTGATTTTCATGATCTTTGTAGGTTTTGGAGTATACCAAGATATCATCAATAAATACCACCACAAATTCATCGATATACTCCTCGAAAACTCTATTCATCAGATCCATGAATACAGAGGGTGCATTAGTCAATCCAAAAGGCATTACAGTAAACTCATAATGCCCGTACCTGGTTCGAAATGCTGTCTTCGGAATGTCTTCCTTCTTTACACACAACTGATGGTATCCAGATCGAAGGTCAATCTTTGAAAAGTATTGAGCTCCATGTAGTTGGTCAAATAAATCATCAATACGAGGTAGGGGATACTTGTTCTTTATCGTTATAGCATTGATCTCCCTATAGTCGATACATAACCTCATAGATCCATCTTTCTTTTTAACAAAAAGAACAGGGGCTCCCCATGGAGAAACACTAGGGTGAATAAATCCTTTATTACTCAATTCCTCTAGTTGTTTCTTTAGTTCGACTAACTCTACAGTAGCCATTCTGTAAGGGGTCTTCGATATAGGCCTTGATCCAGGAATTAAATCAATGGAAAACTCAACTTCTCGTTCTGGAGGATGTCCAGGTAAATCTTCCGTAAATACATCTACAAATTCTTTCACAACAGGTACATCCTCTATTTGAAGATTCCTTTCCTCACCCGTAGTTATTTCATTCTCTTCCTCCCCTATAATTTAATTTAGTTGAGCTATTGAGTGTGGATCTAAATAAGAGTTAGGTGGTGATGATTCTGCTCTAAAGATAAGGTGTTCCTTATCATTATCACCAAGAATCGTAACCTCTTTCTTCTTACAATAAATCTTTGCATCATAGTCCGAAAGCCAGTCCATACCGAGGATTATATCAAACTAAATCATAGGTATGACGATGAGATCAGCAGATAAAGAACATTTATGTGCTCTAATGGGGACTGATTCACAAAACTTTGTTGCAATGATACTTCCCTTAGGAGTTTTAATTGACAACTCCCTTATTAAATCAAATTGGAAATATCTAATTTTCTTAGCAAACTGGGAAGATATGAAACAATGTGATGATCCAGAATCAAATAATGCATTTTCTAAACTTGAGGAAACCATTAAATTACCTGTCACCACGTCTTTCGGAGCTTCTACCTCAGCAGTAGTGATAGCATAATCCTGGCCTTGATCCCTTGGCATTTTCTGAGGTAAGTTCTCCTGACGCTTAGGACATGCATTTTCATAATGCCCCATCTCCCTGTAATTATAGCACTGAACGTTGGTAGCTTCCTTCTTCCCCTTGCAATCACGAGCTTGGTGGCCTTTTTCACCACACTTGTAACAGACTCCCATTCCCTTCAAGCAAGTACCAGGGTGTTTCTTCCCGCATTTACCACAGGATGGATATTCATCCTTTCCCTTCTTCCCTTTATTTCCATTCCCAGATTGATCAGCAGGTCTCTTCTTCTCTTGCTTTTCTTTAAAGTCATAAGACTTAGAGAATTCCTTTTCAGTCTTGATAGCACATGAGACAATGTATTCATACGACAAAAAGGATTGTGAGACTAATGCTCGAAGGAGAAATGGTTTTAACCCATCAAAGAAACGATCAATCTTACTTCTTTGGTTACATATATAATCACCAGCATACCTTGCTATCCTTGTAAAGTTAGTCTCATACTTTGTGACATTCTCATCCTCCTTCTATCTCAGACATAGAAATTGCCTTTCCATATCTGCTCGATGGTCGCGAGGAAAGTAATTTTCTAAAAACAGATCTTTGAACTCCCTCCATTCCATATTTGATACTTCATCATCTTCCTTCATATTTTTAATCAATGACCACCATTGGTCAGCATCTCCAGTGAGGCGGTAAACTTCCATGATAACTTTTTTCCTTTCACTGCTCCCCAAAGCCTGAAATATTTTCTCTAGGGAAAATATCCATTGCTCAGCTACTAAGGGATTTGTACTCCCATTGAACGTTGGTGGTTGTTGCCTCAGGAATCGATCTAACATTGATCCTCCACGCTACGGATCAGGGTGCTCCATACGGGTAAGGTTATTATTCATAACCTGAGTAAGTTGTCCCAGTATGGTGATTAGCTGATCGGCACCAGCTGCATCACCAGCTCCACTATAATTGTCTTGAGCAGGAGGGCAATCCCTACATGGAGTGCGTGCATTGATACGGTTTCAATTTCTTCCACTAGGTGCTATTTATAAACAATGGCATAAACTAGATCAGTTTATGAATCAAAATACATAATCCCATACTTATAAAACACTTAACATAAATTGAACTATTTATGGATATAATCCATAATCATAAGAATGTTTTCTTTGAGGAAGTATATACTCATAATCCCTTCAAAATGATTTGTAAAGAAAATGAGAGTTATCCTAAGCATATCCCCCGGGAGTGTCGTAACCAAGAGTGCAGCAAGGCCCGTTGTCGTGCACCAGTTCCCGTTCGAGTCTAGCTCAAAGCGGTGTTTTCGGGTATTACCCCTAGGTACATCTGTGCCAGAGCCGCCTCTACCTGCTCGTATCCAGACATGGATGTATTGCTCAGAAAACTCACAAAATCTCTACAATACCAAAATTCTAGGAAGTTCTTCTATACTAATCCTCAAAGTTCATCTTAGGTCTACGTGCTCTAATTAGAGTTTATCTAAATCTAGATTCCAAGGTTTGTACTAAACTTCCTCTGATACCAACTGTAATGCCCCGACCCTAGTTACCTAGAGTCGGTGCATTATTACATAACATTGTCATGATCACAAAAAGATCAAATCTCGAAAGACCGATTGGTTTAGTAGTCTTGGAAACACTATATATATTCATAAGTCTTACATTACATCATAAAATGAAAAACTACTACAACAACATATTGTCTCCATAATCCACACTCATATCCCCACATAATATCCCTGCAGGTCATTAATAATTTACTTCTTCACTTCCTGGAAAAAATAAAACATAGAAAAGGGGTGAGCTCAAATGCCCAGAAAGGATAACAATATAGCGGAAACTTTCATAAATAAGAATAAACATTTAAGGCAATGTATAACTAAAACAAAATCCTTTTAAACTTGAAATTTTAACATAGTATGACATAAATAAAATGAAATAATGCCATTTACTTATTCACATGGTTATTCTACTAATCGAATAATCACATGCAGAATCAATAACCACTTTCATAATGATGGAATGCATAATGTCAGACTATCATAACCACATAGCCAAGGCCTCGTGCCAAGACTACAAATAAGATTTTGTCAAGGCCTTGTGCCCAGACACTAGTTTGTCTCATGAGACCTACCGATGCATCGAGGAGCTATAGCGGGCTCCACCCGTCACATATTAAGTCCAATGCATTCCCATATGAAAAGGTTTAAACATAACATAAAAATTCTTATTAAAACTAGCATACGAAATGTCAATACTTTCACCATAAACTATGAATGGTATAAAAATAGCACATCCATAGTCAAACATATCACAAAACCTTCAATACAATATAGAAGTTTTGTATCATAATAAATCAACTTCAAATAATCTTAAAATCCATCAAAGGATGTTGACATAGATGAAATCAAAATTCTTTTTAAAGAAATATCTCCTTTTATTTTGAAATCATTTAAGATCCATATAAAATAAAACATTTTCTTTGAAAATATTCTTATAATCTTGTAAGGGAAGCTTCGACGATTTTATAACGGCGGAAAATAACCGCACCAGCCGTATAAGTTAAAAAAACATTCTTACCATAATTCTGTCGAAAAGGTTAAAAAGCACCTTGTTTGGAAAACGACGGGAAGATTCCTTTATAAAACACTTATAAAAAGTCAAATAAGGGTATAAATGACTTTAACCCATATTCTTGTAAATAGTAAAAATGTTTTGAAATACATTTTGAATAAACATGGATGTGGATGATAAAGAGATCCCAGTAGATAATTGCGTATAAACAACCTCGGATAATGAAGAGATTGTGAAATAAACCATTACCTTGTACTTTTCCTTGGTTGGGGTAGGTTAACCTCCTGTATAATGGTGAAATAATTGTTATTAAATTATACAAGAATCATATATATTAATATGATATCATATATGATCTTTTAACATTGATTTGTTAATAATATCTTAGAATTATCGTCGTTTCGGGTGTTAACTTACTCATTTTCTTTTATATGTTTTGTTACATAAGCCATGTTTTTTGTATCTTATTCATATGAAGAATGATATCAAGTCCTTAAACATCATTTTTAAATCATCAAATGATAATTATACTTCAATGGATACGATGTAAAATGAATCTCATCGCGTTCGTGGAGACGGTAGTCCGTACGTACGCACGAGCGACAATATCATTCTTTTGATATTAAAATAATATATAAATGGATGGTATATCATATGTACATAATCATTAACATGTTATATTTATTATTTACATGAGTTACACATCATTATTATACCCATCCAAATAATAATATATTGAATAACAATTACACCACGACGTGGAGACGGTAAGCCGTACGTACGCACGTATGGTGACATGTTATTCAAAGGGTGGATAGAATACTGAATATGGTTGTACCATATTTATAATAACATCACAGTATATGTGAGATACTGGAGTTATTATTTTAGAATGGTATGAACAAAGAAAGAAGAAGTGGAAGAAGAAAGGAACTTGAAAAGGGGTGGTGAAAACATTACCTCTTCTTCGGGTTCTTCCTTTTGATTTGATCAAAAGGGCTCCTTAGGTTGTCTTTCTGATCAAACTAAGGACTCTAGGTTGTAGTGAGGGATGTTGGGAGTGTATTTGGGCAGAGTTTGGCTGAACCAAAAGGCTTTGAAGGTGTGAAGAAATGAGAAGGAGGAGTTCCCTTTTATAAGAGGGGTGAGGGGCACCTTTGGAAAAGCTAGAAATATTAATTTATAATAAATTCATATTCAGTTTCTAATGGCTCCAAAGTTGATTATTCAAAGGTTATGGTGGGGATAGGTCGAAAATAACTCAACCAATAGAATTTAGACAGGTTTGGGTACTTATATTAACCTTATCTTTAAGTATTAACTCTAAGTTAATTAGTTTCCCTTTTACAATGTCTCTTTGTATTTTTATATAATATGGTTAATAAACATACTATATACATCCAAGAGACCCCCAAGTGGTCCATTAATGATGAAAAAATCATGATATAAGTCTATTGGCCGAAACTTAGATTTTTAGGATTTTAATATTAATTAATAATATAATATTGTTTTTAAGAACTCTTTTATGTAAATTTTGACACTATTCAATAGTTTATTTTTGTGAAACTCATAACAGATTGATTACTTCGAACAAATTCAATTAAATAAATCCTAATATATAATATTATCCTAGAAAATTAGTTTAATTCATTAAAAGATTCATATTATATTTATTTGGGTATTTATAATATCAATTATTTTAATTTTTCACTATTATAGTAATTAATTCATCATCACTGTGTCATAAATAAATTAAATTATTTATTGTCTAAAAATTATAAATGAACTATAAATATGTAGGAAATATTTTTATCTGTCTAATGAATATTTATAATCTAAAATAAAACATATATAACCCTATGTAAAAATTGTTTTTCTAAAAGATATATGCTTGTGTCATTTTTGTATTCATTTTAACTTAATTAAAATAAAGTGTCCTTATCACCTACAAGTGGCACCATGGGGTTCCAAAATCGACCCAAAGATGCCTATGGTCGAACATGTATCAACCAATAAGGCTAGGACACGTTTTAGGGTAATTTAGTATTATTATAATATTTTTTTAACCCTTATTTACCGGATTTACCCTTAACCATGGTAAATAAAATATTTACCGCAGTAATTATTCAAAATGTCTAAAAATAAAATTTACCTATTTACACAATTTGAACATCCTGATTCCAAATATGGAATCCATTTTTCTAAATTCAAAACACAGAAGTGGCAGAAATTAATTTAAAATTAATTCCCGCTGTCAAAACAAAAATCGTGTTTTTAAGAGATAATAACTATCAAAAGATTGACACTTGTTTATGTTCGATTTAATTGTAAAATTATGTCCAATGACCAAAATTATATTAAATGGTAAAAATATATTCTAAATATACTTTGAAACCACTCATATTCATAATTTATCACTATTAATTATTTTGATTAGAAAAGTTGTTTTTAATTAAAATTTAGTAATTTTCACTATTCATCAAAATATGAAAGTTATCTGAAATGTACCAAAATTTCACCTTAGGCTAAATTCGATATTAAGAATCCAAAAATGAAGTCCATTTTGAAATATAAAATATATATAATTTCAAAAAGTAGGTATTACTATTCATAACGGCTAGTTTGATTGGTTATGGTGTGTTAGAACTCGGTGTTGCGTACAACACACGCTATCACATTATTCAAAGAGAAGCGTACCGTAGAAGCTTGGGGTGTTACATTCCACCATCGTCCTCTCAACAAGTCAATAGACCTATTTGGTCTAACCTTCTAAATCCAGGAATATTTCCAACTCTTATCCCAATACATGATGCATCTACTTCCAAAGCATCAACTTCTAAGGTACCTGATAAACCACATGTTCCTGTTGGGAAACACAGACCTTTGGATTAAAAGTATGATGTATTGAAAAACATGCCCCAAGTACGAGCCATGTTATCAATTAAGGATGCATTGAATCTGTAAAAGGATCTTCGGGAGGCACTCATTGAGGATTTGTCAAGTCCTCAGGAGTTTGAAACTGAAATTGTTGCAGTTGAAGCCTACCATGTAGAGAATAACCCTACAGAATTCCATGTAGTGATATCTTTCATAGATGAAGATGAAGAATATGTCGTGCATGGTCATATTATACCTTTTATTTATCTGGCAAGGTCAATGGTGTAGACATCCAAGAGCATTCATTGAAAATGGTTCAGGAGTCAACCTCATCCCCATTTTTACACTTTGTTGATTTGGACTCATCGAATCTGATTTATCTCCTTCTACTTTAATGTTTCTAGGGTATGATAAAAATGAACAAGACCCACTGGGTGAGATTACACTCAGAACTCAGTTTGGTGACCTTTTATCCAATTTAGATTTCCCGGTTGTTGATCACGATACAACCTTCAATATTTTGCTTGGAAGACCATGGCTACATCAACATGCGGCTATCCCTTCATCATACCATCAATGTCTTAAATATTGTTTCAATGGTCAAATTGGGACATTGTATGGTGATAAATCTCCATTCAAGACATCTGAATTTCAATATATTGACGCAGAATTCTATCACATGAAGGGAGATGATAAATCCACAACAAGGGAGGTTACCAAAGTTAATGTTCCATTTGGTTTGGAAAAGATTCCAGTAAATCCATTTACACATGTGAGTTAATATTATGTGTTGCCTATCAGTTAAATTGACAGGATAGACACAAATCAAAATACTCTTATGGAAAGATCCATAATGTTAATTATGGCAGTTGAGCCAGACAACATGGGAGAAATTGGTGACCCACAAAGCTGGGATGAAAGCTCAAATGGGGATGTCTTCATTTCATCCGCTGAAGTTCAGCAAGTCTATACATCGCCAACCAAGCCAAAAGAAGTTATAGAAATTCTAGAGGTGAATGATGATGTCGATTCTCAATCCATCAACTCCTCTTTGTTACCCAGGGAAGACCCTTTATCATCAATTGGGTCAGAAATGGAAGCTTCCTCTTCAAGATGATCAAATTTTAACATCTCTTCTGATCATGAAAATTCTACTTCATCATATACTATGAAAGTAGAAGAAGAAGAAATAACACATGTTGAAGAAGAAGAGGAAGATGTCAGGGATGATCCTACAAAATTTGAAGAGTGTATCTCTACCACCGTGGATTAACTCAGATAAATAAATCTGGGTACAAAAGAAGATCCACACCTCACTTTAATTAGTGCGGCCATGACTCTTGAAGAACAAGAGATGTATATTTCATTTTTAAAGAATAATCGAGATATATTTGCATGGAATTATACAGAGATTCTTGGGATTGATCCGTATGTTGCTAGTCATCGTTTGGATTTTCCAGAAGAACATCAAGGATTTATGCAAGCCGTGAGAAGAACACACCCAACTTACACATCCAAAATTGAAAATGAAGTGGATAAGATTATCAAATATATCTTCATCAGAGAAGTTCAATATCCCATTTGGTTGGCTAATATTGTCCCTATGAAGAATAATAACGGACAAATTAGAGTTTCCATCAATTTCAGAGATCTTAATCGGCATTGTCCTAAGGATGATTTTCTAGTTCTGATCACAGAACTTTTAATCGATGCAACAGCTGGCTATGAAGCACTTTCCTTCATGGATGGATATTCTGGATATAATCAAATCCTAATGGCTCTAGAAGATGAAGAATACACAGCCTTCAAGTCCCCTTAGGGTGTGTTTTGCTATCGGGTAATGCCCTTTGGCCTAAAGAATGTTGGCACAACATATCAGCATTCCATGGATCGTATCTTAAAATCCTTTTTAGGAAAGTTTGCTGAATGTTATGTGGATGATTCGGTGGTCAAATCCAAAAAACATTCTAATAACATGACTGATTTAGTAGTCATATTCCGCAATCTTTGACAACATAATTTGAAGATGAACCCCTTTAAATGTGATTTTGGGGTAACCTCAGGAAATTTTCTCGGCTTTATTGTACGCCATTGTGGTATCGAAGTCGATCCTGAGAAGACAAAATCAATACTTGGTATGTCACCTCCTCAAAATTTGAAATAATAGAGATTAATTCAAGGACACTTAGCCTATATTCGTAATTTCATCTCCAATTTGACAGGAAAACGTTTACCCTTCACCAAATTGATGAAGAAGGGAGTCACTTACCAGTGGACTGAAAAATTTCAAGAAGCATTCGATATTCTCAAGAAGTATCTCTTGAGTCCACCGGTATTAATTCCACCTGTTTAATGAAGGACACTTATCCTTAATGTGACAGCCTTAGAGCGATCATTGGGTGCCTTTCTTTCTCAGAAGAATGACATTGTGAATGAAAACAGCCTCTACTATCTCAGTAGGACTATGCTTGAAGAAGAAACCTGATATTCAAGTATTGAGAAGAGCTTCCTAGCATTAATCTTTGTAGTTCATAAGTTGAGACACTACCTGAAACATCACGAGTTCCAATTGGTATCTTGCAGTAACCCACTAAAATTCATCCTTAGTCGTCCAATGCTTATAGGACGTCTGGAAAGGTGGGCAATTATTTAGCAGCAGTTCGACATTCAATTGTGACTCAAAAGGCAATAAAGGGACAAGCTCTAGCTGATTTCCTTTCTGAACACCCTTGAGTAGAAGATACATCTTCGGATATTGAACATCCTGATGAGGATGTATTCTCTATTCAGGATGATCTTCATACATGGGAAATGTACTTTGATGGTACTTCCAGAAGTCCAATAGGAAGGAAAATGGAAAATCCTAAATTCAACAAATTTGTCTTAGGAATTGTGCTCATTTATCTAGAAAAGGCAGTGTGACCCTATTCCTTTTCATTGTTGGGAGGCGGTTCAAATAATGAAGCAGAATACCAAGCTCTCATCGCAGGCTTGGAGTTGGCGCTTCAAGTATAAGTGAATCACTTAAAAGTGAAAGGTGATTCGGACCTGGTAATCAAACAATTTAATTGGTATTATGCAATCAGAAAAGAAGAATTGATCCATCTGTATGATTATTTCAAAGAGTTAATTGTAGAATTTCCTATGGAACTGACATTTTCTTATGTCCCACGATCACAAAATGCTCAAGCTAATGCACTAGCTAATATAGCCACAGCTCTGGTAGATCCAAATCAGGACGAGACAACCATCAGTATTGCCCACCATCGTACAATTTCACCTTATGTTCAAACCAGAACATAGGAAATCAATGAAATTAGTCCCATTTTTGAACCATATGGTCATACTACATGATGGATGACACCTATCAGAGAATACCTTCAAAATGGAACACTTCCACCTGATAGAGCTAGGAAATAACAAATCCAGCGACGTGTGGTCAATTTTACTCTTTATGACAGCCCAGATCACCTAGAGAAAGTTCTCTACAATCTTGGTTTTAATGGAGTTCTCTTCAGATGCATTGGTGGTGAAGAGACAATGGATCTCATGAAAGAAGTGCATGCACGAGTCTGTGGTGCCCACCAGTCTGGACATAGACTATCTGATCAAATTCGAAGGCTTGGGTACTTTTGTCCTTCAATGATACAAGATTGTGTTGATTTCACAGAGAAGTGTCATTAATGCCAAGAACATGCAAACTTTATTCATTAGACCCTAGAGTGGATTCATATAGCTAAATACTCGTGGTCGTTTGCCACATGGGGAATGGATGTGGTGGGACCTTACCCTTCAGCTACAACCAAGAAGTTTATGTACATTCTCACCGCTACTAACTTATTTTACAAATGTGAAGAGGAAATAACTCTCAAGGAATTTAGTACTAAAATCATTGTTAGCTTCATCAAGTCTAACATCATTAACAGATTTGGTGTCCCTCATACCATATTGATGGACAATGGAACCAACTTCTGTTCATCCGAGGTGAAGAAGTTGTCTCAAGAATACAACATGAAATCCAATCATTCATCTCAATATCATGCAGCGGCCAATGGCCAGATAGAAGACTTCAACAAGAATCTTTTAAACATACTGCAAAAGACGGTGGATAAAGATAAGAAGTCATGGTCTGACAAACTCTTTCATGCTTTATGGTATTATCATACCACCACCCGCACTCAAATGCGGTCAACTCCATATTCACTGGTATATGGAATGGAAGCCGTCTTTCCAATTGTAATTCAATTACCTTCGCTCAGAGTATCCATTTGTGGTCAGTCATATACAGATTAACAATCTCAAAAGCGATTTCATGAATTGGACTGGTTAGATGAAAAAAGAATGTACACCTTGCACAACGTGAAAGTCCACCATAATAAAATAGCACTAGATTTCAACAAAAAAATTTGTCTTTGTTCATTCATTTAAGGAGAATTGGTATTGGTTCTAAGAACTCCAATGATACCAGGAAAGAAACCTCCCATGCTTGAGCCCAAATGGGAAGGATCTTATTCGATACATATGGTCTACTCCAAATGGAACATATTCATTAATCTCAATGGATGGAGAACTTATCACTACTTCAACCAATGCCAGATTTCTGAAGAGGTATTTTGTATAAACACCAAATACACTATTAACGGTCCATGCATATGACCTTAAACTATTTACATGTCACATATGTCCAAGAAGATGTTAAACTGCACCGTCCATGGTCCATGCATATGACCTTAATGTATTTGCACTTTCGTCCAACACAACGTTAAACTGTGACATCCTAGCTACATGACGCTAAACTGTATAGAAGTCCCTTACGTCCAGAAAGACGTTAAACTTCACCATTATGGTCTATGCATATGAACTTATATTATTTTCACTTTCGTCCAACATGACGTTAAACTGCAAAAAAGTACCTAATACGTCCAACATGATGTTAAACTGTGTCCTCTTTTGTACTTACTGCATGACATTAAACTTCATTGTCCCCCTTTTTGTCCAGCATGACATTAGACTGTATTGTCACCATCATCTTAGCAACAGCATGTTAAACTATACAGTACCATTATTGTCTAACATGACGTTAAACTGTGTCCCTTTAATACATCCTAAATGACATTAAACTATATTTTGTCCCTGCTACATGACACTAAACTGTGTAGCACCAATAGTCCTAACTGAAAGACTTTAAACTACACAGTCCCCTCATATATCCTGCCCGACATTAAACTGTACATTGTTAAGGTTGTTTATTCCTCTTGTTTCCCACACCGAGTATGACTCACGTGATCTTAGAGTAAACTTCAACCATAACACACTCTCAAGGTAGCTAACCATGCGTAATTCCCAACAACATTTTTTAGGTCATTGTCCCCAAGAATAACTTGACCACTAATTCATTCTTTAATTGAACTATATAGACTTTATTCCTTGCCTTATAGGCTGTGTACGTAGGTAACCTCCCAAGGTTCAAGACCAAAACAATTCTCTTCACGTCGGTTCACCTCCATCTCATACAATGTTGATTCGTGAAACCGCCCCCAGAACAAATATTTTTACATTGGTTCACCATTTTCCTTACTATATGACAATAAACTATACTACACCTTTGTCATGTATGAAACTAAAATACAATATTCATTGATACCCACACCTGAGAGGGAATCATTATTTACCTTGATTTTCAATAATGTTATATTCTAAAGACTACATGCATACATGGCAATGCCTGATCCTTTTATTTTGGGTCAAACCATCATTGCACTAAATTCCCCTTTTCACCCTTCACATGTACAACCCAAATCTATACAGAGGGTATTTCTAGATCTACTTGGGCTTGATTCCAATCTTTATGGGATACGTAGAATGTTTGAGTGTCCCTTGAAATCAATCCCCAAGTCTTTGGGCCTAACCCCAAATTCCACTTTCAGTCCCTTGGCTGAAAGGTCCCCATGAAAACACACACTGTGTATTCATTATTATGGTCTGAGCTCTATGACCCTAAACTAAGATCTCCCATACTTTCATCCCACATGACGTTAAATTGTATTTCAAGAACTACGTATGGCTTGATTCCCATCCTTATGGGATACGTAGTGAAGTCCAACATTTCAATTCAGGACCCAGCCACAACATGATTATGGTTAGCATTAATCTGTGTATCTCTACATACATTGGACAAAACCCATTTTTTATGTGTCATAATCCTGACCATAAATATGTTTAGATCTTCATAACCCTTTTCCTAATTTCTAGTCACAAAATGTTCAATTTCTGAGAGTTCGTTTACTTAACTATGCAGCACGTTCCCTTAGGAGGCCTTGCATAAGTAGTCTACATAACGGACCTGTCAACCAAACGATGCTATTTTTTAACAATGCAGTCAATTCCCTTAGGCGGCCTTTCATTATTCAACCCCCTAACGATTTTGTTAAATATTGGTAACTTCATTCTTGGGAATAAAACCTCTTTTTTCTTTAGTTGTCTTTAACGACAATATGTAGGGATCCACCAAAAAATAGCCATCTTTAATATATTTTTCTCATAATATTTTTCATGTTCTGAAAGTATTCAAGTCTATGGTTTATATTTCCCTTCCCTATGTTTGGGTCAGACCTTCATAGGAGTTACATTCATCCAGTTCTAAGAAAATCTTGTATAGAAATATCTTCTCCATATTCAAGTACCTCTCTCCATACAGAAAACTCTATTCTTTGGAAAATTCGAATCCCCATAAACATTCAATGGCTTTTTAGTAGTAGAAAAGTAAATTTCTGATAGTTCTTTTTCTTGACTATGCAGCATGTGCCCTTAGGCGGCCTTGTATAAGTATTCTATATAACGGACCTGTCACCCCAAAGATACTATTATTTTACAATGAAGCCAATGCCCCTAGGTGTCCCTATATAATTCAACCCCCTAACGGGTTTGTTAAATACTGGCAACTTCATTATTGGGAACTACTTCTTCTAATTCCTTTTATCCCTTTTTCATATCATTCATCGGATTCAAAATTTCTGAAGTCATCGTTTACATATTTTCCCTCTACTTGAGTGCGGTAATATGTTTTCAGATAAATTTTCAAGGAATTGAGTCAATTCTAATCCATTCGGTCATATATATTTCAACCTTAAACATTATCCTTTTTATGTTCGACGTGCATGACTTTAAACTGCCCACAAAAGACAAGGTAACTCTAAATAAAAGTCACATTCCAGATCACTAAACATACATATTGTATGATTTAGGTAATATTGAGCAATTAAAAAATTCAATGTTTGTAGGGTTATTTATAATAATCCTAGTAAAAATCAAACTATGCTTACCAGGCCCATTGGCTTAGGTAAAAATTTAAAGTAGGTAGTAGGATGAGTGGGCTTCTTCTTCTTGGATCCCTTCTCCTTCGATCCCTTCTTCTTCAGCTTCATCTCCTTCGTCTCCTTGGGCTCCTTCTCTTAATTATTGATAAGAAACATATTCATCCACTCCTATGGAAGAATATCCTTTCATGAATTAGTTAAGGAGGTCCTTTAACTGTTGAGCTTATGGAAGATTTTAAATAATTCCCGAGCTAAAGCCGGAGTCTTCTCTGAATCATTCCAAGTTACCTTGGGAGGGATGAATTCATCATACATATCACCAAAAATTGGATCCCCTGAGATCTTTTGTACATCTCATAGACTGATTCCCACTTCTCCATGAGTCAGATGGAAAGAATTGGTTTCTGGGCTCCAATGGCTGAGTATCCCCGGCATGAAGTTATCATGTTTGTAAACATATGTTTTCCCAACCCATACGGCTTCGTATATCGCAACTCCTTTAAAATCCTCAACAAAATATGCATAGGTTTGTCGTACCCAGTATGCCCACATCAATGTTGGCTTCACACCTCCTCTAGGAAGAAAGTCCCAACTTCTCTTCCAGCCTTTGGATTGACCCATCTGAGAGTTTCAGAATATTGAGGGATAAAAATGTGGTTGCATCTCGGGCTTATGAGGTTATTAGATCTGGTGTACAAGGTATATGATGCATCATATGGGCCTTCTCCACTATTACAACATTTATAAATTCTCCTCCATATGAGATATTTTCTGAAGAAAAATTGGTGTAGTTCTGAAACCAAGAAATTGGGAGATAGTTCTTTGCCTCTGGATTGGTAACTTCTCGTAGATGACCATATCCATACAAAGGAAGATAAATGCTCTGGGGGAAGTCACGATGATACTTCTTCAAATACATAGCCAATTCTGGGAGAGTGCTCTCGAATACGGTGTAGTAATCATGGCCAATGATGATCATCATATCATTAAGTCTCTTGCTTTCCAGTTCATCAGTTGTTCCGATTCTCTTGGGAGCCAGTGAATCTGCACAAAAGTTGAATAAATTAACTCTTAAGTAAGTTGATTTTTCATAAAATTTGTAAAAGAATTCAGAAAAAATGGAAAAGTCATTAAGGCACACAATTCTAATTTTGGCGCGCAAGTATGGATGTGTTGTGAATGTTTTTGGCGCACAAGTCTCACCGTGCAAGTCCTATTACCTCTATAGCCAGCGTGCTCAACACTTGTGCGCCGACCTCTGTGCACTCAACACTTGCGCACCGCATGTCCCTTGGTTTTCATCTTTTCCTCAGAATAACATCCTCTTTTCTTTCAGATCCAACACTGAGGGGGGACTTTTGTTGACGCTCATTTTCATCACATTGTCTAAACGAATGGAAAGAAAAATGCCTTATCATAATGGCATTCATCATTTGAAGAAAACATCAAAAATTGACAAAGGAATGAACAAGGAGTTATTTACACTTGGGTCACGTAAGATCCACCAAGGTCGCACAATTATACTTGCACGCCACCCAGTGGTCGCGTAGGTGACTTGTGCTCCCTCTTTGAAATTTCGCCCAGGGTCTCTCTAGCCTATAAATACCCCTATCGGCCCCCCATATTTGAAGACGAAAAAATTCCAGAACCTCAGATTTGAGCTCCCGGCACCCTAGTCTCTTATCAAAGCTTTTGAAAACTTCTAAGGTAATTTATTACCTAGAAAGGAAGATCTACAGAGGGGGAGGAAGGCCTAAGTTTTGAAAGTCATAAACACATGCGTGCCTAAGTGGCCAGCCCTTAAGAGAAATGGTCACACTTGCGCGCCGCCTTGCTCCTTCACCAGAACTTGCACACCACCCTTCTGGAAGCCCCTAGGGATAGCACTAAGGGCTTGATCCAAGTCTCTCCCAAGTATTACCCCAAGGGTTAAAAGTCGTGCAAGTACCTAGGTGTCGCGCAGGTATACCTACGCGACCAAGACTTGCGCGCCCACACAGTACTTGCGCGCCCACCGAGACTTGTGTGCCCCTTTCTTTTTGGGTGCCACTTCCTGCGCATTTCACCCCTCCTATACCTATCCACCTATCCTCTTCAAGATTAAGCCCTCAAGAACTCTATTCAAAGCCATTAATGGAAATATTTCTTGATTGGATTCTTTATTTTAAAGGAATTCTGTGCAAACATCTCTCAAAACCTAGTGATTTACTTATATTTATGTCACCAAGGTTAGAGATTTCATTCATTTTTAACCTCATTCATTAAGACGAGAGGATCTATTACTTGGGCTTCCTTTTTAGAAGTAATCCCTAGTCCATGTTCTCTTAATTTGGGCCTCCTTTCTAGGAGTAATTCACAGTCTAAGTCCCCTAATTTATTCATCCTCCTCGGGGGTAAGCCCCAGTCATAATTTCCCAAGTATAGGCTTCCTTTTCACGAGTAAGCCCCAGTCTCAAATTTGGGAACCCTCCTCCGGAGTAAGCTCCAACCATAATTCCTTTAACCTAGGTTTTCTTTCCAGGAGTATTCCCCAGTCTCAAATATGGGCATCCTTATTAGGAGTAAGCCCCAAGTCCCTTAATTTTCAAATCCCTTTAACCTGGGCCTCCTCCTTAGGAATAAGCCCTAGTCTTAATTTCTATTAACCACTATTAATCTACTTTTTGGTCTGGGCTTCCTTCTTAGGAGTAAAACCCAATCATAAGTCCCCTCCTAATTCAGGCATCTTCCTCAAGAGTAAGCCCCAAGTTAGAGTATCCAAATCTCCATAAAGTACATATACCTTTATGGCCTTTATTCCTGGATTTCTTCCCTGAAGTAAATATTAGTCTTCATCTATTTAGGAAGTCATACATACATAAGTCCAAAATCATTTCTTATGATTTCATCTTTTATGTCACAATTGTCTAGTTTTACCAATACCTCTTGTTCCTCACACTGAGCCCGACTCACGTGAGCTTAGAGTGTAAAAGTAATTATGACATCTTTCTTTGAGCCATCAATCATATATAAACATCATACTCCCTTACTCGAACTATGTGGGTTCTGATTCATTTTCTAAATAATGGATACGTAGGTAGCCCATCTGCGGGTACGATCCCAACTATGAAATAATCCATGTCCTTCTGAATGACAATAAACATCAAGTGCCCCACTGAGTGGATTTAAAACTAGAATGGTCATCATAATGACCAAGAGACTTTTATATAATGTATTAAAGGATACCATTGACTAAGAATCTCTAACAAATACAGATGATTATCTGTCGATGAAGAACCTCAAATATATATATAAGATTCTCTAAATTTCCTACATATCAATCATTGACTGTCAGATCTAAAGGAAAGATCATTTTATACTTGGTAATTTAATAAGGATTCACGAACATAACTTAAATCTATAAAGAGAGTCCTGGAGTAGACAATAATTCCCCTCAAAAAGGTTTGACGAGTCCGACCTCCCATCATCTCGACCAATGAAAACTCCTAAGCCTCATTAGTCCAAAACTAATGAGCACCTACCTTTGGAAAGTAGGTCCAAATGGATATGGAATCATTGGATGTTTCCAGTTCTACGAACAAACCCGTTAGAAACCAATTGGAATGTTTGAACCATCAATCAATGAGGTCATCCCCAATTCTATAGGAAACATCAACCTAACTATGCAAATACCCCATTTTCCCTAGTTCTCATGCATGGTTGGCACACAGTATAGAAAACCATGCGGCCAAACCATATATAAGAACATTTCTGGATAAAATGACCATTTCACCATCAATGATCTAATTCATCCTCCTGCTTCCTCTTAATACACTTTCCAATGGGATTATCCTTCTTTCCCCCCATTTTCTTCTTTTTGATGTCCTATGAATTTTATTGAACGATCTCCATCAACTAAGATCTAATAGATTTTATTTTAATCACATTGTATGTGCAACGGTAAGTACTCAAGTCTGTTTAATCTTTTATTATTATCTATTACACTTGATCAAGTTATCATGGGGGGACCATTTTCCCCATTTTATCAGATCTACTCAATTCTAAGCTAAATCTAAAGATGATATCAGAAGAGGAGAGTTGTACGACACAAAGTTGGGTGGGTTATAACTTATCCCTCAAGTTCATTTATTTTGGAATTGTATTGTGGGGAATGTCAATTCATTGGGTGCCATTTATAGAATTTATATGCCATGATTATAATCATTAGAATCATATGGTTATCATGTTTCTAAATATTTTATTAATTATCGTTGTTTATGCCCACAATGCCCAATATCCCATGTAGGATGTTATTCTGTTGTTGAGTTTGTAGTGTTTTGACATTTTTGAGCCATAGTTTGGATGTGCTCGAGCTTGGCCACAAAAATGATAAGACAAATTATAATAAATTCTTGTTGATTCATGTAATGGTCAAGGGAACATTCCACGTAACCTCTACTTGACCCTCCCATGGTAACTACTTCAATTGGACAACTAAATATGAAAGGGAAATTGGATGGCATAATAAGAATATGACTTGACTAGATTAAATGTGAATGAATACTTGGTTTCACGCCTATATAACCCTTTACCATGTTAATGGATGATTTTAATGTGAACCTTATGTATTTAATATGCATTAAATTTATTAAATGAATTGGTTCATTCATCATGTCCTTGTTACAATAATGAAAGTCAAGGAATGAACAAAATAAATTTATTGATTAGTTAAGAGTTGATTGAAAGGTTTCATGCTCAATTAGCCTGGTCACACTAATGAAATGATATGACAAAATTATATGAATTGTTATATTGAATCATTATAAAATAGAATTTTATTGACTCTATATCACCTTCGATTACATAGATAATGCCTTGAGCCCTCAGGAACCCCATTCTGATACAAGGATGCATCTTTCTTTGGATGCGACCCACATAGATCCCAATCATTGTCTATCATTGGATACAGGGTATGACACTATAAGATCCCCAAAATATTATTTTAGTTTTCCTTGAATACACAACTTGGATCCATCATTGACAAGTAGGTACCATGGTTTAAGCCCCTTCGGTCCCAGTCATTGCTTAGCCCCATTTTACCTTGGATAACCCCTTGGTTTTGGTAAGCATACTATTTTGGAATTCATTAGACAATGATCCTTTGATTACACTCTTACCACTTAGATAGGCTAGATTAATTACTGTGTTTGTGACCCTTGAGGTCTATGTTGCCTGGTTTATTACCTTGGAACCTCATTATTAAATATCATTACAGGATTCCTTGTTACATCATAGAACCTTCACAATTGTTAACATGTGGCATATTTATAAACTGGAAAGAATCAATTAATGAAGTATTTATATTTTTAAACACTATCCAAGGGATGAAGTCGGTACTTGGGTATTTAGTTACATCGTATTGCTTTAATTTACATATATATTCTTTCACTTTGTAACACTTCCATTACCGAGGACTGATGCACACTTTTGGTAGTGGCCCACTGCGATTTATCTCACACCCTATCCAGGCATCATTTGGTACCTAGGGTAGAAAAAATGACTGTTGGTGTCAATAATGTGACACATAAGGATTTGAACACTTGATTATTTGTAGTTTTTGATGGATCCTGATAGAAGAGAACCAAAATGGTGCTCTGGATTCATGGTATAGTATTTTGATTTACATTATACTTTTTCGGAACATGTTCTTCCTACTGTCTCGTATCCATGTTTTCTAGTTGTTTAGATACATGACATATCAACATCAGTTTATTTATATTATTCCAATTATTTTTGTTATTTTTAATGTAGTCCATATTTTTTATTGGCCTTATGTTTACTAATATTTATTTTCCTATTTACATATGTTTATATATATATGATGTGCTACACTTTGGTAATAAATTCATAGTATGTCCACAGAAACACCCTAGTTCATTGCTGGTAGTCATAAGCCTATTGAAATTGGGGATATTACCATGAGGCCATGTGGCCAACCAGACTTGGTTCACCCATTATGAGGAATACAGGACTGAGAAGTCAATATATATGATATTTAGTTTTCCAAAACTGATGATGAAGAATTCAAAACTCACACTATAAATGTTTATAAGAGAATAAGGAGTTCACATAGGCATCCCACTTGATGCTCATAGATGTTTTACAAAGTGTTTCACCTACTATGGTGTATCAACTACTTATTTGTTAAGAATATAAAACAGGTTGTTTAAGGAGTAATGTATCCTATCCGAATAGAATAATAGTTTATTCATCATTTATTTTTTGATGTTTGTGAATATAGGGTGGGAATATATCCACTTCACATGAAAAATCAGTTAGATTAGTTTTTCGGGTGAATTAGAATTTTGTCTCAGTACAATCTTTGGATTAGACCTGTTTCGGTGGACCATGTAAACATAATTTTCACCTATCTTTTATTATTTTATTTATTTATGTTTACTATGATGAAGAGATATATGTTTCAATTAAAAGAGGGGAAATATTTTTTATAAGAGCTGATCTATTGAATTTACAATATCTTGATTCATCCCACTTGGGTATTAACCTTGATTTGGACCAACATATGTGATTCATTCATTCAATATAGATAATAAATATCTTTATTAAATTTTTTTTTTCTAATTTCAGAATGTCTAGTGGGTGAAGAAGTGGTGTGACTTGACTAGTTTAAAATTTACAATAATATAAATATTTAATGAGGAGAAAAATAAATATGAGTATAATGAATATTTATAGTGTTTTCTATTGTAAAATAATCGTACATCTTCTTTTCACGTCTCTGTGCTCAGGGAGAGAATTAAGAGATTATATAATACATGAATTTTTTATGTTGTTAACTAATCATTACAACCATCCTTTCCTAGTGAATGAAAAACCATATAACAACATAATAATTAATGGGGAGTCATTGCACAATACAATACATACCTTTTCATTGAAGGTGTAACAAACACATTCATTCATTTTAAGGGAGGTATAATCGAATGAATTTTTACATCAATGAAAAAAATAAGCCCAAACAAACACCCAACATGGTATGATAGAAAATTATAATGTCATAGAAACAAGTTAATTAATGGGGAATTAGGACATATTTGAGGTTTTTTATAGCTCTTGGATGATTGGTTTATTTCAACATAGTATATCAGAGAATTCATATCAGTTATCATAGTATATATTCCACTGTATATGGAACCATATTGTTTCATCTTAATTTAATATTTAATTCTTCCATTTAACTTGGTCGATAACTATTTAAATATTTTTTCCTTATTCATCATGTTCAAATTCATCATAGACATTCAATATTTTATTCATAAAATATCTCTTAAAATATTCATTATTCAACGATAACAAACCGCTTTAGAGTAAGTCAATATATCTTTAATATCCATGCAGTTTTTTAAAATAATCATACTAATAACAGTAATAATATAGCATTAAACTTTCTAAAATGTCAATAAAATTATATCTTTTGAAATATAAAATATTTCTAATTAAAAAACATACCCATATTATCAAACATAAATTCAAATAGATAAGGTCGTATCATTTGGTAAATAAATCTACAACACTAGTAAATATTACTTTATTCCAAAATGTACGATTTCATTTACATCATAAGGATTTCATTTCATAATTCATTTATTTTGTAACACTTATAAATATTCATATGAATTTTAAAAAATTATTAAGATATAAAAACCTAAATTATTTTCCTATATATTTCAATTTGAAAGATATTCATTCATTTTGAAAGATTATATCGATAATCTATATGAATTTCACTTTACTACATAGCAATTATGAGTTAGGATTATTTTCAAATCATCATTTCATAAGAAATAATTACAATATCATATGAATTTTAATATTGATAAATAATTATCTACAAACCATTGTTAGACTTTTACTCTAGAGCATAGGAATATACCCTTTGTAAAAACATAAAACTTCCCAAAATAATATTATAAAACAATTAGAAAACATAATAAAACTAAATAGTTTTCAAATTATAAAAATAAAAAAATATAATAGGGAAATTGTTGAATCCAATGTTCATCTATGGTCTACCACTATTTTGTAATTGAAAAACAAATCAATTAAAATATTAAAATTCTCTACTTTTGTAATTAAATAAATGATAAGTATAATTTAAATAAATATTTTTCAATTTTTTCATCTTTTCAAAATAACCCTCCCAAATATGACATAAAAAAATAAAAACACTAACTTTTTTCATAGTAGTAAAATGTATCGAAACATTTATAAGTTGAAATAATAAAAATATGAATATTAGAAATCGATTAACATAATAACTTAAATATATATTCCATAATATAAATTTTATATTATATCTTCTAAATTAATTAATATTTAAAAAAAAATAAGAACTAAAAAATTTCATTAATATTAAAATATCAATAACTTCACAATGATTACACCATTCTCTTTATCTAAAATAGATATAGTAGGTAAAATTCATAATTTCTAATAACTCTTGTTAATTATAGAATAAAATATTGAAACTTGATCTATGAAAACACATATAAATAAAATAATAATAATAATAATTTAAACATCCAACATGATAAGTTCAAATATATTATTCTAAAATATCACTACAAAAAAAATTTTAAAAAAAATATCTTCTAACTAAAAATATATAGAAACATATTCGAAACTAATATATTCATTATAAATATGATCTTGGATAAAAAGATATATTACTTATTTTTTTGTTCTAAAATAGAATAAAGTATTCTATAAAATAAAAAAATCTAAATAAATTTTAGAAAAAATATAAATCATTTTAATATAAGTATTAATATCTGATAGATCTAATCTAATCCGTAAATACTAAAGAAATATATTTTTGTCTCATATTCATCTTCATTTGTAGGCAATGAAACTATTAAATATTTCATTAAACTCTAAGAAACTAAACTATTTCCTAAAAAGATTCAAATAGAAGAGGTATTATTTCATTCAATTTTCATCCTTCAATATTAAAATATCAATAAACCGCCATTTCAAAATTATTATTTCTAAGATATAAAACCACGATTGTTTGTTCCTTTAATAAAAATAATAATTCATGTAACAAATTTAAACTCGAATTCTTTCAAATCATATTTTAATATTACACGCATATAGATAATAAACATAATACCAGGTCTACTAGTTATCAAATGAAATAGGTATCCTTGCATGCCTTTGAAAACATTAATATCAACTGGTTAAGTTTGAATCTATTATCTAATTTATCATCATAATTTAAATGATTAAGTAATATAATATCATTTATTGAATTGTCTTTAGTCGTAATAATAATTACAACACTCCTATAAGAATCATATAAAATTTATCAGTTTCTCACTCAAAAAAATTATTGAATAAAGATTCACTAGATGATCCAAAAATAATATCATCAACATAAATATAAAGAATAAATATATGCTACGAATGGATTTTTAAGAGAAAACTAAAGTAAACTTTTTATTTAACAAAACCATTATTCAAAAGATACCTAGGTAATATTTCATACAATACAAGAGGGCCTACATATGTTAATAGATATATTTTGAATGTTTTAAAACATGATCAGAATACTTATTATGCTCAAAAATAGGTTTCAGTTGTACAAACACATCATCATAAATGATTCCATTTAAAAATAGTGTTTTCACATCCATCTAAAAAAGATATAAACGATGATGTGTGACATAATCGAATAAAATTCAAATAGATTCCAATATTTAATTAGGATTAAAAGTATCATCTAAATCAATTCATGATTCATGACATAAAAATATATAAGTATAAATAATACTTTTTTCTTTATAATTTTTCTAGTTTAATGAAATTTATTTTTGAATATTCACTTATTTCCATGTTTATAAATAAATATTTTCATTTAAATATAGTCAATAATTTTTTCAAAAACTGGTTAAAGTTATAATTCATGGTCAATAAAAAATTATACCCTTTCAAATTTTTTAAATATAATTTTAATGAAATATTATATATAAATGAAAAAATAGAAAAAAAATTCTTAATGAATATCTAGTTGGAATTATTAAATTAGAATCTCCAATAATTGTATTGAGAGGATGAACTCCATGAGTTTCTCAAATTCTATGATCTAAATATTTATGCAGATATTCAACATCTTTTCTTAAATTCTTCAAATATAAATTTTCTAAAATATTCATCATTTTATTCAACAAAATAATTCTATTTTAAATATTTATCATTAAATTCTAAATGAAATGATTCTCCAAAAAACCATACACATTATATTAAAAACGTTATATTATTTATATACACTATAATAACATTTAAATATAACTTCTTCTTACATAGAATAAAACTTGTTGAAATAATCATTAGTATTAAGGATAAAGACATTACAACCATAAATCATAAAATATCCAGTTTTAGATACTCTAATTTCCATAATTCTTATGTGGACCTCCTTAAAATGGGACATATAAGAATCCTTCTATGAAGCATAACCTTAAATATATATATCTTTTTATAAAAAATACATAGAAAAATTGAATTCATACTACATAGTTCTGGTATTGTTCTTACTTTCATATACTCCATTATGATTGGGTGATCTGTGTGCTTAGAAACTATAAAAATAAAAGTTCATGTAAAAACATTCCCAACATCAAAATTCTGAATTTAATAACCTATATCACTATAAATATAAATTATAAAATTTCCATCATAATCATTAACATTTTTAAAGTAGAAATAAACTTTTTAATGTTTCACCATTTTTGAATAGAAAAAAATCCATGCAGATCAAATAAAATCATTACTAAAAAAATTGTTTCATACCACTATGATATGAAATATGAATATATCCAAATAAATATAAAATAATGAACTACTGAGCTATAACAACTTTAATATCTATAATTCTTTTAATGTCTTCTTTTTATTATTTTACCTTTATGTTTGAATCACATACCTGATTTTTACATATTTTAATTTCAAAAAACATTATTATTTTTCAATGTTTTATAAATTTTTTTTAGATAAATGTTCATTTGACCATGTCTTTTATCCCATGAAATATCATATATCTATACAGTATTAATAATATTCACATTTTTATCAGTTATTGTATAAAAATCAATGGAATAAATACTATCATTTCCAAAAGCATAATGTAATATATAATAATTTTTTTAAAGAATGAATTTATCATTAAGAAATATTAAAAGTATTTCATCACAATATAATTGATATATACTATTAAAATTTTATTATTTAACCCTTCCATATATAAAAAAATTGAAAATAACCATTGATATGTAAATAACAACATCACAAATTCCTTTAAGATTCCTGTTTGAATTGAATCAAATTTCCACAATTTCACCATCACATATACTGATGATATATTTAAGTGTATTGTGATCATGTGTTGAATGAATCCACTATGTAGATAAGAAATTTCCTTCATCATAAATTTAAGGAATTTTTAATCAGTTCATAAAGAAATCAATCATATGTTATTTGTATTATTTTGCAAACAAATTTATTTAGTCAAATATATTTTATTAGTGCAACTCCATCCAACCTCTAAATCTCTTTTCTCTATTTTCTAGAACCTTTTATCTTTTCTTTCATTCATTAATATTCAATAAGTAAATTAATATTTCATTTCATATTAAATTCATAACAAGATGATTTTGAATCCTTATAGTAATAAAAAATTCCTTTAATATTCCCTTTTCATTAATCTCTAGGAATATTCATTTTAAACCTTCTTAAGATACCTTTATTTATTTCAAATTCCATAGAAAATCTTCTGAATAACAATTAAACATTATCTTTTCTACATACTTATATTTATGAATTAGAAGATTATATTATAACCTTTATGTTATATTTAAATGTAATACAATTCTCTCTTATAGTCTCTTTAAGAACATTATTACTTAGTACAATATCACATTATATTAATGAACCAATGATTTTATACATAATATATTTTTGATGTTTTTTCTTTCATCAATGGAAGCCTTATTTACATATTATTTCATATGAATGGATCATAAAACTTTTCCATAAAGAATTTGTTTCCCCATTATTCATCAAGATCACTAAATCCATTTACAATACTCCTGGGTTTTTTTCCTACTTGTTATCAAATAAATCTTCTCTAATCTTGATGTCCTGAACTTTATCCCACATAATTCCACATTTGGTCATTCTTTATATTTCCATTCCATAGTGAGTGACATAAAAAAACATACTGATATAATAATTATTTCCACATGAAGACACATGATTTTAAAAACATTACAAATAGAAAAATATTAAATTTTAATAACCTTTTAATTCAATAAACAATTGACCGCATCATTATCTATTAAAGAATCTTGCTGAGAATCAGTTGTTTTATATCATTTTACCATAGAAGTAAAATGATCAGCAATTATGTTCTTAGTGTAAGATTCTATTTGAGATTTCAAGTATCTATAGTCATTTTTATTTAATTATAGTCATCTCTGAGAAATATGGATGTAATTATAGTTCAGACTGGACGCCACATCAAATTTTATCATTGTCATAGATGATTGATTCTAGGATATTATTACTAACAATGATATATCCACTAGATCAATTTCATTAATATGAATTGTTTTTAAAGTGCGAGATAGTTATGTAGGATAAGAAGGGATTAATTGGCTAGAAAAAAATTTGAATGGTTAAAAGTAAGTAACATGTAGGCTAGTAAATACAAGAACATGTTATTTTTATAATAGTTTAGAGAAAAAACGATTTTATTCATACTCGTATATTATATATACTCCATGGGATAAAGGACATGCATTATAATACATTGATTTTTTATTACTAAACCTACTCATTACAACCTATATTTTCTATAGGAATCAAAATAAAATGAAAACATGGTTTTTATTTATTATTCACAGCCTAATAGAACAAAAAACTTTTCTACAGATGTATATCCAACACACTCACAATTTATAGGGAATTTATAAGTAAAAATCCACTAATTTCTATTATAAAATAATAAATTTACATAAATAAAAACAGTGGATATGATAATGAATTAAAACACCAGAAATCCCAGTTAAATAATAGGGGATCAAGATTCTAGAGTAGCATTCGATTTCTTCAAGAATAAATATTGTTTATGATTAATAAAACCAAGAATTTGTACAATTGATCGTATTAAATTTTCAAGTGTATGTGTCAGTACACCATTTATTTTTAATTTAATCATTCATTATTCCCTTTGGTTCACTAAATATTTATTTACAAATATTTTATCCTTAAAAATATCATCCAACTCAATATAATTATTAGGAAATTCATTCCAAAAATATCAATTTAAATATTCTTCATGAAATGATAATAAATTCGTCTTTTAAGTTGGTTAATCCATATTTATGATCCTTGTATTGAAGAAATGGGTTTCCAATAATCTTGATAATAATAATTTTCTAATTTTTAGGAAATGTCTAGAAAAATCCATTGAAAAATAAAATATTTGAATTCAAAAAACCGACCTAGATTTTATATTCAAAATCCATGAGATAAGGTCATATAATTAAATAAATGAATCATGAATACATATAAAAAAATACTTTAATAAAAAAATTAACAATTTATTGAGTTTGTAAGACATTAATTTCATAAAGATTCTAATTTGTAGGACTTGTAAATTTTTATAATACATTTATAAAATGAATAATAACTAACAAAAAATTACAATACAAATAAATACATAACAAAAATTTGGGGATTTTAATTATTATAAAAATATAATATATAAAGGATCCACTCCAATAATAATCATATAATTTAATAGTTGGTGAAAAATAGTGAAGTACCCTGGGGTAGAATTTTTATTTTTTCAATAATCATTACTTTTTTAGTGATTTTCAGTTTAATTATTAAAAAGAAATAATCTAGTGTGATATATTTTAGTATATACCAAATGTAAGTGAATGAGCTACCCATATTTATAGTGTAATGAATGTTCTACCCTTGAATGAATCATTGGGTAGATTCAAGTGGTTAGTCTAAACATTATATGATGGTGACTTGATCCTCTAGTCTAACACTAAGAAAATATTTGAGAAGAACCATATAGAGTAGTTACATTGGAATCGAATAGTTGAAGGAGAGGATGGTTTTGGAACTTGATATAGTCATATTGTTAATCTATATGTAAAATAATTAAGACATGCTCAAATTTTTATATAAGAGATAACAAAAAATAAAGAATCCATTTGTGTATATTTGAAAATATCAGGTGTCATATTATGTGATTAAACACTCATAGATAGTGATTTTTTATAGATGAGGTAGATATCTAGTTGAGATGAATTAATTCATCATGGAATAATATATCATGGGTAATTTATATGATTCAATACTCTAGTGCATGGTTTATTATGATTGGGATTATTTTAATAACACTAATAATTATTTATAGTTTTTATAATGGGATTTCATATGGTTTAAAAGGAATAGAAATTATTTAAAAATTCATGGAGTTTTTTTGAACTAAATATATAATTATAGTCCCTGATAAAAATATTAGATAATTGAAAAGGCATTTACCCTATGCATAAGACATCTGATCTATAGTGAATAAATCCTCACCAATAATTATATAGTTTATCCTATTGTTATGCAATTGAGGCATGTGTAGAATATTTTTAAAGATAAAAAATTAGAAATTTTTTTGTTCTATTTGGATGATATTATAGTCTTGTGTTAGATATATTTCTAGTTGATAAATGAATTGAGCTACACGAGCTACCCTTGGAACATTTTTTGAAACTCTAATGATATTTTAGGACTGTTAGAATTTTAAAAAACTAAAAGCCATATGGTTTTAGTGATTTGGGCCACTCATTAGAAATTTCATTAACACATATAAATAATAATATATCACTTATGTGTACTTGTGTATGGATAAATAATTTTAACTGACTTTGTGGAATTTCAAAAAAAAAGATTCAAAGGTATTATCTGACTCTTTGGGAAACTTTCTTATGTGAATGTGATTTTGAAACCAAAAATAAAAATTTGATATGGTTTTATGATATTTTTATATTATTTTCATTTTAAAAAATGGTGATATTATAATATATTTTAATCCCATACAATATTTGTGCCTCATTTGATATTCTACATAACAGATTTTTAAAAATATCTTTTAGAACCCACTTTAGGAAATACATATTTTTTCATATTTTTTATCTAATAAAGAGATAAATTTTTTTGATGAATGATTAATTTGATAACTGTTTTAAAAATAAAAATAAATCAATTTATTATGAGACATGGGCAATATAATTTTGAGTTTTTCACCTTCAATACAATAGAGAATATGTCCAATAATGAATAATTACAAAAAATTAAAAAGTGTATAGTGTATTTTATTAGATTTTCATGAATGATGTAGATAAAGAAACATTTAATCTTGACAAGTTTATCAGTAATTAAATAATTTATATGGTGTTCTATTTGATAAATTTGAATAAGTTATTGAGCTGCTATTTTATTTTTACATATTAATGTTGGTGGCCTTATTGGGTTCCTCAAAATTGTATTGTTGGGAATAGAATTTCACACCATTACTGTTGTGATGTATAATTTTATTATATCTTTTTTCATTGAATTGAAAATATTAAATTGTTTTTTTTATAAAAAAATATAAATTCGAGATAGTTATAGAGAATACCAGAAAGACTAATTTTGATGACTTTAAAAGTGATGTACATTAAAATAAGGTACTATTGGAATATCCCATGAGTTAAGAAATATGGTTTATAAAATATCATGTTGACCCTAATGTGTATTTGATAATATATCCTTTTATTGAGTAGTGAATCATTCCTCGATATAATCCATTTATTATTAATGAAAATGAAATAAATCATTTAATGTACCAAATCATGGATGTGGAATTATGAGTCTATTTAGGTGGATAAAATGGAAAGGAAATATATTTCTGTTACTATTGTGAGTTATACGAATGATTTGAAATAAAAAATAATCTCTTGAATAATAAGAACACATATAAGATAATTAATGTTATAGGGTAGTAGAAAAACTTATAGCCAAATATTTTCTACATTGAGAGCCTTCCTAGATTTGAATGAATAAAATAAGAAGAATAAGTGTATTTTTTTTGAGTTCTAACAAGATTTTTATTTATAGTTGAGTTATAATATTGAATAATTTTGTGTTTTGAAATAATATAGATTTTATTTAAATATCTACATCATCCTGAGTTTACATTTCTATGTTGACATGCTTACTAATATATTTTGAATAATTGGAATCTATAGATTTAAAAATGTTCAAGTTGTAAAAATGAATACTAGAATATATTATATTTGAAAAATATATGTTATTTTTAGGAAGAAAATGATAATCGATGGGTGTATAATACATCCTCAGATATACTTTCAATAAACTTTAGTAGGTGGAAGGAAGTTGAAGACCCAACTAGTGTAATTGTAATTTAAAGACTATGGGATTATGTATAAATATCTCTTAAAATGTGTAATATTACTGAGGATCAATACACATGTGTCATGTATTGTGAACATTTAACATTGTAATATGGATAGAGTGGGTTATGATAAATGTATCATATACTCCCCTTTTAATTAATAAAAATGAGTCAATAGGAGTTGACCAAGGAAAGGTGTAGGATTCCATAGAGGTGATGAACCATGTAAAAATATTCAGTGCGTTAATTTCATTTTTACTTGATTCCATTGGTGTGTGTACATTGTCTGGTCAAAATAAAATCATTTTGTGTCTTAACCAACCATAAATATTTGTAATACTAAAGGGTTCAAAATAATTGAAAAAATATGTTTTGGTTAAAATTAGTCACTCCTAATTCACCACCACCCATCACTGCTTAGGTGTGTCTCCATAATCCAACTTAGACATATAATTGGAATCATAGATATAGGTAACCTGTAAATTGATCTAGGGTTATATAAAATATATTTCATAGTAAAGGAAACCTCTAATTGGTTTATATATTTTTTCTAAATATTTTATCTAATGTACATGAAGTAAATATTTTGGATGATTGAATAAGTGCTTCTAATAGAAATCTATAATTAAATACATAGAAGATTATATTAGTATGTATCTATGAATAATTTTAAAATATGATAAATAATTATGATAATAAGTTAAAAATGATTTCATCGAATATATAGGATACATCATTAGCTAATGGAGAATATAATTGTGAGAATTTATTAGTTGAATCAATTGATCATTATTCCTCCACTGAAGAATGTTATAAAGGTGATAATGGATTCATTTACTATTCTACATATCTCTACCATTAGGATAAAGGCTACATAAAAATATTTATATTGTTTTGGTGACCAATCTCTTCAGTTTCGTTTTTGTACATCATAAAAATATTACATAGTTATAATAATTGGCCAGTGTATTGGAATTATCATTAGAAAATAAAAGTAATGGATACAACACTATCTGAAATCATGTAACATATAAGGAAAAAATATAACACACATTGATATAAAGAAGTATCTTTTGTTGAGTAATAATTTCAATTTTTTCTTTATTGTCCATAAGTACTGGATATTTATGTTGAATAAACCTTTCATGTATTGTATAAGCTTCATAAATTGTCCAAGGATATCAATACTGACCACCAGAAATATAAATCATAATTAGTAAAAGATTTGAATAATTATCTAGTGGAAATAAAGAAAATTCATTATTTTAATATTTAGAAGAAGAAATTATATTGTAATGACTGGTCAATATCCATGAAGGATGAGAAGAACACTCGTATCCCAAAATTTCTAATGATGCAAATCAAAATAAATAATTAGATAGAAGTAAAATATTAAACATTCCAAAAAACGAGGAAGGGTAATTTCACAATGGTTCCAAGAAGCGAATGATATCTAATATAATAATAATGGATGTAAATGAGCATGAGATCACACAGAGATTCATCCAAATACAGATTATTCAAAAACATATCTAGAAACTCAAAAACGTTAGGTTACACATAATTAGAGATTTTCAGATGTTTTGGATTAAAAGAAAATAGAAAATTATTTTTTAAAATATTTTAAAGCTAACCATTAATTAAAGGGTGGAGAAATCATGCTCAATAAAAAATTCCCCTAAAAATATTAAACAAAATGTGGATGAAATTTCATAAAGAAATCAACATTGAAAATCTAGAAATATTGCATGTACTTGTAAGAGAAAAATATTTATTGGTTGATATTGGAGATGTTGTAGGTTTGGACATAGATCCATTGAATATTGGCATATCATGTCAGTATATAGAGAATGTGGAAGGCCTGGAAAAAGTTGTTTTTTTGATCTAATTGCAAATAAACCTATTGGAGTAAAACAAAAAACACAAAAAATAGAAATCTATCAATTAAGAGAATATTCGAATACTTTGAAAAATAGATGTTTTTTTGAAATATATGTGGTCATTGCTATAATAAATGTTGTTGTAAATATTCCAAGAATCAATAATGTACTAAAGAGAATTAATAATCATAATAGAATAATAAGTAGGTAGAGAAATATATATAGACTACCATTATTGATAAATAAGTTAATACAATTGATGAATAGAATCCTCCGAAGAAGACAAAAATGAAATATATCAGTAATATCCAACCTATAAGAATGAATATATATCACTATAGAAATAAATTACACATAATGTATAATTTTAATATTTCCATGAAACTTAAGAAATAGGGAAATAAATTGATACCCAAAAGTGAATAAAATCAAGAATGATATAAAAAGATTGGTATAGTTATGGATATCTCTAATAGATCAGATGAAGGCATAACCAAAAAGGGTAACCGAGAGTCTAAAAGGGATGTGTGTGGCTTGTGGAACTAGGTAGTATACATGGATATTATATTTATGACTACTTATCATTGAAAAATAAAAAATAAATGGAAATTAAAAAATAATAAAGTTCTAAAAAAGATTCAACAAAAAAGGCGTCTACACATAAATATAAATCCATTAATGAGGATAAACATTAATTAATCATAAAGATAGAAAAGTTAGTTGATACCTGGAGATTATATCAATTTAAAAAGAAATATCTTCCTCTATTTTCCAGAATTGAGATTCCCATTTATTCTAGGAATTAATCTGAAATAAATAAGTCCATATTTTCTAATGGTGACAAATATTGAAAAAGTAATAATGAAGAATCCATTAAGATGTATAGAAATTTTAGAACATCAAGTAACCATGTATATATCTTTGTGAAATGTCTCAACCTCAATGCTCAAATTGTGGTGATACTGGAATATCAACCTCACTCGAGTTTCTATAAATTATATTTTATAGAGGTCAGAAAACATCCAATAAGGGGGATTTATCAAAATTTGGAATATTCCAATAAATCATATTTTTTTATTAAATCTAAAAATATATATATCCCTTTCAGAAATCATAAGGATGAGAAAATTTATTTGTTCTCATGTCAAAACTTTAACACATATAACTTATATTTATCAAGGGGAAGTGATTTTCATTTAATGGGGGAAATAAAAATTTCACATGATATGAATTATTGTCTGTGTTAAAGTGAACAAACAGATATGAATATTATTTTAAATTTGTTTGGGAATTCCTAAATTAGATAAATGTTTTGATGGTATCACATGTTGGTGTATTTATGGATATACTTTTTATATAATCATTCCACTCTTTTTTCTATAAATGGATTTCATATGTAGTATTATAGTTGATGAGTTCATAGAAAACATCCAATGAATTTGTTATTCCACCATTCCCTCATAGAATAAGTGGAATATGTATAATGTGGATGAAATTACATGAAGAAAATATTTATTTTATGAAATAAAGAGAGTTTTCTGAAAATAATAGAATCATCCCTAAAATATTATTAATGGGGAGATGAAAAATAGATATGTATGAAATATTATGTCCATGGGAGTGATGAATGATGTATCCTTTATATTTCTTCTCATTTTTCTGAGAATAAATAAAATATATATTGTTGTACATTAAAATTAAAAAACAATACAAAGGGTTATATGGATGTTCCCTTAAGTCGAATTTTTATTTTTTATTGATAATAAATATTGTCAGCAAGTCTATTTAAATGTAATTAATAAATGGAAAAATCCTTTGGTGATTGATTTTAGTATCCACCCAAAATAAGTGATAGAATAGCCTATATGTTTTGGCCAATGAGGTGGATTAACTTTAATAACTAGCTAGATAGATTCATGTTGGAAATCCAAACAACAAATTAATTTATATATGAACATTATTTATATAACATGTTTTAAATCTTAGATAATCAATATTTATAATTTTTTAATTATATGTAACGATTTGAAGGAGAATTGGTCTACTAAACTTAATCATGATATATTTCAAATCTATATTTTGAATGGTTCAAATAGGATCAAATTTTAAAATACAAGCTAGTTTAAATTGGGCAATCCATCTATAATGTTTATCATATTCTAGCATCTTTGTTATGAATTAAAACATTCATGGATAATGGTTTGTTGTGGTCAAAGGAGATCTAAATTTGAGAAATTATAATTTATATTGGACTAAACTATATTGAGTATTTTACAAAATGGACATCATTAGAAAATTCTTTATTATATTTGGAATTATTTTTAATAATTTTAAAAAATATTCGGATTTTTTCTAAAGTGATTTAAGATAGTTGGAAATCCCAATAAATTATTTTAAGAGGCTCAATGTTCATTGGAATATAATCAGGAATTATTGGTCTTTATAGATAGATTGGATAAATTCCAAATCCTTTTATCATACACATAATACTTTTGATATACCAAGAAGACATTTTGGCTTGTGTATATGTAATTTATCCTACTCAGATGAGAATTAAGACATTTGTAATATGTTTTTTCATATATAAAAACTGAAAATTTTATTTCATCTATAACGATGGGATTAATGTTGTACGTAAGTGATCTTTCCAAAAAATAAATGAATTTAGCTATGTGAATCACTCATATGATATTTTTTGAAGTCTGTATAATATTTTCAATGTTCCAAAATTTGAAAAAGGAAAATATCATATGATATAGTGACTTTGACCCTTACTAATATATTTTATCTATATAACATATGAAGAGTACAACATGTAAATTAATTGATCTATGTGTAAGTATATTTAGAAAACAATAAGGAATTTTAAAAATAATAAAAAAGGAGACTATCCTAAAAATAAGAGAATTATTCTATATGTGACTGATTTGATGTTGTGTATGAAATATTGAGATGATCAAATGATATTTTAGTTTTACACATTTTTTTGAAAGTAAAACATGTAATATATTTAAATCTCATATGGACTTTCTTCTCATGACTTGTTTTATATAGATTAAGTTTTGAAAATATCCTATGGAGTCAACTTTGTAAAAAAAATAATCTTTTCATCTTTACCATCTAAAAAATGATATAAAATGGGGTGTTGTATGATTTTTTTGATAAATTTTATAAAACAAAAAAAACTATCTGACATAGGGAAAAAATACGATTTCTTAGTCTTTATGAGGAATGAAGAAAATATACTAAGTAAATAATGTATGTAAATTCTAATGTATTGAATGAAATTTATTAGGTATTAAGGAATAACAGAGATAAATACAAATCAAATATCATCTTATTCAATATTTCTTAAGTTATTTATTAATATATCGATTTGATTAAGTAGTTGAATGTGTTGAGATACATCAAGTTTTTTATAGGTTCCTATTGAAAAGTTATAATGGGTTCTTAGAAGTAGTTACAACCTGGAAAGATTTTTTCACACCACAATTTTTGTCATGTCTATTTTTATTATTGGTGGGGAGATTGAACTATATATATTAAAGTATTTTTTTTAGAAATAATATGAGTACATTAAAATTTTGGAAAATCAAATTAAGGGTAATTAGACCAACTTTCAATGTAAGGTATAAAAAATGATTGTATTATTAGAATATCCCTTCAATTGAAAAATATGGTGCATGAAATCTCATGAAAATCAAAAATATGTATTTTATAACAATTCATTTTGGATGGAATTTAAAATTACTATTATCTTCCTATTTCTTATTACTGATAAATAAATAATTCATTTAATATTTTCACTCATTACCAATTAATAATGATTATATTAATAGGGATTCAAAATAAAAATAATATAGGGTTACTATTATTGGTTTTAATTTTAGTCGACTAAGAAAAATAGAAAAAATATTAAATGAGAAGATGTAAAAGGAATCCATTGAATGTTATAGTGAACCAAAATAAGATAAAATAAATACTATGTAGCACTTTAAACATGTTGGGTTTTGAAGAAAGAAAGAAAAAATAATAATAAGTTGGTTGTGTTGTGTTAACTTGTTATTTCGAGTCTATTGTAGTTACATAAGAGTAGGGATGATGTGAGTTCATGAAACAAGGATATAAAAAAAATTTAGATCTAATTTAACTTGAGTTACAAGTTTTTTGTATAGATAATAGCTAATAGGATAAAAATAATGATAAATTTTAGAACCAATAGAGGTACAGTTGCATGCTTATTTTATTGAATATATTAAATTAGTTAAAGATACTAGTGATGGGGATATTATTTTTATGATCATAGATTATATATATTTGTGTAATTTATCATTTATTTTTTCCATATCATAGATTGATCTTGATTTTTTTATATTTTTAGAAAATATTTTTCCATTATATTGTTAATAATCTTTTTTATTTTTTATTATATTGTTTTTATTATTTATTATTTATTATTTAATTAAATTGTGTCATTTTCATAATTAATAATTATTTTTAAATACACAAATATAATTTTTAGAAATATGGTTTTACTTTTAAATAACTTTGTTTTACCAATATATATGATTTTCAATATTATCCTACCCTTACATAACTATTTTTTGCACTCCTACCTAGCATTTATGATTTGTTCATTATCTTTATATAGATTTGCATATTCCCTTACCAAGTACATGGAATTCATTAGTTACCTTTAAAATTAAATTTAATTACCCTTACATGAGCTATAAAAAAATGTGTGTTACCCTTACATAGAATTTATAAATTTCTACCTACCATTATATATGATGTAGAAATTCGATTAGATATTTATGTATGATTTATAAACAACATTTTTCACTTACACAACATATTAAAAGAATTTCATACCCTTATAAAGCCTACCTAAAACATATAATACAATTAATCATGGTATAAACCATCTTTTTACCTTTACATATCTGGACACATACCTGAAAAATGATCTTATACATACCTAGTTTTTATAGATTTTATTGCTTCACAATTTTTATGGTATTTTCAATTATTTCAAGCTTTTAGTTATTTTTCATAACTGATTTCTTGATTTTATGAGATTTATTAATTTTATAAAAACTACAAAATAGATGTTAAAAAACTTATCGTTATAAATTCATAATAGATGTTAACAAACTTATGTGATCATTGGTTATATTCTTTAGTTCAATGTTAGACATTTTTAATTTCATTGTTTCTACATGCCTTTAAGATAAAGCATTTTAGATTTGGAATTGTAAAGAAAATTATTTTCTTGGGACTCTGTTTGACCTATTTTTTAGAGATTATGTGAAACCTTCTAATAAATATTTCAAATTGTTTTTAATTTTTATTAATTTTGGAGTTTTGACTCATTATGATATAATTATAATATATATATATATTTCATTTAAATAATTATGTAAATATCATTTTCAATTTTGAATTATCTAAACCTTGACTTGGTTATGTTGAGTTTCTATCATATTTAATGAGTTTGTTTATTACATCAAAGGATACTAACATACATAGAAATAATGAAATAGTACATATTCAATATGAGATTATATATTTTTTAGTGATATTGGGCAAATATTGTTATTTTTTAATACTATTAAGTATAGTGAAAGATCGTGATCTTATGTAATCAATTATTTTTTACTAGAAAATATCTCATGGATTGTTCCTAAATATCTTTAAAATCCACTTCCTTGATGATATGAGGTGATATCATACTCAATAACCATTATGTGTTCTTCTGTTATTCATCTTCAGTCTATCTCATCTAGTTTTCTTGTGTCTGTAACACTAATTCTCATCTTTCACACTTATTCTCTAAATTTGTGTTCCATTAATTTTGTACAAAAGCATTTTCTTTCTTCCATTTGTGACTCATTGATTCTAAATTCAAGACTATTCTGATTGTGAAACCCATAGTATAATGTTATTTTTGTAATTAGGTCAGGAATCCCCATAAAAAGTGAGTTTTTTTTGTTATAAATCCATTTGAAAATTTTGGTTTTAATCATCTAATTATCTCCCTTAAAAAATTGAATAATGTATCTCTTTTAAATTACAAAGGTTTAAGAGGGGTGTAACTCACTGAACCACTCAATAAATCCCCTATATGATTTCTTTAATTTTTTCGTATACCATCAATCATCACTTGGACCTAACATTTTGCCTCAAATACATGACCTAATTACGAATTATTAGTTTAGCTATATTGTATTTTTACTCAAACCAATATTTAGTCTCGTAGTTTTTTATCTTTTAGATTTTATTAGTTTCTATTTTACAGTGCTAGCCATTTCCTAAACTTGAAGCATGCATACATGATCTATACGATAGAAGGGATGGATATAAATTATGTACGTATTCTTCATATGTGACATCACTTTGTTGAAAATGAATATGGTTACTAGATAACCCAGATTGATGAATACCTCAAGAATTTAAGCATAGATCACAGGGTAATCATGGTATAACCATACAACCCACTAGTATCTTAACCAGATAATTTTATAAGAAATGATGCTGATAGATTTTTCATGAATTAAAATGTAATAAATATTTAATATATTTCTCAAAATTTAAGAGAGTTTAGTCAATTTTCATTGTGTGTGAAATCTAATGATATTTGGAATAATATTTTAGTTACTCACATTGACTCGAATATGATGATTAGAACAAAACATGGAATACATTGAGTGGAATACCAAGACATCAAGATGGTTGAATATAAAATCATTAACCAAATGCTCCACAACATTATTAGAATTATGAATGGAATGAGTACCCCTATGAAAACATTGGGTAAAATTGTACTTTTTGATAGAGTATTATTATATCTACCCAATAAATTGAATGAAATTATGGTTGTGATAAATTAATGTGTTGATTTAAAAGAATACATATGAGTTGAACTTATCAGATCACTTCTACAAAATTAACTTGACTTAGTTAATATTGTGGTTGAAGAGAATTCGAATAAGAAGGATACTTCATTCAAATAAATAATAAATGATTCCTCTATCACTTTTAAATCCAATTTATGGGAATGTGGAAAATTATAAATTTTGAATATAAGAAAATGTATTTACAAACTATTGAAGAAACATATATAGTTCTAGAAGTGACCTAGAAAGGTCCATATGTATAAACAAATGACAGAAATGTACCACAAGTAATTATATTAATGATTTAAAACTAACCTATTATGATTTTAGGAAAAAGGGACACGTCAAATTATATTATACAAAATTAAAAAATGGTGTAAAGGATAAAAAACAAATTAGTTTCATGAATATGATTGTTTTTGGTAAAAAAATGAATCAGATTCCATTAATGAATGTTGTAGTGAAAAAGTGCCAGTTTACCTATGTTTTATGGTGAAAAATATAAATGAAGAAACATGAATTTAGTGTTTCAATAATGAACGGTACGTGGATCACAACATCTCTAGAAATATAACCATAGAACCATAAAATTTTTTATCTTATAATAAATTGGATGGTGGCTTTATGACATTCAGTTATAACTCAATAGGCTAGGTTAAGGTATTTACTGAAGTAATTATTTCAAATATTTTTTTTGATTTGAATTAAATATACATTTAATGATTAAAACATAACATAATTGGTATTTCTAAAAATTTTGATGATGCCTTGTGTGATAAATTTAAAGATAATAAAAGAATATTTTATTAAAAAAATGTCTAATTTTATGCAAATCGAAAAGAGAGTGTTTATTCAATTGATTTTTATGGATTAACTAACAATATTGTCAAGTGAATTAAATCTATTTTAATATATGATAACTTATGGATTTAATGGCTTTGAAATGTTAACTTTAAAATATTATATAACCTACCAAAAAAGGATATGTGTGGCATCTTCCCAATTTAAAAATTCTTAAGACATTCACTTGTGATTATTGATTAAAATATAAATAGTATAATATCTGCTTTATATCTATTAACTAATTTATAACTAATATACCAATAAAACATATAAATTTATATTTATTGGTTCGTATGGGTGTTTCTTGTTTATAGGTAAGAAATATGTTTCTGCGACTGTTGATGATTTTATTTTTAAAAAAATATAGAGGTTGTGCATCTTAAATTAAAAAGAAATCAAAAGCATGAACCATAAGAGAGTATTATGAACAAGGAAAATACCAAGGTAGAACTATGAACCTTACTTTTTCATCAATCTAAATTTTTGGTTTCATTATTCTTCTTGAATTGCATCCCATTCAGCCCTTCTACGACCATGACCCCGACCTCTCGATCTTCCTCTATCCGTAGGAAGATCTTGAATCCTTTCCAGAAGTGTCTCAACATCAGTTTTGTCAGAATCAGAGCTATTTTCTGGTTTATCGTTTCCTTTTTAGGAGCTGTATATCCCTTTAATGTGGTATATGGGTCATGGATTTCTAGAGTCTTTTCATGAGATCCCTAAGTGGTAACCTACGTCTGAAAGGCATCATCAATATGATGAAAAAACAAAGTATTGGGTTTACCTACAATAATCATAGTTGAAGGAATTTCATTCTTGAATGAGACAATATAAAAGACTACATATTCCATGACAAGATTAGAAGTATCATGGAAATGATTAGAGGTGACTCGGGAGTCAGATTATAAAATATTCATACCCATTCAGAAATTCAGAGCTACCATCCTATTATTAAGATGATTGTCAAATTCTTTCTGAATGTCACCTTTAGTCTCTTGTTCATCTCTGGAATTTTCATCATGGTCTGAAATTTAAAGATATGAAGACATTTTAATTTAATACAGATCATCCAAATTTACATAAATATTAGTATCATCATATCGTATATTCACCTCTTTAGAAATGATGAAAACCCCTAAAATTTATTTACTGACACAAGTAGAGACATATATCTTCTCAATCATAGGGTTGGAACATCCCCTGTAATAGAGTCATGCACCTATTGCTTCAGATTATAAGTAGGAATGGAAGTCCGTCATCACCCTATAAATGTTATTTTTTATCCTCAAGCATCTAACCTAGTGAAAATTTATTCTTTTAATACAACTACTCATCTCATGTTCAGGTGAAGTGAAATAGCTAAAACTGTCGAACGCCTACATGTATATGAGTTAGGACCTATAATGTTACAGTGATTTAAATCTTTTGGTATTTTTTCATAAATGATATTCAACATAATAATTTTTTCATCTGTTGAATGTATATACTTATCATCCAAGGTTGACCTCAAATCAACCTGAACCATGAACCAGACATACTAACCAAATTTTTTCACTTTTTTTCCTTGTCAATTTTAATAGAGATGTCAATTGACAATGTTGTATCATAAAACATTTTGGGGTGCCAGAGTATCCAATTAAACCAATACACTCTTACCCAAATTTTTTTGGTTATGTTACCGACCTCAAAGGGAATGGAATTTTTATCTCATTCACAAAGGTGAACAATCCCCGGTTTAAGAGAAATGAATCCAAATCACCAATCTCGAACATTCATTGATTTTGAGGGGAAAAGAATGTGAAAATAACCTCATCCAAGAGAGACACATTTTTTGGATGAAAATCCCCTATGCAATGAAATTCGCATCTTCATTTCATCATTTTTTTAGAGGTTGAAATCATTTAGGAAGAAATAATCGAGAAATAATTGAGAACACACCCATTTTAAGAAGATTTAAAATAGCTTTGAGGTCCACTTGAATGTGGGAAATGTTTCCCTTTATTTGAATATAATAATCAAGAAAACCATTGAAGCAAGAAAATGATCATTTCATAGATTTATGCTTATTAGGAGCAACATGCCCCGCATGGTTCTGATTCTCTCTTCCTTCAATAGTCCTCTGACCCTGTGTTTCATCACCAGAGACCTTGGTTTGACCTGCACTTTCTTTCTCAACCACCCCTCTATCAGTATGAGACACAAGAACCTCGGATAGATAACCAAGCATTGCAGACGGAGCCTTCTTGGATGCAGCTCTAACACCCGACGAAGAAGTCGCAAACCACCCTGCAGCAGCACTTTGACCGCCCTTTGTGTCACCCAACACCATTGGGTTAGATGCATCAGTCGTGACTTGACGATAAGTTCTGGGTGCATCCCTCTCGAAAGAGACTAAAAATACATTTAATATTATCAGAGATATCTCACAAACAATACATATCTGATGATGGATGCAAAATAAATTCATGGATGAAGAAATAAGGTATCATCCTATACTGAAACCCCAGATCTCAGCGACACCATCATTGGAACCCTCCCTCAATGAAACCCTCGTGCACCTGCATCTTTTATCCTTGAAATTTTTTGTAGATTTACCTAGACATACTATATGTCTCATTCAAGGGAAACATCATCTTGATTTATTACATTTCTCTAGATTTTGGAAAATAAAATAATTATCTATTATATCTATTATAATTGATTATGGAGATGAAATTATTAATTTTTTGAAAAAAATAGTTATTTTCAGAATATTTTCTCGTTAAACCCCACAAAAATTATATATTTAGAATAAAAAAAATACAACTCCTTGTAAAATTCATATAACTATGTTAAATTAATATAGTTTAGCTAAATATTTCTAGGATGAATATTATAATATAAAATTTTATATTTCAAATATATGTTTAGTTAATATATTATTAAATAGAACTTATTATGAATTGTTGGATGTTAAAAACCCTATTATTGGTTATTTTAGTGTTTTGGGTGTAATGTTTGTATTTTTAATACTAACTAAAACCTAGATAAATTTGATTTTGAATTTGATAAATGTGTTTTCCTTGGATATTATAATAAAACAGAATCATTTTATGGTTATAAGAAAATAACTATGGTTGTTGAAGAATAGATTAATCTAAAATTTATTGAATATGGTTTGAGTTAAGATTCCATTTTAGAATATTTTCATGATTATTTTATTATTTTATTTTTAATGACAAAAAATCTCAACATGATGTAACTATTTTGGGGAGTATATCTCCTTATAATTATATTCTTATGCCCCATAAGGTTTATAAAGATCATCTAGTTTAGAATATTATTCATAATGTCGATATTATTATTAAAACTAGAACTAGTATTTCCAAATTTTATGAAAAATATTTTTTTACTGTTATCCTAATGACATTTTTGATCCATTAAATGATTATAATTGGATTATTTATATTAAAGAAGGTGTTACTCAGTTTTTTAGAAATATTTTTTCACTTTACTCATACCCCTTATATATAATCTTGTTATTGGATGTAAATTGATTTTTATAAATAAAATGGATGGATGTCATTAAATTGTAATGAATAAAGCCACACTGGTTGATTAAGGTTACTGTCATGAAGATTTTATAGGTTTTGAAGAATATTTTTTCCCTTTATTTATTAAATATTATATTTTTCACAAATTTATGTTGTTTCAAATGGAATTTAATATTGTATTTTTAAACATTATGATTTTTGAAGAATTTTATTTTTCACAAACCATAGGATTTGAAAATGAGATATTCCCCTATACTGTTTTTAGGTTATAAAATGATTTATATGCTCATAAAAAAGAATCTTATTATTGGTATGATAGACATACCATTTTTACATTGAAAAATGATTTTAATAAAGGTAAATTAGATTCTACTTTTTTATTAAAATAATTTTAAATGATATTATCATTAATATAATTTATATTGAAGACATTATTTTGTATTATTTATATTATTTTCTTAGTAAATAATTTCCTATGTTCATGATAATAGTTTAATAGGTGAACTCATATTCTTCTAAAGTCTTCAAATTAATCATTGAAAATGTGGAATATTATTCAATCACTCTTAATATTATTAAGATTTGGTTGAACATTTTATCCTTGATTCGTGAGAAACTTTTAATACCTTAGTGTGTATTAGTTGAAAATTCGATTATGATGTTTCTAGAAAATATTTATACTTGAAATTATTAGGAGGAATGATTGGTAGTTTTTTGTATTTAATAATATCTAGACCTTATATTATGTTTGGTATTTTTATGTTCCCTTGATTCCAAAATGATCCAAAAAAATATCAATAAAATTATGATTAAATAATACTATATATATTAAATTAAAAATTCATTGGGGATTGTTTTATTCTATAAGAAATTATTATGTTTTGTTTAAGAATTCCAAATCAGTTTTATAAGATGTACACTTGATAGAAAAAGTACCTTAGGTATGTGTCACTTTATAAAAAAATGATTTAGTTTCTTACAGTTTATAAAAAAAATTATTTATCTACTATTAAGAGTGAATATATTTATACTACATTATGTTGTTCTCAATTATTATAGATTAATCTGTTTTTATCTAATTTTCATTAAAATCTAAAAATAATACATATTTCTGATGTAATTCTATAATTATTTTAATTTAAAAAATTCTTAACAATACTCTCGAACAATGAATATTGATAACAGATTTAATTTTATTGGATAATATGTTAATAAAGTATGTATAATTTTAGAATATTTTCTAGTATAAAATAAACTTTCTGATGTTATAATTAAACTATTTTATTTTTAAAAAAATTGAGAAAATTAATTTTAAACTTTGTATAATGAAAATTTAGTTTGAAAAAAATATTTTATATTATTTTATTCAGGTGTGGGTGTATTTTTATTTTTAATTTTACATTATATATTTTAAATAAAATATTTGAATTGAATTTACATTTTTTATCTTTTTGGTTAAATTTCAATCAGTGGATAAATTTTTAAAAATATTATTATAGCTCTCAATTTTTTAATTTCCAAAAATGGGGGAGATTTTTGGAGTTGGGGATATTATTTGTATAATTTTAGATTATATTTATGTTATTTATATTTCATGTTTTTCATATAAAAAATCCTCTAAATAGATTTAATATTTTATGATAGAATCTTATTGTTATTACTTCATAGTTATTGGTTTATTTTATTTATTCTTCAATTATTATTTATTCTTTTATTATTCTTAGGAAAATAGTTTTGTTTTCATTTTTGATATTATTACTATATATTTTTTATTTTATGTTAAATGAGTTTTGAAAAAAATAACATTATTAAATTTAGGTTTACCCTTACTCATGATGTTTAACTTTTATTTTACCATTACATAACGTTTTTCCTAATATTACATAACATTTATTATTTCTTTACCTTTCCATAACATTGAATGTACCCTTAGTAAGTGAATGGAATTCAGTAGTTATCCTTACACAATGCATTTCCTTTCCCTTATATGAGCTATAAAAACTATGCTTCCCCATTGCGTAGCATTTAGAAAACATATTTTAACGTTATGGATGAATTTGAAAGTTGAGATTGCTTTTACGAATGTTTTTTAAACATTGTTTTACCCTTACACAACATATACACAATATGTCTTACCATTAAACTACCTTCATAAAACATGGTATACTATTAAAAATCATATCAAAACTTCTTTTTAGCTTTAGGTATCATTAATTTATATGAAAAATACTTCATTATAAGCCATATTTTCCTATATATCTTTGCTTCATGAGTTTCTTAGAATTTTCAAAAAACTGCATGTTTATTGTAATTATTTTATTTTGATTTATTGACTCTATAAATTCTTGATAATTATAGAGAACATATTTTAATTATTTTAATATTTTTTTAAACACATTTATAAAAAGAAAAAATATGTTCTTCTTTTCTCACATGAACTTACACAATGAATCTCAAAATTTTAAATTTATAATTTTAGAGAGGTTTTGTTTGATTTTTAATGGTTCTATTGGACGATATCTCAAGTACTATACCTAATCTACAATGAATTATATTTCATTTAGGAGATGAGTTGAACCATTGGAAATGAACCAGTACTTGGGCTTCTTTTATTCATATTATTATTATTTAATTCTGGTTTCCTGTATTTGTGACACGAATTCTAATCTATCGAACTTATCTATCACTTTATATTTATTCATATCATAAAAACATATTATTTTATCTTCAGTTTGTGACTTTTATATTCTATATTTAGGACCATTTAGGCGGTTACTCGCCTAGTATAGAGTAATTTTTTATTTTTCTTTTGAAGTCCCATATAAAAATTAGGTGTTTTGGTTATACATAAACTATAAAAAGTAGGTTCTAATTGGATTATGATTCCTCTTAAAACATAATTGTAGTTCAAAATGTATATCTCATATATTCGATGCGTATAAGAGTGGACTAGGTCCACTTTTGATCGAACCACTATAAAAGTTCATTTTTTTCATTCCATTATATTTTTCATTTCTAATTAAAAATTTTAATTAACTCTATTGATTTATTTTGAAAATAGATTCTATTTTTTAATTTTTTTTAATATTGTATATTCACACCCACTCTATTTCATCTCACAAACATCACATAAGACACTCTATTTTGAGGATTAAAGTAATTATATATGTGTGTAGAATTCATCCTTGGAGGTCCTATTAAACTATTTCAAGAGGAGGAAGGAAGTTAAAGATTCATCTAATGTGATCTTAGTTTAAATATTTTAGGATGAAGTATATAGATCCATTCACATGTGTCATATTATAGAGTCTTAGTCAACAAATGTCATATACTTAACAAACTCACCTGCATAACATGGTGAGTGTAGTTTAGAATAAAAATATCCCACACTCCACTTATAATTAATAAAATATTTTAATATACACTTTTAATATCAATAGTAGTGGAAAAAAATAAGGGCTAGTATTCTCAATATGGTATGAACCATATAAAAATACATTGAACATTACATTCCTACAAACTTAATTGGTTGTGGTGTCTGTGGGTTGTGTAAACAAATATGATCTTTTTATTACATAAATGACCATAGTGGTTTAGTTGACCAAAATCATGGAATGAAAATAAATGAAGACATTGGATTTAATAAATATTAGTCACAACTTTTTAACCCCCCCCCCTCCAAAGTGTTCCTGTATGATCTAACAATGACTTATAACAAGATTGATATGTTACATGTCCATTTTTTACATGATGTATTTTATAGATGGATTATATGAGTATGTATATGATTTAAAGATATAGATTTTGTAGTGGAAATGATGATATTGGTATTTATTTTATCTAGATCACACAAAACCCCCTTATATATTGAGTAGCATTAATGTTTTACAAGAGGCCACCCATTTATTTGGGTTATAAATAAAGGAAATAAAAATCATATTCAATGATATATTGTATTTCAAGGTAAAATAACTGGCCAAAAAATATTGAATAATCTTATATAAAGTATTTATAAAAAATTTATGATAGATTATAAGATAATAATATCCTTAAAATGTTTAAATATATTCACAAATAGTTATAATGTTTTTTATGAATTCCAATGGCACATTATTAATGTGAGATATTTTTGGGTATATACACTAAATTATAAACCACGTTTTAGCGAATTTCACAATGTTGTGGTTTATGATATTCCATTTTTATTTATAATATTCAATTGTGTTCCTGAATAATGATTTGAGATATCAGTTAAAGGATTTTTTTACATTAATTATCATATTTTTTGCTTGTAACACATCATGTGATGATGTACATATTATTAGGTGAATGTTTAATGAATTTAACTTATTTCATTAATAATAAGGGACAATTATAATTTGTTCAATGGAGGAACCCAAGAGTTGTTTATATCTTAGTGTTTGGAACATATAAATGTTAAGTGGATTATCTATTTAATGATTTATTTCTATTTAATTGAATTTTACAAACCAAATTTTGGATAGATTAAATTATTCTCCTAAAATCAAAACCTATACACATTCCATACTATTTATTAACCATTTAGGTCATAATATAATTACATATGAAGAATAATGGGTCTAATTAAATAGTTTTTTGATTCCATTTTTTGGTAGATACCTTTTACTATCAATGTAGTTTGATTTCTGTCAAGAAGTTTCTTTTAAATGCACTATTATATAAGATTTTGTATTAATATTGAGGAATTATTTATTCATTTTTTATCATTTTTTTCATTATTGATATTTTTATTCATTTTGTATGATATTTTCACTATATTATTCAATATATATGAATGGAAACCCCTTGAGTTATGTACATAAATAATATATCGATTAACAGAACATTTGTGTTTCAAGAAAGAAGAACAATACAGTACCCTCAGCTATAGTAGTGGAATTCCATTATAAAAAAATGCCCAATATAAATAAAGAAGAATATCATCCAAGATAATGAAATTTATTATGATCTTAAGATCGTACACTGAAATAAAAGGTAAAATTAAATAGAAAAATAATTGAGTTTAACACAGGCAAAAAGTTTATATTCCTGAGATCGAGAAGAAGTTCCTAATATATGTTGTCTAAAATATACTAATGAATATTCATAAGGAAAAATCTTTAAATAATTTAGTATGTTATTTCTAACCCCATAAATATATTTCAAGACTTTTCCATTCTTATTTTACAATTTTTATGAGATTAATTCAATTCTTGAGAAACCATATTTTTTTGTGGATTTTCTTACCTCATAGGTGTCTCCTGATAAGTGGATCACTCAGTTTTCAAGTCATTGGTCCTTCCCAACTGAGGGCACGAATCGCATTTGTACAGATGCTCTTGGTCTCTATTACTTCAGATCTCCTTGATTTTTTGGTGTTATTTCCCATTATTCCTTACATTTTTCTTTATTGATTTTGAGTTCTAGTTCCTTAATAAAAAATATAACTATTATGAGCAGAAAGCTTCCCCAAACAACTTCTTGATTGTTTTAAAACAAATTTATCATTCATTGTAGCAATTAACAAACTATACACACAAACACACACAATTATCATACATATAAATAGATAAAATATATATATATATATAATATTTCTATGTGTTCATATAATGTATATTTATTGACAAAGCACAAAAATATATATATATAAATGTGTATAAATAATTTATGAATGTGTGTTTCCATAGAATATATATTTATTCAATGAAAAAAGATCATTTGAATATAAATATTTACATCATAAATATATTTTTCTAAGTTTCTAAATAATATATATTTATACAATGATAGAAACAAATAATATATACTTTTTCATGTAACCTTTATATACAAATTCTCAAAATACATTTATATATAATTCTCAGATAATTTGTGTGTGTGTTGTATCCATAGATAAAATATATAAATGTTTATATTATATATATATATATATATATCTGTGTTTGTGTGTGTTTTATGTATTTATAAATAATATATAGAAACATTAAAATAGAATATGTGTTTGTGTGTGTGTTTTATGTATGTATAAATAACATATATGAATGTTCAAAAAGAATACATGTGTGTATGTCTAGGTATTTTTGCGTATACATATCTATATAAAATATATATATACATAAATAAGACAACATTTTTATATATATTACATATGAGATAATGTGTGTCTATTTATTTCTATATTTATAATTGTTATCGTCATAAATAAAATAAATGAATGTTTTTGCATAAGTGTATGTGTGTGTATCTATATATATATATATATATATATATTTATTTATTTTATGGGTTTTTATTGATGATATTTTTTAAAATTTTCATGGGTAATCTATATACAAAGAATAATAAAACATATGACATCCAAACATTTCATAGTATATAATTATATATAAATAAAATAAAATAATATCTAGGGTTAAAAAAATTATATTGATAACATATTTTATGTATAGAAAGTGGCATGTCATTTGATAAAATAATCATTATTCAAATAACGTAACATCTAACTGTATTTTTATTATATATTTCAGATATTTTTATTGAAATTTTTAAATATAAAAAAATCATATTCTAATAGTATAAAATTTATTTAAATGAAAAAATATATTTATTATAAGGACCGGGCCTTAAAACCTTACTTAATCTTGAATTAAATTGAATAATTCACATTGAGGATCTTTTGAGGTTTAGAGTTTTAGAGAAGTAGGACATAACTATTAAATCTCAAAGATTACAAAGTAGACGCATCTACTCAGTTTCCGTTTTTTTCATAAAATAAAAACTCTTGAACAAAAGAGTCAGGTCTAGTTCTTGTTTTATACAGCATGACATTTCCTTGATCCCGTCCTTGACCCTATTCCACTTTATGTCATGTGAAAAACATTTCAAAAACTTGGGATGAGCATAAAAATCTCAGTAAGGGTTATAACAATATGGAAAGAAAAAAATTAGTCCATGTATACATAAGAATCAATGAAATCATACTTTACTCATAAAACATAATAAATTTAACATACCTCATGAAATCATAAGATGTATGCATAACTCAATAGAAATAATAAGAAATAAAGGTCACTTGAGGGATTCATAAAATTCTTATGTAGGGAGTAACCCTCATGGTTACATTTGGAATACCCATCACAGTATTTTCCCTAAATCTCTTCGGAGAAACCATAACGTTCAACCCCTTCACATTACCCAATGCATTGGAGAGATATATCGGGCTCACCCGACCTTAGTTTATCACGGAACCACCCATCTTCATAAACAATGCCCCAGAACCATAACATAATCATAGCACATAACTTAAGGATAAAGTAAATATAACATTCCCACATTGCAATAACAATATAACATTTTAAGATATTGAAATAATGAATCCATTCTAAAAACCATTTTCAAAACCATTTAAAACATTTAATAAATATATTTTTGAATCAAAGTGTCCCATACCACCTAGAAGATTTTAAAATTTTAAACCATTAATATCCATATAAATAAATCCATAAAACCATTTTGAAAACATGGATATTAATAAGAATAAATCATTAAAACATTTAAAAGCCATATTTTGGGTAATGGGGTTCTACCAAAATTAGAGACACTTGAATACAATAATTGAGGAATAACATTTAGTCAGAACTTCATAATATCATGAGAATAAATGGATTCATGATATAATAGTCCAAAGGACAGCATATACACCATATAAGAGTGAATTGGTGTACAACAACAATGAAGCCTCAATAGAAATGTAAAATGTGATGAAATCCTTTATAAAGAAGGTATCCTTAAATTAAGGATAAATCAATCTCAAAATTATGTGTGACAAATATACATACACCCAATATAAGTGGATATTAAGTGTAAAAATATCAATGGTAATTCACACATATTCAAAGGATTACACACTCAATAACTACATGTTGAACCCAAAGAAATCGAAATTGGGTTAAGAAGTTCCCTTGGTAAAATCCGACAGCCTAATGGCGTCACTTTAAAATTCATAAAATTAGTTTATGAGAGAGAAAATGGAATCTCATCACTTGGACATAAAATTTACATCAATAAGGATATATAAGAACATATCCCAACATAAAAATATGTAAATTAAAATACATAACAAAATAAGTCTTTTAAAATAGGAGGGTGAAAGGTTCCCTTACCGATTTGGGTAACTTTCGAACCGTTCACCCCATGAAAGAAGGACCGTAAAATGTTGATGTAAATACTCATAAACGAAATTATATTACAAAAAGAGAATAATAATGGTTTGTACATACACCACTCAATGGAAATGGTGGAAAATGTAGCATAAATCTCACAGGAATAAAAGTGAGATCAAAAATCCCTTATGAAAACTCGGCAGCCTAACATGGCCACTTAAAACTTCCAAAAATGGATTTATGAGATCAAATATGGTCTCCCATAATATGAACCTAAAAATTAAAAAATGAGGAATATAAAAGAACATACTAAAGTATAATAAAGATGAGCTTAAAATAAATTACATAAAAGAGAGTACTTAAACAGAAAGAGAGATGTAGGATCCCTTATGAAAATTCAACAGCCTAATGGCCCCACTCAAAACATCCAAAATGGATTGATGGGAGAAAATAGGGTCTCTCATCATATAAATATAAAAAATTACATTAAGAGTAATATAAAATAACATCCCAATCATATGAAATATGAGCTTAAAATGAATGACATAAAAGAGTGTACTTAAAACGAGAGAGAGGGGTAGGATCCCTTACCTCAAGTCTGACTTGTCTTGTTTGTTTCTTTATATTCCTGAAAAATAAACATTGGTAAATTTATAATTTCATAAGGACCTAATGAAAATATTATTATTCAGTTAATATCACGTATTATAATGTTATAATAAATGCTTAATAATGTTAGTTCATATTAGACGTTTTTGCTGATGTTTGGTACAGTAGTAAAAAATGAATTTGTTTGAAAATGATTGCCCATGTAGTTATAAGTAAATCATTTCCAGAATAGTATTAATGATTAAAATATCATATATATCTAGTACATATTCATTTTTTACTATTCCATAACATTTGGATATAAAAAATGAAAACCTCCGTTCATGGAGACGGTAGGCCATACATACGCATGAACGCTACTTCCATTTTTTTGTCATATTAATGGAATTAAAAATACATGAGATATATATATATTATAATTGAAATATAATATATATGTTATATAGGTCACATATGTTCATTAATTTCATTCTTTATACATTCCATGTATTGCATGAATGAGTCACATCACTTGAGGGGGTGGTAGTCCACACTTCCTCATATGAAATTATCGCATTTGCACAACATGAAAAGAATAAAGGTATTTTTTATATATAAAATACAGAAGAATATATTAAACATAATTACCATATATATCATATATAAAATATAGTGACTTCATAATGGTCACCTTTAATGGTGTTAAATGAATACTGAACAATCATCGTTTCGTGAGGCATAAAATCGCCAACCATAGAAAAAATATGTTCTTTAACCATTAGACGAAGGTGTGTGTATGTTAAGCTCTAATAATTATTATAAAAAAATACTAGTATATTGAAGATACTGGTTTTGTTACAAAATAAAGTAATAAAATGAGTTTAGGGGGTTGGAGAGGCAAAATAAAACATAGGAACACCAGAAAAGACACTACATTTAAATCGTGTAACTCTTTTTGATTTGAGCTCAAAGGCATCCTTGAAAAGACTTCTGCCCAAATTTATGCTTCTAGGAGTAATAGAAGGATTTTGGGAGAAAAAAAGGGCAGAGGTTGGCCGAGTCAAAGGCTTGAGAGGTGGGGGTAAGGTGGTAGAGGTGGGGGCCTTTTATTAGAGGAGAGGATGGGCACTCTTGGAAAGTCTTGAAAAGTAACATTATTATAAAATGGTTTTCGGATTTTAAAGGTCCCAAAATTATATATTTAGAGGATAAGGTAAACATATTTCTAAATACACACATCCAATAGGTTTTTTACAAGTATAGGTCTTAGATTTTACATTATCTTTTCATTTTATTTAAATCGTTAAATAATGAGGTAATCACTGTATCATCATGGTCTCATAAATAATTTAATTTATTTAAAGTCTAAAAAGTATAAAACAAATATCATGATGTATTAAATCCTTTTAGATATCTAATTAATATTTATAGTCAAAAATATGACTTGTATAACCCCATGTAAATTTTTTTTTAGTAAAGCAACACATGTTTGTGTCATTTTAATTTTAACATTAAATAAATAGTTATTAATGTCATATTCCTACCAAAGTGGATCCATGCGGTCCCCATGTTGACCCATGGATTTTCTTGGTCATCCATGACACAACATATAAGGGTAGGACATGTGTTAAAGTCATTTTATAGTATTAAAACATTATTTTTACCTTAAATTACACTAATTTCCTCTAATCGCGATTAAAAACATAAAAGTTACTATTCACCAAATAAATATTTTAATCCCATTGAACCACATTTTACTTCCTAATGGAAACCATGTATGTCATATTTTTTAAATTCAAACCACCTTGGTGGTAAAATTTCATTTAAACGAAAAAATTAGTTTTTTTATGTACCACTTAGTGGTTTCACAATTCATCAAAAATTGATGTTTTTCAGAAAAAATACCAAAAATTTACCCTAAGCTATATTTTATATTTCGAATTAAAAAATGATGTATATTGTATAAAATTCAAAAAATATATGTTGAATTAATTAATTTAATAATTAATTCCCGCTGTCAAAACAAATAGCATGTTTTTAAGAAACAGTATATATTAAAAGATTGACACTAGTTTAAGTCCAATTTCAAAGTGAAATTATTTCCAATGACCACTATTGGATTAAATGGTAAAAATATATTCTAATTTCACTTTAAACCCAATTCAAAATATAATCTAATCATATAAATAAATTATATTAAAATGAGGTTTTGAATTAATATACAACATTTATCACTATTCATTAAGAAATGAACTTTATCGGAAAAATACCAAAAATTTACACAAAGTAAATTTAGATGTCCCAATTCTAAATAACAATTTTATTTTGTCAAATATAACACATAAAATTGTCAAAAAGTGGATTTAAAAGAGGCTCTCCATCAAAAGGCAATTAATCGACCTTTTAAAGAATATTAGAATGTTTACGATTAAAATTGGATTCATTCAGATTTTTAGTCCTCTAAAATTTATTGTAAAAACTTAAAATATTTAACAAACATATATAATAATTTTTTAGTTAGTTCTGTTCATTCTCTTCATTAAAACGGCTAGGTGTTAACTACCATTTAAAATAAAATTATTTTATTATTAGAGTGCAATGTTCGATTTCAAAGGAACTCGTTGTTGCGTATTGGGTAAGCCATCGAGCATAACATTCCCTTTAATTTAAAATTAACATTTTATTCAAAAATAGGGATAAATAAAAAAATTTCATAATCTTTATTTACTTGGGGTGTTACATCCTTCCTCCCTTTTGGGAATTGCGTCCTCACAATTTTAAAATTGGGCTCAGAAACATCATTGAGAGTCCCACCTCGGAACAAGAGTCGGTAAAAAAAATCACTTTAAAAGAAAGAAAGATAAGTACAGAGGTCACCTGAGTTAACCCATACTAGGAGTCCATGTAGGAAAACATGGATATGGAAGAAAAAGAAAAGGGTCATGTTTTGAGGGAGAGTGATAGAAAACATGTTTAGGGGAAATTTAACCACAAGAAAATCACAAACTTGTGGTTGATTAAACGGTAGTCGATTCCCCAGTAGGAAATGTTAATAGACAACATTTTTGTTTTAAGTTACATTTCATTGAGGAATTTATTTTTGATCTTAAGGAAACATACTTACTTGTCTTGTTGACTTTCAAATTTTCTAGATTTCTTACACAAACTCGTACTTTCCCCAAATTATGAGTATTTAGGAAGACTTGTTCACATTAAGAGTACTATAATCAACTTCTAGAGAATCACCTAATCCACAAAATATAACTATATATTTCCTATGTCTTTAGAACCTTACCAAAACCAAAAATTTTAGAACAATATTAGATAATCCAGAAAAGGATAACCCTTTATAAAAAGAAAATATATTCTTAATCTCCAAAATTTGACCAACAAAACCCAAAGTTCAATGAGGACCATTCGATAAACAATTTTTCCATAAAATTCTTCAATGTAAACCAAACTATGATTGAAACCCAAATATTTGAAGGATATAGTCACATGGTCTTCCAAGGTACAAAATAACACTTATCCTTAAATAACATCAGTTGCTCTAAAATTCTCATATTGAAAAGTAATTAACGTAATCAAATATCCTCCATGATAGGTTAATAATTTCCATAGATAACCCAAAATCAACTTACACTTAATTCATAAAATCATCTAACTAAAACGAACAAGTCATACTAACTAGGGACTTCACATAGTCTAGTCGTATGCGATAAATACCAGTCGCACTTTGGTTGTGGGTTCGATTCCCGTAGCTTTGTCCGACGTGACGAGTTGTCACATGGCCTGCATGTTGTCCTTTTTATAAAACTCCAAAAATAACCCTAACATGTTTTAACCTCAATAGTTTCATTATACCTCTCATTTTCATCCAAATTCATTACGATCTCAACTTCTTAATTCTTGAAGTCTTATTTCACCACCATAAAATAAAACTATTCCCAAAATGAATAACAACATACCTTGATCAGGGCATCCACTTGGTTTCATTGTCATCTTGTTCACGTAGGTAGAAGTCCCATGCATTACAACAGTGATTTAGAGATCCTTCAACATAATTTTATTCCCCCATCCAAATACACCTTGTACAACATGGGTCATATGGGTGTTCATAGAAAACAGTTTTTGAAAATAATCATGTATGACATATAATTCCAAAACATCTGATAAAAACAAGATTTCTATAAAATAGTCGGACAGAATTTGAGTTGAAACTTTCTATTATTGGTCCTTTTAAAATACCATAAGTATGTGCTGAGAGACTATATTTTAAAAGAAAATATAATTAGGTTGCGCAAGGGTCTCCTTCCTCAGCACCATTTTTAAAATCATAATATGCTTCAAATTCTTGTGATAAGGTAAAATATTTAAAAATACCTTGATAATATTTAACTTTCTTGAAAATATGAGAATATTTTGAAAATAGTATTTGTCTAAATACAACCCATTATCCATGATGATAACGAGGTATAGTGGAGGTGTTTGATATCTCAAACAACTATTTGCAAGTGAGTTGTATGCTAGAAAAAAGTCTAACAATCATCTGAACATGACTTTGCAATAATTATTACAAGAATGTCATCAGGAAGAGATAGGAATGTCGTTTTATATCCTCCTCCTTCCATTCATAACTGAATTTACATGACCTAAAAAATTTTATTAAACAAGGATTTAACTGAAATAATAGATATAGGGACTAACCATGTGTATAACAAAAACTCCTAATCCCTAAAGATGTCTAAACCGACCTCTGATACCAACTATAAAGACCCGACCTTAAAACATTACTTAATATTGAATTAAATAGAATAATTCACATTGAGGATCTTTTCAGGTTTAGAGTTTTATAGAATTGGGACATAACTATTACATCTCAATGATTACAAAGTAGACACATCTACTCAGTTTCCATTTTTTCACAAAATAAAAACTCTTGAACAAAAGAGTCATCTCTAGTTCTTGTTTTATACAGCATGACATTTCCTTGATCCCATCCTTGAACCTATTCCACATTATGTCCTGTGAAAAACATTTCAAAAACTTGGGATGTGAATAAAAAGATCAGCAAGGGTTATAACAATATGGAAAGAAAAAATTAGTCCATGTATACATAAGAATCAATGAAATCATACTTTACTCATAAAACATAAGCAATTTAATATACCTCGTGAAATCATAAGATGTATGCATAACTCAATAGAAATCATAAGACATAAAGGTAACTTGCGGCATTCATAACATTCTTATATAGAGAGTAACCGTCATGGTTACATTTGGAATAACCATCACAGTATATTCCCTAAATCTCTTCTGAGAAACCTTAACGTTTAACCCCTTCGCGTTACCCAATGCATTGGAGAGCTATATCAGGCTCACCTGCCCTTAGTTTATGACGGAACCACCCATCTTCATAAACAACGCCCCAGAACAATAACATAATCATAGCACATAACTTAAGCATAAAGGAAAGATAACATTCCCACATTTCAATAACAATATAACATTTTAAGATATTGAAATAATGAATCCATTCTAAAATCCATTTTCAAAACCATTTAAAACATTTAATAAAGATATTTTTGAATCAAAGTGTCCCATACCACCTTGAAGATTTGAAAATTTTACACCATTAATATCCATATAAATAAATCCTTAATACCATTTTGAAAACATGGATATTAATAAGAACAAATCATTAAAACATTTAAAGTGATATTTTAGTTAATGGGTTTTTACCAAAATTAGATACACTTGAATACAATAATTGAGGAATAACATTTAATCAGAACCTTATAATATCATGAGAATAAATGGATTCATGATATAATATTCCAAAGGACAGTATATACACCATATAAGAGTGAATTTGTTCATAACAACAATGAAGTCTCAATAGAAATGTAAAATGAGATGGAATCCCTTATAAAGAAGGTATCCTTAAATTAAGGATAAATCAATCTCAAAATTATGTGTGAAAAATATAAATACACCCAATATAAGTGGATATTAAGTGTAAAAAAATAAAAGGTCATTCACACATATTCAATGGATGACACATTCAATAAATACATGTTGATCCCAAAGAAATCGAAATTGGGTTAAGAAGTTCCCTTTGTAAAATTCGACAGCCTAACAGCGTCACTTTAAAATTCATAAAATTAGTTGATGAGAGAGAAATTGGTATCTCATCACTTGGACATAAAATTTACATAAATAAGGATATATAAGAACATATCCCAACATAAAAATATGTAAATTAAAAGACATAACAAAATAAGTCTTTTAAAAATAGGAGGGTGAAAGGTTCCCTTACCGATTTGGGTAACTTTCGAAACGTTCACCCCAGGAAAGAAGGACCGTACAACGTTGATGTAAATACTCATAAATGAAATTATATTACAAAAAGAGTATAATAATTGGAATTACATGCACCACTAAAAGGAAATGGTGTAAATTGTAGCATAAATCTCACAGGAATAAAATTGAGATAAGAAATCCCTTATGAAAACTCGGCAGCCTAACAGCGCCACATAAAACATCCAAAAATGGATATATATGATCAAATAGGGTCTCCAATAATATGAACATAAAAATTAAAGAATTATGAATACAAAATAACATCCGAAAACATAATAAATATGAGATTAAATGAAATGACATAAAAGAGAGTACTTAAAATGGAAGAGAGAGGAAGGATCCCTTACGAAAATTCGGCAGCCTAATTATGCCACTCAAAACATCCAAAATGGTTTGGTGAGAGAAAATATGGTCTCTCATCATATGAACATAAAAAATTACAGTAATAGTAATATAAAATAACATCCTAATCAAAAGAAATGTGATCTTAAAATGAATGACATAAAAGATTGTACTTAAAATGAAAGAGAGGGGTAGGATCCCTTACCTCAAGTCCGACTTGTCTTGTTCGTTTCTTTATATTCCAGAACAATAAATTTTGGTCAATTTATAATTTCTTAAGGACCTAATTTAAATATTATTATTCATTTAATATCACATATTATAATGTTATAATAATTGTTTAATAGTGTTAGTTCATATCAGACGTTTTTTACGATGTTTGGTACATTAGTAAAAAATGAACTTGTTTGAAAATGATTACCCATGTAGTTATAAGTAAATCATTTCCAGAATAGTATTAATGATTAAAATATCATATATATATATATATATATATTACATGTTAATTTTGTACTATTCCCTAACATTTGGAGATAAAAAATGAAAAGCACCGTTTATGGAGACGGTAGGTCGTACGTACGCATGAACGCTACTTTAATGTTTTTTGTCATATTAACGGAATTAAAAATAAATGATATATATATATATATATTATAATTCAAGTATTATATATATGTTATATAGGTAAAATATGTTCATTAATTTCATTATTTATACATTCCATGTATTGCATGAATGAGTCACATCACATGAGGGGGCGGTAGTCCACACTTCCTCATATGAAATTATCGCATTTGCACAACATGCAAAGAATAAAGGTATGTTTTAAATATAAAATACCGAAGCATATAGTAAACTTAAATACCATATATATCATATATAAAATGCAGTTACATCATAATTGTCACTTTTAAATGTGTTAAAATAATATTGAACAATCATCGTTTCGTGAGGCAGAAAATCTCCAACCATAGAAACAGTATGTTCTTTAACCATTAGACAAAGGTGTGTGTATTTTTAGCTCTAATAAATCTCATAAAAACATCCTAGTATAATTAATATACTGTTTTTGTTATAAAATATAGTAATAAAAAGATTTTAGGGGGTTGGAGAAGCAAAATAAAACATAATATCACAATAGAAGACACTACCAACAAATCGGGTAAATCTTTTTGATTTGAGATCAAGGGCTTACTTGGAAAGAATTCTGCCTAAAGTGAGGATTATAAGAGTAAGAGAGGGATTTGTAGAGACAAAATGGGCAGGTTTTGTCTGAGACAAAGGCTTGAGAGGAGTGGGTAAGGTGGTAGAGGTGGGGGCCTTTTATAAGTGGAGAGGAGGGGCACTCTTGGAAAGTCTTGAAAAGTAACATTATTATAAAATGATTTTCAGATTTTAAAGGTCCCAAAATTATATATTTTGAGGATAAGGTGATAATAGTTTGAAATCCACGCATACAATAGGTTTTTGACAAGTATAGGTCTTAGAGTTTACATTATATTTTCATTTTATTTAAATCGTTAAATAATGAGATAATCGCTGCATCATCATGGTGTCATAAATAATTTAATTTATTTAATGTATAAAAATCATAAAAATAATATCATTATGTAGGAAATATTTTTATATTTATAATGAATATTTATAGTCAAAAATATGACTTGTATAACCCCATGTAAAAATTATTTTAGTAAAACAACACATGTTTGTGACATTTTAATTTTAACATTAAATAAAACATTATTAATGTAATTTTCATACCAAAGTGGCTCCATGGGGTCCCCAAGTTGACCCATGGATTTTATTGTTTGTCAATGACACATCACATAAGTGTAGGACATGTGTCAAGGTCATTTTATATTATTAAAACATTATTTTTACCTTAAATTACCCTAATTACCTCTAAGCGCGATTAAAAACTTTAAAGTTACTATTCAAAAAATAATTATTTTAATCCCATTGAAACACATTTTAATTTCTAATGAAAACCATTTATGTCAAATTTTTTAAATTCAAAACATAGAGGTGTTAAAATTTCATATAAATGAAAAAATCATTTTTTTAAGTACCACTTTGTGGTTTCACTATTCATCAAAAATTGAAGTATTTCAGAAAAATACCAAAAATTCACCCTAAGCTATATTTTATATTCCAAATTCAAAAATGATGTCTATTTTACAAAATTCAAAACATATAAGTTGCATTAATTAATTTAATAATTAATTCCCGCTGTCAAAACAAATAGCGTGTTTTTAAGAAGCAATATCTATTAAAAGATTCACTGTAGTTTAACTCCAATTTCAAGGTGAAATTAATTCTAGTGACCACTATTTGATTAAATGGTAAAAATTTATTCTAATATAACTTTAAAACCAATTCCAAAGATAATATAATAATATAAATAAATTATATTAAAAAGAGGTTTTGAATTACAATACAATAGTTTTCACTATTCATTAAGAAATAAACTTTATCGGAAAATACCAAAAATTTACACAAAGTAAATTTTTATGTCCCAATTATAAAGAAGAATTTTATTTTGTCAAATATAAATCATAAAATTGTCAAAAAGTGGATTTAAAATAGGTTCGCCATCAAAAGGCGGTTAATCGACCTTTTAAAGAATATTAGAATGTTTACGCTTAAAATATGGATTCATTCGCATTTTTAATCCGATAACATTTATTTTAAAAAGTAATAATATTTGAAAAATATATATAGTCATTTTGTAGTTAGTTCTGTTCATTCTCGTCATTAGAACGGCTAGGTGTTAACTACCATTTAAAATAAAATTATTTTATTATTAGAGTGCAATGTAAGATTTCAAATGAACTCGTTGTTGCGTATTGGGTAATCCATCGAGCCTAAGCATTACCTTTAAATTAAAATTGAAATTTTATTCACCAATAGTTATAAATATAAAAATTTCATATTCTTTATTCACCTGGGTGTTATATCCTTCCCCCCTTTTGAGAATTGAGTCCTCATAATTTTAAAATTGGGCTCAGAAACATCATTGAGTGTCCCTAATCGGGACAAGAGTCGGTAAAACAATCACTTTAAAAGAAAGAAAGAGAAGTATAAAGGTCACCCGAGTTAACCCATACTAGGATTCCATGTAGGAAAACATGAATATGGAAGAAAAAGAAAAGGTTCATATTCTAAGGGAGAGTGATAGAAAACATGTTTAGGAGAAAGTTAACAACAAGAAAATCACAAACTTGTGGTGGGTTAAATGGTATTCGATTCCCCAGTATGAAAAGTTAATAGACAACATTTTTGTTTTAAGTTACTTTTCATTGAGTAATTTATTTTTGATCTTAAGGAAACATACTTACTTGTCATGTTGACTTTCAAACTTTACTAGATTTCTTACACAAACTCCTACTTTCCCCCAATGATGAGTATTTAGGAAGACTTGTTCACATTAAGATTACTACATTAAACATCTAGAGAATCACCTAAACCAAAAAAGAGAACTATATATTTCCCATGTCTTTAGACCCTTACCAAAACCAAAATTGTTTGAAAAATATCAGATAATCCCGAAAAAAATAATCCTTTACAAAAAGAAAATCTATTCTTAATCTCCAAAATTTGTCCCACAAAACCCAAAGTTCAATGAGGACCATTCGATAAAAAATATGTACATAAAATTCTTCAAAGTAAACCAAAATAATATTAAAACCCAAATACTGTAAGGATTTAGTTACATAGTCTTCCAAGGTATAAATTAATACTTATCTCCAAATAACATCAGTTGCTCTAAATGTCTCATATTGAAAAATAATTAACCTAATCACATATCCTCCATGATAGGTTAATAATTTCCATAGATAACCCAAAATAAACTTACTCTTATTTCATAAAATCATATAACTAAATATAATAATTCATACGAACCAGGGACTTCACATAGTACAGTGGTAGGTGATAAATATCAGTCGCACTTTGGTTGTGGGTTCGATTCCTGTAGCTTTTTCCTACACGACGGGTTGTCACACGGTCTTCATGTTGTCTTTTTTATAAAACTCCAAAAATAACCCTAACATGTTTTAACCTCAATAGTTTCTTTATACCTCTAATTTTCATCCAAATTCATTACGATCTCATCTTTTTAATTCTTGAAGTCTTATTTCACCACCATAAAATAAAATGATTCCCAAAATGAATAACAGCATACCTTGATCATGGCATCTACTCGGTTTCATCATCATCTTGTTCATGTAGGTAGAATTCCCATGAGTTACAACAATGATTTTGAGATCCTTCAAAATAATTTGTTTCCTCCAGCCAAATACACCTTGTACAACATGGGTCATAAGGGTGTTCACAGAAAAACAGTTTTGGAAAATCATCATGTATGACATATAATTCAAAAACATCTGATAAAACGTGATTTCTACAAAATAGTCGGACAAAATTTGAGTTGAAACTTTCTATTATTGGTTCTTTTAAAATACCATAAGTATGTGCTGAGAGACTATATTTTAAAAGAAAATATAAATAGGTTGCGCAAGGGTCTCCTTCCTCAGCACCATTTTTAAAATCATAATATGCTTCAAATTCTTGTGATAAGGTAAAATATTTGAAAATACCTTGATAATATTTACCTTTATTGAAAATATGAGAATATTGTGAAAATATTATTTGTCTAAATAATACCCATGATCCACGATGATAAAGAGGTATAGTAGAGGTGTTTGATATCTCAAACAACTGCTTGCAAGTGAGTTGTATACTAGAAAAAGTTTCACAATCATCCGAACATGACTTTGCAAAAATTATTGCAAGTATGTCACTAGGAAGAGATAGGAATGTCATTTGAGATCCTCCTCCTTCCATTCGTAACTGACTTTACTTGACCTGAAAAAAAGTTATAAAATAAGGATTTAATTGAAATAATAGATATAGTGACTAACCATGTGTCTAACAAAAACTCATTATCCCTAAAGTTGTCTAAACCGACCTCTGATACCAACTATAAGGACCCAGCCTTAAAACATTACTTAATCTTGAATTAAATAGAATAATTCACATTGAGGATCTTTTCAGGTTTAGAGTTTTAGATAATTAGGACATAACTATTAAATCTCAAAGATTACAAAGTAGACACATCTACTCAGTTTCCATTTTTTTCACAAAATAAAAACTCTTGAACAAAAGAGTCATGTCTAGTTCTTGTTTTATACAACATGACATTTCCTTGATCCCATCCTTGACCCTATTCCACTTTATGTACTGTGGATGACATTTCAAAAACATTAGATGATCATAAAAAGCATAGTAAGGGTTATAACAACATGGAATGAAAACATTAGTCCATGTATACATAAGAATCAATGAAATCATACTTTACTCATAAAACATAATCAATTTAACATACCTCATGAAATCATAAGATGCATGCATAACTCAATAGAAATCATAAGAAATAAAAGTAACTTGAGGAATTCATAACATTATTACATAGGGAGTAACCCTCATGGTTACGTTTGGAATACCAATACTGAATATTTCCTAAATCTCTTCGGAGAAACCTTAACGTTTAACCCCTTCGTGTTACCCAATGCATTGGAGAGCTATATCGGCCTCAACCGCCCTTAGTTTATCACGGAACCACCCATCTTCATAAACAATGACCCAGAACCATAACATAATCATAGAACATAACTTAAGAATAAAGAAAATATAGCATTCCCACATTGCAATAACAATATAACATTTTAAGATATTGAAATAATGAATCCATTTTAAAAACCATTTTCAAAACCATTTAAAACATTTAATAATGATATTTTTAAATCAAAGTGTCCCATACCACCTTGAAGATTTTAAAATTTTAAACCATTAATATCCATATAAATAAATCCTTAAAACCATTTTGAAAACATGGATATTAATAAGAACAAATCATTAAATCATTTAAAGCGATATTTTAGTTAATGGGTTTTTACCAAAATTAGAGACACTTGAATACAATAATTGAGGAATAACATTTAATCAGAAAATTATAATATCATGAAAATAAATGGATTTAGGATATAATATTCCAAAGGACATTATATACACCATATAAGAGTGAATTGGTCCATAACAACAATGAAGTCTCAATAGAAATGTAAAATGATATGAAATCCATTATAAAGAAGGTATCCTTAAATTAAGGATAAATCAATCTCAAAATTATGTGTGACAAATATAAATACACCCGTTATAAGTGGATATTATGTGTAAAAAAATCAAAGGTCATTCACACATATTCAAAGGATGACACATTCAATAACTACATGTTGAACCCAAAGAAATTGAAATTGGGTTATGAAGTTCCCTTGGTCAAATCCGACAGCCTAACGACGTCAATTTAAAATTCATAAAATTAGTTGATGAGAGAGAAAATGGTATCTCATAACTTGGAAATAAAATTTTCATAAATAAGGATATATAAGAACATATCCCAACATAAAAATATGTAAATTAAAATACATAACAAAATAATTCTTTTAAAAATATGTGGGTGAAAGGTTCCCTAAACGATTTGGGTAACTTTCGAAACGTTCACACCATGAAGGAAGGACCGTAAAAATTTGATGTAAATACTCATAAAAAAAATTATATTACAAAAAGAGTATAATAATGGGCAGTACATGCACCACTCAAAGGAAATGGTAGAAAATGTAGCATAAATCTCACAGGAATAAAAGTGAGATAAAAAATACCTTATGAAAACTCGGCAGCCTAACAACGCCACTTAAAACTTCTAAAAATGGATTTATGAGATCAAATAGAGACTCCCATAATATGAAAATTAAAAGTAAATAATGAGTAATATAAAAGAACATCCCAAAAAATATGAAAGATACGCTTAAAAGAAATGATATAAAAGAGATTACTTAAAAAGAAAGAGAGAGGTAGGATCCCTTACGAAAATTCGGCAGCCTAACGGCGCCACTCAAAACATCCAAAATGGATTGATGAAAGCAAATAGGGTCTCTCATCATATTAACATAAAAAATTACAGTTAGATTAATATAAAAGAACATCCCAATCATATGAAATATGAGCTTAAAAGGAGTGGCATAAAAGAGTGTACTTAAAACGAAAGAGAGGGGTAGGATCCCTTACCTCAAGTCCGACTTGTCTTGTTCGTTTCTTTATATTCTTGAATAATAGACTTTGGTCAATTTATAATTTCTTAAGGACCTCCTTTAAATATTATTATTCGGTTAATATCACATATTATAATGTTATAATAATTGCTTAATAATGTTATTTCATATCAGACGTTTTTGCCGATGTTTTGTACATGAGTAAAAAATGAACTTGTTGGAAAATGATTGCCCATGAAGTAATAATTAAATCATTTCCAGAATATTAATAATGATTAAAATATTATATATATCTATTATATATTCATTTTATACTATTACATAACATTTGGAGATAAAAAATGAAAAGCACCGTTCATGAAGACGGCAGGCCGTACGTATGCATGAACGCTACTTTCATTTTTTTCATATTAATTGAACTAAAAATAAATGAGACATATATATATTATAATTAAAGTATAATATATATGTTATATAGGTCACATATGTTCATTAATTTCATTCTTTATACATTCCATGTATTGCATGAACGAGTCACATCACTTGAGGGGGCGGTAGTCCACACTTCCTCATATGAAATTATTGCATTTTAACAACATGCAATGAATAAAGGTATGTTTTAAATATAAAATACAGAAGAATATAGTAAACATAAATACCATATATATCATATATAAAATACAGTTACATCATAATGGTCACCTTTAAAGGTGTTAAAAGAATATTTAACAATCATCGTTTCGTGAGGCAGAAAATCGCCAACCACAGAAACAGTATGTTCTTTAACCATTAGACGAAGGTGTGTGTAGGTTTAGCTCTAATAATTCTCATAAAAACATCCTATTATATTTAATATACTGTTTTTGTTACAAAATAAAGTAATAAAAAGATTTTAGGGGGTTGGAGAAGCAAAATAAAACATAAGAACACAAGAGAAGACGCTACCTTTAAATCGTGTAACTGTTTTTGATTTGAGCTCAAAGGCTTCCTTGGAAAGACTTATTCCCAAAGTGAGTGTTATAGTAGTAATAGAGGGATGTTTAGAGACAAAATGGGCTGGGTTTGGCCTAGCCAAAGGCCTGAGAGGTGTGGGTAAGGTGGTAGAGTTGGGGGCCTTTTATAAGAGGAGAGGAGAGGCACTCTTGGAAAGTCTTGAAAAGTAACATTATTATAAAATACATATCAGATTTTAAAGGTCCCACAATTCTATATATCTAGGATAAGGTGATAATAGTTCTAAATCCACAAATCCAATAGGGTTTTTACAAGTATAGGTCTTAGATTTTACATTATCTGTTCATTTTATTTAAATCGTTAAATAATGAGGTAATCACTGCATCATCATGATGTCATAAATAATTTAATTTGTTTAATTTCTAAAAATTATAAAACAAATATCATGATGTAGGAAACAATTTTATATTTATAATGAATATTTATAGTCAAAAATATGACTTGTATAACCCCATGTAAAAATTGTTTTATTAAACAACACATGTTTGTGACATTTTAATTTTAACATTAAATAAAAAGTTATTATTGTCATTTTCCTACCAAATTGGCTCCATGGAGTCCCCAAGTTGACCCATGGATTTTCTTGGCCTTCCATGACACATCACATAAGGTTAGGACATGTGTCAAGGTCATTTTATATTATTAAAACATTATTTTTACCTTAAATTACACTAATTACCTCTAATCGCGATTAAAAACATAAAAGTTACTATTCACAAACTAATTATTTTAATCCCATTGAACCAAATTTTACTTCCTAATGGAAACCATGTATGTAGGATTTTTGAAATTCAAAACATAGAGGTGGTAAAATTTCATTTAAACGAAAAAATCAGTTTTTTTAAGTACCACTTAGTGGTTTCACTATTCATCAAAAAATTGATGTTTTTCAGAAAAATACCAAAAAATCACCCTAATATATAATTGATATTCTGAATTCAAAAATGATATCTATTTTAAAAAATTAAAAACATATATGTTGCATTAATTAATTTAATAATTAATTCTCGCTGTCAAAACAAATAGTGTGTTTTTAAGAAGCAATATCTATTAAAAGATTGACACTAGTTTAAGTCCAATTTCAAAGTGAAATTAATTCCAATGACCACTATTGGATTAAATGGCAAAAATATATTCTAATTTCACTTTAAAACCAATTAAAAATATAATATAATCATATAAATAAATTAGATTAAAACGAGGTTTTGAATTAAAATACAAGATTTTTCACTATTCTTTAAGAAATTAACATTATCGGAAAAATACCAAAAATTTACACAAAGTAAATTTTTATGTCCCAATTCTAAAGAAGAAATTTTATTTTGTCAAATATAACACTTAAAATTGTATAAAAAGTGTATTTAAAAGAGGTTCGCCCTCAAAAGGCGATTAATTGACCTTTTAAAGAATATTATAATGTTTACGCTTAAAATTGGATTCATTCGCATTTTTAATCCTCTAAAATTTATTGTAAAAAGTAAAATTATTTGAAAAACATATATAATCATATTGTAGTTAGTTCTGTTCATTCCCTTCATTACAACGGCTAGGTGTTAACTACCATTTAAAATAAAATTATTTTATTATTAGAGTGCAACATAAGATTTCAAAGGAAATCGTTGTTGCGTATTGGGTAAGCCATCGAGCATAGCATTCCCTTTAAATTAAAATTAACATTTTATTCACAAAAAGGGATAATATAAAAATTTCATATTCATTATTTACCTGGGGTGTTACATCCTTCCCCCCTTTTGTGAATTGCGACCTCGCAATTTTAAAATTGTGCACAGAAACATCATTGAGAGTCCCACATCAGAACAAGAGTCGGTAAAACAATCACATTAAAAGAAAGAAAGATAAGTAAAAAAGGTCACCCAAGTTAACCCATACTAGTATTCCATGTTGGCAAACATGGATATGCAAGAAAAACAAAGGTTCATGTTCTGAGGTAGAGTGATAGAAAACATGTTTAGGAGAAAGTTAACAACAAGAAAATCACAAACTTGTGGTGGGTTAAACGGTATTTGATTCCCTATTAAGAAAGGTTAATAGACCACATTTTTTTTTAAGTTACTTTTCATTGAGGAATATATTTATGATCTTATGGAAACATACTTACTCGTCATGTTGACTTTCAACTTTTTCTAGATTTCTTACACAAACTCATACATTCCCCAAATGATGAGTATTTAGGAAGACTTGTTCACATTAAGAGTACTATAATGAACTTATAGAGAATCACTGAATACACAAAAGAGAACTATATATTTTCCATGTCTTTAGACCCTTACCAAAACCAAAATTGTTAGATCAATATCAAATAATCATGAAAAGGATAACCCTTTATAAAAAGAAAATCTATTCTTAATCTCCAAAATTTGTCCAACAAAACCCAAAGTTTAACGAGGACCATTCGATAAACAATTTGTCTATAAAATTCATTAAAGTAAACCAAACTAATATTGAATCCCAAATATTTGAAGGATTTAGTCATATAGTCTTCCAAGGTACAAATTAACACTTATCTCCAAATAACATTAGTTGCTCTAAATGTCTCATATTGAAAAGTAATTAACCTAATCACATATCCTCCAGGATAGGTTAATAATTTCCATAGATAACCCAAAATCAACTTAATCTTAATTCATAAAATCATCTAACTAAAATGAATAAGTCATACTAAACAGGGACTTCACGTAGTCCAGTGGTAGGCGATGAATACCAGTCGCACTTTGGTTGTGGGTTCGATTCCCGCAGCTTTGTCTGACGCGACGGGTTGTCACACGGTCTGCGTATTGTCCTTTTTATAAAACTCCAAAGATAAACCTAGCATTTTTTAACCTCAATAGTTTAGTTATACTCTAATATTCATCCAAATTCATTACGATCTCAAATTCATAATTCTTGAAGTCTTATTTCTCCACCATAAAATAAAACGATTCCCAAAATGAATAACATCATACCTTGATCATGGCATCCACATAGTTTCATCGTCATCTTGTTCACGTAGGTAGAAGTCCCATGCATTACAATAACGATTTAGATATCCTTCAAAATCATTTGCTTCCTCCATCCAAATACACCTTGTACAACATGGGTCATATTGGTGTTCACAGAAAAACAGTTTTGAAAAATAATCTTGTATGACATATAATTCCAAAAAATCTGATAAAACATGATTTCTATAAAATAGTCAGACAGAATTTGAGTTGAAACTTTCTATTATTGGTCCTTTTAAAATACCATAAGTATGTGCTGAGAGACTATATTTTAAATGAAAATATAAATAGGTTGCGCAACGGTCTCCTTCCTCAACACCATTTTTAATATCCTTATATGTTTCAAATTCTTGTGATAAGGTAAAATATTTGAAAATACCTTGATAATATTTACCTTTATTGAAAATATGAGAATATTGTGAAAATAGTATTTGTCTAAATACAACCCATGATCCATGATGATAAAAAGGTATAGTAGAGGTGTTTGATATCTCAAACAACTGATTTCAATTGAGTTGTATGCTAGAAAACGTTTCACAATCATCCGAACATGACTTTGCAATAATTATTTCAAGCATGTCATCAGGAAGAGATAGGAATGTCGTTTAAGATCCTCATCCATCCATTCATAACTGACTTTAATTAACCTAAAAAAAGTTATAAAACAAGGATTTACCTGAAATAATAGATATAGGGACTAACCATCTGTCTAACAAAAACTCCTAATCCCAAAAGTTGTCTAAACCGACCTCTAATACCAACTATAAGGACCCGGCCTTAAAACATTACTTAATCTTGAATTAAATAGAATAATTCAAATTGAGGGTCTTTTTAGGTTTAGAGTTTTAGAGAATTAGGAAATAACAATTACATCTCAAAGATTACAAAGTAGAAACATCTACTCAGTTTCCATTGTTTTCACAAAATAAAAACAGTTGAACAAAAGAGTCATGTCTAGTTCTTGTTTTATACAACATGACAATCCTTGATCCCATCCTTGACCCTATTCCACTTTATGCCCTGTGAAAAACTTTTCAAAAACATGGGATGAGCATAAAAAGCTCAGTAAGGGTTATAACAATATGGAAAGAAAACATTAGTCCATGTATACATAAGAATCAATGAAATCATACTTTACTCATAAAACATAAGCAATTTAACATAGCTCATGAAATCATAAGATGTATGCATAACTCAATAGAAATCAAAATACATCCAGGTAACTTGAGGCATTCATAACATTATTACATAGGGGGTAACCCTCATGGTTACGTTTGGAATACCCATCATAGTATATTCCCTAAATCTCTACAGATAAACCTTAACGTTTAACCCCTTCGCGTTACCCAATGAATTGGAGAGCTATATCGGGTTCACCCGCCCTTAGTCTATCACAGAACCACCCATCTTCATAAAAAATGCCCCACAACCATAACATAATCATATCACATAACTTAAGCATAAAGGAAAGATAACATTCCAACATTTCAGTAACAATATAACATTTTAAGATATTGAAATAATGAATCCATTCTAAAAACCATTTTCAAAACCATTTAAAACATTTGATAAAGATATTTTGGAATCAAAGTGTCCCATAACACCTTGAAGAATTCAAAATTTTAAACCATTAATATCCATATAAATAAATCCTTAAAACCATTTTGAAATCATGGATATTAATAAGAACAGATCATTAAAACATTTAAAGCGATAGTTTAGTTAAAATGTTTTTACCAAAATTAGAGACCCTTGAATATAATAATTGAAGAATAACATTTAATCAGAACATTATAATATCATGAGAATAAATGGATTCATGATATAATATTCTCAAGGAAAGTATATACACCATATAATAGTGAATTGGTGCATAACAACAATGAAGTCTCAATAGAAATGTAAAATGAGATGAAATCCCTTATAAAGAAGGTATCCTTAAATTAAGGAAAAATCAATCTCAAAATTATGTGTGACAAATATAAATACACAAATATAAGTGGATATTAAGTGTAACAAATAAAAGTTCATTCACACATATTTAAAGGATGAAACATTCAATAAATACATGTTGAACCCAAAGAAATTGAAATTGGGTTAATAAGTTCCCTTGGTAAAATCCGACAGCCTAACAGCGTCACTTTAAAATTCATAAAATTATTTGATGAGAGAGAAAATGGTATCTCAACACGTGGATATAAAATTTACATCAATAAGGATATAGAAGAACATATCCCAATAGAAAAAATAGGTAAATTAAAAGACATAACAAAATAAGTCTTTTAAAAATAGGAGGGTGAAAGGTTCTCTTACCGATTTGGGTAACTTTCGAAACGTTCACACCATGAAAGAAGGACCATACAACGTTGATTTAAATACTCATAAACGAAATTATATTACACAAATAGTATAATAATGGTCATTACATGAACCACTCAAAGGAAATGGTGGAAAATGTAGCATAAATCTCACAAGAATAAAAGTGAGATGAAAATCCCTTATGTAAACTCGGCAGCCTAAGAACGACACTTAAAACTTCCAAAAATTGATTTATGAGATTAAATAGGGTATCCCATAATATTAAAATAAAAATTACATAATTAATAATATAAAAAAACATCCCCAAACATAAGAAATATGATCTTAAAAGAAATGACATAAAAGAAAGTACTTAAAAAGATAGAGAGAGGTAGGATCCCTAACGAAAACTCGGAAGCCTAACAGCGCCACTCAAAACATCCAAAATAGATTTATGAGAGAAAATAGGGTATCTCATAATATTAACATAAAAAAGTAAAGTAAGAGTAATATAAAATAACATCCCAATCATAATAAAGATGAGCTTAAAAGGAATGACATAAAAGAGTGTACTTAAAAAGAAAGAGAGGGGTTGGATCCCTTACCTCAAGTCCGACATGTCTTATTCATTTATTTATATTCCTAAATAATAAACTTTGGTCATTTTATAATTGCTTAAGGACCTCCTTTAAATAATATTATTATGTTTCTATCACATTTTATAATGTTATAATAATTGTTTAATAATGTTAGTTCATATCAGACCTTTTTGTCGATGTTTGGTACATGAGTAAAAATGAACTTGTTTGAAAATGATTTCCCATGTAGTTATAAGTAAATCATTTACAGAATAGTATTAATGATTAAAATATCATATATATCCAGTAAATATTCATTTTATACTATTCCATGACATTTGGAGATAAAAAATGAAAAGCACCATTAATGGAGACGGTAGGTCGTACGTACGCATGAACGCTACTTTCATTTTTTTGTCATATTAATGGAATTAAAAATAAATGAGATATATATATATATATATATTATAATTACAGTATAATATATATGTTATATAAGTTAGATATGTTAATTAATTTCATTTTTTATACATTCCATGTATTGCATGAACGAGTCACATCACTTGAGGTGGCAGTAGTCCACACTTCCTCATATGAAATTATCGCATTTGTACAACATGAAAAGAATAAAGGTATGTTTTAAATATAAAATACAGAATCATATAGTAAACATAAATACCATATATATCATATATAAAATATATTTAAATCATAATGGTCACATTTAAAGGTGTTAAAAGAATATTGAACAATCATCGTTTCGTGAGGTAGCAAATCGCCAACAACAGAAACAATATGCTCTTTAACCATTAGACGAAGGTGTGAGTAGTTTTACCACTAATAATTCTCATAAAAACTTCCTAGTATATTGAATATACTGGTTTTCTTACAAAATAAAGGAATAAAAAGAGTTTAGGGGACTGGAGAAGCAAAATAAAACATAAGAACACAAGAGAAGACACTACCTTTAAATCAGGTAAATCTTTTTGATTTGAGATCAAAGGCTTCCTTAGAAAGACTTCTGCCCAAAGTGAGACTTCTAGGAGTAAGATATGGATGTTTAGAGACGAAATGGGAAGGGTTTGGCTGAGCCAAAGGCTTGAGAGGTGCTGAAAAGGTGGTAGATATGGGGGCCTTTTATAAGACGAGAGAATGGGCACTCTTGGAAAGTCTTGAAAAGTAACATTATTATAAAATGATTTTCGGATTTTAAAGGTCCCAAAATTATATATCTCTAGGATTAGGTGATAATAGTGCGAAATAAAGACATCCAATAGGTTTTTTACATGTGTATGTGTTAGAGTTTACATTATCTTTTCATTTTATTTAAATTGTTAAATAATGAGGTAATTGCTGCATCATCATGGTGTCATAAATATTTTTTTTATTTAATGTCTAAAAATTATAAAACAAATATCATTATGTAGGAAATATTTTTATATTTCTAATGAATATTTATAGTAAAAAATATGACTTGTATAACCCCATGTAAAAATTATTTTAGTAAAACAATACATGTTTGTGACATTTTAATTTTAACACTAAATAAAACGTTATTAATGTCATTTTCCTACCAAAGTATCTCTATGGGGTCCCCAAGTTGACCCATGGATTTTTTTGGTCGTCCATGACACATACAAAAAAGGTAGTACATGTGTCAAGGTCATTTTATATTATTAAAACATTATTTTTACCATAAATTACACTAATTACCTCTAATCGCGATTAAAAACTTAAAAGTTACTATTCACCAAATAATTATTTTAATCCCATTGAACCAAATTTTACTTTCTAATGGAAACCATGTATGTCAGATTTTTGAAATTCAAAACACAGAGTTGGAAAATTTCATTTAAACAAAAAAATCAGTTTTTTAAGTACCACTTAGTGGTTTCACTATTCATCAAAAAATGATGTTTTTCAGAAAAATACCAAAAATTCACCCAAAGATATTTTTGATATTACGAATTTAGAAATGATTTCTATTTTACAAAATTAAAGACATATAAGTTGCATTAATTAATTTAATAATTAATTCCTGCTGTCAAAACAAATAGTGTGTTTTTAAGAAGCAATATCTATTAAAAGATTGACACTAGTTTAAGTCCAATTTCAATGTGAAATTAATTCCAATGACCACAATTAGATTAAATGATAAAAATATATTATAATTTAAATTTAAAACCAATTAAAAAGATAATCTAATCATATAAATAAATTATATTAAAAAGAGGTTTTGAATTAAAATACAACATTTTTCACTATTCATTAAGAAATTAACTTTATTGGAAAAATACCAAAAAATTACACAAAGTAAATTTTTATTTCCCAATTATAAAGAAGAATTTTATTTTGTTAAATATTACACATAAAATTGTCAAAAAGTGGATTTAAAAGAGGTTCGCCATCAAAAGGCGGTTAATCGACCTTTTAAAGAATATTAGAATGTTTACGCTTAAAATTGGATTCATTCGCATTTTAAATCTTCTAACATTTATTGAAAAAAGTAAAAATATTTGACAAACATATATAATCATTTTTTATTTAGTTCTGTTCAATCTCGTCATTATAATGACTAGGTGTTAACTACCATATAAAATAAAATTATTTTATTATTAGAGTGCAACGTAAGATATCAAAGGAACTCGTTGTTGCATATTGGGTAAGCCATCATATAAGGCCCCATCCTTAAACCTTACTTATTCTTGAGTTATTACAAGATTACACATTGAGGATCTTTTCAGGTTTAGATTTTTAGATAATTAGATCATAAAACATGCATTACATTCCATATTCAAACAAAGTGGTTACATAAAAGATAGTATTCATTTTTTCCTCATCAATGGAAACATATTTAAAAATAAAGCATGGATTATTTCTTGACACTTCCTTGACACTATCATCACATCATGTACCATTACCTTTACCTGTGAAAAACATTTCAAAAAACTTGGGATGAGCATAAAAAGCTCAGTAAGGGTTATAAAAAAATATGGAAAGGAAACATGAGTTCATATTTACATAAGAATGAAATCATACTTTACCCATAAAACATAGGCACTTTAACATACCTCATCAAATCATGAATAAATCGTAGAAATCATAATACATAAAAGGTAACTTGAGGCATTCATAACATTCTTACGTAGGGAGTAACCCTCTTGGTTACATTTGGTATACCCACCACAGTATATTCCCTAAATCACTTCGGAGAAACCATAACGTTTCACTCCTTTGAGTTACCCAATGCTATGAAGAGCTATATCGGGCTCACCTACCCTTAGTTTATCAAGGAACCACCCATTTTCAAAACAATTCTCAAGAACCATAACATAAACGTATCACATAAAACATGCATAAAGGAAACATAACATTTCTACATTTCAATCACAATATAACATTTTAGTATATTGAAATAATGAATCCATTCAAAAAGAAACCATTTCTAAAACCATTTAAAACATTTAATAAAGAGATTTTTCAATAAAAGTGTCCCATACCACCTTGAAGATTTTAAAATGTTAAACCATTAATATCCATATAAATAAATCCTTAAAACCATTTTGACAACATGGATATTAATAAGAAAAAATAATTAAAACATTTTAAGTGATATTTTGGTTAAAGGGGTTCTACCAAAATTAGAGACACATGAATATAATAATTGAAGAATAACATTTAGTCAGAACTTTATAATATCACGAGAATAAATGGATTCATGATATAATATTCTAATGGACAGTATATACACCATATAAGAGTGAATTGGTGCATAACAACAATGATGTCTCAATAGAAATGTCAAATGTGATTAATTCCCTTATAAAGAAGGTATCCTTAAATTAAGGATAATTAAATCTCAAAATTATGTGTGAAAAATATAAATACACCCAATATAAGTGGATATTAAGTGTAAAACTAATAAAAGTTCATTCACAAAAATTCAAAAGATGACATATTAAATAACTACATGTTGAACCCAAATAAATCAAAATTGGGTTAAAAAGTTCCCTTGGTAAAATTCGACAGCCTAACGACATCACTTCAAAACTCAGAAAATGGGTTGATGAGAGATAAAAAGGGCATCTCATCACTTGGACATATAATTTACATCAATAAGGATATAAAAGAACATATCCCAACATAATATTATGTGAATAAAAGACATAAAAAAGAATTCTTTTAAAAAGAGGAGGGTGAAAGGTCCCCTTACCGAGTTGGGTAACTTTCGAAACGTACACCCCATGGAAGAAGGGTCATACAATGAAGATGTGAATACCCATAAATGAAATTATACTACACAAAGTGTATAATAATGTGCAGTACATACACAACTCAAAGGAAATTGTGGCAAATGTAGCATAAATCTCACGGGAATAAAAGTGAGATGAAAAACCCTTTACGAAAAATCGGCAGCCTAACGGCGCCACTTAAAACTTCCAAAAATGGATTGATGAGATCAAATAGGGTATATCATCACATTACAATAAAATTTACAGCAATAGGAATATAAAAGAACATCCCCCATCATAACAAAGAGGATCTTAAAAGAAGTGACATAAAGGAGAGTACTTAAAAAGAAAGAGAGAGGTTGGATCTCTTACGAAAATTCAGCAGCCTAACGGCGCCACTCAAATCATCCAAAATGGATTGATGAGAGAGAATAGGGTCTCTTATCATATGAACATAAAAATTACAGTAAGAGTAATATAAAATAATATCCCAATAACAAGAAATATGAGCTTAGAAGGAATGACATAAAAGAGTGTACTTAAAAGAAAGAGAGGAGTAGGATCCCTTACCTCAAGTCCGACTTGTCTTGTTTGTTTCTTTATATTCCTGAAAAATAAACATTGGTCAATTTATAATTGCTTAAGGACCTCCTATAATGATTATTATTCAGTTAATATTACATATTTTAATGTTATAATAATTGGTTAATAATATGAGTTCATATCAGACATTTTTGTCGATGTTTGGTACATGAGTCAAAAATTGAACTTGTTGGAAAATAATTTTCCATGTAGTTATAGGTACATAATATCCAGAATAGTATTGATGTTTTAAATAACATATATATCCAGTATATATTCATTTTATACTATTCCATAGAATTTTAGGATAAAAATTAAAAGCACCGTTCATGGAGACGGTAGGCCGTACGTATGCATGAATGCTACTTTATTTTTTTTGACATATTAATGGAATTAAAACAAAATGAGATATATATATATATATATATATTATAATTACAGAATTATATACATAATTTATATGTAATATATTACATATATATCCATTATATACAATTACTTATAATAGTACATAACATTTTGAGACAAAAAATGAAATTTACCATTAATGGAGACGGTAAGCCGTACGTACGCATGAACGCTACTTCCATTTCTATTTCATATTTAATGTAATTAAAACATAATGATACATAATAGTATTTTAATTAAAGTATGGTATAATATATAATATCATTAATATATCCTTTATACGTACCACATATGGTACTAACGAATCAAATCACTTTGAGGGGGCAGTAGTCCGCATTTCCTTAAATGAAGATATCGCGTTTACCCATAATGGAAACCATAAAGGTATGCCATAAATGAAAAAATACAGAATATTAAGTAAAACATAAACATATTAGATATCATATATAAATATATTGTCATCTTAATGGCCACCTTTGAAGGTGTTAGAAGAATGTTGAACAATCATCGTTTCGGGAGGCAGAAATTCTCCATCCATGGAAACAGTATGTTCTTTAACCATTAGATGTAGGTGTGTGTAAGTTTATCTCGAATAATTATTATAAAAACATCCTAGTATATTTAATATAATTTAGTTTTTACAAAATAAATGAATAAAAAGAGTTTAGGGGGTTGGAGAAGTAAAATAAAACAAAAGGACTCAAGCGAAGACATTACCTTAAAATCAGGTAACTTCCTTTGATTTGAGCTCAAAGGCTTCCTTGGAAAGGATTCTGCTGAAATTAAGGCTTCAAGGAGTTATAGAGGGATGTGGAGAGACAAAATGGGAAGTGGTTGGCCGAGCCAATGGATTTGGAAGTGTGGGTAAAGAGGTAGAGGTGGGGGCCTTTTATAAGAGGAGAGGTGGGGCACTCTTGGAAAGGTATAAAATGTAACTTTATTTTCAAATGAGTTTCTGATTTTATTGGTCCCACATTGATGTGTTTCGAGGATAAGGTGATAAGGGTTCTAAATCCACCCATACAATAGGTTATGGACATGTTAAGTCTTATATTTTACAATTTCTTTCCATTTTATTTAAATCGTTAAATAATGAGGTCATCGATGCATCATCATGATGTCATAAATAATTTAAATTATTTAATGTCTAAAAATTATGAAAAAAATACTATGATGTAGGAAATAGTTGTATCTTTCCAATTAATATTTATAGTCCAAACGATCATTTATGTAGAAAAAATTAAAAATGTTTCACTTAAGTGATACATTCTTTGTTACATTTAACATTCTTTGAAAATAAAAAGATAAAAAGTCACTTTCTCACAAAAGTGATTCCATGGGGCCCCCAAGTTTGGCACAAGGCATCCCATGGTCGGACATGAGACAACCAGTAGCCTTAGGACACATTTTGTGGTCATTTCTTATTGTTATGATATTATTTTATTATCTTTATCAACCCGATAACTCCTTAATCAAGATAAATAAAGATAATTACCGTCGTTACTATTAATAAAGTCCAAAAACAAAAGAGTATTAATTACATAATTTGTACCTTATGATTAAAAATATTTAATTCATTTTACCAAATTTCAAACACATAAATTTAAATAATTAATTTAAAAAAACTTCCCGTTGTCAAAACAAATAGCGGGTTTTTTAGAAACAATATTTATGAACAGTTTGGCACTTGTTTATGCCTAATTCCAAAGTGAAATTAATCCCAATGACCATCATTGAATTACATGGTAAAAATATATTCTAATTAAACTTTAAAACAAATTAAAAAGATAATATAACCATATAATTAAAACATATGAAAAAGCAGTTTTGATGTAAAATGTAGTATTTTTCACTATTCATTAAAAAATGAACATTGTCAGAAAATACCAAAAATTAACCCAAGGTAAATTTCAATGTCCCAATCATAAATAATATGTTTTTTTTGAAAAATATAGCTTATAAAATTTTTAAAAAGTGGATTTAAAATGGGTTCACCATCAAAAGGCGGTTAACCGACCTTTTAAAGAATATTATAATGTTTACGCTTAAAAACTGGATTTATTTGCATTTTTAATCCTCTAACATTTATTGAAAAAAAGTAAAAATATTTGAAAAACAAATATAATCATTTTTTAGTTAGTTCTGTTCAATCACTCCATTACAACGGCTAGGCGTTAACTACCATTTAAAATAATATTATTTTATTATTAGAGTGCAACGTAAGATTCCCAAGAAACTCGTTGTTGCGTATTGGGTACGCCATCGAGAATAACATCCCCTTTAAAGTAATATTTTTATTCACAAATATGGATAAATATGAAAATTTCATATTCTTTATTTACCTGGGGTGTTACATCCTTCCCCCATTTTTGGGAATTGCGTCCTCGCAATTTTAAAATTGGGCTTGGAAACATCCTTGAAAGTCCCATATCGGAACAAGAGTCGGTAAAACAATCACATTAAAATAAAGAAAGAGAAGTACAGAGGTCACCCGAGTTAACCCATACTAGGATTCCAAGTATGAAAATATGGACATGGAAGAAAAATCAAAGGGTCATGTTCTGATGGAGAGTGATAGAAGACGTGTTTTGGAGAAATTTAACCACAAGAAAACCACAAACTTGTGATGGGTTAAACGGTATTCGATTCCCCAGTAGGAAAAGTTAATAGAAAACATTTTTGTTTTAAGTTACTTTTTATTGAGGAATTTATTCATAAGGAAACATAATCACTTATCATGTCGACTCTCAACTTTTATTAGATTCCTTACACAAACTCATATTTTCTCCAAAAGACGAGTAGTTCGGAAGACTTGTTCGCATTATGAGTAATATAATCATCTTCTAGAGAATCACATTATCCACAAAAGAGAACTATATACTTCCCATGTCTTTAGACTCTAACCAAAACCAAAACCCAAAAGGTTAGTACAAGAACAGATAATCCAGAAAAGGATAACCCTTTATAAAAAGAAAGTCTATTCTTAATCTCCAAAATTTTTCCAACAAAACCCAGAGTTCAACAAGGACCATTCGATAAACAATTTTCCCATAAAATTCTTCAAAGTAAACCAAACTAAGATTGAAACCCAAATATTTGGAGGATTTGGTCACATAGTCTTCCAAGTTAAATCGTAACATTTATCTCCAAACAACATCAGTTTCTCTTAAACTCTCGTATTGAAAAGTAATTAACCTAATGACATATCCTCCATGATATGTTAATATATTTCCATAGATAACCCAAAATAAAATTACTCTTAATTCATAAAATCATCTAACTAACAAGAATCAGTCAAAATGACTAGGGACTTCACGTAGTCCAGTGGTAGGCGATAAATACCAGTTGCACTTTGGTTGTGGGTTCGATTCCCACAGCTTTGTCTGACGCGACGGGTTGTCACATGGTCTGCGTGTTGTCCATTTTCCAAAACTATATAATTCTTAAAACATTCCCCAAAACGAGATAAAATCTTCAAAAATAATCCTAACATAATTTAACCTCAAGTTTATCTCATGCCTTTCATTTTCCATCATATCATATAATAACCCATAATTACCTCAATAGTAAGGATCATATAAACTCTAATGGTTACCTTTATAATTATTACCTGAACTTCCACATCGATTGGTCATATCGTACATGATGCATTACAGAACATACCAAGGTTCAAGTGGTTGATCATGACTCCTTGATAGTTGGTTTAGAACAACCACGAGTTTCCTCATTGAATCCCCCATTTTATCTAGTATCTTATTCAGGGAACCACCATAGATTCCTTCATACCTGTTGTCTCTTTGGTGGCTTCTAGATCCATCCATTCACTAAAAACAGAAAGGTCAGTGTGAGTATATCAACAGAACCATCATGTACTAATGAGGAAGATAAACACTATTATATACTTCCTCATTCACTTTATCTAAAACTAGTACCCTTTTTGAAATCCTAACCATTATGGTAATGTCACTTATGCATAGAGGATACCCTAACCTCTAAAGTTATCTAAACCTACCTCTGATACTAACTATAAGGCCCCAGCCTTAAACCTTACTTATTCTTGAGTTATTACAAGATTACACGTTGAGGATCTTTTCAGGTTTATAGTTTTAGATAATTAGATTATAAAACATGCATTACATTCCACATTCAAACAAAGTGGTTACATAAAAGATAGTATTCATTTTTCCCCATCAACGGAAACATATTTAAAAATAAAGCATAGATTCGTTCTTGACACTTCCATGACACTATCATCATATCATGTACCTTTCTCTTGACTTGTGAAAAACATTTCAAAAAACATGGGATGAGCATAAAAAGATCAGTAAGGGTTATAAAAAAATATATAATGGAAACATGAGTTCATATATACATAAGAATGAAATCATACTTTACCCATAAAACATAGGCACTTTAACATACCTCATCAAATCATGAATAAATCGTAGAAATCATAAGAAATAAAAGGTAACTTGAGGCATTCATAAAATTCTTATGTAGGGAGTAACCCTCTTGGTTACATTTGGAATACCCACCACAATATATTCCCTAAATCTCTTCGGAGAAACCTTAACGTTTTGCTCCTTCGCGTTACCCAATGCATTGGAGAGCTATATCGGGCTCACCCGCCCTTAGTTTATCACGGAACCACCCGTTTTCATAACAATGCCCAAGAACCATATCATAAACGTATCACATAAAACATGCATAAAGGAAACATAACATTTCCACATATCAATCACAATATAACATTTTAGTATATTGAAATAATGAATCCATTCAAAAAGAAACCATTTCCAAAACCATTTAAAACATTTAATAAAGATATTTTTGAATCAAAGTGTCCCATACCACCTTGAAGCTTTTAAAATGTTTAACCATTAATATCCATATAAATAAATCCTTAAAACCATTTTGAAAACATGGATATTAATAAGAACAAATAATTAAAACATTTAATGTGATATTTTGGTTAAAGGGGTTCGACCAAAATTAGAGACACTTGAATACAATAATTGAGGAATAACATTTAGTTAGAACTTTATAATATCATGAGAATAAATGGATTCATGATATAATATTCCAAAGGACATTATATACACCATATAAGAGTTAATTGGTGCATAACAACACTGATGTCTCAATAGAAATGTCAAATGTGATGAATTCCCTTATAAAGAAGGTATCCTTAAATTAAGGATAATTCAATATCAAAATTATGTGTGACAAATATAAATACACCCAATATAAGTGGATATTAAGTGTAAAACAATAAAAGTTAATTCACACATATTCAAAGGATGACATATTCAATAACTACATGTTGAACCCATAGAAATAGAAATTGGGTTAAAAAGTTCCCTTGGTAAAATTTGACAGCCTAACGGCATCACTTCAAAACTCAAAAAATGGGTTGATGAGAGATAAAAATGGAATCTCATCACTTGGACATAAAATTTACATCAATAAGGATATATAAGAACATATTACAACATAATAGTATGTGAATTAAAAGACATAACAAAAGAAGTCTTTTAAAAAGAAGAGGGTGAAAGGTCCCCTTACCGAGTTGGGTAACTTTTGAAACGTGCACCCCATGGAAGAAGGGTCATACAATGAAGATGAGAATACCCATAAATGAAATTATACTACAAAAAGTGTATAATAATGGGAAGTACATACACCACTCAAAGGAAATTGTGTCAAATTTAGCATAAATCTCACGGGAATAAAAGTGAGATGAAAACCCCCTTACGAAAACTCGGCAGCCTAACGGCGCCACTTAAAACTTCCAAAAATTGATTGATGAGATAAAATAGGGTATCTAATCACATTACAATAAAATTTACAGAAAGAGGATTATAAAATATCATCCCCCATCATAACAAAGAGGAGCTTAAAAGAAGTGACATAAAGGAGAGTACTTAAAAAGAAAGAGAGAGGTTGGATCTCTTACGAAAATTCGGCAGCCTAACGGCGCCACTCAAAACATCCAAAATGGATTGATGAGAGAGAATAGGGTCTCTCATAATATGAACATAAAAATTACAGTAAGAGTAATATAAAATAATATCCAAATCACAAGAAATATGAGCATAGAAGTAATGACATAAAAGAGTGTACTTAAAAATAAAGAGAGGAGTAGGATCCCTTACCTCAAGTCCGACTTGTCTTGTTTGTTTCTTTATATTCCTAAATAATAAACTTTGTTCAATTTATAATTGCTTATGGACCTCCTATAATTATTATTATTCAGTTCATATCACATATTTTAATGTTATAATAATTGGTTAATAATATGAGTTCATATCATACATTTTTGTCGATGTTTGGTACATGAGTCAAAAATTGAACTTGTTGGAAAATAATTTTCCATGAAGTTATAGGTACATCATATCCAGAATAGTATTTATGTTTTAAATATAATATATATCCATTATATATTCATTTTATACTATCCATAGCATTTGGAGATAAAAATTAAAAGCACCGTTCATGGAGACGGTAGGTCGTACGTACGCATGATCGCTACATTAATTTTTTGTCATGTTAATGGAATTAAAACAAAATGATATATATATATATATGTTATAATTCCAGAATTATATACATTATTTATATGTAATATATTACATATATATCCATTATATACATGTACTTTTAATATTACATAACATTTTGAGATAAAAAATGAAATGTACCGTTCATGGAGACGGTAGGTCGTACGTACGCATGAACGCTACTTCCATTTATATTTCATATTTAATGGAATTAAAAAATAATGATAAATAATATTATTTATTTACAGTATGGTATAATATATAATGTCATTATATATATCCTTTATACGTACCACATATTGTATTAACGAATCAAATCACTTTGAGGGGGCGGTAGTCCGCACTTCCTTAAATGAAGATATCGCGTTTACCCATAATGGAAACCATAAAGGTATGCCATAAATGAAAAAATACATAAGAATAAGTAAAACATAAACATATTAGATATCATATATAAATATAATGTCATCTTAATGTCCACCTTTGAAGGTGTTAGAAGAATGTTGAACAATCATCGTTTCGGGAGGCAGAAATTCACCATCCACAGAAACAATATGTTCTTTAACCATTAAGTGAAGGTGTGTGTAAGTGTAGCTCGAATACTTATTATAAAAAAATCCTAATATATTGAAGATACTGGAGTTTTTACAAAACAAATGAATAAAAAGAGTTTAGGGGGTTGCAAAAGTAAAATAAAACAAAAGGACTCCAGCAAAGACATTACCTTAAAATCAGGTAACTTCCTTTGATTTGAGCTCAAAGGATTCCTTGGAAAGGATTATGCCAAATGTAAGGTTTCAAGGAGTTATATAGGGATGTGTAGAGACTAAATGGGCAGGTGTTGTCCGAGACAAAGGCTTTGGAAGTGTGGGTAAAGAGGTAGATGTGGGGGCCTTTTATAAGAGGAGAGGAGGGGCACTCTTGGAAAGGTATAAAATGTAACTTTATTTTCAAATGCGATTCGGATTTTAATGGTCCCAAATTGATGTGTTTCGAGGATAAGGTGATAAGGGTTATAAATCCACCCATAAAATAGGTTTTGGACTTGTTTAGTTTTTAGATTTTACATTATCTTTCCATTTTATTTAAATCGTTAAATAAGGAGGTCATCGCTGCATCATCATGATGTCATAAATAAATTAATATATTTAATGTCTCAAAATTATAAAAAAAATACTATGTTGTAGGAAATCGTTTTAGCATTCCAATGATTATTTATAGTCTAAAATATCATTTATGTAGAAAAAATTAATAATATTTTACTTAGGTGATACATTCATTGTTACATTTAACATTCTTTAGAAATAAAAAGATAAAAAGTCACTTTCTCACAAAAGTGATTCCATGGGGCCCCAAAGATTGGAACAAGGCATCCCATGGTCAGAAATAAGACAACCAGTAGCCTTAGGACACATGTTGTGGTCATTTGGTATTATTATGATATTATTTTATTATCTTTATCTACCCGATTACTCCTTAATCAAGATAATTAAAGATAATTACCATTGTTACTATTCATAAAGTCCAAAAACAAAAGAGTCTTAATTACATAATGTGGACCTTCTGATCCCCAATATGTAATTAATTTTACCAAATTCCAAACACATAAATTGCAATAATTAATTTAAAAAAACTTCCCGTTGTCAAAACAAATAGCGGGTTTTTTTAGAAAGAATATTTATGAAAAATTTGGCACTGGTTTATGCCTAATTCCAAAGTGCAATTAATCCCAATGACCGTCATTGAATTACATAGTAAAATATATTCTAATTACAATTTAAAAAAAATTATAAAAATAATATAACCATATAATTAAATTATATGAAAAAACAGTTTTGATGTCAAATGCAGTATTTTTCACTATTCATTAAAAAATGAACATTGTCAGAAAAATACCAAAAACTAACCCAAGGTAAATTTCAATGTCCCAATCATAAATAATATGTTTATTTTGAAAAATAGAGCTTATAAAGTTTTCAAAAAGTGGATTTAAAATGGGTTCTCCATCAAAAGACGGTTAATCGACCTTTTAAAGAATATTAGAATTTTTACGCTTAAAAACTGGATTCATTTGCATTTTTAATCCTCTAAAATTTATTAAAAAAAAGTAAAAATATTTGAAAAACATATATAATCATTTTTTAGTTAGTTCTGTTCATTCCCTCCATTACAACGGCTAGGCCTTAACTACCATTTAAAATAATATTATTTTATTATTAGAGTGCAACGTAAGATTCCCAAGAAACTCATTGTTGCGTATTGGGTATGCCATCGAGAAAAGAATCCCCTTTAAAGTAATATTATTATTCACAAATATGGATAAATATGAAAATGTCATATTCTTTATTTACCTGGGGTGTTACACATCGAGCATAGTATTCCCTTTAAATAAAAATTAACATTTTATTCACAAATAGGGATAAATATAAACATTTCATATTCTTCATTTACCTCGGGTATTACATCCTTCCCCCTTTTGGGAATTGCGTCCTGGAAATTTTAAAATTGGGCTCGGAAACATCATTGAGAGTCCCACATCGGAACAAGAGTCGGTAAAACAATCACTTTAAAAGAAAGAAAGAGAAGTACAGAGGTCACCCGAGCTTACCCATACTAGGATTCGATGTAGGAAAACATGGATATGGAAGAAAAATCAAAGGGTCATATTATGAGGGATATTGATAGAAAACATTTTTAGGAGAAAGTAAACCACAAGAAAATCACAAACCTGTGGTGGGTTAAATGGTATTCGATTCCCAAGTAGGAAAAGTTAATAGACAACATTTTTGTTTTAAGTTACTTTTCATTGAGGAATTTATTTTTTATCTTAAGGAAACATACTTAATTGTCATGTTGACTTTCAAATTTTACTTGATTTCTTACACAAACTCATACTTTCCCCAAATGATGAGTATTTAGTAAGACTTGTTCACATTAAGAGTACTATAATCAACTTCTAGAGAATCACCTAATCCATAAAATAGTACTATATATTTCCCATGTCTTTAGACCATTACCAAAACCAAAATTGCTAGAACAATATCAGATACTCCAGAAAAGGATAACCCTTTATAAAAATAAAATATATTCTTAATCTACAAAATTTGTCCAACAAAATCCAAAGTTCAACGAGGACCATTCGATAAACAATTTGACCATAAAATTATTCAACGTATACCAAACTAAGATTGAAACCCAAATATTTGAACGATTTAGTCACATAGTCTTCCAAGGTACAAATCAACACTTATCTCCAAATAACATCAGTTTCTCTAAAAGTCTCATATTGAAAAGTAATTAACATAATCACATATCCTCCATGATAGGTTAATAATTTCCATACATAACCCAAAATCAACTTACTATTAATTCAAAAAATCATCTAACTAAAAAGAATAAGTCAAACTAACTAGGGACTTCACATAGTCCAGTGGTAGGCGATAAATACCAGTCGCACTTTGGTTGTGGGTTTTATTCCCACAGCTTTTTCCGACACAACGGGTTGTCACACGGTCTGCGTGTTGTCCTTTTTATAAAACTCCAAAAATAACCCTAACATGTTTTAACCTCAATAGTTTCCTTATACCTCTCATTTTCATCCAAATTCATTACGATCTCACCTTCTTAATTCTTGAAATCTTATTTCACCACCATAAAATAAAACGATTCCCAAAATGAATAATAGCATACCTTGATCATGGAATCCACTCGGTTTCATCGTCATCTTGTTCACGTAGGTAGAAGTCCCATGCATTACAACAGTGATTTAGGGATCCTTCAAAATAATTTCTTTCTTCTATCCAAATACACCTTGTACAATATGGGTCATATAGGTGTTCATAGAAAAACAGTTTTGGGAAATAATCATGCATGAGATATAATTCCAAAACATCTGATAAATCATGATTTCTATAAAATAGTCGTACATAATTTGAGTTGAAACTTTCTATTATTAGTCCTTTTAAAATACCATAAGTATGTGCTGAGAGACTATATTTTAAAAGAAAATATAAATAGGTTGCACAAGGGTCTCCTTCCTCAGCACCATTTTAAAAATCATAATATGCTTCAAATTCTTGTGATAAGGTAAAATATTTTAAAATACCTTGATAATATTCACCTTTCTTGAAAATATGAGAATATTGTGAAAATAGTATTTTCTTAAATACAAACCATGATCCACGATGATAACAAGGTATAGTGGAGGTTTTTAATATCTCAAAAAACTGTTTGCAAGTGAGTTGTATGCAAGAAAAAGTTTCACAATCATCCGAACATGACTTTGAAATAATTATTGCAAGCATGTCATTAGGAAGAGATAGAAATTTTGTTTGAGAACCTCCTCCTTCCATTCATAACTGACTTTACTTGACCTGAAAAAAAGTTATGAAACAAGGATTTAACTGAAATAATAGATATAGGGACTAACCATGTGTCTAAAAAAACTCCAAATCCCTAATGTTGTCTAAACCAACCTCTAATACCAACTATAAGGACCCGGCCTTAAAACATTACTTAATTTTGAATTAAATAGAATAATTCACATTGAGGATCTTTTCAGGTTTAGAGTTTTTGAGAATTAGGACATAACTATTACATCTCAAAGATTACAAAGTAGACACATCTACTCAGTTTCCATTTTTTTCACAAAATAAAAACTCTTGAACAAAAGAGTCAGGTCAAGTTCTTGTTTTATACAGCGTGACATTTCCTTGATCTCATCCTTGACCCTATTCCACATTATGTCCTGTGAAGAACATTTCAAAAACCTGGTATGAGCATAAAAAGCTCAGTAACGGTTATAACAATATGGAAAGAAAACATTAGTCCATGTATACATAAGAATCAATGAAATCATACTTTACTCAAAAAACATAAGCAATTTAACATACCTCATGAAATCATAAGATGTATGCATAACTCAATAGAAATCATAAGACATAAAGGTAACATGAGGCATTCATAACATTCTTACGTAGAGAGTAACCCTCATGGTTAGGTTTGGAATACCCATCATAGTATATTCCCAAAATCCCTTCAGAGAAACGTTAACGTTTAACCTCTTCGCATTACCAAATGCATTGGAGAGCTATATCGGGCTCACCAACCCTTAGTTTATCACTGAACCACCTGTCTTCATAAAAAATTCCCCAGAACCATAACATAATCATAGAACATAACTTCAGCATAAAGGAAAGATAAAATTCCCACATTGCAATAACAATATAACATTTTCAGATATTGAAATAATGAATCCATTCTAAAAACCATTTTCAAAACCATTTAAAACATTTTATAAAGATATTTTTGAATCAAAGTGTCCCATACCACCTTGAAGTTTTTATCATTTTAAACCATTAATATAAATATAAATAAATCCTTAAAACCATTTTTATAACATGGATATTAATAAGAACAAATCATTAAAACATTTAAAGCGATATTTTAGTTAAAGGGTTTTTACCAAAATTAGAGACACTTGAATACAATAATTGAGGAATAACATTTAATCAGAACATTATAATATCATGCGAATAAATGGATTCATGATATAATATTCCAAAGGACAACATATACACCATATAAGAGTGAATTGGTGCATAACAACAATGAAGTCTCAATAGAAATGTAAAATGAGATGAAATCCCTTATAAAGAAGGTATCCTTAAATTAAGGATAAATCAATCTCAAAATATTGTGTAACAAATATAAATACACCAATATAAGTGGATATTAAGTGTAAAAAAATCAAAGTTTATTCACACATATTAAAAGGATTACACATTCAATAACTACATGTTTAACCAAAAGAAATCGAAATTGGGTTAAGAAGTTCCCTTGGTAAAATCCGATAGCCTAACGGCGTCACTTTAAAATTCACAAAATTAGTTGATGAGAGAGAAAATGGTATCTCATCACTAGGACATAAAATTTAAATCAATAAGGATATATAAGAACATATACCAACATAAATATATGTAAATTAAAAGACAAAACAAAATAAGTCTTTTAAAGATAGGAGGGTGAAAGGTTCCCTTACCGATTTGGGTAACTTTCGAAACGTTCACCCCATGAAAGAAAGACCGTACAAAGTTGATGTACATACTCATTAACGAAATTATATTACAAAAAGAGTATAATTACAGGATGTATATGCACCACTCAAAGGAAATGGTGGAAAATGTAGCATAAATCTCACAGGAATAAAAGTGGGATCAAAAATCCCTTATGAAAACTCAGCAGCCTAACAGTTCCACTTAAAACTTTCAAAAATGGATTTATGAGATCAAATAGGGTATCCCATAATATGATCATAAATATTACATAATGGGTAATATAAAAGAACACACCCAAAAATAAGAAAGATGAGCTTAAAAGAAATGACTTAAAAGAGAGTACTTAAAAAGAAAGAGAGAGGTAGGATCCCTTATGAAAATTCAGCAGCCTAACGGCGCCACTCAAAACTTACAAAATGGATTAATGAGAGAAAATAGGGTATCTCATCATATGAACATAAAAATTCACAGTAAGAGTAATATAAATACACATCCCAATCATAATAAATATGAGCTTAAAAGGAATGACATAAAAGAGTGTACTTAAAAAGAAAGAGAGGGGTAGGATCCCTTACCTGAAGTCTGACTAGTCTTGTTCGTTTCTTTATATTCCTGAATAATAAACATTGGTCAATTTATAATTTCTTAAGGAACTAATTTAAATATTATTATTCAGTTAATATCACATATTATAATGTTATAACAATTGTTTAATAATGTAAGTTCATATCAGACGTTTTTGCCGATGATTGGTACATGAGTAAATAATGAACTTGTGTGAAAATGATTGCCCATCTAGTTATAAGTAAATCATTTATAGAATAGTATTAATGATTAAAATATCATATATATCCAGTACATATTCATTTTATACTATTCCATAACATTTGGAGATAAAAAATGAAAAGCACCGTTCATGGAGACGGTAGGTCGTACGTACGCATTAACGCTACTTTCATTTTTTGTCATATTAATGGAATTAAAAATAAATGATATATATATTATAATTCCAGTATAATATTTATGTTATATAGGTCACATATGTTCATTAATTTCATTCTTTATACATTCCATGTATTGCATGAATGAGTCACATCACTTGAGGGGGCGGTAGTCCACAATTCCTCATATGAAATTATCGCATTTGCATAACTTGCAATGAATAATGGTATGTTTTAAATATAAAATACAGAAGAATATAGTAAACATAAATACAATATATATCATATATAAAATACAGTGACATCATAATGGTCACCTTTAAAGGAGTTAAAAGAATATTGAACAATCATCGTTTAATGAGGCAGAAAATTGCTAACCACCGAAACAGTATGTTCTTTAACCATTAGACGAAGGTCTGTGTAGGTGTAGCTATAATAATTCTCCTAAAAACATCCTAGTATATTGAAGATACTGGTGTTGTTACAAAATAAAGTAATAAAAATAGTTTAGGGTTTGGAGAAGCAAAATAAAACATAAGAACACAAGAGAAGACACTACCTTTAAATCGGGTAACTCTTTTTGATTTGAGCTCAAAGGCTTCCATGGAAAGAGTTTTGCCCAAAGTGAGGATTCTAAGAGTAATAGAGGGATGTGTAGAGACAAAATGGGCAGGATTTGGCAGAGCAAAAGGCTTTAGAGTTGTGGGTAAGGTGGTAGAGGTGGGGGCCTTTTATAAGAGGAGAGGAGGGGCACTCTTGGAATGTCTTGAAAAGTAACATTATTATAAAATGTTTTTCATATTTTAAAGGTCCCGAAATTATATATTTCTAGGATAAGGTGATAATAGTTCTAAATCCACACATCCAATAGGTTTTTTACAAGTTTAGGTCTTAGATTTTACAATATCGTTTCATTTTATTTAAATCGTTAAATAATGAGGTAATCGCAGCATCATCATGGTGTCATAAATAATTTAATTTAATTAATGGCTAAAAATTTTAAAAGAAAATATCATGTTGTAGGAAATATTTTTGTCTTTATAATTAATATTTATAGTCAAAAATATGACTTGTAAACCCCCATGTAAAAATTGTTTTAGTAAAACAACACATGTTTGTGACATTTTAATTTTAACATTAAATAAAAAGTTATTAATGTCATTTTCCTAACGAAGTTGCTCCATGGGGTCCCCAAGTTGACCCATGGATTTTCTTGGTTGGCCATGACACATACAATAATGGTAGGACATGTGTCGAGGTCATTTTATATTATTAAAACATTATTTTTACCTTAAATTACACAAATTACCTCTAATCGCGATTAAAAACATAAAAGTTAGTATTCACCAAATAATTATTTTAATCCCACTGAACCACATTTTACTCTCTAATGGAAACCGATTATGTCGGATTTTTTAAATTCAAAACACAGAGGGGGTAAATTTTCATTTAAATGAAAAAATAATTTTTTAAGTACCACTTAGTGGTTTCACTATTCATCAAAAATTGAAGTTTTTTAGAAAAATACCAAAAAATCACCCTAAGATATATTTGATATTCCGAATTCGAAAATGATTTCTATTTTACAAAATTCAAAAGATATAAGTTGCATTAATTAATTTAATAATTAAGTCCCACTGTCAAAAGAAATAACGTGTTTTTAAGAAATAATATCTATTAAAAGATTGACACTAGTTTAAGTCCAATTTCAAAGTGAAATTAATTATAATAACCACAATTGAATTAAATGGTAAAAATATATTCTAATTTCACTTTAAAACCAATTCAAAAGATAATATAATAATATAAATAAATTGTATTAAAAAGTGGTTTTGAATTAAAATACAACATTTTTCACTATTCATTAAGAAATGAACTTTGTCGGAAAAATACCAAAAATTTACACTAAGTAAATTTTGATGTCCCAATTCTAAAGAAAAATATTATTTTGTCAAATATAACACATAAAATTGTCAAAAAGTGGATTTAAAAGAGGTTCTTCATCAAAAGGCGGTCAATCGACCCTTTGAAGAATATTAGAATGTTTACGCTTAAAATTGGATTCATTCACATTATTAATCCTCTAACATTTATTGTAAAAAGTAAAAATATTTGACAAACATATATAGTCATTTTTTAGTTAGTTTTTTTCATTCCCGTCATTACAACAACTAGGTGTTAACTACCATTTAAAATAAAATTATTTTATTATTAGAGTCCAACGTAAGATTTCAAAGGAACTCGTTGTTGCGTATTGGGTAAGCCATCGAGCATAGCGTTCCCTTTAAATTAAAATTAACATTTTATTAACAAATAGGGATAAATATAAAAATTTCATATTCTTTATTTACCTGGGGTGTTACATTTATTGAATATACTTTCATAAAATATATTTTACCTCCATATGATTTAATATCGTAGAATGTTGCAATCACAATCTAACACACCCTATGAGGGAATGTGTGAATTTGGGTGTGACATTATTTTCACTTTTATATCTTGATATTGTTTTAGTAAAGGAAAAGAAGAATTTATTGATTTTTTGATAAATATATAATCGAAGAATTTAGGATACAAATACAATGAAACAAAATTTTTCTTGGTTCACAATTAAGGGGTGGTATAAATAAAATGTGTCAATATGATGTAAATGTTCTAGGGGGAATACTCTAAAACTCGTTACTATATAGATTAAGGATTAATTAACTATAAATAAATGGTACACTCAGACATATTGATCTCATCATTACATTTAGTGTCAAGTAAATATGAAGAATAAATAGCAAGGTTATTTTCAATGTTGTTTAGTTTCACACAAAGCATCTAAATTGATTCTCATATTACCATGCCTCATCTATTTGGAAGAATATTTGGAAAAAAATTAATTAAATGATGTTAAACTCTTAGTGGTTGGTTTCTAAACAATCTAAAACAAATTATAGGAGTAAAAACATGATTGACAGTCCACTTGAAGACATTATGAGTGTCCCCTTAAATATAAGGTATATGTAAATTTCTAATCTCCTACACAGAAGTAGTAATCTGAATATTTTACATTCTTATCAAACTAATATTGAATTGAAAAGGTGTCTAATTTTAGATAAGGTCATACTAAAATGGATTCCAAATGGGAATCAATCTTTTACATCTGGAAGTATTACAAGATGAAATGTGGGGTTTGCATCAACACACCTTCATGGCAAATGATCATGAGAAAACCTTTTGTTTAGCCTTTAGTATGAGTTATTTTACGGATGATCTAGAAGTATTAGACAACTAAAAAAGACAAGAACCAATGGAAAGTCATCCATCTTGCTTCATCTTAGCCAATCCGTATGAATGATTCTAAAAATCCATTGAATCTATTATTAAAATTACAATTTGTAGTTCCCTTATTGAATTACATACTGAATGTATTTTGAACCATAGTTTTCATAGATCAACATCCACAGGAACTGGTTAAATCGTTTTTTACTACCAATATTAATAATATTTGTAATCTATTGATGTCTATTACAACTTCACTAATCAATCACCCTTAGAAGAGGCAAAATGACATGCTCTATGAAAACCAAAATCCCTCTATTCATACTGGCTGAATGGGCATGCATAAAAATGTTCATGAATCATCCAAAATCTAAATATTTGTTTTGAATAAAAACCATTTTTATATGAGTAGTTTATATATGTTGTGTGTGAGTATAAGGTCTAAAAACCTATTGTTTTTAAATTAATTCATTAGATTCCCACAATTACTCTTTGGATGAAAGTGAATGTTGTAAGGGATAATTTTGGAACTTTATGCCCATTTGAATTTGGTGGGTCTTCCATACACATCATGCGTTCATTAAATGTTTTTTATGTCACTAAATTGGTATTGCAATTGCGTATGAGTAAGAGTTATGGTACATCATCCATGCTATAAAAAATGTTATCCATTATAAATGGGATCATTTAGGGATTGAATCAAACTTAAAGAATGTAGTTGATGTGCTAAAATATAGAACCAGGAATGTTCCATGGAAATTGTTACCATAATGAATTGAATGTCTTTGTTCCATAAGAAATTTCAATTGGGTTATTAGTCATGTATGTAGGGAAGCTAATCAAGTTGTCGATGCACTGTCAAATATATCATTAATATAGAGATGACTTTGATGTGGTCCTTTCAGATATAAAATCTTTTTACTACTCCTATGGGTGCAGACTTGTTGGGTGAGATTTTTTCTGGCCTTTTTAACCCCCCTTGTAATTATTGAACTTTTTATTTTTTATTGCTTAATAAAATTTTAGGCCAAGGCTTTCGATCGGGCCAGATCCTTTTTGATAATGTTGTTTAAGAAAAATAGGAACACTAAAATAGTATGGATAATTTCATTTTTTCTCTTTCCCTTCTTCAAATCTAAATTTTCAACTATTTTCATATTTCATTCATTCTGAAGTATACATATTTTATTCCAAATTATTTTCAATAGTTGGAGTGGTGATAGGAGAGATCCCCTTTCTCTTCTTCTTTTTCTTATTTTAAATTACAAATTATTCTATATGTTTTTGAATATGGTAATACCCATGAAATACAAAGAAATATTATCATTTTAATATTATACCTTCTAATTTAAATGTTTTGAACATAGACATTCTATGAAAAAATCGAAAGGGAATCCATTAATTTAATAATTTTTAATTATAAATATTTATCCCATAAATCTAATTTAATTATTTATCTCTAAAATATATTCGTTTACCTCTTTGATACTACCCAAAATTAATAATCTTATATTTTTATTACATTCCCATGTTATCCTTTTTCACTAACTGATGAATCCTACAAAATAATTACTACAGAACGACTCTGGTGAAATGAATCTTATGATATCAATCCAAAAACAATTTTTTCCCCAAGAATGATTAATATAAATTGAGTATTAACAACTAATTCTTATGGGGTTTTCCTTTCCCACAAAATTATTCTAACGAAATTTTTCTTATGGAATTACACAAACAAAATCATTAATTTGATAGGAAATGAGTAATAGAGATAATATTGACACTATTTGTAGTGTTTAATTAAATTATTTAAACCCCACTAATTTAATATTTTGAGGTGAATTTGAATTTTTTGGATATTAGGGATATTTTGGGCATCAATACAAATGTGGCCTATTTTGGGATTAGTAAAGGTTTTTAATCACTTCTATATTTCACAGACATCTATTTCTTTATTTAACCCTATAATGTGATTAGGTATTTTATAAGGTTCATATGATCTATGTATACATATTATTAAACTGGTCCAAGTCTTGGTTTGGGAATCTGGAGGACCAAAAAAATCAATCTTCACTGAAAGTTTTTTTGTCGAGCAATGCAGACCACACCTCTATAATTGAGTCATAACTCGGAATAAACATATACAGATTCATTTATTACAAATTTAGAGGAATTAGAATTTAAGGATAAACTACCTTGATGAGTTCCATGTCATTATTGTCTCATTAATGCATTATTTATGTGGTTCAAACATATGTAATATGAAAGGTCTGGTCTGATAGAAATGGTTCCATTCCATAATTAATTCATATCTTCTTAGCCACACATCCCAAATTTATAATATTTTGTGTAGGGAATGTAAATGGAAATATGGGAAAACATTTATTAATGGTGTAATCCATGAGTGTATAATTTTAAAGATCATTATGTCATGGGAATTTGAAGAATGATAATCTCACGAGTCACATGGACAGATTAAATGTCTTGGTGTAAAACGGCTATAACTGCTTCATCTGGTTGCCACTAAAGTAGAATGTTTTAGAGGAGATGAGAAAAAAATTTAGTAATTTTTTTTTATATTATTAATAGAATTAATCGATCACTTAATGGGCCTAATATAAATTTATTTAGATGATATATTTGTGCCTATAAAATAAGGAGATCTCCTCATTCTCGAGGCATCCTATTTCATCCAACACTCGACATTTTCCAAAGAGGCTAGCTTGAGAGAGTATAGGAATGGTAAAGAATATGATCCTGATAAATCTTTCATGCATTGATTCTTTAATATATAAATAGTGGCTACTCAAGTATTGCAAGTCTAAGAACCAAGTTTTTGTTGATAGAGACACCTGACGAACAATATCTTTTGAGTTTCATTTCTATTTATTAATCTATTTTTGAATTTATTTTGAACATATATTTTTGAATGAATGAAGTTTTTTCCTTTTGAATATATTATAATAAAAATTTATGATTTTTATTGTATTAAGTAAATTAGTTTTTTACACTATTAAAATTTCTTTGGGGAGGTCTTTCAGTTGAGTTTAGTGAAATCAATTAGATTTGATTACTTGGAGGTCTCCAATTAATTGAAAAATGTTGATATGAGGGTTAAAAATAATACTAAGTTATTTATATGATATTAATTTAAATATTAGTGTTCAGATGGGGGTGTTTGGGGGGGGGGGGGTTAAATATACACAAGAGAAATATTTATTTTAAATAAAGAAGATGGGAGTATCTAATAGGTTGATACTTGTCCACAACTATAATTTTTATTCCAATTTCAAACCCACAATATTTTATATCAATTTTTTTACTTTACTTTTATTTTTATTTAAATTTGGTTATATTTTTAATTATTTTTTCAAAATTATAATGAAATCCTAAAATTTATCTTCTTGTGAAAATAAAAAAAACAAATATGGCAGTCTTAAAACTCAAATTGCAACCTCCTCGACATACTATCTAGGAACTGGTATATTTCATTTCTCTAAGGAAAAAATTTATTGTTTGAGGTTTTAATTAAAAAAATCCAATCACCAACTAGCATCATTTTTGAGGTGTTTTCTTGAGTTCATTTTAATAATGTTGTTTTCTCATGACCCTAAATTCTAACCAAAACTTATTGACTTCGGATTTTAAAATCGATAGAAAATTTCACTCTAGGGTTATTGCTATAAAAATACACCTATAACAAGTTGTGAATCATCCACTAACACATTTATTTGGAATTTTTTGAACATGAAATTCCAATGGATGAAAATAGAATCATTGGATAATTGGATTCATCGTATGATAAAAATCAAGAAAATCTTGTAGAATATCCCGATGCACCTGCTCGGTTTGAATTAAATCTAGATTCATCCACCAACATCCAAAATTTAATGGGTTTCCAGGTGAAGAACCACATAAACACCATCAATAATTCATTTATCTTTTTTTCAATATGAAACCTCAATGAGGTAAGGCAAATCAATTGAAATTGAGGTCATTACCTTTTTCATTAAAAGGAGTTTCCAACGAATGATTCTTCTATTAATATTTACATTTGGTGAGATACTGTAATGAACTAAAGAAACTTTTCCTCGAATTTTTTTCCTACCTTAATAAAAGCTTCCATTTGAATAAAGATTTGTTGAATTGTGAATACTCAAGGTAAGACATTTCATGAGTACTGGTAATGATTCAAATGACCATATTTTAGATGCCCACAATCAAATTAGTGACCAACACTTTATTCAATATTTTTTTGAAGGACAGTGTCTAAATGATAGATGCCTTATTAATGATTTAGTATGAGGGGATTTAGTTGATAAAACACCAGCTGATTCTAGGACATTAATTGAAAACATTTACCTACATGCTCAACAATTTAGAACAAAATGCCTTATTCATGTAAAATATTTCCAATAATTTCCCTATGAAAATCTTGAAAACAACATAATGGGGAATTTTTCATCTATAATTCAACTTGATTTTATTATTAAGTGTAATGAACAAGAACTTATACCATTCCCTACACCATTTAGAAATGTGAATTCAGAGATGTCATGCTTGATCTATGGGACTCTATCAATGTAGTTCCACATTTAGTTTACTCATATTTTTAGGTTGAAGAATTGAAACCCTTCTGAATTATCATTCAAATTTCCAACCAAATTACTACCAAGCCTATTGGAGTTACAATGGATTTTCTCATTTTGGTTAGAGACCTGATTTATCCAATGAATTAATTTTTCTTGAATACAGAAGATGATCGTTTTATTACCAATGCACCAATCATTATAGAGATACCATTTATGAAAACTACAAAAGCACTCAATAATTTTCACAAAGGGAAAATTCATTGGAATTTGGAGGATATGTTTTTCATTTTAATATTTTTATTCTATAAAACACCTAGTTGAGGATCATTCATCCCACCAAATAAGTATTATTGATTGGTTTTCCACTAATATGTAATCTTATTTTCCCAATTAATAAACACCAATTATTAATTTAACATATGGGAATTTGTTTTACTAAATCATATCATTAAGATGTTGAAAAAGAAAGATTGTGATGAGTCTTGGGATGTTGATTTTGCTGATCTCAACATTGATGCAGATAAATTTCAAGGAACTCTTAAACCATATAGTTTTCTCCACGGAAAATATTCTAATTTTTTCATGTCATGTTTGTATTTAGAACATGTAAAGTGATACTCATGATTAATTTAATTTAAAACCTATATCTTCTCTATGTAGTCATATCTTTGAGTAGTTCCCTTTAATCAATGGAAGAAACACATGATTTTGTGTTGAAACCGCTTCATAAGAACCTAAAATATGCTTTCTTATGTGACAATAAACAATTCCTTGTAATAATTTCCTAATATCTATCTATGTAAGAGGATAACCAAATTTTTTCTATCCTCAAAAACCATAAAAAAATATATATGATGGACTCTATTTGATTTAATGGGAATCATCCCGTTAGTGTCCATGAATATAATTTTATTAGGGAAAAATAAAAAACCTATGGGACAATATCAAATTAGATTGAACCCAACACTACTAGAGGTTGTTAATAATGAACTCAACACCCTATTGGATATTTGAATTATTTATTCCTTATCTAATAGTCAATGGCTGAGCGCAGTCCATGTTGTTCCAAAAAAGGTGGCTTTATAATCTCCAGGAATGAGTTTGGTGATGTTGTCCCAATGAGACTTAAAAATAAATATATAATGGGAATTGATTACAAGAAACTCAATTTAGTTACAAGGAAATTCCACTACCCATTTCCATTCCTTGATCAAGTACATGAAATAATTTATGGGGAAACCCAAAATTTTATTCTTAATGGATTCCCTGATTATTTCCAAATTTTTATTTCATTGGGGAATCAATAGAAAACCACTTTTGTATTCCCATTTTGAACCATTTCTTATAATAGGATTCTATTTAGTTTTTGTAATGATCCTGGTACTTTTTAGAGATGTTTGATGGTAATTTTTCTCAAAATTTCTTGAAACATTCATCAATGTTTTTTTGAATGAATTCATTGTATATTAATCATTATTTGATTATTGTTTGAAAAGATTTGCTGATGTTATTGAAACTTGCATTAAAAATAATCTTGTTCTCAATTATGAAAAAATGCCATTTTATGGTGTGTAATAGGATTATTCTTGTTCATGTTGGGTCCCTTAATGGAATTCAATTTGATTAACCCAATGTTGAGGTCATTTCATCATTTTTGTACCCAAAAACAGAAATAGATGTGAGATCATTCATTGTTAATGATAGTATTTATAGAAGATTCATAAAGTATTTTATTAAGGTTTCACTTCCACTATCTAGAGGGCTCCAAAAATAGTTCTATTTTTTATTTTACGATAATTTTAAGTAGGCATTTTGGGAGTTGAAAAAAATTAATAACCCCTACCATTATTCAACCACCAAAATGAGGCTTTCCCTTTGAAATATTGACTGATGCATCTAAAATTTCTTATAAGAACCATTAAGAAAATGTTGAGAATAAATCTCATGAGATTATCTATTCCTCAAGAACATGAGATCAGGTCCAATAAAAATACATAACAAATGAGACGGATCTGGTAGATGTTTTATTTACTATTAAAATATTTAAATGTTATATTCTAGGCTCTAAGGTGATTGTTTTCAAAGATTAATCTCCAATCAGAATTTTTATGAAGAAACATGATGGAAAAACAATAATTTTGAGAGGTATATTGATATTATATGAGTTTTATGTTCAAATAAAGGATAAAAAGGGAAGTGAGAACCTTGTTTTTGATCAATTGAAGAGGATACCATCAGTTTTGAATAGAAAATTTCATATTTTTTAACTAATTTAAGAAACCATTCTAGTTGAGGATTTTTTTTCATGTCAGATATAAAGACAATGATTTGTTGGTCTTGTGAATTATTTGGCTAGATATGAAGTTTTCCATATGTTTTCCAAGAAACAATTTTCTAAACTTGTGAGTGATTCAAATAATTACATTTGGGATGATCCTTACGTGTGGCATGATGTCAGTGATAAAATAATTAAGAGATTCATTATGAATTTATAATTTCAATCCATCAATAATTTTTGTCACACGTTGTGTTGTGGAAGACAATTTGGGAAAAAAATAACATTAGAAAATGTTCTATATTTTGGTTTGTATTTTCCAACCATTCTTAGAGGATATTTTGAATTTTCTAGAATAGGTAAAATTTGTCAATTTCAAGGGGTCATTTCAAAAAAGGAATGAAATGCTAGAAAAAACACATTTTGTGACATATTTAATGTATGTGATTTGAATTTTAGCGGACCTTTTATAAATTTTTTCGATATCTCTATATCCTACTTGCTGTTGAAAATGCCTTTAACTATATAAAGGCTATTCCCATGAGAGACTAAGATGCCAAAACTGTGTCCATGTTAGTGAGATGAAATTATTTTTTGAGGATTAGATTTCCCATTTTTTTATTATGGATTAGGGTAACCATTTTTTTAATATAAAATTAGAATATATTTTTGATGAATATTGAGTTAATTATAGGTTATCTACACACTATCACCCTCAAACCAATGTAATGGATGAATTATAAAATAGATAAATCAGGTATATTCTAGGAACAACTTTGAACCCACATATAATGGATTCGTGTTTGAGACTATATGATGCACTTTATTCCAAGAAGAAAACATTCAAAACCACCACCAAAATGTCACAATTTATATTAGGCTATGGGGAATATTCTCACCTACTAGTTGAGTTAGAACATAAATATTTTTGGTATTTCAATAATTGTAACATGAATATATATTTTCTTTAAAAGAAAAATTTTTTATTGTAGAAAATAGAAGAGATTATAAATAATTCATATGAAAGCTCCTTGATATATAAGGAATGAACCAAATAATTTCATGATGGGACGATTCTCAAAACAATCTTCAAGGAAGGGGGAAATGTGATTTTTATTTATTCTAGATTGAAGTTGTTACTATGTGAATTTTGTTCCAAATGGTCTAACCCATTCATTGTTACTCATTTTGTTCCATTCAGAGAAATATAGATAAAATAACTAGAAGACGGAAGACCATTCACAATCAATGGGCTTAGTTTGAAGCTTTTTAGAGTAAATTTCCAAGATCCTCTAGGGGAGGAGATCAATCTTCATGAAGATGAATACAATTAATGTCAGGTTGTGTCTTTTCTTTTAAATTATTTTAGTTATTAGGTCTATAATTTCATGAATTTCATTCTCTCATAAATTTTTTCACAATGAGGACATATCACAAAATAAGTTTGGGGGAAAGAACATTATAGGTAGATTAGGAGTATGTGCATTTTGAATTCTAAGTGTTTTCATTTCAAATGTATTTTTTATATTTTTCATTATACTTTTGTAAGTATTATTTCAAAAAATTTGAAAAAAACCTTGTGAGAATTAAAACAATATCCTTGTGAAATGATATTTTTTGTAAATATAATGAACCAATATGATTCACAGAACATAACATAAATGATTAATGAATTTTTTTTGGTTTTGAATTTAAAATTTTGAAATTCATTATTAGACCATTAAATTCTAAATTCCATTCCTTGAATGATATTTATTTTTGAATAATAATTTCCATTTAGGGTTATAAACCATTTTTGAATCTTATATACAATCATCCCACATCTTGAGAGAACCCAATAATGCTTATTTTAACCAGAACATGCCTTTTTCTTTCAAAACCTGTGAGCTTTAAAGAAGATTTCATCAAAATTATTGAGGAAATGTGTTTTTGATTGAAATACAACATTCTTTATGAGAATAATTTTACATTCTAGCCCACCATATACATTTTATCATTCTTGATAACATAGTATCCATGTACTACCTATTAGATAGACACATTATAAGATAGGTTCCCTTTCTAACTCAATCTTAAAGGGAATTGCATGATTTTAGTAAAGCTTAAGTGTGGGGGGAGTTCCTTTATGGTGCACAACACCATTTGGAGATATATTGGGTGGATATTAATATCCTAAAGAGATGATATATATGATTAAATAAGATTACTAAAATATGTTTCAATCTGTACCATTCAAGGAAAAGGGAGTTGTTCCTTTCTCGAACACCCAATGAAATAGATGTTACTTTCTAGAGCTGAGTAAAATTTTAAATTTTGAGACAAAATTTTTCTACAGTTAATGGTAATATGGATTTTTTATGTCCATTTCTGAAAATTTTAAGTAGTTTTGGAGATTAATTTATGACATGAAGAAAACGGAGAAGACCATGCTTAAGTGGAAACAAATACCATGTAATCTAACTTCATGAAAGAGGAAAGCCTTCGCTTTCTACTTAGAATATTTTCACATTTGAAAATATAAAAACCCACAACCTTATAAAGACCATTTCTAAATCCTCATGATAGATAAAAAAATTTGATCAGTTGGTAGATATTTAATAATATTTGAGGCCTATGGTGACCCTTTCAAATATTTGGATGATAAAAGCAGTACTCAAAATAAAAAACATGGGTTAAAAAAAGTGAGGTTGGCATACATGAGCATGGTTGAATGAATGAAATAAGAATATAATGAATTAATATATTTAAGAATTTGGAATCTATGTTATTGAAGAGGATTGAAAATTTTGAATCATATATTCTTAGCTTCATATTTTTATTAAGATGTTTTAAATTTTCATTGGAAATTTATTATTGCTTACTTGACCAAGAGTCCAAACACTATGTGTTGGGGAAATTATAGAGATAAAATTTTCAATATTTGTTTGCCTAAATAAATTATTTAAACCCCCAATAATTTAATATTTTGAGCTAAATTGAATTGATTTTTGATATTAGGGATATTTTGAGAAACCAATTCCAAAATGGACTATTATTTGGATTTTTAACTCTTTTTAATAACTTCTATATTTTGATAATATATATTTATTTGTTAATAAAAATTGTATGATTATTTTTTAGAGTTCATATTTTAGTAGGAAACATATTTTTCAATTGGAAAAACTCCTGATTCAGATATCTAGATGCCCAAAAATGCCATTCTTTATGGAAAGTTGTTTTGTCTAGTAGAGTGAACCCCACCTCTATAATTATATCATATCTCCTACAAAACACCTCCAAATTATTTTATTCCTGAATGAGAGGAATAGTAATTCATGTATCCCCGTCCATGAGGAGTTTCAACTCAAAATTATTTCACTAAGGCATTTTTTATGTGGTTAAAACATGTGGAATAAGAAAGGTCTGATCAGACATACACAGTTCCATTCAATAATGGATCCATATATTCTTAACCATACAAAAAAAAATGTATAATATTTTGTGGAGGGATGAGTAAGGAAATATGGAAAAACTTTTATTATTTGTATAACACATGAATTTTCATGTTGGAAGTTCAGTATGACACGGAAAGTTGAAGAATTGGAATCTGAAAAGTCACCTAGAGATTAAATTTCTTGGAGTTAAATGGCCATTAGTACTTCATTAGGTGGAAAATAAAGCTGAAATATTTAGAAAATATGAGAAACACATTTATGAACACCTTTTATTAAGGATTACTCGTGTGAATCGATCATTCAATAGGTGTAACACGCATTACCATTAGAATAGATATCTTGGACAATAAATGGAGGGGAGCTCCTCCTTCTCAATGCATTTCATTCCATACCATAGGTGCCATTTTACATGGAGTTTTGATTAAAATATAAAGAGTAAGGTGAAAATTGATATCTTGATAAATATTTTATGAATTTATGCTAGAATTGAGAAGATGTAGGTTGCTCAACTAATGTGAGGCTAAGTACCAAGTCATCATGGACATCAAAAACTAACAGATGACTTCTTCGGAGTTTTATTCAAATTTTAAAATCTATCTTGGAATATATTTTGAACTTATATATTTTAAAGAATGTAGTTTTTTTTCTTCATGAATAAATTTTAATCATTTTTTTGATGATTTTACATTCTATGATGTAAATTAATTTATTAGAATTTTTAAATTTCTTCGGTGAGGTCTTGTCATTGATTATAATGAAATCAATTAGGTTTGATAACTTTGTGTTCTTAATGTAATCAAATAACATAAATAAGAGTGAAAAATAATATTTAGATATTGATATGATATATATTTAAATTTGAGTGTCTTCCTGGGGGTCCTTTTGAGGAATTTTAAAATAAAATTTAGAAATATTTCTTTTAAACAAGTAAGAGGGGAGTGCCTGAGAGGATGAATCTTGTCCACAACTTCTGTTCTGATTCATATTTCAAACACACGTTACTTTATATCAATATTTATGACTTTCCATTCAGTTTTCATGAAATTTAGTTTATATTTTTATTTGATTTTCAAAATTTTAATCAAATCTACGAATTTTTCTTCTTTAAAAAATAAATTAAACAAAAATGATATCCATGAAACTCAAATTGAATCCTTCCATAGAGACAATACAGGGACTACTATATTACATTTCTAGGGGGGATAAAATTAATTATTGCTGTTTTCATGGAAAAATAACTCACAAAAATGAGTTTAATTTAATGATATCATATTAAATGACTCTTATAGTAATTTCTGTTGTCATTTAGTTGGTATAATAAAATAAACCTTATAATCTTACTCACAGAGAGTGTTTTATTTTCTTAGAATGGGTTTTTTTAAAGGAATACTATGAATTTATAGTAATGAGATCGATATTATAAATTTTTGTCACTCTTATGTTGATGCTTATGAAATATTATAACAATTATCAAATGAAATAAATAATATAGAATATAACGACACTTATGAAATACTTCTTAGTGAAATTATTCAATAGATACTCAAACTGATATTTAATATCAAATACTTCAAAAATAAATTAAAATATTATTTAGCCTACATAATATAACTAATAACTTTGAAGAAATTGTGATTCAAATCATATTATTATTGAAAAAAACTAAAACCATAATCCTTTATTACAACATTCTCTCCTTTGGATTTTAATGGAAATTCATGTACAAGATTCACATGCTAAATTATTTAACCGTGATCCCCCTACATATGCATTTTTTTATATATCTAGTCTCTACGTTTTAAAATAAAACTCAAGGAGGTCATAAATTATATGTTCTAATAATATACATTATTTAAGAACTATCATAGACCACAATACAAGACACCAAGCCATCATCAAGTTTTTTTAAAAGAATTTGAGAAAATTCCCTTTATAGAGAAGAAGAAACTATAATAAATTCCTAAAAAATTGTCTGATAAATTTATATTGAACCAATTATCTTTTAATATAATTACCAAGTGATATTATCTTCCCTTTTATTTCAAATTCTATTAATATATGTGACATTCACTAAGTATATAAAATAATCATATTTAAAAATTAAAGGTAATAGGGAGATGAGATTATTTCTAAACATACTATGGTTTATAGAGGATTTTAAACACCAAGGTTCAACCTATGATTCCCAAACATTATTATAACTAATGGATGTTTCATATTATTAGTTACTTTTTGATAAATCCAAAAAAATTCCATTTGGAAAACCCTTTTCTCCACTTTTTCATTAATAAAATGATACCTAATTTTAATGTGATTAGACCAGAATTTCTATAACATATTTATAGATTATAAAATGAAAATATTTATAAAATAAAATATATATATTTGTTTCTTCAACTATTCATGTAGATATTCCAACAATTACCACATCCAAAAAAATTGTATGCGTGTTATTGTAACAAAAATGTATTCCAACACATCGATACTTCGTGATACATTATCTTGCATTTTTCTACACCATCCCACACAATTAGTTACAAAAAAATTGAATGATTTTTTTTTGGATTTTATATTAACCACATAAAAATAAAACTATTATTAGAAAAGGATCTTAAATAATACTCCTTCTCTAAATTAAAGAGTAATTCATATGGAAGAGTACCGATAATGTGTCTCATTTTCCTCTTCACTACCACTACATATTTTTATTTACGATTAATTTGAAACCTAGATACCAAACCAGTATTATAATATCTATTAGGTAATGTTATTAAAATATAATGTAGAAATGAATAAATACTTTATTAAATATTGGTACCAGCTATCTTTCCATTTTTATACTTCCCATGATTAGATTCAACTAAAATGGTGTCACCTAGGATTTCAATCATGCATGTAAAATGTTATAAGTACCACCGTTTCATACATAAGAAATTATAAGAAATTATATCTTTATTTTTTGATTCGCCTATATAATTAGAAATTAGTTAATCACAAAAGGATTTTACATACCATACTCTAAACTCATATCCCTAGTAAAAATTTGAATTAATTGTATTTCATTTCCAAGAATAATAATTCCATCCACATACACTATTACCATGAATTAATCTTCTAGATATTTTCACATATAATTTGTGATGATTTCATCCTCCTTTAAACTCTATAATTTCTAGGTATAAGTTAATTATAGTATACCTTGCCTTAGGTTCCTATTTAAAACCATTAAATTTATTCTTTAATATATACACATTATTTTCATCAATTATAACTAAGAAAGATATGGGTTTCTCTATGAAAACTTCCCCTTTCAAAAACCTGTTTATGAATGTTTTTTATCTTCAATCATAAATATTTCTTTACTAATATATATAGAATCTACCATGAACCACATGATTCAAACTAGTCTATCCGTTGGAAAAAAGACTCATCCACTATGACTATTTGAACCTTCACATATAATTTTCACACCAATAAAGATTTATTTCAGACCACAACACTATGGTTATTATGTTTTTTAAAGTCACACTTATTTAGAAACATGTTGTGATGTTTGATTCTTTACATAATTTCCCATGTCTGGGTTTTTTCGATTTAATCTAGCTCTTTATTTAAGAAACATACTCATGCTTTTTCCTTTTTTACTGGTCGAATGATGCAGGCCCAATTTTGGATGTCACAAAATCATTTGATATCCCCCTCATTAAATTTATTTGAATTGGGATAGTTTTTTCTCCAAATATATAATATTGATCAATTTCCATCCTCTTACTTATTCTTTAATTCATGTGTGACAGTTTCATAGAAATACCTGTATGGTTTTTTATGATGAATTCCTTTTATTTCACACCTTATAGGTAGGTTGATCTTCTGCAAAGATTATAGGATCCTAATTTTTTGTGTTTAAAAAAACATGAATTACTTATTTCTAGTAAAACATTGATAAAGTTATTTAATGTAAAGGTTTTATAGTTATTCTTTCAATAATTTGGTTTCGATATTCAACCATTACCTTTTTTTGAGTAATAACTATGATAAATCATTATTGACGTTGTTTTCTTCAAGATAATTCTCAATGTCAATGGATGTAAATATAATTATTTTTTCAAACAGAATATTCTTAATAGTTGGGATAATTTAATCTTTCTCTCTTAATCTATATCTCTTCTTTAAATCCATCACTTATCTCTTTGTTTCCATTATCATTGTAAATGATATTCAAATCCAACAATCAATGATGATAATGAAGAATTTTTCTCTTATTTTCTAGAAATATTCATCAAGCCTTATATGTATTTTTAATATATATATAGTCGATTACATTCACATGTTTCCTTTTGTCGATTAGGGCTATATACGCTCTTATCCAGGATAAATGCATAGCATTTTCTCTCTCTATGACACGTGATATTGAGAAATTTTAATTTACCATTTTTATTAGAGTGTTTATCTATGATTTAAAATGGAATATTCCCTATATATTGATGTTACAAGTTATTTTCCTCTTATATCATAAAAACACATATTCTATTTTGTAAAAACTAGGATGATATTATTGTATGTCATTCATTATCTCATTAGATAATTTCAAACCTTATTCTTAATTAAAAATCATTTTCAATTCATATAAACCTAGATTCTAGATTCACACAGTAGACTCACTCTTAAGAGGTTATGCATCAAGACACTTAATAAGAGTAATTTTATGTTCGTGATCTCATCTCCTATTAGTTATGCATTTCAATTTTCTTTTATTTCCAATACTACATCATTACAAAACTGAAAAATGTAAAAACAATTATCATTTAAATTATTTAGTGTATTTTAATTTGTATTTAAATAGGCTGAGTATCCAATATTAATGATACGTCTTTTTTAAAACTTATTTTCTTTGAGTGAAAATTCTACTCAAATAACTTTCTATTTTAACCTTATTTTTTTCTATGAGAAACATTATTTGGATAGTATTTTATAATGCACATCCAAATATTAAATAGGGTAGTTTATACTGTTATATTTATCTTCTAATTATAATGGTGATAATTTATTTATCAAGGGAATGGCTTTGTTTTTCCTTGTATCCACCAACTTATCAATTTTTGGCAGTCATGTATACCTCTTCCTTTCGTTAAATGTATGGATAAATGTCCAAAGTTAGAGTAGTAAAAAATATCCATCAAAATAGATTCATATTTCAATGGAATGATATATAGGCACTCTAATTTTCTTATTTCTCTATGCTTCACCCCTTATATATATTTCAGACTATGGGAAATATGCCATTTTTTCATTAGATATATAAAATTATCATTTCATGAGTAGAAATATTATTCCATTTCTGTGTCTTCACATTCCTCCTACATTAGTGTAGTTCTATGATTCATAACCCATTTTTGAGGAATAAATACTTTCTACTTCTTATTTCTTCCATCTGTTTGATACAATTTTTGTATTATCCTTTGAGTTCATGGACTCAGAACTAGTAGCACATTAATCCATGTACATAGGAATTTGTTCTTGAATAATTTATAAAAAACATTTCAAAAATTATTTAGACTATTCTAATACGTATACCTCTAAAGGAATCCTAAAATATAGATTAATCTTTGACTCTCATGATTATTATCTAGTTTTAAATTTTCCTTTTATGATAACAACTTTCCCTTATAAGGATTCTACTTTTTAGTATTTTTCAATTAGAAGATTATCGATATCTCTATTATCTTTAATTTTTTCTTCATTTTATTGTTTTTATTCAACTAATTATCACATACTTTTGTGAATTTATGAGTGATATTTTAAAACCTCCATCAGTAGATCAATATTAGTTTCATGATGATCCACATATTCAAATAAATCATTAAAATAATTTTCAATTTTTTATTCATATTTCAATGAATATCAAGATCATTTTTTGATTCCTCCGAATATATTATAATGTCCACCATACTGTAATGATATTAATTACTAACTTAAACATATTTACAATTTTCTACTATATCCATAATAGCATATTATCAGATTTAAACTCAACTTAGCATAATTCCAAGAATCTTTAATTAAATACATCTTCATTTCACAAAACAAAATTCTTTATAACCTCTTTATATAAAAGATTCCTTTATAAATGTATCTTCTTTAATGATAACTCATTTTTCACTTCTATATAGTTTCCTTTTCTTATTTACAACCTTTTTACCATTTAATAAATTTGGCTATGCCTTACTTAACCTTTCTATAATAAACATATCCATGGGTATCATTCCATAAAATCATCCTTTACCCCCATTATATTTTTCTAACCCATATAGAATGAAACTAATAATCAGCATATCAGTCTTCACCATCAACATTGTTTATTTCATGTTTATGAATGGGTATTAATTAAATAACCTTGGTGAATTTTTTGTTTTCCCCTATGGTTTAACAGGAATTTCAAAATCCATAAAGAATCTATCCAATTAATCCAATGATAACTTAGCATAATTTCCTTCATCACGAGTTGAATCCTTTTAGTTGTAGAGAGGTTTCTATATCCTCATGATTCTCATCAAAACATTCACATGTTAAATTTATCCATTAAGCCGATGAATATCTCTAACTACCTCACCAATGATATTGACAAACCCATCAATATTTTCATTCGGATACTTTTTTGGCCATTAATTATACTTTTGAAAAGAAATAAATCTCTGCATGATTAACCATATTTTCATCTTCATAAATATTAATCACCATATACCACATAATATTTATTGAAAAAATATCATAAATTTCATGTATATTTGATTATATAATGAACTGGATAAATTAGTCTCTTATTTATCAATAGTATCCACCAACTTCATGTTTATTTCAGTCATAAGCATTTCAAAAAATAATACCAACATTAATTCTCTAAATAAATGTAGAGAAAACATCATGTATAAGATATTTTAAATGAGATATAACCATATCATTTTATATTTAAATGTTATAAAATATAAAAATGGAACTACCTACGTATTAACTATATTTTCAAAGAAAACAAACATTTTCAAGATCAATTCATCATTTGGAACTTGGGTCTCCAACACCACTTGTTTTAGCAATACCGTGAAACACCCTAAGAGGTGAGGGGTGAGTTAGGGTGTGACATTTTTTTTATTTTTTAATCAATTAAAATTTGTAGTAAAAATGAATGAATATATTTATTTTCTATATGAATATATTATAGTCAATTATAGTAAATGAATTAATGGCCAAAATATATTACATCATTCACCACTAAGGGATAACCTAAGAAGTGTACATTGATAGGGTATTTAATTACTAGGTATTAATACTCTTATTTTAAGTTATTTCAATGATTTGTGAAGGGTTCACTATTGGTATGTGGTTTACTTAATCTACATGATATTTTTATCACTACTTGAGTAAAGGAAATACATATATGAAACTCATTGTTTTCATATAGTATTGTCAATGAAAATAGATAAACCCCAATATGGTATGGTTATTTTCACTTTTCACACTCTATTAATTTTATTCCAATATATATATTCATGTGTGTTTCTATTTCATTATTCATATTCTACATTTCTTTTGTTTATGGATATGTATTATAATTTAATTTTTTATAACAACAACTCCCTTTCTCTTCTTCATCTTCTTTAAACTCCAAAGTATTTTCCATGTTTTTAATATATAAATACCTATGAATGTCATAAAAATTATTAATTTTGATTATGATCTTTTAAATTTCAATATTTTGATTATGGAATTTCCTTGAAAATAGAGAAATATAATTCTTTATTTTAATGATCACTAATATTTGAGATCCTCTCCATAAAAATTGGTCTTTATCTCCATAGAATAAAAAATTTTACTTCATTCAAACTAACAAAATTATTATACATGTATTTGAATTATATTTCCATGTTTTCATTTTTCACTATGTAGTGATTATTATGAAATAAATAGTATGGAATGATTCTTATGAATTTAATCTTATGAATTCATTCCCTATAAAATTTTCATTTTATATAGAATGAGTCTAACAGAAGGAATCTTACAAAATTAATCTTAATGGATTTTCCGTTACCATGGAATAAGACATAAAAATGAATTTACATAAGTTACTCTTACATAATCATACCTATTTCACAAAGTGAGTCTTACAAAATTTAATCTTATGATGTTAATCTTACAAGATTTTACTTTTCCACAGAATATGTTTTATGAAATGAATATAGTAAAGTTTAAATTATGGAGTCTATCCTATTCCAAAAAATATTTCTTTGAAAATGATTCTTATGAAGTTATGTTATGAAATAACACCTCAATTGTGAAGTAATTCTTATATAAATCATACAAAATCTATTGTCCCTTACATAATTTAAATAATATTATGGAAATAAATGTATCTTAAAAAAATATAACATGGAAAAATTATTCAAGATCTGCTCAAAACCAGATTTATTTTAAAATTATTCTATAAATAATTAAGAACATCTATAGCCTATACAATAAACCTGGTCAACATCCGGATTTCCAAATACACATAATATTACTAATAAAAATAAATCCAACAACATAAGCCTTAGTTACAAAATAAAATAATACATATATGGACATTAATATTTATATACTTTTTTCTACATAAAATATATAGTATATAATGATAGAATATAGTATGTTAATTAAATTTTTATAATAGTACATGATTTTTCTACATAGAATATCTTATTTTTCCAAATATTATATTATATACCATCAATACATAATATCTTTATATCATTTATATGTATATATAATTTTTTTTCCTCGAGGTATATTTTTTTAACATACCATGATACATTTAGATGAAACATTTTATATTCATGCAATATATTTTAAAGAGAAAATTTTATATCTTCATATAATATAATATCATAGAACATAAGATATTTGGATATCAACATGTATTTAATTCATATCAATTATAAAATAAAATAGTAATAATCCAAACATTTTGGAATGTCCAATCCCTGTCTAAACCCCTTCATGATTTGGTGATGTGAACAAGGGTTCCACACCAGGAATTCCATTATCAGGTAGGTAGATGATTTATTGTATAAATAATATAAATCAATAAATAAAGGTATTTTCACTAAATATTAGTAGAAAATTGAAAAATGATATACAAACCAAAAGTTAGAAATTGGAAATAACATTGATTAAAAAAATGATTGTCAAATAATGTTCTAAAAAATACTAAAGGTAATAAAAACAACTAGTGAATGAATAAAAAACAAAAATCCCAAAAACAGTTATCCTCAAATAAACCCTTATTATACCATCATAGTTTATGGAGACAAAACATCCAACTCCACACTATATGTATGTTTGAACTAATACAACCTAGAACCACCTACAAAATGGGAATGAAAATATAAAAATTGATATAAGAATTAGGGGTGACTATAAACCTATACTTTTTAGTTTCTATCCCCTAAACATAAAATTGTGTCAATGTAAATAGATAATGGTAATGAATATCTCTCCAACCAAAAAAATATTTCCGACCCAAGTTTATTTCTTCATATACTAATACCACCACATAACAAACTATAATAAATATTATTAATAGGAATATTACACACACACACCCATATATATATTAAAATATAAAAAAAATATTATAAGGTTACCTCTATAAAAATACAACTAACTTTGTCACTACATGGAAAAATGTATCATATATTTATATTAATGCCATTTACTACTAAAATCCATTTCCATATCAATGTTAAATTATAAAAATAAGAATAAACATGTCTGTAACTATAATCATAATCATAAACATAATTTGGAATGGGGAATGGGTGAACCAGTTGGTCACCTAGCAGTTAATCTACTACTTTTATATTAGTTTACACTTGGGCAAACTTCTCTCGGGTAGTGGTTTCATTAGAAATAGTATCTTCATTACTCAAATAATATTTAATAAAAAAGGGTTACATAAATAAACAAATATCCCAAATCCATTATACATAATAAATATTTACCATTAACATTAGGTATTAAAATATTAAATAACCTCTATTCTCATCCCCTCATAGGAGTTGAGAAATGAGGTACCCTAATATTAAAAATACTTTTGGGTTTCCCATGTTGGAGAGTTTATATGAATCTGATAGAATCTAAAATAAATAAAAACCATTAATCTATATATATCTACCATAAATGAGTCCATGGGGGAAAACAATTCCAAAAAATCACATCACATGATGTATTATAACTTAATCTCATTTTATGAAAATTATTTAATCAATTCATAGGCTTTAATGATAATTTTACTTCTAAACTTACTCATTACTCAATATTAGATGAAATAATTTCAATTATAAAGGATATTTTTTTTCATAGAGTTGTAATGTGATAAATTGAAAATAAGGAACCATGTGGTAAAACACAACTTCACACTAGAGGATGAAATTAGAAACAGAAAGGTTCAAAGTATTGTGATACCATATTTGTTTGGAACACCACCTACTCAGCACTCATATTTATATGGAAAGAGTTTCTATTATGTGCATGATATCAATAAAATAGGAAAATCCACTATATTGAACAATAAAACCACTAATAAAAATATAATTTATAGGATTAAATAAGGTGATATAGCCCAGGTATTCAATTAAATGTTCATCACATGGAAAAAGAAACATTATCTTGAGAAAAATGGTATTCCATTATAAATTAATATTAGAATATAATATTCTTGTTATCTAATGAAATAAATATAATCCTAATCAAATTTAGCCACTAATAATTCCCTCCAATGCATAATTAAAATCCTGTAAATGAATTAAATGTTCTAATATTTAGTATTTATAGAATAAAACAATGATGAACTACTCAATTATAGTTCTATGATTAGAATTACATTATTACATTACCATGCTGATATTACCATAGACAACATAAAAAAATATTATTAATTAATAATGGATCTAATGATTCAAAGTCACATACCTCTTAATCTTATCACAATGTTTAATTTTAATAATTTTCTATATATAGTTCATTCATCATGCATCGTCAACATACTACAATGATCTCATGAAATTTATACTGATGGTTGAATAGAGAAAAAAAATTTCAAGTTATATAGAATATGGAATTGATTGGATCCTTTCCGGTTTGTTTATGTTTAGATAACTATCTATTCCCTCGTACTTCTTTTTATTTTATTTAAATGATTTTAAATGTTATTAATTATTTTTAACTAGTTTAAATTTATTCTATTTAAATATATTTCATTATTATTATTTGTTTATTTATTTATAAATTTTTATATTTTAATCAATTATTATCATGATGTATTTTTTTAGAAAAAAATATTTTGATTTGAAAAGTATATGGAATATCAAATTAATTTTCATGTTATAAAAATTTTCCTCTTTATAATATCTTTCAAATGAAGGAAAAGGTATTAAAGATATTTAATGTATCATGAAAATATTTAATTCAAATAACCCGAGGATATTACGTATCAGCTAAAATGTTATACATTGGATAAATAGTATATTTGGATGAGGATAAAATTTTATGCTTTGAAGAATTATATTAAAAATCTATTATAAAATTAAAATGAATTAAATTTCATGTTTCAGAATAAAAAACCATATGTTCATGAAATAAGTTTATGTGAAATATCTTATGCATGATGAATTATTTTATATATTGGATATTCAAAAAATATATATCGTACGTATTGATAGAAGGATATTACATACCCTAAGGCTTTTCTTATGAATCATTATTTTCCAATGAAAAAAATATATTTCATATATTTTTAAGGAATGAAATATGTTACCTAATAACCGAGCATATATTTTCTCTAAGTATAAAATATTTTCTATTGTAGGGAAGAGCCCAAACTATGTTATCAACTAATTTTTTGTTAAGTTAAAAATATTATAAAAAATCTTCTCAATGATAAAATATATTGTATATATATTCTTTTTTAAGGATTTTTTCTTTACCAAATTTAATTTCCTGAAATTTTACAAGATATCGTTATGAATAAATCATATTATTAAGATGAATTGTAAGGTTACATCACATATTGGACATATAGTTTAATATGAATTTAATGTTAGATTGTATTCAAAATTCCCAACCATGTATTATAGTGAGGAAATGATGATAATTATGTATTGTCAATAACTGGAAAAATGAAATTATATCAAATGTGTATATATGATATTTAAACCTAGTTGGTGGTTATATTTGCATGTATTATATTAAACCATTGTGATTATAGGATTCAATGATAGTTAAGGGAAAAACTAATCATGATCATAGATGTTTTTGTTGAATGAATTAGTTATTTCTAATTATTTTATATAAAGGAAAGAGAATTTATGTTGAGATTGGGAATTCAAATTCAAGATACATATGATATGACACCTTATAAAATTGTAATATATTTTGATAAGATATATTATTCTCTTTACATTTTTAAATTAATGAGACATTTTTTTAGTGATTCATTGTTTTACATTTACATAGTGGGGTGAAGCTCCATATTTTTGACACCATCAAACACCATCGACATATTTTAGTAGTTTATAGCTTTATATATTAATTCACTTGTTATTGTGTGTAGTGTAATTTTTTAAAAATATGTTATGGTTTATACCATCTCTCAAGAGGTACATATTATGGTTATACTTACCTAACCAAATAAAATGACCAAAAGTTCTTTTTTACCAATGTCAATAGTAGTTTAGAATATAACTTGATAAAATACGAATTTTTTTCTAAACATTTAAAATGATATAACATAGTTGGAATTCATGGCCTTCTATTGAGAGTGTGAAGAGTATATATAAAATCATTTGGATCCAAAGTAATTTAAATTCTTATATTTTATCCTCCTTATATTTAATACCTTCAGATTTCACTCGCTAAAATATTGGTTGTGTTGAATGTTTTGTCTTATCCACCAAATTATGGATTACTATTTTAGTTACTATTACTATTGTATGATTTAAATTTCACCCAAATTGTCTTTGAATAATCTATTTTTTGGAAGGAATAATTTGTATTAGAACCAAAAAAATTAGTGTATTTTCCTATACTATAATAATAATATAAAAGTTTTAAATTTTTTTATCACAAACCACTACTTAGAAATAGCATTCTAAAGTGTATAAAAAATTATAGATGCCAATTCTAAATCAGAAAGATGTATGGATTCCCCAAATAACAACTTAATTTGATAGTAATGATTATGGATATTTTTAATCGTAAATGGAATCTTAGAAAAATAATCACAACATTAAACATTAGATTATTATAGTAAAACCATACAAACTACCTAAAATTATTCTAGATTCCATGATTTATAATCATATATCAAGGTATATTTTAATTTAAAAATTTATGATTATATTATATTGTGTTATGAATATAAAGTTTTATAGTTATGTATTATCTTCTTAAACTGATCGTGTCATATGGAGACTAGGGACCCACCATGGTATGGAATATTTAATGAGAACTAATCTAGTCATGCTGATAGATGAACATCCTAACATCATGATAGAAGAAGAAGATTGTCCTAACTAGAGATTCCAAATATTCATGAGCATTGTGATGTAATGGGTACTCTTATAGGATATTTAAAAATATTTTATTAGTTGAATGTTTTTTACATTTACCCAATAATTTTAAAATAAAGTAGGTTATATTTGATAAAAGAAGTAATTTCAAGGTGCATTACCATTATGATGTTATTGGATAACTTAGAAAGATTTATCTTGAGTTAAAAATCATCAAAAATGAATATTATTTGTTTTAAATAAATTTTTATTACTTGTTCTTATTCCATTGAGGATGAATTGTATTCATCAAATAATAGAACTGATTGGATTACTATTGTTTTGATATGAGTGTACAAGGAGATAAAGAATAAATAGTTTAGAAGAGCTAGAATGAATACTAGGAAATATAAAATGAAAGGAAGTAAAGATTTGTTTACAATTAATTCACATATTATAGGTTATGTGGGTAAGAAAAAATTTGAAACCAAGACAAACATCCGCTATCTAAAGAATAAAAGAACATAAAAAATGATTTTAAATAATGAAATGAAATTTATAGTTGCATAGAAATTTTTTGATGATTCATATTATTATACTAAATATGAAAGTGATAAGTAAACTGATAATAGTTTATTTATTGGTAAAAATAATAAGATATCATTTTCTTATTCTCACTCTTGTTTGTGAAGTTAATATGAAAAATATATAAGGATATTTGTAAATATTTTTTAAATGGATATCATTAATAGACAATGTTATAATTATGATTACAACATTTACCTCTATTCAGTATACAAAAAGACTATTTTTAATGAATTTTGAAATAATGTTAATGAGTTTTAGGATAGTGTAGTCACTGTTAGATATACCTATTTGAAACTAATTAAGGATCACCAAGGTTGGGTAAAGGAGAAATATATTCTTTCAGAATATAATAATAGAAGATGAAAATTTCAATACAGATAATATTGATTCTACAATTAATGGAAATGTATATGATGATATAAAGTATGTTTATATATATATAATTGTTAGTTTATGGTTTAAATTGAAATATTAAATGATTATTTTTTTAAAAATACTATTATTAGAGAATATTTTGACTAATTTATGTGTATGAAAAGGATTACTGGAATAAACCATAAAATATATGGTCATGGTTATGATTTAATTTTACTTATAATCACACAAATATATTTGTGAAAGGAAAAAAGGAATGAATTAAAAATTCTAGTAGTTCTAAATTGTATTTTTTTATTATATATCTAACAATTTAGTAATATTTGTTTAATATCTTGATTATATAAATGTTTTTTAGTCAAAAACTACATTCAATGATAAAAGTTTTAACTCTTTTGTAGTATGGGTAACTAACAGATATTAAAAAATCCTATTAGTCCTTAAGTGGTTTATATTCTAAAGCTAAAAACAATATTGATAAAATCCATACCCTTTAATTTTTAATATTAATTGTTCTATAATGAGTATAACTATTGGTTTCAATTATAGCTACTAAGTTTGATTTTTTAGTTTTTAATTTGGTATACTAGAATGTTCATCACTATTATTTATCCAAATTCCTTGATTCAAATTTATAATTATTTTAATATATGTTATTATGTTTTGTGGCTCCTAGTTGTGTTTTTTTATAATGGATAAGTTGGATGTGGTTTTTATTAGAATGTTTTCAGGAGATATTTTTATTTCTATATATTTTAAGAAGATGAGAATTATTATATAAAGGGGGATTTTTTTATTCATTTATCAGTCGTTTCATCTTTCATATGTATGAGTGTTGGAAAGTTTCTTATTGTATTCTATATCGATTAAACTATTGATATATTTATTAAGCTTGTTTTATGTATTGTATATATAAATTTATTTATTCTAAATTATTGAAATTTAATTTGGTTTTCATAGTTATAATTCTTAAAAAACTATTTAATTGTCATGAGTATTCCCATCATATCTTTGTTAACATATTTTCTTAAACAGTGGAATAGAGTGTTTTATTTTTTTAGTAATTTTTACTTCACATTACATGAAATTATATTCAATAATTTATATTAGTTATTCTTAGAAAATAGTAGAATTTTTTATTCATTATAAATAATGTGTTTAGGTTTTATAATTATGAAAAGGGGGAGAATATTGAGTGGCTTATTTAATCTTCATTTATATTGTGATAAATACTTTTTCCCTCACAATTTTCATTATGTGATTAAATATTTTTTTATTTATCATTCACTATTTTTCAGTAGTTTATAATTTTCTTATTATTTTTAATTGTATTTTATTATTTATTTATTTATTATGGATCTTTTTCTATAGTTATCAATTTTTATCCTAGATGATTTTTTCACACCATGTTCTTTCAATTTGAATAAAATCTCAATTATATTATTAATTTATGTGTTATAAAAAATTTCCCAAGTATAATATCTTTTATATGGTGGAGTACTGATTAATAAAATATTAAATATCATTGAACTATAGTATTTTACTAAGTAAAAGATATTAAATATAAAAACAAATTATATATTTTCTGAATTAGATATTACGATAATGGTTTAATGTTACACTTGGAATAATTATATTTTCTTCCTATTGTACTTTTTAAAAAAACATACATTTGAACATTTAGAAAGAAAAAATATTTCATTTTGGAGATATAATTATGTGAATTATCTTACGCTTGAGGAATTATGTTATGCATTAGATATTGAATGGAGTAAAAATATTATTCATTAAGGGAAGTATATTACATGTATTAAGGAATTATTAAATATAAATATTTCATTAAGAGAGAAACATTATGAAACTTCTCTGATGTATAAAATATGTCATCTATTTCCTGTGCATATATTCTTTCTCCATATAAAATGTCCCACATTATAATGTCTATAAAGAAATATATCACATAATGATTTTCATTTATGTTAGAAAGGTTATTTAATTTATTTTTAGAATAAAGACAATTTTAGATATACTTTAATACCCTAAATTTTTTAATGAAAAAATATTTTCAAATAATATTACTTTATTAGTATCTTTTATTGCTCACAATACCATGTTAATTATGTATTACATGAAAAATCTATTTAGATTGTGTTATATGCAACACTGAGTTTCTATGAATACTCATTTTATTATTATTTAAATATGATAATAACAAAGTTATTAAATTAGTGGGTATGAAGAGTATTTAATAACTAATAAAAGTTTGGTTTATATGATGAAATCATTGGTTACTAAATAATCTTAAAATGAAAATATATATCAATCGATTATAATGAAAAAATATATTTTTATTATTATCCTAAAGTCATTTATTCTTAATAAATTTAATAAATTATAATTACTGAATGATATTAAAGAAATATATATTTTATATTTTTTTCAAAAATACTATTTATATTCATCCAATATATTTTATACTCATAAGATTAGAACACACCAAATTTTATGTAAAAAATTATATTTTTTTAATGTATAATTTTTGCACCTTTTAATGGAGAAATCATTTCAAATAAAAAATTTCACACATTAATTGTTTTTATATGAAAAAATAATCTTCTTATTTGGAATAATTATATAAAAATTTTCTATTGTTTAATTCTTTGTATTTTTTTGATATATTTTGTGATTTTAGGAATATTAATAAAATATTCCATTTTAATTAAATACATATTTTTTTACTATAAAATTGATAGTATTAAACTATATTTGTTAATGGAATTGAATTTCAATTAAATTAAAAAAAAATGTAATTTAATACAATTTATGTCATTAGAATCAATTTCAAATTGTGATAGAAAAACATTTGAATATTTTGAACATTTTCACTATTAATACTTGTTTTCTCATTCAGTAAATGATATTAATTTAGAAAATAATAAATGAAAATTATGCGTTATAAATTTTTAAAAAATGGATTACATATTTATAATCTATGGGCCCAAATTATGTAAATAGGTTACTTTTATATTTGGTAATTAAAAATAGTATCTTTAGTAACTTTTATTTACATGATAAAAGGTAAATCAATAAATTAAGTCAAAAAATAGTACTATAATTATTATATAATTTCCCTAAGACATGTAGTAATTTAATTGAATGAGTTTTTAGAAAAAAATCATCCTTCTTCTGAAATTATAACCATTTTAATCCATTTGGATGAGATTATTACATTTATTATATTATATTTAAAGAAAAGTTTAAGATATCATACACAAGTTCTTCTTAACTATAACAATTTTTCTATGGGTTTATATACATGATATGTATGCCTATAAATAGTAATTTAAAAATTGAAATGTTTTTATTTATCATTATAATTTATTTTAAATTTTATAGAAATAAATAATTTCCTTAAATACTTATATAATGATGGTACAATATGTGTTTAACTAATGGAAATATCTAATAAATGTAATTAAAAATATTAAAATAAATATATTTTTTAATAATTAATGTCATACATGAATATTATGGACTAATTGAAAATGTTACGGATAATTTTAAATGGTTTATTTGAAGATATCATGTTTTATAATATTATTACAAAGAAAATTAATGAATAGTTTCAAAATTGACACTAATTATATTTTATAAAAATAATGTTTTATTAAATAATTAAAAAGTCATAAAATAGTTTAAAATATAAAATAATTAAAATATAGTATAATATGTTATACATTTCTCATTTTTGTTATATGTTACACTGTATAAATAAAAATTACAACATTCCAATAATAAATATTTTGTTACCTTTGTTAAATTAAAGTCGGTTAACTGAGGGTTAATCCAAAATGATAATGTTTTAAAAAACTAAAACGTGTATAAAATCTCTTATTTTATGATATAGAAAATTTAACTCATATTATATTAAAATTCAGGTCCTTTTTTAGCTATTTTTATTGAGATGGAATTTATTATAAATTAATTTTTTTGAAATTCCAAAAGTTCCCCCTAACGTCAATTATAAAAGGAAACATCTTCCCTCACCTATTTGCATAACATTGAGCTTTATATCTCAGTCATTCCCTTAAAATATATCTCTCAAATTATATATATACATTATGTAGGTTATGTTCTTCCTAAAAGACCAACTCCAGTCTCTTTTAGAGGAGACATAAAGTAACTATTTTTAAGAAGAGGTAATCGCTCTAACTGATTACTCTATTTATATGCACTTCCATTACTCCTATAATTACATTATATATATCTTAAAATAATAAATCATCATACTCAATATGAATAAATTTTATTATTATTATTAACATACCATTATACATCCCATTTCCTGTCGAAACAGAAGGGAAACTATCACGTGTGTGTATGTACGGATTTTCATCTCCACATAGTGATACAATACATTTTCCATCACTATATTTTATGATTGATAATTACGATGGATATATAATTTATATAATATATTTATGACATTATTATACTTCTATGATGATAATATCATATCTACCTTTTTACCACTTAATCTTTGGGGAAATGATAAGGTTTCCCATGTGTGCGTATGACTTACCTTCTCCACGACGCGATGCGATTCTTTTTCATATATATTTTTGCATGGCTGGTAATAAGGATAAATTTTATCAATATATATATTATATATATAAAAAAATAATTCTGAAAATATAATATATAATATAATTTACGTTAATATGATAAGAAAATGAAAAAAGTCTTCTTGCGTACATACGACATATCGTCTCCCTGAACGGTGTATTTTATTTTTTATCTCTACCTTTTTTGAATCACTATTAGTAAATATATAATGAATATATATATATATATATATTTATTTCTGTTTGTGTGTGTGATATTTATATCATTTTCACCATTTTATAGCTGATTAAATCGTGATCTATGTTAGAGGACCAAGGATAGGAATTCAATCCAATAACAAAAAACAACATGGTTATTACCTGAAACACAACATTAATAAAAAATTATTAATAAGAGAGTAATATAATGTTATATGTAAATAATATATGGTATTATATATATGAATATTGTTTTTTGGTTGATGTATAATAAAATTATATTTATTATGCATGATTTTTTAACATACACGACGGATGTAAATACTTAAGGTAATGTTTTTATGTATCACATCTATTTATATGGGAAAAAAGTCTTATACACACCTTGTTTCATATATGTGGTTTATATAATTCCCATTAATGTATATTATGAGTATTATCGAGAAGATTATGGGGTTTTTATATCCATATAATTTTAATTCTTTCATGAGTCATATGATACTACTAATTATAAAGTGATCGGTATTTATTAAATAATATCATCAATATTTGGGGTTATTTCATTTTAACCATCTATTGGGAAATATTTATCCTCCATGTCTATTTTTTAAAAAAAATTACTATATTAATATTTAGTATTAAATTAATTTTTATCCATTTTGAATTTTTGGTACATGGTTTTAAATGAATCTACTTATATTCTACCAAATGAGGTACTTTGTAACTTTTCACGAAAAATTATGAAAGTGATGCTTTTTTACTTGTATGGTACAAATAGAATTTTATACCATTATGACACGCTAATGTTATGAAAATTACTTTACAATATAAAAGGTTTATCTTAAAATAAAATTTTTTCCTTTAAAATTTCATGGAATATTATGAAAAGAAAATGTGTTAATGAAGAAAGGATATTTTCACCAAGAATTATTTTCATGTGATCTATCAAAATTGTTTTCCATTACATATAATTTTTTTTATATTAATTATGTTTTACTGGGGATATGCTTCAATGATACCATTCATTTTCTTTATAATGATGGTTTATATTTATTATGGAATGATATTTATGAAACCCATTGTATTTTTAGGGGTTATGTTGTAACACACTGATATTTTATGAGATGTATATTTTTTTATGTAATATGTTATACGGAAAAGAATCATACACTACACACAACACTAGCTTGGCTTGCGTTACACGCAATCACGACCTTCCTCGATAGCATGTGTAGTACGCAATACCTAGTTTCACTAAACAACGATATATTATAATATTAAAACTATCCATTATGAATAGTATTAACTAAATTTTTAATTTTATAACATTTTAATTCATCTTATACATTTTCTAGAATGAGGTATGAAAACAAAATCAGTTTTTTTGGATAAAAGAAGTATTTTTTAAAAAATGATGTTTTACCGCCTTTTGATGGCGCACCCACATTAAATCTAGTTTTTGAGAAGTTTATAAGTTCAATTTGACAAAATAAAATTCTTCTTTAGAATCAAGATAAAAAAATTTACTTTGGATATATTTTTCATATTATTCTGATAACTTTCGTATTTTAATGAATAGTAAAAACACGCTATATTTTAATTAAAAACAACTTTTTTCATCGCAATAATTTATATGGTTAAATTATAATATTGAATGTTATTAAAGTATAAATATAATATATTTTTAACATTTAATATAATGTATTTCATTAGTATTAATTTTACACTGAATTCATTGGTAAAAACATTTCAATCTATGGAAATATTTTAACATTTAAAACCAATTTGCTTAACAACGGGATTAATTTTAAATTAATTACTGAAACTTATGTGTTTTGAATTTTTAAAAATGGATTCTATATTTGGAATCAGTAATTCCAAATTATTTTAATAGGTTACTTTTTTTTGATATTATGAATAGTAACTACGGTAATTTTTATTTTCTATGGTTAAAGGTAAATAGGGTAATTCAAGGTTAAAAGAATATTATAATAATTCTAAATTACCTTGAAACATGTCCTAACCTTATTGGATGAGTAGTGGCCAACCATGGGAATGCTTGGGTCGATTTTGGGACCCCATTGATCCACTTGGTAGTGACAATGAATATTTGGATTAATTAATTTAATGTAAAGTCAAAATTGACATTAACAAAAAGCTTTTAGTAATTAATTTTTATAAGGGGTTATATAAATTATATTTTCAAATATAAATATTAATTGGACAGCTAAAAATAATTCCTAAATAATCATATTTTTTTAATTTTTAGACCCCAAATAAATTAAATTATTTATGACACAATAATGATGAAGTATTTACCTCATTAATAAATTATTTAAATAAATAAGATTATATTGATTAAAATATTTTCCAAAACATTTCCAATTCTGATTTGATGATTTTATTTAGACCATGAGTCATATTATATTCTTCTTTAATGATTTTTGGACCTTTTGAAACTGAAGATAAGTTTATAATAAAATAATATTTTCACACTTTCCAAAGGTTCCCCTCTCCTCCCTTATAAAAGGGCACCTCATCCCTCTCTTCCTCACACCAATTTGAGCCTTCATGATCGGCCAAAACCTGGACATTTCACTTCCTCACTTCCTTATAAACCTACTAGAGGTACTGGTCTTCTCAAAAGACCAACTCTAGTGCCTTAAGAGAAAGGTCAAAGGAGGCACTTTGAGAAAGAGGTAATACCTTCTACCGTTTTCTTCAAGTTCCATTCTTCATCTACTCCCTCTTCTTTAGTTGTTTCATTATGAGGTAATTACATAAGTATCCCTCACATACTGATATTTTATTATAAATATGAAAAAAACCTATTTCACCTCTTATCCATCCTACGGAAAATGAAATCACCGCGCGTGCGTACGTACAGAATATTGTCTCCACGCCGTGGTGTAATCTGTTTTCCACCACCACCTAACATGGATGGGTATAATGGTGCAAATAAATAACTATATATGATTATTGTAAAGTGGTATTGATTCTGAAATAGTATACATACACTCCAATACAATTCCATGATCATGGGAACGATATCATCGCTCGTGCATACGTACGGCCTACCGTCTCCACGATGTGATACGACTCATTCTATATGATCTTAATTGATTAATGAATATATAAATGAATTTATTGAATTAATATGGTATATATTACACTAATACAATTATTTAAATGATGTATCTATATCCTATAAAGAGGAATAAGAATTTATTCGACAAAACGCGCATAAGAACAAAAAGTAATAAACACTCGAATAACAAGTTGTAATGAAATATTACTAATAAGGATCTAAGAATATGACCATATATGATATCATAACAATAAGTATGATTTTGGAATAAGCCAATAACATTATTTAAATCATTATACAGGAGTTTCGGACACTTACGAAGCAAATCAGATCTAAGGTAAGGGACAATCTCGCAATATCAATTTTTATTCGAGTTTATTTATACTTCAGAATTTACTGGGGAACATTTATCATCCACATCCATGTTTCCTCAATATTTAATATTATTTATATCCTCATACAATTTTTGAAATCCAATTTTACCCTTCGGTGAGTTTTTAGTAAAATATATGAAAGGAACCTTTTGTCGATTTTCGTACGAGGTACTTTTTGACTTTTCCAACAAAAGTACGAGAAGAATGTTTTTTTTACTTATACGGAATGAATGGATTTTTAAAACATTATTTCCAAGAATCTTCCTTTAAAAGTTTTCATGTTAATTTTTAATCAACATCTTTAGATTAAAATCGTATGACATGTTAAGAAAGGAAAATTGTTTTCGAAGTAGAAAGGATATTTTCCTCAAGAATGGAGTTCAAGTGTTTTATCAAAATTATTTTCCATCTAAGATAATATAGGTTTCTGTTTCTATACCTATTATTACATTGATTTGATTATGTTGTTATGGAAATATTTTTATGAATTCCTTTATCTTATATGAATTGTTTTATGATGTCACAATGTTTAAGATTCCCATTTTTATTACATGGGTTATGCTATGATGTATGGTTTATGATTTTGTGGCACACATAAGAATGGTATCATTATGAGATGGGTGGGACCTATATCTCCCTCCAATGAATTGGGTAAATCTTTTATATCTCATGAGATAGACATGGCTGGAATGGCAGGTTAAACTGGTTCAGTGAAACCGGACTGAAACCAGGAGTGAACTCGGTTCAGAAATGGACTTTGTCCACTAAGATAGTCTTGGAAATGAGTCTTGATTAATAAGAAATGATTCTCTATGATTATGTGAGTATTCCAAAAAGTTTCATGTTTTAAGTTATGATTATTGGGATTACATTTCACTACCATGATTTATCCCATGTTATGAAATTATGATTTCTTTTGCAGGATAAGATTTCCAAAATGTTATGTTTTTATGAATATGATGTGATTGATATTTCTTTTGTTTACCCTAACTAATCATTTGAGCTCACCCTTTTGTATTTTTTCTTTCCCCAGGTTAGGAATAAGGTTATTAAGTAAGATATGCCAAAAGGGACTATAGATGTGATGAAATAAATTGGAGACATTGTAGATGCTTTATGAACCAGTTGTTTATGTTTCCCAGTTTCTAAAGACACTATACATATACGGTCCTTTCATGGTTTTGTTATATGTTGTAATAAGTATGGTTCAATTTTGAATTATTAACCATGTATGTAAAGTATGGGTCTCTATAGTTGGTATCAGTGGAAATGTATAGTCAACCTTTTGGAACTAGGATGTGAAAGCCTTAGTAAGAACCCTAAGGATAAGTCTAAGCATAGAACACAATCTTAGTGTTTTAGAAATGGCCATGAACAACCTATGATAAGACCTTAAGTGTGAATTTTTATTCTTGATTGTGTGGTTTTCCTATCATAATTAGTGTTGCTCACACTATTCTTCTTGGTTTTAGTCAATGGCTGGAACTCGAAGGAACCGTGTTAATGCGGAATGCGATGGGAAATGCAATGATTGTCCCCCTGAGAAACCAAACGTTATGGGATCTGGAATGAAAAATCTTATAGCCATGATCAGACATCTTTCTCAAGCTATAAATTATTTAGGACTTCCAAACGAGCAAAGGAAGGAGAAAAATTCTGTTGAATCCTTCATGAGGCAGTGTCCACCTTCATTTAGTGGGTCTTCTAATCCATTAGTGACTGAACAATGTATTAGTACAACTGAAAAGATATTTTCAATTCTTCAATGTTCTGAACATGATAAAGTCATCTTAGCAGTATATCGTTTGGAGGGTGATGTTGATCAATGGTGTAATCTTACCAATAATATAAGGCCAAGAGATGAAATTGAGTCCATGGAATGGGACGAGTTCATGAACTTATTTTTCTATAAGTACTACCCTCGTATTCTTCGAAGAAAGATGGAGAAATAGTTTCTTGAACTGAAGAAAAATGATGATGAATCTGTTGGTACCTACGAAGAAAATTTTACAATACATTCAAGGTACGCTTTCGGAATTATTATCCAACCTGAGAGTAAGATCGATTGATTCTTTAATGGCTTAAAACCAAGTCTTCGAAGGGAGTTAGCCATAAGGGGCTTCAATAGCTATGAGGAAATTGTTCGATGTGCTCTCAAGGTTGAGATGGAGATTGGTGTAACCCATCAGTCACATTGGTTTAATAAGAAGAGGAAAATGGAATTCAAAGGAAAGTCTAAAGACCACACTAAAAAGAAGATGAGTTTTCCCTTATGCTGAAAGTGTGGAAAGAAACATGGAGGAAAGTGTCATAAGGGGACAAGCAAATGTTATATGTGTGGAAAATAAGGTCATCAAGAAATTGAATGTCGAAATAATGGGAAGAAGTGTTGAGTCAATAAGGTTTTCCTTATGACTTTTCCATTCCTTCTTGTTTTGAAAATCACAAACACCTTATCTTTAAGAAAACCGCTTTTATAAGAAAAATTTCTTTTATAAGGAAAATCGCTTTTGTAAGAAAAATTTTCCTTATCATATTTTCATCCATATTTTTCTTAAGTATAAAATTCGGATTCATTTCTGTTTTCTCAGATTTGTTTGAAACATTGATATAATGTATTCTGTTTTAGGATCCGAATTCTGGATAAGAACAGTAATAAAGTTTCACTCCGAAATCCAGATGAGAACTGTGATAAAGTTTCATTCCTAACTCTGATTAAGTTCTACTCCAGATTGAGGATATGAATCCTTATGAATTTCGACATTGAATTCTCATTACGAATTCTACTGATGAATTCTCATTATGAATTCTTAAGATGAAATCTCATTATGAATTCTGATGATGAATTCCCATTATGAATTCTGATGACGAATTCGCACTACGAATTCTGATGACGAATTATCATTCCGAATTCTCATTCTGAATTCACCTATTAAACAGATTCTGAACATCTTTGTTTTATACAATCTGAATTTATTTAGACTCCGAAAATTATTTTGGTTAGACTCCAAACTTTCATTTGGCTTACGCTTTTATAATTTGTTTACTCTTTAATGTATATTTTTTACTCCTAGTCTTCACTCCGAACTTTTTAATTAAGACTTAAAATGATGTCTTACATTCTGTTACACTTGTTTTGTTATAAAATGATGTCGTGTATTCTGTTATGAACTAACCGTTGGTTAAGTTACACATGTACAGGTCCCTATGATTTTTAAGGAAAATATGACCATTGGAAAGGAGGCCGACATTACCTATAAATACAAGCTCATTTGAAAGAGCTCAGTGCTGAAAGGCTGACTGATCTTCGACTCATGTGATTATATGCTTGAAGTGATTTCTAGAGAGAGAGGCTCTTATTAACTCTCAAATCTTAGTGCGACTCCGAATGTTTGTGATTACATTCGAGGACTTCTAGGGATAGGAAGATAGAGGTCTCCAACACCTTGAAGTTGAGGGCTTCCTTGATGAGGAAGATAGAGGTTGCCAACTACCTTGAAGTTGAGGGATTGCGGGGATAGAAAGATAGAGACTCTGATCTACGTATCGAGGGCTTACCCTGGTGTGGGTAAGACAGACTTGGTTGAAAGTATAATTCCAGGGACCTTTATCCAAGGTTTTTAGATACCCTTCTCTTTGGGTTAAAATACTTATATCTTGTTACTTGTAGTTTTACTACTTGTTTATTTCTGTTGTATTTTGTATTATAAGGAAAGTATAACTTTCTTATACTTTCTTACTTGTACTCTGTTTCATTTAGATTCTATATACTTTAAGGTAGAATCTCATATTGTAATATTTTGTTATGTTTCAATTTCCGGAACCATATTTCAAGAACCTACTTTCGGAATCTCTTTCCAGGTTTTCATTTGGTATTAGAGGTGTTGTGAATTTTCTTAGTTTAAACATTGTAAAACTTATCCCTTTCCTTTACTTAAGGAAACCATAGTTATTCGTAACCAACTTTAAAGGTTCCAAAGGAATTTTTAAAGTTTATAATTCACCGCCCCTCTTGTAAATTGAACATCTACATCATTATTTCGATCCTAAAATTGGTATCAGAGGAGGTCTCTGAAATACTTGTACTCACATATAAGTTTTTCTTGCTCACTTTATCATTCCGAACTTTCTCATTCAGTACGTTTCAATTCCGTACTTTCTCATTACGAACATTCCCATTCTGAACATTGTTATTACAAACTTTTTCTACTAACAAGTTTGTGTGCCGAAGGTTATTTTAAGTATGGCAGGAATTAATGTTGGTTCAATTGATAATCTAAATCCTACAAGACCACCAATCTTTGATGGTAATGACTATGAATACTGGAGAGATCGAATGAAGACTTTTGTTATCCATACTAGAGTAGACAATTTTGTTATGCTTACTGGGGACTATAAAATTCCTGACAAGGAAGTTAGAACTTTTACGAACCAAGAAAAGAAAGAATATCAACTCAATTATAAGGTACGCAATACTCTACTTTGTTCAATGAACATAAATATATATAGCCAAATTTCTTCTTGTGAAGCAGCTAATTGTATCTGGAAGAAGTTAGAGGTTACACACTTTGGAACTTCTATGGTTATTGAGACTAGGAGAGCTATGCTCAGAGCTGAATATCATGGCTTCAATTTTTCTTATGGAGAACCAATTTGTAAAGTTCAACAGAGATTTATGACTATCATCAACATTCTACAGTCTATGGGAGAAAAAGGCTTAGATGATGAAGCTCTTGTGGATAAGATAATTGATATCATGCCCAATGAGTGGGAATCCAAAAGAACTGTTATATATGAGAATAGGAAGTTCACTCAAATTTCTCTTCATGAGTTATTTGGAACTCTTCTCCAATATGAAACCAAAATGAAGAGAGATGCTGACAACATCAAAAAGAAAAATGGAAATTGTACTGTTGCTTTTACAACAACATCAAATATTATGAAATCTAAGAATCCTGAGAGAGTAACCAGATCCAAGTCTAAGAAGATGGTAGTTCAGTCAGATTCTAGTGAGAGTGAAATATCCGAAAATGAATTAGCAAATCTTGATCGAAGGATGAACAAGATAGTTGGCCAGAGAAATTTCCAATCCAAGTATACGAAAAAGGAAAGGAAAGATAAGAAAGATGGAGAAGTTACTTGTTATGAATGCAAGAGAGCTGGACATATTAGACCAGATTTCCTTTTTCTTAAAAAGAAAGAAAGGAACGAAAGGCATTCAGACCGGAACAGAACGAAGTATTATAAAACTAAAGCTAAGAATGTTTTGAAAGCTAATGATACCTGGAGTGCCAGTGGTGGTGATTCTTCAGATGAATCTTCTGATTACAAATCTTCAGAACAGAAGAATCTCGGTCTTATAGCCAGATTACCTATTGATAATCATTGTTTTATGGCTAAGGTACGAAATGCTGAATCATTGAACAATGTTTCTTTAAATTAAAATGATAGTAAGTATTATAACACTTCTGATGAATAATCTTCTTCTGATGAAGAAAATACTTTACCTACTTATGAAGAAGTCTCTAGGATTGCTGAACTTCTTGAGATTGAGAATTCTAAACTCAATAAGAAACTTGATAAGGAAAACTCTAGAAATATTATTCTTACAAAAGAGATATCAGATCCTTCTAAAGATCTTGATAAGAAAAATGCTGATTTTGAGAGTATTTCAAAAAATCTTGAGGAAGTAAGTTCTGAGAAGAACAAACATTCTAAAGAATTAGAAAAAGTAATTTCTAAGAAAAATGTTTTCGAGCCTAGCTTTAGTTCTAAAACTAATAATTTTGAGGATAAAAACTTGGTTATAAAACTCAAGTCCAAAATTTTTTCCTTAAAGAAGTGTTTATCAAACTATACCCAAGGTAAGGAAAATTTTGATAAAATTTATTCCCAAATACGACATTTAAGAAATCAATCCGGATTTGGTTATACCCATGCAAAACCATTTTTTAGTAACAATTATTTTGTTCCTCAAAGTGCCCCATTTTGTACTAAGTGTCAATGTGGTGGTCACTGGGCAAAGAATTGTTCCTTAAACAAAACCCAATCTCTAGGATTTCACAAAGCTTATTTTTCTAAGAAGATGTGGGTACCTAAAATTTTATTATCTAGAAATATCAGATCCAAGCATGTTTGGATTCCGAAAGTCTAATTTTCTTCTTGATTTCAGGAAGATAAAGAGAGTACCAGCAACAATACATGGTACATAGATAGTTGATGTTTCCGGCACATGACTGGTAACAAAAGCTATTTTGAAAAGATTATCAAAACGAAAGGAGGAAAGGTAACTTTCGGAGACAATGCTAAGGGAGAGATTGTTGGTATTGGTAATATTGTTCTTTTAGGTGAAACCTTAATTTCAAATGTTCTTTTTGTTAAGGGTCTTAAGAAAAACTTCATTAGCACAAGTCAGTTATGTGATGAAGGTTACATTGTGAATTTTAGGAATGATAAGTGTTTAGTTCACAATTCCAAGGAAGAATTTATTCTCTCAGACAATAGGCATGAGAATGTTTACACCTTAAACATAGAAGACCTTAGAAGACAAGATTTACCTTGCCTAAGTGTAATGGAATATCATTCCTGGTTATGGCATAGAAGACTAGGCCACTGTAACCTTAGAAACCTATGTAAACTCTCTAAGAATAAACTAGTTAAGGATCTACCGGAGCTTAGATTTGATTCTTCTAAAGTTTGTGATCCTTGTCAATATGGCAAGCAACATAAATCTAGTTTTAAATCACTCGGTGAAGTCTCAACAACGGATGCAATACAGTTAGTGCACATGGATCTTTTTGGTCCAACACAAACTGGAAGTATTGGAGGCAAATACTATGTGTTTGTTCTAGTTGATGATTACACTAGATTTACTTGGGTTTATTTTCTAGAAAAGAAATCTGATGTTTTTTCTTATTTCAAAAGTTTTAGAGCTCAAGTTAAAAATGAGAAAAACCTTCCATTGAAAACTATTCATACTGATCATGGAGGAGAATTTCAAAATTCTGATTTTGAAACTTTTTGTAGTAAAAAGGTATTACTCACAATTTTTCAGCACCTAGAACTCCTCAACAAAATGGTGTAGTTGAAAGAAGAAATAGAATTCTTCAAGAAATAACTAGAACCATGTTGAGTGAATATTCTATAGCTAGACATTTCTGGGCTGAAGCTATAAGTATTTCTTGCTATACTATAAATCGAGTTTTGATTAGACCTTTTCTTAATAAAGCTTCTTATGAGTTATGGAATGGTAGAGAACCAAGACTATCTTACATCAAGGTTTTTGGTTGCAAAGTATTAATTTTGAATACTAAAGATAACTTACATAAATTCGCACCAAAATATGATGAAGGAATTTTCTTATTTTATTCCACAACATCTAAGGATTATATAGTTTTTAATAAAAACACTTGTACAATTGAAGAAATAGTACATTTAAAATTTGATGAGTCTGATCCTTTTGTTTTTAAACAATCCAATCCAGATCCTCGGATGTGTTTTAAAAAACTGATTATCAACCTTTGATAGAAGAATCTTCTGATAAGGATAATGTTCAAGAAGATATTCCTGAAACATTTACCCCAGAAGACTTTCTACCCTATGTTGATGAAAATGCTTTTCAAAACCCAAATCAGGCGTTTCTTAAGAAACATCCCAGTGATAGTATCATTGGTGATGTAAATCAACCTGTAAAGACTAGAAGTTCCTTAAAAAATGAAGTAGATCATGTAGCATTTCTTTCCCAATTAGAACCTAAAAGCACTAATGAAGCTTTAGGTGATGATGATTGGATCAAAGCCATGCAAGATGAACTAAATGAATTCGAAAGGAATAAAGTCTAGACTTTGGTTGAAAGACCTAAGGAAACTTCTGTAATTGGAGTCAAATGGGTTTTCAGAAATAAATGTGATGAAAATGGAGTCATAGTATGAAATAAACCTAGACTTGTTGCTAAAGGCTATAATCAGCAAGAGGGAATAGACTATGAAGAACCCTATGCTCCAGTAGCTAGACTTGAATCTATCCGTATTCTACTTGCTTTTGCAGCATTCTTTAATTTCAAAATTTTCCAAGTGGATGTGAAATGTGCTTTTCTTAACGGTTATGTTCAAGAGGATGTTTTTGTTGAACAACCTCCTGGCTTTGAAGATACAAAACATCTTGATTATGTTTTTACACTTACCAAAGCTCTGTATGGCCTTAAACAAGCCCCACGAGCATGGTATGATAGACTTACTGGATTTTTGCTTCAAAATAACTATGTTAAGGGAAATGCAGATCCAACCCTTTTTATAAAGAAAGACAAGAAAAATGTGTTGACTGTTCAAATTTATGTTGATGACATCATATTTGGTTCAACTCAGCAATCTTTGACCGACTCTTTCGCAAGTCTAATGAAATCTGAGTTTGAAAGGAGCATGATGGGTGAGTTAAGATTTTTCCTTGGTTTTCAAATTTCTCAAAAACCAGAAGGAACCTAAATATCTCAACATAAGTATATTAAAGATCATCATAAAAAGTATGGTTATGACAACACTAACAGTATTAGTACTCCCCTTGGTACCTCAAACTCTTTAGATCTTGATGAAGCTGGGAAACCAGTAGATCAAACATATTTTAGAGGTATTATAGGGAGCCTACTATACTTAACAGCTAGTCGACTAGACTTAATGTTCTCAGTATGCTAATGTGCAAGATATCAATCCAATCCTAAGGAATCTCACTTAAAGGCAGTAAAAACAGTTTTTCGCTACCTTAAGGGAACCATGGATCTAGGATTATTTTATACTTCTGGAAATGATTTTATCTTAAAAATATTTTCTGATGCTGACTTTGGTGGATTTAGAATGGATACAAAAAGTACATTCGGAACTTGTCATTTCTTAGGAGATTCATTTGTTTCTTGGTCCTGTAAAAAGCAACATTTTGTAGCACTCTCCACTGCTGAAGCTGAATATGTAGCAGCTGGAAGTTATTGTGCTCAAGTGTTGTGGATGCGACACACACTCACAGACTATGGCTTGAGTTTTACTAAAAATCAAATTTTGTGTGATAACACAAGTGCCATTGCCCTTAGTAAGAACCTTGCACATCATTCCCGTGAAAAACACATAGATATTAGGCATCACTTTCTTATGGATCACACGCTTAAAGGAGATATTATTCTTCAATTTTTCGGAACACAAGATCAACTTGCAGATATTTTCACAAAATCTTTTCCTTCTGATAGATTTGAATATATTAAACAGAAGTTAGGAATGATAACCGTAAGGTAATCTTTCTTAATTAACTTTCTGTTGAAAAAAAAGTCTCCTTACAGCAATAAAATCATTTTCATAGGGGAATTACATTTGATTGTTAGATTAAAAAAAAAAATTTCAAAATTTATTTTCAAACTTTTTGAGACTAAATTTCCGGAATGGAATTTCCGGAACTAAAATTTCTAGAATGGATATGTTCATGTAGAAGACTTCTGTTATCAAAGACTTCGTATTGAACACTTCCAGAATGAAAAATTTCATACTGGTATTTTCATAACGAGATTTTCATACCGAATCTTTCATAATATGTTTTTCGTTTTCAAATTTTGTAATGAAATTTTTGTACTGAGTTTTTCTTACTTAGATTGTTATTCGTAGTGAATTTTCCGAATTTTTTTTTCGTAATAAATATTTTTTCGTATTTTTCGTAAGAATGTTACCAATTATGAATAATCCTCCTAAGCCAATCCGAAAGGTATGATTTCCTTACTCAAATTTTCGTAGTCATACTTTACTTCCTGGAATTTTCTTATATTTTGTTTTCGGATTATAGTTTTCTTAATTCTTTGTTTTAATAAAAACCTCAAAAGATCGGATTCAAGAGAATTGTTTTTTGACCATCAGATCTGATCTCAGCTTATCACAACCGTTCGATCAACCGTGGAAGTTGAACCATTTTTTCGTTGCCTATATAAAGGGGACCCCAAACCGTTGTCCCACATCATTTTTCAAGCTCCAGCGTCGTGAAGCTCTGCCTCTTTGTTTTTAGACCATTCCTAACCTCATCTTTTTCCGTTCCGAACTTCTCAGAGGTCTTCAGATCCGAATGTCTGTGGAAGCAGCTTCTCAAGACATGTATTCCTCTAAGCCGATTTCAAAGTGGTTAGTATATAGAGAAAGGCTGGTTCATCTGGATTTCTTCAACAAGTATGACTCTCTTATTTCCAAGAATATTAAGCTAAATGGTTGGGAAGATGTTGCGGTATCAAAACCCGGGAATCAAGATGAAGTGTATTCAGATTTTCTTATAGATTTTTATGAGACACTCTCCTTTCTTAAGGAAGATGGAAGAGAAAAGTTGTCTTTTAAGTCTTATGGTAAGACTTATAAGCTTTCATATGCCAAGACAGCTAGCATGGTAGGACTGAATAATGAAGGTGAAGCTGAATTCATATCTCATGTGTTGCCGGATTCAAAAGGTAGCTTCGACAAGGAAAAAGCTTTATAAACTCTTGGACTGGAAGATGACAAGGCTCCGAAGATTGCTTCTCTATATACAAATTTCCGGATTCTAGAGTTATGGGTACAAGTCCTTATCGTACCAAGGAACGGTGATAAAGATAGATTAAAGAAGAGTGAGATCTACATCCTAGATTTTCTAATAAATCTGAGGAAGTTTAATTTGATGAAGCACATTCTTATCACTCTTGAGAATGTGAAGAAAGGAAATCTGAGAGCTCATATTATAATGTATCCAGCAATCCTCTCGATGTTGATAGTTTGGTTCCTTGAGTCTTTCAAGGAGGCTTGAAATTCTAAGCCAAGAGTTTGAAAAATTATGCTGGAGAGTGATGGTACACTTAAAAGAATGGATGTAGATTTTGACAAGAAGACTGGTCAGTTTGTTGATTCACCTGCTCAAGAAGAAACGGTTCCGAAAGTTGCTGATCCGGAATCCTCTAAGCCTGTAAGGAAGAGAAAGTTGAAAGAAGTTGATGTAGAAGCAGAGAATCCCAAGTCTAAAGAAGTTCATTCCGCACCTCCAAAACCAAACAAGAAGAAAGCTTACCCAGATGACGTAGTTGCTAAATGGAGGGGGATCAAAGAAAAAAGAGTGCAAGGGGATCCTCAGTTTGGCTTGGACCCTGCGGAGGCTAAGGCCTTGAAGGAAAGAACTGCAGATGAGCTAGAAAAACAAGCAAAATAAAAAAAGCTAAAGAAGAAGATGACTGAAGCAGAGGTAGCTCAGGCATTGTTGAAGATCAATGAGATGGTTTCAGCAAATATTCTGGTTCCATGATCCTTTTCCTTGGACTCTCTTCCTGAGACTCCAGGAAGAAATTTCGTTGCTCCGGAAGAAGCTGTTGCTAAGACTGCTGAGAAAGTAGAGCATGTTGAGCAAGTGGAAGAAGAAGAAGATGTTGCTGAAGGAAGTGGTGAAACCAGAGATGTGTTGAAGAAAGTAGATGATTATAAGGGAACACTTTCAGAACATCTGTCGCTCCGAACCTTAGAAGTTGAGTCTTCTAAGCTAGTCACTCCAGCAATGGAAGAAGTGAAAGGAGAAGAAGAATTAGCTTATCATGTAGTGGAAGAAAAACTTCTACAAGATATTTCTCAAATGGAGAATATAGAGGTTGGTGCTCAGAAAGTTCCTGATGAGGAAGACCATATTGTTCAAGTTTCTGTTAGTGAAAAGAAAACTCTGGAACGAGATTCTATTCCGAAAAGAGATAATGGAAATCAAATTCTTGCTGATACTCAGAGCTCAGTAGTGGTGAAGAGAAAGTAAGTTGGTAGTTCTTCAAAGAGAAAGCTTGACCTTGTTGAAGAAGAAAATTCTCCAAGCAAAGTTTCGAATTCGGAGTCATCTTTGTTGGGGCATGACTTTGTTGTTCAGACTTTAAAGAATATGGTGGGAACTTTTAAAACTTTCTCAAGTATTGATTCAAGATGTCAGATGCTCCAACATGCTTTGAATCAGAAATCAGACTCTGTATCTATGGTTATGGACAAGTGTGTTGAAATAGAGGCTCAGTTCAAAACATTCTTTGTCAGCTATGAAGCCCATATAAGATCTTGCAAGAGGATGACAAAATGGTCGAGGAAAACTGTAAAAGAGATTAGACTCTTTGGTGAATTTCAAGACAATGTTAAAGATGATTTTGAGACTGAGGACAGGAAGACAAATGAGCTGACTTCTTCCTTTGAAGAGAAGCTGACAGATGAAAAGAACTTCCTGATTCAAGAAGTCAGAGATCTGAATGGGAAGCTAAATTCCGTTTCTCAAAACTGGATGTTTGAAAGGAATCATCGGATTGAGTTTGAAGAAAACATGAAGGCTCAGGAAGAAAAGCTTAAAGACCAGGAAGAAAAGCTTGAAGCTAAGGAAGAAAAGATTGAATCCCAATCTGCAAGAATAGTGGTCTTAGAGAAGCAAGCTGAAGAAGATCATAAAGACTTAAAGAAGATAAAGACTATTCTAAAAGGTCTCATGGCGAAGGAGAAAGATCCCAAATATACAGATCCGATCTTTTATTGTACCCTAACTCTTTTACTGTTGAAATTTTCAAACTTAATAGAAATTGTGCTTGTTCATTTTTTTTGTTATTAAATTTTTAGGTACTTTGTTATATTTCCCATTCCCTCGAATTCTTTTTGAAAATCACAAAGGGGGAGAAGGAAAATATCCTTAAGAAAAAAGAACTCTAATAAGAGCTTATCTAAGGGGGAGTTTTTCATTAAAGAATAATTTCTTATTCATAATATAATGTCACTCCGGAAATCTAGAATATGATCCTTAGAGTTTCAAAGCCTAAGGGGGAGTTAGTCGTATTCATCAATATCCTTAAAGAAAAGGGAGATAAGCCTTAATGTTTTTCTTTCTTCTTAGAATATCTTTTTCAAGGATGTTTGTGCTTTCCAAAAAGGGGGAGATTGTTGAGTCAATAAGGGTTTTTCTTATGACTTTTCCATTCCTTCTTGTTTTAAAAATCAAAAACACCTTATCTTTAAGAAAATCTCTTTTATAAGAAAAATTGATTTTATAAGGAAAATCGCTTTTGTAAGAAAAATTATCCTTATCATATTTTCATCCATATTTTTCTTAAGTATAAAATTCGGATTCATTTTTGTTTTCTCGGATTTGTTTGAAACTTTGATATAAAGTATTCTGTTTTAGGATCCGAATTCTGGATATAAACTGTAATAAAGTTTCACTCTGAAATCCAGATGAGAACTGTGATAAAGTTTCATTCTGAACACTGGATACGAACTCTGATTAAGTTCTACTCCAGATTCAGGATACGAATCCTTATGAAGTTCAACATTGAATTATCATTACGAATTTTAATGACGAATTCTCATTACGAATTCTTAAGATGAATTCTCATTACGAATTATAATGACGAATTCTCATTACGAATTCTTAATATGAAATCGCATTATGAATTCTGATGATGAATTCCCATTACGAATTCTGATGATGAATTCTCACTACGAATTCTGATGACGAATTCTCATTCTGAATTCTCATTCTGAATTCACCTATTAAATAGATTCTGATCATCTTTGTTTTATACACTCTGAATTTATTTAGACTCCGAAAATTATTTTGGTTAGACTCCAAACTTTCATTTTTCTTACGCTTTTATAATTTGTTTAATCTTTAATATATTTTTTTTACTCCGATTCTTCACTCCGAATTTTTTAATTAAGACTTAAAATGATGTCGTTCATTCTGTTACACTTGTTTTGTTATAAAATGATGTCGTGTATTCTGTTATGAACTAACCGTTGGTTATGTTACACGTGTACAGGTCCCTCCGAATTTTAAGGAAAATATGACCGTTGGAAAGGAGGCCGACATTACCTATAAATAGGAGCTCATTTGAAAGAGCTCAGCGCTGAAAGGCTGTCTGATCTTCGACTCATGTGATTACATGCTTGAAGTGATTTCTAGAGAGAGAGGATCTTATAAACTCTTAAAGCTTAGTGAGACTCCGAATGTTGGTGATTACATTCAAGGACTTTCAGGGATAGAAAGACATAAGTTTCCAACACCTTGAAGATGAGGGCTTCCTTGCTGAGGAAGACAGAGGTGTCCAACTACCTTGAAGTTGAGGGCTTGCGGGGATAGCAAGACAGAGACTCCGATATTCGTATCGAGGGCTTACCCTGGTGTGGGTAAGATAGACTTGCTTGAAAGTATAAATCATGGGAACTTCATCCAAGGTTGTTGGATACCCTTCTCTTTGGGTTAAAAGACTTATATCTTGTTACTTGTAGTTTGACTAATTGTTTATTTCCGCTGAATTTTGTATTATAAGGAAGGTATAAATTTCTTATACTTCTTTACTAATACTATGTTTCATTAATATTCTATATGATTTAAGGTAGAATCTCATATTGTAATCTTTTGTTATGTTTCAATTTCCCGAAACATATTTCTGGAACCATCTTTCGGAATCTCTTTCCAGGTTTTCATTTGGTATTAGAGGTGTTGTGAATTTTCTTAGTTTAAACCTTGTTAAACATCGCCCTTTCCTTATCTTATGGAAACCATAGTTATTCGTAACCAACTTTAAAGGTTCCAAAAAGAATTTTTAAAGTTTACAATTCACCCCCCTCTTGTAAATTGAGCATCTACATCATTATTTCGATCCTACAAGAAGATGTATAATGATGAAAACAAAGGAAGGGATACACAGAATGAACCTACTACAATTAAATGTTTCAAGTGCAAGGAGTTGGGGAATTATGCCAATCAATGCCCAAATCCAAGGGTTGATGATGATGATCGACGTTAACATACTCTTAAGGCCATAGACAAAGGAAAGTCACATGCAATTACTATCGGCGATGTGGAGTACGACAACGAAGTGGTGAGTGGTACACTTACCATCCACTCTAAAGTAGAAATTATTTTATTTGATTCTGGATCCACCCACTCTTTTATTTCTGAAGAATTTTCTAAGGGTATCACCGTATTACCTCAACAATAAGATGTTGAGTTGGCTGTGACAACTCCTAATGGAACAACAGTCGCATCAAAATTTTACAATTCTTCTCCGATTGAAGTTTGTGGGAAAGTGCTTCCTGAAAATCTTATGATCCTTCATATAGTGTAATTTGATGTGATTCTTGGTATGGATTGGCTTTCTTTATATGGAGCTCATATCATTTGCCAAAGAAGGGAAGTCACATTTCATATTCCAGATCAATCTATGATCGTCTATCGATGCAAGGATGAACATAACCTTCCAGTGGAAATTTTTTCTATCTTATGGGTCTTGATTCCACTAAATGAAGGTTATTTATCTCAAATGGTTGGAGCTAAACTCAAGATAAATAATATTCCCATTGTACGGGAATTTGATGATGTCTTTCCGGAGGAATTTCCTGGTCTTCCATCAAATCATGAAGTTGAGTTTTCAATAGAACTCGTACCAGGTGGTTTACCTATTTCAAGGACACCTCATAGAATGGCCCCAATTGAGTTGCAGGAATTGAAGAAGCAACTCCAAGAGAATCTTGATAAAGGATTCATATGCCCTAGTGTTTCACCTTGGGGAGCACATGTTCTGTTTGTTAAGAAGAACGACAGATCAATGAGACTCTGCATTGATTATTTTGAACTTAACAAGATCACTATCAAGAAAAAATATCCTCTCCCATGCATTGATGACCTATTTGACCAACTACGCGGAGCTCAATACTATTTTCCAAGATTGATCTTCGTTCAGGGTATCATCAATTAAGGGTCAAAAGGGAGGATATACCAAAGACGGCTTTCCGTACAAGGTATGGACACTATGAATTTATAGTGATGTCATTTGGTATTACTAATTCCCCTTCTATATTCATGGATCTGATGAATAGAGTCTTTAGAGACTATCTTGATCAGTTTTTGATAGTCTTTATAGATGATATGAATTTCTGTTCAAATAGAAAGGAAGAACATGAAGATCACTAGAGAATTATATTGAAGACCCTGAGAAAGGATAAGATTTATGCCAAATTTACCAAGTGTGAATTTTGGCTTCAAAAAGTTGCATTTTTTGGTAACATAATCTCAATAGAGGGGGTATCTGTAGATACAGAAAAAACAGAGGTTATCGAAAGATGTTCGAGACCAACAACAGTAACCGAGATCCAAAGTTTTCTTGGTTTGGCTGGATATTATCGACGTTTTCTGAAATATTTTTTCACGATTATCTAATCAACACACCATGTTGACTCAGAAAGGAGTTAAGTTTGTTTGGAATAAGTAATGTGAAGAGAATTTCAAAAAGTTTAAAAGAAGGTTATCTGGTGCACCTGTGCTCACACTGCCTTGTAGAGGAGAAAGGTTTGTGATCTACAGTGATGCATCCAAGAAGGGATTGGGGTGTGTTCTTATGCAAAATGATATGGTGATAGCTTATGACTAACGATAGTTGAAAATACATGAGCAAAATTACCCAACTCATGATGTGGAGTTAGCTGTGGTAATCTTTGAATTAATGATTTGGAGGCATTATCTTTGTAGAGAAAGGTGTGATATTTATCTTGATCATAAATGTTTAAAGTATATTTTCACACAAAAGGAGATGAATATGCACCAAAGATGATGGTTGGAGCTGATTATGGATTACGACTGCTCAATTCATTACCACCCTAGGAAAGCAAACAAGGTGGCAGATGCAATAAGTCTACAAGACCATGCTAGCTTATCCATGATGAGGATCACAAAAGATCCAATATTTATGGATTTACAAAGGATGGATCTTGGAATTATAATGGAAGGGGAAAAATCATATCTTTCTCAAATGAATGTTCAACCATCTATACATGTAAAGATTAAAGAGGTGCAGAAAGAAGATGTCGAGTTACAATAGAAGGTGAGAAATGTTCCGGAATTCAACCTTGATTATGATGGGATAATAAAGTTCAGGAATCGGGTTTGTGTTCCTCCCATCCCATAATTAAAGAAGGAGCTGGTGGATGAGGCTCATAGTTCTTCATTATCTATTCATCATAGAAGCACGAAGATGTATAGAGACCTGAAATAGTATTTCTGGTGGGATGGAATGAAAAGAGATGTTTCTGAATATGTCTCTCGATGCTTGGTTTGTCAGCAAGTTAAAGGTGAGAGATAGAAGTCTAAGGGGATGTTACAACCATTACCCATACCTGAAAGGAAATGGGAAAACATCACTATGGACATTGTCACTGGACTTCCTAAAACCTCCAAAGGCAATAATGCTATCTGGGTTATAGTTGATCGTCTTATGAAGTCGGCACACTTCATTTCTATTAGAGAATATTTTTCTCTTGATAAGCTTCCCAAGATATATGTAAAGGAAGTGGTAAGATTGCATGGAGTACCACTCTACATTATATCTGATTGGGATCCGAGGTTTACCTCAATGTTCTGGTGAAGTCTTCAATATACTCTGGATACAGAGTTGAGTTTCATCACAGCTTATCATCCTCATATAGACGGTCCGTCTGAGAGGACAATTCAAACTCTATAAGATATGTTGAGAGCATACTCTATAGATCTCAAAGGTGGTTGGGATCAACACCTACCTTTGGTGGAATTTTCATATAATAATAGCTTTCACTCCAGTATTTAGATGGCTCCTTATGAAGCTCTCTATGGAAAGAAATGCAGGACTCCAACTTGCTGGGATGAAGTTGGGGAAAGAAAGCTATTAAGACCTGATCGTGTTGATGAGATGGTAGAAAAGGTCAGACCTATTCAACAACACAGAAGAGCATCTCAGAGTCGAGAAAACAAGTTATGCAAACAATCGAAGAAAATACCTAGAGTTTGAAGTGGGTGATAAAGTGTTCTTACGAATATCTCCTTGGAAGAGAGTAATGAGATTTGGAAAGAAGGGAATGTTGATCCCTAGATATATCGGTCCTTCTGAAATTCTAGATCGTGTTGGGAAGGTCGCTTACCGATTGGCGTTTCCACCAAATCTCTCTCAAGTTCACGATGTGTTACATGTATCTCTCCTGATAAACTACATACCTGATCCTTCACATGTACTCAGCTCAGAAGTTGTACCACTGGAACAAGATCTGTATTATGAAGAACATTCGATAAAGATTTTGTATCGTTGTGAAAAAAGTCCTACGGAACAGGACCACTCTCTTGGTGAAAGTTTTATGGAGGAACCACCAATTTGAAGAATTTATACGGGAACTTGAGGATATGATGAGGGAGAGGTATCCCCATCTGTTTATTACAAAGTGACAAATTTCTAGGGAGAAATTCATTTTAAGGGGGGTAGAATGTAACACCTTGATATTTTATGAGAAGTATATTTTTTTAAGTAATATGTTATACGGAAAGGAATCTTTCACTACACACAACACTAGCTTGGCTTACGTTACACGCAATCACGACCTTCCTCGATAGCATGTGTAGTATGCAATACTGAGTTTCACTAAAAAATGATATATTATAATATTATAAACTAGCCGTTATGAATAGTATTAACTGAATTTTTAATTTTATAACATTTTAATTCATCTTATACATTTTCTAGAATGAGGTTTGAAAACAAAATCAGTTTTTTGGATAAAAGAAGTTTTTTAAAAAAATGCAGTTTTACCACCTTTTGATGGCGCAGCCACATTAAACATAGTTTTTGACAAGTTTATAAGTTCAATTTTACAAAATAAAATTCTTATTTAGAATCAAGATATAAAAATTTACTTTGGATATATTTTTCATATTATTCTGATAACTTTCGTATTTTAATGAATAGCAAAAACACACTATATTTTAATTTAAAACAACTTTTTTCATCGCAATACATTATATGGTTAAATTATAATAATTAATGTTTTTAAAGTATAAATAGAATATATATTTACCATTTAATATAATGTATGTAATTAGTATTAATTTTACATTGAATTCCTAGGTAAAAACATTTCAATCTTTGGCAACGTTTTAACTTTTAAAACTCGTTTCCTTAACAACGGGATTAATTTTAAATTAATTACTGCAACTTTTGTGTTTTGAATTTTGAAAATTGAATTCTATATTTGGAATCAGTAGGTCCAAATTATGTTAATAGGTTACTATTTTTTGATATTATGAATAGTAACTACGGTAATTTTTATTTACTACGGTTAGAGGTAAATAGGGTAATTCAAGGTTAAAATAATATTATAATAATTCCAAATTACCATGACACTTTTCCTAACCTTATTTTATGAGTATTGGACGACCATGGGCATCCTTGGGTCGATTTCGGGACCCCATTGAGCCACTTGGTAGTGACAATGACAATTTGGATATATTAATTTGATGTAAAGACAAAATTGACATTAACAAAAAGCTTTTAGTAATTAATTTTTATAATGTGTTATATAAATTATATTTTCATCTATAAATATTCATTGGAAAGATAAAAATATTTCCTACATAATGATATTTTTTATATAATTTTTAGACACCAAATAAATTAAATTATTTATGACACAATAATGATGAAGTATTTACCTCATTAATAAAAGATTTAAATAAAAAATATTATAATGATTAAAATATTTTCCAAAACATGTCCAATTATGATATTATGATTTTATTTATACCATGATTCATCTTATCTTTATCTTTAATTATTTTCATACCTTTTTATACCAATGATAAGTTTATAATAAAAAAATATTTCCACACTTTCCAAAGGTGCCCCACCCCTCCGTTATAAAAGGGCACCTCCTCCCTCTCTTCCTCACACAAATTTGAGCCTCAAATCTCAGCCAAACCCTGACCATTTCACTTTCACACTTCCTTAGAAACCTTCTATAGGTACTGGTCTTCTCAAAAGACCAACTCTATTGCCTTAAGAGAAAGTTTAAAGGAGGCACTTCGAGAAAGAGGTAATACCATCTACCGTTTTCTTCAAGTTCAATTCTTGTTATACTCCCTATTCTTTAGTTTTTTCATTATGAGGTAATAAAATCAGTATCCCGCATATACTGATATGTTATTATAAATATTAAACAACCATATTTCACCTCTTATCCATCCTACGTAAACGAAATCACCACGCGTGCGTACGTACGGAATACCATCTCCACGTCGTGGTGTAATCTGTTTTCCACCACCACCTTACTTTTATGGGTATAATGGTGCAAATAAATAACTATATATGATTATTGTAAAGTGGTATTGATTATTAAATAGTATACATACACTCCAATACAATTCCATGATCATCGGAACGATATCATCGCTCGTGCGTATGTACGGCCTACCGTCTCCACGATGTGATGTGACTCGTTCTATATGATCTTCATTGAATAATGACTATACAAATGAATTGAATGAATTAATATGATATATATTACACTAATACCATTCTGTAAATGATGTATCTATATCCTATAAAGATGAATAAGAATTTATTCGACAAAACACGCATAAGAACAAAAAGTAATAAACTCCCGAATAACAAGTAGTAATGAAATATTACTAATAAGATGCTAAGAATATGACCATATATGATATCATAACAATAATTATGATTCTAGAATAATTAAATAACATGATTTAAATTATTATACAGTAGGTTCAGACACTTACAAGGCAAATCAGACCTAAGGTAAGGGACAATCTCAGAATCTCAATTTTTATCCGAGATTGTTTATATTTCAGAATTTACTGGGGAAAATTTATCATCCACATCCTTGTTTCCTCAATATGTAATATTATTTATATCCTCCTACAATTTTTTAAATCCAATTTTACCCTTCGGTGAGTTTTTAGAAAAATATATGAAAGGAATCTTTTATCGATTTTCGTACGAGGTACTTTTTGACTTTTCCGAAAAAAGTACGAGAAGAATGTTTTTTTTACATAAAGGAATGAATGGATTTTTAAAACATTATTTCCAAGAATATTCCTTTACAAGTTTTCAAGTTTATTTTTAATAAACTTATTTAGATTAAAATTTTTTGACATGTTATGAAAGGAAAAAAAAAATTTCGAAGTAGAAAGGATATTTTCCTCAAGAATGGAGTTCAAGTGTTTTATCAAAATTATTTTCCATCTAAGATAATATAGGGTTCTGTTTATATCCCTATTATTACATTGATTTGATTATGTTTTGATGGATATATTTTTATGAATTCCTTTATCTTATATGAATTGTTTTATGATGTCACGATGTTTAAGATTCCCATTTTTATTACTGAAACGAGGAGTGAACTCAGTTCAGAAATGGACTTTGTCCACTAAGATAGTCTTGGAAATGAGTCTTGACTAATAAGAAATGATTATCTATGATTATGTGAGTATTCCACAATGTTTCATGTTTTAAGTTATGATTATTGGGATTACATTTCACTACCATGATTTATCCCATGTTATAAAATTATGATTTCTTTTGCAGGTTAAGATTTCAAAAATGTTATATTTTTATGAATATGATGTGATTGATATTTCTTTTGTTTACCCTTACTGAGCATTTGAGCTCACCATTTTGTATGTTTTCTTTCCCCAGGTCAGGAAGAAGGTTATTAAGTAAGATATGCCAAAAGGGACTATAGATGTGATGAAATAAATGGGAGACAGTGTAGATGCTTTATGAACCAGTTGTTTATGTTTCCCAGTTTCTAAAGACACTATACCTATACGGCCCTTTCATGGTTTTGTTATATGTTGTAATAAGTATGCTTCAATTTTAAAGTATTAACCATGTATGTAATGTTTGGGTCACTATATATGTTATGGTTGAATGTTTTTATGAAAACCATTTCATTCGATTGGTTCTAGTATAATGAATGATTTATGTTCTTGTGGCCCACGTATGTATAGTTTTATTTTTGTGAGGGGTAGAACCTATATCTTCTTACATTTCATTGGGTCATTATAAATGTTATATGAGCTTATAGTTTATATAGGAGGTCATCCTATGCCCAAAAACAAGAGGGTTTACGAGAGGTTATCCAAATTCCACAATAAGAGGGTATAAGAGAGGACATCCTAAGCCCTCAACAAGAGAGTACATGGGAGGTCATTGTATTCTATAATCTTGAAGGCACACATGATTCCATCCTAATTCGAAATTAGGTACATGTGTATATCCCACAATTTCCATGTATTATTCCATTGTTGTACTCTATTGGATCTTATACTTTTATTTTCTTATGATTCATGACTTATGAACTACTAATTATTATGCCATGAATCATGTATATTATCTTTGATATGCAGGGTATGATATTCAAATGTTATGCTCGTGATTTCATACTCTTATGTTCATGTTATGCTTGTGTATCTTCTCGGTTTACATTTATGTGTCATATAAACTAACCCATCCCTGTGTTTCCTTTCCTCAATTGATAAAGGGTGATTTTAAGTAGTATAACTAAAGGGAATGATATTTATTGATATATTGAAAATTGTTCACCAAATTAGAAGAATATGTTACATGTTTCCAAATGCACTAAACAATTATAGTGTTTAGGAATGTGTTTATTGAATATAATGAATATTCATCTAAATAGATTTAATGTTGATGTACAAAATGCATGGGTCATTATAGTTAGTATTAGAGGAAGGGTTTATGCTACCATTGGAATCATGGTTGATAAAATCTTAATAAGATAAGTCTAATTAAGGGTTGTAATACTATGGTTGTTATAAAAATCATGAATATAATAGGATTAAACCTAATATGTAATATATTAAAGATAATTTACCATGATTATGATGTTTTCCGAGTTTTATTATTGTTTCTCACACTATTATTTTTTTCATTTTAGTCAATGGAGGGAACCTGAAGGAACTGTATTAGTGTTGAATGTGATGGGAAGTGAAATAACTGTTCTCAACAGCAGGAAAATTTTATGGGTCTTGGAATGAAAAATATTATCACTATACTCAAACAAGATATAAATCATACTAGACTTCCAAATGATCAAATTTGGGAACAACATGGGCCCTTTATGTGGTAATTCCCACCTTCTTTTAGTGAGTCTTATGAACCACTTGTTGCAGAACAATCGATCAGTAGAATTAAATAGATATTTTCAATAATTTAGTGTTCTGAACATGAAAAAGTAATTTTTTTCATCATTTGGAAGATGAACCTAATGAGTGGTGGACTCTTATCAATAACACAAGGGAAAATAAGAAAATACCATGAAAGTTCAGTCATAGGTAAGCCTCTAACCATTTATTAATAAAAAAGAAAATGTCAACCAAGTATATCAGGGGAGAAAAGATAACTAAAGATCATAAAAATCAAACCCATCATCACATCAACTACAGATTCCGTCTTCTATAGTAGCAGTTTCCCACTCAGATCTTTCATAATTCTTGAGGACCTTAGCATATTTCCTTCATAGATTCAACTTTTCTAGAGAAAATAATTCCTTTGAAGATAGCCAACACCACTTTCCGTCGCAAATAAAGATCTGGTAAGCACCGGCCTTGGAAGAGAGGAGTAATCTTTCCCCGGCCTCCACCATGGTGGGGCAGTCATATCATTCTCATTCCCAGAAATCTTCATCCCCACACCCTGAACCACATCACTATAAGAAATATGGACCATACCATTCTCATTTTCATTTTCACTATCTAAAATATCACCCCACATTACCAGGACATTCACTTCTTGATACTTTAACCCCCATTCATGCTGATTTTGATTTTTATACTCAATCATGGCAAGACATTATGGCTACTCCACAACATCCTGCATAATAGCTTTTCCAATTGCAACACCCTTAGAAGAGAGATCAGCTTGTAGCATACCATCCTCCTGCCATGTATCATCATCCTCTGCTTGAGCCAATTCCAGAAAACGATTTCTAGTGGAGACCATGATTGAAATTCTTCCAGCAACATCCTCCTTCTCTATCCACTCTTCAACACAGGCATCCCTTCCCTTATTTCAGAAAAAACTGAGTCTATCTATTGTTTAGTCACAAACTCCTTCCGTCGGTCACATGAATCCAGGTTATCCACTGTTATTACATTAGGAATAACAAGATAACTCTTTAAATGTTCAAAAATCTTCCTAACAGTTCGGTCTTGTGGCCTCTCTCACATATCCTTCTGATAATTCCCCTGCATTTTGGGTTCAGGGTCAGAGCTCCCTACATCCTGAATCACAGCAACCCGAGAATCATTTGTTTCCTATGTAGAGGAAGTCACTAAACCTTGAGTGCCCTCATCACATTGTGACCCAATACTCCAAGACAACTCCTTCCCCATCAGTGAGGCTATACCAGATGGGATATAACCTACAGTACCCATTCTCAAAACCCCCGATGAATCCCCAATTAGACCCTTACTTCCACAAATCGGATCAGCATGTCCAGGATGACCACATGCTACACAAAATGACATACAGGACTCAAATTTGACATCCTACTTCCACCGAAACTCCTCCCCATATGTAATCCAAACCCAACTGACAGGCGACCTCAGGGCATCAACTTCTACACAAATCCATGGACAAATGGGATGGTAGAAAACCTCCATCCAGTGATCCTAGCATAGGTATCCTCCATATTCTATGAAAAACATGGGGAAATTATTTATTGAACTTATGAAAAAGGATTATGAATCAATTGTGACCTATGAGGCTAATTTTACCAAACATTCCAAGTGCGATTTTTAGGTTAATCGTCATCCCTAAATGAAAAATCAATCGATTCCTTGGTGTTCGGAAACCAAGTCTTTGATTGGCCTTGGCAGTAAGAGACTTTATTAGCCATGAAGCATAATTTCAGTGTTCATAGAAGGTATAAATGTAAATTGTATATTCCCACTATTATATTGGTTTTGATAATAAAAGGAAGATCAAGTATCATGAAGACATAAATGATAAAATAATGTTTTCAATATCAATTTCATAAAAAATATGGGAAAATGAACTCGGTTAAATTCATGAAAGGGAAAAGGGTGTTACAAGTGTGTAAAATAAGGTAATTAAGTGGATGAATGACTAACTTATGGGAATAAGGTATATAATGATGTGAATAATGAGAAATCTCTATAAAATACACCTTTCACAATTCTGTGTTTCAATTTCTTAGAGTTTGTTCATTATGCTAACAAGTGCTCTAATCCAAGGACAAATGTGGATGATAAGCCACAAAAACCTATAAGGTAAAACGAAAAAGTAATATCTTATTCTATCACAATTTATGAATTGAACCATGATAAATATTGAATACTAAACCTTTTATCCTATGTTCAAAATTTCATTTTTGATTTTGTATGAATGAATAGTATGAAAATAATATTGTTCAAATTTAACAGGATCATCTATGTGGATTTTATAATAATGAAATAAAATATTTTATCATTACAAGGATTAACCCAAGTTTCCGATGAAAATGTTTTTTAAGAAATGATCTTACATAAGGAATGGAGACGCAAGTGTGTATTTAATATTGTTTTATAAGAATACACGAGGAAGGTATTCACATGTATGGTATGTGAAAAATAAGAGATAATTTATGAAATATGGGGGATCAATGGTAAGTTTTTATTGAGAAATTTAGGGACCTTATTTGTACAGTTCTGGACATACATCATTCAGAACTGTTATAAGGTTAACCATTTATGAAATAGTTTATGTTAAACATCGGGTGAGGTTTTAGAGGTTATAGTATTATCTCACCCTATGAGAACATATGAATATGGAAACAACTATGTTAATAAAGATAGAATAACCTGTCATTATATAGATATCATGATCAAAAAATGATTTAGGAATGAAAAATTCACCTTAAATTCTTTGAATAAGAGATGATGTGGAAATTGATCAAGGAGAAACAAAAGTATGAGTCATGGTTTTCAAATGTAATGAAATTAAGTAAGTATTTCTTCTTATAATAATTCTTTGAATCTAGGGGAAGGATCATGACATAAATGTTTTCTTCATACCTTCTTTACTGATCAAATAAAAATTCACTTAAATCATCACAGATTTGTGGATTTGTTATTGTTACCTTTCTCATGACCATATTCTCTATCAATATCCATTAAAACATGATAGTTATATTTTTATTCAATGTCCAGGTATTCACTTAAAACCTATATTCTCCTATGTATAAATCTAATTATTATTTACATTGGGTAATCATTATGTTTCCATCATTATCATTTTAAATTGAGTTTTTGTATCACTTTTAAAATGTTTAATTCTATGAAAATAACCTTCAAGTATTAAACCTTTGATGACCCCAATGAATTTTGAGGGGTAAATTCATATTAAACGGGGAAGAATGTAACACCCTAAAAATTTTAAGAAATACATTTTAAAATAATCTTATTTCTTTAGTATAATGCATTGCATGTAACACCATGTTATTCTAGCATTATATGCAACTCGAGTTGAGCTTGTCTTTCAAAAAACTCTATGTTTCTACAAAAAATCATTTCATTATTTTTAAAATAAGATAATAACCAATCTATTTAATTAAGATGTATGAAAATTATTAACATAGTTATGAAAATATATGGTTTATTTTATTAATTCATTGGTTACCAATAAATTATAAATGAATTTATATACAAATTTATTATATTGAAAAAATATTATTATTATTATCCCAAAGTTATTTTGTATTAATAAATTAAATAAATTAAAATTAATGAATTATATTGATGAAATGAATATTTAATATATTCAATAAAATATTTTTTACGTTCATCCAATAGATTTTATTGGCATAAGATAAAAAAACCCCAATTTTATGCATAAAACCCTATATACTTCACATGGGTAATTTTACCACCTATTAATGGAGAACCAAATTTAAATCAATATTTTTGACAATTTTATAGTTTTTATATAAATATAGACACTTATTATTTTATAGATTTGAATAAAAATTTACATTGGATTGATTTTTTGTATTTTTCTAATATGTTTCATGTTTTGATGAATAGTAATCAAATATTGCATTTAATTGAAAACAAATTTTTGTGAAATTAATTTATTAGGTTAAACTATATATTTTAATTATTTTAATGTATAAATATATAAAAAAAAGTATCATTTCATCAAATTTAGTTTATTTAAATAAATTTTACATTGAATTTTGATGTTAAAACATTTCAATCATTTGAGCATTTTCACTTTTAAAACTCATTTTTTTCATTGCATCAATGAGATTAATTTTAAATTAATTAATTAAACTTCTGTATTTTGGATTTTAGAAAAAGGATTCATAATTTGTAATCGAAGGTTAAAAATGATGTAAATATATTACTTTTTTTATTTTGTATTATGAATATTAACTTAAGAATATTTTATTTACATGATGAAAGTTAAATATGAAAATTTAGTGTAAAAACTAATATTATAAATATTTTAAAATAACCCTGATTTTTTTGTAATTTCATTTTATGAGTCGTTTTAGACCAAAATAATCTATGATCCAAAATTATAACCTTTTTAATCCACTTGAATGATATTATGACATTTATTATTATTATTTTAAAGAGAAGTTGATGTTATAATATTCTTTTTTTCTTAACTATAACAATTTTATTGTGGTGTTATATTGGGGGATATGTTAGACTATAAATATTCATTTGAAATATTAAATTCTTTTATTTATCATGGGAATATATTTTAAATTTTTAGGAAATAAATAATTACCTTAAATTCTTATATATTAATGATGTAATAATTATTTAATTAATAGAAATATCTAATAAATGATTATAAAAAATACTAAAATAAATATAATTTTATATAATGTATTCCTTCCATTAAATTTATAGATGAATTTAACAATTTATAGATATGTTAATAGATTTTTTGAATATATCAAGTTGTTGTGATATTTTAAAAAAGACATGTAATGAATAGTTTTTTAAAATTGACAATAATGATATTATATCAATATAATGTTTTTTTAAATTATTTAAAAGTAAAAATAGATTTTTATAAATAAAAAATAATTCAAATATCGTCTAAATGTTATAAATTTCTCATTTATGGTCTAATTTACACCATATAAGTAAAAATTACAACCTTTTAATTTTGGAAACATTGTTACATTAGTTAAATTAAAATATCTAAACTAAGAGTTAATCCAAAATGATAAGGTTTAATAAAAATAACAAAAATAGTCTAAAATATATTTTTTGAAGTGATTAAAATTTTATGTCTTCTTATATAAGAATTCATGAAATTTTTGAGGTATTTGGATTGAGGTTGAATTTATTATAAATTAATATTTTTGAAATTCCAAAAGCACCCCCTCACCTCAATTATAAAAGGAGGCATCCTTTCCAATTATTCACATCACATTGAGCATTCAAGGATATAAATAACCTAAAAAATAATCTTATACAAATCCCTCAATACATTCTTATGTTTTTTACCCAAAAGACAAACTCTACAATCCTTTATATGATACCTAATGGATCTGTTTCGAAGAAGAGGTAATTGTTCTATCTGATCACCCTCTTTTTCTACTCATTTATCCATCTTATAAATACATGTTAAATATAACATAAAATAATAAATTTATAATCTTATATATGATTAAATTTTGTTATGATTATTAATACACCATTATAAATCCCCTCTCCAATTGAACAAGAAGTGAATGTATCACTCCTGCGTACATACGGCTTACCATCTGTATGTACTGATATAAATCATTTTACTTAACCATATTAAATGAGAAGGAATTATGATGGGTTTAATGTATACATATGATATTAATGAAATTATTGTACTTCTATAATGATAATATCATATTTATACCTTATATCACATAATCATTTTGGAAATGATAACATCGCTCTTGCATACGTATGGCTTACAATCCCCATGATGTGATCTGATTTTGTTTCATATATAATTCACATAGGTGGTAATAATAATGACATTTATGAATATATATCATAAATATATCCTAAAAATTATTTTTTATTTATATTAAATAATATACCTTCCTTTATTTTAATATAATAATAAAATTATAATAGTGTCAATACGTATGTACGGCCTACCATCTCCATGAAGAATAAATTTTATTTTTTATCCCTAAATATTAAGAATAACGATGAATAAATATATACTAAATATATATATAATATTAACATCATAGATAAAATTCTGTATATTATGAAATTGTGATCTATGTATGAGGACTAAGGACAACTGCTCAAAATAAGAATTAAAAACAAAGCAGTTGTTACCTGAAACATAACTTTAACATGGAATTATTATCAAAAGTGTGATATAAAGTTATAAATAAATAATATATAGAATTATATATAATAATATGGTTCTATGTTATATATAATAATAATAATATATTTATTATACATGATGTTTGAATGTATACAAAGTAATTCATGACTTAAGTTAAGGGATTTATGTCTCACTTTTATTTTTTTAGGACACATGACTTATACATTAATTGTTTCATATGTGTGGGTTATATAATTCCCATTAATGTATTTTATGAGTCCTATATAGAATATTATTGAGTTTTCATATACATATAATTTTCATTAATTAATGGTGCATACGATTAAACTGATTATTATGTTATGTGTATTTATTTCACAATGTCGTCAATATTTGGGGTTGTTTCATTTTAAGTCTCCATTAAAGGATATTTATATTACATGTCCATGTTTTCAATTTTTTTTAAAAATGTATATAATATTATTATATGAAGTTTTTAAGTTATTATTACCCATTTTATTACTTTTTATTACAATTCTTGAAATAAATATTTTTGATTTTCCAAAGGAGGTACTTTGTGACATTTTCAACAAAAGTTTGAAATAATTTTTTTAAGCTTATATGGAATGAAAATATTTTTTCTCCATCATGACACCATGATTTTTTTATGATTCACTAATAATATTTCATGTTTATTTTAAAATATTTTTTTTTAATTTTATTTAATTTTAAAAAATGAAAACATTTTCAAAGAATAAAGGATATTTTCCACCAGAATTATTTTGAAGTGATCTCTCAAAATTATTTTCCATATAAAATAACTTTATTTGATGTTACATAGTTTTTTATTTGGATATTCTTAAATTATACAATTCTTATTCTTTCTCTGAGTGTTTTATGTTTATGATGGAATTATTTTTATGAAAATCATTTTTTCCATGGGTTATGTTATTATTGAATGATGTTTATGAAACCCATTTCATTACATGGGTTCTAATATGATGAATGATTTATATTCATCTGGAAATCATATATAAGGTTTACATTATGTTATGGGTGGGACCTATATCCACCACCAATTTATTTGGTAATGATACATGTTCGATGAGCTCACAGGGGACATGGGAGGTCATCGTTAGCGTACAAACAAGAGGGTACACTATAAGTCAAACAATGCATGAAACAAGAGGGTACACAGGAGTACATCCTGAGCCCACAATAAGAGGGTATATAAGAGTACATCCTAATCGAAAAACTAGTAGGTACATTAGATTCCTTCTAAATCCCATAGTATCTACATGTGTGATTAACCCAATCCTAACATACATTGAATATCATGGTAGGAATCATCAACATAAGATATTATAGGATTTTGTGTGTGCTATAATTTTCATGTCTTATTCTATTGTTATAATATCAAGGATCATGTGTTTTTATTATTTTATGATTCATGACTTTTCAGCTACCAATATTTATGAAATGACTCATTTATATGATGATTGATATGAAGGGTATGATCTTCAAATGTTATTCTCATGTTTTCATGCACTTATATTCATGTTATTCTTATAAATCTTCCATGTTTACCCTTACTGAGAATCTCCGGTCAGCATTTCTTATGTTTCCTTTTTTCAAGTTATAAAGAAAGGATTTATGTAGGAGTACTAAAAAGAATGATGTTTGTGGGATATGTTTAATATCTTTCACCAATTAAGAATAATGTATTCCAAACTTCCAAAGGAATTTACTATTACAGTACTCATTCATGTGTTTTTTAAATTTTATTAAAATTCATCTAAAAATATGTAATTTCCATGTAAATGATCTTTGGTCATTATATATATAACATACTATGAGGATTTTTTAATTTTTTCAACTTGATTTCTTTATGTTTTGTGAGATTTATTTATGATGCAATCATATTATTTAGAAGCATTGTCGGGTTACATTTCATACTAAAATAATTGTTACATTAAGGACACTTTAGGAATAAATATTATCATGAACTGAAACTTGAGAATTATTTTATTAGAATACATATGATATATTATCATAGGTAAAAGTTATATTTCTATATTTTTTATCTAATATTTGTTTTTATAGTTTGTACAATGAATTATGGAAACACCCATGTGATAATGATATTTGAGATTTATCATGAATAAATTATTCATTGCTAATAATTCTAAATAATTTTTTAATACTTTTGGAAGAGTCATGGAATTAATATTTGAGATATTGGTAATACAACACCATACTAAAGTGTTGTAATGTTTGAGATATGACATTATTTCATTAACTATTCAAAATTACTAGGAAATTACTTCTTTTCCCGCTCTTTATTTTTTGACTTTTACATAGAGGCGAAAAGCATGATGTTTTTGACTTCATTAACCACTTTTGACTACCTTAAGTGGTTTAATTATTTTATTCTTTTATTGATATGTTATTATATACAAATAAACATTGTCTTTTTTGGTAAAATTCGTGAGTTATACAATCATTTAAATGGTAAAAATTATTATTATTCATAGCTAACCAAAAAACCATGAAAAATGTTTTATTTATACTTGCAAAATGTATTGGTTCAGTCTTCACTCTTGTACAAGAATAGTCTTAGTCTACACTTATAATGGGATATATATAAATATCTATTCTATTATTAATGTAATCCTCATAAATAGGAGTTTATAATAAGAAATCGTGTTATAGATTCATTATTTCATTATTAATCAGAAAATATAGGTAGTATATAAATAAATATGAGGTTAAGGTATTACAAAAACTTTCTTATTATAAATAATTGTATCTAATATATTTCATTAATGGGGGTTCTCCTTTTACCAAAAGTTTAATTTAATGATGTAATCTACCATATACATGAATATTTATAATGTGTTGGTTATTATTAAGTTAAAGTTATAATCATCTTTTGAAATAAATTTTTACATAAGAGTTGAAATAATAGTTGGTATCACATAATATATTAATTATAACCAACATGATGTATAGATTCATATATTATGTTTTACACATAGATCATTGTTAAGACAAACTAAAGTTTTATTAATTGATATCTCATTGTTGATATTATTCTGGTTCCATTATTCTCACCTATGAATTATGTTAATTCTATCAATTAGGGTGATGAAAATTTAGAATAAAGAGATTGAAAATAAACTATTTAAGTTAAATAGATTATAAAAGAATTCCCAAAAACTAATACCTAGGAATTTATTATCAATAAGGGGTAGAATTGTAATTATTTATCAAAAATTAGAACATAGTGGATGGGGATAAAATATTTATAAGGATTTTTGTAGATGTGGATAAAATTATTTAAAACAATTCCAAAAGGGGATATTGAATTTCCCAAATGATTGTGTTTGTTGTACTTAATTTCAATAAATAAAAATGTCTTGGTGTATAGGGTATTGGAGGAAGATCCCAATGAATATGGTTTGAGGTGGTTCCCTTAACAATTGGAATGTATTTTCACTGAATTAAGTTACATGTGTAAACAAATTAATGTTATCAGTTGTACATGTCATGATTATAGAGATAGTTTGAATAGAATTATGACATATTCTTGTTTTATGTTGAGAGAACTACAGATTTCACAATGATATATAATATATTTTCACCAATTGAGTTGTGTAACATATGGTTTATGGATTTTAGTGTCCAATTATTAAATACATTTAGGAAGTATATATATTTTAAATTAATATGTTAAAAACATGTTTATTCATTTATAGGTAGCCACATTACGAGCCCATTTTCCATACCAAAGATTATTCTTAATTACATTTCATGTAATTTTTCATTATGATTGTGGGGGAATCGGTCAATTCATGTTTAATCATTGAGATGAAATACGTTGTATTGGAATGTTGTGGATGGTTTCCATTTAAAGTAAGTTTCATAAGTCATGTGTATTTTTTTTAATTTATATTATTCCTCTTAAGAAAATTGAAAACTGGTGAAAAAAATAAAAAATTGTATTGATATCTTAATTACAATCATTTTTTTTAATCATGGAAAAAATTAAAAGATAGTGAATGAGTCGTTGTTCATTAATTATATTTTATAGTCAAATAATTTTCTAAAAATAAGAAGAAAATGAAAATTAAATAATATAATTTAAAAAAAACTACAATTTTTCATGGAACGTTATTTTCTATGACTTTTGGCCTAGATTAAAATGGTAATTGAGATGGGTGATTCATATTTATAAAAATTGGGTGTTATTTTATCATTTTATTTTTAGTGATATATCATGAATTTTATTCTAAAATAAAAAACCACCTCTTTGTAACCATAGGTTTTAAATGTTATCTAACTAAAACTAAGCGGAAATAGAAACCATTTAGAATCCACGAGATTAGAACAATTATATTTTCCTCCTCCATCGAGTGTTTTGATTTCACTAATCCTATGATATGACTTGTATTTTTTATCATTACATTGCATGTATTTCACACTTGAGAGATGTGTGATTCATTTTGAGTTTAGTTACAACATGATGTATGGGTGAATGAATGAAGTTTGATATTTTTTAATTTTTCTAGAGGAATAATGACTAGAAAATTAAATTTATAAATGATAAAAAATGGATTTAATTTTGAATTAAACTCTTAAATTTTCAGATATTTGATTTATATGTTTATTATTATCAATATATAGGACTTTTTCAAAAGTTCAAGGAGTTATTTGTGTAGTTGTGATCACATAGAGATATATAATATATTATCACCCATATAATAACGTTTTTTAGTCTTTATAGATAATAATGTCCCATTATAATTCTATTTTCTCCTAATATATACAATGAATTTATTTTTTAAAACACAATAAAAAGGTGAAATTACGATATGACCCAATTGGACATCATGTTTGTATTATTATTATTTCATTATATACACTAACACAAATTAAAAAGTTTCTATTTTTATGGTTGAAAGATACATTGGGATATAATTTCATCATCTATACCAAGTATTGAATTCAATAGAAAGAGGCTTGATGGGGCCAATAAATAGAAGAATGTTTGGGTGAGGTAGATTGGACAACACTTCTAAATTTGGAAAATTTCATTGGATAAAAACCATATATTTAACTTATTCGATATAATTATGATATATAATCAAAAAAATTCTTTATACTAAATTGTATGTTCACTTTTTTAGGATAATTCAATATTAATTATCGACTAAGTTGACAAAAAGTGCTATCCGGGATTGCTCTCAAATACTCAAAGCCTCCTAGAAATGATTTTTCTGTTTCTTATATAATTTACTAATAAAGACTTATATCCTGTATTTACAAATGATTCTCAGACCAAGTCTATTATATGAGTTATTGGGATGACCCTATATCCATCATATGGTTGCCTCTCTATCCATGAGGTTCTAATATCTTTGTGATCACCCATATAGAAACTTGGTGTCACCATGAATTTCATCTTTGTAATAATTGGATAGTCATTTTAAATTGAAGTGGGTACATTTATTTTCTACATCATGCCTTATTCTCTACTTTTTTTTATTAGTGTTTCACTCTCATACTCATATGAGCATTTATGGGGGTTATTTCTGATGTAAGATTCGTTTTCAATGAACTAAATGGTTTGATCAAAACTGGGTAATATCTCTTTGTTATCTTAAAAAGGAGATGTCGTAGTTAGGTGGATTCATTTCATGTTCACCGTTTTATCTCTGAGGAATACCATTTGATCCCGACGATTGATTTCAAGGGTTATAATTGTGTGAAATCATTGATGTAGGGTGAAACATCTTTGAACAGTCTATAATGGGTTTTGTTCATGGAGCCAGAAACATCCAATGGCTCTCATATTCGTGATGACTCATTGACCTGCATGAAAATGGAAGGAGTTCAATGGGGGAATTGGCCATCAACACTTAAGAACTCAAATTTTTTGAGAGGATGGGAATCCAGACTCATCACACTCATTTTTTGGTGATTTTTTTCCTATTATGGGACTCTTATATAGTTTTAAGAAATGTTCAAAAATCCTTTGTCATTTCCCAAGTATGTATAAATGAAACACCCTAAAATTTATGATCCATTATGCACAATAAAGGGGAACAAAATCATATTTAATTATAAATGGTTCTCCATTGATAGGTATTTTTGTATGTATCTATGGATTTCTATCAATGTTTCCCTTTTATGGGAAGATAAGAGATTCTTTAGTTATTAATTAAGATGATGCTGGTTCCAGCCACGTGATGAGGCGCTATGAAATTTGTTGTCATCCATGGATATGAAATATGTTTTGAAGTCGGGAATGAACCAATAATATTGGATGCCTATATATCATCATGAGAGGAATTAGAAACTGCATAATTCAGTACAAATTAACATGACATATCACATTTTATTGTCATGAAATGATGACCAAACCAGTAAGTTTAATGTCACATGGTAAGGACAACCAAGTGGAATGTGCCCAGTCATGTATTATTGTGGGAAATAAATTAAGGCATCCCATGAATCCCAAAATAGGTTCAATAATCCAAGTTGGTATGACCCTACAGTTAATGCGGAATGGAGAATATTTGTGTAGATTATGATATATGGTTGGAACCTAAGTAAGGTTTCTAATGTATCCTTATTTGTTGGGAATAAAATTTCACATGGTTCAAAAAGTGTTGGGGATTTCACCATTTAAAATTCCTATTTCTATTTTGGGATCATTCAGATGTCATGATCAACGCTATGCTCTAATCCCACATGAGAAATGATCGATGTGATAAATAAGAGGAACTAGTATATCTAAATATCACACAATCCACTCCGTCTACAGATGGAAGGACTAGGAAGCCCAAAGGGAGAGGGGGAGGAATTTGAAATTTCTCATCTCATCTATTATTTTTGGAAGCTAGGATAGACACATCATTTGACCCATCAAGTTATGTATCTGGCTGGAGAAGAGGAGCAAGTGTGTCACATCCCATCATAATTGCGAAGATCATACTCCATGAGGGATTCCGAAGGGGCCATCGAGGAAGAGAGAAAACTATAGAATTATTCCTCATCCAAGGAAAAGTTTATTAGTTCACCTCCATCCCTAGAACAAGGAGGCTCATGTGAGAACCTACAATTCCGTAACCCTCACTACCACAAGAATTTACACTCGAATACATTCAGAGGCTTTACTTTTTTAGGATGTTTCAAACATGACCCCACATACCATGGTTATGTAGACTCGAGAGGGCATGGGGGTCTGTCTGATAATCAAATCACACATGCTAGGTGGAATTGGAAGGGGACTTAGACTGATGTTGTGTGATTAGTTAATGGAAAGACTGGTATGGGGCTCAGTGAGATATCATAAGGGAGTTGTTGATGTTATATTTTTAAACACCCTAGGATACCATGTTCCAAGTAACATGTTCTTATGTGGGATATTGTTCCCTCTACAGAGAATGTTTCTATGTCGGTGAGGGTACCATCCGTGTAGCATGGTGCTATTCATACTAGGGGTTTTCTTTCACATAATTTTCCTATATAGGTCTAGTTTTCCCCTATATAGTGAGTTTCTATGTGGGGACAAGTTTCTCCCAAGTAGCATTTTTTTACGCATGGTAGAGTTCCACCCACATAGTGTGCTGCTATGCAGTATTCTTTTCTACAAAGGGTACATCCATTTATGCCCCAAGAATAGCATATACAAAGGGGTTTTATGTTTTTGGATTTCTATATGATTTATTATATCCTCATTTATTCTCTGTGGTAGATATTTACCTGCTTCGAATTGAAATCATCATGTGTCTGCTCCCATCTAGATTCTCCTCCTATAGTCTTTGTTTTTTCCATCCATATGGTCCCTCCTTCTCGTAATTTCCCTGAGGGTTCTTTTTTAGAGGAATAGTGTAATTAAACACCATTATGGTTAGTTGTCCACAGTACGCCACACGGATTTTTTGTGAGAGCCCATGGAGAACACCTACACCCGAAAGTAATTTTATTCCGGACGGAAGTCATTTTTGATGGTTTAAATCTCCTTAGATCCCTAGAAATTATCTGAATTTATTCACCTGCACAGATGGTACCACATCATCCCTAAAACTATTTTTTTGTGGTGATAGTTGTTCGTGAGGGTGGAAATCACCGCCCATCCCCAAAAATGAATGTGGTTTCGTTCACAGGCACCAAAGGTCCATCTCATCCCATGAAATATTTTTTTGTAGGGTTTTTCATGATGCAACGGAATTCCATGTCATGTGGCAGTCCATGAATCGATTTATACTTTGTGGGATCAACCTGTGCTTCACACCTTTTCTCCCTTTGAAAATTTTACATCAAATTATTTTTGACTATTTAATTTCTACCATTTATTGAGTTTTATTGAATTCTATTATTCTTGTATGTGGAATATTCAGGACACAAAAAATTCCCCCCATCAAAATGGGTTCTGATTGAGGAAATGAAGAGGTTATTCCAATTTATAAAGCTATCTAGTTTGGAATTAGTTTTCAGTACATAAATAGACCAACAAGTGGGGGAAAATCCTATAAATAGGTGGCCCAAATCATTTTTATTTTTTAAAATTACATAGTGAACTATGAAATTTTTATTCTCTTCTATCGAATTAAATTCTTCATAGTGTTTCCTTTGCGGATAGCTTTTCCATTAATTGAACTTCATCACCCTCAAAAAGTAATTTTTGATGTTTTTCATAGTGTCGAGATGCTTCAATGATGTAGTGTCCCCCATACTAAATGCTTTGTAAGATAGAACATTATAGTCCAGAAAATTTTGGGCTGATAGTTCATAGAGATCTATACAATGTGCCTTTTTCTTTTTTTGATCCCTCAATTTTTTTCATAAGCTTTGAAAATTGTAGGTTTAGTGACCTGGAAATAATATTTTTTCTAGGGTTACCTTTATGCGTTTTCCACCTAGAGTGTTTTGTGCCTATTTTTATAGAAATTTGAGAGTCTTTCATGCTATAATAATGTAAATGATCTTTTAGGATGAACATATTTGAACATGAATCATGGGGTGAGGGCCCCAGTAGGGCTTACTTGATAAGAATTTCCCAATATTTTTCAAACATGAATGAATGATTTTTCATGATCCAATTTTCAAGATTTATGAATATGATACCTGATATGGGATAATTATGCGATGAGTAATCATAATAATGGTTTCACACATGATTTTGTTTAGGCGTAAAATGGTACGAAATGCCTCTCATGGGGATGAATTTTCCTATGGTGGACAAGAAATATTAGTTGGTGACTTATAAAGGTCCAACTAGTATATATGGTGAATAGTAAAACAATGTTGTCCTTAGGACATGGACCCTTCTTTTCCAAAGGCTATGTAATTCGTGAAAATTCAGATTTCTCAAGCCCATTATGGGTGGATTGTAAATGGAATTAATTCTGAAAAGGATAAGGTCATCGGTATCAGCACATACCATGAACAAGAAACCACTCCTCCATGAATTTGGAGTGTGTAACGGATGGTGGGATCATTGTTAAGTTTAACATCATGAAACTATGACATGGAGTATTTAGTTTAATTTTTTACAATAAGGACATTCGTGGTCTACGATTTTAGGTCACTTAGCATTTATTAAGGGATAAACAATTTTTCCCTATTCATGGTAATCTATTTAAGAATGCTACATTACCTTAAGGAATGAATGATGAGGGTGTTGAAAAATATAATATTGGGGTTTTTTAATCTGATGAGTGGGGTGGTAAGAAAACATCATTGGAGTGTATAGTGATAGGAAAATACCCTATAGAAGATGGTGTTTTCATTGGTTGGAAGGTATTTTTTGTCGTTAACTTTTATAGATCCAACTAATGCATATAATTCATAGTCAAACAAAGGTGTCCTTAGGACACTGAACCTGTATTTATGATTCTTTGAAAGGGTTATGGAGTTTTCTATTTCCCCAAGAACATATTTTGGTTTGTTAAATGAGAGTTAAAGAACATGAAAGGATCATTCTATATCGAAATTTTCAATGAATGTGAAGAAATAGTTCTGTTACACTGGTCAAATACAAATGTAGTAAGGAGTTTTCATGATGATTGGGCCCAAGATACATGTTTTGGGCATCACCGCATATCTCTTGAAAACAAGAATCAATCCATACATAGTTCTAGATAGGTTTCTTCACACGTCAATAGAACTCTTGTGTGGGAAAGGGGAATTTACATTTTAATACGAGCTCTAGAATTGGGTGAGGCACACATTGGAACCCCTCCCCTTATATAGATATATATCATGCATTGGAGACCATGGGGATTGTTTTTGTGTGTGTCTAAACTAATATATAAAATTTAGCTGTTGTTGCGTACCCCATCCTAGAGAGAATCAGAAGATAAATAGTCCATATAAGGATCCTCATGTTAGTCTGAACAGTCAAAGGAACATTTAATTTTTTAATTTTGTATTGGATGGAACTAGGATCAGACATTCGGGTGTCAATACATGTTCTTTGGGGGTGAGAATCAATCCACACATAATTCTATGAATTATGAGGTTTAGTGTCACACAACTAGGAAACTATCCATGTAGTTTAACATCATATAGTGATGGTGACATGGGTTCATAAAATTTCAAGTCATATGGCTATGACCATATTTTATGGAAATGATGAGTAACATCAGTCTCATTAAGACATGAAGTTCTGACAGGCCGTATACATGAGGGGAACGAAAGTGTAAACCATCAGTCCATGGATTCTCAGATTAAGATAAATTATATAGAGAATTTTTTTGGGTTGGATTACGTAGATAAAAGTGGCATCTCATAGGGATGAATTTTCCTTTGGTTAACAGGAATTTATTTGGGAAACATTTTCAAAGACAATGGTGGGATATTGTGCGTAGTCAAGAGAAGGTTTCCTCAAGACACTGACCCCCCAATATTTGATGGTCTGTAGTAGTATGTGGAGATCTAAATTTCCCAGGGCACAGAGTATGATGGATTGAAGGACTACGTTTGAGTATGTAAAAAAATTCACACCACAATTCACAATGGAGTATGATGTTCCATATATATATATGATTTAATTGTAGTGGGGATGTCTTTGTTTCCTTAATAGAACCATGAAGGAGAAACCCATAATGAAAATATTATTCATGGATCATTATTTGTATATAGAAGATGGATACATTTTTTTCTTTACCCCAATACTAGGATAAGAAAATGAGGCCTAGGATTCACCACATATCTCATCTAAATAAGAATAAACTATACATAGTTTTTGAGGAACCTTGCTATTTAATTTCTTGTGGAAAGGAAAATTGTCATGTAGTTTAATGGCATATAGTAAGAACATAGGTTCCTCAATGTGAAGGGGACATATAGTGACTAGAACTAAGATTAATGAAATGGGTGTCACTAAATATCATGTGATGGAAGGAATCCATCCATATATAGTTCTTAAAACTATCTTTGACCATGCCCTTTAGCATTGAGTGGTAAGGATAGGTATTGTTACTTTTAAGGTCTTGCTACCAAGAGCATGGAAACCATATTGTGGAATGATAAATTTTTCTTATATAGGTAATCCCTTACCAAAACTCCTAATCCCATGTTATTTATGCTCGGTGTGAGAAACAAGGTGTGGAAAAGGTTTACACACTACATAGGGGCGCTAAAAATAAAGGATATAGGAGCATTGAATTTATTATGTCTAGAAAAGGATTGGAGATCAGTGTGTAACTGTGTATCTCATTATAGTGACAATAAATCCTTATATAGTTCTTGAACTAGCCCCCAATACATGTTTTTCTCATACATTGGGAAGGGGTATTTCTCCCTTATACTGTTTGGATTGTTGTGGTTGGATATAAGATTAGAGATCCATGCATCGTTGTGTATTCTGTAGTGGAAATAATCAATCCACATGTTGTTATGTGATATATGGTAGTTTTACATCATGTGGTGGAGACATAGGTGACTTTACATGAAGGAGGGGGAATATTGAAAATGGACCAGAAATTATAGATCTAGGTGATGCTACATATCATGATTGAGTAGTAATCAATCCCTATATTATTATGAATGGGAACTCTCTATAAAAGTATGACCCATACGAAGAGCGGTATTTTATCCCGCATTTCATGAATGGGCCTGAGAAATGGGACTTGGATGTCACTATGTATCTAGTCAAAATGAACATAAATCCACACATAGCTCTTGATGTGTTTCCATGCACAGATCTGATTCATGTATAGGGAGAGGGAACTTTTCTCTAAATTTACAATATATTGGACCTTCTTTTGAGTCCCCTTTATTGATTTAGTTTGAATGTAGGGGATGGAACATTCATTGTTTTTTCATGTCTGGTCTTGGTATATGAGATCTTTGTGTCACTACAGAACTCCTCAAAATGAGAATCAATCCACACATAGTTCATGAAGAATAATCCCTATAAAAATCTAACCAGTACATATGGAGGAGGGAATATTTTTTATCCTTCATTGTGGATGGACCCAAGATTGATGATCTGTGGGTCTCTAAATATCTTGTTATGTCACCAATCAAGCCACATATTTGTATGAATGGGGACTCTCTACCCTGGTCTGATATGTATATAGAGGGGGAATTTTTTGTTGTATTTCACATTAGGGACTAGGACAAATGTTCTGAAAGTTACTACATATCTTGTCAAAATAATAATAAATCCACACATAGTTTTATATGAACCATGAATTTTAATTTTTTATTGTAAGTATGACGGGTGACTCTATGTGAAAGAAGTATCATCGTGACTGGGCCAATAAATAGAGATCTGGTCAATACTATGTATCATACAAGGGTGGGAATCATGCTATGTGTGGTACTTGATAGAAATCTTCTTGCGTAGGTTTGGCCCATATATAGGGTGGGGGAATTTTTTAAGGGGTTGGATAGACCATGCTATAAAATCTAGGTGTTGCTATATGTCCTATAAGGATAGAAATCAAGCCATTAGTAGTTGTTGAATATGTTATGGTAAATAAAACATTTCAGGGGCAATGTCCTCTCAGGTGAGAATATTATTGTGCTGAATAATTTAACAACATACTGTGAAGACAATGGTGTCATGAATTTTGTTTTCTTCTTATATGGATGATGTACCATGTAGTTTAATGTCATGTCATCAAGGATATTTTATCACGTTGTCATTGGAATGATTATTTTATAGACCAGCGAGAAACATAATCCTGGTGTGAAATGAGGCCTTGAGGTTAATGTCTAGTAATAAAATCATCTTATGGATATAGGAAAATTTATGGTTATTCCTAACTCAAGTGGTATTTGTGTCACTAATTATAATATGGTGTATGTAATCAATCCACACATAGTCTATTATAAATAGAATCCCTACATGGATCTAACTCTCACACAGGGATATGGGTATTTTTATATTTCTCCCACATAGATCTAACTCATGTGTAGTGATCCATTTATTGAAACAAGGATTCTTATTAATATTAATGTCATGTAGTAAGGAAATTAATTTCATTCAGTTTATTTTCTACCTACATATACAACAGTGTCATTATTTTTAATGTCATTCGACAATGAATGACTATCTAGATTTACGTCATGCGATCTAGATGTTTTACCATGCAGTTTAATGACATCCAGTTAGGACAATCTACCAAGTAGATTAACAAAATTCCGTCATAATAATAAATCCTAGTTTATGGACATAGATCACATACCAAAGGGTGAGTAATAAAAAATGGATTTGTGTAATGAGGTGTCATAACAAAAAATACTTAATAAAGTTGAAGGAGGCCCACAAAACACATAATAATTCTTGAGGATTCTTGAATACAGTTTTAAGTCATTATGAGTTACATGAGTTTCAAATTTAAGGTTGTTTAGTCCAAACCAATTTTACAGTTTAACAATATATACCAAGGGAATAGAAATGCATTTTAACTTTATATGATGGGGTTGGTGATTGGTGTGCAGTTTAACATCAGTCAACTAGAACTCTGGTTCCATGTAGTACATCATAGTGCAACTGGGACACTAGCTATTACACAACTTAATATCATGAAACTACGGATATGTACCCTACAGTTTAACATCATGTGATTGGTAAAATTGTGTATTTTTATTACCTAAAATACTTCATCAGTAACCGTTCATTGTGGTAGTTGTGGTATGTTTTTTATCCATAAAAATCAAAGAATAATATCCATTATAGTATACATTATTTAAAGCATATGGTCCTTCTTATTTCAATTATAACTTCATAGATTTATTTTCATGTATCATCGATGTCTTGGGTACCAATACCATTTACTATTCGAGGAATAATCAAAGGAGAACCTTTTTGTTAAATGATCACATGATCTGGTTTGGGTAGACTTTCTAATGATGACAGTTTTCAAATCTTATCTCATCCAATGGATCAAATTCATTCTTCCATTTCAATGATTTCTCATTTGTGGATAACTGATAATAGATGGCAATGTGGAGCAAGGGTTGTTCAGCTTCAGTAGGTATGACCGCCTCTATCCCATACACTAATGAGTATAGGGATTCTTATGTGGTGTTGCAGATCATAGTATGGTAATCCCACAAGGTATGTAAGAGATTTTCTGGCTAATAATTATTAATCATATCTACCATATTCTGTAGTATATTTTATAGGGCCTTATTGAAGTCCATTATATTTCTGTTAGTTATTTAAATATATTGGGATGAATAGTTAGACTTCAGGTCATGCTCTTGGTGTAGTTTCTCAAATTTAGTAGAAGAGAAATTAGTGTCATTTTCTTCCATTATTTTATAAGGGACACCAAATCTAGGGATGATGTTGTCTTTAAAGAATATTCAATGATCCATGCCCCGACTTCTTTAAGCATTATGGATTTGGACCACTTGTATAAGAATTTGGTTTTCATTAGAAATCACATTAACTGGTTCATCATAGCTATAAAATATGGTCCCATGACGTCCGTCCCCCATATGGAAAATGTCCAATATAACATATCAGTGTGGAGAAACTCTAGGTGTTAGTGAATGAATTTTGTGTGAACCTTGTAGTAATGGAACTTTTTGTTGAATTTAGTGCAGTCCGGCATTATAATATGCTAGTAGAACTCAAGCCATTAGATTTGGCCCACTTCAATTTAGTGTAGTCTGACATTATATAGAAGTAATTTAATTTCTCATCTTTTTATTTTCTCTCTCTCGGCTCTATAATATGGGAGATCCATCTTTAGAAGGTAGTCCACAATGTGTGTCATCCAACCAGTGGTAGGAACATATGGTTTAGGGATGGGACTAAAATCATCGATCTCTCTTATGTTCTATTGAATGAATGGTGAGACCATACAACGATGCATATTGCTAATAACTATTTCATCTCGCTATGAATCATCTAGAGTTATTTCTTTTTTTATATAGCATCAGATTGGGAATTTGTTGACTGTGGGACATGAGAAAATGTGAGATAAAAATCTAATTCGTCTATTAGTCTCTAAGTGTGTTTTGTTAGGGGAATTTATCTTCCCTTTTATATCATTATCCCTATTAACCAACTTGATGACCAGTTCGAATCACATTTTACCATTAAGTGATTCCCTTGTACATGAAATTATAGCTCTCTCCATGTAATGAGAGCTTGATATTATTTTTTATTATTTCTTGCACCTCTCCAACTGTAGCAAGGATTAAGTCATGACTACCTTTACTAGAGATTTGAGAATGAATCTAAGCTCAAATTTATTGAGATTGGTGTCTTCTATCCTCTTTCTTTTTGGACTTCTACATGAACTGTCATTTCGCATATCCCATATAAGGGGGACCTCTTGAATAGAGAATACTTATTAATCTGTTCATTCCATATCCAATGGATTCATTTTCTACTAAGTGTTGAACAGTTAAGAACATTGTCAATGTCTATACATTGACTAGTTTCAGAGGTATGAAATAATTTTTAAACTGCTACAAGGTGACTGCCCACTTTGATATATGTCCAATCAATGTGGGATGACTGAGAATTTATTTGAGTTCGTTAATACAAGAGAGAAAATGGACCTTGTGATGCTTCAATTAGTGCCTAAAATTCTATACTACAAATATTAGAACCATAAATCCCTCCAAAATATCTAAATATTGAGTCTCAATATCTATCATGATTCAACTAATGTTATATAGGTTGTTTTCACTTCAAGCATCATTATTTTTCGTGAATAAGAAACCCAATGCTAGATCTAAGGTTGTTTCATTCAAAACAAGTTTCCTTCCTTCAATAGGCAGCATCAGCACAATTTGGATTAAGATATATTTCGTCAAATATCAAATGATTCCTTAAAATCATCTATCCACTGATATGTATACCCTTTTTTCATCAACCAGGTAAAGGGAAATCATTTTTCATCCTGGTTTTATATGAAGTGGAATATGTATTCTATGTTTCCTTGAAGTCATCACATCTCTATGAGGTTTTCGGAGGTGACATTCCAATGATATATTTTGTTTTTTAGGGTCAAATTTGATGCCACAATCGTGTATGATGAATCCATGTGATTTTTCCAAGAAAATAAACAATTCACATTTTCAGGGGTTCATTTATAGGATATGTTATCACAATATGTTGAAGAAAGTTTCAATATCAACTAGGTTTTATAATCATAGTCAATATATAACCAATATGTCATCAACCTAGAATTAGATGAACCTTCATGGGAAGGGTTTGAATAATTGATTCAAGGAACGTTGGTACATAGAGCCAACTTCCATCAAACCAAAGGGCATTACCCTATAGAAAAATACTCCATGGGGGCCCGGAAGGTGGTGGATGATTCATCACCATAGACAATTCAGATTAAATTGTATCATAAATATACATTCTTGGAGGAGAGTTACTAATATATGACCATTACATCAATCAATAGTTCTATTATTGGGACTAGGAAATCAGCACTCATGCAGTTCAGGTTGAGGTCTCATAAATTGATGTAGACTCCGGTTTTTACATTCTTCTTATTAATGGGATAATATTGGTGGGAAATTTGGTATATTTCACCTCTTGATTGAATTTTTCTCTGATGACCTTATTTATAACCAACTTAATTTTGGCATCTTGAGTTGGGTGTGTCCTTATGGTTGCCTGTTTATTGTCCCAGTGGTCTTCTGGTAGGCCCAGGTGGTGAGTGGATGCCTTGGGATCGAGGCCCATCATTTCTATGTAGTTGTACAAAAATACATCCCACTGTTTAATTAGGAAGAATTTATATACCTCTTTATCAATAAAATACATGGTGGCACTAATCAAGGTGGGTCATGGGTACTCTTATGTACCCAAATTTATTTATCTTAGTTCATCAGTGGTGGTTGAGATTCCATCTTCGCATACTATATGGGTGTCCCTAAGGTCCTTCTCCTCTTCTTCATCCTTCTCATCTTATTTCTCAAATTCTATTTGGGAAGAATTTATAGGGATAAATCCCCCAAAGTCATGATTGGAGTCAATATCGTAACATTCGAATGATGAAGTGACTTCCACTCACACAGTTGTTAGTAAGGGATTTCCATAAAACTCTAGAGATGATGGAGTATGGGATGGATAAAGATAGTCCATAACCTTTTTGAGTGATGATGTAACCACTCTTGCCTCAACTAGTGGGGAAATAATCTCCCAGATCTCCATGGATTGAATGACTACATTTTTATCTGATCATTCACCATTTTCTCAAGAGACATAAAACTGTTCAAAATTTCTGGACTCAGTGGTCAGGGATGAAATAAATAATACCATATAACATGTGTCTAAAATGGACTTGTAAGATTGATATAATTGATGGGTAACACATATTATTCCCTGAGATACTTCAATGGGTTGTCTAGGATTATTTTGAGACAATTCTGGGGGATGAGCCCTGTAATATCGTCTACCAGGTGTTGCTTTTCTTTCCCCAGATAGAATCATGTATCTTCATAATGTAACTCATTAGATTAGAAGGGGGATTTATTGGTGTGAAACATTAAAAATTTTCAATTAATGAAGTATTTTATGCATTGATGGTACGATGAGGATATTTCCATATGTTGATGTCTCCAGGGAATTCCTAGTAAGACGTTAAAGGCCTTGTTTTTCTGAACAACCAAATTTTATGAGTCGGCTATAAGGTCTCCAAACTTATACATGATCATGATTTAGACAAATGGACTCTACACACTATTGTCATATCCAATTAGTTTTATAGAATAAGGTGAAAGGTCATCCTTATTGCATCCCATTCAGTGAAGTGATTTTCATGGAATGGGGTTTACTCGTAAGCCATTGTCAATGTATAATTCTCAGACATCAACCCCATTGATCCCACTCGACACACAAAAGGGTTTGATGTGTCCCTGTATAATGTAATATTCATCTTGATATGTGAATGAAATAACTACATGAAATTTCACAACATCAATCACCATCAAATATATTTAAGCAGCAGCCACTTCAGCTCCATACTCCTAGGGTCTTAGCAAAGCCTCTATGAGTGCTTCCCTAAGGTCCTATGGTTATATTAGGGAATTAGGTATTGATAGATTGGTCAATATGAAAATAATTGATTCAAGATGACATATTTATTGTCTAAATACTAACACATCCTCGGGTAGGGATGCTATTTTATAGGAACATTATAGACTTGAGTATTTTATATTGATGGATCGACGATCGATATAGGTACGGAAGGTACTCTTTCCCTTGGTGGGTTTGGTCAAGCTAGTCTACCTGCCCAATGAGAGTGATCGGATAGTTGTTCCTCTTCTAATTTATATTCTATAGTGATATGGTAAGGGTGTATTTGGTCAATGTAGGATGATTTTTCTATTCTCATAAAACTCACTAAAGGGATCTCCTATGAGTTTCTGCAACATTGACAGTCCAAGCAGGTGTATGGCTAGATGTTTGAATTTTACTATGGTTGTGTCTTACCATATTTCCACGGGTCCTATAACCAATTACTCCAATTCCAAAATTAGTCATAAGGAAATTTTTTCCCTATCCATACTAATCATCAGAGGAGGGATACAATAAGAGAATAACAGTAAGGAAACTGAAGATCTACTTATCGTCTGATGAAGACTTTTCTTGATTTTATATATCTACTGGGGTTGTTTTGTGGGTCAGTACCCATTGTTTCCAATATAAGGGAATAAATTCTAGGAGAGTCTAATCCAGCTTTGGTCTGGATTAATTTTCATCCCCAGGAATTTTATCCCCACTTTTCTGGTTAGGCCTCTTTTTGAATGGATATCTTTTTTAGGTTTGTGGGGACGATGAAGTCAGCTGTGTTATAGTAGAAGTAGCTAGTGGAATAGTTGGAAGTTTCTACTATAATTATATAATAACAATAGTTTTTGGTATTTTATTCTGAGACATTCAACTAAAAAATTATTTTCTCTTTTGTCGAAAACATCATTCCCATCACATCTTTATTAGGGACAACAGTTGAAACATTTTCCTATTTTGTCAGTTTCCTGCCTGACTTTACTTGCACAAAATCTACCATTTTCTATAGGGTTTATTTTGAGACAAATAATTCTTAAATGTTGTGTCCTAGTGTTTGGTGAAAGCGGTAATAATACGTCCGGTTATTGAGAACTACTTGGTCACACCTATTTGGATCTGTCAAGGGGAGTAAATAATTTTCAATAGATTCTATAAAACAAAAAAATACATGATCATCTCAAAATGAGTAAACCTTATTCCTTCGCTCATTGAATTGATTTATCCTAGGTCCCATTTGCTCATCCTGAAGAGTTGGGGGTTCTGATGACTCTTATGGGTTATGTGTGATACAGTGCGGGCATTAGAGCTAGAGAAGGTGCAGAGGATCTTTTAGGTGTGATGGATGCTACCTCCAACTTTTCATCTTATTTCCCCATGACTAGTGGGGTTACCTATGACTTCATATTGGTCAACTATCTAGAGTCTTCCATTATTTGGAAAATGGAGGAGAAATACTATAACCAACCTATACATTTTATTATGACGAGTGGATTTTGTATCCTTTAAAGAAGGGTTTCAATTCAGAGAGCGATCATATCATCCTGGAGAAGTTGTTAGTTTAAGGATATGTCATACATTTCCCTCTCAAAATAAAATCCTGAAATATCTCATTTACATCTTCTTTTCAATTTGAGAGGTTAATGATTGTTTTCTTTTTAAACATTGAGCTGACCTAGAAGAGTAATTTATAATAGAGTTCTTATCATCCTATGATCGACCATGCTGGAAAATATGTATACAATACGAAGGATGGTTCGTACTAGGATTTCACAAAGAATCTGAGTTTCCCTGCTTCTTGTTGATCAAGGGATCCCAACATGGGATCACAATTGGTGGCATAGTGCATCCGATGTTATTTTAGGTCTCCTAAGATGTTTTATATCAGAAATGTATGATTCCCAACATTTGGAGGTGGTGTTGTGTCGCTCACACTATCGAGAAAATGTTTATATTTTGGTTGTACTGGTGAAAGTTTCTCCTATGTGGCTTCCAATCAAGCTTCCAACGACTCGATGGTGTTGATAGGTCATTGACTATTTTTGGGTTGAACAGGTTTTTGGGAAGGTGAATCATTGGGTAGGATATGAAATTTTGGTTCTTCCACCATTTTAGGTTGATATCTAGTTGGGAACATCTTTTTTGGTTCTCTAGAACCTGCCCTTGTTGTCCCCATAATGGATCGAGGTCTTGATATCCATCCAAGACAAGGTCTAGGTAAGTCATTGGATTAGGCACTGAGTTAGGAGGATTTCCTAGCATTGCTTCAATTATCTAAATGAATCCTTATTGGGAGTTAAATCTACTAGAAGTGTATATTGAGGCTCCATTCTGAGAGAATACTCGATAGGGACACGACCTTGGAGTAACTCAGCATTGAGTCGCCACAACTCTCTCATTTTGTCCTCTTACCGAAAGAATATCTCTTTTAGAATATGTAGATCATCCTCATTGGTAGTAAGAGGTGGTTTGTATGTTACATTTATTTTATTATTGTATTTGTTATATATTCACTAAGGAGGAATTATAGGATTAATCCATGGAGAACCCAAATTCATTGTGATTCTCTAGTTTCAGGTATGCACCCCTTCATTCTCAGTGTTGATCGGATATCAGATGGAACTATCCTCTCCTCATTCTTCTTAATTTTCTTCATTTTCAATGTCTTATACAATATTGATTCCCTTGATGTTCACCAATGTGTAATGCAGTGTGGGTGTCATACTAGCTGCAGAATGATAAAAGGTTTTTTATGCCATTTTTGGACCTCTCCCTTCCATTTCAGGATTCTATTTGAGCTTCTTAGAAAAGAGTGACTTGGAGGGACTCCTTTCATCCTGATCATGCCCCTCCCTTCTAGGGAAAATGTTTCTTGAGACCAGGTAAACTAGGATTATTCTCAACATTTAGTCCCCAATAAATAAGAAAATACTTATTTCCATTGAGGGGGGGTTCTTGAGATAAAACTTCCCCACACCCTGCCGGCTGGGGTTTCTCCTATTATCTTATTGTTTTGCCCCGGGCTATGTTTTTCTATCTTACAGGGGTATTTTGTGTTAAAAGTGCCCCCATACCAATATTTTATGTAATATCCCATACTATGGTAGTTATTAATATTGTCTCCACTCTCTTAATATCATGTATCCCTATTTGGGAATAAGCTTGGTAAGAATTAAGAATCAATTTGTGAACAACATTTTACGTGGAAATTTCCAGTTCTTGATGATTGAATTCCATTAAGCCAAAATCTTGTTGACTGTTATGGATTTTTTAGTTCAAGAACTTTTTGATGGATTACCCATGTTTAGATGGACATTTTTTTGACTTACTCAAGTTCAATTCTTATTGAGTGTGTCATATTTCCTGAGTTGGGGTTTTTCTTAATATATGACATATAATAATGACATTATATGATTTCAATTCTTAGTGCTTATGATAAATGGGGAATGATAAGAAATTAAAAGATCTATGTTCCCCTCATCCTAAGATATGTACACTAGGTGGGGAATCAAATATTAGACAACACAACTCATGCAACATATTGAGAAATTTTGATTCAATATCTTTTTTTGACATCTCTAATTGTGTTACCCAGGTAGAAGGGAGGGATTACAATTCAATTTGGTGATGAATATCTCTCTATATTTTGAAATGGTATGTATACCTTTTGTAAGGTAATAATTTGTTTATCATGTGATAGATACTTTTTGAAAAATTCAGACAGATGTTGTGTATGCATTATTTCAAAAATGCCTCGAGAATATAAAACTGATAAGTGGATGATGATCAAAATAAGATGGGTATATCATCCCTGACAAATTTTCATATCATGAGAAACATATATTTTTTATCTTCTACTAGAGACTCCTCTACTTGATCATATTAACATTGATTATTCTTTACAGTTTTGTCGCAAGATGTAGGGCTGGTAGAGGTCTCATTAGTATAGGAATGGTCCGAGGGTGGTTCAGAGGATGAGAAATGCCTTGAGACATCTTATAGTTGAGAAAGGATGTTTCTTTCCCTTTATCGGGATTCCAACATGTATGTTTCCAACTTTTCATGTTCCTTGGAAGATGAGGTCTTTCTCATATTTGACTCGGAAAAGATAGGACCTTCTTGTCGACTAGAAATATTACAATGAGGAGGAACCTCATAGTCAATTCTTTCATTTCAAGGATTTCAATCATAGCATGATTTCCAATAGTAGGGAGAACTTTTGTAGCATATACCCTAGGTAATACCTTTAGGAAATATAATATCAAGGGTATAACATCTTGATAAAATGATATATCACTATGGGGAGGACCTTTGCGGCAAATGCTTTCAGGGCGAGGACTACTATAACAACTTGAATTCCAACTACAAGTAGTGTTTATACACTATATACACCGGGGAGGACATTATCATATGATGATAGACAGTGAGGTTCCTTCTTTTTTCTAATTATTTATCCATGATGATGGCTACCATGACACTATTTAGGATATATTCTCTCAAGATCAATCAATTTATTCCAACAAATTAAGTGTTCATGGTACGCGCTCTAGGGAGGACCTCCAGAGCATCCGGTAACAATGTAGTGGGGTGGACCTTCAAAATAATACTACCAGTTTCATAGTTTGGTAATAGATAGACATGATCTTCAGCTACTATTAATAAATGTTTGATGGCCTCATGAACTCCATATTCTAGCCGAGTAGGGTTACAAGTCTTCTTTTAGTTGTCCCATTTCCTTTTTGGTAATTTATTGTTGGGAACACTTTTGCAAGAGACTAGGGTAGATTTCTATAAGTGGAGTGCTTCATATATGTGTGCATGTTCAAACGGATATCGCGGTGCTGCCTTGATATGATGGAGATCATGAAGAATTATAATAGGGATATATGCATTCCCTAGAGTGGCTATAGATGTGGACCAATGTTTCCAAGTTAAAATAGATATTTGTTCCTGATGTCGTTTTCTATTTATCCAAAATATTAATGAATACCCTTCTAGATAAAATCTAGGATGCATGTCTTCTCTTGAGCAAACACTCCATTTTGTGGATGTCTCACCAACTCACGGAGGTAGGGTTGTGGGACCATCTCCTTTTTTGTCAAGAATATGATTACATCTTGAAAATTATAGAATACATGGTCATGGATTTTTGTCTAACCGTCAATCAATTCTAATATGTGTTCAAAGATATCCTTGGAAGGAACATAGATATATGAAATTTTGGTGTTGGGGTGGGAACTCAAGTCTTCAGCTAATTTTTAGCTGAGATAGGTTGATTGTGATCTCCAATAACAATTATATTTATAAAGAAGGCTTGAAGTGATGGAGCAGGTATTTTCCTCTTCTTGTTAATTGTCATTGTGTTTTGTTTATGGGCTTGGTATGCATCCATTGAAATTATCACCTATATGTAATATTCCTTAGTATTTTTATAGGGGGATTCATAATATAGAAAAATTATTTGAATCTTCTCATTTTCCATTGTATTTGGCTAACATGATTCATATTAGTGAGTAGGGGATTGTCTTTTCTCGTTTTCCACCATAATTGACTAATGGGCTTCATATGCATTAGCAGGGATATGTATCTCCCATTTTGTTGGTGTATTTTACTGAAAAGATTATTAAGTATTAGAAGGGATTATAATCTACCTATAATATATCATTGTATTTTCATATCAGGATTCATAATAGTGACTATGTATTTCTGTCTACCCATTTTTTTCCATAGTTGACCGATGGGATTCATATGAATTAGTAGGGATTTTCTTCTTTCGGTAATTTTCACACAAAATTCATGGGCTTATTTTTCTGAACAAACCAAAATTTTTGTCCTCAAGTGGTTTGTCATCATATTTGACTAACCTGCTGTAACACGCAGATGTTCTTTTTGAAATATATTCATTAAATAATTTTTATTCTTCAATAGATTTCTTTGCACTCAATAGCTAGTTTAAACAAACCACAAGACACCCTTATTATTAAATTACCATTATAGCCTCTCTATTAGGTTAGAGGGAATTATTATAAATAACTTATGAAAACTCATTGGGATTTCATTGGCTATCAATTATTTTTTTAAAAATTAATTCAATTAGATATTTGAATTATTGAGTGAATTTCTTTTGGTAATGAAATTAATGTGATATATATGTGTTGTATACTTAATAAAATATTTATGATATTCATACAATGGATAATTTTGTCATAGGGTTTGAGTAAAACCCTACTTGATGTATGAAAACCTATTTTTTTTAAACATTTAATTTCACACCATTGAATGGAGAACCCATTCTAAATTAAAATTTTGACACATTAATAATTTTTATATAACAAAATAAACATTTTTAAGAAGGATATAAAAAATTACTTTGGATGAATTTATTTTATTTTTTTATAACTTTCATTGTTTTATGAATGGTAAAAATATTGCAAATTTTAATTGAAAATAATTTTTTTTCATTGATATAATTTATATATTTAATTTATATTATGTAATGGTTTTAATGTATAATTAGAATAAGTTTTTACCATTTTATATAATGAAGGTCATTGGAATTAATTTTACATTAAATTCATATGTAAAAACATTTGAATCTTTTACAATATTTTTATTTCTAATTCATGTTTTCTCATTTCATCAATAATATTAATTTAAAATTAATTACTTCAACTTTTGTGTTTTGAATTTTGGAAAATGGATTCCTTATTTGTAATCTGTAGTTCCAAATTTTGTTAATAGGCTACTTGTATTTTTGGGCATTATGAATAGTAACATTGGTAATTGTTTTTACTAAAATGGTTAAAGGTAAATCGAATAATTAATGGTAAACATAATATTATAAAAGTATCTTATCACCTTTAAAAATCTAATTGGGTGACTAAAATTGACCTATGAATATGACATGAATATAATAAAAACAAATGAATGTTTCAAAATGTCATAATCTCATTTCATTAAAGTGTATTAATTTTAATATATGATTAAATAGGAGATAATGTCGACTATATATAGTATTTGTGAAGATAAAATAATTACCTACGTCATAGATATTTATTTATAATTATTAGAGATTAAATAGTTACCATTAATGATGGCACAATAGTGATGTAAAAATAATTTTATTAATAGAAATATTAAATAAATCGTTTTAAAAATATTAAAAGAAATATCATATGATCATTTTAATGTTCTCGACGAATTTTTAGGAGATTATTATATGTTAGGATTGTATTAATAACTTTTATCTAATTTATATTATCTGTGGATTTTCTTTAAAGTCAAATAAATGAATCTTGTCAAAATTGACAATATTGATATTTTATGAAAATATTTTTTAAAATTAATTAAAAATAAAAAAAATATTTAAAAATTACAAAGTTATAATGATAAGATCTAAAATATCATCAAATATACATTTATGGTTAATTAACACCATTAAATAAATATTTATAAGCATTATATATTTATAATGTTATTACCATAGTTAAAGTTAAATAGAATAACTATGTGTCAATTAAAAATATATATTTTAAATTGACCAAATAACTTGTCCAAACTTTATTGGCTGATGATATTACAACTGAATATAATCCCATATTCAAAATGGGGATATTTTGTATGTTTTATGGGTAGGTTTTTATTTTATTATAAATTATTATTTGGGTGTTTCCAAAAGTTCCACTCACCTCAATTTTAAAAGGATATCTCCCCTCTCACCTTTTCACTTCACATTGATCCTTCAATCTTGGTCATCCCCTGACCTTTATCCTTATAAAAAATCCTATATTCATTCTAGAGATTCTGGTCATATTCCAAGGTTAACACTAGTGCTATAGGAAGAGATCTAAGGAGGAACATCAAGGGACATGTAATCTATTCTACCGATTATTTTAAAATTATTTCATATTCTACTTACTCATAATTAGTTGTTTAATTATAAAGTAATAACATAAGTATCCCTCATATTATGATATTTTATTTTAATTATTTAATAGCCATATTTCACTTTCTATTCATCCTATTAAAAACAAAATCACCAAGCATGCGTATGTACGACTTACCATATCCACATCGTGCTGTAATCTGTTTTTCACCACCATATTACTTGGAAGAGTATATTGATGGAAATAATGACTATATATGTATATTATAACAAAATAATAATTCCTAAATATCATACACCATCCACTTTAATACCATTCAATAATTTTTTGGATGATATCATCGCTCGTGCGTACGTACGGTCTACCGTCTCCGCGATGCGATGCGACCCATTTTACATGATCTTCATTAAAACATTATTATATAGTGGAATTGAATGAATAAATATTATATATAGTATACTAATACCATTATGTAAATTATATAATTCTAACAAAGAATATGGAATAAGAACTTATCAGACAAAACATGCATAAAAACATAAAGTGGTTAATACCCGAATAACGAGTAGCAATTAAATGTAACTAACAAACGGATAATAATATGATCATAAATTTTATAATAAAAATTATTATGAGTCTGAAATAAATTAGTAAAATTATTTAAATTATTATAATGGTGGTTTATATAAAAAAGATTTTTATATGGCCTAAGGTAATGGATAACTTTATAAATCATGTTTTTATCTGAGATTGTTTATTAAAAAGTATTTACAGGGGTATATTTATCATCAACATCCATGGTTCCTAAATATGTATATAAAACTATTTTTTATATCCTTCAATAAATTTTATATATAATTTTACCAATTTTTGAATTTTTACTAAATGGCATGTATGGATTTTTTTTGTCATTTTCGATATGATATACTTTTTGACTTTTTGGAAAAAGTACAAGAAGAATGTTTTTTAACATATATGACATGGATGGATTTTTACAGTTTCATGAAACCACATTTCTATGAAGATTTATATACACTATTTCAGGATTATATTCAACTAAATTCTTTTCTATTAAAATATCATGGCATTTTGAGAAAAAAAATGTTTTAAAAAAAAGGATATTTTCCTCCGGAATTAAATTCCAGTGTTTTTTCAAAATTGTTTTCCATCTATAATGACATAGGGTTATGTTTTTATTCCAATTATTACATTGATTTTTTTTTGTTATGGAATTATTTTTATGACATCAATTTATTTTAAATGTATTATGATGGAATGACGGTTAAGAAACCTTTTTTATTTCATAAGCTATGCTATGATAAATGATTCAGGTTTTTGAATAAAATGTTAGAATGTTTTAATTATGAGATGAGTGGGACCAATATCTACCTCAAATGTATTGGGTAAATATTTATATCTCATGATATTGACATGACTGGAATAAAAAGTAAATCTAGTTCAGTAATACAGGGTCGGAACGATGAGTGAACTCGGTTCAGTTATGGACATTATCCACTATGATGGTCTTGGAAATGAACCTTCACTAATATGAAATTATTTTATATGATTATTTAAGTATTCCATGAAATTTCATGTCTTATGTTATAACTATTGGGATTACATTGCACTTTTATGATTTTTCACATGACATGATATTATGATTTTTTAAAAGGAGGATAATATTTTCGAATGTTATGTTCATATGACAATGATACGAGTGGTATTTCCATTGTTAACACTCACTGAGAATTTGAGCTCACCCTTTCATATATTTCTTTTCCCCAGGTCATGAATAAGGTTATTAAGTATGATATTTTAAAAAGGAGTCTAGTTTTGAAGAAATAAGTAGGAGACAATGTGGATGTTTTATGAACCCGTTGTTTCTATTTCCAAGATTAAAAAGACACTAAACCTATATGGTCATGGCATGGTTTCTATTATATTATGTAATAAATATTCTTCGATTTTGATGTAATATCTATATGTATTGTTTGGGCTTTCATAGTTGGTATTAGAGCGATGATATAGTTAAGCATTGGAAACTAGGATGATATAACCTTAGTAAAAACCCTATGGACATGTCTAAGTATAGGTTACAATCCTATCCTAGTGTATTATATATGTTCTTGAATAACCTAGGAAAAAACGTAAAGTGTCATAAATTGAAATTTTATTCTTGAATTATGTGGTTTTTCCTTTATGATTAGTCTTTCTCACACTATGATATTTGGTTTTTGTCAATTACTGGAATCTGATGGAACTACATTAATGATGAATGTGATGAGATGTGTAATGATTTTCCCCTATGAGAAACCAATTGTTATGGAAGCTGAAAATAAAAATCTTATAGCAATGCTCACACAACATTATTAACCTACGAATCATTCCAGACATCCAAAAGACCGAAGGAAGGGGAAAATTTTAGTTGAATCCTTCATGAGGAAGCGTCCACCCGCATTCAACGAGTCTTCTGATCCATTAGTGGCTGAATAATGGATCAGTACCACTGAAAATATATTTCCGGTTCTACAATGTTTTGAACATGATAAAGTCATTTTAGGAGTCTATAATTTTGAAGGTGAAGCTGATCAATGGTGGAATATTATCAACAATATGATTCAAAGAAAAGATATTGAGTCCATGGAATGGGACATGTTCTATAACTTATTTTTAATAAATAATTTTCTCGTATTCTTTGATCAAATATGGAGAAGGAGTTCCTTGAACTTATGAAAAATGATGATTAATATGTTGGTACATACGAAGAAAATTTTACAAGACTTGCAAGGTAAACTTCTGGAATTATTATCGAACTAGATAGTAATATTGATCGATTCTTTATTGCCTTAAAACCAAGTATCTATAGGGAATTATTCATTAGGGGCTTCAATAACTATGAAGAAATTGGTCGATGTGCTCTCAAGGTTGAGATGGAGATTATAGTAACCCATCAGTAATATGGGTTTGATTAGAATAGAAAAATGGAATTAAAAGGAAAATTTAAATGCCACAATAATATGAATTTGATTTTCCCTTATTCTCATATTGTGGAATGAAACATAGAGAGAAATTCCTTAAATTAATTATTAAATGTTTTAAGTGTAGAAATGAAGGTCATCGGTTAGTTGAATGGTGAAGTGATGAGAAAATTATGTCCTATGATGCGACAAAATAAAAGGCTACCCAAAATTCACCTCCTACACTTCAATTATATAAGTGATGGAAATGAGGTATCATACCAATCAATGCCATAATCCAATGGATATTGATGATGATCAACATCAACAAACACATAATGCCAAAAAACGGAAAGATACATTAAATCACTATCAATGATATAGAGTATGATAATGAAGTGGTGAATGGTATACTTAAAATTCACTATAATGTATAAAATGTTTTGTTTTATTATACATACACCTAGTCTTTTATTATTGAAGAATTTTCTAAGGGTATCGCTGAATTGCGTCAACAATTAGGCGTTTAGTAAGCTGTGAAAAATATTAATGTCACAAAGGTCACATCAAAACATTATAATTATTCTCTAGTTGATGTTTGTTAGAATGTGGTACTTATAAATATTTTGATCTTTCTTATACTAGAATTTGATTTCATTCTTGGCAAGGATAGAATTTTTCTATATGGAGCTCATATCAATTCCTAAGGAAGGGAAGTCACGTTTTATATTCCAAATCAATATATTATCATATATCAATGAAAATATGAATACGAAATTCCAGTAGAAATTTATTCTATCTCATGGGTCATGATTCCCTAAAATAAAGGTTATTTATCTCAAATGGCCGGGAAGAAACTCACGATTAAGAATACTCCCATTATACAAGAGTGTGATGATCTCTTTCCAGTGTAATTGCCAATTCTTCCCCTAAATCGTGAATTTGAGTTTTCAATAGAACTCATACTAAGTTCTTTTTCTATTACAAATACACCTTATATAATTACCCCAATTGACTTAGGGGAATGGAAAAAGAAAATCCAAAATAATCATGATAAGTGATTCTTATTCCATAGTGTGTCACCTTGGGGAGCAACTGTTCTACATGTTAAGAGGAAAGATGGATCAATGAGACTCTACATTGATTATCAAGAACATAACAAGATCACTATTAAAAAAAATAACATCTACCCCACAATAATGACTTATTTGACCAACTATGCGGTGATAAATAATTTTATATGATTGATATTTGTTCAAGATATCATCAATTAAGGGTCAAAATGAGGGTATCCAAATGATGGTATTCCATACAAGGTATGTAAAATACAAATTTATAATGATTTCTTTTGGTCTTAATAATTCGCCCACTATCTTCATGGATCGAATGAATATAGCCTTTAGAGACTGACTTGATCAGTTTGTGGTAGTCTTTATAGAAGATATTCTATCATATTCTAAGAGGAAAGAAGAACATGAACATCAATTGAGAATTGTACTGAAGAACCCGAGAAAGGAGGATCTTTATGTAAAATTTAACTGGTGTGAATTTTGGCTTCAGAATGTCTCATTTTTTGTCACATAATATGAATAAAAGGGATATATGTTGATTCAGCAAACACATAGGTTATGAAAATATTATTGAGACCAACAACTGTAACTGAGATCCGTAGTTTTCTTGGTTAGGATGGATATTATAATCATTATATGAAATATTTTCACGATTATCAAATCCTCCCACCAAGTAGACTCGAAAAACAGTTATGATTATCTGAACAGGGGAATGTGAAGATAATTTCAAAGAACTAAAAAGATGTTTTCCAGTGGACAAGTACTCACACTACCTTGTAGCGAAGAAAAGTTTGTGATCTACAATGATGCATCTAAGAATGGTTTGGGATCTGTTCTCATGAAAAATGATGTGGTGATATATTATGCCTCATAGTAATTGAAAATCCATGAGAAAAATTACCCAACTCTTGATTTGGAGTTAGTTGTAGTAATATTTGAATTAATGATATAGAGGAATTATCATTATGGTGAAAGGTGTGATATTTATACTGATCATAAATGTTTAAATTATATTTTCACACAAAAAGTGATGAATATGAACAAAATAAGATGGTTATAGTTGATTAAAGAATACAAATGCTCAATAAATTACAACCATGATAAAAAAACATGATGGCATATGCATTATGTTGACAAGACTGTGCTAGCCTATCCATGATGTAGATCACAAAATATCCAATATTTATAAAATTTCAAAGGATGGATCATGAAATTTTAAAGGAAGGGGGAAGATATTTATTTCTCAAAATAATTTTCAGCCATCAGTACAAGTGAAGATTAAGGAGGCGTATAAGAATGAAGAAGAGATACAAAATAATGTGACAAAGTTCCTGAATTAAACATTGATTATTATGAAATAATAAGGTTAAAGAACTGAGTTTGTATTCATCCCATACCAAAATTAAGGAAGGCTCTATTAGATGAGTCTTATAGTTCAACATTCTCTATTCTCCCTAGAAACACAATGATGTACAGAAACTTGAAAGAGTACTTCTGGTGGGATGGCATGAAAAGAGATGTCTCCATATATGTCTCTCGATGTTTTGTTTGTTAGAAAGTTACGGATAAGAGATAGAATACTAATAAGATTTCACCACCATTACTCATAATTGAATGGAAATGGGAATAAATCACTATGGAATTTCTCATCAGACTTCCCAAAACATCCAATGGAAAAAATGATACACGGTTTATCAATGATCCCCTTATGAATTCAGCACACTTTATTACTATTAGAGAGGATTTATCTCTTAATCAGCTCGCTAGGATATATATAAAAGACCTGGACAGATTCAATGGAGTGCCACTTTCCATTATATCTGATCGGGATCTGAGGTTTACCTCGAAGTTCTAGTGAAGTCTTCAGCATGCTCTTCATATAGAAATAATTTTCAGTAATTCTTATCATTCACAAATAGATGGTCAGTTTGAGAGGAAAATTCAAACTATTGAAGACATTTTGAGATATTTCTCTATGGATTTCAAAAGGTTTTTTGGATGAAAACCTACCTTTGGTGGAATTTCCATAAAAAATAGATTTCACACTAGTATTCAGATTACTTATTATGAAGACCACTATTGAAAGAATTGAATAAGTACAACATGATGAGATGAAGTTGGGTAAATAAAGATATTAGGACCTGATCTTATAGATGAAATTCTAGAAAAATGTCAAATCTATTCAATAACACCTAAGAGAATCTCATATTTGAAAAAAAAATTAGGTTGACGACCAAAGAAAAGACATAGATAAAGAAGTGGGTGAAATGGTGTTCCTACAAATATATCTCTGGAATATTGTAATGAGATTTCGAAAGAAGGGCTTGCTAAACCCTCGATATATTTGTCCTTTTGAAATTCAAGATCATGTTGTGAAGGAAGCTTACCAATTGGAACTTCCAAAAAATCTCTCTCAAGTTCATGATGTGTACCATGTATCTCTCTTAATAATGTACATACGTATTCACTCACATATACTAAGCTCAAAAGTCGTACCATTGGACCAAGATCCTTCCTATGAAGAACAACTAATAAAGATTTTGGATCATAGTGAAAAATTTCTACGAAACAAGGCAACTTCATTGGTAAACATTTTATGGAAAAACCACAAATTTACCCAAGATAAATAGGAACATGAGGATATGATGAAAAGAGTGGTATCCTCACTTTTTTTACAAGTGTCAAATTTTTAGGGAAACCCCACTTTAAGGCGGGTAGAATGTAACACCTGAATTTTTTTATGAAATATATTCTTTAAATAATTTTTATTCTTCAGTAGATTTTATTGCATGAAACTGTGAGTTTAAAGGATCTGTAAGATGCCCTTATTATAAAATTACCATTATAGCCTAGTCATTAGGTTAGAGGGAATAATTATAACTAACATATGAAAATGCATTGTGAATTTATTGGCTACCAATTACTTATGAAAAATATAAATCAATTAGATATTTCTATATTTAAGTGAAATTATTTTGGTAATGAAATTAATGTGATATATATGTGTTATATATTTAATAAAATATTTATGATATTCATCTAATAGATATTTTAGTCATAGGGTACGAATAAAACCCTAGTTGATGTATAAAAACATATTTTTTAAATGTTTAATTTTACACCTTTGAATGGAGAATGCTTCTATGTTAATATTTAGACACATTAATAATTTTTATATGACATAATAAACAAGCTATATTGAAGTGGTATATAAGAATTTAACTTGGAAGAATTTCTGATATTATTCTGATATTATTCTGATAACTTTCATGTTTTGATGAATAGTAAAAATATATTAAATTTTAATTGAAAAAAAATTCCATTGAAATGATTTATATGGTAAAGTTATATTAATGAATTTTATCAAACCATAAATAGAATATATTTTTACATTTAAATGTAATGTAGGTCATTGGAATTAATTTTACAATAAATTTATATGTAAAACCACTTCAATTTCTTATAATATTTTAACTTTTGAAACATTTTCTCTCCTTTAAACAACTGGGATAATTTTCAATTATTTACTACAACTGTGGTGTTTTGAATTTTAAAAAATGGATTTCATATTAGGAATCAGTAGGTCCAAATTATGTTAATAGGATACTTTTATTTTTTGGCATTAGGAATAGTAACATTTCTAATTATTTTTATTATCATGGTTAAAAATAAATTGGGTAATTAAAGGGAAAAATAATATTATAAAATTATCTTAACACATGTAAAAATCATATTAGGTGAATGTGAAAAAATGTCACAATCTCATTATATAAAAGTATATTAATTTTAATATATGGATACCTATGAGATAATATGGACTATATATAGTCCCTAGAAAGATAAAAAAATTACCTACATCATAGAAATTTATTTATAATTTTTAAAAATTAAAAAATTAAAATCAATGATGAAACAATAATGATGTAAAAATTATTTTATTAATAGAAATATCAAAAACAAATTAAAAATATTAGAAGAGATATCATATGAACTAATTAATGGTATCCATGCATTTTATAGTGGACTATGAAATGTTAGGAGTGTATTATATATTTCCTTTCAAATTTATCTTCTGTGTGGATTTGGTTTATTTCATATAAATAAATAATGTCAAAATTGACACTATTTATATTTTATGAAAATAAATTTTTTTTAAATTAATTATTAATCAAAAAAATATTTAAAAAATACTAAGTGATAATTATAATATATAAAATATCATAAAATATCCATTTATGGCTAATTAACACTATATAAGAAAATATTTATAACCATTAAATATTTTGAATGTTATTACCATAATTAAAATTAAATAGAATAACTAAGTGACAATTAAATATATATAGTTTAAATTGACAAAATAATTTGCCAAAAATTTATTTGATGATGATATTAAATATTTATATTATCTCATATTTTAATTTGGTACATTTTAGTGGTTTTTTTATAGGTTTTGATTTTATTATAAATTATTATTTATGGAGTTTCCAAAAGTTCCCCTCACCTCCATTTTAAATAGGAACCTCCACACTCATCTCTTCACTTCATTTTGAGCCTTCAATATCAGACATACCCTACCCTTATTCATTATCTAATTCTCTATTTTCATTTTATAGGTTCTGATGTCTTCAAAGACAAACTCTAGTGCTCTAAGAAAATATTTAATGGGAGCACATCATGGAAGAAGCAATCTCTTCCACCGATTCTTTCAAACTTCATTATTCTTCTCCTTCTTCTCCTTTAGTTGTTTCATTATAAAGTAACAACATCAGTACCACTCATATATAGATAAGTTATTATAGATATTAAACAACCATATTTCAATTTCATTCCAACCTACAAAAAATGAAATCATCAAATGTGCATACGTATGACTTACCCTCTACACGTAGCGGTGTAATCTATTTTTCACAACCATCTTACATGGATGGGTATAATTATGTAAATACTGAATAAGTATTATTATTATTACATGATACTAATTATGAAATATCATACACCATCCACTTAAATAGAATTAAAAAATTTTGGGAATGATATCATTGCTTGTGCGTACGTACGGTCTACCATCTCCACGATGCGATGTGATTCCTTTTAAATGATATTCATTAAACCATGATTATATACATGAATTACATGGATAAATATGATATATATTATAATAATACCCTTTATTACATTTTATAAATATAACCTAAAAAGTGGAATATATCTTTTCTGACAAAACATGCATAAGAACATAAAGCATTTAATACCCGAATAACGAGTAACAATGAAATGTTACTAACAAACAGATGAAAATATGATCATAAATGTTATCATAAAAAATATTATCACTATTTAATATATTATTTATATTATTTAAATAATAATACAGGAGGTTTGGATACATAAGAATCTTATTGGACAAGCAATAAGGGATAACTTGGAAAATCCCATTATTATGCGATATTGTTTATTCATAAGTATTTACTATGGTGTATTTATCATCCACATCATTGATTCCTAAATATTTATTTAAAAATATTGTTAATTTATTTCTATAATTGTTTAATTTCAATTTTACCCAATGGTAACAGTCTGAATAGAATCCTTTTTCGTTTTTTGTATGAGGTACTTTTTGACTTTTCCAGCAAAAGTTTGAGAAGAATTTATTTTTAAACTTATAAACCATGAATGGATTTTTATGGTTTCATGATACCTTATTTACAAGAAGCTTCCTCTACACTATTTCAGGATTATTGTCAACAAAATTCTTTTCTTTAAAAATTCCATGGCCTTTTGGGGTAAGAAATTGGTTTTTTTAAAGAACATATATTTTCCTTAGGAATTCAGTTCAAGTGTTTTATCAAAATTATTTTCCATATAAGATGAAATAGGGTTATGTTTATATCCCTATTATTAATTTTATTTTATTTTGTTTATTATGGAATTATTTTTATGAAATTCATTTATTTTAAATGGATTATGATGGAATTATTTTTGAGAAACCTATTTTATTTCATGAATTATGAAATGATAAATCATTTGTGTTTTTGTGGAAAATGTAAGAATGGTTTCATTATGTGATGTGTGGGACCTATATCTACCTCAAATGTATTGGGTAATGATTTATGTATCATGAAAATAACATGATTGGAACTGAAAGTAAATCCAGTTCAGTAATATTGGGCTGGAATGAGGAGTGAACTTTGTTCAGTAACATACATTGTCTAGTATGATGGTCTGGAAAATGAGCCTTGAATAATATGAAATGATTTGTTATGCTCTTGTGTGTATGACATGAAATTTAATGTCTTATGTTATGACTATATGGATTAAATTTCACTTTTATGATTTGTCCCATGACATGATAATTAGATCTTCAACTAGCAGGATAACACTTTCAAATGTTATATTCTTATGATTATGAAATGATTGATATTTCCCATGATTACCATTACTAATAAATTCAACACACCCTTTTATACATTTCTTTTCCCTAGGTCCTAAAGAAGGGTATTAATTAAGATATTTCAAAAATGAGTCTAGTTTTAAAGAAAAAAGTGGGAGACAATGTAGATTTTTTTTAAACCAGTTGTTTATGCTTCTGAGTTTCTAAAGACATTAAACCTATATAGTCTTGAAGTGGTTTTTGTTATGCTATTTAATAAATATTTTTCATTGTTGAAGTAATATGTACATTTAATTTTCATTCCATTATACTTTCTTCATATTAACAATCATGAATATAGGTCTTCAAATAGGATCTGATAATATTTACATAGTGATTTTTCTTATCATGATTGAGGATGATGGCAAGTTCTTAATTGTCGAATCAGACCCCTTTTGGGTTTCCCTAACGACCTGGGTCCATAATTCTTTAGATGGGACCACTGGGTCATATCCTATTCATGGTGAAGATGTTGATCAATATGGTCTTGATGACTACAATTTCAAGTAGGGGACCTTGGGAGGGACCCCATCGTTGTTAGGATAAAGCCTTTGGTGACCACTTCATCAGCCTCCCTATAATAATGGAGAACCAATTTATCATGTTACAAGGATAGTATCCATAAATGGATTTATATAGCTATAGAAAACATCTCGTTTAAGACCATCAACCTTCATTGGGTGGACAACTGGCGGGACTTCATGGATTGGAGGGCCTATTGAGCTTCCTCTATGGTTGGGGCAGTAATGTTCTAATGATACTCACTCACCAATACATTTAAAACCCATCATTGATAATGATAAGTTGGTGATGGAGTCCTTTTATTGATTGAGGACTCATCATATGCAGTGGATGATGTAGATGTTATTGAGACCCGGTGAGATGCCATTGGATTGAATAGAGATCTGGTTAATAATGAAAGTAAAATATGTAAAAAAAACAATGAAAAAGAAACCACATCATACTAGATTCTCTTAAACACATGCGTAATTTATAGTCTTATCCTGACCTCTTCAACATAGGATGTGAAAGGTTCCTAAAATAGGGTAACACCACCACCTTATTAATGGATTCACCTAGGGTTCACCATTTTTTCCAATGGAAAATTCATTTTCCTTGGAATAAATTCTCCAATTATAATTGGGCTTTATATACTTTTTATATTTTGATGGATATGTCATTGTCAAGATGAATCTCATTGATTTCAAACATTTTTCTATAAAAAAATCCATTTTCAGCCAATGATTGATTGCAAGGGGTTGGATTTTGCGTAATCACTAACATCAAGTACAATGCCTTCAAAAGGACTCCAACAAGTGTGGTTTCTGGTGCCTAAAATTCACAAAGTCTCACATATATGTGATGAATCATGGAACTTAATTTTAAATGCATGTGTTTTTTAGGGAACTTGGCCAATGATAAAAAAGAAATCAAATTGTTGATGGGATTGGAAGTTGGGATCATCACACCATTTTGTGGGAAACTATTTCCTATTCCAAGACTCTTTTTTATAATTAAGATATGTTTGTGAATCCTTTGTTAATTTGTAAGTATGTATATATATTTCACCCTAAATTTATAGTTTTTTATACACAATAATGGGTCCTAAATCATTTATATGTATCTGAGGTTCTCAATGGATAGGTATATTTGTATGTATCTGAATTTTTCAATCAATATTTCCCTTTTATGGGTGGATCTAAGATTCGTTGGTTGTTTATTAAGATAGTGCTGGTTTAAACCGCATGGTGTTGAACTCTAGTATTTTCTATCATACAAGGATAAGAAAGTTGTTTTAATTTTGGGATTAAACCTAAAGGATGGGATTCCAACATATCTTTATGATTTGAATCATAACCCACATAGTTCAATTCTACTTAATAGGAAACAATTCCTTTAATGTTAATAAAATGAAGAACGAACCATGCTGTTTAATTTCTTATGGAATGGGCATTCAGGATGTAGGAGATCGGTCAGGGATTGGTGTGGGAGTTATGCAAAGGAGACCCAAGGATACAAGAATATATGGGATCTTTTAGGTAGATATGAACCTAAGGAGAATGTGGCCTAATGAACATTAGGGTGGATTTGGGTGTTTCTTTTTGACCTTATTGAGGCTTCCTAATTATCCCAGTTAGTTGGGAATCAAAGCCTCTATTGTTTGCAATGTGATTGGGATTACACCATATAAGATTCCCAATTGAGGTTTGGGATGGTGTGTATGTGATGATCTCCACTTAACTCAAATTCCACATTAGTTAGACTTAGTGTGAGAAACTAGAGGACGAATTAGATCTGAATATCACATGATCCACTCAGTATTCTAATGGATGGATGCTAAATCCTAGTGAGAGAGGAAAGGGTATTTTAATGTGCTTTTATAAACTATTATATTGAAAGATATGATAGTTATATTAGGTGATTGATCTGGCTATGTCCCATACTGGATATTAGGATCAAGAGTGCCTCCTCCCACATGAATAGATAGGGGCTAACTCTAAGAGGGATTCCCAAGGGTTCCTCAGGGAAGATATGAATTCTTGTAACTGGACCTCATTAAAGAGAATGGATATTTATTCCCCAAAATACCAGGAATGAGGAGGTTAACATGAGCATAAAATATGTCATTACCCTCATTACCATGAGAATGTAGAGTCAAATACATTCAAATGGACTAATTTTTTTAGGAGGTTACACATGTGTCTTCTCTTACCAACGTTATGTAGACTTGGGAGGGAACACAATTGTTCCTGGTGATCTAATCATACAAAGTGAATGGATTTGGAAGGGGCCTTGGCCTGATTCCTTTTTATTGGTTTGTGAAAGGACCAATATGGAGCCTAGTGATACATCAGAAGGGAGTGGTTGTAATTGGAGTGTGAAACACCCAATTATGTCCCATTATGTATCGCATATTTTTATATGGGATGGTTTCCCTTTGTATCACATGGTTCTCTATCATTAATGGTATCGTTCACATACTATGGTGTTATACAGACTAGGTGTATTTCGGCATAGCTTGATTCTATCTGAGGCCAGGTTCCACCCATATAACATCGTACAATGTGGGGATAAGATCCTCCCATGTATAATTTTTTTATGTATGGTCGGGTTCCACTTGTATTGAGTTTTTCTGTGGGATTCTAGTCTACAATGGGGTCATCTCTTTATTCCCCCCCAAATGGTTTCTGGAATGGGTTTTTGTTTTCATGGATGGATGGATAATTTTTTATTTCCACATATCTGATATGTGATGGATTTTAACTGTTGGGAATTGAAAGAACCATGTTTCCACTCTTGTCCAATATCTCCTCATATGATCTCCATTTTCCCTATCCATCTGGTCCCTCCTTATCTCGATTCCCTAAGGGTTCTTTTATAAAGGATTTGGGGGACCAGATACTGGTAGGACTAGTTGCCCGTGGTGGGACGTGGGGAATATTCTGTGGGAGGCCAAGGAGGAAATACTATCCAACAAATGGTTTCCTTCATGGGGGAAGTCACTGGAAAGGGCGGGAATGACTATTCGGCCTCACAAATTGTTGGGTTTCATTCTCAAGTTTTGGCTATACATCCCCATCCCACATACTATTTTGTTCATAGGGATGACCATTGAATGGGTTAAAAATCACCATCTGACCCTTCAAAAGAATGTGGGTTTGTTCGTGGGTGATGGTAGTCTGTCTCATCCCAAAAAACTATTTCTTTAAATATGTGCTTCATAATATTGTGGAATTCCATACAGAGCGGTGATCTACAAATTGATTTTCACTTTGAGGGATCAACATTTCCTTCGTGAATTTTATCCATTTGAAATGTTTTCACTAAATTCTTATTCCAGGAATTAATTGTACAATTTTCTGAGTTCGATGGACTCCTCTTCTTCTTGAATGTATAATTTTCTTGACCCAATATTGTTACCTATTCTTGTTCTATTTTACACACCATCTATCACTTATTCTACATCCCATTTTCAATTATCGTGTTTTTTGGTTCATATTAATTTATTAAAATCATATAAAAAATACCATATAAATGAAAACTTATCCCATTATATCAAAATAAAATAGTTTAGAATCTTAGAATATATGGTGAGTTCCTTGTCTGTCACATTCGTCGGTTTCAGTTATGAAGTTGGCACACATCACCCAATAAATAGTGGTAGTCAGTGAATCATTTTTTTACGATTGAACCCTATGAGGTATACTCATATAAATTTATTAAAATTCTAGTTATATATGTTTTAAATAAGGGATAATAGAAATAAAACATATATCTTTAAGTGATGAATGATAATCTTCAATGGATTTCACTAGGTTGGTCGCACCATAATCATCACATTAAATTTCTTATTTCTTTTTAGTTTATTCATGAATAATTTCTACTTGATCTCAAAAATCCCAATTCATTTAATAACCCCTCTAATTTTCCATAATTAAGAATTACTTTTATTTTTTTTGATCTAAGTCTTTATTGAGATATGATATAGGTTTCCTTATATACTAAAAAATAATTAGTAAAAATAAAAATCAAATATGAGGCTCTTGAAAACATGATCAACTGCCTATAATTGTTTTGAGAAGTTTGAAAATCTAGTTTTTGAAATAGCTTCATGTGACGTCACTAAGGAATTTAAATTCTATATAATGTTTTGGTAATCTATTCTATTATTAACAAGCATGAAGGATACTATATATAGTAATGAATATAACTTGGATGAAGGTTTCAAGAATATGGAATGAAGGTATAATTAAAAGATAGTAAATGTTCTTATAAATAATCTAAATTATGTATAAATATGATATTAAATTATTATAACAATGTATAGTATATACAATGAATAACATCACAATGATGAAGGTTTGGAGAATATAAAATTAATTTATAATTAAAAGGCAGCAATGGTTTGTGGAAATAATAAAAATCGAGTTTACATATACATAAAATTTATTTATAAAAAAATTATGTGAGTTTTGGAATATTATGGTACTTTTCAAAGTTATTTAATTTTTTTTTCAGTGATTGGTATTTGTATATTTTAATTAAAGAGGGTTTGGGTTGAATTAATGGAATTTGGAAATTTTGAGTTGAAGGTAAAATTTGGTATTTGTTAATATTCATAAAAACAAATTTAATCATACCAAAACATTCACAAAGTTTAGAAGTTCACTTTTTTTATAATAACCCCTCAGAATGATATATAATATATTTCACTGATTTTTGGGTTGATATTTTTCAAATGTAAGGAATACATTTTATATATTATATATATATGGAATTTAATGTTGATAAGACATAGTTTTTATGATATATAATATTTAGTGGAATAATACATACGAAACTCATAGCTAAATAAACTAAGTTAAAAATGTTATTTATGGGTCACTAAAGATACTTATACTATAAATTTACACAAATTAAAACCTTATATTATTGTGTAATATTTTCTAGAAAGAGTTTATAAGATATATTCTATATAATAAAAAAATATTACAATAATAAAACCATTCATACATACGTAAGATATTTTTACTCACACTATGGTATGTATAATAGAAAACTTTTTGAATACATATTTATGGAAATAGAATTATACTATTCAAATAATTTTTCTTCATTAAATGTAACATTAAAAATTAGATTGTGATCCATGAAAAGTGTTGAGAAAATTGATCTATGAATTTTATGGAAGAATATCACATCATGAAGTTTTATAAGAATTAAAATTAACACTAAATATTATTTTTTATATTTAGATATTAAAAAATTATTAATAAAAAAATTCTCTACGGTTGAAGTAATAATTTATTTTTCAAACATTTATAGAAAATGTTTTATTTAATGTTTTTATGGGATTTTTTAGGAATAATTAATGCAATTTTCTTCATTTAAATAGAACATTATTCAGATATATGTTTTGATAATTAAATATGTTAAAAGGTATTCCTAAAATACCACTAGAGGTGATAAATTATGAGAATAAATATTCTGAGACCCTAGGAGAAGAACAACATGGTGCTGTTGGAAGATTAACATTGAGATCATAATACAAAATTTTAGGAATGTTTTTCTATATTTAAAATATAGAAAATATATTCCATTGATTCTAGAATATAAAAAAAATTAAAAATGAATGTATGTGAGGGGGGAATAAATAGAAAACCAATTATAACTATAAACTATAAGAAATCATCATGTATAGAGGAAAATAAATTAAAAGAGGTTGATGATATTTTGAGTATTGGATCTAGTTTTTCAATGAAAAATGAGGAAGAAGGATGTGGAATGGGTTTTGATACCTTTCATGTGATAAATTATATTGAAAATGGTAAATAAAAATAAAAAGGGTGAATCATAATTGTGGAAGATCGATGTGTAGGAATTTTTGTAGATCACACATTGGTAGTCAGTATCATGAAGATTACATTGAGAAAACTAAGTGATCTAATTTTGTAAATGAATTAAGTGATTTGTAGTTTATAAATTTGATGTTTCATGATTTTATTAGAATATAAATAATAATTAAAATAATATACTAAAATATGGGGTGTGATCATTTCGATGTAGTGACATTAAAGTTAGACTTATGATCTTCTTAATGTGGTTTGACAGTTTTTCTAAACACAGGATAGAGACATTATAATATTTTAATTCCAAGAGGGATATAAAATCACCTATATAATATGATGAAGAAAAAATTTAGTTTGATTCCTCTTTTGGAGTTTAGGGTGATTCATACCATATTGTAACACTTACATGAAGAGTGGAAAATATAAGTATCAGACATGAATTGAATACAATAAAGTGTTGGTACCCACATTAGGTATGAACCTTATAAAAATAACATGTGTCTGTCCTTAATTTATTTAATTCTCTTTTATGGTGTGTGTGTGTCTGTTGGTTCTATTTGTGTCCTAGGTATCTCCACATTTATCATAACATGTATAGGGATTTTGTATATTTAGAGGGAATACTTTAAATGGGTATATGTTTTGTGTGAATAAATTATATAAAACATTTTTTACCCTGATCCCAGCCCCCCCCCCCCCCCCCCGCAAGGTGATTGCACAAATTTTTATGCACTTCACCAGAAAAAAAAATATACTAAATAACATCATCCTTATTCCCTCCTCTCAATAAATGTTCCCACCATATATCAATAATCAAATCTAACAACATCACCTCACTATAGCCACGTTAACTCATAATAAAATTGCATGTCATTGTATGATATACAATTCTTGGAAGACAGAATTGTGATGTGGGGTAGTTATCCATACATATTACCCATATACTATTTGTTCATGGTAAACAAAAAAAACAAAAGATAAAATGGGTTTTATTCACATTACCCAACCTAGGTAGCAGTGTGTATGAAATAAAAGTATAATATGATGAGTATATAATAAAAAATACCTCACTCAAAGGATCCATTACCAAATACATCATAACATAACCCGACTATGTTATACATCATCACTACTTGTCGTCAAAAATAAGCAACTACTTCATTTAGCCACAACACTTTCTGATCCAAGTATCACCTTGAAAATATAATACAATTTCTATAAAACGTTATATTTTATATTTTTTATTTTATAGAAATTACACAGTATTTAATTTCCATCCACATTATATTCATTAACCACATTTTTTTATGGAATCCTTCCTTTTTATGACATAAAATTTTCATTACTTGAAAAAAAGAGGATCTTTTAGACACTAGTTTTAGGGAAATCAGGAACACAATAAATAAAAACATAAAAAATATATTCTAACAGACCAATAAGGATTATTAATGGTTTCATAATAATTTCGTTTATAGTATATAATATATTTGTTACATACATCATTGTAAATGGGTGATCATGAGGCCCAGAAAGGGAATAAGCAAGGGAAATATTTTATATGTGACTATGAGGAAAATCAATAAGAACATGAGGAATATCATTATGGTATGGACAAGGGTACATGAGAAATAAACAAAACATAAATAATTTCATGGAAATGTAGATAAAATATTTAAATGAGACATTTCTAATCATATCACTATGTTTTATCACCAAGATGTTATGAAGAAAATTACTAAGATTATTCACCAAGGTATCATAAAACTTGTCATCTATATAGATTACATTATCTACTCAATACATTGGATAACTATCAAGGATCACCCTCTATATTTGTTAATTAATGTGATCGACATAGATCATAATAAATCATTTCATTAATAACTCATGGAGAAAAAAGAACGAGTTTCTTATCAAAATCTCAGCGTACAAAAGTGCTTAAAGACATTTTCATCATGTTTTTTTAAACTCATCAAATCAAATATGGGTTTCATATATGTAAATCTCCAAATAAATAGTCTTTTTTAAATCTATTTGAATACACATTGAAATGAATACAGGTTTGGGTGTATAAATAATAATCAAATGATAATTTCTCTTATAAAATAGATAATTTTTATAAGTAAATTTGGTAGCATGGTGGGTATGACATATGGTTCTAGAAAAGGGGAAAATGGGATAGAATAAAGGTTACACATTTATAAAATACTATTATTAAAATATTGGGATAATATAAACTGGTAAAAAGAACTTACTATGGATATTATGATACATACCACGGAAAACGATAACTTGAATGGAATAGATAAGTGGATACTTCACTTTCCCTAAAGAGTTACTATAAAATATTGATTAATTGAACCTTGGGGTATTGAGGATCCCTTGGGAGACTAATTACAAGGTATAATTACCAAATATTCTTGGTTAATGGATTGGGAGTTAAGGGTAAAGGTTAAATGTGTGGGTATTTCTAGATAAAGTGGGTATTTGTTTGATAATTACAAAATACAGGTCTTTGACATCTAGGTTGTGGAAAATGAAAAACCAATGTCTTACCCATGTTTTTTTCTAATGGTTTTAGAAATTTGGGAAAACTTTTATGTCATTTTAATTCACTAGATCCCAACATCATTTTTATTACTTATTTAGCCATGGAAAATTAAAGCTTCCACAAATTAATGTTTTTAAAAATTCAATTTTCCTTTTTCGTCTTTGCAAAGTTACATATAGTTTTATAAATTGATTAAAATATATTAAAATATTTTATATTAATGAAATTGATTATTTAGGTCTTGTATACTGTTTAATTAATTATTAAATCATTTTTATATAATTTTCATGTTATAAAATACATCGAAACCCCAAAACTGTGTTGTTAACTATTCATGAAGAGATAATGTATTTTAGAAAATTCTCATAAATATAACCTAACATAATTTTGATGTGGTGATTTCAAATATAATATGTATTTTACCGTAATAATTATAAAAATATAATAATTTTAACTCTTTAGTAAATAATCCTTATATATTTAAAAATACTATTTTTTTAAGTATAGTCAAATTTAAGACACTTATAAAAAATTTCCTAGCCCATTATAAAATTATTTTATTTTTTTAGGAAGGGTGTTTAAATATAATATTTGATCAAAAAATTCATTATTCCATGGTTTATTATAAAAAGATATATTTTTTCAAGAAAAAATAAAATTATGTTTTATTTGTGCAGAGAAAACAATTTAAAAAATTCATCTCAATTAAAAATATGAGTTGATAAGAAAAACTATTCCTAAAAGGGAATGATGGAATAAGGATTTTATTTTACAATATAAATTAAAAAATATGCAACTAAGGCCTAGAAATATAGCACCTTATTACACTCGCATACTCCCTAAGTGTATGGTGTGTGATGATGTTAGTTTATATAGGGCGGCAATGCTATCATCGATCTAGTGGTAATATCCACTAACATGAACTTCTTCCATAGGTGATCTAAATCAGGCATCACTTATTGATGGTCATCTTGGGCCTTGTCAATGTCAAACCCTATTGATGCTACCTCCCTCCCAATATTGGGAAAATGGGCTTCAAATGGCATGAATCTATAGGATGAGGCCATCGATTATATTTTATGTATTATCCTTTGTCATTATTAATTATAAGAACTAATCATACTTGTGAAATTATCAACCAATGGTACGGTTTCCTATAGTCTTATTGAACAATGGTCATATTGAACAATGATCATATTGACCAATAATTATATAGACTAATGATAATATTTGACCGATGGTCATAATGGATCAATCCTAGTGGTCACATTTACCTTTATACACTATAAATACCAATTCATTATTTCACTCAAAATTCACTAAAATTCCAACTAAGTTAATATTTTCATTTTCATGAGATCCTGACTGGTTTACAAATGTAATTTTTATTTCTATATGATTTTATGGGGGAAATGATATTAAAATATTTCACCGAACCATATTTTTCTTATTTTAGCTTCCCTATTATATATTTTTTTCTAGTTATAATGTTTGGAATTTTAGTTGGTTTCATAGATGATTAATGTAATGATCAATATTAATGAGATAAAAAGTGGTCCCTCTATATTTTGTACGTGTATAATATTATATTATATGTAACAAACATTTATTTGGGAAACAAATATCATTTAAAAAGTCAGGGCCATTACATTCTTCCCCCCTTAAGAAAAATCATCCCAAAAATTTCAACTCATTCTCTTAATTGTGAAAAGGTGAGGGTACTATTGTATTATTGTATCCTCTAGTCCTCATGTCATTTTGTTAGATCTATGGTTCATCCACAACACTTTGACATGGTTGTTAGTTGTTTTGTGTAGAACCTTGTCTTTGCGGTCTAAAATCTCTACTAGATGGTCCTCAAAAGATAGGTCATGCTTCAGTTGTGCCTCCTCTGGATTTGGTAGAAGAGAGGGCCCAGGCATGTACTTCCTCAAGAGGGATAAGTGGAATAGATCATAAAAATGAGACAGATTTAGTAGAAGTTATAGCTGATAGGCAACTACTTCTATGCCATCAAGGATATCAAATGGGCCAATGTACCAATGTCTAAGCTTCCCTTTCTTTTCAAATTTTAAAAATCTATTTCATCATGATATAAAGAGGAAAACAGTTTTTCAAACAGAAAACGTTAAGTCCCATCGATGGTTGTCATCATCGATCTTTTTCTATCTCTAAGAAGCCTTTATATGTTGTTGGATAACATGAACCTTTTCTATCATCACTTTCATAAGATTAGGTCCAAGTAGATTTCTCTCCAGAACATCATCTAAACAGGTAGGAGTTATACGTCACTTCCCATATAGAGCTTCATATGGTTCCATTTTTATACTTGATTAGAAGTTCTTATTGTATGAGAATTCAACTAATTAGAGGTGTTGATCCCATCACACATTAAATTCAACTGATCATGTTCTCATCATGCCCTAAATTGTTTGAATAGTTTTTTCATATTGGCCATCAGTTTGGGGATTATAATCCATACTAAAATTCAATTTAGTATTTTGATTATGTTGAAGACCTCTCTAAAAGTTATAGGGGATCCTTGGATCACCATAATAAATGATATTAAGAGGTACTAAATGTGCCTCTCTACATTACTTATGTATGTCTTGGAATTTTTTCCAACAAATATATTTCCCAAATAGTTTAGAAAGGAGAGGTTGGGGTGATTCAATCCTCCATAACCCATATCTCATTCTTTATTTTGGATGTTCATAAGAAATCGGTGCATAATTATTTAATTATATCATTCCACTTTCGTAACACATTCTTGATCAATATTGAACTCATGAAACATCACATTCATCATAGCCTCAATATATTTTTTGTATTAAAGGATCTTCTCTTTGATCTTTCTGGATATTCTCTTGTGATAATGGTTGAGAAATCATTTGGGATAGGTTTGATGATGTATCATCTCTTAGGATTTTCATTTCCAACTTTAATTGGTCCATGATCAATGTACATCCTTGAATCTACTCATTTCCATCATTGTAATGTCTTTCCATCTTAATGAATGAATGACATTGTTTTCTCTTCTGGGTGATAATGAAATGAACATTAATGTTCTATAATAATTTAAAACCATATCTTTTGTATCATATTCAATTAATTTTATATTAATTCATAATTCAAACATTAGTAGTCTATATATATATATGACATTTCTCCCCATAAAGACAGTGCTTCAAAATTTTATGATAAAAAATAATAGTTGCTGAATCCATGTAATGCATAGGATAATAATTCTCCCAAGGCTTCAACTATAGTAATCCATAATCCATAATCTTGTCATGTTTCATGAATACACACCCTAGACCTTTTAGAGATATGACCATATAAATAATTAATCCATCTCTAATAGAGGGTATATTTAAAAAAAATTGTTGTATCAAAACTCTTCTTATGTTCTTGGAAACATTATTCACACGCCTTTGTCCAGATGACCTTAGCAACTTTTCGAGTTAACTTGTTTAGTGGATTATAATGTTTTGAAATTTGTTTCAAGAACCTCCTATAATATCATGCTAACACAAGGATACTATTATTCTCATTTACTATTTTAGGATAAATATACTCCTCAAGAGTCTTTTTTGTAGAATAGTTAACTGAGATTCCTTCTTTGGATACAATGTTCCCCAATAATGAAACTTGTTATAACCAGAAATCACATATTATGAATTTTCCAAATATATTCTCTTTCCTCATAGTTTTCAATATAGACCTTATATGATCCATATGCTCATCAATACTATTATAATATATCATAATATCATTAATAAAAACTACCACATATTTATCCAGATGTTCCTTAATAAATCTATTCATCAAATCCATAAATATAGAAGGAGAATTCAACAAGATGAAGGGCGTAATAAAAATTTAATAATTCACATATCGTGTTTATAGGTATTGTTTGGAATGTATTATTTATTTACCCACAATTGATGACACCCTTATTAGAGATCAATCTTGGAGAAGAATTTATCGCCATGAAACGTGTCAAATAAATCCTTAGTTTTTGGAAGAGGGTACATATTATTAATTTTCATTCCATCAAGATCTCTATAATCAGTGTATTTATCTATTTATCCATCCTTCTTATTCATGAATATGATAAGTGATCCCCAAGGTGACACACTTTGTCATACAAATCAGATCTCCAAAAGATCTTGAAGTTTTTCTTTAATTCACATATCTCAATATTTTCAATTCTATATGATGTCTTTAATATTATCTTGGATTCAGGTGTGATTCCATTAGATAGATCTTCCTCTCTTTCTGGGGTATGTCTAGGTAACTCTTCCTAAAATGAATCAACATATTCCTTTTTGATGGGGAAATTATCTTTATTTATACTTTAATTTCCTTCTCCCTCAAAGTTGTATACTTTCTTGGGGAATTTCTATATCTTTGAAATTGGATCACAAAAAAGTTATTTTCTATAGTTCTGATCCATTATTCGGAAATCAATGGGTCGATAGATCCATTAAAATAAGGTGGTGTTTGATTCATAAAGGACCCAATAGAAATTTTTTCCCTTCGAGGTGAATATGGTACCTCGACATAATTTAAGTTATTGTTCATAACTCAAGATAGTTGATTATTCATCCTCGTGAAGTTTTCCATTCAGGTTTCCTTTAGAATGCCATCAATGCATCATCTGTTTCACTCATATTCTATAAGGTTCTTCTTATTTTCAACCATTTTTAAAAAATATAAAAACCATAGTTGGAAGAATATATCTTTTATAAATTATGCAATTCTAATGGGTGTTTATGTCTTAAAAAATAATTCTTATATATGTCATTTATCGACACTAATAACAATTAAATTTTATATATGTCCTTCTTAATGGTTAATAAAAATCTTGTGACTAAAATATCATATCCTCTAAGAGTTTCATACCATGGGTGAAAAAATTCCCTTTGTCACACACCAATTCCTAATCGATTATAGCTCAATGTGGTGTTTTTGGGTGTTACCCCTAGGTACATTTGTGACAGAGCCACATCCACTTGTTCATATCCATACATGGATTTTATTTATCAGAAACCACTTATATAATACTTCACTAAAATACTATGATGTTTTTCAATATTTAGATATACCCATATGGTCTTTCCAAAAGTTTTCAAGTCCTAATTTACAAAAATAAAAAAACTGTACTTTAATACCAACTATGGAATCTTGGATTTTTATTACATAAAAATTTCAATAGATGTAGAAAAATTGAGGATCTATTAGACATTAGTTTCTTGGAAATCAAAAATATAATACATAATTTTTAAAAAAAACATCAAATCCACTTTTAAGGATTCAAATAGGGTTCATACTAAGTAAATTAACCGCATCTCATATCCTGGGGACATACATCAATGGGAAGGTTTGATCATGAGGCCTATTAAGCTAATAATCATGGGAAATAGTTTACATGTGATCATGAGGAATATAAATTAGAACATGAGTAATATCATTATGGAATTATAAATGTAAAGTGGAGTATATCATAATAAAAATAACATGAATCATAACATGGAAATGTAGATACATTTTTTAATTGAGACATTCTTATGCGTATCACCATGTTATATCACTAAGGTGTCATAAATGAAAATTTTCAAGGTTATTCGCGAAGGTATAATAAAAAATTTCTTCTCTAGATATTAAATTCTTTACCCAATGAATTTTAGTGATATCATGGATCACTCTACAGATGTATTAATTAATGTGAGCCCCAAAGATCATTATAAACAATTTCCCTAAGAACATATTGATAATAAAGATTGGGTATCTTATCAAAATTATGGTATAAAAATATTCTTAAAGATAAGATCTTTACATCATTTTTTACCCAAGAAATGAAATGTAGGTTTCACATATGTAAATTCCCAAATAAAAATTAATCAATAAATATATTTGAATACCCATTGAAAATAAAAGAGATTTTGTTATGAAAATAAAAAGTAAAATAGAATTTCTCATGTAAAATATAGAAATTTGATATGTAAATTCGATAGCATGATGGGTATAACACATGGTTCTCGAAAATGGTAAAATGTGGAAGAGTGATGGTTCCCATTATTAAAAGACTATTATTAAAAAAATCGGACAGTATAACGTGGAAAAATAACATACATTGGAAATTTTAATACATTCCACATAAAAAGGGAACTTGAATGGAAAATAGAATTGGATAATTCACTCCCCTTGATGGGTTACATGTAAATCTTTAGAAATGGAAGCATTTGGACTTGAGGAAACCTTTAGGACTCATTTGGAGAAAAAAACCAGTAATTCATAGAGAATGGATTGGTATTAAAGGGTAGGGGTGAAATGGGATGGTATTTATAGAAAAAGTGGAGGATTTTTTTAATAGTTCCCATATATAGGTCATGGGAATCTAGGTTTTGGAAAAAGAAAAACCATTAGAATAACCACATTTTTTTCCATGGTTTTGGGAATTTGGATAACATTTTCTGTTATTTTAGTCCAAAAAACCCAAACATAACTTCTTTTATTACATATTTAGGCATGTAAAAGTATAGTTTCTATAAAGTAATGTTTTCAAAAATTTGATTTTTCTTTTTAGACATTGGGAAGTTTCTTACAGTTTTATAATTTGATTAAAATCAATTAAAATAATTGGTATTAATAAAATAAAATTTTTTAGGTTGTGGATTATGTTTAATTAATTATTAAATCATTGTGAAATAAATATTAATTCCTAATATACACTGAAAACCCAAAGCTATATTTTTTACTATTCACGAAAAAATAAATTATTATAGGAAAATTTCATAAAATCACACAAACATAATTTTGATGTGATGAGTTCGAATATAATGTTTATTTTTCATGACCAAATATCTTAGTATGAGAAGTTTAACATTTAAATAATAAAATATTTATTTATTTAAAAAATGTAGTTTTTTGTTATAGTAAATGTCTTACACTTATAAAAAATTTTCTATGCCATTATTAAATTACTTTAAAATTTATATTTAGGTCAGAGTGTTGTAAAAAGAAATTTAATTTAGACCAATATTATACAATGTACCATTTATTATTATTAAAATGTATATCTATTCTGAAAAAAATACAATAATGGTTTATTTTTTTACGAGAAACTGATTTATTGAATTCATCTCAATGAAAAATCTATTTTATTAATAATAACTATAATTAAAAGGAAATAAAATAAAAATTAAATTAATAAAAATTTAATTACACATTATGTAACTACGAACTAGAAACATGCCTCTAATTATACTCCCATACGCTCAAAGGGTAATGTGTGTAATGGTGGTAGTTTCATGGGGCATTTCAACAAACATCGACCGGATGGTAATCTCCACTAACTTGAACTTCTCCCAAACGTTATTTTGTTAAATATTCGATTATTGAAGCTCATATAGGGCTTGGTAATGTTAATACCAGAGTGATGTTACCTCCCTTCCATGTTTATACAAGGGGGATTCAAACAGCATGACTCTAGTGGTTGAGGCCATCGATTCACCATTCTTTATCAATTATCTGTTGTCATTACAAATTATAAACACAAATTGTAAAGGTAAAATGGTCAACTAAGGGTATGATTTCTAATGGTTATATTGAATAAAATTTTTATTGATCAATGGTCATATTTTACCAATGATCATAATGGTCGAATCCCAACAGCCACATATCTTTTTATACCATATATATTTGCCTTTATTATTTTACTCAAATCTCACTACAAATCCACTCAAGGTTACATTATCATTTTCATAAAATGTTGATTTTTTACTAATAATTTGTTTTATTTCTCTATCATTTTCTATTGGAGTGATGATTCTAGAAAATTGGGTCAATCATTATTTTCCCATTATAGCTTCTCAATTTTTTATTTTTTTCCAATTGTAATGATTTTCATTTAAATTGGTTTCATACCTTATTACTATAATGATAATTAATAATGAGATAAAATTCTGTTGGTTTATCTTTATTTTATATGTATATAATATTATATAAAATGAAAAAAACATTTTTAGAAGAAATAAATATCATTTAAAAATTCCAGGTCATTAAAATTTTTTAGCCACTTCCCACTAACACATAAATGACTTCCACATTCATCTTTCATATTCATTAACCATAATAATTAAATGATGAATATAAGACACCACCATGTTTTACCATATTTATTTATAAATTATTATACTTCATTTTAAATAATAACTCATTCCCATTTCCTCTAATTTAATTTATTTTATTAATTTCAACATTATGCATATACCATTGAAACTTACATAGAAAAACAAATCAACAACTAACCAAAACCACATCAAAAACAACCACACTACCGTGTACACTTTTTCCACAACATCAAGATAGACACAATAATTCAATCTCTACCACCAAAATAAAAAACATAACAATTAAATTATAACAAAACAAGAAATAAACAATATAAAAATATCGTAATATCTTCAATTAAACAATTTACTAAGTGTAGAAAATATTAAAATGCAAACATGATCAACTATAACTTTTAATTTATTCATTTTATTAACATCCCCAAATTAATCATTTAGATTTTAAAATTGATCTACCATACTGAAAAAAGACTCAAATAAAATTAAAAAATAAATATAATAACCAGTAATTACTTCAAAAATGAATATAAAATATAATAATCTTTTCCCGAGAAACTTTATCATTAATTTGTTTTTGCATGATATAATGATATTCATTATTGAAAATTAAAACTATATACCCAATGACAAATGAATTGTTAATTCCATATTCACATAATAATAAAAAGGAGAAACTATAAATATCATACCTTGAAATGATTCTTCAATGACACCACACTGAAAATGAAGGAAATGGATTATGAAATACTATTTAATGTGAAAGAAGAATATGTAAACCATATAAGTCATTTATTCCCTTAAAAAAAACATAAATCATCAGAAAATATTCTAATGATATAAATAATTAAGAAACAAGAAGAAAATATCAATAAATCAGCAAAAATAATGGATAATTACCTTTTTTGATGGAATTCATATTCAAGAGAAGGATAATATTAATAATAATAAAGAAGGAAGTCCTAGTAATGTATGAAATACATAGGGTCATAAAATTTCAAAGGATAATGAAATAAAAAATAATTAAATTGATATGACACCCAAATTTATAACAAACACTTTAGTGGACCAAATCAAGATGTGACATCATTTTTCGTGGTGAAATAAGTTGAGTTCAACCAAAATTTCAAAAATCATAGTGCAATAACCCATATAAGATACACATGAATTAAAATAAACAAAGGAAAATCATGGAAATTCACCACCCATCATGCCATAATTATTAAAATACCCAAAATTATTGTCCAACCATCAGCATCAATTAAATCCACAACTAAATACCCTTTTTCATGAAGGCACCCATAAAACATGTGACATGTAGAAATATAATTTTCTTTTCTATATTTATAATGATAATTTCTCCCATGATTTTAGAGTTTTGTATGGTGTAAAAAGAATTTTTTTGGGACTGTTTCATGGCTCCACTACTTGTATTACAGTTTGGGAAACTGGGTAGTAGAAACCATGCTCCATTTATAGTTTTGGATTGTGGATATATCATGATTACAATAAATTTAGGTACACCATGGGAGAAAACCATACAAACTTCTATGTTTTAGGTTTTCTTTCCATTTGTATTTTATTTGAGTTTTCTCTCATACTTATCCCCTAATTAAACCCTTTAATTGAGGTGCCTCATATGTTTCTTCCACCCTCTTCTATGATAATCCATGGTGTATTTAGGGTGGATTATTGGTGGTTTCTTTACCAGATTCAGTCTTAATGGATTTTCCTTCATTCTCTACTTTTTCTACCATTTTCCTCTATCATTCCTTTACCATGGGTCAATGTGGTGTTACTTATAGGTCTATGGTTGTCTAAGTTTTGTACTTTTTTGTTTCTAAGGGTTGTGAGCCATCTATTATGACCTAACATAGTAGATTTTGTTAAAGTCGATGTGGTTATGGTAGAAGGTTTTTGTGTTTTATTTCTTTTTATTTAATATTTCCACAAATAATTGATGTTTAAAATGTTATTTTAAACTAATTTAATGAATTATAATCCCTATATATGGTGTTTCAAAGGTTTGACAAGAATCGTTGGGGTTTTCTATAAAAAATTAATTATTTCATGTTTCATTGGAACTTTTATTTAAAATGGTATTTCATGCATTATAATTTTTTGATGAAACTACATTTATGGTTTTCACCAAAAAAAACTTCTATAGTGTTTTAGGAAAAATTATATTTAATCATGGGGTTCTCTATTTTTTAAAATGTGATTCTTTGTTTTAAATGAGTATTTTAAAATGGTTTTCATTTTTTTAAATGGAATTCCATTGTTTTAATGGGTCTCTCCTTGTTTTAAATGTGGATTTAATTATTTTAAAATGGGTATGTATTGATTTATGTGAGTGGTTAGTGATTTACTATGAATTATTGAGATTATTCTTCACTGATATAGTGTATTCCCTTATATTTACTCTTTATATTCCAAGGTGATCTTAAAAAACATTCTTTATGGGTGGTTCCCAATTTCAAGGTAAAGTCACATTTGAGACATTATCTGGATGATGGATCTTAATTATTGATGTTTACATCCAAGATATTCCCCACTAATACCCACTATTTTTTAATTATGTGTTTTTTAATGGTAAAATGAATTTTTAAACACGCTTACATGTTTAGGATGTAATCATGTTATCGGGTATGTCAAATTATTTGATTATTTTTCTAAAATTTTGTTGTATATAAAGAACCCATGTTTCTATCACTAAGAATCCATAGATAATTAATTTTAAAATATGGTTTTTATTATGAAAAGGAATTATGGGTTTTTATGAAATGGGTAGTTTTATTTTATTTAACAATGTTGAATTATGTAATTCATGGCTATGAGTTAAATATTATTATGGATGTTTGATAAACCTAGATAACCCTATTGAATCCCATCTATTATCACTTCAAGGGAAATTGTTTTATCTTTTAATCGTTGATTTTTAACACTTAGAAGTAGAATAAAATATTTGTATTCTCTAGAATAACACCTTTAATTTGATCAGTCACATGATATTAAATATTAGTGATGGATCTAATATTGATACAAATGTGTTGGTGTATGATATAAACTTATCAAAGAATCATATCAATGATGTGACGTGATTACCAGATTTAAATACATTTTATAATTATTTCCATTGCATAAACATTGATTTTAATGAGTAATAATTCTAGATTTTATCTATTTATTCATTTTATAATATTTATCAACAAAGATAAATTGTGGTAAATGATGCAACAACACCCGAATAATCTCATGATCTATGTAACGCATGAAAGAAAGAGGATTTTTATTTCTTTGGTTCTTATCTGAGAAAACTAATATAAAAAAATAAATAAAATTAATGGAAAATAGAATGTAAACCTTGATTTATGATATCAATAGGAAAATTTAAATTAGAATCTAGGGATTGTTATAAGGTTCATCCCCCTAGTGATGACAAAGAGATTAGCACTATATAAAATAGGAAGGACAAAAAAGATTAGAATATCAAAGTCTATATTGGTAAACAATCCTTTGGAAACTCCATCTATTCAATCCAAAATATCAACTTAGAAAGAACCATGTACACCAAATAGATGTTCAATCTATCACACTAGCCTTCATAGATTTAAATCATCAAAATGTTATCAGATAGTTGTTTATCTAATAACCATCTCTTCTAAGATTATGAACTATAAATAGGATGAGATCCCATCTAATAACCACCCAAAAATACATGAGAAAGACCCTTCAAATGATCTATATCCAATCAATACTATCTGATGAAACTCAAACCTTACCACAAGAACTTTTATCTAATAATCTTTGTCTAATGACCCTCTATGATGGATGTCTTTATATTGATCTATATATAAATATACTATATTACTAATCAATTGTAGAAAATCCATCGAGTCTATCTATTTGTATCACTCTATTCACATTATTAAAATTTCATCCATTAATAATTTTCAAACTAGTGGTTCAGAAAAACATTCCAAAACACCAACAATCTCCAACTTTGAAGACATATTCATTATTTTCTTGTTCTTATTTTATCCACATGATCTCAAAATTTTGATAGTTCATGTTGTTTCCTCCATATAATCTAATCATTTGGGTCCAACTAAGTTGCAATATTTAATAATACATTCTTGTACTCTGACCTTTTTAAACATTTCCTCAATATTCTGCTATATAGCCACCTTCAACAGATCCTACACATTATCTTCTAGTAGAGTTCATATAAATTGATACTTTAGGTTAATTTGATTTGTTTAGGTATGAAACACGGGATTGATATCAAGATGGACAGAACTTTAAATATCATAGAATAACATACATTTATGGAATAACTCTCTAAGTTGCTTTAGGAAGCGCATCAACCATATCAACTATTTCCCTAATTCTATAGTAGTAGCATACTTCACTAACATTGTAGATAAATTAACCACTAGAAACAACCATGACATGAAATTAACTATTGTCACACCAAAAGTAAATACCAAATCTGTAATAATTTTTTGTGAGTCCTTGTATCTATAAAAATATGAATCTATAAAATCATTTAAAAATCCATCTTCACCAAAAAAACTTGTATCCCCTTTCCCTTTCATGTATCATAATATTCATTTTATATTATCCTAGTTTTTAATTATAGGATTTAACAAGAAATATCTAACAAATACCACTGAAAAATCAATATCTATTTAAGTACAAAGCATTCTAGGCATCAAACTCCCTACAGGTGAATCATTAGGAACATTCCTTGTGTCATGAACAACATGATTCAATTATGGTTCCAAAGTATTTTAAATTTTAAAGTGTATGATGGGAGGGTATAGATAGGATATCAAATGATCATTCAAAATCATTCGATGATATTCTTAATGTATTTAATCTTAGAAAAAATCAAAAAACTTTCTTTCTTATCTCTCTCAATCCTCATCCACAAGATATTCATAATTTTAACAAGATTTCTTTTCTCAAACCTTCTCAACATATTCATCTTCATTTTCTCTCTTTGATGGGACTTTGTTCCATCAATTAATATATCATTCACATACAACTATATTATAATAAATTTCCCATCATCCCATTATTTTATCATAATAATGATCAAAATCACAATGACTAAAAGATACTTAATGAATAAGGTTTTGAACTTTCTATTACACTTTATATTGACATAAACACAATATTTAAACATAAAAAGAAAATCCTCCTTCTGATGAACTTTATAACCCTTGGAAAAAACTATTCCAATTTATTCCTCCAAATCCCCATGATGAAATCTAATTATTTACTTTGATCTACTCCATGTACAGATCATTGGACGCAACAATGATAAAATATATCTAAATGGTTTTGTGATTCAACATTGATGAGATGATTATAGAAATTTAGTTTCTTCATTATACTAAGAAACATTCACCATCAACCCTTATTTATTTCTATTAAATATATCTTCTTTCACTTTCAAATGTAAAACCCTTTTTTATAATTCCCTCTTTAATTCTAGTAGTTTGGTCAACTCAAAATTAGTATTGAGATTTAAGGAATTTATATCCTCTTTCATGGAAAACTCAACTATTTATAATCTTTGCGAGTATATTTTTACACAGGTTTTCTATTTCCCCTAATTTCATTTGATGAAATAAATTCACATCACCAATAAACATCTAAACTATTTTACTAATAAGAGTTGATCTCCACATAATAACCTTAGGTTATTCTATTTGAAGTGCTATATTCGATAGTCATTCCTTGATTCTTCCTCTATCTATTACATATATGTCCCAACACTCTCTACCTTGTACCAATCTTTCTAATGATAGTATTTTCAGTCATCATCCATCCTGAAATGGTAGTTAGAATTTACACTACATGAATATTTTATATCTGATCATTCTCTATATCAAAGAATGGATATGGGAGCCCCAACCTCTAATAATTCCCTTGAAGCTTTTAGACTAATAGTTCATCTAATAACCACTATTTTATCACGCTAAAATTTGATAGTTGAAATTTATTTAATTTTATCCATCTATAATTTTTTATCGTTCCAATGTAATTATTCATTAAATAAAAAATACTAGGTCTGGATTAATTGTGTCTTTTCATCATCTTATAGGTAAAACCCTAATTTCCAATTACCATAATCAGTAAGAAAATACAATTTCTATTTCTTCCCCAACATAACTATATATTTATCCCCGATTTTTATATATTCAATGCTTTTAAATATTTTGAGATAACCTACCTCTAGACTCTTACCTGACTAAATTTCATAGGATTCTTATGTCCCATTTTAGAAGACAGTGTAACACCCCCACGATTCCAAGGTACGTTTCTCTTTGAATAATACAATAATTTGTGATGTACACAATTTCGAGTTCTAACACACCACGACCAATCAAACTACCAATTATGAATACTAATACTCAACTTTTATAATTTTAAAAATTTTATTTTTCCAAATGGACTTTATTTTTGGATTTGGAATATCAAAATCATTTTAGGGTGGATTTTTGGTATTTTTTAGAAAACATTCAACTTTTGATGAATAGTGAAAAACAATGCATTGTTGTTTAAAACTGAAATATTTTTAAATAATCAGTTTTTTTAGTTTATATTAGGTAAAAATAGATACACAATACCTATATATTTTCAATGTAATTCATTGGAGTCATTTTATAATAATATTATATATATAAATAAAATTAGAACTTTTTACCATCTTTTACCCACCTTCTATGCGCATTTTCAAATTTGCATAAAACGTAATTTTTCCACATTAGTGAATTGAATTTCAAAAATCAGAGAGACACAGTTGACATCAGTAAGTAAAATGTTTTTTAATAAAATGAAAATTGTTTTTGGTGAAAAGTAACTTTTGACTTTTATTTACCACAGTTAAAAGATAACATGGTAATTTAAGGTAAGAAATGTTAATATAATTACCCTAACACATATCTTAATTCTATTGGATAATTTTATTTCAACCAAAATCAACATTTTGAATAAAATATTATCCTTTTTTTCCACTTGGATTAGATTATGACATTTATAATTATTTTATTTAAAGAAGAGTTAAAAGTTTTAAATTCAAAGTTTAATAACTAAACCATTTTTAATATTGGGTTATACATAAGATAGATTTGACTATAAATTTTAATTAGAAAGCTAAAAATGTTTCTTAATAATGGTATTTTATTTATAATTTTATACATTAAAAAGTTAAACTTATTTATGAAACAATAATGATGCAATAATTACCTTATTAAACAAAATTAAAATAATTGATATTTTAAATATCCAAATTAATATAAACTGATACTTATGATGAATTCCAATAATTTTCTATTTTAATATGAAAAGACAGGGTTTATTAAATAAATTTTTTATAAGTGATAAAGTTGTTATGACTTTCACACAAAAATTACCAAATAGTGTCAAAATAGACATAAATGAGTTTTTAAAACAAATACTATATTATTCATTGATATAATATTCATAAAAATATAAGGTTAGACCAAGGAACTTTTATAAGGTTATACAGATCAATAATGAATTACTTGGGGTTATCTTGGATTTTCTAGTATGTTTATCAACCATTTATTATAATAATAAATGAAGACAAGGTAAAAGTTAAACTATTTAACGAAGAGTTAAATCTAAAAGATAAGGTTAATAAGGTGAACTAAACCTATATAAAACCTATTGGTTGAAAGTTTTTCAACCCTCCCTACCTTATCCACGAAATAAAACATTTTTTATCCATTATTAACAAAATATGATTGTATAATAAAATAATATTTCATGTTTTTTCAAAATTGACCATCACCTCTCTTATAAAAGGGTACTTCCCATTCCCTCAAAATCAAACATCCAATGCCATTTGTCGTGGCCAAAACCTGCTCAAATATCCCTTCAAATACCCTAATTTCATCCTAGGGGCATTTATTTTATCATTATACAACTTAAGGAGCCTTTTTGATCAAATAAAGCGGAAACACCTAATGAAGAGTTAATAATTTCACCACCCTTTTCAAAGTTATTTTCTTATTCCCCTTCCTCTTTATTTGTTGTTTCCACACCCAAATAATAACTCCTATAAATTATACATACTATGATGTTATTATAAATATGGTATAAACATATTAATTATTCTATTCATCCTATGAATGAAAAGTCATCATACGTGTGTACGTACGGCCTACTGTCCCCACGTCATGGTGTAGTTTATTATTCAAACACGTCATTATTTGGATGGGTATAATAATGAGTATAACTGATATAAATAATAAATATAACATTTGAATGATTCTGTATATATGATCTACCATCCAATTACATAGTATTTCACCATCAATATAATGTTATTTTCACTTGTGTGTATGTACGGATTACCGTCTCCATGAATGAGATGAGATTCATTCCCCATCGTAATCATTCAAGAATAATTTTCATTTTATGATTAAATATAATTTTTAAGAACTTAATATCATTTGGGATATTAATCAAATATATCATATCCATAAAAAACATAACTTACATAACAAAACATATAAATAAAACGAATTAGTTAAGACCCGAATCAATGATACTACTGAAATATTATTAACTAAGAAATATTTGAATATCATATATGATATCATATTTATGTTTGTATTTCTTTTATAATTTATTAAAAATGATTTAAATATAATACATGAGGTTAATATACCCACTATCAATTAAAAAATCAAGGTAAGGGATAATTCTACAACCTCTTCATTAACTGAGGTTGTTTATATGTGAGTATATATTGGGACATCTTTATCATCAACATCCATGTTTCTTAAAAATGTATTTCAAAACAATTTTAATATTTCCTATACTATGGGAAAATCAATTATAACCTTTTTTAAATTTTATAAGATGTTTATAAAGGAATCATTCCGTCGTTTTCCAAACAATATCCTTTATGACCTTTTTGATAAAATTAAGGAATGCATTATTTAACTTATACGTGGAGTGTGTCTATTTTTCACCATTATAACACCTTAAAAGATTCCATTACAAGTTTATAAGAATATTTTCATAATAAATTTTTTCTTTTTAAATTACATCACTTTTTAATGATTTTAAAATATAAAGAGATATTTCTCTCAAATAGTTTTGATCTCATTTATGTCAACATCCATAGTTGCATTTTACGCTTGTTTGAAGTTCATTTATTATGATACCATCTTCCTTATTGTATTGAATATTTTGTGATATGTATGATTTTGAATGTGATATTTTTATACCATTAATTGTTTCCGGTTATATTATTGACATTTCATAAGCTAGTTTTAATGTTAATGTTTATAATATGTTTCAAGATTTTCATATGAGGAATGCATTGGACTTAGTAATTGATAGTTGTAGCCCCGCTATAGCTCCTTATTTCATTAGTAGGTTTCATTAAAAAAACTTGTGTCTTGGCACATGGCATTGACAAAATCTTATTTTTAGTCTTGGCATGATTCGTTGACTATGTGGTTATGATGTCCGGAAATATGCATTCCATCATTATGAAATTGGAAATTGATATTAAATGTGATTATTCTACTAGTAGAATATCCATGGGTATAAGTAAATGTCATTATTTGATTTATCTTTTCCATATTATACTGAAATTTATGTTTAAAAGTCTTGTGTTTTTGTCTTATACATTTCCTTAAATGTTTATGCTTATTTATGAAAGCTTCTTCTATATTTTTTTCTGTACTGAGCACCTAGGCTCACCCCATTCTATGTTTTATTATTCCTATGATGTGAATATGTTTTTTATAATAGACCTAGGGATATAGTCTATGGGATATGAATGTGTAAAAAGGAGACAAAATGTTTTTTCATTTCATAATATAATGTAGAACTAATATTTGTATCTAATACATCAAAGGCTACTATACTTATCTGCCATTCCAGACATGATTTACTTGTATCATTCCAATATTATGTAATAATTCACTGACTCTGGGTAGCTGGGGTTGGGGATTTATAGTTGGTATTAAAGAAATTTTAGTAGAAACATGGGAAAGTAGATTTAGAACATCACTGATTAGAAAACATTACCCTAAGAGTGACATTAATGATTAGTATAGAAGAACTTCCATGAATTTTGTTAATGTAGATATTTAGCGTGTTTTCTGAGAAATAAATCTATGTCTGGATATGAGAAGGTAGGGGCAGCTCTGGAACATATGTACCTAAGAGTGAAAACTCCGACAAGGAGTTTCGGTCTTGACCAGGGTATCCAAGTACACCACAATGGGCCTTGGTGCACTATTGGTTACGACACTCCCTGGGGATATTTATAGAATAATTAATATTTTCATGAAAAACTATTATGATGGATTTATGAAAATATACCTCCTCAAAGAAAATATTTTTATGATTATGGATTAAATGAATAAAATGTTTAATTTATGTTATGTGTTTTACAAGTTTGGAATTTTATATTGCAATTCATATACTATTCTAATGTATGCCATTGTATAGAAATGGAACCAACTAGAATGAATAGAAACTGTATCAACGCACATAATCCATGTAGGGATTCCCCTACAACTCAAGATAATTATAGTGGAGTTGGTGGTGCAACTAGTGTTGATCAACTTATCACCATACTGGGACAACTCACTCAGGTTATGAATAATAACCTTACCCATATGGAGAACCTTGATCCATAATGTGGAGGATCAATGTTAGACCGTTTAATGAGGAAACAACCACCATCATTAAATGGGACTAGAAATCCATCTATAGCTGAGTAATGGATAAGTTCTTTAGAGAAAATATTTTATGCTTTAGGGAGTAGCAAAAGATAAAAATTTGTCATGGAAGTTTATCTCCTCATAGGAGATGAAAATCATTACTGATCATTAATTCAAAACTAGAGGGAGGATGAAGAAGTATCAAATACGTAATAGAGGAATTTTAAAGTGCTTTTCATAGAAAAATACATTCCTCGTGACCTTCGAGCAGATATGGAAAGATAATTTCTGAGTCTGAGGGTAAAGGAGCATAAGAATTTCACAAAGTATGAGGCTACCACTATAAAGATGACAAGTCATACAACAGATTATATACATATCCCAAGACATAATATTGATTTATTATTTAATGGTTTAAAACCATTTCATTATGGACCATTACTCTCACAATCCTTCTCATAGTACTAAGATATTGTCACTTGCACTATCAAGACAAAATTGAAATTCTCAAAGACTTATGACTTTAAAGAAAATAAAGAGAAGAAGATATCTTCTAAACACTCTAGAAATGGAAATAAGGGGAAGAATGAAAAGGTTTATTTTCCATCTTGTAGAAAATGTGTGAAGAAACACTCTTGTATATGGCTGAAGGTAATAGGATTCTGTTACAAGTGTGGTGAAAAGGGCAACCAAACTCGTGATTACAAAGGAAAGAAAGAGGATGTCAACGTTGAATGCTAAAATTGTAGTGAAATGGTGAATTATGCAAATGAATTTCCTAAGTGCCAAAGAAACATACCTCCTAAAAGGACAAGGGAGGAAGGATAGGTTTATGCGATCACTACTGCTGAGGTTGAATTTCTAAAAGATATGGTGGAAGGTTATTTAATGGTTTCTAAAAATTTCACATGTTCTTTATTTGATCCTGGATCATCGCATTGTTTCATATCATCATAGTTTGATAATAAAATTAAATATTTCCAGTTTTTTTATCATGGGAGTTGTAGTCAAAACTCCTAAGGGAAGAATCATTACTACATTTTTTTGTGAATCAGTTCCCAATAGGGCATATAAATGTTCTTTATCTACTGATCTCATCATCATACCCATAATTTAACTTGATATAATCCTCAGTATGGAACGTCTTTCAGACCATGAGGAAAAAAATTATTGTAATAAGAATGAGGTTTCAATTTTTTATGATGGTAAGGAGTAACTTAACGGTAGAGCAGAAACATCACCACCTGATTCTTATATAGATCCACACCAAGTAGCTCTAATAAATTCAATAATTAGGGAGGAAGAGAATAAAATAACTTTGGTTGAGGAAAAGAATTTTCGAATAGAGGGCGTACCTGTTTTACAAGAATATGTTGTTGTGTTTTCAGAGGATTTACCTGGACATCGTCCAGAATGAGAAATTGATGTTTCCATTGATTTAATTCCTGGTTCATGGACCATATCAAAGACCCCTTATATAATGGCCATTGTGGAATTATTGTATCTAAATAAAAAACTAGAGAAATTGAATAATAAAGAATGTATTTTCCCTAATGTTTCTACATGGGGATCCCCTATTCATTTTCTTAAGAAGAAAGAAGGATCTATGAGGTTGTGCATGGACTTTAGGGAGATTGATGATATGACAATAAAAAACAAGTACCCTTACCTCGCACTGATGATTTATTTGATCAACTTCGTGGAGCACAATATTTTTCAAAGATTGACCTTCGATCTACATATCATTAGTTGTTTATGAAGAAGGAAAACATTCTGAAGACCTCATTTCGTACCAGGTATGGGCATTACGAGTTTATATTAATGCTTTTTGGACTGACTAATTCACCCTCTATTTTCATGGATCTAATGAATATAGTTTTCAAATAATAACATGATGAATTTGTAGTATTATTAATTGATGATATATTTGTATAATAAAAAATATACGAAGATCACAAAATCACATGTCCACTATTCAGAAAACCCTAAGAAGAAATGAATTATATGGGAAGTTTAGATGGTGTAAATTCTGGATTTTGGAAATTTCATTTATTTTCCATATTTTCTCTAAGGATGGAATCTATGTCGATCATATAATTACCAAGGAAATCCAAGAATGGGCAGAACCGATGAGTATAACTGAGGTACATAGTTTTATTGGTTTAGCATGTTATTATCCGAATTTCATCCATAATTTTCCCTGATTAGAAAACCCATTATCCAAGCTCACACATAAAGGGGGTAAATTTTTTTTGACAGAAGAGTGTGATTTTTTTTTTGAAGATCTGAAGAGAAGATTAGTCAGTGCTCTTATCTTGACTCTACTATTGGTGAATGACGGGTTTTTTATTTATAGTGATGCTTAAAAGAAAGGACTTGGTTGTGTCCTTATGTAGAATTATGGGGTTATTACTTATTCATCATGACAGCTAAATATTAATGAAAAAAAACTATCCCACTCCTAATCTTGAGTTAGCATTTATAATATTTTCTTTGAAGATATTGAGAAACTATCTCTATGGCGAAAAATGTGAGATATATATACTGATCAAAAGATTATGAAGTATATTTTATCACAAAAAGAACTCAACATGAGGAAAATGAGGTGGCTCGAAATACTCAAGAATTATGATTGCACTATACACTACCTTTCGGGGTAGGAAAATAAGGTGGCAGATACTTTGAGAAGAAAACTCATGGAGTTTTGAACAAGATGAGATTTGAAAGGGATATTATGTTCATGGATATAGTAAATATTTATATGGGAATAATAATGGAAGGTGAAACATCAATACTTTTTAAAATGGTTCCCAAAACTTCTTTAATGGAAATGATACATAGTTCTCAGACTGATGATGAGGAGTTTCAAAAGATAATTAAAGCTGGGAATTATGGGAGATTGATTGAATTCATATGTGAAGAAGGAATTTTGTAATTTGGGAAAAGACTTTGTCTTCCCAAAATCTAAAAATGGTATTATTGGATGATTCTCTTGGATCCAACATCACAATAAATCATAGTAGCACTAAGATGTATAGATATTTAGAGGAACGTTTTTGGTGGGACAACATGAAGAGATAGATTGATGATTATGTGTCAAGATGTATTGTTTGTCAACAAGTGAAAGTTGGAAGACAACATCCTAGAGGAGTCATGAAACCTCTTTCCATACCTGAGTAGAAATGGGATAGTATTACAACGAACTTTGTCATGGGACTACCAAAGTCTCCTAGAAGGAATGATGCAATATGGGTCATTGTTTATCATCTTACCAAGTCAGCACATTTTCTTGCTATAAGAGAATATTTAACACTTGAACATTTAGTAATACTATATATTAATGAGGCTATAAGTCTTCACAAAGTACCCATGTCGATTATTTCCGATTGTGATCACCGTTTAAAATAACGATTCTAGAAAAGTATTCAGAAGGCCCAAGATACCGAACTTCATTTAAGCACTGCCTGAAACCCTCAAACTAATAGAAAATCAGAACAGACTATTCAAATCCTATAAGACATGTTGAGATCTTTCTCACTTGAATTTCAAGGTATGATGGAAAAATATTTACCTCTGGTAGAATTTTCATATTACAATAGCTTCCATTCAAGTATTCAAATGGTACCATATGAAGCGTTATGTGGAAATAAATTTCGCACACCAACATGTTCGGATGATGTTGGTGAAAGAAAACTCATAGGCCTATAACATTTGGAGGAAAAATGGAAAAGGTGAAGGTTACCCAAACCCACATCAAAGTATCTCAATGTATGAAAAATAGTTATGCCGATAAACCAAAAAATATATTTGGAATTTCAAATAGGACATAATGTTTTCTTGAAGGAATCTCCATAGGAGGGTGTTATAGGATTTAGTAAGAAGGGAAAATTAAGTCCCAGGTTCATCGGGCCTTTCAAAATTCTAGAAATAATTGGAGTTATAGCTTGTTGTTTGGAAATGCCGCCAACTCTCTCCAAAGTTCATGATGAGTTCCACGTATAACTGTAAAAAAAATACAAGCCTGACCTAATGCATGTAATCACCACAGAAGAAATATAACTAAAACTCGACCTTTCTTATTGCGAAGGGCATATTATAATTATTGATATTAGAGATTATGTGTTAAGAAACCGGACGACAAATCTTGTGAATGTTTAATGGAGAAACCAAAAGATGGAAGCAGCAATGTAGGAACCCGAGAAACTTATGATGAATAACTAACCAAATGTTTTTTAATGCATTAATATTCTATAAATTTTGAGGATGAAATTATTTGAATTAGGGAATAATTTAACACCCCAATCTTCCACGGTATGTTTCTCTTTGAGTAATTCAATAACATGCGTTGTACGCATCATTGAGTTCTAACACACCACGACCAATCAAACTAGCAGTTATGAATAGTAATACCCACTTTTTGAAATTTAAAAAATTTTATTTTTCAAAATTGACTTCATTTTTGGTTTTAGAATATCAAAATTAACTTAGGGTGAATATTTGGTATTTTTTTGAAAATGTTCATGTTTTGATGAATAGAGAAAAACAGTGTGTTATTGTATAAAACCGACTTTTTATTTAAATAAGTAGTTATTTTATTTAAATTTATATTAGGTAAAAATAGATATATAATACCTATATATGTTCAATTTAATAAATTGGAGTAATTTTATAATAATATTAGATATATTAAATTTTATTTAACTTTTTAACGCCTTTTACCCACCTTCTAGGCGCATTTGCAAGTTTTTATAAAACATAATTTTACCACTTTTGTGAATTAAATTAAAAAAATCCCATAAAAACGGTTGAAATCAGTATGTAAAATGTGGTTACATAAAATAAAAATAAATTAGATGAATAGTAACATTTGAATTTTATTTACGATGGTTAAAAGTAAATAGGATAATTATAGGTAAAAAGTGATATTATAATTACCCAAAAACATGTCCTAATTATATTGGATAATTTTATTTCGACCAGAATCAACCTTAATAATAAAATATGATACTTTTGGTCTACTTGTATTAGATTAGGAAATTTATTATTATTTTATTTGAAGAATAGTTAAAAGTGTAAAATTCAAAGATTAATAACTAAACAATTTTTAATATAAGGATATACATAAGAAAAATTAGACTACAAATATTCAATAGAAAGATAATAATATTTCCCAATAATGATATTTTATTTATAATTTTCAGACATTAAATAATTAAATATATTTATGACACAATGATGATGCAGTAATTATCTTGTTAATGAATAATTAAAATAATTGATATTATAAATATCCATATATAAGTAAATTGAGTCTTTTAATGAATTGAACTAATTTTCTAAGTTAATATGACATGTTAGGGTGTATTAAATGAATTTGTTCGAAGTGATGCAGTTTTTATGACTTTCACAAATACAAAATACCAAATCGTGTCAAAATTGTCATAAATCAGTTTTTAAACAAATACTGTATTATTAATTGATATAATTTTATTTAAAATTTATGGTTTGTCCAAAGGAATTATAAATGGCTAGATATATCAATAATTAACAACTTGGGGTTCCCTTGTCTTTTTATTCTATGTTTACTGTCTGTTTATTATAATAATACAATAATAAATAGTAAATGGTAAACTATTTAACTAATATTTAAATCTAAAAGATATGGTTAATAAGGTGACCAAAACCATTATAAAACCTATTATTTGAAGGTTTTTCGACCAATCCCCACCTTAACCTCTAAATAAATCATTTTGGATCCATTATAAACCGAATATGATTGTATAATAAAATAATATGTCAAGATTTTCCTAAAGTGACCCTCACCTCTCATATAAAAGGGTACTTCCCCATCTCTCAAAATTAATCCTCCAATGCAATTTGGATGGGAAAAACCCTGATTTAATATACTCCCAATTACCCACCTTCAAACGAGAGTCATTACATTGATCAAAATCCAAACTAGGGATCCCTTTTGATCAAATCAAAAGGAAACGGCCGAAGAAGAGGAAATAATTTCACCTCCTTTTTCAAAGTTCTTTTCTTCTTCCACATCCTCTTTCTTTGTTGTTCACATAACAAAATAATAAATCCAGTACCTTATACATATTTTTGTGTTATTATAAATATTATACAACAATATTAATTACTCAATACATCTTTTGAATGAAAAGTCACCACACGTGTGTACGTACGGCTTACCGTCTACACATCGTGGTGTAGTTTGTTATTCAAAGACATCATTATTTGGATGGGTATAATAATGAGTATCACCGATGTAAATATTAAATATAACATGTTAATGATTTTTTATATATGATATACCATCCAATTACATATGACTTCCTCCATCAATATATTGATATTGTCGCTCGGGCGTACGTACGGATTACCGTCTCCACGAACGCGATGAGATTCATTACCCATCGTAATCTTTCAAAAATAATAATTTTATAATTAAAAATCATGTTTAAGAACATAATTACATTATTTATATGAATCAAATACATCCTATCCATAATAAACATAACTTAAATAACATAACATATAAAGGAAAATTAACCAGTTAACACCCGAAACAATATACTACTAAAATATTATGAACAAATCAATATTATAAGGTCATATATGATATCATATTTATGTATTTGGTTCTTTTATAATTTAATAACAATGATTTAAACATTATACAGGTGGTTAACATACCCTCGGTCGAGTAAAAGTTCAAGGTAATGGTTAATTCTATAATCTATTCATTATCTGAGGTTGTTTTTACGTGAGTATCTATTGGGACCTCTTTAACATCAACATATGTGTTTCTTAAAAATGTAATTCAAAATTTTTTTACAATTTCCTAAACTATTGATTAATGTAATTTATTCCATTTTTTGACTTCTTATTATATGTATATAAAAGAATCATTCAATAGTTTTCCAAACAAGTCCATTTTCGACCATTTCGATAAAATTATGGAATGGATGTTTTTTTAACATAAATGGAGGGTGCGTCTATTTTCCACTGTTGTAACACCTTCTAATATTCCCTTACCAGATTATAAGAAAATTTTCAAAATAAATTTTTTCTTTTAAAATTACTTTACTTTTAAATGATTTTAAAATACAAAGAGATATTTTTCTCAAATAGTTTTGATTTCATCTTTGTCAACATCCTTGGTAGGATTTTACGCTTGTTTGAAGTTTATTTATTACGATACTGTCTTCCATATTGTATTGAAGGTTTTGTGATATGTTCAAATGTGGATTTGATATTTTTATACGATTTATTGTTTATGGTTAATTTATTACATTGCTTATGCTAGTTTTAATACGAATGATTATGTTATGTTTCAACCTTTTCATATGAGGAATACATTGGACTTAGTAAGTGATTGGTGGAGCCCACTATAGCTTCTCAATGCATTGGTAGGTCTCATGAGACAAACTAGTGTCTTGGAAAAAGGCCTTCAAAAAATATTATTTTTATTCTTGGCATGAGGCCTTGACTATGTCGTTATGATTTCCGGCATTATGCATTCCATCATTATGAAATTCACTATTGATATTACTTGTGATTATTTGATTAGTAGAATATCTAGGTGAATAAGTAAAAGGCATTATTTGATTTATCTTTACCATATTATTATGAAATTTAACATTAAATGGTTTTTGTTTTAGTATTATACAATTCCTTAAATGATTATGCTTATTTATGAATGTTCCATCTATATTGTTATCCTTGCAGAGAACCTAAGATCATCCCTTTATATGTTTTATTTCTCCTAGGATGGGACGAAGTATATTATGTCTGACCTATAGAGATAATCTAAGTGAGATGAATGCGTAAAAAGGAGACACAATGTTATTTTTTCTCATTTCATAATGTAATGTAAAACTTTTTTTTGTATCTAATACTTCCATAGTTGCTAAACTGATCGGTCTTTTAGGGCGTCATTTCCTTGTATCATGCCAATGTTATGTAATAATGAACTGACTCTGGGTAACTAGGGTCGGGGTGTTACAGTTAGACTTTTTTCACCAATTAAGTTATTATATTCAAATAATCTATCCCAATTATGTTAGGAATGCCCATGTAAAGCCTCATACTCTATAATTTCTCTATCAGTCTCTAATTCATAATCTCAGCTACTCAATATTGTTCTGGAGTTCCCAAAACTATATTCTTAGGCCTGATTCCCTTATTTTTATTATAGATATGAAGCTTCTGTTTTGTGTTTTCCTTGAAATTTTTTATTTCCAGACATATTAACATTCTTTTACACTCATTCTTAAACAAAAAAATTACACTAAATAAAAAAAACATATTTTCCCCATAAAGTTAACCTAGACCTTATGAATACAATAATCAATTATGTTTATAATGTACAGTAATTCTCAATATGATTGAATTAGGGCTGGACCCCATACATCATAATGAATATGTTCTAATATTTGATTCATTGGCTTCCCACTCTCTGATTTTAAGGAAGCCATCTTTTTTTAAATTCAACTCTCATATCTTCAATGGTTTTTTCTTCTTAATTTATGTTTAGAATTTTCTGTTAGAACATTTATATTCATCACAATAATCAGAAAAAACCTACAATGTCATTTTTCTTGATGTTTTGATAATTTTTCTATTATAGATAAAACTCCATAACTATATATTATATGATATAAGGCTGCATTATTAACCCTTTCAAAAATCACTATGGATGATTTTTTAATCATGTAAACTCCATTCATAATATTTGTTCCCAAACAAAAATCATCATGTTGTCTCAATTATATATCGTTATTCTAGAGACCATTAATGATTCCAATAACATTCATTATCAATAAACATACACTATTAATTATAATGTTAAAATAACCTTTACCAAATATATCATGAGATTCATTATCTTCTAGAGTCAGTATTCCCAAGATTCTTAGTACATAATCGACCATGAAGCTACACTCATCATTTTAATGAAATAATACCCCTAATTAAATAACTTATGAATCATATGGAATGATTATCCTTAGTAGCAAGTTTGATCTTCTATCCATTTTACTGGATAAATTTTTTATATAAAAGAATAATATGTTTTATAGTTCTTACAATTATTCTATACATTCCCCTTATTCCCAAAAAAAACTAACATGTCAGAATTGAACAATTTTATTCCCCTTGACATCTTATTTAGGACATATCATTTGAATATTTATTCTTTTTATGGTCTATTTTTTTATTTGATGGTCCGTGTCTTGTACTATTGGGATCACTTCCAAATTGATATTGAACTTCCATTTGACTCAACTACCTATTCAAGATAAATTTTTGAATGTCATAAATTAAAAGATATTACTTCCCAATAGATTTTCTCACAATTGTCACCATAATATCCATTCTATATGGATTTTGGGATATAGGAATTAAATCACAAACACCATCTATGAATGTTACCTTCATTGAATTGATCTTCTATTCGATCATGTTCAATTCATTCATATGACCAGTTGTGGGCCTTCTATTTGATAATATCATGTAGATCAATCTTCACATCATGGAAACTATGTTAAGACTATTTTCATTTTTAATGATTTATGCCAACACATTCATACCCACAATAGAATTTTTAATGTTTACAATTTTGAACAAAACATTTTGAGCTAGAGACATCCTAATTATAGCTAAATCCATCCTATCCAACACAACCATTCCATTTTGTCCTTTTTATCAGCAAGCTTATTAGAAATAGGAGTATCAAGATCCTTCTGTATAAAAATATTCTCCAACATCATTCTCCAGAAGTAATAGTTTGTTCCATAAAACATATCAATTTGAACTTTTCATTCCTCATGATTCATTCTTCTAATAATAGTAATCCTACTAAAATCAAATAAATATCAATAGAAAATTATAAGCAACCTGAGTGTTGTGAGTGATGTAGATCCAATACATATATACAACATATTGGGAGTGAACCCTTAAATAATCAATCTATTTGGTCCAAAAGTTATACCTGGAAATCATCATACCCACTAGAAAATCATCAATCTGATTTTTCCTATCCACATGACACGAAAGATCCAAAATTTTATAAAATATATGATAGTCTAATAACCACTACATCCAAGATTTTTAAATAGAAAATGGATGATATCTCACCTAATCACTACCCCAAACTCCATGATAACACCTCACAAAAAACTAAAAAATGGGAATTTTGATTTATGTGATTAATAAAAATTTACTACATCCATGGGAGAAAACAGTGGATATATCTCATTTCAGGAGATATAAATGAATAGAATATAGTCACACACATAATCTCTAATTTTGGGTCTCCAAAAATTAATTCATAAACTGCCTCTATTCATACACTCAGTACATTATATATAACCCTTTAGATATGGGCCCCCATATCTCTTTATATATGTCTATATCTAGTCAACTAATTTCACCGACCACTGAGATTCATGGTCAAAAACCTATTTACTAGTGAAACTATAGATACAATGTTAAACCATATGTAGAATCTTTCATATCTAGTAACTATGTAAAATATCAAATGCATAGAGTTTCCTCTATCAATGAACACTATATATGTGAAAGTCTCGTCAGATGATCTTTATCTAATCATCACTCTATGATTATGTTGAATACATAATATAAGAACTTATATCCAATCATATATGTCTAAAGACTCTTTCTGATATAATTATATCAATTGAACTACCTGGTGATCTTCACCATTACTTATCAACTAAAAACATTCATATATTATGTCTTTTGATCTCATTCCAATCACATTGGTCTAATATCCTCTATTTAGAATGCTCAGTCTGGTGAATCCAAATAGATTTCCACAAACCCCACTATCCCAAATAATCATATCTTACTCTATAGTGAATTATCCTCTATAAATGATGGATAAGAGTGATTTTATAGATATTTACACAGTAAAGTTCTTTATTTTTCCATGTATACTATGGGATTATTTTATCTAATACATAGTACTTATTTCCCTTTACTTGGTATGGCTATTTTATTAACATATACATTGAGTCTTTTCTCGAAATTCTATGGAGAGGTGTACCTTTGAGTATTATGTTTAATGGAGTTAGAATCAGAATTTTTTGTGGTCGGTATCTCGTGACATGGCCCAAATATTTATGGTTTGTCCAATATTCCTTGCCCATATTTTATTCACTTTGTGAGCCCCATCAGTTCTTTTTGGATTAGATGCATACTTTTGTCTACTTGAATAATTTATATCCCAATTAATTATTCATCCAAAAAAAGAAAATTTTGAGATTTTTGTATCTTTTTATCATGTTTTCATCAAATGAGTTTTAATTATATAATGAGTGAAACGTCCATTATATTTGGATAATAAAACCCTTGAGTAATTTAATTCACCAGTATAAGGTTAAAAATTTCAAAATAGAAGATTGTGTGATCACACCCCCAAAAAACATCCTTTATACTTTTGGCGAAGGACATGTATCCTAATAAAATTCCATTAATAAATTATACGTGATAGAACATCAAGTGTTATATTGTAATTCAATACACCATGTATCATTAATGAAATCAATTTTCTTATTCTTCTTCTTCTATAACATTAAATTTTTTACAAATTCATTCACTCTCTCATATAAAATGTTTCAACCTACCATAATCAGCAATCATCTCAACTCACTCCAAGAACATATAAAAGTTTATTTATTCTAATTTAATATAGTCCATGTGATCATACAATATTCTTATTGAGATCCATTGTTTTATACTAGTAGAAACTACTGTGTCACCCAAGAGGAATTACAAAAGGTTGTTTTGAGGTTCAAGGGTTTGTAGGATTTGGTGTATAAAAATCAAATGAAGGAGATGAGTTTCTATTCTATTAGATTAAATGGATTACAAAATTAATAAAAATTTCTAAATGAATTTACATACTCAACCACTCACAAATTTCATCACTTCTAAATCCATATAAACTTTTGTTCCTTTTGTGTGGGTCAAACCAAGAAGAGAATAATAATGAGTAAACATCTTATTTTATATATTTTTTATTTTAATCTACTTATTTTTACTTTTTTATAGACTATTATGAATTTATAAAATACTCTTTAGAGATAAATAAAACTTGTATATAGTAAATATGGAATATGTCTTGTGAATACTCTACCAAAAATATATGTAAGAACCCTTTATTTCAATATATAACAATGATTATTTTCTCTTGAAGTCCCTTGAATACACCATCAACCCTTAACATGCTTAAAATATTATAATAATGTAAACAGTAAATGGGTAAGTAAGGTTAAGTATATATTATAACATGGATATGTATTCCATGTTCTCTAATGTTTAAGAAGGTTTAAATGTCTTGGTTTCCCAAATTGGAGGATAATTGAATAGAGGGGTTTTAAATAAATGATAAGCTAAATAATAAGTGATGAACACTTGAGTATTATGGTATCATACAAAATCAAGGAAAGTTATAGATTTCCAATAGGACTTGATACTCTTAGAAGAACTGATTGAAATGATGAATGTGTAACAAAGATATAAAATATCTCTCGACAAATGGAATAAATATATTTGATAGTTCTAATGAGATATATATTTTTTATAAATCAATTAAAATGAAAAAATAATTTAACAATCTAAAATTCCAGAAAAGGATTCCATATCAATATTCATTTGAAATTAATTTCCCAAAAAAAGGTATTTTCTACCCCATTAACTCATATATTTAAAATTTAATAGGGTATTCGATATCCAAAATAACTTTCCAAAACATATAAATAATCAACCTATACAAAGTAATACACAGTGTGTGTCTTTATTTAAAAAATAAAATGAATGATGAGTGGGCCATAAGGAATTGAAACTAGGTATTTTGGACCCTATGATGTAAATCTACTAGTCCTACCAAATAAAATAGTGGGTTAATATTTATTCTTATATTATTTTAATACTTAAGAAAAATGTCACACACCATTTATGAAAACTATAAACCCACTACACAATGTGGTTTTTCTAAAATATTAAATCCTAACTATCCAATTCCACCCTCCCCCACACATAAATATTACATTTCCATAAATGTAGGAAACATAAATATGTACACTAGTAAATAAATGTAGGGTGAATGGGAATATTCATTAGTGGTTTCATATGTGGAATAAATTATATGTAATTCATCTATTTTATGTTTTAAAAAACATTTTAGAATGTTTTTTATGTAATTTCCCATTGGAGTTAAACATTCATCTACTCTGCTCATAGAACAACTCTACTAAACCCAAAGGATAAACATTAATAAAACTAAATGATTGGGACATTGGGAATAAATATTTCTTAGGTGAATATTTTTCCATGAATTGTACATGAGGATCATCTCATAAATATGAAACATCTTCTCATGAATCATTTTGACATGGAGATTCCTTTTCTTCCTTATATTGATTAGAGTGTTCTCATATACATCGGAACAAATTTATTCCAACTATGGAATAGATAAATTTATATGTGAAACTCTATTTGAGGGATTTATATTAAATTGTTTCAAATCAAAGTATTAATGGTGTTCTACCTTCATAAAAAGATGTTAAGACTTTCTAAACACAATCCTTAAAAATGGCATTCTGATTGTTGTTTTGATTTCTTTACACCATGCCCAAAGATCATCAACCAAAAAAACTATATTAATTCCTATTTGGTTATATTATACCTTCTATGATTCTATTATCTTATCAATATGAGATCACATATTCTCTATTAGTTTTGATGTTAATCTGAAATTGAGACTATATGAATAATCCCATACTTACGGAGAAAGGCATTCATGATGTGGTTAAAAAAATGAGAACTCATATCACTAATGATTAAACATGCTAAATAAAACCAATTTATAACCATAAATCTCACAAAGTAAAAAACTAATCAAGATTCATTATTCTTATTATCCTTTAATTCCACCCATTTAGAGACATAATCAATAGCCAAAAGAATATAAAAAAATCTAAATTAGGGGTACATGAAGTCATTACCCAATGAATCCAATATGTCACAAAATAACCTGGTTTATTGGGGATGTTCAATACTATAAGAGATATTACCAGTGATTTTACATCATGTACTTGAATTATAAAATTTGTGGGAATATAAACAAAATTTTAGACAATAAATACCATATTTAATGATTTTTTGAGCTATATATTGAAAGACCAAATGGTTCCCATGAGCCAGCGTGTGTCAGGAGGATAAAACATATGTGTGATCATGGTCAAGGACACACCAAATAACAACATGGACACTAAAAATTCTCTAAGAGTTTTTGTTATCCCAAATGTACCATCATGACTCATGTTTAATTATTTTGAATTGTGAATTGATAAAATATATGGGAATTATAGACACAACTATAAATTTTAGAATATCTACAAACCCAGAAGTATGTTCTAGAATATTACATGGGAACTCATCAAGAGATAATTCTCCAATGGGGAGGATTGAATCAACTAAGTGGTCTAATAGTGGTGATATCCAATTAATGTATCTAGCTTCCATATTTTCAACATTTTTCTTAGCTCAAATATCTTTGTAATAATCCCTGAAGAGAAACATCCAACATATAAGTTGGGGAATTGTTTTGAGTTATTAAGGAGAAACTAAAGGGAATTAGGATTTGAAAACATATTGAATTTTTAACCAAAAATATATTAACAGCATTTTCCAAGTCAAACATATTTAAAAAAATTTATTTTTCAATGGTTGTGAAGTTCATCAATCTAGGATCAAGGGAATGTGATGTGTGAATAATTATATGAGGATACCTCTCGAACCTTTTTCCTAAAACTATAATGAGCTTAAGGATAAAGTAATTACATAAGTTATAAAAGGAGATATCCCACCACTGTTATTAGAGTATGGGAGGTAACATGAGACTCCATTCTGGTGGATTAAATACATCCTCACAATTTCTATTAAAAACTATGAATCTTTTGAATAATTTGGGAATTGGAAGTGTGATCTTACTAAATTATTTATTGAATTTTAGGTAAATAATAGCATGTCCTGTGAAATATCTTACCTCATGAATAAATTTTTGATATTAATGGGAATAAATTATTTCAATTTTTTATTTATGAACATGAATTTCAATACTAGAAATTGTGTTCCCAAGAACTGCCCCATGATCTACCCTGAATTGTAAATAATCATAGATTAATATAAGATATTTTTCAATGAAATGATGGATCGTAAAACCTTGTTGTGCCATGATATCATTAAATAAAGTTCTGTAAAATATAAAATAATTTATAAACACTTACACAAAATTATAAAGTTACTTGGAGAAAATGCACAACATATTGTGCTAAAATGTTCCAGGAGCTATATAAAGTCCCAAAGCCATACTTCTATATAAAAATGAACCAAATAAATAGGTAAATGTTATATTTTTATGATCCTTATGAGATATATTGATTTTAAAATAACCTGAATAGACATCAATGAAAAACCATACAATATTTCAATCATTTCTTTCATGAAAGGTATAATAAGTTTTTTCTCATGGTTGAATTCATATTATGAGAGTCATTACAGAATTTCCAACTATTTTTCACATGTGTTTTAACAAGTTTATTTTTTTCATTTAATAGTATGATAAAATTAGATATTTATGCATAGTATTCACTAGGCTAACCCACTCACTATCAAATATGGGATAGATCATCCCAATAGTATGAAAATTAAAATCTATCATTTTTAAACTATCAACGGGGTGGGATTAAACCAGCATTTGTATTACCTTATGAGTTTACCCTCATCCTATAATGGTATGTGGTGCATCTAAATAGACAATTTAATATTTTGAATATCCTCTAATGTCCATCATATTTCTTTTTTACACTCTCATAAAAGCTCTAGTACTTTTCATTCCTACTTTGGAGAGAGGTAACTAAAAACAATGATAGGAAATTAGTCAATTACCTAAAGGTAAAGAATATTTTAAGATATAGGTAAGTGGTTTTAGTTCCATCACTGATTATTTTTCATTGATGGATGGAATTTGGGGAGATTGAGGTCAATGAAAATGTTTATATGCTCGTATGTATTTTCTATAGAAAATAAATAAATGTAAATTAGATTTATACGATCTCAAATGATAATGGTTACCTCAGAATATACTCACAAATCAATTAAAATACAATAATTATATTCTTTAACCCACACAACACTCAAAACAAGAATTACATCCAAGATAATAAATGGATGACGAAAGAGGGAGAAGAATCAAAATGTGGGTCAAGGAAGCAATGTTATGTGTATGTGTCATTCGAGAGAGCATCCCTGAATAGACAAGAAGAGTAGAGGGGGCCTCAATAGGTATTTCATAGTAGCAAGGATATAGAATATTACTATTTATCCACCAAACATTATAAAAAACAACCATTTTGAACATTTATGATTGTATTTATTATTTTAAGGAGAGTACTTACATGTATGAGAGGATCATGTCCTTATGTTGGGGTATCTCCCATCTCAAACACATAAATGTTGGTGGGGAATATGATATTTTTCACTCATATAAGGACATCCTAGATCACTTAAGTTGGGTGTCATGTGATGTTGTAGGTAAGTTTCACCATGATTTTTATTGGTCGAATCTCTCAAAATTGTAATTAATTATACCTAGAGATTGGTATCAGATTAATCAAGGAGAAAAAATCAAACATTATATCAAAAAATATAGTCCTCCTAATTATGAATGGAATTTTAAATGATCATAGATCATTTAATTTAGTTTTCATCACTATTTTTATCAATCCTATGATATTCCTTCCATGGTTAACACACTTATTCCCCTTCAGTCAACATATATGGGTGAAAGTTTTATTATTATAATTAGTATGGTGAGTAATTTGTGTAACTATATAGAAAATGGGAATATTAACTTTTAACTATTAAAATGTATCCAATATCTCTTTATTGATGTCATTTTTTTTATTTTTTCATAGACTGAGATGGTATTTATGGGAAATTAAGACAACTGGATTATTTCGGGGAATCCTTGTTTATAACTTTCTTACCTTTTTGTTTTTCTTCTTAATTTAGATCTTTTTTGGTTTTATATAAATAGTTTTCAACAGGAGGATATACATTATTTGTTTATTCATTATAAATATAGAGATATTTATCCCTAAAATGTTTTAGGGAATATACATTGTGTATTTCCTTATGATTGATAATATGCACAAATGGTATTTTTTTAAGACCTTGCATATTTATATCATTGATGGTGTTTTCCAGTTTTCCCACATGATCCCATAATTCTTGAAATTTTTATTGAGTGATTTATGAGAAATAGAGGATTTAAAATACCATTTTATTAAAATATTCATCAATTAATGGTTTTGATTTAGGAGGATGACGTGGTTTTTTTAGAAGCTGAAAAATAAGATGGGTGTGTATTTTGGACATATAGAAATCAGTTCTATTTGGGGTAGATTGTGATGCCTATTTATCAGTATGGGTATTTTAATTTCCACCTAATGTTTGGATTTGGATTAAATATTTATTACATTATGGATTGTGCTAGGTAAAATGGGCATCTTGGTAACACTACTACACAATACTCATATAAAACTATAATTTGGGATAATTGATTTGAAAAATGGGTGTTATCATAAAAAACATAATAATAAAAAGTAATTGGTGGATATTTTGGATTACCTTAGGCAAAATATGATTTTTTTAAGGGTATTAATTTCATCAATTGTATTATTTTACTTTTTTCTATGGATGAATTGTTTTCCTAATAAACTCCTCAAGTGGTAGTTATCACTCATGTACTGGATGTTTTAAAATTTGTTCAATATTATAGATTTTTTCATGAGTGGTAGATAGAGTTTTATAAAATATGGTTCCATGAGTTATAACTTCTAATATTACAAGATCTATGGGGGAAATTCCCTCATATAAGTATTAAATTATAATTTTTTATTTAATTAGGTTTTTTGGGAAACTATAAAAAATTCATTTGAGTCACTCCCAATATACAAGAATAGTATCTCATTATTCTTTCATAATACCATAAATTTATTTTCTAATAGATATAGTTTGGTATTGGTGTAATAAATTCTTTAGAATGTGACATTTAATTTCATTCCAACCACCAAATTTATTGGTTAGATAATATAGCCAATCTTTGACTACATCATCAAGTAAGAATGGGAAACCCCTAAATTTTATGAGGTATTTATACCGACTTTGGGATTTCATTTTAAATAAAACATCATTCTACACCTTGAGATGTTTTTTTGGATCCACACTCGATAGACCAAGGAACTTTGGAAGGAGGTTGATGAGCCCTTATTGGTTTCTTCCTCGTGAAATTGGATGTATGTTGGTGGGTACATCACACCAAGAGTAGTTAGTTCTACAAAGGTTTCATTATTTTTAGACATATTTTAAAGAGATGTATTTTGTACACTCATAAATTATTTTGATTATTCTATATATTCCATAATAGTTTCTTCAGTGTTACAAGATTTCTCTACTCTGGAAGAGTTAATTTGTGAGCGGAGTTTATTTTCAATTTTGGGTTAGTTTGTAGTATCTTTTCATTTCTACAACTTTCCTTGCAACAATAATATTTAGTATATTATTTTATATGATTAAATAATAATTAAACTAATAAAAACACAAATTTTATAATGAATATGAGATTAATGTGAAAACATTTTTTCCTAAACTTGAGGGAAGATAAAAGAAGGGAGAGTGAGTATGCAAAAACAAACCCAAAAAATTTTAAAAATAAAACTGGAATGGGAAATGATTAGAGAAATATAGATATTAAAATGGTATAAATTCTAAAATGAAAGGAAATAAATAAGATAAAAATTATCATGTACCACTAGTAATGGTTCTAAAATTTTATCACATTTTTTATCATGACAACTTAGTTTATTTTTATTGAATTTATATATAATATTATAAACTCTATCACAAATATTAATAAAGACACAAATCATTAATTTTGAAATATGATTATAATTATGAAGAAATTGATTATTGTTTTATGAAATATGTGTTTGAGTTTTTCAGAAAATGATTAATTATGTAATTCAAGAGTAATATTTAAAACCAATTGATGGAATTGTAGTAACCCTGGCTATAGCTCGATCCCAAACTCGATCTCTCGTCGAGGAGGTAAGGCTACAACCTCTTCCGGAAAGACATCAGGGTACTCCTCTACGAACCTTGGAAACGACAACTTCTAAACCTCTGAAGCACCCAACATCAACTCGGCTATCATAGACAATAAGGATGAAATGCGCCTATGACCCATCTGAGGATCACACTCACTAACAAACACCACCTTCTCTCCATCGGCACCAAGGAAAACGACCCTCTTCCTGAAGCAATCAACAATATACTGCACCGAATACAACCCATCCATGCTGAGGATGACATCATATGGTTCTATTCGTAATCATTGGAAATCTCCCCAAGAGCGGTGTTTACCCAACACTAGCTCACAGTCTCTACATAATTCAAACAAGTTAGCTCGAACTCCAACAGGCGTAGTCAACACCAAGGTCACTCGAAGCCTCTCTACCTCAAGTCCCAAGGCATGGACAAGGGTAGGTGATATGAAGGATTGTGTTGCTCATGAATAAAACAAGGCATACACCAAGGTAGAAAACAAGCAAAGGTTACCCCGAACGATATCTGGGTCGTCTGGTGCTGGAAACGCTAGAACATGAATCTGGCCACGACCTCCTCCATGGCCTCTCTGACCCTGATGACGACCACCACCACGGCCGCTCTCTTCTCTCTGAGGATGGGGGCATCATGGGGCTATCCTCTCCCTACCCCCATATACACTATAGTGATCTAAAGCTGGTGCAAACTTCGGCTATTGCCTCGGCTGGAACTGTCTCAAAGGAGGAACCTGGAGCAGAGCGCCTGGTACACGATGACTGATCTGAACGGTAGGGCACTCCCGCTACTGATGGCCACGACCACCACAAGAAAAACAATCACTTGATCCCTTAGCATAGGCCTTAGAGTTTCCGACTCCAGAGTAATGAGATGTGAAAGGCTAGGACCTACCCCCGGCTGAACGGAAACTCTTCTGCGCTGAAAACAGGGAACCCCGGACCATAGATCTTCTTCGTGAGGAATCATGTTGATTCCCCTCTCATGATAATCCTATCCTGGACAAAGTCCTCTTAACAAACTCCTCCCTTTCCAGTACCTCAAGATATGTATTTTGCATAAATGGGGTGACCTGGTGCTGGATCTATGGATGTAATGCCTCCTCAAAATGCCTTGATCTAGCCTCCTCATCTGGTAATAGGTCCGAAGCATATCTTAGAAGGTTCCTGAAATGGATTCCAAACTCTCGAACACTGGAGCTCCCCTTCCAAAGGGTAAGAAGCTCCTGACCACTGGATGCCTTCACAGTCGAAGAAAGGAACTCAACTCTAAACTTGTCTTGGAACTCCTACCATGAGATCGTTGACTCCTTACGATCCCCGAGGAACAAGATCCACCACTGCCTCGCTAATCCATGCAGTATCATCAAAACCAAGTACACCCAATTCTCATTTCGAGCACGGATCGAACTGAAGCCTATCTCGACCTCCTCTAATCATTCTTCCATGACTGCATCTCAAACGGATCCCTCATACTTCTGCAGACTCCGCCGCTAAAACTCACGGAATTTCTTCTTCCAAGTGTCGTCGTCGTCGACCTGCACCCTTCGGTGATCTGCTGGGACAACCTGCTAGACATCTTCTATGCAAACCAGACGAGGATGTTGACCTGAAGACATACCTGTAAAATAATAAACCGTTTGAGCTCCTAAACCTGGAATATGGAAGACTCAACATTAATTAATTTATTGTTTTCTTTCATTCATTTTAGTTTAACCTATCCCAAGGTGTAACCATTCAAACACAGGCACAAAGAAGAATGAGGCATGATCCTTTCCTAGGTCTCTACCCTGCAACCAGTGTCACCTAGTTTAGTAGCCATTATAAACATAAAGGTATGTGCAACAGATCATAGGGGGACCTAAACACATATATCTATGCCGGTCTCTAGTGTTTACCCCACTTGCTAAACATGAATGACATTGTAACCCTACTAACCCATGCATCCTCACATGTGCCTAGCTCCAAACTCCATCCTATCCCTCAACCTCCCTCTGATACCAATCTATCATGACCCCCTCCCCACAAATTATACCCCTCCTAGGCCAGCAATGTAAGAAGGGAGATAATGACCACCGAGTCCCGCCTCTAGTAAGCCCCGGGTTGGAGACTAGAACCGAGGGTATAGTAAACACACAAATGGGAGGCATTACCCTCTAAGAGAACACATGCGGAAGAGAGAGATTAGACAGACACCAACCAACTCCAACTCAGAACTGAAATGTAAAAGAAAACCCAATTTCATATATGTAATGTCTTGCAAAAAGTACAACAACTGAAAGGGAAAACTACAAGTACCAAAAGAAAGTAAAACAGCAGCGTTCACAAGCCCGAACAGCTCCTGCAACCACAAGCTAGTAGTAACCATCCTGATCTCCAACCTACTCCAAGTGACCTAAAAAGAATTTTATATATACATAGGGTGAGTATAAAAGTATACTCAGTAGGTTCCTCCCTAAAGCCTCTTGTGAAAAAATAAATAATGCTACAGCACAGTGAACAAAAAACAAAACTAACTCATCACCTAAACAGGTTTACAATTTTCCCAACCTCACCATGGTTTCTCTCACCAATTAAGGCATACATGAATATAGTATATAGTAAAGAATGTCAAGGGTACCCTGCTACTACTTCCCGACTATTTTTCTACTTTTCCCCAACGACATACGTCATGTGCATCTCTCTCCAAAGGCTTACCCGCATATACCTGGGATAAGCTCCACAATCTGCACCTCGTGCACCACAAAGGATTTTTCGCAAACACCTGGGCTAAGCTCCACACCATCCTCACAACCAAAAGTAACCAGGATGGTTCTGGGAGCCACCACAGTCCGCATAACGTGTATCATACGTCGGGTATTGTACCTCAAGCCATTACAGCCCATACACCGCATAAGGATCCTCAAGCCATCACAACCTATACAGGTTACACCTATAGTAGTCTATAGGATACTACATCCAGAATATATGTGTGGAAAGAACCACAAGCCATTACATACCTCTACACACATATATGGGGAAAACTAACCGTTGTGCCAATGGGACTAGTATCTACCAAGAGAAGAGAGCGGGGTCAAAGGGGGTAGTCAGCCATTCACCCTCCCATCAGAATGTTGGGGAAAACACCCCCCCCCCCCAGGGATCAAAATCCCAAGGGTGTTAGTTTCCCCTACTGACAGGGTGGAGTAACATATAGAAACACAAAAAGTACAGAATATATATAACTCGCAACCACACTTTGGGCATAACCTAGTCTTAGCATCAACTGCAGCTAACGTCTCTCCGACTCGAGGATGCTATTTCTAAGACTAGGTATCCTATAAGCACACAACCAATTAAAGAACATCATTAGGTTACTAGATTCCCTTTTTCATCAATTCCATTGTATGTTAATTAATTCTTTCATCATTAATTAACCATGAACAACCCACATTAACTTTCTTGGCATCACATTCAAAATTTATTGTTCCTTTAATGTTACAACATCACCATTAAATACCAGCATCTCCATCCCCGTGGATTATCACCATTTAATCAAACATTCATTTTAGAATTACTTTACCATATTCCCTGGAATTCTAAAAAAGCATCCTATGCTAATAAACACAAGGGGGCTCGACACGGTAGGTAGATATACTACCCGCCGAGTCTTTTCCGCCTATAGCAAGAGCATAGGCCCATTCTCCCTCGAGAGGCTAAACACGGAAAGCACATGGCATACCCCGTGCATCTTCGCCCCTTTCGGAAGAAGGGTAAGCAAAACTAGCTGCCTTGAGCAGTGGGGGAAAGTAAAGTAGATAATAACCAATCAAACCACCAAACATCTAGCCAGCAAATCCATCCTATACCATCATCCCTGGTGTCCTCCCTGACACCCACATGCATAAACCGATGCATCTCACCACTCTAGGTGTCATCCGCTGCCACAACCACAAGGCCTCCCTGCCTCCTGATATCACAACACCCCTCCAGGGTCACATCACATCACAAGCAGCAGGAAAAAAACACACTACATTAATTGGGATCTCATCCCTAATTCACAAAAGGAGGGTAACTCAGAACCCTTCAGGGAATTCAATCAATCAAGTCATAAATCAATCATGAATTAAAATATTCAATTCGTTGGTTCCAACATAATGAACCAAAACTGTAATCTATCACAAGGATTAAACATGATTACTATGCCAACTTAATCAACATCAAATTACCAAAAGAACCAGATTCTTTTTCATGCCTCTTTATTTTTAGCCAATTAATTATCAATTAATTTTGGCTTTACATTATTTATCAATTCATCAAGAACAACATGCTAACAACCAAGGCATAGATATGACGCTATCTAGAAAACATGAGGCAATAACATGCGTTCAATGAAATTTCTTAATCCGGTTCAATTATTTAATTAGGTCAATTATATTGTGATACAAATAGCTAAATCATGCTAACTCTACGATTACACATAAACAATTAGAGAATCCACAAATCCCATACCTCAACGGTCAAGGGACACTCAGGAAACCGGGTCGATTCTCCACGAATCCTCCTTAGATCTCCTCTCCTTTCACAACCAAGACTAAATCTCATCATTTTGGACATCCACATACCTAGATCTACCCATAACGGGCATAGATCGAAGAAGACAAGAGAAAAGGAGGAGTAGATCTAAGAAGATCTAAGAAACCAAACAGGAACGAGGAAGAATGACCACATACCTCAAGAAACCGGCTTCAACTTGCGATGATAAGCCTCTGGATCGCCACCAAAACACTTGTGAGAGGTTATTCTATCTCTAAAGAAAGGTAATACTGAGTTATGGACTATTAGGGTCTTAAACGAGAAGTATAGAGGCTAAACGTTCAAGATCCTAAATTTTAGGATCTAACTTTAAGTGCCTGCACAGTTAGTCCGCACGGTTTAACAAACTGTGCGCTGACCGTGATTTAGCTTCATCTTGTAAAACACCCCTCAAACGGTTAGTCCACACAGTTAGATAAACAGTTCTCTAACCGTGCGTTAGCCACTGCCTCCAACACCAACCTCACATGGTTTTTTCGCACGGTTTATACAACCCGTGCACCCCCCGTGCGAAGGCTACTGCTCTTCATTTCCCCCTAAAAGTCCACCCAAACGCACCCCCAAGTCACCCCGACCTCCCAGAACACCTTTATCATCACATATTTCACAAATTAATGGACTAGAGAGGTCTGGTACATTACATCAGATACCTCTCAAGACATTCTCGTCCTCAAGAATCCAAAACCCACCTAAAGAGAAAATATGGTCTGAATAACCACCCCTCGAGATACCTCTCAAAAGAGAGAAATCCACCAAGAGAAACAAAGAGATACATCTGATAAAAATAAATGTCTCATAACCACATAAGTTGAAATGATACACGAAAAGAGTTAAACATCAAACACCTCTGGGTACTGGGAACGTATCTGTGACTCACGTTCCCTGGTAGTCTCCTCCAAGCCACCGTGTCGCCACAAGACACGAACTAAAGGAATAGAATGTCCACACAACACCTTCTCCTTGCGGTCTTGGATCTCCATAGGTCTCTCCTCAAAAGTTGCATCATCATCAACATTGATCTCTCTCCAATCAATGATGTGAGAGTCATCATGAAGATAACGATGGAGCTGTGAAACATGGAAAACATCATATATCCGACTCATCTATGGGGGATGTGATACCTGATACACCACAGCTCCAACATGAGCTAACACCTAGAAAGGCCCAACAAAGTGGGGAGAAATCTTACTACCATGACCAAACCTTCGCTTCCCACGACAGGGAGTCACCTTCATAAACACATGATCCCCAAAATCAAACTCTAAGGGCCTCCGTCTTTGATCGGCATATGATTTCTGATGATCTTGTGTTGTCTTCATCCTCTCACAAATCACCTGAACCATCTCTGTGGTATTGTGCACTAGTTCTGGTCTGAGAATTACTGACTCTCCAACCCCAGTCCAGCACAACGGAGAACGACAAGGTCTTACATACAAGGCTTCAAACGGCACCATACCGACGGTGGAGTGAAAACTGTGACTGTGAGCGAACTCCACCAAGGGTAAGTGCCTCATCCATGAGCCTCCAAAATCAATAACACAAGATCATAACATGTCTTAAAGAGTCTGGATGGTTCGCTCCATCTGACCATCCGTTTGAGGATGAAAAGAAGTGTTAAGGCATAGCTGAGAAATGAATGCATGTTGGAGACCTTTCCACACCCTGGAGGTAAAATGAGGATCTCAATCAGAAATTATCATCCTTGGGACTCCATGAAGTCTCACCACCTCCTCCAGATAATGCCTCGACAAAACATCCACATATCTTGACTCCATGATCGCTATGAAGTGGGCCGATTTTTTTAAACAATCCACTACCACCCAAATAGCATCGTGTCCTCACGGATATCAATGTAAACCAGTAACAAAGTCCATTGAGATATACTCCCACTTCCACTGAGGAATCTCTAATGGATGGGGAAGACCACCAAGAACACAGTGTTCAGCCTTCACCTTCTTGAAGACTAAACATTGAGACACAAACTCCCTACCGCGTGCTCCAGCCCAGGCAACCAAAACCGACACCTCGAAGAATGGTACATCTTTGTCACGCCATGATGTACTACTATAGTTGAACTATGGAACTCTCTGAGAACCATCTCACACATCATCAAGGGAACAAAAATCCTTCCTTTATACAACACTCTATGTTTTTCATCCTCAGACCAACCATTAGGGGCCTCACCACAAACAACTCGGTCTCTCCTGACCTCCATCTCAAGATCCCCCAACTGGGACTCTTCCACCCTCTGCATTAGGGATGACTGTACCTTCATTTGGAAAAGACAACCTCTACCCCCAACTTCTCCCATGTCAAGATGAAAAGTTGAAAGTTCCTCCATTACTCTCTAGGAATCACCGGATTCACGCACATCATCACTACGTGACTTTCGGCTCAGCGCATCAGCTACAACATTCCCCTTTCCAGGTGTATATGATATTTCTAAGTAATATACCTGCAAGAACTCCATCCACCTACGCTCCATCAAGTTCAAGTCACACTAGGAGAAAACATACCTCAAACTCTTATGGTCGGTGAAGACCACAAAGTGCTCACCAATGAGGTAATGTCTCCACAACTTCAGAGCAAACACCACGGCTTCCAACTCAAGATAGTGGGTGGTATAGTTCTATTCATGGGGACGTAACTATCGAGACCCATATAAAAAACTAACCTCTACTGCATGAGAAAACAACCTAGACCTAGATGTGAAGCATCACAGAAGACATCTAATTGGACTCCCTCAACTAGAAGACAAAGGACTGGATCACTTACTAACTTCTCTTCTAGATACTCGAAGGCTGCCTGGCTCTGATCAGTCCATACGAAGGCCTGATACTTCCTGGTAAAGGATGTTTCAGGAGTTGAAACCCATGAGAAATTGGATACAAACCTCTGGTAATAGCCTGCGAGACCAAGGAAACTTCGCACCTCTGACACTGTCTTGGCGGTTTCCCAAGACACAACCACTTCTATCTTCGATGGATCCATAATAACTCCCTATTGGGACACCACATACCCCATGAAATGGATTCTCGATCCCAATACTCACACTTTGACAACTTTCTAAACAGCTGATGTTGGCAAAGAACTCCCAAAACATCTCACCGATGCTCAGCATGCTCCTCTTCAGACATAGAGTACATAAGTATGCCATCAATGAAGACTACCATGAACTTGTCTAGGAACTCACAGAACACAGCATTCATCAATCCCATGAACACAGCCAGAGAATTTGGCACGCCGAACGGCATTACAACGAACTCATAATGCCCATGATGACAAAAAAAGTAGTCTTCGAAATATCCTCATCCTTTACACGCATCTGATGATATCCTGACCGCAATTTGATCTTTGAGAAACAACTTTGACCCTTCAGTTGGTCGAATAAGTCATCAATCCACAGAAGAGGATAGGAGTTTTTTATTGTCACTTTGTTTAAGCGACGATAATTGACACACAACCACAAACTGTCGTCGGCCTTCTTCACGAACAAGACCGGTGTACCCCATGGTGACACACTTGGCCCAAAAAAACCGCACTGCAACAGACCATCAAGATGTATATGTAGCTCTCATAAATTAGAAGGGTCCATCCTATACAGATACATAGAGATTGGAGATTCTACTAGATGTATCTTGATCCCAAACTCGATATCTCATCAAGGGGGTAAGGCTACAACCTTTTCCGGAAAGACATCAGGGTACTCCTCTACGACCCTTGGAAACGAAAACTGTTGAACCACTGAAGAACCCAACATCAACTTGGCCATCATGGACGATAAGGATGGAACACACCTATGACCCACATGAGGATCTCGCTCACCAACAAACACCACATGCTCTCTATCGGCACCAAGGAAAATGACCTTCTTCCTGAAGCAATCCACAATAGCCTGCACTGAATATAACCATTCCATGCTGAGGATGACATCATATGGTTATATTCGTAAACATAGGAAATCTCCCCAAGATCAGTGGTTCCCCAACACTAGCTCATAGTATCTACATACTTCAAACATGTTAGCTCGACCTCCAACTGGCGTAGTCAATGACAAGGGCACTAGAAGCCTCTCTACCTCAAGTCCCAAGGCATGGACAAGGGTAAGTGATATAAAGGACTGTGTTTCTCTTGAATCAGTCAAGGCATACACCAAGGTAGAAAAAAAATCAAAGGGTACCTTGAACGACATCTGGCTCATATGGTTATGGCAACGCTAGAAAATGAAGCTGACCACAACCTACTCCACGACCTCTCTGACCCTGATGACGACCACCACCATGGCCGCGCTCTGATCTCTTAGGATGGGGGCATCATGGGGTTATCTTTTGCCCTCCCCATCTACCCTCTAGTGATCTAAAGCTGGTGCAAACATCTGTTGTTTCCTCGGATGGAACTGTCTCAAAGGAGGAACCTGGAGCGGAGCGCCTGGTACATGATGACTGCTCTGAAAGGTTGGGCACTCCCATTGCTGTTGGCCATGACCACCATATGAAAAAAAGTACCTAATACCTTGGCACAGGATTGAGAGTTTCTGACTCCGGAGTAACGAGACGTGAAAGTCTGGGACTTACCCCTGGCTGAATGGAAACTCTTCTGCCCTAAAAACCGGGAAACCCAGACCACAACTCTGCTTCGTGAGGAATCATGTTGATTCCCCTCTTGTGACGATCTAGCCCATGATAAATTCCTCTCAACAACCTCCGCTCGTGCCAGCACCACAACATATGTCTTTATCATAAATTGGGTGACCTGGTGCTGGATCTCTGGATGCAAATACTCCTCAAAATGCCTCACCCTGCCCTTCTCATCTGGTAACAAGTCCGAAGCATATCGTAGACGGTCCCTGAAATTTATTCCAAACTCTCAAACACTGGAGCACCCGTGCCTAAGGGTAAGAAGCTCTTAATGAAAGGACGCCTTCGTAGTCTAATAAAGGAACTAAACTCTAAACTTGTCTTGGAACTCCTCCCTTGTGATCGCTGACTCCTCACGATCCCCGAGGAACAAGATCCACCACTACCTCGCTGTTACACGCAGCATCGTCACAACTAAGGACACCCAGGGCTCCTTCTAAGCACGGATCGAACTGAAGCCTATCTCGACCTCTTCTAACCAGTCTTCCATGACTGCATCTGAAACGGAGCCCTCATACTTCTGCAGACTCTGGCGGTGAAACTCTCGGAGTGTCTTCCTCCAAGTGTCGTCGTCATCGACCTCCACCCTGTGGCGATATGTTGGGACAACCTGGTGGACATATTCTATGAAAACCAGATATGAACGTCGACCTAGAGCTATACCTATAAATAAAAAACCATTAGAGCTCCTAAGCCTGGAATATGGAAGACTCAACATTAATTAATTTTTTGTTTTCTATCATTCATTTTTGGTTAACCTATCCCATGGTCTACCCATTCAGACATAGGCACAAAGAAGAATGATGCATAATCCTTTCCTAGGTCTCTAACCTGCAATTATTATCACCTTGTTTAGTAGCTATTGTAAACATAAAGGTCTGTGAAACAGATTATAGGGGGCCCTAAATGCCTATGTCTCTACCGGTCTCTAGTGTTTACCCCACTTTCTAAACATGAATGACAACATTGTTCTACTAATCAATGCATCCTCACATGTGCCTAGCTCTAAACCCCATCTTAACCCTCAACCTCCCTTTGATACCACTCTGTCATGACCCCCTCCCCACAAAGTGAACCCCTCCTGGGACGGCAATGTGAGAAGGGAGATAATGACCCACAAGTCCCACCTCCAGTAGGCCCCGGGTTGGAGACTAGAACTGAGGGTATAATAAACACACAAATGGGAGGCATTACCCTCTAAAAGAACACATGTGAAATAGAGAGATAAGACGGCCACCAAGTGGTTTGCGTAGGTTGAGTATAACAGTATACTCAGTAAGATCCTCCCTAAATCCTCTCGTGCAAAAGTAAAGAAAGCATGCTAAAGTACAGTGAATAACAAGTGGAACTAACTCATCACCTAAATAGGTTTACTATGTTCCCAACCACACCATGGATACTCTCACCAAGTAATGCATACAAGAATATAGTATATAGTAAAGAGTGTAAAGGGTACCCCGCTACTACTTCCCCACTGGTTTGCCTCTTTCCCCCAACGATATACATCCAGTGCATCTCTCTCCAAAGTCTTACCCACATATACCTGGGCTAAGCTCCACAATCTGCACCTCGTGCACCACAAAGGTTTTCCCGCAGACAACTAGGCTAAGCTCCACACCATCCTCACAACCAAAAGTAACGAGGTAGGTTCCGGGAGCCACCACAACCCGCATAACATGTATCATACGTTGGGTATTGTACCTCAAGCCATTACTTCCCCTACACTGCGTAAGTATCCTCAAGACATCACAGCCTATACCCATTACACCTATAGTAGTCAATAGGATAATACATCTAGAATATATGTGTGGAAATAACCAGAAGCCATTACAGCCCTATACACACATATATGGGGAAAACTAACTGATGTTCCAACGACACTAGTATCAACCAAGAGAAAAGAGAGGGGTCAAAGGGGGTAGTCATCTATGCACCCTCCCATCCTAATGTTAGGGAAAACACCCCCCCCCCCCCAGGGCTCAGAATCCCCGGGGTGTAAGTTTCCCTTACTGATAGGGTGGAGTATCATATAGAAACACAAAAAGTACAAAATATATATAACTCACTAACACACTATGGGCATAACCTAGTCTTAACCTCAACTACAACTAACGTATCTCGGACTTCAGGCTCCTATTTCTAAGACTAGGTATCCTATAATAACACAACCAATTAAAGAACTTCATTTGGTTATCTTATTCCCATTTTCATCAATTCCATTGTATGTTAATTAAGTCTTCCATCATTAATTAACCATGAACAACCCACATTAACTTTCTTGGAATCACATTCAAAATTTACTGTTCCTTTAAAGTTACAACATCACCATTAAATACCAGCATTTTCATCCCTGTGGGTTATCACCATTTAATCAAACTTTCATTTTTGAATTACTTTCCAATATTCCTAGTCATTCTAGATGAGAATCATATGCTACTAAACACAAGGGGGCTCGACACGGTGAGTAAATATACTACCCGTCGAGTCTTTTCCACCTATAGTAAGAGCGTAGGCCCATTCTCCCTCGAGAGGCTAAACACGGAAAGCACGTGGCATACCCCATGCGTCTTCACCCCTTTTAGAAGAAGGGTAACAAAAACCAGTCGCCTTGAGCAGTGGGGAAAAGTAAAGCAGATAACAACCAATAAAACCAACAAACATCTAGCCAGCACATCCATCCCATATCATCATCCCTGGTGTCTTCCATGACACCCACATGCATAAACTGATGCATCTTGCCACTCTATGCGCCATCCGCTGCCACAACCACAAGGCCTCCCTACCTCCTCATATCAAAAAACCCCTACAGGGTCACATCACATCACAAGCAGCAGGAAAACAACACATTACATCAATTGGGATCTCAGCCCTAATTCACAACAAGAGGGTAACTCAGAACCATTCAAAGAATTCAATCATTCAAGTTCATAAATCCCTCTAGAATTAACATATTCAATTCGTTGGTTCCAACATAATGAACCAAAACAGTAAGCTATCACAAGGATTAAACATGCTTACTATTCCAACTTAATCAACATCAAATTACACAAGAACCAGATTCTTTTTCATGCCTCTTTATTTTTATCAAATTAATTATCAATTAATTCCTGATTTATGTTCTTTATAAATTCTTCAAGAAAAATTCTAAAAAGTAAGGCATAGATATCACACTATCTAGAAAACATGAGGAGACAACATGCGTTCAAAGCAATTTCTTAATCCGGTTCAAATATTTATTTAGGTCGATTCCATTGTGATCCAAAGGGCTAAATCTTGCTAACTCTACGATTGCACATAAACAATTAGAGAAGCCACAAATCCCCTACATCAATGGTCAATGGACACTCGAGAAACCAGGTTGATTCTCCACGAATCCTCCATAAATCTCCTCTCCTATCTCAACCGAGACCAAAGCTCATCATTTTCGACATACACATACCTAGATCTACCCATAATGGACATAGATCTAAGAATAAGAGAGAAGAGGAGGAGTATATCTAAGAAGATCTAGGAAACCAAACCAGAATAAGGAAGAACGACCACATACCTCAAGAAACCGGCTTCAACTTGCATAGAGAATCCTCTGGATCGCCTCCAAAACTCTTGGGAGAGGTTCTTCTATCTACAAGGAAAGGTAATCCTGAGTTATGGCTGATTAGGGGCTTAAATGGGTAGGATAGAGGGTAAACGGTCAAGATCCTAAATTTTAGGTTCTAACTTTATGTGCCTGCACAGTTAGTCCGCATAGTATAACAAACCGTGAGATAACCTTGTGTTAGCTTCTTTTTGTCAAACACCCCTCACCCGGTTAGACAAACTATGTGCTAACCGTGTATTAGCCACTGCCTCCAACACCAACCTCACACGGTTTGGCCGCACGGTTTATACGACCTGTGCGCCCCCTGTGCGAAGGCTACTACTCTTCATTTCCCCCTAAAAGTCCACCCAAATGCACACCCAAGTCACCCTGACCTCCCAGAACACCTTTAGCATCACATTTTTTACAATGTAATGGAACTAAGAGGTCCGGGACATTACCGTATTTTTTTCCTTTTTTTGAATTGAATATGATTCATGGTAAACTTTCTTCACTTGGTAAATTTTAATCTTAGGGTTTATTTTTTCTCATCTTTGCACCATTTGTTCTAATTTCATAATTAATTATCTATAATTATTAAAGATACAACAATTTTTATGTTCCTATCAATCATTTTTTTAAAAACATTAGAATCAATTTGTGAGATTGTTTTTTTACACTTATTTAAATCATTACGTTGATGGATGATTCATTGAAGTGATGAGCTTTAAGGATCATCCTTCCACAATATTTAACACTTGCTGAGAGAGATTAAATCAATAAATTTTTTAGTTTTTTATATATAATTAATGAGAATGAAAAAAAATTCTACTCCATTAGAATTAATTTCCCCCTTTCATTTGTTTTGATTATTTTTCGTATTTGTCATTCTCACTGTCTGATCATTGTTTCTATTTCAACTTGTTTCAAATCAATGATTCATCATCATTTGAATTTCATAAATTAGAAAAGAAACATTATCCACTTCTTATTGTGGTTTATTTTATATTCATGGTCCTCTATCAAAATCACCCTTCCCTATGGATTCAAAGCCCTACTCAATACTATAGAGTATATAATATGAGTTAAAAATACTTAAACTGACTAGTATTCAATGACTTACATGTCAGGTTTGTGGAACCATTACTAGGGAAGGGCCTCATGTGACCAATTTTTCAAAATGTAAAAAAATTATTTCATAAAAATACAAAATAGTAAAATAATCTAAAATAATCATTCTTTTTAAAAAAAATGGAAACTATTATTAAAATGTTTTTTATCAGACTGTATCTGTGGCTTATTTATGTGATATTTATTATACTATTTTTTATGAATTGTTTTTGTTAAATATTATTGTATATGAAAGCAAAATTCATATAATAAGATTTATCCTTAAATAACTAATATATAAACACATCATATTACTCTTAAAAATATTAAAAAATCTAAAAATGTAAACATCTTAGAGAGAGTTTTGGTAGTTAATAATCAACAATATTTTCAACCAGAACTCAATCAAGAAGAATATGTAATTTCTAGGATGAGGGAATTCCAACCCACTCAAGTTTCAAATAAACCATTTTAAATTATATTTTCTCATATAGGAAAAATTAATGGGCTAAAACAATTGTATCTATCACTATTTCCTAATTTTAATGGTCTGTCAAATGAAGACTCTCGAGCTTTCATTAGAGACTTTTAAAAAACATTACAAAATTTACCTTGTATTATTAGTAAATATGCACCAATCAACACATTCAAATAATAATCTAAACCAAATAGTAATAATAATGTTAAAATTCATTAGTTTGTTAGTTTTTTTAATCTACATCATGTGAATATTTCATTCATCCAAGACTTGATTTAGATACCATCATATCTGAAATTTCTAAAATATTATTTCAAAAATTAACAATGTCCTTAACCCCTCCCTCTAATGATTCCCCTCCTATGATTGAAATGAATAAGGTGAGATAATGACCCCCCCCCCCCCCGGAGTCCCACCTCCACTAGGTCCCGATTTGGCGACTAGCACAGAGGGTATACAGATCTCACAATATAGGAAGCATTACCATTTTTTAAAAACAATATCATGATATTTGATGGATAATACAAAAAAAACTCTAGGAAATATATAAAAGAAATAAAAAACTATCCCACGAGAATTTTTTAAAATATAACTGTAAAATTATAAAAGTCCCTAAATAATTTCCAAAACTAATTCTATGTGGCAATAATGAAATTATCCCAAGCCTGAACTTGTATGGTCCAGCAAGATTTTTGAAATCCTTCCAAAAACCTAAAAATAGTTTTATATAAAAAGGGTGAGTGAAAAGGCATACTCAGTAGAAAAACCAAAGTCTCTCATGCACATGTGAAAGAATATACTAATGCTCCTATGAGAAAACTGCAAAACCGAACAACACGGAACAAGTATACTAACCTTCCCAACATTACTAAGTAACACTCACCGAATAATAAAATTTAATTAATGTAATGTAATGAACATTGATGATAGGGAACCTCACTCAACTTCCCTCTGGTTAGATGCTCTTGACTAAAAGAAATTGTTCCCACACACCCACCTCTTCCAAAAGTACCACGTCATAACCTGCCCGCACACACCTGAGTCACAATCCACATCACATTCTGTCCGTAGACACCTAGGCTACAAGCCAAATCACATCCCACATGTAGACTCGTGGGACACAAACCAAATCACATCCCACCTACAGGAACCTAGGCCAGAACTCACATCACATCCCGCTCACAGACACCTGGGCCACAAACCACTCCTCATCCCAAAGTCACCTTGGAAAGCAGAACTATCAAGCACACACCTATGCATCAACGACCAAAACCTGTCTGAAGAAGATTAGGAAATCAATGCCTGGATGACAGATAAGGGAAGAGAGGGTGGCCATCCATCCATCCTCTCACTGAGATGTTTGAGAAACACACCCTCCCCCATGATGAAGGGGTTGTTCAGTATATAGTTCTCATCTAGGGTGGGGTGTGTATATAAATCTTAATGAAAAATACACGTATATACATTTATAATACCAACCACTCAATACCAACCTATGGGTTCCATAACAAAGAACATCTCACAACTACCACCTTCACTACCACCTCTAAATACACAACCCTATACAACGAGCCACAAAACCCAATTCGCTACCCCTACCCATTTATTTTACCAAATTAATTATTTATTAAATGTGTCATTTATTCATTCCACCACTAAGATGACTACTATACACAAGACATTGCGGGAAATAAATTTTTAAGAAGGTGAAGATCCTGAATAAACTAAATGGAATCCACATTTCCTCTACGTTTAACACCTATTCCTAATATAACATATATCGATCTCTAGATACATGGTGAAGCTTTATTCTTGTTACTCATAGAGAAACTCTGGGTGAATTACATATACCAATCACTATATCCCTCTTTCAAACTCATCCCTCTTAGGTCACATTCCAACAAAACAAACCCCCAACTCACAACCCCAAATGATAACACCCTACCGTAAAACCAGTTTCACATCCCTGTTGTATAACACTTCTCACCCATTCAACAATCAATCAATCTCTCAAACTGAAATTACATTACAACTACCAATCCATACCACTACAAACAACATTTTTCATAACCCTAGTACAAGACAAACCAACGAAAACCCAAACATCCAATCAACCTTAGTACCATGGAAATACACAATTCTAGATTTAACAAGGCATCCCTTATTTAATACCACCTATTTAATTCAAGGGTCATCACAAAATTGTATGGGCCTGGGGATTCCATTCATTAGATAAATTTACAAGATTAAATAATTTCGTTTTTGGGTTGATACTAAAGAATCTTGATCAAGCATAAGACACAACACACATACCCATCACAAGAAAATCCTTCAATGGTCATAATTTTCAGTGGGTCTTTTAGACTGTATCGTCCCAATATCGCAATCATAATATCAAAACAAAAAGGGAATGAAAAAATAAATCCATAAAACACTTTCAATTTCATTTTACTATTATTTATCTTTGATTAATTTTTATCAACCACAATCCATAGTTAAACAAATGTGAACCCCTCCCACATAACACATAATTGAGAGAGATAAAGGAAAACCTACCTTTTAATGGTGTCATCGATCCTCACACCAGAATAAGACATGCAATGGATCTATGATCACCACTCCATCAATATTTGCATCCATCTGAGGCTGTGTATCAACCACACCAAGAAAACTGAAGAGAGTCCCTTTTAGAACCATTAGATGTAATCTACCATCACATTGCAAGAAAAACAGGAGGGGAAAGAGACCAAACTAGAAGAAATTGATTGAACAGAGAAAAATGTGCCCTAGATTGAAAAGGGATCATTATAGATCAAAGGATAAATTCAAGGATTCAATACCTAACAAATGAATCCTCAAAATGCTGAAGAGAGGTCATTGGGTCTCTTGGGGTCGAGGAAGGGTCACAAAAACTATAGGGTTTGAAACCCAGAGCAGCTGAAAAAACACATAAAAGTAACAAAAGTGGGGTATTACATAATTTGTAATACCCTTTAACACGATGTAATTCTCCATGGTCGAATTCCATTAAAACCCCATCACCTCTAAAAAAAATTTTCTCAGACCCCAAAACATTTCACGTCATGAAACCTTATTTCACAGTATATAAAATGTCTGCACAACATGAAAGCTCCAAAAAAAGTCTACAAACCCAAAAATCTTGTCATGTAATTCTGTTACATGATGTTTAATACGCTTTTTTCCAGAATTTAGCAATTGAGCTTCTCTAAACTACTCGGAGCATCCTACGAATGCCTCCAACAAACAAAATTGGCAATGTAACAGACTGACAGGGCATGTATAGTTACATAAGATACCCCTCAAATGATTCTCTCCCTCGGGAATCTAAAACCAAACAAAGAAGAAAAGGTCAATGAAAAACCACCCCGTGATATACCCCTCAATGGTCTTTTCAAACCTCAAACGTTACTATGATCCAAATGCATGAGACCAAAAAACCGTAAACATAGTACCACATCATTGCTACTTCCGCACTACACCTCCTCTAAGACAACCACACTATCACACATCCATTGCACAACCAACTAGCTACACTATCCCAAACACGTGAATTAGGTAATCCCATCTTCCATGTCAAGATAATATGTTCTCAAGGTGACACTAACTCACCTGCACAGGTTTAATCGCATCACAATTATTGGATCATGATTAGGAATCAGGTCCTTCCGTTTTCGTACGCCGGGACTTTATCACATATAAAACCATGAATACATCACAAACCAAAGGAAAAACAGACCATCTTATAAAAAAAATTTAGAAATATATTTTAAACAAAATAGAGCATGTAATAACTCAAAACAACTCTGGGTACTGGGCACACATTTTCATTTTTCTCTCCCATGTACCCTCCTCATGACCACCATGCCTCCACAACACATGAACCAATGTAATAGTCCCCCAAATTGTACCTTCTATTGACAATCCTAGATTTCTATTGGATGCTCCATGAATGTCATGTCGTCCTTGATATACAGGTCTCCCTAGTCTAGAATATGGGAGTCATTGTGTAGATACTGACAAAGCTGAGATATGTAGAAGATATCTTGAATTATCTCCAACTATGGTGGAAACACCAACTAGTATTCCTTCCCACCAACTCATCGCAACACCTCAAAGGGTCCTAAAAAATTTGGGGAAAGATTACTCCCTCTGCCAAGCCTCTAGTACCCACGTTGAGGGGAGACCATCAAGAATACGTGGAACCCAATAAAACTCCTAGGGCCTCCTCCTGTGATCAAAATATGACTTATTCTTGTCCTATGATGCCTTCATCATCTCAGAAACAAACTGAAACTTCTATTTCATGCTCTACACTACCTACATACCAAGAATAGTTATCTCCCCAACTTCTGTCCAGCACAATGGTGAATGACATGGTCTTCTATACAAAGAATCCAATAGAGCCTTTCCAATGGAAGAGTTATAACTATTATTATAAAAAAAACTCTACCAAGGGAATTTTATATGCTAAAGATCCACCAATGTCAATAATTCATTCTCACAACATATCCTCCAACAACTGGATTGTCCACTCTGTCAGCCCATCAGTCTATTGGTGGAAAGCAGTGCTGAGGAACAAATGGCATCAAAAAGAATTTTTCAATATCATCTAGAATCATGAGGTAAAGTGTGGTACCTAATTTGAGTAAATGGATATCGTAAATCCATGTATTCGCACCACTGTTTCCACATTTCTTTTTTTCCCAGGAATCCACTTCACCAGAATCCTTTATTTCTATAAAGTGAACTAATTTCTTCAACTGACACACTATAACCCAGATAGCATCGCTGCCTATCTAAGATCTAGGAAACCCTGTTATGAAAACCATAATTATTTCATTCCTCTTCCTCTTGGGAACATCCAAGGGATGTAATAAACAACTTGGAACAAAGTCCTTATCTTTTGCTTTCTAAAAAATGCACTTCACCATATACTCTTCCACTACACACATCACCCAAGCCACCAAAACTACATCCTCAAGACATGGTACATATTATAAAATCCTGGGTGTACTGCTAATGGATAGTTTTAAAACACAAGAAGGACACCCTCGCACATCTCCACCAGAACAAACAACTTCCCATAGAACAACATCTGATTTTGACCATCCTCCAACCATCCCTCCATAGCACTACCATGGCCAACACGATCATACAACACCTCTACCTCTAAGTCCCCCATCTGAGAATCTTCCACCTTCCACATCATAGAATACTACACTATCATTTGAAACCAAATGAAGCTACCACCTTCCACTCCTTCATCAAATTGTAAATCTTCTAACTCCTCTATTGCTCTCCAAATATCCACAAAATCTCTAACTACCTCCATTTTCGACATCGTGTTTAAGGAATCAACAAAGAAATTATTGTTTCCTAATGTTTATGAGATCTAAAAATTTTATCAAAAAGGAAATCTATCCACCTTTGCTATGACAATATTACATCTCACTTGGAAGAGATATACCAAAAGCTCTTGTGATCTGTGAAGAGGAAAAATTTCTCCCAATATGAGGTAGTTTCACTACAAATTCAGTGCAATCGCGACCACCGTTTTCTCCAGATCATGGGTTCCATAGTTATTCTCATGGGGGAATAACTTTTTGGACCAATAAGAGATCATTTCCCATCTACTAATTTAAGAAAACTTCAAATCCCATATGGGAAGCATCATAGAAAACTTTAAACATCCCCCCTTCCTCGGGAAACTCGAGCACTAACCAACATCCCCTTCAAGTAACCAAACAATATCTGAAACTGCTCACATGACACAAATTCTTGGTAATTCTAGGTTAAATATGCCAAAGGGGCTGAAACTCGAGATAAATTAGGTAGAAACCTCTGATAATAGCCTATGAGTCCAAGGAAACTGTAAACCTCTGCCACATTATTAGGTGCTGCCTAAGAGAAAACCGCTTCAATCTTAGATGGTTCTACTGCTACACTCTACTAGGACACCACATATAAGAGTAAATGCTCTTGTCATTACCAGAACATGAACTTCCACAACATTCCATAAAGCTAGCAGCATTAAAGAACCTGTAAGACAGTTCTGAGATTCTCTGCATGATCATCCTCTAAATTCCATTATATTAAGATGTAATTTATGATCACAATGATGAACTTGTCCAAGAACTTGTGGAAAGTGGAGTTCATAAGTCCCATGAACATGGATGGTTCATTTGTAACACCAAAAGGAATGACTAAGAACTTGACATTCCCATGCCTGAATTGGAAGTAATTATTTGGGATATCACCCTCATTCACCCTCAATTGGTGATATCCAGACCATAGATTGATCTTAGAAAAATCAAATATCCCACCTAATCAAGTAAAAATATCATTAATCCTTTGAATTTGGTTATGGTTCTTGGTCGTTACTTGATTCAACCTCCATTAGTCTATAAACAAACTCAAACTACAATCTGTCATCTTGGAGAACAACACTAGAGCACGCCACGATGACGCAATGGGCTGGATAAGACCCTTTTTATCAGATTTTCCATCTAAATCCTTAGATCTATTATATTATAAGGTTTCATTCTATAATGATCCATCTAAATTAGAAAATCAACAGGTGGGAAATCTATCCTGAACTCAACATCACGTCGAGGGGGTAGCGTCACAACCTCCTCTGGGAAAACATATAGAAACTTCTCAATGACCCCAAGGCCTCTACCATCTCAACATATACTAATTACACTGATATCTCATCCAAAAAGGAATTAAAAGGGTCCACACATTTACTACCAACCTAAAAACATCTATATCCAATGAAAAACACACACTGGCCATCTAAATCAGAAAAGATGACTCTCCTCCAAAAATAGTTGATAACAGCAAGCAAGGAATACAAAAAGTCTCTGCCAAGGATGAAATTATATGGTTTCATCTGTATCAAGAAAATATTCAACCATGACTAATGTGGTCCCATTATTAGTTTATATCCCATAAAGACATCAAACAAACTTTTCTAGCCTCGTATTAGCGTACTGAACACCATGGGAATGGGAATCCTCTTTATGTCTAGTCCCAAATCATGGGCTACATTGGGGGAACCAAAAGAGTGTGAAGCTCTTGAATAAAACAAAGCACAAGAAAGGGTGTTAAATAAACTGAGCATACCTATGAAAATCTCTAACTCGGCTAGAACTGCTGCCTCCGCTGTGTGAAACCGACCACACTCAACACCCATGACTCTCTATAGATGATATCCTCCATTCCCATGCATAGGTCGAGGAACCTAAATATGAGGAACATCCTGAGGTTTGCCTCTACCATCTCAATATCCCCTCATCAATGAAAAAGCCTATTTCCCATGCTCCTTAAACGGTCTCACCAAAAACTATTGTTGAGGCTGGTGTTGAACCTATCCACCTCCACCGTAATGAGCTTCAACAGCTGGTGGACACTGGTTTTGAAGATGGTCATGGACTCCACAAAAGAAACACCTCATCCCCAAGCCCATAATAATTGAATGAGGACCGAAAGTTCTAAAAGGGAACTGTTGTGGTAAACTCTCTACCGGTCAAAACCTCGAAGGTCCTGACACCAATGACCTACCTCTTGTAACCCTTCCTCTCAAAGAACTATGTGGAATCCCCTATCACAGTAGACCCCCCATGAGTGCATCCATTGGATCACTTTTTCCTTTAATTGATCCTACATGTGTTTTGGAAACGTAAAAGGAGTATTCACATACTAGATCAAAGGACAGGTTTCCTCCTAAACTAGTATCGCATAAGAAACCTCATCTAGAAAGAGTTCTGGTGAAAAATGAATGAGGTCCTTGAACATGATCCCAATATATTGCACTGACATTCTCCCCTATTTAAGGAATAGAAACTTCTACCTCTTTATAGGATTAATGGTCGATGAGGGGAACTCTGCTCAAAATTCCATCTCAAATTAGAGCCACAAAATTTCTTCTTACTTCCTCTCCCCAAGATAAAGCATCCACCAATGACAGGAATATCCTCACATCTGACTGATTTCTTAAGGAACCCATTACTCTGTCGGAGCCCAGATAAAAATAAAGGTGATCTCAAGCTCATTGAGCTATGTCTCTCTCTCTAGATGTCTAAAACACCTCCCTCATAAATTCCAAAAAAAATTCATTAGAAAGCACACAAATTATTCTTCCACTAGTTATCCTCTTCAACTGGATCAACCATCTAGCGATCAACTGGATTAGCCTGCTGAGCCCCAACTACCTAAGACTCACACAGATGATGACCAAGAGCCAAGATGAAAATCTAAAGAAATTTTTTCTAATCCTCATTAGCATGTATTATTATAAAATTCATTTTAACTCGTTGTTAAATTCATTTGAACAATATAAAAACAACATAATTAAAATAAAAACACAAGTCATTATGACTCATGTACCTTTCCTAGGGTCTCTAGCTGACAAATGGTGTAGCCTCACTTGGTCATTTGGTAGGCTCATATTCCTTACATCAGATCATGGGGGTGGGGGGGAAATCACCTGTCATAGCTGGTCTTCCCTAACATATGTCATGCACCAATAATATTGGATTTTGAGGTATTTGCGAAGGGAAAATTGTAATAGGATCCTATCGCAAATGAGCTTTTGCGATAGGGTCTCGTCATAAATAGACCATTGTAGAAAATGACATCACAAATAGTTTTTTTGCAATGGGACCATCACCAAAAATTATTCACAATGGGACCGTTTCCCCATCACAAATATTTATTTAAGAAATATATAAACTATTTTCTATGGGAACCCGTAACAAAAGGTCCCTTCAAAAATTCTGCTCTGTTTTTATATATATAATATTTTGTGATGGTCCCATTGCAAAAAAGTATTTACGACAAGACTAGTTCCCCATCGCAAATACTTATTTAAAAATATATATAAACTATTTGTGATGGGCACCCATCCCAAAAGGTCCCATCGCAAATACTAAATAAATTAAAATAAAATATTCAATAAAATTATGATAAATTAATATTAAAAAATAATATTATTTCTAATACAATTAATATAAATAATATAATATTTTATAACAATAATACTAATATTATTAATATAAAAAGTTCATATTATTATAATATTAATAATATAATATTAAAAAATTAAAAAATTAAAAAATTAAAACATTAAATTATGAAATATTCACACAAATATATAAAATAGAATCTGTAAATAGTTAATATTTAAAAAACATTGAATTGAAATTTTTTTCACATGAAAAAAATTCACTAAGGGGGATAGTCTTCTAGGGGAGGAGGAGGAGTTGGAGGAAATGTTGGAGGAAACTCCATCCCTAAACTTTGAGTGAGATGATGCATGTACTACATATGCTCATGATGTTGTTGCTTTCATCGATGCATCAACTCCTTGTACAGCTTCTTCTATTTTTGGTGATCCTCCTCCTACTACTACTATTGCTAACGTATCTCCTCATACACATTACACAAACTCTCTATATGCTCACTCTAAGCACGCAACTCCTCCAGATACTGTGAGCTAGAAGATGATGCTTCTCCACAAGCTCCTCTCGAGCTGGACACTGACATTGCATCAATACCAAAATAAGTCCTAGTAGTCAATTGAGAGTCGATACCAAGTACTCAGCCCTTCTTGAAGGCATACTAGGTCACTTGAATCCATGTCACCTCATCGAAATGGTGGGCACTAGTTTGATAAACTGTGGCGGCCTGACTCTCAGCATGTGCCTGAGAGGTCGCAGCCTCATATTACTCATTCAATTCCAATTTAAAATTAAAATAGTAAAATATTATATGAAATAATTTTTTAAACTAAAGAAGTAATAATATTGGCCATAATCTGATGCTGGTGATCACCTATAATCTCTCCTGTGGGTGGATCACTATAAATCCTCTGATAAACGTCGTACTATGTAATATCGGGATTCTCTACTGCATATATGAATCTAAAATGAACTATTTATATTAAAAGATATATAACATATTTACAAAAATTAATTACCAGATACTCACTATGCGTACTGAATGTATAGCTACCAAATCGATGTGTTACCTCCTGTCTCCAATAGTTCTGTCTACCCAATGAAGATCTCCTCTGAAATCCGCCACCCAACCCGTGTGAACAAAATCTATCCCAAGCTTGAGATGAAATTCACTATGGTATATATGATTTAAATTACTCATTAAATATTATCACTCCTTCTTTACTCATGGTCGTCCTTCTCAAATTGTTCAAAAACTTTCAGAAACTGTCAAACACAGACCCCTCCCATGTTGCTTGGATAGCATCATGCATGCTATCATCGATGGGATACCATAAACCGTATAAATAAGTTATAATATATATTTATTAATGAATTAAATTTCAAAATAAATATTTTTTATTTATGTACTATATAATGATCAAACATTTTGAGTTTCACATCAATGAGAACCTATTCTCATGTGATCCATGGCTGAGAAAAATAATTTTGCAAGATAGCACTCCCTTTTCCAACTACTATACGTAAAACACTGGAAAACAAATATTCAAAAAATTAGTATATAAATAAATCAATGATATCTAACTAAAATGCATAGGTTACCATACCTTCGTGTGCGTGGATCGAAGCCAAGATGTAGACATCGTACATGGATAGGGCCGAGAATCATCGGTCGTGCATGACCGTGCCCCCTCCACATACCCCATGAACTGCCAGCAGGCTGAGGATCAGATGCTCCCAAATTATCCTCATCCAATGGTATCTTGGACTCCTATAACTAACAAAATATATCATCATCCATCTAAAACACAAAATGATTATTGTTAAAAATTTGATGAAAATAATTATTATATATAAATATATATTAGTTATGATTATAACCCGCATTTAACTGAGTTGATGTTCACCTTCATCATCATCTTCATATCTGACTATGTCCATGTCTTTATATTCCAACTCATCATCATCAATATACATATGAGTTTCAGTTTCATCATCTCTTGTAATTTCAAATTCATTTGTAACATCATTAAAAACATTGTCACCAACGAACCTTAATTTTGGGGTTCCATCATCGATATTCATGTCTCTTTGTGAAAAGTATGGATTTCGATTAGTCTCTTGAAAAAATTAAATTCCTTTCAATTTAGTGAAACAACATTCACTTTGAGTGAAATGATTTTCCCAAAATTTGATCTTTATTATGCTCCACCAATCACTCAGATCTCTCAAAGTAGAGCAGTACTTTGAGTAACAAATTTGATGTGCTTATTGATCCAGTAAAAATGTTTCATTAACTATAAGAACATTATATTTAATATCAATGATTCCATGAGTCGGATGAAACCACCGGCATTTAAACATCATTATGTAATTTATTCCAAGATAACATAGTTCAATATTTTCATCCAAAATGTCATAAAAGTAAACATCAGTTTCCCTATGACTAGATCCTCTCAAAAAAACTACATTGTTCATTTTTTTATTCCCCATATGCACATGTATGAATTCGAAAACCATTCATCGCATATGAATTATAATATTTTCCCATTTTGGATGGTGGGTTACTAAATATACCCAGTCACTTATCAATTTTATCAGTATGTTGAGACACCAGAAATTTTGTCAAAAAATTATCAATATAATAAATAATAAATTGAATTGATATGTTAAACCATCAATAATTTATTTTACCAGTTTTTGAAACCATTGATATATTTTTTTCTGGAATTATTTAAGAGTAGCTACTATAATTTTTAAAATCTATTTCATGATATGATTATCATATGAACTAAAAATAATATAATTTTATATACTATAACATAAATTATAGAATAAGTGATATATGCACTCACAGAACAAATGATTTCATTTCTTCACAATTGAGTAGAACATATGTTTGATATTCTTAATGTTCATCATCTGAAAGACATCGTTCATGAACTCCACCGAAGCCATGCTCTGGATGATAAAAAACATATAATATATTTCCCATTTCATCATCCAATGTCCCCTCATTCCTTTCCATGCGGTTGTGTTTTGAGGGATATTCAGATTCAAAATAATGGGAGCAGAAAAAATCAATTTCCTCTTTCAAATAAACTTTGGCAATTGAGCCTTCAACTGATTCTTTGTTGCGAAATTTTTTATTCAATTTCTACATGCATCTCTCGAATGGGTATATCTATCAAAACTATACCGGAACTCCACATTTATCTTCATAATGAAAATTTAATATAAAATGTTCTATTTAGTCAAAGAATGATGGTGGAAAGGTTTTTTCTAGTTTACATATTATTACAAAAACATCTTCTCGCAGTTTTCATAGTGCATCATAGTGTGATGTCACATCACAAATGTCTCGAAAAAAATATGATATGTCTGATATCAAATCCCAAATTATCGAATTCAACAACCCTCTTAATCCAAATGGAATAAGTGTTTCCATTATTACATGAAAATAATGAATATTTAATCTGTAAATATGACCATTTCTAACACACCTTCCCAAATTGGAAGCACAACCATCTGGAAGTCTCAAATTTGAAATCCAGTGACTAAATAATAAACAACCATCTTTAGACAATGCATATGATTCTTTTGGATTCATTAACCATAATGATCTGATACTTTCTAATAGTTCATGTTCTGGCCACCTGCAAATTTGGGCAAGATCTAATTGTGACTTTACATTATCATTTTTCTTACTTGGTGTATCCAAACCTATATGAAATAAATTATCAAAATATTACATTTCAATATTCATGACATCCAATATGTGGAAGACTAAAAAATCAGACCAATATTGTTGATCCCAAAAATGATTTGTTTTATCCAATTATGTTCTTTTCCAAAGCCATTAGATTTCTATTCGTTTCTTGTTGGTTCAAATGTTGTAGGAGGTAATTAAAATACAAATGATTTTAACTTTATACCTGAGATTATTTTGGAGGTCCATCCCTTCCAATTTTGCCTTTTTAGAAATGGGATTTTTCCTCTATAAAGGATGATTGGTTGGTAGAAATCTGTGATGACAGTCAAAATAGAATGGTTTTGGCCATTTACAAGAATAAATGCTTTGTTATCCCCCATACAGTAAGGATATGATTTCGGACCACATGTACACCAACTAGATAACATTTTATATATCGGGAAGTCAATAATTGTCTAAATCAACATAGCTATTAGTAGAAAATTTTGTTTCACTGTAACATCATATATACTAACACTATTACGCCACAGTGAATTTAACTCACCAATCATTGGTTTCAAATAAACCTCAATTTTTTTTGGACGTCCAATGATAAATATGGTCAAAAAGATATATGGATCCTTCATCTATATCCATAGAGGTAAATTACACGGAGTTATAAAGATAGTCCAACATGAATACTGGCTACCATAAAAATAAAACTGATAGAAACCACCAGTAAAAACACCCAATCACACGTTCTGGGATTCTAAAGAAAAATAAGGATATAATCGGTCAAAATGATTCCATGAATCACCATCAGATAGATGATTTATGCTTTTTCTGGTTGAAATCATGGTTTTGTGCCAGGACATCATTGTAGATGTGTTCTGAGACATTAATAAACGTGGAAACCTGGGTGTCAATGAGAAATATCTAACTATTTAAGAGGAATAAATCCATACATTCCCAATTTAGTTTATTTATACCTCAATTTTCCACATATGGGACAACTATCCAATAACTCATTTTCACCAGAATATAAGATGAAATCATTTGAACTTGCATGAATATTCTGATAACTAAGGGCCATATTACAAACCAACCTCTTTCTCTCATAATAATTTGTAGGAAACAAATTTCTTTCGTGTAACAGTGTTTTATCCAACGAAAATATCTGATAAAAAGAGTTGTTTGAAATCCATTATCTGATTTAATATCCATAATTTTTACAGCCGATTCTAATTTTTTTATATGGGAACTAGGAGATACTACATCCACACCAAACCTCAAAAACTCATAAAATTCATATGGTGCCAATACAAGAGTTAAATCAATATCATTTTGAGTTTCAGTTTGTTGAACAGATATACCTGAAACATCATGTACTGAATTTTGAAACTATGATGGATCCAGAATCAAATTATTAATTTCTTTTATGGAACATTGTTCATCGTGTTGATACCAACAAACCTAATATGGTTGAAAATCAAAACACAAGAGATATCCCACAACATTGTCAACCGTGTCAAACGTTCTCAGAGCACATTTTTTTACAAGGACACACAATTGATCCTTCTAAAACAAATTCTGGTTTTGATGATTAAAATGATAAGAAAGCATCAACAACCGCAATATAAAAGATTTAAACTAGAACCATTATGATTAATTCAATGATTTATCCCCACACGATCATCTAATAATGATTATCGTTGAGTTCCATGTTCTATATTTTTCTAAAAGATATAAAATCAATAATGTTTTTGAATAACTTTATATAATAAAAACACTATCCAAAAAAGAGAAGGTAAATAATTATAGCTACTTCTTACTAATTACCACTAATTATGGGCGACACAATTTCCTATGGATTGGTGGCCTCTCTTTTATCTGACAACTCATTTACTTGCAACTTTATCACACAGAAATTGCAATGAAGAAACTACATAGAGGTACACATATCCATTCCAATTCATACAAAAATGCAGAAGTATACCTCTGACCAGATTCTTCGCTGTGATTTCAATATGAGAAAGATGCATGTAAATGACCCATCAGACAAAAGATCTCCTTTCCATCAACGAATCATCTTCTTGCAACTATCACCACCTCAAAACATATTCTAGAAAATGTGGTCTTACAAATGCATAATCAATCTGGTGCATAAGAAATTTTAAATGCATATGTATGAGCACATTTTTCATAATGTTTTATATTGGTGAGAGTTGAAAGGAGACGCGTCATTGAGAAAAGGATTTCTTCCAATCCATTAGAAATTGTGCCATGTTCATAATATTTTTTCAATTATCCCTATTTATGATCAATTCTTTCAGTTTATTACTAATTCGTTCAATTTATTTATCATTATTTCAATTTATTACTAATTATTACTAATTACTACTAATTACAGCTAATTATTACTATTTATTTCTAATTATTACTTTTTATTCATAATTATTACTAATTATTCATATTTATTTTTAATTAATACTAATTATTACTAATTGTTACTAATTATTACTAAGTATTTCTAATTATTACTATTTATTGCTAGTTGTTATTATTTATTGCTGATTATTACTATTTATTACTACTTATTACATTTTATTTTTAATTATTAGTATTTATTACAAGTTATTATTATTTTTAGTAATAGCCTGCGAGACCAAGGAAACTTGGCACCTTTGACACTGTCTTGGGGGCTTCCCAAGACACAACTGCTTTTATCTTCGATGGATCCACGAAAGCTCCCTATTGGGACACCACATTCCCCAAGAAACGGACTTCTCGAGCCCAAAACTCACACTTCGACAACTTCCCAAAAAGCTGTTGTTGGCGAAGAACTCCCAAAACGGCTCGCAGATGCTCAGCATGCTCCTCTTTAGACATGCAGTACAAAAGGATGTCGTCAATTAAGACTAACATGAACTAGTACAGGAACTCATGGAACACAGCATTCATCAATCCCATGAACACAGCTAGAAAATTTGTCATGCAGAATGGCATTACAATGGACTCATAATGCCCATGACGACAATGGAAAGCAGTCTTCAGAATATCCTCATCCTTTACATGCATCTGATGATATCCTAACCGCAAGTCTATCTTTGAAAACCAACTTTCACCCTTTAGTTGGTCGAATAAGTCATAAATCCGTGGAAGAGGATAGAGGTTTTTTATTTTCACTTTGTTTAAGCGACGATAATCGACACACAACCACAAACGGTCGTCAGCCTTCTTCACGAACAAGACAGGTGCACCCCATGGTGACACACTTGGCCGAACAAAACCGCACTGCAACATACCATCTAGCTATATATGTAGCTCTTGTAACTTAGAATGGGCCATCTGATATGGATACATAGAGATTGGAGACGCTCCCTGATATAGATCTATCCCAAACTCAATCTCTAGTTGAGGGGGTAAAGCTACAACCTCTTCCAGAAAGACATCAGGGTACCCCTCTATGACCCTTGGAAACGACAACTGTTGAACCTCTAAAGATCCTAGAAACAACTCGGCCATCATTGACGATAAGGATGGAACGTGCCTAGGACCCATCTGAGGATCTCGCTCACCAACAAACACCACCTGCTGTCCATCAGCGCCAAGGAAAATGACCTTCTTCCTGAAGAAATCCACAATATCATGCACCGAATACAACAAATCCATGTCGAGGATGACATCATATGGTTTTATTCGTAAACATAGGAAATCTCCCCAAGAGCGGTGTTTCCCCAACAGTAGCTCCCAATCTCTACATACTTCAAACAAGTTAGCTCGACCTCCAATAGGCGTAGTCAACGCCAAGAGCACTGGAAGCCTCTCTACCTCAAGTACCAAGGCATGGACAAGGGTATGTGATATGAAGGAGTGTGTCGCTCCTAAATCAAACAAGGCATACACAAAGGTAGAAAAAAATCAAAGGGTACCTCGAATGACATCTGGCTCATCTGGTGCTGGCAACGCTAGAACATGAAGCTGACCACGACCTCCTCCACGACCTCTCTGACCATGATGACGACAACCACCACGACCTCACTCTGCTCTCTGAGGACGGGGGGCATCATGGGGTTATCCTCTGCCTGCCCCATCTACCCTCTAGTGATATAAAGCTGGGGCAAACTACTGTTGTTTCCTCGGCTGGAATAGCCTCAACGGAGGAACCTGGAGTGGAGCGCCCAGTACACGATGACTGCTCTGAAAGATTGGGCACTCCTGCTACTGATGACCATGACCACCAAAAGAAAAACAAGTGCCTGATCCCTCGACATAGGCCTAAGATTTTCTGACTCCTGAGTAACGAGACGTGAAAGGCTGGGACCTACCCCCGAATGAACGAAAACTCATCTGCCCTGAAAACCGGGAACCCCGGACCACAGCTCTGCTTCGTGATGGATCATGCTGATTCCCCTCTCGTGACAATGCGGCCCTAGCCAAAGTCCACTAAACAACCTCTTCCCTCACCAGCACCTCAAGATATGTATTTAGCATAAATGGGGTGACCTGGTGCTGGATCATTGGATGCAAAGCCTCTTCAAAATGCCTCGCCCTGGCCTCCTCATCTGGTAACAGGTCCGAAGCATATCATAAAAGGTTCTTGAAATGGATTCCAAACACTCGAACACTGGAGCTCCCCTGCCGAAGGGTAAGAAGCACCTGATGACTGGACACCTTCGCAGTCGAAGAAAGGAACTAAACTCAAAACATGTCTCGAAACTCCTTTCATGTATTATCACCATTTAATCAAACATTCATTTTAGAATTACTTTCCCATATTCCCAGGTATTCTAGAAATGCATCTTATTCTACTAAACACAAGGGGACTCGACATGGTGAGTAGATATACAACCCATCGAGTCTTTGCCGCATATAGAAAGTGTGTAGGCCCATTATCACTCGAGAGGCTAAACACAGAAAGCACGTGGTATTCCTCGTGCATCTTCAGCCCTTTTGGAAGAAGGGTAAGAAAAACCAGTCGGCTTGAGTAGTGGGGAAAAGTAAAGCAGATAACAACCAATCAAACCGCCAAACATCTAGCCAGCACATCCATCCTATACCATCATCCCTGGTGTCCTCCCTAACACCAACATACATAAACCAATGCATCTTTCCACTCTAGGCACCATCCGCTGCCACAACCACAAGGCCGCCCTGCCTCCCCATATCACAACACCCCTCCATGGTCACATCACATCACAAGTAGCAGGAAAACAACACACTGCATCAATTGGCCTCTCATCCCTAATTCACAACAAGAGGGTAACTGAGAACCCTTTAGGGAATTCAATCAATCAATTTCATAAATCCATCTTGAATTAAAATATTCAATTCGTTGGTTTCGTAATAATGAACTAAAATAGTAGGCTATCACAAGGATTAAACCTGCTTACTATGCCAACTTAATCAACATCAAATTACCACAAGAACTAGATTCTTTTCCATGACTCATTTTTTTAGCCGATTAATTATCAATTAATTTCGCCTTTATGTTCTTTATCAATTCATCAAGAACAACATGCTAACAACCAAGGAATAGATATCACACTATCTAGAAAACATGAGGAAACAACACGCATTCAATGCAATTTCTTAATACGGTTCAAATATTTAATTAGGTCAATTCCATTGTGATCCAAAGGGCTAAATCATGATAACTCTACGATTGCACATAAACAATTAGAGAAGCCACAAATCCCCTACCTCAACGGTCAAGGGACACTCAGGAAACCGGTTCGATTCTCCACGAATCCTCGTTAGATCTCCTCTCCTTTAATAACCAACACCAAAGCTCATCATTTTCGACATCCACATACCTAGATCTACCCATAACGAGCATAGATCTATGAAGACGGGAAAAGAGGAGGAGTAGATCTAAGCAGATCTAAGAAACCAAACAAGAACGAGGAAGAACGACCACATACCTCAAGAAACCGGCTTCAAATTGCAAAGAGAGGCCTCTAGATCGCCTCCAAAATGCTTGGGAGAGGTTCTTCTATCTCCAAAGAAAGGTAATCCTGAGTTATGGCCAATTAGGGGCTAAAACGGGCTGGATAAAGGCTAAACAGTCAAGATCCTAAATTTTAGGATCTAACTTTAAGTGCTCGCACGGTTAGTCCGCACGGTTTAACAAACCATGCACTAACCGTGTGTTGGCTTCAGCTTGTCAAACACCCCTCGCACGGTTAGTCCACATGGTTAGACAAACTGTGTGCTAACTACGCGTTAGCCACTGCCTCCAACACCATCCTCGCATGGCTTGGCCGCACGGTTCATACAACCCGTGCACCCACCGTGCGAAGGCTACTGCTCTTCATTTCCCCCTAAAAGTCCACCCAAGCACACCCCCTAGTCACCCTGACCTCCCAGAACACATTTAGCATCAAATGCTTCACAATGTAATGGACCAGAGATGTCTAGTCCATTACATCAGATACCTCTCAAAACATTCTAATCCTCAAGAATCCAAAACCCACCTAAATAGAAAAACAAAATAGGGTCTGAACAACCACCCCACGAGATACCTCTCAAAAGGGAGCAAGCCACCAAGAGAAACAAAGAGAGACATCTCATAAACACAAAAGTCTCATATCCACATAAGTTGAAACGATATGTGAAAAGAGTTAAAATTCAAACAGCTCTGGGTACTGGGCATGTATCTGTGACTCACTTTCCTAGGTACTCTCCTCCAAGCCACCATGTCGCTACAAGACACAAAATAAAGGAATAGAACATCCATGCACCACCTTGTCCTTGCAGTCTTAGATCTCCAAAGGCCGCTCCTCAAAAGTTTCATCATCATCAATAATGATCTCTCCCCAATCAATGATGTGAGAGTCCTCATGAAGATAACAACGGAGCTGTGAAACATGGAAAACATCATGTATCCGACTCATCTATGGGGGAAGTGCTACTTGATATGCCACGGCTCTACCACGAGCTAACACCTCCATAGGCCCAAAAAAGTGGGGAGAAAGCTTACTACCATGACCAAACCTTCACTTCCCATAACGGGGTGTTAACTTCAGAAACACATGATCCCCAAAATCAAACTCTAAGGGTCTCAGTCTTTGATCGACATATGATTTCTAACGATCTTGCGCTATTTTCATCCTCTCACGAATCACCTAAACCATATATGTTGTATTGTTCACTTGTTCTGGTCCGAGAATTGATGACTCTCCAACCCCAGTCCAGCACAACGGAGAACAAAAAGGTCTTCCATACAAGGATTCAAACGGCAAAATACTGATGGTGTAGTGAAAACTGTGATTGTAAGAGAACTCCACCAAGGGTAAGGGCCTCATCCATGAGCCTCCAAAATCAAGAACACTAGAGCATAACATGTCTTCATGAGCCTGGATGGTTCGCTCTGTCTGACCATCCGTTTGAGGATGAAAAGCAGTGCTAAGACATAGCTGAGAACCAAAAGCATGTTGGAGACCTTTCCACACCCTATAGGTAAAAAGAGGATCTCGATCAGAAATTATTGTCCTTGGGACACCATGAAGTCTCACCAGCTCCTCCAGATACTTCCTCGACAAAACTTCCACTGAGCTCAACTCCTTGATCGCTATGAAGTGAGCAGATTTTGTTAAACGATCCACTACCACCCAAATAGTATCGTGTCCTCCTGGAGCTCAAGGTAAACTAGTAACAAAGTCCATTGAGATATATTCCCACTTCCAATGAGGAATCTCTAAGGTCTAGGGAAGACCACCAGGAACATGGTGTTCGGCCTTCACCTTCTGGCAGACTAAACATCGAGACACAAACTCCGCAACCGCGCGCTTCATCCCAAGCCACCAAAACTGACTCCTCAAACTCGGTACATCTATGTCACGCCAGGATTTACTGCTAGAGGTGAACTATGGAACTCTTTGGGAACTGTCTCGTGTATCATCAAGGGAAAAAAAGCCTCCCTTGATACAACACTCTATATTGTTCATCCTCAGACCAACCATCAGGGGAATCACCACAAACAACTCGGTCTCTCCGGACCTCCACCTCAAGATCCCCCAATTGGGACTCTTCTACCCTCTGCATCGGGGATGATTGTACCATCATTTAGAAAAGACCACTTCTACCCCAACATGTCCTATGTCATGATGCCAAGCTGACAGTTCCTCTATTACTCTCCAGGAATCACCGGATTCACACACAGCATCACTACGTGACTTTCGGCTCAGCGCATCAGCTACAACATTCCCATTTCTAGGTGTATAAGATATTTCTATGTCATATTCCTGCAAGAACTCCATCCACTGATGTTGCCGCATGTTCAAGTCACGCTAGGATAAAACATACCTCAAACTCTTTTGGTTAGTGAAGACCACAAAGCGCTCACCAATGAGGTAATATCTCCACAACTTCAGAGGAAACACAGCGACTGCCAACTCAAGATCGTGGGTGGTATAGTTGCATTCATGGGGATGTAACTGCCGAGACCCATAAGAAACAACTGACCTCCCCTGAATGAGAACATAGCCTAACCCCAGATGTGAATCATCGCAGAAGACATCAAACTCGACTCCCTCAGCTGGAAGACAAAGGACTGGAGCACTTACTAGCTTCTCCTTTAGATACCTGAAGGCTTCCGGGCTCTGATCAGTCCATACAAAGGCCTGATCCTTCCCGGTCAAAGCTTTTAGAGGAGTCTCAACCCATGAGAAATTGTCTATGCACCTCTGGTAATAGCAGGAAAGACCGAGGAATCTTCGCACCTCTGACACTGTCTTGGGGGCTTCCCCAGACACAACTGCTTCTATCTTCGATGGATCCATTGAAACTCCTTATTGGGACACCACATGCCCCAAGAAATGGACTTCTCTTGCACAAAACTCACACTTCGACAATTTCCCAAATAGTTGATGTTGGCGAAGAACTCCCAAAATGGCTTGCAGATTCTCAGCATGCTCCCCATCAAACATGGAGTATATAAGGATGCCGTCGATGAAGACTACCACGAACTTGTCTAGGAACTCATGGAACACAGCATTCATCAATCCCATGAACACAGCTGGAGCATTCGTCACACCGAACGACATTACAATGAACTCATAATGCCCATGACGACAACGAAAAGTAGTCTTCGAAATATCCCCATCCTTTACACGCATCTGATGATATCCTGACAATAATTTGATCTTTGAGAACCAACTTGTACCCTTCAGTTGGTCAAATAAGTAATCGATCCATGGAAGAGGATAGCAGTTTTTTATTGTCACTTGGTTTAAGTGACGATAATCTACACACAACAGCAAATTGTCATCGGCCATCTTTATGAACAAGACAGGTGCACCACATGGTGACACACTTGGCCGAAAAAAACCGCACTACAACAGACCATCAGGCAGTATACGTAGCTCTTGTAACTCAGAAGGGGCCATCCTATACGGAGACATAGAGATTGGAGATGCTCTTGGATGTAGCTCGATCCCAAACTCGATCTCTTGTCGAGGGGGTAAGGCTAAAACCTCTTCCGGAAATACAACAGGGTACTCCTCTACGACCCTTGGAAAAGAAAACTACTAAACCTCTGAAGAACCCATCATCAACTTGTCCATCACGGACGATAAAGATGGAATGTGCCTATGACCCATACGAGGATCTCGCTCACCAACAAACACCACCTTCTCTCCATCAGCACCAAGGAAAACGACCTTCTTCTTGAAGCAATCCACAATAGCCTACACCGAATACAACCAATCCATGCTGAGGATGACATCATATGGATGTATTTGTAAACATAAGAAATCTCCCCAAGAGAGGTGTTTCCCAAACACTAGCTCACAGTATCTACATATTTCAAACAAGTTAGCTCGGCCTCCAACTGGCGTACTCAATGGCAAGGGAACTGGAAGCCTCTCTACCTCAAGTCCCAAGGAATGGACAAGGGTAGGTGATATGAAGGAGTGTGTCGCTGCTGAATCAAACAAGGCATACACCAAGGTAGAAAACAAGCAATGGGTACCTCGAACGACATCTGGCTTGTCTGGTGCGGGCAACGCTAGAACATGAAGCTGACCACGGCCTACTCTACAGCCTCTATGACCCTGATGACGACCACCACCATGGTCGCGCTCTGCTCTCTGAGGATGGGTGGAATTATGGGGCTATCATGTGCCTTCCCCATCTACCCTATGGTGGTCTAATGCTGGTGCAAACTACTGTTGTTTCCTCGGCTGGAACTGTCTCAAAGGAGGAACATGGAGTAGAGTTCCCGGTACACGATGACTACTCTAAAAGGTCGGGCACTCCTGCCGCAGATGGCCATGACCACCACAAGAAAAACAAGCGCTTGATCCCTTGACATAGGCCTGAGAGTTGCCGACTCCGGAGTAACGAGACGTGTAAAGCTGGGACCTACCCCTTGCTGAATGTAAACTCTTCTACCCTGAAAACCCAGGATTCTCGAACCACAGCTCTACTTTGTGAGGAATCATGCTGATTCCCCTCTCGTGACAATCCAATTCTAGGAAAAGTCTTCACAACAACCTCCACCCTCACCAGCACCTCAGCATATGTATTTAGCATAAATGGGGTGACCTGGCACTGTATCTCTGGATGCAAAGACTCCTCAAAATGCCCCGCCCTGGCCTCCTCATCTGGTAACAGGTCTAAAGCATATTGTAGAAGGTTACTGAAGCGGATTCCAAACTCTCGAACACTGGAGCTCCCCTGCCGCAGGGTAAGAAGCTCCTGATGACTGGACGCCTTCGCAGTCGAAGAAAGGAACTAAACTGTATACATGTCTCGAAACTCCTCCCCTGAGATTGCTGACTCCTGACGATCCCCAAGGAACAAGAGCCACCACTGCCTCACTGCTCCATGCAGCATCGTCACAACCAAGGACACCTAGTGCTCCTTCTGAGCATGGATTTAACTGAAGCCTATATCGACCTCCTCTAACCAGTCTTCCATGACTACATCTGAAACAGAGCCCTCATACTTCTGTAGACTCTAGCGCTGAAACTCTCGAAGTGTCTTCCTCCAAGTGTCATCGTCGTCAACCTTCACCCTGCGTCGATCTTCTAGGACAAACTGCTGGACATATTCTATGAAAACCTGAAGAGGACGTCGACCTGGAGCCATACCTGTAAAATAACATACCATTAGAGCTCCTAAGACTGGAATATGGAAGTCTCAACATTAGTTAATTTATTTTTTTTCTTTCATTGGTTTTAGGTTAACCTATCCCAAGGTCTACCCATTCAAACACAGCCACAAAGAATAGTGATGAATGATCCTTTTTTAGGTCTCTACCCTGAAACTAGTATCACCTTGTTTAGTAGCCATTGTAAACTTAATGGTTCGTGCAAAAGATCATAGGGGGCCCTAAACGCCTATGTCTCTTCTAGTATCCAGTGTTTACCGCAATCTCTGCAGGCTATGGCTTGGGAGGAGTTCCAGCACGTGTTCTACGACAACTTCTTCCCGGAGACACTGAGGGTCGATCGAGCCCGGGAGTTCATGAGCTTAGAGGAGGGTACTATATCTGTCATGGAGTATTCCTCTCATTTCACTAAGGTGTAGCATTTTACACCCCTTCGGGATGTGAGTGGGGTGTTCTTGGAAAGGAAGTTTGAGGATGGACTCAGGAGGGAGATCTGCTCGTTGGTGAACATCTTCCAGCAGACTTCCATTACTTCCATCATCAACCAGGAACTGATTGCGGAACACAATATGAGAGACTCTGGAGCTGCGAGCCAGGGCGGTTCTGCTTCCAGAGCTAGATTTCCTTCAGATGATAGAAAGAAGCACCGTAGGGAGCCTACACGCGGTGATTCGAGGAAGATAGATGCATCATCAGGCAGCCAGGTGACATGCTATCAGTGTGGCCGAATAGGGTACACGAGGCCGCAGTGCCAGAGGGACCCAGTGGAGTGCTGATCTTGCAGCAAGATGGGTCACCTTCAGCATTTCTGCTAGGTTTTCTCACCAGCAGTGGGTGATCAGGGTTCTTCTATGACTCCTCATTCAGGAGCAGCACCACCAGCGTTTCACTAGTCGGGGAACTGGAGTTCTTCCGGCCATTCGGGTCGAGGTGGAGGTCAAGGCCATGGCGGTCAGCCACTAATTCCTCAGCACCAGCAGGGCGGTTCAGCTCAGAGTGGTCAGCCAGTGGTGCAGGGCCATGGCATGGGCTAGTCTTTCACCGTGGTGTAGACTAATCAGGAGCAGGATCCCGGCCCTTCTACTGTTCGAGATACGATTATAGTAGCCTCAGTTTTATCTTTATCCCTTTTCGATACTGGTGTTATGCATAGCTTTATCTTTGTTGCTGTTGTGGAGAGCCTTGGACTCTACATATTTTCTTCTGCTGACTCGTTGACACTAGAAACACCCTTAGGGACGAGGACATCTAGTGTACGCCAGTGTAGAGAGTGCCCTCTCGAGGTTGCAGGGTATCATTTCTTATGGTCAGATACTTGTGAGTCAGCCTTTCAAGAGCTGAAAGGGAGGTTGACGTCAGCACCTATACTAGTCTTTCCAAATCCAGGAAAGAGCTACACTGTTTATTGTGATGCCTCGGGTATCGGGCTGGGAGTTGTACTTATGCAGGGAGATGGAGTCGTCGCGTACGGGTCTCGACAGTTGAGGCCACATGATAGAAACTACCCTATGCACTATTTGGAGTTAGCTGTTGTTGTTCATGGCTTGCACTATTGGAGACACTATATTCTGGGAGAGAACTTTGTGGTCTTCACTGACCACAAGAGTCTCAAGTATATCATCACATAGCATGATCTGAATTTGAGGTAGCGTAGGTGGGTCGAGTATCTTCAGTCCTTTTATTTCATGCTTTCCTATACTCCGGTAAAGGGAAACGACGTGGCTGATGCGTTGAGCAGGAGAACTCAAATCCAGGTAGTTTAGGAGGCCATTAGTGAGTGGAAACTGATGGCTTTGTTCTCTGAGATGCATCTGTAGGTGCAAGACAGACGGGGAAATACTTTTCTATCTTCTGTAGCTATTACCTCCACGATACTTGATCGGGTATGGTTGAGGCAACTATTAGACTCAGAAGGCTTAGTCCTACGGGAGAGTGTGTCAGGAGGGGACCCTCTTCCTGGATGGATAGTGGGTGAGGATGAGATCTTGTGTTTCCAAGGACACGTATGGGTGCCAACAGATATACGTGAGGATATGATGCGGGATTTCAATTCTTCTATTTGGGAAGTTCATCCTGGCGTCACCAAGATGTATCGGGACCTTCATAGCCAATTCTGGTGGCCAGGGATAAAGAAGGAAGTTGCTGGTTTTGTCATGAGATGTTCTACTTGTCAGCAGGTGAAAGCAGAGCATCAGCGACTAGCGGGGCTTTTACAGAAGTTACTCATTTCAGAGTGGAAGTGGAATGATGTTGCGATGGGCTTCATGACCGAGTTTCCGAGGTCACCTCGGGGAAACAATGATGTTTGGGTTGTCGTAGACAGGCTTACTAAGGTTTCTCAATTCTTGCCGATCAAGGAGACCTTTAGTGTCGATGATCTGGGACGACATTACATCAGATAGATCGTTCATCTGTATGGAGTTCCTCTCTCTATTGTTTCAGAAAGAGATGCGCGCTTTACCTCTCGGTTTGGGCAGGGACTTCAGAAGGCCTTGGGTACACAGGTACTTTTGAGTACAACATATCATCCCCAGACTGATGGCCAGTCCGAGCACACGATCCAGGTGCTTGAGGATATGCTATGATCTTGCATCCTTGACTTTGGCGGTTCTTGGGATAAGCATATTTTTCTGGTGGATTTCACCTAAAATAATAGTTTCTAGGCGACCATTCAGATGGCACCATACAAGGCTTTGTACGGTAGGTCATTTCGATCACCCTTATGCTGGCTGGAGGCAGGAGAGGCAGCTTTGCTAGGACCTCGTCTTGTTCAGGAGACTTCAGAGCAGATAGAGCTGATTCGGAAGAGGATGGCTATAGCACAGTCTCAACAAAAGTCTTATGCTGATCAGTAGAGACGACCTCTAGAGTTCGAGGTCAGTGATCAGGTTTTCCTACGTGTCGCACTGAGGTTGCGAAAAAAGATGATTCGGAGACAGGTTAAGCTTTCACTGTGGTACGTCGGGCCGTTTGAGGTCTTGGAGAGAGTGGGGCCGGTCGACTATCAGTTTCAGCTACCTCATAGGTATCGGGTCATGCATGATGTCTTCTATGTCTCTCAGTTCCGACGCTACTTTTCAGACTCGTCTCACGTCTTTCAGCCCGAGGAAGTTGAGCTCGAAGCGGATGCATCGTTCGAGGATCATCCTATCCGGAGTGTCGATCATAGTATGAAGGTTCTACACGGGAAGTATGTTCCTCTGGTATGAGTGCTATGGTAGCATGACAGAGTACAGGATGAGACCTGGGAGAGGGAGACCGATGTACGGTCGCAGTGGCCAGAGCTATTCGAGGTTTCTCCTTCTCCGCCTCATTAGGGAAATTCGGGGACGAATTTCTTTAAGGGGGGGAAGTTTGTAAGAACCCGGATAACTTTTCAGGTATGTTTTTCCTTTTTTCTGGAGTTTTTGAGAAAAATTAATTTTCTAGAAATTTTAGAAGTACACACCATGTACTTTCTGAGTACATTCCGTGTACTCTTTCCCCGGCTCGAAGCCATGTGATGGCCGTGTCTGGGCCACACACCCGATGTGTAAGGCAGAGGTGGAGGCCGGTTATTTTGGAGTACGGAAAATTTGATGTACATGCCGTGTACTCAAAAATTACACACCGTGTAAATTCTTTTTTTTTCATTAAATGGACCGGGGTCGCGTCTAACCCCCATATTCGTCTTCTTCTTCAGTGTTCGACCGTCCGAGAGCGACCGTACGGCCGGATCTTCGACGAACTCCTACCCCACCATCCATTCTCTGATTCAAGCACGGTCAGTTGCGTTGGAATCGAAGTGGTGAGTTCTTCCTTCTACTTTAACCTTGTTTCTTGATTCATCATCATTTCCAATTTATCGTGGGATGAACGTTTTGTGCATTTTCTCAGATCTACGTTGTTCTAAGATGAATCTGTCGTTGAGGTTCGCGTATATCAATCTCCTCAGATCGAGGTAGGTGGTTTGTGCCTTTCTGTTGAAATTTGATGGTTATTATGTGCAAATTCCACCAATACCCTTGAACGGGGTATTGCGTGTTTCCTGTTTTTCCCATGCTGCTTGCCTGCTTTGCTTGATTGATTTAGTAGAGGTTATTTCTTCTGAGTAGTGTAATTTATTTTGTGCTCATGTTTCTTTTCCATGCTTGTTCTGCCTATTTGGCGTTTTTCCAGTTGCCATTCCTAGTTTTAAAATTTTGGATCTGTTGTTTTACTATTGTTGTTGAGCCTTAGTTGTTAGCCAAGTAGTTTTTGAGGCTTACTTGGACGATACATGTGCGCTGAGCATGTTTTACCCTATACTCAGGACTGTGAGAACCTAGAGTAGTAGACCAAAGGGAGAATTGACGGAAGGGCTTCTCTAGAGTGTCTTTTAGTTATGACATGAGACTATAGGTGGAATTGATGTTGAGTGCTTCCCCAGAGAGTCTGTAGATCCAAGACGTGGGCCACATGGGGAATTAACGTTGAGTGCTTCCCCAGAGATCCTTTAGCATGATACAACACTATAGGGGGAATTGATGGTGAGTTCTTCCCCAGAGAGTTTGCTTAACTACGTAGCTGAACCAGAGGGGTGAGACTGTGTTCTCCTCTCAGAGGGTTGATAGTACTTAGAGGTTGAACCATAGGGGTTAGACTATGAGAGCTACCTAGAGGGTTACCAGTTTTCTTCTTGTTATTGACTACTTACTTGTGTGCTTTACTTGTAGAACTGTGGATTATAGTTGCTTGTGATTTTTTGTTTACTGCTTCTTGTTTTATTACTGCCATGTATTCATTGACTGTTAGGCATAAATATTTGGGTGGTTTCCTACTAGGATTGTATCTCACACCCCGTTTGGGCCGTGATTTTGGGCCCAAGAAGACTATGTTGTTGTAGGTATAGATAAGAGCAAGCTCCCTTCTACTTCCGGATCTTGACTACACCAGGAGCTGGGGAGCATGGGACCGATCCGTGGCTCGCGATGCTGAGGAACTTACTTTGTTTTTCTTTTGCACTTTGTTTCAGTTGTATTTCAGCATATTATTGTGTTTTCTGTTTTCCTTAGATACTTGTACCTGCTTCATCATTTTCATCATAGTTATATATATATATACATTGCTTCCGCTGTTTGGTTTCTGTTGTTATGCATGTTGTTTACTGCTTCCGCTGTTTATTGTTGTTTTCTTACCTTATATACCTTATCGAATTAGGGCATACTTTCCCCACCAACTCACCAAGGCCCTCGATGCTAGTCGGCAGCCTCTGGCATTCGGGGAAACGCGCTTGAGGTCATGTGGCGAACCGCGTACGGGGCACCAGTGGAGGGGCTCTAGACTCGGGTCATTACAAAGTGGTATCAGAGGAGTTCTTTTCTCTTGCATTACTGTTTGGAGACTTTAGAGAGGGATAGGATGAATTCGGTACTTTGTATTAAGTTGTGCTCGGGAGTAGCTAACCCGTGTACAGGGAAAGACCATACTACCTTGTTAATTGCAGTTTGCTGGTTTTGAGTTTTATGGTTGATATGTTTTCACCTAGAGTGATTCGCAAGACTTGTGTGGTTATTGATTTGATATTTCGGTTCTATTTTTGTCACAACTCGATGAGATGAGGGTATTCCATCTCATGAATCATGTAGGCACTTCTAGAAATCACATGTCATGCATTCTTGCCATGCCATCTAGGGTGCATTAGCGATTTCATGTTGTTGTGATAGGCCTTGTGTAGATTATGCATGCTATTGTGATAGATTCTTGATAGATTCTCTGCTTATGTTAGAAAAATATTGTTTTGTTTCTTGCTTGAAATGAATGCCAAATTTTGGTTCTTGAGGTGTTATGGGTCCTCCCAGATCGGACTTTGGCATCTCTTCCCTTGTTTTTAGTGTTTCTGGACTTCTGCGCAGTTTCTGAGCTACTGCCCAGAAAAACCCAGAATACACGGCGTGTACTTTTTGGATACAAGCCGTGTAGTTTTCAGGCCGTGTCACTAACCGTCTGAGTAGAACATGATGTCGTGTGAGTAACTTTGGGAACACGGCTAGTACGTTTGGTACACACTGTGTAAGTTCAGAGTCGTGTACCCGGCCGTGTCACTAACATCACGGGGCCGGGAAGCTTGGGTAGAACACGCCGTGTCCTTAGGGAACATGTCGTGTAGTCTTGTACAGGTAACCGGCCATGTCATGAACAACACGGGCCGACATTAACTTCTCTTCCACACGCCGTGTTTGTTCGGAACACGTCGTTTAGTCTTGTCTAGGTACCCGGCCGTGTCACGAACATCACGGGACGGGGTCACCTTGCCTATGCACGCCGTGTTTATTAGGAGCACGCCGTGTAAGTTTCAGCCGTGTAGATGGTCATGTGTTTCACAAACACAGGTCGCCAAAGACTTGTCTAGTACACACCGTGTGTGTTTAGAACATGCCGTGTAGTCTCGGGTTGAGTAGGACTATGTAGGTTAGCCGTGTAAGGAGACTCGGGCAGGGGAATAGTTTTCAAGAACACGCCATGTGTTGGAGTCAACATGCCGTGTAGTTTGAAATGTACCCGACTTTTAGGGAAAAAGTACACTCCCATGTCAGTGTTTTAAGAAGACACACCGTGTAGTTTTATACACACCGTGTAGTTTTATACACGTCATGTAGCATTATGCACACCGTGTAGTCATGTTTTGCAATCTTGTGTATTTTCTTCCCTTGTTCCCATTTTGTACTCTTATGTTCTCTATCCTTGTTTTCCTAATATAAGGTGTGCTTTTGATCTTTTAGAGCTATGCCTCCGAGACGTCCTCCGGTCATACTTCTGTCGTCAGGCAGTGATCAGACGCCAGACAAGGCTGATCAAGGACTTCCTATCGATCCCCCAGCCGAGCCAGCCTTGGCACTGGTTGTTATACCAGTTGTAGGTGCTGATGCGCAGTTCAGGGAAGTTTTCATGAGGATGATGCATGCCTTCCAAGGAGCACCACCTCCTACCTCATCTATGGTAGACTTGATGCGGGTTTTCCAACAGCACCATCCTCCCACATTCTCAGGGGAGGGAGGACCTCAGGCTGCAGAGTCATGACTGGAAGCCATACTGACTATCTTCGAGCATCTGGAGACGCCTATAGAGAGGCGGGTCAATCTCACCACCTACATGCTCCGAGACTCTGCCAAGAGGTGGTGGGATGTGATCTCACAGGCAGGTCAGCAGCAGGCTTTGGCTTGGGAGGAGTTCCAGCGCGTGTTCTACGACTACTTCTATCCAGAGACCCTAAGGGCCGATCGAGCCTGGAAGTTCACGAGCTTAGAGCGGGGTACTCTATCTTTCATGGAGTATTCCTGTCGTTTCACTGTGTTGCAGTGTTTTACACCCCTTCGAGATGGGAGTGGGGTGTTCTTGGAAAGGAAGTTCAAGGATGGACTCAGGTGGGAGATCAGCTCGCATGTGAACATCTTCGAGCTGACTTCCATTACTTCTATCATCAACTAGTCACAGATTGTAGAACGCAATCTGAGAGACTCTGGAGTTGCGAGCCAGGGCAGTTCTGCTTCCAGAGCTAGTGTTCCTTCAGATGACAGTAATAAGCGCCGTAGGGAGCCTACGCGCGGTGAATCAAGGAAGCGAGATGAATCATAAGGCAACCAGGTGACATGATATTAGTGTGGCCAGATAGGGCACACGAGGCCGCAGTTCCAGAGGGACCCAGTAGAGTGCTGATCTTACGGAAAGATGGGTCACTTTCAGTGTTTCTTCAAGGTTTTCTCACCAGCAGCGGGTAACCAGGGTTCTTCTATGACTCCTCATTCAGGAGCATCATCGCCAGCTTCTCACCAGTCGGGGAACTGGAGTTCTTCCAGCCGTTCGAGCCGAGGTAGAGGTCGAGGTCGTGGCGGTCTGCCACAAGTTCCTTAGCACCAGAATGGTGGTTCAGCTCCGAGTGGTTAGTCAGGGGCGTAGGGCCGCGGCATGGGCCAGTCATTCGTCATGGAGAAGACTTATCAGGAGCAGGATACTGGCCCTTCTACTATTCGAGGTATGATTCTAGTAGCCTCAGTTTTATCTTCAACCCTTTTTGATACTGGTGCTACGCATAGATTTATCTCTATTTCTGTTGTGGAGAGCCTTGGACTCTGCATCTTTTCTTCTGCTGACTTTTTGACACTAGACACACCCTTGGGGATGAGGAAATCTAGTGTACGCCAGTGTAGAGAGAGCCCTCTCGAGGTTGCAGGGTATCTCTTCTTATGGGATCTCTATGTCCTGGAGATGACATGCTATGACGTCATTCTCTTCATGGACTGGTTGATTCCCTTCCAGGTAGTCATTGACTATTATCAACGCAGAGTCAATTTAATTTCACCAGAAGGTGAATCTTTCCTTCATAGAGGCGAATGGGACGTTCGGGTGAGTCGGGCGGGACTCGAGCATCATGGGCTAGGAGGGGTGACAGCCCAGATTGCTAGTCATTATCTTGATGATCAGGGGACTCCACAGTTGGACTTTCCTCCAGTGGTGGATCGCTTCAGGGACGTCTTTCCAGAAGACTTTTCAGGTTTTCCTCCGGAGCGTGAGGTATACTTCTCTATTGATCTCATTCCAGGAGTGGCACCGGTGTCCATTCCTTACTATACGATGGCCACACCTGAGTTGTAGGAGCTCAAGAAGCAGTTGGAGGAGCTATAGGATAAGGGTTTCATCTAACCCAGTACTTCTCCTTGGGTTTCACCTGTCATGTTTGCAAAGAAGTTAGATGGTACCCTTTGGCATTGTGTGGATTATCGGAAGTTGAACCAGTTGACGGTCAAGAACCGATATCCCTTGCCGTGGATTGATGACCTTTTCGATCAACTACGAGGAGCCCGGGTGTTCTCGAAGATCGACTTGAGGTCTTGTTATAATCAGTTGCATGTTAGACCATCCGATATACCTCTAACATCCTTCAGAAGCAGGTATGGTCTATACGAGTATACAGTCATGCCGTTCGGTCTCACGAATGCACCTACAGTTTTCATGGCACTGATGAACCGAGTGTTCCATCCTTACTTGGACTCTTTCGTCATGGTCTTTGTGGACGATATCTTGGTGTACTCTCACACTCGACACGACCATGCCACACATCTTGAGATCGTTTTAAGTACACTGAGAGAGCATCAGCTTTATGCTAAACTCTCAAAGTTCCACTTCTGTATGGATAAGATTCACTTCTTGGTTCACGTCATCTTAGAGGTAGGATTATCTATGGACCTAGAGAAAGTGAGAGATGTAGTTTCCTGGGAGAAACCAAAGAACGTTTTTTAGGTACGGAGCATCCTAGGGTGGGCTAGATACTACAGACGCTTCATTAAAGATTTTTCTCGTCAAGCAGCACCTTTGATAGGTCTGGCCAAGAAGGGGGAGAAGTTCTTATGGTCAGATTCTTTTGAGTCAGCCTTTCAAGAGCTGAAAGGGAGGTTGACATCAGCACTGATACTAGTCTTGCCAGAGCTAGGCAAGAGCTACACTGTTTACTGTGATGCCTCAGGTATCGGGTTGGGAGTTGTACTTATGCAGGGAGATGGAGTCGTTGCATATGGGTCTTGACAGTTGAGGCCACATGAGAGGAACTACCCTACGCATGATTTGGAGTTAGATGTTATTGTTCATGTCTTGCACTTTTGGAGACACTATCTTCTGGGAGAGCACTTTGTGGTCTTCACTGACCACAAGAGTCTCAAGTATATCTTCACTTAGCGTGATCTGAATCTGAGGCAGCGTAGGTGGGTCGAGTATCTTCAGTCCTTTGATTTCGAGCATGCCTATACGCTGGGAAAGGGTAATGTCGTGGCTGATGTGTTGAGAAGGAGAACTCAAATTCAGGCATTTCAGGAGTCCAGTAGTGAGTGGAAACTGATGGCTCTGTTCTCTGAGATGAATCTGGAGGTGAACAACAGACGGGGATAGACTTTTCTATCACCTATAGCTGTTACCTCCACGCTACTTGATCGGGTACGGTTGAGGCAGCTATCAGACTTAGAAGGATTAGTTCTGTGGGAGAGTGTGTCAGGAGAGGACCCTCTTCCTCGATGGATAGTGGGTGAGGATGAGATCTTGCATTTCCAAGGACGCATATGGGTGCCAGCAGACATACGTGCAGATCTGGTGCGGGATTTCCATTCCTCTATTTGGGAATTTCATCCTGGCGTCACCAAGATGTATCGGGACCTTTATCGCCAATACTGGTGTCCAGGTATGAAGAAGGATGCTTCTGGTTTTGTCATGAGATGTTCTACTTGTCAGCAGGTGAAAGCAGAGCATCAGCGACCATCGGGGCTTTTACAATAGTTACCCATTCCGGAATGGAAGTGGAACGATGTTGCGATGGACTTCGTGACCAGGTTTCTGAGGTCACCTCAAGGAAATGATGTTGTTTGGGTTGTCTTCGACAGGCTTACTAAATTTGCTCACTTCTTGTCGATCAAGGAGACCTTCAGTGTCGACGATCTGGGATGACTTTACATCAGAGAGATCATTCATATGCATGGAGTTTCGTGCTCTATTGTTTTAGACAGAGATGCGCGCTTTACCTCTCGGTTCTAGCAGGGACTTTAGAAGGCCTTAGGTACATAGGTACTTTTGAATACAGCATATCATCCCCAGACTGATGGCCAATCCGAGCGCACGATCCAGGTGCTTGAGGATATGCTTCGAGCTTTCATCCCTGACTTTGGCGGTTTTTGGGAGAAGCATATTCCTCTGGTGGAGTTCACCTACAATAATAGTTTCTAGGTGACCATTCAGATGGCACCATACGAGGTTTTGTACAGTAGGTCATGCCGATCACCCTTATGCTGGCTGGAGGCAGGAGAGGCATCTTTGTTGGGACATCATCTTGTTCAAGAGACTTCAGAGCATATAGAGCTGATTCAGAAGAGGATGACTATAGCGCAGTCTCGACAGAAGTCTTATGCTGATCAGCGAAGATGACCTCTGGAGTTCGAGGTCGGTGATCAGGTTTTCCTACGTTTCGCACCGAGTTTAGGACACAAGAGGATTTAGAGATAGGGTAAGATTTCACCACGGTACATCGGGCCGTTTGAGTTATTGGAGAGAGTGGGCTCGGTCGCCTATCGGTTGCAGCTACCTCAGAGGTATTGGTCCATGCACGATATCATCCACGTCTCTCAGTTCTGATGCTACTTTTCAGACCCGTCTCAGAGGTATCATAGTACGAAGGTTCTCCGCGGGCGGTCTGTTCCTCTGGTACGAGTGCTATGGCAGCACGGGCGAGTACAAGACGAGACCTGGGAGAGGGAGACCGATGTACGATCGCGGTGGCCGGAGCTGTTAGGGGTTTCTCCTTCTCCACCTCGTTAGGGGTATTCAGGGATGAATTTCTTTAAGGGGGGAAGTTTGTAAGAACTTGGATCTCTTTTCAGGTATTTTTTTCCTTTTTTCTGGAGTTTTTGAGAAAAATGAATTTTCTGGAAATTTCATAAGTACACGCTGTGTACTTTCTGAGTACACGCTGTGTACTCTTTCCCCGGCTCGAAGTCGTGTGCTTGCCGTGTCCGGGCCACACACACGGTGTGTAAGGGTGAGGTGGAGGCCGGTTATTTCGAAGTATGGAAAATTTTAAGTACACGCCGTGTACTCAAAAAGTACTTCCCATGTACTTTCTTTTTTTCATTAAATGGACCAGGGTCGCGTCTAACCACCATATTCGTCTTCTTCTTCAGTTTTCGACCGTCCGAGAGTGACCGTATGGCCAGATCTTCGACGAACTCCCACCCCGCCGTCCGTTCTCCGATTCGAGCACGGACAGTTGTATTGGAATCGCAGTGGTGATTTGTTCCTTCTGCTTTAGCCTTGTTTCTTGATTCCTTCTTGTTTACAAGTTATCGTGGGATGAACATTTTGTGCATTTTCTCAGATCTACGTTCTTTTAAGAGGAATCTGTCTTCGAGGTTTGCATATATCGATCTCCTCAGATCGAGGTAGGTGGTTTGTGCCTTTCTATTGAAAGTCGATGGTATTATGTTCAAATTTCACCAATACCCTTGAACGGGGTATTGCGTGTTTCTTGTTTTTCCCCTGCTGCTTGCCTTCTTTGCTTGATTGCTTTAGTAGAGGTTATTGCTTGTGAGTAGTGTAATTTATTTTGTGCTCAAGTTGCTTTTCCATGCTTATTCTGCCTGTTTGGCATTTTTCCAGTTGCCATTCCTTGTTGTAGGATTTTGGATCTGATGTTTTACTATTGTTGTTGAGACTTAGTTGTTAGCCAAGTAGTTTTTGAGGTTTACTTGGATGATACATGCACGTTGAGCATGTTTTACACTTTACTTAGGACGGTGAGAACCTAGAGTAGTAGAACAAAGGGAGCATTGATGGAAGAGCTTTTCCAGAGTGTCTTTTAGTTATGACGTGAGACTATAGGGGGAATTGACGTTGACTGCTTCCCCAAAGAGTCTGTAGATCCATGACGCAGGCCATATGGGGAATTGATGTTGAGTGCTTCCCCAGAGAGCCTTTAGCACGATATGAGACTATATGGGGAATTGACGGTGAGTGCTTCCCCAAAGAGTCTTCTTAACAACGTAACTGAACCAGAGGGGTGAGACTGTGTGTACCACCCAGAGGGTTAATATTAAATAGAGGTTGAACCATAGGGGTTAGACTGTGAGAGCTACCGAGAGGGTTACCTGTTTTCTTCTTGTTGTTGACTGCTTACTTGTGTGCTTTACGTGTAGAACTGTGGATTGTAGCTGCTTGTGCTTTTCTATTTACTACTTCTTATTTTATTACTACCATGTATTCATTGACTGTTAGGTACAAATCGTTGGGTGGTTTCCTACTGGGATTGTATCTCAAACCATGTTTGGGCCATGATTTTGGGCCCAAGAAGACTATGTTGTTGTAGGTATAGATAACGGCATGTGCCCTTCTACTTCAGGATCTTGACTGCACCAGGAGCTAGGGAGCATGGGACCGAGCCGTGGATCGCGATGCTAAGGAGCTTACTTTGTTTTTCTTTTGCACATGGTTTCAGTTGTATTTCAGCATGTTTTTTTGTTTTCTGTTTTCCTTAGATACTTGTATCTACTGCATCATTGTTATCATAGTTATATATATATATATATATATATATATATTGCTTCCGCTATTTGGTTTCTATTTTTATGCATGTTCGTTACTGCTTCCGCTGTTTATTGTTGTTTTTTTACCTTGTATACCTTATCGAATGAGGTCATAGTTTCCCCACCGACTCACCAAGGCCCTCGCTGCTAGTCAGCAGCCTCTGGCATTCGGGGAAACGCGCTTGAGGTAATGTGGTGAACCGGGTATGGGGCACCAGTGGAGGGGCTCCGAACTCAGGTCGTTACAAACTTTTCCATCATGGATGATAAGGATGGAACACGCCAATGACCCATATGAGGATCTCGCTCACCAAGAAACACCACCTGCTCTCCATCAGCACCAAGGAAAACAACCTTCTTCTTGAAGCAATCCACAATAGCCTGCACCGAATACAACCAATCTATGTAGAGGATGACATCATATGGTTGTATTTGTAAACATAGGAAATCTCCCCAAGAGCGGTGTTTCCCAAACACTAGCTCACAGTATCTACATACTTCAAACAAGTTAGCTCAACCTCCAACTGGTGTAGTCAATGCCAAGGGCACTCGAAGCCTCTCTGCCTCAAGTCCCAAGGCATGGAAAAGGGTAGGTGATATGAAGGAGTGTGTTTCTCCTAAATCAAACAAGGCATACACCAAGGTAGAAAACAGGGAATGGGTACCTCGAATGACATCTGGCTCGTTTGGTCCTAGAAATGCTAGAACATGAAGCTGACCACGACCTACTCCACAGCCTCTCTGACCCTGATGACGACCACCACCACGGCCGTGCTATGCTCTCTGAGGACGGGTGGCATCAGGGGGCTATCCTCTGCCTACCCCATCTACCCTCTGGTGATCTAATGCTGGTGCAAACTATTGTTGTTGCCTCGGTTGGAACTGTCTCAAAGGAGGAACCTGGAGCAGAGCGCCCGGTACACGATGACTGCTCTAAAAGGTCAGGCACTCCCGCTGCAGATGGCCATGACCACCACAAGAAAAACAAGCGCTTGAACCCTTGGCATAGGCCTAATATTTTCCGACTCCGGAGTAACGAGATGTGAAAGGCTGGGACCTACCCCCCGGTTGAATGTAAACTCTTCTGCCCTGAAAAACCGGGATACCCTTACCACAGCTCTACTTCGTGAGGAATCATGTTGATTCCCCTCTCATGACGATCAAGTCCTAGACAAAGTCCTCTCAACAACCTTCGCCCCTGCCAGCACCTCAACATATGTCTTTAGCATAAATGGGGTGACCTAGCTCTGTATCTCTGGATGCAAAGCCTCCTCAAAATGCACTGCCCTAGCCACATCATCTGGTAACAGGTCTGAAGCATATTGTAGAAGGTTACTCAAACGGATTCCAAAATCTCGAACACTAGAGATACACTACCAAAGGGTAAGAAGCTCCTGATTACTGGATGCCTTTGCAGTTGAAGAAAGTAACTAAACTCTAAACTTTTCTCGAAAATCCTCCCCTGAGATCGCTGACTCATCACAATCCCAAAGGAACAAGAGCCACCGTTGCCTCACTGCTCCACACAGCATCGTCACAACCAAGGACACCTAGTGCTCCTTCCGAGCACGGATTGAACTGAAGCCTATCTCGGCCTCCTCTAACCAGTCATCCGTGACTACATCTGAAACAGATCCCTCATACTTCTGCAGACTCTGGGGCTGAAACTCTCGAAGTGTCTTCCTCCAAGTGTCATCGTCGTCAACCTTCACCCTGCGGTGATCTGCTCGGACATCATGCTGGAAATATTCTATGAAAACCTGATGAGGACATCGACCTGGAGCCATACCTGTAAAATATCATACCATTAGAGCTCCTAAGACTGGAATATAGAAGTCTCAACATTAATTAATTTATTGTTTTTTTTCATTCATTTTAGGATAACTTATCCCAAGGTCTACCCATTCAAACACATCCACAAAGAAGAATTATGAATGATCCTTTCCTAGGTCTCTACCCAGCAACTAGTATCACCTTGTTTAGTATCCATTGTAAACTTAAAGGTCCATGCAACAGATCATAGGGGTCCCTAAACGCCTATGTCTCTGCTGGTCTCTAGTGTTTACCCGACTTTCTAAACATGAATGACAATGTTGCCCTACTAACCCATGCATCCTCACATGTGCCTAGCTTCAAACTCCATCATATCCCTCAACCTCCCTCTGATACCACTCCGTCACGACCCCCTCTCCACAAAGTGTACCCCTCCGAGGCCGGCAATGTGAGAAGGGAGATTATGACCCCTGAGTCCCGCCTCCAGTAGGCCCTGGGTTGGCGGCTAGCACCGAGTGTATAGTAATCACACAAATGGGAGGCATTACCCTCTAAGAGAACACATGCGGAAGAGAGAGATAAGATAGACACCAACCAACTCCAACTCAGAAATGAAATGTAAAAGAAAACCAAAGTGCATATTTGTAATTTAATGCAAAAAGTACAACAACTGAAAGGGGAAACTACAAGTACCCAAAAGAAAGTAAAACAGTAGCGATCACAAGGCTGAACAGCTCCTGCAACCACAAGCTAGTAGTAACTAGCCTGATCTCCAACCTTCTCCAAGTGACCTAAAAAATAGTTTATATATAGGTAGGGTGAGTATAACAGTATACTCAGTAGGATCCTCCCTGAAGCCTCTCATGTAAAAGCAATGAAAGCATGTTAAAGCACAGTGAACAACAAGTGAAACTAACTCTTCATCTAAACAGGTTTACTGTGTTCCCAGCCTCACCCTGGCTACTCTCACCAAGTAATTCATACAAGAATATAGTATATACTAAAGAATGTCAAGGTTACCCCGCTACTACTTCCCCACCGGTTTTCCGCTTTTCCCAAACGACATACATCTTGTGCATCTCTCTCAAAAGTCTTACCCGCATATACCTGGGCTAAACTGCACAATTTGCACCTCGTGCACCACAAATATTTGCCCGTAGACACCTGGCCTAAGCTCCACACCATCCTCACAACCAAAAGTAACTAGGTAGGTTCAGGGAGCCACCACAGCCCGCTTAACATGTATCATACGTTGGGTATTGTACCTCAAGCCATTACATCCCATACACTGCGTAAGGATCCTCAATCGGTCACAGCCTATACATGGTACACCTATAGTAGTCCATAGAATACTACATCCAGAATATATGTGTGGAAATAACCACAAGCCATTATAGCCCTCTACAAACATATATGCAAAAAACTAATCGATGTGCCAATGACACTAGTATCTACTTAGAGAAAAGAGCAGGGTCAAAGGGGGTAGTCAACCATTCACCCTCCCATCGGAATGTTGGGGAAAACACCCCCAGGGCTCAGAATCCCTGGGGTATAAGTTTCCCTTACCGATAGGGTGGAGTAGCGTATAGAAACGCAAAAGGTGAAAAATATATATAACTCACAACCACACTATGGGTATAACCTAGTCTTAGCCTCAACTGAAGCTAACGTCTCTCAGACTTCAGGCTACTATTTCTAAGACTAGGTATCCGATAAGAACACAACCAATTAAAGAACTTCATTACGTTACTTCATTCCATTTTTCATCAATTCCACTATACGTTAATTAATTCTTCCATCATTAATTAACCATGAACAACCCACATTATCTTTCTTGGAATCACATTCAAAATTTATTGTTCCTTTAAAGTTACAACATCACCATGAAACACCAGCATCTCCATCCCCGTGGATTATCACCATTTAATCAAACTTTCATTTTAGAATTACTTTCGCATATTCCCAAGCATTCTGGAAAAGCATCCTATGCTACTAAACAAAAGGGTGCTCGACATGGTGAGTTGATATACTACCCGTCGAGTCTTTTCCACCTATAGCAAGAGCATAGGTCCATTCTCCCTTGAGAGGATAATCACAAAAATCACATGGCATACCCTGTGCGTCTTCGCCCCTTTCGAAAGAATGGTAAGAAAAACCATCCACCTTGAGCAGTGGGGAAAAGTAAAGCAGATAACAACCAATCAAACCACCAAACATCTAGCCAGCAAATCCATCCCATTCCATCATCCCTAGTGTTCTCCCTAACACCCACATGCATAAACCGATGCATATCGCCACTCTAGGGGCCATCTGCTGCCACAAACACAAGGCCTCCCTACCTCCTCATATCACAACACCCCTATAGGGTCACATCACATCACAAGTAACAGGAAAACAACACAATACATCAATTGGGATCTCAGCCCTAATTCACAACAACAGGGTAACTCAAACCCCTTCAGGGAATTCAATCAATAAAGTTCATAAATCCATCTTGAATTAACATATTCAATTCGTTGGTTCCAACATAATGAACCAAAATAGTAAGCTATCACAAGGATTAAACATGCTTACTATGCCAACTTAATCAACATGAAATTACCACAAGAACCAGAATCTTTTTCATGCCTCTTTATTTTTATTCAATTAATTGTCAATTAATTCCAGCTTTAATTTCTTTATCAATTCATCAAGAAAACATACTAACAAGAAAGGCATAGATATCAAACTATCTAGAAAACTTGAGGCAACAACATGCGTTCAATTCAATTTCTTAATCCGGTTCAAATATTTAATTAGGTCATTTCCATTGTGATCCAAATGGATAAATCATGCTAACTCTATGATTTCACATAAACAATTAGAAAATCCACAAATCCCCTACCTCAATGGTCAAGGGACACTTAGGAAACCAGGTCGATTCTCCATGAATGCTCCTTAGATCTCCTCTCCTATCTCAACGAAGACCACAACTCATCATTTTCAACATACACATACCTATATCTACCCATAAAAGGCATTGATCTAAGAAGACAAGAGAAGAGGAGTAGTAGATCTATGCAGATCTAAGAAACCAAACAAGAACGAGGAAGAACGACCACATACCTCAAGAAACTGGCTTCAACTTGCGAAGAGAATCCTCTGGATTGCCTCCAAAACGCTTGGGAGAGGTACTTCTATCTCCAAGGAAAGGTAATATCGAGTTATGGATGATTAGGGGCTTAAACGAGTAGGATATTGGCTAAAAGGTCAAGATCCTAAATTTTAGGATCTAACTTTAAGTGCCCGCATAGTTAGTCTGCATGGTTTAACAAACCATGCGCTAACCGTGCATTGGATTTTTCTTGTCAAACACCCCTCGCACGGTTAGTCCGCATGGTTAGACAAACCATACGTTACCACTGCCTCAAATACAATCCTCACATGGTTTGGATGCACGGTTTATACAACTCATGCGCCCCTCATGCAAAGGCTACTTCTCTTCATTTCCCCCCTAAAAGTCCACCCAAACTCACCCCCAAGTCACCCTAACCTCCCGGAACACCATTAGCATCACATTTTTCACAATGAAATAGATGAGATAGGTCCGGGACATTATATCATTCTTTTATTTTTTTAAATTGAATATTATTCAAGGTAAACTTTGTTCACATGGGAAATTTTAATCTTAGGGTTTATTTTTTCTCATCTTTGCACCATTTTTTCTAATTTCATAATTAATTATCTAGAATGATTAAAGATACAAAAAATTTTATATTCCTATAAATCATTTTTTTCAAAACATTAGAATCAATTTGTGAGATTTTTTTACACTTATTTAAATAATTATATTGATGGATGTTTCTTTGAAGTAGTGAGCTTTATGGATCATCCTTCCACAATATTTAACACTTTCTGAAAGAGATTGAATCAATAAATTTTCGAGTTTTTTTATAAAATTAACGAGAATTAAAAAACATTCTAGGCCATTAGAATTAATTTCCCCCTTTCATTTGTTTTGATTATTTTTCTTAGTTGCCATTCTCACTGCCTGATCATTGTTTCTATTTCATCTTGTTTCAAATCAATGATTCATCATCATTTGAATTTCATAAATTAAAGAAGAAAAATTATCCACTCCTTAATGTGGTTTATTTTATATTCATGGTCCTCGATCAAAATCACCCTTCCCTATGGATTCAAAGCCCTACTCCCTACTATAGAGTAGATAATATGAGTTAAAAATAATTAAACTAACTACTATTCAATGACTTACATGTCAGGTTTGTGGAACCATTACTAGGGAAGGGTCTCGTGTGACCAATTTTTCAAAACGTAAAAAAACTATTTTAAAAAAATAAAAAAAAGTAAAATAATCTAAAATAGTCATTCTTTTTAACAAATTTGAAAACTGTTGTTAAAAAAGTTTCTATCAGACTGTATCTGCGGCTTATTTTTGTGATATTTCTTATTCTATTTTTTATGAATTTTTTTTGTTAAATATTATTTTATATGAAAACAAAATTCATCTAATAGGATTTATCCTTATATACCTAATATATAAACACATCATATCACTGTTAAAAATAATAACAAATCTAAAAATGAAAACATATTAGAGAGAGTTTTTGTAGTTAATAATCAACAATATTTTCAACCAGAACTCAATCAAGAAGAATATGAAATTTCTAGGATGAGGGAATTCCAACTCCCTCAAGTTTCAAATAAACCATTTCAATTATATTTTCTCATATAGGCAAAAATAATGGGCTAAAACAATTGTATCTATCACTATTTCCTAATTTTAATGGTCTGTCAAATGAAGACTCTTGAGCTTTCATTAGATACTTGTAAAAAACATTACAAAAGTTACCTTGTATTATTAGAAAATATGCACCACTCCACTCATTCAAATAATAATCTAAACCAAATAGTAATAATAATGTTAAATTTAATTAGTTTGTTAGTCTTTTAATCTATATCATGTGAATATTTCATTCATCCAAGGCTTGATTTAGATACCATCATATCTGAAATCTCGAAAATATTATTTCAAAAATTAATAATGTCCTGAATGCCTCCCTCCAATGATGCCCCTCCTAGGATTGAAATTAATAAGGTGAGATAATGACCCCCCCCCTAAGTCCCACCTCCACTAGGTCCCGATTTGGAAACTAACACAGAGTGTATACAGATCTCACAATATAGGAAGCATTACCCTTTTTCAAAAACAATATCATGATATTTTATGGATAGTACAAAAAAACTATAGGAAATATTAAAAGAAATCAAAAAATATCCCACAAGAATGTTTTAAAATACAACTGTAAAAGTATAAAAGTCTCTAAATAATTTCCAAATGTAATGCTAAGTGGAAACAATGAAATTATACCAAGCCTAAACTAGTATGGTCCAGCAATATTTTTGAAATACTTCCAAATACCATAAAATAGTTTTATATACAAAGGGTGAGTGAAAAGGTATACTTAGTAGAAAAATCAAAGTCTCTCATGCACATGTGAAAGAATATACTAATGCTCCTATGAGAAAACTACAAAATCGAACAACACCTAACAAGTATACTATCCTTCCCAACATTACTAATGACACTCACCAAATAATAAAAGTCAATTAATGTAACATAATGAAAATTGATGATGGAGAACCTCACTCAAATTCCATCTGGTTAGATGCTCGTGACTAAAAGCAATTGTTCCCACGCACCCACCTCTTCCAAAAGTACAACGTCATGACCTTCCTGCACACAGTTGAGTCGCAATCCACATCACATTCTGTCCGTAGACACCTAGGCTACAAGCCAAATCACATCCCACATGCAGACTCATGGGACACAAACCAAATCACATCCCACCTAGAGGCACCTAGTCTAGAACTCACATCACATCCCACTCACAGACAATTGGGCCATAAACCACCCCTCATCCCAAAGACACCTTAGAAAGCCCAACTATCCAGCACACACCTATGCTTCAATGACCACAAACTGTCTGAAGAAGATTAGGAAATCCACGCCTGGATGAGGGATAAGGGAAGAGTGGGTGGCCATCCATATGTCCTCTCACTAGGATGTTTGTTAAATACACCCTCTCCCATGATGAAGGGGGTGTTCAGTATATAGTTCTCATCTAGGGTGGGGTGTGTATAGAAACCTTAAGGAAAATACACGTATATACATATATGATACCAACCACTCAATACCAACCTATGGGTTCCCTAACAAAGAACATCTCACAACTACCACCTTCACTACCACCTCTAAATACACAACCCTATACAGTGAGCCACAAAACCCAATTCACTACCCCTATACATTTATTTTACCAAATTCATTATTTATTAAATGTGTCATTTATCCATTCAACCACTAAGAAAACTACTATACAGAACACATTACAGGAAATAATGTTTTAAGAAGGTGAAGATCCCGAATAAACTAAATGGAATCCACATTTCCTCTACATTTAACACCTATTCCTAATATAACATATATCGATCTCTAGATACATGGTGAAGCTTTATTCTTGTTACTCAAAGAGAAAATATGGGTAAATTACCCATACCAATCACTATATCCCTCTTTAAAACTCATCCATCTTAGGTCACATACCAACAAAACAAACCCCCAACTCACAACCCCAAATGATAACACCCTACCGTAAAACCAGTTTCATAGCCCTATTGTATAACACTTCTCACCCATTCCACAATCAGTCAATCCCTCAACATGAGATTCCATTACAACTCCTAATCTATACCACTACAAACAACCTTTCTCACAACCCTAGTACAACACAAACCAATGAAAACCCAAACATCACATCAACCTTGGTACCAAGGAAAAACACAATTCTAGATTTAAAATGGCATCCCTTATTTAATACCACCTATTTAATTCAGGGGTCATCACAAAATTGTTTGGTCCTGGGGATTCCATTCATTAGATGAATATACAGGATTGAATAATTTCCATTTTGGGGTGATACTAAAGAATCTTGATCAAGCATAAGACACAAAACACATATCCATCACAAGAAAATCCTCCAATGGCCATAATTTTCAGTGGGCCTTTTAGACTGTATCGTCCCAATATCGCAATCATAATATCAAAATGAAAAGGGAATGAAAAAATGAATCCATCAAACCCTTTCAATTTCATTTTACTATTATTTATCTTTAATTAATTTTTAACCAAAATCCATAGTTAAAAAAATGTGAACCCCTCACACATGACACATAATTGAGAAAAATGAAGGAAAACATACCTTTTAATGGTGTCATCGATACTCACACCAGAATAAGACATGAAATGGATCTATGATCACCACTCCATAAATATTTTCATCCATCTGAGGCTGTGTAACAACCGTACCAAGAAAACTGAAGAGAGTCCCTTTGAGAACCATTGGATATCATCTACCATCACATTTCAAGAAAAACAGCAGGGTAAAGAGTCCAAACTAGAAGAAATTGCTAGAAAAGAGAAAAATGTTCCCTAGATTGAAGAGGGGTCACTATAGATCGATGGATAAATGCAAGGATACAATACCTAACAAATGAATCCTCAAAATGCTGAAGAGAGGTCATTGGGTCTCCTGGGGTTGAGGAAGGGTCACAAAAAATGTAGGGATTGAAAACTAGAGCAGCTGAAAAAACACATAGGAGTAAAAAAAAGTGGGGTATTATATAATGTTTAATACCCTTTAACACCATGTAATTATCCGTGGTCGAATTCCATTAAAAGCCAATCACCTCTCAATTTTTTTCTTTTCAGACCCCAAAACATTTCACTTCATGAAACCTTATTTCACAGTATGTAAAATGTCTGCACAACATGAAATCTCCAAAAAAAATCTACGAACCCAAACTTCTTGTCATGTAATTCTGTTACATGATGTTTAAACACTTTTTTCCAGAATTTTGCTATTGAGCTTCTCTAAACTACTCTGATCATCCTACGAATGCCTCCAACATACAAAACTGGAAATGTAATAGACCGCGAGGGCATGTATAGTTACATATGATTCCTCTCAAATGATTCTCTCCCTCGGGAATCTAAAACCAAACCAAGAAGAAAAGGTCTATGAAAAACCACCCCGTGAGATACCCCTCAAGGGTCTTTTCAAACCTCAAATGTTAGTACGATCCAAATGCACCAAACCAAAAAACCATAATCATTGTACCACCTCATTGCTACTTCCACACTACACCTCCTCTAAGACAACCACACTTTCACACATCCATTTCACATCCAACTAGTTGCACTATCCCAAACACATGAATTAGGTAATCCCATATTCCATGTCAAGATAATATATTATCAAGGTGGAACTAACTCACCCTCATAGGTTTAATCGCATCGTAATTATTGGATCATGATTAAAAATAAGGTATTTCCCTTTTCGTATGCCAGGACTTCATCACATATAAAACCATGCAGACATCAAAAACCAAAGGAAAAACAGACCATCTTATAAAACATGTTTTTAGAAATATATTTCAAAAAAAATAGAGCATGTAATAACTCAAAAAAACTCTGGGTACTGGGCACACATTTGCGTTTTTCTCTCTCAAGTACTCTCCTCATGACCACCATGCCTCCACAACACACGAACTATGTAAATGGACCCCCATATTGTACCTTATATTGACTATCATAGATTTTTATTGGATGCTCCATGAATGTCACGCTGTCCTTGATATATATCTCTCCCCAGTCTAGAATATCGGAGTCATTGTGTAGTTACTGAAGAAGCTGGGATATGTAGAAGACGTCATGAATTCTCTCCAACTATGGTGGAAACACCAACTAGTATTCCATCTCACCAACTCTTCGCAAAACCTCAAAGGGTCCAACAAATTTAGGGGAAAGATTACTACCTCTACCAAGCCTCCAGTACCCACATTGAGGGAAGACCTTCAAGAACACATGGTACCCAAAAAAATCCTAGGGCCTCCTCCTGTGATCAAAATATTACTTATTCTAGTACTATTCTACCTTCCTCATCTCACAAACAAACTGAAACTTCTCTTTCAAGCTCTATACTACCTATATACCAAGAATAGTTATCTCCCAAACTTCTGTTCATCACAATGGTGAATGACATGGACTTCCATACAAAGCTTCTAATAGAGCCATGCCAATGGAAGAGTTATAACTATTATTATCAAAAACCTCTACCAAGGAAATTTTATATGCCCGAGATCCACCAAAGTCTATGACTCATTCTAACAACATATCCTACAACAACTGGATAGTCCACTTTGTCATCCCATCTTTCTATTGGTGGAAGGCAGTTTTGAGGAATAAATGGCATCCAAAATAATTTTTCAATCTTATCTAGAATCACGAGGTAATGTGTGGTACCTAATTTGAAAAAATTGATATCGTAAATCCATGTATTTTCACCACTGTTTCCACATTTATTTTTTTTTGGGAATCCACTGCACAAGAATCCTTTATTTCTATAAAGTTAACTAATTTCTTCAACTGAAACACTATAACCCAGATAGCATCGCTACCTATCTGAGATCTGGGAAACCCTATGATGAAAACAATCATGATTTCATTCCTCTTCCACTTGGTAACATCTGAGGGCTTTAATAAACAACTTGGAACATAGTCCTTATCTTTTTATTTCTAAAAAATTCACTTCACCATAAACTCTTCCACTACACACATCACCCATGCCACCAAAAGTACATCCCCAAGACTTGGTACATATTATAAAATCCCAGGTGTACTTCTAAAGGATAGTTTTAAAACTCAGGAAGGACACTCTCACACATCTCCACCAGAACAAACAACATCCCATAGAACAACATCTCATTTTGACCATCCTCCAACCATCCCTCCATAGCATCACCATGGACAACACGATCATACAACACCTCTACCTATGAGTCCCCCCTCTAAGAATCTTCTACCTACCACATCATAGAAGACTACACTATCATTTTAAACCAAATAAAGCTACCACCTTCCACTCCTTCATCAAATTTTAAATCTTCTAACTCCTCTATCTCTCTCCAAGTATCTGCAGAATAACTAACTACCTCCATTTGTGACTTCCTAGTTAAGGAATCAACCATGAAATTACTGTTTCCTAATGTTTAGGAGATCTAAAAATTTTATCAGAAAGGAACTCTATCCGACTTTTCTATCAAAAGTTTACATCTCACTTGGAACAGATATACCAAAAGCTCTTGTGATCTGTGAAGAAAAAATGTTCTCCCAATATGAGGTAGTTTCACCACAAATTCAGTGCAATCGCGACCATCGTTTTCTCCAAATCATGGGTTCCATAGTTATTCTCATGGGGGCATAACTGTTTGGAACAATAAGAGATCACTACCCATATACTACTTCAAGAAAACATCAAATCCCATATGGGAAGCATCACAGAAAACCTTAAACATCCCCCCTTCCTCAGGAAACTAGAGCACTAAATCACTAACCAACATCCCCTTTAAGTGACCAAACACTATCTGAAAATGATCACATGACACAAACTCTCGGTAATTCTAGGTTAAAGATGCCAATGGGGCTGAAACTCGAGATAAATTAGGTATAAACCTATGATAATAGCCAATAAGTCCAAGGAAACTGTAAACCTCTGCCACATTCTTGGGTGCTGCCTATGAAAAAACTGCTTCAAACATCGATGGTTCTACTGCTACACCCTACTAGGACACCACATGTAAGAGTAAATCCTCGTCCCATTTCTGGAACATTCCCTTGCACAACATTCCATAAAGCTAACAGCATTAAAGAACCTGTAAGACAGTTCTGAGATTCTCGGCGTGATCATCCTCTGAATTACATTATATTAAGTTTTCATTGATGATAACAATGATGAAATTGTCTAGGAACTTGTGGAAAGTGGAGTTCATAAGTCCCATGAATATGGATGGTTCATTCATAACACTAAAAGGCATGACTAAGAACTTGAAATTATCATACCTAAATTGGAAGTAATTATTTGGGATATCACCCTCATTCACCCTCAACTGGTGATATCCAGACCATAGAATGATCTTAGAAAAATCAAATATCCTCCCAAATCAAGTCAAAAAGGTCATTTATCCTTGTAATATGGTTATGGTTCTTGTTCGTTACATGATTCAGCCTCTAGTAGTCTATAAGCAGCCACAAACTACAATCTTCCATCTTGGAGAACAACACCAGAGCACCCCACGATGACACAATGCGTTGGTTATGACCCTTTTTTATCATATTTTATATCTGAATCCGTAGATCTAGTATCTTATAAGGTTTCATTGTATAATGATCCATCAAAATTAGAAACGTAGCAGGTGGAAAATATATCCTGAACTCAACATCACGTCGAGGGGGTAGCGTCACAACCTCCTCAGGGAAAACATATAGAAACTTCTCAATGACCCCAATGCCTCTAACATCTCAACATATACTAATTCCACTGATATCTCATCCAACAAGGAATGAAAAGGGTCCACACATTGAATACCCACTGAAAAACTCCTATATCCAATGAAAAACGCACACTGGCCATCTAAATCAGAAAACATGACTCTCCTCCAAAAAAAGTTGATAACAACATGCAAGGAATACAAACAGTCTCTGCCAAGGATGAAATTTTATGGTTTCATCTATATCAAGAAAAGATTCAACAATGACTAATACAGTCCCATTATTAGATTATATCCCATAAAGACATTAAACAAACTTTTCTATCCTCGGATTAGCGTTATGAACACCAAGGGAATGGGAATCCTCTCTATGTCTAGTCCCAAATCATGGGCTATAGTGGGGGAACCAAAAGAGTGTGAAGCTCCTGAATCAAACAAAGCACAAGAAAGGGTGTTAAAGAAATAGAACATACCTATGAAAATCTCTAACTCAGCTAGAACTGCTGCCTCCGCTATATGAAACTGACCACACTCAATACCCCTAACTCTCTATAGATGATAGCCTCCATTACCATGCCCAGGTCGAGGCACCTAAACATGAGGAACATCCTGAGGTTGGCCTCTACCATCTCAATCTCCCCTCAGAAAAGAAAAATCCTACTGCCCCTGCTCCGTAAACGGTCTCACCGACAACTATTGGTGAGGCTGGTGTTGAACATATCCACCTCCCACATAAGGAGCTTCAACAGCTGGTGGACACTGGTTCTGAATATGGTCATGGACTCCACAAAAGAAACACATCGTTCCCAATCCCATAAGAATGGAATGAGGACCAAAAGTTCTAAAAGGGAACTTTTGTGGTCAACTCCCTACCGGTCAAAACCTCGAAGGTCCTAACACCATAGACCTACCTCTGGTAACCCTTCCTCTCGAAGAACTATGTGGAATCCCCTATCACAGTAGACCCCTCATGAGTGCATCCATTTGATCACTTTTTCCTTTAATTGATCCTCCAAGTGTTTTGGAAACGTAAAAGGAGTATTCACATACTAGATGAAAGGACAGGTTTCCTCCTAAACTAGTATCGCATAAGAAAACTCATCTAGAAAGAGTTCTAGTGAAAAATTAATGAGGTCCTTGAACATGATCCCAATATATTTCACTGACATTCTCCCATATTTAAGGGATAGAAACTCCTATGTCTTCATTGGATTAAAGATCTATGAGGGGAACTCTGCTCAAAATTCCTTCTCAAATTAGACCCACAAAATTTCTTCATACTTCCTCTCCCCTAGATAAATCATCCACCAATGATAGGAATATCCTCACATATGACTGATTTCTTAAGGAACCCATTACTCCATCAAAGCCTAGATAAAAATAAAGGTGATCTCAAGCTCATTGAGCTAGATCTCTCTCTCTAGATTTCTAAAACACCTCCCTCATAAATTCAAAAATAATGTCATTAGAAAGAACACAAAGTCCTCTTCCAATGGTTATCCTCTTCAACTGGATTAACCATCTTCCGATCAACTGGATTTGCCTGCTGAGCCCCAACTACCTAAGACTCACACAGATGATGACCAAGAGCCAAGATGAAAATCTAAAGAAATTTTTTCTAATCCTCCTTAGCATGTATTATTTTAAAATTCATTTTAACTCATTGTTCTATTCATTTAAACAATATCAAAACAACCTAATTAAAATAAAAACACAAGTTGTTATGACTCATGTACCTTTCCTACGGTCTCTACCCGACAAAGGGTGTAGCCTCACTTGGTCATTTGGTAGGCTCATATTCCTTACATCAGATCATGGTGGGGCCTAAAATCACGTGTCATAGCTGGTCTTCCCTAACATATGCCATGCACCAATAATATTGGATTTTGATGTATTTGCGATGGGCTATTTGCAATAGGATCCTGTCGCAAATGAGCTTTTGTGATAATGTCTCATCATAAATAGACCGTTGCAGAAAATGGAATCACAAATAGTATTTTTTTCAATGGTACTATCGCCAAAAAATATTCACAATGGGACCATTTCCCCATCAAAAATAATTATTTAAGAAATATATAATCTATTTTCTATGGGAACCCGTAACAAAAGGTCCCTTCGAAAATTGTTCTCTGTTTTTATATATATAATATTTTGTGATTGGCCCATTGCAAAAAAGAGTTTATGACGAGACTAGTTCCCCATCAAAAATAATTATTTAAAAATATATATAAACTATTTGTGATGGGAACCCATTTCAAAAGGTCCCGTCGCAAATACTTAATAAATTAAAATAAAATATTCAATAAAAGTATGATAAATTAATATTAAAAAATAATATTAATTCTAATATCATTAATATAAATAATATAATATTTTATAAAAATAATACTAATATTATTAATATAAAAAGTTCATATTATTATAATATAAATAATAAAATATTAAAAAAATGAAAAATTAAAAAATTAAAAAATTTAATTATGAAATATTCACACCAATATATAAAATAGAATCTGTAAATAGTAAATATTAAAAAAAATTGAATTCCAATTTTTTTCACATTAAAAAAATAACTAAGGGGGATAGTATTCTGGAGGAGGAGGAGGAGTTGGGGGAAATGTTGGAGGAAACTCCATCCCTAAACTTTGAGTGAGATGAAACATGTACTCCATCTTCTCAGGATGTTGTTTCTTTCATCGATGAATCTGCTCCTTGTACTACTTCTGGTATTTTTGGTGATCCTCCTCCTCCTACTACTATTGCTAACGCATCTCCTCATACACCTTACAAAAACTCTCTATATTCTCACACTGAGCTTGCAACTACTCCAGATACTATGAGCTAGAAGATGATGCTTCTCTACAAGCTCCTCTTGAGCTGGACACTGACATTGCATCAGTACCAAAATAAGTCCCATTAGTCAATTGAGAGTCGATACCAAGTACTCGTCCCTTCATGAAGGCATACTAGGTCACCTGAATCCATGTCACCTCATCGAAATGGTGGGCACTAGTCTGATCAACTGTGTCGGCCTGACTCTCAGCCTATGCCTAAGAGGTCACAGCCTCATTTGACTCATTCAATTCCAATTTGAAATTAAAATAGTAAAATATTATATGCAATTAATTTTTAAACAGAAAAAGAAATAATATTGGCCACAATCCGACGCTGGTGATCACCTCTAATCTATCCAGTGGGTGGATCACTATAAATCCTCTGATAAACATCATACTATGTAATATCGGGCTTCTCTATAGCCTATATGAATCTAAAATAAACTATTTATATTTAAATCTCTATAAAATATTTACAAAAAGTAATTACCAGATGCTCACTATGCGTACTGAATGTATAGCTACCAAATCGATGTGTTACCTGCTATCTCCAATAGTTCTATCTGCCCAATGAAGATCTCCTCTGAAATCCACCACCCAACCCGTGTGAACATAATCCATCCCAAACAAGAGATAAAATTCACTCCGGTCTATGGGATTTAAATAACTCATTAAAAACTATGACTCTTTCTTTCTTCATGGTCGTCCTTCTCAAATTGTTCAAAAACATTCGAAAACTGTCAAACATAGACCCCTCCCATGCTGCATGGATAGCTTCATGCATGCTATCATCGATGGGATACGATAATCCCTAAAAGTAATTTATAATATATATTTATTAATGAAATAAATTTAAAAATAAATATTATTTATTTACATACTATATAATGATCAAACATTCTGAGTTTCACATCAATGAGAACCTATTCCCATGTAATCCATGGCTGAGAAAAATAATTTCACAAGATAACACTCCCTTTCCCAACTACTATATACGTAAAACACTGAAAAAATATTCAAAAAATTAGTATATAAATAAATTAATGATATCTAAATAAAATACACAGCTTACCATACCTCCATGTGCGTGGATCGAAGCCAAGATGTGGACATCGTACATGGATAGGGACGAAAATCATTAGTTGTGCATGACCGTCCCCCTCCGCATACCCCATGAACTACCAGCAGGATGAGGATCAGATGCTCCCAAATTCTCCTCATCGAATGGTATCTTGGACTCCTATAACTAACGAAATATATCATCATCCATCTAAAACAAAAATTGATTATTGTTAAAAAATTGTTGAAAATAATTATTATATATAAATATATATTAGTTATGATTATAACCCGCATTTAACTGAGTCAGTGTTCACCTTCATCGTCATCTTCATAACTGATGATGTCTAGGTCTTTATATTCCAACTCATAATCATCAATATCTATATGAGTTTCAGTTTCATAATCTCTTCTGATTTCAAATTCATTTGTAACATAATTAAAAACATTGTAACCATCGAACCTTAATTGTGAGGTGTCATCATCGATATTCATGTCTCTCTGTGAAAAAAATTTATTTCAATTAGTATCTTGAAAATTTTAAATTCCTTTCACTTTAGTGAAACAACATTCACTTTGAGTGAAATTATTTTCCCAAAATTTGATCTTTATTATTCTCCACCAATCACTCAGATCTCTTGAAGCAAAACTGTACTTTGAGTAACAAATTAGATGTTCTTATTGATCTAGAAAAAAAAATTCATTAACTATAAGAAGAAAATTATATTTAATATCAATTATTCCATGAGTCGGATGAACATGCAAACCTCTCTCAGTATCAAACCACTGACATTTAAACATTTTTATGTAATTTTTTCCTAGATAACATAGTTTGATATTTTCATCCAACATGTCATAAAAGTCTACATCAGTTTCTCTATGACTAGATCCTCTCAGAAAAACTACATTGATCTTATTCCCCATATTCACTTGTATGAATTCTAAAACCATTCACCACATATGAATTATAATATTTGCCCATTTTGGATGGTTGGTTACTCAACAAACCCAGTCACTTATAAATTTTATCAGAATGTTCAGACACCAGAATTGTTTTTAAAAAATTATCAATATAATAAATAATAAATTGAATTGATATGTTAAACCATCAATAATTTATTTTACCAGTTTTTGAAACCATTCATATATTTTTTCTGGCATTCTTCAAGAGTAACTACTATAATTTTTAAAATCTCTTTCATGATATGATTATCATATAACCTAAAAATAAAATAAGTTTTCATACTATAACATAAATTATAGAATAAGTGATATATGCACTCACAGTAAAAATGATTTCATTTCTTCATTGTTGAGTAGAACATATGTATGATCTCCTTGATGTTCATCATCTAAAATCCATCGTTCATGAACTCCACCGAAGCCATGCTCTAGATGATAAAAAATCATATAATAAATTTCTCATTTCATCATCCAAAGTCCCCTCATTCTGTTCCATGTGGTTGTGTTTTGAGGGATATTCAGATTCAAAATAATGAGAGTAGAAATAAGAAATTTCCTCTTTGAAATATTCTTCAGTAATTGAGCCTTCAACTGATACTTTGTTGCGTACTTTTTTCTTTAATTTCTACATGCATCTCTCGAATGGGTATATCTATCAAAACAGTACTGGAACTCCAGATTTATCTTCATAATGAAAATGTAATATAAAAGGTTCCATAGAGTCAAAGAAAGATGGTGGAAAGGTTTTTTCTAGTTTACATATTATTACAACAACATCTTCATCCAGTTTTCATAGGGCATCATAGTGTGTTTTCACATCACAAATGTCTCTAAGAAAATATGATATGTCTGATATCAAATCACAAATCATAGAATTCAACAAACCTCTTAATCCAATAGGCATAAGTGTTTCCATTATTACATGAAAATAATGAATATTTAATCCAGTAATATGACCATTTCTAACACACCTTCCCAAATTGGAAGCACAACTATCTGGAAGTCTCAAATATGCAATCCACTGATTAAATAATAAACAACCATCTTTAGACAACGTATAAGATTCTTTTGGATTCATTAACCTCTATGATCTGATATTTTCTAATAGTTCATGTTCTAGTCACCTGCAAATTTGGGAAAGATCTAATTGTGACTTTACATTATCATTTGTCGTACCTGGTGTATCCAAAACTATATGAAATAAATTATCAAAATATTACATCTCAATATTCATGACATCCAATATGTGGCAGACTAAAAAATCAGACCAATATTGTTGATCCCAAAAATGATTTGTTTTATCCAATTGTGTTCTTTTCCAAAGACATTAATTTTTTATTGGTTTCTTGATGGTTCAAATGTTATTGGAGGTAATTAAAATTCAACTGATTGTAACTTTGTACCTGAGATTATTTTGGAGGTCCATCCCTTCCAATTGTGCCTTTTTGGAAATGGGATTTTTCCTCCATAAAGGATGATCGGTTGGTAGAAATATGTGATGACAGTCAAAATAGAAATTTTTTTCCCATTTACAAGCATAAATTCTTTGTTATCCCCCATACAGTAAGGATATGATTTCGGACCACCTGTACTCCAGCTAGATAAAATTTTATATATTAGGAAGTAAATAATTTTCTAAATCAATGTAGATATTAGAAGAAAATTTTGTTTCACTACAACATCATATGTACTAACACTATTAATCCACAATGAATTTAACTCATCAATCAATGGTTTTAGATATACCTCAATATTCTTTTTTTTATGTCCTATGATAAATAAGGTCAAAAAGATATATGGATCCTTCATCTATATCCATAGAGGTATATTTTACGGAGTTATAAAGATAGGCCAACATGAATACTAACTACCATAAGAATCAAACTAATAGAAACCATCACTAGAAACACCCAATCACACGTTCCGGGCTTCTAAATAAAAATAAGGGTGTACACGGTCAAAATGATTCCATGAATCACCATCAGATGGATGATTTAAGATTTTTTTGGTTGAAATCATGGTTTTGTGCCAGGACATCATTGTAGATGTGTTCTAAGACATAAATAAACGTGGAAACCTAGGTTTCAGTGAGAAATATCTAACTATTTAATAGGAATCAATCCATACATTCCTAATTTAGTTTCTCAATACCTCAATTTCCCACATATGGGACAACTATCCAATAACTCAGTTTCACCAGAATATAAGATGAAATCATTTGAACTTGCATGAATCTTCTGATAACTAAGGGCCAGATAACAAAACAACCTTTTTATCTCATAATAATTATTAGGAAACACATTTCTTTCGTGTAACAATGTTTTATCCAAAGAAAATATCTGATAATAACAGTTCTTTAAAATTCATTATCTGATTTAATATCCATAATTTTTGCCGCCACTTCTAATTTTTTTTTATATGGCAACCAGGATATACTACATCCACACCAAACCTCAACAACTCATAAAATTCATATGGTACCAACTCAAGAGTTAAATCAATATCATCTTGAGTTTCATTTTGTTGAACAGATATACCATCAATATCATGTACTAAATTTTGAAACTATGATGGATCCAGAATCAAATTATTAATATCTTCTATGGAACTCTGTTCATTGTGTTGATACCAAAAAACCTAATATGGTTGAAAATCAAAACAGAAGAGATATCCCACAACATTTTCAACAGTGTCAAACGTTCTAAGAGTACAATTTTTTAAAAGGACACATAATTTATCATTCTGAAACAAATTCTGGTTTTGATGATTCAAATGATAAGAAAGCATCAACAACCTCAATATACATGATTTAAACTAGAACCATTATGATTAATTCAATGATTTATCCCCACACGGTCATCTAATAATGATCATTGTCAATTTCCATGTTCCATATTTTTAAAAAATATATAAAATCAATAATGTTTTTGAATAATTTAATATAAGAAAAACACTATCCAAAAAAGAGAAGGTAAATAATTATAGCTACTTCTTACTAATTGCCACTAATTATGGGTGACACAATTTCCTATGGATTGGTGTCTTCTCTTTTATATGACAACTCATTTACTTTAAACTTTATCACACAGAAATCACAATAAAGAAACTACATGGAGGTACACATATCCATTCCCATTCATACAAAAATTCATAAGTATACCTTCGACCAGATTCTTCACTATGATTTCAATGTGAGAAAGATGCATGTAAATGACCCGTCAGACAAAAGAGCACCTTTCCATCAACGATTGATCTTGTTGCAACTATCACCACTTCAAAACATATTCTATATGATGTGGTCCTACAAATGCATAATCAATCTCGTGAATAAGAAATTTTAAATGCATATGTATGAGTACATTTTTCCTAATGTTTTATATTGGTGAGAGTTTAAAGGAGATGAGCCATTGAGCAAAGGATTGTCACCAATCCACTGGAAATTGTGCCATGTTCTTAAATTTTTTATTAATTATCCCTATTTATGATTAATTCTTTCAATTTATTACTAATTCGTTCAATTTATTAATCATTCTTTCAATTTATTACTAATTATTATTAATTAAAGCTAATCATTACTATTTATATATAATTATTACTATTTATTCGTAATTATTACTAATTATTCATATTTATTTCTAATTATTACTAATTATAACAAATTGTTACTAATTGTTACTAAGTATTTCTAATTATTACTATTTATTTCTAGTTGTTACTATTTATTGATGATTATTACTATTTATTACTACTTATTATAATTTATTTTTAATTATTATAATTTATTACTAATTATTATTATTTATTAGTAATTTTTAATAATTATTTCTATTGATTACTATTTTTTAAAAAAAATTTACTATTTTTTACTATTTATTATTATTTATTTCTATTTATTTCTATTTATTACTTATCGTTACTATTTATTACTAGTTATTAAAATTTATTACTAATTAATACTATTTATTTCTAATAAAAACTATTTAATACTAATTATTTGTATTTATTACTAATTATTAGTATTTTTTTCTAATTGTTACTATTTGTTGATAATTGTTATTATTTGTTGCTAATTATTAGTATTTATTGCTAATTATTATTATTTGTTTCTAATTATTAATGTTTGTTTCTAATTATTATTATTTGTTGCTAATTATATGTATATGTTCCTTATTATTTTTATTGGTTGCTAATTACAACTATTTGATTCTATTTGTTACTATTTGTTGCTAATTATTTCTATTTGTTGCTAATTGTTGCAAATTGTTCCTAATTGTTTCTAATTGTCGCTAATAATTCATATTTTTACTAATTATTCATATTTGTTGCTAATTATTCATATTTATTGCAAATTATTCGTATTTGTTGCAAATTTGTAGTATTTGTTGCTAATTATAAATAACTGTTTCTAATTATTATTATTATCTGTTTCTAATAATTAGTATTTTTTGCTAATTATTTTTATTTTTTGCTAATTATTTCTACTTGTTGCTAATTATATATATTTGTAGCTAATTATTTCTATTTGTGGGTAATTCTTACTAATTTTTGCTAATTTTTGCTAATTGTTGCTAATTGTTTCTATTTTTTTGTGAATTGTGGCTAATTATTGTTAATTGTTGCTAATTATTGCCATTTTTTTCTAATTTTTGCTAATTTTTGTTAATTATTGCAAACTATTTCTAATTTTTGTTAATTATTTCTAATTGTTGCTAATTAATTCTAAGTGTTACTACTTATTCGTATTTGTTGCAAATTATTTTTATTTTAATTTGTGGCTAATTATTATTATTTGTTTCTAACTATTCGTATTTGTTTCTAATTATTATTATTTGTTTCTAATTATTTTTATTTGTTTCAAATTGTTTTTATTTGTCGCTAATTATTAGTATTTGTAGTTAATTAATTGTATTTTTTGCAAATTATTTGTATTTGTTGAAAATTATAAGTATTTGTTGCAAATTATTCCGACTTATTTTTAATTATTTATAATTATTACTAATTATTGATAATTATTCCTATCTACTACTAATAATTTCTAATTAATACAAATTATTTGTATTTGTTACTAAATATTAGTATTTTTTACTAATTACATGTATCAGTTACTAATTATTAGTATTTGTTACTAATTATTAGTATTTGTTACTAAGTATTAGTATTTGTTACTAATTATTAGTATTTCTTGCTAATTATAAGTATTTGTTACTAATTATTAGTATTTGTTACTAATTATTAGTATTTGTTACGAATTATTAGTGTTTATTACTAACTATTAATATTTGTTACTATTTTTAAATAATTATTAGTATTTATTTCTAATTATTTTTTAAATATTACTAATTATTACTAATTATTAGTATTTATTACTAATTATTAGTATTTATTGATAATTATTAGTATTTATTACTAATTATTAGTAGTTATTACAAATTATTAGTATTTATTACTAATTATTAGTATTTATTACTAATTATTATTATTTATTACTAATTATAAGAATTTATTTTTATTTTATACTAATTATTACTTAATATAACTATTATTTCCTAATTATTACTATTTATTCTTAATTATTACTATTTATTCCTAATTATTGATAATACAACTAGTTATTCCTAATTATTTCTAATTAATGCTAATTATTGCAAATTATTGTAATTTATTGCTAATTATTGATGATTATTACCAATAATTGCTAATTATTACATATTATTTATAATTATTTCTAATTATTTATAATTATTAATGTTTATTACTATTTTTTTGTTTTTATTACTAATTATTCATAATTATTTCTAATTATTATTATTTATTAATATATTTTACTAATTATTACTATTTATTCCTAATTATTACTAATTATCGCTAATTATTTTTAATTAGTGTTAATTGCCATTAATTACTTCTAATTACCACTACAAATTACTAATTACTACTAATTATTTATATTCATTACTAATTTTCGTTAATAATTCCTAATTACCAATAATTATTAATAGTTAACACTAATAATTTCTTTTTATTACTACAAATAAATACAGATATCAATACAATCCGAATCTAATTTAATTATAGAAAATTAATAATAATTCAAATTAATATTAAAAAATGAAATAAATATTAAATTAAATAAAACATAAATTACTTTAAACTTGATCTCTGATAGGTGTAGATGACTTCAATGTCTATTCGTAAAAAAAATTAACTCAGATAAATTTTAACTCTAAAATTAGAGTTTTGTGAGAGATAAATAATGAATAGAGAGAAAGAAGGAAGAAAACTAATGGTGGTATATTTTGGTTAGATTATATGTGACGTATATCCCATCGCAAATAGTAGTATTTATGATGAAACCCATTGCAAATATATTCGACCGCATTAATTACTGTTGTCAGTTAAAAGTGTATTTGCTATGGGACTCGTCAAGAATAGTGGCATGCCGACACACTATTTCCAACGAGGGAATATCCCGTCGTAAATAGAATTTATCGTCGTCGGGTATTTGTGATGTGAACCATTGCAAATAGAGACCTGCTGAAACACTATTTACAACGAGGTAAGATCCCGCCGCAAATAGTATTTACCATCGTCGTGTATTTGCAACGGGGAGCCCCTCTATCGAAAATACCATTCCCACGGTTTGGCACAAAACCTCTCCAAAACATTTGTGATGATAACCCTTTTCCCGTCGCAAATAACTACTTATTTGCGACGATATATAGTCCTTGTAAAAAATATTCTTTTTGACGGACTATTTGCAACATGATCTATTCCAGTCTCTAATAACCCATTGCAAAAGGTCAATTTTCTCGTAGTGCATGGTCACCTAACATGGTTTCCCTACCAACCCATGTAATCCTCACAGTGCCTAACCCCAACTACGTCCTATCTCTCAACCATCATCTCTGATACCATTCTGTCATGAGCCCCTCCCTCCTAATTTTCCCTTCTTGGGATATCAATGAATAAAGGGAGATAATGACCCCCCCCCCCCCCCCGAGTGCCACCTTCACTACGACCTAGGTTGGTGACTAGCACCATGGGTATAAAGATCTGACCATATAGAATGCATGATCTTTTTTTAAACAAGATCTGAAGATATGATGCATCATCCACAAAACAACATGATGACATAAATAAAAGAAATTCAAAAACCATCCCACATGAATATTTTAAAATTGAACTGGTAGAAGTGAAAAAGTATCCATGTAAATACCAAATGTAAAGCCAAGTAGCGACCCATAAATTGTCCAAATCACGAACTAGTAAGGTCCAGCAAAGTCTGTGAAATCCTCATGGAAACATGAAAATAGTTTTATATATGTATAGTGAGAAAACATATATATACATATTAGGAAAACCAAATTTTCTCATGCACATGTGAAAGAATCACACTAATTCCCTTGTGAGAAAACATCAGAACCCAAAACACCTAACAGGTATACTGACCATCCCAACCTCACCAAGGAATGGTAAAAAAATCACACAATTCAAGTAATGTAATTTAATTCACATCAACGATAGGGTGCCATGCACCACTTTCCACTTGTTAGCCACTCTATCCTAATAGAAAATGTCCCCATGCTCCCACCTCTTTTGAATGTATCATTCCATACCCTATTTGACACACTTGGGCCAAAAACCACATCGCATCCCACCCGCAGATGCCTAGGCCAAAAACCACATCACATCCCACACGCAGACACATGGCCCACAAACCACATCACATCCCGCCCATAGAAACATGTGCCACAACCCACATCACATACTGACCACATAAAACGGGGCCAAAAACCCTACCTCATTCTAATGACACTTGCGAAATCACAACACATCTCATCTCAGATACACCTGGGAAAGCACGAATTGCCTGCACACACCTGGGATTCACAAACCATAACATGTCTAATAAATTTTGGGTTATAACTACCTAAAAGATGGATCACGGAAGTGCGGGTGGCCATCCATCCATCCTCCCACTAGGATATTTGAGAAAGAAACCCTCCCCCTATGATGATGGGGGTGTGAGGAACATAGTGATAAACTAGGGTGGGGTGCATAAAGAAATCACAAGGAAAATAGAAGTATATGCATATATGATAGCAACCACTCAAGCCCAACCTATGTGTTCCCAAATAGATATAATCTCACGACTACCACCTATAATGACATCTCAAAACGCACAACAATGTGAAACGGGCCTCAAAACCCGATTAACATTCCAAAAAATATATTAAACAAAATTCATTCTTTATTTAAGAAATCATTTATATGTTCCACCACTACCCGAGCAACTACTAATCACAACACACAATAGAAAACAAAGTTATCAGATGGTGAAGATCCCTTATAATCTAAAGGGACTCCACATTTCTACTATGTTTAACACCCATTCATGATATAACATATATTGATCTCTATATATAGGGTGAATATTTATAGATTATACTCATAGTGAAACTCTGGGTGAATTACCTATACAAATCACTATTTTCCTCCTTAGAACACATCCAACTCATGTCACTTACCAACAAAACCAACCCCCAACTCCCAACCCCAACCAATAATAACTTAATGCACAACAAGTTTGATAGAACATCTATGAAACACTTCTCATCCATTTCATAATCAATCACTCTCTCAATATGTGTTCCCATTACACAACCCAAGCAATACCATAGCACAAAACCATTCTCACAACCCTACTAAAAAAACCATTGAAAACTCACACATAACAATAACCCTTGTACCAAGGAAAAATGAAATTTCATATTTATCAAGGCATCCCTTATTTAATTCCATTTTTTTAATTCAAGGGTTATCACAGAACTATATGACCCTAGGGAATCCATTCATTAGAAATATATACATGATTCACAAGTTTCTATTTTTTGGTGATACCAAACAATCTTGATTAAGCAACAACTATAAAACACACACCCAGTGAAATCAAATCCACCAACGACTGTAATTTTTAGTGGGGCATTTAGCTAGTACAGTCACAACATCACAATCATAATATCAAAACTATAAGGGATTGAAAAATGAATCTGTCATCCCCTTTCAATTTAATATAACTAATTTTTATCAATGATTAATTTGGAATAACCAAAATCCATAGGTAAATAAAATATTACCCCTCCCACATGATGCAAAATTTTGAGAAGAAAAATAACACCAACATCAAAAGGGTGTCAACGATCCTAACACAAGAACGAGCCACACAATGGATCTCTGATCACCTCTCCCAGAAGATCTACATCCATCTGAGGATTTCAAAACAGCTTCACACCAACAACAACCACATATAATCCCATTTTGAACCATGGGAGATCATCATCCATCCCATAGTAATAGGAAATAGGAGGGGACCAAGATCAAACAAGAAGAAACCACAAGAACAGAGGAAGAAAATTCCTTAGATAAAAGATGTGTCACTACAGATCGAATGAGGGAATCTAAGAATCAATCCTTTATGAAGGAATCATCAAAACACTGATGAGGCGTCACCAGATCACATGGGGTCGAGGAAGGGTCACTACATCTATTGGTCTTGACAACCTGAGCAGATGAAAACCACATAAAAGTTACTTTAGCGGGGTATTACACATTATGTAATACCCATTCGAACCGTGTAATTCCCCCACAATCGATTTTTTCCAAAAAACCTATTTCCTCTCGATTTTTTCAGACCTTGAAACATTTCTTGTCATGAAATCCCCTTTCAAGGAGTATAAAATGTATGCACAACATTAAACCTCTATGAAAATCCATTAAACCAAACTTCACATCATTTAATCTAGTTACATGATGTATAATCCCCATTCTTCCAACTTTTAGGAACTGAACTTCTCCAAAATCCTCTGATCCTCCTTCAAATAACTCCAACAACCAAAACTCCTAATGTTATAGACTAGGAGGGAATGATCCATTTTAAATAATATGGAATAATTTTCTATATATAGCCTCAATAAAGAGTGTAGTGTTGTTCTTCAGATGAAAATCCCTCCAAAACATAAGTACCATGTTATCTTTTTTGTTTCCTATACCTTTGGGAATATTGGTCAACTAAAATATTAGTGTTATTTATGTGATAGTATAAATTTTCACCGATTATCATTAATTAAATGGTTTAGATTCAGTGACCATTCACCTACCACTGTCTTTCAACCATTGTATGTCCATTCATTCAAACAACCTATAGGAAGGGTTGATGATCTACTGGATGGAGTTGGAAAACAATCTTTTCTAGCTAACTTTCTATTGTTAGATTTTGAGTTGACCATGAAGTTCCCATAATCTTGGGATATCATTTCTTATCCACTAGAGTATTCTTTATAGATGTTTATAAGGTGTAATTAATCTTTAAATTTGGGGAATAACAATAGGAATTCAACGTGCTTACTTTATTTATGAATCTAACATTTTATAAAATCTATGGTATAATGGATTCCTTAGAGTTTGATAATTTTTTATCACATTTATAAAAAACTAAAAAACAAACTAAAACTAAAGAAATTGATCTAGAATATAAAAATAGAGTTTCAAATATTGTTGAGCCTTCTTATAGTGAGAATCATATTTTCAAAAATTAGACACTAACTGTGGTCCCACATTCAAGAGTGAAGCTCCAAATGAAGCCTTTGTTTCTAAACATAATAATTTTTTAAAAGGCATAAGGTTTAATATCATTCTAAAAACAATTTTGATAATTTTGATAATTTTGAATGATAATTAAAAAAACAAATTGACGAATTTACATTGAAAAATATTTTGAATTTTGATTTAGAAACTTCAATGACCAAGATACATATTTGTAAAGCAGTAAAGAAAATTTTATAAATAATTATGAAATTAATGATCATTTCACTTTTCAAACTCATTATAAGAAACATTTTGATGATATTTGACCTCCCGTGACCAAGATCCTTCCATCAAGTGAAAAAGATCCTAATTTAGAGCTAAATCCACTCCCATCACACATGAAATACACATTTTTTGGAGATAACTCAACATTTTTTATATTTGTTTCTATTGAATTGAAATAATATCAATAGGAAACATTTTTTGGGTTTCTAAAGAAGATTTAAACTGAAATATATTGGTCCATAGCTAATATAAAAGGGATTATCCCTTTATTCTTCATGCACCAGATTCATATGGAACTAGACAAAAACTAATAGTTACGTTTTAATGGAGACTAAACCCCATTATGAATGAAGTTGGGGGATAAAAAGTAATTATGCTTCCAGATGCTGAGATTATTTTTCCAATTTTAGATAGTTCTTAGGTAAGTCTGCTATAAGATTTCTGAAATAAATGGACATTCAATATAGTTACTAATGACAAAAATGAACAAATTCAAGTGATAAAATCCACCAAATGGAGAGTTTATATATATTATAGGAAACTCAATTCATCCACTAGTAAGTATTATTTTCCAATGCCCTTCTTAGATAATATTATAGAGTGGTTTTCTGAGAATGAGTTATTTTATTTTTTAGATGGTTATTTTGGTTACAACTAGATCCTTATTTCCCATGAAGATCAATATAAGACTATCCTTACATACCACTTTGGAACATTTTCCTACTGGTGAATAACCATTTGGTAATGTGGCGTTCCCTCTACCCTATGAAAATGTATGATGGCTATATTTTCCAAGAAGATTGAGAAGAACATTGAGGTATTATTAAATATATTTTTTATTGATGGTAGTACATTTGAGATCTATTTAAGAAATACGTAATTGGTTTTAGAGAGAATTCTAGAGAGATACATACTTCTAAACTAGAAGAAAAGCCAATTTATGTCCCCAAAAGAAATTGTGTGAATATATAAAGTTTCTAAGTGGGGACCAGAGTCTGATATTTTCATGGTTGAGGTAATTTCAAAATTACCCCTCCTAAAATATTAAGGGTATTAGAATCTTTTAGGGCCTATCATTTTTTAACATAGTTTTATTTATGTCTTTTCAAAAACTAAAGATCCTTTGTATTCCCTATTGTTCAAATATCCACTGTTCATGTTTGATGAATATTTCATGTAATTATCTAACATTATTAAATAAAAACTAACTTTATCATCCATTTAAAATACACCTAATTGAAATTTCCTTTTGAAACTATTATTGATGCAAGTGGAACAGATGTTGGAGTTGTATTAGGACAGAGGACAGAAAATAAAATACATTTTGTTTATTATGCCTGGTGAATACTAGACTAATTGTAAAGGAACTACACCATAACTGAGAAAGAGTTGTTAGCTATGATTTAATCTATAGATATTTTTATCTTGTACCTTTTAGGACCCCTATTCATAATCATTACAAACCATTCTTCCATAAAGTATCTTTTGTCAAAGAAAAAGGAAAAACATAGACTCCTTAGGTGGATTGTCTTATTACAATAGTTTGATATAGATATTATAGATAAATTTGGAGTCGAGAATGCATTTTTAGATAATATTTATAGGTTTTATAATTCCCATTGTGAAGATCCAGGGGAGATTAATTATTCATTTCCTAATGATAAGTTACTCACTGTTTCTGTTAAGAACTAATATTATTTTAAAAAAATTCTATCATCTAGCCATCAATTATCAATACTAAGGATTTAAAAATAATTAGTGGAAGAAGTTAATTTTAGATATTATGTACTATAATGGGGGTGACACTATTATTTTTAAGATATGTGATAATGAAATATTGAGAAGGTGTATTCTAGAAGAAGGAATGATTCCTATTCTAATGATTTGTCTGTCCACGCATTGTGGAGGTCATCATGTTGGAGAGAAGACATCCCAGAAAGTACTTAATGATAGATTTTACTAGCCTAATTTCAATAAGGACGGTAGGAGTTTTTTGGGGGGTTGTGATAGATGTCAAAGTTTAGGTAATGTTGGAAGAAAATAGGAGATACCTTAGAAAGGAATGATGGAAGATTTGGTATTTTATGTTTTGGACTCAGATTTTATGGGACCATTCCCATCATAAAATGGGAATGAGTACATTTTATTAGTTTTCTACTATGTATCCATGTGGGTTGAGGTAGTGGAACTACCCAACAATTAAGCCAATAGTGTGATAAAATTCAATAAAAAGAAAATATTTTCAATGATTTGGGTGACAAGACATTCATTACTGATAATATATCCCATTTTAAGAATTAATAATCCAAATAATTAATGGAAAAATATGGTTATAGCTATAAAAATGGAAATTGTAACCAACCAAAATCTAGTACCTATGTAAAAATTTCTAATAGGGAGCTTAATTATTTTACAGAGAAAATTGTATCAATTTCTAGAAAATATTGGCCCTTCAAATTAGATGAAGCATTATGGGACTACAAAATTGTGTTTAAAACCCCAATGAGTATGTCTATATACTGACTGTTCTTCGGAAAATCATATCATTTACCTGTGGAGTTGTATCACAAGTCATGTTGGGTTTTGCAGGCTTTATACATTGATTTTATGACTATTGGAGAAAGGAGGCTACAAGAGCTAAGTAAGTTGGATGAGATTATGAGAGAATGTTATGACTAGCCAAGGTGTTTCATGATTCTATCCTTAAAAACATAGAATTAAAAGATGGAAAATATTTCATTCTCATTAATTCCAGACTTAATATCTATCTTGGTTAATTGAAATATATGTGATCTGGACTATTCAATGTCTATATAGTGCTGAAGAATGTAGCTGTTGAAATTCAGGGAGAATAAAATTGAACAATGCTGCTAAATGGTGAAAGAATCAAAAAAAAAATTAAATGGCATCTGAAGGGCTTGGCTTCCATCTTTTTATTGAGAACTGAGTTCCCACAACTGTATAACTGTATAATTTAAATTTAGGGCTTAATGGGAGTCAAAATGTGGTAATTATATGTTTTTTTATTTCTTAAGAATAAATTGTCATTATGCCCTTTATTTTTCTCTCTATTTTTCCTGTATTTATATTTTTAGTCTTCCAAGTAAATTTTATTTAAAATGGTTGTTGTTGAGGTGTTAGAAGAAGAGTAGAGTTCTCAACTTTGATTTGAACTATTAAAGGGAAGCTTCATGATGAGACTTTCCTAGATAAAAATTCCCTAAACTCAACCTCTGGATTTTTATTACATAGTAGTTTGATCTATTGAATTATTATCTTAATTTCTTTATATTATAGGAAAATTAGATGAATAAACCAGGGGATTTCACTCAAGTATAATTGGTATGATCTAATCTTAGAAAAACTCTAAAGAGAATGTGTCATTAATTAGGGTAGCTTTTGTTTTTATTTTTGCATGTTTACCATACTTTTTATTTTGGTTTCTTTTATTTCTACTAGAAATTATATTATTTTTAAAAAAATTACATAGTGAAAAACTAATTATGGGGGATTATTACCTATAAAATGTGGGTTTAAGTGATTATAATTGTCTTAATTGGGTCATTAATATAATTTTTTTTCTATTAAAGTATAATTGGAGCAAATTTCCAAACATGATGACACTATATTTATATTGTACTCATTTAAATTTATTATTTGATATTTATTGTGGTAAACATATTGTTTTAATTGTATTATAACGCTTGAACATAGAATTAAACTATTTAATTGAAAACATGTTTTGAATATTAAAAGTCTAATTATTTTATTTCAAACCTTGAATTCAGCATTGAGGAAACTTTTGGGTTTTAAGAATGGGGTAGAGGGTCATTTTAATTTTTTCTAATAAATGATTTAATATGTATCCATAAAATCCAACTAAAATTTTCCAAATTGGTTATTTTTTTGTTCTTTATCTTCACTTTCGGTGGCTCAATTCTTCCTAATTTTAAGGGTTGTGATTCCATTTATAAAAAAATATTCTAAATTTCCCCATGAAGTTAATTGAGTAACTAATTTCCTACATTCTTGAAATCATTTGTTCATGGATATATTTTACGAAAATGTTATACAACTATCATTAAATTATTATTTTTTATTGAATCAATCTTTTAATAAATGGATTTATAAGAGCTATGAAATGAAAATCATAATTTTAATTGAGTTTCTTTTCATAATTCATTCATTATTTTATTCCTTACCCTGAAACTGTAAGATGAGTTATTTATTCCTCAATGTAGTTATTGAACTTAGACATACATTCAGTTTTGTTTTATTATTTGAGAAATAATTATGTGTTTCTACACACCTAGAAGTAATTTGATGTTTAAAAGACTGAGATACATTCATTTTAATGTTTGTTTAATTTACTTCATAAAAATGAAAAGCATTTTTTTTGTATTACACTAATTATCTATTTCACAAAAACAACTTTATTTTGAGAGGTAATTCAAATATTCTTCTAAAAAGTATTCATGTTCGAAAATCTGTTATTCTTAATCAATTATTTTTTGAATAAAAGTTTATCTATTTTGAGATATATTATTTCCCACGATAATGAAATAGAGATTGTTTAATGACTAATAATAATTAAGTACAGAAGAATTTGATACGACCTTTATTTGGGGTGTTTGGCCACATTGTTTAATTATTTTTTATGATTTTATTAATTAAATATGACTTTATTGTCCAATAATTTATTAATTTATAATCCTTTGTAATGTTTTGATTAATTATTAAGATTCTGAATTTTATGTTGTAATGTCAATTTATTTTTTTATTTAGTCTTGCAATTAATTTTTAGATAAAAAAATTATTTAAATGCATTTTATCCCTATTCATTTTTCTATTTTCATTTTCTTTTGTATATTAAATATTTATTTTATTTTCTATTTTAATTATTTCATTTTCTTATGACTTTCAAAAAATATATTTTTAACTATTTATATATAAATTTTGAATGAAATAAATTCATTCATTCATTATTATTTGAGTAAATAATTAAATTTTCTTTAATTTAATTTTATTTCTTATTATTCATTCATAATTAATCTAATTTAATGGTATTATTTATTTTATAATTACTATCATGCAACATAATTATGTGGAAGAAAATTGTTTTCAAGATTATTATTATTTTTTATTTAATCAATGCAGTTTAGAGTTGTGATATTTTGAAATATGGTATGGCATAGCAACAAACCATGTGACGTTTTTGGATTTCCCTCCCAAAATGCCATTTTTGGACACCAAAATGCCACCCTCAGTAGTGTTTTGGGCCATATGTCAAGAATAAAAAAACTACATATTTATATATATTAATGTTAAATATATTTTAAAACTATATATATTATAATTGTTACATAATTATAAATATATTTGTATTTATAAAAATATTTATATTTACAAATATGTATCTATTACAAATATTTATTGTATTAATTAAATATATTTATTATAAATATTTATTAATATTTATCATAAATATTTATTAATATTTATCATAAATATTTAGAATTATGTATATATTTATATTTTAAATGTTTTTATAAATATATTTTTATGATTATAAATAAATAAAATTATAAATATATACATAATTATATATATATACAGTTTAGAAGCAGGCTCAACTATCTCTTGAACCTTTTGAGTAAATATATATTAACATAAATAAATTTTTATATAATTTATAATATATTTTAAAAGTATATATTAATATATTAGGCTTATAATTATATATATTATTGGTACTTAGGGGTACAATTACATCGAAATATAGAAATACAACACATACAACCTGATAGGCGGGTCATAGACCCCCCCCCCCTCCAAGGGTTTACCCACCCATATACAATGGCCAGAAGTCACTGTGGACTTGAAGTCCATTACAATGTCTTTAGCACCGACAACTATTTTTTTCATCAAAAATATCATTCTAAGGAGTCTCCACGAAGGTCGTCACTTGACCTGCCCCACATCACGCCCCTATCAAGATTCCCATCACTGAATCAAGTCGCTTGCATGCCCCAACCATAATTTCGTCACATGAACGCGTCATCCCGCATGCCGCTCAAGGCCAACCTCTATTTCACCGGTTGGGTGTCACCACCAGTTTAATCCATAGATTATTCGAGGCTTCATGGATTTGATTCCAAATTTTTTGATGTAGTATTACAAGGTTATTACCACTAAGCCAATCCCCAACTTACATTATAATTCTATATTTATAAATATATTAAAAATTTATATATAATTAGATAATATGATATTCGTTATATTTTTAATTATATATTTATTATATTTATAATCATATATTTATAATAAATATAATTACTCAAAAAATGTAATAAATATAATAAATATATTTATTATATATAGAATTATATATTGATAATTATATAAGTATAAATATAATTTTATTTATGTAAATATGAATTTATAAATTTATATAAAAATTTATTTACCATTAGTTTTATACATTTTCATAAATATATATTTGTATTTGTATTTTTATTTATTATATTTTTTATATATTATATTTATAATGGTATTTTTAGTAAATTTAAATTTATTATATTTATAATTATATATTTACTATATTTATAGTTATATATTTTTATATTTCTATTTATTATATTTCTATTTATTATATAAATAATTATAAATAAATTTAAAATGTAATTTATATTTATAATTATTATCTTTTTGTAAACACGCACTATATTCCATTACAACCTCTCAATTGACCCTCTACCATATTGGGAACTAGCCCAAGACCAAGGTTGGCCACCTTGGGCCTCGCTGGGGACATGTGGTGCATAGGTGGTGATGCCACACCTATACCTCATTACCCAAATACATGTTTGTTTTTGGGGTGTGCCTTAGTGGTTGAGGTGCCCCATGATTCTACATCAGACCTCGGTTCTAATCTGGGTGGGAGAAAATTGCCACTAGAAGGCGGTGACGTAGGCATGACACAGGCAGGTGGTGATGCAGGCATGATGTAGGCAGGTGGTGGTGGAGGCATGGTGCAGGCATAACACGACACTGGGATTTCAGGCCAGATTTTGGGCCTTTGATCCATGTAATGGGCTTCATTAACACATGGCCTTTAGGCCATGTATTGAATAAATAAGTCTTGATGGGTGGGTTATCCCTTAGGGGGGCTATGTCTTACCGTTCAGGCATGTGTGTGTGGTTTGTGTGTTTAATGTAATTATACCCCCATGCACCTAATATATATATAATTATTTGTTTGCTATATTTATAATTATATATTTATTAATCCCCTAGGTCGTAGGTCTAGTGGTTCAACAATTGGGTCATCTAGCTTTTAGGGGGAACTGACACATGCCTGAGTCCCGGTAGGCTCGAACTTTGTTCATATTAGTAATAGGGATATTCAACACAATTTACGTAGTTGGGTAACGTGCGGAACACATTGGCTTGGCGGAGAGACCAATGGGCCCAAACATATGACCATACACACATTTTGTAGTTGGGGTTATAGCATTATGGTAATTCAGCCTAGTAATCAAACACCAGAACCCCCGGGTTTTAATCAGGTCAGCAACAAATTTTGATTGGATTTGTGATAATGTAAGTGTGGGTCTCTCAATGGCAGTGCAAAGGATTGCAGCAAGGATGGTAGCCATAGCTCATGGCGGTGGCGTGTGCAAGGAGAGCAGTTATATGCTGTGCGAAAACAGGACGACTCCTCAGGTGGGCAGGATCCACATCGACTAAGGGGGAATCATAATGCGTTGTACCCATACAGTTGTGAAATAAAATTTAATGCAGGTGATGGTCTCCTGGACTACAGGCATTGTAATGGACTCCTTGTCTGCATTGCCTTTGGACCATCAAAAATAGGTGGGTTATACCTTGGGGGGCTATGACCTATCCTATCGGGTTCTGTGTGTTGCATTTCTTTATTTCATTGTAATTTTACACCTAAGTGCCTATAATATATATATTTATTAAATTTCAATTTATTATATTTATAATTATATATTTATTAAATTTTATATAAATTTATATAAAATATTTATTATATTTATAATTACATGTTTATTAAATTTCAATTTTTTATATTTATAATTATATATTTATTATATTCCTATTAATTACATTTATAAATATAAATATAACAAATATTTAATTTATATTTATAATTATATATTAGTTATTTTTATAAATATATAACCACAAATAAAAGTTTTTTACATATATAATTATATATTTATTATATTTATAATTATATAGTTATTAAATATCTATTTAATATATTTATAATTATATATTCATTTTATTTCTATTTATAATATTTATAATTATAAACATAATTAATATTTAATTAATATTTATAATTATATGTTTATTATATTTATAATTATAAATATAAATTTATTATACTTATAATTATATATTTATTATATTTTTAATTATATATTTATTAAATACATATTTATTATATTTAAGATTATATCATTATATTTATATAATTGTTATATGTATAATGAAACATTTAAAAAATTGAAATATAATAAATATATAATTATAAATATAATAAATATATAATTATAAATATATCATAAATATTTATTCTATTCATAATTATTAATATAATAAATAGGAATATGAAAAATATTTTATTATGAATATAATAAATAGAAATTTAATAAATATATAATTATAAATATAAAAAATATATAATAATAAATATATAATTATAAATATAACAACAATATATTTATAATTAGAAAAAATATATATTTAGAAATGTGTATTAAATTAATTATAAATCAATATTTATATAAATTTTTAAATACATATTTACATAAATAAATTTATATTTATAAATATAAAATTATAAATATATAATTTTAAATGTAATAAATATATTTATTATATTTATTTTAGTAATTATATTTATTATAGATATATAATTATAAATATAATAGATATATAATTTCAAATTATATAAACATATAATTTTAAATATAATAATTATATTATTATAAATACAATGAATATATAATTATGTATTTGTAATGGCATTCTAACTATATTTATAAATATATAATTATCAGTCTAATATATTCATTTATACATTTAATATATATTATAAATTATATAAAAATTTATTTATGTAAAAATATATTAACTCAAATGATTTAGGAGTCAGTCGAGCCTGCTCCTAAATTGTATATTTATATATATATTTATAATTATATATATATATATATAAATTTATAAATTTATAGTTATAAATATTTATTTCTATAAATATTTAAAATATAAATATATACATAATTATGCTTGATGGATGATTGGATGGATTGTGAGGATACCGATGTTTATGCTTAGTTGGTTGATGTTGGTTTTTGGAATATGAGCAATGAAATATTGTGAGATGTCTGCTTTGGTATTACTGGATGTTTGTACTTATGTTGTCGGATACTGTCTACTGCTTGGCTGGGAGGAATACCCTGGCCCTGAAATGTGTTGAAGAGGATGCTGATGTTGAATGTGATGAATAATGGAATATGTGTTGTGAGATACGGGTTGCTGTTTGACTGGGAGGTACTGCTGGTGATGCTTTTAGATGTCTATCTTGGTTGGATTTTCTGTGTTTTTGGTATTGGTGCTGGATGCTGGTGTTGGCTGGTCTGGTTGTGTGGATACTGCTAGGGCTGGTTGGATTGGACGTGTTGTCTCTACTGCTTGGCTGTGATGTTTGGTATTGGTGCTGGATGCTGGTGTTGGCTGGACAAGATGTGTGGAAGCTGTTGTTGTGTTTTGTTTTTGTCTTTTCTCTTTTTTTTGTTTTCTTTTTTGATTTTTCTTTTTTTGGGACTTTTACTGTGAAGGGTTTTTGGGAATGGGTCGTTTGACCCCTCCCCTCCCTTGTCTGCTGTGTCTTTTTTCTCCATAATAAATTTGGGGGGCCGGGAATAGCCCGGCCCTCGCATCTTCCTTGCCCCAAATTCTAGGAGGTTTGGAGTAATGTCAATCCAGTTTGAGAAATATCAAAACCCTAGACCGTGTTAATTAAACAAATTAAAAAAAACCTTACATCCAATTTTTCACAGTCTAGTTTGGAAGTTTGGTTATTTCCATATCTCTGAGATTTGGAATTAAACATAGTTCTGATTTGATGTTTTTCGATGAAGATTTCTCGTGGAGAACTATTCTGATTTTGAAATCATAGTTTCTGAGGTCCTGTTGTTGAACTCGATACCCTATGATGGCCAACAAAGAAGTTGGTCGACACTAAACTTGTTGTCGCCGGTTGATGATGATTTCCACACTCTTGTGCTCACTGCCTCTATTCATTGAAGAGGAAGATGAATCCGAATGTGGTCGCGATAGAGAAAAATAGAAGAAATTATAAATTCAAAAAATAAATAAATAATATATATATATATATAATAAACAAAATATATTTATTTATTCTTACGTTAAAAATAATAACAATTATAATAAGTATATATGTATATTTATTTCGTTATGTTTTCCTATTTAAATTAATAATAAATTTATATAATAATAAATGAGTTATAATTATATTAATGTTAATAATAATAATTTATTAATTATTTTTTCATTTGTTATGCTGAATATTTTAGTAAACACATCCAAGTGTGTTTTAAACAAACACAACATCAGTATATTGTTGTGGTTAGAAGGTTCTACTCGAGTGACATGCAGGTTAAAAATTACATTGATGAATGACATGTGTGGGGTTATCATATGCACATCGAGCTAAGTTGGTTTAATGTATATTGTGAAGAAACTAAAAGTGGATGTAAAATAAATTCAAAACAACCAAAAAGATGGGTGACCATTTATAGACATGGAATTTGACATGAATAATGGAGCGAGACAAAGCACTAGTGGCCTCAAAAGAGAGCGAGGAGTAGGGAAGCACTTGTCATGATCGATTTCAGAGGGGAGTTCTATACTACAGTTTTCCCTCTTCATTTCAATTTGTAATCAGTACTATATTTGTTTCATTTTTTTAATTTAATATATTTTTTGGCTAAATTTCTATGCATGGGGAATTCTAATCTCTTGCTTTTAATTTCTTTCTTCTCCATACGATTTCTCATTATTTTAGAATTGGTTAGTGAGATCAATTTTAAACCAAATAATTGTTACCCAAATCTCAATTTTCTTTTAAAAAATTAGAATCAATCGATGAGAATGATTTGGTCAGAAATTCCTTAAATCATAACGTCAACGAATGATTCTAGTAATTGTAGAGATTTAAGGATCATACATCAACATGTTTTACCTCTTGGCGATAGATATTGACCAATAAATTTTAAACATTTTGTTTTCTATGAAATTTAAAAGATTGAAGATATCATTTTAAAGTAGTAGAATTATTTTTCACCTCACATCAGTTTTTATTTTTTTCTCAACAAATATTCTCATTTTCCGATCATTATTTTTATTTCAACTTGTTTCAAATCATTGTTTCATCATTATTATCATTTAATAAATGAAAATATTCCAATGATTACAGTGGGTTTTTTAATTTCATTTGCTCAATCACAATCACCCTTCCATATGGACTTGACACCCTATACACTACTATACATTAGATAACAGAAGTTACAAATAATTAAACTAGTGAATATTCATTAACCTATGTGTTACTTATCCAAAGTTGTTTTCCATGAATTATTAGAAAAAAACGTAGTTTCCTTCTTGAGTAAGATTGCTACTGGAAAAGAAATTACTAAAGTATTTAATAAACATACTATAAAATAAATCATGCCCTAAAATTAATTTAATGTGACCCATAATGGTGGGATAAGATAGTATAGAGTTGAAAACAATTTTGGACTTTTCCACCTAAATTCTATCTTTTTAAATTATATGGCCCAAAAAATTTCCTTTTTCCACCATAAAATGCAAATTTTCCCAATTCATTACCATGTTTTTATCAATGCATTATTTCAAAAAAAATCCAAACATTACATACTGTATTGAAAAAGAAAAGTTCCATATACTATAAAGTCATCAAGGAATACCTCCAAGTATCTCTTAATCAGGTCTAAGAATATACTTACTATGCAGCATAGAAAAGTACTTGGGGCATTGAAAATACCGAAAGCCATCCTTCGATCACTATTGGAAAATGAATAATTTGTTATGGGATCCTGTCGCAAATAACTTGTTCTAGAAAATTGTGTCGTAAATAATTATTTTTAATGGGATGGTCACAAATAACATTAAAGAAGAAAAAATTAATATTAATAAAATTAAATAAAATTATATTAATAATAAAAAAATAATATCAAAAAACTAATATTAAAAATAATAATAATAAAATAATAAATAATATAATATTAAATAAAAACATAATATTAAAAAAAATATTCATAATATAATAATAAAAAAAAATTAATATTAATACAATTAATAATAAAAATAAAAATACAAATAAAATTATAAAATTATAAAAACCACAATATTAACAAAAATATAAAAAATTATTTACAAAATAATAAATTTAATAAAATAAAAAATAACAATAACAATAATACCAATTAAATAAATTAATAATGAAATAAAATAATAATTATTTTAATAAATAATAAAATAATAAAAAATACAGTATTCACAACAATTTAAAAAACACTAATATAGAAATGTAAATATATAATGTTATAAAAAAATTATAGTCGAATGTTTTATTAAAAAAATTCAACACATCACTGAGGGGGAGGTTCATTTGGAGGATGTGGAGGATGTGGAGGAGATGGTGGGGGGAACTTCATCACTAAACCACGAGTCATACGTTGCATGTATTCCTACATCTACTGCCACCGATGCAGATCCCCCTACTGCTCTTGCTGTTGTCTATAGAGCTCTTTATAATCCATACACATACTCTCTATAAGCTCACCCACAGCTCTCAATAGCTCATGATACTGTGCAGTAAATGATGATGACTCTCCAGAAGCTCATCTTGAGCTGCACACCGACATCGTAGCAGTACCATAATAACTCTAAAGTGTCAATTGAGAGTTCATACCAACTGAGGATCTCACCCTACTCTCCCGGGATTTCTCTCCCGAGTGCGGCTCTCTTCACCTCCATCTAGGGTTTCATCACCTTGCGGTATCCAGTTCCCTTCCAGCTTTCTTTTTTAATCCCACTTCTGATGTTGATGCTTTTGTTTCCATCTTTCTCATTTGTTTGTAGGCTTTTCCGTCTATGCATGATTCTCTTTATCGGATGGATGTTTCGCTTATTCGGTGACCATGTTCTTCTGTAGGGCCTCACTCTTCATGCATTCATTCAATGCTCTCCTCCACTCTCTTTTGGCCCATCCTAGTCGGGTGTTTCATTTTCTCCATGACTGTGGCTTGCTGTTGGAATTAGGTTAGTCTCAATCACTCCTCTGCCTCCCAGATCCATTTCATTAGACTCCATTTTGGTCTGATGCAATGGGTCTCATAGAGGATCACTCAGGCTCTTCTCCTCGCTGCTTCTGGTTGGCGCGATTGTTTCATGCGGTCTCTCATATGACGACTTCATGGACTCGATCTTGGTGGCTCTCATCATTTTCCGGACTACATGGCGTCATGGTGAGGGTTCAAGGTTCTGGTTTCCACATTGTGGTGAAGGTTTCTACTTTGTGTTTGGCTCGGCTAGGGATATTCTTGGCATATCTGGTTTTTGGGTGAGGTCTTGAAGGCGGCGACATGCTTTATTCTTCATCCATGCAGTTTCGGATCTGGTGGTGTTAGCGGTAAGGGGTTTTTTCTATTTTAGATTGATTTTCTATGGTCATTTGGATTTTCATGATTCAGACTCCAGTGAGGCTCCTCGTCCCTCTGGTGTCTGTGGCTGGTTGGGGATGGGATGGGGGTGGGGTCCTGGCTTCGATTCTGGAAACCAGTGATGGTCTCATGGTGAATGGGTTCTTGATGCGGGTGTATTGGTCTGCAACTGTGATTTTGGAAGTTCCAGGATTTGAGCAAGTGGTGAAGTTTATTTTTTTGGTTCGGATTTTTTATTTTCATAGACTTCTGGCATTTGGGAGCATTTTAGATTTTAATTTGCTTGATGTTCGTAGAGGCAGTGAAGGGTTGAAAGAGAGAATCGGTTTTTGGTTCTTGAACCTCTTGAATGATGGGTTTTTCTATGGGTACCTGCAAATGCTGAGGTGTTGTGAAGTATGGGAGTTTTCAAACTACTGGCCGGTTGAATGTGTTGAAGCAACAGAATGAAGAATTTTGATTCTGGTTTTACCGACAGCATATGTCTTTGTTGAATGATGTACTATTTTGTGGTGTTTTGAATCGGTTATATGGAATTGTGTGGTTCCTGCTCACCCAAAAAGAGGATTTCTAAAATCAAATAAATATATTATTTTTCAGCAGTGGGTCTCATGGGGGGTTTGGTATGTTTTGGTTGAGTGCTTATCGATTTTCTAGGTGTCGTGGTTCATGTTGTTTCTCTCATTCCTTAGAGATTCATTCTTTTTAATTGGCTACATTTTGGTCTTTTCTATTATCTGGAGGGATTATGATTTTGGTGGTCTTTTCGGTCAAATTTGATGTTTGGCCTTTTACAGTTTTGGTTTTTGTTCATAGTTATCATCATCGACGTCGATGGTAATTCTCTATGACTGTGTTTCTGTACGCTGGTGTCCATTCCAACTCTACTCTTTCTCTAAGATTCAATCGCTCTCCTCCTAGTTGGTTTTGAGTGGTGGATTTCAAGGTGTCTTGGGAGGTGGGTTCAAGTGGTCGACTGTGTTTTAGGACCTTATACTGCTCGGTGATGATGATTTTGTTTTTTTATGATCTTCCGATGTTTTTTATGCTTATTCAGGGGAGATTGGTCCAGTCCCACTGTCAAGAACAATGATCTCGAGTTGCCCCCTTCTCAGTTTGAACGTTTTCAATTTTTCCAACAGCGATGTGTGTTTCTTCGATGGGTTCTGATCACTGGTGATGCTAATGAAGACGGTGGGATTTGCATATCAGTGATGGGAATCAGAGAGCATGGCTCGAGGCAGCTCTTGGCCCGAGGTGTTGACGTGTGTCCTATTTTTGAATTTGAAATTTGAATATGAATTTTGTTGTTCTGGGTTTTGTTTGAAGCATGTATCCTATTTATGTTGGTATTTGAAAAAAAATCAGTATTATGAGGTTCCCACTCACCCCTAAAGTGGTTTATTCAGAAAATTAAAAAAACAAATTGGTGAGAGTTGATACCAAAAACTCAGCCTTTCATGAAGGCATAATGGGTCGCCTATATCCATGTCGCCACATCATATCTTACTATATAAGTCTAATCATCAGTCTCTACTTGACTCTTAATTTGCGCAAAAGACGTCGTTTCATCATATGAGTCATTCAATTGAAATTTAAAATTAAAATAGTTAAAAAATTATTTTCATTTTATTTTAAAACTCAAAATAAAATTATACTGACCATAATATAATGTGTGCAGTCACCTCTAATCTCACCAGTGATAGGATGGTTGTACATAATTCTAGAAACATCGAACTTTGTAATATTGGGTTGTTTAGATTCCTATATGAATTTAAAGTAAACAATTTACATTTAAAGTTTTATAAATTAATTTTAAAAAGTTAATTACCATATGTTCCCTATGCATACTGAATGCACAACTACCAGCTTGATGTGTCACATCCTGTATCCCTTGGTTCTATCGAAATACTAATGATATATTCTAATAATGACAACCAATACATTGTGAACATAATCCATCTCAAACATGAGATGAAATTTAAGCAGGTCGGTGTGAGTCAAAAGACTTGTAAAACTCTGTGACTCCGGCATTCTTCATTGTTTCCCCAAAATTGCGCAAAAACCGACAACAACAATAACACATACATCGCTCCCATTCCTTCCATATAGAGTATTACATGCTCTCATCGATGGGATACCATAAACCCAAAAAAATCAAGTTATTAATTAAATAAATATCGAAATAAATATTCTTTATTTACATATTAGCATATTATTGAACATGCAGAGATGAACATCTATGGGAAGTTAATCTCATGTAACCCATAACCCAGAAAAATAATCTCTCAATATAAAACTCTTATATACAATAACTATATGTGTAAATATGTTATAGAAAAGAACAAATAACAAAACAAATAGTATATAAATAAATTAATGATAATTAAAAAAACTAAATAAAATACTGAGGTAAACATACATCTGAAAGTGTAGATCAAAGACAATACATGGAAATTCGCCAGGGATAGGGTTATGAGTCATTATTATTGAAGGACCACGCCCCCATATGAGTTTTATATGAACCTCCGACAATTTAAGGGTTACATTATCCAACATCCTATTTTTTGTTTGGTAGATCAGCCACCTGCAACTAACGAAACATATCTGAGTCTATCTAAAATACAAAATGACTGTTTTGAGAAAACAGTTGAAAACAACTATTATATATAGATATATATTTTATATTATTATAATAAGAACTTAATTGTGTCAATATTCATATGAATCATAAACATCATATCTGCCAGTTTCAATATCTTTAAATTCCTCCTCAACATCATCAATTTCCATTTGAGTTTGAGTTTCAGACTCTCTTGTCATTTCCAATTCATTTTAATACATCATTAACATAATTTTCACCATCAAACCTTAACTATGGGGTGTCAACATTGATATTAGTTTATCTCCTTAGAAAAGATGTATTTGGAGTAGTCTCTTTAAAAATTGTAATTCCTTGCACATCAGTAGAACCACATTCACTTTGGGTAAACTAATTTTTATGAGATTTTATTTTTATTGTGATCCAGTAATAACCCAACTCTCTTGATGTGGAATAATAATTTTTATAATAAATTTTATGTTCCAAATGATCCAATAAAATGGTTTATTTACATCAAGAAGGATTTTATATTTAATATCAATGATCCCATGGTTCGGATGAACACACAAGCATCTCTCAGTATCCAACCACTAACTTTTAATCATCGTTATATAATTCATCCTAGATATAAAAATACAATAATTTCTTCAAGTATGCTATTAAATTTAACATCAATTTCTATATAATGAGATCCTTTACTAAATAAACCACTATTTGTTATTATTTTTTGATTCCACATATGCACAAGTATGAAATCAAAAACCCTTCAACACATATGCATTATAAAATTTAACCATTTTGGATGGTGGGTTACTCAATACACACAATTGATTACCAATTTTAGTAGCATGTTGATATAACTAATATTATTTAAAAAAATTATCAATATAACAAGTAATAAATAGATTTTATATGTTAAACCTTAAATAATTTATGTTACCAATTTTTGAAACTAGTAAGAAAAATTAATTTTATGACGTTCTTCAAGAGAAGTTTCTATAATTTGTGGAAGTAGTTTCATGATATTATTATCATATAACCTACAAATAAAATAATATTAATTTACTATAATAATTATTATATAATAATTTATAGGATCACTCATAGTAAAAATGGTTTAATTTCTTCACAGTTGAGCAGAACATGTGCATGAGTTCTATGATGTTCATCATATGAAATCCAGCATTCATGAACTCCACCAAAAACAATTTTGGGATAATTAAAAACTAATAATTGATTAATAATTTCATCATCAACATTTCCCTTGTTACTGGCCATGCAGTTGTTTTTAAGGGATATTCAGAATGAAAATAATTACAGCATAAGAAGTAAATTTCCCCCTACAAATAAACTTCTGTAACTGAGTCTTCAACCGATGATTTATTACATAATTTTTTATCCAATTTCTACATGAATCTCTCGAATGGGTAAATCCATCAGAGTTGTATCAGACCTCCACATTTTTCTTTATGTTGAAAATGTAATATAAAATGTTCCATTGAGTCAATGAAATTTTGCGGGAAGATTTTTTTCAGTTAACATAATATTAAAACAATATCTTCTTGTAGTCTGCTTAGTGCATCATTGTCTATTGTCAAGACACAAATGTCTCAAAAAAATATGACATGCCTGTTATCACATCCAATATCATAGAATCCATCAAACTGCTCAATCCAGTTGGAAGAATTCTTTCCATCACAAATGAAAGTCATGAAATTTTAATCTGGTAATATGACTATTTCTGACACATCTACCCAAATTGGAAGAAAAGCCATCTAGAAGTTTCAAATATTTAATCCACTAACAAAATAATAATTATTTTCTTTAGATAGTGAATAAAATTCTTTTGGATTCAATAACTTATATAATCTAACATTTTCAAATAGTTTATGTTATGGTCGCCTGAAAACATGGGAACAATCTAATCATGCCTTTACATTATCTATGGTCTTACCCAGTGTGTCCAGAACTGTATGAAATAAATTATCAAAATAGTTCTTCCCAATATGAATGAAATCTAATAGATTACAGATCAAAAAATCAGACCAATATAGAAAATCCCCAAAAAATACATCATTTTATCAAATTGTGTTCTTTCCCAAATCCATAAACTTTTTGTTGGTTTATAGTTGGTCCAAAATGTTATAGTAGGTAATAAACAGTCATTTGATTTTATCTCTATACCTAAGATAATTATTCAAGGTATATCTCCTTTAATTGTTCATTTTCTGAAATGATATTTGTTTCCCCAAAAAGGATAGTCAATTGGAAGAAATATACAATCACAGTTCAAAAAACAAGGTTTTCCCCATTAACCAGCATAAACGCTTTTTTGTCCCTTATACATTATGGACATGATTTTGGACCATGTGTACTGTATCAAGATAACATTTTATATGCATGGAAGTTTCTAATTGTCCAAATAAATACAGCTTTCAGTAGGAAATTTTTTTTCTCATAAACATCATATGTACTAACACCATTAATCCACAATGAATTTAACTCATCAATAAATGGTTTTAAATAAACATCAATATTATTTTTCGGAAGTCCTAAAATTAATAAGGCCAAAAATATATATGGCTCCTTCATCAACATCCAAAGACGTATATATTACAGAGTCATAAAGACAAGCCAACATGAATACTGACTACCGTAAGAACCAAATGGATTGAAACTGTTAGTAAAAAAGGCATAATTGCATGTTTCAGGCTACTGAAGAAATATACAGATTCATTTAGTCCAAATGTTTCCATGAATCACCATAATATAAATGATTTAATCTTTTTCATGTAGAAATATTGGTTATGTTCCCTGATATCAATGTCTATGTGTTCTGAGACATAAATAGATGATAAAATCTGGGTATAAGTGGGGAATATCTCAACTATTTCATAGGTACCAATCCAGACTTCCCCTGTTATGCCTCATTATACCTCTATTTTCTACATGTGGGACAAATATCCCACAAATCCTTTTCACCATAACATAAAATGCCATCATTTTTACACGTATGAATCTTTTAGTAACAAAGACCCATATTATGAACTATACTTTTTCAATTATATAAAGTTGTAGGCAACACATTTACTTCTGGTAACATTATTTTTACCGAAGTGAATATCTGATCAAAATAGCTATTGGAAATTCCATTATCTGATTTAATAGCCATCAATTTTGTAACAACATCAAATAATTTAACTTTTAACCTGGATATAAGGCATCCTTCGTGGACCTCAAAAACTCATAAAATCTAGATGGTTCCTAATTAGGAGTTAAATTTATATCATCTTGAGTTTTAGTTTGTTGAAATGACAGACATAACACATATTGTACTAAAATTTTAAACTGTGATGGATCCAGAACTAAATTATTAGTATATTCTCTGTAAATACGTTCACCATGTTGGTACCAAAAAACATAATCTGTTTAAAATCTGAAACACAATAGATGACCCCAAACGTTTTCAAATGTGTCACACATCCTCAGAAAATATTTGTTTACATGGATGGTTATTGTCCCTTCTGAAAAATTATGGTTTTGATATTGCAAATGATAAGAAATTTTCAACACCCTCAATATATAAATTATTTATACTAAAACCATTTGGATTCCCATGATGATTTATTTGAGCGCAATCATCTAATAAGGACTATTGTCGACTTCCTTGTTCCATATTTCTTTGGAAAAAATATAATAATATTTTTTGATAATTTGATATAAGAAAAACACGATTCAAAAAAACATTACAAAAAAAGTTAATTATTCTTAAGTATTGATAATTATCTCTATTTATTACTAATTAACTTTAATTATTATTAATTACATCTAATTATTGCTACTTATTCATATTTATTACTATATTACTATTTATTACTATCTATTACGATTTATTACTATTTACTACTATTTTTTACTAATTTTACTAATTTTACTAATTATTACTAATTATTACTAATTATAACTTATTATTACTAATTATTTGTAATTTTTATTTTTTATTCCAATTTATTAAAAATTATTAGAAATTATTTTTTTTGTTCCTATTTATATAAAAATTAAAATTAATTATCCTTATTTATTCCAATTTATTATAATTTATTTCAAATTATTCCAAATTATTGTCAATTATTACATATAATTATTAATTCTAACAAATTATTATAAATTACTCAAAATTATTATTAATTATTCCAAATTATTTTTAACAATTACAAATTATTATTAATTGTTTCTCATTATTACAAATTATTCATAATTATTACTAATTATTCATATTTATTTCTATTTATTACTATTTACAACAAATTATTACTATTTATTACAAATTATTAATATTAATTACAAATTATTACTAATTATTTTTCATTACTCAATAGATTCAGGAGACCAGGGAGTCCTCTCCTAAAATATTTATTAGAAAATTATAAATGATTGAGAAAAAATGGGGAAGGTGTTAAACAATCACATTCCCTCATCCAAAAGAGAAATCTACACAAACATATCTTGATCATTTTAAGGACTATAATCAGCATCATCATCAACAAATTCCCACACTGACTGGGAGCATCTTTGATTGAAGAGTACGTAGTACTTCTCCATAAGCTTCTGTTGATCTAGAGTAAGACCTTTATGAGAAGTCCTTGTGGAAACATTATCATGCCCATCATCCTAATCATGACAACCATGTCCTCATCCATAAATTTTTGGATGACGACCCGACTGTCAAGTATTGACTTGATGCCAAGCCCCTCATGGATCATACCTCTCTAATAGAGGAGGGGGTTGTCCAGAATCAGATTCATTGAAAGTTGATTTACCTTTACAACTAGAAGAAGTCAAGGCTTTCCCATGAGTCAATTCACTGTCCACTTCAGCTTGAAATAGCACATTCAAGTTTCTCCAAATCATCGGAATTGGCCACAACATCAATATGACCGTTTTTTCTATCATCTGGAGTATTCATTGCAACAAAATCATACAGTGTTGTGAATATTCATATGCCTTTTCATCACCTCCACATTCAAACACTTGCCTCGAAGATCCAAGCTCACCATGCACATAGTCATATTGTTGAGTCCATTTTAGAACTCCACCACTCCCATGCATGTCAGCCTTACCATGAACCAAAGTCCTCATATCATCAACATCCACACTAGAGATTAGATAATCCATAAAATAAAGGGATTGACCAATATAGATCCGATTATATTTCTATATGACGTATTGATCATCATGAATCTCTACAATATCCTTCTAAATAGATGAAACACTACCTGTCTCAACAAGATGTTTCACATTTTTTACCACCTTTACAAGCTATATGTTGCCTTAATCAGAAACCTAGACATCACCATTGGGCTCATTACTAGTATAATCAGGGGGATTTGACAAGGTTTATCCCTTAATATCAACTTTCTATCAATAGGGGCCCTTGAGGTGCCCCTCCCATCCACACTTTTCACAGGAAGATTTTCTCAGACATCAAGCTTGAAAGTGACCCACATCCAAACAAAAATCACAAAACAAGGGTTTCTTTTCATACTCATCATCTAGGGAAATATCATATGTAGGATTCAAAATAAAAACCTTCTCAATAATTGTGTAACAGAGGTCATTCTCCACCAATAGCTTGCAAATGGGACCAATGTGTACCTACTCCGTCTCCTTGTCAAGTCGAATAGGAGTCCCAATTGGTCTAGCAATATAATGATGAATCGTCTGGTACTAGAGGAACCAATTAAGACTATGAAGATGAATCTAAACCTAATAAAATATGTTCCTCACTTATGAAAAATTGAATTTCATCTGCCAGTCAAGAAAATGCACCTAATCGGGGTTTAAAAGAGGAGAATCAATGCTCCGAAAATTATTTATTACCTCATCAGAAGAAAAAATGCAGTGAAAGACACCCCTGCAAAGGAAAAGACACCTCTAACTAGAGAAACCCCATAAGAAGGAAATATAATGGATCAACTCATTAAACTTCCATGGTATTTCACCCATAGTAAAAACAGGTCTCGTAATTAGGGATGTTTTCCCCAATTCAATCCGCTCAGCAAATTTTACGGGATTTTCCTCAACATGTGCCACGGATCCTTTTCATAGAGTTTTCTCAAAACCAGAATCCTTAAATATTCCTTATTATTATTAATTATTCTTAATTATTTCTAATTGTTAAAATTTATTACTAATTTATTACTATTTATTAATAATTACAACTATTTATTACTATTTTTATTATTTATTACTAATTATACATATTTTTTAAACAAATTTCCTATTTATTATAAATTATTCATATTTATTACAAATTGTTCTTATTTATAACAATTTATTACAATTTATTACTATTTATTACGATTCATTACTATTTATTACTATTTATTATTCTTTATTACAATTTACTACAATTTATTATTATTTATTAAAATTTATTACTACTTATCACTAATTATTATAATCATTACTATTTATTCTGATTTATTCCAATTTATTCCTATTTATTACTAATTATTACTATTTATTACAAATTATTTCTCATTATTATAATTTTCTAAAATTAATTCTAATTATTACTAATTATTCTTAATTTCTTCTAATTATTCCTAATTATTTTTAATTATTTATAATTATTCTTAATTATTTCTAATTATTCATAATTATTCTTATATATTCCTATGTATTTCTATTTTTTACAATTTTTTAATATTTATTATTATTTATTATTATTAATTAGTAATTATTAATAATTATTAATAATTATTACTATATATTACTAAATAATACAATTTATTACTATCTGTTGCTATTTATTACTATTTAATGCTATTTATTAATAATTATTACTATTGATTACAATTTATTACTACTTGTTCCTAACTTTTTCTATTTATTCCTAACTATTACTATTTCATCCAAATAATTCATATTTATTCCTAATTATTCCTAAATATTCCAATTTATTCATTTTATTACTATTTATTACTTTTTATTACCGATTATTATTAATTATTGTGAATTATTACTAATTATTACTAATCATTATTATTTATAACAATTTATTCCAAATTATTCATATTTATTTTTCTTTATTCCTATTTATTACAAATTATTATTAATTTTTAATAATTATTACTAATAATTATTAGTTATTGAAACTTATTCTTATTTAATACTACTTAATACTAATTATTCCTATTTATTACTAATTACTACTAGTTATACCATTTTATTACTAATTATTCCTATTTATTACAAAATATTCCTTTTTATTATTATTTATTCCTATTTATTAATAATTATTAATTTTTATTAGTATTTATTAATATGTATTCCTATTTATTCATTATTAGTATTATTTATTACTAATTATTCCCAATTTTTATTAATTATTTCTAATTATTCTTATTTATTCCAATTTATTAAAAATTATTATTAATTATTATTAATTATTAAATTTATTTTTAATTATTCCAATTTATTCCAATTTATTTCTATTTATTTCAATTCATTACTAATTCTAACTTTTTATTCTTTATTATTCCTATTTATTACTATATATTTGTATTTATAATTTTTTATTACAAAATACTACTAACTATTACTAATTTGCGCTAATTATTACAATTTTTTAGTATTTATTACAAATGGAACTAAATAAGAAAAACAAAACTACCTAATTCTAATTTAATATAATTTTCCATAATTAACAATATTTATAACTGACATAAAATTAAAAAAATTAAGTAAAAAAATTAGTTCAATAGATAAATACCTTAAAACTAAATCTTTTTTACATTAAAAGGCTTCTAAATTGGTCTCATATAAAATTTTAAACATTGATAAAATTCAAGACAGAAATATGAGAGTACGGAGGGAAAGTTGAATTGAGAAAGGTGTGAAATCAAAAAAAATGGATTGGGTATATATGAGTTAGATTATTTGAGAGATGAGTATTCGCAATGAAAACCCCGTCGAAAATAATCACCCTCCTATTAATTAAGAGTGGCGTTTAAAAAAGAATTTGCGAAGGGTCCCATCGTAAACACCTACCTAATGATATATTATTTGCAACGGGAGATACACCTCATCACTAATAATATTATTCACAATGGGACCCGACACAAATTGATGAAACACTATTAATTAGTTAGCGGTGGTTAAAAAGGGTGTTTGTGATGGGATACCCAATCATGTCGTAAATAACCTTCTTGGAGTTTGGCGTGCAGTGTGCACCAAACCATTTGTGACAGGAGAAGGGTCACTTCGCAAATAGTCCCTCATGATAAACTATTTTGAGATGGGACCCTTCCCATATCGCAAATAACCAGTCGCAAATGACCAAATTTTTCATAGTGGATAGACAAACATACCGAAAGGGCATGTGAAAGTGGTCTTGTTGAAGTTTTCCAGTGTGATTAGAAATTGAGAATAACTAGAAAACCTATCAGGGAAACAACACTAACCCTACCCAGCTGACCCCTCAGACATTTGGTTTACAAAAATGTATAGGGAAGTGGACTTTTCTTTTCACACGGTTCAACCTCCTATATTCAATGTAAAATATATAACTATACTAGATCTGGTGGGTAGTAGCTCATTCATTTAATTTAGTACAACTATGTTTACACTTTTCATTGAAATATATAATAATCTGAATTTCCCCAAGCACTTCCTTTGTGAAAATACAATGTTTTAGGTATTCTAGGAGGAAAGAATGGCTCATTTCATGAGTTTTCCAAACATCCAGTATTTCAATCGACATGTCAATGTGTCGATATGTCAGTGTGTCGGCATGTTAGTACATCTGCATGTCAGTACACTGGTATGTGTGTGTATCCGCATCGGTGAGTCAGGTGCATCGGTATCGGCGAGTCAGGTGAGTGGGCATCCGTGGGTCAGGGGATTCGACATCGGTGAGTCAAGGGTGTCGACATCGGTGAGTCTTGGGCATCAGCATCGGTGAGTTGACGGTGTCAGTGTCGGTAGGTCCAGGTGTCGGTAGGTCCATGCGTCTGTAGGTTGTGGTTTCGGTAGCTCAACGTCGGTGGATCAGTATTGGTAGGTTGTGTCGGTAGCTCATCCGTCGATGGCTCAGCTTCGGTGACTCAGCCAACGGTGACTTATTTCAAGTTTTCCAAGTTTTTCCCAATTTTCCCAGTTTTCCCCCTATTACGTGTTTATCTCTGTGAAATGGTATCAATCAACTCAAAACCATGCATTGGTCCATCTCCACCGTTTTTGAGGGGAATTATTCAATTCCTCGTATCTCGTAACACTTCACCAGCCTAGTAACCTCCAAGCCATGTGGTAAAACCACAATCTGATTTTCAAGAACATTGAAATCACCCCCCTGATTTTTAGGATCACTCCCTTTCATAAATCATGATATCTTTTTTCCTACTTCATTTTTATATCTTGTGGTGTTCCAAGAGGCTTCCTCCATAAACGAGTCGTGTTCCTGTGTTATATGCCCTTAGACACAGTTTTCATGGAGGCATGTGGTGCTTGTGCGATCCCCTATTCTTGGAAAAATGAAGAGCTCCAACCCCTTGATCATCCGGTAGGGATTTATTTTGTCTCTCTTTAATTGTATATCATGCAGGGTGGGTGTACTAGTGACTTCATATGAAGAATGACAGAATACATTTGTTAAAATTAAAATATAATGAGATGTAAATTTGATCAAAATATGACACTGGTAAATAAAATAATAGGCATAGAGTGGATTGATGTTGATCTCTAATTTTTTTTGTTATCATTGATTCTTTAATGGATTTTGTGGCTATAAAGCCTTCTAAAAATCATGTCTGTTTTTGTTCTTTGCATGCACACTGGTGATGTTCCATTGTTTTATTATGATGCTTGATAATCATCCATAACATGAAAAATTATTGAACATGTACACATGGATGAAAAATAGATTCCCCAAGATCAAACCAACAGTATGATCACCCTAGTTATATTTAGGTGGACTTAAAGAACCTGTTCTAGTTAAAAATGAATATATAAACACACGTCATGTTGATAGGTGTGGATGATTTCTGTGTTCTAGTGGGTTTTTGTGACCCTGTGTGAGTTATGTGGTGCTGCTATTGGGACCACGGTTGTGGGTTCAATGATGGATAGGGAAATGTGTTCCATGATAAGGGTAAGGTAGGTGTGTACAATGAGGATGTGGGTTAATCGTAGTTATTGTGGTCTTTGTGTGTGGGGTGGTATAGGTGGTGTGTTGGTTTCTTAGTACGAGAGATTGATTGATTTTGGAATGGATAAACATTGAAGAATATGAATTACCTTTGTTATGTTGTGGCCACAGAGCGACATTGGGAAGTGGGACTCTAGTGTGGCTAGGTTGTGAGAGAAGGAATGTGCGGTATAGTTTTGTACAATTCTTGTTGTGCAGTGGGGCTGCAGTTTGGTTTTTCTTGTTGTCTTGGTATATATGTGGTTGGTAGTTGTCCAGTACTACTCAAACAAATTAATTTCAATCCCATAAAGAATAAATAGAAAGTGGGTAAATGAAAAGGGGTTGGGTTATGCATTGTAGTGGGTGTTGTGTTGCGGTGCATAAAGGTGTAGCATCAAAGGTGGTTTGTGTGGGATGGTTACTTGTTTGGAAACCCATAGGGTGGGATAAGTGTTTGGTTATGTGTGTGTATATATATATATATATATATATTAGTTTCATGTGATTTCTATATGCACCCCACCCTTTTTCAGCACTATGTGGGAAACACCACTATTTAATGGGGGAGAATGTTTTTCCCAACATCCTGATGAGTGGATGGATGGTTGTTTACTGGTTTTCTTCCTCACACCCTCTTTCTTATTCTTTACCACTTGGGAAAATCCAGGTAGACTGTAATGGTTTGAGGCTTACCATAGTCCAAGATTCATTAGGGGAGTGTCTGTTTTAGATGAGAGAACTAGTTGTTTGCAGGACAAGTTTGTCTTCCCAAGTGTCTTTGGGATGAGGCCCAGGTGTCTTCAGACGAGAAGTGTGGCTATCATGGCCCAGGTTTTTGCATGGGAGATTGTGTGTGTTTTGAGGCGCAGGTGTGTGATGACAGGTTTTGGCTGTGGGAATTCATATAGGAATAGTGGTAGAGTCAAGAAATTAGACGTTCAGGATGATCAGCTAACCAGTGGGAATGTGGTGTGGGGTACCCAATTATCGATGTGCTTATACAACAATTTTACATGACATGCATTATTTGGTGATTGTTCTTTGGTGAGGCTGGATGGTTTTTATTACATGGTAGGTGCTTGGACGATCTATTGTTTTCTCACTAGGACATTAGTATGTTCCCTCACATGTGAACATGTGGCTTTAGATTTTCCTACTGGGTATACTTGTATACCCACCCTACATATATAAAACTATTTTCAGGTGTTCATAAAGACATGGAGGATCATGCTGGACATTACTGGATCATGCACTGGGATTAGTTGTTGTTTCATATTAGTCTCTTTTATTTTGGTACTTTACTTTTTATATAATTTTTGTACCTTGCATCAGCTTTAATTTTGAACATGCCTATAGAAAAAGGTTTTTGTCGTAACTTTTACTTTTGGTATTTGGATTTGTTTGGGATTTACCATCTTACTCCAAATCATGTTCTATAAAAAGGGTAATACCTTCCATTTTACGTTATATTCTATAACATGGTTCTAGTCGCCACTCTAGGGCCTATTAGAGGTAGGACTCAGGGGGTAATAATCTCACCTTCAACTTGAATAAGGAAGGGACTGGCAGTTTTTTGTTCCTTCTCACATCTGGGAGAAGGCGAGTCATGATAAAATGGTATCAAAGGAAGGTTTTGGGAGTTTGAGGGATATGATGGAGTTTGTTGTTAGGCACAGTGATAATTTCATTGGATGGTAGGGAAATAGTGTTAGGAGACCATGGTATATGAAATAGGCTAGGGAAGACCGGCTAGGACATAGGATTTTAGGTCCCTCCATGATCTGAGGCAAGGACATTGTACCTACTAAACGACCATGTGTGGCTACATCGATTGTTGGATTGAGACCCTATGAAATATACATTTATCATAATGACTTCTTTTCTTCTATTTCTTAGTCATTTTTTGAATTTAAAATAAATATAGAGCAAAAACAAATTTTAATGAAATTTTCCAAACTACTTGATCTTAAGAGTTCCCTATTTCCTTTTTTAGCTATGGCGCCCAGATGCCACCCTCATGTGGTATGACTCATTGTGGCCTGACAGTTTGTCCCGATTGATTAGTGGAGAGATGGTCTAGATGAGTAGGATAACTAGTGGCAGAATATACTTCATGCCATCCAATGGTAGACTCTAGGGAAGTACGTGGGCAGCGTCTCATACATGGATATGGAGAGTTCGTTCAAAGAGATGGTGATTGATTTAAGCTTGAAACGATCTCCGACAGAGTACTGGGTTCCTCTAGGGAGGATCAAGATAAGGGGAGCAGCGCGTCAGTGGTGGATTCTTTAGATCATGGAGATGAAGGAAGTTGAGGTCTTTTGGGATCACTTTGAAAGGGAGTTCAGGTAGAATTATTTTCTTCCATGATAATAGATGAGAAGAGGTAAGAGACACTCTCCCTCTTGCAGGGGAGTATGTCAGCGGGCGAATTAGGGATCATGTTCAATGATCTCTTATGCTTCACACTCTGTCTCTTCCCGGAAGAGGAGTCCATATCAAGACACTTAGAGAAGGCACTCCAAACTTATTTTTAGTATACTGTTACTCCCTCCACTATATCTATGTACATAGAAGATTAGAAGAAGTACGAGGTAGTGAAAAGGATGCACACGCTGGGAGGTGTGCTGCGAGAGGGGATCCAGCTAAGTTATTCAAAGGGTAAATCTATTAGCATCAAGTCTACATCGTCAGTTCCTTCCAGGTTTTGGCCAATGAGGAGTAGGCTTCATAAGGGATAGATAGTTTGTTGTTCCTTCTATCATCTTGGAGAAGGCAAGTCATGAAAAAATGGTATCAAAGGTAGGGTTTAGGAGTTGAGGGATTGGATGGAGTTTGGAGTTAGCCACAGTTATAATTTCATAGGATGGTAGGGAAAAAGTGTTAGGAGACCATGGTATATGAAATATGCCACAAAACACCAGCTAGGACATGGGATTTTAGGGCCCCCATGATCCGATGCAAGGAAATTGTACATATTGAACGACCAAGTAAAGCTACACCAATTTCTAGATAGAGACCCTAGGAAAAGTACATGTTTCATAATGACTTGGGATCTTGTGTTTCTTAGACATTTTTTGAATTTAAAATAAATGTAGAGGTAGAACAAATTTTAATGAAATTTTATACACGAATCAGGCATAGGAGTTACCTTTTTTTTAGCTATGGCGCCCAGAAGTCGTCCTCGTGTGGTATGAGTAGTTGAGGCTCGACAGGTTGACCTGATTGATTAACGGAGAGTTGATCTAGAGGAGAAGGATGACTAGTGGTAGAATACGCTTCATGCTTTCCAGTGACAGGCTCTAGGTAAGTAAGAGGGAAGCATCTCAGACATGGAGAAAGAGAGTTGGATCAAGGAGATTGTGATCTCTTTTAGCTTGAAACGAGCTCTGACAGAGTACTGGGTTCCTCTATTGATGATTCAGATGAGGGGAGAAACACGTCATTGGTGGATTCTTTACGTCGGGGAGAGGAAGGAAACTGAGGTCTTGTGGGATGAAATTGAAAGGGAGTTCTGGGCGGAATTATTTTATTCAAATTTACCCTTTGAATAACTTAGCTGGCTCCCCTCTCACAGCACACCTCCCAGCATGTGCATCCTTTTCACTACCTTGAACTTCTTCTAAACCTCTATGTATGTCTGTAGAGTGTAAGGAGTAACAATATACTAAAAATAAGGATTGGGTGCCTTCTTTAAGTGTCTTTCTCAGGACTCCTCATCCGGGAAGAGATCTAATGTGAATCATAGAAGATCCTTGAACATGATCCCCAGATCCCTCACTAACATACTTCCTTTCTAGAGGGAGACTAGCTCTTACATCTTCTCATTCTTTATCATTGAATAAAATAATTCTGCCCAGAATACCCTTTCCAAGTCAGCCCACGAGACCTCAGATTCCTTCCTCTCCTTGATGTAAAGAATCCACCATTAACAGGCTTCCCCCCTCATCTAGCTCGTCGCTAGTGGAAAATAGAACTCTGTCAGAGCTCGTTTAAAGATGAAAGTGCTCACTATATCCTCGAGCTAACTCACAATCTCCATGTCTAAGACGCTGCCTTATTACATCCCTAGAGTCTGCCACTATAAGTCACGAAGCATATTCTATCACTAGTCATCCTACTCCACTAGATCGTCTCTCCGGTACTCAATCATGTCAACCTGTCGGGCCTCAACAACTCATACCACATGGGGGTGACATCTGGGTTCCGAAGCTGAAAATGGAAATAGGGAACTCCTAATCCCGTGTAGTGTGGAAAATTTCATTCAAATTTTTTTAGCTATATATTTATTTTTAATTCCAAAAAACGCCTAAGAAACATAAGAACACAAGTCATTATGATACAGGTACCTTTCCTAGGGTCTCTATCCTACAATCATTGTATCCTCACTTGGCCGTTTAGTAGGTACAGAGTCCTTGCATCAGATCATGAGGGGCCCTAAAATCACATGTCCTAGCCGGTCTTCCCTGGCTTATTTCATATACCATGGTCTCCTAAAAACATTTCCATACCATCCTATGAAATTATCGCTATTCATAACACCAAACTCTATCATATCCCTCAAACTCCCAAAACCTCTCTTTGATTCCATTTTTTACGACTCTCCATCCTCAAGATTAGAGAATGAACAACAAACTGTTAGTCCCTTCCTTCTTCATATTGAAGGAGAGATAATGACCCTCGAGTCCCTCCTTCGATAGGCCTTGGAGTGTAAACTAGCACCATGGTTATATAATATCACGTAATATGGAAGGTATTACCCTTTTCATAGAACATGATTGTGATATAAGATGGTAAATCCAAAGCAACTACAAATACCAAAAGTGAAAGTAACAACAAAAACCTTTTCCCACATGAATGTTCAAAAGTAAAGCTGATAAAAGGTACAAAAAAACTAAAAAGTAATGTACCAAGAGAAAATAGAATAAGAATAAACAACAACTAAAACCGGTGCACAAGCTAGTAATGTCTAACATGATCCTCCATGTCCTCCTGAACACCTACAAACAGTTTTATATATGTAGGGTGAGTAAACAATTATACCCAGTAGGAAATATAAATCAACATGTGTACATGTGAGGGAACATACTAATATCCAAGTGAGAAAACAATAGATCCTTGAAGCAGCTACTAAGTAATAAATACCATCCATCCTCACTAAGGAACACTCACAAAATAATGCAAGTCACGTAAAATAGTAGTACAAGTACATCGATATTTGGGTACCCTGCACCACATTCCCACTTGTTAGCTGCTCATCTCTAATAGTAGTCGGTGTGTTGAGCCACTTCGTTCTTTGTTAGCTGAGATGTCAGCAGAATCAGCAGATACAGAGATGTTGGGAGTTCAGTGGGTTTACAGTGAATTTCAAAATGTCTTAACTAAAGAGGTTGTGACTCTACACTCTTGCAATGATGTTGAGTTTAGGATAGACTTGGAACTTGGTGCCCATCCGATTTAGATTTCTACCAATCAGATGATGCTTTTTGAGTTTTGGTATTTGTGTATTCATGTTGAATACGTGATGAAGAAGGGTTTTATCTAGAAACGTGTGTCACTGTGGGGTGCTCCTGTCTTTTTCATAAAGAAGGAGAATGATGGTATGAGACAGTGCATAGACTACCACAGACTGAATCAGGTGATAATTAAGAACTGTTACCACCTTCTAAGGATTAGCGTTCTTTTCGACCATTTAAAGGTGGTATTTTGGTTCTCTATGATCTATCTAAGGTCAGGATATCTCCAGTTGAGGGTAAAGGAGGGTGACATCCCAAAGACTTCTTTCATGTATAGGTATGTGTACCTCAAGTTCATGGTCATTCACTTTGGTTTCACAAATGCGCCAGCTGTGTTCATGGGGCTCATGAACTATATTTTTCATGAGTACCTGGACTAGTTCATCTTCGTGTTCATTGACGATATCCTAGTCTACTTAAGGTTAGAGGAGGATCACATCAGGCATTTGAGGACTGTCTTGGAGGTCCTCTAACACCACTAGATCTATGTAATGTTTTCGATGTGAATGTTTTGGATATGAGAGTTGTACTTCCTCGGACACAAGGTGTCTCTGCAAGGGATAACGGTGGACCTGTCAAAGGTTGAAGTGGTTGTTTTTTGGGTAGCAGCCAATAATGTGGATAAAGATCCTAGTTTCATGGCTTTGGAATGATATTACTAGAGCTCCATACCAAACATCTCTCAATTCGATGCTCCATTGACCACTTTGACCAGAATGAACTAGGTATTCGTGTGGAGTGATCAATGTATGGCAGCTTTATCTATCTAAAGGGGAAGTTTGTCAGTGCCCCAATGCTTAGATTTCATGGATAATGGGTGATGTTCTTGGTGTTTTGTGACGCTTATGTCCTAGTCTTGAGATGTGCGATGATGTGTCAGCATGGAGTAATCTCTTATGGGTAGTGGAAAATAGTTCCTAATTAACATAATTATGCCACCCATGACCTAGATCTTGAAATATTCGTATTCACACTAAATTTATGGAAACATTACCTCATCAGGGAGAACTTTTTGGTCTTCACGGATCATAAGAGCATGAGGTATATCACTTCCCAATGAGACCCGAACATGCAACAATGAAGGTGGATGAAGTTTCAATAGGATTCTGACTTCAATATCTCTTACACCCTGGGGAAGGGGAACGTGATGGCTGATTCCTTGAGTAGGAATTCTCAAAAGGAGGTACATAAGGAATACATGGATTCTTGGAGGGAAATAGATGAGTTGTCTGATTTGCACCTAGATGTTGGGGAGGGCAGTGATAGAGGCTATCTATTTCTAATGATAGAACAGTCTTCCTTGGTGAGATAGGTAGAAGAGTCTTAGTGGGAGACTAAGAGTCTAATGTGATCCACGATTATACATCCCAAGGTGATTCTCTAGAGGTATGGTTGGAGAATAATCATAATTAGATGTTTTACCATTAGAATATATTTGTCCTAGTGGAAATGCATGAGGGCGTTCTCCTTGAGTTTCATAGCTCACCCCTAGTAGTGAATCCAGGAGTCTCTAAGATGTTCCAAGGTCTGAGGGAGAAGTTTTGGTGGCCTAGGGTGAAGCAAGAAGTGGTGGAGTTTTTGGGAAGGTTCCTAGGGTTTCCTTATGTGAAGGAGTAGAACCATGTTCCAGATGGTATGTTGCATCTCATGGATATTCTTGAGTAGAAGCAGGATTAAATCTTGGAAGATTTTGTCATATTATTACCCATATCTTTTGGGGGGATGTGATGATCTTTGGGAAGTAGTGGACCAGTTGATGAAGTTGGATCACTTCTTGGTGATCAAGGAGTCGAGTGTAGTAGATTCCTTGGAAAAGAGGTATGTGGATGAGGTGGTGAAGCTATATGGAGTTCCAAGATACATTTTCACTGATCGGGATACACATTTTTTAATGGACCAAACCTCTCTAGTCTGTTCCTTTGTGAAAAACTGGTATCTGAGGTATTCAGGGAGGTTAAGGTGACTTATCCCCATCACTTTGCCAAATTTTGAGTTCATGAACTATGTTTACAGAATGGTGAGGTTCCAATGGTGACCTCTTTCCATTACAAAAATTAGAGTTCATGAACATTGTTTCAAGAATGGTGAGGTTCCAATAGTGACCTCTTTCGTTTTCTAAATTTTGAGTTCATCAATAGTGTATTTAGAATGGTGAGGTTCCAATGGTGACCTCTTTCCTTTTCCAAATTTGGAGTTCATGAATTGTGTTTCCATAATGGTGAGGTTCCAACGGTGACCTCTTTTTTTACCAAATTTTGAGTCATGAATAGTATATCTAGAATAGTGAGGATTCAACCGTGACCTCTTTCCTTTTCCAAATATTGAGTTCATGAATAGTGTTTCTATAATGGTGAGGTTTCAATGGTGACCTCTTTCCTTTGCAAAATTTTGAGATCATGAATAGTGTTTCCAGAATGGTGAGGTTTCAATAGTGACCTCTTTACTTTTCCAAATTTGGAGTTCATGAACAGTGTTTCCAAAAATGGTGAGGTTCCAATGGTGACCTCATTCCTTTTCCAAATTTATTATTAATGAACATTTTTTCCTACTTCATAATGTTTCACCCCTTTAATGTTTCCTTTGAAATAAAATGAATTTAATGCCTTGTTTTAAGGACTCTAAGGCCGATTCAAAGGCTGTAACTCCTATATTAATTTTTCCTAAGGATCATGATTATTTTACATGGTCAAACTTCATGGTTTAATGAAATCCACTTTTAATAAAAAAATCCAGTGTATCTTAAATCAGTGCTCCATTAAATCTTCTAAATGGACGATATATCTTCCTCTCTAGTTCTTCATCCTTGTTCTCGGGAGTCAGACACTCGAACATTTCATTCCATCCCGTAGGTGTTACATAATCAAACATTCCTCCTTGGGTTGGTTCACTGCTATTTTGATGAAAATAAATAGTATCGATCAATCTTCAAGATAAGGTTGTTGAGTAAATAAGGTTAACCTTCGACTTCTCTATTCTTTATGGTTTTATGTTTTGAAAATCACAAACACTTTTTCTTATGTTCTGTCTTTTTCTTAAGTTTTGTTTTTTTATGATCCAAAATTTTCCATTCTGTTATATTTATAGATGTATCACTATGCTTTTCCATTCCGTTATACTTACAGATGTATCATTAGGATTTTCTATTCGGTTATACTTACTGATGTATCATTACAATTTCCCATTCTATTAGATTTACAAATTTTTTATATCACCTTTATGATACTGAATTCCGTGTATAAGTGATACCACCTTTATGATACCAAATCCATTGTATAAGTGATACTGACTTTATGATACCGAATCCAGTGTATAAGTTATTCTAATTTTATGATTCCAATTTCGGAACAAATGAGATATCGTTTCATAATCTGATTTACTTTTCCTTAAGAATCCATTTTATTGATAATGTTTTTCTTAAGAATCCATTTTTCTTAATAATGTTAGAGTTGTTTAATGTATCATTCAAATATTATCTGATTCCATGTTTTTCTTAGATAATGCTTATCTTTAACATAACATCGTTTTTGTTACTTGAAACGCTGTCATACAATCTGTTACAAACTAACCATTGTATGTTTCAAACTTGGCTAAGTCCCTCCAAAATTTAAGGAAAATATGACCGTTTGAGTGGAGCCGACCGTTGGGAAGCTTTGCCTATAAATATAAGTCCATTTGAATGAGCAGAATATAATGTAGAGAGTGGATGAACTAGATGCAAGTGAAAAAGCTGTAAAGTGATTTCTAGAGAGAGATGCTCTTTCAACTCTCAGTAATTTGTGTGAATGTCATGAACAACTAGTTTAGTAGTGAACAACTTATTCAGAATTGCATTGTGCAGACTCCGATCATGCTGATTTTGGACTTCTGGGTATGGACGGGAGAGGTTCTGATTTCCTTATAAATCGAGGGCTTGTGGGGATAGCAAGACCTGTACCGATTGAAATGAATATGAGTGTTGGAGTGACAGAATGAAGAACTTTGTGATAAGAACAGGTGTAGAAAACTACTTTATATTAGCAGGATATTATAAGATTCTTAATAAGAAACATTGAAACATTACTAATCTGGAAAAGGTGGAATAACAGCTGAACATTAATGTATGTAATACTTAGCTTTGGTCCATGATAAGAAATATATATTGACAAATTTCATCTTGTGAAATAGAAAATAGTATCTGGAAGAATCTTTAAGTAGCTCACTTTAGAACATCCAAACTTATCGAAACTAGAAGAGCTATGCTCAGAGGTGAGTATCTTGGTTTCTTCTTTCCTTATGGAGAACCTGTAAGTAAGGTACACCAATGATTCATGACTATTGTCAATAGATTTCAATAAATGGGTGAGAAAGGCTTAGAAGATGAAGCTCTTGTAGACAATATTATATACATCATTCCCAACGAATGAGAATCTAAGAGAACTGCTATAGATGAAAATAGAAAAGTTACACCAATTTATCTCGATGAACCATTTGGAACCCTTCTTCAACATGAAACCAGAATGAAGAGAGTTTCTGATAATATTAAGAGGAAGATTAGAAATGGTGGTGATTATTTTAAAAATACTTCAAATCATATGAAATCCAATACTTCCGAGAGAGTTACAATATCTAAATCTAATAAGGTTGTGGTTCAATCTGAATCTAGTGATAGTGAAACTTCAGAAAATGAGTTTGCCAATCTTTCGCAGAGAATGAACAAAATTTTTTGGAATAAGAACATTCAATATAGATACCAGAACAAATATGGAAAAGATGAGAAATATGGAGAAGTGACATGTTATTAATGTAGAAGAACTGGTCATATCATACCTGATTGTCCCTTACTTATGAAAAGAGACATGGAGGACAAGAATTCTGAGAGAAACAAGAAGAAGTTATTTAGGTCAAAGCATAAGAAAGTCCTAAAAGCCAATGAAACTCGGAGTGCCAGTGGTGGAGATTATTTTGACTATTCTTCAGATTATGAATCTTTTGAGAAAAAGAATATTGGTTTAATATCCTGAACTCCATTTCAAAATCAATGTCTTATGGATATGGTAGGATCTGCTAAATCTTTAACTAATATTTCTTTGAGTGAAAATTTTCCTGATAAATATTTTTCTTCAGATGAATAATATTCTTCATTAGATAATGATAATTATTTTCCTTCCTATGAGGATATTTCTAGATTTTCTATGTTGTTAAAGATAATAAATTATAAAGTTTCTAAGAAACATGAAAATTAAAATTCTAGAGAATTTATTTTTGCAAAAGAAATTTCAAATCTTAGCAGATATATTGATAAGAAAAATGATATTTCAGAAAATCGTTCTAAGAAACATGAAGAAGCTAATTATGAGAAGGATAAGCTTTCTAAATATATTATAATTTTGTTGTTTTTTTGAAAAATATGTTTTAAAGGAAAAACATAACACTAAGTCTATTATTCCAAATGACAGAAATTCAGTCATAACACTAAAGTCTAAAATTTTTTATTTGAAGAAGCTTCTTGCAAATTTTACTTCTGGGAAGGAAAATTTTGAAAATATATATTCTCAGATCTGACCTAAGGGTAATAACCAAGGATTAGGTTATTCTCATCAAAAAACCCATTTTTAGAAACAATTATTTTGTTCCTCCAAGAGCACGTTTTGTAACAAATTCCAAAGTGGTGGAAATTGGAAGAAGAACTATTCTTTAAATAATTTTCAATCTCTTGGGGTTTATAAATCCTACTTTTATTAAAAAATGTGAATACCCAAAATTTTATAATCTAACAATTCTGAATCCAAACAAGTTTGGATTTCTAAAACCTAACTCTTCTTTTTTAGGTCAATGAAGGAAGTACCAAAAACATATGATACATGTATATTGGCATTTCTCGACACATGACTATAATCAAAGACTATTTCAAATAGATTTTAATGACTATGGTGGAAAAGTAGATTTGGAGATAACCCTCAAGGACAAATTTTTCATATAGGTAACATTATTCTTCTTGGAAAATATTTAATTTCAAATGTTTTATTTGTTAAATGTCTTAAGAAAAACCTCATCAACATAAGTCAATTATGTGATGAAGGATACCTTGTGAATTTTAGGAAGGACAAGTGCTTAGTACTCAATTCCAAGGATGAATTTATTATCTCAGCCCTTAGCCAAGAGAATGTATACACACTAAACCAGGTCATAGGTTTGATTCTTCAAAAGTATTTGATCATTTATAATATTGAAAACAATATAAATATATCTTTAAATCTATAAGTGAAGTAACAACTTCTAATACCTTACAGTTAGTGCACATGGACTTATTTGGTCCAACACAAACTGGAAGTTTTGGATGAAAACACTATGTGTTTGTCTTAGTTGATGACTATACTAGATTTAATTGGATCTATTTTCTCGCAAAGTAATATGAATCTTCTTCTTATTTACAAGTTTTTAGAGATCAAGTTAAAAATTAGAAAAACCTTCCATTGATAACTTTTCATAGTGATAATGGAGGAAAATTTCAAAATTCTGATTTTGAAACTTTTTGTAGTAAAAAAGGTATTACTCCCAACTTTTCTGCTCCAAGAACTCCTCAACTGAATCGGGTTGTAGAAAGAAGAAATTGTATTCTTGAAGAGATGATTAGAACCATATTGAGTGAATATTCTATTGCTATGCATTTTTGCACTGAAGCTGTAATTACTGCCTGTTATACTATAGATTGAGTTTTAATTTGACCGTTTCTTAATAAAACACCTTTTGTGTTATGGACTGACCAAAAACCGAAGGTATCTTACTTTAAAATTCGTTCTTGCAAAGTATTTATCTTGAATACCAAGGATAACTTACATAAATGTTCACCCAAATCCAATGAATAAATCTTCTTTGGCTACTCCACTAACTTTGAGACATATAGAGTTTTCAATAAAAACACTTGCACTGTGGAAGAAATAGTACATGTTAATTTAGATAAAAATGATCCTTTTGGTTTCAAACAACCTAAACATATACCTGATATATTTTCTAAAAATGATCACCAACCTTTGATAGAAGACTTTTTAGATAAGGATAATGTTCACGAAAATGTTTCTGAAACATTTAATCCTGAAGATTTTCTACCATATGTTGATGATCAAGTCTTTCAAAAACCAAGTTAGTTGTTACTTAGAAATCATCCCAGTGATAATATCGTGGGAAATGTTTATAAACCAATAATAACTATATCTTCTTTTAGGAATGAAGTTGAAAGTGTTTCTTTTGTTTCTCAATTTGAACCAAAGGCTCCTATTGAATCTTGCGGTAATGAAGATTAGATAAAGGCTATGAAAGATGAACTCAACGAATTCATATGGAATCAGGTTTGGACCATGGTTAAAAAACCTCGGGAAACTTATGTTATTGGGGTAAAATGGGTTTTTAAAAACAAATTTGATGAAAATGGAGTTATTTTTATAAATAAATAAAGATTAGTTGCCAAAGGCTATAACCAATAAGAAGGAATAGACTATAAAGAATCCTATTCTCCTGTAGAAAGACTTAAATCTATTTATATTCTTCTATCATTTGCATAATTATTTAATTTCAAACATTATCAAATGGGTGTATAGTGTGATTTTAATAACGGTTACGTATAGGAGGACGTCTATGTAGATCAGCCCCTAGATTTTATGATATAAAACATCTTAAACATGTTTATAAACTGACCAAAGATCTGTATGGACTTAAACAAGCCCCTAGAGCTTGGTATGGTAGACTTTCTGGATTTTTGTTTCAAAATAACTATGTTAAGGGAACTGCTGATCCATCCCTTTTTAAATAAAAATAATAAATATATTCCGATTTTCCAAATTTGTGTTTATGAAATCTTCATCGGATCAAACCACCAATCCTTAACTGATTCATTTTTGAATCTTATGAAATCTGAGTTTGAGATGAGTATGATGGGTGAGTAAACCTTTTTTTGGTTTTCAAATTTCTCAAAAACCAGGAGTAACTAACATATTTTAACATATGTATATCAATGATATTATTTAGAATTTTGGGCATGATAATTCTAAGAATATAATTACTCATTTTAGAACCTCTAATACTCTAGATATTGATGAAGTGGGGAAACCTGTGGATCAGAAATCTTATAGAGAGATGATAGGAAGTCTACTCTACTTAATAGTTAGTCAACCTAACATAATGTTCTCAGTATACTTATGTGAAAATTTCCATGAAAACTCTAAATAATCTCATTTAAAGGCAGTGAAATGAATTTTTTGCTACATAATGGGAACTTTATATTTTTGACTTTTTTATTCCTCTGGAAATAATTTTGAACATAAATGTTTTTTAGATGCAGACTTCATTGGTTGTAAAATGTATTGAAAAGGTACATATGGAACTTTTCTTTTCATGGGAGATTCCTTAGTTTCATGGTCCTGCAAAAAACAACATTCTGTAGCACTCTCCACTGTTGAAGCTGAATATGTAGCAGCTGGATGTTGTGGTGCTCAAGTGTTGTGGATTCAACACACACTCAAACACTATGGTATAAGTTATACTAAGACTCAAATAATGCATGATAACCAAATTTCCATTATTATATGTAAAAACTGTCCACATCACTCTTTTGTAAAGCACATAGATATTAGGCATCACATTCATAGGGATCACACACTTAAAGGAGATATTATTCTTCAATTCATCAGAACGCAATAATAACATGCTAATATTTTTACAAAACCATTATCTTCTGATAGATTTTAATACATTAAACAAAATATAAAAATTATATCTATAAGTTAATCATTCATATCTACTTATTTTTTAAATCATCTCCTACCATTAAACTACTCCATATTTTAGGGGAGTACATATGATTTCTTGTTTTTATTCTTTTATTAAGATGTTTGTTTTAAATTTTATCTTTCTCTATGTTTTTTTCGGAAATTTCGGTATTGGAAATTTTGGTATTGGTAATTTATCTATTGGAAATTTCTCTATTGGAAATTTCAGTATTGGAAATTTTGGTATTGGAAATATCGGTATTGGAAATTTCGGTATTGGAAATTTCGTTATTGGAAATTTTGTTTTTGGAATCCCGGATTTTAATGCATTCAAGATAACTCTTATAATACTGATAAATTCCATAGAGTATTCCAAAGGGTACACTTCCTTACTCTATATTTTCTTATCATAAGATTAAGTTCTTCGTTTTTCAAATTTTTTAAATACCGATTTACCATACTTCAAAAGATCGGAATTCATATTTTTTTTAATCATCCTCAATTGTTAGATCAGATCAGTTTTTTTCAGCTGTTTGATTATCTTATAGAATTTGAAAGTTCATAGCCCCATATACACAAGGGGTTCCTCGTTTATTAGCATTTCACCATCCTTATTGATCAATGTGCCAAAGCTATGTTGCCATAAAAGTTTTTGTTCTAATTCTTTTGTATTTATCACCCTGAATGACTCACAAATCCTCAGCAGATCAGATGCAGATTACCAAGGAAATAAAGGATTGGTTAATCTTTAGGGCAAGATTGATTTTCCCAAACTTCTTTACAAAATATGACTCCCTTATATCTTAGGTGATAAGAACTAATTGATGGGAAAGTGTTTGTGTGATTAGGAGAAAAGTCTATCTCTAGTTTGTCCCAACTTAGTTATTCAGTTATATGAATCTGTTACTTTCCAATAAAAGGATGGTTTTGATCTGATTAAGTTCAAATTTTATGATAAGACATATTCAGTCCCCTATAAGAAGGAAGCAAATGTTTTTAACATTCCGTATGAAGTGGAATCTATTCATTGCTCTAAAAAACTTCCCGAGAAGGAAGGTCCTTCAAAAATCCAAAGCTCTAGATTATCATATTCTCAAGTATGTTAAGAATCCAAAGATTACGAATCATTCAACAAACCAAAATATGGTATCTCTCTGCATACAAGGATTTCTTATACCCAGAAAAGGAGATAAGGACTCTCTAAATATATGTGATATCTTTATGTTAGATTTTCTCTTCATGTTACGGAAGAAAAACATAGTGAATTACATCTTTCTCACCATCCTGGAAATAAATGGTGGATCTATCCGACCTTAGATACTTTTTTATCTGGAAACAATCTCCAAGATAATTTTCATGTGCATTCAAGTGTAGAATGTTTTATGCCGATGAGTCTCAATGCCTTTCATGATTTTGTTGCTTATTTATGATACTCTAAGAAGGATGAAGGTAGAGTTCTTACATGAATCTATGATTTTTTAAGAAATGGTTGTCCAGAACAAGGGAGATGTTCCAGAATCTTCAAAATCGATACTCGGGAAAAGGAAACAGGAAGAACCTAGCATGCCTATACCAGTTCTTGATGTCCCAGTATTAGCACCTCCTCCTGCAAAGAAACTGAAATCCTATTCTGTTGCAATAATGGAAAAGTGGAGAGAAATGGAAGCTACCAGAAAGAAAGGAGATCCTTTTTTTATTTCAAACCCTGTAGAGGCTAAGGATTTGGGATTCAAGAAAGTTGAAAATATTGAGAAAGAAAAGAGGGAGAAGACCCTAAAGAAGAAATACATGGAATCTCAAGTGTGTCAGTCCCTTCTAAAATATGTAGAAAAGAAGTCTCAACAGCTACATGAATCTGAATTTGATCATAAGAAACCGGTGGCCACTCCATAAATCCAGAAATCCATGAATATTCTATCATTATCAGAACCTGTTCAAGAAATATAAGATCATTTAGTTCAATAAGACTATGATGATGTTTTAAGGGAAGTGGAAGACTACATTGGAACTCCTTTAAGTTCAGTCTCTAAATCTGTTTTAGAAGAACAGGTCGAAGAACAAGCTGAAGAAGTCGAAGTTGAGGAAGAATTAGAAGTTGAGGAAGAAGTACATGTTGAAGAAGAAGAACAAGTAGAAACTGATGTGGAAGAAGAAGAGAAATAAAGGGTTGATCATCAAGGTGGTGAAGAATAATAGATTCAAGATTAATAAGATGAACAGAGATAACTTACTGTTATCAAAGTTTCAGATGAACAATATCCAGTTTGAAATCGTGTCAAAGGAAAAAGTATTTTGGTTTCCTCATCTAAAAATAAAATACCGATTAAGTCATGTAAGAGAAAAGAAAAACCAGGTTCCTTAACTCTAAGAGGATCTTAGAAATGGAAAGTTGTTTCAAGTTCCAAATCCTCTTCATCTGTTGAACATGACTTTGTCAGGATCTTTTTATGAAAGCTGGTCTACACCATTCCGATTCATGAAAATATAGATGCCCAGAGACAAATGACACAAGAAACCTTGAATCAAAAGACATAATCAACCAATATTCTTATGGACATGATGGCCAAGCAAGAATCAAACTTTAGTAATATTTTGATTGATTATAAAGCTCAAAAGGAGACTTTTAAGAAAGTATTTAACCATACCAAAACTATCAATGAAGAGATAAGACAGTTCAGTGACTTCATGGATTCAACAAATAGGGATTCCAATACTTTTGAAACTGAGTTCAACATAGTCAAGGAATAAATCTCTGAGAGGGATAGTCAACTCAATTATTTTGCCCGATCTATTAGCAATGAGAAGAATGTCAGATCCAAATTAGAGAGAAAGGGGGCTTCTCAAGAAGAAAGGATCTTGTCATTAGAAAAGAAGAATCACTATCATGAGATCTTGTTGAAGATTTTCAAATAAGATATAAGGATTTAAAGAAACTCAAAGCCTTGATAAAGAAGATGTTGTCTAAGAAAAAGAAGGATGGATGATTTTTTCCCATAATATTCCAATGTTTTTTGTAATCTAAACCTTATTTCCAAAATTTCCTTAAGAATCTACTTGAATATCATTATTTTTTTTTGAATATATGGTTTCTTAACCTTACAGGTGCTTCTTATACTTTATGATTCCTTTCCCTATTTTTAAAAATCACAATGGGGTAGAATTTATTCAAAGGAATAATTTAATGAAGATATGAAAGGCAGATAATCTGTTAGGGGAGAGTATTGTAAAAAAGGATAATGTCCAAGTAAGGAGGAGTTTTTTGTTAAGAAGAGATATTAATCTAAGGGGGAGACGTATTCTTAAGAAATAAAACTAGTTACTAAAAATTAAGAATATGATCCTTGGGAAGAATAACCTAAGGGGCAGTTAGTTTTATTCATTGGAAATCTCATTCAAAGGGGGAGATAAGTTTTTCATACTTGTTTATCTAATTCAATATTTTCTTCTTTATCCAAGTTGTTTGAGATTTCCAAAAAGGGGTAGATTTTTGAGTCAATAAGGTTATTTTATGAATTCTCAATTACTTATGGTTTTATGTTTTGAAAATTACAAACACTTTTTCTTAAGTTATGTCATTTTTATTAAGTTCTATTTTTTTATGATCTGGAATTTCCTATTTTGTAATACTTACAGATGTATCATTATGATTTTCTATTCCATTATACTTACAGATGTATCATTACAAATTTCCATTCTATTATACTTACAGATGTATTATTATGATTTTTCATTCCATTATACTTAAAGATGTATCATTATGATTTTCCATTCAATTAGATTTACAGATTTTTCATACTGCCTTTATGATACCGAATACAGTGTATAAGTGATACCACCTTTATGATATCGAATTAGGTGTATAAGGGAAACCACCTTTATGATACCAATTCATGTGTATAAGTGATACCATCTTTGTGATACCGAATCCGGTGTATAAGTGATTCTGATTTTATGATTCTGATTCTGGAATAAATGAGATACCGATTTCACAATCCAATTTACTTTTCCTTATGAATCCATTTTCTTCATAATGATTTTCTTAAGAATCTATTTTTCTTAATAATGTTAGATTAGTTTAATGTATCATTCCAATATTATCGAATTCCAATTTTTTCTAACATAACACTTATCTTTAATATAACATTGTTTCTCTTACTTGAAATGATCTCGTAAAATCTGTTACAAACTAACCATTGTATGTTTGAAACGTGTCCAGGGTCCTCCTAAATTTAAGGAAAATATGACCATTGGATTGGAGCCAACTGTCTGGGATGCTTTTCTTATAAATACAAGTCTTTTTGAATGAGAAGAATATAATGTAGACAGTGGATGAAGTTGACACATGTGAAACAGTTGTGAAGTGATTTATAGAGAGAGAGGCTCTTTCAAATCTCAGTGCTTCGTGAAAATGTCATGAACAACTTGTTTGGGTGTGAACAATTTGTTCAAACTTGCTTTGTGCAGACTCCGATCATGCTGATTGTGGGCTTCCGAGTTTTGAAGATAGAGGTTCTGATTTCCTTCTAAATCAAGGGCTTGCATTGATAGCAAGATAGATACCGATCTTCGGATTGAGGGCTTACCTGGGTTTGGGTAAGATAGAATTTCATGATAGTATAAATCAAGGAACCTTTATCCATGGTTGTTGGATACCCTTCTATTTGTGTTAAAAGAATCTTGTTGTTACTTGTTTTTGATTTCAAGTTGTTTTATTTCCGCTATAATATTATCATTGTTAAATATAGAAAGTATAACTTTCTTATGATTTCTAATTTCGTTACCCTGATTAAATTATAGATTCTATACGCTTTAAGGTAGAATCTTTCATTTAAGAAATGGTTTCCTTTATAGGTGTTGTGTATGTTCATTTAAATTTATTAAACTAAACATTATAGGTTACAAAAGTATATTTAAAGTATACAATTCAACCCCTATTGTATATTTAGAATCTACATTCATCATTTTGATCCTACAAAGTTATGATCTATCATTAATCTTTTGGGTTCATCTCCTTCTGTTTCTCCTCTCCCTTTAATAGAATTTTACCCCATGTTCTTAATGGGATTTTCTTTGGTGTTGGCCGATGTGGTGGTGTCATTGCATCCTCAGGTGGATACAATTGTCACATGGGAGGAGATCATAACTAGTTGTATGGCTCTTTCACGTATAAATAACGTCAATAACCGTTTGAGGTAGGGGATTCGTTAATTATCTTTTCTTTTACATGCAACTATAGATTTAGCATATTTTATCCCACTGGATCAAAATGGAATTGACATAATAAATATTTGAACTAGATAAATATAATGATATCGATTTTATTTTACTGCCCCTTGACTTTATATATTGTGTGACATATTTTATTTCTTTTTTTATCATTTCATTATTGATGGAAATTGGTATAGAACGTAAATATGAAATTAATTTATAATTGTTTACCTTACGATAAAGAGGCATGTGAATGAATTTGATTTCTGTTGTTATAATTTGATTTTAATCAAATTGATGTAGTATGAAGGTTTAATCAATTTGTGATAGCTTACTATTAAGATTTCTCGAAGTTGGAACATACGAATAATAAATCGGTTAATTCAAGAAGTATTAAAGAACTGGTTTTTTGATTAATGATAATTTTATATAGAGTTATGTGTTACCCTATTTCTTGTTAATGGGACAAGAGACAATTTGATATGATGTTTGTTTTTATGATGCTTGTGTTGTGATATGAGCTTGTATGGATGTTGTGATATGTGGGGGGCATGGAGGCCTACTGGTTGTGGCAGAAGTTGAGGCCTAGAGTGGTGAGATGTATCAGTTTATGCATGTGGGTGTTAGAGAGGACACAAGGGATGACGAAATGAGTTGGATGTGAATATTTAGATGCCAGTTGATTCTTATTGCCTGTTTATCTGATGTACATTCCCCACTGTTCAAGTCAGATGTTATTTCCTACCCTTCTTCCAAAAGTGGTGAAGACGTACGGGGTATGCCACATGTTTTCTGTGTCTAGATTCTCAAGGGAGGATGGGTCTACACTATTGATATAGGCGACAATGACTCGACAGGCAGTCCATCTACTCACCATGGTAAACCCCCTTGTGTTTAGTAGCATAGAATGTTTTTCTATAATGCTTGGGAATATGGTAATATAATGCATTAAATAAATAATCGAATAAATGATGTTAACTGAATGGGTTGGAGCTTGCTGGGATGCAATGACGAGGATACAATTTGAAGGAACAGTGAACATTGGGTGTGATGTTAATGAAATATAATGTGGAAATTGTTGATGTTTAATTAATGTTTAAGAAATTAATTAACATAAATTGCAACTGATAAAAAGGGAATAAAGTAATGTATTAATGATCTTTAAATGGTTCTGTTCTGATAGGATACCTAGTCTTAGAATTGGTAGTCGTGAGTATGAGAGATGTTCACTGTAGTTGAGTCTAAGACTAGGTTATTCTCATAGTGTGGTTGTGAGCTATAGTATATTCTATATTTTTTGTGTTCTTATATGCTACTCCACCCCATCAGTTTGGGTAACTGACACCCTGGGGAATCAGAGTCCTGGGGGAGGGGGGCTTCCTAATTTTACAATGGGATGATGGATGGCTGACTAACCCCTTTGGCCCCACTCTCTTCTCTTGGTAGTTACTTGTGCTGGTACGCACAATAGTTAGCTTTCCCCATAAATGTGTATAGAGGGTTGTAATGCCTTGTGGTTATTAACACACATATATTCTGTATATAGTTTCATATGGACTACTATAGGTGTAACGTGTATAGGATGTGATGGCTTGAGGATCCTGACTCGGTGTATGGGCTATAATGGCTTGAGGTTTAATACCCGATGTATGATACATGTTATGCGAGCTGTGGTGGCTCCCAAAAACTAACAGGTTAAATTTATTAGGTGGATGTGGTGGTTTTGTTGCATGAGGTGCACGTTGTGGTGCTTCGCCCAGGTGTCTTTGGGAAAGCCTTTTTAGAGAGAGATGCTTGGGACGTGCGACAGTGGGGAAATGTGGAAAACCTGTGGGGAAATAGTAGCGGGATGACCTTGATATTATTTATTTTATTATATACTCTTTTATGTGTTACTTGGTGAGAGTATCCATGTTGAGTTTGGGTACATTCAATTTTCTCCTTTTAGTTGTAGTAGTTTTTCATGAACTTGAATATGTGTAGTTGAGATTTAATTTATATTATTGTCAAAGATGGAGTTGGTTGGTGTCTATCTTATATATCTCTTCCTCATGTGTTCTCTTAGAGGGTAATGCGTCCCATTAATGTGTTTATTCTACCCTCGGTTCTAGTCGCCAACCCAGTGCCTACTGGTGGCGAGACTTGGGGGTCATTATCACCCTTCAAACATTGTTTTCCTAGGAGGGGTACACTTTGTTGGGAGGGGATCATGACAGAGTGGTATCAAAGGTCTGGTTGAGGGATAGGATGGTGTTTGGAGGTAGGCACATTTGAGGTGGCCCAGGTTGGTAGGGAAATAGTGTCAGTCAAGTTTATCAAGTGATGCAAACACTAGAGACTAGTTTAGAGATAGGCATTTTGGGCCCCCTATGATCTAATGTACAGACATTTAAGTTTACAATGGCCACTAAATGAGGTGATACAAGTTGCAGGGTAGATACCTAGGAATGGATCACCCATCATTCTTCCTTGTGCCTATGTTTGAATGGGTAGACCTTGGGATAGGGTAACCTAAAATGAATAAAAGTAATAAATTAATTAATTAATACTTAGTCTTCCATATTCCATTTTTGGGAGCTCTGACGTTTTTATATTTTCTAGGTATGGATCCAGGTCGATGTCCTCATTAGGATCACATAGAAGATATCCAACATGCTATGCTAACAGATCGTCGTAGCGTGGAGGTTGATGATGACGACACTAGGAAGAGGAAGTTCATAGTGTTTTAGCACCAGATACTGAAGAAGTATGAGGGCTCTTTTTTAGTTGTAGTCATGGAAGACTGGTTGGAGGAGGTCGATATAGGATTCTGTTCGATCTGTGCTCGGAAGGAGCACTAGGTGACCTTGGTAGTGAAGATGCTATGTGGAGCAATAAGGTAATGGTGGTTCATGTTTCTCAGGGATCACGAGGAGTCAGCAATCTTAGTGGAGGAGTTTTGAGACATGTTTAGAGTTGAGTTTCTTTCCTTGATTGCGAAGGCATCCAGTCGCCAAGATATTTTTACCCATCAATAGAGGATCTCTAGTGTGTGAGAGTTTGGAATCCATTTAAAGAACATGTTATTATATGAATCAGACTAGTTTCTAGATTAGGAGGCCAGGGCGAGGCATTTCGAGGAGGCTTTGGGTCCAGAGATCTAGTGCTAGGTAAACCAATTTATGCTGAAGTTATATCTCGAGATGCTAGAAAGGGAAGAGGTTTTCGAGAGGACTTTGGCCAGAACCGGATCATCATAAGAGGGGATTCGTCATGATTCCTCATGAAGTGGAGCTGTGGTCCAGGATTCTCTGTTTTTAAGACAGAAGAGTTTCCGTTCAGCCGGGGGTAGGTCCCAGCCCTCCGCATCTCGTTTCTCCACAGGCAGTGTCTCATCAGATTATTCCAAGGGATACAGTGATTTTTTTTTCTTATGTTGGTTGAGGTCATCAGCAGTGAGAGTGCCCCACCATTTAGAGCAGTCATCATGTACCAGGTGCATCGCTCCATGTTCCTCTATTGAGGCAGTTCCCACCGAGGCAACAGAAGCAGGTTGCACCAGCTCTAGATTAGTAGAGGGTAGATGGAGCAGGCAGAGGATAGCCCCGATACACTTCCTTTCCTTAGAGAAAAAATCACGACCATAGTGGTGGTTTTCATCAAGGTCAGAGAGGCCATGGAGGAGGTCATGGTCAGCTTCATGCTTTAGCGTTGCTAGCACCAGGAGAGCCAGACGTCATTGGAGGTATCCTTTTCTTGTTTTATACCTTGGTATATGACTTGTTTGATTTAGGAGTGATACACTCCTTCATATCGCCTACCCTTATACATGCTTTGGGAATTTATGTAGAGAGGCTTCCAGTTCCCTTGGAATTGATTACGTTGGTTAGTGGTTGAGCTGACTTATTGGAAGTATTAGAGACTGTGAGCTAGTGTTGGGGTAGCACTGCTCTTGGGGAGATTTCCTATGTTTACGAATACAACCATAGGATGCCATCCTCAGCATGGTTTGGTTTTATTTAGTACAGGCTATCATGGATTTTTTTATGAGGCAGGTTTTGTTCTTCAATGCGGATGGAGAGCCAGAGTTGTTCATTGGAGAGAGAGACCCTTAGATGGGTAAGAGGCTTGTTTCGTCCTATTCATCCATGATGGTTGGGATAATGCTGAGTTCTTCAGAGGTTTAGTAGTTGAAGTTTCTTATGGTCATATAAGAGTACCCTGATGTCTTTATAGAAGAGGTTGTATAGCATCCTGCCTCTTTATCACATAAACTTTCATTACATTTTACAAAACCGAGGATCTTTAAGGTTTAGTGTCTTGGAAACCAGGAACTTTAAACATGAAAACATAAAACATTCTTCTAAAACACTTTAAAGGCTTCTCCTCGTGTTCATCCTAGGTTCATTACTTCATCACATAACCTGGGAGCATACATCAAAAGAAAGGGTGAGCAAAAATCCCAGTAAGGAAAACAAGACAAACATTTTAGATGTGAACTTGAGATACTTCAATAAGGTCATGAAAAAGAACTTTAAGGCATGAGAATGAAATAAAGAGGCATATCAGAATAACATTTTTCATAACTTGAAAATGTGTCTACATCATTTAACATAGACAATCATGAACATATCACCAAGGTCCATCCCCAAGGTGTCATTTGAAAATTACGATGGTTATTCACCAAGGTATCGTGAAAATTGTAATCTCTAGTGGTTACATCATTACCCAATGCATTGGAGCGCTATCAGGGCGCACCGTTAAATTTTCCTTTATTATCATGTGAGACACATATATCATCATCAAACATTTCATAAATAACCCATATAGCATAAAATAAATGGGTCTCATTTCATAATCATAACTTTTTAAAAAAACTGCTTTAAAGACATGATCTTTACATCACTTTAAAACCCACAGAAAAGGAAGGTGGGTCTCATGTATGTAAATCCCAGAATTTAAAATACAAAATTTTGGTATATATGTGAATACCCCTTTAGAGGAAAGAGCTTTGAGTATTCACTTAATAATATAAAAGAACTTTATAAAAAGAGAGAGACATTTTGAGACAGAAATTCTGCAGCATAACAGCTATGTTCCGAGGTTTTAGAAGACATTAAAAGAGAGGTAAAATGGGTCAAACATTCATAAATGACCCATAAAATAGTACATGGACATAATAAGAAGGATACATGATCATGGTAATTAAATTTCAAGGACATAAAATTTGAAATGAAAAACATGGAAGGAAGACAAAAATTAGATTTCTCTTATAAAAGTTCGGCAGCCTAATGACGTTACTTAAACATCAACAAAAATGATTTGAAAAGATCAAATAGGGTCTCTAATAATGTGAACATAAGAGTTCAGTATGATAGATATAGAGATAATTCCCAAACATAAAAAAAGGAACTTGAAAGAATTGATATGAAAGTTGAACTTCAAAACGAGAAGGGTGAAGAACCACTTAAAAATTCGGCAGCCTAACGGCGCCACTTAAAACTTCAAAATAATGAATTGAAGAGATAAAATGGGGTCTCTCATCATATGAAAATAAGATTCCAGTATGATAGATATAGAGATCATACCCCAATATAACAAAAAGGAACTTGAAATAATTTACATGAAAGTAGAACTTCAAAACGAGAAGGGTGAAGAACCACTTAAAAATTTGGCAGCCTAACGGCGCCACTTAAAACTTCAAAATACTGAATTGAAGAGATAAAATTGGGTCTCTCATCATATGAACATAAGAGTCCAGTATTATAGATATATAGATCATACCCCAACATAAAAAAATGGAACTTGAAATAATTGACATGAAAGTAGAACTTCAAAACGATAAGGGTGAAGAACCACTTAAAAATTTGGCAGCCTAACGGCGCCACTTAAAACTTCAAAATACTGAATTGAAGAGATCAAATGGGGTCTCTCATCATATGAACATAAGAGTCCAGTATGATAGATATAGAGATCATACCCCAACATAACAAAAAGGAACTTGAAATAATTGACATGAAAGTAGAACTTCAAAACGAGAAGGGTGAAGAACCACTTAAAAATTTGGCAGTCTAACGGCGCCACTTAAAACATCAAAATACTGAATTGAAGAGATCAAATGGGGTCTCTCATCATATGAAAATAAGATTCCAGTAAGATAGATATAGAGATCATACCCCAATATAACAAAAATGAACTTGAAATAATTGACATGAAAGTAGAACTTCAAAACGAGAAGTGTGAAGAACCACTTAAAAATTTAGCAGCCTAACGGCGCCACTTAAAACTTCAAAATACTGAATTGAAGCGATCAAATGGGGTCTCTCATCATATGATCATAAAATATCAGTATGATAAGTTTAGATATCATACCCCAACACAATAAAAAGTAACTTGAAATACTTTACATGAAAAAAGATCTTCAAAAATGAGAAGGGAGAAAGAATCTGTTACAAAAATTTCGGCAGCCTAACGACGCCACTTAAAACTTCATAAAACGAAATAATGAGAGAAAGATGAGATCTCTCATTATATGAACATAAAAAGGGAAGTAAGGGGAGTATAAAATAACATCCTCTAACATAAGAACATGGAGCATAAAAGGAATGACATAAAAGAGATTACTTGAAATAAAAGAGTGAGGTCGGATCCCTTACCTTAAAACAAAACTCTTAAAACTCAAAGGTTGGGACCTTGAGGGCTTGGGGGCACCATGGGAGGACTCCTTGGGAGGTAATTAGACCATAAATTCGTTGGGGGAGAGTGGGGAGTCGAATGGATGAGAGGATGGCTTGGTATTTATAGGGAAAGTGAAGGGACAAGGCATTAATGGCAAAGGGACACCTCATTAGTGGTTTTGGCAAAACCATGGGCTTGCCCATGGTATTTGCCCATGGTATTGGCCACTTGGGACACCTCATACCTTATCTAACTATTCATAATTCGAACATATTGATTACAAACTTAATACATCATTTAATGATGTCATTAAACACCTGTAACTTAAAAACTGTATTTTCACTATTCATCGAAAATTCAACTTTCTCAGAATAATCCCAAAATTTCACCTTAACGAAATATCAACGCTCTGATTACAAATATGAACTCCATTTTATAAAAATAATTTTCTAAATATTTTTAATTTAATTTTTAAATAAAAACACTATTCACCGAAAATTCATTTTTTTCAGAAAAAAACCCAAAAATTACCATAGCATAATATCGGTGCTCTGAGTTCAAAAATGAAATCCGTTTTATAAAAATAATTATATAAATATTTTTAATTAAATTTTTAAATAAATAACACTATTCACCTGAAAAAACTAGTACTTGAATAATAATCTATGAAACCGTTATTTAACCATTTTATTGAATCACATTACTTAAATCAAGGTGCCTAGATTATATTAATACTTTTTTAAGTGAGATTACTAATCTATTTGGACACATTACAAATCCTAATCATAAAATCACTATTCATAATTTACTATTCATCAAAAATTATGTTGATCTTATTAGACTCTAAATTTCGTACTGAACATAATTGTAGAAGACCATTTTTCGAAAATCATTACACATTTTTAATTATTTAAGGTTTACACAACCATTTTTAAAATATCCTTTTTCTAAAATTCATCAAAAATATGCATACTATATTTATCCGGTCATTTGAAAATTCATAAACTTCATCATAAGAAGAAATCCCAATTTTTATTTAAAACAAAGGATTACACAAGGCAGTTACGGTCTCCTTACATATCACCTTATCACACCAGCATAGGACCTAAGTGTAAGGTGTGCTAATGTGAGAGAATCCGAGGGAGGCTCGGCCAACATCGCATGAGTAGTAATTTTTATCAGTTTGAACTTCTCGCGAAGGCGATCCCGTTCTAGCTTTATACGATGAAGTTCTGCTTGGGTTTGGTCCAGAGCAAAGCCCAGTGGTGCTACCTCCTTCCCAAGTTCTGTTAGATGGGCTTCGATTGGTCCAAGACTACAGGGTGAGGCCATCGAATCTTTTTTCTATATTAATTAACCAAGATTACTTGTATTTAGAGACAATAATCAAAAAATTTAGTTTCCAATGGTCATATAACAGTCAAAAACCAACAGTATCATTTTAATTATACTCATGTTATCAAATGAAACATTTTTGTTGAGTATAAAAATAAAATAACACATAAAATTAGGAAACATGATTTATTCAAAATTTCCGGTTTTTACAATCTTCCCCCCTTAAGAAATTGCGTCCTCTCAATTTTTTTAAATTAGGTTTTGAAATTTCGTTGAATGTCCCACATCGGAAAGGGAGTCAGTAAAACTATTACTTTAACAGAACGAAAGGGAAGTACGAAGGTCACCCGAGTTAGCCCACACTAGGATTCCATGTAGGAAAACATGGACATGGAGGAGAAAACAAAGGGTCAAGTTCTGAGGGAGAGTGACAGAGAACATGATTAGGAGAAAGTTAACCATGAGAAAATACAAAACTTATGATGTGTGTAAACGATCTTTGATTACCTAGTAGGAAACGTAAACTAACAACGTTTTTGTTTTACATTCCTTTTCATAATTTTGAGGAATTCATTTACAACATAGAACAAAAACATAAGGAAATATATCTACCTTCATGTAGAGTTTCACCCTTTAATAAGTTTTTACCAAAACTAATCTTCTCTCCCAAATGATGAGCATTCGAAACTACATGGTCTCATCAAAACACAAGAATCATCTTTTTGAGAATCAAATAATCCACAAAATATTAACTATCTATTTCTTCTATCTTTAAACATTATCCCAAAAACAGAAAGGGTAAGGTTAAAAAACTCTTCAAAAATGAAGAACTCCATAGGAATGGAAACAAATTTTAAATCTTCAATGTTCAATGGTAATACCCAAAGTTCATCATAGACCATCCCATAAATAACGGTCCTTAAAATTCCTAAAAATAAACCAAACTAAGATTGAAACCCAAATACAAGAAGGATTTGATAACATAGTCTTCCAAAATAAACTTCATTGTTCATCTCCAAACAACATCAACCACTCCTAGCATCTTATAACAAAATTATCTAAACTAAACATATTTTACCCAATATAGGTTAATCATTCCCATAAGTAACCTAAATTACTATAATTCCACCATAAATTCATCGATTCTTCAAAATATAAGTCAACCTTACTCCTCAATGAAAATGTCGTAGTAATCTATTTACCTAGATCATATAGGGTCCCTAAAATAGTGAACGTATTCCAAAATAAAAATCATCTTTTAATCCCCTAATCACCTCTGTCATATTAATATGACAATCGTCGCATTTCCTATCACATGGATTTTTGGGACATGTTCTTCCATTTCCCGCCATTATCTAAGAAAAGAAACTATAATTAGGGGCTTATTTACTTAGCTAATAATAATGAAAAGTAAATATTAAGCATAAAAGGATAAACATGTAGAATAAAAGTATATCCTAACTTGTGATCCCCTAGGTTCCAATCTAGGTTATCCATGATCATATATTCTTATGTGAATCTTTATTTTGTTTTATCCTTGTTCCTTTAACAATGGTTCATACTAAGCTTATGAATTTACCAAAGCATATCCCCTGGGAGTGTCTTAACCAAGAGTGCAGCAAGGCCCGTTGTCGTGTACCTGTTCCCATTCGAGTCTAGCTCAAAGCGGTGTTTTCAGGTTTTACCCCTATGTACATCTGTGTCAGAGCCACCTCTACCTGCTCGTATCCAAACAGGGATGTATTTTCTTGGAAACCCCTTACTCAATACTCACCAAAATACCAGGAAGATTTCCTATATTTAAACTTTTCTATAGGGTTCTTCCTATATTTTACATATCCTAATTTCCACAAATAACTAAACCATCCTTTGATACCAACTATAGCATCCCGCCTCTTTATCACATAAACTTTCATTACATTTTACAAAACCGAGGATCTTTAAGGTTTAGTGTCTTGGAAACCAGGAACTTTAAACATGAAAACATAAAGCATTCTTCTAAAACACTTGAAAGGCTTCTCATCGTGTTCATTCTAGGTTCATTACTGCATCACATAACCTGGGAGAATACATCAAAAGAAAGGGTGAGCAAAAATCCCAGTAAGGAAAACAAGACAAACATTGTAAATGTGAACTTGAGATACTTCAATAAGGTCATGAAAAAGAACTTTAAGGCATGAGAATGAAATAAAGAGGCATATCAGAATAACATTTTTCATAACTTGAAAATGTGGCTACATCATTTAACATAGACAATCATGAACATATCACCACGGTCCATCCCCAAGGTGTCATTTGAAAATTACCAAGGTTATTCACCAAGGTATCGTGAAAATTGTAATCTCTAGTGGTTATATCATTACCCAATGCATTGGAGCGCTATCAGGACGCACCCTTAAATTTTCCTTTATTATCATGTGAGACACATATATCATTATCAAAAATTTCATAAATAACCCATATAGCATAAAATAAATGGGTTTCATTTCATAATCATAACGTTTTAAAAAAACTGCTTTAAAGACATGATCTTTACATCACTTTAAAACCCACAGAAAAGGAAGGTGGGTCTCATGTATGTAAATCCCAGAATTTAAAATAGAAAATTTTGGTATATATGTGAATACCCCTTTAGAAGAAAGATCTTTGAGTATTTACTTAATAATATAAAATAACTTTAGAAAAAGAGAGAGACATTTTGAGACAGAAATTCTGCAGCATAACGGCTATGTTCCGAGGTTTTAGAAGACATTAAAAGAGAGGTAAAATGGGTCAAACATTCATAAATGACCCATAAAATAGTACATGGACATAATAAGAAGGATACATGATCATGGTAATGAATTTTCAAGGACATACCATTTGAAATGAAAAACATGGAAGGAAGACAAAAATTAGATTTCTCTTATGAAAGTTCGGCAGCCTAACGGCGTTACTTAAACATCAACAAAAATGATTTGAAAAGATCAAATAGGGTCTCTCATCATGTGAACATAAGAGTTCAGTATGATTGATATAGTGATTAATTCCCCAACTTAACAAAACAAAACTTGAAAGAATTGATATGAAAGTATAACTTCAAAACGAGAAGGGTGAAGAACCACTTAAAAATTCGGGAGCCTAACGACGCCACTTAAAACTTCAAAATACTGAATTGAAGAGATAAAATGGGGTCTCTCATCATATGAACATAAAAGTCCAGTATGATAGATATAGAGATCATACCCCAATATAACAAAAAGTAACTTGAAATAATTTACATGAAAGTAGAACTTCAAAACGAGAAGGGTAAAGAACCACTTAAAAATTCGGCAGCCTAACGGTGCCACTTAAAACATAAAAATACTGACTTGAAGAGATCAAATGGGGTCTCTCATAATATGAACATAAGATTCCAGTATGATATATATAGAGATCATACCCCAACATAACAAAAAGGAACATGAAATAATTGACATGAAAGTAGAACTTCAAAACGAGAAGGGTGAAGAACCACTTAAAAATTTGGCATCCTAACGGCGCCACTTAAAACTTTAAAATACTGAATTGAAGAGATCAAATGGGGTCTCTCATCATATGAACATAAGATTCAAGTATGATAGATATAGAGATCATACCCCAACATAACAAAAAGGAACTTGAAATAATTGACATGAAAGTAGAACTTCAAAACGAGAAGGGTGAAGAACCACTTAAAAATTTGGCAGCCTAACGGCGCCACTTAAAACTTCAAAATACTGAATTGAAGAGATAAAATGGGGTCTCTCATCATATTAACATAAGATTCCAGTATTATAGATATAGAGATCATACCCAAACATAACAAAAAGGAACTTGAAATAATTGACATGAAAGTAGAACTTCAAAAAGAGAAGGGTGAAGAACAACTTAAAAATTTGGCAGCCTAACGGCGCCAATTAAAACTTCAAAATACTGAATTGAAGAGATCAAATGGGGTCTCTCATCATATGATCATAAAAGATCAGTATGATAAATTTAGAGATCATAACCCAACATAATAAAAAGGAACTTGAAATACTTTACATGAAAAAAGATCTTGAAAAATGAGAAGGGAGAAAGAATCCGTTACAAAAATTTCGGCAGCCTAACGGAGCCACTTAAAACTTCATAAAACAAAATAATGAGAGAAAGAGGGGATCTATCATTATATGAACATAAAAAGGTAAGTAATATGAGTATAAAATAACATCCTCCAACATAATAACATGGAGCATAAAAGGAATGACATAAAAGAGATTACTTGAAATAAAAGAGAGAGGTCAGATCCCTTACCTTAAAACATAACTCTTAAAACTCAAATGTTGGGACCTTGAGGGCTTGGGGGAACCATGGGAGGACTCCTTGGGAGGTAATGAGACCAGAAATTCTTTGGGGGAGAGTGGGGAGTCGAATGGATGAGAGGATGGCTTGGTATTTGTAGGGAAAGTGAGGGGACAAGGCATTAATGGCAAAGGGACACCTCATTAGTGGTTTTGGCAAAACCATGGGCTTGCCCATGGTATTTGCCCATGGTATTGGCCACTTGGGACACCTCATACCTTATCTAACTATTCATAATTCGAACATATTGATTACAAACTTAATACATCATTTAATGATGTCATTAAACACCCGTAACTTAAAAACTGTATTTTCACTATTAATCGAAAATTCAACTTTCTCAAAATAATCCCAAAATTTCACCTTAACCAAATATCAATGCTCTGATTACAAATATGAACTCCATTTTATTAAAATAATTTTCTAAATATTTTTAATTTAATTTTTAAATAAAAACACTATTCACTGAAAATTCATTTTTTTCAGAAAAAACCCCAAAAATTACCATAGCATAATATCGGTGCTCTGAGTTCAAAAATGAAACCCGTTTTATAAAAATAATTATCGAAATATTTTTAATTAAATTTTTCAATAAAAAACACTTTTCACCCAAAAAAACTAATACTTGAATAATAATTTATGAAACCGTTATTTAACCATTTTATTGAATCACATTACTTAAATCAAGGTGCCTAGATTATATTAATACTTTCTTTAAGTGAGATTACTAATCCATTTGGACATATTACTAATCCTAATCATAAAATCACTATTCATAATTTACTATTCATCAAAAATTATGTTGATCTTATTAGACTCTAAATTTTGTACTGAACATAATTGTAGAAGGCCATTTTTCGAAAATCATTACACATTTTTAATTATTTAAGGTTTACACAACCATTTTTAAAATATCCTTTTTCTAAAATTCATCAAAAATTTGAATACTATATTTATCCGGTCATTTGAAAATTCAAAAACTTCATCATAAGAAGAAATCCCAATTTTTATTTAAAACAAAGGATTACACAAGGCAGTTACGGTCTCCTTACATAGCCCCTTATCACACAAGCACAGGACCTAAATGTAAGGTGTGCTAAGGTGAGAGAATCCGAGGGAGGCTCGACCAACATCGCATGAGTAGTAATTTCTATCAGTTTGAACTTCTCGCGAAGGCGATCCCGTTCTAGATTTATACGATGAAGTTCAGCTTGGGTTTGGTCCAGAGCAAAGACCAGTGGTGCTACCTCCTTCCCAAGTTCTGTTAGATGGGCTTCGATTGGTCCAAGACTACTGGGTGAGGCCATCGAATCTTCTTTCTATATTAATTAACCAAGATTACTTGTATTTAGATACAATAATCAAAAAATTTAGTTTCCAGTGTTCATATTGACCAATGGTCATATAACAGTCAAAAACCAACAGTATCATTTTAATTATACTCATGTTATCAAATGAAACATTTTTGGTGAGTATAAAAATAAAATAACACATAAAATTAGGAAACAAGATTTATTCAAAATTTTGGGTTGTTACAGGTTGTAACATTGCCCTCTCAATGAGGGAACGAGTTTGGGGTCGAGCTATAACTAGTTTAATCTCCTATCTCTATATTGGATGGCCCATTATGGGTTACCATTGTAATTTATACTATTTGATGGTCTGTTACAGTGCAGTTTTATTTGGTCGAGTGTGTCACCTTAGGGTGAACCTGTTTTGTTCATGAAGAAGGTTGATGGTAGTTTGTGGGTGTGTGTCGATTATCGTCGCTTAAACAAAGTGACAATGAAGAATCACTATCCTCTTCCACATATTGATGATTTATTCGATCAACTGAAGGGTTAAAGTTCATTCTCATAGATAGACATGCGGTGAGGATATCATTAGATGCATGTGAAGGATGAGGATATCCCAAAGAGTACTTTCTGTTAATGTCATGGTCATTAGGAATTCATTGTAATGTCGTGTAGCATGAAAAATGATCCAGCTATGTTCATTGGATTGATGAATGCTGTTTTCCAAGATTTTTTGGACAAGTTCATTTTGGTTTTCATCGATCACATCCATTTTTACCTTATGTATGAGGAGTAGCATGTCATGCATCTACACACTGTTTTGGGAGTTCTTTGTCAAAATTAGTGGTTTTGGAAGTTGTCGAAGTGTGAGTTTTGGGCTCGGGAAGTCCATTATTTGGGAATGATGTGTCCTAGTAGGGAGTATCTATGGATCCATTGAAGATAGAAGCCGTTTTGTCTTGGGAAGCCCCCAAGACAATGTCAGATGTGGGAATTTTCCATGGTCTCACAGGCTACTATAGGATGTTCTTAGCCGATTTATCTCGAGTTGCGAATCATCTGGCATCTTTAACTAGAAAGGATCAAGCATTTATATAGACTTTTCAGTGTCAGGGAGCATTTGAGTATCTAAAGGAGAAGTTAGTAAGTGCTCTAGTTCTTTTTCTTCCACCAAAGTGAGTCCATTTTGATGTTTTATGTGATGCTTCACATCTGGGGTTAGGTTGTGTTCTGATGCAGCAGATATCTATATTTTCTTATGGGTCTCATAAGTTGGGTCCCCATGAATGTAAATATTCCACAAATTATCTTCTGTTGGAAGTTGTGGTTCTTTTTCTGATGTTATAGAGACATTACATCTTTAGTGAGCACTTTTTGGTTTTCACCTGTCATAAGGGCCCGTTGTATGTTTTCTCCCAGCGTGACATTAACTTACGATAGATTCGGTGTATGGAGTTCTTATAGGAATACGACTTTGAAATATCATATACACCTTGAAAGGGGAATGTTATAGATGAAACTCTGAGTTAGAAGTCACGTAGTGATGCAGTGCGTGAATCTAGCGACTCTTGGAGAATAATTGAAGAACTGTCAGCATTACGTCTCGATATGAGAGAATTGGGGGGGCATAGTTTTTCTTTTTCAGGTGACGGTGAATTCATCACTGGTGTCGGATGTGGAAGAGTTCCAGTTTGTGCATCTAGAGGAGGAGTTCTAGAGAGACCAATTTGTTTGTGGCGAAGCCCTTGATGGTTGGTTTGAGGATGAACAACACTAAGTGTTGTATCACAGAATGATTTTTGTTCCATTGGCCTTGTGCGATATGGTTTTTATATATTTCCATATTTATCCTTCAGCAGTGCATCCTGGTATGAAAAAGATGTACTGATACTTGAGGAGCCTGTTTTGGTGGCCTGGACTGAAGCGTGCAGTTGCAGAGTTTGTGTCTCGATGTTTGGTATGCCAAAAGGTGAAGGTTGAACACCTTGTTCCAGGTGGTCTTCTCCAGCAATTAAGTATTCCTTATTCTAAGTGGGAGGACATCTCAATGGAATTTGTTACTAGTTTACCTCGATCTCTAGGAGGACATGATGCTATTTGGGTGGTAGTGGATCGTTTGAAAAAAAATCAGCCCACTTTATAGTGATCAAGGAGTCATGCTCAGTGGAAGTTTTTTCGAGCCAATATCTGTAGGAGGCAGTGAGACTTCATGGAGTCCCAAGGACGATCACTTTAAACTGAGATACTCATTTAACCTCTATGGTGTGGAGAGGTCTCCATCATGCTTTTGGTTCTCATATATTCCTTAGCACTACTTTTCATCCTCAGACAGATGGTCAGATAGAGCGGACCATCCAGACACATTACGATATGTTACGCTCTTGTGTCATGGATTTTGGAGGTTTTTGGATGATGCAATTACCCTTGGTGGAGTTCTCTTACAACATTAGTTTTCAATCCACCATCAGTATGGCGTTGTTCGATGCCTTGTATAGTCGGCCATGCCATTCTCAGTTATGCTGGACTGGGGTTGGAGAGTCTGCAATTCTCTGAGCAGAACTAGTTCACAATACAACAGAGATGGTCCAGGTGATTTTTGAGAGGATGAAGGTAGCGCAAGATCATTACAAATCACATGTAGATCAATGGAGGAGACCCTTAGAGTTTGATGTTGGGGATCACGTGTTTCTGAAGGTGACTCCCCATCATGGGAAGGAAAGGTTTGGTCATGGGAGTAATATTTCTCCCTGGTTTGTTGGGCCTTTCAAGGTGTTAGCTCACATTTGAGCAGTTGCGTATCGAGTAGCACATTTCCCATAGATGAGCATGATACATGATGTTTTCCATGTATTATAGCTCTATCGTTATCTTCATGATGAATCTTGCATCATCAATTGGGGAGATATCGATGTTGATGATGAAGAAACCTTTGAGGAGTGAATTGTAGAGATCCAAGACCAAAAAGATATGGTGTTGTGCGCATGTTCGATCCCCTTGGTTTGTGTCTTGTGGTGACATGGTGGCATGGAGGACATTACTTGGTAAGGTGAGTCACAGATGCATGCTTAGTACCCAGAGTTGTTTGATGTTTAAGTCTTTTCATGTAACGATGTCCCCTTTGTGGTTATAGACCTTTCGTGTTTATGAGATGGCTTTTTTAGTTTCTTCTTGTCGTTTTCTATCTTTTGAGAGGTATCTAGAGGGGTAGTTTTTCAAACTTCCTTATTGTTCACTTTTATGTTGGTTTTTAATTCTCGAGGATGAGAATGTTTTGATAGGTATCAAATGTAATGGCCCAGACCTCTCGGATCTATTCCATTCTAAAAATATGATGTCTGAGTTGTTCCGGGAGCTCAAGTTGACTTATCCCCATCACATTTCCAAATTTTGAGTTCATGAATAGTGTTTCCAGAATGGTGAGGTTCTAATGGTGACCTCTTTCTGTTGAAATTTTTTGAGTTCATGAACAGAGTTTCTAGAACAGAGAGGTTCCAACGATGACCTCTATCATTTCCAAATTTTGGTTCATGAATAGAGTATCTAGAATGATGAGGTTCCAAAGGTGACCTCTTTCCTTTGCAAAATTTTGAGTTCTTGAACAGTGTTTCTAGAATAGTGAGGTTCCAATGGTGGCTTCATTGCTTTGCTAACTTTTGAGTTCATGAACATTGTTACCAGAATGGTGATATTGCAATGGTGACCTCTTTCCTTTGCCAAATTTCGATTTCATAAATAGTGTTTCCATAAAGGTGAGGATCCAATGGTGACCTCTTTCCTTTTCCAAATTTTGAGTTCATGAACAGTGTTTCCAGAACGGTGAGTTTCCAACTGTGACCTCCTTCCTTTTCCAAATTTCGTGTTAATGAATAGTTTTCTAGCTTCCTACAGTTTTTCCCCTTTAACATTTCCTTTGACATAAAATTCATTTAAAGCCTTGTTTTAAGGACTCTACGACAAATTTAAAGTCCGTAACTCCTATATTAAATTTTCCTAAGGATTAGTATGCATTTACTTGGTCAAACCGCGTGGTTTAATGCAATTCTCTTTTAATGGAAAATCCATCATATCTTAAACGTGTGCTTTGTTAAAACTTCTAAAAGGGTGAGATATCTTCCTCCCTAGTTCTTCCACCTTTTTCTCAGGTGTCGGATGCTCGAACATTTCATTCCATCCTGTAGGTGTTACACAATCAAATGTTCCTTCTTGTATTTGTTCCACTCTTTTATGATGAAAACTAATAGTATCGATCAATCTTTGATATAATGTATGACCTATAATAACTCTTTTGGGTTCATCTCCTTATGTTTCCCCTTGCCCTTTTATGTAATTTTAGCCCCATGTTCCTAATGGGCCTTTCTTGGGTGTTGGCTTATGTGGTGGTGTCTATGCATCCTCGGGTGGATACAGTTGCCATAGGGGAAGATATCGTAACCCGTTGTGTGGCAAGTTATCGTATAAATAATGTCAAGAATGGTTTGTGGTAGGGGATTCTTTTCTTTTTTTCTTTTATGTGCAACTGTAGAGTTATCATGTTTTATCCCTCTAGATCTCAATTGAATTAACATAATAAATATTTGAACCAGATAAATAAATTGATATTGATCATATGTTATTGCCTCTTGATTTTCTAGTTAGTGTGATATTTATGCTTTATTGTTTAGATTTTCATTCATGATGGAAATTTGTAATGAACGTAAAGTAGGAATTAATTGATAATTTTTTTGGCTAAAGATTCAGAGGAATGTGAATGAATTTTATTGTTGCTATTGTAATTTTATGTTAATCAAATTGATGTAGTAAACATATTTAATCAATTTTTGATTAATTACTATTTAGGTTTCCTGAAGTTGGAACCTACGAATAATAAATCGGTTAATTCAAGAAGGATTAAAGAACTTGTTTTTTGATTAAAGACAATTCCTTGTACGGTTCTAAGTTACCCTCTTGCTTGTTTTTGTGCCAAGATCCCAATTGATAACATGTTTGTTTTATGGATTCTTGTGTAGGGATATGAGCCTGGATGGATGTTGTGATATGTGGTGGCGTGGAGGCCTACTTGTGGTGGTAGCAATTGATGCCTAGAGTGGCGAGATGCATCTGTTTATGCATGTGGGTGTCTGGGAGGACACCAGGTATGATGAAACCGGTAAGATTTGAATGTTTGGATGCTTTCTTATTCTTATTTTTTCTTTATCTTCTTTACATTCCCCTCTAATCAAGGTAGATGTTCTTGCTTACCCATCTTCCTAAAGGGATGAAGACTCATTGGGTATGCCACATGATTTCTATGTCTAGCTTCTAAAGGGAGGATGGGTCTACACTCTTGTTATAGGCGGCAAAGACTTGACGAATAGTCCATCTACTCATCGTGTTGATCCCACTTGTGTTTAGTAGCATTGAATGTTTTTAAATAATTTCTTGGAATATGGGAACATAATTCTACAAATAAATAAATGAATAAAATTTGTTAACCCATGGGGTTAGAGCTTGCTGGGATGCAATGTTGAGATTACAATTTGAAGAAATAGTGAGCTTTGGGTGTGATTCTAATGAAATATAACGTGGAAATTGTTGATGGTAATTTAATGTTTTAAAAATTAATAAAAATAAAGTGCAACAGACAAAAAGGGAATAAAGTATTGTATTAAATCTCTTTAAATGGTTTTGTTCTTATAGGATACCTAGTCTTAGAAGTGGCAGTAGGGAGTCCGAGAGACATTAGCTGCCATTGAGTCTAATAATAGGTTATTCCCATAGTGTAGTTGTGAGATATAGTATATTCTGTACCTTTTTCTTTTCTATACGCTACTCCAACCCGCCAGTTAGGGTAACAGACACCCTAGGGATTTGGAGCCCTGGGGTGTTTTCCCCAACATTCTGGTGGGAGTATGGATGTTTGACTATCCCCTTTGTCCCCACTCTCTTCTCTTGGTATTTACTTGTACTGGTAGGCATTGCGGTTATTTTTCCCCATATATGTGTTTAGATGGTTATAATGGCTTGTGGTTATTCACACACATATATTCTTGATATAGTTTTTTATGGACTACTCTAGGTGTAACGTGTATAGGTTGTGATTTCTGGAGGATCCTTACTCGATGTATGGGATATAAAGGATTGAGGTTTAATACCCGATATATGATACATGTTATGCAAGATGTGGTGGCTCCCGGAAACTACCAGTTTACTTTGCTTTTGTGGATGTGGTGGTTTTGTTGCATGAGGTGCATGTTATGGTGCTTTTCCCAGTTGTCTACAGGAAAGCCTTATTGGAGAGAGATTCATAGGATGTGCGATGATGGGGAAAGTGTAAAACTAGTGGGGATGACATAGTGTGGTACCCTTGATATTCTTTATTATATTATATACTCTTGTATGCATTACTTTGTGAGAGTAGCCACGGTGAGGCTAGGAACTTAACATACATTTTTAAGTGACGAGTTAGTTTCACTTTTTTGTTCAATGTACTTTAGCATATTGTCTTTAATTTTGCACCGGAGGCTTCAGCGAGGATCCTACTGAGTATACTATTAAACTCACTATATGTGTATATAAACTATTTTTTATGTCACTTGGATTAGGTTGGAGATCAGGATGGTTTCTACTAGTTTTGGGTTGTAGGAGCTTTTGGGGATTCATGGTCACTACAGTTTTCACTTTATTTTGGGTACATGCAGTTTTCTCCTTTCAGTTGTAGTAGTTTTTCATGACATTGCATATGTGTAGCTAGGATTTCCTTTATATATTTTTTTGACTTGGAGTTGGTTGGTGTTTATCTTATCTCTCCCTTATGCATGTGTTCTCTTAAAGGGTAATCACATCCCATCTGTGTGTTTACTATACCTTTGGTGATAGTCGCCAACCTAGTGACTACTGGAGGCGGGACTCGGGGTTCATTATCTCCTTTCTCAAATTGCCTTCCTAGGAGGGGTACACTTTGTGGGGAGGGGGTCGTGACCTGATTTTCCTCATAAGTCTAGAGGGGATTTCAGCATGCTTTTGGAACTCAGTTACGCCTTAAAACTTTATTCCACACTCTCAAAGATAGATAGAAATAAAGGACCATCCAAACATTGGAGGATATGTTGTGAGAATTTGTTCTGGACTTCAAAGGATTATGGGTACAAAACATGCCACTAGTAGAGTTTTCTTACAATAATATCTATCACTCTACTAATAGAATGAAACCATTCGAATATTTCTATGGAATACCCTATCCATCACTCGTGTGATAGACAAAGGTAGTGGGAGCATCCCTTCTTGGACCAGGGGTGGTGCAGAGCATAATGGAAAAATTTCAACTTGTGAGTGAGAGGATGAAAGAGGCTCAGGAATGAAAGAAGACGTATGCTGATCATATATGGAGGCCGTTGGATTTTGAGGTTGAGGATCGCGTGTTCTTAAAGGTGTCCCCTCGGCATGGACAACAGTGGTTTGGAAGATGAATCAAGCTCTCTCCCATGTTCATCGGGCATTTTGAGGTGTTGGTACGAGTTGTCAAGGTGGCATATCACCTGGCGTTGCCACCTCTATTGGAGAGGATCCACAAAATCTTCCATTCCTCTTAGCTCTGTCAGTATCTACATGATGACCCCCACATCCTAGAATGGGGAGAGTTGGATATCTGGGATGAGATGACATTTGTCGAGCGACCGGTAAGGATTGAGGATGATAGGAGAAGGTGCTGAATAGACATTCCATTACATTGGTTCATATGTTATGGAAGCATAGTGGCCTCAAATAGAGTACTTGGGAGAGAGAAAATCTTATGTGTGCCCAATACCCATCACTATTCTGAGTTTTTCTCATGTGTTTTGATTTGTACCATGCTTACAATGTAATGTTTGACTTCACTTTCTATCTGATAAGTTGATTCATTATTCTCTAATTTGTGTGAAAATTCCTGACAATGGGAATGGGATAACTTGATTCCTAATAAAGACTCATTGAGGAGGATGTGATTAAACACATGAGGATGAGTCATTTCCTCCCAAAGAAGATAATATATTTACATTGAGGAAGTATCTCCATAATCCATTGGTCTAGACTTTGTGACCTTCGGTGTTTGTGTGGTTTCCTGGGGTAGTGGAGCGGTATTGTTTTGATAGCTGTTTAGGAGATAGATTACTAGGAGGTGTTTTGTGATGTTAGAGTTTTCATTAAATCCTTAAAAACAACACAAGGTGGTTTAATCTTGAGAGGTATCTTAAGGGATAGTTGTATGGAAAACTTCTGTTCTAAGATAGATTTGAACTTATCAAGGAAGAGAATAGTTTGATAGGTATTTGATGTAAAAACTCAGATTTTCCCAATCATTTCTTTGTGAAAAATCTAGTGTTTAGGGTATTATAGGAGGAAAATGTGTCTCATTTCAAGAGTTTTCCATATTTCCAGTTTTCCCACTAGCAAGTCAATGCATCAGTATGTTTGTGAATATATTTATCAGTGTGTTAGAAAGTTAGTGCATTAGTATTTCAGTGTGTCAATATCAGTGAGTTAGGTTCATAGGAATCGGTGTGTCTGGTAGTTCGGTATCGGTGGGTCAGGTGCATCGACATCAGTGAGTCAGGTGTGTTGGAATCAATTATTCTGTTGTGTTGGCATCTGTGAGTTAGGTGTGTCAGCATCTATGAGTCGAGGGCATTATAATTAGTGAGTTGAAGGCATTAGTGTCAATAGGTCGAGGTGTCAGTTGGCCATTGCATAGGTTGGTCGTGGCGCCGATAGCTTAGCATTTGTGGCTCAACATTGATATGTCGCATCAGTTTCGAACCCGCCAGTGGCTCAAAAATGGTGAATCAAGCATCAGTGACTCATTTTCAGTTTTCCCAGTTTTTCACTATTTTCCCAATTTCTCCCCTATAACATGTTTATATCTATGAAAGTGATAACCTATGAACTCACAACCATACTCTAGTTTGTCTCCACCATTTCTGAGGAGAATTATTAAATTCCCCATATCAAATAATGTTCCACCAACCTTGTGACATCCAAGCCGTATGGTCAAACCACGATCTGGTTTCTCAAGAACATTGAAATAGTCTCTTTGATTTTTAGGATCTCTCCCATTCATAAATTGAGATATCTTATTTCCTTCTTACTTTTCATTTCAAGTGGTTCTCCTAGAGCCTTAATCCCTAGACAAGTCATGTTCATATACTAGATCCCCTCATACATTGTTTTCTTGGAGTCTCGTGGGGCTCGCACGATATCATGTTCTTAGCGCAAGGAAGATCATCGGTCCATTGACCATAAAGTAGGAATTTCCTAGGTCTCTCTTTAATTGTACATCATGTGAGGTTGGTGTACTAGTGATTTCTATTGAGTAATGGCTGAATACATTTCTTGAAACGAGAATATAACGAGAAGTAAATTTGATCAAAAGATTACACGAGTAAATACAATAATAGGAATAGTGTGGTTTGATGTTGATCACCAATTTTATGTTTTATCTTTTATTATTTTATGGATTATTGTGGCTATAAATCCTTCAAAAAATCAGGACCTTTGGTGGTCTTTTCTTGCACGTTGGTGGTGCTCTTTATTTTTTTATGATGTTTGATAATCGTCCATAACATGAAAACTTCTTAAGCACGTATACTTGGTTAAATAAATGCATGCTCCATGATCAAACATATTGTGCGATGAACCCAATTATATTTATTCGGAATTAAATAACGTCCTCTATTTAAATATGAATATATAGATATATATATGAACTTCTTGCTGATATGTGTGGATGAATGATGTGTTCTGTTGGGTTGTGTGGCCTTAGGGGAGTAATGTAGTATTGTTATTGTGAGCAAGGTTGTGGGTACAAGGTTGGACAGAAGAGATATTTTCATGAGAAGGGTGTGGTAGTTGTGTAAAGAGGGTTTTTGGGTTAATCGTATTTATTGTGGGATTTGTGTAGGGGGTGGTATTGGTGGGGAATAGGTATCTCAGGAAGAGATATTGATTGATTGTGGAATGGATGAACTTTGTAGGCAGTAAACTGCCTTTGTTGGGCTGTGGTCATGGAGAAACGTCGGGCAGTGGGACTATATTGTGGTTACGAACTAGTATGCAGTGGGACTTCATTTGGATATTTTTATGTCCTGGGGCTGCAGAGCTAGGTTGTGAGAGAAGGAAGTGTAGTTTTGATGAATATTTGTGCTGGAGTGAGACTTTAGCTTGATTTTCTTGTTGTCTTGGTATAGTTATGGTAAGTAGTTGTTCATTAGTGCAAAATAATTAATGTGAACCCCTTAATTAATAAATGGAGAGTGGTTAAATTAAAAGTGGTTTAGTTATACTATGGCAGTGGTTGTTGTGTGTTGTGCATATAGTGGTAGCAGAAAAGAGATTGGTGTGGGCTGGTTGGTTATTTGGAAACCCATAGGATGGTCTGAGTGTCTGGTTAAATATATATATATATATATATATATATATTGTAGTTTCTTTTTAATTCTATATGAATCCCACCCTTGTTGAGCACTATGTGTCGAACACTTCCATTTTATGTGGGTGTGTGTCTTTCCCAAACAACATTGTGGGGGGATAGATGGATGGTTACTGACATTCTTCCTTGAACCACCATTTTGGTTCCTAAAACTTGAGCATATCTAGGTTGGCTGTAATGGATAGAGGATTACCATAGTCCATTATTCTTTAGGTGAGGGTTTGTTGTAGGTGTGAGGCCTAGGTGTTTGTAGGCCAGGTTTATTTTCTAAAGTTTCTTTGGGATGAGGCCCATGTGTCTTCGGGTTAGAGGTGTGGTTATTGACGCCTAGGTTTTTGTTTGTGGGATTGTGTGTTTTTTGAGGCCCTAGTGTGGGTGGTAGAGTTGTGGCAGTGGAACTTTGTATGGGAAGAGTGGTAGCATCAAGACGTTATCTTTTAGAGATGAGAAACTAACCAGTGAGAATATGGTGTGGGGTACCCAAATATCAATTTACTTTTACTACTAATTTACTTGACTTGCTTTATTTGGTGAGTGTGGCTTGGGGTGGCTGGCTGGTAAGTATTCCTTGGTAGGTGCATTGAGGTTCTAATATTTTCTCACATTAGTATGTTTCATAAATTTTTCATGGGTGGATTTTGACTTTCCTACTAGGTATACTTGTATACTGACCCTACGTATGTAAAATTGTTTTCAAGTTTTCTGGAGGACATTGAGGATTGTGCTCGACTTTACAAGCTTGGGCATCAGGATTAGTTGTTGTTTCGGCATAATGACTTTTCTTTTGGTACATTAATTTGGAGTTTTTTTGTTCCTTGCATCAGCTTTACTTTTTATCATGAATGTGGGAAAAGGTTTTTGGCTTTAAATTTAATTTAGGTATTTGGAGTTGTTTGGGATTTACCATCTCATCCCCCAATCATGTTCTTTTAAAAGGGTAATTCCTTCCATATTATGATATATTTTATACACTTGGTGCTAGTTTCCACTCTAAGGTATATCGAAGGTGGGACTGAGGGGTCATTATCTATAATTCATATTGAAGAGTGAAGTTTCTGGATGTTTTCTGTTCATTCTGTCATCTTGGATAAGGTGGGTCATGACATGACTATATGGATTAGACTCACCCATTTGGACTTTGAGAAATGGTATATTATTCAAGCTCCTAATAGGATATCTACTACATTTGTAAATACTTATAAAAGGCTCAAGTTGAGCCTTTATTGTGGCTAACTCTCTTTTTTCGAATCGTTTTCCAATAATATTATATGTGTGTAGGTAGTAGGGATATACCATGTAATATCCCATAATGTAAAGCCTTTTGTTCTAGAACTTTGTTTAAAAATTTAAAAAAGATTACTTTCATTCATGATTTTTAAATTATTTGATATTATTAATTGTAGTTTTTCAATTTTTTATTAAATATGAATATTTCATGTCTAATAGAATAAGTTTAAGTTCCTATTAATGAGGGTTTTATAATGATTTTTAAGATTAGTGTTCTCTATATTGGAAATCTGGACATGTAAAGAAAAAGTATTAGTATAACATTGGAGTTACTCGTCAAAATAACTTTCATCAATTTCTTTGAATTCTTCAACAATGAAAACTATTTCTATATTAAGGTATTTTCCAAAATAGATTACACAGAAAATTTGGGAGACTCCAAACCTTATGTTAATCTGATTATGTCATCCAACATATCAATTTCTTCCCTAGGAGAATAAAGTAATTTAATTTTTTTAATTTAAATACAGGTTTCTCCTCATGTTGGTTATTTTATTGAGTCAAGGATGTTGAAATACACTATTTCCTCACCAAAAGTCATGGATAGAGTACCTTTATTTACATTTATTGTGTTCTTACAAGTATTTATGAATGGAGTACCAAAAATTATGTGAGAGTGATCTTTAACTTTTCCTTATTCCATGTTGATAATGTAGAGGTTGGAAGGGAAGGAATATCCTTGTACACCTATTAAGACATATTCAAGAAAAGCTAATTGATAGGCAGTGGATCAATTGTAGAGTTGTACAACCACTCAGGTGTGTTTGATTTATTCTATATATAGAGAATAAAAAATTGAATAATGAATTTCATTTTTTTAATTTTCTTACCTCTTAATTTTTCTATCAATCTTCTCTTCCCAATTTACATGTCTTTGATGAATTTTTCCTAGTTAAGAATTTGGAAGATGGATTCCTGCAAAGGGATATTGATCTCTACTTTGTGGAATATATTCATAATCACTAGTTGTATTGTGTTATTACTAGGTTTCATTGGTGTTTTATTCCTTATAGGGAAGGGTGTTTATGGTTGTATAGAATACTCTAATTTGGATTTACATTATCTTTCTTAACTAGGGGTGTTTTCACTAGTTCTCCCTATTCTCTTTCCTAGAAATATTTATTAGTTATTGTGGGTTTTCAACTTCCATATCCCTATTTAGATAGTTATTAATCATAGATTCCTAGATCTATTCTAATCCTTAACGTAATAGATCCAACATTTCCCTTGTATTTTTGAATGGATTGATCTATAATTTTACCCAATCCTTGATTTCTCAAGTCATTTATAGCAACCATAATCTAATTATACATTACTTGCATCTATTTCAGTGTTGATCCAGTAGTGTTGAGAGTATCATATTGAGTTTTTTGATATGTCACTAGCTATTTTACCAACTCCATTATTATGAGATCCTGATTCAATAATTATTAGTGTCTTGTAGAGGGTTGAGGATATCATCCTTAGAAGGTTTGAGGTTGGAAGGTTTGTTGAAAACCCTGCGATAAAGGGCCTTTTTATTGTTATTGGTTACTAGATCTAAACTAAGTGTTAGAAAAGATCTTAAATCCTTGGGTTCTTATTAGTTTCTACTGGAACTATCTCTGGTACTTATGATCATAGCTCTCAATTACTTATACTTGATGGAATCAATCGATGAAGTAATTTGATGAATAAAAAATATGGAATACCATTGGTGGTGTTGGGAATGATGTTTCATTTACATTATTTATAGATATATATCTCATAGGAGAGGTCAATTATAAAATTTTATTTTCAATTAATGTGGACTTAGAAATATTTTACCTCTTGTACTCCTTTTTTCATTGATATTTCACTGAATTGTTGACGATTTTGAAAGACCCTCTTAATCAACTATTGGATTTTACTAAGGGTCTTGTCTATTAATTATTCTCTAATTTAAACATCTAGAAGATTATACTAATTTCCCATAATCCCTTGATAGAAAAATACTATGAAATGGTGATCTTCAAAAGGTTGATGTGTGAAATAAGTTATCAATCACTTTAATCTTTACCAAAACAAATACAATGTATTTATAATTTATTTATTGATCCCATAGAACTCATTCCTTATTTTATTTCTCCTTGAGGTAAAAAATTACTTATAGAAGATTTACTTCCATAACAAATCCCATGTGATAACTTCCCCATGATGGAGGGTACATATCCAATCAATAGACTCCCCTTTAAGAGAGAAGCGAAGACAATCCAACTCACTTGATCTTCTGATACTCCTCTAGGACTGAGAATACTGTAATGATTAGAAAATTATGCTAGATTCCAGTCATGGTCCTCTCTTTCCAAGCTGTTAAAATTTTGCAGGGGTTGTATTATACAATTTCTTAGTTTGAGTTCTTGTTGATTATTAGGTTCTTGTCATTTATTATTATTGATAAATTTTTGTGCTTGAAAATCTCTTAATGTTCTATTCAAATGTTCTAAATTAATGTAAATTTTTTCTCTCAATAAAGTTAATCTGATGGAATAAATAATTTTGGATGGGGAGATCATCAATGGAATGATAAAAATTACCTCTCCTCTTATTCAAATATTTTCAAGTTTCTCAATATCTATAGAATAGTTTCTTCAATCTCCTAATCAAAACCAATGAGGTGAGATGAACAGGATCTAATCGTTTCTTAAAATAATTTTAATAATTGAGTTAAATAAAAAATATATGCCTCCATGGAAATAACTATAGGTTTATGGAATATCATAATATGGGATTCTCAAAATAATAATTTTTTTACCCAAATAAAATATAGTGGTAGTAGTACTAGGGTATTCTCTGGAGAGGATAGAGCTATAAGTTTGTTTCTCTCCAATTTTATGGGCTTAACTGGTGAAAATTGTAATATAAATAAATGGTATAATTTTAAATTTAATATTAAAATTAGTGGACTAGCCTCATTTATCCATTTACCATCAAATAAAAATCATTATTCAAATTTTATGCTCTCATATTTTCACTCTAATCAATTGAATTTTCCATCAATAATAATTACATTGAATTTTTGGTTTAATCAGAGGCATAAAATTACCACTACATCCTCTAATTAACCCTAGTTTAATAATCAAAGATCACCAACTACCCTTATGTCTACCCACTTATAATGATAAAAATTAATAAATAGGATCTATGTTTCTTGTGCGTGTGATCTAGTGAATAAGGGAAGATAAATTCAAAATGTATGAAATAATGAAATATCTAAAGGACTATACATTCCAAATAGATATAGATATTATTAGAAAAAAAATAAATTTAATAGAAAAAATAAGTAATAGAGGTATAGGTAGAATCTTATATGCTTATCCATTAAAGGATTAGTGTGAGATCACTAGATTTATCACAACAAAATGAAAATAAATTATGAAAAATGAGCGAAGAAGATGCTGTAGCACCTGTTATGGATTTGATGATTGTGGAAGCCTTCTTTTCTCTAGTGAAAAATTAATATTTTATATATAAACCATCCATGTTATTCAATATTTCATATATGGACATGTGATTAGCTTGATATTCATTCCACCAAACCTCATCAATTCCAAATTACTCCCAAAATTCTGAGCCCAATTCCTCTTCCTTCATATTTTTACCACGCACATAGCTTGAGGGTTCGGACTTCCCAAAATAAACATACATGAATCTTGTTTATGAATTATTTTCCTCCAACGCTCAAGCTTCATAATCCATTAATGATTGATAATAATTTCATTTATTACTCTATGGATTCACTTGTAAATAAATTCCCCTAGGGGGAAGGAGGAGACATACATTCTTGGTTAGGGATTTGGATTGTAGTAGATTTGGAATTATCCTAGCTATCATCATAATTAGTCATGTCCCCGCACATCTGGTTCGAGAAATAAATATTGTATAAATCTCTCATGCTTTATCCTTTATTCATATCTCATGTGGAGTCAGGTACAAGGAATAAAAAATGAAAGGGTTAGGTAGCATGAGGTTTATCATAAAAATGTATGGAACATCATAACTAATATGGGGTTCACCAGTATGGGGTTCATAAAAAAAATTCATTCTTGAACCTAAAATGGGGGATACCAATGTTGAGTTTATCTTATAGAAGTGGGATTCATCATAAAAACATTATGTCTTTTAACCTAATGTTCCACTTAAACATTATTATTAAATTTCCACTAGGGATGGTCACTTTCCAGTATATTCGGTTAGTTTAATTTTTTCAAGCATGGAAACTTTTAGCCTTTTCCTCATTCCAACCTACATTAAAAAACATAAATTTAGTGAATAATGTTTACAATTATATTTCAAAAATAATTAAACAATTACAAGTAGAATTTAATTCCACTACATAATGAATTCCAAAATTCAAATTTTATTTTTAATTAACATATTTTATCAAATTTTGAAAACCTAAATAAATTCATAATATATTAGTTTTATAAACACATTTAAAAAACATGAGTAACACTTCACTATTATTTTTAAAAAATTAATATTTTGGATTCATTAAATTAAAAAATTATTAGAATATTATATATAAAAAAATAAATCCATTAAACATTTAATTCCAAATAAAATTAAATGTAAATAAATGAATGGATTTACGATTTAATTATAAAAATGAATAAATAAAAACAAATCCTCATTTTTGCCTATTTGTAGATAATTTAAAGATTATTTGAGTCACAAAAACCTGTAAATATACACAATAATTGGTATAAATTTGGGGTTAATTTCAATGAAAAGTAAACAAATGTTTTGAAATTTTCAACTCGCATTAGTAACAACCTTAAATTCGGCAGATTGGGTATTGAAATGATTATCACTAGTGAATGATGAGTGGGATTAATACCACACTCCTTTCTAAATACAATCATAAGATATGTTTGGATCAATTCGTAGTTTCTTTATAAATTTTATAATGAATGAGAGGATATAGCCTATAATAACATATGATATTTCATATTGATATGTGATAAACCTAGATAGTCATGAGTTGATAAGTCTATGGTCAATCCTAGGTTTAAATGTATTGATACACATTTTAAGGATTTATGTGAATGGAGTTTAATATGAATAAGGATATTTTTAACGAAATTTATGGAATAATTTCTTTGGTTTCAGTATGTGTTTTAGTGAAAAGGTTATTTGAGGAAAAATGATATTATATTTTTAGAACATAAATTGAAAATAATTGATAAAAAATATTTTTAAATTGATATTCGATGTTAATATGGTTAATTGGGATGAAAGGGTTATTACATTATGGGAGTATATGTTTTAAAATATAGATAACCATGAGATCGAGAAATGATTTGGTGACTTGAGATCAATGTTATTTTTGAATAATTTCCCTAAATTTTTTTGGGAAAACTTTATGATTAATATAAGAAAAATATTTTTTTCCTGGATGGATTTTGTTTGATGACTATTGATTGAGATAACTTGTATAAGAATATATATTTTCAAAGTTGTTTGATTTTGATTTTTTTCTGTGCAAAAGATTTTTATATTTTATAGAATATATTATTAGTGTGTATATATTTTGTTATATAACTAATGCTTTTTAGATGTAAATGTTATGTTAATCTCGTAATAATATGTGATCAAATAATCCAATATTTGGGTTTCAATTTTGTATGGTATATTTTGAAGTGGTTGAAAGTTAATTATTTATATAATTATTTATGTTTAACTTTGGGTGTTTTTTTGAGTATTGGGAAATTATTGTAGTTTTATACCATATTAAGTATTATTAATATTACATATTATCTTATCTTGCGCTAGCTATTTTGGGTTTCTTTAGAGAAAAGATTAATCACTTGTTATCTCTTAATGGATATCATAATTCACTGAGAGTTATATTTGGTGCTTCAAGCATGAAAAATTCATCCTGAATATTCATTTCGTGGACTAAAAGATAGGATAGAACTATAAATTGATCGAAGGAAAACCAAAAGATGAAATTATAGTAAAAAATGGAAATAAAAAAAGTAAATATATTTTCCTATATTTTCTATCTTCATATTAAATGAATACCTAAAATCTAGGAAAATGATCCTGAAATAAATATTTTATCTTATTACATTCAATTCCTATAGAATTATGGTCTTCTTTATCCCTTACCGAATTATAGTTTTGTGATAATTAACATTCTCTGGACTATGTTCCCTATCACCATCTATTATTCTTTAGACATTATCTATCTCCTCTATATCTACATTTTTACTTCATTCTGATTTTCTCCTTAACTAGAAACATGATTATGGGTTATTTTAGATATCCTTTATATTTTCTACTTTCCCTTATCAATGAATTTTTTGTTATCCCTTTGTAAGATGTGGTTTTTTAATAAAGGTGTTTTTAAATACTAAACACTTGATTATTGGGAAAAAATTAGGAAGTCATAATTTATTAATCATGGGAGAATGTTGTGACCTGAAAATTTAGTTTTAAATACTACTATGATTGATAACTTGAGTAACAGGAAACTATGATCTTTAAGTAAACGGTGACATAGTATAGAAAATTTATTATTTAAATGTGACCCTTATAACATATCCATTAAATTGGTAGTATGAATAAGAATAAACTCATGATGAAAAAATATATATATAGTCTCCTTATAATGAACAATTATTTATTAATGATAATAAAGATGCATCCTAATTTTAATAAAATCATTCCATGAATCAAAATAAATTTTATTGAAAAACAGTTTTATAGCATTTTTGTGTAGATATTATAATTAATTTTATAAAATTTTATTAATTTTTTATGATGTAATGAATATAATTTTTTAACTTATATTGTAAATATTCACTTTGTAAAGACCCGTAAATTTCAAGGAAATTTTTTTCTTAATTTTCTTTGGAATTTTACAAGAACGCAGTTTCTGACGGCACCTGATTCCGAGGCCCGGTGTGCCCGGAATCATTTTCCGAAGTTTTGGCTCGGGTACGTTCAGTGAACAGACGAACGGGTTTTTCTAACTTTTGAACCGGTGCCCGGAATCGAATTCTGAGGGCACCGATGAAATCGCAGCGCCGGTATTCGCTTAGAAACGCCTCTTCCGGAGTTGCGTTTGCTCGGGTGTGGTTTTTAATTTTCGGGCTTAAAGTTAAGAAATAAAATAATTTTGCGACAACTTTATTTTATTTCGCTTAAGCCACTTGGAAGCCACTTGAAGCCACTTAAAGGCGGCTTGAACTGAGTTGAACTGGATAGGATGCTATCCAGAAATATCCTACCCCTTGGTAGGATATTTGTGAGGTGGGGCCCGCACGAGCCCCGCCGTTTCTTTCGCTAAGTAACGCACCCGCGAAAACCCGTCAAAGTAACTGAAAAGTCAACCGACGCGTTTTCTTTAATTCTTAACAGACCATTTAATTGGGCGGTTTATTTCGTGAATTAAATGGACTGTTTCTTTCGTGAATTTAATGGGTCGTTTCTTTCGAATTGATGGATCGTTTCTTAACCGGTTTCGTGTGTTGGCATGTTTATAAAATAAGACCAACCTAAAAATCCTTTGAAAGGATTTGAGAGGATCTTGTTTCTTCATCCCCCCGCGAAGAACGCGAAGAACGCGAAGAACGCCGGCGACCGAAATTCGACGACGCACACCGAGATCTGCGACGTCGACGAGCTTTACCCGCGACGTTCTTCGGCGACGCCTCTTCTTCCGCAGCCGATCCTCGTTCGGCAGCTAAGGTGAGAAACGAATCTTTGAAATTCTTTTGTGTTGTGTTAATAAAATAAGAGGTAGTCTTATTTTATTTGGAGTTCTTTGTTTGTCTTTGGAGAGCTTTCCCTTCATCTCCAAGCTCTGACGAAGAACGAAGAACGTCTTCATCCTCAAGGAAGAACGACAACACTTCGTCAAGGATCATCGACTCGGCGACCCGGTATCTTCGGACCTTTCCTTCCTCCCCGAACCTCCTCCGTCGGCGTACAAGGATTCGCCAACGACGTGCTTCTTCGGACGCGCCTCTTCGTCAACGGATTTGACGAACGACGACCGCGACGCCCGACTTCCGCGACGCCGTCTTCCGCGGACATAGTCGAATCCTCGATCTTGTACCCAAGGTAGGGGTTGTTGGTTCTTTATTTCTTTATTCTTTTCCTTGAACGTGGATCTAGCAAGTCTAACGTGTGGCTTATTTATTTAAGTCTCGTTATTATTTCTTTAACGTGAGGGGGGGGCCGGACCGCACGAACACGGCTGAATCCCCCCTCCATCGTTCATGTTTGTTTATGCTGGTGGAAACAAGTAGCGTGGTGCCGTCGCACCACGCGGATGAACGTTCATTTATTTTGCGCAACACCGTCGCGCTTCGCCGAGGAGAGTCTTCAAGAACGCGACGCCGTCGCGCCGCGTTGGAAGGATTCATGGCACGGCGAAAGGGGCGCGGTGCCGTCGCACCGCGCCGGACGACGAAGACCGCGGCCGGTTCCGGGCCGCGGCGGGACGAGGAGACCGCGGCCGGTTCTGGGCCGCGGCGGAAGGAAAGACCGGCGGCCGGGCCGCCGGCGTCGGAAGTCGAGGGCGGGACCGGAAATTCCGGTCCCGTTGGTAAAAACCGGCCGGCCAGCGGGCCGGCCGGATGTCATAAAACCGGGGGATTAAACCCCCGGCCGGATCTTCAAACCCCCCTATTAATGAGGGGGGCGGTTCAATTAAAGGAGGGGGGGCAAAGCCCCCCGGTTCGTTCCAGCCGGCCCCCATTTGTGGGGGGGCCGTTTTTTTTGGCAAAGGCACGGCTCAAAGCCGTGCCGCCCTGTTCAATCCGCGGGGGCAATCAAGCCCCCCGCGTGACCACCCCGTGCGGCGCCCGCCGCCGCCAGCGCGGCCCGCCGCCGCCGCCAGCGCGGCCCGCTGCCGCCGCCGGCGCGGCCCGCCGCCGCCGGCCACCGCGCCACCCGGGGGGGGTCGGGCCGGGTCGGCCCGGACCCGGACCCCCCGTTTTCGAACCAGATTTGGTTTTTGGCTCATAACTTGAGCCTCGGACCTCCGAATGACGAACCGTCTGCGGAAACGCGATCCTTGGATCGAGACGGTCGTTTCGATATATCGCACTCAAGGTTTCGGGTTACTTTGAGTTCGGACGGGTTGGTTCGTTCACGAAACCAACCGGACCTTCGGAGCGGAAACGCTCATATCTTGAGCTACGGACGTCCGATTGACGTGCTGTCAGTCGCGTAGTGTTCCTCTTAGTGAGACGGATCTTTTGGCATACTCCGCCCGAGGTTTGGACGCAGGTGGAGTACGGTCGGGTTGGTTTTGCCTTAAAAACCAACCGGGCCCCGGAGACGAAAAAGCCAATAACTCACAGACCGGGCGTCCGATTGACGCGCCGTCTGTTTCGTTGACTTCCTCTTGATGAGACGGAACTTTTGACATACTCCGCCCGAGTTTTGGATGCAGTCGGAGTATGGCCGGGTTGGATTGTTCCCGAAATCCAACCGGGCCCCTGGAACGGAAAAGCTGATATCTTTCAGACAGGACGTCCGCTTGATGAGCCGTCAGCGGCGTTGGTGGTTACGTTGAGTAACGGTCCCTTTGAGTATACCCTATGGGAGTTCGGGGTGCAGTTGAGATACGGCCGGGATTGGTTTCGCTCACGAAACCAACCGGGCCCCTGGGACGAAAAGGCTAATAACTCACAGACCGGGCGTCCGATCGACGCGCCGTCTGTTGCGTTGAGACCCCTGTGCCGAGACGGACCTTTGAGACACTTCTTCGCGGGACCTTGTGATACTTGGAGTATCGACCAGTAGCTCGTGGAGCGGACCCGTGGTACTTGACAGTGGTGGTGCGCTTGGATGCAGCAGCAGACCCTTGGCGGTGGAGAGCTTGGTTGTAGCGGCGGACCCGCGATACTCTACGGAGTGTGTGCGCTTGGTTGTAGCGACAGACCCGTGACGGTGGAGACGAGCGTGCAGAGTACGGAGACCGTGTAGCCGGCTGAGACCTGACGACTGCTTGACCGACTCGACTTGGAGTGAGTCGACTGGCCCAGTGGACGGAGCGCCCGGTATTTGGCGGCAGACCCACGGCGGACGGAGCGCCTGGTAGTTGGCAGCAGACCCGCGGTACTCGACAGGAGGAGTACCTCAGCAGGCTATCTGGGTAGCGCCCGGTATTTGGCGACAGACCCTCAGCGGACGGAGCGCCCGGTAGTTGGCCGCAAACCCGCAGTACTCGACAGGAGGAGTACCTCAGCAGTCCTAGGTTAGTGAGCGGCAGCCTCGGAGTCGTGACAGGACCACTGTACACTCTAGAGACGGAGCTCTTCAGCAGTTACGGTTTCGATAATGAAAATCCTGGTTTGAGCTGAGACCTTTGACCTTTGTGTTTCCTCATGATTGAGATGGGTCGCTTGATAACTTAGGTACATGTATGGGCATATACCTGGGTGATGGTTATCCGTTGATTTCATGATTTTTGTGTATCCTTGAGATTGGATGGGTTACTTGATGACTTAGGTATATGTATGGGCGTATACCTAAGTAGAGTCTGATGTTACTTCGTGATTGCTGCCTTTACTTTGTGGATATCCATGTTGGATTTGGTGAGACCTTAAGGGTCTCGGGGTCCCTACTGAGTAGCTTATACTCACCCCTGCACGGGCTATGCCCGCACCTCGTTGTGTTGGTTGCAGACGACGGACAGCGCAGATCGCAGTTGAGACTTGCGGAGCAGGTCGGTACCCGGAGGTGGACCACTGGGCGGACGTACCCGGAGTAGACGACAGGACCTGTGGAGTAGAGGAGCTATCTGTACCTACCCTTCAGGTAGGATCCGTGGTGGACGATCCAGGAGCTGAGCCATCTGTACCTACCCTTCAGGTAGGAATCGAGGCGGACGACCCAGGAGCCGCTTCGTTCTTCCAGCTGCTGTTTTTCCCTTTCGAGTTGTACTTTACAGTTGGGCTTGTATTTCCGGCCCCCTTTACTTTTCTGCACTTGTAGTTACTTTCCGCTTGCTGACTCTGTGGTGGTTGTTACTTATAAAGGCAATGCCTTCCCTGTTATCGGGATTTACGCCTTTGGTGCTAGTCGCCAGCCCCTGGCCTATGGAAGGCGGGCTTGGGGTAGTCACGGCACGGGCCCCGAGGACGGGTCGTGACAAATTGGTATCAGAGGGGTCGGTTCTACCGCAGACTCTGATCGTCTTTTCTTTCTATGTGAAGCAATAGTGTTAAGGGTACCGAGTGTGGATTTCAGTTCAGGGAGTCCAGTGTTGGTGCGGGCGGCCGACGTATCCATACACCAGGACCCTGACAACTGATTTCCGACTTTGTGCGCGAAAACACTGATTGCGTGTGTGTTTTCAAAGGTTTCCCCCCTTAAAACAGCTCAAACCAGGTCAGCTCACCAGGTATAATCGTTTGATCGTGTTACGTTGTTTCTTTCAGGATGTCTTTTCTCGGACGACCAGCTAGAGCCCGGAGGGATGAGCGTGCTGACAGTCTGTCGAGCGACGAGGCTTCGGTACAGGGCCCTCTTGCAGTTGAGGCACCAGCGGAGGCACCAGCGGTACTACCATACGTTGGGCCACCGATGCCACCAGCCCCAGCAGTAGGCGATGCCCGCTACTTGCGCGCACTGCATGAGTTCCAGCGCCAGAGGCCACCCAGGTTCGGGGGAGAGATGGACCCGCAGGCGGCTGAGGATTGGCTGGAGGCCGTGGTGGGAGTCTTCAGGCTAGTGGGGACGCCGGCAGACTTCATGGTGATCTTTGCTACCAGCCTCCTTCAGGCAGCAGCAGGTAGGTGGTGGAGCCACTTGTTTCAGTTTTGCGATGAGATGGACTTCGCATGGGAAGACTTTGAGACCTTCTTCAGGGTGGAGTTTGTGCCAGTAGCTCTACACCCTGAGCGTGATCAGGAGCTGCTGCCTTTGCCACGTGTTTCTCGATCAGAAGCCGAGTCATCTGTGGGCAGTAGACAGATGATGCTGAGGCCCAGAAAGACCAGACCAGCAGTTAGACGGTCTCGGGTTTTACGACCGGTGGTGCAGGGCACCCGGAGTGGGAACAGAGTTAGCCGTGCAAGGAGCAGGTTGTGTTACTCATGCCGCGAAAAGGGACATCTGGCACGTGACTGTCCGACTCCCGATCCGCAGGCTTTGGGAGAGCCACCGAGATAGAGGCAGCGAAAAATGCTTGAGCAACAGTAAAGCAGGTGGACAGGAGCGGAACTAGTGGATACGTCTCTTGTACTTCTAGTTCCATGTTGATGTTGCTTTTGTGTAGCGTCTTGTATTATGAGCTGCAATAATAAAAGACGCATCCTTTGTGATGTTTTCATTCCTGTCCTCTTTTGTGATGTTACTAAGAGGTTCCAGTTGACTGTTGACTTGACCCTCACTTGTGAGACATCTACTGGAGGAGACCAGTTACCACACACTGATGCCGACAGTGTGATTCAACCCTTGGAGGCGAGAGTAACGGTTGGATCTCTTAGTAGTAGCGTCGAGGCCTTACGACGTCATCCTTGGTATGGATTAGTATCATCCATGTTAGGATTGACTGTTTTAGGCAAAGAATGTGGTTCATCCAGGGGATGAGACCAGGTTTCTCTTATCGGCAAGGATGAAATCTCGCAGCTCTTGTGGGACCAGAGATGGTCCGGGCCACGTCAGAAGAGGTCCATGTCATCCAGGAGCGGATGAGGAAAACACAGAGCCGGCAGAAGTCATATGCTGACAGGAGGCGGAGGCCACTAGAGTTCGAGGATGGCGACCACGTCTTCTTGCGTGTCTCACCTCGACGTGGTTTGCGGAGATTTGGCCGAGGCGGCAAGTTGTCTCCCCGCTTCATCGGGCCTTTCCAGGTCCTCAGCAGGGTTGGCGAGGTGGCTTATCGCCTGGCTCTGCCACCTCAGTTGCACCGGGTGCACGACGTCCTCCACGTATCCCAGCTGAGGAGATACGTGCTCGACCCCCTTCGCATATCATCGACCATGAGGAGCTTGACGGTGGCGATGAGTGTCTTATACGGAGGTTCCTGTGGGGATCGAGGATCGACAGGAGCGGATCCTAGGAGGATGGTCGATTCCTCTTGTGCACTTTCTTTGGCAGCGCGGGAACCTCCAGGTGAGCACATGGGAGCGGAAGGCTCAGATGCGTGCTCAGTACCGCTTTGTTTCCCTAAGTTTGTGGTGAAGCTTTACGGGGACGTAAAGCCCTGTGGTGGGAGTAATGTAAAGACCCGTAAATTTCAAGGAAATTTTTTTCTTAATTTTCTTTGGAATTTTACAAGAACGCAGTTTCTGACGGCACCTGATTCCGAGGCCCGGTGTGCCCGGAATCATTTTCCGAAGTTTTGGCTCGGGTACGTTCAGTTAACAGACGAACGGGTTTTTCTAACTTTTGAACCGGTGCCCGGAATCGAATTCTGAGGGCACCGATGAAATCGCAGCGCCGGTATTCGCTTAGAAACGCCTCTTCCGGAGTTGCGTTTGCTCGGGTGTGGTTTTTAATTTTCGGGCTTAAAGTTAAGAAATAAAATAATTTTGCGACAACTTTATTTTATTTCGCTTAAGCCACTTGGAAGCCACTTGAAGCCACTTAAAGGCGGCTTGAACTGAGTTGAACTGGATAGGATGCTATCCAGAAATATCCTACCCCTTGGTAGGATATTTGTGAGGTGGGGCCCGCACGAGCCCCGCCGTTTCTTTCGCTAAGTAACGCACCCGCGAAAACCCGTCAAAGTAACTGAAAAGTCAACCGACGCGTTTTCTTTAATTCTTAACAGACCATTTAATTGGGCGGTTTATTTCGTGAATTAAATGGACTGTTTCTTTCGTGAATTTAATGGGTCGTTTCTTTCGAATTGATGGATCGTTTCTTAACCGGTTTCGTGTGTTGGCATGTTTATAAAATAAGACCAACCTAAAAATCCTTTGAAAGGATTTGAGAGGATCTTGTTTCTTCATCCCCCCGCGAAGAACGCGAAGAACGCGAAGAACGCCGGCGACCGAAATTCGACGACGCACACCGAGATCTGCGACGTCGACGAGCTTTACCCGCGACGTTCTTCGGCGACGCCTCTTCTTCCGCAGCCGATCCTCGTTCGGCAGCTAAGGTGAGAAACGAATCTTTGAAATTCTTTTGTGTTGTGTTAATAAAATAAGAGGTAGTCTTATTTTATTTGGAGTTCTTTGTTTGTCTTTGGAGAGCTTTCCCTTCATCTCCAAGCTCTGACGAAGAACGAAGAACGTCTTCATCCTCAAGGAAGAACGACAACACTTCGTCAAGGATCATCGACTCGGCGACCCGGTATCTTCGGACCTTTCCTTCCTCCCCGAACCTCCTTCGTCGGCGTACAAGGATTCGCCAACGACGTGCTTCTTCGGACGCGCCTCTTCGTCAACGGATTTGACGAACGACGACCGCGACGCCCGACTTCCGCGACGCCGTCTTCCGCGGACATAGTCGAATCCTCGATCTTGTACCCAAGGTAGGGGTTGTTGGTTCTTTATTTCTTTATTCTTTTCCTTGAACGTGGATCTAGAAAGTCTAACGTGTGGCTTATTTATTTAAGTCTCGTTATTATTTCTTTAACGTGAGGGGGGGGCCGGACCGCACGAACACAGCCGAATCCCCCCTCCATCGTTCATGTTTGTTTATGCTGGTGGAAACAAGTAGCGTGGTGCCGTCGCACCACGCGGATGAACGTTCATTTATTTTGCGCAACACCGTCGCGCTTCGCCGAGGAGAGTCTTCAAGAACGCGACGCCGTCGCGCCGCGTTGGAAGGATTCATGGCACGGCGAAAGGGGCGCGGTGCCGTCGCACCGCGCCGGACGACGAAGACCGCGGCCGGTTCCGGGCCGCGGCGGGACGAGGAGACCGCGGCCGGTTCCGGGCCGCGGCGGAAGGAAAGACCGGCGGCCGGGCCGCCGGCGTCGGAAGTCGAGGGCGGGACCGGAAATTCCGGTCCCGTTGGTAAAAACCGGCCGGCCAGCGGGCCGGCCGGATGTCATAAAACCGGGGGATTAAACCCCCGGCCGGATCTTCAAACCCCCCTCTAAATGAGGGGGGCGGTTCAATTAAAGGAGGGGGGGCAAAGCCCCCCGGTTCGTTCCAGCCGGCCCCCATTTGTGGGGGGGCCGTTTTTTTGGCAAAGGCACGGCTCAAAGCCGTGCCGCCCTGTTCAATCCGCGGGGGCAATCAAGCCCCCCGCGTGACCACCCCGTGCGGCGCCCGCCGCCGCCAGCGCGGCCCGCCGCCGCCGCCGGCCACCGCGCCACCCGGGGGGGGGTCGGGCCGGGTCGGCCTGGACCCGGACCCCCCGTTTTCGAACCAGATTTGGTTTTTGGCTCATAACTTGAGCCTCGGACCTCCGAATGACGAACCGTCTGCGGAAACGCGATCCTTGGATCGAGACGGTCGTTTCGATATATCGCACTCAAGGTTTCGGGTTACTTTGAGTTCGGACGGGTTGGTTCGTTCACGAAACCAACCGGACCTTCGGAGCGGAAACGCTCATATCTTGAGCTACGGACGTCCGATTGACGTCCTGTCAGTCGCGTAGTGTTCCTCTTAGTGAGACGGATCTTTTGGCATACTCCGCCCGAGGTTTGGACGCAGGTGGAGTACGGTCGGGTTGGTTTTGCCTTAAAAACCAACCGGGCCCCGGAGACGAAAAAGCCAATAACTCACAGACCGGGCGTCCGATTGACGCGCCGTCTGTTTCGTTGACTTCCTCTTGATGAGACGGAACTTTTGACATACTCCGCCCGAGTTTTGGATGCAGTCGGAGTATGGCCGGGTTGGATTGTTCCCGAAATCCAACCGGGCCCCTGGAACGGAAAAGCTGATATCTTTCAGACAGGACGTCCGCTTGACGAGCCGTCAGCGGCGTTGGTGGTTACGTTGAGTAACGGTCCCTTTGAGTATACCCTATGGGAGTTCGGGGTGCAGTTGAGATACGGCCGGGATTGGTTTCGCTCACGAAACCAACCGGGCCCCTGGGACGAAAAGGCTAATAACTCACAGACCGGGCGTCCGATCGACGCGCCGTCTGTTGCGTTGAGACCCCTGTGCCGAGACGGACCTTTGAGACACTTCTTCGCGGGACCTTGTGATACTTGGAGTATCGACCAGTAGCTCGTGGAGCGGACCCGTGGTACTTGACAGTGGTGGTGCGCTTGGATGCAGCAGCAGACCCTTGGCGGTGGAGAGCTTGGTTGTAGCGGCGGACCCGCGATACTCTACGGAGTGTGTGCGCTTGGTTGTAGCGACAGACCCGCGACGGTGGAGACGAGCGTGCAGAGTACGGAGACCGTGTAGCCGGCTGAGACCTGACGACTGCTTGACCGACTCGACTTGGAGTGAGTCGACTAGCCCAGTGGACGGAGCGCCCGGTATTTGGCGGCAGACCCACGGCGGACGGAGCGCCTGGTAGTTGGAAGCAGACCCGCGGTACTCGACAGGAGGAGTACCTCAGCAGGCTATCTGGGTAGCGCCCGGTATTTGGCGACAGACCCTCAGCGGACGGAGCGCCCGGTAGTTGGCCGCAAACCCGCAGTACTCGACAGGAGGAGTACCTCAGCAGTCCTAGGTTAGTGAGCGGCAGCCTCGGAGTCGTGACAGGACCACTGTACACTCTAGAGACGGAGCTCTTCAGCAGTTACGGTTTCGATAATGAAAATCCTGGTTTGAGCTGAGACCTTTGACCTTTGTGTTTCCTCATGATTGAGATGGGTCGCTTGATAACTTAGGTACATGTATGGGCATATACCTGGGTGATGGTTATCCGTTGATTTCATGATTTTTGTGTATCCTTGAGATTGGATGGGTTACTTGATGACTTAGGTATATGTATGGGCGTATACCTAAGTAGAGTCTGATGTTACTTCGTGATTGCTGCCTTTACTTTGTGGATATCCATGTTGGATTTGGTGAGACCTTAAGGGTCTCGGGGTCCCTACTGAGTAGCTTATACTCACCCCTGCACGGGCTATGCCCGCACCTCGTTGTGTTGGTTGCAGACGACGGACAGCGCAGATCGCAGTTGAGACTTGCGGAGCAGGTCGGTACCCGGAGGTGGACCACTGGGCGGACGTACCCGGAGTAGACGACAGGACCTGTGGAGTAGAGGAGCTATCTGTACCTACCCTTCAGGTAGGATCCGTGGTGGACGATCCAGGAGCTGAGCCATCTGTACCTACCCTTCAGGTAGGAATCGAGGCGGACGACCCAGGAGCCGCTTCGTTCTTCCAGCTGCTGTTTTTCCCTTTCGAGTTGTACTTTACAGTTGGGCTTGTATTTCCGGCCCCCTTTACTTTTCTGCACTTGTAGTTACTTTCCGCTTGCTGACTCTGTGGTGGTTGTTACTTATAAAGGCAATGCCTTCCCTGTTATCGGGATTTACGCCTTTGGTGCTAGTCGCCAGCCCCTGGCCTATGGAAGGCGGGCTTGGGGTAGTCACGGCACGGGCCCCGAGGACGGGTCGTGACACACTTAACTTTATTTTAGTATTCTTCAAAAATTATTTGTTTTTAATAAATAGTGACAAAATAAATATTTTTTGAAATTATTGTAGGACCCCGGGACACCCTGAGAGGGGAGGGGTGAATCAGGGTGGCAACTTTTTCTTCTTTTAGTTGTGGATCTTGTTCCCACGTTGGTAGGAACTACTTAAACCTGTATGATGGATATGAGCGGCAATTAAACATTCACATGCAGAGAGATGACACAACTATTTTTACTTGGTTCACCACTAAGGGCTACGTCCAAGGAGCATACGCCCACAGGTTGTCGGTCGTACCTAAATCCACTATGCTTCACTAGATGCAGATTACAAATGTTCGAGTACAGACACTCTGTCCCAGGCTCACTGCCTTTACAATTGTTCAGGGATAGCTCACTGCGTCCCTCGGGTCACTCCCGTTGACTCCCCCTGGCTCACTGCCGTTGGTGAAGTCTCACTCAGTTTATAGACGTGAAGGTCTCTTCAATAGGTGTGCATTGAAGTTCTTCGTCTCCTGTTCTGCATGAGACATTGCTTGCATCAGGGTTCAGATTTGATGCTCCTTTTAGTTCAATCCTTCTTCTTTAGTGCAATGAATGAATGCACTAGATCCCCTTGTCTTCGTTTGCCTGAATCACAATCACTGATGTGATTGCTTACTTAATGAAGCTCAGCTTACTCGGCGTTGTCAGAATTAGTTCTCCATGTATGCAAGAGATCATGCATGTATCATTTAGATTTCTTCTTCAATCTCACTTTGCACCAGTAGTATCAGGCAATAGTTCATCTCTTGTGCAGCTCCAGAAAGGCGGGCGTACTTTAACAGTGTCTGGGTCTCCTTTTCAAGCCCGGCGCGCAAGTCTCCCGGCGGCGCGCAAGTATAACCTGGCGCGCAAGTGTCTCCAAAGCACCTGCGTGACTCTGCCTTCTTGAACTTCAAACCTGCGTGACTCACTTCCTTCCTTGCCCAAATCACCTAGGGCGCTCAACCATCAGTTGGCGCGCAACCTCTACTTGCGCGACCAAACTACCACTTGCGCGGCTCAACCACCTGCGCGACGAGAGCTCGAACAATCTCTCGGCCTTGAACTCCGTTAGAAATGAGGAGGGGTGGTCCAGTATTTATAGGAAAACTGGACCCCCTGCGCGGCGGCGCGCAAGTCCCTCAATGGTGCGCAAGTCTTGTCTCCAGTAACCTCTGTCGCGCAACTCACTTGCGCGACCCAACCAACACTTGCGCGACCTTCTTTCCTTAGCCAAATTTTGATGTTCTGATCCTCAAAAACATATGGCGCGCAAGTCTTTTATCCTCCAAGAGTATGGAGTGCAAGTCCCTTTGCCAAAATCACTATTCTTCATTTGTTGATTTTGAGGCCCTGAAATTTGGCAAACACTGGAAAACGGCGCCACTTTGTATCTGCTTTTTTTGTACCGCCTCCAGATCATCCATTCCTCTGTCGATGTTCATGAATCAAACATAGATCGTTGACCACAACTCTTGAACTCGACATGTCACCATGGAATCTCTTTTGTCAACAAATTTGTATGTCGTTTGTTTGCTTTGTCAACAAGCACGATCACCTCAACAGCACTTCTTCTTGGTGATCTGTATCCTTCAGCAACTCTTTGGATTTTATCACAAACTCCACTATTGTGATATGTATTCTTTGAAGGAACAACTTTAGTACCATTATCTTCTGATACAATGTGATGTGCATGGCCATCTCATAATTGCAATCTCCGCATGGCCATCTCAGAAGTCAACTCATTGGCACATTGTCTTCTTCATCAACTGTCATGATCAACTTCATGCAAAGCATGTGATTCAATCCGTCAGGAAGTCTCTAGCATGGCTGTCATGATAAACTTCATGCAAAACATGTGATTCAATCCGTCAAGAAGTCTCTAGCATGGTTCTCATGCAATCATGAGTAATTGCATGGTCTTCATCCAAAAACCTCATTCTTCTTTAATCATCCTCGAATGGATTACTCCTCACATTCTTCATTGTTGTAAACAATGTATCACCTTTGACACATGTTCTTTGAACTTAAGATCAGCACAACAATCATCTGAATCACCACTCCTCTACTTCATCAGAGTACTTCATGATCTTCTTCATTTTGATCTGCATTGACAACTATTGACAACAAATACAACCTTATACACAAAGTGGTTCCAACAATTATCATTTATTTGCATTAAACCAAGTAATTTAAAAGTCTATTTTAGTTTTAAATTTAATATTAATGTTACATAAGTCCCACTTAATCATGAAAAATCTAAATAATTACATAGTAATTTCCATTATACTCGATTTTAGAATAAATTCAATATTAGGATTAAAAACACATTTTTCTAATTACTCTTTTTGTATCTTTAGTGTATTTTTACCATAATAAATAAAATATATATATATATATATATATTTATATTTACTAAAATTTATATGGATGTAAAATAATTTTAATTATTAAAAATTCATTTTCAAAAAATGTTTTCGTTGCGTTTTACAAACTTTCTAAAATTAAATTCTAAAAATTATATAAATTAAATCATGTAAAATAGATTTTATATTTTGATTAATTATAATTAATATAATTTAATGTTATCAAAATAATTTTTTTCCATAATGAATAAAAAAAATAAAATTTTATTAACACTATTAATGTTAAATTGAGTTTACCAGGGGATTAAACTTAGAGATAAGGGTATGAATTATACATAAACTTGTCTAATTATTATTTTTTGATTTATATTGAAAACATATATAAATTATTAATAATTATTTTCTATTTTTACCACATTATAATAAATGTGACGTCATATTATTGAAATACTGTAAGGAATTCCACGTGTTCCCTCCCCACGCTTATAAAAGTGAACCTCTTTTCCTCCCTTATTCCCACAATTTGATCCTTATAAATCAAAAAATACCAACCCAAAACCATCCTATATTCCTTATAATTATCCTTGATCCAATTATCATATTCTATGTGGAAAATTTTATGTCTTATAGTGTAATCCAAAGAAGGTATCTCGTAGAAGAGTTATATGTATAAACCAAGTTCTTTGAACATTATATATTCATCCACCTTATCTTAAAATATTATATCAATAAAAAAGGGTAAACACAATATCATAAGTATACTAAAATGTTATTATTATAATGTAATAACCATTTCCCACCTCTTTTCCATCAAATAGATAATTAATGTATCACTTCTGGGTATGTGTTAGACTACCACCTCCATATTGTGATATGATTCATTATCCATCACTATATTTAATGTTCAGATATTATGATGTATTTAATGTATATATAATATATTTATGATGTAAAATTATTCCTTAAATATGAATCATTATTACCTTTCTTTAATTACATTCATGAGAAATTGAAAAACATCACTCCTGCCTACATATAGATTACCATCTCTACGAAGTGATGTATATCATTTTTCATCATCACTTTATATGAGTGGATATGATAGTTTATATATTGATTAAATTATATAATTATTAAATTATTAATATTATATATATGATTTCACAGTGATCAATGTTACAGGAGAACAACTGTCGAACTAAAACATACATGAATAATGAATGGGTTAACACCTAGAATAGACTGTTTCAATAAAATTTTATGAAAGAATGGGTGTTGAAATATTATTAATGGATAATATATGATATTATTTTTAATAATATGCTTAATTTATAGATGTATAATATATTTAAATTTATTATATTGGAGGTTAGAGTGCTTAAAAATATACATACATTAAGTAAGGGTTTTATGTTAATCTCACTTTTTGCTGATATTGTTTATGCTTAAATTTCCAATGATGAAATTATGTTATATCTCTATCAAAAATCATATGTATTTTCTTCTCATATGTTCATTTTTTAAAATTAACAATTTACTTGTTTACCCTTACTTTTAATCTGAGATTACTTTTTCTTGTGTTCCATTTTTTATGGATGTGTAGTAATATTTTATGTATCATATGTCCAAGAAGGGTTCTAGCTATGAAGAACATAATGAGAGATGATGTAGATATTTTATGAACCAGTTTTTTATGTATCCACTTTTTTAACAACACTAAATCGTTATGCTTATGGAATGGATCATAATGATATGTAATGTGTATTCAGCTAATAAATTTAATAATTATGTAAGTAATTCTTAGTTCGCCTCAGTTGGTATTAGAGCAAGGTTTAATTTTTTAATTGTAAATTAGAGTGAAACATTTTAGTGATAACCCATATGATAATCCTAATAAATATAGAACCTCATATGTTATTGTAAAAATAGAATTATTGTTTTCCATGAAAACACATCATTGTTTGAATACTAGAAAATTGATATTGTTATAACACATATTCACCTAGGGGAAACAATATTGAATGAGGTTAATTGGGTATTAACCTGATCATCACTGATGCATGATGAGTTTAACTAATACTGAAATCTTAGATATATATTCCTATGGTCTATGCATGGGTTAATTCAAAATTTCTTTATAAACCCTTATAAAGAATTATATAATATAACCTATTGAAACATATGATTTCACATAGTGATATGGGATAAACCAAACATGTCATGGGTTGATAAGTATAAATTTGATCATATGTTTAATGGCATAGATACCCCCTTTTGATGTTTTATGTCATAGGTGTTTCTGATTATTAAAGATATTTTTGAATAAATTTATTGAATAGAACCCTTTCGTTTAGTATGTGTTTTAGTAATAAGGTTATTTGAGGAATAATGATTTTATATTTTATGGACATATATTGAATGATATTGATAACATATAGGTTTCATATATTCTTTTATCTTAGTATGATTAATTATAATAAAAGGGATGTTAAAGGTTTGGGAAAATTTGTTTTATCGTATTGAAAACCATGGGATTGAGAATTGATTTGGCGATTAAGTGATCAATGTTATATCAGATGAATGTCACTATAATTTTAAAAAACACTACATGATTTAGTTAAATAAAATATAATTTTCTAGGAATGTATTTCATAAGAAAATTGATTATTGGGTTATCTTGAGGAAGAATATGTGTTTTTATAATATTTATGCTTATTTAAGACATGGAAAAAATATCATATTTTAGAGAATATATGATTATGGTATATACATTTTGGTATGTGACCAATGGTTTTTATAGATAAATGTAATTTTTTTCTTGGAATAATATGTGGTAAAATAATTATAATATTTGGGTTTCAACTTTTTGATAGATTATTATTATTTTTAAGGTTAATTATTTATAAACTAATTTAATATTAACTTTGTTGTTTAAGGTTGAGTATTTTGATATTAATGTAATGTTAATTCATATGCAGGTTTATCCATATTTGTAATTATCTTATCAAGTGATAACCATTTTTTCTATATATAGGATTGATTAAATTTTATAATTTAAGGTATATTATAATCCAATTAATGTTAATTATAATTCTTCATTCATGAAAAATCATTTTGAATAATCTTTTATTGGAGTAATAGACGAGATGGAAGTAGAAATATATCGAAGAAAAACCCAAAGATGAAAATTTTCTTATGAAATGGAAATAAATAATGTAATCATATTTTCTTATTTTATATTTATTGATATTGAAATAATACCTAAATCTTGGAAAATGATCTATAAATAAAAACATTATCTTATAACCGTCATTTATAGTGAATTAATGGTCTTCTTTATTGATTATTTGATTTTTCTTTTGTGATCATTAACTTTCTCACGACCATATTTTCTATGAATCTGTTATTATTTTGACATTATATTTCTCCTATGTGTAAATATTTTTAATTCCTACTAATTTTATCCCTATACAAGAACAATCCATTTGTTATTTTAGATAACCTTTATGTTTTTTACTTTCCCATTACAAAGGAATTCATATTATTTATTTAAATAATTTTGGTTTTGAACACATGTATTTTTAAATATTAAACCCTTTATTACCAAGATAAAAATTGCAATAATGTAATTTATTTAAGGGGGTTAATTTAGAACCCTGAAAACTTATTTTTAAATAATACTATGCTCGATAAATTTCATAACACACAACATCGAGGTTTAAGTGAACTGTAATGTACTATAAAAAAATTATTATTTAAATGTGACCATTATAACCTTTTTGTTAAATTGGTGGTATAAGTTGGAATAAACAAATTATAAAAAATATGTATACGGGTTTTATAGAATAAATGATTATTTATTAACTATAATAAATAAGTACCAAATATTTATTAAAGTCATTTCATTCTATCAAATACATTTTCTTCAAAAATGGTTTTTATTACATCTTGTGCATGGAAATTATCATTAATTTATAAAAAAATATAGGAATACAATTTTAGGAACTTTATATAATATTTTAAATAATTATTGAAATATTATCTTAGGTTTACTTTTTAGGATTTTTTCTAAAAAATTTATTTTTAGTGAATATTGAAAAATAACTATTTTTTAAAATTATCATTTCTTTTCATAAAATCAATTAATTTAAATTCAATTATATTTCTATTTTATATTAATTTAAATTATTATCCATTAATTATAAATAACCTAATTAATTATTTATGGATTGGTATTATACTTGATTTTGGTATAAGTTCAATTATGGTCTTAAAAACACATTTATCTAAAAACATTGTTTAGGCACGCAATGTGTTTATGTCATAATAAATTAAATTAATATTATTAATTAACAACTTTAATATAATTTACATATTATATATTAAATAAAATAATTTAACATTCATTTTAACTTTTTTAAAAAGAAATAAATGGAATTAAATTTAGTTTTATGTTTAAAATGTATTTTTCAAAAAATGGGGTTTCATTGCATTTTGTGAGCTTATTTAAAATTAAATTCTTCGACATATAGAAATTATATATAGTAGAATATAATACATATTTATAAATAGTTTAATTAATATATTTTAATATAATATACTTAATTCTTGGTCATAATTAATAGTAAAAATAGTAATATTATATTAAATGATAAAAATTAAAACTAGATTACAGGCGATTAAACTAAGAGATAAGGGTAGTAATACCACGAAAAATGTATAATTATTATTTTTTGAAGGTATTTAAACATTATTTTATCATTATTTTTAATTATTTCCCATTTTTCCACTCTCATTAATGCTATGTGATATTATTGAGATATTTTAAGTAATTCTGTATGTGTCTCTACACTTACTTATAAAAGGGAACCTCTTCTCCCCCATTATTTGCAAAATTTGATCTTTATAGATCTATCAAGGAATACAAAAAAAACATTTATATATTTATTCCATTTACCCACAATCCCTTTTTATTCTCTTAATACTAATCTTTGAAGGCATAAGGTGTAATGAGGTCTCTCAATGAGTTGGTATAAATCTTAACCAAGATCATTAAATATTAGTTATTCTTTCACCTTATCTAAACCTATTAAATCCATAAAAACATGATGAATAAATTTTCATAAATATAATTATATTTTATGAGGATGATTCCAAAATCATTTCCCACCTCTTCTCGATCAAATTGGAATTGAAAGTACACTAGTGAGTATGTGTGGAATACCACCACCACATAGCGATATAATTCATCTTTTATAACCATATTTCATGGTTGGTTATTATGATAGATTTAATGTATATATTAATTATATCAATGATATAATAATTATTATATAAAGTTAATTATATATTTTATTTATTACATTATTAAGATTCCAGATATTATGGAACCATGATAAAAGTGAAAGGACCATAACTTCTTAACCGAAACATACATGAAAAACAAAACAATTAACACATGGAAATAATAATTTTAACAAATATTTTTTAATAAATTAGTGTTGAAATGTTTTAAGTGGATAATATATGGTATTATAGGTATGAATATGGTTCTTTTATAGAATTATATTAAATTTAAATTTATTATAAAGTAGTTTGGATTGCTTATAAAGAAAGATGGACGTGAGTTAGCCATTTTATATTATAATCTCACTTTTTATCATGACTGTTTATACATAAAGTTATTGTGATTAAATTAAATAATATATCTCTCCTAGATATTTTTTAATTTTTTATTCTTTGGTTCTTTCTATAAATCACATTTTTTCATTCTTTTTCCCTCTCTTTATGTGATCAATGTTCTGAATGAATTTTTTTAAGGAAAATTGACTTTTTTATATTCATCTATAATTCTTTTCTTCCATGTCCGTATATTATTTAAATTTTTTCTATTTTTATTTTTCTATTCTCAAAATATTTAATAAATTAATTTTTACCCGCATTTTACTTTCTATAAAATGGTTTTAAAAAAACATCTTGTCATTTTACGAATAAGGTACTTTTTACCAAAGGTTTGAGTAGAATATTTTTTTTATTTTACACCACATGAATGGATTTTTTCACCATCATGACTGATAAATGATTCAAATATCCTCTATAAATTCCATGGTTCCCTTTAAAAAATTATTTTCCAGTTATTTTATAAATATTTGGATTTTAATTAAGAGATTTTAAAATTGAAAGGGTATTTTCCTTAAGAAATATTCCATTGATCTTTTAAAGGTATTTTAGGCTATAAAATCCCATTGATTTTTCTTATGACTTACTATGAATATAATCCAATGTTAAATTTATTTATTCTTTCTCAATATGATTTATTATTATGATTTTAAATTTTTTTTGAAACATGATTTCTTTACCCTAAGCTAAAATTTGATTTAATGTTAAATTATTTCATGATCTTGTGGTATATATATGATTAGATTATGATTTTTGGATGGGTGGGTCTATTATATCCATATAATTAATTTAGTAAATATTAATGTTTTATGATATTAAATGGTATATGGTAAGTTATCTCAACCCCAAAAAAGGACACATGGGTGGTTATCCCCAGACCAAAAAGGGTACAAAAGATTTTATTCGAAGCCACAAAAAGGTACATTGTTGGTTAGACAAACCCTAACATGTTATGAATGTCTTGGTGGATATCCTTGACATAATGTTTCTATTATTCTATTTATGTCACAATTTATTCCACTCTTTTATGATATAATCTTATGAAAATGTAATTCTCTCATGTGTCATGTTCTTTGATTACATTATGATTCATTTCTTATGAAATGCAATTTTTTTACCATGACTCATGATTATTTTCTATAAATTATTGGTAATAATTTCAAATTTTAATCCCATGTTCTGATATCCTTTTACTAATAATTTTAATAAACATGATCATTGATTGATATATCCCTTATTTAACCTTACTAATTATTTGAGTTCACTCTTTCTTATATTTCATTTTAACCTAGATATGACTAATTTTTTTCTATATGATATGTCTAAGAAGGGTGATAGTTTTAATAAACATAATGGAATATAAGGTAGATATTTTTCATACCTGTTGTTTATGCATCCATGTTACTAAATACACTAAACCATTACGATTCTAGCATATATCATAGTGATATGTAATGAATATTCATATAATAAGTTTTAATATTTATATACTTAATTCCTAGGTAACTTTAGATTAAATGAATATAAATGATGTTCATGAAATAATTATGATTCTTGAATGAAAATAAATTACTGGCCTTCTTACCTTTATATCTTGTGGAAATTAATAATGTCACTAATTCCTACGTGAGAATTACCACCACCACTAAGTGAGATGATTGGTTTTTCATGTTCTACTTTAATTAATGATTATAAAATTGTATTTAATGTATAAAAAAGATAATTATATCATGATTAATAATAGAGATATTATGGAATAATGATCCCATTGACCCTGGCTAACCTACAAATTTGTTTTGTGATTATAAATTGAACATCCTTAAAACATATGATAATATCTTAATCAATTTCAAAACTTCATAATTAATTATAAAAAATGATTAAAAAAATGACAATAATAAGTGAATAGACCTAAAACATGTTATTAGTAATGTATAAAAGTAATATATGTTCATTAAAAAGAAGTTAAAGTGCACATGCTGTGAGTTAGGATCGTGGTAAGATATATTTTTTTAAAACCATATTTAAAAATATTTGACATTTTTCTTCTCTTCTTGAATCAATGAAAAATATCATTAAAATGTTTCAGTTATGTTATTAATATACCTAAATTTATGTACAAATTCATTCTAAACCATGAAATTATTTATTTATGAATTTTTTAAATGATTAATTTTAAACATTTTCCAAAAGGGTAGTTATTGAAAATTTTAAAAAAGTACAAAAGGGTTCTATTTTTTAACGCATGTGGAAGGAGTGGAATTTCCTATAATCCTTAGCATTGTTATTTAAGAGGATTCCTCTATAATATTTCTTGGTTTTTTTTCAAAAATATTTTTATTCCCTCTCATTTTAGAAATTTTTTTAATGAGTTTTCAAATTAAACTAATTATTTTCATTATTTCTACATAAATCCCAAAGAGCTTCTCTATATGTGTTAAACATAATATTTTCTAATATTTAATGATATAAATGAAACATAATATGTTTTTGATGATGAATTAAACCTTTTACTTATTCATTATTAGGGGTTATCCTGATAATACTCCCTAATGCATTATGTATGGTTTTTGTTATACAATTTATATATATTGGAATCAACAGAGTGTGTTAATCACTTTGTAAGAGTGGTTTTAAGAGTGACATTAAGAGTTATATAAAGATGATATCCCAAGGTAATTACATGATTATTATATGTTTTGAAATGATTTTTCATTTAATCTTTTTTATTTAATTAGGTAATCTAATGAGAATATGTTTTAAAGAAATATTATTCACCTTTTATGGGAGAAAAGTGTGTTTTTAAAGACAATGTTTTCTTGAGTAGACATGTTTTACAATAAACACTAATGATTATTATTTTCTATTTAATATTTATTACAACTTGTTTTATGAAAATATTTTTTAAATAAATTATATTTCATGAGTATGAAAATGAATATTTGAGCTCAAAGGTAAATATATAAAAATGTAAATATTTTATTATAGGAGTTGTGGATTTTCAAAAAAGACAAATTTACTTATTTCCCTTTGAATCCCTCACTAATTTTATTTCTCATCCAAAATTTTCAAAAATAAAATTAACAGTTTATATGGATTTTTAGGAACTATAAAAGGTTTACATTTCCACTATTGGGATGGATCTTAAAATAAGTGAATAATTTTTAAATAAACCACTGATTTAAATTTATGAATCATGTTATTTACAAAAAATGTATATTTTGTTGAACTGTCTACATTGTTATAGAAGGGTTTGATATGTAAGTGCTTTTCAAATTAGATAAAAATATAATCCTTAAATATCATGGTAATTTAATAAAACTAAATCCTTTATATTAAACTCATAAATATGGTTTTTAAAAGATATGAGTCATTAAAGTTTGTATCAGAGAAAGGATTTGATATCTTTAGAGGTTAATATTTTTTTAAGAAAATATATTTAGGATGTGTTCATATATAGATTATTTTATCATCAAAAAATATTGAGTCATTCCATGTTACTTCATCTAATATGTTTCTGTTTCAGAATGGTTTTTCACAGAGGAAACAAAGTCAATTAAGAGCTATGGAATCAAGAGGATGATATCTTTCTGAATCAGTAACATAGAATGGTTATAACTTGAATATAATATTTTTTATCTATATTAAACTAATTTATATAGAATATTAATGGTGGTACCCATGCTATAGAGTGACCAGATTTTCTATAGAGAAATATGTATATAGTGGAGCATCTCATGAAATAGCACCCTCTAAAATTTGGTGGATCCTCATATCCAGTGGTAACTAAATGATGGATTAATGTTATGGAAAATATATTTGAGGTTGTGGGTTTCTATTATAACAACCCAGGTACATATAATTTATTTTTTTCATTCTGGAATTAAATAGTTAAAATCATTATAAATGTATAATAAAATATTTCGTATTTATACAAAATAAAAATTTTATACAAATAGAATAGTAACCTCACCTATTTATGTATAAATAAAAATTATGTATCTTATTATTGAAAATATGATATATTTTTATCTACCAATAAGAAAATAAATGTTTTCAAAATGATAAATTAAGTGTTGGTATTTTCTGATATGTAAATTTTCATTTAAATTTTTTTAATTAATATAATGTATTAAAAAAATTTATATTCATAAAATGGATTCATAAAATAATATATTTTTTTGTATTAGGATCATAAGATAATTTTATGAGCCCTTAATTGATTTTTTAAAGTGTTATAAAATCAGTTATAATTTTAAAATTAGTATTTTTCGAATAAATGATGATTTAAATTAAAAATTAATTTAATCATATTAAGAAAATTATTTTCATAAAATGGATTTATTTTTTTTTAATTCTATATTTCGAAAAATGTTTATGAATAATTATTGGGATTTTTATGAAATAGTTCGATATTTTTATGAGTAGTGAAATTCGCTAATTTATTATATATATACATTATAAGTTAAGTACACTATTAACTGACCCATAGATAATGTATGTAATATAATATAAAATACAATTAATTTATTTCAATATATTTTTTGATAATTCTCAAACTATTCATAGTCTTGAGAAAAATAAAAAACTAATGAATAAAATAATTTTAAAACACCCTTTCCTCCACATTAAATACCACCCCTCACCTCCTATTCTCCCCACTCTTAAGAGCCTTGTATCTTGTTTATTATCTACCTATTTCCATTCTCAAGAAACATACCCATGTCCAAGACTATATGGTCTCACAAAAAGGCCAAAAACTTGTTCCTTATGGTGGTTCAAAAGGAAGATAATTCAAGAGGTAAAATCCTTTTTCTTTTTCTTTTATTTTCTTTTAATTTAATTTAATTTTATTATTCTCTCCTAACATACCCTATCCAAAGTGACATGATAACTACAATGTATTACATATATTATATTTGTATTAAGTTAATGGAATATCCATAATTAAACCTATAATCTTCTCCTCTTATTCTAAAAAATGAAAACATTGTCCGTGATGTGTCGATTTACCGTCATCATGGACAATGCATTTTTATTTTATTTTAACACCATCAAGGATGGTAAAAAAACCGTTATTACAGTTAAATCAAATTTTATTTTACGTATTATAAATTATATAATTATATAGAACCATTATATTAACATGATATTAAATAAAATGATATGAGTTCTTAATGGTCGTAAAAACTGCCAAAATAAATTATATCATTTTCATTAACTTTTTATCTAATAAATCACACTCATATTAGAAAAAAATGATTTAACGTAACATTTAAAATTATGGAAACTTATTATAACCATTTCATTCCACTTCTAGAGTTCTCCTTCTATTTGATAATAAAATCCATTATGAACAAACCCTGGAAACCATTAAATAAATGCACCTGAAACAATGAAACTAACAAAATATTATTGATAAATGGGTGGAAAGATGTTATAAAAATATAATATTAGGTATTTTAAATAATAATATAGTTATTTAATATATTAATAACACTCGTTAAACTGTTATAAAGGAATATTGAGCATTTTTATGTAAGATGGACCTGAGGTAAGGGACTTCCATTTAAAATCCCCTTTAATGTCTCTTTTTACAACATTAAAAAAGGATAATTTTATGATGCAAGTATTCATTTTTTATGTTTATGTTTTGGTTCATGGGAATTTTTTTTATGAAGGGTGGTACCTATATTTTTATCCAATGTATTCGGTATGTTTATGTTGGATATTGACCGTAATGGTTAATCAAAGTGTAACAGTGATGGATACACTATAAAGTAGTCATCAGGTTTACATTGTAAGGTAGTCATGAGGGTTACAAATAATATGGTATCCATGAGGCTTAGAATATTAAATAAGTAATTGTTCAAGTTACCTATATGGTTTTATTTATGTTATCCATTTTCTATGTAAATTTCTTGTTTTTACATCTAATGTATATGATACATTATGGGTGAGAATTATGTATTCTTAAAAATGACTTCATATGCTTATAAGTATTCATGGACTAATGCCTTGATTTATTTTATATCCCTGACCAATATTTTTTATCTCATGTGATGTTTTCAAATTTTTTCATAGTGTTTAATGATGGGTAATAGAAAATTAATATCCCTAATGAATGGTGTGAAGATTTTTCATAAAGGTATTTCATGTTTTATTTCAAAATTTTAAATTATGGAAGAAATAGATACTATTTTATTAGTACCTAATTTGAATTCCATTGTTTTTATATGTATGAATTATTTCTTAATTCACTAAAACTCTAAGATAAAATTATCTTTGGGGATGTGAGAAATTGAATTCTACAAGAATATACTTGATTATGTAATGTTTAAGGTTGGGTTCTTATAGTTGGTATTAGAGAATAGTTTAGATAAACTTAAGGGTTAGGATGATCTTAATAGAATAACATAAATTATTTATACCTTATGATAATGTAAAAATGAAATATAATTTAATTATTACAATGTTTCTTCATTAAGATATTTCATTTCAGAATTAGTTTTTATAGAAGAAACATAGAAGATGAAGTAGGAAGGCATCAAGAGGATGATATTTTTTGAATCTGCTACTTGAAATGGTGGGAATTGGAACCATGAAGTTTGTGATATTAACTGATTAGTTGATGAACAATATAAATGGAATTTTCATCCATTAAAGATAAAATTCAAAGCTACCACAAAGGAACATGATGATAGTGTAACATTTTATGAGGAAACACCCCCATGATTTCAGTGGATATTCTTACCCATTGGTGGATAAAGGTAGGATTAAATCCCTTGAAAAGTTATTCTATGTCATGGTGTGTTTAGATACTCAAATTATTGGTCTTTTTATTTATATTTTTTAAGGTGAATCCAACTAGTGGTAGTTAATAGTCAAGAATATCAGGGATATCAAAAATATTGATTCCTTGTAATGGTTTGAATTTAAGAATATTTTCCTTGAAAAATATTTTACTAATGTGGTTAAAAATAGGATGGAAATAATCATTGAATTGAAACCAAAGGGTCAAGATAAGACGGTAATGTATGAAAAAAAATTCACTCATTTGGAAAGGTACACTGCAAATCTTATTCAAAATATTGATAATAAAATCAATTATTTTTACTCAGGAATAAAGACAAGACATCAAAGTGATTTGGCCTCCTGTGAATTCAAAAGTTATGAAAAACATGTTTTATGTGTTGAGAGGGTATAAATGAAGTTTTTTGATGATAACATGTACTTTTAATAGATTTACATAAAGTTTTATATATGGAAAGCAATGGGTAATAATCAATCAATGAAATTTGAAAGTAAGAAATTCTAATTTCTAGTTTGTGAAAAGTATGGTAACAAACCTGAGAGAAGCCATAACAAAAATGGGAAGTGCTTATAATGTGGTATGTTTGGACATATGTCCTGATATTATAATGAAAATGATATTATGTTTAATTATGATAGGAAAACTATAAAGTGTTTTAAATTTTGTGAGGCAGTGAATTATACAAATACCTACCTAAATAAATATCTAAATGATGTAAATACAATAAATTATAAGAAAAAATGTAATTTGAAATACATTGTGACTACTTCACCATATATTGGGCCATAAAATGAAGGGTTAACTCGTACTTTTTTGTTTACTTGTATTTTTCTAATTTTTTGTTCGATACGGGGTGTACAGATTCCTTTATTTGTGAAATATTTTCGATTAAATTGGAAATTTCACATCATGAAATGACATCCGGAATTATGTTGAAAACATTATAGGGAAAGATTAAGGAAAATCATTATAATAATAATAATATTATTGTCTGTGGAAATAAATTACCTACAAATAATATAATTTGTACTTAGTAGAGTTTGAGGTCATTCTTGCTATATATTGAATTTCATTTTATCATGCTAAGATATATTTTAAAACTAAATAATATGTTTTTATAAATAAATTTAGTTTGTATAAAATAATGAACTCATACCATTGATAACATATCAGGAAGATGAGAAACTATTACAAGAATGAAATGAATGTTATATTTCACATATTGTTGAAAACAAGGTAACTTCTTAGATAAATGATGTTTCAGTGGTAATTGAACACCTTGATTTTTTTCCAATGAGTTTTTTGGTGTTATTCCTAATCAAGAAGGTGAATTTACAATTGACATAGTTCCTAATTCTAATCCAAATTCAAAACCACCTTATCGAATGGATCAAGTGGAACTTCTATAATAGAAAAATCTGTTGTAGGAGATTCTTGATAAAGGTTTCATTTATCCTATAACTTCCCCATGTGGTGCTTTTATTTTGTTCATTAAAAATAATGATGGTTCCATGAGGATTTTTATTGAATATGAAGCTTTGAATAACATTATTGTTAATAATACCTATCCATTTACTCATATCGATAAATTTTTAGACTAGCTCTTGGTAGTTCAATATTTTTCCAAGATTGAATTGAGATTTAGGTACCATAAGGTAAAGGTGGAGGAGGATGAAAATCTAAAAATAGTGTTCGGAACAACCTATGGACATTATGAAATAGTTTTTATTCCCTTTGATTGGAAAAATTCCCTGGGTGTATTTATGGATCTTATAAATAGAACATTTAGTGAATTCCAGGATAAATTTGTTATTATATTTATTAATTATATTTTGGTGTTTTTTAAATTTTATGAAGATCATGAAAAACATTTAAGTATTGTATTAAAAACTCTAAAAGAAATTAAGTTATACAGAAAATTGAGAAAATGTGAATTTTGGTGTTAACATATTTCTTTTCTTAGGAATATTGAAAATAAGAATGATATAACAGTTGATCCCACAAAAATAAACGTGGTTGATAAATGTTCAATACCTAAAAATGTTATATAGATTCATATTTTTCTTGGATTAGTAGGCTATTACTAACAGTTTCTTAAAGAAATTACCCAATTATCTTGCATGGTAACCAAGATAACATGAACCAGTTTTATATTTATTTGGACATAAGAATGTGATGTTTATTTTCTAGAATAGAAAATATGATTGGTAAAAACTGCATTTTTGGACTTGCCTTACATAAATAGCAATTTTTCCTCTATAGTTAAGCTTAATTGAAGGGAAATGGATTTGGTTTTATGTAAAATGATTAAGTTATTGTTTATTATTAAAGACAATTAAAATCTTATGAGTTCAATTTTACCATAGATGATAGAGAATTTATAGCTATGGTTTTTACTTTAAAATTTTGGAGAAATTACTTATATGAAACCAAATGTGAAATATATATTAACTATAAATGTTTGAATTGTGTATTTACTCAGAAAGAATTGAACATGAGGTAGAGAAGACGGTTGGAACGGATAAAATATTATGATTTCACAATTAATTAGCATATAAGGAAAGAGAAAAATGTGGTGGAAGTATTGAGCCAAATACATCATGCTACATTAACTATGATACGCTTGGAGCATGATCCCTTAGCATATGATTTGATGAATTTTGGCTTGGAAGTTCTTGGTATAGGAAATTCCATTGTTTTGTTTTGGGAGTCAGTGTACTCGTCTCTCTTAGACTGAATTAAGCAAGCACTAAAAAAAGACTGTGAGTTAATTAAAAAATTATAATTGGTTAAGAAAGCTAAATTTACTGAATTTAATATTGAAAAATAATGTGTCTTGATATTTGGAGATAGATTATGCGTTCCTTGAGATTCCTAGATGAAGAAATAATTGTTAATTGAATCTCATAGTTCTCTATTTTTAGTTCAACCAAGAGTTACTAAGACGTACAAATACATTCTAGAGTATTACTATAGGGATGGAATTAAAATAGATATTGTTGATTTGATAATGAAATGTTTGAATTATTAACATGATAAAGCATAGATTCAACTACCAAAGGGGATGCTTCATCTTTTTTCAGTGCCATAGTGGAAATGAGAAAATATATCCATGGACTATGTTGTGGGACTACAAAAGACTTCTTGATGTAAAAATGTGGTTTGGGTTATTATTGATCAGTTGATTAAATCTATACATTTACATTTTATTCGATACATTCTTTATCTAGATCAAATTTCATGACATTACCTCAAATAGATTGCGAGGTTTCATGGTGTTCTAATATCCATTGTAGCTGGCCATGATCTCAAGTTTAATTCTAACATTTGGAAAGGCCTTCACAAGTTATTAGGAAATGAATTAAATTTCAGCATATATTTTCATCCCTAATCTGATATAAAAACAGATTGAACAATTCTGATCATGGAATACATGCTTTGATCTTGTTCAATGGATTACCAGAGATGTTGGGATTAACATCTATCTTTAGTTGAGTTTTCTTATAATAGATGTTTTCATTCCATTATACAGATGGCACCATTAAAAGAATTATATGGAAAGTGGTGCTAAACTCAATCATTTTGGGATGAATTATGGGAAAAGAAGTTTATGAATACATAATTAGTAGAGTAAGTGGCCGGAAAAGTGAATATTATCCTGCAAAAAATAAGGAAAACATAGAGAAGGAAGAAAATTTATGCGCATAACCAGAAGAAATAATTTTATTTCAAGGTAGGTGATAATTGTTTCCATAAAATACCTCCTTTAAAAAGTATCATGCATTTTGGTAAGAAAGTAAACTTAAGTCCATGCTTCATTGGGCGTTATGAAATCCATGATAAAGTTTCAACAGTTGCTAACTGATTAGCCCAACCTCCGATTTTATCTCAAGTATAAATCTTATTTTCATGTTCCAATGTTAATAATTTATATGTTAGATTCATTTAATGTTTTGAGCCTAGAATTACTTCATCCAAAACAGAACCATTCTTATGAAGAAAATTTTGTTCAGATTTTGGATCGTTGAGAGAATGTATTGTGGAATAAGGAAATTCAATAGGAAAATGATTTGGGGAGAAACCACATGGTTGAAGAAGAAACATAAGAATATGAAAACTCTATAAGCAAAAGGTATCCTCGCTTGTTAAATTAGTAAACAAAAATTTCAAGGAAACAATTTCCAAATGGGGGGGAATGTGACAACCCAGGTACTTATAAAATAATTTGTTTTTTTATTCCTGAATAATATAGTTAAAATCATTATAAATGTATAATGAAATAAGTTCTCTTTATATAAATTAAAGAATATATACAAATAAAATAGTAATCTGAACTATAAAATTATAAATAAAATTCATGTTTACCATAAGTGAAAATATGTTATATTTATAACATGAAATAATTAAATAAATGTTTTGAAGATGATAAATTAAGTGTTGGTATTTTTTGTGACACATAATTATAATATTTTTCTAATAATTAATATAATGAATTAAAATAAAATTATTATTTATAATATAGATTCATAAATTAGTATTTTTGGTCTTATTATTTTAAGATAATTTGAGGAGACCGTTATTGATTTTTCAAAGTGCATTAAAATCACATGTTAATTTAAAAATTTGTAAATTTTGAGTAAATGATGTCTTAAATTAGATATTAAATTTATCATGTTAAGATTATTACCTTCAAAAAATGGAGTTCATTTTTTGAATTCTACACATTTAAAAATTGTTTGGGTGAATTTTTCATATTTTTTATAAATAGTTGATTTTTTGAATAGTGAAATATTGTAATTTAAAATATATATACATTATAAGATAAATACAATATTCCTTAAGTCATATCTAATGTAAGAACCATAATATAAAATCCTAATTTATTATTTTAATATATTTAGTGATAATTTTGAAACTATTCATCATTTTGAGTCAAAATAATAAACTAATGAATGAAATAATAAGAAAACATCCCTCTCCTCCACTATAAATACCACCTCTCACCACCTATTCTCCTCACACATAAAATCCTTGTAGCTTGTTAAATATCTTTCCAATACCCATATCAATCCTATTTATCATATCCAAGACCTATTGGTCTCACTATATGGCCAAAATCAAGTGCCTTGAGGAGGTTCTCAAGGAGGAGAATTCAAGAGGTTAATCTCTGTTTCTTTATCTTTTATTTTTTTCAATTTCTTTTATTTTATTATTCTCTCCTCACATATTCTTTACAAAGTGACATGATAACCCTTATATCTTAAATATACTATAATTTGTTTCTTTAATTGAATATCTATCATCAAACCTAACATCTTTTCTGCTTATTCTCAAAAAATGAAAATATTGTTTATAATGTGTCGATTTCCCATCATCAAGGATGATGTATTTTTCTTTTAATTTACAGACTTTATGTTTTTTTATAAAACAATTTTTATGGTTAAATAAATTTTTTTTTATTTTATATATTATATCATTTTATCTAACTAATATATAGAGATGATATTAAATAAAATGATATGAGTTTTTGATGGTTGTAAAAACTGAAAAAATAAATTAATTCATTTTCATTAACATTTTATCAAGTGAATAATCCTCACATCAGAAACAAATGATATATAGTATCATTTAAAATTATGGAAACATTTTAACACCATTTCATTACAATTTTAGAGTTTTTGTTCTATTTTAAAATAAAATCCACATCGAAATAGCCATGGAAATAATGAAACATATACACCAAAAACAAATAAAATAATGAAATATTATTGATAAATGAGTGGGAAGATATTATAAAAATATCATAAAATGTTTTATAAATATTTATATTTTTTAAAATATATTAATAAAATTATTTAGACCATTATACATGAGGTTTTTAACACGTTTGATGTACGACAAACCAGAGGTAAGGGACTTTCCTTTTAAAATCCTATTTAATGTCTCTTTTTTGGAAAATTAAAAAGAAATGATTTTATGATGAATTTTTTGATGTTTTATGAATATTTTTTGGTTCTTGGGAATTTTTTTTGTTTATGTTTGGGACCAATATTTCCCTCCAATGTACTGGGTATGTTTATTTTGGAAGTTAACTTCAATAGTTATACTAAGTGTAACTATTATAGTTACACCAAAAGGAAGCCGTTAGGGTTTCATAGAAAGGTATTCATGAGGGTTAAAATTAATAAGGTAGATGACAGGGTTAAAATAATATTTATTTAATTCTATAAGTTAAATATATGGTTTAATTTATTTATTCTATGTTCTATGGAAATATCTTATTTTCACAAGTAATATAAGGCCCCAGCCTTAAACCTTACTTAATCTTGAGTTATTACAAGATTACACAATGAGGATCTTTTCAGGTTTAGAGTTTTAGAGAATTAGATCATAAAACTTGCATTACATTCCACATTTAAACACAGTGGTTACATAAAAGATAGTATTCATTTTTCCATTAATAGAAATAAAACATGGACTCTATTAACACTTCTTTGACACTATCATCATATCATGTACAATTCCCTTGACCTGTGAAAAACATTTCAAAAACTTGGGATGAGCATAAAAAACTCAGTAAGGGTTATATAATTATGGAATGGAAACATGAGTACATATATACATAAGAATGAAATCATACTTTACCCCTAAAACATAAGCACTTTAACGTACCTCATCAAATCATGAATAAATCATAGAAATCACAAGACATAAAGGTAACTTGAGGCATTCATAACATTCTTACGTAGGGAGTAACCCTCTTGGTTATGTTTGTAATACCCATCACAGTATATTCCCTAAATCTCTTTGGAGAAACCTTAACGTTTAACTCCTTCGCGTTACCCAATGCATTGGAGAGCTATATCAGGCTCACTCGCCCTTAGTTTATCACGGAACCACCTGTCTTCGTGACAATGCCCAAGATCCATAACATAATCGTACCACATAAAACATGCATAAAGGAAACATAACATTTCCACATTTCAATCACAAGATATCAATACAAAACATTGACATAATTGAAACATTATGAAAACCATTTTCAATACCAAAATAAAAGAATAGTAATACATTGTATTTATTTTTTTTCATTTTTTTTAAAAAAACTTAGGTTATGGCTTATAGAGGAAGTAGAAACTCAAATAATGGTCACGGCAGTGGAGAAGTCGTTGTCGCCGCATACGTACGAAAAATAAAAGCATTCCTTTTTGTCGTTTAGAAAATTCTTCGTATAAAAAATATTCCTTTTTAATAAACGTAAAATTCAAAGGGGTTTATACACCGTATAAAAGAAAGTTGTGTATAAAACAGAATATGCCTCAATGAATAGAGATTGAGACGAAGTCCCTTACCTCGTATCTGACTTGACTCGATCATTCTTTAATCTCCTGAATAATAAAGTTGAGTTAATTTCTACTTGATTAAGAACCTTTTTCAAGTTAATTATTCCTTTTATATCACTTATTACCATGTCATTAACATTATGTAATTATTTAAGTTAATAACGGTCGTTTTAACGATCATTGGTACTTGAGTCAAAAATAAACTCTTTATAATTACAAGTTGTTCATGTGGTAAAATATACATTATATCCATAATTATATTCATGATGTAAATATCATATATATCATATATTTCCAGTATATTCATGCATTTATAATATTAAATAACATTTAGAGGTAAGAAATGAAATGCACCGTTCATGGAGACGGTAAGCCGTGCGTACGCATGAACTCTACTTCCATTTCTATTTCATATTTAATGGAATTAAAACATAATGATACATAATAGTTTTTTAATTCCAGTATGGTATAATATCATTAAATCTATCATTTATACGTACCACATATGGTATTAATGAATCAAATCACTTTGAGGGGCGGTAGTCCGCACTTCCTAAAATGATGATATCGCGTATACCCATAATGGAAGCCATAAAGGTATGCCATAAATGGAAAATACAGAATCTTAAAGAAAAAATAAACATATTATATATCATATATAAATATAGTGACATCTTAATGTCCACCATTGAAAGTGTTAGAAGAATATTTAACAATCATCGTTTCGTGAGGCAGAAATTCGCCATCCACAGAAACAGTATGTTCTTTAACCGTTGGATGTAAGTGTGTGTAAGTGTAGCTCAAATCCTTCTTATAAAAACATCTTAGTATATGTAAGATACTGGTTTTGTTACAAATGAAATGAATAAAAAGAGTTTAGGGGGTTGGAGAAGAAAAATAAAAAAAGAGCATTAGAGAAGATTTTACCTTTTAATCGGGTAACTCCTTTTGGTTTGAACCAAAAGGGTTTTTTGAAAAGCTTTATACCTAAGGTAAGGCTTCTAAGATGAGGAGAGAGATGTGGAGAGACAAAATGAGCAGGGAATTGCCGAACCAATGGTTTGAGATGTGTGGGTAAAAAGGTAGAGGTGGGGGCCTTTTATAAGAAGAGAGGAGGGGCACTCTTGGAAAGGTATAAAATGTTACTTTATTTTCAAATGAGTGTCAAATTTTAAAGGTCCCAAATTGATTTACTTAGAGGATTAGGTGATAATTTTTCGAAATATACTCATACAATAGGTCTTTGACAAGTGTAATTCTTATATCTTACATTATCTTTTCATTTTATTTAAATCGTTCATTAATGAGGTAATCGTTGAATCATCATGATGTCATAAATAATTTAATTTATTTAATGTCTAAAAATTATAAAACAAATACTATGATGTAGGAAATCATTTTAGTTTTACAATGACTATTTATAGTCCAATATATCATTTATTTAGACAAAATTAAAAAAAATTACTCAGGTGATACATTCTTTGTTATATTTAACTTTCTTTGAAAAAAGATAAAAAGTCACTTTCACACAAAAGTGATTCCATGGGGTCCCGAAGATTGGCACAAGGCATCCCATGGACGTCCATGAGAAAAACATTAGAATTAGGACACATGTTGTGGTCATTTGTCATTATTATGATATTATTTTGTTATCCTTAACTACCCGATTACTCATTAATCAAGATAATTAAAGATAATTACCGTCTTTACTATTCATAATGTCCAAAAACAAAAGAGTCTAAATTACATAATCTGGGACTTCTGATTCCAAATATGGAATCCATTTTACCAAATTCCAAACATATAAATTTCAATAATTAATTTAAAAATAATTCCCATTGCCAAAACAAATAGCAGGTTTTTTTGAAACAATATCTATGAAACGTTTGGCACTTGTTTATGCCCAATTCCAAAGTGAAATTAATCCAAATGACAACCATTGGATTACATAGTAAAAATATATTCTATTTAAACTTTAAAACAAATTAAAAATATAATCTAACCATATAATTAAATTAGATGAAAAATCAGTTTTGATGTAAAATACAGTATTTTTCACTATTCATTAAGAAATGAACATTGTCAGAAAAATACCAAAAAATTATCCAATGTAAATTTAAATGTCCCAATCATAAAAAATAAGTTTATTTTTACAAATAAGGATAATAAAATTGTCAGAATTTTGATTTAAAAAAGGTTTTCCATCAAAAGGCAGTAAAACAATCTTTTAAAAATATTAGTGTATTTCATGCTTAAGATTGGATTTCATCTCATTTTAACCCTCTAAAACACTATCTAATTCATAAATAGACATAGATAAGAATATCGATTATTCATTACTTACTTGGTGTGTTACATCCTTCCCCCCATTAGAAAATTGTGTCCCCGTAATTTATTTACTTATCGAATAAGTGGGGGTATTTAGCCCTCATTGCATTTTCAGATTCCCATGTTGCCTCTTCAATCATGTGATTTTTTTCACAAAACCTTTACCTGATGAATCACCTTATTCCGTAACACTTGCTCCATGTGGTCAAGAATCTGCACCGGTTGTTCCTCATAAGATAGGTTCTCATCTAGCTGAACTACCTCTGGACTCAAAACATGAGATGGATCTGGCATGTACTTATTTAACATTGAAACATGAAAAACATTGTGTACCTGAGATAAACTCGGAGGTAAAGACACTCGGTAAGCAACTGATCCAACTCTCTCCATAATTACATATGGTCCAATGAACCTTGGACTCAGCTTTCCTTTCTTACCAAATCGCATCACACTTTTCCATGGTGAGACTTTGAGAAAAACATGATCACCTACCTCAAAAGAGAGATCTTTCCTCCTATTGTCCACATAACTCTTCTGCCTGCTCTGAGCTATTCTCATGTGTTTCTGTATCAGCTAAACTTTTTCTACCAAATCTTCCACCAATTCTGGTCCCATCAGCTTCCTTTCACCCACTTCATCCCAGAAAGCTGGAGTTCGACACCACTTCACATATAACGGCTCAAATGTTGCCATCTGTATACTGGAATAAAAACTGTTATTATATGAAAATTCAACGAAGCAAGGATGTTTGTCCCAACTTCCCTAATAATCCATCGAACAATCACGTAGCATATCTTACAAATTCTGAATTTTTTGTTCTGACTGCCCATCTGATTGAGGATGAAAAGCTTTAATAAAATTTAATTCAGTACCCAACGACTTCTGAAGTCCTTTCCAGAAGTTAGAAGTAAACCTGGGATCACAATTAGATATAATGGAGAGGGGAACTCAATGTAACCTGACTATCTCTTTAATATACAAACGAGAAAGTTGATCTAGGGAAAAAGTATCTCGTATAGCAAGGAAATGAGCAGATTTAGTCAAGCGATCAACAATAACCCTGATTGCATTATTACCTCGAGGTGTCTTCGGCAATCCCACAAGGAAGTCCATGGATATATTCTCCCATTTCCTCTCTGGTACTGGTAAAGGCTGAAGCATCCCTTTCGGTAACTACCGCTCTACTTTTACCTATTGACAAGTCAAACACTTCACAGTAAAATCAGAAATATCCATTTTCATTCTGTCCCACCAGTAATACTCCCGAAGATCTCTATACATATTAGTACTTCCAAGATGAACTGAAAACGGAAAACTATGAGCTTCACATAACAACACTCTCTTCAACTGTGAATCACAAGGCACACACAATCTCTTCCCAAATCTCAAAACACAATCATTATCAAAGTTGAATTCAGGCAACTTACCCTTCTGAACCAGCTCTACCTTTTTCTGCAACTCACTGTCTTGCTTCTGTGCTTTCTTGATTCTGTCTGATAGAGAAGATTTCACTGAAACCTGAAACAAAACAGAAGGAAATCCTGCACCAACAACTTTTTTTCCAATGTTAATCAAATCCTTAACTAAAGGATCATGTTCCAAACCCAACATTGTTAATGAAGCATTACTTTTTCGACTCAAAGCATCATCCACTTTATTTTCTTTTCCCAGATGGTAATGAATTGTTCAATCATAATCCTTGATTAATTCTATCCATCTCCTTTGTCTCATGTTCAATTATTTCTGAGTGAATATATACTTTAAACTTTTTTGATCGGTATATATTTCACACTTTACTCAATACAAATGATGCCTCCAATTTTTTAAACCAAAAACTACAGCAGCTAATTCCAAATCATGTGTAGGGTAATTTACCTCATGAATTTTCAACTGACGTGAAGCATAAGCAATTACCTGATCATTCTGCATTAGGACACAACCAAGTCATTTCAATAAAGCATCACTGTAGATAACAAACTCACCATTCCTAGAAGGTAGTGCCAAAACTGGAGCATTCACCAATCTTCTTTTCAATTCCTGAAAACAATCATCACATTCTTTTGTCCAGATAAACATAACACTCTTTCGAGTTATCTTAGTCATTAGACTAGATAAATGTGAAAAATTTTCAAAAAACCCTCGGTAGAAACCTACCAAAAAAAGAAAACTACGGATATTAGTTACATTTTTGGGTCTTGTCCATTCTTCAACAACTTTTTTTTAGTAGGATCAACAGTTATGCCATTTTATTAAACAATGTGACCAAGGAAAGAAATTTTTTGTAACCAAAACTCACACTTGCTGAATTTTCCATACTATTTCTTTTCTTTTAAGGTTTGAAAGATAACCCTTAAATGTCTTTCATGCTCCTCTTTACTTTTAGAAAACACCAAAATATCATCAATAAACACAACCACCATTTATCACCTGATTCAACTGAGCCATCAGTGTAGTAAACTGCTCAATTCTGATTCTGACCATCTCTGGATGCTGATTCGAAAGGACATTTCCCTCTATATGCCTTCCTAGAAAAGTTGTTTTGTTTCCTCTATGAAAAACCATTCTTGACACAGAAATATCTTAGGTGAAGCAACATGGTAATCTTTAAATGCTATATCATTTCAATCATACAATAAATTAATTTATAATTTAACAATTTTCTAACTCCTAAATTTGTCTAAACCGACCTCTGAAAACAACTATAGGGCCCCAACCTTAAACCTTACTTAATCTTGAGTTATTACAAGATTACACATTGAGGATATTTTCAGGTTTAGAGTTGTAGAGAATTATATCATAAAACTTTCATTACATTCCACATTTAAACACGGTGGTTACATAAAAGATAGTATTCATTTTTCCATCAACGAAAATAAAACATGGATTATTTTTTGACACTTCCTTGACACTATCATCATATCATGTACCATTCCCATGACCTATGAAAAACATTTCAAAAACTTGGGATGAGCATAAAAAGCTCAGTAAGGGTTATAAAAATATGAAAAGGAAACATGACTACATATATACATAAGAATGAAATCATAATTTACCCATAAAACATAAACACTTTAACATACCTCATCAAATCATGGATAAATCATAGAAATCATAAGACATAAAGGTAACTTGAGGCATTCATAACATTCTTACGTAGGGAGTAACCCTCTTGGTTACGTTTGGAATACCCATCACAGTATATTCCCTAAATCTCTTCGGAGAAACCTTAACGTTTAACTCCTTCACGTTACCCAATGAATTGGAGAGCTATATCGGGCTCACCCGCCCTTAGTTTATCACGAAACCACCGGTCTTCGTAATAATTCCCAAGAACCATAACATAATTGTACCACATAAAACATGGATAAAGGAAACATAACATTTCCACATTTCAATCACAAGATATTAATACAACACATTGATATTATTGAAACATTATGAAAACAATTTTCAATACCAAAATAAAATAATAGTGATACATGGTATTTATTTCATTTCATTTTTTTTAAAAAAAAATTAGTTTATGGCTTGTAGAGGAAGCCGAAACTCCAATAATGGTCACAGCGGTAGAGAAGTCATTGTCGCCTTATACGTACGACAAATAAAAACATTCCCTTTTGTATTTTAGTAAACGTTTCGTATAAAAAATATTCCTTTTGAATAAACGTAAAAGTCAAAGGTTTTTATACACCGTATAAAAGAAAGTTGTGTATAAAACAAAATATGCCTCATTGAATGGAGATTGATAGAAAGTCCCTTACCTCGTATCCGACTTGACTCGGTCATTCTTTAATCTCTTGAATAATAAACAAGAGTTAATTTCTACTTGCTTAAGAACCTTTTTCAAGTTCATTATTCCTTTTATATCACTTATTACCATGTCATGAACATTATGTAATTATTTAAGTTAATAATGATTGTTTTAACGATCACTGGTACTTGAGTCAAAAATAAACTCTTTATAATTACAAGTTGTTCATGTGGTAAAATATCCATTATATCCAGAATTATATTCATTATGTAGATATCATATATATCATATATTTCCAGTATATTCATTCATTTATAATATTACATAACATTTAGAGGTAAGAAATGAAATGCACCGTTCATGGAGACGGTAAGTCGTGCGTACGGATGAATGCTACTTCCACTTATATTTAATATTTAATGGAATTAAAACATAATGATACATAATAGTATTTTAATTCTAGTATGGTGTAATATCATTAAATCTGTCCTTTATACGTACCACATATGGTATTGACGAATCAAATCACTTTGAGGGGGCGGTAGTCCGCACTTTCTAAAATGAAGATATTGCGTATACCCATAATGGAAGCCATAAAGGTATGCCATAATTGAAAAATACAGAAGATTAAGGAAAGCATAAACATATTATATATCATATATAAATATAGTGACATCTTAATTTCCACCTTTAAAGGTGTTATAAGAATATTGAACAATCATCGTTTCGTGAGGTAGAAATTCCCCATCCACAGAAACAGTATGTTCTTTAACCATTAGATGTAGGTGTGTTTAAGTGTAGCTCAAATACATATTATAAAAACATCCTATTATATTTAAGATACTGGTTTTGTTACAAAATAAATTAATAAGAAGAGTTTAAGGGGTTGGAGAAGCAGAATTAAACAAAAGAGCATTAGAGAAGACTTTACCTTTTAATCAGGTAACTCCCTTTGGTTTGAACCAAAAGGGTTTCTTAAAGAGCTTCATGTCTAAGGTAAGGCTTCTAGGATGAGGAGAGGGATTTGGAGAGACAAAATGAGCAGGTCTTGGCCGATCCAATGGAATGAGAAGTGTGGGTAAGGAGGTAGAGGTGGGGGTCCTTTTATAAGAGGAGAAGAGGGGCACTCTTGGAAAGGTATAAAATGTTACTTTATTTTCAAATGAGTTTCAGATTTTAAAGGTCCCACATTGATTTATTTCTAGGATAAGGTGATAAGGGTTTGATATATACTCATCAAATAGGTCTTTGAGAAGTGTAAGTCTTAGATTTTACATTATCTTTTCATTTTATTTAAATCGTTTATTAATGAGGTAATCGCTGCATCATCATGATGTCATAAATAATTTAATTTATTTAATTTCCAAAAATTATAAAAAAATACTATGATGTAAGAAATATTTTTATATTTCCAATGACTATTTATAGTTCAATATATCATTTATTTAGATATAATTAAAAATGTTTTACTCAGGTGATACATTCTTTGTTATATTTAACTTTCTTTTAAAAAAAGATAAAAAGTCACTTTCACACAAAAGTGATTCCATGGGGTCCCCAAGTTTGGAAAAAGGAATCACATGGTCGACCATGAAACAACCAGTAGAATTAGGACACATGTTTTTGTAATTTTTTATTATTATGATATTATTTTATTATCCTTAACTACCCGATTACTCATTAATCAAGATAATTAAAGATAATTACCATCGTGACTATTCATAATGTCCAAAAACAAAAGAGTCTTAATTACATAATTTAGACCTTATAATTCCAAATATGGAATTAATTTTACCAAATTACAAACATATAAATTGAAATAATTAATTTAAAAATAATTCTCGTTGTCAAAAAAAATAGCGGGTTTTTTTGAAACAATATCTATGAAAAGTTTGGCACTTGTTTATGGCCAATTCCAAAGTGAAATTAATCCCAATTACCACCATTGGATTAAATGGTAAAATTATATTCTATTTACACATTATAAAAATTAAAAATATAATCTATCCATATAATTAAATTATATGAAAAAGCAGTTTTGATGTAAAATACAGTATTTTTCACTATTCATTAAAAATGAACATTGTCAAAAAAATACCAAAACATTATCCAATGTAAATTTCAATGTCACAATCATAAATAATAAGTTTATTTTGACAAATATATCTTATAAAATTGTGAAATGTTTGATTTAAAAATGGTTTTCCATCAAAAGACAGTAAAACAATCTTTTAAAAATATTAGTGTATTCCGTGCTTAAGATTGTATTTATTCTCATTTTAAGCCTCTAAAACACTATCTAATTTATAAATAAACATAGATAAGAATATATATTATTCATTACTTACTTGGGATGTTACAAGTTATGTATATGATACTTTATGGGTGAGAAGTATGTCTTTGTGAAAATGATTTCATATCTTTATACATATTTATAGACTAACTCCATCCTTTATTTTATGTAACTTACTAATATTTTTGTACTCATAAAATTTTTTAAAATTCATTTCACAAGGTTTAAGGATGGGAATTCGAAAAGGAGAAGCCATTATGAATGTTTTGAATCTTTTTCATGAAAAGATTTCATGTTTTATTAAAAACATATGTATTATGGAAAAAAATGATATTTTTTATTAGTGCACACTTTGTATTCTTGTGGGTTGATATGTATAAATTATTTCCTAATTCACTAAAAATTTAAATTGAAAATATCTTTGGGAATTTGAGAAGGTGAATTATAAAATAATTTATGAGATTATGTAATGTTTAAGGCCAATTAATTATAGATGTGAACATAAAACGTTTATTCATTCTATTTCTCATTTGAAGGTGATTCCAATTATCCATGGTCTCTAATTAAGAATAATATATAGAAAGATCATATTTATACAACAGAGTGCTTTTTATTTAATGATATTTTCCTTAATTAAGTATTATACTATGGTTTTTTGGATAAGGATAGAAAATCATTTTTGGGAACTAAACAAAAGGGGTATAACTATATTTCCACCTATTAATCCATGATTACAAGATTGGTCAAGCATACACCAGATTTTATTATGGACCACAATAATAGAATTGATAGGTTTTACTTAGGATTGAATCCAACATTGAAAAGATATTTTTCATCTCATGAATTTAATGTATATATGAAATTTGTATGGAGTTCTGAGGAGTTCGATATGGAGTTTGTTGAATTTTATAACAATTAATATAATAAGAAATCATAATTGGGGTTTTTCTTAGTGGATAGAACCATTTAATAGTACATCAATGTTGGGGGTTCAAAACCCATGGAGTGCAGGTATTGTAGAAGCACTATAAAAGTACTATTACAGTGGTGGAACTATAGTAGTGGCGAAACTATAATAATGATGGAACTACAGAGATAGTGGGCCCTATAGTATGAATTGTAGTGCCATCATCAATGTAGAGAGTATTATAGAATCTGGGTTAATGTAGCAGTATTGTACACATAAGGTCCTTTAGGTCAAAATAATGGGCCTATGGGCCATGTAATGGGATTTCATGCCCACTGGATCTATGGGAAATGCACTGGGATTTCTATCCACTAGGCCTATAGGCTGTGTGTTTAATAAATAATGATTGATGAGTGGGAAATATCATTGGGATAGTTATGTCCTACCATTCCAGCCTGTGTGTGAGGTTTGTGTGTTTAATTGTAATTTTATCCTAAACAGCTAATATATATATATATGAAATACTCTATGTAGTAGGAAATAGGAAATCATCCATCGATGAAATTTGAATGTAAGAGGTTTAAATTGCTTTCTTAATATAAAGTTTGGCAGGAAGCATCTTAGGGATGGTCTTATGAAATATCTAGAGTTTTATTGATATGGTATTCCTAGACATTTTTCTTATGGTTACAAAGAAAAAAAACATGGCAATAGTCAAGAAAATTTAGATATGAAGACATTGGGATGTTTTAAATGTAATTATATGCTACATTATATTGAATTTTTTCTAGAGAAAATCATGGATTATGGAAATCAATAATACCATAATCTTAAGGGTGTGAAAAATTCATTCATGACTACCTATGAAAATGTAATACCATCAATTAATGTGGTGGTAAATGCATTACCTATTTACTCAAATTATGTCAAAGTCATGTTTGATTCAGGGTCTATACATTCTTTTATTTATCAAGAGTTTTCTAGGAAAATGGAAATATTATCTCAAGAAATGGATGGGGAAATTACAGTAAAAACTCATCGGGAATTTATTGAGAAAAAAATATATTGGAATAATTACATGATTTTTTATAGAATGTTTTTCCTAAAATTATATATTATATTCTCGTGTTTGACTTTAATGTTATTATAGGTATAGATTAGCCTTAGGTTTGTCATGATAAGATATATTATAGAGCTAAGACTGTTATATTAAATTTTTAGAGTAAGTTTGAAATTTTATATAGTAATGAGTTCAAATATATTTTAACCAATCAAAAAGTTAAGAAATTAATTACAGATTGTAGTACAAGACATCTTACTCAAAATTTTCAAAAATATGGATGTTATTCAGATTAGTGATATGGTAGTAGTATATGAATATATGGATGTTTTTATTCATGATATTTATAGTTTAATTCTTAATATTGTGGTCGACATCACTATTAACTTAGTTAAAATAGTTATCCTAATTTCAAAACCCATATCATGTAGCTCTATTAGTGTATTTGGATTTAAAATTGTTGATACAATAGTTCCTTAAAAAGGGTTTCAATTTTCCTAACACATCACCTTGAGGATCTTATGTTTTACTTGATAATAATAATGATAGTTCAATGAGGATTTTAATTGATTATATCACAATTAATAACATTTATATTATGAAAAAGTTTCGTTCCCTCGTAGTGATGAATTATTTGATCCTATTTTTGGAGGAAGGTAATTCTTGAAGATTAATCTCAATTATGGATATCATTAGTTGAAATTGAAGGACGAATACATTATGAAGATGGTGTTTCATAATAGGTATTGGAGTTGAATATTTGTGTTTGTGCCTTTTGGGTTGATGAATCCACCCTTTGTATTTTTTGATCTTATGAATAGATTTTCCATGATTATTTAGATAATGTTTTGGTAGATTTCATTGATGATATTAGGTTTTATTATAAAATTTATAAAGAGAATGATAACCTCATATGTTTTGTTTTATATATATTAAATGAAAATAAATTATATGGAAAATTCATTATATAATAATTTTGGTTGTAGCTGATTCCATTACGTGAGAATATTATTTCTAAATATAGTTTAACTATTGATCCTACTAATACTAACGTGGTTGGAGAGTTTTGAAGACCAAAAAATATCACTAAAATTCTATGTTTTAATAGATTAGTGGGTTACTATCAATTTTTTGTTGATATCTTTTCTCTATTATCCATCCCACTATCTAAGTTTACTCAAAAAAGGTGTTAAATTCATCTGGACAAAGGAATGTAAGGAGTATTTTTAGGAATTAAAAATAATAATGGTTAATGATATAATGTTGAATATCCAACTAGAAATGGTGATTTTGTTATATGTGATGATATTTTTTTGAAGGGGCTTGTTTATATCTTAATCCAAATGATTGGATAATTTCATATTCATTATCCTAATTGACAATCATTAAATAAAATTAACCAATTAATGATATTGAACTAGATATTGTAGTTTTATCCTTGAAAATATAGATACATCGTTTATATGGGGTCAAATTTTAAATATATATAAAACTTAAAAGTTTGAAATATAGAATCACTCAAAAAGAGTTTATCATGAGTAGAGAAGATGATTGGAACAGATAATTGATTATGATTTAGGATTCACTATAATCTAGGTAAACTATGCAAAGTAATTAATGCATAGATCTAAGAAGATAATTCATCATAAGATATTCAAAAAACTTATTGTGATCCTTTCATAAATTACATAATGAATTTTAAACTAGAAACTGTGCATGTAGAAACTCTTTATCCTTTGGTTAAACTATCAGTTTAGTCACTCTTCTCAAACAAAATTATTTATGCTCAAAATGTAGAATGAGGGTTTCAAGGAAGAGTATTATTGTTGATGTATGGTATGTTTTATAAATTCCACACTGAAAAATAAGGAGTTGTGATATTTTGAAAGAGGTTGTGTGTTCCATGTGATTCCCTAATGAATAAGGAAATGTTTTGTGACACTCATAGAATTACATTTTTTCATCACAAATTCACTAAGATGTATAGATAGATTTAGGAATATTATTGGTGGGAAGGAATGAAGAAGTATATTTCCGATTTTACCATGAAATATTTGAAATTGTAACAAGTTTAAACCCAGAAAAAACTATCAAAGGGGATGATTTATCCTTTTCCAGTGAATGGAAATAAATGGTAGAATATATTCATTGATTTCATGGTGGTATTACCAAATACATCTTGACGCATTAATGAAATTTGGGTTATTATTGATTGATTAACTAAATCTTCATATTTTATTCCAATTAAAGATATTGTTTCTTTTGATTGACATTATATTATTTATTATATGGCGATAGTCAGGTGATATATTTTTCCTCTTTATTGTATTAAGAAATTTTCCATGATTTACATCAATTTTTTGGAAATTAATTAATGAGTTGATGGGTATTGTATTAAATTTTAGTACACCATTTCACCCTTAATCTAACGGACAATCAGAGTTAACAATTCTAACTACAGTGTTTATGCCTTGGAATTTCTCATTGGATTATATAGGAAGCTGTTATCAATATATATCATTTATAATTTTTTTATAATAACAATTTCCATTCCAATATACAGATGGGACCTTTTAAGGGATTATATGGTATGTGATGTCATACTCTAACATATTGGAATGAAGTTGGTTAAATAAAATTATTTGTATGAGAACTGATATAAGAAATAGTTAATAAGGTAATGATTATTCATCATCACATTATGGAATATCACACCAATTAGAAGAGTTATGCTGATAATAAAAGGAATGACTATCCATTTTAGGTAGGCGGTTATGTTTTACTTTATATATCTTCTTGGAAAAGTGTTATGTATTTTAAAAATAAAGGATAGTTAATCCAATGCTTTATTTTTCGGTATAAATTTATAGGTAATGTTGGATGAGATGATTACAGAGTAGTCTTAGCTTCATGGTTTTCTTAGGTAAATAGTGTGTTTCATGTTTCGTTTTTATAGAAATATGAACAAGATGAATCTCATGTCTTACACCACGAAGTGGTATAGTTAGAAGAGAATATTTCATATGAATAAAATCCAGTAAAAATTATAAATCATATAGATTGGGTGTTATGAAATAAGGTAACTCACCTGGTTAGAGTTTTTTGGATGAATCAATTAATTGGGCAAGCAACATGGTAACGTCTACAACGACAGAATATCCCTACCTATTTAAGAGATAAATAATATCGTAGGGACACAATTTCTTAAGGATGTAAATATGTAATAACCTAGTTGATGTTAATAATAAATAAATTTCAACTCTTTTTAATATTAATGATAATATTTTTTGGATTCAAAATTATACAATAATTTTATATGATTTTTTTAAACAGAAAAAGAAATAGTTTTATTTTAACTAATGTGGCTTCCATGTGTTATGTGGTTTTATTTAAAAGAGAAATTCCTAAAATAAAAAAATTGAATTTTATAAAATAGAATTAATTTTTTATATTATAATAACAAATATATATATGGGTTAATTTTTAGGATTTTTCTAAAAAGATTCATTTTAGGATAATAGTGAAAATACTGGGTTTTTATATAAATTTCCCTTTATTTTCTATTATTTAAATAGTACCATTATAATTTTAAATTTTTATGAACAATTACTCCCATTTTTCTAAATATAATCCAATAACCTCTTTAGTAATCAAAATTATTCTTTATTTTTGTATAAATTTATTTTTATGTTTAAAAAAGAATTTTTCAAAAAACATTTATTTCATTTTGTGAAATTATATTTAAAATTAATTTATAAAACTTATGAAAATTTATTTTTGAAAAAAGGATTTTATATTTGGAATCAGGTGGTTCATATTTGGTAATATGTTCAATTTCATTTTTTCATTATGAATAGTAACATTGGTAAAATTTTATCATCCTTGTATAGGTTAAAAGGGTTAATGTGGGGGTTAAACTAAGAGATAAGGATCCATATATATATAAAACATTGATATATATGATTTTTTTTTGTGTTTATTTGGACCTTAAATTATCCTTAATTCAAAATATTTTTTATTTTTTCCCACAATCCTTTGAGAAATGCATGTACTATATTTTAATGTTTTAAGTATTTTTAAGTATTCTACTCCTCACACTTATAAAAGGGAACCTCCTCTCATCAATTATTCACACACATTGAACCATTTAGATTGAACTATACATACTCAAATACCTTCCAAAAATCCCTCCACATGTCCTAGATTTTCTGTTTCACCAAAATTTTATCCTATAATCTTATGGTTGAAGTCAAATGTGGTTTTCAGAAGAGGAATTATAACACTAAACCATGTGTTTTTATGCTTTTTATTTTTAAATTTCCTTAAAATATTATATAACCATAATGATATGATAAAATTAGTATATTATATATACTGAATAGTAATTATGTTCATGTAAAATCCATTATTCATATCATTTTCTCTCATTTGGTAAATAAAAACATCACTTGTTTATACTTGTGGACTACCACCTCAAAGAAGTGATGTTTGTAGTTTTTCATCACAAGGATATTTATTATGATGGATTTAATAAATATTAATTATATTCATGAGACAATTATTACTTTTTAGATATAATAAATTTCTTACCTTCATACAATTCCATCAATTGGAAAATGATAACGCCAATAATGGGTATGTGTGGATTGCAACTTCCACATAGCAATGTGATTCATTTTTCATGTCCAATATTCATGAATGGTTAAAAAAATTATCTAATATATAAAAATAAAAAATTATATCATGATTAATATTCAGGATATGATGGAAAAATTATCCATTTGACCATGTTAAACCTACTGTAAATTTTTATGGATTATGAACTCAATGACCTCAAAACGTCTTACATGAACTGGAATAATTTAATAACAATATAAGGAATGATAACAAATAAAATAAAAGGAATAATAATAATAGAGTAAACCTGAAAATGGTCTTAATAAATAATAAAATTAATATATGTTTATTATATAATAAAATAAATCATGTATGTGTTGAGTGAGACTTGAGGTAATGTATTTTTCTTTATAACCTTATTTATAACATTTTAACATTTTTCTTCTATTTTCACCTCCGTATACATATTCTTTAAAATGTTTATAGTTTCTTATAGTATATTAAATATATGTTTAAGGTTATTTTAAACAATGTTTTACTTTCTTTATGATGATTTCAAAATAATACTTTAAAACATTTCCAAATGGGTTACTATTGACATTTTTTCAATAGTGTAAAAGGAATATTTATTTTAATATAAAAAACGTGATCTGAATTCTGCAACAACAATAATGTTTTTCTTTAAGAATATTATTGTAACTACCCAATATTTAATTAATGAAAATTTCTCATGATCTAATTAAATGAGTTAATATGGTTATATAAAATTTTAACTTCATTAATTTTATGTTTATGGATTTTAAAATACCATTATGAATTGTGACTGTTGCTAATATAGTCATTGAAGAATGATCACATGATTAGTATAAATATAGGGCATTAATAAATCCAATTTACTCAAACAAAGGAATCGATGGCCTCATCCAGTAGACTTTCCCCATACGAATCTCGTTTTTCAGACCTCAGAAAGGTGATGGTGTCATTGGGATTTGCTATGGACCAAACCCAAGCTGAGCTTGAACACATTAAGCTTTAGCAAAACCAACTACGGGAAAAGTGGATGTTAATAGAGATTACCACCCGAGAAATTTTATCTATAACACCCCAATAGTCTGTCACCATCGTAAACCTTACCCTTATTTCTTGTTAGGGTGTTATAAGGGGTTATGTAATGATACCCTAGCACTATGTCTATGTACATTATTATTTTATAGAGAATATACATTATTTTTATTGTTACATTTTAAATATTTTTGAAAGTAAAAATAGTATTTTTAGTTAATATTCGACTAAGAAATATATTTAAGAGAATTAATCAATTTAGTAATTAAATAATCTTTTAATAAAATACTATTATTATTAATAAATTACTTTTTATTAAATATCAATTATTGTATAATTTTATGAATGTAATTGTAATTTTTATTAAGGTTTGAAAGCTATTTTTGTCAAAACCCATGAATTTTCGATAAATGTAGGTTTTTATTTTAAAATTAAATATTCACATATTTAGAGAATTGTATAGATAAGATGAATATTATTTTTGGAATCATGACGTCGAAATTATTCGTCAGTGAATTTTTCATAATTTTATGAGACAGTCAAATTTTTGGGTAAAAATTAAATACAGTTTAAATATATAATGTGTTTTATGACATCATAATGACCCAATAGTGATGTAATAAAATATTGTTATTAATAAATTACTTTATCTTGCATTTTTTTTCATGTTTCTCTTGTGATCCATTGATATGCCTATTGTCTAAAATGTATTTTATTACTCATGTTATTCAATATTTACTTTCTTACTGGGCATTATAGCTCACCCTTTTCTTATTCTTGTCCTCGGGTTATCCCATGAAATACAATGTACGAGGGACTATAGTGGTCATGTAAAGGAAGTTTTCAATAAATATGTTGTATTTCATGTTTCAAGTTGCTATGTAATGATATTAATACCCAAATGCACTATAACTCTTGATCTTCTGTGTTGTATCAAGTGAGTTTTATGTAAAAAATCATGTTTTAGTGTGTAATAAAGAACAAGGTTGTTATAGTTGGTATCATAAAATAGGTTTAGTTATTTTTGGGATTAGGATTATAAAACCCTAGTGAAGCCTTAGAGACAAGACTAAGTATATTAAACATTCCCCTATGTTTTGTTTTTTATTGAGTAAGTGGTTTATCATGAAAATACATCTCTATTTGGATACGAGCAGGTAATGGTGGCTCTGGCACAGATGTACCTAAGGGTGAGAACCATGACAAGGAGTTTTGGGCTTGACCCGAGGTATCCAGGTACACGAAAATTGGCCTTGCTGCACTCTTTGTTAAGATACTCCCAGGGGATATGAATTGGTAAATTCAAAAACTTAGTATGAACCACTATTAAGGGAATTAAAAAAATTACCCTAAGAATATATGCAAGAAAGTAAATCATATATAATGTATATTGAAGCCTATAGATTCATAAAACAAGGAAATAAAATATATTTATAAGCCATCCGTTTTTCCCTTTGATTACCCTTTTTATGTTACCCCTTACTTTACTTTTATTCCAGCCAATGGCCAGTAATAGGGATCTGGATAACAAACGATGTGATGATCAATGTGATGATTATTCTAATTAGATTCCCAATCCATTAGGAGCGGGAATCGTGAACTTTGTCACAATTCTCTCATAGTAAACTCAAGCATTGAATATAATCATGGGTCATGAAAAACATTCAACCCCCATAAGAAAGATCAAGTCGTTATCGAGAGATTCATGAGAAAAGGGCCTGCTACATATAATTGATCATCTGATCTCTCAATCACCAAACAATTGATAAACTCTATTGAAAATTTCTTCTCCATTATTCCATGTTCCAAACAAGAGAAGGTTCTCCTAGATGCTTATCGTATGCAGGGTGATGCTGATCAATGGTGGACATTGATCAAAAATAAGAATCTTGAGGAGGATATCGAGGTGTTAGAATGGAAGGATTTCTGGAAGATGTTTTTTGATAAATATATTATATGCACCCTCCAGCTTAAGATGGAATGGGACTTCTTTTCCCTCATGCAAAAAGAAGATGAATCTATTGTAGTATACGAGGAAATACTCACAAAGCTCGCATGATACACCTTAGGTTTTTTCATTACCCCCAAATGTGAGGTTGACCACTTCTTTGGTGGGATATATCCTAGCTTACGGACAGCCCCAACAATCTATGACTTCGACAGCTATAAGGAAACTTTATGATGTGCCCTAAAGGTTGAAATTGAGATCGGCGAACCTCAGGGGTATCATGGGGATAAAAAGCATAAGGTGGACTTCAATTCATGAGGACTGATGTATAAATCCAACGGTGCTAAAAAAATTCAGTACCCCACTGGCCAAAGTTGTGGAAAGAAGCACCCTAGAAATTGCCAAAAGGGGTCAAGGAAATGTTTTTGGTGTGGAAGAGAAGGGAACCTGACTATTAACTATCACTAAGAAAAATCCACAGCTATGAAAGTGTATAGGAACACTCTATTCGACTCTCAACACTTTTTTCATTGCTTCTAATACAAATAACCTTCGCATCTTCCAAATCAGTGCCCTTATCCATGGGTTTTTTGAAGTAACCAACATCTTCCAAGGCAGCAAGGGTGAGATTTTTTCCATCACTACCACTAAAGTGAACCCCTAAAAGGAAGTGGTGACAGGTACACTAGTTATTCATTCAAGAATAGTGAATGTACTCTTTTATTCAGGTTCTACGCATTATCTTATATCCAAAATGTGTAGTAGAACAATCCCAACACCTCAACAAATAATGGATGTAAAGATGTCAGTGAATATGGAAAATGGGGAAATCATTGCATCCAATGAATATAACTCCTCCCCTTTACTAATGGATGGATTGAACTTCCAGGAGAACCTCATCACACTCCCTATGGTGGAATTTGATTCAATTATTAGCATGGATTGGATTTCCCTATAGAGAGCCAACATAAATTGATGTGAGAGGGAAATCACACTCAATGTAGAGAATCAACCCCCGATTCTGTACAAGTGCAAGGAGGAAGATTAATCTTCTTTAGCTACATAATCTCAAGCGAGGATATTACTACCCTATGAGCATGGAAATCTAGCACATATGATTGAGTCTAAGGAGGCACCCATCCTTGAAGACATGCCTATTGTGAGGGAATTCGCTGAAGTGTTTCACAAGGAATTTCATGGTTTTCCTCTTTGAAGAGATGTTGAATTATCAATTGATCTTATACCTGGGGAACTACCAATATCCAAGAATCCATATTGAATGGCTATTGTAGAGCTTGAGGAGATGAAGAAACAACTATAAGAGAATCTGGATAAAGGGTTTATACGTCCATGTGCATCACAATGGGGTGCACCATTCCTCTTCATCAAGAGAAGGATGTGGCAATGTGCCTTTACATCGATTATCATAAGCTTAACAAAATCACGATAAAGAGCAAAGTATCATCTCCCATGAATTTATGACGTGTTCGATCAACTGCGTGGATCTCAATACTTCTCCAATTTAGATTTGTGGTCGGGATATTATCAAGGGTAAAGAAGGAAGATATCCCCAAGACTGCTTTTCGTACAAGATACGGGCACTTTGAATTCAGAGTAATGCCTTTCAGACTAACTAATGCTCTAGAAATCTTCATGGATTTGATTAATAGAGTCTTTAGAGATTACCTCAACAAATTTGTGGTAGTCTTTATAGATGATATTCTAATATATTCCAAAACCAAGGAGGATCATGAGGATCATGTATCAACTATACTAGAGACCTTGCAAATTGAGAAACTCTATGAAAAGTACAACAAGTGTGAGTTATGATTTAATGTGGTCCCATTAATGGTTCATATCATCATAAGTAATGGGATATATATAGATCTCTCCAATATATAAACAATAGAGGGATGGCCAAAGACAACATCAGTAATGGACATCTGTAGCATTTTGGGGTTAGCTGGATATTATCAACGATTTGTGAGAAATTTCTCACACTTTTGCAACCCTTTTACCAAGATAATTCTAAATGAATTAATTTCTTCTTGGAGTGATTAATGCGAATAAAGTTTCTAACATTTGAAAATGAGGCTTATCACTGTTCTCGTACTCACAATACCCACAAGTGGATAACTTTTTGCGGTATTCAGTAATTCTTTGAAGAAGGTCATGGGATGTGTGTTGATGTAAAATAACAAAGTAATTGACTAAGATTTAAGGTAATTGAAATTTCATGAGTAGAATTATCCAAAACATGATCTGGAGTTGGCTGCGGTGATCTTAGATCTAAAAATTTGGCAGCATTATTTCATTGGGGAGAAGTGTGAAATATATATGGGCCCAAAAAGCCTCAGGTATATATTCACACAAAAAGAGTTGAACATGCACCAATGATGTTGGTTAGAGAAGATCAAAGACTATGACTGCTCAATCCATTACCACCCTAGGAATTTGAACAAGGTGGTGGATACTCTTTGTAGAGAGGACAAAGTGATTCTATCATTGATGAGAATTTAAAAGGATCCAATATTCCTAGATTTGATGAAGATGGACATGGGAACTATAAAGAAGGGAACATCATCAATCCTTTCACAAATTATTGCTCAACCATCTCTTTTGGAAAGGTTAATGGATTCTCAAAAGGATTATGTGGGAATTCAGAATAAAGTGGTAGCTATAAGAAAATGGGAAATTGTCGGAGTTCAATGTTAATAAAGATGGAATTGTGATATTTGGGAAAAGAAAATGCGTTCTATCAAGTACTGTGCTGAAGAAGGAACTCTTGTATGATGCACATAGATCAAATTTCTCTATTCACCCAAGAAACATAATGATGAATCAAGAAATCTGAGAGCATTATTAGGGGGATACTATAAAGAAATAGATCAATGTGTATACATCAATGTGCCTGGAGTGTCAGTAAGTCAATTCAGAGAGGCATAAGTCTAAGGGGATGATGCAACCATTTCCCATACCTGCATGGAAATGAGAAAACATCACTATAGACTTTTTGACCTGACGTCTGAAGACATCCAAAGGCAATAATGCAATCTGGGTTATTGTGGATAATCTTACAAAGTATGCACACATCATTGCAATTTGAGAGGATTTATCATTGGATCACCTTGTATGGATATATATCAGGGAACTGGTAAGGTTACATTAAGTACCACTATCTATTATATCCAATTGATATCCAAGATTCACCTATAAGTTTTGAAATTGTCTTCAAAATGCTCTGGATAATGTGTTGAACTTCATTACAGCTTACCCTCACCAAACTGATGGCCAATCCGAGTGGACTATCCAAACACTTGAGGACATGTTGAGAGCATTCTCAATTGACTTCAAAGGAGGATGGGATCAACATATTCCTCTGGTTGAGCTATCATATAATAACAGTTTCTAATTGAGCATCTAAATGTCGCCTTATAATGACCTATATGGGAAGAGGTGCAGAACACCGGCATGACGGGATGATGTTAGTGAGCATAAGCTTCTAGGACTAGAAGTGGTCTAAGAAATGGTGGAGAAGGTGAAAACCGTTCAACAACATATCAAGGAATCCTAGAGTTGAAAGAAGAGTTATTTAGATAACTGTCAACTAGACCTTGAGTTTAAAATTGGAGACATGGAATTTCTTTCAATATCTCTGTGGAAGAAGTTCATGTGGTTTGGAAAGAAAGGGAAGTTAAGTCCTAGGCACATCGGCCCCTACGAGATTATTGATCATGTCGGGGATGTGGCCTATTGATTGGCACTTCCACCTAATATGGACAAAGTAAATGATGTCTTTAATGTATCCCTCTTATGGAAGTATATACCAGTCCCTACTCATGTTATCACTTTAGAGGTAGTACAGCTAGAGGATGATCTTTCTTACGAGGAGCAACTAGTCAAGATCATATGTCATAGAGTAAATGTTCTATGAAATAAGTCAATTACCCTCGTCATGGTGTTGTGGAGAAACCACAAGGTTGAAGAACGATGTGGGAGTCGGAGTGTGTGACGAAGTAGAGTTAACCGCATTTGTTTTAGGGTGGGAAAAGGAAATTTCAAGAGTGAAATTTCTTAAGGGGGGGATATTGTAACGACCCAAACTTTTATTAATAAAAATTCTTCTTCATCTAATTAAATGATTTAATATGGTTATATAAAATGCGAACTTCATTGGTTTCATGTATCTGGATACCATTAAGAATTATGACATTTGATAAAATAGCCATTGAATAGTGATCACATAATTAGTATAAATATAGGTCTTTAACAAATCCAATTTACTCAGAAAAAGGAAGTGATGACCTCATCAGGTAGACTTTCCCCGTACGAAGCCCATTTGTTGGGGCTCAGAAAGAAGGTGGCATCATTGGGATTCGCCCTTGACCAATACCATGTAAAGGATGAACACGTTAAGCTCGAGCGGAACCAACTACTGGATAAGTGGACGTTAATAGAGAATACCACCCGAGCGATGTTATCTGAGCGACCCTAAGAGAATTTCATCATCGCACACCTTACCCTTCGGTCTTATTCAGGTGTTATAAAGGCTTATGTATGAGACCCTAGCACTATGACTATGTACATTATTAATTTATACTGAATATACATTCTTTTTATTGTTACTTTTAAATAGTTTTTAAAGCACACATAGTATTTTTAGTTAATATTTGAATAAAAAATCTATTTTGATAAATTAATGGATTTTTTAATAAAATAAAATTTTAATAAAATATTATTATTATTATTAAATTAATTTTTATTAAATATAAATTATTGTATAATTTTATGAATGCAACTGTAATTTATAATAAGGTTTGAAAGCTGTTTTTTTCAAAACCCATGAATTGTCGATAAATGTGGGATTTTATTTTAAAAGTAAAAAATTACCATACCTAGGAAATTTTTTAGATAAAATGAATATTATTTTTGGAATGAGGAAGTTGAAATTATCCAACAGTGAATTTTTCATAATTTTCTAAGATAGTCAAATTTTTTGGTAAAAATTAAATACCGTTTAAATATATAATGTGTTCTATGAGATCATAATGACCCAATAGTGATGTAATAAAAAATATATATAAATTATTTTCGGATCATATATATATATTTTATTATTAAAATAATGTTATTTTATATTTTTTGTTTTATTTTAAAAAGATTTAGTGGACCTTCCAAGACTTATAAAACATTTTGTCTTTTTAAATTGTTTTCCTTGAGAGTGTGACTCACCTTCCACATAATCAACCCTATTATTTTAAGAAGTTATTAAATTTCCCTCATAAAATATTTTTTTCCACTCCCCTTTTGCCAAAATTATGGGCAAAAACTGTGGGATGGTTTGTGGTTTTGATTAGTTTAATGTGTGGTGTCCCAAACCTAAATAACCAATACTTCCCTCTCCTTTCCTATATAAAACCACCCAAGATCCCACTTCCTCTTCACTCAAATCCTTTAGAGTTTGTACAACCTCTTCCCTCCTCCATCTATAATACTCTCAAAGCACCCTATTCACCCAATAAACCTCTCTCAAGCCTCTCCCAATCTTCTGGGATCGCACTTCCAAGTAAGGGATTTCTTTCTTTTTTCATTTTTGTCCAATTTTCTTTAAGTTGTTATACCCCTTTTTTCAATTAATAATGTATGGGTATAATTTCACACCTCCCCCATACTTACCCTTTTTTTGGATGATGGGAGACCCCTTTCTCTCTCATTAATACATCTCATGTACACCTGATACCATGCCGAAATTCTGTGAGGGACTTCTCTCTCCTCTTTTACATCCAAGTAATTAATTAGTATTATGCATCTAAATTACACTACATTTGTTGAGAAATGTATATATATGCGCCCTTACTTTTCACTTCATTTACATATGATGATTCACCATTTTCTCTCTCATCAACCATTTTCATGTATCTTTATGTCACGATGTTATGTTGCCAAAATTACACCGCTTTTTGGAAAACAAAGATCATTTATCAAGTGTATTCACCTTTATGAACATATACATATTTAATGGTACATTCATGTATTTATTCTGAATTACTTAATTGTGGAATAACTTATGATGATGGTTGATTCCATGTTTTATTATCCATTTGGCACACTTATGCATGAAATGAAATGTTTATGAATGGTGTGCCTGAATAGTGCTCAAATGAATTGGGTAAAGTGTAGTATCATGATACGTCATGTGAAATGAGTGTTGAATCATTCTAATTCAAGTTCAATGAGGTTTTACTCATGCTTCGTGTGCAATGAGGATTTACTCATGATCTATGTGCAATAAGACTTTTCTCATGCTAAATTCCATGTTAAGTGTTGTTACCACATTTCCTTGTTATGATTATCATGATTTATCATGCCTTTATGTTAATGTTTATCTTTTTATCCATTTATATACCTATTTTCTAACATGTATTTTATTCCTCATGTTATTCCATGTTTATCCCTTTACTGGGCTTTATAGCTCACCATTTTCTAATGCATGTCCTCAGGTTATCCCATGCAATGCTAAGTACGAGGGAATTCAGTGGTCATGTGAGGGAATTATTCAATAAAGATGTTTTATTTAATTTTTTAAGTTGTTATTTAATGATCCTAATCCCTAAATACACTAGACCACTAGATCTCTTATGTTTTATCAAGTGAATTTTATGTAATAAATCATGTTTTAGTGTGTAATAATGAAAATGGTTTTTTTAATTAATCTATGTTTATTTATGTTTTTTAAAAATAATAACCTCTTTCTTATTATTTGAAGAATTTTCATTTAATAATATTTCAAATATAAAAGATTTTTATGTTTATTTTTACATGAGGACAAAATGTGCTTCGAAATAAGTGTTAAATAGAGTATTTTATGATATTTTATGATTAAAATGAAATATTATCTGTGTTTTAGGTATCTTATGATCCTTGAAAAATTTTCATGATAATGGTTGATCCCAAAATAACACTCTAATTTATTGGGTATTTATTTTTCTCTTTTATGAATTTGGTTTGGAACTAACTAACTCGGTAATTCAATTTATAAGAGTGATTGTAATAGTGATTGCAAGAGAAATATAAAAATGATTTCCCTAGGTACCTATGATACTAATCATTTATTTTAAATGAGTTTTCATTTATGTATTTTGATCTCATATTATAATTTAATGAACTTATGTTTAAAGGAAATTTTATGTCTCTTTTAAGGGTGTGAAGTATGTTTTTTTCATGAAAATGAATTCATCAATAACCATGTTTCAAAAGAAACCATAATTAATATGATTTTTCATTTGAGATTGATTATAATATGATTTATGAAAACCTTTTTTCAATAATTTTTTTTATGTGTTAGAAAATGAATATTTGAGATTAAATTTTAATATGTAAAAAAGTGATACTTTTTTTGGGATTTCACGAATTTGAAAATAGAATAATGTGATTCTTTATTTTTCTTATCTATCACTGATAATTTTTTTATCATGCCCCATTTTTTAATGTTTTTCATAGTGTATAATCTCGAGTAGGAAGTACTGAATTGTCTATTTTCCACTAATAGGACATATCCTAAAATAAGGTAATGATATTTTAATGAAACCAGGGGTTTAAATTTAAGAATCATGTTTTTATCAGAAAATTTATATTTATTGGTAGTGCCCACTAGTATATTTAAGGTTTTTATATATAAGAGGTTTTCAAACTTCTCTAAAACTCTAAACCTAAAATATTAATGGAATGTAATGAAATTTTTACCTTAATATTAAAATAATTATTATGGGTTTTTAATGTTATGATATATTATATTAATTTTATTTGAGGAGTGTGTGATAATGTATTAAAGGGAAAAAATATGGGTTCTATTAAATTCAAGAAACTGTGAATAATTTTCGAAAATATTTTAAACTTATGTCAATGGTTTGGTTTCAAAATATATGTTTTAAATATAAATTGATGTTTCACCTTGGATTCATTAATGGGTTGACTTAGTAGTTTTAAAGGTGGGGTTTATAATGCTAAATGGTTGGTTTATGAAATGAAATTACCTTGGAGAGGCATCCTTGAGACATGTAATGTATAGGGTGTGTTGTAAAAGTAATTATAAGGTATTTTGTTTATATTTATAAATGTGTAATGGAAACTAAAACCTACTCTATTGTCTCTTATTTTTAAAATAGTAATATTGGATTATTTTATAAAAGGAATGAAATGCATTCATGGTGGTATCATAGTGGGTGTTGGAACATACCCTTTACACTCACATCGGTGGGTATGTAGAATTCATATCATTTGAAAGCGTTTTATTTTTTCTCTTTAAGGTTATATTTTCTACCACACTCCATTGGAAGTGGGTGATTATTTTTGGTGGTGGTGACTTGAGAGTCACATGGTGATGGTGGGGTTTTTCTTCTAAGTTTTTTCGACCATTTGGATCATGTGTTGTATAATAACCTCTATCCTTATACATTATTTTAGTTTTTTTCCTTGTTTGGGATTGTAAATGGTTAGTACAAAATGGTTTAATTTATGGGGAAATTTTTTTTATGAAAAATGAATTTAGTATCATTTACTTTTATACCATGTATAGATGCTCTTGTTTTTGAACTATTTATTTAATTTGGAATGGTTGTCCAATGCATGGAGACCACATGTTAGGTTCTTGGTTAGAACCCACTATTGATCTTGTTATTACTTGAGAGTGAAATAATTCCCACATGTTTACTTGTGATACCACCGACACAAGTTAATAGACTATGTAGATCAGGAACATGCCTCAATCCTTGTGGTTGAGTTGTTTTGTTGATGAGTTAGGTCTACCCAAGATGGTTTGTTATAATTTAGTATCAGATACATCATGTTATTTGGAAGTATATGGTGGGGGATTTAGGACTGTTGAGGCCTATGTGAAGGGTGTAGAGCAGTTCTTGGCCAACTCTTCCTCATGTTGAGCATAAATTTTTCATGTGTGTTAATGGGTTTTATCTTGAGTTGGAGATTTATAATTTTTAATGAGTTGTTTTGATGTTTTTTTTATTACTCTAAATTTTATGGAGATCCTAAGAGATATCAAGGTTCTTTCCTAGTTTCAGAGTAAAACTAGAAGAAATACCTGTGCACTTGGTTTTGGCGTATGATCTTTCAAATCATGCACATTACATGAGATCCATTTGAAATGCATTCAAGTGTGACTCTCATGGTTGGTTCGTCATATATCTTATAATGTGACCAAACCATGTTCATTTCATAAGGTTTGGAAATTTTGGAAATAGATTTTTTTTGACAACCATGTATTGGTTGTTTAAAAGTTCCCTTGTGGAAATCATATAACTATGGAACAAATGATTTAAGTGTATGAAGTTATTTTAGGTTCTGATAATTTTCAAGTAAAATAAATCTTAGGTTTCTGTATTTTTGAATTATTGAAATGTATATGGGTTCATGTTAATTTTTATGTAATGAATCTTTTTATGCAATAGTAATTGACTTTTATGTGTGTCATTCAATAAAAAAATTATTTTTAAGAACATGATTTATTATATATATGGGATATAGGTGTTTTAGGGATTCCAAAATTGAAATTTGAATGGTGTTTTTTTAATATGTGTTATGGTGTTAAAATAAAAATAATGTCGTGTTAGAAATTTTTGAAATTAGTTGTTAATGGGTGCTTATTGAAACATATTTTTTTATTTCTAATTTTTAATACATTGTATTGGGATTTTGAATGGCCTTATTGAATGATTTTTTTGGATTTTTTATAATATAAACCCCATAAAGGAATAATGAATTTAGTAACTGAATTTTTCATGTATCCATTTTAGTGATCTAGATGTGGTGTTCCAAATTTTTGACTCTACTCAGACACTCGTTAGAGTGGTAAATACAAGTTATTCATAACATTAGTATCATTAATTAGAGATTTTAAATCAAATTTTTTTGGTTTTTAGTAGTGACCAATGATAACCATGGGTTATAGAGTGTTTATTCATGGTAATAATGATCTTTGAGTCACTAGGAACTCTAGAAACCACAAGGGTTAGAGACACCACTTATTTATTTAAGGGTTCAGGTTTGGATTGCTAAAAAACACTATACCCACCCAATAATTCAATGTTTTTTCTTGGGTATATTTCATGGAAACCATCATCTAGTGGTTTTATCCAATTTAATTCAAAATTTTAATGGTTATTGAATTCTTGGACATTCATTAAGGTGTTCATTTAGAGAAGGATTATATTGAACATTACACGGGACTTTAACCTTATCTCAAAATTTTGTAATTGATGACTTAAGGAAGGCTTGGTTCTTTGCAAGGGGAATTATTTTATATATTAGTTTAGTGGTGTTTCAGTTTGTACCAACTAACTTTATTGATGTGTTGTATAATTCCATTATCACTGATGAATTATTAGAAATGAAACATGTATCATGTGATGATTTGTCCCCATATGGTATCACTAATAGTGAACCATATAATCAGAATAAAAACTCTTAAGTGTGGTTCTTGTGTAAGAATTCAGGGAATTTAAGGACCTCTTGTCAAGAATAATTAAAAACCTATTAACTAAGTAGTTTTCCACATCATATCCAAAAAATTTATAATCTGAACATGCTTCAACATAAGTCACAAACCCAACTTTGTTATGAGTGGTATTTGGGGTGTTGAATCCACTGTACAATTAGAAGTTGTTTTTTAGTTTTTAGGTTACCCTCATTTATATCCTTTTCTTTTTCTCCACCTTATTCAATTTCTTATTCACACCCCAATATATTTGGCTGTGATGGATAAAATAACTTTTGTCCATGTATGTGTGCCTTTATGGATGTTCATCCTCCATGATGTGTGGTTCTTTTTATCAATTTTCCTTGGTGTGGACCATGTATTGACTTTATTTATTGGATAAAATGGGGATGCCTTGGGTGAGGGTGTGGAAAATGAGGATTTTATTTTAGTTTTAGGTGATAATGTGAGATCTACCACTCTTGGAACCCTCCAAATACGCATCAGAGAAACAAAAAATGATGAAACATACAAACATGGATATTATTTCCCCCACTCGGGAAAGGAAGAAGAGGATGGTTAAAGACGCGTGATTTCGTGACCACTATAAGGTCATGTGAAGTCTTCACTCAAGGTTCCTAACCCATAACAAGTCTCATTGAGCCCTCCTCAATGAGTATCCTTGTTCACCAGTGGATGAACAGTGTCATCTGGAAGAGAATCCCCTAGGCTACATAGTGTTTCATTGAAAATTACATGAAAAACCATTGGGAATCTTTCAAAAATTAAGGTAAGAGAAATTTCAAATAAGAGACCCCTATTGGTTACACATTCGCTGAACTAAATAATCATTGGGATGATTAAAATCCCTAGATGATATCTGATCCATCTCACGTGACCTCTGAGCCTTCATCAAAAATAACAAAGGAGAAAATAAGGATAATGTGAGAGGGGATTCCAGTCACTAAAGGAAATGTGTCACACCCCTGAAAACATGCAACACTCCATGACCTGTTTGGTGTGCCTCGTGATACCCCTTCATCTAGTCAGTCATTCCATAATGAAATTTCAAGAAAATTTTGTGGTTCTCAAAATATAGACACATTATTTTTTCGCAATACTTGTGAACTCTCATATGACCCATATTGGTTACGTGATACACGACTGGAAAATTGATCAAAAATAACATATATTAGTCAAGAAAACTCACATAACTCACAACCCTTGACACAAAAATGGGGATTAAAAGGTAGGTGGTGAGTGGTGACCACATTCACATAAATTCATGTGATGCACACCTCGATCAATCCACAAGACACCACAAGACTGTGACTTCATGAAGGATTTGCCTCGGGAAGTCCATTTGTCTTGTCAAACTTGCTGCTCAGAATCTCATTCGTGTATCCAAACAACTTTTTGGCACTCTAATAACATATGGATATACTTTTCCAAAACTTGATGTCATGATCTCTATTTTCCTCATATTGGTAAAGAAAAAAATCACAAAAAAATTGGGAATAAAACCCAGACATTGGTCATAAAAACCCACGTGACCAAGACTTTGGTGAAATAAAATGAAGGAGATAGAAAAAGATGAGGTGAGCAGGGTCTGTGATCACTGAAGGGCATGTGGCACACCCTTGATGACCCATGAAACCCCATGATCCCTCAGTGACATGCCTGCCTTACCTCACAAAAGCCCTTGGGCTCAAGGACATGTCCACAAAATGATCACATGCCATATGACCAATATTGGTCACACAAAGTGCCTAAAAAGATTAAATCCACTCAATATGATATGAAAAATCTCGCATGACTCTCTACCTTCATTGCATAAAACAAAGGTGATAGGGAAGAATAACGAGATCATGTTTCACGGCCATCGAAGGTCATGCGATGCGTCAAGGATACATTGGCATGGTCCCGCGAGACCCCCAGGCAAGCCATTCAATGATACATGAATGCCTTCTAATATTCATTTGGATTTCATGAAGACCCTAGGACATGTAGGGATGAAGAAAAGAAATTCCATAGATGTATAAGATCCCAATAGTTGGAAAAAAATTAGATAAAGGATGGATGGACTTGCAACCACTGAAAATTAGTCGGCACCCTTGACGTGGTCCAACACAGAGACTCGTGAAACCACGTAATTCCAAACCCCATATCTAATCTAGCCTCGACATTCACCAAATACACTACACAAACCTGTGAGTATGCAGATGGATAAAAATACAAATTCTATACTCCAACATGGAAAAGGGTTTGTTTGGTTGGGTCATTGGTTGGCAGATTGAATGGTAGATGATTGGACCTGGACAACTACTACGCATGCCGATAGTTAGGCTTCGGGCACCTACAAAGATCTGATCATGTGAACCATTGACCTTCAACCAGGTAATACATAGGTAGGCCACCAAAACAATAATGCACCTGGCATAAATCCCTTTGCATTATCAAAAATAGATCACGTGACGGAATTTTTTCAAGACATACAAAAACCATATCGCATGTCCTACAGATCACACAAGACCCAAAAAACTCACATTGAACCAAACCAAGGAAATCACAACACAAGGGTAAAAAAACTATGATTCATAGTGGGAAACCCAAGTGGAAGGCATGATTGCGGACCTCCGTGTGCATTGCATGAGTCAATAAAGAATAAGTGTTAGTACCAAGTTGCACCACCCAAACCTCTTGACATCCATTCTACATGTCATCTATGATATTCAGAATGCTCTAGACATATTAGTACAAGTCTGTAAGACCCTTCATGAACACCACTTGGATCCTGTGAACCCTCTGGGTTTGTCACCCAAGACTTGATATATCCTCAAGACACTCTGCCTGACCCCTATAATGGCTCCCACTAATGTCATCCATGTCTCATCAACACATATGGAATTAAAAATCCAACTCTCACAGCATAAACTCTAGACATTTCGGCCGAGTCCTGAAATATCCTCCTAAGGTGTCTTCTAATACATGTGACACCACTCAGATCACGCTCCCACGAATCTTGAAACACCCTCGCCATGTTTTTATCCCGGACATCTGATGATCTCCAGGGTATGACGATAGGATCCTAAAACACATTCCCGATAAGAATGTCTATTCACCTAGGCGACCTCATTGTGTAAGCCCCTACATCTCCAAGAGAACTACAAGGACTATTATTCATGACATTATTATGACATGTAGGACACCTCCATAAAGTCTTGAGCACAAAATCAAACACTCCAATGATTTCCCCAATATGCAGATCCTATATCCATATTCCTTGAGGTTGATCATGCACTGCCCCAAATTTCTCACAATGAACATAGATCACATGGGCTTAGGGGGATACAAAAAACACCTGATTATGTATCAAATACCCATTCACTAGGGAGGCCTTAATGTGTAAGCCCCAACATCAAACAAACTATGATGACTCTAATCCTTTCCATAACTAGGATACATAGGACATCTCTTCTAGGCTTGAAATAAAATGTTCGGTGTTTCGACACCCCACATTAGTCCTTACTGGATGTCATTAAACTAAAAAGATCAACCAAAATATGTGTTTTTTCATTCATGTAATAACCAGATGCGTAGGAAGCCTCATAATAACTCAATCCCATCCTTGGAATATCAACCGCCTCTATAAAAGGGAGCATGGCCTGAAGCAATTGGTCATATATTTTCAGTAAATAACCAACCGTTCATTACTGGAAAATGATGAAGAACCTTTGATACATACAAAAGGATTCACAAAAGAGATCTCATCCCATCACATATAAAAGATAGTTTACCCATATCCATTTTGTTAGGGTAATAAGTCCCGCATCAGGATTTGGAAGGGATTCGTGAACCTGCCTTAAATTTATAAGAGAGTCCCATAGTATGAAAACATTCCCCCCAAAAGGGTGGGATGATCCTAGCCTCACATTCTCTTGACCAATGAAATTCCCCAAGAGTCACTAGGCCAGAAAACCCAGATGACCACTAGAATTTGGAAAGAAGATCCTTTCCCAAATACAGATGGGGGAACCATTGGGAGTTTTATGGAAAAGTGACACAAGTAATGCAATGAGCAGAATCTGTTCCACACCACAAAATCCCAACAATAAAATAGTGAAACTGATGTGAATCTCTAAAATAAATAAAAAATAATTGGGTTATAATCCGTAAAAACATTCCATTTGTCCCCATATGAAAATAAAAATGATAAATCCAAAGTGAATCCCTCTAACCACAGACAACTGGGTTATAATTCTTCAATCCATGTTTATTTCCCCTTATAAGAAAAAAACATTGATAATATTGACATAAACATATTAGGACACATTGCTTTATAAACCATATACAAACAAAGAAATAAGACCATCATAAACTGGGATTCATGTAAGTTCATCCTCATGCTGACAAGTCCACTTGGGCAGAATGGTCGGAAAGAGAATACAAGAATATTATGTTGACCATGTATATCTAATTGAGAATTATTATGCCTATGATATGGCTCTAATTAGTGTCCCTTTTCCTTATTATATGCATTATTTTAGACTCCCAGTCTGATAGAATTTCTTCATCTTTCATCACTTGTTCTACTACTCAATCCACCAGTATGTCCCATATGGGTCGTAAAACGGTCTTTCCTTCCAAACAACTCAAGTAGCATGTAGAAAACATGATGATTCAGGAATACCACTAATATGGTCCAATCTTGACTTTGGATGATAATATTGATATTTTTCATGAGTATTATCCAGTGAGTCCACATCGTTCGCCCAAGTTTTCCACTAAACCAGTGGCCCTCATCGCCATGACCAATCACTTTGAGGTCCAATCCCTATAGAGTGACAACCACCAACTTCTGTACTTGATGAAGTTAGATTAGGGTTCTGGATCTGTCTTCCCCATGGTTCAGACTAAACTATGGAGGGTTCCAGGTAATCATTATCGCCAACATCATCATCCTGGTAACTATCATCTACTTGCTAAGGGTACCTCCCAATATACAATGACATTGGACACCCATGTACGGGCTCCGCTGAGGAAGACTCGTTATATAAAGAAGATGTTGGATACCCAAAAAAGGGCTAATACCCCCACTCTGACTAATAGTGACCACCAGCATACTCTGGAAGAGACCAGCTGGAAATCTCATATCCCTATTCACTCAAAACAAGCCTCTGGGAAAATTCAAGTGACATACTTTGTGCGGCCCATACTCCTTCTACAGTGTGTGGATCCCATCATCAAATCCAAATGGAACAAGGGGGAATTAATTGGTCCCATATCTCTACTTCAATAGAAGATATCTATCAACTGGTTAAGGATATAAAAAACATCTGGTCTTACATCTTTGCACACAATTTTATAAAATTCCAACACATTATAGATACAGTTGAAGAACTTTGTTGGCATATTCCATCACTATTCCAGATCAAGGGGTAACATCGTACTCTTTTCTCTATAGCTAGGACAACTCAACACTATAATCATCATGATCAAGAGGTTGTACCAGAGGAAGTGCACATTTATTCTCATTCATGTTTGGATTATTGGAATATCCCTATGAACGATGAGGCACTGAACTAGGATCATGATTTCATTCCAACTAGGGAAAACCAGGTTAGAGCAGAACATGCCTTAGGATAGGGGAACATGTCTGTATAGAGGCCCAAAATCAGGCCCATATCCCTGCTTTGGCCGAGGCTAACTATGTGAGAGTGGTACATTCCTCAGGAAATGCTCATATTCTTATCAGTGAATCTTCTCAACATAATCTAGTAGATCATAGAAGCAAGGAATGTATTCCTACTTCTTCCAATGAATGTCTGTGCCATTATCATTCCAAGGTAATACATGAGGAGGCTCATATTCCTTCTCATATTTTGGAGGCCTATCAACATATTCTAGTAGGAAATTCATATTAGGACCCTACATATACTCATGACCCAACTAGGGCCAACCAGGTGAGAGTTTCATGTGCCTCAGGGTAGGCTCATACTCCTGCCAACAAAGACCAACGGTATATTCCAAATGCTCAATATCGATCCCATTCCCCCATATTTACTGAGGATCACTAAGTGAAAATGGAAAATGCTTCAGGACTATCTCATATCCCCGTTGACAATTTGGAAGCTTATAAACATATTCTGACAGCTCCCCAATAGTGGGATCATATCCCCATAGGACCAAACAGTTATATAAAGATTTTGGCAATTTTCGTACATGAGGACCATATCCATGCACAACCCCAAAAGGAAGGTCAACATACCCCGACCATGACATAGATAATGACTCATATTTCTAATTTTCTCAATGTCAGTGTCTTTGAGGTTCTTCAAGACACACTCTCAACACCACAAGTGTCTGTCAACTCTTCCATCAAAGAAGAAGCAGGAGATGTTCATTACCACGATAGTCCACATTGTGGTAAAGTGGAGATGGATGGAATGGAATCCACTCCTGACATCCACTATGGTCAACCTCTTCATGGTGATATCTCCCATGGGCAAGGTAGTCTTCACTTTGTCTACAATCCTCTATATAGAGAGGTGAAGTAGACACTGAAACCTTCATATAAAAAGGTTCTTGAAATACTTGGGTCAACTGTATATATTTCCCCATCAGCATCATACAACACTCCACTCCCATCAGCAGGAAACCATCAGAGTCATCTCCTATGGTCTGACTAGATGGAGGCATGTATGTCTAACGAAGAAGTGTCTGACATTGACATATGGAGGGAGTTAGCTAGAAACAACCTCCCCATCATGTTAAGGACCCTTCAAACCTCCAGATATGAGATCACTGATGTGCTAGAAAAGGATTACATTCTTTATTTTCACCATTATATGTGGGCTACTCATATTTGATTGAAGGATGGACATATCACTTATCAAGGATATGGGTGTCACATTCAGACCATCAAGATGCTCTATTTCCATCTCAACCTAGAAACTTTCTTCATGGTTCGGTATCCAAAACAGGAAAATCATAGAAACAATTTGCAACACGCTTGATTCCATTACAACATGACACTTTAGAAGATGATCTCCAAAGCCACATCATGCATCCGAATTCGTGGATGGGGACAGTATGGAGAATTACACTTCAATGCACCTCTAAAATAGCAGTGACACTAAGACATGGAATCTTGAAATGTTATTGACTCTGGTGAGTTCATAGGACCAAGAAATTATCGGGCTAGTTGTTCTCTACAACAAAATACCTAGACTACAACAATTCCTAGACATCATAGATAATGAGAGAGGATAACAAACATGAATTCAAACTAGGACCCTCAAGATAATAAAAGGATGTTCTAATCACTGAGATCTATGTTCTGATCACCCTAAAAAACTATCCACAATTGAAAATCCACATCATGGGCTTCCATCGCACCCATCTCTCTTACAATCACAACTACACCGCATCAGGAAGACTTTAGTAGGAGCAACCATAGTGGCTGTCCAAGAACAAACTTGGACCCCTAAACCAGGAGAACATTTTCCACTACCTCCACACATCAGGTCATCAGTTTCCAAGAAACATCAGGACGTTCTTGCAACAATCCTAGAAAATCCCTAGACAAAAGTGTTGGGCACATTTATATCTCAATCACCATCTCAAAAATCATTATCCCATGGAAAGGGATGGGAGACATCAGCTATAATTTCAGGTCATCTCAACCCCATTGAGCTGTGGAAAGATACATCTTCATGTCTAATGACATCCCTAGATAAACCTCATCCCATAGGGATTGGGGAATTTTTACCATCATTGGAACCATATAGGGAATCAGTATTCTCTAGGTTGGGAGAATGAGATCAATAGTCAGCACCCCACTAGTTCTTCTTACCATAAGAAAAAACTTTGTTGGTTGGAGCTCATTTGGAAACCCCGACAATAAATTGCCTCAAGGTAACCCTTAATATACCAAGAGTAGAAGAGTATACATTGAAAGCAATATGGTCTCGTCAGGGTCACAAGCCCAAATGTCCCAATAAGGCCAAGGGTTCAAATAACGATTCTAATGGAAGCCTTATAGAAATCCAAATGAAAATTAATAGAAAAACAACAGTTTCTCGATATGCCTCTATGCACATCATCATTGTTAACATGGAAAATTGGATCAATATATGGATGTAGAGGGTCCCAATAGGGAAGACATAACAAAAGAGGTGGGTGGTTTGGATTCACTAAATGAGGTTGTGCGCACCCAGAATCAATAAAGGCTCCAGAATTTGGTTCCACCAAATAATGAGTTGCCACCTCCTTAGTGGAATGTCTCTAAATATAAAGGGATAGAAGACCCCAAAGATAGAACCCATGTGAAAGGGACCTTACATAACACATAAAGATTATCATAATGGAGCCTATTCATCATCCACCATGGATGGGGTGCATGCCACACCACTGACGAATGTGATATTTCTCAAGAAATAAATTCCATAATATCCAATAATAGGGAATCCACTATGGTGTATGTCCCTTAATCATCCTTTCCATGTGAAATTAAACTGCATGTAATGTCTTTCACATGATAATAAACCATACATGAGTGTCCTCACTTCCTGATATTACACTACACGGTCTCTCAGAACTACATGTAGATTGATTCCCATTTTCAATGAGATACATAGGGTTGCCTTGATCTAATATCTTGTCCTATCCTCCAAAAAATATAAATACTCATATTTTATCCTCCATTCCACTAAACACAGGTAGGTACCCTTGTGAGTCCCTATTTCTCACACTAAACATAGATCACGCGAGATTAGGAATTCCTATAAGGGTTTCTCCACACATAATAGTGAATAAAGGATCGAGATGAGTTCATTATTATCCTAAATACAAGGAGTTAATGGGTATGCAATTATTCCTCACCAAATGATATTAAACATCTTGGTTGATGTCCCCTACATGACATGAAACTATATGAGAGGAACACCATTGCTTGTGTTAGTATCCTACCATACCAGCATCCCAAGAACTACATATGGCTATATTCCTATCATCATGGGATACATAGTGATTCCAAAACCCCTATTTATTGGCCCAACTATATGATTATTTTCCTTTCACATTGGGTGATCCAATGTCCTTATCGAAAGTCATTAAACTACATGGCTAATTTCTATACCACACGACTTAAAACTACATAGACCATGACATCCATCTCCACTCTTGTAGGGTGACACAGGTCCTTACTGTATGACATTAAACTGTAAGGAAATTTGTCATTTCCGCATGACATTAAATTGTACAGTGCATCTATAACAACATGTGGCTTGATTCCCACCCTTACAAGATATGTAGTAATGATCAGACGTTTAATCCTCAGGTCTAACCCCAGGTACCATAAAACCTGCCTCTATTTTGGCCTCTTGAACTCTTTCAGAGATGTATGGAATGGTGTAGGTCTCTTTGGTCTTCATTCATGATAGGTTTTCTTTATCAAACCATTCACATCCCCTTTGGGACCTCATTCACCCCACCTTCATCCAAACCTCTTGACGTTAAACTGTATGGAATTCTATGAACTACATGTAGCTTGATTCTCAATCCCATGAGATACATAGTGATGCCTAGATATCCAATACTACGCCCTGCTACAACTATCAACATGGGATAATTCCCACCTCTATATAAAGGCCAGACCTGCATAGAGTACATCCTTTTACAAGAAATATGTGGACATTGATTTCAATCCATCTTAGATATGTTAAAAACCTCCCCGAGATTCAAGACCAATGTTTCATAAACATTATCTATTCTGTAATCTTCATGTCAATTCTCCTTTGTCCTCGTTGCATGATGTTGAACTGCATGGAATATCTATTTCCTCATCGCAAGACGTTAAACTGCATATAATTATAAGAACTATGTATTTCTTGGTTCCTATCATCATAGGATACATAGTGATGCCTAGACCCCTAATTCTTACCCCAACCATAGGATTGTCTTCCTTTAATGATGGGTGATCCTTCATCCTTACTGTACAACGTTAAACTATATGGTAATACATCTTGATCGCATAAAGATATCAGAACTATGTATGGATTGATTTCATCATCATGAGATACGTAGTGATTCCCATACATTTTTTCTTCAGTTTTATCCATTAGTATAACCTCCTTTGGCCCCATTGGATTGAGTTATCTTAGAAAGATGTGTGGTGTGGATGAGACCTCTTTGGTATTGATTCATGTTAGGTAACATCATGTAACCACATTGTGCATATCCATCAAGGACTCCATCATACTGTCTAAATAGCGTGACCCTAAACTATACAAATATGTCCCTATGCCATGAAATTAAATAGTGTTTCATCGTCCTTACCACATGACGTCAAACTGCATGGAAGTAAGTACTTTTTACATGACATTAAACTGCAATGTCCATCAAGAACTACATGTGGCTTGATTCTCACTCCCATGAGATACATAGTGATGCCCAAGTAATCATCCTTGGGCCCAGCCATAGCATTTTCACCATTCATGTTGGATCTCATGTCCTTACTGCATGACATTAAACTACATAGAGATGATTGTCCCCATCATTTCATGATGGGTCACCTTCATCCTTACCACATGATGTTAAACTGAATGGAATATTCCAAGAACTATGTGTGGCTTCATTATCATTCCTATGTGATACGTAGTGATTCCCAGGTCATCATATTTGTGACTAGTCAAAACATTAACATCTTTAACATCAGTTCTCGCCTCCTAATCGCATAATGTTAAACTACATATAAGAGTCCACACCGCAAGACGTTAAAATGCAAGGAAGTTCATCCTTACCACATTATTTTAAACTATATAGAAGAATGTCCCCACTATATAGTGATAAAAAAATAGGTAATAATCCATCACCCCTCTTTATTAAAGGACCATAAGAGACTTACTCAGGCCAGCCAGAGAACAGAGTGTTTCCATCATCTTTTTAGTGGTATACCCTCCTTGGATTTTACACTTTCGACTGACCACACATCATGAATTGGGGTGTCTTGAATCATCATAGCCTTCCATATCCCTTATTAAGGATATTTAGATTTAAGGGACCTTTTCTTGACTATGAATACATGCCCATGGATCCTGTATATGAACCTATTTTTGTCAAGTAAATGTACCACTCTAAAAAAGGAAATTCCGATCCTTGTAAGAATTGGCATCATCACGACATCACTCAACATCTGAGTATGTCTAAACCACTCCTGGTATGAATTTCCCATAACACTCTTCTAACTTGAACACCATGGATTTCTATTTATAGTCTCCATATCATACTATCAAACAAGATTTGATATCCTCTACACGGAATCTCCATGTTTTGTACATATTCTCAGAGATGGAAAGGCATTTTTCATTCTTAAACATTTTGTTGGACCATACCTTGTGATTTGAAACCGTGATGAATAGGGCTCGAGCTATTCGATTAAGAGTTAGGTTTCACTATAATGCTATGAACCTTCTTTGATATCCTTCCTTCCATACCCAACTTCATCATCTTGATGTTTGAGCCTTAATAAATATTTCATATCCCCGGGAAAGGAAAAGAGATCTCTCCACTTGGCCATGCTATTGATGCAATGGATCAAACCCACCGACCAGAAACATCTTGGATTGGAATAAAGGGCCTCCTAATCCTTTTGAGCCTCAAAAACATCATATCAGAACCTGAAACCCCATAGTGTTATGGGAGATACCCGACATGTCTACCCTATTCCATATTACTAAGCCTAAAATTTTGTATTATAACTTATCTCACCCACATTCCAACTATACAAGAAAACCTAGATACCCTAGTATTTTTTCATCAACCATATTCACCCCATTAAATCATATATATCCCTTGTAATGGAGTGGATATTATATTTTATTTTCCATGGTTTTGATGCATAATGTATTTAACTCACCAGTTAAAATAATACCCCCTTTAGATAAAATGAACTCATATCCTCATGAGACATGTAAGTACCATGGGAGAACTCAACACCCCATAGTGTTTTTAGTCATTTATAGACTTCCATATGCATATTTTATGAAGTTTTGTGATAAAATACCCTAAACTAATAAACAAAAGGTCCAAGCTAAAAGACCCTAAATTAAAGCAATAGAAGGTCTGAGCTAAAAGACCCTAAACTAAAGGAATACAGGGTCTGAACTAAAAGACCCTAAAATAAAGTAATAGAAGGTCTAAGATAAAATATTTTAAACTAATTCAATATAAGTTATGAGCTAAAGGACCCTTAACTTACTAAATGGAAGTTTCGAGATAAAAGAACCTAATCTAATGCAACATAAGGTCCGAGATAAACGACCATAAACTAAAGTAATAGAAGGTCCAACCTAATAGACCCTAAGATAATGGAACAGAAGGTCCATGATAAAATAACCTAAACTAAAGAAATGGATGGTTTGAGCTAAAAGAACCTAATCTAATGTAACAGAAGATTTGAGTTAAAAGAACCTAAACTAATGCAACAGATGGTCAGAGCTAAAAGACCCTAAACTAAAGCAACAGATGGTCTGAGCTAAAATACCCTAAACTAAATTAATAGAAGGTACAAACCAAAAACCCTAAACTAAAGCAATATAAGGTCTAAGATAATAAACCCTAATGTAAATAAATAGATGGTTTGAGCTAAAAGAACAAAAAATAATGATATATTAGTTCTGAGCTAAAAGTCCCTAATATAAAGAAACAAAATGTATGAGATTAAAGACATTAATCTAAAACATGTGATAGATTTCATTGATCCTCTTATATGACCCTATCATGCCCAAGATACTCCCTTAAAACATTAAAATCACTCATCCTTTAGGATATATCTCTTGCTCTAATGATTTCCCCACACATCAAACATTCACACTCATATATCACAATGTATGATATAGGCCCTCACAACAATTCCTAATAAAAAAATTGTAAATAATCATATGAAGAAGATGATTGGATAGAAAACAAAACTCATCTATTCATAGTATGGAAAAGAGGGAGGAATATCTACATTTTGGAGTCCCTCCAAAAATTTAAAAAAAGGAGTGTGGTGAAAAGTGTGGTTTCCAATGCAAAAAACTAAATTATGGAAAAATGATAAGCAGCACTAGAAAGATCGACAAGGATTTGGTAGGATGCGTCAATTGAGAATTGAAGTGTCTCCCTCCCCACTTCCTCTACCTCTAATGCAAGATAAAGAACTTTAACTATAGTTTTCATCAACATAACTATCCTTTGAATAGTGTCAAAGGAAGCGATGATGTTTAATGATTATACTTTAACTGAGCAATCATATCTCCATGCCTCCATATCTACATCATCCAATTGTCCATCTGGGCTTACATTCTTGGTGACAACTGATGAACCTTATCTAATTCTTTTTTTTGCCTCTTTAAATTGTTGGGTGAGGGAGGCCCCATTCATAAAATCATGCAAGCTCCTATCTTGTGCTGCCAATTCTATCCGGTTTAGAATGATCCATTGCATAACTTCGACTACTAGCTGCCAATAAAAATTCCCTTCCCCTAGATCATGGAATTGTTGAAGAAGCCTCTCCCATTGATGATAAAATGTCTCTAGAGGGGTTTCAGTAATCAAAGACTAGATATGCTCCCTGACCATCTTATGGTGTGACTGAGCCTCAGCCGTCGACAATGTAGGTAGGGCAGAAGGATCCTAACCAGTTGAATCAATGATGAAATATGAGAGGAGGCCCCAAAATCCCCCATTCAACATGAGAATCATTAGTATCGAATATGGGAGAACTTATTTCATCAGCAGAATATGGTCCACTATCTGAATAGCTTTCATTTGAGTGAGGTTATTTTTGGGAAACCTTCCCAAGTCCACAATGGGATACATTGATTCCAAGGATATAGGAGTCCGCAATGCAAGAGTCTCATCAAATGAAAGACCAGTATTCCCTATACACAATTGGGATATGTTTTCATCCAAGCCCAAGAATAATCTTGGGTGAGGAACGAAGGACCATAAGCAGGAAAAAATATAATTATAGCACGTGTGTATTCATAGGATTGAATCTTCCAAAATTGTCAGATGATGGAAGGATGTCATTCCCCATGAACACTAGACAAGAGAATGGGGGAGAAGCTTTTCACATAGCCAAATAATCGAGAAAACTAATTTGGTGAGTACAGTTCACATATAATAAGCTTATCTAACATGGCTGTAAGGACCCCATCCTGAAGGGAAACTATATAATATCCCTCATCGAGAGAGCCACTGCCATCGTCAATGATTGAACTATCTGATATACGAAGGCTATAGAATAAAAAATTGTTAGATCAGCACGATGCGCCTTTAACCTATTTAGGGGTTAGGGACACAAGCCCAACTCTAGAGATGTACAACAGTATGGGGAAGGATATGGGGTCCCGAATCTATTATGTATTGTAATACTAATAGCAAAAAAAGGTGATCCCCTATCCAACCAAATTGGAACTGAAGGGTACTTCGAATTCTATAGGGGGTGTTGCCTTGCTGGATATGGACCATGATCTAGAAATGTCGTGCAAGGACAGGTACCACCAGGTTGATATGTTTCCCCTATTTGAGTCATTACTCCACCACCAGGGTGATAATGTGGATTCTAGAGTGAGCATCTCCAGCTGGGAAGATCCACCCATTTAGAAACATAACTAGAACTCCTGATTGCCTAAGGTTTGGAGAAACCTCTATATTCACTTGATAGCCCCAAAAAGTATGATACCCAACTTCCAAAATGGCTCAATATGATATAGAATCATCGTGAACTTATTGGGAGGGACACAAAAGAGATAAATGATTCTTGGTTTGACCCCACTACTACACAAAAATGTTTTGATCAAGTTAGTGAAGTTAATAAGCGAGGGCACTGTCTGCTCCCTCCAAGTTTCTTCCTCATAAAAAATCACCCCTTTCACTAAATATATATTTTATATAGTATTATCCCAAAAAAAATTAGTAGGGATGAACTCTTCAAACATATCTCTAAGAGAAGGTATATTTCCCAACTGATGGATATCCCATAGACTAATGCCCACCTCTCCATGGGGAGGGTGGAATGTATTGGTCCCAAGGCACCAGTGGCTGAAAATTTTTCAAAGGCAGTCTAGATATAGGTAGATGAAAAATGATATTTCTATATGGATTAATTAAGATGAACCATGTATAGATCATCGTAAAATTATAGACATCTTTTTCTAACCAAGGATGGTCATGCCCATTCATCGAAGAAGTTTCCATCGGGTTAACGGTCCCACTATGAGAACCTCCCACCTCCAAGATCATTTAAGGAAGAGAAAAATATGCTTGAATATATCTAAGAGATAGGCTTTTGGGTTAGATCATAGCTATCTTGGACCAAGGGGGAGTTATCCAACATGAAGAATAATCCCTGAGGTTGGGCTGTTTCCAGCTGATCGTCCTTAGTAATCATCATCTAATGACAGTAGGAGGAACTAAAAAACTAATGAGACGATAGATTGAAGCCCAATGAAGGAATATCATCATATTTCACTAGAACAAAATCATAAAATAAAAGTCGGTTAAATATGGGATAATCTTGGATGTCGGGTGAAAGGAACTTCCACAAAATCTCGATATCAGTATGCACACGATAGCGGGGATCGACACTACGATTCCTAGAAAGCATGGAGCTTTGATTAGTTGTGGCTGAGGAACCATGATGGGTTCCAAAATCCATCCAAAAATTAGTAAGTGGCACATGTATTATGAAGGAATATAATTTTGGGAAAAAGATAAAGGCATGAGATTGCCCGAATAGCATCATGGGCATCGCATGACCTAGCCAAGGGTCTGTGAGCCAAATCAAGAACCTAGTGAAATACATGGTCTCTAGAAAAACTCGTTGGGTGCATAACACCTATGCGAACCCAAGTGCATCGCATGACCTCTTTGGAGGCCTGTGGTCACATGAACTGGAGAAGATCATGTGAAATTAATCGAGAGGTAGAGCCAATGAATCTATTAAATCCCTTATGAAAATCGCATAATTTTATGAAATTACTGAAGTTTAGTCCATGGTCGAGACTAATGAGTGTTTGATAAGAAAAAAAATATTGTATAAGAGTAGGGATCGTGATCAGGATTCAGGATCGAGACTCGTGATCAGGACTCATGGTTCATACTTGTGGGAAGGACCTGAAATCAGGGTTCACAGAGAGGTCTTGGGACAAGGTAGAAGCGGGAGCGCTCTAGAGAAGGAGGACAGTGGAATGAAATGTTCTCCAAACCCACCTATATATTGGTGGTTTCCAAAGTACCAATGGTCTCCCAATAGACCGAATTTCAATAAGGGGCATAGGTTCACGACAACATAAATAAATCTGGTGGGCATTTAGTTTTCCTCAAGACGGATTCCTTATCCCCTCGAACATAACTTCTAATGGTGGGAATTTGTTGATTCCCACCATATAGGCATAAAAACCCAAAAATGAAGAAACAACTGAATGTTGATATTATTTTCCCCATGAGATCATGGAAGTAGACGACGGTTAAAGACTCACAAATGAATGACCACTATAAGGTCATGTGAAGTATTCATGCAAGATTCCTAACCCACAAAAAAATATTGCAGAGCCCTCCTCAACGAGCACCCTTATTCACCCAGGGATGAATGGTGACTGTAGGACATGTATCACTCAGGCTGTGAGGTTTTTCGTTGGAACTACCTAAAAAACCATCCTGATTCCATCGAAAATCAAAGGATGAAATATTTCAAAGAGGCGACACAAGGTGGTCACACAATTCTTGCACCAGATCATCATCAGGAAGAATAAAATCCGTATATGATATCCCATCCATATCACAAGACCGCTACGCATTCATCAAAAATAATGAAGGAGAGAACTAAGAGTATGTGAGAGGGGAATGCGGTCGTTGAAGGACATGTGGTGTGCCCCTAAAAACATGTGATGCACCATGACCTGTTTGGTGGGACCCATGAAACCCCTTTGGCTAGTCATTCATGCCCCAGAGAAACTACTGGACAATTATGAGGTGCTCTAAGGGAAGACGCAAGGTTTTGTCTACAATATATCTGTAGTCTCATATGATCCACACTAGTCATACAAGAAACCACTATAAAATCAAGTAAAAATCATAGATATTATTAATGGAAACTCACATCCCTTCCAACCCTTGTCATATAAAACAAAGGGGATCAAAAGGGAGGATGTGAGTGGTGTCTGCAGTCGCTAAAGGACATGTGAAACACACCTTGAGTGATCCACAAGACACTGTGGAACATTGGTATCATGATTGCCTCACCTTAAAAAGTCCCATTGTCTTGTCAACCTTGCCACTTATAATCCCACACGTGCATCCTGAAAACTCCATGATGCTCAAAAGAGATAGAAAAACATGTCCAATGCATTATTTCATGATATCAATATGCCTTATTTTGGTCAAGTTAAACATCACCCAAAAATCATGAATAAAACCCAAACATTGATCATGAAACCCTACATAACCAACACCTCTGTAAAATAAAACAATGGAGATAGGAAAAGCAGAAGCGAGCGGGGTCCGTGATCGCTAAAAGACATATGGCACACCCATGATGACCCACACATCACCATGACTCCAAGGTGACATGCCTGACTCACCTCGCAGAAGCCCTTTGGCTTGATTACTTGTTCACAAAAATCTCACATACCACATGACCCATAATGTTCAAGCAACTCACCACCAAAAAAAGTTGAAATACCCCCAACACCATACGTACAATCTCACGTGAATCCAAACCTTATTCACATAATGCAATGGAGATGGGAATGGGGAAGGTGAACATGGGTTGTTGTAGCTGAAGGGCATGTGATGCACCAAGTGCACCCTCAACATGGTTCCATGAGACCCCAAGGCAAGCCATCCAAGGACTCCAAAATTCCATCCAATAGTCATTTGGATTTAGTAAATACCCTTGTATATGTCGACATGTTGAAATGGAATTCCTTTGAAGTGAAAGTCCCCAATAGTTGGAAATAATCCGATAAAGAATGGATGGAATGTAGCACATGAAAACCAAGAGGCACCATTGATGTGGTCCATCAGAGAGACTCACAAAACAATGTAACACGAGACCCTACATGGACTCAATCCTGAACTTGCACAAACTTGTGAGTATGCGGATGGCTATACCTATAAATTCCCAAATTCAACTCAGAAAAATGGATTGGTGGGTTGGTTAATTGGTTGGAGGATCAAACCATATATGTTCATACCCATACCACCACAGTGCACATCAGAGCTTAGACTTCGGGCTCCTGTGCACATCAGATAACATGACTAGTGGACATTCCACTAGGTAATACACTGGTGGACCACCAAAAAAATAATGTGCCATGCATTAAGCCCTCCGTGTGATCAATAAAAGATCACATGGAGGGAATCTGGAATGAAATGTGAAAACCATATCACATGTACTCTAGATCGTGAGAGAGTCAAATAAACTAACCTTGAACCAAACCATTGCACTTGAAACACTAAGGTAGAAAAAACTAGGATTCAAAGTGGATAACCGAAGTGGAATACATGATCATAGACCTCCTCGTGGTTCGCATGTGTCAATCAAGAATATATTGTGATACCAAGTCATGAAACCTAGACCACACAACATCCCTATGACATGTCATCTAGGATATACAGAATGCTCCGTAAATATTGGGACAAGTATTGTGGACCCTTCACAAAAACCACTTGGATCCTTTGAACCCACTAGGTTTTCACCCCGGACTATAGGTCTATTTAAGATGCACTGCCTGACTCATAGAGTGCTGATAACTCCTATTAGACGAGTCTCTTCAACACATCTGGACATGAAAAACAATCTCTCACAGCATACCCTCTGTACATGTCAGCCTAGTCCCATAATTTCATCCCGAGGTGTCATCCCAGACATGTGACACCCTTTGATCATGCTACCATGAATCTCGTGACACCCTCTATATGTGTTGAGCCAACCCACATGATAACCTCTAGGGTATTTTGATAGGACCATGTGACACCTTTCAGATAAGAAGACCTATTCACCAGGGCAGCCTCAGCATGTAATCCCCCACATCTCTAAGAGAACTAAGAGGACTATGATTCCCACCATAAATGGGATACATAGGTCACCTTCATAAAGGCATGATATCAATATCAAACTCTCTAAGGACTATCCCAATATATAGATCCCATATCCACAAGCCATGAGGCTAATCATGCACTCCCCCTAGTTTCTCATAATGATCATGGCTCACAAGGGTTTAGGGTGAATCAATAAAAATCTAATTAGGCATTAAATACACATTCACTATGGAAACCACAATGTGTATGACCCAACATTGACTGAACTATAATTACACTAATTCCTTCCATAACCAGGATACATAGGATGTATCTTCTACACTCAAGATCAAGAATTTGGTGTCTTGACAACCCTATATCAGCCCATACATCATAAATTTAAATGACATAGATCAACTGAACTATGTGGGTTTTGTTTCCTGTAATAACTAGGATACATAGGATTCATCATAGTGGCCCAATACTGTCCTTATAATATCAATTGCCTCCATAAAATGGTACATGGCATGAAGAACATGGTCATATGGTTTTAGTATATAAGAAACCACACATTATTAGAAAATGATTAAGAACCTTGTATACATACATATGGGTTCACAAAATAGATCCCAGTCTTCCACACATAAAGTAGAGTTATCTCATAGCCTTTTTGTAAGGATAACTACTCTTACATATGAATTAAGAATAGATTCACAAACATGTCTTAAATCTATAATAGAGTCCAAATCTATTCAAAAATTCCCCGCAAAAGGGTGTGATGAGCCCGACCTCCCATCCTATTGACCAAAAAGATTCCCCAAGAGTTGCTGGGTTGGAAAACCTAGATGACTGTCAGCCTTCAAAAAGCAGATCCATTCCCATCTATAGATGGGGGTACCATTAATAGTTTCAGGTAAATGTGACAATGGTAATTCAATGAGCAGAATCTATTCCATGCCACTAAATCCCTATGAAACAACCATGTTGAGATTTTCTCTTTGGATCATCTTGAGTATGAAATTTAAGAGTTTTCCCTTGACTTACCCTTCATGTAGTTTCATGACCTAAGATCAGAACCATGACATTCTATGTTGAGTATTGTCTATTTCTGGGGTTTTTCTCCTATTTCTAGTAGAGTACATTGCCTTAGTGATCTGGTATAGTGATCATTTTTATAATTATTGAGTATTTTATCTCTAATTTTTTTAAGATAGTCATTTGTGGTTGGTGGGACCACACACCATCCTCTTTAATTAGTATAATCATGCATATTTGGTGAGGATAATTATTTTGGGTGTGAATATCTAATATCTCATAATTTTTGATTTATTAAAATTGGTGGGAAGACTTTTTTACATCTCTAATAGTTTTATTATTTTAGTTGGAATTATCATCCATAATTCATTTGTATGGTATGTTTCATTACTTGTAGAACATATGACCTTGGAATTTCTAAATGTTTTTTTATTTTTACATTGTTGGTCTAGATCGAGACTCATGAAGCACTTTTGAGTTGTGATATGTGTGAATGTTGGAGCCCTAAAATTTTAGACAGATTAAAAGAGTTGTTGTCTCAACATGTTGTTTTCTAATGAATATACTATTATGATTACTAGAAATTTAGTTATTAGTAAATCAAAAATGGTTTCTGAAATGGTTCTCATAGGGAATGGGCTATATTTTTCCGGTGTTCTTAACTCATGTATGGGATGTTTTAATTTTATTTGAGAACCTTATATTAGTGATTTGGTTTTGAAATGTCCCATAACTTTTGTTTTTTAATTATTTTTTAGATAAATAAATTAAAAATATGGGGAGAAAGGATACACCCAAAAAGTTAAATTTTCTTATTTATTTTTATTAGGGTGTTTTCCCCCTTGATTTGTGGGTGTCTTGTTTTGGTTAATGGTTTTGGAATCCAGTAGTAGAAACCATGCAACATCTATAGTTTTGGAAAGTGGTGGACACATAGTTACTGCATGGTTTGGTAAACAATGGGAGTAAACCATGACACCTACTTGGTTTTGGAAATTTTTAACATTTCTAGTTATTTTTATTTGAGGATTATCCCTTAATCCTACACCACTCAAACACTTGATCTATGGAAACTCCAAAGATACTTTATCCCTTATCAAATAACATACATAGTTTATTTATGGTGGATTTCTAGTTCATTATTACTTGGATAAAAAGTTAAGGGATTCTCTTTACTTCTCTACATGGTTTCTCCCCTTTTCACTGATATTAACTAACCTTAGTGGCCATGTCGGTTTATTTCTATATCTATAGTAAACTATATTTTTATGGTTATGAATTATAATAGTTTTGAGTAATCTATTACAACCCAAATCTTATAGATTTTTTCAATGTTGGAATAGTATTTCCATTTGAGGTAGGTGATTCCCTTCAGATTCCTTTTCTAAAGTATTTTCCAGGATTCTTAATTATTAAAATGTACTTTTGAACTAAAGTAATGTATTATATTAAATCTAGATACATTTTTTAAAGTTTTTACATAAATCATTGTGGTTTTAATTTTAAAAAAATGGTTGAATTTCATGGTTAATTAGAACTATAAATTCAAATGGTATTTCATAAATTATATGTGTTTGATAAAATTTAATTGATGGTCCTCTCCTTCAAAAAAGGATTTTTCATCGGGTTTTCATAAATGATTGATTTTAAAATGGGGGGTTTCCTTATTTTAAAGGGTGTTTATTTTTTTAAGGGTTATATTTGATTTTAAAAGGTGTTTAATTATCTTAAGGGTAGTTCCTTTTTTAGGGGGTTTCCTTTTTTTTTAAAGGGGGTTTACATTTTTCGAAAGGGGGTTTAATAATTGATATGATTTGTAGTGATTTTCTATAAGTTATTAAGACTATGATTTGTTGTTATTGTGTATGCATTTGGATTTACTCTATGTTTTCAAAGATGGTTTTAAAATAGGATTTACAAAGGGTTAGTTCTTGGTTTCAAGGTAATGTGTTTAATGGAACCTTGTGTGTAAGATTGATTTAATTAATTGATGTTTACACCCTAGTTGAGCCCAATTGACACTCATTGTTTAATAATGATAGATTGTATTCATTATTTAAAAATTTTGATTAATTATTATGTGCTTAGGGGGTGATTATTATATAAAGGTGGTTTGTTAGAGGTGGGGTGTATATGATTGATGAATTTCATTTCCTTTGGTATATATGGTTGTCATGTGATTAATGATGGCTTGATAGTGGCCCAACATCATTATATATTCTATGAGGATATCTAAGATACTAATTGGAGAGATCTATGGATGTTTCCTTGCTCAATATGAGTTATTAAATTTCTAGTAATCCTTTAATAAATGTTATGACATGGATAAGGGATATGTCACAACTTATTGAGAGAAATTCAGGTGATGTGTTGTTTGACTATCTAGCTTCGAAAGTTAGTTTCACCTATGCACATCGAGTATTATCCCATTAGTCCCTATAGTATTACCTCATGATATGTATCCTAGGTTATGACTCTATACTGATTATTGGAATGTATTTATTATTTATTATATATACCTTTCTTTATTATATTGGTTAGTTTTGATACTACCTTTTTTTCTTCATCCATTTATTTTTATTATTTATAAAATTCCATATAAGTTCTTTTTTATTATACGTTCCCTTGGATATTTAACCTCATTTGATAAGTTTGTGTGTAAATGATTTAAATGGGAAAAGAAAGGTTATCATAAATATATGCCCTTATTAAATGTTTTTTAAAATGTTTTAAATCTATGTGAAGGGTTTTTTCAAAATAGATGTTTTAAATGAAATGGTATAGTTCATATTGGTTACATTGAATGTTTGACTTTTTATTTTAAATAGGAGACGTTTTAAAGGTAAATTGTAGGTTTTTTAAATGAAATTACCTTAGTGAGGCCTCTTTGGGGCATGCTTTATAAAGGTTGTTTTTTAAAATAATACATGAGGTGTTATTTTTTTACTACTGAAATATGTAAATTAAATGAATAAAATGAATTTATACCACTTATATTTTTAACTATAATTCTTTGTTTCATTTCTAAAATTGGTTAAATGGACTCATTGAGGTATCCTACGAGGTGTTGGATCACACATGATATATTAACATTGGCAGTTATGTAGCATTAATGTATTTTGCATTTATTTGTGTTTGGGATTTAAGGTTTGATTTCTTACTTCTCTCCTTTGGAACTGAGTGTTGGTTGGTAATGGTGGCATATTGAGAGTCGCATGGTGATTTTGGGGGTTTTCTTCAAAGTCAATCCAATAATTTGGGTCATGTGGGGTATAGGCCTCTCTAGCATCCTGCTTTTTAGGTCTGTTCCATGTTGTTGATTATAAAATTATTGTATGAAATGATTTCATTTATGTGGAAAATATCTTCTGGAAAAAGTGCTGGTACCATTTACTCTTGTTCCATGTTTGGATATTCTAATTTTATAACTACTTATTTACATTAGAATGGATGCTTAATGCATAGAGATCCCTTGTCAGATTCTTGGTTGGAACTCAATATTTATCTTTGTTTTTCTTGAGTATGAAATCATTCCCCCATATTAAATTTTGATACAATAACTCTAGTTACCATCTTGGGGAGATCAGTAAATTGCCTCAGGCATTATGGAAAGTGGTCTAGGTGACCTATGAGGTCTACCCTATCAAGTTCATTAAACAACATCTATGTTAAAAAGAACCACCAAATATACAAAAAAATATCATGAAATCATAGTTTAATGTTAATAGAATATCTATATACTATAACCTAGACAGTCATTGAGAAACCACTATATTAAAATGAAACACCATCTCAATCTCCACTAACTAAAAAATCACATTCCAATGTATACTTAAATATTTCATTAGTGTATCAGTATAAAATGTCAAAGAGACCAATATTACCTATCATAATACTTCTTTTAACTTATATAACACACCATAATACCATAACATAAATTATTGGGGGAATTTTGGGCCTCTACATTAAATACCACTCAAACATTTTTCATTCTCAAGAATCAAAATAAAACCCAAAAAGGAATCAAATAAACCTCAAACAAATGTCCACATAGAGATACTTATCAATCATTAATATTGTCATAACAAATGTAGAAACATGGTATAATAGATAGATGAACACTTCAAAAATATCAGTATAATAAAAATCTCAATATCACAAAAAATAAGGTTTTAATCATTTGGGATACACAACATGCATATGAAAATCAAAATCCCAAGTACACTCCTCCAATCCATTTCTCCTCTATATGAAACAAAATAAAGGAATAATGATGACATGTAGTTCCTTATCCTGATTATCCTAAATCTCTAACAACCAATCCAAAAAACATAACATAACACTCAATATCAGAACATCCCCATTTAATTAAATTGAATTCATCATGAGGATATCTATGAAGCTGTGATACATGGAAAATGTTATCAACCCAACCATTCTATGGAGGAATACCAAACAAATAAATCACATTAGCAACATACTATAATATATTTAATGATTAGACAAACAATGTTTATATTTAGCAAACTTAACTGATCCTATGTTATCCATGAGAAGGAGAAACTCTTTGAAACATATTAGCACCTACTGTGAACTCTAGAGGCATCCTTCTCTTCTAATCATAAGACTTTTTATGGTAGTTAGGATTTTTAATCCATTAAAAATTTACCTACAACTTCTCTACTAAAATTATCACCATATTAAGTTCAAGTACTACATAATCCAAAACCTCATTGCATAAAAATACAAATTAATAGTATTTCTCATACGAAACCTCAAATAGCATTATCCTAATGATTGGGTAAAAATATTGTTATATAAAAATTAAAAAAATGGTAAATTATTTTTCCATTAACCTTAAAAATATAAAATAAAAACATGAAACATGTCATCGATTCTTTTAAAGTTACACATAGTCTGATCAACTGTCTAAGGATGAAATATAGTGATTAGGCACAACAACGTATCAAAATCAAAATAAAAAATATTCTGTACGTTCATAATAAAATTAAAAACAAAATCAAATATAATTTTCCATGGAACCCCATGATGTTTCATAAAATCATCCATTTATATCTTTACCGAATAATCAACCACACTATATTCTTTAATAAATAATAAATGTGATTAATTCAACAATCAATACACAGTGACCCAAATTCCATCTCATCCTCTTAGAGATCGAAGAAACTCAATAACAAAATTAGATTAAAATGTCAACACTATTTCACCAAATGATCTCTAATGGTTATAAAATACCTATATAAACTCAATTATTGGATTTCACTTACTAAAAAATAATAATAAATAGGGATATATAATTTTCCACAAACATATTCATCTTTGGTTACTAGAACTTTTCATTCAAAGTATTATACATCTTAGAAACACCATGATACACTGCCAAAGGAAGGAAATGAAACACGTGAATAAATACCAATTACTCTAGTGAAACAAAGTTTTTTCCTAAAATAACTCCTAATGTTGACCATCCTCTAACCAGTCCTCAAGATCATCCCAATAGACACTATGATCATGCCACACCCACACCTTAGGATCTCCCCACTAAGAATTCTATACCTGTCATATCAAGGAATATTTTAATGGTATTTAGTACAAGAAAATTTCAAGACTTAATTCCTCTATATTTGTTGGTAAATTCACAAGATCATCTATCCTTATCAACTCATATAGATCTTCTTGAGCAATATCAACACATTCTACACTACCAAGTGAATCATCTATAACAAGAGTATAAAAAATATCAAGGTAAAAATACAATAATAACTACACCCATGTCTATAAATGATAATTAAAATTCAATTTAGATATGGTATAATTTAGGATATTATGATAATTTAAGAATTATAATGATATCAAATAAGGTAATATTGTTATAGCCTTAGAGTGAACACTATTGTATCAAGTTCAGGGTATTGGGTGACATAATTATACTTGTGAGGAAATAATTATTAATAACTATAGGATATAAATCCCTCATATCACATCCAAAATAGAACAATATAGGAATAGAAACATAAAAAGGACCTTCAATATAACTCTTTCTTTAAAAAAATAGAGAAAAAAATCACTTATTTTCCTTTTTTTGATACTTGAAAATCATTAAACAACGATCAATACATAAACAGTCACAGTCCTTCTGGGTCAAAGTAATCAAAGGATCTATATTATTGGAGAAATAAAAATCCTCTTCTAAAATAATACAAAACCATTAACAATATGAACCTATAAAATATTTGTGGAATCTAAAAACTAAAAAATAGTTTTAATCTTAAAAGGATCAATTTTTAAACCCTTATGAGAAATGATATTTCCAAGTGAATGTGCTTCATGAATCCACAACATACACATGGATAACTTCTCAAATATTTTATTTTTGTAGGAGGAGTTAAAATATCATCCTTAAATACTCAGTTTGATCTTCCTTTAATCTCAAATACATATAGATTTCATTATTGAACATTTCCAAAAACTAATCTAGAAAATTATGAGACTAAGATTTAATTATTCCTAATAAAATAGTTGAGGATTTTATGATAGAAAAATGTATTCCCATGAAATAAAAGTATCCATTATGACATCTAAAAGTATTATTTTCAACATATTCCCCTATTTCCCCCCATTTTATTAAATTCAAACCGAAGTTAACTCTTTAAGTTCTATATAGATTCTTCCAATGGATTGAATAACTCATAAATACTTTTAATAGAACAATTATTCTTAATTGTTACATGGTTCAAGACTAATTATCCTAATTGTGATCCTCTATGATATGTGAGACCCTTCTATAAGATATTATTGATATTAATTGACATCTATTGTAATTATGAAGGTATTATTTGAGAAGGTGGCATAGAAAAAATATCCAACATACTATAACTCTATCATAAACTCAATATCATCTCTAGGGGGAAGTGTTAATATATTTTTAGTAAAAAAATATCAAAACCTTTCAAAAAACCTATTCTTAATGCAGTAATAATCCCATAATTAACATAAATAACTGAGAAGAATGAAGCCATAAATGCCAAAGATCCAGCAGATCCACCCACAAACAAAAACATTTGTATGATGAAAATACATATCAAATAAAAAACTATCCTCTAGATGAAATAAATAACATCGTATACATAATAAAACCAATCCAAACTAAGGATGACATTATATGGTTGCATCTAAAATATTAAAATATTCTCAATCAAATAGTGTGAACCATCTTTAGCTCACATCCAGAAAACAACTCAAATAATATTGAATAACTTCCAAAAAGAGTAGTCAACCACAAGAGAAACTGAAATTATCTCCAAATTAAGTCCCAATGATTAAACCAAGTCGGGTTTCATCAAGATGTGTTAAGTTCCCAGATAAAAGAAAAAATAGTACAATATGAAATATAAATATATAGTACCAAAAATATTGTATGTTCCCCCAAATATTGGAAACTCTATATAATGCACCTTACCACACATCGATCCTCTACGACATTGTCTTTAGAGATAACTTCTACTTTGTCTAATATCATCCCAAGGTCCACGGGGATACTCAATATGGTGGATTTATCTCCCACATAATCTATATCATCTCTATGGTTCAAAACCTTTAGTACCCTATCTTATCTACCAAAAAAGACATGTAGTAAATTGTTGTAAAGGGTACACAAAATATGGGTTTCCATATCCATATGGACCTCTAAGATATCTCATAAAAACACTATTAATGTCCACCCCTCCCCCCCCCCCACACACAAATATATAAAACAACACTAAATCTTCTAGTATATGTCCAAAATATTGTAGATCATGGAAAATGGTGATGGAAAGATTGATGTAAGCTACCCATTGATAAAAAACATAACTATATAAACAACCATGAACTCCCCTCATGATATATATTGGTGTGCATATATTAATTCTTTGTTTCATTAGAAATTATATAAAAATTCACCCTAATTCAGAAACAAAAGAGGGATAACTAGATAGTAAAGCCCTGAAAATAGAGCCTTATCTAAATTTAATTACCTCAACTAATTGTTAGTGATAAGTTCAAGAGTGTTATGTAGAATATTCATGAATTAATCTTCAAAATAATGAACCATGTGGATCCCCTACCAAAGAGAGAGAAACTACAATTTTCAATATTCTCTCAACATTTAAGAGAAAAAATCATCCTAAAGATGAATCTAGAATTTATGCATATTTTTTTCAAAACCATAAGGTTACCTAGAAAAATAATCCACCAATGATGGAATGTGCCTCCCATTAAGTTAACAAAAAAACAGAATATAATGATCTTATTAACCATGGATCATTGTAAGAGAAATATAAAACTCTTAATTATACATTTTATCCCCTAATTATATAAGAACCTATTATATATAGCTAAAAATTAGTTTGAAAACTCATATATCACCTTTCTCTAAGAATGATCCTCATCATCCCTAACTCCCAGATGATCTGTAAGAGAATCATGATGTACGTCCCTAATAAAACACACAGATTCAATTACCACCATCCATTACTAAATTATAGAATAAATATCATATTTCTAGGAATATTGATTTATATTAAGGCCTTTTAAAAAAATCACAATTTAAATTCCTAGGAATTTCGTCAAATTAATTATAGAATTCATTAACAATGATGCATGTTCCACACTTATATTTATATATGATGACAATGACTTCTCATGTAACACCCCAATCTTCCGCGGTACGCTTCTCTTTGAATAATATAGTAGTCTGTGTTGTACGCAACTTAGAGTTCTAACACACACCACAACCAATCAAACTAGCCGTTATGAATAGTAATACCTAATTTTTAAAATTTTATAAATTTTATCATTCAAAATGGAATTAATTTTTGGATTTGGAATATCGCAATTATCCTATGTTGAAATTTTGGTATTTTTCTGAGAACTATCAATTTTTGTTGAATAGTAAAAAATACATAAAAACAACTTTTTTAATAAAAATTATTTATAGTTATAAATTATACTATTGAGTGTTTTTAAAGTATAATTAGAATATAATTTTACCATTTTATCCAATGTTGGTCATTAGAATTAATTTCACTTTGAAATTGGATACAAACAATTGTCAATCTTTTGATGGATATTGTTTCTTAAAAACGTGCTATTTGTTTTAACAACGGGAATTAGTTATAAAATTAATTAATGCAAATTATATGTCTGTAATTTTTTAAAATAGAAATAATTTTTGAATTTGGAATATCAATTATAGATTAGGGTTAATTTTTGGTATTTTTCTGAAAAACTTCAATTTTTGATGAACTGTGAAACCACTATGTGGTAGTTAAAAAAATGATTTTTCGTTTAAATGAAATTTTACCACTTCTGTGAATTGAATTTAAAAAATCTAGAATACATAATTTTTTCAGGAAGTAAAATTTGGTTCAATGGGATTAAAATAATTTTTGGTGAATAGTGACTTTTAAGTTCTATTAATCGTGATTAAAGGTAATTAGTAAAATTTAAGGTAAATATAATGTTATAATAATATGAAATTACCTTTACACTTTTCCTACCCTTATTGGATGATTCATGGACGACCAATACAATACATGGGTCAACTTGGGGACCCCATGGAGAAACTTGGGTTAGAAAATGACATTAATAACTTTTTATTTAAAGTAAAAATAAAATTGTCACAAACATGTGTTGTTTTACTAAAACAATTATTACATGGGGTTATATAAGTAAACTTTTCGATTATAAATATTATATGGAAATCTAAAAAGATTTAATACATCATGGTAATTTTTTTTATAATTTTTAGACATGAAATAAATAAATTTATTTATCACACCATGATGATGCAGCGATTACCTCATTAATTAACTATTTAAATAAAATGAAATGTTAATGTAAAATCTAAGACATAAAATTGTAAAAAACCTATTGGATGAGTAGATTTATAACCCTTATCACCTTATCTTCGAAATATATAATTTTGGGACCTTTGAAATCCAAAAATCATTTCATAATAATGTAACATATCATGACTTTCCAAGAGTGCCCCTCCTCTCCTCTTATAAAAGGCCCCCACCACTACCACTTTATTCACACCATACAAGCCATTTGGCTCGGCCAAAATCTGCCCAAATACTCTTTCAACTTCCCAATATTACTCTTAGAATCCTCACTTTGGGCAGAAGTCTTCCCAAGGAAGCCTTTGACTCAAATCAAAAAGAGTTACCCGATTTTAAAGGTAATGTCTTCTCTTATGTTATTATGTTTTATTTTGCTTCTCCAACCCCCTAAAATCTTTTTATTCCTTTATTTTGTAAAAAAACCAGTATATAAAATATACTAGGATGTTTTCATGAGTTATTTTATTTAAACTTACACATACCTTCGTCTAATGGTTAAAGAACATATCGTTTCTGTGGGTGGCGAATTACTGCCTCAAAAAATGATGATTGTTCAATCTTCTTTTAACACCTCTCATGGTGGCCATTATGATGACACTATTTTCGTATATGATATATATATTATGTTTATGTTTTCCTTATTCTTCTGTATTTCTCATTTATGGCATACCTTTATTATTTCCATTATGGGTAAACGCAATAATTTCATTTTAGGAAGTGCGGACTACCACCCCCTCAAAGTGATTTGAATCATTAATTCCATATGTGGGACGTATAAAGGACGGAGTAAATGATATTATATATGATATTATACAGGAATTATAATACACCTTTATATCATTATGATTTCATTCCATTAAATATTAAATAGAAATGATAGTAGTGTTCACGCGTACATACGGCTTACCGTCTCCATGAACAGTGCATTTCATTTCCTACCTCAAAATGTTACGTAATATTATGAATGAATGTATATACTAGATATATATGATATATATGATATCTATATCATGAATATAATTCTGGATATAATGTATATTTTACCACATGAACAACTTGTAATTATAAGAAGTTTATTTTTGACTCAAGTACCAATGATCGACAAAACGACCGTTATTAACATAAATAATTACATAATGTTCATAATATGGTAATAAGTGATATAAAAGTAATAATAAACTTTAAAAAGGTTATTAAGCAATTATAAATTAACTCTAGTTTGTTATTTAGGAGGTTCAATTACGTTCGAGTCAATTCAGACATGAGTTAAGGGACTTCATCTCAATCTCCTTTCATTGAGGCATATTTTGTTTTATACACAACTTTATTTTATACGGTGTATAAACCCCTTTAACTTTTACATTTATTCAAAAGAAATCTTTTTATACGAAGCGTTTTACTAAATGACAAAAAGTAATTTTTTTTGTCGTATGTATGCGGCGACAACGACTTCTCTGCTATCGTGACCATTATTTGAGTTTCGGCTTCCTCTACAAGCCATAACATTTTTTAAATGAAAAATAAATTCCAAGATTTAATTTTCTTTTATTTTGGTATTAAAAATGGTTTTGAAAGTTTTTTATTATACCAATTTCTTGTATTGATATCTTGTGATTGAAACGTTGAAATTTTATGTTGCCTTTATGCATGTTTTATGTGATACGATTATGTTATGGTTTATGATATGTTTAAACCTATTCATATGAGGAATGCATTGGACTTAATAAGTGACGGGTGGAGCCCGCTATAGCTCCTCGATGCATCAGTATGTCTTATGAGACAAACTAGTGTCTTGGCATGAGGCCTTGACAAAATCTTATTTGTAGTCTTGGAATGAGGCCTTGGCTACGTGGTTATGATAGTCTGGCATTATGAATTCCATCATTATGAAAGTGGTTATTGATATTGCATGTGATTATTCGACTAGTAGAATATCCATGTGAATAAGTAAATGTCATTATTTCATTTTATCTTTTTTATATTATGTTAAGTTCATGTTTAAAAGGCTTTTGTTTTAGTTATACATTTCCTTAAATGTTTATGTTTATTTATGAAAGCTTCTTCTATATTGTTATCCTTACTGAGAATCTGAGCTCACCCCTTTCTATGTTTTATTTTTCCCAGGATGTGAAGAAATATTTTATGACTGAACTGTAGGGATAGTCTTATGGGGATATGGGTGTGGACTATGGAGACTATGTTGTTGTAGTTTTTCACTTTATGATGTAATGTAACATTTATGAATGTATCTATTGTTTCCAAGGCTACTAAACTAATCGGTCTTTCGAGACTTGATCTTTTGTGATCATGCCAATGTTACGTAATAATGCACCGACTTTGGATAACTGGGGTCTGGGCGTTACAGTTGGTATCATAGGTAGTTGAGTACTAACCTTGGAAGCTAGATTTAGATAAACTCTGATTAGAGCACATTTCCCTAAGATAGAAATTGAGGATTAGTATAGAATAACTTCCTAGAATTTTGGTATTATGGAGATTTTTTGAGTTTTCTGAGCAATACATCCCTATCTGGATACGTGTAGGTAGAGGCGGATTTGGCACAGATGTACCTAGGGGTAAAACTCAAAAACACCTCTTTGATCTAGACTCAAACGGGAACTGGTGTACGGCAACGGGCCTTGCTGCACTCTTGGTTATGACACTCCTGGGGGATATGCTTAGGATAATTCCCATTTTCTTTACAAACCATTATGAAGGGTTTATGAGTATATAACTCCTCAAAGAAAACATTTTTATGATTAAGGATTATATCCATAATTTAATCAATTTATGTTAAGTGTTTTACAAGTATGGAATTATGTATTTTGATTCATAAACTGATCTAGTTTATGCCATTGTTTAGAAATGGTGCCTAGTGGAAGTAATGGAAACCATATCAATGCACGCACTCCATGTAGGTATTGACCTCCTACTCAATATAATTATAATGGAGATGGTGATACAACTGGTGCTAATCAACTTATCACGATACTGGTACAACTGACTTAGGTTATGAATAATAACCTTACTCGTATGGAGCCCCCTAATCCGCATTGTGGAGGATCAATGTTAGATCGCTTCATGAGGTAGAAACCACCAACATTTAATAGGGGTAAAAATCCATTAGTAAATTAGCCATGGATAAACTCCTTATAGAAAATATTCCATGCCTTGGGGAGTAGTGAAAGGGAAAAGGTTATCATGGCAGTTTACCGCCTCACTGGAGATGCTAATCAATGGTGGTCATTGATTCAAAACACAAAGGAAGATGATGAAGTATCGAATATGGAATGGAGGGAGTTCAAAGAGATTTTATTAGAAAAATACTTTCCTCGTGACCATCGAGCAGATATAGAAAGGCAATTTCTGAGTCTAAGACAAAAGGAGGATGAGAATGTCGCAAAGTATGAGGCAACATTACAAGGTTATCGAGACATGCTGCAGATTATATGAATAACCCAAGAAGTAAGATTGATCGTTTCTTTGATGGGATAAAACCATTTCTCCATCGAGATTTAGTATCACAATCCTTCTCATCGTACGAAGATATTGTCTTGTGTGCTATCAAGACAGAAAATGAATTCTCTAAGTCTTATGAAAACAAAGTAAATCAAGAGAAGAAGAGGATGGTGGAAAAAGAGATAGATAAAATGAAAAAGGGAAAGAATGAATTTCTATTATGTGATAATTGTGGGAAGAATCACCCTGGTACTTGCCTAAAGGGAATGGGAGTTTGTTACAAATATGGAGAAAAAGGTCACCAGGATCGTGATTGTAAGGGAAAGAAAGAGGCTATCAATGTTGAATGCTACAATTTTAGAGAAATGGGGAATTATGAAAATTAATTCCCTAAGCACCAAGGAAAATTACCTCAGAAAAGGCCAAGGGAGAAAACCCAAGCTTATGTTGTTACTACAGATGAAGTTGAATAATTATTTTATTTGTGTTTTTGGTCTCAAGAACTATATTATGGTTATAAGAATAATGTGATATATATAAGTATTGTACTACAGTACCTGTTTTTATTTTCATTAAGGTTTTAATATGATGAAGGTAGTCATATTTTTAGTATGTGACAATAAAAGAAACTTTACCTTGTTTGGGGAATCTGATGTTACAATTGATTTTAGAATTTAGAGACCTTTTAGAGAAAGTCTGGACAGAGGTATTTTGGATAACTATAAAGGTTGGAATAGATTAAGATGAACATTGGATAGGATTTTTTAAGGTTAAAACATTTCCGAAGATTATTTTTGGATTATTATAATACTATAGTTTTAGGAAAAGGACAACTTTCGGGTTGAGGGATAACTCATCGCGTCGGACAAAGCTGCAGGAATCGAACCCAAAATCATAGTGTGACAGGCCTTTATTACCTACCACTAGCCTACAGGAAGTACCTGGTTATTAAAAAATATTTTTCTTAATCGAAATGGTATGTTTTAATATTTGGAACCTTGTACGATTAGGATAAATATAATATTTTTGAGTTTTATTATATTTTTGAGTGAAAGATGAGTTTGTGGTAGAAATTAGTTGAAGGTTGAAACTATACCTGTCAAGTATATATATATATATACCTCTCTCTTATTCTATTAATAAAATAATTCTTAAACTATAGGAAATGGGTTTTAAAAAAATGTGTTATCCTAATATCTTATGTTTTTTTGAACTGATGATATTTTAAATCACCATAGATTGAAGGCTTTGTGGCCCTCAATTTTACACTTGTTTGTGATTGATGACCTCAATAACTCCCTAAAAATATTTACATTTTCCCTCCAATTATTTGTCTCTAATTTCCACCAATTTTCTCTTAATCAAGATCATAATTTTTTGGTGACTTTCTCATTCCCATTTCCCTCTTATTAAGGCTAAATTGTATTAACCTTATTTCTGATGTGGGTTTTCCACAAAGGTATTTTCTATTTTCAACCTTTTATTTTCAAAGAAAAATTTCAAATTTCGGGGACACAATTTATTGAAGGATGAGAGAATGTAACACCCCAAGCTTCAACGGTACGCTTCTCTTTGAATAATACAGTAGTGTGTGTTGTACGCAACTTCGAGTTCTAACACACACCACAACCAATCAAACTAGACGTTATGAATAGTAATACCTACTTTTTGAAATTTTATAAATTTTATTATTCAAAATGGACTTCATTTTTGGATTTGTAATATCAAAATTAGCCTATGTTGAAATTTTGGTATTTTTCTGAGAACTTCCAATTCTTGATGAATAGTAAAAAATACATAAAAACAACTTTTTTAATCAAAAGAATTTATAGTGATAAATTATTCTATTGAGTGGTTTTAAAAAATAATTAGAATATAATTTTACCATTTTATCCAATGATGGTCATTAGAATTAATTTCACTTTGAAATTGGACACAAACAATTGTCAATATTTTGATGGATATTGTTTCTTATAAACACGCTATTTGTTTTAACAACGAGAATTAATTATAAAATTAATTAATGCAACTTATTTGTTTGGAATTTTTTTATAATAGACATCATTTTTGAATTCGGAATATCAATTATAGTTTTGGGTGATTTTTTGGTATTTTTCTGAAAAACTTCAATTTTTGATGAATAGTGAAACCACTAAGTGGCAGTTAAAAAACTGATTTTTCGTTTAAATGAAATTTTACCACTTCGGTGAATTGAATTTCAAAAATCCAACATACATCATTGTCATTTGGATGTAAAATTTGGTTCAATGGGATTAAAATAATTTTTGGCGAACAGTAGGTTTTAAGTTCTATTAATCATGGTTAAAGGTAATTAGTGTAATTTAAGGTAAATATAATGTTATAATAATATAAAATTACCTTTACACTTGTCCTACCCTTATTTTATGATTCATGCCCTACCAAGACAATCCATGGGTAAACTTGGGGACCCCATGGAGCCACTTGGGTAAGAAAATGACATTAATAACTTTTTATTTAAAGTATAAAATAAAATTGTCACAAACATGTGTTGTTTTAGTAAAACAATTATTACATGGGGTTATATAAGTTAACGTTTCGACTATAAATATTAATTGGAAATCTAAAAATATTTACTACACCATGGTAATTTTTTTTATAATTTTTATATATATAATAAATAAATTTATTTATCACACCATGATGATGCAGTGATTACCTCATTAATTAACAATTAAAATAAAATAAAAAGATAATGTAACATCTAAGACATACACTTATCAAAAACCTATTGGATGAGTAAATTTCGAACCCTTATCACCTTATCTTCGAAATATATAATTGTGGGACCTTTGAAATATGAAAGGCATTTCATAATAATGTAACATTTCATGACTTTCCAAGAGTGCCCCTCCTCTCCTCTTATAAATGCCCCCCACCACTACCAACTTATTCACACCTTACAAGCCATTTGTCATGGCCAACATCTGCTCAAATACTCTCTCAACTTCCCTATCTTACTCCTAGAAGCCTCACATTGGGCAGAAGTCTTCCCAAGGAAGCCTTTGGATCAAATAAAAAAGAGTTACCCGATTTTAAAGGTAATGTCTTCTCTTATGTTGTTTTGTTTTATTTTGATTCTCCAAACCCCTAAACTCTTTTTATTCCTTTATTTTGTAACAAAACCAGTATCTAAAATAAACTATTATGTTGTCATGAGATGAATTTTTTTTACACTTACACATACCTTCGTCTAATAGTTAAAGAACATATTGTTTCTGTGGGTGGCGAATTACTACCTCATGAAACGATGATTGTTCAATCTTCTTTTAACACCTCTCATGGTGGACATTATGATGACACTATTTTCATATATGATATATATATATTATGTTTATGTTTTTCTTATGCTTCTTTATTTCTCATTTATGGCATACCTTTAGGATTTTCATTATGGTTAAACGCGATAATTTCATTTTAGGAAGTGCGGACTACCACCCCCTCAAAGTGATTTGAATCGTTAATGTCATATGTGGGATGTATAAAGGATGGAGTAAATGATATTATATATGATATTATACTGGAATTAAAATACACCTTTATATCATTATGATTTCATACCATTAAATACAAAATAGAAATGAAAGTAGCGTTCATGCGTGCGTACGGCTTACCATCTCCATGAACGATGCATTTCATTTCTTACCTCTAAATGTTACGTAATATTATGAATGAATGTATATACTAAATATATATGATATATATGGTATCTAAATCATGAATATAATTCTGGATATAATGGATATTTTACCACATGAACAACTTGTAATTATAAGAAGTTTATTTTTGACTCAGCTACCAATGATCGATAAAACGACCGTTATTAAGATAAATAATTACATAATGATCATAACATGGTAATAAGTGATATAAAAGGAATAATAAACGTGAAAATGGTTCTTAAGAAATTATAAATTTACTCTAGTTTATTATTCATGAGGTTAAATAATGGTCGATTCAAGTCGGACACGAGGTAAGGGACTTCATCTCAATCTCTTTTCATTGAGGCATATTTTGTTTTACACCCAACTTTCTTTTATACAGTGTATAAACCCCTTTGACTTTTAAGTTTATTCAAAAGGAATATTTTTATACGAAAAATTTTACTAAACGACAAAAAATGAATGTTTTTTTGTCGTACATATATGGTGAAAACAACTTCTCTGCCGCCATGACCATTATTTGAGTTTCGGCTTCCTCTACAAGCCATAACTTTTCTAAAATGAAAAATAAATACCAAGTTTTTATTTTCTTTTATTTTGGTATTGAAAATGGTTTTGAAAGTGTTTTTATTACACCAATGTGTTGTATTGATATCTTGTGATTTGAATGTGAAAATGTTATGTTTCCTTTATGCATGTTTAATGTGATATGATTATGTTATGGTTTATGATATGTTTAAACCTATTCATATGAGGAATTCATTGGACTTAATAAGTGACAGGCGGAGCCCGCTATAGCTCCTCGATGCATCGGTGGGTCTCATGAGACAAACTAGTGTCTTGGCATGAGGCCTTGATAAAATATTATTTGTAGTCTTGGCACGAGGCCTTGGCTATGTGGTTATGATAGTCTGGAATTATGCATTCCATCATTATGAAAGTGGTTATTAATATTACATTTGATTATTCGACTAGTATAATATCCATGTTAATACGTAAATGGCATAATTCATTTTATCTTTTCCATATTATGTTGAAGTTCAAGTTTAAAATTCTTTTGTTTTAGTTATACATTACCTTAAATGTTTATGTTTATTTATGAAAGTTTCTGCTTTATTGTTATCATTACTGAGCATCTAATCTCACCCCTTTCTATGTTTTATTTTTTCCAGGATGTAAAGAAATATTTTATGACTGACCTGCAGGGATAGTCTTAAGTAGATATGGGTGTGGACTATGGAGACTGTTTTATATAGTTTTTCACATTATGATGTAATGTAACTTTTATGAATGTATCTAGTGTTTCTAAGGCTACCAAACAAATCGGTCTTTCGAGACTTGATCTTTTGTGATCATTCCAATGTTACGTAATAATGCACTGACTCTGGATAACTGGGGTCGGGGCATTACATCTCACCTTAGAAATCTTAGTAATATTATTATCCTTTCATCGGTTCATAAAGGACCTAATGATCTATTTCATGTTAATATATCTTGCCTTCATTACATACTATGTTTTATTGATACTATTTCCCAATGAACCCAATATAGTACTCATAGGTTCCTAACTCTAATATTGATTTAAATCATAACAATATCATTGATACTACTCTATTATTACCCATACCCACTAATACTCTAATAGGAATGTAGATAAGTTCAATATGACTCACGGTTCCCTCCTATGGTGGTCCACCTCTTAGAAAATTACACTAAAGGTATAAAACACACAAAATGGGAGGCATTACCCTCTTAATCCAAAGAAAAGAAGATGAAACAACCACTAATAAACTCCAGCTCAATAAAATAAACAAAATTAAATCTCATTCATAATATAAATACCAAATACTAGTCTTATACCCAGTGGGAAAAAAATTTTACTCATCACAACTTCCCAAAGGTGTCTTGACCACTCGGGTGGGACACTTACCACCATAGTTTGTGGTATCCATTTCCATATGATACCCTTAGGATCAGTGTTATTTATTACACATAGTTAATATGAATGAGCTCAAAAAACTGGACAACCTCCTTTTCTATGATTCTTACATTAAAGGGCCAGACATAAACTTCCCATGATTACATATATTTCTATAAATATTACAATATTAACATTCACAATACATTTTGGTTTAGATTTTTAGATAATTTGGGTAAAAATACATAATAATAATAAAATATTGAATGAATATATAAATCTTAGTAAGGGGTATTCAAGGGTAAATAAACTCATTAGACCATATAAATACATGAAAACTCATGAAAAAAACATTGAGAATGAATATGATCATAAAATTATAATAAATCATTAAATGAAATTCAATACTAATAAAAATGAAATAAAAATGAGTTTTATAATTTATAATTGTCATAATGAATTAATAAAACAGAATAATCATGAATGTTTCTTGGAACATTATATCCATAACAACTATATTATCTCATAATAACCTATAATGGAATAAATTAACTAGTTAATTATAATAACCTATAACACCATAACTTAACCAGTAAATTACAATATCATTTACCTGATGAATAAATCATTACACAATTTATTGAGAGGTTTATATCTGTATACCGTCCATTATCATCTATAACATCCATGAACCAAGACAGAAATAAAAAATTAAAAGGTTGAATTACAATATATAATCCTAAGGATCATTGTTAACCATATTGAATTAAATGAAATGTGTTAGAAAATTCACCATTTAGTGAAAACTTGAATATAATATAAATGTCAAACTAAGGAGAAAAGGAGTGAAATTGATATTTATATGAAGATTATAGAATAATTTAATTATGATATGATAATAATAAAAACATAAATATCCATAACAAATTTGTATGAGGTGTCCAATGGATACCATTTAAGGTAATAGAAAAAGAAGAGGGAATTTATAATAATAAAATTTGAAAGGATCAATCATAAATATTTCATAAGTGATGAATGAAAAGTAAATAATATGAAAATCTGTAATTAATATAATATGAATAATTATCTTTAAAAGATAATGAAATTTTTCCAAAGAATATAGATATATAAAAGAGTATAACAATATTAATCCTTGAATAACAGAATATGTATTACATTATCTTGGGGGGACGGGATAAAAATAAAAAAATAAAATCTAAGACACGTACAAGTACATAGGGAGACTCGAACTCAATACCTCCCATGAGACCCCTCAAAGGTGTAACCACTAGGCTTTCCCATTGGGGTTAGGAAGAAGAGAACACATGTTACTAAGAAATTTCATAATGAATATAAAAAGACTAATTTAATATGGGATTAATAAATTTAAATATGTAATGTTCAAACTACAATCAATATATTCCATAGAATATAGTAAAATTGATTGAAAGAAAAGATCCCCTATAAGGATAATAAAACAGGATGTAAAAATCCATCAAAGGTTATTAAGACATGGGAATATAAAACCTTATAAAAATTATTAAATATAATATAAAGAAATAAATTGTATGAATATAAAAAAATTATGTAATTATAAAGTCAAATAATAAATATTATAACTAAATGAAGTTAAATTGTGTCATGAATACCCTTATGACCTTGGTAATGTCTAGATTAGAACCAATCAAAGAGATAACATGGGAATTTACTATAATTTCCACTAGTTTAATGTAACATGCTATATAACGTATTCATGGTATAGTATATAAACCACATAATATTGAAAATGTCTCAAATAAATGAAATTGAGAAAATAATCTCCAAACCTTACAATTTAAATATGTTTATGAGTTAAATTTTTCATTAATGATACTCCTTGTAATGATACCATTAGGACATATTCAACTGACCAAAAAATTGAAAAAATTTGAGAGATTTTTGGGGAAATTATTATCAACAAAGTAAAAATTGAATAAAATATACATTATTTGGAATGGACAAAATGTGATACCTTTTATTGATAAGATTGTTCTGCAATTCTTGTAGATATTTATTCATCAAGGGTAAATAATGTAATTTTCATGTCTAAAGTTGATCATAATTGAAAAAATGAATATATGGTTAAATATTACTCATCCAAAAATTGATATATATTAGGTTTATGATTGTATATCAATTTATAAATCATTTTTAGCCATAAGAAAATCCCATTTATATTGATTTATCATATAAATCATGGAATTTGATTATCAAAATTTATGGAAAATTTTGGAATCCAAGTTTTAATAATCAAATAATTTCTTTTCAACAATATTTATCCTTAAAAAGTATGGACATATATAATTCCCCTTAACCATATAACATTAAATACTTTAAAGCCTCTACTCTGTAATTTTATCATATTGCACAAAAACTAGGTCAACAATAAAAATTTATATTAGATAATTATCATATTATTATATATTAAAATCATAATATTGATAAAAAATTAATTTATTTATAATCAATTGTAATATTCTAAAATCGTTCATAACATTATTTTTTTTATCCAAAAAACTCACTGAAGATAATATCGTTGAATTGTATTAGGTTATGAAAGCACTATATAAAAAATTAGAAAATTATCATATTATATAATATTAAAATTAAGGAATAAATATAAAAAAAATATAAATATATATTTTTATCTCCTAAAATATTGTATAAAAACATCCTTTTCAATCTTATCCTAAAGTTTTTGTTTTTTTCTATGCATATATTGTGCAAGAACTACATCGACATTCCATTTTCATATGGGTTGTTATATTAAAAATTCAATTAAATGTTATTAAATAGATAATATTTTAATTTTCATTTAAAAAAGGATCCATATGTTTTTATCATGTTCTATTTCATTTCAAATAAAAGTATGAAATTATGATTTAAAATTCTATTTGATCACATAATCTTATATTGAAAAAATGTTAACTGTGTCACTCACACTCTAACCAATCTAAATTCATCTCTTAATATTGAATATTATTTTTTAGGTATATTAATTATTTTAAAATTCCCCAAACTATTATCAATTGATCTATAATTTTCTAGGCATATATTTGATAATTGGTTGTAAAGTTCAATTCAAACTTCAACTATTGTTTTTTTAACGTAATTTAACTCTATTAATCAACCTATAATCAAATGAAGTTTTTACGTTAAACTATTAAATAGTAATGTTCTATAATTAAAATATTCTATCATATTCCATATTTTTCAATTTTTTTAAATCATTTTTGATACTTTTTAAATAATGGGTAAAATAAATAAACTATCAAACATTTATATATTTCAGAAGAATTCCAATTCAAATATACGAGTAAACTTATAACCATAATGAATTTAGATATTAAATTTTAAAAATAATTTATTAATAATTTATTAAAACAAAATTAAAATTAAAATATAATTAATAATATTTAAAAAAATTATCAAAACATTGGTTATACATTACATTTACTATTTTCTATAATTTCTTATTTTTTAAATATTACCAAGAAAATACATTACAACAAATTTTAAGATGATGATCCAAATAATGATTTTTTATTTAAACCATATATAATTATTAGAGGATCATATTTTCAAAAAACTATATTATATTAAAAATAATATAATTTCATGAATAATGGATATTTTGTTTCAAAGGAAAACCCCTATTCATATTTCATATCATGAAATAATAACATTTAAAATAGTAATACCAGAAAAAAATCAATATACATCTTGTTTTAATGGTTGAAGCCCCATGTAATGGATTTCATGCCACTAAACCTTCAGGAAATCAATGAAATGAGTCTGTTACAGAGTGAGTCAACTCTTAGATGGGGTGTGGTCTGTACTTGCAGTCCTAAGTGTTGTACATCTCGAACCTCTCGTTGTTTGATTTTCATGATCACAATCACTTTCATTTTTATCTAACATTGTGTTTTAAGTGTTTGTGTTGATAGGCATTTGATTGCCAAGAAGTTGACCAAGGAAGAGGCAGAAATGGACTGAAATTCAGTCCACCGGCCGACCGGTGGCTTCACCACCGGCCGGCCGGTGGCACCCAGACTCAAGGGGTAGCTACTGCCTCCCCACCGGTCGACCGGTGGGGAGGCAGTACCTACCCCTTGAGTCTGGGTGCGTACATCTCGAACCTCTCGTTGTTTGATTTTCATGATCACAATCACTTTCATTTTTATCTAACATTGTGTTTTAAGTGTTTGTGTTGATAGGCATTTGATTGCCAAGAAGTTGACCAAGGAAGAGGCAGAAATGGACTGAAATTCAGTCCACCGGCCGACCGGTGGCTTCACCACCGGCCAGCCGGTGGCACCCAGACTCAAGGGGTAGCTACTGCCTCCCCACCGGTCGACCGGTGGCTCTGCCACCGGTCGACCTGTGGCACCCAGCCCAAATAGTGTTTTCTACTGTCTTGCCACCGGCCAGCCGGTGGCTCTGCACCGGTCGACCGGTGGAGCCTGGACCAAGACTCTTCTTCTCATCCAAGGCACCGGCCAACCGGTGAGACTGTACCGGCCAGCCGGTAGCCCAGTCAAACTAGCCGTTGGGGTTGACCAGTCAACATTCTTTTGGCCTCCAACGGCTCCAAAGCCTTCTCCAACGGCTCCGAAGCCTCCCCAAAGGATCCTAGCCTATAAATAAAGGCTGAGGAAGCCCCGGACACCACCCGGAACACTTGCAAAGCCACTATACTCATTTTCCATCAATTGGCCAACCTCCGGTGGACTTCCTCAACGGAACCTCAAGTGCTCCAACAACTTCCACATCCAAGGAGCACATCAAGAAGCTTGGGAGAAGCACGCTACATCAGCTCCACCAATCCAATTGGCGCCCAAGTCTTCCTCCAATACGGGTTTTATTGTTTTATCTCTTTTGAGCTTTAATTTTGGGTTTGTGTCTACAAACCCCAAACCCTTTTCTCATCCCCCTTTCTCTTTGGGTTCTCACACCACCACTAAGGTGTGAAGAGGTTCACAAGCTTTTCCTTTAAAAAGCTTGAGATCGGTGAGCTAGCCTTCACCCGTAAAAAGGCTAGTGGGTTATTGCTTAACCATCAAAAGCATTGGGTTCTTGCTTAACCACTAAAAGCAAGCTGTAATAGGTCCTAGTGCTACCTCAAAGCCTAGTGGGTTTCTTGCTAAAACCATTGAAAAGAAAGCGGTAGGAATCTCTCAACGGTTGAGTTGGGAGCGGAGACGTAGGCCGGGTTTTGGCCGAACTCCGTTATCAAGTTTTTGTGTGTCTTGCCTCTTTATTTCCGCTGCACTTTTACTTTGATTTTTAATTTGTTAATCATTTTTTTTAAAAGGCAATTCACCCCCCCTCTTGCCATCATTCCCTCCTTGGGGTGTTCTTCCGACCCAACACTAAGGGTGTGTGTTATCTCATTTTTTTATAATCTCAAGGAACATAAATAAATAAATAAATATGAATATAAATTTATAAAATCACTCCAAATATCCATTTAATAATTTAAAATTTTATTATATGGAAAAAAAATAAATCATGTAAATAAAATTAATTTAACCTTTTAATAAAAAAAACTTTTTTGTTATAATGTAAGAATAATAATTCACAATATATAATGATAATATAATTTATCATATAATATCTGTTGTAACATGAAATAATTATATAATTTTTTAAATAAATATTTCTTCAATAAATATAAATTTCAAATATTATTATTAATTTAATATAAAACTGATATACTATTAAAAATATCTCATTAGTTACACTATCCACTGAAAATAAATTTTCCCCATGTAGTTTTAATATATTCTCACTAATTAAAAATATGAGTATATCAAATAACATGAATATCAAAAAATATAGATATTATTTTGAACTGAACATTAGTTTCTACTGAAAGACCATGAAATTCATCATTTCCATCAGTATATGTATATAATAACATTTTCATTAAATTTAACTAGTTAATCCATATATGTTTCTTTGGAATCTCATAAGAATATTACTTGGGATTGAGTTTCCAAAGGTTTTCCTTGAATGTCTACTATTATTTTCACATAAGACTTGATATATTTTTCAACATTTTTAAAGTTTCTCAGGAATTATTTTACAATTTTAATATATATTGTGTGTTTGAAAATATATTTACATAATTTATTTTCATTATGTAGGCTCAATTTTCCATTAGTTTTATGTTTTAATCATTTTATCCACTTATTCACAACATATTCAAAAGGATGAATGGCCAAAATCAATATTTAATCCTGGAAGCACAAAAATAATTTATTTTATAACATTTTGGTCAATTTTTTAACCATAAATAAAAAAATAGATCTTCTAAGGGATAGTGGTTTTACCAATACATAGGAAATTATAATTATTTTATTTTCATTATTTCCTAATAAAACCAAAATGGTTATTGTGATTAATATAATATCTAGTATAATTAGAGAAAACCATCAAATAAAAATTAATTATATATTGTATTAAAAATATAAAATTTCAATTCAAACACCATTAGTTCAATAATGGTTACCTTGATTTCTATCATTACCCAATCCCAAAAAATTCCCAACCCAAAATTATTCTCAAAATATCTTCTGTTATGTAATAAACCTACAATATTTCTAAATCAAAATAACATATACTAAAAATAATCATTAATATTATCCCAAATAATTCTTAACAAAAAATAATTTACTAACTAGTATGGTTATCTAAAATTCATGAATTGTCTTATTCTAATAATATCTGAGCCTTTAAAATCAACTAAATATTACTTTAATACCTAATGTAATGGTCTAGTCCAATAACTAGTGGGTTATGACTATTAACAATCAATGATCTCCTTGGAAAGATACAACAATTTGGATAGACTCCCACTAAAATCATTAATTAGAGTCTTTTCCATGTATATCCATTGGGTTGAAATTTATTCTTCACCAAATATTCACACATAAGAGCTCCCAAGGATTGGACAAAATCATTTTCTCTAATACCTAATATAAAGATCCCAATATAATCATCCATTAATTCTATGTTTTTAGTTAAATATTATAATATTTTTATACCGAATTTCTTTATATTTATAATTTTAGTTAATTAGGTAACATAAACATTAATAATATATTTCAAAACATCTATTTTAACACTAATGAGAGACCATTTTCTTCCATAAGACATGTCATTTCCAATTAGTCATGTTATGACTATTCATCATAACTTGACTTTGGCCTTCATTAACACTCATTCACTTCCTAAAAAACGATAAAACATTATTAGTAAATGAGTAATTTGTATTTAAAGTATATTATGGCTTATAAAACGGTGATAAACTCATTATGAAATTGAAATAAATGAATAATTTTTAAAAAATTCATCGAACTTGTATAATATTGTAAAATTATATTTAATAATGAAATCTACATATCCACTAATATTGATTAAATCAAAAGGGGTACTTATTGAAAACTCAAAATACATGATGAGTAAAATAGAATAATCATGATGGTTTCTTGGAACATCATATTCATATTTCCCATAATTACTTATAATAACCCATAATGGAATCACTGAACTAGTTAATTTAAATAAATATTAATAGAATAACATAAAAATAAATTTAAGAAAAATTTATATAGAGATTAATTCATTAACCATTTTATTTTTGGGATATATCATATTAGAATCTTGAATCATCTATAATTTCTATGAAAAATTTCATGAATAGAATAATGAAAATCTCTAAATTAAATTTTTAAGAATATAAAACAATGTTAACCATAATAAATCAAATGATATGAGTTAACAAATTCCCTATTTAAATAAAAATTATATATAATAGAGACACTAACTATTGAATAAAAGGTGTATGTGTTAGGTTTACATTAGGTATACATAATGATTCAATTGTTATAGGATAATAAAAAACATAAATAAATATATGAAAAGTATATAATATGTCAAAATGATATCATACAAGATAATAGAAATAGAAGAGGGAATGAAATTAATGAAATATGAAAAGTACCTATCACCATTTTATTAAGTGAGGAATTAAAATTAAATGATATTAAAATTCATATTTAATGGAATTTGATACATTTTAATTATATGATAAACAAATATTCACATATAAGATAAAAACTGAAATTGAATAGCATAATTAATTAATAATGAAATTAATATAGTTTACTTTATAATTTCACAAGGAATGTGAAAATATTAATTAAATAGGGTATATTTATATAAAAATATTAAATTTTCAATCAATAATAAATATATTCCATAAAATATAAGAAAGTTGAATTAGAGAAAAGACCCTTGGAAGTATCTCAACATGGAAAGTTAGAATCCATCTAAAAAAGATATTATAAAAGGGAACTATAAATCCTATTTAAAAATGATGGAATTCCATATAAATAAATAAAATGGTATAATATACACAATAATAAGAGGATAAAATAATAAAATAAGGTTCATAACATGATGAAAGGAAATTGAGTGACGAATCCCTTTATGATATTGGTAATGTGTGAAACAAAACCAATAAAGGAGAGAAACTGAAATTATTAGTAAGTATAATGATTTAAATTTTAATTTCGATCAAATTCATTCATAAAATAGTAACTAAATCATATAATATAAAAAAAAGTCCTAAATAAAGGAATGTGCAATGATAATCCCCTTATATTTTGTTTTAAATATACTAATAAGATGAATATTTCCTTAAGGATCTCCATTGAAATGAAACATTGGGACCTCTTCCTTTGATCAAATGATTAGAAAAATGTGAAAGAATTATAGAATAATAAATTTGAGCATTAAATATAGAGAAAATAAAACCTTATTTGTGCTATGGAAAAGGAAGAATGAGACCATTATTATATGCAAGATTTTGGGTCATTTTTGTAAATATTTATTCCTTAAAGATTAGAAAAGTGAATTTCAAGATAAAAGTGGCTTATAAATTAATAATAAATTTTATATTATATCCTATCTCATCTATATAAGACATAAGATAAGGTTTTATAATTTTTTACTTATTTATACACAATTTTCTGCAGAATAATCTAATTTATATTGATTTTAGTGGTTAATATCATAACTTGAGTTAATAAATCTATGAAATTTTTTGGAATAAACTTTTTAATATTTAAATATTTTATTACCAATAAAATATATCATTTATAACGATAACAATATCTAATTCTCACTATATATATTGATTTATATATTTTAAAGCCTCTCTTTTGGACTTTTCTTATATTGCACAAGAATTACGTCAATGGTAAGTAAATTTCTTCTGCATAATTGTTTGATTATTTAATTCCAAAAATAATTAATAAAAAAAACACTACTCAACATTTTTAATCTTTTGAAAACATTCACAGTTTTTTAAATATCATTACTATTATTATAACATAATTAAGATAATATTTTTAACTCTTCTTACTTTGTTCAGGCAATGGAAAATAATTTGGATAATTGTCATATTATATAATTTTATAGTTCATTATATAATCAAAATAATTGATTCAGAATTAAATTCATCTATTAAATTATAGAATCACCATATCCCTTCTAAATATTATCTTTAGTTCCCAATTTTTTACATTATTTATGTTGTGTAAGCATTATGTCGGCATTGCATCAACATATGTGTAATTACCTTGAAATATGAATTAATTATAATTAAATGGATAATATTTTAATTATTATATAAATTTTATTCCATGTGTTTCTATAAATTTCAATTTTATAACATATAAAAATATTACAATAAAAATTGAAATTCTATTTAAACTCAAACTATTATTTTAAAAATATGTTTAAATGTTTTACTCAAACTATAAATAATGTAAATACATATTTTGACTTTGAAAAATAATTTTGAATGTATATTAACTTTTCTAACATATTAAAAATTATTTTTATGTGATCTATAACATTATAGACCGAAGTATTATCATAGATTTTAATTTTCAATTCAAACTTAAACTCTTTTTATCTTATTCTACCCCATTAGCCAACCTCTAATCAAATAGAATGCAAACATTATACTTTTAAATAGTAATTTTTTATAATCAAAATATTTATTCTTATTCTGTATATATATAAATTGTTCAAGAGAATTCTATTTACTTGTAAAATAATGACTATCAGAATTCAATATGAATTTAAAATCATATTTTCAAGAATAATTTAAATTCAAATGTAACACATAACTTATAGCCAAAAGTAACTCAAATATTAAGATTCCAAATAATTTATTAATGATGAAACAAAATTAAATTCTAATTTTATTTTTATTTCTAATCTTTTAACATGATATTTTATCAAAATAATATTTATAAATCACAATTACTATTTATTTTCTAATATTATCTTTTATAAATTTATAACAAAATAATTTCCAACCAGTTTGTAAATTATTTTTTAAAATATGAAATTAAATTTATTAAAATAGATATATAATTATTAAAGTTTTATTTAAATAAAAACCCCAAATATATTAAAATTAATATATTTTTAGGAAAATTTCTATTTATTTTCAAATTAACATTCTCGTTCTTATTTCATATTGTGCTATATAGTTTTATAAAATATCAATAAGGATAAATATCAATATAAATTCATAAAATGAATATAAGTCTCTATTTAATAATTTAATGATTTATTATATAAAATAAAATAAGAAATTTGGTTAAGAAAATATATTTATCCTTTATATAAAATAAATTTTATGTTATGAATTAAGAATAATAGTTCTAAATGTACAATGAGAATATAATTTATCAATTAATATATATTTGAAATTAAATAGTAGTATTTAAATTTTCCAATAAATATTTGTTTAATATATATGAATTCATAACATTAGTATTATTGAAACATAAAACTGATATATTATTAAAAATTAATTTTTTTTGAAATAAATGCATGTAATTCCATACAAGATCAAAGGTCTTTAAAATAAAGAAAAAAAATACCAATCCACTCATATTTTAATTATCCCTTCTCTAGAGACTCCACATCATTAGATATTAATGTCCATATTAATAAAAACATCAATCATATAGATTTTTTAAAAAATTAATATATGGTAGATGTGGTTATATAGGTATCATCAAGAGGTTCCTACCTAAACACACTCATAGAAATGCGGAAACTGCTAGCAAAAGCCTTAGTGGATAAATAGAAAAACCAACTCGTTACCTATTCCAACTCAACTATCTGGCACCCATACAGAGTCTTTCTCACCAAATCATCTGATAAATATAGTTATATATTATCTAGAAAATATATTGAGATAGGTATCTTGTTCCCATTTTTCCACTGAACCAGTCACCCTCACTCTCGTAATGCTCAAATCCCTTTTATATCCACATATCACAACTTCATTACACATCTTTGGAACAACATACAATTTTTTTACCCTAATGGGATTGCATTTATTTTTATTTGGGGAATTAAATGCATTATTAATATGGTTTAAAATTGGGTTTATTCATAGAACCAGAAATATTCAACGGTTCTTGCATCTATAATAGACAGTGGAACCAATTTCTAATGGCAGGAAGTCATTGGGGTAGTTTTTATATGATTTTTAGAAACACACATTGTTCGAGAGGATGGGAGGTCATGCTCAACATACCCTTTTAGGGTCATTTATTACCTACTCCAAGACTCTCTTATAAATTTAAATCATGTTCATGTATCATTCCCAAATCCCAGAAAGGGGATGATCACCCAATATTAATAATCAATTATTAACTTATGTAGATGTTTCGATTTATATGTATTATAGGGTCATGATCAAGGTCATCATCTTTATGTATCAATGTTTTCCCATAAATGGTACCATTTTATGTATCATAGATTCTCTATAAAGAGTACTATCTTTATGTATAAGTGGTTTTCCATGTTTCTTTTGTTATTATTTTGTGATTCACAAATTTAAGTAACCATGGTTTAAATCCACACTGTTATGTTCTCTGGAATTTATCATTATCCTGGGAGATGGTTTCTATTCTAGTGTTTGGATTAGGACCCTTATGGGATTTATTATGTATCCTATAGAAATGAATCAAAAATCACGTAGTTTGGATCCCCTTAATAAGAAATGTTGTACCTTTTATGGTCATTTTATATAGACCAAACCATGTAGTTTAATGTATATGGGACATCCAAGTAATATGTTTCTATAAAAGACTAGTGTTGGGAAATGCATGAGAAACTTTTTAGATTTTAAAGTGACCAAAAAATGTATCCATCATGGTGGGGGCGTGATATAATTAAGAATATCGCCCCACATGGATGATGATAGGTTGATGATGTTGGGTTTGATCCTTAGGAAGGTATTCATTGTATCCCATTAGGAAAGGATTCATAGAACACAATATTCAGTTCTATTGGGGATTATGCCAATATAGGAGGGAAAATGTTGTAATTTTTATTATTCTAGTGATATGATCAAATTGATTCCCTAAGACCGAATGATTCTTACTCAATGTGGGAAAAAAGGAACACAAGAATATCGTTCCCGTTGTATAATTGGATTCAAATAGGACTTACAGAAGATCTTTAAGAACAATCGATAAAATTCGTTCATTTTCAATTGATTGATTAGAGAGGGGATATAAGAGTAAGGAGGGATATGAGATATTACCAGAAATTATAGGGGATTACTCCAATAGGGATTCCTTGAGAGTATTATATTTGTTTGATAGGTTTGGCAATATGAAATATGGTGGGGATTACGCATGAGTTATGGTGAGATAACAGGCATAATAAGTGGTTGAAATGAGGGAATGTTTTGGGTATTACACCTAGGCTGAGGGCCACATTTGGGAACTAAGAGGAATATATATAATTGAGGTATATAATTATTATAAAGGGAATTCACTCAAATTAATTTTATTGTTTTATATGGATGGGAACAAAGGTATGATACAAGCGTGAGTTGGTTCCTAGGTGTTGGACCTGGGAAAATTGGTTCCTCACCCAAGTAAGGTCTTAGTGAATTTTTAATTACTAGTTATGGAATATATAATGTGTTTTGACATAGTGAGTAAATTTAATATGTATGTGTTTCTCCCTAGTATAGGACTAGGTGAAGGGGCGGTCTCTATCTCAACGCCTCCCAAGTGGAGGGTTGGGTGAAGGCTTAGCTTGAAAGGAGCTTAGGTACCAAAGTTGGATGCCCTAGGTGAAGGGTCTCCCATGTGAGGGTTATCTCAAGTAGGGGGAACAAAACTAGGTCACCCAAGTGTGTTTCCAAAGATAAGGTGGGGCTCCCATGTGGGTCACCTAGGTATGGTGGGGTTCCCACATAGGTCACCTAAGTGGGTCACCCAACTGGGTTTCCTTAATAAGGGAAAACTTTTTAGGCAAAAAAATTAGTGTGGTGAGATATCTTACCTTGTTCATCCTCTATGATTTAGTTTATTGCTCATAAAATTTGAGGTGGGGAACTATTTATAGACCATCTCATGAACTTGGGTCACTGACTTCCATGAGATGGGAGAAGGATCAAGGAATGCTACCTACATGCAAACTCAAATTTATTTATATAAAAAAATTGTAACTTATAACGACCATAACTTTTGATCTATAAGACCATTTGGGCTCCATGAGTAGTCCATTTTTTTCAATTATGTAAAATATTTCCCTATATATGGTGTATAAACCCCTGGAGGATGTGTTACAATGAAACAATGTTTGAAGAATACCCTAAAAATGTGTTTTACGATGTCAAGGTATTTTTATCAGAAATTTGTGAAATATATTTCCAACTTTGGTAGGGAGGTTCTCACCACCACTCCATTATATGCGGAAAAGTTTCTAAAGAATATTAATCCCTCTATGTGTGGGAAGTATGTAAAACATGGAAATCAAATCTACCTCTTCTTCAGGAATAAAGGCACATTTCTTATCAAACATGGAATTTGTTTTATAAGTGAGGATTATATCATGCGTGAAGTAGAAAAGTGTATAGAATGATTTTCTTATACCAAAAAAATACCCCATCCTGTAATTGGATTCATTTAGAAAAAAAAATCTGGTTCTAAGGTAATCATTGGAAACTTGACTGTATTCATGAACTTTTGGATGGTTTCCACAACTAACTCCCTAGTGAGGGGAATTATTTGCCAACGAAGGTTCTCAACTCTAAGATTTGTGGCTACCAGGAATAGTGTTCTAAATCAATGTATTGATATCCTGAATTGGTAATGGTCCAAATTGTATGATAGAAGATAGAGTGTAATTAAAATGGATTTATAACTTGATCCAAGATATGAGATCTCAATGTCTCTATGTATTCTTTGAGAGTAGGATTAAATACATGTGTAGTTCTGATAAATGTAATCCCATGAAAATAAATATCATGGATAAAGAGACATAATTTTCTACATATTTTTATAGATAAAGAACAATATGATTACAAAAAAAATAGATAAAACTCATACATTGGAGATGGTACATTCTCATTTGTATACAGAACCATGAATTGGTATCCATGTTTTGGTGTTGGAGTTTCACAAATCTAATTACCATTACAAGAGGTTATGTCATACAGGTTAGGCAACTCTAATCAGTTCTAGGTATTGTAAGATAAACCATGTGTCAAATAGTTTAAAGTTATGTAAAGAATAAGTACCCTGAAATGGATCATAGGGAATGGATATGTTCTCTAATTTTTTCCTAGATCATTTGGACAAGATGGAATAACTTATTTTTTTCTAGGACCATATAATGATCCCTACGGGATTTGTATCTTTTTTTCTCCATAACTATTTACAAATTAATTGAGAGGATGGATTATTGGGCTTGGAATTAATTTATTCTCTACCACCCTTTATATTTTTTAACCTGATGAGTTTTATAATTGTTCCATTTTTTAAACAGTCATTATTATGCCTAATCGGTACAAGGTTCATGCTTGGAGAGTGGAGACTCAAATTTTTTCTTCGGTTCCCATTGTGGGATTTTAACCTAGCACATACAATATTTCCTTCCATTTTTAAGCACTCTATGTTCTTCCTATGATATGAACAAAACATTCCCCGAGAGGAGAGACTTGACTTTTTCAATGGGTTCTATTTTCCAGTTCATAACGTAGTGAGTACTATGTATCTCCCCAATGGATTTTTAAAATCTTATAATTTAGGAAAATATATCCAAGTATAAGTGTGTATATCTTATACCATTTTTAAAGCAATTTATATTCATGTAGATTTTACCAATGTTAATTTTCCTGAAATGAGAAAAAAACACATGTGTTATATACTGAGGGTGCTAAATTTACAAAAATAACAAGATTATGGAATATATAAACCATAACCCATGAATGTCTATGTCAATTTGAAATTTATACTAGAAGGAATTTAATAATCATTAGAAATTTTATAAAACTAATTCTGTTCTTAGGCAATGAGGATTGGTGGGCGTATGCTTGTCGTTACCACATCCATTGCAAGGGTATCATATGGGGTTCAAGGAAACACTGGTGGTAATATAATACAAATAGTAATGTTATAAAACTAATATTATGCTCAGTCAATAGAGATTGGTGGGTGTAGGTTGGTCATTAACACACCTAATCTATCCATATAACCAATTATTTTTAAAATAGAAAACCAAGGGGATTGATCAAATGAAGGTGTTGGTTTTTTCTGAACCAGACATCAGAGATTTTAAGTGGGTTGATAGAGTACATGAATATTTAAAAAGAGGTTAAAACACTTAGTAACTACATCAATATATATGTAACATATATTCAAGGTAGGAATATGTCAGGTGGATCCAGTCCCATAAAGGTGTGCCCATATTTTATATTAATAGTTCATGGTCCAATGGGGTGGGAATAATGACTTGAATTACATCATACATGAATAGAATGCTCCAATTACTCCTTGAAAATAAAGATATGAACTATAAATAAAATATTGATTCTCTCATATATATAAATTTTTAATGGGATAAATACAAAAGGAATAATCCCATATCATGTTTGAAAGTTAAATTACATTTGTGATGTTGTCCAGGAATATGAAGATAAGAGGATTTTATCCTCAAGGTTAAGATTCCTCTAGTAGATGGGACATGCTGAGGGATCATAAGAATATCCAAATCAAAGAAATAGTATGAATAATTAAAATATAGTATTTTTATAGTCATATGCACTTATCACTATGAGCCAAGTAAGGTTTGTGATTATTCGAGTTTCTCAAGGAAAGAAGTGTGGTTTTCAAAAAAAGGTTTTAAGAAATCGTGATGGAATAATTTATACCCAGGATATCCATGTCTAGGTGATTTTGATCTTATATAGATTCAAATACTAGACTCTAAATGGGTCTTATAAGGGTTTTCTTGCATTTATTCGTACATTTATAAAGAAACAGGATCTTTTGTAGTTGGGCCTAGGATATGGGATCCATTAATTATTGTTTATAACATCATAATGTGAATCAACTCACATGTAGTTCTTATGAATAATGTGCACTACCCATATATCACATGTATGCATTAAAATGGGACTTTTATTTTAGAGAATGGGTCAATAGATGAGAAAAACCATGTTTAAATATTCTATGTGAATATAGGTTGTATGCAGGAGAGGGGGAATTATTTTTATTTTGAAGCTAGATCTAGAATAAAGGATCCATGTTTCAATGTGTATCTCACTAGAATTAGAATCAAGTCACACATGGTTTTTAGGAAGAACATCCCCAATACAGATATGACTATTATGTATGGAAAGGGGAGGTTTTTTAGCATAGGTCTATATATGAGTGATCGTTTATTGGAATGTCCTTCATGGATTACTTTATTACGTGGGTGAGGGTATATATTTTTTATTTTGTGACTTATACAAGAATAAAGGATCTAAGAATAAATATTTTTATTTTTATTCTGACAATCAAGCCACATATAGTTCACTATAAGTCACTTCCCATATAGATATAGTTTATATAAAAAAGGGGATTTACTTTTTTGAATCCATGGTTGGGTATAGGATAAAGTATCCTTGAATCACTACATATATCATATGAATAAGAATCAAGAAACACATAGTTATTATTAAATTCTTTACTGACATCTAACTCACATGTCATGAATTGGGGAAATTGATTTTCTAAGGAACAGACCGACTATGCACCAAAGACTTCTAAAAAGATTAAGATCTCATGTATGGAGAAAGAGGCCAAAAGAGAATGGGACACCCTCATCTATTTAGATTCATATAGTATGTACTTCCGACTTGTATTTTTAATCCGTGTGATAGGTATATGTGCTTTATGAAGTTTGAGGACTTTCTACCAAGACATGGATGTTTGGATTCACATTGTTCTTATATGTATGAAAAGAATACGACCTTGTTTCTATATCATGTAAGAAACACCCAACATAATTATCGAGACAAGGTGAGCTAATTTTAAATTTTAGTGTTTGGTTTTTTCTAATATAAAGGATCCTAGTGTCACTATGTATCTCATTAGAATTATAATAAATCCATAAATAGTTCTTTGGGATTTTTGTACATAGAATTGGATCATATGCAAGGAAATATCAGACCATACAAGGAATGGAAATCCATTTATGTAATATGGGAAACAATTTCATAGAATTTGGCCATAACATAGCTTAATCATGAAAATAGGAATAATAATTCTAAACCTATATGATCAAGTAAGTCATTATCAGTGTCATAAATAAGTAAGAATCTGAATATTACCCATATTATTTTAAATTTCAATTCAAGTATTATTTCAAATTCACACAACATGATTAGTTATCTAGTTATGGAGACAATTTATTATAGTTATACATCTTTTGATGAAGATGGTGGTTTTATGTGGTTTGATTTCTTATATCTAGGACTTTCTAAAGGTAGTTAAATGTCATGTAGCCCAGATTTGATGTCATGCATTTTAACATCATGTGTCTGTGACATAGAACTTAACCTAATTTTGTTGGGATATTGGACACATAGTATAACATCATTTGTTGAGGATGAATGGTTGATAGATTTTTTGTTTTAATAGATTTTACAAAGGTTTTGTACACAGTTTAAGGTAATTCTTCTCATACCAATGGTGTTAGATTGTTTAATTTATTTATTATGAAAATATGCATTGGTATGGCATGCGATATTATCCCCATATATAGTTATTAGTAAATATACAACATTGATGTTGAGCTAATGAATAACATAAGGTCCTTCCCACTATGGTTCAACATTTGGAGGATTCACCCTATGTACCATTAGGATTTTTTAATCTAATACCATTTCCCATTAAAATAATGAATGAAGGAGAAAAATCATGTTAAAAGATATCAGTACTCAGATTAGGTGAACCTGTAAATTGTTTAAGGTATTCAACATTACTTCATTAATCCATTACAACTCATCCAATTTCTTTTCTGATTTATCTTCCAAGGATATTTGATCACAAATTTTAATGTGGAGTAATGGTAAATAGGATATTGATGGGTAATACTTTGTATGTTCCATATATAAGTGAATAAAAGGTTGTTTGTTTAGTAGTGTGGGTTTTGGTGTGATATACCCACAAATAACACATAATATTATTATACTATGATTTATTTTCTTTTTCCGCTAACTTGAAGAGTATATTTGAAAATGTTTTCTTAAATTATATATTTATCAATTTTTAGTTACATATTAACGAGATGAAAGGTTATACTAGATACCATATTTATGGTACATCAATTTCAATTTGAAAGAGAACATCATGGTTCCATTATTCATTAGTATTGTATGAGGGAAATAAAATCTATTAAAAACATTTATCATTACAAAGACAATTCTAATCATTGTCCTAACTTCCTTGATGGAAAAAACATCTTCCAACTTATAGAAGATGTCATTTGTAGTAAAAATATACTTGATCCTATTAACTATTCTGAGGAATATATCACCCTGAAATATATTCCAAAAGTAGAAAATACCCATGAAATTTTAGCAGTATGAAACAAGTTAGGCTAGTGATGAATAATGTTGGAATGTACTTGAAAATAATGACATTTCTTGGTAATTTTTATAAAATCATGTTTCATTGAAGGGAATAAATACCCAAGAATTTAGATTTGATGATAAATATTAACCATTGATTGATGGGTATCATGTGAATCAGTATGGAGCTCTTGAATGAAAGTGAGAGTTCCTCATCCTTCAATTCTTCTAAGGTGGAATTGGTCAAATTTGAAGTTTATATGTTGTCATAAAGGGTAATTTTGACTTCCATTCATCAGATTTTCACTTTTCATTCATTGTATGATATAAGAATCCTACTATGGAGATAATCAAATAAGGATGATATCCATCCATTTGAAAAATTACCTTGTTTAAAAATGGAACTAACCTCATTGATCTCTTCCATGTTGTTACTAATGAATGGTGAAACCATTATACGATGGACAATATTGACAACTATTTTATCACAGTATAGATATATCAAGGTTGTACCTGCATTAGATAATGCATATTCCTAAGAATTATGCTATCATGGGACATGAGTTAGTTTTGAATCTAAGGTGAAGTATTCCATCCACCCTGGTATGTAATCAAGTAGGGTAATAATAACTTGCATTATAACATAAATGTTATCATCAATCTACTTGATTAATTTCATTAAATCACCTTTGAATTTAATGCGAGTTACTAGTATTTGTAGTTCCACTTAAAAAACCAATTCAGGATTGGTATTTTGCCTCATTGTTTGCATAGACTTTTGGATAGTAGATACAATAAGGTAGAACTACCTTGGATGGATACACAAGGATGACCCCCAAATATACTCTATTAAATTTAGGGTCTTCCATTATTTTCATTGTTTGGCTTCAAAAAGCACTACCAAATTACATCTCCCATGACTTTGATGAGTTATGGAATGAAAATACTTATTCATTGGGTAACTCATTCTATGAAAATGAATTTTCTATAGAATAATGCTCTGCAATGAAGTCTACTAATTATTGTACATTTATTACATTGTTTATTATGAACTAAATTTCAAACTGTAGAAAGTCAACCACCCACCCTGCCAAGAATCCATTCAATATAAGATTTTTGAGGATGTATTTGACTTTGTCATTCTGAGTGACTAGGTGGACCTCATATTTCTTTAGGTAGTGTCTTAATTTCTAAATTGTTAATATTAATGTAAGTAGTTTTTTTCTATGATGTCTTGGCCCAAATAACTCAATAATAGTAGCTGAATCAGTTGCCACATATCCTCAATTTCATCTCCGCATAAGAAAAATGATTCCAACTAACATGGAGGTTCTATTAGAGTATAGTGGGGATAACATACCCTAATGATCATAGTGTGGGAAAACAATAACATAATAACAATAAATAGAGGAAGCATACTAAATAAATAACCAGTAAGAAAATAAGTAAACCATCCAGATTTTAAAAATTAACTATATATAACCATTTACAATATCATATACCAAATTATGATCATGTCATGTTATAAAAAAATTAAATACACCCGGAATAAAGTATCATGTATATAAGACATGGTATTAAAAATGAACAAAAGATGAAAATTTATCTCCAGTAGCATCAAAATAATAAACTCAATTCTTTTCTCCCATACTCTATCAAAGCATAAAAAAATCAAACAACCATAGAAAGCCATTTTCCTTTTTCCCTACCTATATCCTTAAATTTTTTCTAGGTACAAATTGATAGCCTCAATAGGGTGTGAGGTATACATAGTAGGGAACCACTAACGGTTTCCAATTCTATATAATCTGGGAATATATAATGAATCATCATGTGGGTAATAACAGAAACTATGGTTATAATACATAAATCACATTTCGGGTGATGTTCCTAATAGGACACCTACCAAATTCCACCAACATCGCCCTAAACTAGAAAGTCTCTAAAAGATTTTCCATTTATTATTTTATTTATAAAAGAGTCTTGGAACCTATCTCATAGCCAATGAATGCCGCATGGATCATATCGATATAAGGGATGAACATGACCAGTAGAAATTACATCATGGTAAGGGAAATAAGTAAGGATATCATATATATAAAGTATTAACCGAGCAAGGTATGTTCTTTAACATGGAAGACAAGTCATTAAGACTAATTAATCAATTAAATTACTAGAAACCTCTGCCCATCCAATTTATTCAACATAAGAACCCCATGTATCTCTTCAGGTGTAATATGAACCCATAATCCCATAATCTCATTCATTTCATTCCTTATAAGAACTTAGGCATTTCAATAGTAGTGGTATAATGTTTTTTCCATATAACATCATCATTTTCATTCCATGTGAGAAACCTCTATATCTTTACATGTGTAATATGAACCCATAATCTAATAATCTCATTCATTTCATTCTTTATCAGAACACATGCATTTCAATAGTAGTGGTATAATGTTTTTTCCAACTAACGTCATCATTTTCATTCCATGTGAGAAACCAATGGGTCAGTTGTGTCATAATATAAAGTAATTCCCACTGATTCCATCATTATCATTCCATGTAAGGAAACATATGTGTGATTTGCATGGGGTGTGGAAAAATAATATTTACTAATATAAAATTTTAATAAATGGTAAACCTAGGTTTTATCCAGAGAGGAGTGCACAACAATCACATTTGTCACTTGAAATAATAGAATGAAGTATATAATGTTTTTGAAATTGTTTGATTTTAATAAGATAATAAAGAAACTAAACATTGAAAAGAAATTAAGAAAAAAGTACAAATTGAAAAAACTGGTGAATGATTAGTATTTTTTGAGATGAAGATCAGGTCAGGGTCAGTTTTCAAATTGTAATTTTACCATTGTTCAAATCATCCAATTCTCTTCTGTAATTTCGTTAAAATTGAGATTACACAATTGCTTCTTCTCACTCCCTTGGTTGAATAATAATTGTGTGAATATACCTTTAAAAAATATCATTTTTTATTCTCTCCTTCTATTGTGTAATAATTCTGTAGAAAATACCTTCAATTAAATTAAGTAATTCCCAATCAGATCTTGTATATCCCAAACAATCAAGAACATTCACAACTCCTCACATGCGTACCTACGATCACTGATCACTTCACCACTATGAATTGATCTATTCCATCATATATAGACCAGATCCTAATAGAGTATAAAATTGATCATTGACCAAAGAAATAAAAACAACATAATCTAAAATCAAATACAATCGTACATGATAATAAAACTGTTATGAGAAATTGAAACCGATTTCGTAGAAGAGAGAAAAATATTTTAAAACATTAAGTGAAAGAACTCAAGAATTAAAAAAGGACAAACCTCTCCTTCCCCAATCACACATAATTTTAACCCACCATGGTAAGTTTAATTGTGAATATTATAGAAGAATTAGTAATTACTAAACTAAGAATAATAAAAGAGAGAAAACAAAGAACATAAAATTTTATCCTCCGAAATCTATCCTCCATAAGAATGCTTTTGTTTTTACCATCAACTACCCAAAACCCACTGAGGACTCTTCTTATAAAATGTTTTTAATGATGTTCAGTATCTAACCCCAATATTTTAGGGTCTTTAGATTGGTTTAAATATATATATGACTGAATCAATGATCATTACTTTTTCTAGCCCCCAAAATGGTTTCACCCACTTCAATTTGAATCGATCAAAATATTTTTTAATGGGCTCCTTAATTTTTGAAATGTAATGTGAACTGTAAAATTGAAGAATCCTTTTGAACCCAATAAGAATTAAATCATTTTAAAGTCAGTATAATGAGATATGCATGATTTAATATGGTGGGGTCCATTGTGTCGTCTATAATAATTTATCCACTTGATTGATTTTTCTAGGCCATTATGTACATAATTGGGTCATGGTCCAAAAAAAATGAATCCCACAAGTAAGGAAAACCAACGAAAAGGAATAACTTAAATTAGATTTAAATTATAAAAGTTAGGCCTGATAAAAAATCTATAGAAAACAATGAATTTTCTTGAATAAACCAATTTTCACAATTAAGTTCATAATTCACCAAAAACACTAAAATGATGAAAATATACTCAAATTGACTAATTAGGAGGGATTAAATAACTGAAATACATATGGAAAATAATTAAAATATCAAATCTATCAATTCTCCCACACTTAGAACTTCGACATCATGGAAAAGTCAGTATCAAAATCCAAATCAAAGTAAATTCAAAACACATACCCACAAGATCCACCAATTTGACAATAAGAAACAAAATGTATCATGCCTCCTAAAAAACTAATTTTTAATGTTATTAATTTCAGATCATCAAATATATTTTTTATTTATTTCTCCTCCCATTCACACAAGACACCTACCTCACATGAATTTTCTCTTATCTCACAAATGTTTAGCAATTTATTTTCATACAAACTCATACAAGGGTCACCATAGGCTTGAAAAATTACCACATATTCACCTGATGTGAGTCAAGGGAAATTGATTATAATGAATAATTTTTAGGTTTGTTCTGTGCCTTTCAGTTAGTTGGATTTAGATATTAAAAATTATGAGGCTAAATGTGGAGGGCTTGGCCCCTTTTGAAGAAAAATTGCATGATTCAAATTTTCATTCAAGTATGGTATCCTACTCACTCACCATAGTACAAATTCAACTCCATAATCATGAAAACTCAAGGAATGTTAAAATATCTCATCATTTTATCAAAAAAAATTCAATCTTCTCAAAAATAAGTTTTTTTAAAGCCCTAAAAATGGTACAACTTTATTCCTCCATTAGAGGCTCTAGAAAGGCACAACTTCTCTTATCATGAATGCTTCTAAAAGGAATAGCTTCCATCATAATGATTATTTTTGCAATCAGAAAATATTTTCCACATTTTATATTCTCCCAATGTATATTCAAAAATTTTATCATAATACGTGATAGATTCCCACACACCAAAGTTCAACTAGATCGTGTAATTTCACTTCAAGAGTAGGATGGATCGGGAAAATTGGCTTGTAATGTGGCTATCCTAATAGGTTGTTCCAAGATTCTAAGGGTTAAAATGATTTAATGTACAATGTGGGCTAAAATAAAAAGGATTCTTTTGAAAAGTGGCCTTTAAACCCAAAAAAATGGCTCAATCATTTAAAACACGGATACCTCAAACCCACAGGTTTGGATAAGAATAAATAAAATTCTGGTTAATTCAAGCATGATTTTGTTCTCCCAAGATGTGCTGTGAATTTAATGAATATGAAAACAATGGTTTAGAAGGATTATAGTAAATTTATTCCAATGATATAGATAGAGATATGGGGCATGAGATTTAAACTTTTGAGTACTTTTTATGAAATTTATAAATATTTGAACATGAAACAAAGTCATTTTTAGCATTCATTTAAGAAAACTTTCAGTGAATAAATTGTTTCACTCATGGAAATTGGTTTTAGAAATGTCAAAGACAATCATTTACACTCAAAAGATTCAAATACACAAAAAAAAATTGAATAAGAAACACAAAATTATTGAAAAACACACAGTTTTTTATAAAATAGTAATACCAAAAAAAATCATAAACTACAAAGGTTCCCTCTCCCATAATTAAATTATTCACTATCCACAATAATATCAAATGGAGTTAATAAGTAATAAGATTTTAAAAATGAATCACATCAAGCAAGATAATGTAAAGTAGAGGTATTACCTGGTGGATTTTATTGATAAACAGACTGGAGGAGTGTGATCACCTTGGATGGATCGGATAGAATGGTCCCATAGAATATATTTAACCAGTTTCCATTAATAGTGAAGGGATCCTATACTCCATCCTTCATAATCTGAAAATCACCAGACAGATATATATTATTAACTATAAATGAACCTTCCCACCTGGAATGACGTTTACATGGAATTAACTTGAGTCTTGAGTTGAATAACAACACCATGTCTCTAGAATAGAATTATTTTAGTTGGATCATCTTGTCATAATACACTCTTATTATTTCTTAGTATGTCCGGGAATTTTTAAAAACATCCCTTTTTATTTCTTCCATCTCCCAAAACTATTTTTTTTCTTATTTCTAGCACTTTCAAGATCCAAATTCATATTTCTCACTGCCTAATATTCCTTATGCTACAATTCCACTAGAATATGAAAACTTATCCAACAAATAAATTTATATGGAATTATTCCAATTGGGGTTTTGTAGGCAGTCCTATAAGATCATAATATATCTTTTAACTAGTGGCTCTAATCATTCTTTATTGGATTAACAGTCTTTTCCAAAATTCCATTTATTTTTCTATTGGACACTTCAGCTTTCCATTTGGTTTGTGGATGATATGAAGTTGGTGTTTTTTGATGCACCCCATACTTCTTCAGCAAATCCTCTATTATACTATTACAAAAGTGAGTCCATTTATAAATGATTATGGAACAAGGAATCCTAAACCTACAAAATATGGTAGCCCTAAAAAAATCCCAAACAACTTTAGCATCATTAGTCCTTGTGGATTTTGCTTCAACCCATTTGGAAACATAGTAAACTGCGAGAAATATATAAAAATTTCCAAATGAAATTGGTAAAGGTATTATAAAATCTATTCCCCAAACATCAAAATTTTCATATAAAATCAATGGCTTTTGAGGAATTTCTTGCCACTTGAAATATTTCCAAAAACTTACATTTTTCACACCTTTTTAAAAATTCATGAGCATCTTAAAAATGGGTGGTCTAGTAAAGTCTAGATTCTAAAACCTTTCTTGAGATATTATAAGATCCAAAGTGGAATCCACTAGCTAAAGGTGAAAAATATTAAAGAAATAATCAATTTCTCATTCTGGAAAACATCTTCTTGCCACATGGTCACAGAAAACCTTCCAAAGAAATTGATCACCCCATTTGTAATATTTATATTCTGATTTCATCCTTTGAATTTGGTGGGAATTTAAATGATATGGGACCTAAAAATTTTACTAGATAATTTACCATATCATCATTCCTAGGAACTTCTACATCAATCAAGTATAACTTCTCTCCTGGAAGGTGGTCATTCAGTGGTTCTCTGTCTAGAATTTCTGCTTCAATGGTTTTAGGAAGTCTACATAAGTGATCGGCCACTTGGTTCTTAGATCCCTTATTTTCTTCACATTCAATGTTTATTTCCTTCGGTAATAGCATCCATCTTACTAACCTCAGTTTATCTTATTCCTTCTTAATCAGGAACCTATAAGCTGCATGATAAGAAAATATAGTGACTTTAGATCCAAGTAGATATGATCTAAATATGTCTAATGAAAAGACAACTACAAAAAAAATTATATTGTTGCGTAGTTGAATTGGACTTCATCTATCATTATTGAGGAATAGGTAATGACTTGTGGCATGCCCTCAATTCAATGAGAAAAGGAATACTCTAATAGCTTAGTTTGAATCATCACAAGGTAGCTCAAATGGTCCTTCCCAATTTGGTGGATACATTACTAGTGGTGTAATCAATCTCCTCTTCAACTCATTAAATGATTCACTACATGCACTATTAAAAACAAAATCCACATATTTCAAAATTAATCTAGATAGAGGGATAGAAATCATACTGAAATATTTGATAATCCTCCTATTTAGTCATGCATTTCCTAAATATGATCTAACATTTTTCACACAAGTTGGTTAGGAAAAAGAATTTTTGACTTAAATTTTAGATTTATCAACTTCTATACCCTTTTTAGAAATGACCTTCCTGAGGAAAATTCTTCCCTCCACCATGAAATGAAACTTTTCAAAATTCAAAACAAGATTCTTTTCAATGTATGTTTTCAAAACTTTTTCTAGATTTTTCAAACAATGGTAAAAATAATTTCCAAAGACTATTAAAACATCAAATAAAACCTCCAAGAAATCATCAATATGATCAAGAAAATACATACTATGTACCTAGAAAATGTACTTGGAGCATTACACAATTCAAACGGTGTCCTTTTTATGAAAAAGTGTCGAAGGTACAAGTAAAGGTAGTCTTCTCTTTATTTTCAGGAGCAATAGGTAACCAGAAATAACTAGAATATACATAAAAAATAAATAATGAGTTCTCCCTGCCAATATCTCTAACATATGGTAAATGATGTGAATGTGGAAGTGATCTTTCCTAGTGACCTAATTCAACTTCCTAAAATATATGCACACTCTCCTGCTATTCTGAATTCTAACAGGGATTAATTCATTCTTATAATTCCTCTAGATGGTTAGGAAAGATTTTTTCGAACTATATGTATGGGGATAAGCCATTGTGAATATGATATATTAATGATTCCAGCTTCCAAGATCTTCTCAATCTCCTTCTTTACAACCTCCATCAAGGTAGGGTTAAACCTCTATTGGGGTTATGTGACAAGTTTGGAATCACTATCAAGAGTAATTATATGTGAGAATATTTATGGGTTTATTACTGGGATATTTCCTAAGATCTAGCCTATTTCATGACCATTCACTCTCAAAATCTCAATCAAAGACTTTTCATGGGTTTTAGACAAATTATTAGAAATTATCACTCGTTATTTCAATCCCCCATAAGGTAAATATATTTTAAAACATAGTGGAGTGGTTTTAATTCCAAATCAGGGGGATGGTCAAGGGATGAAATTAATTTGAGTTTTCCCACTTCTAAAGGGTAGAAATACTATACACAAGTAATCATATCATCATCCTTAACATTTATGAAATAACCAATGAAATTAGATTTTACCACTTCCTCCCACATGAAATCAGAATCTCTAAAAGTTTGTGAATCCATATGTTCAATGATATTTTCAATTGATAAAGTTTCTCCTTAGCATAAGAATTCATGGTACATACCTGATTCTTCAATGGTTTATGTACCGACATCATGGTATTGTGAAATGAGGGAGTGATCATCTGATGGGTGCCTCATGGATTCAAAAATATTAAAGTGAAAAGTTTTATCTCCAAACACCATGGTGAGGGTCCCTTCATGGAAATTGATGATGGTTTTGTTCGTCATTATGAATGGCCTCCACAAAATGATTGGTGGTTTTGATGGTAAGCTATCATATTCTTCATTTAGCACATAGAAATCAGCTAGGCATAAGATATCTTTGAATTTCACCAAGACATCCTCCAGAACTCCTACAGGGAAACCTGTAAATCTTTTTACAAGCTGGACCACTACTCTTGTGGGATTCAAGTCTCCCATCTGCAAAGAAGTGTATACTAAGTGAGTAAATACATTAATGGAAGCACCTAAATCACACAAATAATTAGATAAATTTAAATAACCAATGGTTCATGTAATAGAAAGTAGTCATGGATCTCGACATTTATCTAGAAACTATAGTGTGATATGGGCTAAGAAACTCCTTACCATGTTGATCCTCTCATTACATTGAAGTCTCTTATTCTTGGTGAAAACATAATTTAAAAATTTAGCATAAATTATAATTTTTTTGAGGGATTCAAGTAGAGGGATATTTATTTCCACTTTCTGGAATGAGTACAAAATTTATTTTTGAATCACTTCTTCCTACAACCTCGTTGATTCAATAATCCCTTATGGAAATGGAGGGGGTAAGTCTTTATTCTACCATTGTTTAATTTGAAATAGGGTATCTTTATACTTCTTCCATGTAATATTCTTTTCATGTTCCACTTTTTTCTATTCTTCATGGTGCATTTTAACATAATTTTTCAAATTTACAGCTTCCTTCTCCCTTAACTCAATGGTATTGTTTCAGGATAAATGAAGGCTAGTGGTGGGTGTTATTTTCAATTATTTTTGTTACTATGCTGAAATTTTCATTTGGGTTTTTAATTGTTTATGATAGTATTTTTCCTTGGTTGTTGGTTAGTAAGTCGATGAGACTTTCAAACTTGTTTGACAATTCATTTACATTGTCTTTCAGCCCATCAGTCTCAGATTTCTATTATAGGTTTTGAATTTGAGGTTGTGAATAGGTGGATGGATGATCATAAGGTCTCTAGAATTTTGTAGGTTTTTTATAAAAGGCTGGTTATAAAATTTCTTTTGTTTAAATGGTGGTGGGTTTTGGAATTGATTTGAGAATGGGGGTTGGTTTTGGAACTGATTTTGGTATGGGGCATAGCCTGGTTCTATTGATTTCCAAATCCATATCGGAATTGGTTAGGCTCTTTCTATCCATTATTTTTTGGAAACTTCCTTGGGTGAAATACTTCTATAAAACATTACATTCCCTATATTTTAGCACACTGGGTAGAGAAATGATCAGATGATGAGCATATGCCACATACCTTAGCTAGTTCTTGTTGGTCACCCAGTTGTTTCAAGTCCATTGGTCTCACCAAACTAGTTAGATCATCATCTTAGTTTATAATAATTGTGATGGATGAGAAGTTCTTACCTCATGAATACAACTTGTGCTTCTACCTCTTATACCAAATTGTTATGAGTTTTGAGTCATTTTCTCAATCAAACCCTTGGAATCTTTTGGTGATTTTTCAATCAATGTGCCTCAAGATGATGCATCTAGAATGATTCTATCATATTCAAAAAAATACATGATAAAAGACGACAAGAAAGTGATGCTCTTTAATTTTTTGATGTGGGAAACTGGAACATAGCTTCTTAAATCTCTCCTAGTACTTATAAATAGTTTCTTTAGATGACTGTCTGATGGCATAGATTTACTTTTTGATAGTCGTGATTCAAGAGGTGGAGAGGAATATTTGCATGAAGCATCTTACTAGGTCATTCCAATCATTCAAATTTTCTGGTTGTAATCTATACATTCTTTCATTTTAAGCTTATTCTAATAAAAATGGGAACTCCTTCCAATTTACATGTAGCTCAGCTACTCCTCAAGGTCTAAAAGTAGAGAAGACATGCATGAACTCTTAAATATGTTTGTTTGTGTATTCACATGCCAAGTCATGACATTTTAAGAAAAATGTAATCATATTATGTTTCATCTCAATATCATTTTATAACACTGGCTTGACAAGTTGATTTTTTTTATTAAGGAATTGTGGTGTATAAAGGTCTCTATGTATTTGGTTTTTATTTTTATCCATGATAATAGGCTCGAGGTCAACACTTGAAGCTCCACTCGAGTTTACAAGAGAATGTATATCAAATTTAGATTGAAAATTTAGGTTTCTATGTCTATTCAACAAGGTTCATTAAATTTTAGGATTTATAGAGAATGGGTTAGGGTTTTAACTTCTAGTTAGGTAATATAAGAAAAGAAATGTTGGCACTATATCCCCTAAAATGGTTCTATGTTTAGACCCATGAATATTGTGTGGTGTGTAAAAATAATATTTACTACGTTAAAATTTATTACAATGGTAAACCTAGGTTTTCTCTAGATAGGAGTGCACAACAATCATGTTTGTCACTTGAAATAAGAGAATGAAGTTTTAATTGTTTTTAAAATTGATTGATTTTAAAAATATAACAAAGAAACTAAACAAAGAAAAGAAATTAAGAGAATGTAAAAACTAAAAACCATGTGATTTATTCATATTACCTGAGTTGATGATCAGGTCAATGTCAATTTTCTAATTTTGAATTCTATCATAGTTCAAATCATCCCATTTTCTTCTGCAATGTTGATAAAAGTTCAAATACACAATCACTTCTTCTTACTCCTTTGGTCAAAATAATTATGAGAATAAATGTTACTGAAATCTCATATTGGTATACTCTCCTTACTTTGTGTGATAGATTTATAGAAAATATCCTCCATTGAATTAGTAATTTCCCAATAGGGTCCTGTTTAATCCAAACAATCAAGAACGTTCACTACTCCTCACACACGTACTGATGATCACCACGAACTTCACCACTAAGAACATATATATTCCATCATCATATATACACCATATCCTAGTGGAGGGAGAAATTGATCATTGACCGAAGGAAAAAAACAATAGAAACTCAAACATAATACAATCATATATGACTTTGAAAACCGTTATAAGAAATTGAAACAAATTGTTTAGAAGAGAGAAAAGAATCTAAAAACATTAAGTGAAAGAACTCAAGAATTACCAAAGGAAAGACATATCAATCCCCAATCACACAGAATTTTATCCCACCATGTTAAGTGTAATTGTGAATAAGGTAGAAGATTATCTAATTACAAAACCAAGAAGAATAAAAGGGAGAAAACAATGAACAGAAAATGTGCTCCTCCAGAAAATGTCCTCTAAAAGCTTTCTTATGTTCTCCTCTACAACCGCCCAAAAAACACAGAGGTATCTTCTTATAAAATTTTTGTAATGAATTTTTCAATATACCTTCAAAATGTTAGAGTATTTTTACCAGTTTAATGATATATATGGCCGAATAAATGATCATTACATTTTCTAGATGCCAAAAACTCTTTCCTTAACTCCACTTAGTCTCGCTCAAAAGATGCCTTAATTATCTCCCCACATTATGAAATTTAATGTGAACTGTTCCTTTGAAGTATTATTTCGAACCTAGCTGATTTTACATCATTTTATGTTCTTTATAATGAGATATTATTGATTTAATATAGTGGGTTCTATTCTACTGGCCAAAATAATTTCTCCACTTGATTGATTTTTCTGGGACATTGTGTGTAGAATTGGGTGTTGGTCCAGAAGGAAAAAAATGAATCCCCTAAGTAGGGAAAACCTAAGAAGAAGGAATAAACTAAATTTTACCTAAATTGTAAAACTTATTCCTGACAAACCGAAGATCTTGAAAATTGTGAATTTGGCAGAACTAACAAATTTTCACAATTAAGCTCATAATTCACAAAAAACACTAAAGTGATGAAAATATACTCAAATTGAATAATTTAACGTGATTAAATCATTTAAACACGTGTGGAAAATAAAAAAATATTAAATCTACCATAAACCATGTTCCACACAAGGAAAATTTTAATTCACTACACTATGAGTATGTCTTTGTAATTCCATTCAAGGAACCCAATATCACTCATGGAACAATTTATTTCACTTTCCAATTAGTTATTTCTTGGAATCCCATGTATGTACCCCAAGTTTCCCTCATGAAATAATTTATTTTAATTTGAATAAATAATCTTGAGGATTATATCAATGTAATACCTTGTTGAAACCCATGTATCACCCTCAACATGGAAAAAATAATTGTTATTGGATCCCAGTATAACAACACCATTTAACATCACATTTAATTAAAGTATCCTTTTCACTTATAAAGAATAATTATAACTCACCTCAAAAGGTAGTTAATTTCCATATCCTAGGATTAGATGTCCTACCTTGAAATAAGTCCTTTAACTGAATTTAATAATCCCATTTTCTTTTTAATAAATCATAACCTCTATATTACAAGGGGTAATGATCTCACCTCAGAAGGAGAATCAAATTCATAAAAACTTCATGGTGTTTTTGTCTAGTTTAGACACACACCTGACGTGAGTATTGTTTTTTGGGTCCACTATCCTCATGAGGAATTAAGAGTCACATGAGAATTATAAATATAGTCTAACAAATTCAATTTAAGAAAAACACATTTTAGGATGGGACACATGGAAAGCCTAGAAAAGTACACAACAATACAATATATGTTTGACTAGACTATTAGAATAAATTATGAGACCACCCATAATAACCTAGTAGTAGAATCCCAATCTGATATTGGCTTTTGATTCAGTCTGGAATTAGAGAAATCAAAGATATAGATTAATGCCTAGAAAACTAGACAAAATAGATTTCAGAGATATATGATTCCCTATTGTAAGAAAAACTATATATGGATGAAATAATATTAAGGTGTTTACTGGTATGGATATAATATGAAAAACACCATTTGATATAAATATAAAAAAAAGGAGCTATCAAAATACCTAGTATGGGAGTATAAGGGGCTCCATTATGGAAGAAAAAATGTGAAACAATGTGAGGATAAGAGAGGGGAAATGTTATAATGTGTCAAGAGAAAAATGGTAATTTAACACTTCTTTAAATGGGATCTTGATTTGGCTACTTGGATGGCCAAATCATCTACCAACCATTCACCAGCACTATCCAAGGGACACACTCCCACACATGGTTTGACATATTGTTTGAAAAACCATGCACTAACCATGTGTTTTAACTCTACAATAGGTTTTCATTTTATCACAAAGGTGTGTGGACTACCTTTAATAGTTTAGAAACCATGATAAACCTCTTACAAGGCTTCACATTTGATCAACATGATTACTCCTAACCATACACCAATTGTGTGAATCAGCCTGTTTCTATAAAAACTAGATCATCAGGCTCCAAAAAAGATTTGAATGATCTCAAACCCTTCTTTATACCTTTAAGAAATTCCATTATAAGGGAAAAAGATTTATATTGAAATTTTTAAGGGATCATAGCTAATTAGAAAATTTGGGTTCTTATAATCTTCCCACCTTAAAATAAATCATCCTCTTGTTTCATTTATGAGGGTGGTAAAGAATCATCTGAGAATAACACTAGCCACTAAATACGTGCATCGGCCTCTCACATTATGGTCTCATCATGTACATGGTTTTATTTCCATATCACTCATACTAGAAAAACTGACCTTTCTTATAGATCCTTAGTCCTCTGATCAATGATATGTATTATAACTTATCATTACATTCTTTTAGGTATTCCCCCTCTATCCATTTCTGTTTACCTATTTGGTTGGGTTTTTTCTAGGTTTTTGAGGGTGGGGATCCTTTTGGGGGGAAATGACAAAACCTTTAGGGATATATGTACATCAAGATTTATGGAGTATAGGTATAAATGTGTTAAAGGGTTTTCTATGTTTTCCCAATGTTCGGAGAATATTGGATTTGGTTTGGGTTTTGTGAGGAGGGTCTAGGAATTTTGTTGTATACTGTGTGATTACACATCATTTAAATATTATACAATGTTTATTACTTATTAGAAAGATGTTTTGAACAAGTACATGGTGTAAAAGGGTTTCACACAATGAATTAGGATCACATCATTCAATGTTTGATAATGATATTTTAAATCTGAGGAGTAGCAATTTTTCGATTGGACTTCTTAATCATGAAAAACATGATGTGAGCTGAGTACACGTTATGTATTGATGGATAATAGTGCACTATAAGGTGTTGAACAACTAATTATTATTTATTAATTCATATTATTTCTATTCTCTCCCGACCTAGGATCTCTCCTTAGTAATTTTGGAGACCTCCACTCCTTTAATATTTAATGGTCTATTGATATATCATCAAGTTTGTGGTGTTTCATTTTTCTATGAAATTAATCTTTATATTTCATCATTTCCCTTGATTTCATCAGTTCCATTTCACTATGTTTTCAAATTTTTTGATCATGTGGTGTTGTTTCTTTTAGATAATTTATGTGATCTGATTCCTACAGATGATCCTTTTTTGGTTGTAGTGTGGTAAGTGTGTGTTCTTTGAGGTATTTCAGGATCTAACCTTTTCTCCATATTCTCTTTTTTTGAGATGTGATTTTGAGACATGGGAATCAATCTCAAGGCCTATGTTGTTTACCTTGTGTTTCATTTTGGATTGTGGATCCCATCATAGGAGTGTGCGACCCTATTTTAAGGTAGGTGGTACATTATCTAGAATATGTCAGATGAACTCTAATGCTCTATTTTGATAAGTTGTTTTATAAACGAATTGGCATGATTTATTTTTTAGTGTGTAAATGGGTTTTTTAGAAAATATGGTGTTACCCATATTTTAGTAAAAGTAAAAGGTATTTTTAAATCATTATGAAATGGATTTGTGAAATGGTTTTCAAAGCATGATTTGTGATGATTTTTTTTAGAAAATAATGTACAGTGGAAGCCTTGGGTACTTAGTTTGATGGTGTAGTAATAAGCCTCATCCTTTTATCAGGAGGTTCACTCATGATGTGTTCCTATTATCCATAGGACTATTGTTTTAAAGACTAGTTAGATCTATTGGTAAGCTCAATTTCTGTGGTGTTCCTCTACTCTCAATATTCTATGTATATATCTATATTGTTTATATGAACAAGTTATTATGATTAGGTATGAGTGTCCTACCTATACCGAACTATGGTGATCATTGGCATTATGATACATGTGATTTTTTTATTGTACGCTTTTAGCTTGTACTTATGTGGATATGATATGATATGTGATACATGATTTTAATTGATTTCACTAATTTGATGTATATGAAATGATTTGAGTTATTTTGACAAGATTATTTGAAACTATGGGAAAATGTGAAATTGAATGTTTTAACGTTCTTTTGATATAATAATTGTTTAAAAATTTATGATGGCTCGATTTCTTTAAAGATGATAATGTTAATATTATCATAAATATATACAGGATATGGAACAACTGGGTGGGATCTTAATGATCCTATTTAGGTCCACTATGTGCACTACTTCAGCAGTGTGTAGACAATTTTATGTATTTTTATATAGGGAAAGGCTAGGCGACACAGTGATGCGGTGAGATTTATGTTGGTTGAGTATGGGGAGGTGGTGGTGATATAGTTGGATTCTTCCAATGATATCACATGGAGTAGTTATTTTTTGTTTTTGTTGTCTTTTGTTGTTGGAATTATCTCTTTGAATTTCTTAGCTAATTTTGTTGTATCACATCTATTGTTTTTTTTAATATGACATATATACTTGTTTATTCTTAATTTATTTATCACCATCATATATATATATATATGTAAATCATGTTTTCTACTTCAGTTTGGGAAATATCATTCCCTTTGGTTCTTGTTGATGCCCGGGTACTAGTCTCCATCCCGTGGGGATCAAGAATTCCCTTTGGATATGTGATGGTTTGGGTCAAGTGCCATTTTTAAGGGTATCCAGGTAGGGTTCGTCACAATTTAGTATCAAATATGTTGGTTTTTTGCAAGATTATATTTCATGGTAAGGTTATATACTGGAGATAAGATTTTTGGGACTTGAGAGGTTGGTTGTAGTGAGTTCTTGGAAACCTCATGCCATGAAAAGACTTACGTTACCATGATATGTTGGGATATTTGTGTCTTATATTGTGTTATTGATCTTAATATCAGTTTTTTCTCATGGTTTTTTGGATTAATCTAATAATATCCCCTTGTATGATAATTTATTGTGTTTTAGTGTGCAATGGTATGCTTCCAAGATATCTTCCATGGGTTCTTTAGGTGTGTGAAATAGATTATAATAAAGGTAATTTACCTTTATAACAAAATATTATCAAGGATGTCAAGTGATCAATTTGGGTTGTAGGAAAAAACATACCACATGTTTATAACGCAACTGTTGAGATACAACTGAGAGTTAGAGGGGAAATGGATCAATCATATGAGTTCTTATCTGAGAATCAACCATCAGTTAGGGTATCAGTGTACCTCAATATGTGGGATATTGTATGTAAAAGTTTAATCATAATATTGACTTCCTAGATGCATGTTATATTATGACATTGAAGTGTGATACATTAATAATCTAGGTCCCCTGGAAGTGATGGTGGGATTCCATGGTACATGAAGTTAGACATGTGGTCTTGGACTCTAAGGGTTTTAAGACTCTATTCTTCAAGAAATTTCTTCCAGATTCATTGATGATGGAAAAATATTTGGATTTCCTCTCCATATAGTAGGGATAATGTTTGGTTTCGGCATACACAATCAGTTTTTGGAGCTGTTTTAGTTTCCTCCATAGTTGGTAAACACTAACAAATCGAAGGATCAAAAGAACATATAGGGTTTATGACTGGATACTATATTATAGTTATTTATGCTGGAACATTAGATCTTTGTAAATATTGTGTAAATGTCTATGATGGTAGAGATGAATCTGACTATAAGTTTTGGTAATTATACCCCTTCTATTCAACCTAGTGGAAGCTCCAACAACACGTAGGGGAGTAAAAGGAAGTAGAGAGATCATATTTGGAGTGGTAGAGGTGGTTCTCAATGGAATGACCCCTATGCACCTTGAATTGTAGCTATTAGTTTAACCTTGACTTGTTATCAGTATGGAAAGGCTATTCACACCTGCCATAATTTTTTAATTCTAGCATGTATATGAAACATTTGTGGAAACTATATTCATATGAATCATTTCTTTCATTTTATGTTTATGCATCATTATGGTCAAAGATCATTTTCTCCAAAGGAAACTGTGATGCAGTTAGATTCTTCATAGTCTACGGAGATCTAGACACAAACCAAAGGAGTAAATCACCATCGCATAGTAGATGACTTTTTTACTAAGGTAGATACAATTTATGTGACATTGTGATGTTCCATCATTATTACATCTTCAATAGAGACTACATTATTTGAAACAATTTTCTCTAACTTTTTTATTTTTGGAATTTTTTTTATATTATTAAACATACAATAGATCTCATTTCCTCTATTATAGAGTTAGTGAATCCTATTAGGAATAGTAAAGAGTGTGGGTTTTGGTGTCCTTGTTCGCTATCAATAGAATGTGTGGATTTAGTCATGTATTTCCTCATTCTCAATATAGATATATTATATTTAATCATCAAGATGGATTGTATTCTCAATCGTCCTTATGATGATGATTTTTATCATCAACACATCTCATTTCTTGTGGTCGACGGGAGATCTATGGTGACCTAGAGAGAGTGGGATCCGATGTCTGGTCATGAAAAACCTCTCTACCAAGATCTCAAGTGTTTTTTGTTTGATATAGAAGTTAATCCCGATGACATTTCTTTAATTATTTTATTTCATATATTTTATCAGACTTTCCTAAAATTTTCCCAAATGATTTCTTTTGTATTAATCTAGATAGGGAGGTATATTTTAATATTTAACTAGTAATAGGTACATAGAAAGTGTTGGTACCTTCTTTTCTTAGGGAAATAGTGGAGTAGAGAGACATCGGGATTCAGTTGGATGATCTGACGGTAAAAGGATTTGTTCTAACTAGGGTTTCAGTATGGAAATACCCTATGCTATTTTCCAAGAAAGCAGAAGGTTCACTCTAATTGTGTTTGGGTGATCAGAAGTTGAACTGGTTAATGGTTTGGAATATGTATATTTTTTCTAATGTCGATGATTTGGGTGAATACATAAAATGGGGAAAGTAGTTTTCAAAGATCGATCTTCATTTGATTTATCATCATCTCATAGTTTGAAATGATGATATACTAAAGAAGTATTTAATGACCTTGTATGGAAATTATAAATATCATATGATGTTGTTTTTTCTAAATAACACTCTGGACTTTTAATAAAATGTATGATTTCGACATTCCATCAATATCTTAACGCTCGTATGATAGTTTTTGTGCATAATATTTTAGTTTATTCATGATATGAGTGTGAGAATGAGAACCATTTAATTTAGTTAGAGATATCCTAAGGAGTCACCATTTTTATGGAATGATTTCTAAATTCAATTTCTATATACAAGAAGGTATTTTATTGGTGCATATTTTTTTTGAGTTTGGCTTGTCAGTTAATCCTAATAAGGTGAAGGATGTATTTTCATGGGAAGAGACATGTAAAATTATTGAGATTTAGAGCTTCTATAGTCTTTCTATATAATACTAAAAGTTTTTAGTGATTTTCCAAAGTAGGAATTACCATTGACTAGTCTTACCCGGAAATGGGTGAAATTCATATGGGGTAAAAATTGTTAGTCTTCTTTTAATGATATTAAGTGACTTTTTACATCGACACTTACTATGATCTAACATGATCCCAGTATGGGGTATGTGATTTTATTTTATGTTTATGAGGCTAGTTTGGGTTGTGTTCTTATGAAAGATGATCATGTGGTGTCTTATAGACCTCTACATCTTTGACTGCATGAGAAGAATTTCCACACTCATTATTTTGATCTTACTATAGTTATCCATGTGATTTAGTGTTGTATGAATAATATTTTGTAGGATAGGTTAATATAATTTTCTGAACATAAGAGTATGATACATATCTTTTCTCATAATAACTTGAATATAAGATAGAGATGATGGGTGGAATACCATTAAATGTTTGTCGTCGACATCTCCTACATCATGGGGAAGGGGAATGTTGTTTCAGAAACTCACAATAGGAAAGTTCCATCACATTATATTTTTGAATCTTAGTTAGAGTGTAACCTTATAGGGTTATTCACTTAATTTTACCAAGATACTCAAGAAGATGTTTTAGGTATGATTCCGACCAGTGTTCAGTTATCATAATTTCTCCATGAATCTATTTTGTAAAGTTAGTAGTATGACGATTAGTCCATCAGAACTTGAGAGACATTATATAGCAGGGAGACTATTCTATGATGGCCTCTCTCTCCAGATGGAATTCTTCATTTTGGGGATAATTTTTTCATCTCGGAATCTGTGATGGGGTCAGTTTTATTTTTCTATCATAATTATTATTATTACATTCATACAAGCACTACAAATATGTATTATGATATGAGAAGGTTATTCTAGTGGCCAATTATGAAGCATGAAATTGCATATTTTGTGTCCCATTGTTACAATAGACAACAGATAAAGGCAAATAATTTTAAACCCTCTAGGTTTCTATAGCCTCTTTCTATGGAGTTTTAAAAGTCAGACATGGTGTCAATTGAATTTTTTGTAAGATTACAATAGAATCCCTGAAGGATGAATTCTATATTGGTTTTGATTGATTGGTTGAAAATGTAAAACCAATTCATTTAGATCAAGGACACCTCTAAATTTGTTGAACTAGGTATGTTGTATATATAGGAGGATTTTAGGTTATAAAGGGTTCCCTATACCATTATTTCGGATATGGATCCTAGGTATACCTCACAGTTTTGGAATAATCTTCAAGAGGCGATGGAGACTCGGGTCAGGTTTGGTATACCATATCATCCATAGCCAGATGGCCTGATGGAGCATGCTATTTAGATCATAGAGGATATGGCCCATTCCTTCATCTTTAATTTTGTTCAATAATGGGTAAAACATATAAGGGTAGTTGATTTTTCTTATAATAATAGTTATCATTCATCAATCAAAATCTATCCCTTCCAGTATTTTTATCATTTCCCATGAAGAACATCTATTTGATGGGTAGAGGTGGGGGTGACTCTTTATTGGGACTGAGACCCATTCAAGAGACATAAATTAAAATTCCAGATATACATTAGTATCTTCTTATAGCTTATAGTTGGTGGAAATCATATGTGGGTTGTCGATGTGGTCCTTTAGAGTTTTCTTTTTCCAGTCATATTTTCTTGAACGTTTCTCCTCAGTTGAGTCACCATTATCTTTGAAAATAGGGAAATTTGGATTCGATATATGTTGGATCATTTTAGGTCATTGAGAGGCTTAGGATAGTTGCTTTTATTTTTTATTTTCCAGTTCATTTGAAAGGTATTAATCATGTTTTTCACATATCACTGCTCAGAAATTATCATCATGATCCCTCTCAAGTTTTGAGTTAGAGCCATGCATTTCAATTGTGGAGCTACTAGTAGAGGTCATTGATATGCAAGTGAAAGTTTTACATGATAATTAAATTCTACTATTAAGAGTGTTATGGAAACATAGATCATATTCCCATTATACTTGGGTTTATTAGTTATCTATGCGGTAGTAGAGTCCTCAAATCTATCCGAAAAATTTTCCACATGACTTCTATAAAACAAAAAGTCGTATGGTGTTGAGTTTGTAACATCTCATTACATTCCTTTAGGTATTCCTCCACTCTCCCTTTTCATTTTCCACTGGTTTGGTGCATTTAACGGTTTTATAGGGTAATGATCCTTTTTTGGGTAAAATAAACTATGTTTTAAGAATGTATATTTTCAATAATTAATGTAGTCTAGGATTAAATATGGTAAAGGATTTTTACAGATCTCCCCATGTTCTGACAACACTAGAGTTGGTTTGGGTTTTTTCAAGAAGAATCAATACATTTTGATATCTTCTGGGATATTACTCATCATGTAAATATTACATGTCATGTATTAGTTTCCAGGACGATGTGGAAATCCAGTATATATCGTGAATGTTTTACATTTTTTGAATCGATTTCACATCAGTAATGCATGAATCCATGATTTTTAATCCAATGTGACATCTTTTTCATAATTACTTCTTTATCCTGATATACATAACGTGAAATGAGTATACACCGTGTATTCATCATGGAAAGTGTGATAGACGGAACATCAGGAATGATTTTTCTGTTTTCATTCAGTTAAATCCTATTCTATCTCGATGTAGGAGAACTCCCAGGAAACTTGGTGGACCTATTCTCCTTTGGGATTAATTCTCATGATTAATTATTATCTGGTTTGTGGTGATGTGTCTCTTGGGGTATGTGATCTTCCTATTTCTTCGTTACCCTTGATCATAATAGCACAATTTAACTATGTTTTCATATTTGTTGATATTGTGGTGTTGTTCCTTTTAGATCTATATTGTGATATTCATCTAGGGTTAGATCCTTTGTTTATTATAGTGTGGAGGGTGCGTGTTCTTTTAGTTTATTCATGATATTCCCTTTTATCCATATACTTCATTTTTGGGGTTTGATTCTAATACATGTTAATCAATATTAGGGCCTCCATCATTGACCTTGTGTTTCTTTTTTGGTTGGGGGATCCCATTATGGGTGTGTGTTTCCTGAGTTTTAGGTTAGTGCTTTTGTATCTATCCAATGTTGGATTAATATAATTTCTATGATTTTCTAAATTGACATATATATATATATGAATTGGAATAATTGATTTGTGTGTGGGAAAATGGATTGTTGATGAAATATGATTTTCCACTTATTTTGGTAAAAGTAAAAGGTATTCTTAAATAATTATGAAGTATATTGGTGAAATTAATTTCAATGAATTATTTATAATGATATGGTTTAGAAAATAGATCACATGGTTAATCTTGGGTACTTAGGTGGAAGGTGTAGTAATATGCCTCATCTATTTTTCAGGGGGTTCACTCATGGGGTGTTCCTCTTTTATCTTGGCCTAGTTTTCTAGGGACTTTTTAGACCTATTGGGAGGTTCACATTCTAGAGTGGTCCATTGCTCTCTATATCCAATGAATATATTTAGAGAATTGAGGAAAATAATTTTCTATGATTGGGTATGAGTGTCCAAGATATCCTGACATGTATTGATCTTTGGCATGAAGTTATATATGATTTTGGATTGTGTTGTTTTATCTTATACTTCCATGGAATTTATATGATATATGATATGTGATTTTATTTGATTTGATTATTTTTATGTTTAATAAATTATTTGAACTTTGTTACCAATATTATTTTGAACTATGTAAAAGTGTCAACTAAATGTTTTAACATGATTTTGATGTGATTTTTTTAACTATTAATCACGCCTTGTTTTATTTATTATTGAGAATGATAAGATTATTTTCTAAATACTTGAAATTGAACACCTGGGCGGGATCCTTATGAACCTATTTATCTCACACCCTAGGCTCCTCTTTGACTCTGCATATACATTTTTATGTCTTTCGATACAATGAATGGAAAGGATTTAAAGTGAGGAGGTGAGGTTTCTGTCAGTATATTCTAGTTATATAGTGATGATATAGAGGGTGTACACCCATGATATCACATGGATTAGTTGGTTTTTTCGTTGCATATTACTGTTGGACATGTCTCTTGGAGATTGTGCAGCTAATTTTGTTGTGTCTCTTCTAATGTTTCCATTTGATATGACATATATACACGTTTATTATTCCTCTATTAATTTATATTGTGTGTGTGTGTCATGTTTTCAAATTTTGGTTAGGAGAAATTAGTCCCTCTAGTTTTTGTTGATTCCTTAGTGTTAGTCACTAGACTGTGGGGATCACGAACACCCATTTGGTATGTGATGGATAGGGAAAGGGACCAATTTTATAGGGTATCTGCGTCGAGTTCATCACACGTATAGGATTATCCTCAAAGGAAACATCTACCTCTAACTCAACCTCATTAGTATGAATAATAAGAGGTGGTTCTAACTGATAATGGTGTAACTGAGATACATGGAAGACATCGTCCATGGATCAGTACCTCTAAGGTAACTATAACCGATATTTTCTTGGCCTAACTCTCCACAGAATCTTGAATGGACTGACATAATAGGGAGAAATATTAAACTATCATTGAATTAATTTATACCCAGGTCATGGTGAAACATTCAATATAACCATATCCCTGACCTCGAACTCTAGAGGTTTTCTGCTGAGATGACATAAAATTTCTACCTAGAATTAGCTACAACCATATGATTCCAGATAATATCTACCTACTCTAAAGTCTCCAAAATGATATGAGGACCCAGTATCACTACCTCTCCCACCTCTAAACCTTACAACTGTGAATGGAATGGATTAATATATAAATACTCATAAGGATCCATTTATATGATTTCCCAAAAGCTATTAATATAATAAACTTCGGCAAAGTGTAAGTGTTTCTCCCATGAACCTCCAAAATCAATGACACTTGCCTGGAGCAAGTACTATAATAGTTTAATCATAGAATAAAACTAATTTTCTGTCTGTGGGTGATAGGATATACTCATTAGTGCCTTTGAACTCAGTTACCTTTGTATCCCCTATCAGAATCGTGATGTAAAACGATCATAAATGTATTTTATGATAGTATAAGGAACACTTTGTAGGCATAAAATCTATCTGATATATAGCCTTTATAGCTCACCCACTAAAAAGGACTTTTTAATAGGTATTAAGTGAGTGACCTTTGAAAATATTTCCATGATTACCCACACTGTTTCATATCCTTGAGGTGACCTAAGTAATCATGTAACAAAATTCATAGTGACATTATCCCATTTCCACTATGGAATGAGAAATAACTATAAAATCATTCGTGTAAGCTGGAGTCTCTCCTTTAACTGTTGACAATTGGAACATCAAGTAATGAAACCAACTATCTTTATTTTCATACTAAGAAAATAGTATTAGTGGATTAGATCACAGTACATCTTTCTATTTCCAAGATATACCTCCCAAATATAGGAATGACCCCCTAACATAAATTCATACCATATGTATGTGGGAACCAAGATAGGCATATTAATACACAAGATATCACCCCTATAAGTAATCCACATATGATGCATGCCCTCTCCTAGAACATTGTCCTCTAGGACCAAACACTCGGCGTCATAATGATACCACATTTTTACTCTACCCATATGTTAAGAGTTAAATGATAGTATTGTGATTAAATACTTTCCTTGATGGTTCTTAACCACTAGATGCATTTTTGAAAATAGTTCCATCAACTTCCACTCTTTATTGGCCTCCATAATTTTCTATGTCTGAGTCTTCTTGCTCAGAGCATCAATAATAACATCATTTTTTCCAGGAGTACAGTCAGGATCAATTTCAAATGACTATAGGTATTCAACCCATCTTCATTGTTTGATATTCAATTCAAATTGTGAAAATATATACTTGATTAATTTTTTGTCTTTTTACACCACAAAACCCTCTCCTAATAAGTAATGCTTCTAACAATGGAATTCATGAACCACAAATTCTAGCTTGAGATCATGTGTTAGAGAATTCCATTAATGAGGTCTCAACTAACGAGACTTTTACTCTATGACATGATCTAACAAAATTTTAATTTATCCCTACCTGATTAATGATGCATAAAAATACACTATGTCACCTCTTCTTGGCTCAGTTAAAATAAGGATCAGTGTTGAAGCCAATATACCTTTATACTCATCAAAGTATATCTTGAATGCTTCATAAAATATAAAATTGATACATTTCTTGTTAAAGCCTATGAGTTGTGTGGAAATTCATGGAAAATAATATATAATGTTTTTTTAATATCCATCCATCCCCACAAAATAATGTATGTCAATGAAATTATTGGGATTCTCCTAGGAAACAATGTCTCACACTTTTTCAAGGTTAACTGATACTCCTTCTCTGAAATAATGTGTCCAAGTAAGTGGACCTTATCATTAAAAAATTGGAATTTGGTTATCTCAACATATAAATTGTGCTCTATCAATGTTTTCAAAATGATATCAAGATATTGGGCATGTTGTGTCAAGTATGTGAGTACACTAAGATGTTTTCCATGAACACTACTAAAAATTAATCCAAATACGATTGGAAATTTTAATTCATGAAATCCATGAATATTTCTGGAATAATTATATGTCAAAATTGTATGACCAAATGATCATATAAGACATATCTACTATAGAATATTTTATATAACAACTATAATGTTCTAACATGCACTTGATGGTATCCCAACTTTAAATTGATCTTGGATAGAACCATTCTTTCATAAATATAGTCCAAAAGGTCATCTAGGAATGGTAATATATACTTGCCCTGAGCTAAAATCTTGTTGAACCAATAGTAATCCATGTAAATTTTTATGGTTATGTTTTCATTCTTGGTAGAAAGGACGAGTGACCCAATTGGGAAGTACTGGGCAAAATAAAACCCTTAGCTTCTAGGAACTCTCGCATCCTCTTGAGCTCCTCCAACTTAATAGTATAAATCCTATAAGGAGGAATGGATATTGTTTCTTCTCCTGGAACTAGATCAATAATATAATCTACCTCTCTATAAGGAGGTTTTCTAGAAAATTTATCTAGGAATATTTCCTCGGAATGATCGCATAATATTATTAAACAATCCTATTTCATTTCTTAATCATCCATATAGATTCAAGCAATTTGGGTTGTCAGCATGCTCAATCCTTGATGTTGTGTTCCAGCTCAAAATTCCTGGACATCCCATTCACCCTTTTAAATATATCAATCACCCTCTGGTGATGTGAGGGACAACCTCTGATAATAGAAATCTATATAATCATGATAGAGAATCAACCATCCCATCCCAAGAATGATTTCAAAACCTATCATCTCAAGGATATAACAATCCCATAATAAACAATAGTTTCCTACCTCATGGGGGAATTCCTTACATTGGGACACACCTTCAAATTGAATTCTCAATAGTGTATTGAGTGTCATTGTGACATAATAATACTAAATCATGATCTAATTTCTATCCACAATAGAAATAGATTTGGATGATCAGAAAGCACATGTATCAAATAAATAATAAACTATATTCAAGTCTACTAAGATATTACCTCTAACCCTAGATTGAACAACACTCTAGTTCTTTGGGGTTGGTTGAACTACATATATTTATCCCTTTTACGGCCTTTAGATACTGCCTAATATCCCAAGGCACGACCATATAGTTGGAACTATGAGTCCTAGGTCTGGCACCCTTGGACACAACCACCTCCTCAACCCAATAGAATTGTAGTACTACCACTCCCTTCCGAATGAGGGACTATTGACCCTGCTTGTAACACCTTGAAATTTTTGAGTTATTTTTTTCAAATGAATTTAACCATTTCGATATTTATTATTATACATAACACTTAGATTATCAATCATTACACAAAACACTGAGTTAAAAAATAAAATTATTAAAATATATTTATATTACAATTATCATATAGTATTTGGAATGGTAGGTATGAAAATTATTTACTAAACTATGAAAATATAAACATTATGAGAATAAAAGAAATCTTTTTCTAAAAAAACAGTTTTTATGAAAAAAACACCTTTTACCTAAAAAATTAAAAAAATTGATTAATTTGTTCGAAAATTATATATTATATATTCAATAATATATTTAAAATTTATTATATTTTATTTCTAGATAAAATATAAGAATAAATCTCATTTTATGATTAGAAATAGTATTTTTCTAAAAAAAGAGTTGTGTCACCTTTTTTCAAACATATAATAAAAATAATTTTTTCAAAAATTCGAGGATATATTTAAAAATATAAGAATAATTTTTTATATCATAATTTCAAAATTATATTAGTGTGAAATTTTGATAATTTTATGAAACGATGATTTTTTAGATGAATTCTGGAAAATAGAGAATTGAAATTGAAAATTTTCTTTTCGTATAAATTATTTATAAATTTAAATTTTTTTTAAAATTTTTTAAATAAAAATTAGTTAAATTATATATATATATTAATATAATTTATGTTATTGAATTCATTTTCATATTTAATTTTTATATAAAAGCCATGTAAACATTTGATTAATTTTCTCTTAGAAAACCTGCTTTCTTATCCCGTCTACGGGATTAATTTTAAATCAAATTTTTTCACTTATGAGATTTTAAATTAGTAAAATTTATTCTATGTCTTTAATCATAAAAATAAATGTAATATAATAAAGTAAAATTAAATTTTACCCAAAATTATTAGTGAAAACAGTAATACTTAATTACCGCGGTTACGGTACAATGGGGTTTACGAGGGTTAAATTAAAAAGATAGGGGTTAAAATGACCTCAATATTTGTTTAAAATATTTTTATAGGAAATATTAATACCCTATAATGTATAATTCTAAATAATAATCCATTTTTGGACCCTTGTGGATTGTGAAAATTATGGGAACACCTTTTTCTTTTCAAAAATTACAAGTGTACCACTCTCCTCACTTATAAATGGCCACCCCTCTCATCTTTAATTTATAGTTTAAAACCATTTTGGATTTTCCAATGACTTATTAAATTAATTCCAAACATACCTCATATAATCCTATAAGACTTATTCAATTGAAAAACCCAAACATGAATTGATTTCTGTGCAAACCTAAGGAGGTTACCTAAGGAAGAAGAATCATTCTTCATCGAGCTTTTTTATTTTATTTCTTCATCTACCTCCTTTAGTTATTATTAAAAAATTATGATATAATAGCTTTAGTATATTATATACAATTAGATTTTTTATTTTATTATAATTACCTACAACCATCTCCACTTCATTTAAATGGGTTATGAAATCATCATTTGGGTGTATGGAGAACTACCACCTCGTGAACCGATGTTAATCATTTTTCCATTACCACTAATTATAGTTGGGTATGATGATGGATACAAAGTATATATATGATATTTATGAAATAATTATATATACTGACCTATTATATCATATATACCTTTTTAAATTTCATTTTTTAGTGGATATGATAGAGTCACTCGTGTGTACGACAAACTACTGACTCGTGAAGCAATGTGATTCATTTTTCACTATCACTTTACATGGAAGATAATAAGGATATATTTAATTAATATATGTGATATAAATGAAATAATTATGATATTCATGATAAATTTATCATTATTAAATGTTAATATTTTATTTTATTTATTACCCTTTCACTGACTGAAAAATAATAACGTTGTTTGTATACATGTGGACTATCGCCTTCACGAAGTGATGTGACTCTTTATTTTCATCACAACACCACTTAAATGATAAGTATTAATATAAATAAATAAATAATACTATATTATTATTATTATAAAATAATATAATATTAATCATCTCTTTTCAATTATGACCATTGGTAAATGGATACATTACCCATACGAACGTATGGCATATTGTTTCCATGATCATAACATACATCATTTCTCAAAACCAATTTTCAAAATTGGTCTTAAAAGAATAATTTATCTATAAATATTTTAATTATTTCATGATTATTATTCCTTGGAAGATGAAATCATGATCAATGTAAGAGTACAAAAAATAGCAAATAAAAAAAATATGAATGACAAAGTGATTATTACCAGAAACGTGATTTTAACAACGAATTGGTAATAAATGGGTAATAAATGGTAATATTTAAATAATATATGGTATAATATATATAATTATGGATTTATAGTTGATTTATAATAAACTAATATTTATTATATAGTTGGTTTGAATTTGTACAAAGGAAGTCAATACTTTAAGTGAGGGATTTCTAGTCTCTCGTTTATTTTTTGGAGAAGTATGAAAATTAATAGTTTATTCCTTTTATGATCTGTACATAATAACCATTTTTATTTTATATTATAAATTTAATTATTTCATGATCTTAAAATTTTCATTTAATTTTATGCTTTATTAGGTCATTTGATTCAAAAGGCTTCCAAATTGGGATGGCATTTATGTCTCACTTTTTACTTCTGTGAGACACATGCCATCTTCACCACCAATTTCTTTTATTTTTAGTAAATAATTGATATGAATTTATTTTATGTCGATTTTCCTAAAAATATATTGATATTTACATATCTATTTTAGGATATATCTTTCATGGTGTTCACAGTTAAAAAGTTACAAAAAAAGTAAGTAATTTTTGTCTCAATTTGGATTCTTGAGAAATATGTCATATTAGGCACATATATTCTTTTATAAGGTATATATATAGCCTAATTTACCATAAATTTCCTAAATTTATTTATTATCAGGATTTTTTTATTTTATCATTTCTTGGGGCTTATGATTCAAAGTTACCAAAGTGTAAGAGTTTTATGTTACAATCTCATTATTTATCATGATTATTTATGATTATGCTTCCAATAGTGAAATTTTATAATATATATCTATACAAGCTCTTGAATTGTCTTATCCTCTAGTTATTTATTTAGAATATAAGTTTTCCATTCATTTCATCCCTTTATGTATGTTGGCACAAAAAGTTGGGAAGAAGAAGAACAAGAGGGAAGTCTTCGGGCCTCCACCCTGGAGTAAGTCCCAATATCCATCACCTTAGGCAGCTAACCATGTCTAAGACAATGTTTCATCTTTGGGTCATTGAATATGTGTAGCCACAGTCCACTTCCCAAAGATGTACCTTTCACGACGTGATCGTCAGGTCTTTGCTGCCTCTTGTTTCTCCCACTGAGTATGACTCACATGGGCTTAGAGTAAGCATCGACCATGACATCCTCTCTGAGAAGACTAAAGTTTAAGACCCACACACACATGACCTACGAGGTCATTGATCCTAGACAAGGCAAGGAACATAGGATGCATCCCTGAGGTTAATCCCACCACCCATTGGTCTCGACCACCTTCATGTTGGTTCACCAACCCTTCATGAACTACGTGGTATTTGATCCTTGTCTAGGCAAAGTACGTAGGAAGCCTCTCTGAGGTTAAATCCCAACATTCGGTCTCTCTGACCCCCTTCATGTCAGTTTGCACAACCATCCCATACTACATGGACTTTGATCACTGTCAAGACATGGTACATAGGAAGCCTCCCTAAGGTTCAATCCCCACAACCATTGGTTATGACCCCCCTTTATGTCAGACCACCTTTTTCCGGCATAACATTAAGTTGAAAGACCCCTTTTCATCCTGTACGACACTAAACTGCATCCACCATCCCAAACTACGAGGACATTGATCTTTGTCAAGGCAAGGTACGTAGAAATCCTCCCTGAGATTCAAGCTCAACAACCATTGGTTCCGACCCCCCTTTGTGGCGGGCCACCTTTGTCCTGCATGACATTAAGTTTCATGCCCCCTTTTTGGTCTGCACGATGCTAAATAGAATCCACCATCCCGAACTATGTGGGCATTGATCCTTGTCTCCTAGATATGGTATCTAGAAAGTGTCACTAAGGTTCGATCCTATCCAGCTGTAAGCCATTGCGATCTCATCCAGTGGTAAGATGTTGTGATCCCATCCAGCGATAATTCATTGCAATCCCATCAAGAAGTAAGTCGTTGCGACCCCATCCAGTGGTAAGCTGTTGTGACCCCATCCAATGGTAAGCCATTTTGATCCACCATCCAGCGATAAGATGTTGTGCTCCATCCAGTGGTAAGCCATTGTAATTCCTAATCGGTGGAAAGCCGTCGTCAGATGAACTACGAGGACTTTGATTCCCTGCCACAGGGATACGTAGGAGGTCTATTCCAGACTTAAGCCCAACATTATCATCTTCCTTGAGTCGAATCTATCTCATTCTCTACCCACATCACCTAACCATCCATCATCCATCTTAATTCTTACCCAAGCTGCCACATCCTTGTGGGATCATGCCATCTCATTCCCCATTTCCCTTAACAACAATCGAGTATCTAACCACGTGTTAGCCCCTACATCGGTGTTCCCTCCATGGGTCCCCTCACCTAATCTGCTCTAGACAGTGTTCCGATCAGTCTGATTTGTCTTTTCTAGACGTTAAACATGCAGCATACCCTATTTTAAACATAGGAAGATGTGGAAAGCTTCATATATATTCTTATGGCATAAAATTCACCATATTTGATGTGGGATTCCTCATGCTTATTTTCCCTCAAGAAGCCCCATAATAAGGGTAAGTACCCCAGATGTTCCAGTGTTCCAACATCTAGACATGCTAGTGATGTCCAACATGACAACTCCCAAACGGAAGGTTTCTTCCCTGACCAGAACCCTTGGAATATCCCATCAGAAGCAGTGTAATTAACTGGTGTCCACGAAGATATGGCACTTGGAAGAGTTTTATGAAAAACATCTTAATCTATATGAGAGACCCAGATTCGGTGACGAGTTCTGAGGATGAATCCCTGGAAGGAAGAATCGACATCCCATCATCCCATTTTAATCAAGGAGAAAATGTCCCTTAATAAGGAACAGATGTCTCCCGCCATTGGAAAGCGGGAATGCAGGGAAAAAAATAGTTCCACCATCCTTGAACAAGATGAACGTGCCCACCCAGGTGAAAGAATCGTAAACAAAAATGGTGAACCCGGCTGAAATGCATGGCCAATTTTCGCCTATCGAATGGTCAAGGTTCCAGTGCTCTGCTAATGTGTATGGCAGCACTCGGGTCGAATCTTAGGCGATGATACTTTGTAATAGTCATTTGTTTTTAGTTGATTGTATTCTTATTGGGGGGGTTTGTTTGCAAAGATTATGAAATAATTTATGGATGATGTTTGATTTAAAAAAATGATAAATATTGGGGTGAGTTCATCATTAGGTAGTTAAGCTTGTGATATCCTCGACCTTTGCTTTATATTGCATTAAATTAACACTCATGTCACAAGATGACATTGATTAGAATTCCTAAGTGTTAAGACTTAAATCCAAGCCTTAACTTAACTTAAGGTTCTAATCTCAATTAGAGCTTACTGATGGTGGTTTATTTATGGTTCCAATAATCCATGGAAACCACATGTTAAACAAAACAAGTAATTAATCCATGACACGTTAAGTCCAACATATATAATGTTAATTTAAAAAATATTCATCGAGAAAAAGCTCTCAATCACTTAACATACCAAAATTATAACTCACCCCAATGAGAGATTTACTCATCAATTTGTGTGTTTAATAATCTGGTTATAATGATTATGATTGTAATTTAATAAGAGAAGAAAAATAAAGGGATAAGAAAAGAGTGGTGCATCAAACACACACACGAATAATGATGACAATTAAAAACAGATTTTCAATTGAATGAAGAAGAAAAATAAGGGAAGGGGATTCAACTGTATTTAAACTATTTGAAGAACATTAATATTAAACTACATAAGTTTGATGAGAATAAGAGATATTGAAGAAGAAACTTGCATTTAAAACAGAATTACAAAACACTAACTTACAAGATTACAAATGAAGAATCACAAAAAAGTGAAAGGAAACAAAGAGAGGAGGAAGGGTATCTCAAGATGAAAAATGAGTATGGTAGGTCCTCTCAATCCTTTGGAAAGGCTTTGGTCGTGCCAATTAATTCTCCTCTCTTCTGAAATGTCAACCCCTTTTAAGGAGTGGAGGGGGATGTATTTACAGCCCATTGAAGTGGATTGTTTGCATTCCCAATCTGTCCCTCCAATTCGCTCGACAATTTGGACATCCAGACAGTGGAATCTCAAGATATATCCTTCCTCAAAGTTGTATATAATAATTTTTTCTGAATACTCTCAAATTCGAGAGGCATTTGGTCATATGTAGCCAATGTTATGGTCGGATGATTAAACAATTTTAATCTGTCCATTTCAATCCAGTATTGTTTAATTCAAAACTGTGAAAGGGTTTTTTAATAAGAGTATGCCTTAAAAACCTAATTATTTATTCAACAAAGTTGGCTACCTATATCGCCTCTTTCACACTGCAAAATCTCAGCTCTATTTGATGATAACATCATGAGATATGTCATGAATAGTGTACGGATTTCAATTCTCAGCCCCAATGGTGTGCTGGACTTCAAAACTTCATTTGGGACCATTTTTCTTAGAGTTGAGCCCTGAAATTTTTAACCAAGATTATTTTGGATAATCAAGAACACATGGTGGTGTTTCACAAAATATGGACTTCGGGATTGAGTCTAGTAACTCAATCATCATGGCTGGTCCAGTTTCTTCACAAATTCTTTGGGTCATCTTATGTGGTCCATATGAGCCTTCAAATGGCGGAATTGGCCCATGATTCCTTCTAATGATATGTGAGAAATTGAATAAGGAATCCTAAAAAACAAGAACCAGACAATTAGAATCAGTAGGGTGAGAGTTATAAATAAAATAGTAAACTGGCTCAATTGGACTACTTTTAAAAATGCTCAAAAATTATATTTAGTATTAAAACATTAATATTTCACTCAAATTATGCACATTTCATATAACATAAGTAAAGGGAGTATATAATAATTAATGGAAATATTTATAACATCAACTCCCCCACACATAGTCTTGTTTATTTCCTCATGTGCAACAAATATAAAAACCTAACAAAATCATTTTCACTCACCAACAAATAGTAAAATTTATTTTTCTCTAATCAGGGGAGGTTTAGACTATTTCACTCATCCATTTTGAATTCCACCACAAGTTGTTATAGGAATAATGTTCCAAAACTAATTCATTTTTTCATGCTCAAATTTATAAATGGAAAATGTGGACACTCAAAACTCACACTTCTGAAGATTATAAAATTCATTTGTGGAGGTTCATTCTTTCACCAACCAAAAGTGAAAATATTAGAGTTTGAAAGAGCTCTCAGCTTCCAATACCTATCCAAAGTGCACAAGAATCACGAGGCAATTTTAAGGGGTTTTTCTATTTCTATGGGATGGTAAGAATATAATGTCCAAGAGAGATAAGAAGAGGGGTAAAACACAAACATAGAAAAAAACAATGCACATTTTTTTTGAAATAAAACAGGGAAGGAAATGAAAACACATATTTACAAGGGAATGATTGTGTGAAGAAAGACACAATAGGGGATGAAAATTTAAAGGGGATAAGAAGATGAAATATTTACAAACCACAAAACTTCTTCAAATGACATAATAATATAATGCAAGTGTTCTTTTTTTTTCTTTTTTTCTCTTTTTTCGAAATTTGAACTTGGAAAATATCTCACACTCATAACCCAACCCATGATGGATCTCCTCACAACACTAATTGTAATATTTATAACAAGATAAAAGGTTCAAGAAGAGTGATTTTTGACCTACCCAAAAAACAACCCTTTTTTTTGTTGGAATTTTTTTGATTTTTTTTTGATCACTTATCAATAACATTTATGAAATTACATAAATGGAAGTACATAAAATTACCCAAAACACACTGAATTACAACCTATCCCCCACACTAAAATGGATGCTTGCCCTCAAGAATATGATAACATAATGAAATAAACAAAGGGTACCCAAAATGAAATCCACCCCCACACTTAAATTTCAAAAAAAAATATGCAATGAAAATACATGTTGATATTGGGTGGGGGAAGGTATTGGGATTGTAATGTGGCTATCAAAGAAAAGGTTCCCATAGGCTTTAAGGGGCTTTCAAATGGAGTATTAATTTATGGGAAATGGGAGGCTATTTGGCTATTGTGATTCTCATGTGGTTCAGAAAATGCCTTTATCATATTAATGCACACTAAAGTATGAAATTCAGCTCAATGTTCCACAAACTCAAGACTCACAAATGGGGGTGAAAACACACATTTTTAAAATATGTCCATAGGTGGCCTTATAATTAAAGAAAATGTTTTTCCTCACGGTTCGGGAAAATCATTTTCCAAATAAAAAATTGAGCATTCAGAATTTGTTAATTTTGACACAAAATTATTTATCCAAAGTCATGATGAAAACACAAAATTTTTGAGATGAAACCACGTCTTTTTACTCCCCAAAATGGTTGGACAAAATTTTAAAATTTAAGGTGAGTAATTTTGACTCTTTTGGTTTTTTTACTTTTTTATTTATTCTTTTTAGTTGTTTTTAGTGTTCTTTAAAATAAACACCCACAAAAAAGAGAAAGAGAAAAAGAAATTGTTTGATGAAGAATGTGGTAAAAAATGAATGAGAGTGTAAGAAGAAGAAATAGGTAGAGAGAGGAAGATATAGAGAGAGAGTTAAAGGGAAATAGGTGCCCCTGGTTTGGATTTGGCGGGTTTCCATCTCCATCTAGTGGCAGGTTGACTGGAGAAGTTGGGGATCCAGTGGAAGTCGATGTTGATCCAGGATTGTGCGACCTCTCATGGTGATGCTTTAACTGATGTCCATTAACTGAGAATTTCCTTTTGGAAGAGGGGTCTTCGACTTGCACTACACCAAATGGGTAAACTTTAGTAATAACAAAAGTACCTTCCCAACGAGAATTAAGCTTACCTGGGTGAAGCCGAAATCGAGAATTGAAGAGCATTACCTTTTCACCTTCATGAAATACCTTTCTCAGGATGTGTTTATCATGGTGTGCCTTGGATTTTTCTTTGTAGATATTAGAATTCTCATAATAATCAAGTCGAAGCTCCTCCAGTTCATCTAATTTCAATAATCTTTCTTCACCGGATTTTTCAAGATCAAAATTACATGTTTTCACTGCCCAAAATGACTTATATTGAATCTCAACAGAAAAATGACATGTTTTACCAAAAACTACCCTAAAAGGATACATCCCAATGGATGTTTTGTAGGCAGTTAGATAAGCCCAAAGTGCATCACTAGGTCTTTCAGACCAGTATTTTCTGGTGGGTTTTACAATTCTCTCTAGAACTCTTTTAACTTTCTATTAGAAAGGTCAGCCATTACATTTGTTTGGGGGTGATATGCAGTTGAAGTTTTATTTACAACCCTATTCTTTTTCAAAAGTGATTCCATAGTTCTATTGAAAAATGGGTTCATAAGTCATTGATCAAGGAACAATGTGTGCAAAATATGTGGAAGATGTGGGTCTTTAGGAACTCACTAACAGAATGTGAATCATCTATTCTAATGGGTTTGGCCTCAACCCACCTAGAGACATAATCAATCGTAAGAATAATTTTTGAGAATCCATTGGAAGGTGGAAATGGTCCCATGAAATCCATGCCCCAGAAATCGAAGATCTCACAAAAAATTATTGGCTTTTGGGGAATTCCATTTCTCTTTGAAACTGTGCCAAACTTTTTACAAGTGGGACATGATTGACAGAACTCATGTGAGTCCTTGAAGAGTAAAGGCCAGAAGAATCCAGAGTCTAGGACCTTTCGGGAGGTCCATTGTGGTCCAAAGTGTCCACCTCCGGGAAGTGAGTGATAGAATTCTAAGATGGAGGAATGATCATTTTCATCGACACATCTCCTAATTACCATTTCTTCCCCAGTGTTCCAAAGTTTATTTTCTTCCCAAAAATAGTATTTTGAATCACTTTTAAATTTCATTTTTTCTTCTTTTGAAAACTTTTTAAGAAAAACACTATAAACCAAGTAATTTACAATTGGGGCATACTATAGTAACTTTGGAGTGAGATATGAAAGGTTCTCAGTGGGTAATTCAGGATCAATGATTTCTAAATGAGAAGAATTATAAATTCTACTCATGTGATCATCCATGGGGTTTTCTTTTCTTATTCTATCTTTTATTTCAAGGTCAAATACTTGGAGCATTAGGATCCATCTTATTAGCCTTGGTTTGGAATCACTTTTCTTATGTAAGAACTTTATAGAAGTATGGTCTATGAAGATGATGATTTTGGAACCTAAGAGATAGGGCCGGAATTTATCTAAGGCAAAAACAACTGCTAAAAGTTCTTTTTCAGTGACAGTGTAGTGAGATTGAGTTTCATCCAATGTTTTTGAGGCATAATAGATGAAATGAGGAATTTTTCCTCTTCTTTGACCAAGAACATCCCCAACAGCTCTATCAGAAGCATCACACATCAACTCAAAGGGTATGGACCAATTTAGGGGATGGATTATCATGGCAGATGTAAGAGCAATTTTGAGTTCAATGATGGATCTCTAGAAAACCTCATCGAAATGGAAAGGTACATTATTCTAGAGCAACCGAGTGAGTGGGAGGGAAATTTTACTAAATTTGTGGATTAATCGCCGATAGAAAACAGCATGACCAAGGAATGAATGGATGTCTCAAACAGATTTGGGTTTGGGAAGTGATTGGATCACTTAAATTTTTGCAGGATCAACTTCAATACCCTCTTTTGAAACTGTGTGCCCTAGAACAATCCCATTTTCAACCATGAAGTAAATTTTTTTCAAAATTTAACACAAGGTTAAACTTTTAATGCATGGCCTATTGTCGCCTATTGACCGGTCAAGTTTCCGACGCACTGCTAATTTGTATAGCAGCACTCGGGTTGAATCCTCAGTGATAATACTTTATAATAGTCGTTTGTTTTTAGTTGATTGTATTCTGATTGGGGGGTTTGTTTACAGATCTTATGAAATAATTTATGGATGATGTTTTATTTAAAAAATTTATAAATACTGGCCTGAGTTCATCCTTAGGTAGTTAAGATTGTGATATCCTTGATCTTTTCTTTATATTGCATTAAATTAACACCAATGTCACAATATGACGTTGATTATAATTCCTAAGTGTTAAGGATTTAATCCAAGCCTTATCTTAACTTAAGGTTCTAATCTCAATCAGAGATTATTTATGGTGGTGTATTTATGGTTCCAATAATCCATGGAAACCACATGTTAAACAAAAAAATTCATTAATCCATGACATGTTAAGTCCAACATACACAATGTTAATTCAAAGAATATTCATCGAGCAAAAGCTCTCAATCACTTAACATACCTAAATTAAAACTCACCACAATGAGATATTTACTCAGCCATTTGGGTTTTTAATAATCTGGTTATAATGATTATGATTATAATTTAAGAAGAGAATAAAAAATAAAGGTATAATAAAAGAGTGGTAAGTCGAACACACACACACGAACAATGATTATAATTAAAAACTGATTTTCGATTGAATGAGGAAGCAAAAGAAAGGAAGAGGATTCAACTATAATTAAACAATTTGAAGAACATTAATATTAAACTACCGAATTTTGATGAGAATAAGAGATATTGAAGAAGAAACATTCATTTAAAATAGAATTACAAAACACAAACTTACAAGAATACAAATGAAGAACAACATAAAAGTAAAAGGAAAAAAAGAGAGGAGGAAGGGTATCTCTAGTGCAAACTTGAGTATTTCTGGTCCTCCCAAACGTTTTTCATGGATTTTTTATGCTAATGTATTCTCCTCTCTTCTGAAATGCCAACCCCTTTGACAGAGAGTACGTGGATGTATTTATAGCCCAAGGAAGTGGACTGTTTGTATTCCCAATCTATCCCTCCAATGTGCATGATGATTAGGACATACAGATAGTATAATCATGAGATATCTCCTTCTTAAAATTTTAGATAATAATGTTGGCCAACTACTCTCAAATTTTGGAGGAATTTGGACTTATGTAGCCAAGGTTATATCCGGATGATTAAACTATTTTAGTCTATCCATTTCAATCTAGTCTTTTTTAAGTCCAAAATGAGAAAGGGTTTTTGAACATGAAAAATGCCTTAAAAACCTAATTATTTCTTCAAAAAAGTCATCTTTATATATCTTTTATTTCACACTGCAAATTTTCATCTCGCTTTGATGATTACATAATGAGATATGTCATGAATAGTGTCTGGATTTTAATTCTCATCCAGAATGGTGGGTTGGACTTCAAAGCTTCATTTGGGCCCCTTGTTCTTAGAGTTGGGTCCTGAACATTTTTCCCATGATTAGTTTGGATAATCACAGACACATGTTAGAGTTTCACAAAATATGCATTTCAGGAGTTAGACCAGTAACTCAATCATCATGGCTGGTCCAGTTTCTTCACAAATTCTTTATGGCATATTGTGTGGTCCATATGAGCCTTCAAATGGCTAAATTGGCCAATGATTCCTTCTAATGATATGTGACAAATTGAATAAGGAATATTAAAAAAGAAAAACCAAACAATATTAATCTGTAGGTTGAACGGTATAAATAAAATAGTAAATTGAATCAATTGGACTACTTCTAAAAATGCTCAAAAATTATATTTAGTATTAAAACATTAATATTTCACACAAATTATGCACATTTCATATAAAATAAGTAATGGGACTATATAATAAGTCATGTAAATATTAATAACATCACCGAAATTAATGTTCTTCTCCTCAAAATGAAGATTAGTAGTGTTCATGATATTAGTGGACCAGCTTGTCACCGGATCCATCTTTCCGACGCCGGGTCTCGCAAAGCAAATAGCGGGCCTAGCGTGAAACTCACCAGAAGATGGGGCAGTAAAAAGGTTGGACATCCCAGTTTTTGACATTGTCAGCGTGGATCCATCTTATCATCCATGGAATATGTAATAGAAATGGGTCACTGGTCATCAATTCCTTTCCTTTGAACACTAAATGGTAAATCTCCTCGCTTTTCAGGAACCAAGCTGGTGTAAGAATTCAATCATCACCCGCCCACTGGTGAAGGGGTCGGCACAATGCCAGCCCGACAGTCCCACATGGCTCCACCACTTCAGTAAAAATTTCCATGCCTAAAAACATTGGGCACCCACACCCCATTTCCCCATCTGAATTCATTCAGCGGAGAGTGATCAATGACCTTGTATGTCGGTACGAGGAAGAGGGTATTATCCCGACTCGGTATATGGCCCTCCAGGATCTAGAGGCTTCTTGGACTCGCCACCAACTCCGCCCCTAAGGTCCACACATGGAGCCACTACTCCCCACCCTAACTTAGAATCGGTTTGGGATCCTCTCCCTGGAACGCCTCAACAACTCTCTCCCCTACGCCAATGAGGTAAGAGATGTGCGGGTCGGCCCGGTCGGGATCCCATTTCTAGGGCCCCCAAGGAGGGATCCCACAAGGCCGTTTCAGCATCGTCATTTGGTCCCACAAGTCCATGAAAAGGTAATCCATGCACCTGCACCATTGGACCTGATCTGGTTGACCCGACGTGAGTGTCAGGCACAGGCCGAAGAGGATGCCCGCCAATGGACATCAACGTCATCAACTACTTTGGATCACGCCACTGCCAATATATATCATCAACACCTTATGTATGCTGAGTAGGGGAACTTGTATATTCAGCATGAATTGAGGCCTCAACCACCACACAGGCAGGATGGGTTGACTCTCCCGACTGCCTGTGTAGGAAATGGCCCCGCCAGTACCGAGGCCCTCCCTATACCATCACCATAGAGAACGCGGGTCTTCCCTAATTCTAGGCTCGACATGGTGATCTGTTGCATGCTACCCTCAGTCCAAATGAGTGACCTCCCCACGATGGTGACACTTAGTATGAAAGCCTCTCTCGTGCTCATTACATCGGTTATAGAATCATCTCGCCGGCCACAGACTGTCGGTGTGGGGATGTTGCACATCCGGTCAATCTCTAGTGTAGAGGCCCTCCCTATGTTCTTATAGTAGCCGTCAATGGTACTCCACGCCTCAGAAACTAGGGGAATGAAGGTCATCCTTGATTCACCAGCACACAGCATGGAGGCCCTACTTGTGTTCGGCATGAGCAGAACGAGGACCTTCCTTGTGCAGATGTCACCAGGGGAAGCAAATATGGGGGTCCCACCCATGCTCATATAGGCTCAAGCAGAGGTCCTACCCACTCCAGCAGTTCCACAGAGGTCCTCCCCATATCCCCTTTGATATTTTTCCTAGTGTTTCTCACACCCCGGCTTGCTCTGGCAGAAGTCATCTCTGCCCCAGCACCAGTACGGCTGAAGGAAATCCTAGTGCCAGAAGTCTGCCCTACCCTGAAGAATCATCCCAAGGCATGAGGCCAGTTTTTCACCACCATAAAAGAAACACTGATAATATTCAGACTGAGATCAAACCATTTTTCATCTCAGATTGCGAAGTCGAATACGACTCAATGATGGAACCCTCGCCCAAGTCATCTGCATCAAGGGTCAGGGAAGGAACAAGGCGCATCATCCTAGAACTCCCAAAATGCGAGGTCCATCGGATTCCTACCTCCATCCGTAGTTATATCCAGAAGGAAAAAAATTTGCCAACTCCAGAGGTTAAGGTCGTGCAATCACCACCGTCGTCACCAAAAGCACTCTCTTTGCTGACTAGAGATCACATAAAGCTATTCTGAGGACAAATGGTAGATGAGAAGCAGCGTGGTCCATCTCTAGTAGCTGTAGTCCCTACACCAGAAACTACGGTAGTCAGCCCATCCTACCGCGATGTGGTGGATATGTCACTACACTCTTTGGAGGATAGCCCGAGATGAGGCGGTTTATCGGCTTCTTCATCGTACTCTCAATCAGCTAGCCTACCGTCCCAGCGGTCTACTTAGATACCAATACTGGTTCCTTAGCCACCACTGGTTGATGAATGGGGTAATGAAGGTCCAGACCCTGAATCTGATCCAAGGAGATAATGGAATGTCCTTGCAGCGGACCACTTCCTGAGATGTTTTGGCCCGTGGCAGCACCAAATTTCTGCACGACATAATACCTCACCCCAGAGGAGGTTGAGTGTTTCTGTCAACACCTCGGGGAAACGTACTATCGCCTTTCTCACCAGCGAGCAGCTTATCCGAAGATCCAAGCACATTTTGAAGACATTGGCTAGAAATTTCATCTAGTTGATCTGTTTACACTATTTGTGGCTCTGCGCCCTGAGTCGCTAGGCCGCTGTAAGGCCCTCCAGCAAAGATGCGTCCATATTTTCAAGGTAATCCACAAGATTATCAAAGAGGCTTCTTCCCATGTGCAGATCCATGGCATGTTAAATATGATTCCCTCCTCTTTAGTACTATCTGACAGTGGCCTGACTTTCCTGGTGATATCAAGGACATGCCCTCGGCTAGAGAGGCGGTCCACATGGCCAGCCTATCAAAAGAGAAGAATGAGATTGAGCTTCCTGACGGGGACCTCCCCCCGGAAGGCATGCCACAACTATTGGATCCATTGGGGGGGTTACTCGCCATCATAGGAGCCTACTAGGTCACTCTTTACCCACTGAGGCATTAGTCCCTAGTCGGAATCATGGCAAGGGAAAGGGACTCCATGGAGCTTCCATGCCCTCCGACTCGTCTGGATCAGTGCAAAAGATGGAGGAACACCCTAAAAATGACATGTTGTGTCACCAACTTTCCGAAAAGAAGAAGAAGGTCGACAACCTTCGTGCTGATCGTGATAAAGAGCGTCGGCCGGACTACGGTGATCCTAGGCCGAGGCAGAAGGGGTAGGCACAGCTTCCCCTTGAATAATTTCTTCCATTTGACCCTGACCATCCTACCAACAAAGACAGGGTTAAGGCCATAAGTTATGACAAGAGGGCACGGTACATGTCACCAAATCCTCTTGAACGGCGTAACGACTCTCAGGATCTTGCTCGGGCTTTCCCATCTACCATATAGGTCATTCCAACAGCCGCCCCATGAGCCTCTAGGCCACCATATCATACTGATGAAGCCTCCATCTCGTTGGTAGTTAGGGATCCCAATCAAGACAAGAAACCATGCCCAGATGATTTAATGGAGGCCCTCATTGCCCGTCTCGAGGCATTAGAGATGCGACATGTGGAACTCCTGCTTAATGGAAAGTTATATCCGGTGTGGGTGGATGATATACTAGCACCCCCCGGGTTTCGGGAATCCCACATTTTAACCCTTCAACAGGACATGGGACCCACCACAGCACCTAGCCCACTTTACCTCAAGGTGTGGCCCCATGTAGGGAACTCTAGCGCAGTAGGAGGACACCATGCTCCGGTGTTTTCTGCAGACATTGGAAGGGCATGTGTCTGTCTGGTACAACCAGTTCCCCAATGGATCAGTAACTAGCTTGGACGACTTCCATAGGAAATTACTCTACCAATTTAGTTCCACCACACCGAAGATGAGTATCATGAACCTCTTAAAATTAAAACAGAGGCATGATGAGTGTGTCACTGACTTTGTCGCCCTGTGGAAAATACTCATGTATTCCCTTGACATGCCGCTGACTCAGGAGCTATTACTAACGATGTGCATGAGAAATCAAGACGGATATGGTCCACTCTCTGATCACCCCAAAATATCCTAGGGGATTCCGATACTTCTCTAATAAGGAATAGTGCTTAGAGAAATCCTTATAGCATGCCAAGAAGGCATGTTCGTTGCCTCTTATGATCCCCGTGAGAAGGGCCTCTAAGGCCAATACCACCACAGTGGCCCAAATAGAGACCCCTAGATGATAAGAGTTATTGCTAGTGGTGCCACCTCCACAGCCCTGTAGAGGCCCCCAACCTCAGGCGAAGCCACTTTCCCAAATGTGCCCACCCTAGAATCGGCAGGTGCCCCACACAATGCGCCGCCACTGCCTAGGTGAGATAACCAAGTTCCACTTCCTCGATATGGTCATCCATCACCTCATTAGGGTCAAGCTCCAAGGGTAACCTTTTCAGATAGGGGAAACAAAACCTACTCATTAAACAAGGCACATGTCTCTGGTTACTTCTGCAGTGCCTTGGAGCAGAGGATTCTATGTTTTCCTGAGTGTTGAAGACCAGAAGAAGCAAACCTCACCGATCACCCTAATAACTATCCCTAAAAATAGATCATGGGGAACACTCTCAAGAAGTGATATGTGTTCAAATACTGGCTTCAATACTAGATATATAACATCATAGTCAGTTTATTCCCGACTCCGGGATAGGTGGAATGTGTCTTCGTGAAGCCAGACAGCAGCAACCATAGTGGCGGTGAGTGGTATCAGGTTTCCACTCGTGGGTCCCAGAATTATGATGACTGGATGGCTCGCAAAACAGTCTCATATTCCCATGGTGTCATCCCAGCACTCATGAATTGTCCAGAGGCTTTAGAAGCTTCAACCACCACTTCTACATCGTTATCTCAGTCGTCCTCTTCCCAAAAGATCAAACACCAGTGACGCAAGGGGAAGAAAAGTCCCCCGTCGATGCCATCACCATCTCGTACTCTTGGCGACTTCATGCTCCTTGATATGGAAATAAATCCCTGAATCGTTCTAGTTGTGTATGAAACTTCATGTGACGGTCAAGGGTATGCCTCAGTTAACACCGTAGAGCTGGTAAACCCCTACAAGATTCATGACTATGGGGAGTGTCAGGCAGATCCTCCAAACGTCCCCAACCATCATCAACGTCGATAGAGTCGTGACTATATGGGCTGTAGGAGTTCCTTATTCAGCACTTCAATCCAGGATGTGTATGCAACCGAAACTAGGCAACAGGCTCAGCGTAGAGCACAACATGTGCATCCTTCTCATCTGATGGCATTAGGCCCGCCTTCGCCACCACTTGTGTTGCTGGGTTAGGCAGAGCCACCCCGACCAGGCCGTGACCAGCCTCACCCTACTATAGTCTGGTCTCAATCGTCTGACCCTCATCTGGTAGTCACTTCGCAGGCCTCGACTAGTGGGAAGAGGGATGTTCCCAATACCAGTCAGCCACCAATCCAGTCAGTCGGTCCAACCATACCTCTCGTCATAGAGCGACCTCCAACTAGCAGAAGTTTATGTCTGACATTGAAGTACGATGTTCTTAAGAATCTCTCTAGTATTCCAGCAAGACTCTTCATCCTTGATACCCTTCACCTGTCGTTAGATATTCATGAGACCCTCGCTGATGCTTTAAGAAGCCCCCTCCAGTTTGAGAGGGAAGTAGCATCCACAGAATCCTTCAATGCTGAGGCAATCAAAAATGCTGAATGTCAGGCCATCATCTCGTTCTCTAGAGAAGATAAAGACTCTCCCATACAGGGTCATATTTTCCCACTATACATCACCGGCCAATTCAATGGCATGGAGGTTCATCATTTTCTTGTCGACACAGGCTCTAGAATTAACCTAATCCCAACTCAAACACTACAAAATTTGGGATTGTATGAAGATGATTTGAGTCCCTCTGACCTAAGAATCCTAGGTTTTGACAGGATGGAAGAGACACCAGTTGACAATATCCACTTGAAGACCCGATTTGGTGGCCTAGTTATCAACACCGAATTTATGGTTGTCTCCCAGGATATATCCTACAATGCGTTGATGGGCAGGTTGTGGCTCCAACTACATACAGAGGTTCCCTCATCATATCAACAGTGTCTCAAATACTCCCTTAATGGTTGAGTGGGTGTGCTTCAAGTTGATGGTTCTCTCTTTGCCTATTGAGAAGCCCACTACATGGATGCTGACTACTAAAAGAGTAATAAGAAGCAAATTCAGACTAATGAGGTCGAGCATACCACGTCTACGACTGACCCGTGGATAGATCTTGATGATGCCTACGTCTTTAAATCCATTTATTGGAGGATACGACCCCGGACATGGGAAAATGCTTCGTTGTTTCTGGTATGAGGTGGGAACACATTCCCAGGCCTAGGCAATGCCGGAAAATGACTTTGTACTCCTATACAATTCGGGATCAAGTGATCTCGGAGACTCTTACCCCCATAAGGTATCGGGATGTCCGCCCATGACAACGACGATACGTCAAAACGTGCTTGTTCCGCCAAGATGGAATCAACCAGCTCAATCCAATGCACAACTATTTCTTTGACACCATCAAGCGTGGCACCTTGAGTCGAAGACATATGGGATCAGATCAACAGCCTTCATCGCTATGGTTGCAGCAACACAAGAGTACTCCGATGTAGTGACCACTACTGCTCATGCTGGTACCAGCCTGTAACGCCCTGACCCCAGTTACCCAGAGTCGGTGCATTATTTCATAACATTGGCATGATCACAAAAGGTCATGTCTCGAAATACTGATTAGTTTAGTAGCCTTCGAAACACTAGATACATTCATAAATATTACATTACATCATAAAGTGAAAAATCACAATAACATAGTCTCCATAGTCCACACTTTTATCCCCTTCAGACTATCCCTATAGGTCAGTCATAAAATATTTCTTCATATCCTGGGAAAAATAAAACATTGAAAGGGGTGAGATCAGATGCTTAGTAAGGATAACAATATAGCGGAAGCTTTCATAAATAAACATAAACATTTAAGAAAATGTATGACTAAAACAAAACCCTTTTAAACTTGAACTTCAACATAATATGGAAAAAGTAAAATGAGATAATTCCATTTACTTATTCACATGGATATTCTACTGGTCAAATAATCACATGCAATATCAATAACCACTTTCATAATGATGGAATGCATAATTCCAGACTATCATAACCACGTAGCCAAGGCCTCGTGCCAAGACTAAAAATAATATTTTGTCAAGGTCTAGTGCCAAGACACTAGTTTGTCTCATGAGACCTGCCGATTCATCGAGGAGATATAGTGGGATCCACCCATCACTTATTAAGTCTAATGCATTCCTCATATGAACAGGTTTAAACATATCAAAAACCATAACATAATCGTATCACATAAAGCATGCATAAAGGAAACATAACATTTCAACATTTCAATCACAATATATCAATACAACACATTGATATAATAAAAAACACTTTAAAACCCATTTTCGAAACCAAAATAAAAGAAAATTAAAACTTTGATTTTATTTTTTATTTAATAAAAGTTATGGCTTGTAGAGGAAGCTGAAACTCAAATAATGGTCACGGCGGTGGAGAAGTCGTTGTCGCCGCATATATATGACAAAAAACATTCCATTTTGTCATTTAGTAAAATAATTCGTATAAAAATATTCCTTTTGAATTAAAGTAAAAGTCAAAGGGGTTCATACACCATATAAAAGAAAGTTGTGTATAAAATAAAATATGCCTCAATGAAAGGAGATTGAGACGAAGTCCCTTACAAAGATCACTTTTTAAATAAAATAGATCTATTATGTGTATTCACTATAAGTACACATAATGAAAGTAAAAATACAAGATAGGACATAATAATATCATTAAAAAATTTGAAATTACGAGATTAACCCAAAGAACAAAAATTGGGTTAAGAAGGTCTCATACCTTGTGTCCGACTTGACTCGATCATTCTTTAATCTCCTGAATAATAAACTAAAGTTAATTTCTACTTGCTTAAGAAAATTTTACATGTTCATTATTCCTTTTATATCACTTATTACCAAGTTATGAACATTATGTAATTATTTAAGTTAATAATGGTCGTTTTTTCGATCTTTGGTACTTGAGTCAAAAATAAACTTCTTATAATTACAAGTTGTTCATGTGGTGAAATATCCATTATATCCAGAATTATATTCATGATTTAGATATAATATATATCATATATATCCAGTATATACATGCATTTATAATTTTACATAATATTTAGAGGTAAAATATGAAATGCACTGTTCATGGAGACGGTACGCTGTACGTACGCATGAACGCTACTTTCATTTATATTTCATATTTAATAGAATGAAATTATAATTATATAAAGGTATACTATAATTCCAGTATAATATCTTGTATAATATTATTTACTCCATCCTTTATACATCGCACATATGGCATTAACGATTCAAATCACTTTGAGGGGGCGGTAGTCTGCACTTCCTAAAATGAAATTATCGTGTTTACCCATAATGGAAAACATAAAGGTATACCATAAATGAGAAATAAAGAATCATAAAGAAAACATAAACATAATATATATCAAATATAAAAAATATTATCATCATAATGGCCACCATGAGAGGTGTTAAAAGAAGATTGAACAATCATCGTTTCGTGACGCATTATTTTGCCACCCACAGAAACAGTATGTTCATTAACCATTAGACGAAGGTGTGTGTAAGTGTAAATCAAATAATTATCATGACAACATCCTAGTATATTTTATATACTGGTTTTTTTACAAAATAAAGTAATAAAAATATTTTAGGGGGTTGGAGAATCAAAATAAAACAAAAGAACACAAGAGAAGACATTACCTTAAAATTGGGTAACTCTTTTGGATTTCAGCCAAAGGCTTCCTTGGGAAGACTTCTTCCCAAATTGAGGCTTCTAGGAGTAAGATAGGGATGTTGGGAGAGTATTTTGGAAGAGTTTGGAAGAGCCAAATGGCTTGGAAGGTGTGAATAAGGTGGCAGAGGTGGGGGCCTTTTATAAGAAGAGAGGAGGGGCACTCTTGGAAGGTCATGAAATGTTACATTATTATGAAATGGTTTTCGTATTTTAAAGGTCCCACAATGATATATTTCAAGGATAAGGTGATAAGGGTTTTAAATATACTCATACAAAAGGTTTTTGACAAGTTTATGTCTTATATTTTACATTATCGTTTCATTTTATTTAAATCGTTAATTAATGAGGTAATCGCTGCATCATCATTGTGTCATAAAATATTAATTTATTTAATGTCTAAAAATTATAAAAAAATTACCATGATGTAGGAAATAGTTTTTTCTTTCCAATGAATGTTTATAGTCTAAAATATAACTTATATAACCCCATGTAATAATTGTTTTAGTAAAACAACACATGTTTGTGACAATTTTATTTTAACTTTAAATAAAAAGTTATTAATGTAATTTTCTTACCCAAGTGGCTCCATTGGGTCCCAAAGTTGACCCATGGATTTTATTGGTCGGCCATGAATCATCCAATAAGGGTAGGACAAGTTTCAATATATTTTCATATTTTTATAATATCATTTTTACCTTAAAATTCACCAATTACCTTTAATCGCGATTAATTAAACTTAAAAGTTACTATTCACCAAAAAATTATTTCAATCCCATTGAACCACATTTTACATATTAATGAAAGCCATGTATGTTGGATTTTTGAAATTCAATTCATAAAAGCGGTAAATATTCATTTACACGAAAAATTAGTTTTTAAACTACCACTTAGTGGTTTCACTATTCATCAAAAATTGAAGTTTTTCAGAACAATGCCAAAATTTAACCCTAATCTATAATTGATATTATGAATTCAAAAATGATGTCAATTTTACAAAATTCCAAACATATAAGTTTCATTAATTAATTTTATAATTAATTCCCGTTGTCACAACAAATAGCGTGTTTTTAAGAAACAATATATATCAAAAGATTGACAATTGTTTATGTCCAATTTCAAAGTGAAATTAATTCTAATTAACACCATTGGATAAAATGGTAAAAATATATTCTAACTATACTTTAAAACCACTCAATAGTATAATTTTTCACTATAAATTATTTTGATTAAAAAAGTTGTTTTGTAAGTATTTTTCACTATTCATAAAAAATTGGAAGTTCTCAAAAAAATACCAAAAATTCAACATAGGATAATTTCAATATTACGAATCCAAAAATGAAGTCCATTTTGAAATATAAAATATATATAATTTCTAAAAATGAGTATTACTGTTCATAATGGCTATTTTTATTGGTCGCGGTGTGTTAAAATCTCGAACTTGCGTACAATGCAAGCTATTGCATTATTGAAAGAGAAGTGTGTCGTGGAAGCTTGGGGTGTTACATTCTCCCCTCCTTCAATAAATTGCGTCCTCGCAATTTGAAATTGTTCTTTGAAAATAAAAGGTTGAAAATAGAAAATACCTTTGTGGAAAACCCACATCAGAAATAAGGTTAATAAAAATATAACTTTAAAAGAAAGAAAGAGAAGTACAAAGGTCACCCAGGATATCCAATACTTGGATTCTATGAAAACGTGTATATGGAGAAAAAACAAATCATCAAGGTTTGATGGAGAGTTTTATAAAACAGTATTAGGAAAAAGTTTAACTACAAGAAAATCGCAAACTTGTTATTGGTTAAACGATCATTGATTCCCCAGTAGGAAAAGTTAACCGACAATGTTTTTGTTTTAAGTTACCTTTCATAAAGTTGAGGAATTTATTTAAGAGATTTACTGAGAACGTAAGGAAATATACTTACTTGACATGTAGCCTTTCATTCTTTAATAAATTTTTACCACAAACACATCTTTCACTCAAAAATATAATAGAACTCAAAAATATTATATTTATCCTAATCGTACAAGGTTCCAAATATTAACACATACCATTTAGATTAAGAAAACTATTTTGTAATAACCAGGGACTTCTTGTAGGCTAGTGGTAGGTAATAAAGGCATGTCGCACTATGGTTGTGGGTTCGATTCCTACAGCTTTGTCCGATGCAACGGGTTATCCCCCGACCTACAGGTTGTCCTTTTCCTAAAACTATAGTATTATAATATTCCAAAAATAATACTCAGAAATGTTTTAACCTTAAATAATACTATCCAAGGTTCAACTTAATCCATTCCAACCTTTATAGTTATCCAAAATACTTCTGTCCAACTCACAGTCCAAATTTTATAAGGAAGGTAAACATAATGAAGATCCTTTTTTCCGCGTAACAACATGTGAACACCTTTATCATGTATTCTTTTAAAACACTGCAACATCCTAAATTACCATAAATCCTTATTGATTACATTCATGATCCCTTATTCCTTATACAATACTAGATATACTCCTTCTATCCAAAAATGCATACAAATCATTAATTAGTTTCAAGGAAGTTAAGATTATCCAATATAATTTATCCAAATCAATCATGTATTATTCCAAAATCACTATCTCGGTATCAGAACCATATTATGGTTTATCTTTCTCTCAACCATATATTTTCCAAAAATTTAACATGCTATGGAGTCACTTTTCTTGGTTCCACACAATCTCAAGTCCTTGATGAAATAGTACTGCAGTACAATCCTTATATAATCCATAATTATTATAACCAGTACATCATTGATACAACACTCAAATGACAAAATTCCTTAATAACAACATAAGAACTCTAATCATTCCTCCTCATATTTGGTAGTATCATAACATGATTATTATCCAATAACATCATTTGGGGCATACTCTGATGATTTGGACATTGGTTTGCTTAGTGTCCCCACTCCTTGAAGATGAAGCATTGTACATTTGAAACCTTTTTCTTACCCTTGCACTTGGTGTCCTTTTTCTCCACACTTATAAAAAACTCTCATTCCCTTAAGGTAAGTTCCAAGGTGTTTCTTCCCACATTTATCACATATTGGAAAATTATTCTTTTCCCTCGTTCCTTTATCCATAATTCTGTCTTCCATCCTTTTCTTCTCTTTCTTCCCTTCAAAGCCATAAGACTCAAAGAATTCATTTCTTATCTTATTAACACATGAAAAAATTTCTTCATATGTTGAGAAAACATGGGAGACTATTTCCCTTCTAAATTTTGGCTTAATACCGTGAAAGATATGATCCTTCTTACGCTTTGGATCATATGTATTGATGGAGTTCACATTCCTTCTACTGGGCGCCATTTCTATACAATGGCATAAACTAGGTTAGTTTATGAATTGCAATGAATAATTACAATCCTGTAAAATACATAATGTAAATTGAATGGTTTATGGATATAATCCATAATCATAGAAAAAATTTTCTTTGAGGAAGTATATACTCACAAACCCTTCATAATGGTTTGTAAAAAAATGAGAATTATCCTAAGTATATCCCCTAGGAGTGTCGTAACCATGAGTGCAGCAAGGCTCGTTGTCGTGCACCAGTTCCCGTTTGAGTCTAGCTCAAAGTGGTGTTTTTGGGTTTTACCCCTAGGTAGATCTGTGCCAGAACCGCCTCTACCTGCTCGTATCCAGACAGGGATGTATTGCTCGGAAAACTCAAAAAATATTAATAATACCAAAATTCTAGGAAGTCCTTCTATACTAATCCTCAATGTCTATCTTTGGGCTATGTGATCTAATCAGAGTATATCTAAATCTAGCTTCAAAGGTTACTACTAAACTACCTCTAATACCAACTGTAATGCCCCGACCCCAGTTACCCAGAGTCGGTGCGTTATTGCGTAACATTGGCATGATCACAAAAGATCAAGTCTCGAAAGACCGATTCGTTTAATAGTGTTGGAAACACTAGATACATTCATAAATGTTACATTAAATCATAAAGTAAAAAATCACAATAACATAGTCTCCATAGTCCACACTTCTATCCCCTTCAGACTATCCCTATAGGTCAGTCATAAAATATTTCTTCACATCCTGGGAAAAATAAAACATTGAAATGGGTGAGCTCAGATGCTCAGTAAGGATAACAATATAGCAGAATCTTTCATAAATAAACATAAACATTTAAGGAAATGTATGACTAAAACAAAATACTTTTAAACATTAACTTCAACATAATATGGAAAAAGTAAAATGAGATAATTCCATTTACTTATTCACATGGATATTCTGCTGGTTGAATAATCACATGCAATATCAATAACCACTTTCATAATGATGGAATGCATAATTCCAGACTATCATAACCATGTATCCAAGGCCTCTGGCCAAGACTACAAATAATATTTTGTCAAGGCCTCGTGCCAAGACACTAAATTGTCTCATGAGACCTGCCGATGCATCGAAGGGCTATAGCGGGCTCCACCCGTCACTTATTAAGTCCAATGCATTCCTCATATGAATAGGTTTAAACATATCATAAACCATTACATAATCGTATCACATAAAGAATGCATAAAGGAAACATAAAATTTCAACATTTCAATCACAATATATCAATACAACACATTGATATAATAAAAAACACTTTAAAAACCATTTTCAATACCAAAATAAAAGAAAATTAAAACTTTGATTTTATTTTTTATTTAAAAACAAGTTATGGATTGTAGAGGAAGCCGAAACTCAAATAATGGTCACGGCGGCGGAGAAGTTGTTGTCTCCGCATATGTACGAAAAAAAACATTCCCTTTTTTCATTTAGTAAAACACTTCATATAAAAATATTCCTTTTGAATAAAAGTAAATGTCAAAGGGGTTTATACACCGTATAAAAGAAAGTTGTGTATAAAATAAAATATTCCTCAATGAAAGGAGATTGAGACGAAGTCCCTTACAAAGATCATTTTTTAAATAAAATAGATCTATTATGTGTATTCACTATAAGTACACATAAATAAATTAAAAATACAAGATAGGACATAATAATATCATGACATAATTTCAAAGTAGGAGATTAACCCAATGAACGCAAATTGGGTTAAGAAGTTCTCTTACCTTGTGTCCAACTTGACTCGATCATTCTTTAATCTCCTGAATAATAAACTAGAGTTAATTTCTACTTCCTTAAGAACCTTTTTCATGTTAATTATTCCTTTTATATCACTTCTTACCATGTTATGAACATTATGTAATTAATTAAGTTAATAACGGTCGTTTTGTCGATCTTTGGTACTTGAGTCAAAAATAAACTTCTTATAATTACAAGTTGTTCATGTGGTGAAATATCCATTATATCCAGAATTATATTCATGATTTAGATATCATATAAATCATATATATCCAGTATATACATGCATTTATAATATTACATAACATTTAGAGGTAATAAATGAAATGCACCGTTCATGGAGACGGTAAGCCGTACGTACGCATGAACGCTACTTTCATTTCTATTTCGTATTTAATGGAATGAAATTATAATTATATAAAGTTATAATATAACTCCAGTATAATATCATGTATAATATTATTTACTCCATCCTTTATACATCCCACATATGTCATTAACGATTCAAATCACTTTGAGGGGGTGGTAGTCCGCACTTCCTAAAATGAAATTATTGGGTTTACCCATAATGGAAATAATAAAGGTATGGCATAAATGAGAAATATAGAATCATAAGGAAAAAATAAACATAATATATATCATATATAAAAAATAGTTTCATCATAATTTCTACCATGAGAGGTGTTAAAAGAAGATTAAATAATCATCGTTTCGTGAGGCAGTATTTCACCACCCACAGAAACAGTATGTTCATTAACCATTAGATGAAGGTTTGTGTAAGTGTAAATGAAATACTTCTCATAAAAACATCCTAGTATATTTAAGATACTGATGTTTTTATAAATTAAAGTAATAAAAAGATTTTAGGGGGTTGGAGAAGCAAAATAAAACAAAAGAACACAAGAGAATACATTACCTTAAAATGAGGTAACTCTTTTTGATTTGAGCCAAAGGCTTCCTTGGGAAGATTTCTGCCCAATGTGAGGCTTCTACGAGTAAGATAGGGATGTTGAGAGAGTATTTGGGCAGAGTTTGGCTGAGCAAAATGGCTTGGAAGATGTGAATAAGGTGGTAGAGGTGGGGGCCTTTTATAAAAAGAGAGGAGGGGCACTCTTGGAAGGTCATGATATGTTACATTATTATGAAATGCTTTTCCGATTTTAAAGGTCCCAAAATGATATATTTCTAGGATAAGGTGATAAGGGTTCTAAATATACTCATACAATAGGTTTTTTACAAGTTTAAGTCTTAGATTTTACTTTATCTTTTCATTTTATTTAAATTGTTAATTAATGAGGTAATCGTTGCATCATCATTGTGTCATAAGAAATTTAATTTATTTAATGTCAAAAAATTATAAAAAAATTACCATGATGTAGTTAATATTTTTATCTTTCCAATGAATATTTATAGTCTAAAATTTAACTTATATAACCCCATGTAATAATTTTTTTAGTAAAACAACACATGTTGGTGACAATTTATTTTAACTTTAAATAAAAAGTAATTAATGTCATTTTCTTGCCCAAGTGGCTCCATGGGGTTCCCAAGATGACCCATGGATTTTCTTGGTCGTAAATTACTCATACAATAAGGGTAGGAAAAGTGTCAATATATTTTCATATTTTTATAATATCATTTTTACCTTAAATTTCACTAATTACCTTTAATCGCGATTAATTAAACTTAAAAGTTACTATTCACCAAAAATTTATTTTAATCCCATTGAACCACATTTTTCTTCCTAATGACAACCATGTATGTTGTATTTTTGAAATTCAATTCATATAAGCGGTAAAGTTTCATTTACATGAAAAATTAGTTTTTAAACTACCACTTAGTTGTTTCACTATTCATCAAAAATTGAAGTTTTTCAAAACAATGCCAAAATTTCACCCTAATCTATAATTGATATTCCAAATTCAAAAATGATTTCAATTTTAAAAAATTCCAAACATATAAGTTTCATTAATTAATTTTATAATTAATTCCCGTTGTCACAACAAATAGCGTGTTTTTAAGAAACAATATATATCAAAAGATTGCCAATTGTTTATGTCCAATTTCAAAGTGAAATTAATTCTAATGAACACCATTGGATAAAATGGTAAAAATATATTCTAATAATACTTTAAAACCACTCAATATTATAATTTTTCACTATAAATTATTTTTATTAAAAAGGTTGTTTTTTAAGTATTTTTCACTATTCATAAAAAATTGGAAGTTCTCAGAAAAATGCCAAAAATTCAACATAGGCTAATTTTGATATTTTGATTCCAAAAATGAAGTCCGTTTTGAAATATAAAATATATTTAATTTCTAAAATTGGGTATTACTATTTATAATGGCTATTTTGATTGGTCGCGGTGTGTTAGAATCTCAAACATGGGTACAATGAAAGCTATTGCATTATTGAAAGAGAATCGTATCATGGAAGCTTGGGGTGTTACACAGCCTCCCATCCGGATTTGATGACTCAAAAGCAACTCCTCCCACTGATTATTCTCCCTCCACAAGTGAATAAGAGGTTTTAGAGGATCCTCCTCCCTCTTTTGAGGAGGGAATCTCTTCAACAATCGATGAGTGGGTACAGGTGAACCTTGGTAGCGAGGAAGACCTAAGACCCACTTTGTTTAGTGTCGGCATGCCCCTCGAGGAGGAACAATAGTACATAGACTTTCTGAAACCACACCATGATGTATTCACCTAGAGTAATGATGATATTCCAGGACAAGATCCTCATGTTGTCATCTAGTGCCTCGATCTCCCATCAAATCATCACGGGTTCAATCAGCCTCCCAGAAAGATGCACCCTTCTCACAGTGCCATGGTAAAGGCAGAAGTTGATAAGATCATTAGATCTTGGTTTGGTAAGGAGGTCTATTACCCCAAATAGTTGGCCAATATTGTTTCAGTAATGAAGAAGATTTGATAGATCAAGGTCTGCATCGACTTCTTGGATCTCAACCATCATTGTCCGAAGGATGATTTTCCCCTTCCTGTGATAGAGTTGTTGATTGATTCTACAGGTGGATTTCAAGCCCTCTCCTTCATGGTGGGTACTCCTGGTACAACCAGATCAGAATGGCCCCCGAGGAAGAGGATTTCACATCCTTCATGGAACTAAAAGGTACTTTCTATTACCAAGTCATGCCCTTCAGTTTAAAAAATGTAGGTGCCAACTACCAGCAGGCTATACGTTGCATATTTATGTCGATCCTTAGAACGTCATTGGAATGCTATATGGACGATCTGGTGGTCAAATTTTACCTACATCAGGACCATCTCAAAGACCATGAGAAAGTGTTCAGCTTCCTCTGTTCCTGTCACCTGAAGATGAACCCATTGAAGTGTGCCTTCGGTGTCACCTATGGAAAGTTTCTCAGCTTCATTGTCAGATATAGGGGCATTGAGATTGTCCCAGAGAAGATCAAGGCCATTATCCAGAAGTCCCATCTGAGCAACATTTAGGAGCTTCGAGGTTTCCAAGGCCACTTAGCCTACATATGCTGATTCATTGCGAATCTGGCTGGCCAGTGTAAGCCCTTTTCTCAACTTAGGATGTAAGGCACACTCTATGAGTGGGATGAAGAATGTCAAACTGCATTCGAGGAGATCAAGAAGTATCTTCTCAAACCTCTGGACATAATATCACTGGTCTCTAGAAATCCATTATTCCTTTTTGTGACCACCCTAGAACAATATCTCGGCGCCCTTCTTGACCAAAAGAATAATGAGGGGATAGAGAACAACCTTTACTACATCAGTTGCATGCTCCTCGATACGAAGACTAGATACTCCCCCATTGAAAAGAGATGAATTGCCCTAGTATTCACAGTACAGAAATGGCGACATTACCTGAAGCACCATGAGGAACAGCTGGTGTCCTAGGTAGATCCACTAAAGTACAATTTGTATCATCCCATGTTGACAGGACGTCTATCTCGGTGGGTAGTAAATCACCCACAGTTTGATATCAGGATTGTCCCTCAAAAATATATTAAGGGGAAAGAATTGGAATATTTCCTTGCTTCCCATCCGGTTCTTGCTGACTAGTCCATGAATATTGATTTCCTCGATGAGGTGATCCTCTTAATGGACCAATCCATGTCATTCTAGCTGATGCACTTCAATGGTGCTTCCCGAAGTCGCACCTGCAGGAAACTCAATGACCTCAGGCTCAACAGGGTAGGTCCGGGTATCGTTTTTATTACCCTGGCACAAGCCATCCTATCATACTCATTCATATTGTCAGAAGTCTGCACCAACAATGAAGTAGAGTATCAAGATCTCATCACTAGCCTCGAACATGATCTCGAGATTGACATGCCCAATTTTCATGTGAAAGGGGACTCTGAACTAGTCATCAAGAAAATTAACGGTGATTATATCATCATAAAGACAAAGATCATAGCATTGTTGGAGTGCATTCTCCAGCTAATGGCCATGTTCCCATCTCAAACGGAGGTTACCCATCTCCCTCTGTCCTAGAATGGTAGGGCAGATGCCTTGGCAGGCTTAGATATGTCACTTTCAGAGCCCGAGTAGGATGATCGAGTTATCCACATGGCACATGGGAGATTCATATCTCTCGTCGCTCTAGATAATGATGACAACCCACAGGTAAGACACCCTACCACTGGTTCCTCCACGTCAGGACCCCTAGGTCCCTCAAACATGGTGATTGGAGTAACTCCCGATTGGAGGATACCCTTGGTTGAAACCACCAACCCAGTAATATCCTAGAAGATCTGGCCGAGCACAAGCTAATCTGATGCTATGCGTTACAGTTTAGCCTCCAAAGTGGTCCCATTTTTGAAAAAATCCTCTATAAGTGTGGTTTTGATGGTATTATCCTCTGGAGCATCGAAGGAGTCAAGATTTCTCAGGTCATGTAGAAGGTTCATGCCAGTTCCTGTGGTGCCCACCAGACTGGGCGGAAGTTTTCACATCATATCTAAAGACTGTGGTTTTTTTGGCCCTCCATGATCCATGACTGCATCGAGTTCACCAAAATATGCCATGCATTCCAGATTCATGCTAACTTCATGCATCGGCTGCAAGAACCTCTCCACTCTACAGTAATCTTGGACATTTGTGGTGTGGGTACTCGATGTCATGGGACCATATCCACCAGCAAAAGCTCGCAAGTGTAGGTTTATCCTGACTACCATAGATTCCTTCTCTAAGTGTGCATAGGTAGTTCCTCTCAAATATTTCAAGGCTTGTTCCATTGTTGACTTTGTGATCTTCAACATCATCTACCAATTCGGGGTCCCTCGTGATGTCATCACCGATAACAGAACGAACTTCTAACTGGCTGAGCTGAAGAAATTGTACACTAATTATGACATCCATTCTAACCATACCACTCACTATCATGCCCCAAAAAATGTATAGATCGAGGTTTTCAACAAGACCCAATCTAACATTCTGTAGAATATTTCTGGTCAAAATAAGAAGTGTTGGCCAGAAAAGATCCTCAATGACCTCTGGGATTATCATATGACAACTCGTAATTCCACCTAGGTGACCCCATATTCCCTGGTGTATGGGATAGAGGTTGTCCTGTCCATCGAGATTCGGTTTCCCTCATTGTGCACATCTGTCTATGATCAGGAAGTGCCAGATAAAGTAGCCGAAATCCGTCTGGCTGAGTTGGAAGCGCTCGATGAGAACAGGCTATGTGCCCTGCATAGTTTGGAAAGGCATCAGAACAAGATAGACAGAGCTTTCAATAAAAAATTTCACCTCCATTACTTCTTTAAGGGCTATTTGGTATTGGTCCTCAGGATACCAATGATACCTGGTAGGAAACTACCAAAGTTGGAACCCATATGGGAAGGACGTTTTTTTGTTCACAACGTTTACCCCAATGGTGCATACTCACTGGAAACCATGGATGGTGAGCGTATAACTCATCCCACCAATGCCAAGTTCCTCAAGCAATACTTTTCCTGATCCAGTGGGTCTGGCATGACCCTAAAATGTTTGGTCCCACACAACCCTAAACTGTCCAGTCCTACATGACCTTAAACTGTAAAACGTCCCGTATGACAATAAATTGTATACCGTCTGGAAAGACGTTAAAATACACCCTTATAACTACATACGGATTGATTCCCATATGCATGGGATACTTAGGAACACTCAAACCTTTCATCTTGAGTCCATTCCCCAAACTCTTTTCTATGACTATTCCTCCTCATGGGGTAGACCTCTTGGAGGATCTTTACACAGCATAGTGAAGGCTTATTTGTCCCCGCTCATGTAAGGATTATGATGATCGTACCCTATGATCCCTTGTCATTCTTCTAGTCTCCCATGTCCTCCCCACATGACGTTAAACTACATGGCCATTAAGAACAATGTACGGCTTTATTCCCAGCCTCATGGGATACGTAGGAACACATAGATATTTCATCTATTGGCCCAGCCCAAACTTCAGAATCTCCCCTCAGGTTGGGACACATGGTATGGTACATGAGTTTTCCCCAATTCACATCAACCTCATCTCGATCCCACCATACGTCCTTCTCCCCATAGATGTCCATCAATTTCACCACCCTACTTGTCGTTAAAATTCATGGTCACAACTACGATTCAACCTCTCCTTTGATTGGGACTCCATCACCTTTTACATCTAAAAGGACCCCTGGCTGGCATGGATGCTTGTCCTAAGGTCTCTCCTACCATTTCGGGCCAACGCCCTCAAGGATGTTGAGCAAAAAATTGATACAAGTCCCGCATTGCAAATATGGTCAACAGTCGATGCTCATTTGTGATCTCATTTCAGGTCCCACTATAAGTACGCAATATTTTTAACATGGTGAGTCGCTATATTTTGTCATTGTCACCACCCTCGTAGGTCCCAAACATTAGGTGTGGTGGTTCATCCTGCCCGCTATATCTTTGAGTTGTGATTCCCTTCGGGTGATGCCAGCTATGAGATCGTTATATGATAGGGAAAGCTGAATCTAGCTCTTTGTTTTCCACACCAAACCCTACTCACTTGGGCTTAGGATATGTGATGAGGCATTAATTTCACAAGAGGTCATTTGGCTGCAGTCGGCCATGACACCCAACCTCAGGTCCCTCGACCCATTAGGCCCCTCATACCAAATACTCATTTGGGACTGAGCGTAATGGCATGGGATTATGTTCCCACTCATGTTGGGATATTTTTTCATGCCCCACATATCCTCATAAGACCTTCCTCCATTTCATATAGCACTTTCGGCGAGCGCAGCCCTGCCATGCTTCGCGAGCCCCGTTATTTTGGTTCCTATTGTTTTTCATATCTAAAAGGACCCCCAAATGGTACAAGTGCTTGGATTAAGGGCCCTTCTATCATTACATGACAATTTCCTTGAGTATTTCAAGAAAAAAATTGATTCATGTCCCGTGTTGCGAATAATGTCAATGGTTGATGGTCAATTGTTTTCCCCTAACTCTGGTCATGCAAAGAGGGATATTGTGTCGTGAATCAGGTCAACAGTTGTCCTCTTTAATCATTTCCACTTTTAAAATGAGGCATCTACAATCCGAGATCTATGACTTTAAACTGAGATCGCTATCATCCTCACTGTAAGACGTTAAACTTCAATCTGGCCATGACATTATGTCTATGGCCAAATCTCAGGCCCCTGGACAAAGCTCTCACTTAGGGTTGTATGGTGTGGTACGGGATTATTTCTTCACTCACGTCAGGTTACTCGTCGTTCCATAAACATCCCATGTTGGGGTATCACATCCTTATTTACATCCTCACCACATGATGTTAAAACTACATGGCCTTTAAAAACAATGTAGGGCTTCATTCCCATCCACATGGGATACGAAGGAATGCCCAAATATTTCATTTGTTGTCCCATCCCCATCTCATAGTGATCTCCCTGTTATCTAGTCCCCTTTTCCTGTATACTTCTATGATATGGATATATGGTGTGGTATGGGCTTATGTCCTCATTCACGTCGGGTTTGTAAAAACCATGTCATGTACCTCTTTCTCTTAAGAGTTCTCCATCTCTTTGTTCTATACTCATCTTTTCAAATTGGCTTCTCTCAAGTTGATCCCCTAGACCCTCTACAGTGATTCTCCAATTTGCCCAAGAGTAATCTGGTTCTCCACCTAAAATGTCAGATTTTACCTGAACATGTTCCCACCCACCTTCCATGCATCTTCTTCCCCTTTATTAGGGATTTAATCATCTTTCACATCTGACGGGACCCCCAAATGGCATGGATGCTCCGCCCAAGGGCCCTCCGACCATTATGGGCCAACATCCTCGAGGGTTTTGAACAAGAAATTGATACATGTCCCGATTTTTGAATATGTTTAGTGGTTGATATTCATTTGTTGTTCCCATTTCAGGTCACACGATATGGATACTATGTTTTGAACACTGTCAATAGTTATCCTCCATCGTCACACAAACCCCATTAAGCCCAAAATATCGATCGCATGATTCACATCATTTTCCACCTCATCATGCCTAAAGTGGAATTTCAACACTCTTGGTACTATCCCTCAATGCACATTTTCATTGTAGGTGGAAAAAATTGTGGCAAGGAATTCTTCAAGGATCTGCACTGATTTTTACCTTACATACATTCCAGTTATTTCCAAGACCTTTTCCTCCCTTGTTTCCCACACCGAGATCGACTCATGTGGGCTTAGGTATTGGATCAAGGTATGTGCCTATTTGGAAGAATTTTGCTTCCCCTTGGTCCAAGATCTAAGACCTTAAACTAAGATCTCTTTCAGAACTACATACAACTTGATTCACATTCCCATGGGAAAGGTAGGAACACCTAGACGTCTCATCTTTGGGTCCAGTTCGAGTTCAACTAATTTATCTCTTCTATTCTTCTTTCTAGGCTCTATCTCTTATTGGACCGCGTGGCATGGTATGGTATTATGTCCCCATTCCCATCGGGTTTTCATTAGTTGCACGACGTGCACCCATTTTTAGTAGTTATCCCCCTACTTCATGTCCCATAAGACATTAAACTATATGTTGTACCTCATGACTTTAAAATAAATCTTCAAGAATTGGGTGTGGCTTGATTCCCATTCCCATGGGAGACGTAGGAACACCCAAACATCTCATCTTCAGGTCCAGCTCAACTGGGAGCTAGTTTCTCGTGCCCCTTATCCTCTAACATTTTTCCTCCTTGGAATCGTGCATGGTATGATGTGTACCTCATCCTCATTCACGTCGGGTATGCTTTATCACGCAGTGTACATATCCACTGGAACCTCATCCCTCTTGTATATGTCTGAGCCCTATGAATTTAAACTATGATGCCTTGTCCCACATGATTTTAAACTATCACATCTATCATACATGATGTTAGAAGTGCATGGCCCGGTCCCATCACATGACCCTAAACTGTGACATTATCATCCTGGTTGCACGATGAAAAACAACACAACATCGTGATGTCCTCACTCAAGGGGGCATCATGTTTGGTATCAGCCATCTACCATACCATTTTACAATGCCTATATACGACTTGATTCTTATGGAGATGCCTGGTCTTTCCGCTCTAGGTCCATCACTTCACAAAAACAAATATCCATTCACCCTAAAGGAAAAAACAAGACCCATCAAATGCCACTTTTTTTGGTGTGAGGGATAGACCCGCACAACCTTTTTATCTCTGGAACAAGTACCTTACAGTTCCACACCATAGTACTATGTGTGGCTTGATTCCCATACACATGGGAAATGTAGGACCACCCATGCCCTTTGCTTTGGGTCCAGCCTAACATTTGTTTTCATTGGGTTGTTAGCTATCTCACCATGTACTCCTCCAGTCGAGCCTCTCCCCTTTTGTCTTGGTAATTCAGATCAGCTATTCAATCCCCAGGATACCTGAAGCTTGGTTTTCATTCCCATGTTTGAATGGAGTAATAAGGTGGTCATCCCTTGTTTCTCACATTGGGCCTGACCCACATGAGCTTAGGGAATGATCGCTGGATACTCCATGAATGACACATGAATGCAATAAACAAAAAAAACGGAACTCATGAAAACACTTGGCATAAAATATCCAAGAGTGAAAGTACGTTTAGAGGTTACATGCATTACGGCACCCTAGGATCGACCCCTCCAATAGACAGTTTGACCCCATCAAAAGATCATTGTTGCTTCGCAACCCTCTGGCTGGTGGCCTCCAGGATTTGATGCCGCCTGTTCAGATCCTGCTTCTCCTTGGTAGCGATGGGCACAACTTGTCAGCCACAGTCTGGGCCCGATCCAAGTTGTTCCGGATGATGGTCATTTCTTCAAAGGCTTGCTTTAGGCCCTCTTGGGCCTCTTCCAGCTGGGCCTTCAATCTCAATATTAGCTTATATTGTGCGTTGAGGGAGGTTGAGTGCTCTTCCGCCTAACTCTACAGCCATTGGACCTCATATTCAGCCTCCTGGAGCCTCTTGATGTTCACTACATTCCTCTTCTGCAAGCCCACACCAAGGCCACAATCATAATCCTGAATCTTCTCTACCATAAGATCTCTAACGATCATGTGGGGACGATGGGCATCCACTCACCCAGCACACTGTTCATGCAGTTGTGAGAAAATTCTGTCCATATCATCCAGTCATTGTACTTGGGGGTGTCATAGATGAGGCGCTTGATCAAAATCCATGGTCGGTGATAGACAATTTTGTTATCCTCTTAATCAGAGGTCACCTCATCCAAATTGGCATGGTTGGTAGGCTCATATGCAGGGAACTCCCCAAAGAACTTGTATGCAGAGTCCACATATGGCGTTTGATCAGGTATGGCAGGACCAGGACTATCTGATCAATCCTCATCATCAGAACCTATATCAATGATCTCGGGCTCAGACCTACTGACGGTCCCACCAACAATTAGGAGCACCGTAGCTTGGTCGGTCTAGATATTCACCTCCATGATCATCAAAATTCCTCTAGGAATGACGCTGCTAGGAGCCCTGACCAACCTCGCCAAGGCGGCCCATGCCATTTTACGAATTGTGCGCAACAAAAAGGGGATCGGACGTTAGTTGACATAGTCAATGGGTGAAAATCCTGAATTTGGTACAGGATAATTATAGATATATAATTCTCAGTCTCGTTCATGGGTTGAAATCATTGGGACCTTGAGGCGTGGTCCCTCATATATTGTCGGAAGGTCTAAAAGCTCTGAGGAAGCCACCTCAGGTATGCTGGCCCCGCCAGACGTACTAATCTTCATAGGGGCGGGTGTGGATCCTGAAGGACCTGTATCTACATCCACTGATGGACAAGAATGAGTTCTATGAACAAGGTCCTCTTTCATAGTTCTGATGTAACTGAGGAGTCCAAAATGACCTGTAAGCATGCCCTAAGGAAGGGGTTTGAGATTTTACCTTGAGGGCCACTATGAAATCTTTACGATCATGGTCTTGATCGCCTACTTCACCCTCCTCCAATGGGATCCCCTTACCAGCCTCATCCCCATAAGAGGACTCATTTGATTCTTCTAGTAGAGGTAAGCGCTCTCTCAGTTCAGCAGTCGACAACCATGGAGGGACCGTATGATTCAACAGCACCTTGACATGGTTTATCATTATAGGCGGGGCACACCGAGAATGCAGAATGTTCTCTAGCTCTGCCAGGTATTGTTCCGCCTCTGCTAGGGAGACCACAAAGTCGGCCCTGATAGGTCCTATCCCCGGAAAATCCATCCCGATATGGTTTAAGTGTTTCCACATCTCGTATGGGCCGAGGAATTATCGGTTGACTTCCAAGATGTTTCAGGCCTCTAAGAAGACAACATTCTTCTGCATGTCTATATGGAGCAGCTGATTCCCCAGAGCTTGGGTGGGTATCCTACGAAATCCTCTCAGTGGCCTCCCCTCTAGATTACCATGTTCTTCTGAGACCATTGGGTCTGCTACCGCTGTTGGATCCACTGCCGCTGCCTCCCACTCAATCGATGTGGGCCTCACTGCCACAGCAACCCTGCCCCTATGAGATGCCCTTTCCACCTTCCGGATTCGACCCTAAGGTTGGGACGGCTCACCATAATAGACCTGAACGGTCGTATTCTTTAGCACCTCCCACAGGTAGGCCACCTCCCATTTTTGGGCATACTCTTTTACCAACCCAAAAACATCGGTAGGCGGAGGAAGCTCATTTCGCATCTTCCCGTATTCATGTGTGAACATGAACCACATTTGTCTCATCACACATGGGTGTTCTCATGGCATACCCCTAGATAGAACTACAAGGTCAGTCACTGTAGACTCTGAAATTTCATGGATAATTGGTGTAGGGTGTACGGCTCGCAAAGGGGCTCATGGTCCACCCTTGCCACAAACACTCCACCTCTAAAGGATAGGAGATAGGACTGGTTCTCTTCTGTTCCTTGGCCATCATCTATAAAAGCATCTGTTGGCAATGGAAGTTGGTGAAAGTTGAATTCATCCACCTTCCACACCCGGTTAGTTACCAACAGTGTGGTCATCTTTTCCAAAAATCTTCACACGACATTCAGGATTGATGGGTGAAAGTTCAATCCTGGAGGCGAGATGGGGTTAAGGTGTTCATAAACCCCTATAATATGCACCTCTATCCACCAATACAGGAGGTAGAATGGCCAGCATATCCTATGCGGCCTCTTCCACTCACTGATGTGCCACAACATCTTGTATAGCTTGGCGAGCATCGGGATCCGAATGTTGATTCACCGTCATGTCGCCAACATGGATGCCATGATGAATGTTCTTGGTCAAACATCCATGTTTGAATCCCTCACCTGTAGGATCCAACAACAAATTAGAGCCGCGATGAATGCAGCCAACCAGACTATCAGCTACTACTCAGTGCTGATGGTAAATCCCTAGGTTTTCCAGATGCTATCCTCCAAGATCCACCAGTAACAGTGCTCTTTTCCCCACTGATCCCCCTTCGAGAATGTCTGATGCGTTGCTAGAAACTGCATCTCTTTCAAAAAATTCAGAACCTTCTTGAACCACCGCCTAAAATGGACATCCCGCACTGTTTCCTTGTCCTCTCTAGGCACCAGCCTCATCAACTCCATCTCCAGTGGCAACATCTACTCTAGATCCTCCCACGCGCCCATAATAGGGAGGAATTCATTGAACATCACCCCCAATATCGGGACCCCTGAGATCTGGTTCACATCCCAAAAGCTGATGCCAACCTCCCCATGGTACAAGGGGAAGGTATTGGTCCTTGATGACCACATGATCAACAATTCTAGCATTAGCTGCTTCGGTTGGTAAAGGTGGAATTGGGAGGCCCAAGGCACCTCATACAAACCCACTCTTCTCAACTTCACCCCAAACTCCCCACACGAGGCACCTCCCCAGTAGGCCCAGGCCCAATCATCAGTGAAGTTGCCACCCTGGCGTAGGTCCCACTCCTTAGACCATCCCTTCCCTGGGATCTTCAAGGTTGCCTTTAAAATTGTCTGGCACACAGGGGGGACGTCTCCGGCTGTAGTTCCTTCCCATCCATGTTGTTCAGGTGGTTATACAGGCAGTTAACATTGATGGGCATGAAATATTCTCGGGCATGGATGTCAGCCGCCAGGAACCATTGGCACTGACAGGGCGTACTTCTGAACAAGTTAGCTGGCCCATCCCTATATGCTTCAAGATTGAAGGCATCATCCCTCAACCCATAGCTGTATATAAGCAGCCTCCTGCACAGTGGAAAATTCATCTGGCTCTCTGATAGTTTCTCCACCAATGAACCCTGGTCAGAATGGCTCCATATTAACTCCCATATGCTCAAGTTATTTTCCATCCCTTTAGACTGCATCCACAGGGACCCCCCTGGAAGCCTCTCGCTGAGCCATTCAGTTTTGAGTTTGGGTGATTTTTGGGTTTGGTTCACGAAGCTCATTCATGAAGCTCATTCACGAAGCTCGTTCACGAAGCTTGTTCGCAAGGACTGTTTGCAGAACCCTACCCCAGCCTGTCAATGCCAAGACGCAAAGCACTCCGATGAAAATTCAAATACTAGCTATCGGCTACGAAAGAGAGGACATGAATCACAGAGAGAAATCATGGAGTAAGCATGAGCTTTGCAAATTGGGAGCGCTAAAATCCAAATTCACGGAGGGAATAAAGGAAAAAAGAGAGGAATTCTCCCCTATTTATAGGCGATGACATTTGGAGCTTTGCGGCATGTCCATACCGCGTCAAGATTCACGGCGCACTCAGTATGCACGTCGCTTATCCACCTAGTGATCTCTCATTGTGAAATAGCTTCATGGACTACCAAGGGATTTTGGAAATTGACCCTCAGACTTTAACCCTTGATTTCTCTACAATTCCAAGTTTGAGGGGGGCTATTTTTTGGCCCCAAAATTTGGGAAGAAGAATAATAAGAGGGAAGTCTCTGGTGCTTCCTCATAAAGACCTTTCGCGGATCCCCATGGCCCTGTGCCCACTGCGGAGCAAGGAGGAGAGAATCCCCTTGAATGAATTTGACGTTCGTGACCCACCGCAGAGCAAGGAGGCGAGGCGCCCCGTGAGACTCTTTGATGTTCACAACCCCACCACTGAGCAAAGATGAAGGATGCTCTGCAAACGAATTTGACGTTCATGAGCCTGTTGTGGATCCGGGATGCAAGATGCCCCACAAACCCCTTTGACATTCTCAACCTACCGCTTAGAAAACTCTGTCTTCACACTGAGCGAACTCTACTTCGTAGAGCCACTTTCCTATAAATACAGGTCTCCCATTGAGCCCAAAGGATGGATCATCTGACCTTTCACCTTCTGAGATCTCAAATCATGAAGCACATTTTTCTATGCGAACCATGAGCTTCTCAAGGTACTTTGGAATTGCCAAGTGTGTTCCCCTCTTCTTTAATTCAACTCCTCTTCTGAGAGAGATGACTTTCACGAAGCCAATGGGCCTTCGCGAAGGAAGGGGATACCAATGGGGACTCAGCTCATCACAAAGTGTTTATGCTTTACGAAACACACTCTATGAACACGTGACCCACATGCTAACATAGGGTCACTGTGCTTCGTGAATCATGTTGCTTCCCAACACCTTGCTTTGTGAGGCACCCTTGATTCATGAGGCATTGCTTCATGAATGCCTTTCCACTTTGTGAAGCTCCTCTTATATGCACCTGTGACCTAAGCCTAGTCCAGGACACTTCTCTTCACGAAGCATACCCCTTCATGAATCCCCTCCACTACATGGAGCACCAGAGCTCTACAAGGCTTCTACCTCCGAACTCCTTTGCCCTGCAACTCCTCTTCCCATGAAACCCTCTAGGTTTGCACTAGGTAACTTCAAATACCCTTGGGTGGTGCTTCACATTGTGTTTCTTCACCTCATGATTATTCGTATAGGCACTCTAATGGCTATTTCTTCTTCGCATAGCCACAATAACGTGGATCCCCAATGGTATCACCTCTCGAAACCCTCAAATCTCGGCATTGTCAATGCATTTCTTCCCTCAAGGGCGGGTGGATATCAATTATATAAGTCCTAGGGGTGCGGAGAAAACCCACCTCATCTGAGCTGTAGGATGTTAAACTACCAAGTTCCATCTTCCTTAGCACATGAAATTAAAATGTGAACTTTCCATGTGTCCTGCACACGAGGTTCCCCCGACCTTGGACATTCTGCACGCCCACTGGTCTCTACGAGAGTGAGATCATTCCTCACATAGAATTTCATCCTCTTTATTGGGGTAGCGTCTATCCGTGGGGAAAGGGAAACCACCTTGGTGTAAGCCCCTATCATTCCTTGCATGAGGTAGCATCCCTACTCCTCCTTCCTTCCTGGGTGCCAAATCCATCTCTTGTTTTGCTTTGCTTCCATCCGGGCCTCCACCCTAGAGTAATCCCCAATCTCCATCCCCTTGGGCTACTAACCATGCGTAAGACCCTGTTTCAACATTGGGACACTGAATACATATTTTCCCAGTCCATATCCCACGGATGCACCATTCACGATGTGATTGTCAGGTCTATGCTTCCTCTTGTTTCTCAGACCGAGTATGACTCACGTGGGCTTAGAGTAAGCATCGACCATGACATCATCTCTAGGAAGCCTAGAGTTTAAGCCCCACACCCACCTGAACTATGAGTTCATTGATCCTTGCCAAGGAGAGGTATGTAGGAAGCCTCCATGAGGTTAAAACCCCCACCCATTGGTCCCGAACACCTTCACGTCGGTTCCCCAACCCCTCATGAACTATGTGGTCTTTGATATTTTCCAAGGCAAGGTATGTAGGAAGCCCCCTGAGGTTCAAGACCAACACCTGGTCGCTCCGACCCCCTTCACATTGGTTCACCAAAACCTTCCTGAACTACACAAACATTAATCCTTATCACGGAAAGGTATATAGAAAGACTCATTGAGGTTCAAGCCCAACAACCATTGGTTTCGGCCGCACTTTGCGTCGGACCACCTTTATTCTCTATGACATTAAGTTGCATGACCCCTTTTCATCATGCATGATGCTAAACTACATCCACCATCATGAAAAACGTGGACTTTGATCCTTGTCATGGCATGGTACATAGGAAGCCTCCCTAAGGTTCAAGCCCAATAACCATTGGTTCCAACCCCCCTTCGCATCGGACCACCTTTTTCCCAACTGAAATTAAGTTGCATGCCCCCTTTTCGTCTTTCATGGTTTTAAACTACATCCACTATCCCGAACTACGTGGGATTTGATCCTTGTCTCCTAGATAAGGTACTTTGGAAGCCTCCTTGGGGTTTGATCCCATCCAGTGGCAAGCCATTGCAATCTCATCCAGTGGTATGTCATTGCGACCACATCCAGCGATAAGCCGTTGCCATCCCATCCAGCGGTAAGCCGTTCGGAGCCCATCCTGCGGTAAGCCATTGCGACCCCATCCAGCGGTAAGCCATTGCGACCCCATCCATCGGTAAGACTTTGTGACCCCATCTAGCGGTAAACCGGGATATCCACCAACAAACGGTTAGCTGTTGTGACCTTGTCCAGCGATAAGATGTTGAAATCCCCAATTAGTGTTTAGCCATCGTCAGATGAATTATGAGGACTTTGATTCCCTTCCATAGGAATACATAGGAGGTCTATTGGAGACTCAAGCCCAACATCATCATCATCCTCTAGTCAAATCCATCTCATTGTCCAGCCACTTCACTTAACCATCCTTCATCCATATTGATTCTTACCCAGGCAGCCACATCTCGGTGGGATCATGACAACTCTTTCCCTATTACCCTTAACAACAATCAGGTAGCTAACCACGCATTAGCCCCAGAATTGGTGTTCCCTCCAGGGGTCGCCTCACCAGATCTGCTAGAGTCAGTGTTCCGATCAGTCTGATCCGTCTCTGCTAGACGTTAAATCAGCGGTATACCCTGTGTTAAATATAGAAAGCTGAGGAAAACCTTAGATAAATGCCTATGGCATAAAATTCCCCAAATTCAACGGGGGATGCCTCAGGCTTCCACGCCCTCGATAAGCACTATAATAAGGGGAAAAATCCCAGACATGCCAGTGATCTAGCATCCAAACAGGCCAGTGATGTCCAACGTGACTACTCCCCTGACTAAAGGTTGCTGCCCTGACCAGACCCCTAGGATTGTCCCGACAAAAGTGGTGTAATTAAATGGTGTTCGTGAAGATATGACACTGGGAATATTTTCATGAACAATGTCTTACTTTATAAGGGAGTCCCAGATTATGTGACGAGTTCCAAGGAGGAATCCATGGAAGGGAGAACTAACATCCCATCATCCTGTTTCGATCAAGGAGCAAATGTCTCTTAATAAGGAACAAATGGCGCCCGCCTTTGGAAAGCGGGAATGTGGGGAAACCAATAGTGATTCCATACTCGAACAAGACGGGCACGCGGCCCCAGTGAAAATGTTGGAAACAATGTACACTAGAGATCAAAAGAATTATTTTAAGAAAAATTTATTTATTACTCTATTAGGTTAAAACCCCATTTTTCATCCAAAACCATATTTTCTAAAATTAGTTTAAAAACTATTTTTAAGATTATTTAACGGATTAATTAAATACAATTTTAACTACTTTTTAATTTTTGAAGAATGTTTTTAAAGGAATCTTTATGTCATTTTCCAAAAAAATGATTGTTTAGATTTTATCAAAAATGTGAATGGATGATTTGTTTTAATATGTATAACATCAATAAAAATTTTCACCATCATAACCATTATTTTCTTTAAATACTCCATTATAATTTTTCAAGATTATTTTAAAATAAAAAAAAAATCAAAATGTTTTATGTTTTGTACAGTTTTTTTCAAATAGGAAAGATTATCTTCCCCTTTAAAATTTTTAAATTAATTTTAATGGGTTTTTAAAAGTTTTCTAATTTATTTTCAAAGAAAATAATTTCAAAAATATTTTATGAATTTTTAATTTTAAAAATCAATTTTCTAAGATGATTTAACTTCATTAGGAAACATTCCATGTGATTTATTTTTTCTAAATATTTTTTACCTCTAAGATAAAAATTTATTCAAGAAACTTATTATTTTTTTGGGATTTGAAACAAGGATAAATTTTTAATTTTTTCAGAATTTTTTATGATGAAAAGATGTTAATAAAACCCCTTTCACATACATGGGTTATTAAATGATATAATTCCTTTAAAAAATTGTTATTTTTCTATGAGTAATGCTATGATAAATTGATTATGAAACCTGTCTATTTTCCACAGGATATTATATGTTGAAATTTTTTCGAAACACATTTCTTTTCATGGGATAGGATATGATGTAGGTTTTATGATATTTTAGAACACATATATATGATTTTAATTATGTGATGGGTTGGACCAACATACCGCTCTAATGCATTGGGTAAATATTTTTATCTCATGAGATACAAATGAATGGAACGAAGTGTGAACCAGATTCTTTAAAAGACTTCATCCAATATGTTGTTTTTTGGAGTGAACCTTTACTACTATAATTTTTCATGGAGTTAACCCATTCCACTATGATATACTTGGGAGTGATCCTTCAATACTGTGGAAATTATTTTATATGCTTATGTGTATACCAAAATTTTATATCTTATGCCATTATTATATTCTCACATATCATGTTCTTTGATTCCCTTGTGATTCTTGTCTTATGAACTGAAAATATTTATTCCATGACTCAATATTAGGATATTTTATATTCAAGGTATGGGTTTCAAATATTATGATCATGTTCTCATAGACTTATGTTCTTGTTATAATTATGCATCTCTCTTATTTACCCTTATAGAGCATCAGATATCATAATTTCTTATTTTTCATTTCCCCATGTGAGGAAGAAATGTTTTATATAGGGTATGAAGAGTAATAAATGGGAATAACTTTATGGGATATTTTGAATATCACTCCGAAAGTTAGAATATTGTGTTCTATGTTTATGAAGGCACTAAACTATTATGGTCCTGAAGAATGTGTTTTTGTAATGTGATGAATATTCATTTAAAGAGATGTAATATCCATGTATGAAAATACAGCGTCACTATAGTTGGAATCGAGAGAATGTTTAAGTTATCATTTTAAAACTAGGATGGAAAAACACTATTTAGATCTCAAGGGATACTTATAACGATTTGTTTAGATATATCAGTTATGGTATTTCTATTGAAGTGTAAAAGTGTAGGAAATTTCCATTTAATATTGGTAAAGAATAGAGAAATTGGTTTCCAAGTAATTACACCACTATCTGGTAACCTTTTTTTAAAATTTTAATTATGGAAGGATTATTAGTTTAGCCATTTATCAAATGGATTATGTTGAACTATGGATGATGTTTTATAGATTAACACATTACTTAACCATAAGAATATTTATCCATATTGATAACTTGTGTCAAACATTTTTAAACTATTGATATAAGGAATGACTTATCATTCTTATATGGATCTTATTTTGTTCTTTAGACAAACAAAATCGATCTCTTCTTGTAAAATGTGATGTGGAAAATGATCAAGGCACAACCAAATAATGAAATTGTGTCTATGAAATAAAGAGATATCAAGTATATACATTTTCATATGTTCTTAGTCTAGATGGAAAATTACCTCCCTAAAAATATGAAAATGATATTGAAATAAATTTTTTCCCAATTATCTTCATTTTAATGATATTAAGGACCTTTTTCATTCATATTTGGTTTATGGATTTTTAGTAGTTAACTTTCTCTTAACCATGTTATCTATCAAACTCCATCAGTATTTGGGTGTTAGTTTTCTCCTTTGATTCCATGTTTAACTTCCCACCTAAGTTATCCTTTATGGGAACCTTGTTTTTGTTATTCCATATGAATTTCTCAAATCCATTTCACTTTTTAAAAACTATTTCTTATTAACCCTTATTATGATGTGGGTTTTCATGATGGAATTTTCAAATGTTAAACCATTGATAACTGAGATGAATTTTATGAGAGAAATTCATTTTAATGGGGGAAGAATGTAACACCCAGAGACTTTTTAAAAAAAAATCAAATTAATTTAATCTTATTAATATTTTGTGTTACATATAACTCAAATTTTATCTCACGTTACATGCAATATTGAGTTTAAAGAAAGGGTGTCCTATTATGTAAATATAATAATATGATGGTTATCACATTGCCAATGGGTTTGTGGGTATGAATAGGAATAACTAAATTATTAAAATATATGCTTTAAAAAAAGTTTGTAAAATTAATTCTTTGGTCCAATGAATGAAAAATTAAAATAGAAACTATTTTAAAATAAAGGAATTTTTTTGAAAAGCAATTTTTATGGAGAAAAAAAATTACCTATAAAAATTAAATAAACAACTTTTTGTGAGTGATTTTAATTAAATTTTTATATTATATATTAATTCAACTATTTAAAATTTATATTATGTTCTTTATAGTCAATATATTAGAAACAAAATCCAATTTTAGTCATAAACCCTATTTAAAAAAATTCTTTGTTACTTTTTGAGCGCTTATTTTAAAATTAATATTTGAAATTTTAAAAAAAATTCTTTGAAAAAATAAATTTAAATTTGAAATAATCATTTATAAATTATATTTGGTTAATTATTTATAATTTAAGTAAATGATTAATTTTTTGATTAATAGTTAAAAATATTGGATGTCAATTGAAGTTTATCATTTCATTTAAATTAATTATAAAGTAAAATTATATTTTAAATTGGGTTTAAATTAAAATGAGTTAAATTATATATATAATAACATAATTTAGGTCATTGGAATCATTTTAATTTTGACTTTTTATATAAAAACCATATAACCTTTTAAATATTTTCTCTTGGAAAACCTATTTTCTCATCATGTATATGGGATTAGTTATAAATTAAAATTTGAAAAAAAAATTAATTTAATTTGGAAAAATGGATTAAATATTTTTATTCACCAACATTTATATTATATAACAATTTCAACTTATGTTTTTACCAAAATTAATAGAGAAAACATTATAAATTATTTTCCACAGTTATTCTAGAAATTGGTTTACCGAGTGTTTAAACTAAAAGGATAAGGTTTATATGACCTAATAACTTGTTAAAAATACCTATTATGACCATATTTAGATGATATAATGTCTATGTATTTATAATAATCAATTTTTACACTATGGTAATGTCAAAAAAATGGTTACACCTTTTTCTTTTCAAAACATACATGGGTTTCACTCACCTCGCCTATAAAAGGCCATAACCTCTCCTATTCTCTTCACACCTTCAAACCCTTTTGATTCATACAATTAATAATCAAATAAATTTTAAACATATATTATATCATAATAGAATCCTTATTTTGGTAATAAATCTACCTTGGAAGGTTTTTGGTACAAACCTAAGGATGTAACCTGAAGAAGAGGCCGCATTATTCATTGAGTGTTTTTATTTTATTTATTCTTCGACATCCTTAAATTATAATTGAACCATGGTGATATAAAAACCTTAGTATCATAAATATAATAATATTTTTTTTCTTTTTATGACTTACAAACATCTGCACTTCTATCAAATGGGTAATAAAATCATTATTCTTATGTACAGAGTACTACCACCTCAGAAATCATTGTCATTCATTTTTCTATTACCACCTCTCATGATTGATTATGTTAATGGATATAAAGTATATATATTATATTTATAACATAATTATACATGTTAATACATTATATAATATATACCATTTAACCTTCCATTCTGTAGGGGATATGATAACATCATTCATATTTACGGCCGGCTACTACCTCGAGAAGAGATGTGATTCCTTTTTCACTACTGATTTACATAAAAGATAATAAAGATAATGATAAATAATATATGTAATATATATGAAATAATTATGACATAAATGAAATATTTATCATTTTAAAATATAATATATCTATTTATATTTTACCATTTCACCCACTGGAAAATGATAACATCGTTCATGTATGAATGGACTATTTCCTTAACAAAGCGATGTGACTCTTTATTTTCATCACCACACCACATGGATGATATGTAAAAATTATATTTAATGAAATATTATTATATTATTATCTCTATGTTATGGTAAAATATTACTTACCACTATTTTATAATGATTTTTTAAAAATGAAAATGTTAATCATGCGTATGTACGACCTACCATCTCCATGAACATTACATATTTAATTTCTCAAAACCATGTTAAATGTTTGGATTAATAGTATAATTGATTAATAAATATAATAATTATTTTATTAGTATTATTTTTTATATTATTGAACAATGATAAACTAAGAGGATTGAAAATAATAAATCAAAACATATACAACAAACAAATCACTTATTACCCAAAATATGATTTTATAAAGGAATTGTTAATAATCAGTTAATAAATGGTGATATGAAAATGATATATTTTATAATATATATAACTATAGTTAAATAATATATTTATAATAAACTAATATTTTTTAAAAAGGGTGTTCGAACATGTATAATGGAAGTTGATATTTAAGGTTAGGGATTTCTAGTCTCTCTTTTATTTCTAGGAGACATATAAAAAATAACAACTCATTTATTTTGTGTGGTGTATATAATAAACCTTTAAAATTTTATTTCAAGAATCATATACTTTTCATGATATTAAAATTTTCATTTGATTTTATTCTTTATTTGGGTTTATGATTCAAAAAATTTCTAAAATGGTAAGGGATTTTCATCTCACTTTTTACTTTTATGATACGCATGTCATATTCACCTCCTATTTCTTTTATGTGTTGTATATACATCAAATGAATTTTATTTATGATTATTTAAATTAAAAAATTATTGGTATTTACACATAAAATTGATTATCTCTCTTTCATGGGGTTCACGATTCATAAGTTACCAAAACGGTAAGGGATTTCTGTCTCAATTTTCCTTCTTTGAGAGATAGGTTATGTTAGGCACCTATATTCATTTATCTGTTGTATATACTTCCAAATGAACATTTAATATCTTTAATATATTTATTATCATGATATTTTTAATTTTATTTTAACATTATTAAATCATAGGGTCTATAATTGGATGATACTAAAATGGTAAAAGTTTTATGTTGCAATCTCATAATTTATAAAGATTTTTTATGATTATGCTTCAAATGATGAGATATTATTATAAATATATAAATAAAATCATTTATTTTCTTCAAAAATAGTTATTATTAAGAATAAATGTTTGAAAATAATTTTACACTCTTTATGTTCTCAATAGTTCAAAATAATATTTTGAAGAAAAATCATCTTTATTTGTCTCTTCTTTTAAAAATATTTTTTCATCTAAAATAATGTTTTCCAAAAAAATAAAAAATTATTTTAACATTATTAAAACAACTCAATAAAGACATTTTCACCCATTATTGGCATTTTTATGTATTTTTTGAAAGGAAGATTCATGTCATTTTCCGAACAATGTCGGTTTGTTCATTACCAAAAATGTCAAAGCAATCTTTATTTTAACTTCTACAGAACAAATACGATTTCTTACATTCTTGAACATTATTTTATTAGAATATAAATTTATAATTTTTCAAAGTTATTTTCAAAGAAAATTACTTTCAAAATGTTTTAGGTTTTATTTTTTTCAAATTCGAATGGATATTTTTCCTCAAGAAATGTTCTAAATGATTTTAAAGTATTATTTATAAGTTTTCATTTTTATTTTTAAATAAAATGATTGAAAAAATATTTTATGAATTTTTAGTTTAAGATAATTCAAATAAAATTTACCTTCCTTAGAATAAATTCTAATTGAACAATCTTTTAAAATAAGTTTTTATCTAATATGACATCCTTTTATGTAACTTTTTTTTGTTGGGGATATGAACCAAAGATAGAATTATTATTATTTATCTGAATGATTTATAAGTAAATTAAGTTTATGAACCCTCATTATCTAACCTAAGTTATATTAGGAAAAAATTATAATGCAACATGGTTCTTTTTCATGGGTTATGCTATGATGAAATAATGAAATGATTGTGAAACCTACCTATTTTCCATAGTCTATGATACCAAGAAGTGTTTATGAAACACATTTAATTTCCTGTATTATGGTATAATATATGTTTTAGGATGTTGGGGCACACATATTTATTAATTTCATTTTGTGATGGGTGGGAACTTTATCACCTTCCAATGCATTAGGTGAAGATTTATATCTCAAGAGATTGAATGAACTGGAACGGAAATTGAACCTAGTTAAGTATGAGAATTATTCTACCATGATGGTCTTGGGAGTGAATCTTGAAATATATAATAGTTTAGGGAGTGGACCAAAACCACTATGATAGTCTAGGATGTGATTCTTTACTCATATGGAAATGATTTTATATTCTTTTGTGTATGCCACAATTTTTTGTCTTATGCGAATTTTATGTACACATTTATTATGTTATTTAATTCCCTTATGATTGATGCCTTATGAAATTCCAATCATTATTCTATGAGTCATTATTATGATCTTAGATGTGTAGGATAAGGTTTAAAATTTTACTCTCATGTTCTGATAACCTTATGTTCATAGTATGCTTACGTATCTCCCTATTTTCCCTTATAGAACATCATTTATCACCCATTATTAATTTTTTCTTCCCCCAAATAATGATGAATGTTTTTAAGAAGGGTATATAGAAATCTATGATTTTCATACATATAAATTAAATCATTTTTTTCAAAATATTCATTATATTAAATAAAAACATTCCCAAAGAACATATTGGTTTATTACCTTTTGAAACTTGGAAGCATAAACACAATTCCATATATAGACTATATTCTCTTTCACTTGGTTCTTCTTGGATATCACCATTCTTAGAAGCATCATAGATAATAGATTTATTCATAACATGTGGAAATGTAACATAATAAAGGGTAAGAATAGATGCTTATTGAGGGTAAATAAGAGAGATAAGTATTCATAATAATGAGTATAAGGGTATGGGAACATTGTCATAACATTATACGATCATACCCTGAATATAAAATATTATAATCTATATTCGTAGCATAAATATTGGCAGTTCATAAGACATGAATCAAAATATAACTAAAGAAAATAAACCATGAAGTCATAAGACATGGAATTTTTGGAATACATATAATCATAGAAAATCATTTCAATATTATTCAAGGCTCACTACTAGACCATCATAATGGATAAATTTTTTAACATAACCTTTTTTAGACCCTATTACATCCTTAAATTACTGAACCAAGTTCACTTCCCATTCTAGCCTTGTATTACTGAATAGAGTTTCCATCTCATTCCATCTATGTATTATTGAACTGAGTTCACTCCCCATTCCAATTGTTTCTATCTCATGAGATATAAAGCATTATCCAATTCATTGGTGGGAGTTGTAGGTCCCACCCATCACATAATGAATTCATACATATATGTGCCACAAGATCATAGAAATTCATAATATTATAAAAAATGAAATATATTTGGTATTATAAACATTTAATCATATCTTGAGCTATGGAAAAGAGACATGTTTCATAATCATAGAATCAGTTGTGAAAATTACTGGGTTTCAAAAGCATATAACATGTGGAAGAGAAACAAGTTTGATAAACATCATACCATCAAAACATAAACCATTGAGATAAATAATATGAATGGTACTCTTGGATAATATCCCCAATAAGGTATGAGTAACACTAAAATATGTCATATTAGATGAAAATTAATTATAAAAGATAATTTAAAAACATTTCTGGGAGAAAATATCAATTTATCTTTGCAAATTATTTATAAAAACATTAAAAAATTGAAAACATTTTCATCCAAAACCAATTTAAAAAATTAAATTTTATAATATTAGTATTATTTAAAAATTATTTGTAAACACTAAATGGAAGATTTAAATAAATGTTATTTATGATGGCGGGTGAATCTATACATGTTGTTCATGTTAAATGAACATTTATTTTGTACAATAAAAAGTTTAAAAAAGTTCTTTGATCAAAAAATGAATAGATGATTACTTTGAAAAAAATTAAAAATTAAAAAGTGGGTAAAAATTTATTTAATTAATCATTTATAAAATGATAAAAACACTTTTATATATATTTCTAGAAAACATGGTTTTGAACAAAAATATATTTCCGACCAAAGAGAAAAATATAGATGGACTTCCTTGAAAACATATTTGTAATTATCTTAGGTAAAAAACAGTGTAAAAATACTACCATTACTATAAAATATCATGGATAAAAATAAAAGAATATAATTTCTATTAATTATTGATATATGTTTCATAATATTTCATCAATGGAATCATAATTTTAAACAATCTTGGTTAACGATGTGATTGTAGAAATAATCTATTATGACTTTGGATACATTGAATCATATTCCCCATGAAGTAATAACGTAAAATAAAACTTATAATATCACGAGGATAAAAAATTTCAAAATATTACATGTCAAATGTCCTTATATACACCTTGTGAACGAATATAGGTGCATAACAAAATGTACCTCTCAAAGAAAGAAAATTGAGATAAAAAATCCCCTTACCGCTTTGGTAATGTTATAATTGTAAAATTTAATATATATAAATATACTAAAATAGATATTTAAATTCCAAAAATTTAATTAGTATAATCATAAATTTAACTCATGGGAATTATTTACACCACAAAGAAGAAATAGGTTGTTAATATTGAATTTGTTTCTTATAAGTAAAAAAACTGAGATGTAAACCTATTACTTTAAGTCTTGACTTATTTTCAACTCATTCAATCCCCAAGTGTTGTATATATAAATTTTAATAAATATATTAAAAAAAAATATTTATTTATATCGTATAATATTTTATTTTTTGTGACTTTTTATTACCTGTTTGTTAACAATTCCATGTTAAAGTTACATTTTGAGTAATACCCACATTGTTTTTCATATAGGTTTTGGCTTTTAATTATTGGTAATATTGATTAGATCATGATTTAATCATATATATAATTATTACCATGATATATATATCATATAAATATTATTTATTTTTGTATTTATAATAATATATAAAATATATCAATAGGAAAATTAATGCACCATTTATGGAGACGGTAGGATATACGTACACATGAACAATGTTTCCATTTTCATGTCATATTGAAAGAAAGAAAAGTATATGATATATTATCATTAGATAATCATTTTTATTATATATAAATCGCGTATGTTTATTAAACACATCCTTAATATATTCTATGTGAAGCGTGAACGAATCACATCGTTGTGTGAGGCGGTAGCCCAACGTACACACGAACGACGTTATCATGAACCCACAAAATGAAAATAATAAAGTTATGTGTTATATTAAAATTATAGAATCATAATAAAATAATAAAAATAATTAATATTATATATAAACTATAACTTCATCATTATTACCATCCTTGAAATGTCGTAATGGAACAATGAATGATATCGGTTCACGAGGCGACAGTCCTCCTTACACACTAACTATGATTATATATCTCATTTCATAGAGGTGTGTGAATATGTTGGTTATAACCTTAACATAAAAACATATCATTCTATTTGAGATAGTGAGGATATTATATAATAAATAAATTAAATTAAATTAATGTGTTTGATGAATAAATAAAATAAAAACATTTATTGATAAATGTTACCTCTTCTTTGTAAATCTATATATGGTTTGCACTAAAAGAATTCATTAGTTGGATTTATGCCTAATGTAAGGCTAATAAGATGAATTAAAGGATGTTTGGAAGAAATTTGGATATTCGTTTTCTAATCCAATGTGATTTAGATGAGTGAATATATGGGGAGAGGTGGGGGCCTTTTTAAGGTATGTGAGTGGAAAACTTGTAAATACAAAAAGGTAAACACTATTATGAGGTCCTCCATACCTCATGTACCTAAAATAATGAAAACGTATTATATCATAGGGTATATGGTTGAAATAATTACATAAAATATATATTTTTAACATTTTCTAGTTCATTTTTCCATTAAGTTTAATGATTAGTCCCCTAGAAAAATCGTTTTTCTCTTAATCATTTCGATTAATTTTTACTATTTTCCAAATTCATTTCATAAAAATGTTATGATTTAAATATTAAAAATTATAAATTATTGTTATTAAAAATATTTAAACAATTTCTACAAATTAAAAACATAGAGGTGTCATAAATTATTTTAAAATTAATCCTGAGAAATTGAAGAGACAACTTGTTTTTAAAGTGATAAATGTTCAAATGTTTAAATTGTTTTTATATCCAATTTCATTGTGAAATTAATTATAATGACATAAATTAAATTAATAAATTTAATATTTAACTGAATATACTTTAAAATAAAATAAAAATATAATATATCTATATAAAAAAATTAAAAGAAAATGCAGTTTTCAATTAAAATTTATAATTTTTCATTATTTATTCAAAAATGAAATATTTCAGAAAAATCCCAAAATTAACCATAATCTAATTATGGAATCAATAATTCTAAAATGAATTTTATTTTACCGAATTTAATTTCTAAATGTTCCAAAATTTAATTTTATTATTGTTCACAAACTACATAAAAACAGTTTTTTTAGAAAATACTATTTTCCAACATAAAAAGACCTTATAGAAAATTATATGTTTTATTATCAATATGTTTCCTTTACATAAAACCATTACAGTTAATATTTAAAAATAATTTATTATTATTATTCATTTCACTAAGTCTAATGTCTAAGTTACAATATTCATGTTTAAATAGATATTTTAACAATATATCATTATTTTTTTAAAACTCAGTGTTGCGTGTAACGTAAGCATGGCTGGTGTTGGTTGTAGAACTAGTTTAACTTGGTGTAGACTACAAAGAATTATTATATTGTTGTATCATTCAATGAAATATCTAAAATTAATTTCATTTATTCGAAAATAATGATCTTAAAAACTTGGGGTGTTATATTTCACGGACCTTAAAATGAATTTCACCCTCAAAATTCATCACTGTAATACAAAAAAAATGGGGATAATTTTTCCACATCTTATACTGAAGTTATCACATAGCTTCATAAAACTAATGGATTTACCAAAAAACATTGACTAGGTGAGTGGTCTTATTTTTTATAACATTATGTATATGATCTATAATTTTAACTTACTATTCCTTTTAATAATGATCTTACTCCAACAATATGACCTCTGAGTTCATTACATGTGAAGGTTCAGGTATGTATTTCCAAAAGATAGATATTTGGAAGAAATCAATTAATTGAGATAGGTTTGGTGTAAGTGTTAAGTGATAGGATACCATCCTAGTATGATCAAGAATTTAAAAGTAACTAATATACATAGCACTTAGTTTCCCTTTATTCTTAAATCTCATAACCATATTTTGGAAATAAATTCATAGAATCAAATTTTACCCTATATCATATTTTAGATCATGACGATTATTATTAGTATAATGTTTCCACTTAATTTGATCTTCCTTGATATGGTGTCCAATGGTAACCTTCACTTTCATTTCTTCAGTTATCTCTGTTCCCCATATCATTTTTTGTCCAAATTTATTCCAACACATTGGATCTCTAAATTAAATCTCATATAGGGCTTCACAATAATCCATATAAATTCTTGAGTGAAAATTATTATTGTAAGTAAACCCATATATAGGAACTTCTTGATCCCTACCAACTTTAAAATCTAGGTAATGAGATATCAACATATCCTCTAGGGTTTTAATTGTTATTTCAGTGTAAACATCCTTCTAAAGATGATATGTAAAACTGAAAATCAATTACATGTCAAGGGATAGCTGAAGAATTATCAAAAAAATATTAGGTAAACCTTATATCATGATTAGATACAATGGAATGTGGTACACCATAAAACCTTACCATGTTCTTAATGTATATCTTGGAAATATGATCTAGAGTTAAGTATTCTATAATAGTGATGAAGTGTGCTAACATAGTAAGGAGATTGAATAACACCCAAGAGCATTACGATCTTTCGAGATTTTGGGGAGTCCAATGAAAAATATACATATTGATGTTCTCCCGTTTCAATTTGGGTATGGGTAATGGACATAACATTTGGTTATATTTTTTAGTTTCAATGTTAACGTTCAAACATATCATGCCCTGAGATGAAAACTCTATGACATCCCCCTTCATTCCATCCCACCAAAATTATTATTTCAAATATCTAAACATTTTCATACTTATAGATTGAATAGTGAATAAAAAACTTTAATCTTTATCTAATAACCCCTTCTTCAAATTTGGTCTGGAAAAAATGCATACACAGTTTCTAAACATTATCATTCAATCATGATCAAGGTTAAATATAGGAACAATTCAATCCTTATTTTTTAGATCAATATCTTTATTTTTCACCTCTTTAATCAACACTTTGGTAGATGGTTGAACATTCAATTGTGAAAGGCTATATTTTTCCACTTCTATAAATATTTTTAGATCCATACTTTATAAATACAGAAATATTAGATCTTTTTTTATCGTCATCATTGATAAGTTAATACAATCCTTTTGAATCAAATCATTAACCACCTTGTTTGATTTCCCGTGGTGGTAATGTATTGAGTAGTCATAATCCTTTATCATCTCTAACCATATTCTCTAGTTCATGTTCAAATAATTCTCTATGAATATATACTTCAAAATTTTATGATCGGTATATATATCACTTTCCATAATGATAACACCTCCATATCTTTAAAGAAAAAATTACCACAACAAAATACTAATCATGAGTTTTAGTGTTTTTCTCATGAATCATTATTTATCGTGAGTAATAATATATAGAAATGTTATTATGAATAAGAACACATACCAAAGCTTTATTGAATACATCACTATAAATTATAAAGCCTTATCTACTAAATGGTAATGTAATAATATATGTTCTCACTAAACTTTTCATTAGTTCATCAAAATTTTACTCACATTCATCTGTCTAGAGTAACTTGGATCCATTACCAGTTAACATGGTCATAAGATTAGATAGTCATGAGAAATTACCCACAAACCATTGATAATATCCATCTAAACTAAGAAAACTATGGATCTCAGTCACCATAGTTGGTCTGGACCAATATTTAATAGACTCTATCCTTGAGATATCTACTGATATACCCTCTATTGTAATTAAATAAACTAAAAAATTAAACCTTTTTCAATCAAAATTATAAATTTGTTAATTTTTCATACAATTTATCCTTCATAAGGGTCTTTAGTAAAATTCTCAAGTAGTTATCATGCTTCTCTCTACACTTTGAGCAGATAAGAATATCATCTATAAATACTACCAAAAACTAATCAAGGTAATATCTAAATAGTCTAATCATCATATACATGAACATAACAAGGGAATTAGTACAATTTAAAGTCATCACTATATATTCAAACCTTTCATACCATGTACAAAATTCCATCTTGGGTATATCCTCCTTGATCCTCAACAGATGACACCTAGAAAAAAGGTCAATCTTAGAAAAGTATTCAGATCCATAAAATGGATCAAAAAATTCATCAATATGGGTAAAGGATACTTATTCATAATTATGGTATATTCATCTCCCATTAATCAATTCATAGTCACATTCATATATCTTAAATTTCTAGAAAAAGTATAGTTGCACCATATGGTGACACACTTGTCCAATTGAATCCCTTATCCAGGATTTCTTGGAGTTTATTTATTAATTCTTGCAACCCAATCATACCCATTCTATAAAGAGTATTTTAAATTTATATGGCACCATGTATGAGTTCTATTGAGAACTCAACTTCATTTTTTGGTGGATGGATAGGATACTCTTCTAGAAAGACATCCAAATATTCCAAAAAAGTAATCATATCATGAAAGTTGAGTTTCTCCCTATGAATTTTTGAAAAACATGCCTTTTGAATGGGGATTAACACCCATACAATAGATGTAATCTATATAGGATGTTCATAATTATTTTTACATTGACAGATGATCATAGGTTGGTTTGAAATATCAAATGTAACCTCTCTTCCTAGGTTTGGAGTGGGATTTATGTAGTGAAATACATTACATGCCTATGATGACATTAAATTCAACCAAATGAAGAATTTAAAGATTTATTGGATGAAACTTCCCACAAATATCTACAAGAGAAGAATCATATACATGAGATTTGATCATGTACCATTAGTGGTTTTTTACTACTAATTCTATATCTAAACTTTTGGGTGGTATCTTTTTACCCTTATAAAATTCTTTTTATATGAAATAAAAAGTATATATATAGTCAAATTAGACATTAGAAGTTCTAGAGCAGAAGGTAATTGCACCTTTCATCATGTAGTTATCACCAAATTTGTTAAAAGTAGAAATCTTATGAGATTGCCTTTTGTACCTTGACATGAGAGGTTCTTGATATCGATAATTTTTATTAACCCTCTAGGTTGGGCACTCATTTCATAAAGAACATAAGCCTTACACATGAAGCACTGAAGTGTGGAAGGTTCGTTATGTGCAACTATATCTCTATTTTCATCATTATCAAACATCATTCCATTACTTTGGAAATAAATTTCCTAATGACCTTGCATTTATTTCATAAAACATTTAATAATCACCCTATATAAATTCATTCTATTCTTCTTCCCACACTTAGAGCATAAATCAAAGATCATCTTCTTCTATCTATAGTTCTTAGATTTTCCTTTGAAATATACATTACTTTTATTATCAAAACCATGAGATTGGTATATAATTCCCAACTCTATTTCATTGATGATTTTATAGTGAAAAATATATTCATAACTATTGAAATAAATTATGGCTAAAACCCTTCGGATACATGGTTTTAATCCAATTAATAATTAGTCAACCATACTTTTGGGTTGAATGATAATATCATAAGCATACCTAATAAGTATTGTAAAATTTTCAATGTAGTTACCAATGGATTAATCATATTTTATATTTAATTAATTTAATTATTTATCCATATTTATAAGAATAATATGACAAAAGTACTTATTACAAAATATGTTCTTGAAAAAAACTCAATCCATTGAGTCAGCCTCATTTCTACCTCATATTCTTGATAATATTCCACCATAGATCTACTACAACATCCAAATAATTGATATCCAAAATTATTTCATCATGTTCCGAGCATTAGAGAATAAAAGATATCTTTGGGGTGGTACTGATCCATTTTTCATCAACTAGTGGATCTGAAGACCCTATAAAATAATGCGGAGGTTGCCTCATGAAACCCTCAATAGAACTTTGATCCTACAATTTTTTTTGGAAGGGGAGTGTGATTAATAGATTAGTAATGTTATGTGATAATATATATTATATTTTTCATTCCTAATGCCTTGATATTTTCATTGTTAGGAGTACAACCAATTCATTATTCACCACACTCATCATTAAAAATATTCCTTTGGGTTTCATCCATTGACTACAACCAGAAATCATAGAGTAAGAAACAATAATCACAGTGTGAAACCACATAATCATAGAAATCACTTATATGATGTCTAAATTATTACACCTTATTTGATCTATTAATCCTTAGGGTTATCCTACTTCATTAATTTAAATATTCTTCTTAAATACTTCATGATGATTCATAAAGAGTTTTTGAGCTTACAAAGCACATCCCTTGGGTGTGTCTAACTAGGTGTGAAATAAGGCCCATTTTTTGCCCCAGTTCCAGATTAAGTCTAGGTCAATGTGGTATTTTCAATTTCTTTCCCCTAGGTTAATATATTCCAAAGACACATCTACTTATAGTATCCTGATAGGGATGTATTTCTAGTAATCCACTCACTCTATCCTTTTGCAAAATTCTGGGACATTTTCCTATATTTTGAATCATCCTTTGACTTATCCTTAGACATGTACATAGGGATATCACTAAGGTTTTTTGAAAGATCATTTAAAAACATTTATTATGTAAAATATCATTTCCTTTTTGAAAACAATTTTTAAAGATAAAATACATTTTTGGAAACATTTACATTAGAAAACAATTTTAAAACAATGAATTTATAGAATATTAGGAAAAAAATTATTTAAAAATCTACTAAATTTTTTAATGAATATTTAATGAAATGAAGGTCATTAAGGTGGGTAAATTCAAATCTGTAGTACCTGTTAATTGAATATTACTTTTTTACTATAAAAAGTTAATAAAGGTTCATTAATTAGAAAGAAATAAGAATATTCATTTGAAAATATAAGAAAAATAAAAATTCTGTAAAATGTAACTAAAAAATCATTTTGAAAAGGATAAATTGGATTTTGAAGTTATGATTTTTAAAACATAGATTGTAATTAAAACTGATTTCCGAACAAAGAGATAAATAATGTTGTACATTATTAAAAATATATACTTATTTATCTTATGTACCAAAGAGTGGAAAATTGGTACGATTACCTCATCATATTTTTAATAAAAAAATTAGAATAAATCTTATGATAAGTATTGAGACGTGGATCATAATATTTCCATAATGTAATAATAATAAAAAATAATCCTAATAAATTATTAGAGTGTAGAATTAAACTATTACCACTATGGTAACTTTGAATCATAAACCCTATAAAGGAATAACATAAGATGAAACTTAAAAAAATCATGAGAGTGGAAAAATTAAGTATATTAAAAGACTTATGGGATTTATATAAACATCATGAAATAGGTTCATAACATAACATACATCTTGAAGAAAGAACATTGAGGCAAAAATCCTCTTACCGCTTTGGTAACATTTTAACCATAAACCCCAAGACAATGAGATCCCCAAATGGATATGTAAGTTCCATAAAAATTAATAAGGATAATAATAAAGTAAATTAATGGGCATTATATACAACATGTTTAAGAAAGTGGTGGTGAATATAGCATGTGTCTCACAAAAGTAAAAGTGAGACATAAATCCATTACCTTAAGTATTAACTTCCATTGTACTCATTAAATCCTATTATATAATAAATATAAATTTATTATGAATATATTATAGAACCATATTAATTTATATTAAACCATATATGATTTTTAAGACCTTTTATTGCCCATTTATTAACAATTCCATCTTAATGTAATGTTTTGGGTTATAACTGCTTTGTTTTTCATATATATTTTCACTTATTATTGTCTGTCCCCAAACTTAGATCCTGATTTAAAAATATAAAGAACAATAACCATTATATAAATATAATATAAATAAATATACATCATATATTTATTTATAATAATCAATAAAGGATAGTAAACGTAAATTAAATGCATTGTTCATGGAGATAGTATACCATGCATACGTATGAATGTTGTTTCTATTTTATTATCAGATTGAAAGAAAGAATATTATAAGATATATTATCATTAAATAATCATTTTTAATTATTATATATTTCATATTTGTATTAAACCTATACTTAATACATTATTTGTAAAGCGTTAACAAATCACATTGCTTCATGAGGTAGTACTTCGTCATACACATGAATGATGTTATCATATTCCCAAAAAAAGAAAAACATAGAGGTATGTGTGATATAAAAATTTCAGAATCATATAGACATCATAAAAATAATAAATATCATATATAAACTATAAATCCATCGGTATTCCCAACCATCAATGGTGGTAATGGAAGAATGAATGAAATTGGTTTGTGAGGAAATAGTCCGTCGTACACGCAAATGATGATTGTGTATCAAATTTGAGGGAGGTGTGAGATGTTTTATTTTGTAAACTAAAAATAAAAAAATATCAGTATATTTAATACAATTAGGTTATTATATATTAATTAAATAAAAAACTGAATTTTTTTTAGTATGAAATAAAACAAAAAACATTTGTTGATGAATGTTGCATCTTCTTGGGGTATCTCCTATTAGATTTCACCAAAGGACTACCATTATTGAATTTTTTCCCAACTTGAGGCTTAATTGATTAAGGGAGAAAAATTGAGAATATATTAGGACAAATATTCTCCAATCTAATGGTATTGAGATATTTGAAGAGTGGTGGAGAGGTGGCGGCCTTTTATAAGGGAGGTGAGTAGAAAACTTGTAAATACCAAAAATTAAATACTATTGGGAGGTATACCTTACCTAATTTTCCTCAAATATTGAAAATATAAGATAAAATAGAGGATGGTGTTCATATATGTTTTTGAAATAGTTTTTGGAAAATTATATAGGATATGTGTCCCCTTAAGTTTAATGTTTAGTCCATTGGAAAAACTTGTTTTTCTCTTAATCATTGTGATTAATTTTAACTTCTTTCACTAATAATTTTGTTATAAAATTTTGTTGAACTTAATATAAAGTATATATTATTGTGATTAAAAATATATAATCCATTTTTAATATTCCAAACGTATTAGTGGAAAAAATTAATTAAAAATTAATTCTGCAGACTGGATAAGGTAATGGGGTTTTAAAGTGAAAAATGTTCAAATGTTTGAAATGTTTTTATATCCAATTTTAAAGTGAAATTGATTTCAATGAAATAATTTGGTTCAAAATATTTATATCTTATCCAAATATAATTTATAACCAAATATAAATATAATTTATCTATATAAATAAATTGTATGAAAAATCAGTTTTCAATTAAAATTCATTTTTTTCATTATTCATTAAAAAATGAAATATTTCAGAAAAATACTATAAATTAAACCTAAGATAATTTAGAAATTATTACATAAAATTTTAAGTTTATTTTATCAAATAAAATTAATAAAAGTGTTAAAAATTAATTTTACTATTGTTCAAAAAGGCATAAAAATCTGTTATTTAGAATATTGAATTTTCAAACATATAAAGTCTTTACCAAAAATTATATATTTTATTATCGATATTTTTACTTTATGTAAAACAATTATATTTAATATTTAATGAATTTTTATTACTATATATTTTTTCTAAGTTTAAAATCTAGGTTATAATTATCATTTTTAAATAGCAATATTAACAATATATTATTGTTTTGTTAAAACTCAGTGTCGCGTGTAACACATGCTAAGGAAGTTTTTACAATATCAGAAGTCTAACTTTGTGTAGTTTATAATGGGAGGTTAAATTGGTGTATCATGTAATAAAATACATCAAATAAATTTAATTTATTTGAAACTAAGGTTCATAAACACTTGGTGTGTTACATGGAATATTTGTGAAGAGTATTAAAGAGGATGACCTTTATAGTAGATATTGAAGTTCTTTCACAAAATTAGAATATTTCGTTCCACTATTCTATAATAACTAAAATATTGTGTTCATTATGTGTGTTTTTGGGTGATTTTGTGAATATTCATCCAAAAATATGTAATATCCATGTATGGAAAGTTGGAGTTTCTATAGTTGGCATTAGAGGAAATATTTAGTCAACCTTTGGAAACAAGGATGAGTAAATTTTAGTGAGATCCTTAGACATATTTCTAAGAATATTTATTGGTATATGACTAATAATATGTTTATGTATGATTTAATGTATAATAAAATGTCTTGTAATTTTCTGGAAGGATGGAACAAGTGGTTTCCAAGTAATTATATTGATATGTAGATACTAAAAGTGGATATGGATCTAGTAAAAATCTACCAAAGTGTAATAAATCCAAAAGGGAGCATAGAGATGGTCTCTATCATCACCTAGTACATGAAAATGGGCCTTGATACACACTTTATCTAACACTCCCAAGTGATATTCTTTGTAAATTCACAAAATCTTTAAGAACCATCATATAATATTTAATTAGATTATGACAATTAATGACTTATGAAAACCCTAAGGTATCATCGACTATCGAATGTTTTATATTTGAAATGTATGGGAATTCTAAAAATTATTTTCCTAAGGGGAACTCTCATGAATATAATCACCATGGTTTTATGATTAATAGTTTTTCTATTGATTATGAAGAGATTATTAATGAAATATTAAAGGGAATAGGTATTAAGTAATAACATGATAAATCCTAGTTTGTGTCATATGGATAAGGAGGAAAAATTGAAGTGTTTATGTATTTGAATTTCATAATTATATTATATGAATCATAAAATATATAATGAGTGTTCAATATAAGTAATTCATTAATGATTTGAAAAAATATATCAAGTGGTGCTAATGACCTAGAAAAGTGATTTAATAGCAATTTTATATTTCGATTAAAGAATGATAACCCTATATATGATCCAAATTTTGAGAAAAAAGTGATTAGTTTTGATAGATAGAATATTGATATGAATAATATAAATTGGATTGTATTGATTTCTTATATGGTTTTTCAACCAGGTGGTTTATACTTTCATTTATGGAGTTTACAGATTTTCAGAGTTAAGGAATATGCACAATAATCTATTTTTTATGTGAGTTAAGATGAATCCTGTATATTTTCAATAAATTTTGATGGTAATTCAGGTTATTACCATGTTTCAAGAGAATACAAGATCATTGTAGTCACATGTTTGGTATGTGAAAATCAAGATCTACTTAATGATTTATAGGAGATCAATGTCACATTTCTTTTTAGAAATATAGTGACTTCCTTTATAAATTTTATATTTTGGAAGTTTTATAAGGATAACCATTTATGTAATGGTTTAAGTTGAACTTTGGATGAGGTTTTATTGATTAATGTATTACTTCTCCATATGAATATTAATCTATATTGGATAACCAATGTCAATATTGTTTTACTATAGATGGAATTAATGACTTGTCATTCATTTATAGATCTTATTTAGTTCTTTATACATAAAAAAGTCATCTCTTAGAGTAATTTATGATGTGGAAATTGATCAAGGCACAACCAAATGAATAAATTGTGCTGATGAAATATAAAAGATACCAAGTAAGTACATTTTAATATGATATCAGTCTGGATGGAAAAATAACTACACAACATTATGAAAAGTTTCTTTGAATAAAATTTTGTCCAATTATATTCATTTTTTATGATATCAATGTTCTTTTTCATGCCACTTTGGTATATGGATTTGTGGTTGTTAACATTATACAAACCATATACTCTATCACTCTCCATTAATATTTGGGTGTACGTTTTCTCTTCTATGGATATTTTTTCATGTCCCACATATGTTATCTGATTTGGAAAACTACTATGTGTTATTACATATTAATTTTTTCCATCACTTTATATTTTTCAAAACTATGTTTTATTAACCATTTTTACAATGTGGTTTTCAATGAAGGAATTCTCAAATGTTAAACCTGCACTGACCTAATTGAATTTTGATGGGGAAATTCATTTAATGTAATGAATAATATTTTTTGATACATTTTTATCAAATGAATTTCATATTTTCAATATTTTTCATTATATTTAACACTAATTTTAGCTAGTGTTACACACAACACTTAGTTTAAAAGAAATGTATCATGTTATGAAAATATTATTAAATGATAGTTTTCACAACATAATTGGAATGGAAGGTATGAATTGGATTATCTATGTTATAAAAATATATAGTTTACAAATATATATAAAATGAAATCTTTGGTCTAATTAGTTAAAAATGAAAATTAAAGCTATTTGAATATATTGAAAATCATTCTCTACCAAACTACATTTTTTTAGAAACATTTTTTAAATCAATTTTTTAAAATATTTAATTTTTTAAATTAAATTTATATATTATATATTAAATAAACTATTAAACATTAATTTTATGTGTTTTTTATACAAGAGATAATAATAAATCCAATTTTACTCTTAAAACAGTATTTTTCTAAAAAACCTTTTTCAACGTTTTTCACAATTATTCTGAAAGTAATTTCTCAAACTTTTAGAAACATTATTTTAAATTCATTTTTTAAATCATAATTTCAAATTTAGATTATTATGATATTTTGATAATTTTCTAAAAAGATTAACTTTTTAAGTAATAGTGAAAATACTGAATTTAAATTGGAAACGACTTTTTTGATTAAATTTTTAATAAAGATAAATTATATTTTAAATTTAATTTAAATTAAATTTTGATCAATTATATATCAATTAATCTAAATTAGTTCATTTTAATAACTTCTATATTCAATTTTGATATAAAAACATAGAAACTTTTGAACATTTTCTTTTTGAAAACTCGCTTTCTAATATACTATATGGGGTAAATTTTAAATTAAGATTTTATGTTTATGTAAATTGAATTTTGAAATGTGGATTAAATATTTGTAATAATAATAATTTATTTTATTTAATAATTCCACAAAAATTAATAGTGAAAAAAGTAGAAATTAATTACCGTGGTTAATGTAAAAATGGGTTTAGTGGGGGGTTATACTAAAAAGGGAATGGTTTAAATGACCTAAACAATTTTATAAAATAAATTATATAGAAATATTTAGACCCTATAATATCTAATTCTCAATAATAACCCATTTTGACTATTTCTTCTTCTAGAAAACATACTTACAGCTTTTTCTTCTAAAAATTACAAGTGTGCCACTCACCTTACTTATAAAAGACACACACTCTGCTCTCCTATTAACACTATAAGAACCTTTTGGTTTGGAATATTCCTTATAAAATAAATTAAAAACTTCCCTACTCTCATCCCAGAAGCCTTATTGTGTCTATAAATACAACCATGGATGTATTTTAGTGATAAACTAAGGATGTTACCCAAGGAAGAGGTAATGTTCTTCATCAAGCATCTTTATTTTATTTAATCCTCCACTTCATTAGAAACATATTTAAAATTTATGACATAATAAACTAAATATATTAAATATAATTATCGCTTTATATTAATTTTATTAACTATAACCATCTCTACTTCTATCAAATGGGTTATTAAATCATCATTCTTGAATACGGTGCACTACCACCTCATGAACTGATGCCATTCGTTTCCCCATTACCATATATAATAGTTGGGTAAGATGATGGATATAATGTATATATATAATATTTATAACATATTTACACCACTTTATTCATTACATCATAAATAAATTTATACATTCCATTCCATTGAGAATATGATATAATCGCTCGTGTGTCGGCAAACAACCACCATGCAAAGCGATGTGATTCATTTTTCACAAAATATTTAAGTAGATGATAATGTTTATAAATTTAATGAATATATTTTATATAAATTAAATTATTATGATATTAATGAAGATTTATAATTCTAAAAATATAATATATCATTTTATTTATTATCTTTTCCCTCACTAAAAGATGCTAACGCCATTTGTGTGTGTGTGGACTACTGCCTTCACAAAGCGACGTGACCCTATCCTTTCATAACCATGCCACATTTATGATATATATATATATATAATTAAATAATATCAAAGAAGGATCATTATTTAATAATAAATTATAACTTATGTCTTTTCTATAATGATCTTTTGAAAATGTAGATGTTACCCACGAATATGTACAACCTACCATCTCGATGATTGTAACGTAAAACATTTCCAAAAAAATAATGATTGGTCTCAAAATTATAATTGATGTCTAAATTCAGATATTATGTAATTATTATTATTTTATATATTATGGAACACTAATAAACTTTTGATTACTGAAAATAAGAACTCAAAACATAAATGAAAAAATCAATTATTAACCAAAACATGATTTTAATAGGGAATTGTTAGTAAATGGGAAATAAATGGTCATAAGTAAATCATATATTGTATAATATATATAATTATGGTTTTATAATATATTTATAATAAATTTATATTTATTATATATGAGACTTGAATGCGTGTGGAGGAAGTTGAGACTTAAGTTAAGTTATTGTTAGTCTCTATTTTATTTCAGGGAGAATATATGGTTAAAATTTAAAATTTGTTAATGGAAAATGTTATTTTTACACTTATTTAATAGGTGCATGGTTTATCCATATGGTTTGAAAAAATGTGTGCCAATCGTGTTCCAGAACTGTAACACACTAAACCCACACTACTGGATTCGTTACTAAAACATGCTATGTATTTTTTCGTATAACAAATAAATGAAAAATACACATTAAATTATAAAACATAGGACCTTTTTTAGTCTAGGTTTTGGAGAATTAGACAAAAAAATACCTATATTGAATCATAGTTTAAAAAAATTAATAGCTAATATAAATAACTTGATTCGTCTACATTATCACCTTAACATTCCATTGAAAATCTATGCATTCCTATGAAAAACATTTTGAAAAAAAAATTGGGATTAGAAAAATAGCTCAGTAAGGGATATAGAAATAGGGAAAGGAACCGTTAGTCTATAAATACTTTTAAACATATAAAAACATTTTCATAAGACATACTTTTTACCTATAATTTATAGTATACATACTTTTTGAAAACATAGTGAACATAAATAAAACATGTAGGTAACTTAGGGAATCCATATAGTAATTACATTATAGCATTCACATATATATATGGAGTAACCTTGATGGTTATTTTTGGAATACCCATGATATTATATTCCATATATTTCTTAGATAAAGCATTATCATTTACCTCTGTCACATTACCTAATCCACTGGAGAGCTATCACGGACTCACCCACTCTATGATTATTAATGAAAAATCCATATTTGATTTATCACAAAACTACACATCAAATTTACAAGTTCCATTACATAATCATACCACATAAAAGATTGAAATGATCAATATATCCCTCATAAATCACAGGAAATCATTTCAAGATATTGAAATATTCAATCCATTTCAAAAACCATATAAAACATTTTATAAATAGTTTTTTGAATCAAAGTGTCTCATTGCACATTGAATCTTTTAAAATACATTCAAACATAAAAATTTAAAACATATATGTCCACATAAACAAATCCTTAAAACTATTTTGAAAACATGGACATTAATGAGAATGATTTAGAAGAACAAACCTTTAAAACTTTTAAAATGATGTTTTAGTTAAAGAGTCTCTTACCACTTGAGAAATACTTGAATAAATATCATTTTGGAATAAATTTAAACATAACTTTAAATATAATTATAATATAATATATCATGATTTAAATACTCAAAAGGTTTTTATATACACATTATAAGATAATAAATGTGCATCATAACAAGATATGGCTCAATAAAAGGATATTGAGACGAAACAAGTTACAAATATCATATAATTCATGTGAGACTTAATATAGTGGATGGAATATATACATACAGAATAAATAAACATAATTCAACACATTAAAAACAAAACCAATCACAAAAACAATTTTAATATGACATAAATAATGAAGTAGAATTTTAACCTAATGAAAGGAAATCTGGTTATGAATTCCCTTACTTTAGGATTTTCATACTTAAAACTCAATTAAAACTCATGTAAAATGGTTAAGATAGTGTTGATAATATCTTATAGAAACATATTTATCTTTATAATACCTTATATGATCATTCCATTACATCATTTCATCCTTTTGCATTGATTTGGGTGATTTCATTATAGGATTTTCGTGATCAGTTCATGATGGATATTCTTGTCAATTGGAAGTGAATCTCTATAAATGTAATGTAATGGTATTTAAATATTTCAAGAAAAATAAATTATAACATTTATCATTTTTAATTCTGACATGAGTATGATTCATAAGATAAAACATTATTGATATTCATTTAAGTTATTTTGGGCACATCAGCCTCAGCCCGGTTGGTGAGGAATCTTAATTGCATCCAGAAGACCCAGGATCAATTCTAAGAGAAGGCACAATTTCTAGGGGTAATATAGAAATAATGTAGTAGGTATTGTAGTAGACACTGTAGCGAGACTATGAATCATTGTAGTAGGTATGGTAGTGGGAACTGTAGCAGGCACTGTTTGGCATTGTAGTAGCCAAGAATTTTCCCCAATTTGGGTTTTCGGGCAACTGATTTGGTCCTCGAGTCCTTTAAGCCCCTTGGGCCACCCACGCCTTCAGGCCAAAAAGTCCTTCGGGCCACCTTAAGGCCTTCAGGGCACCTTAAGTGCAGATTCTAACTATACAACCTACAAGGAACAATCTCTATAGTAGGATGAAAAAAAAGGAGCTTTCACCATAGAAAAAGCTACACGGATTGAAAGAATGAGAGGGTATGGAACCTGCCATCAGGAAAAGCATGTGCATGCATGGGATAGCCTATCTGAATAGCCATTAAAGGTGGAGAGCTAATTTCATGATGATGATGTTGGGGAGGAGCAGTTCCAAGTAGTTAGTCTGGGTTGTATGTAATGTTTGAATCCTATGGGCAATGAATTCCTCTAAGGCCTACGGTCCATGTAATACTTACTCCTACAGGAATTTTAAGGGTTCCACCTCACCCCTTGAAATGTGGATTATCAAAATCAATAAAAAAATGAAAGACTCGGGCCATTGGATGGATGTTTTTGTTATTTTGGTGATTCTTAGATCCTAATGAACTCATTTTGTTCTAAAATTAAATAACAGGTGTAAAAAATGATTCCATAAACAAATAAAATATATAATACAAATAACATAATTTTGTTCAACCATAAAAATGGTTTTACAAAATATGTTTAAGGGATTAAAATAAATTGAAATCATATCATCCACGATGTTGGTAAATTGACGCATCATATACGATGTTTTAATTTGTTGAATAAGTGGGTGAAGAGAAGAAGTGTAATGGTAATTCTTCCCTAAACATGATAAAATACAGAATATGTAGGATAATGGATCATTCATGCATCTTGGATAAGTTTATGTGAGGAAGAAACATGAATAGAATGGAATCACTAAATAAAAGAAAATTTGAGAAATCCTCTACGAAAATTTGGCATCTTAACGGCGTCACATATAATTTTAGAAAATATTTTGAATAGAGAAAAGGAGTATCCCATAATTAATACATAATATAAGTAGTAAGGGGTATATGTAATTACATATATCAACATAATCCAATTTAAATTAAAAGATAATAACATAATAAGAGTTCTTGCAAAAGTGAGATATTTTGAGACAAAAATTCTGCAGCATAAAGGCTATGCAACATGGTTTTAGAAAACATTAAAAATATAGGTAACATGGGTAAAACATTCCTAAAAGAATAATAAAATATCATAGAGATATAATGATATTTAAATAATAATATGGTATGGAAACTTGAAATACATACCATATAAAAGAGAACTAGGATGGAAAAGAGAAGTTAAGAATTCTCATACCTTATTGAGTAACTCCTATGACATGATAGTTGGGACCTTGAGGGGTATAAGAAACCTGGGGAGGACTCCTATTGAGGTAAAATTACCAGAGATTATATTATTATGAGTTTTGACTGAATGAAAATGATGGAATGAGTGAGAATTTATAATAAAGGAGAGAGAGTTTTTTATTAATTTAATGGGACACCTCATTAGTGGTTTTTGCACAACCATGGGCTTTAACATGGTATTGTTCCATGTTATTAGCCACTTGGGACACTTCACGTCATATTGTATAGTAAAAATGAACTCTATAATTTTATATTAATTATTATATCATTTTGATGTCATTAAACATACCAAAAACTCAATACTCTATTTTTACTATTAATGAAAAAATCATGAATCTTATAAAAATCCTAAATATTAACCCTTAATTTTTTTGATTTGTATAATTAAAATATGAAATATATTTTGTTGAAAATAATTTTATACATATTTTTAATTTAATTTTTAAATAAAATCATTATTTATTCCAAAAAAAACTTTAAAACTATAACATGTTTTATAAGATATTGTGAAATTAATCAAGGTCCCATAAAAATATATTATAACCATAACTCATTAAAGTAAAAATATATGAATAAATTTTAGGAAAATAAATTTCCATGTTAAATTATTAAATTAATCATAAAATTTTAATTAAAATATTTTTGAAATGCAAAAATACAAATACTTTTGTTGTGATTGTCTTTTTTTCACTTTTAAGATGTATATATTGTATTTATACATTCATGGGTGAAGTTTCAATTTTTTGGCCAATTTACTATTCATTACTATTTACTATAGTTCATAAAGGTATGTTACTATTCATAAGGGTATGTTACTATTCACTAAAAATCAAGTTGGTTCTATCAGAATCCAAATAACATACTGATCCCAACCATAAATGCCCATTTTTTGAAATTCAAAACATAAAAGTGGCAAAATTATGTTTAAAGAAAAGTTAGTTTATAAAGGTCACCTAGTATTAATTAATTCATTTAAGTACATAGTGTTTCCTTTTAAAATCTCAGGATGTTACATTATGTCCCCCTTAAATGAATTGAGCCTTTGCAATTCATTAATTGTATTTATAATTATGAATATACATATCATTAATTATGAAAAACATATTTTATTATGTGTACATAATTAACTACATGTTCAAATATAAATTCTATGAGTAATTTTTTTTTAAAAAATACCAACATCTAATCTTTAATGTTGTCTAGACCATTCCTTTAATACTAAATTTAACACCCTGAACCCATACTTACAGATTCAATACTAAAACATGTTTTGTATTATTTTGTATAATTAATAAATGAAAAATAAATAGTACATTATAAAACAGAGGACCTTATTTAGTCTAGGTTCTGAGGAATTAGACAACAACTAAAATATATTAAATCAGAGTTTATAAAAATTAATAGCTAATATAAATAACTGGATTCATCTTCATTAGCTTATTAAATGTCCTTTAAACCTCTATGGATTCCTCTAAAAGATATTTTAAAAAATTTGGGATGAGAAAAATATATCAGTAAGAGATATTAAAATAAGGAAAGGAACCATTAGACCATAAATACATTTAAACATATAAAAACATTTTCGAAAGACATACTTCTTACCCATAAAATATAATATACATACTTTTTGAAAATATAGAGGCCATAAATAAAAAATGTTGGTAACTTAGGGAAACCATATCATACTTACATTTTAGGTTTCATAGCAATAAAGGGAGTAAGCTTCATGGTTATGTTTGGAATTCCCATCATAGTATATTCTTTAAATCTCTTAGGAAAAACATTATCCCTTACTTTCATTACATTACCCAAAGCATTGGGGAGCTATCATGGGAACACCCACCCTAGGTTTATAACGGAAAAAACCCATATTTGGTTTATCACGTTACCACCCATCAAATGTACATGTACCATTACAAAATCATACTACATAAAATATTGAAATTATCAACATTTCACTCATCAATCACAAGAAATCAATTCAAGATATTGAAATATTCAATCCATTTCCAAAAACCATATAAAACATTTTATAATGTGATTTTTGAATCAATGTGTCCCATTATACTTTAAAACTTTTAAAAGACATTTTAAAATAAAAATTTTAAAACATATATGTCTATATAAATAAATTCATAAAACCATTTTTAAAACATTGACATTAGTGGGAGCGATTTAGAATAATAAACCTTTAAAACTTTTAAAATGATGTTTTAGTTAGAGATGATCTTATCGGGTGAGAAACAATTGAATAAAAACCATTTAATAATAAAATAAAAAAAAAACTTTAAATATCATGATAACTTAATAATTCATGATATAAATATTCAAAATGGTTTTATATACACATTATAGGATAACAAATGTGCATGACAACAAGATATTCCTCAATGAAATGAGATTGAGACGTCACCCCTTACTAATATCATATAATTCAAGTGAGACATAACATAGTGGATTAAATATATACATACACTATAAATACACATAATTAAACATAATAAAAAAACCCATCACACAAACAATTTTAATACCACATAAATAATGAAGTATAATTTTAACCCAAAAAATGGAAATCAGGTTATGAATTCCCATAACTCAAGTTTTTGTTACATAAAACCCATTTAAAACTCTTGTATAATGGATAAAATAGTGTTATTAATATCATAAAGAAAAATATTCATCTTTACAATACCTTATATGATCATTTAATTATATCATTTCACCCTTTAATTGTTTGTATTTTGTTCCTTCCATTGATTTGGGTTCGTTCTTTACATGACTTCCATGATTGGTTTGTGACGACTATTTTTATCAATTGGAAGTCAAAGTGTAGTATTTTAATGTAATGTAACTTACCTATTTACAGAACCATAAATTATACCATTTATCATTTTTAATTATAACCTAAGGATGATTCATTAGTTAAAGCAGTATTGATATTCGTTTAGGTCATTTTGGCGATTCTTTGATCATAATGTACTCATTTTGTGTTATAAATTAATAAAATGTTTCAAAATTTATTATGGAACCTTATATAAGGTATAATTCATAAATTATAATCTGCTTCAACAGTAAAAATGTTTTCATGGCTAGTTTATAAAAAAGTAAAAGAAATTGAAATCATATCGTCCATGATATCGGAAATTCAACACATCACAGAAGGTGTTTTAATTTGTTGAATAAATTGGAGATCAAAAAGATTATAATGGTAAATATTCCATAAACATGATAAAATATAGAATATATAAGATACTAGATCATTATTTCCTCTTGGATAAGAGGGTGTGAGTAAAGAAATAGTAAATAAAGGTATCTTTAAATAAAATAAAAGTTGAGAAATTTCATACAAACATGTGGTAGCGTAACGACATCGCTCAATGTTTCATAAAATATTTTGATGAGAGAAAAAGGATCCCAAATATTTCATAAATAATATAGTAAGGGGGATATGGAATAACATATCCAAACACTATACAATTTTAATTGAAACATAATAACTTAATTAGAGTGAGTGAAAGAGAGAGAGATTTTGAGACTAAAATTCTTCAGCATAACGGCTATGCAACATGGTTTTAGAAAACATTAAAAAGAGAGAGTAAATTGATAACCAATTCATAAAAGACTAATAAAATAGAATAGGGACCAAGTTATATGGAAATAAGAACATGGTATGGAAACTAGAAATGCATACCACATAAAAGAGAACACAGATGGAAAATAGATGTTGAGAATTCTCTTACCTTGTAGAGTAACTCCAAAGACTTGAAGGTTGGGACCATGGGGGCTTTAAGACACCATTGGAGGACTCCTAGATAGCTAAACCTACCACTTCTTTCATGATGATTAGTTTGGAAAGAAATAAATAGAAGTAATTAATGGGTAGTTGTAGTAAATTATTGAGAGTTTTTATTAGAAAAATTCGCGTATTTTAGAAAAATCCCAAATATTTAACCTAACAATTTTTTGATAGGAAGAATTCAAAAATAAAATAAATTTTTCAAAAATAATATTATAAATATTTTTAATTTTATTTTAAAATAAAATCATAATTTATTCCAAAAAACAACTTCAAAACTATAACTTTTTTATAACATATTGTGAAAATAATCAAGGACCCATTAAATTAGCTTATAACCACAAGACAATAAAGTTACAATTTATTAATACATTTTATGAAAATACATTTTCATTTTATATTATTAAATTAATAATAAAATTTTAATTAAAATATTTATGACTTGAAAAAATACCAATACTTTTAGTATCACTGTTTTTTTTTTCACTTTTAAGATGGCTATATTGTATTCATACATTCATGGGTGAAGTTTCTATTTTTTGGACAATTAACTTTTCATTACTATTCACAAAGGTATGTTACTATTCACCAAAAATCATGTTGGTTCAATCAGACTCTAAATAACTTACTGATCATAACCGTAGATTCACTTTTTTGAATTTCAAAACATATAAGGGGAAAAATTATGTTTAAAAAATAGTTAGATTATAATGGTCACATAATATTTATTAGTGTATTTTAGAACATAGTGTTTCTTTTTAAAATCTCATGATATTACAAGAACTTTCCAAGGGAGACACCCCTTGCACGGTTATTCACATAGTTAGAAAAACCATGTGTCTCAGATCTATAAAAAAAATATTCATTTTATTTCATATTTGGAAAGCCCGTATTTTATTATTTAAAACCCATTATCTAGCTCTTATATTGTAGTATAATTGATTCGGATAACTAATCCTAATCATGTGATGACTTTGCAACTTAGAATTTTTCTCAAAAAGACTAGGACTCATGTCTATGAACAAGCCTCATATGCTCCTAAAACCTACCTTAAACCTTTAATAACTTCTATTTAATAAAAATAAAATACTTTTACTATAATTTAAAGGGTTCATACATCATTATAAAAGTTTGGATCCAATATTTTATATGTCTATATTATAAATCTCATTATCAGGCATAATTCTACTATGATAATAGAGACTATTCTCAGTCCCTACATAATTCTTATATGCAAGAAAATCACCCAATTATTACACCAAGTCTACAACATATAAAATTATAGGGTTTCCTTAAACATGAGGAACTAGCAATAATGAAATAAAAATTTATTTCTTATGGCTATCAAAATCTTCTAGATATTCATCATCCCACTGATAGGTAACTACCTTCTTTATCAGTCAAGTGTAGGGAAAACATTTTCCTTTAAGGTTTTATAAGAATAAACATATGTAGGTAAGTAATTCCTAAAGTACTCTCAAATCATTGTGTTTTTTTGACATGGTAACATTTCAATGATATCAATGGATATATCATGATCGAAATCAATTCCATAATGGGGTATTATGAAATGAAGGAACAATCCTAAGGTGACCTCAACAAAATATTTCAAGGGTTTTTTCTTCAAATTATATTTTCTTATCATCTTTAAAATGATCTAAATATTGGAAATATTGTTAGAGAACTTCTAGGATTAAACCCCCAAATCATCGATGTAACATTCAATGGTCTTCCCCAATAAGGGTTTGAAATTTTGTGTATAGTGTGTTCAAATATGGTGCTAGAATTATTCAAACAAAATAGAATAGCCTAATAACATCATATCCATTTGGGTGCCCGGAAAGTTATGAATTTTTCAACTCTAGGGGCCATTCATATTTTTTTGTCTCTTGAATTGTCATCCATTGGGAGAGGGATTGATAGATAGCAGTTTCATTGATCAAAACTTCTGTAATTGGAACTATAAAATCATCCTTTAGATAATTCTGTTTGAGATCTCTAATGTCACTGAAAACTTGGTTTTCATATTCTTATTTTAACTAGGACAATATTATTGATCAATTTTGGGTATTAGACTCCTCAAATGAATTGATTTTGTTAAGACTATCAGATTAATCGTTAACCTTAGTAGCATGATTAAGATGCAGACTATTGACGGCATGCTTATAACCATAGTGATATTTTAGCAATCCCATGTTTTGGGTGGCTACATTTAGATAGAATCATGGATTTTCTATGTAATTACATGTGAACACATCTCATTGTTTCCTTATAAAAATTGTATTCACCTCTTATTCTTTAGAATTCATGGCCACACTGATCAATGTGGCTCCCAGATCTTACTCAGTTCCTATATTTATATTTCTTAGCTTATAAATTGAGCTAGAGACACCTTACTAAAATTCATGAGAGGTATTTCTAGGATATTCTCCTTTATTTCCCTCTACACCAATATCAAGAGGAATTAATGAAAAAGGAGAATATTCAAAACTATAATAAGCATCAACATCCTGAAATTTGGGATATGAAGTTATAGTTATTCTCACTATCTATTGGATGAATGAGATCCCCTTCAGATTCATCAAATGGTGTAGGGGTCTTATGAACCTCTAAGTACAAAACAAGGGAATTATCACCTAGGTTGTTTCCACTAATGGGGAGATCATATGATTTTTCCATATTTTCAATATCATCTTATCTTACTGATATCATGAGTGTTAATGAATATATACCAAAATTTGAACTCGTTCCTTTAATTTGTTTAATGGTTAATACAGATTCATCACTGGGTTATTTAAATTGGTTAGTCAGGTTCATTTCCAAATTCCATAGAGCAGTAAACCGAATGAAAACCTAAATTATGGGGTTTTACTTCTCTTTGATAGAAGCTAATAATGACGTATTGAGACTATCAGGATTTAAAGGGATCCCTATCACTATAAAATGTACCAATTTTTCCATTAACAATATATTTGATTCATTGATGGTATGATGATATAATTATTTCATAATAATGAAACTAATGTCTCCCTTACAATAAATTGAATGATATATCCTAATGAATAACCAATAATTAAAATTTAGAGAGGATATATCTAAATTGGGGTATGAACTTTATTATTTTAAAGAGGTTTCTACTCACTCATGTTTTAACCATGAGGTGTTAAAACAGAAGTAGACAAATTTTTATTTTTAACCCAACTATTGGAGCATCTGGACTGGAATAAAGTTAATTCATGATCTTATATTAATAAAATCTTGTGAGATATTGATGTCATATAGTTTTCTAGAGGAATATAAGATTATTATGTGTCCATGCATAGAAACTTATTTTTTCCTTCTCTATGAAAGAAATAACTATGTGACACTCTATAGGGTCAGTTTACATATGATACACTTCAAAATTAGTAACCTTAGTTTTGAACTATTGAGTACAACATTGGGCCTCTGCGTGTGCTTTATGGAGATCATATGATTAATTAAATGTGTTTGGGATTGAAATATTGGATGAAACCATATCCAGTTTCATTAAGATATCAATTCTTAAGCTTTATGTCTACAATGATCATTAATTTGGTTTTATATGGAATGTGACTTTGGAACTAAAATTTTAGAGGTAGCTGGGTTCAATGATTGATTAGAGATCAAAGGCACCCATGTCACTAACATATTGGACCAGACTAGTATTACCACTCATCTGGGATGATAAGACCATTGCACACCCTCCATCCTATCCTCCTAAACAATTGGATCTAGATAAATATTAATATATTTTGTAGAATCTCAATGTTCTTGTTGGTATCATTGAATAGATTTCTTCTTAGTATATTTTTTATTCAAAAAGGAAAGGGCAAGGGAGACAACACCCCTCAAGGGGGTCGGAAATGGTGGAGTCCAAGGGCATCCCCTAGCACAAAAGAGGCACATTCTGGAGTGAGGGAAGATTTATTATGGGTTTCATCCACATATATATCTTTATCAAGAATGTGGTTGGGATATTGATGTCATTCATAACTAAATCTTCTCGTTTTTCTTTCAGCTCTAGTGACCCCTTCCTCTGGTTCCCCATTCATGAATGGGAAACTCAAGTTCATTTTAATACTCGTCATCATAGAATAGGTTCATTAAATTAGTGACATTAATAGAACCTAATAGAAAATATTCTTTTGAATATAATAATGGTTTTATTTGCAGAACTGGTGCATATAGTACTATTTGGTGGGATAGTTCCCATACTCTCAGTAATAGAGGAATGAAATCTTAGTGTATTGGGACTATCTTAGGAATTGGTATGGGATCATCTTACAATACATATCTCTTTCCTTTCTAGTTATGTTTTATTTTAAAGACAAAATCGTGGAAGATTGTGGTGTTGATTAGATTGGATATACCATTAAATAAGTGATTAAGGTCACAACTTGCTATTTTTTCTATTCCCTAAGGATACAAAGATCTCCATTGATTGTCTTTCTAGTCATCGATTCATTAAACTTTTGTTCATACATTTTTTTAACATATTGAAATTTTCTTTCTTCCTCTAAAGTAGTGTTTGAAACATATGACACTTGTATTAGTGGATTTCCTAATTTTACATATCCAAAATCAAGCACCCCTTAAATTGTGTCCTTAAAAACAAATCATCCTTAAATGGTTGGCACTAATGTTCAGTGAAAGGGGAAATAATTTGGGATATCACTTATCCTAACTAGATCATGCCTTATGATCTCTACTAATCACATCAAATTGTTTTAGATGGTTGTATTTAATTACAAAGGGGCTTGATCATCATGGAAGGAATATAATTTACTATTCATGTCCTTGGGTGGATGAAATTTATTCTCGTTTACCAAATCCAAATGAAGATGTTTATATTGCTGTTGAATCTCATTATAAGGTTTCACGTGATACTTTTTATGCTTGAACACTCGATTTAATGATGTTGTTAGCCTGAGTGTAATGGTTATGGTTTACACATTTCCATTTCATCTCCCTTGGGAATCCGATATTAGCTAAGAATTTTTTTTGGCTCACAAACAGAGAATTCAAATATTTTCATGATAATAGAATGTTCAGGAAACCCACCTTGATATTTGACTAGGATGACTAGTGTTTTCAACACATCATTAATTTTATTTATATAGAGACCCAATAACTCCTACTAGGGGATATATAGATTCATGTATTAAGTCAAACACATCTACTAGAAATGAAATCTATAACTCTTATTCTCATGGGTTTTTTAATTTTAGTGGTTAAGGATTATCATCTTTTGCAGCATAGAACTGAATTGATAATGAAATTACTTGGGAAGGTCTTTCCACCCAATTATTTGTCTAGATATAAAATATTCATATTATAAAGAAATTTTGGGCCTATACTGTCTATATAAAGAACCTTGATTTGGTTACATCCACATGCTCAGGTGACTACATCATGAAACAACACTGAGACACAAAATGCATCATGTTCTATTCTAGATCTCTCATGACATAGAAATTTAGAAATATAGGGTATCCAAAATTGAGTTGGGAAAGAGTTTTATCTAAACATCTAGGGAAAGACTTTATATCCAGATGCACTGGTTCATGTTTCCCTCCAATAGCTTCTAGTCATGCTCATAGGGACTCAATAGTGTTAATTAGTTCTAATGTAAAAGATGGAAACGTGGGTAATTAACTAGGAGTAGAAATGGTTGGATCTTCACAAGGTAGTAATGCATGCATTTGATATTGATAGTAAGTCTCAGATGGCCTATAATAGTTTACATATCATGGTCATGACTATACTCCCAAAATAGGTAACTCTTGATATCATTCTACCATTAGATCTAAGTAAATTATTATCCAAGATCCAAGATTGATTGGATAACCTGGCTCTACCTTTGTGTGAATGACATGATATTTCTATTTATAGAGAGTTATTGAGATAGGATGGTAAGGATATTTTGGAAGAACATAACTATGAGGGATATTATATTTGACTAATTTATCATTGAGTATTTTTTAACTCTGCTATTTTAGCCTCGTATTGAAAAAATCATTTCTTAATTGTATGAGGTTCAACTTCTTCTGGTAAGGGGTGGGACATAGAAAGCCCTTTGAATTTCTATTTATTTCAATCCCACTAATGAGTAAGTAGCTAATGATTTGAGGTGGAACTCAAATTTTTGTCTTTCCTTCGATTCCTACTATGCACATCCTCTTTATATTTTCTTGGAGTAAGCCATTATTTTAACAAAAACAACTTCCTCTTGTTCTCCTACACTCGTTTCATGTTAATGAAATCTATAAAACCCATGATGATGAAATTTATTAATATATAGTTAATTTAAATCATCAAATCACTATTTGAAAGGTAGGAATATTGGTCAGTCTTAGAGTAACTATTTATTGAAAATTCGTGACATTCATGATTGGTCTCCTTCTATAGAGGTGTCTTTTGTTTTTTACCACTATAATGATTTACCTTTTATTTTGAGGATTCTGCCAAATCTGTTTTATAGAGAGTGATCTGGAGGGAATCACTAGAAAACCTCATTGTGTTCACCCATAGGATAAATATGGTTCAAAATATGATATGGAATACAGAGTCTCATTTTATGAGGACCCTCCTATGTCGGAAAATACTGATCTTTGAGGGGGTGGGGTAGATTGAGGTAAATATTCCCCTAACACCACGAGATAAGATTTATCATAGATTATTTTTATTGTGTCCATCACTAATTACCTCTTAATATTTTGAATCTTTGTATGAGTATGAATCAGTTATATTTCACAACCTTAATGTGAAATGAAAGCTACCAAATGAAATGCTGCCAGTAGAGGGTTGGATCTTCTCAAATGAGATGCTTATTCAATCATCACATATGATTTATGTCAGTGACATTTTATTGGATTACATTTTTTGGATATGAATATTTTAATATTACTAATGGACAATCCTTATTGATCATACCATCTATTGTGGGAAGAGCTCAATTTCAAGAGTCTATATGAAGAAATGACATTGCATTAGGTCACTATTTATTGTTATTTCTAGTTAAGGAATTAAGTAAAAAAAATTCCCCATGTTTTCCAAATCAACTGATATGTACATAATATGGAGTTTTAGTGATCAATTTATGTAGGATTCTTAGATAATTAAGACATGAATGTTGGATACCCTCATGCTATTTACCCAATTTTGGTCATCATAAGACTGGTAAGGCAGACAAGTCAATCTATAGGTGAAATTATTTTATTACACTAATGTCATTCGAATATCCTTCATAAAGAAAGAATTTCTATTTCAAATGTAAAATATTCTTCAAAATATTTATAAAAATATTTTCCATTAATTCTACTGTCAAATTTTTCAAAATATCATATTGAGTGGTTGTTATGGGCCAAAAAATTATAGATATATTATCTCGGGCCACTTGTTCTCTCATGATAAAATATTCACTTCATGTTTTGTGATAAATTTCTTTTTTAACTAATTTTGTCACTTCCCAACCACATTTATGTTGAAAAAAGTGTTTGCATGAATCTTCTTTGTTACATTGAAAGTTAAGCAGTCTAAGGGTGGTTCATAGGATGATTGTTACATTGGTACATCTTATAGCTGGGATAGAATATAGTTTGTTAATATAAAATCATCTAGTGTGGTTGGTCTCATCTTTTAAAGTCCCTCAAAATATGATGGATTTCACATTTCAAATTTGAAAAGGGGTGGCACTTCTTTTAAAAAATAAATTTTACATTAAGAAGGGTCGAGTTAATAAACATTATCAAAGGGATGACCACCATCATGGATCAATGTTCAATAACAAGGAGGATTCCATCACCATATATTCATATTGAGGAACTTTATGGAAGATAATGGAATGAATAAAAACATTTATCCATTTGACCTTATGACCACGATGAGATATTTCATGTTTCCCTTTGTGAGAAGGGTTCTCGTGATTGATCTCAGTCTAACGACTAAGTAGTCCTTTATGTTAAATTATCTAGGGAGGACCTGTAAAGCTACTATAAATAAAATTATGGGTAGGGAATTTGAAACTACAATTGTTGTTTCCTTGATCTGAAAATTATTTGGTATGATCTATGGATACCATTGATAATTGTTTGAGAGCCTGAAGAACACCAACATTAATCATAGAAGGGACATGGACCTACTTCTTGATTTTATATTTCCTATTGTGATATTTTTTATTGGATTCTCCCCATAATGGGGTTGGATTAAAATTTTTAGAATCGCGACATTCATATAAGGGAGTCCACAAGTGTGACTCCCGTTCTATTTTTAGGATATTTTAATAAGTTTCTATAGTTTTGGAATCAATGTGCACTGGCCCTGAAGTAACTAGTGGGGTGGACTTATGATATCTAGTTGAAATGAGAATGTGTTCCCAATCATTTTTTCCATTTATATGGTATTTTTACAATTATAATCATGGATGGTAGAAGGGATGTGTTCCCGCTTCTAAGAATTCCTTTATGTTATTTGGTGAGATACTCCTATGTTGGGGAAAGTAATGTGGGCCTAACCCCCTTATTGCTGCAGCTTCCAATATATGTTTTCATATTTAGAAAATGTGGGTAGGTATTTATGTCTAACCAAAAATTTCAACAATGATATTCACATTGGCCTCTGAAGAAAAAATGATAATTTATTCCAATTCCATGGTTGGAGAAAGAATGTGTGCCTACTTGTGTCCTTTAGTTCTCATCAGAATTTATTGTTGGGATTCACATATGGGGATAAGAATGTGTTTTTTCCACCTAATCATTATTATGATAATTCATCAAACTAATTTGGGTGATATAAGAACGTGTTGAAAGTATTACTGAGTGTGTGCAAGAGTTTTTCCTACACAAAAGGTTACTTCGACATATATTAGTGGGATTCTTTGGGGGAAGTAGGTACATGGGACTGCTTTTGATTATTGATGGATTTCCACCCTTTAAGTTCTATCGTATGTTCTTGGATCTGAGTAACCTGATCTAGAACTAGTGTGGTGGAATCCTTAGAGGCATTATGGCTTATTTCCATATATAATTGGTGGTGGAAATTTATACCAAGAACCATTCCGAGTGACTCCTGGGATTTGGTGAGGTCCTTTTCAACCTCCTGGTCTACATCCCTTAGATAAGGGAGTTATTTATTGATGTTTTATAGAGAGAGGCTCATGAAATAGTTTAAAATAGAAATGGTTTCCATCTATTTATTTTCCACCACTCATCAATGAGTATTTAGTAGGTGGGGATTCATGAACTAGATGGATTCACATGAAACCTCAAGTGTAGGGATGGTACCATTGTTATGGTATTCCCTAATTGGTGTGTTTTCCACATAGTGTTGGAGGTTCTAGGTGGGTGATAGATTCTTTTGGTTAGATAATTACCCAACATTTACAACTTATAATTCAAAAGACCATCGTGACAGAGAAAATTCCACTTGGACTGAAGAGAGTTCTATCGGATGCGACTAAGAGAGGAAAACAAAAAAAAGGAAAACTATCAAATTTTCATCACTAGTGAAAAAACACATACATGATTAATTTCATTAAAATATCTATGTTGGGACTATTTTTGTTTCATGAAAATACATATGACAAAATTTTCATCATTTGGGTGGCTAAAATATTTTAGTTAACGAAATATTCATGTCAGGTTCATCATTTTTTTTTGTTTTGACCAGAAGGGGGATGTGGTTATTCAATGTGGGGAATTAAATATATTATTTGGAAATTTTACAATGGGGTTTATTCTTAGAACTGGAAACAAAAAATGGTTTCAATGTCCATGATATATTGTGGACTTATTTTCTAAAGGAAGTTGGTCTTTGGATAATTTTTCCAATAACGATTAAGAACTCACATTTTTCAAGCGGATGGGAGGTTAGGATTATCAAACCATTTTTTGGTGAATTAATTCCTACTCTAAGACTCTATAATATATTTCATTAATCTTCATTAATCCATCCCAAATTTCATTACGGTACTGGTCACCTTGTATTAGTAATCAATTAATATCATATGTTTATGTGAACATATGAATCTATCAAAGGTTCCCCCTTAATAAGATCATCTGTATGTATCAAGAGTTTCCCATTAATAGATCCATCTATATGTTTTGGAGGTTCTCTATCAATGGTAAAATATATATGTATTAGTGGTTATTCACGTGTTTTTTTATTATTTTCTATTATTGAATTTATGTAACTATATTTTAAATTAACACAAGTTGGAAAGCTAGAACTTATTGTCCATAAAGGAGACAGATATTGTTTTGATATTTGGATCATGACCCTTATGGTTTTTCCTATATACCATCTTGAAAGTAATCAGAACCCACATAATTAAGTTCCAATAAATGGGACACATTAAACCTTTTAGGGTCATTTGAATATTACCAGACCCTATAGTTTAATGTCATGACACTAGGACATCCAAGTGAAATGTGGCTAGAAAAAACTAGTGTGGGGATTTTACATGAGTATACCTTTATATTTGAAAGGACCTTGAAGGAATTTAACCCTATAGGTTTTGTAATGATTTTTTTGGAATATGTACCAATATTTATGGCTATGGGTTTAATATGTTGGGTTTGATAATTTGGTAGGCGTCCTAAGTATCTCATCGGGGCAGTAATCCAATCTCGTGTAGTTTAATTTAGTTGGGGAATACACCAAATAAAAAGGCCCGCTAATGGGATTTTGATTATGATAGTGACATGATTTACTAATGTACATAATCACATGTGAGTCATGGTTAGTGTGATAAAAAAAAATAATACAAAATTGATCAAATTTAACTATTGGTTTGAAATTGGACTTACATCTAAACTGGAATCGCATGTGTTGAACATCCTTCCTTGTTCATTGATGGGTGAGGGAGGGTATATGAAAGGTAGGAGGGATATGAAATTATGGGATAAATTCTACAATATTAATATTGTAGGGATTAATTATAAAGATTTATTTTTTATGAAGGGGATACAATAATAAATAATTTGGGTCTTATGCATAAAATTTCCTGAGATACATGATAAAATATGTGGGCCAAGTGAGGGTATGCTTTTGGGATTAAACATAAGAGGAGTAATATATTTTTTAAACAAGATTAATATATTTAATTGATTTATATAGTGACTATTATTAATTATATCTCAAATCAAAGGGAAATTTATGGCATGATTTGGTGTCCATGTACGAGACCAAGGTGAGTTGGTTCCATGGTGAAAGAATAGGGTACATTAGTAATTCGCACATGTGAGGACTTAAGAATGTTATTATACTGGTTAAGGATTATGAAAATGAACTTGATTCAACCTTTTAGAGGAATATATAAAGAGGTGTATCCTCTCCCTCATTCACTCCATTGGAGGGATGGATGAGGGAACTTCTTGAAACATGCCTAGGTGCCATGGTGGGATGCCATGGGTTAAAGGTCATCCATGTGAACATTTTATCAAGTAGTGGGAACCCATGTGGGTCCCCCAGGTGAGGGTGGGGTACTAAAATGGGTTACTAAACTGCGTTAGGGTTCACATGTTGGTCTCCTAAGTGAGTTTCCCTCATAAGTGTGAATTGTTTAGCTTAATTGGTCGCGTGAGTAGAGATCTTACCCTATTCTCCATTTAGTATTCCATTCACTGCTCCTAAAATGAGAGAGTAGGGTCTATTTATATATTGAACTACGGACCTTAGAAATCAGGATATGAGGTTTACTATCAAGAGATGGTTGAAGGAGATTGGTGACTGACCTATGAATGAACTCAAATTCCTTTATATATAGAAATACCAACTTGATATGACGATAATTTTTGATCTGTATGTATTTCTGGGATCCATTAGAAGTAAGATAAAAGAATATTAATCGAAATATTACCATATATATATGATATAAAATATGGAAATATATTTTCTAATTCTAAAAAGTGCTCAAAGACCCTGAAAAATATGTTTTAAGGATTCAACTACTTTTTTTCAGAAACAATTGAAATCTATGGCCTACACTCGAAGGGAGGTTCCCACTGTCATGCCATAAAAATGGGAAATAGTTATTAGGAATTCTCATCCCTCATTTTGTAAAATTTCTTGTTGTACATGGACATAAAATCTTCGTTATATGTAGGCACTGAGGCACAAATCTACTAAAACACAACATGTATTGTATAAGTGATGATAATATCTTGGGTCTTGAGGAAAAGGGTGTAGAATTAATTTTTTATCCCCAACAGTTACATACCACATACCATATACCTAAATAATGAAAGAATTGTATCTTTAAGGATATAACACTCATTATGTCCCCCCAATGAACGTTCCAAGTGCATATTTGAAACCACATCAAACAACACCACCTCACCACAATAACATCACTTCTACCAAAAGGAATTCCATCATAGAATGTACTGAATTTGGAAGATATAAAATGGATGGAGGAGTATTGATCCATCAATATCACCCAAATCCTAGAGGTTTAGGGAAAATGGGATCCCGAAACCTCATATGTTCATCAAACCCATTACATGGGTCTAGTGCTGGTGTATAAGAAATAATATGAAAATAAAATGAATTTTTAATATACCAAATCACATCCTAAGTATAAACTACATAATGAAACACCAATAAAACCATAACCATCAATAAATCATAATTACCTCATGTAAAACACAATTTGTTTCATGCTCAAGCCAAAATGCATGTAAATACCACCATACCCACCCAACTTCCCATTTCATATTTTGTAACAATTAAAAATTATTAAATTTACAACCTAGTAGTATAAATCAATAAAATTTGTTTCTATCCACTTCAAACATACATATAAAAAAATCCAAAAATCATCATTCATATTTATTCACCATAACAATAAATTCCAACATTTATGTCACCACCTTATTTTACAAAATTTCAATCTTAATTCTAGTACTTCTTTTTTACATCACAACACATTCTCATTTCATATAATTTATATAATTTAATTAGTTTAAGAATTACTAATATCATAGGGAAACTATAACATAGTAACATACATACCTCTCACTATAACCACATCAACAACTACCTCATTACCATCACTTATTTTTCAACTACATCAAACAATCCACAAAAAGGATACCTCCACTCCCTCACCAAAAATTATATAAATGTGTCAACAATACAACAACATAGAATATATAAAATAATATACAAATTTCAACTACAAATTGAATTATAATAAATAGTATAATAATATATACATAATCAAACATTACCAATGTAATAATCAGAAAATCAAATAAACCATGCTTAGTAAACTTCCCCTTCAATGGATTTATGTTTATTTTAATCATCATCACTGTAAAAATTCTAAACATATACCTAGATACATCAAATGTGTGGAAATTATATGTTAATATAATAATAAAAATAATAAATTCTTAATTACCCCCTCAAAATAAATAAAAAACCTTGAAAACCATGAAAACTAGTGATCAAACATAAGGGAATATAAAATAATAATTCATAAACCTTCGAACATAACAATTCCCATCAAAATATCACCTCAAGAAAGATCAAAAACATACCAAACAATAATAATAATGTAGAATTAATGAAAAATATTAATTTTAAGAAGAAGGATATGGAGAATAATAATAAGAAGAAGAAGAATAATAAGAAAACGAGGAGAAATAGGGAAGAATGGGGCAGAATTACCATATTTTAAAAAATCTAACCCCAATATAAGTATATGATCAAAAAAATAATGGAGGAAGTTATAAGGAATAAAATAAATAAATTGGGTCACAAAAGTTTCAATAATAATTAATAATAGTATAAAAAATCAAGATCATGTCAAAAATTTTAATAGAATAACCGGTTGATCAAATCATGGTGTGGCACACTGAATCATTGAGAAATGAGGCAAGGTTAAACAAACTTGAAAAACACAAAATGATATTTAAAAATCACATAGTCAATGACCATTTAAAATATATATATATATATATAATAAAATATAATCAAATTACATAACCCTTTTATGACATGTTACATAAAATTCCAAAACTATTGATTTAATCTTTATCATCCATCAAACCCAAAACTAATTCCTCTATTCAATTCAAAATACACAATGATAATATCTTGGTACCCTAAAAACCTCCATGGTGTATCTACTGCATCTATGAAAACAAAGTATATTACAGTCTCAAATATCACAGTTTAGTACAAACATTGACACCCTAAACTCACTTATCATGTTCAAACCACCAGGTTGTAATACCACTTTCCATCAAGATCCACTAACCCACATATCATAGTTTGACAAACCCTATCCTAAAAAGATTTTTGTTTCTATATAATTCTTCATAAAATAATATATTTCCTTCCAATATAACTCTATAAATTTACCCCAAACACCTTTAACACTTCAAAACCACAATGTATAGGATCAAGGGAAATTCAAGCCTCTATAAGTGTTATGTAATTTTATTTTTCCTCTAAATTTTATCTAGGTTTCCCTATATTTAATTAATATTAACTCCATATAAATTAATGTACTAAATTTTATTTAGTGAGTTTAATAGTATACCATGACACATATTATTTTTTTCAAATCACTCAACAATTCTACATCTTCTATTAAAATGGATTCTCCTTGGTTGGAAATTTATTTCATAAAAAATGTATCATTGGTTTTATATTTTGATTCCAACATCAGTACATGATTTTTTTACTTCCATGTACATAAAATAATTTTATTTCAACATTGAAATACATCAATGATTATACTTAGTATATTTATTCACACCTAATTGATTTTATTATTTTTACTAGCTAAACTTTTGAAAAAATTGCATGTTTCTTATTTATTATGTAATTTAATCACCTTCTTCAACTCTGTTTGTTGTTTCTATTATTTTTAAGACAAGATATAGTTTTTAAAACAATTTTTAATGGAGAGATAAATTAATATTAATGTTAATAAGTGTAAAAACTAATTCTTATATAATTTAATGGTTCTCTAATCTCCTTGGTAGAATTTTTAGACAGAAATTACATGAATTGTTCTAGATGTTTTATGCTTTGATAAACATCGCCTCAAGTGTTTCCACCCACACATTCTTAGGAATATGATATTTTATAGTAATTTAATGCATCTTATATCTCACTTAAATGATTTAATAGATATCAGTCATCTTTCATGGAAATCCATTTTCATACTTACAATCTCCATAATATTAGATTAATTAAGATTTTGTTTAATAAATCACTATCACACTTCAATATTTTTTGTTCCATTTTAAATTTCATATTTTATTTCGAACATAAGAAAAACTCAATATATAACTAAAAATACTTTAGTGTATCCACATCAATGATCTCCTCTTCACTAATAAATTATTCTTCTTCACTATAGGTATAATTGGAGTTGTTTGATTTATCCATAAAACCATAAAGTCCTTCATTCTCAGAATCCTCTTCCTATCATTCAAATTTTTCAAAATAATTTGTTGAATTATGTTTTATGTTAATGTTTATTTTCATTAATATATTGTAATTTCATTTTCCTTTACATTTCTTTCCTTTGTTAATTCCACTTTCCATCTTATTTATCCTAGATTGTATTTTGGGTTTATCATCTTCTATATTATCCACTTCATCTTTGGAAAAACTATTTGAAAAGTGTTAAATATTTCAACAATTTAAACAATTAAAAGTTTTTTCTCCCTCACACATAACTTTTCCCCACCAATTTTTTTTGAAAGTAATGAAATAAACTCAATAAAATTAAATAAATCATCTTTGGAATCAATTTCTTCCTTATGAGAGTTTTTAGTTTCAAAGTGTTTTGAAACATTAGTATCACTAAATATTTATTCCTTTAATAGATGTGAATTTATTACACAAATATGTATCCCACCTCATATAACACAATAAAAATTGAATTTTTGGGATTATAAATGACACACACTCATTAAAATATTGATACAAAATCTTAGCAATTTTTTATTGAACTTTTTCAGGAGAACTCTTATTAATTTTATAACCACTATGGAATACTAAATATGCTATCTATAACTTCAAATATAACAATCTCTTTTTTGACATAAATAATTATATCTTATTAAATAATTTGTTATCCCATTTTCATATCCTAAAATTTATCACTTCATGCTTGGAATCATGAATTTTCTACCGTTTTATCTCCAACTAGGATATCATGAAGTGTTTTTTCAAATTATATTTTCTATCTTAATACCAAAAATCTATTGAACTCTTTATAGATTGATATTAGGGTAACACATTTCAAACAATATAATAGGCTTCAATGTTTTTCTTTTTAGAAAAAAAAATAGGTTTTACCAATCATGGAAATATGAACACCATTCTCAACGATTTCATGAACATCTAAAATAAGAGATGGAAGCTATGAATCCAACCTATAAATCAATAGAGGAAATAATTTACCATAAAACATAGTAAAATCCTATTATATAATGAAATTCATGTTATCTATATAATTATTTGATTAAAATATATGAGTAGTAAAAAAAGAACAATCCCTTTGAAATACCTAGTAATGATGTTATTGATAGAAGCCTCTATAAAGAACCAATTCACGATATTAGAATTACATATTTAAGAAAATATAATATCTATTACCAATTAGTTTGCCTGGGTGAAATATAAAATACCAATGAGATGGGGAATTAATTAATAGTTACCAAAACATAGAATCTCAAAGAGATTAATCATTTTCTTGTTAAATCAAGGATCCATAAATGAAATTAATTGAGGATGTGAGATTAGGTGAGATAAACATAGATAACCAAAGATATTTTAAAATGTTCACACACTCATTCTATTTAGTGAATAATACACAGTTTTATACTTTTTTGATCCTCCTATACATTTTCATATATTATTATCTAAAATAATAAATAATGGTGTAAGAATAAGGACCTAGAATTAATGTATAAGTAAGATGAAAATAATCTACATCAAGTTGACCAAACTTTTACTTCTATCCTCAAGTTACTATACTTGTTATATAAATTGTGAACCAACATACATCTCCACAAACTCAACCAATATACTCACTAGAAACCTCTTGGGAATTTATTTCCAACTATATTAATTTTTTTCACATATCACAATCACACAAAAACTTCTATTTTAAGGATCTTAATCCCTTTATAGTTTGGCATTGACCATTATGGTATCATGATTATAATTTTCAATTTATGGATTATATGTCCCTTTAAATATTTATTGAGAACAATAAAATCAAAAAAATCTTGATTTCATTATGAAATAATGTATTTTATCATGGTATAATTTTTTTGATCATAAATTATATTTGGATTCTATTGAGAAACATAAAAACATAACGAAAATAAACATGGTTTAATACTATATTCTAGTGGAATAAAACATTTCTATGTCCTAACATATTACAATGGAAAATATTACACCTGTTATAATACTAATAACGGAAAAAATATTCAAGTACTCAAGAAACGATTATAATGAAACACATGTGTATTATGGTTTGATTCTCACTTTAGAGTAAATTACCCTTTTACATTCGCCTATTATGGAATAAAACCATCACACTATAGCATGTTTTCTCCTTCCACTTGAAACATTCAATAATATTCTACCAATACAGCTCCCATAAGATTTCCATCAACTATGAGAATGCTGAAAATAAATGTAACCTAAAAAAACCATAAAAATCATGAATAAATAAACCTCAATAATCAAGTCATAACTTTTTTATAATGTTTAAGATACTTAAACACCAGATTATTAGATTGAATGTTGTTTCTTAAGATTTATCTAATTATTGGTGCAATAATCAATGTTACATTTAACATGTCTAAATTGAGATTTATTAAGACTTACCCTTTATAAATTCACCTCATGAGATCTATTCAATATCATAGGGATCATCATATTCCAAAAATTTAATCATACCCTATGTTATATGTATTTCTATTCTAGTTTGAATATTAATATTTCAATTTATAATGATGTTATTATGAGTGATTGAAATTGATATAAATGTGTGATATATTTCCATTAGTTAAAATATGTGGATGCTTTTATTTAAAAAAAATTATTTCCATACAAGGTTTTAACCTAAAATAGGGTTTGTTTAGATATCAATTAGATTTTCTTTCTTGATCAAGTTCTCTTCTAGGGTCTTATATGGATATTTTTAGGTTATCATGGTAAACATGACCTTAAAAATATTAGATTAAGGTTTTAACACCATTTTATTTGAAATTTATGAAATCCACAACCAACTCTAAAAGTGGGGTCTCACTACCATGTTACCATATTGGGAAAAATTTATGAGGAATCTTTATCTTCCAATATGTTAGAAATATTTCGACATAAGTAAATATAACCCACACCATATTTAGGAATGGATAAACATTTCTACTCTAACAAGATATGTGTTATTGGGGTGAGGATATTATCTTGGGTCTTGCGGAAAAATATATGGCATGATTTTTTTTATTTTAACAACCACATTCCATGAAAAACAAATCTATAACATGATTGAGAGGTATCATGAAGGATATAAATCTCATTACCTCATCCCATTGAATGTTACCAGTAAAAACTCATAACCACATCAAACCACACCACCTCACCACAATCAAATCACATTAACTACAAACACATACGATCATAATATATATTGAATTTGGAAGATAGATAAGGGAAATAGGAGTACTAATCCATCCATATCACACACATATTAGATGTTTGGGGAACACCCAGATCCCAAAGCCTCATATGTTAAACATAGATATTACATAAAAATGGCATTGGTTTATAAGAAATAATATGAAAAAATAATTAATATGTAATGAACCCAAGCACATACTAATGATCCACTACATAATTCAACACAACTAAAACCACAATGAAGAATAAATAATCATTTTCTCATGTCAAAACAATTTTTACCAACTCACTAAAAAATACATGTAAATCCCAACAAGACTACATATCTTTCCATTTCATATTTCATAACAAATCCACACAATTAAATTTCCATCATATTTGTATTAATTAAACAAATTTATTTCTATTAACTCCCCACTTACATATAAACTACTCCCACACTCATTATACATACTCATTGACCATAATAATCAATTACTATACTTATGTCACCACCTTATTTTAAAATATATATTTATTAATTTTAGGACTTATTTATTACATCAGAACCCATTACCATTTCATCTAGTTTAATTAATTTCATCATTATTCATATCTTAGTGAAACTATCCCATAGAAAAAAATCAACATCTCACTAAACCCATATCAATAACCGACACATTTCCATATCTTATTTTTCCACCACATCAAATAATCCATCAAAATTCCACCTCCACTCAACGAAAATAATTCTATAAATGAAGCAGCAACACAATAGCATATAATCTATAAAATAAAATTTCAATTTCCTATATAACTATATAGATCATAAACAGAATAATATAAATATAATCAAACATTATGAAGGATATAATAACAAATAAAATAAATAATATTCATTACACTTACCCTTCAATTGATTTATGTTTAATATAATTATCATCATTGTAAAAATTATAACCATATTCCAAAATAAAAAAAAGTGAGGTAATTATATATTCACACAATAATAAAATGAATATATTCCAAATGACCTCCCTTTAAATAATTAAAATACACTCCAAACCATGGAAACCAATGATCTAATGATAGGGAATTCCCTAGAATCTTCTATAAACCTTAGAACACATAAATTACCATTAAAAGGGTCCCCTAAAAAATACCAAAAACATCCCCAAAAAAAGAAACAATAAATAATAAATTAAAAATAATATGTATAATAAGGAGGAGGAGTATGAGAATAAGAAGAAGAAAAAAAATAATAAGAGATAAATGGGGGAACAATGAGAGAGAATTAAATAATTTTACAAAATATAACCTTAATAGAAGTAGATGATCAACACCATAAGTGAGACCATTATAAGTAATACCATAAATAATTAATATCACCAAAGGTTTAAGAATATTGAACAATATTGTAAGAACATAGAGAAGACACCAAAAGTTTGAAAAAAAAGCCAGGTCGATCAAATCATGGTGTGGCACCCTACATCATAGAGAAATGAGGTCAGGTTGACTAAAACTCCAAAAAATCATGATTTCTAAAAAATCACATATTAAATGATGATTAAAAATAAATATAACCAAATAAAAGAAAATTCAAATACCCATTTTCAGGTCATAATGATTGAAATCCAAAAAATAACGATGCAACCCTTATCCTTAATCAAATCCACAACTATCTCCCCTCTTCAAGTCAAAACCCACCTTGACAATATCATGATGAAATAATATCCAACATATTTTAGCAACTATAAATATATAAAAATATATATCATATTGTCAAGGACTATAGTGAAAAACAATCCTTCAAACCATAAACTCATTAATCATGTTGTTACCACTATGATTCAATGGATCTTTCTATCAAGCTCCACTGACCAAAAAATCACGGTTAAATGAACTCTATCATTACATGAATTATGTATTTACATAATAAATTTAAAAAATATAATATTTATTTCAAATATCATGCTCGAAACTCACCCATTTCACCTCTAAAACCTCAAAAAAAAAATTAGAGGACCACGAGAAATTCACGCTTCTACAGGTGTTATATAATTTTTAATTGTATTTTGAATGTTATATAGGTTTGTCTATATTAAATTAGGATTAAATCCCAATGGATTAATGTAATAAATGTGATTTAGGGAGTGGAATAGTGTACCATCAATCATATGATTTTTTTAAACACTAAAAAATAACACATATTCTTATAAAATGGAATCTCCTCGAATGGAAATTTAGTTCATTAAAAATTGATCATTGGGTTTTCTTTTGATTTGAACTTCACTACTTGGTTTTTTAATTCCTCATACTTAAAAAAATTAATTCAACTTATAATTACTTATATTCATATACATATTATATTTATTCACAAAAAATTTTATTTATGATTTTTATTACCTCTACTTGATATAATAACTGGTGTTTCTTATTTTTTAGGATATGTAATGACCTTATTCCACTTCTTGTAGCCATTGATATCATTAAAAAAAATAACGATTGTCCAAAAAAATTATAATATAATTATAGAATAATTATCAATTTAATAAGTGTAAAAAATCATTCTCATCTAATCTCTTAGGTAGAATTTTTATACTCCACTACCTTGAATTATTTTTATATTTTTTCAGATTTGATCAAAATAACCTAATGATTCTTTACATAAACATTATTATAAGTATGATTTGTTATATTAATCCTAGCCACCTTATCTCTCACTTAAGTTATTTCTTCTAGATATCCCAACTATTATGAAATTTCATTTTTAAACAAATTTTCTCCATAGTGTTTGATTCATAGAGAGTTTTTTTAACACATCATTATCAATATTCTATATTATCCCCCTTTTGGGTTATTTGTTTCATTAAAACACAACATGAACTGAAACCTTAAATGAAACTCTTTTAGTTTATCTAGATCACTTCTCTTCACTTAACTACTAACTTCTTCTTCTTAACTAGAGGGATCATTTGACTTGATTGATTTATCCACCAAACCTTAAATTAATTCATCATATAAATACTCTTAGTCTCTTTCAGTTTTCTCATCACATGATGCAGAATTATGTTTTAAGATAGATTTAATTTTCTTTAATATATTGACATTTCCTTTTACTTTAAACTACATTCATTGGATAATACAACTTTTCACATTTTTTCTCCATGATGGTATTTTTAGTTGATCATATTATATATTATATTATTACTCCTTAGGACAACTAGTTTAAAAGTGTTAAATATTTCCATAATCAAAACACTTAAAAGGTATTTATCTAAAATATGTACCTTTTCCCTACCACACATATTTTGAAAATAATGAAATAAACTCTGTCAAATTCATGAAATCATCTTTTACATCAGTTTCTTCCTCATGATACATTTTTGGTTCAAAGTGTTTTGATCTTTTAGTATCTTTAACTATTGTATATTTTTATATATATTTCTTTATTATAGAAATAAGTATCCCTCTTCATCTCATGGGATGTTAAGGAATTTTCAGGCTTATAAATAGAAGACTCATCTAAATCTTGATCCAAAAGATTTGTATTTTTTATTAAACTTATCTAGGAGAACTCTTGTCAATTTCATAACCATTTTGGAATCCAAAATATGTTATATATAAGTTAAAATATAGCTAAAACATTTGATCACCTAAATAATAAGATCATAAAACTGCTTATATTCACCCATTTTAATATCCTAAAATTCATCATGACTTGTTTATAATCATGAATCATTAACCATTTTATCTCCCATGATGATTTCATTGAGTTTTTTTAAAATATATTCACTATTTTAGTATTATGAATATTGTGAACTCCTTATTTGAGAGATATGAGTGTAATACATTTTATACACTCTAATAAAATTCAATATTCTTATTTTAAAACAGTTATACATTTTACCAATCATGGAAATATGAACTCCATTTTCATTGATTTCAAGAACATATAAATCAAGTGGTAGAAGATATGAACCCAAAAAATATTTCAATAGGTGAAATCATTTACAACAATACATGAGAAAATCCTAGTTTTTAGTTAAATACATTTGATCTATGGATTTACTATTTTGAAATATATTTGAATTAAAAAAAACCAAACTTGATCCATTGAAAATACCTAGTAATGATGCTATTGATGGAAACCTCTTTAGAGAACCAATTTATGAGATGTAAATTATATATTCACAAATATATATTCTCAAATACCAATTATTAGTCCAAGGTTAAATAGGCATAACCACTAATAATTGGGATGAATCAATAGTTACAAAAACACCAAATATCAAATAGATTATACATTTTCATATTAAATCTAGGATCCATAAATGAAAAGAATTGATGATGTGAGATAAAGGGAGATAGAACATAGTTAAAAAATGATATTTCACAAGTTTCATAGATCATTTATATTGAGTGAATAATACTTGGTTCCACTTGGTTGTGATCATATTATCTATTTTACAATATTAATATAAAAAATATAGAATAGAGTAATAATATGGTCATGTACTCTATGTAAAAGAAATAAAATATAATATTCAACAAGTTGATCAATATTTTACTTCCATCCTCAAGTTCCACTCTATGGAATATAAACTGTGCACCTTCATTACCCTCCAAAAAACTGAAACATATTATTCTCTAGACACTTATTTATAATTTATATCCAACTATATTATGTTTTTTCACATCCCAACCACTAACAAAACCTTCAATTTTAAGGGTCTAAATCCATTTATAGTGTGACATCGACCATTATACCATAATACTTATAATCAGAAGTTTATGGATTATATATCTCTTTCAATCATAATTGAGATCAATAAAATATTCATCTATCTTCAATTAATTATGAAATAATGTATTAAATCATGGTATAATATTTTTTGAAAACATATTATTATTGGATTCTATTAAAAATAATTAAAACATGAGTAAAATGAACATGATGTAATAGTATATTCGAGTGGCATATAAAAGTTATATATCATAATATATTTCAATATAAAATTTTCCACCATTTATAATACCAATATAGGATAAAATTTTAATTACTCAAGAAACCATTAAAATGAAACATATGTGTGATATGGTTTGATTCTCACATTAGAGTAAATTACCCTTATTATTTGGCCCATTATGGAATAATACCATCACACTAGCACATTTTCCACTTCCCCAAGAAAAATTTATTTGTTTTATATCAACTTATCTTCCATAATATAACTAATCAACCATACGGATGTTGGAAATAAATATAACATGAAAACACTATAAAAAATCATGAACGAATAATCCTCAAGAAGTGTGTCATAGAATTATTATAATGTGTAAGATATATAAACACCATACTGTTATATAGAGGGATGTTTTTCAACAGTTTGATAATTATCTATGTAAATATCAATGCTACATTGACCAAGTCTTAATTGAGGTCATCTTAAAAATATTAATTTATAAATTCCCATCATGAGATCTCTTTAATGTCAAAGGGGTCATCATATAAATAAAATTTTAACATACCCTATGTTAAGAGTAGGTATTTTTAGGTGTAAAAGTTACTAGTTCAAACCATCATGGTATAATTATTAGTTATTTAAATGGATGGAAATGTGTGATATATTTTCATTAGGGAATATTGGAGGATGTTTTCCTTATAAAAAAATTGTGTTGTTTCAAAAAAGGGCGTTAACATAAAATATATTTTGTTTCAATATAAATTAGAGTTTCCTTCTTGATCAAGTTCTCTTCTAAGGTATGATACAAATATTTTTAGGTTATCATGTTGTACATGACCTTATAAACATTTGATTATGGGGGTATTAGTCTCTAATAGTCCACATTCTAATTAAAATTATAAATCTATTTGTTGTGAGATAGGGTTGATTTTTAGGAATATTTTTTAGGTTTTATCTATGTCAAAATGTTATAGAGTAGGAAATAATATTGGATAATGATTCTTTAAAAAAAATAGATATACAAATAGATAATGAAAAGACGGTATTGGATATTATTCATCCTCAAATACTGTGAAGGAATGGGTGGTAGAATGGGAATTGGTGGTGCTGTTGAGATGGAAGAATGAAAGATGTTATATTTTATAGTATTTTTATAAGGTGGGTATAGATAAATTCAAATCAAATTAACATTTATGGATTCCCAAAATAAATTTTCCTTTTGGATGTATGTTTTAGAAGAAACACTTTGGTAGTAGTTGAGATAAATGGATGATAATGTGTTATAGAATAGTAATTATGGGAGTTGTATTTTCCTTTGGATAATGATGGTGATATTTATTTATTTATAGAAATATATTTTTAATTAGTTTCATATCCCTGATTAGTTATACATTCAGGTTTTATAATATTTTAGCTCAAGAGTTGGTTATAATGTTATTGATTGGGTAAATAATAAATGAGCGCTTAGTATTATCAGTGGAATGTATGGTTGTACTATATTTAGTGATTAGTTATCAAAATTTAAAATCTTTATTTTAAGGAGAAGTGGTATAATTAATGTATTTTTTATAATTTCATTGAATATATATTGGTGAGATAAAGTTCCATGTGTACTTTCCAATAAATTTAAACTCAAATTAGTTTTTCTACATATGTTTATAAAATTTATTTTATCCCCTTATATTGTTTTATAGAAACCCAAGCTTCTCATACATATAAATTGAATAATATTTTCAGAATATATATTATATTACAAAAACACACACCCAAGAACTATATTAGTTTATCACCTATGGAAACATGGAAACAAAAACCTGTGTCCATAAGTGAACTACATTATCACCCACTAGGTTCTCCAGGACTAGAACCCTTTTTAGACACAACATAAAAAATAGATATCTTAATAACCTAGGGAATGTAAAAATAAGAAAGGGTGATCTTAAATACTCAGTAAAGGTAAACAAGGGAGATACCTATGAATAATCATGATCATAAAGGTATGAGAACATGATTATAACATTGGAAGATTTTACCCTATAAATCAAATACCATAATTTTGAGTGATTACATAAAGATTCGTATTCATAAGACATTAATAATAAATGATTAAAAGAGCACAATCCATTTGAGTATATCATAGGCATAAGGCATAGAATTTTGGAAACACACAAACATCTAAATTGATTTCCAGGGTATTCCAGGATCACATCTAAGGATATCTTAGAAGAGTGGGTTCACTCCCAAATCCATCTTAGTAGTCAAGGTTTACTCTCAAGACCATCTTAGAAGAAAAAGACATTTACTAAACTAGGTTCACTCCCCATTATAGCCATGTTTATCTCATAAAATATAAATATATATTTAATGCATTGGATATAGATATAGGTCCCAATCATCTCATAATGAAGTCATATATATATTTTCCACAAGATCATAAACATTTATTATATAAAAACCCATGAAATAAAATGGGTATTATAAAAATTTCTTTTCAAATTAACCTGTGTAAAATATAGAAGTTTCATAATCATAGAAAACCCCATGAAAATAAGTAGCTTTCATAAGTAAGTAACTAATGTAAGATAAATTGGTTTCATAAATATATAACTCATGGAAGAGTAAGAGGTTTCATAAAAACCATTCCCTTAAAACATAAACCATTATAAGATATAATATCAATGCTACAATTGGATAATATACCTTGTAAGGAATGAGTAACACTAATAAATTTTATCTTGGTTGGATTATTTTTAAAAAATATTATTTAAAACATTTCCTAATTAAAAAATACTTTTCTATTTGAAAAACACTTTTTAAATCATTAAACATTTTGAAATCCTTTTTCATTGAAAATATATTTTAAAACTAATAAAATAAGATTTGAATAACTTAGAATTTTTTTAAAATAATTCTCCTTGAAAATGAGTTTAAAATATTACATGAAAACGTTTTTGAAAACTTTTTTAGAAAACATGCTTTTGAATAATGTAGGTTTCTGAACGAAGAGAGAAATAAGGTTGTATTTTCATAAAAAAATAAATCTTAATTATATTAAGTACCAAAGAGTGAAAAATGGTAACATTACTTAAATATTTCATTAATAACAATAGGAGAAGAAAATCCTTGTAGATTATTGAAATATGAATCATAATATTTCATCAATGGAAGCATAATCATAAATAATACTAAAAGACGATGGGATTTTAACAATAACATTTTACCACTTTGGTAACATTGAATCATAAAACCCCTATATAAATAACCTAAAATTATATATAAAATATCATTGTGATGAAAAAAATCATTATATAACATTTTAAAGGGTATTTATATACACCTCGTGAATGAATATAAGTGTATAACATAACGTACATCTCAAAGAGTGAAAATCAAGACAAAAATCCCCTTATACGTTTGGTAAAATTTTAACCAAAAACAAAATGAAAAATAAATAATAAAATGGATATGTAAATCCAAATAATTAACATTATAAGAATAATAAAACACATCCATGTGAATTTTAAACACCACATACAAGAAATAGGTCGTGAACATTGCTTGTGTCTCAAAGAAAATAAAAGTGAGACGGAAATCACTTAATACTTGAGTAATTTTGGAATCATGAGATCCTTGAAATAATAATAAAACTGAAAAAATTAATATGATAAAATAAATTAAAATCCTGATATAACATTTTATAGGTAATTATATACACAACAAAAATGAAACGAGTGGTGAATATGGAATAAGTCATGCAGAAATAAAAGTGAGACTAGAAGTCCCCTTACAATAAGTCTTAACTTCCATTATACTCATTAAATACTATTTTACAATGAATATAAGATTATTATATTTCTATTAAATAACCAAATTATTTTATATCATACGATATATTATTTTCTTATGACCTTTTATTACCCTTTTATTAATAATTCTATATTAAAGTTATATCTCACATAATAACTGCTTTGTTTTTCTTATATGTTTTGATATGTCATGTTTTTTGTTCTATTAATTTTACCATGATTTTATTATATATAAAATGATAAATAAGATATAAATATCATATATATTTTGTTTATATTTATTTATAATACTCCATAATATATATAAATTGTAAATGAATGACATCGTTCATGGAGATAGTAGGTCGTACATACGCATGAACCATGTTTCCATTTTATTGTCATATTGAATGAAAGAAAATTAAATGAGATATTATCATTAATTAATAATATTTATTCCATATATATCAAATATGTTTATTTAATAAATCCTAAATACGTTTTATTTAATATGTGAATGAATCACATCGCTTCATGATGCGGTAGTCCGCCGTACACACAAACAACATTCTTATATTCCTACAAAATGAATATCATGAAGATATGTGTCATATAATACATAAAAATCATAGTAACATAATAAAAATAATAAAAATAATATATAAACTATAAATCCATCATTTTTATCAACATTTAATGGTTTTAATGCAATAATGAATGACAATGGTTTTTGAGGCGGTAGTCCTCCATACACACGAACGGTGATTGCATATGCCATTTGATGGAAGTGTGGGGGATTTTAAGTAGTAACATTAACATAAAAAATATGATTATATTAAAGATACTTTTTTTCTTATATAATCATGATATAAAAATAATTTAAGAGTTTTGGGGAATAAATAAAACAAAAATGTATGTTGATGAATGTTATCTCTTCTTCGAGTATCTCCATTTAGTTTGAACCAAAAGACATAATTGTTTATATTTTTTCCTAAAAGAGGTTTTCTAGGATTAAGGTAGGATAGCGTAGAAGTGATATTTTTAAGGGATTTTAAGAACTAATTGGTTTTAAGGGTTTTAATGTAGGGGAATATGTTTTGGTCTTTTTTAAGTGTGGAATAGGAAACACGTAGCATTTTTGAAAATAAAGATATGTGTACCCAAGTTTTTAATTAAAAATGTATTAAATGATGCAAAACAATCTATAAATTAGGGGTTAAGGTATAAATATGGAAATAAAATGGGTATTGTACAGGTTTATAGTTCATTTTAACTCATAAGTTAAAATTTTAGTCCCTTGGTAAAAAATATTTTCTCTTAATCATTCTGATTAATTTTAGTTGTTTTCACTTGTCAATTTAATAAAAAATCTAATATATAATTATTAAAAATTATAATATATTCTTATTCCAATTATTGAATTAATTTTTCAAAATTTAATTCATATCATTGGAAAAAAATTAATTTAAAATTAATCATGCAGATGGGATGAGAAAACTGGGTTTTAATGTTAAAAAGTTCAAAAGATTGAAATGTTTTTATATCCAATATCAATGTGAAATTGATTCAAATGACCTAAATTGTATTTATTGACATATAATTGAACTAATTATAGTTTAAATCCAATTTTAAAAATAATTTAACTATATAAATAGATTTAAATAACAGGCCCTTTTTAATTAAAATTCAGTATTTTTGATTATTAATCAAATAATGAAATAATGAAAAAAAACTTCACCCGAAGAAAATTTGAACATTTTTAATTAAAAAATAAAATTTATTTTATCAAAATAATTTTCTAAAATTTTCAAAAAATAAATTATTTTACTTCATAGAGTAACATAAAAAATAAGTGTTTTTTGAAAAAATAATATTTTTAAAAAATATAATGACTTTATCGAAAAATATTTATTTTATTATCAATGTGTTCTAATTATATAAAACCATCATATTTAGAAAGTAGTTTTTAATATTTTTATTACTAATTTAACTGTCTGGTTTATAAGAGACTCATTTAAATAACTATATTAATAATATAACATTGTTTTATTAAAACTCTGGGTTACATGTAACAGAAGCTAAGATAATGTTACATGCAGCACAAGAATAAATTGGTGTTGTGTACTATTAAAGCTTATTTTTGTGAAATGTTTAATGTAATACACAAAATAAATTTATTTTATTTTAAAAAAAAGTTCATAAAACTTAGGGTGTTACATTATACCTCCCTTAAAAAGAATTATACTGCTGAAATATGTCACTCTAATACAAAAAAATTATGATACTTCTACCTCATCATATCCTAAAGTTCCCACACAGCTTCTCCAAACTGGTATTTTCACCATAAAACTTTTACAAGGTGAGTTGTATTATATCATAGAACATTCTTTTTATGATCCAAAATCTCCACTAATGGTTGTAAATCCCCAACCCCAGAAGCCTCGAGTCCATGCATTATTTTAATATATTATAATGATTACATGGAATCGAGTCCCGAAGGACCGATCAATTTACCAGTCTTGGAAAATTGATTACATATATGAACTTTACATTACATTATAAAATTAAAAACAACAAAAAAAAATTCTCCATTGACCACATTAATATCCCTTAGACTCTCCCTACAGGTCAGTCATAATATACTTCTTCGCATCCTGAGAAAAATAAAACATAGAAAGGGGTGACCTAAGATGCTCAGTTATGATACCAATATAGTGGAAACATTTATAAATAAGAATAAACATTTAAGGCAATATATAAGACTAAAACACAATCCTTTTAAACATAAAATTCATCATAATATTCCTAAGATAAATAAAATAATGTCATTTACTTATTCACATGGATATTCTACTAGTCGAATAATCACATGTAATATCAATAGCCAATTTCATAATGATGGAATGCATATTCTAACTTCATAACCACATAGTCAAGGCCTTGTTCCAAGACTAAAAATAATATTTTGTCAAAGCCTTCTCACAAGACACTAGTTTATCTCATGAGACCTATCGATGCATCGAGTAGCTATATCAGGCTCCACCGGTTACTTACTAAGTCCAATGCATTCCTCATATGAAAATGTTTAAACATAACATAAACATACGTATTAAAACAAGCATACGAAAGGTAAATACTTTATCCATAAGACATGAATGGTATTAAAATAACACATCCATGGTAAAACATATCACAATACCTTCAATACAATATAGAAGATTTGTATCATAATAAATAAACCTCAATCAAGAATAATATCTCGTAAAGGATGTTGACATAGTTTAAATGATCAGTAAAAATAATTGAGAGAAATATTCCTTTTTCATGAAATCTTTTTTAATTAATATAAATGACGTCATTTAAAATATATTTTTGAATCAAAGTGTCCCATACCAATTTTAATCTTTGAAAGGAATTAACATTTTAAAATAATGATGTCCATATAAATGAATCATTAAACCCATTTTGAAAACATGGACATTAATGAGAAAGGTTTAGAAGAATAAATATTTAAAACAATTAAAATGATGTTTTTGTAAAACACCCCTTAAAAATAATCCCTTTGAAAACTCTTTTATGAAACATGGACATGGATAATAAATATGACCCAGTAGATACTTACCTAAAAATAACCTCAGGTAAGTAAAGAGATTGTAAAATCAACGCTTACCATGTACTTTTCCTTGGTTGATAACATGTTAACCTCCTATATAATAGTTAAAACATTGAAATTAAATTATACAAGAATCATGTACATAAATATGATATCATATATGATCTTCTAATATTTATTTGTTAATAATATTTTAGTAGTATTATCATTTCGGGTTTTAACTGATTCGTTATCCTTTATATTCTTGGTTACATAAGCCATGATTATTATGAATATGATGAATTTTATTCTAATTCAGAATGATATTAAGTTCTTAAACATTATTTGTAATCGTAGAATGAAAATTATACTCTAATGATTATGATGGGGAATGAATCTCATCGCGTTCATGTAGACGGTAATCTGTACGTATGCAGGAGTGGCAATATCATTATATTGATGGTGAAATCATATGTAATTGGATTTTATATCATATATAATGAATAATTAACATGTTGTATTTATTATTTACATCAGTTATAATCATTATTATACCCATCCAAATAATGATATGTTTGAATAACAAACTACACCATGACGTGGAGACGTTAAGCTATACGTATGCATGTATGGTGACTTTTTCATTTATAGGATGGATATAATAATGAATATGGTTGTAACATATTTTCAATAACATAAAAATATTTTTATGGTACTATATTTATTATTTTGGTATGGAAACAACAAATAAAGTGGAAGTGGAAGATGAATAGAACATGAAAGAGTGTGGCGAAATTATTACCTCTTCTTCGAGTGTTTCCTTTTGAGTAGATCAAAAGGGCTCCATAGGTTAGATTTTTGATCAACCAAAGGCCTATAGGTTGAATTTAAGGATTTTTTTAAGATATTTGGGTAGGATTTGGAAGATCTAAATGGGGTTTGAGGTGTGATTTTGAGATAAGGGGAAGTTCCATTTTATAAGAGAGGTGAGGGTCACTTTAGGAAAAGATTAAAATATTTATTTATTATAAAATCATATTCATTTTATAATGGCTAAAAATGAATTTATATATAGCCTTAGGTGTTTATGGATCTAAAACCTCTCAACCAATAGGTTTTAGACATGTTTAGATTATCATTTTAACATTATCTTTTAGATTTAACTCTCAGTTAAATAGTTTATCTTTTACCATGTCTTCTTGTATTCTTACCATGTATAGTTAATAAACATAATCTAAACATCCAATAGAACCACAAGTTGTTCATTAATGACATATATAATATTATTTAATCCCTTTTTCTGAACCTTATATTTTTAAGAATATTATATCATTCAATAATATATTAATTGTTTTAAAAATTAATTTATGTCAATTTTGACATTATTTAGTATTTTGTTTTGGTGAAAGTAATAACAACCCTATCACTTAAAACAATATTTATCTCATCAACATTAAAATTTCATATTAACTGATAAAATTAATGGAATTAATCAGAAGTCTCAATTTACATTTATTTGGATATTTAAAATATCAATTATTTTAATGCTTCATTAATAAAGTAATTAATGCATCATCATTGTGAAATAAATAAATTAAATTATTTAACTTCTAAAAATTATAAATAAAATACCATTATGTAGGAAATATTTTTAGCTTTATAATTAATATTTATAGTCGAATTTATTTTATGTATACCCCTATATTAAAAATGGTTTAGTTAATAAACATTGAATTTAACACTTTTAACTCTTCTTTAAATAAAATAATAATAAATGTCCAAATTTAATCAAAGTGGAACTAAAGGATCATATTTTATTCCTATGTTTGTTTTTGGTCCAATTACACTTATCCAATAGAATTAGGACATGTGTTAGGCTAAGTATAATATCATTTTTACCTTTCATTACCCTATTTACTTTTAATCGTGGTAAATAAAAGTCAAAAGATACTATTCATCAAAAATTATTTTCATCTTATTGATCCAAATTTTAATTACTGATTTCAAAAATGTCTTTTGGATTTTTGAAATTCAACTCATAGAAGCAGTAAAATTATGTTTTATGCAAATTTGAAAATGCTCCTAGAAGGTTGGTAAAAAGCGTTAAAAAGTTCAATAAAATTTTATAAATCTAATTTTATTATAAAATAACTCCAATGAATTGCATTGAACTAATATTGATATTATATATCTATTTGAATTAGAATAAATTTAAATAAAATAAATCATTAATTAAATAAAAATTCTGTTTAAAATAATAACGTAGTGTTTTTCACTTTTCATCAAAAACTGAAAGTCTTCAGAAAAAATACCAAAATTCACCCTAAGATAATTTTGATATTATGAATTAAAAAATAATGTATATTTTACCAAATTAAAAACATATAAGTTTCATTTATTAATTTATTATTAATTCCCGTTGTCAAAACCAAAAAGTGGGTTTTTAAAAAGTAAAAACTGTAAAAAGATTGACATGTGTTTATGTCAAATTTAAATTTAAAATTACATATAATGATCTAAAATATATTAAATAATAAAAATATAATCTAATTATACTTAAAATCCATTCAAATTTATAATTTAACACTATAAATTATTTTTATTAAAAATGTTTTTTTCAATTAAAATTTAATATTTTTCACCATTCACCCAAATATGAAAGTTTTCAGAAAAACACCAAAAATTTATCGATACTATTTTTTTATGTCCCGATTCTAATGAATAAGTTTATTTCATCAAATTGAATATATAAAAGTGTCAAATATTGGATTTAAAAAGGTTTCTCCATTAAAAGGTGGTAAAATTGTGTTTTCTGAAAAATACATCCTTTATTTGAAAAAAAAAATGAATTTTTTCTTATATTAGGTCTAAGAAACACATAATATGGATGTTAAAATTTATATGGAATATATAAAATTCAAAATTTAGATAATACTATTCAAAAACTTTTTCGGATAACTAGTTTGGTAAGTTGTGGTGTGCTTGAACTTGGTATTGTGTGTAACGCAAGTTATTGAATTAATTTGAAAAAATAACATACTATGAAATCTTGGGGTGTTACATTCTCCACTCCTTAAATAAATTTAATACTCACAATTTGAAATTGTTCTTCACAACAGGTTAAAAAATATACAAATACCTTTGGGGAAAACCAACATCGGAAATTGGGTTAATAAAATTTAGTCTTAATAAGAGGGAAAGGTTAACGAAAAAGTCACTACCAAATTATGATCTCGATTAGATGAACATTGGAGTAAATTATAGACACATAATTGAAGAAAAAATGTAAATATTTTTAGGGATTTATTGAGGTCATTAATCACACATAAGTGTAAAATTGAGGGCCTCAAATCCATATATCTATGATTATTTAAAATATCTTCGGTTCAACAAAAAATAAGGTATTAGGATAAAAAAAGATTTGTTTTTAAATCCCTTAACTAAAGTTTAATAATTAATTTATTCATAGAATAAGAGAGAAAAAATATACTGGAAAAGCTGAGTTTCATCCTCTAACAAATTCCAACTACAAACTCATCATTCAGTCCAAAAGATAATAGAATTCAAAAATATTCTATATATCTTAATCTTATAGGGTTGCCAAAATAATGAATTTATAATTCATTTGTAAAACTATTTAAAAAACTAAATTATAAAAACATGGACATCACATATGTCAGTGGTAGGTGATCCACCCTTATCTCCCTTCGGTTGCGGGTTCAAGTCTCATGACCTTGCCATACGTGATGGGTTGTCGCCCGACCTCTGGGTTGTCCTTTTTATGAAAATCCAAAAATAATCTCAAGAAATGATTTAACCTTAACAATAGTATCCAATTTCAAACTTAACTGATTCTAACTTTTAAACTTATCTAAAATACTTCTCTCCAAATTCATAGTCCAAAATTTATAAGGAAGTTAAACACAATGAAGATCATTTTTTCCACGTAATAACATGTAAATATCTTCATCATGTATTCTTTTAAAACACTATAACACCCTGAATTATAATAAAATCTAATTGATTACATTCATGATCCCTTATTCCTTATAGAATACTGGATATACACCTTCTATACAAAAATTTGGTAAACTCCAACAATGATGGGATATACAAATCATTAATCAGTTTCAAGGTAGTAAAGAATATCCAATATAATTTATCCAAATCAATCATATATTATTCCAAAATCACTACCTCAGTATCCAAAGCATATTAAGGTTTATCTTTCTCTCAAACATATATTTTCCAAAAAAAAGTAACCAGTTATTGAGTCACTCTTTTTGATTCCACACAATCTCAACTTCTTAATGAAATAGTACTGCAGTACAGTCCTTATATATTCCATAATTCTTATAACATGTATGAAACTATACATTAACAAATACATATTAAATCTAATCATTCCTCTTAATCTTAGGTAGTATCATAACTTGATTATTATCCAATAGCAGCATTTGGGGTATACTCTGATTATTTGTCCATTGATTCGTGTAGTGTCTCAACTCTTAGAAGATGAAGCATTGTACATTTGAAACCATTTTCTTACCCTTGTAATCACGTACTTGGTGTCCTTTTTTGACACATGTATAACAAAATCTCATTCCCTTCAAGAATTTACCAAGATGATTCTTTCTACAGTTATCACATTTGATAAAATCCTTCTTTCCCCTCTTCCTTGTATCCATCTTTCTCTCTTCCATACATTTCTTCTCTTTCTTCCCTTTAAGGGCTTAGGACTCAGAGAATTCTTTACTTATCTTATTAACACATGATATTATTTCTTTATATGATGAAAATACATGGGAGACTATTTAACTTTTAAATGTTGGCTTAATACCATGAAAGATATGATCCTTCTTAATCTTTCGATCATGTGTACTGCTGGAATTCTCATTCCATCTACTAGGCGCCATTTCTGAACAAGGGAATACACTATGTTAGTTTATGAATCGCAATGTATAATTCCAAAATTTTAAAATACCTAACGTAAATTAAAAACATTATGCATATAATATATAATCATAAAATGTTTTATTTGAAAAAGTATTTACTCCTCAATCATTCATAGTGTCTTGTAATGGAAATGTGAATTATCCTAAACATATCCCCCAGGAGTGTCGTAACTAAGAGTACAGCAAAGCCCGTTTTCATGTACCAGGATACCTCGGGTCAAGCCCGAAACTCCTTGTCAGAGTTTTCACTCCAAGGTACATCTGTTCCAGAGCCGCCTCGACCTACTTCTATCCAGAGAGGGATGTATTGTTTGGAAAATACACAAAATATCTACATTACCAAAATTCTAGGAAGTTTTTCTATACTAGTCTTCAAAGTCTATCTTAGGGTAATGTTATTTAATCAGAGTTTATCTAAATCTATTTACAAGGTTGTCGCTAAACTTCCTCCAATACCAACTGTAACGCCCCGACCCCAGAAATCTAGAGTTAGTGCATTATTTTAATACATTGGCATGATTACTAAGAATCATGTCCAGAAAGACTGATTTGCTTAACAGCCTTGAAAAATATATTACATACATGAATGTTACATTACATTATAAAATGAAAAAACAAAAACAACATTGTCTCCATTGACCATATTCATATCCCTTACACTATCCATGCAGGTCATTAATAATATACATCTTCGCATCCTGGTAAAAATAAAACATAGAATGGTGTGATCTCAGATGGTCAGTAAGGATAAAAATGTAGCAGAAACATTCATAAATAAGCATAAACATTTATGGTAATGTATAAGACTAAAACACAAGCCTTTTAAACTTAAACATCATCATAATATAGAAAAGATAAATAAAATAATTCCATTTACTTATTCACATGTATATTCTACTAGTCTAATAATCACATGTAATATCAGTAGCCAATTTCATAATGATCGAATACATAATTTCAGACTACATAACCACAAAGCCAATGCCTTGTGAAAGTACTACAAATAATATTTTTTCAAGGCCTTATTCCAAGACAGTAGTTTCTCTCATGAGACCTACCGATGCATCGAGGAGCTATAACGGGCTCCACTCATCACTTACTAAGTCTAATGCATTCCTCATATGAAAAGGTTTAAACAAAACATAAACATTTATATTAAAACTAGCATACTAAATTTCAATATATTATCCATAATCCACGAATGGTATAAAAATAATACATCCATATTCAAACAAATCACAAAACCTTCAATACAATATGGATTATTTTTAACATAATAAATCAACCTCGATCAAGAATAATATCCTGTAAAGGATTATGACATAGTTGTAAATGATCAGTAAAAATCTTTTAGAGAAATATACCTTTTTCATGAAATTATTTAAAATTCATATAAATGAATTCATTTAAATGATAGTTTTGAATCAAAGTTTCCCATACCACTTTGAATATTTGAAAAGAATTAAAATTTAAAAACAAAGATGTCCATGTAAATAAATCCTTAAAACCATTTTGAAAACATTGACATTATTGAGAAAGGTTTAGAAGAATAAATATTAAAAACACATAAAATGATGCTTTAGTAAAAATTACCTTAAAATAATCCCTTTGACAACTCTTTTATAAAACATGGACATAGATAATAAATATGACTCGGTAGATACTTACATAAAAACAACCTTAGATAAGTAAAGTGATTGTAGAATTAACCCTTACCTTGTACTTTTCCTTGGTCGGGGTACATTAACCTCCTTTATAATAGTTAAATCATTAAGATTAAATTATACAAGAATCATATACATAAATATGATATCATATATGATCTTCTAATATTTCTTTGTTAATAATATTTTAGTAGTATCATCATTTTGGGTGATAATTGATTCATTTTCCTTTATATTCTTGGTTACGTAAGCCATGTTTCTTATGAATATGATGAATTTAATTCATATCCATAATGATATTAAGTTCTTGAACATTATTTTTAATCATAAAATTTATATTAGTCTTGAATGATTACGATGGGTAATAAATCTAATCGCATACATGGAGATGGTAATCCGTACGTACACACGAGCGATAATATCATTTTATTGATGGTGAAAAAATATGTAATGGGATGATATATAATATATACAGAATCACTAAAATTTTATATATATTATTTTCCTCAATTATACTCATTATTATACCCATCCAAATAATGAAGTGTATGAATAACGAACTACACCATGACGTGGATACGGTAAGTCCTACATACGCACGTATGGAGATTTTGTCATTTATAGGATGGATAGAATAACGAATATGGTTATACCATATTTATAATAACATCACAGTATATAGAAGGTACTGGATTTTTTATTCAGGTATGGAAAAAACAAATAAAGAGGAAGTGGAATATGAAATGAACTTGAAAGAGGGTGGTGAAATTATTACCTCTTCTTTGGGTGTTTCCTTTTGATTTGATCAAAAGGGTTCCTTAGGTTAGATTTATGATCAAATTAATGCCTCTAGGTTGAATTTAGGGAAGTTGGGAAGATATTTGGGTAGCGGTTAGCCGAACCAAATGGCTTTGGAGGTGTGATTTTGAGAAAAGGTGAAATTCCCTTTAATAGGAGGGGTGAGGGTCACTTTAGGAAAAGATTAAAATATTAATTTATTAAACAATAATATTCGGTTAATAATGGATACAAATGAATTTATATCGAGCCTTAGGTGGTTATGGGTCTAAATTCTCTCAACAGAGAGGTTTTTGATAGGTTTAGGTTACCATTTTAACTTTATCCTTTAGATTTAACTCTAAGTTAAATCATTTAACTTTTACTGTGTCTTCTTGTATGCTTACCATATATGGTTTATAAACTTACTCAAAACTTCCAAAAGAACCTAAAGGGGTTCATTAATGACATATATAGTATTCTTTAATCCCTTTTTCTAAACCATCTATTTTTTGGAATATTATATCAACAAATAATATAGTGTTTGTTTTAAATATTAATTTATGTTAATTTTGACACTATTTGGTATTTTGTTTCTTTGAAAGTCATAACAACCTTATCAATTCAAATAAAAATATATAATCAACCCTAAAATGTCATATTAAACTATAAAAATAGTATAATTAATCAGATGTTTCAATTTACATTTATTTTGATATTTATAATATCAATTATTTTAATACTTTATTAATAAGGTAATTATTGTATCATCATTGTGACATAAATAAATTAAATTATTTAATGTATAAAAAATATAAATAAAATACCATTATTTAGGAAATATGTTTAGATTTCTAATGAATATTTATAGTCGAATTTTTCATATGTATTACCCTATATTAAAAAAAAATTAGTTAATAAACTTTGAATGTAACACTTTTAACTCTTCTTTAAATAAAATAATAATAAATTTCCTAATCTAATCCAAGTGGATCTAGAAGATCATATTTTATTACTAAGGTTTTTTTTGGTTGAAATACACTTATCCAATAGAATTAGGACATGTGTTAGGGTAATTATAATATCCTTTTTACCTTTAATTACCCTATTTATTTTTAACCATGGTAAATAAAAGAAAAAAGTTACTATCCACCAAATATTATTTTCATATTATTGATCCACATTTTACTTACTGATGTCAACCATGTCTCTTGAATTTTTTAAATTCAACTCAAGGAAATGGTAAATTATGTTTTATGCAAATTTGCAAATACTTCTAGAAGGTGGGTAAAAAATGTTAAAAAGTTCAATAAAAGTTTATATAATTAATTTTATTATAAAATGAATCCAATTAATTACATTTAACTTATATAGGAATTATTTATATATTTTAATTAAAATAAATTTAAATAAAATAAATTATTATTTAAATAAAAGGTTGGTTTTAAATAATAATGTAGTGTTTTCCACTATTCATCAAAAATTGAATGTTTTTAGAAAAATTCCAAAAATTCACCCTAAGATAATTTTGATATTCTGAATTCAAAAATGAATCATATTATACAGAATTCAAAACATTGAACTTGAATTTATTAATTTATAATTAATTCTCATTTTCAAAACCATAAAGTGGGTTTTTAAAAAATAAAAACTATCAAAAGATTGACATGTGTTTATGTCAAATTTAAATGTGAAATTACTTATAATGACCTTATTTATATTAAATGATAAATATATAATCTAATTATACTTCCAAACCATTCAAATTTATAATTTAAAACTATAAATTATTTTTATTAAAAAAGTTTTTTCAATTAAAATTTAGTATTTTTTACTATTCACCTAAATATGAAAGTTATCAGAAAAACACCAAAAATTTATCGAAACTAAATTTTTTTGTCCCGATTCTAAATAATAAGTTCATTTTGTCTAATTTAATATATTTAAGTGCTAAATATTTGATTTAAAATGCATTCTAAGTTAAAAGGCGATAAAATTTCATTTTCTTAAAAATACTTCCTTTATCTGGAAAAAAATGAATTTGTTATTATATTATATCTAAGAAACACATAATATGGTTGTTAAAATTTATATGGAATATATAAAATTTAAAATGAAAATAATATTATTCATAAACTCATTTGAACAGATAGTTTGGTAAGTCATGGTGTGCTCGAACTCGGTGTTGCCTGTTGTGCAAGTTATTGAATTACTTTAAAGAAATAACGTACTAGGAAATCTCGGGGCGTTACAGTTGTTCCGCATAAGAAAGTTCCTACTCCTGTGGTATGAATTCTAAGTACAGTACATTTAAAGATTCAGGTATATACTTCCTAGGAAGAGATAAATAGGATACATCATGGAATTAATAGAGGTTTGTTTTACATTCCATGTGATGGCATACAATCCCTATACAATCAAGAAATTCACAAGGATAGATACACTGAGTTCTTAGTTTCCCTTTCATCCGAAATCTCATAACCTTATTTTGTGGAGAAATTCTTAGAAGCACTATATCACCAACATCAAATTCCAGATCAGACTAGAGGTCATCAATATAACATTTATTCCAACTCTATGGTTTCTTAATATGATGTTGAATGGATTCTCATCCATTTCTGAAGCTATCTTAGGTCTCAATTGTTGTCTTTCTCAAACTTCATTCCACACTATTGGAAATGGGGGTCCTCCAAACGGACCTATCCCAATCGACTTCCCAAACCATTGAGATTTTTTTCTATAACAAAGTTTATCCTAATGGTTTATTAAAAACCATTGGGAAATCGTATCCTATTTCAATGGTTTTTAAAAATCGTTGTAATAGGGATTCCTAATTTCACCTAAAACTCCAACGATACCATTTATCCTATCCAGAGTCCCACTTCTCCTATCCCAAATCCCATCCCTGATCCCCTTCACAAATTCCCTCCCTAGAATGTGGATCCCCTCTTCTCCTCAAACTGCCCCTTCTCCCCTTCTCTAATCTCGACTCCAAGAAACCCCACTCGATTCAAAGCATAAATGTATGTCTGGTCTCATACAAATAGAGGTACCCAATCAATCTCTTATTTATTAACATCTGATTATCCATGTTTTTTTGATTCTGTATTACAAATATGAAGATATAGATATGTTTGTTCTTAGGTCTTCAGTCATCTTATAGTTTATTTGAGTTTGAATTGGTGTCATTTAGATTTTGTGGAATTTCATGAATTTTTGAACAGGGATTCATGGATTATTCTATTCATAACGATCATGTTTTATCATGTTTCCTAATTTTATAAGGGGAAATAAAAATCCTCAACATCAAGTTCATAAAAAAAAATATGTACAAAAATAGAATATAATTTAGAAAGATGAATGTTTATAGTCTTCCAAGACAAAGATATGGTTCCCTTAAAGAGGCTTCTAACCATGGCTCTTTATTGAGATTGAATTTTATCTCCTAATTAAATTTAATATGATTTTTAAGATTCCTATTGATAGATATAACCTATAAGGATCTTGTACGTTTCTTTGTCTCAATATATACTGTTATGTGAATTGGCATAATTTTAGTATGGTTATCTCTGATCCCAACTTACATCCGGAGAGATTCCTCCTCCCATCACAAATTCGTAAGGTTTTTTATTATTTTTTCAATGTCTATTATCATTATTAAAATATGTATAAGGATATCTTTGTCCCTCAAAGTCATATCCAATTGGTCCCTACAATTTAGTTTGTTTGGTAGGTTTTTTTGGTGATAAAGTGTGTTGGATTTTCATCAATAGATATTACATTCAATTTTGAAAATCAATGGCTCTATTTGGGTGAAATAGGTCTCCAAAATCACTCAGTGTACCTATAATATGAATTTAATCTCTGAGTGCCCAAGATTTTAAATATTGATGAACAGATATATGGGATGTGAATTTCTTGAATGAATTTATTTTTTGAGATTAAACTATATTAATAAAGAAACTATAAAAATTTACATATAAATTATAAAAAATTAACAGTTTTCCTTAAAGTATAATGAGTTTATAATTTATATATAAACTATGAAATTTAAATAGAAGACATTAAATTGTTAATATGTTCATTAAGTGGTTTTAAATATATATTTTTATTAATATGTATACTAAATAAATGAATATATACACTATAAATTTTATTAATGAACTTACATTCTATATATTAATACAGTTTACATATCACTATAGTTTACAAATTAATATATAAATAATTTATATTTTTACATGTTAGTATTTAAATTATATTAACATGTACATAGTTCCAATTAAAATTAATATATAATCATGTGAATAGATTCATTTAATATGGAAGTTAATTTTGTATCCAATAAATTCTAACTAACCTGGTAGTAATATAATGAACATATATATAAACAAACTTGAATATCAATACCTGACCCAATACAAAACAAATATACAAAATCAAAATTGAACTGAAAGGTAACAAACATTTGATAAGAGACCTAAACCAACTATAACTGAATAAAATTAAAATAAACTAATATCAATATAAATAAACCTTAATTGAACAGAACTATGACAATATGTAAAAAACATTATATATCATATTGTGTTGACTTTAATTGTACAAAATGGAATCAAACTGATCCAAACCAAGATGAGTGGAATTAAATTGAAATGAACCAAATGGAATTTAATTAATCATTCCAAATAAGACATGAATTAGACACCACAAGAAAAAAATAATTTAAACAAAACAAAAATTAACCGACCAAAATTAACCAAAACTAAAATCGACCAAACTAAACTAAAACATATTTACACAAACTAAACTAAAGTAGAAAATATATTTATAACTAAATAAAATAAGGGAATTGGATTGAAAAATTAAAAATTAACCTAAAGAGTTCTTACTCATACTGAGCTCACATAAAAATATTAAAACCAATACAAAATTAATAATATTGAATCTAAATAAAATTAATAAAACTAATACCACCCGATATAATATAATAATAACCTAGATTAGATTGGTACCAAACCCACTACCTATGGTGATTCCCTAAATAGTTTTATAGTAATGTACAATGTCCTATATATTTCATTGGTACACAATAGTAGTTTTTTCTTCAATAATTTCATAGGTCAAAGATCTTGGTTCCCCTATACGTTTTTACAATAGTGTGATTTTTTATGTAGATTGTTTTATATTATATTTCATTACAAGTTTTATTTGGATGTTATTAGCCTCTTTTATTTGTGTCTTAATATTATATGGTTTTTAATCTATCTTGATCATTAACTCCATTGGATAAATTTAGTTCTAAAGTATATTTAAATTCCTTATTTTAAATACTTGATAAAAAGTTATTCTTAAATGTTTACATTATTTGCGGAGGCTTTGTCCTATTAATATATTTTTATTTTGATATTTTAATTTACTAAAAATATAAAAGATGATTTATAAAATGATTCTAAAAATTTTATTGTACTGTATAAGCTTATGTAATACCAACCAATTTTTAGATATTTTATTTCAAACTATCTTAAAAAGGAGATTTAATTTAATGACTTAATCTTGGAATGTTGTTTACATTGGAATGTCTTCTGAGCTCATTTTATCATGACCATAATTTACAATGTGTCCATTTTTTAGTCATCTCACTGTATGACATAAATTATGTGTGGAATTATTAATGTGGAGTGATAAAATATACCATCACATTTAAAAACCGTAAAACTTTATTGTTGGATCTTCACGGTACTAAAACCATCCTCTTCATGGTGAAATATTTATATTTTTTGTGTGATACTCAATAAATTATTCTTATATACACTGAGTTCATTATGAACAATAAATGGTTGTAGTGATGTTCACTCTTACAGGAATTTGTATATTCTAATTCAATACTAGTTATATCATTGTCTCTTCTGGCATGGTGTATCAAATAACCTATCACTCTAGATTATTCTTACATTAAATAGGTCACGGTGTGGCATATACTCTTATGATGTGGTCATTGTATAATTAATCATACATGGAATGTGATTATTATTACATGATCTTTTTAATTATTATTCATAACTTAATGTAGCGTGACAATAAGTTGTATATTGAAATGCATCCTCTATCTCCAAAATTTTATGCTTACATAACAACTAACATGGCATGATAATAAATGTTTCAACATGTTGTGATATTTCATTACCATGATTTCAAACATCCATTTCCAAATAAGATGGGGGAGGATATTAGATAAGGGTATCATCTTGTCAATTATTTAAAGGTAACATGATATATGATTTAACTTGAGATAGTTTAAATATGTTATTAAATGAATTACTTATCTAAACATTATAAAATTGATCATGTTTGATTGAATAAAAAAATATATTCTAATGAGACTATTATCATGATATGTAGTTGAATTAGTTTTTTAATGATAACCTAATCCAAGGTTAGATGACATAGATGTTAATCACATATTCAATTATGTTTTCACCACCAAACAATCATTCATATATAACACTCATTAAAAATTAGACATCAACCCTCAAGTATACTTATAATATAAATATATACCACATTTTTACTAATCACAATCAAACAGAACTAACCATATTGAATAAAACCATGTTTTACCATGTTGAACTAAACAATATCAAAAAACCCCAACCCCAAACAAATAGAATTGATTTGAACCAAAGTAAATAGAATGTATTTAAACCAAACTAACCCACTTTGAATCAGACTATTCCAAATTAAAGCAAATGAAATTGAACAAAACCATATGAACATGAACTAAATATACACAACCCCAACTAAATGAAATAAATAAAGAAATAAATTAAAACATACCTAACCCTACTAAAACAGAATTTAAATGAATCTAATTAAATTTAATGAAACAAAACAAAACTAAAGAGAATAAAATGAACTTGAACTAGGCCATATTGAAAGGGAGGGTCACTAAGGAATCTATCTGAACGTCCTTTATGCCTTATAAATATAAAGTATTATATATATATATATATAGTATTCTATTTTATTTTATATTATAATTCTCATATAGATTATCATGTCATTTGTGGTTTCATATAAGTTAAGGATTTCTAATTTAATTAAATATTTCTTTAATTTAACATATATATAATTTAATTTATTTTACTAAATGAAAATATTTTTTTTACTGAATGGATAGAATTTGGATGTATGAAACTGATCAGATATTATGTGATTTTCAAATCAAGTTGTAGATATTTTTAGTTTTATCATTTATTAATTCTTCCGATAGTGGCCACATGTATTGCACATGTTATAATTGTGTTCGAAGACCTTGGTTAATCCATGAAGAAGTTTGATACCATATAACTGTATATGGTTTTCAAATAGACTACTATGTGTGGTATCACAATGGGAAGGAAATGAAATATCAAAATGATCATGATCCAAATACGAGGACTAGATTGGATAATTTATTTGATGCTAATTTTCTGTTTAATCGTCATCAAGAGAAGGAAGGGATTCTGACCCAAGAATACTTCAATACAAGATCACATGATTAATCTAATTAAAATGATGATTTTGATAGGATAAAAAATTTGAATGAGGCATCCACGACTCTAGTATATCGAAAATGTTGTAAAATGAAGTATCTAGAATTTTTAATCAGATTGATTCATGGGAAAACAATGTATGGGATTTCTAATAAATCAATTGATTAAATTATTTAATTTTTGAAGGACTAGATTATAGATGATGTATATATTCCCTTAAAACACTATATGACCTATAAGTTAGGTGAGGAAATTGGATTTTCAAAAAACAAAAGTCATTCTTGTCCGAAATATTGTATCTTATTTTGGGATGAAACTATTGAATGAAATGATTGTATAAAATGTGGGACATCCCAATAGAAGCCAAAACCTGATGGAATACCATCTCATTTTCCACAACAAGTAATGAGGAATTTTCCATTGATCCTTATACTCCAAAATCTTTTCATGTTTGATGAAATATCAATAAAATTGTGATGGTATAATGCTAAGTTAAAGAGTAATAATGATGAGTTGGTTCCACCTACAGATATATTTTCATGGAATGGATTTTATTCTCGATATATTGATTTTTTAGTTGATGTGTGTAATATGAGACCGGTCCTTTCATGTGAAGGTTATAATTTGTTTTGGTATATTCTTACATCGCATAGCACATGGTCAGTTTTCATACACATTTATAACCTTTCTCCATGTATATGTATGAAAAAAACCATTCACTATCATGAGTACACTCATTTCTAGACCTTCTGATCTTATAAATGATATAGATTTTTATGAATGACCTTTAATAAATGAGTATAAACATATTTTTAATTTGTGTGGGTGCACATGTGATTCATATTCGAAAGACATATTTCATATGCATGCTCCACTTATGTGGATGATCAATGATTTTTTTTCCTATGAAATGATGTTTGGATAAAACACAAAGGGAAAACTATCATTCCATATTTTTATGAAGAATAAACAATCTGTTTGATTTAAATACCACCTTAGTTTCATCTTTATTGGGCATCGACAATTCTTTACAATGGACCATCCATATAGGAATAATCGTCTATGATCTAAAAATACCATGGAGACTGAACATCCACCTTAGTGTATGTATGGAACTGATGTGCTTAATGAATTACAATATTTCAGTTTTTTATTCGGAAAGGGTCAGCTGAAATGTATAAAGGGGAAGAATGTTTCCACTAAAAAATGATACAATTGGAAGAAGATGAGTATTTTCCATGAGTTACATTATTGTTCTTCCAATTTGTTATGTAATTTCTTAGATTTAATGAACAATGAAAATAATATGTGTTAAATGTTTCTTTAATTTTTTTTAAATGCCATGTTAAATTAATAAGACAATTTATGATCTCAGTGTGAATTGGTGGATTTGGGAATCAGACCAAAATTTCATCCTATGTGTATCATTGAAGATAAATTGAAAGATCCATGTGATTCATATGTGATTAAAACTACAGAAAAATCAATTTCTAGAATTACTAAAGACTATAAATGATCTTGATGGCTATTCAAGAAACACATTAAAATGGTTCTATAGAAAATAGTTGATGATGAAATCTTTGAATAATCATGATTATAACATCATTCTTCCTAAGTTTATTCCAATATAAATCCTTCATATTTTGTCTAGTAATGTAAGTGTTTTAGTTATTCAATTTTTCCATTTATTTAAGTTTGTTATTTCTATGATGTTTTTAAAGTATTTATTTTAAGGAATATCGGTAGAGGAACAATTAATTTTGTGTGATTTAGAAAAAATACTTCCTCCATAATTTTTCACATGAATGATGCATCTAATTGTCCATCTTCAAACTAAAATACTTCTCATAGGACCTGTTGATTTTCATTGGATGTATCAAATTGAAAGAAACATTTTCACATTGAAGTCTTTTGTCTGGAATAGAGATCATCCTGAAGATTCTATTTCCAAATGTTACTTAGCTCAAGAATGTATGGATTTATATTCAATGTATTCGTCTGATTTGACTATGAGATTATAAAGACCAATGAGAAATGAATAATAACAATATGAGAAAATGAAACCTAGTTTTCCACCACTTCCCCAGATATGGTGAATTTCATAATCATATACATTAACTGTATTAATCCTTGAAGAGAGGGAGATGGAACATTGCATTGTTTTGTTCAACTATGATTTTTTCAATGAATACATCAAGTAAGTATATTAAATATGTATATCTCATTTCATTTTATGTAATTTTACATATATGGTAAAATATTTCTATTTTTAGGTAGGAAACATAACCAACTGATGTATAGAAAGCATTGTTCTTACCATTGAGAAGGAGAGATACATTTCATTGCATAGAGTTTTCTTCTTGGTGGAAACTAAAGGTAGAAATATTACTATAATAAATTAATAAAATAAATATTTCATTATGTTTAATATTAATTTATATTTCAAGTATTGATTTTTTTTATTGGCTCGGTCACATATGAAAAGTGATCATTGGTTTATGGTCGTAATTTTGTGGTTTGTGAATGAAAAATCAATTGTGATCAATGGGTATAGATTTATTATCATTCAACGATAAAATATCTTGATAACACAACATGATGGTGTTATGTTAACTTCCACACTAGACTATTATTTCATTGCATCATGTAGTATTACTCGATTAGAAAATGTATGTAATTATGGATTCCCTGAGAAAATATTAATATTGGATTATTACTCTCATGGTTGAGTCACACTAATGAAATGCTAGTGTTTTTATTCGATGAAAAGGAATGGAATATTTATTAATGGTTGTGGATTTCAAGTTATTGACATGACTAACACTTTGTCTATCGATGAACCATATGTATTAGCATCAATTGGGGAAAACATTCATGTAAAATATCATCTTCTACATGAATTTGGTGTCATTATTGAATTAATCCCAAGACATATTTATTATGATGGTGATGATGTAATAGAAACCATCCATACTCACATTGGTATCAATCCATTTATTGTTTATTATTACTCCAATAATTCAATTGTTATATTTGATTGTGAACCTAAATTGTGGTGAGAAATATATAAAGTCATTCATTTTTGTTATGTGTAATTTTTTTTAGCTCAACTTGAGCTGTTGATGTTGGCCTTATATAAATTTATTTACTATTGATTAAAAATATTTTTTATCCAAGAATAACTTTATATGAATTTTCTATATTTACTAGTTGTAGTTTTCTTTAAGTTGAATTTTCTAATAATGAATTGAACTGTATTCAAACATACCAGAATAAAAAAACAGAAGCAGTTGAATTATAATAAAAAACATGATGAATTTAATTGGACATATTAAAATAAATGATATGAAAATAAAAACCAATTAATATATTGACATAATTAAAAACATAATGTAAATTTAAATCTTACATGAATGAATTTTTTCTAAAAATTTCATTGATTTCACTCTTCAATAACCCAGTATAGGGCCAATTTGATTAGAAATCATGGATTATTACAACTATAGAGTCTCTTATTCAATGATCCTGGATATAAATTCAATAGAGGGAGGAATTAAGTGTCTATTTGTTCATCAAAAAATAACCACTCAGTAGCCAATTATAACTATTCAACATGAGTAGTAGGTGTTTAGTCACCACTAAATATTAGTAACCAAACATGTTCATCGTCATTATGGATAACCACCAATGTTAAATTCATAAATATCTAAAACATTATAAAATAATCACACATGAAAAAACCTATAGGATATAAAAATTTTAAATAAAACATGCAATAATACTTCATGTTTACCTTAAACAAGAGGCCCATCATCAATCCCACCATAGAAAACATGTCAATTCCATCAGAGTATTTTCACCACCACTCTCTCTAGCCAAACCATTTTAAAAACCTCTCCTCCCTTTATTCTTCACATGTAATCCCTAAGAAATCGTTTTGGGTACCTTGAAAACCCAAATTGTCATCATTAATTTACAAGTGATAGTTTATCCTATAATGACCCTGATGCACCCTTGTTAAATACTCTTTCCAGACTATAACAGTGTCACATGATCTATCATTTCCCTATTTAACTCATAGTATAGACTGTTTGACCTATGATTCTTTATAGACTCCAATTTTTTTGTGAATTATACTACTTAGACTATTTATATCACATTCCATACCTCTACTACACATTTCTTATCTTGTGTACATTCTTTATAGTGCACACTTCTTGGTTTTTGTATATCACTCTTCCAAAACACAATATAGAGACAACTTAATTATAAATCATGTAGATTTCTACTATGGAGTCTCTCATTTAACAATCTAGGTTTTAAATTAAATAGATTGAGGATTGGATTTTATAGTTATTTATCAAAAAAAACCACTCATTGGACAATAAAAAGCATGTAGTAGGAGTATGATGTATTAAGTCCTCATTAAATATCATTACCAAGCATATTAATTTAATTATGTCTCACCACCAACATTATAGCCATTAATCAAAAAAACAATATAAAATAATCACATAAGAAAACATGTCTAGTATACAATGGTGATAAACAAAGGAGCATAAGAAAATTATGAGTGTCTCCTAGAAAAATTCCCCAATTTATGATGAATATTACAAGAACAAAAGAACAAAAAACTCATCATCTTATTTGTTCATCATAGAGAAACTCTAAAATAGGAATTCACAAACATTATTAATATATAGATCAATAAATCTAAAAATTACCAAATGATAACAACCCAAAGATACCACCCACACCCACCCCAACATTAGAAATAATTAATCAGGTGTTTTTGAACCCCTGACATAGATATAGATCGGTATCCCTGATTCCACTTGAATATTTGATTGTCTAAATATTAGAGCTATAATTTTGTATGTTATGTGATTAATGAAAAATGATATATAAAAATTCAATAGTGAAAATGAATTCAATTTAATAAACATTATGAATCATGATATGTTAATTGCATAATTTATAAATTATATTTATGTGTTCTTAAGGAGATAATTGTTATTATAACCACTGATGTATATAATTATATCTCTTATCATGATAATCTATATAATACATTATAAATTACCCATGTCATAACATAGTGGAACTTAGGTGATAATTTTTTGTGAGATTTCATATAATGATATTTCTATTATTATATACTTGAATGTTGAAAACCATTATCTGTATAGACCAATTCTTGGTATGTTGTTTAAGAGAGTTTGAAAACACACTTTTAAAATCATACCCACAATTATAGTTCAGTCTCATAATAAAATTTTTAACAAGATCATACATGACCTATATAAATTAGATATTAATATAGAGTCTATTGATCAAACCATTATTTATATAACTTCACTGGATTGATCATACAATATTTTTAGACTATTTATCATTCGATTCACACTTACATATAGGATTGATGAATTATACCATGATTCAAATTAAACATATGGAAGTAATATGGCACATATATATTGGAATCATATTTGAATGGTACTAAGTAGTTGTGGATGATATACTGGAATTGTGGAAATTCTTTGAGCTTTACCACTGCTAGTGTTTGGATTATAACACTACCTCTATGAATTGTGGTCTATAAAAAATTTATCATCAGTTTACAAATTATGTTTCTCATTATTTATTATATATATCAACTTACCTACATTAATCAACTTTAAATATTTTTTGATTTATCCCAAATGAATTTGAAATAAAAAATAAATCTAATAAATGAAAATGACATCATAAATGATCTATATTCTACTCTTATTCCCCAAAATTCCAAAATCAGACAATCTATTATTTAATTACTCAATTTAACTAAGAAATTTATATAATGAAACTAGAAAACAACTATAAAACAATAAAAAATTTGTGACACTCACATTTCATTACACTTGATTGATTAATTTTATGAAATTAAATACCATCAATAAGTTTTAAAAATATATCACTTTCTATGATAAAAATGTTAATTTGAACATTTTGTTTTTTTTATAAAATGTCTTTTGTTTTGATATTATTCTCACTAGATATAAAATGTTTTTGTTATATCAGTGTGTATCCTGTATTTGGTTCGAAAAGTGGTATTTCTTAATTAATTCATTCAACATAATCTACCTTTTTTTGGTTACACAATAGGTATGGATTTTTAATTAATTATATATTAGTTTTTAGATCCAATAAATGAAAAACACTCATGAGAGATGATGAAAAAAAAAGAAGAAAAAAATTTCCCACTGAGTGGGATGAACGTCCCACATATAGTTCCCATTGTGACTATTTTATTTCAAAAATATATATCAGTAAATTATAATGTCATGCGGTTGATTTTGTTTTAAATATTATTCAGGATCCACCACTATGGCATTAGTTGTTCACTGATCACCCTAGTGGTTCCAGTGATCATGATGTAGATTTGAGGGGGGTACTATAAATAGGTGTTGGTATGCCTGATCACACCACGTACCTCCCCCTAATATACTATCTACCACACATTATGATCCCATAGTTTCATTAAAAACATCTGAGATCTTTATGATACCTATTTTTTCACCTCAATTTTCATCTAAGACTCCTCACCTATCTTTCCTATAACCTTAGATAATTCCTACTCCTTAACCTTATTATGAATTTGCACAGCCATTTGTGCCATTTGTTTTTACTTTTACTTTCTTCTCCCCGAGCAACTATATTCCTGCTTCGTCAATTACTACTCTGACACCTTCTGACCTTGTTGTGAATACACTTGAGGCCACTACATCTGTAAAGGTATGTGTTCCATTAGTTTATGTGGATCCTTCAAAACCTTCTGTTCAGATTGCCTCAAGTATATTTATTGAATACGGGTAAATTGTTTTATCATAATTTTTTTCATTATAAGATTTATTGATATAATATTTTTATTCTTTTTTAACAGTTGGATCTAATGAAAATTGGTGTGGCCATATATGCATGTGTATGGTGTGGAACCGGCACACATAAATGATGATGTAGTATAATGAAAACAATCAAATGGTATGAAAAAAATAAAGTAATGTTGGAGTTTGTTGGGGATGTTTTCCAAATACTCTGACATCATTCTCGATCATCCACTCTCCTGGTGATATATTCCAAATAAAATAAAGGATAAAACTTGGGCACAAATATAGGTAAAACACTTCATTGGTTTTAATGTTATATTATTATTTTATTTATTTGAATTAATATTTTGGCATCAAATTTAATTTAATTTTCTCGATGGAGAGGATGCAAGATCATCATGGGTTATAGAATTAGGTGATCTATGGAGAGGTTATAAGAAATAATTGTATGGTGGTAGGAATTATAGAGTTTACATTAATTTAGAGGCCACACCTATTATGGATTACTTCTCAGAAAAATATTATCATGAAATGATTACTCATTTTACGAGTGTTAAGTTCAAGGTGTTAATAAAATTTGACTTTTTTAAATGAAAATTATTATGATTTTCATTAATAATTTTTTATTATTTAATTTTTGAGGAATACTCAGTAAAAAAACAAGGATTCTATGGAATATGACCACACTTAGGGGGTGGAATATGAGGTCATACCATTAGAGGAAGAAGGTATTACACTTACTTAGATGTAATTAATTTATTATATCTCATTCAAAAAAGGGGTTCAATAAGATTAAAAATTCCTTTTCCGAAAAAGAAAATCTAGTTGGATACGTTCTAAGGGTATACCCTACGTATGAAAACCACATATTCTAGGGTGCATCTCAAGAATCATTGTAAAAGGGCTAAAAATTAAAAAAACACAAAATTTATTATTAAAATAGTTATGTAATGATCCAATTTTATAAATAATGAAATATAAGTTTATTCCAAAAATATAATTATGTTTTAGTTGAATCATGTGAAAATTATCACATTTTCATAGTTATGATTATCCCATGTTGATACTTTTATTATTTTGCGATTATGTTTTCAATATTAAATCATTTGGATATTGAATATTTTTTTATTTTTTTTATATGATTAAAATTAGAATAATAATGTCATTTTCGAGGGAGGTTTTAAATATTGAAGGATGTGTACCACAAGAAAACCTGTTTTTATCTATTTGAAGGAAAAAATATTGAAGCATGGTAAAAGATCTGACACAGCAGTGAATTAAATGTTTTAAATTGTTGATTTCAAATTTTAATATCAATATTTAACTTACTAGTGTATTTATATTTGTATAAGTCTTCGTTGGAGGCCCCTGATTCTCAGGAACCTGACAAGTTTGGGTTAAATGAACACTAACATCAATTTTTGGTAGATGAGAATCATGGTAGAGTATGTTGCCAACTAGGGAAGAGAATTGTTCTGAATTGGTATTGGCCCACATAAGGTGTAGGTTCTTGTAACACCAATTCATAATGGGTAGTATAGGTAGAGGAAATGGTAGAAAAGGATAAAAAAGGGTCCATGCAAGTAGAAAAATGGGCTCAAATAGTGAACACTGAATTTTTGAAACTGATGAAAGTATTATGTCCATCAATTTCACCCGAGAATTTAAGATATTGTGATTCATATATGTTGAGGATGTGTACATTTTATATTGCACCAGTTAGTATTCTTAGTGGTGGTTTAGATTATGATGTTCCTGATGATGGTGATGGTGAGAATGATTGTGAGGAAGAGGGAGGGTATGATGGTGAGGAAGAGGGTGAGGATGATGGCGAGGAAGAGGGAGGGGCCGAGGATGAGGTTGAGGATGAAGATGAGGCTGAGGATTATGGTGAGGAGAGTGATGGTGATGAGGGACATATTAATCAGTTACATTTTTTACTAATTTATGACATTTATTGTTTGATGATTTTGTATGAATGGATATAAGTGATATTTTTTATGTTTGTTATCATTGGTTAAATTAATGAATTTATTGGAATTCTGTCATATCGAGTATGACCACAAGAGATGGCATTGTCGGTGAAAGTGTTCTATAAAGTTTGTTTGTAGTGGGATTATAGGTGCAGTGTTCTGTGCTGGTTTTTTTCATTAATTGAGTCCAAGTGATCTGTGTAGGTTTTTTGAAAATGTTCTTTGTCTAGGAGTTATTGGAGAAAGTGTTTTCTTACAAGAGTTCTGTAAAAATTGTATAGAAATTTTAGGTTCATGTGTTAGTTTGAAAGTGTTATTTATTTTATGAGAATTCAAGTTACAAGTGAAAGTGTTTTTTTGCAATTTCTTTGTGCAACTATTCTGTGTTGTTTGGGCATTTCAAGTTGCAGTGAGATTAAAAGTGCAAGTGTTTTTATATAGTGTATTTGGGAGGTGGTATTATATGTGCTAGTGTTTATTTACATTGGATTTCTTCATTTTAGTGTGTTATTTCATGCATTGGTTTGTGTTTTGTTCTACTATAGTGGAGTGTGTTCTGTGAAGGGGGTGTTTATTGTGTGTAGGTGGTGTTTTGTTTTTCAGTGTAGTTGATGTTTGTTTTGTGCATGCGGTGTTAGTCTACTATTATGTATAGTTGGTGTTCTACTAAAGTTGAGTTTGATGGTGGATTGGGATGTAGCAACGTGGCTTGGTATGTATATACCAATGGTTCAATAACTATTTGTATTAGTTGTGAAGCTCCCTATACTAACTGTTCAAGATGAACTGTTGGGATGGAAATATATCTCAACCCTTATATTAATGATTCAACTGAACCATTGGAATAAGACTCTTTCAATGGCTCAAAACTGTTGGGATAGAATTATCCAAATGGTCCAAACTGTTGCTATACATCTCTTCCAATGGTTGTGAACCATTGGAATATATTTTTCCCAACTATTTCCATTTAATAGTTGGGAAATAAAAAATCCAACCTGGAAATTCCAATGGTTTGGCATGAACCATTGGAATAGGGATATCATATCGGTTCATACACAAAAATTTGATGAAACCATTGGGATAGGATATCCTAATAGTTTCAGGGCCTATCCTAATGGTTTGAAAGCATTGGTATGGGATACATGTTTAGTAGTGGTAGCATGTTGGATCTTTATATTTCTTTCCATAATGGTATTCATAAGGCGTCATTTAAATTCTGGAGTGAAAGATATTTTTTTAGTAAAACTCAACAAGAGTAAGGACTTGATCCCAGCCACATTTAAATTCGAAATAACAAGATCTCAATATATATTTTAAGGTTTTAACTATTCATTTAGACTGAACATCTTTTTTTCCTTTGATATGCAGTGTTGAAAATCAAATTTGTATCAATAGCATGCTGAAGGATCACTTGAACTATTTAGAAAACATAAAATCCTGGTTAGATATAATGGAATATGGTATTCCATGAAACCATACCAATTTCTTAATGTATATCCTGAAAATCTAGTCCATAGATATGTCTTCTCTGATAATAATTAAGTGTACAAAATTAGTAAGGCTATCAAATATAACCCATATGACAATATTCCCTTTATACATTTTGGGGAGTCCAGTGACAAAATCTATGGTGATGTTCTCCAATTTCTATTCTGTATTGGGTAATGGATGCTAGATTCCCTTATACTTTTATCTTTCCACCTTAACATTCTATCAAACCTAGCACTAAGATTCAAACTCTGTGATATCTCTCTTCATGTTATCCCACCCAAAGTATTCTTTAAAATATATATTTTTATATCCATTCTTCCAAGATGAAAAGAGAATGAAGAGCTATGAGCTTCCTATAATAGCTCTTTATTTATATCTGGTATAGATGGAACACATACACAGTTCATAATCTTTATCATTATAACAAGATCAATGTTAAAATTAAGAACATTTTTAACCTTATTTTGAATCTATATATCTTCCATCTGCAACTCATTAATATCTACATGGATAGATGGTTGAGCATTCAATTAGTAAATATAAGATTTCACCATTCTTTCAGGACTTCCAGATCCTCATCATGGATAATCTATCTTGATCCTTTTGACTCAAAGCATTTTCCACCTTGTTCTCTTTCCTAGGTTGGTAATGTATTGAGAACTCATAACCATTTACCAACTCCAAACATATTATATGTCACATGTTTAACTAATTATATGTTAATATATACATCAAAATTTTATGATCATTATATATATCATACTTTTCTATGTAGAGATAATGCATATGTATCATTAATGCCAAAATTACAGTATCTAACTCTAAATCATGAGTTGGATAATTTTTCTCATGAATCGTCAATTATTGTGATGAATAAGCACTAATTAGGTTATTATTTATAATAAAACATCCCAATACCTTCTTTTATGCATCACTATAGATTACAAACCCTTCTCAACTATAGGGTAATGTAATAATTTGTATGATTACAAACCTTCTATTCAGTTCCTTGAATGTTTTTCCCATATTCATATATCAAGAGGAACTTTTACCACTTCTAAGTTAACTTGGTCATAGGATTAGATATTTAGGAGAAATTCACCAAAAAATTATTGATAATATATATCTAAAACAAGAAAACTATAGATCTAATTCACTATAGTTGGGTTGAGTCAGTATTCAATGTCATTCTTCTTTAATGGGACTACTAATATACCCTCTCTTGAGATTATATGACCCAAAAATTAAACATTTTATATCCAAATATCACACTTGTAGAATTTTTCATATAGTTTCTCCTTCTTTAGGGTATTTAGTAAAATTATCAAGTGATATTCCTATTCTTACTTTCTCTTTTAATAGATAATATTGTCATGTATAAATACTACCAAAAACAGATCAAGGAAGTATCTAAAGACTCTATTCATTAAATGCATGAAAATAGAAGGGGAATTAACAAGAAAAAATGAGATCACTATATATTAATAGTGTACATATAATGTACAAAATGTCTTCTTGGGTATATCCTCCTTCATAACCCTCAATTGATGATATCTAGGATGAATGTCAATCATGGAGATGTATTGAGTTATGTGCATCAGATGAGATAAGTCATCAATATGAGGATGTGGATACTTGTTCTTGATGGTCATCCGGTTTAACTCATGCAATAAATATATAGTTAATCAATCCATATTTCTTTTGGAAAAAAAGAACAAGTGTTCCCCAAGGTGACACACTTGGATGAATGAATCAATTCTCAAGTATTTCTTAGAGTTTCTTCTTAAGTTCCTAAAACTAAATTTAGGAAATTCTATATAGATTCATTAAAATTGGTGTGGAACTAGGTATGTGTTCTATTATGAACTCAACTTCACATTTTGGTGGAAGAATAGGAAATTATTCTATAAATACATCAAATAATTCTTGAAAAATAGTAATATAATTTAATTCAAGATTCTCCCCAACCATATGAAATAAACACCCCATATGAATGGGAATAAAAACACATATATTGGATGTTATCCCTATTAGAAGATCATACATCTCGTTATAATTATATAAGGTAATAGGTTGGTTTGGAATAGAAAACATAACATCAATTACATGACAATTTATGTGTGATTTATGTAGAGAATGATAATCCATGATTAATATGATATCAAATTCAACTATATGAAGAATGAAAATATTTGTTGGAAGTAAATTTCAACCAATGTAAATTGAAGATGAATCATAGACTTGAGATGTGATCATCAAACCCATAGGGGTTTTCACTCCTAATTATAAATCTAATTGTTTGGGTGGAATCTTGATACCATTAGAAAATACTTTATATGTGAAAGAATGGGTAGATCAATAGTCAAATAAGATATTAGCAGTTTTCGAGTGGATGGTAAGTGTACCTTTCAACATGTCGTTATCTCACCCCTCATCAGAAATAGTGATCACATGATATTTTTCCTTGTCACTTTTTTTAATTATCTTCATAAATTGATCATCATAATTAACCATTTGGTTTTTTCATTGGTTATAATAACATTGTTTATCCTTACATTTGAATCATAGAAATGGGGGAGGTGCATTGTTTAAATATTTCTCTCTATTAACATTATTATATAACTTCTTCCCATCACTTTAGTTATCCATTTCTTGATGACCATACCTACAACACATAATACAATTATTTTCCCCTTAAATCCATTTCCTCCATGCTTCTTACCAAACTTTGAGCATAAAGGAAATATCATATTATTCTCTCCATGGTTTTATATTTTACTTTGATCTCCATCTTCCTTTTCTTGTCAAAACCTTAAGATTGATACAAAACTCCAAACACCATTTCCACTAGGATAATACAAAGAAAAAACTCTTCACTGTTACAAAAGTATTTTCTGGATAATTCCCTTCGTAGAATTTATTTTAAGACACATAATTATTGATAAATCTTGCATTCAAGTTTCATGATAATACTATAAGCATACCTCATAAGTATTGTAAAAATATCCTTGTATATACCAACGAATTCATAATCCATTTTCTTTACCTCAAGGATATCCTTATAAATTTTTATAAAAATAATATGAAGAATGTACATATTGAAAAATAATTTATTGATCTCATCCCAATACAGGGACTCAATTTCATCTTATTGCCTCAAATTCTTGATATGAGTCACCCATTGATCCTCCCCACCTTCCAAATGGTAGACAGAAAAATTTACCTTTTCAATTTCTAAACACTAAAGAATGAAAAAATATATTTTCAGTTGTACTTATTCACTTTATATAAACTAGTGGATTAGAAGACCCCTTGAAATAGGGTGGATATTGAATCATGAAGAACTCGATAGATTTTTTCCCCCATTTTTCATTTGGAAGTCTAACATGATTCATAGCCCGAGAAAGTTGTGTGAACATTGAAATGAGATTTTTTATTCTAACTCCCGTAATGATTATAATATCATAAGGAAAATCATTTCATTTTCTATCGTATTCATCATTAATTTGGTTTCTTAAAGTTCCATCCATTAAAAAAAACAAAAAATCATAGTTTAAGAAACAATATTTATATTTGGGAACCACATAATCATGAAAAGTTACTTACAGTATGTCTATATTAAAAAAGACTTATTTTGTAATCTATGACACCTCAAGTTTATCCTAGTTTATTTATTATCATCTTCTATTTAAATACATAATATTTGTTTGTAAATAATTTGTGACTTTCCAAATATTATTCCCCGGGGCTGTCAAACCAGGTGTGTAGTAAGGCCTGTTTTCTTGTCTAGTTCTCAATCAAGTCTATATCAATACTATTTTTTTGGTAGTTACTCAAAGGTACATCTGTTCTTGATACATACCCACTTGTAGTATCTAGATAAGAATTTAATTTATTGGTAACCACTTACTCTATCCTTTACAAAATTTCTAGGAACATTTCCTATACTTTAAGACTTGTCTTTAGACATTTTTATAGGCATCTCACTAAGGTTTTAATATTCTAGTTTCCAAAGGTTAAATAATCCTTTTCTCTAGTACCAAATATAGTGACTTAGGCTCATTATACATAGATATACTATAATTGTTTTGTAATATTTATTAAAGTACACAAACACATTCCCAAAGACAATATTCATTTAGTGCATTTGGAAACCTAGAAACCTAAAACCCGATCCATAAGTGAACTACATAATCTCCCACTTGGTTCTCTATGAACATCACCCTTCTTATAAAAAAACATACATAATACATATCTTCCTAATCTGGGGAAAGGAAACATTAGAAAGGTAGAGAATAAATGCCATGTAAGGGTAAAAATGTGAGTTACGTAAACATAATTAGGAGCATAAGGGTATGAGAGAATAGTAAAAACATTATAAGATCATACAATCATATCAAAGATCTTAATTTTGATCCTTGAAAATTTTATTGGCCGTCATAAGACATAAATCATAGAGGAATAGAAGAGTATAATCCATGTGATCATAACATAGGAATAATACATGGAATTATGGAAAAAAAATATAAATTTATTTCCAAAGTATTCAATACTCATAGAAAAGGCTATATTAGTAGAACGGTTTCACTCCCCAACCCATCTTAGTCGTCATGGTTCACTACCAAGACCATCCTAGTGAACAATTTATTTTAGTTCACTCGATTCAATCCTCATTCCATCCATGTCTATATCATGAGATATAATTATATACCCAATACATTGGAGGGATATATAGCTCCAACCCATATCATAATGAAATCATACATATGTTTACCACAATATCATAACCATTCATTATATAATAACCATTGAAATGAAATGGGTGTCATAAACATTTCACCATATATTAACCTATCAAAAATAAAAAGGTTACATAATAATATCATAACCTATCGAAAGAATTATGTTTTATAGTCATATAACATTTGTAAGATAAACATGTTTCATAAGAATATAGCTTGTGGAAGATAAATTAGTTTCATCAACATCATTCCATCAAAATATAAACAATTTAGGGAAAGAATATGAAGGTTACCATTGGATCATATCCCCAGTAAGGAATGATTAACACCAAATAATATCATCTTATTTGTAAATTAATTTTGATATATTATTTAATATATTTCTTGTGAAAAATATATTTTCTCTTTTGAAAACCCCTATTTAAATCATAAAACATTTTAAAATTATTTTTCGTTAAAAATTAATCTAAAAACTTATATATGAATTTTTTAAAACCATAGAACGTTTTTAAAATACATTTCCTAGAAAATGGGTATAAAATATAATTTAAAAACATTTTTTAATTTATTTTTAGAAAACATGGTTTTTTAATAAAATAGATTTTTGATTAAAGAGAGAAAAAGGTCATATTTTCTTAAAAACACTTATGTAATTTTCTTAAGTACCAAAGAGTGAAAAATAGTGTCATTAAATGAATATATAATGAATAAAAAGTAGATAATATAATTCATGTGAATTCCTGAGATATGGATCATAATATTTCATCAATGGAATCTTAATAAAAAACAATCCTAGTAACTAATGATATTGTAGAAATGTAGTCTTACCACATTGGTGATAATTAATCATTTACCCCATGATGGAATAACCTAAAATGAAACATAAAATATCATGAGTATGAAAAAAATCAGTTTATTACATTGAAATGGGTATGCATATAGACCTCATGAAACAATATAGGTGCAAAAAATAACATATGTCTCATAAAAGGTAAATTAAGACAAAAATACCCTCACCATTTTGGTAAGGATTTAACCATAAACCCCATGAAAGAGAGATACTGAGATGGATTTTTAAATACAACTACTTTAAATTATAATAATCATAAAAATACATCCATGGTCATTGTATATACCACATACAAGAAATTGGTGGTGAACATAGCATGTGTCTTACAGAAAATAAAAGTGGGATGGAAATCCCTTACTGGTTGAGTTAATTTTGAATTGTGTGATCTATTAAAGAATAATATAAATTGATAATTTTAATATCATGAAATAAATTAAATTCCTAAAATAAAATTTCATTGGGTATTATATACATCACACAAAAGAAAAGAGTAGTGAATATGGCATAAGTCTCACTAAAATAAAAGTGAGTCAAGAAATATATTTACCTTAAGTCTTGACTTTTTTTGTACTCGTTAAATAATCTGATAATATATATATATATAATACATAAATTATAGAAACTAATTAATTTATATTAGACAATATATGATTTTATTATGACCTTTTATTACCCGTTTATTAATAGTTCCAGGTCAAATCTATGTTCAGGGTAATAATGCTTTGTTTTTCATATATGTATTGAATTTTCATATTTTTTTCCTATTAGTATAATAATGATTTTTTAACTCTATAATTATAAATATGATATAAATATAATATATATTGATTATATATGTATTTATTATTATCTATAAAATATTTAAATAGGAAATAAAATACATTGTTCATGGAGATAGTAGGTTGTATGTGTGCACGGACGATGTTTCCATTTTCTTGACAGATTGAAAGAATGAAAAGAGTATGAGATATTACAATTACAGAATTTTTTTTATGTCATATATATCATATATATTTTTAAACCCATCCTTAATAAATTTTATGTAAAGCATTAATGAATCACATTACTTCACGAGGCGGTAGCCTGTCGTACACACAAACGATATCATCGTATTCCCACAAAATGGAAAGCATGAAGGTACGTGTGATATAGTAATTAATGCATCAAAATAACATCATAAACATAATATATATCATATATAAACTATAAAACTTTCATTATTATTTACCATTTAAGGTTTTAATGGAAGAACAAATGAAATTGGTTCGCGAGGGAGTAGTCTGTCATACACACGAATGAAGACTCTGTATAGCATTTTACAGAATTTTGTGAAGTTGTAGTTCATAAAATTAAAATAAAAAATCATTTTATATTAAATATATATAGGTAATTATATAATCTTGATATAAAAATAATTTAAGAGGTTTTAAGAATCAAAAAAAAATCATTTATGAACATTACCTCTTCTTTAGGTATCTCATTTTGGTTTTCACCAAATGACTTCCTTGGTTGGATTACATCCCAAATGAAGGATTCTTGGATGAAGGGAGGGAATTTTAGAAGTGATATGGAAAGTTATTGACAAGAAAATTTCATGGTGTCAAGAGAGGGGGAAAGGTGGTGGCCTTTTATAAGTGGGGAAGAGGTCACATATAGAATTTTTGAAAATAAAGTTAGGTGTACCCACATTTTTAATTAAAAAGGTATAAATATTGCCCCAAATTTGTAAAATTAAGGTCTAAGGTTAAAATATTTCTAGAAAATTGGTATTGAACAAGTTTATAGGTCATTTTGTCCTCTTAATATTATTGTTTATCCACTTGATAAAATCTTTTTTCTCTTAATCACTGTGACTAATTTTAACTATTTTTACTAATAAATTTCAGAAAAAAATTAATTTGAAATTATCATAATTTATAAATTATTATTACTCCAAATGTGGAATCCATTTTTAAAAATTCAATTCACATAAGTTCTAAATACTAATTTAAATTTAATCTTACTGACGGGATGAGATAACGGGTTTTAAAGAAAAAATGTTTGAAAGATTTAGATGATTTTATATCCTATTTCAACATGAAATTGAATCAAATGAACTAAATAAGATTTAATGATGTATAATAGAGCTAAATATTATTTAAAACAAATTTAAAATATAATTTAACTTTAATAATAAATTTGATGAAGATATAATTTTTAGTTAAAATTCAATATTCTTCCCCATTCATCCAAAATTGAAATATTTTAGAAAAAACACTAAAATTTAAAACAATATAATTTTAAAATTCTTAATTAAAATTTATGTTTTTTATCAAATTCAATTTCTAAATGTGTTAAAATTTAATTTTATTATTATTCATGGAGGGGCCTAAAATGTAGTTAATTATTATTTATACCACTAAGTTTAATAGTTGGGTTATAATGGTCACATTTAAATAACTATATTAATAATATAAAACAAATTCTAAAAATTAGTGTTGTCTATAAAAAAATCTAACATAGTATTTCATAGAGAACAAGAATAATGTGGTGTTTCATATAACACAATATTAACTTGTTTTATTTTGCAATTAAAGCCATCAAATAAATTTAATTTATTCAAAAAAAATTATAAAAACTCAGTGTGTTACAATGTTTCCCTTTAATTAAAATTCTATAGAAGAGGATGAATCTTTAAGAAAATATTGAAAGATAAATTAATATGATATAGATCTATTTTAAAAATATATTAAAATTTTAATTAGTGCTTAATTGACTCAAATAAATGGATGAATTGTCCTATTTTGTTTTGTTTTGGTTGTTCACATATTGAGGTTTCTTATAGTTGATATAATGAAGTTCTAAAAATTTCTATTACTGGTTGTGTCATGTATTGATGTATGTTTAACTCTTATATTGAGTCTTAGAATTAAGGAAAAAGGTAATATTTCATCAATTTTTGTAATCCACTTTTTGATTTTGGGTCTGTTTGGAGATGTTGTTATCAATTTAAGAAGATATATAATATATTATTTGTGTTAGATATGGAAATATATAAATTTTATCCTTCCCATAAGGTGGAATAAAAACAGTAGTATTTGGAGGGGAAATGCATGATTCTAGGCGATATCTTGTATATATGTAGATTTATAAAAAATAGGTTATAATGAATGTTTGATGATCTAATAACATATACATTCTACAAGAGGCAAATCATTCCTATGGATAGAGTGTGACAAAGGAGAATTATGGAATTAATAGTTAAGGTGCTATTAATAGATTGTTACATTGAATGAATATTGTGTCTTGTCATCTAATCTAGGATTGTCACCCTCTTTAAATTATGGTTTGTAATTTTTAAAGTTGTATATTTTTAATAGATTTCAAATGTTGGTTTTTAGGTGAGTTTATGTGAATAAGGACATAAGATTGTGATAATAAGATTTTATTATTTAGAAAAATAGATTGAAGGTGAATCTATTATAAAGGTATAAATATTAAAGATCATATAGTTATTGAAAATCCAAGATAATTTTGTTGATTTCACACTCGAGTGGGCAAATAGAAATTAAATATAGTAAATTAACCAATATATATATATATATAGTTATCCTGAGTCAAGAATGTGGTGTTTAATTTTGTGTGAAATTTTAGCATATATTTGGGGAGTTTTATTATTGCAATTTTAATTAAATTTCATTATTTAATTAATATTTTGTTGGGATTTATTTATTCAAATTTGGAAAAGAATAAATAATATTCAATAAACATGACCTCATATTAAAATTTCATTAATGTATAATTGACTATGATTTTATGTTTCATTTAATTTCAACATTAAATAATTTTTTTATTTATTAAATATAAAATTAGTTTAGTAATTAATTATTTTTAATTCAATTGATGAACATTTCTAATATATTAATGATGAATAGTTGCCTTCCAGCTGATCGAGCTAACCATCCCCTATCATGATTGTAGCATGTGTCGTGGATATTATTGATAACTATCATGGTCAAAAGACATAGAATTATCATAAGAAATAGGGAAACCACAAATCATAGTAGAACCCCTAAAGATGAGGAATTAATATGGGGTGAGGTTTAATAGGGGTTTATCCTAAGTAAAGGAGGAAAGCGATGAGCATAGGTAGTGATGGGTCAGCTAGATCTCTTAGATGAAGTGGAAATCGATGGAAATGGGAGGTCTAATTTATTGAGGTTTTGAACTCAAATGGATCACATTTTAAAAGTGTTTTATAATAGAGGTGTTCATTTGACAAGGCCCCAACTTATAAGAGGTTAGGTGTAGTTAAGAGAGAAGGGGGATAGAAGGCATAGAATAAAAATAAATCCTATTTTCAAATTGTTTATATATATATATAAGTGGTGCTTAATAAATCTTAGGTATAAGATTTCTATATTATTTTATATATATTTATAACGAATTTATACTATACTATACTATACTATACTATACTATACTATATTATATTATATTACATTACATTGCATTACAAAATATTATATTATATTATATTATATTATATTATATTATATTATATTATATTATATTATATTATATTATATTATATTATATTATATTATATTATATTATATTATATTGTATTATATTATATTATATTATATTATATTGTATTATATTATATTATATTATATTACATTATATTATACTATATTATACTATATTATATTATACTATAATATATTATACTATATTATATTATATTATATTATATTATATTATATTATATTATATTATATTATATTATATTATATTATATTATATTATATTATATTATATTATATTATATTATATTATATTATATTATATTATATTATATTATATTATATTATATTATATTATATTATATTATATTATATTATATTATATTATATTATATTATATTATATTATATTATATTATATTATATTATATTATATTATATTATATTATATTATATTATATTATATTATGTTATGTTATGTTATGTTATGTTGTGTTGTGTTGTGTTATGTTATATTACATTACATTACATTATATTATTTTATTTTATTTTATTTTATTTTATTTTATAATATTTTATATTATATTATATTATATTATATTATATTATATTATATTATATTATATTATATTATATTATATTAATTACACCAAGGTGCTTCTACAAAACCCGTAATAAACAATAATAGCTTTTAATAGTGCTAGTCAAAATTGCTTATAAAGGGGGCATTTATCAATACTAAAAAGTGCAAATAGAGGGTATATTCCATTAAAAGAACTAGATCATTAAAAATATTGTATTAATAAATAAATTTATTTATATTGATAAAAATATAACATATATTATAAAATAGGATGTATATGACTAAATATACATTTTCACTTGATATATACAATATTTAGTTTAAAATATCATATAAAATAATAAATATATGTAAATATATATAATTTTCATAAATATTATTTATATAATACAAAATATGTATTATAAATCCTATAAATTTATATGTCTAATATTTAGTGAAAATCAGTTTATTAATTTAATTGAAAAATTAAAATTAATTAAAAAATATTTACTAATAAATATATTTTGTTTTATCAATTTAATTTGATTTCTCAATTTGACATTTATATCAATCAATAAATATTAAATTATTAATTAAATAATTATATAATTATGGTACACTTAATATGTAATGTAATAACATCACATGTATACATATATGAAATTATTTCAATTTTATAGATACATACATAACAAATAATATAAATTGTTTAAAACACCATTCTATATTTTTATTAATTACTATATAAAATTAAATATAATATATTTTTAATTGTTATATTTTATTCATTTTCTATAATTATATTTTATACATACCATTAATTACTATTTATAATTAATATATACATATATATTACATTTATTTATTTTTATTAATAATTATTTTATTCATATTTTTTAAAATATTTTTGTAACTTATTCATTTTTATTTTTAATTTGTTTAATATAATTTTTTTTTCTAATATTTATTTATTTTTATTGATTAACATTTAATGTTTAAAATAAATTTATAATTTACATAATAAATATATATTCATGTACATTTAAACGTATATTCATTTTTATTTTTTAAAATTTTATATACTTAATCACTTATTTATTTTTTTAATATTTTTTCAATATATTCATCTATTAATTAAATATCATTCATTTATTATATGAATTATTTCAATATTATTTATTCATTAATAATGTAACGTTTTTTTACATTTTCTATAACTTATAAATTTTAAATATTAATTCATATAATATTTTAGTGACTTTTCAATTTTTATTTTTTATACATAATTATTCATCAATATATTTAATGTGTTTAATATAGAAATATATTTATATATATATATATCAATATATATAATATTTCCATAAATATTATTTATATAAAAGAAACTATGTATATTTATACTAAATAAGTATTATATTTAGTGAAAAATTGTTTATAAATAAAAATTAATGTTAATTTAAAATATTCACTAATTTTATATAGTAATAGACATTTAATTAAATGTAACTTGTTTTTTCAAATTAATATATATCAAATGTTTGTTACATAAATTTCATACGTACATTTACATAATTAACACATTTTTATATAGAATGCACACACACCTAATTTTATTTAATTAATATAATTTTTAAGATTCATTTTATAATTATAATTATTAACAAAATATATTTAATATGTATTATGTTTCAAATCGGTAAATTTTATTCATTATTTATATTTTTATGCAATATATACTATTTATTAATTTTTATTTTTAAAAAATATATTCATTTTTAATATTATTTATTCATTAGTAATCATTATTTTTAAAAATATTTATGTCATTTATTCATTTTAAAATTTTCATTATTTAATATTGTTTTAATTTTACCCCTTTTTAATATTTATTTATTTATTTTTATTCATTAACATTTAATTTTTTTAATATGGGTATAATTTTTATAATTAATATCTATTAATTTTCATTTTAATATATACTCATTTTTATTTTTTTAATAATATATATAATTAATAACACATCTTTATTTTTTGTAACTTTTTTGCAGTTTACTGGTTTTTTTAATTATAAAATTTCATTCTTTTTTTTATCATTCATTTATTTAAAATTATTTGGTATTATTTATTCACTAATCATGTTACTTATTTTTTAATTTTATTTATAATTTATTCATTTTCAATATTTATTATTTTAATATTTTTATAATTTCTTCATTTTTATATTAATTTATACATATTTATTCGTTAACATTTAAAGATTTTAATATGGTGGTAATGTACATATTATATATATATTCATTTCATATTAATATATATAGTTTTTTTTAATTATTAATTTATATACTTTATAAAACTCATTTATTTTTTAGTACGTTAGAAGTCAATTCATTTTTAGTTGTTAAATTTGACTAATTTAAAACATTCATGCATTTAATGTTATCTATTCATTAAAAATGTCAATTAATTTTTACCTTTTTTAATATTTATTCAATTTTAATATATATTAATTTATATTGTTTAATTTTTCAATATTTTTTTTATCAGAGATTTCCAAAGAGTGCAGATAAATATAGGGTTTTTTAGTACTAGAATAGAAAGCACTAAAAGAAATGGTCTTTATCAACACTTTTTTGGAAAGTACTGATAATGGTCGGTTTAGTTAGTGTTAAGATGTAGTGCTCATAAAGAGTGGAATTTATCAACGCTTTCTATTTCAATGCAAATAAATATGGGTCTTTATTAGTTATTTTTAAAAATAGATGATAAAACCATTAAGATCTTTTAAATAGAACCCTAATAGAGGACTTCATTGCTCACGTCATTCATTCTCTCGTAGAACAAAAAAATTGTTACCAATCTCCTTCAAACTCATTAGACCAATAGACATTTCCAAAACCAATTGTATGTGAATTATAACCCTCTGTTCAAGATCTTTCAAGGTTTGATCTTTTATATTTCTTCTTTGGGTGTTTTTAGTTTTCCCAGAGGATTAGAATGGTATATGTGTGTGAAATAATATTACCTAGATCAACCTCCTGATTCTCCACTTAATCTCCCTCACCTCAAGCCATTGTCTCTTCACCCTCACCCTAATGATTATTTTTTCTCGATCTTCCTATAACTATCCTTTTCATAGGTTCATATTTGGTGCCTCATTCTCTACAATCCCCCATACCTTGTATCCCCAATCCACTACTCTCCATCACTCCATCAAAAAAGTGGAAAAATAATTTAGTTTCTTTATTATAATATTATGTTTAAATTAATTATATATTTATAAAAAATATATATAATTCTATAAGAACATATATAATATCAATCATGTTTGTAAATATTTATAACTATTAAATTTATCATATTTATTTCATTTATAATGAATAAAAAATCTTTATTACCACATCAAATGTTATAAAAAGTAGTTTAAAATTGGAATTTTTTCAAATTATATATAGTTCAACTTTAAAAATATGAAGATTATTTTTTAAATCATTTTTATTAATTTAATAAGAAGTGTATATGATATTATTTCCATGTTTAAATAGTTTTTAAAAAAATACCCCATTCCAAAAAAATATTTTTAGATCTATTTTTTTATTAATTTATTGGAATGGAATTTGTGAATATTTTTTATTACTTAACTATAACTTCATGTAAATTGATTTATATTGATGTACATTAGTTGAAATAACATGTTACCCTTTATGATTGTCTTTAACCTGTTGATACCATCCTTGATGGATTCCAACTCCCTTGTGTATATCAGGTATGACACCACCATCACACACTACTTCCTACAATCCCAACAACATCCTTATATTGTAGGGCTATCTGCCAATTCACCACCAAACACGTGCTACTGACTGTTTTCTCTATTATTCTCAACCTTGTTGTTTTCTTTTGATTTATTTTGTCACGACCCGTCCCCCAGGGCCCGTGCTGTGACTACCCCAAGCCCTCCTTCCATAGGCCAGGGGCCGGTGACTAGCACCGAAGGCGTATTCCCTAAAACTGGGAAGGCGTTGCCTTTATAACCTGAAAACTCACGTAACAAAGCACACAACAAGATACGAACACAAGCTAACTGTATAACCAAAAAAAGTGTTGAAAGTAAAAAGGGGTCCAGAATACAAGCCCAACAGTAAAGGTACAAGTACAACTGAAAAAAAGGGAAAGTCAGTTGTTGGGTCGTCCTCCGAGGTTCCTAGCTGAAGGGTAGGTATGGATCGCCTCCTCAACACTCCACGTCCACCCGTCTCCCATGAGTACTGACACACCATATGGTCCACCTCTAGGTACCATCCAGTCTTGGTACTCTCAGCCTCAGTCAGCGTTGTTCGTCGTCTATATTCAATAGAACAAGGTGTGGGCATAGCCCGTATAGGGGTGAGTATAACGATACTCAGTAGGGACCACGAGACCCTCTAGGTCTCACAAAATGCATCAAGGATAAAACAAAAAGTATGAAATCAACAGATAACCATACATAGGTATATGCCCATACATATACCTCAGTAATCAAGTAATCCATATCAATCATGAGGAAAACACAAAGGTACTGACTCAGCTCACACCAGGATTTATTCAAGGGGTAGTATTAAGTGACATTCTCAGTCATAACGTCAAACACCTCGGCTGCTGGAGAACTCCTCCTCTATCGAGTACAGTGGGCCTACCGTGTCACACAGAGGCACTTCCCAATAACCTTGGACTACTAAGGTACTCCTCCTATCTAGTACCATGGGTTTTCCGCGTCACTAAGGAACTCCCCACCGTGGGTCTTCCGCGTCACCAAGGTTCTCCCCACTAGGCTTGTCAAGTCACTCCCAGTCGAAACGGTCAGTAATAGTCAAGTCTCATCCAGCCACTAGGTTCCTGCACTACGCTCGCTCATCTCCAGGAGGATCCCCTCCACAAGCTACCAGTCGATACTCCAACTACCACAAAGTCCAACGAAGAAGTGTCTCAAAGTTTTGCCACGTCATAGAGGTCTCAACATAATAGACGGCGGCTCAATAAGACGCCTGGCCTGTGAGTTATTAGCTTATTAGTCCCAGGGACCCGGTTGGATTCGTGCTCGATCAAACCTGATTGTTCCCCATCTTAATCCAAAACACAGTGGGGTATCACTCAAAAGGACTGACTCACTCCAAGAATCCAAACACTACTGATGGTTCATCTAACAGACGTCTGGTGTCGAAGTTATGTCCAAAAGAACGTAATTGGGTCGTAGTGGGCCCGGGTCCGGTCTGACCCGATCGGACCGACTCAGCCCGACTCGGCCTTGGCCAACTCAGTTCAGGTCAACCTGGCCTGACCCGCTGGGTCCGGTCCAGCCCACTGGGTGGCCCGATCCGGCAGGCCGCGAGGGGCCGCGGAGGGCTTCGGGTGGCTGCAAGGCCGCGGAGGTTGCTGCGAGGGTGCGAGGTTGTAGGGCGGCTCAGTCGGGGACGGAGGTTCGTCCGCGGGGCAGCGGTTCAGCCGCAAGGCTGTGGGACAGTCGCGGGGCGGCGATCCAGCCACGGGGCAGCGGCCCGGCCGTAGGGAAGGGCAGATCCGTGGACAGTGGCGGTGGTAGCGGTCGGTGCGGAGGCCACGGGGCGGCGTCGTTGCGGTCGGTGGTGGTTTTGGATTCCGTTCTTGTTCCCCAACCATTAATGGTTGTCATCCTCCTCCATTGCGAAGAACATCACAAGATTTGCATAAGGTTCGGCCCATGTAGGTTTGGCCCGTACCCTCCGCTTTAGGGTGGTAGCATATGGCTCATCAAGAACATGAACATGAACGTCAAAATCCAATCCTCCCACAATGAATGTTCCCAACCAGCAAAAGAAATATAAGGTGTGTACATGGGATGTTCTAAACAAATAGAAATAAACCCCTACCTCATTCTCTTGATGACATCGATGAGGTCACAAGGAAGAAGATGAATCGTTGGGAAAAGATGGATGTCAGTGTCGTCAGCGTTTTCCTCGATTGTCGGTTTGTGCATCGTTGTAGATCCTTTGACAGAATTTGGAGAAGAAAACGTCGAAGGAGAGGAGTTCTTCATTAACATTCTTTGTTAGAGAGATTTTCTCTCAAAGCTCCTCCTCTCCCAAATCCACCAAAATTAAATTGTGGCCCCAATATAATATATTATGTGATCTATTATGTTCATTGGAATAAAATTCAAATTGGGTTAATTAATCTCCTAGGTTTGCACAGTTAAAGTGGTGTGTAGTCTTAGTTATTGTAGAGGAGGGTTTTCATAATTAATATTGTAGGATTTTAAGAGGCTCTCCCACATTTAATGAGTGAGTTGAGAGGTTTAGGCCTCGGGAGGTCCCCACCACCATAACCTCTCATGGGAGGTTATGGTCTGGTTGTCCCAACTTCTCAAATTACACATGGAGGTTTTAACAAATAAAATAAAAATAAAATCTAAAACTTTATTTTTATTTTATTCATTCATGAAAAACCCAAAAACTAACTTCCACCCTCGACCAACTGTTGTCGAGGTGAAAGTCTCTTTAAGCGAATACTGGTGTTGCGAGTTCAACGGTGCCCTCAGATTTCAATTCCAAGCTCCGGTTCAAAAGTTTGAAAAACCAGCTCGCTTGTTTACTGAACGTACCCAAAAAATAGTTTAGAAATTCATTCCGGGCACTCCGGGCCTCTGAATCATGTTCTATCATTTTTCGTAGACTCGTGAAATTCCATTTTAATTAAAAAAATTAAATGGAAATTCTGGATCTTTACATCTTGTTTCGGTAACTGATGCATTTTAGTGAAAAAATGTCATGTATGATTTCAATTGGCTGCTAATTTTTCAGAATATTGTATGTTAAATCATATCAAATATATTCAAATTAATCATATGTTATATTTGGACACTGAAAAGAGTCATACACTCAAACATTCCTACTCCTTCCCCATTCTACGGTAATTTTAGAGTGTGATCTTTTGTAAGACATCAAACATTGGGGGGGAATAAGAAATTTTCTAGGTATTCTTCCTACTCTCATGGATTAAAATAAAAAATTCTTCTCATTTTCTTCCATTAATAAGAAAAATATCTTCAATCCTTTTAATATTTTTCATTTATGTGAATATATATGATAGGAATTTTTTAGCAGAAACCTCTAGCCTCATGTTTAGTTAAAAAATGACTTCTTGTAATAATGACATAAAAAAGTAAGAATAAACAATATAATTATTTGGATCATTATTTGTTAGTTTAATTTTCCTAAATTATCATTCATAGTGCCCCAGTTTTATAAATTTTCCCTTGTAATAGTTGATTCCCTATACCGATCCCTTTAAAAAATCAATATCTGTTTTTGTCTTGATTAAACCTCACTTTAGTTTCAAATCAAACATTTTTACAGAGTTTATTCTCTCTATTGGTTCCACTAAGGTTATGTTTTGTTTTCAGATAATCCCAGATAGTTGGTCTTATACCTGAATCATTAGTTTTTGATGAGGCGTTCTATTGATCCCATTGGAACACATCTTTAACTTGTGTTGAAGTTGATCGTTTCATCATCTAATAAAAGATCATTAACATTGGTTCCTAAGTACCCTATCACTGAAACACCACTTAAACTACCATGTACTAAGTGAATAAATTAATAAACATCAACTCCCCCCTCTTATTTTACTCCCACCTATAAAATTTATAGAAATTATCTTTGAATTACCACCATTTTTTTCAAAAAACGTCAATTTGATAAATTGCAACAATAACCCCATGTTTACCCCATGTTTCTTCTTTTCATGTCATCCTTGTTTAAAAGGCTATCTTTTTGGGAATCATCCCCAATAACATTCAGATTTTGGGCTCAACTTATAAGAAGTATCTATAGCTTTATCCTTTGATTATGAATATTGTGATTGTATTTTTTTATTTTGTGTACAAAATGGTTATTTTATATACCTAATAGGAAGGATATAAATTGGAAATGGATGGGAATTAATAGTATGACAAAAGATTATATGATAGAGTTGTAGATTTAATCAGTTTTTCAATTGATCATTTATATAACCCTTCTTAAATCCTTTATCTATGTTTACTTAGAACTTATTCAAGAAAAATCATTCTCGAAGAGTTGGAAGAACATTTGATTTATCATGGAATAGACCAGAGTTGTAACTTTTGGACTAAACTTGAGGATAAACCAAATATTCATACTTATTACGATGATACTATGATTTATGCGTCATTTGTTAAGAATAACAGTCTAAATGATGTTGGAGGTTGTATGGAATAAATGATAATGACAATTGAGATGAAATTCATTAACATACAATGTTTTGTGAGAATATAAATTTCAATGATAATATACCATTGTATACTAGTTGTACTAATTATAAAACATTGATAGTAGTATTGGAGTTATGTAGTTTTAAATCTTGTAGTGAATGGAGTGAAACCAGCATTAATGAACTACATGGTCTCCTGGATGATATAATACTAACAGAAAATTAGGTTCCTTATTGGACATATGATGATAAAAAAATTTATGTTCAATGGGAATGATCTCTAATAAATACATATCTATCCCAATTATTGCATATTATTTTTTCAAGGACCATGAATCAATCATAAAATTTCCAAAGTGTGCCTTGAATTGATATAAGAAAAAAGAATCAAGTCTATTAAAATTTTTATGTTACGTTACTATCATTCAATGGTTTATATAACTATAAGGGTTTTAGAAAATAGCTAGATAAGTGACAAGGAATACTGATAAAATAATTGAATATGGGAAACTATATCACCTAATAGACAATCCTTAGTGGAATAAAGTTGACTATGAGTATATTGAATTTCAAAATCAGCCAAAAAACCTCTATCATTCATTATCTACTAATGGAATAAATCTGCACATGAGCCCCGGCCCAGTTGGTGAGGTATCCTTAAGTGCATCCACAAGATACAGGTTCAAAACCAGGTAGAGGCATATTTATGGGGGTACTGTAGTAGTACTGTAGCAGGCACTGTAGTAGCACTATAGCATAATAGTACACTATGTGGGTAGTATAGAAGAACTGTACACTGTACAGGTACTGTAGTAGAACTACACACTATGTGGGTACTGTAGTAGGTAATGTAGTAGTTACTATAGTAGGTACTATTCGGTACTGTAGCAGTTGGAACTATTCACCTTGGGCCACCGGTTTGGGCTTGGAGACCTTAAGGCCTTCGGGCCACCCAGGACTTCAGGTCAGCAGGGATTTTGGGCCACCTTTAAGGCCTTTGGGCTACCTCAAGGCCTTCGGGCCACATGCAGTTTCCACATACACACTACAAAAAAAAGGAGCAGCCCTATAAGAGGATTTAGAGCAAGTGAACTCACTAGAGCATAACCAAATGGATTTGTCAGAATGATAGTGTATGGCTATGCCATCGGGCCCAGCCTATGATTTCACGGGAATCCAAGCTAGATGGCCATGTGAAGGTGGAGAGAAACTATCAGGATGCAGATGTTGGGGAGGGGAAGTTCCTTGTAGATAGTCTGGTTGAATTCCCTAAGACCTCAGGGTCATGTAATATCTTAAGACTACAGTCCATGTAATCAATGAGCCTATGGTCCTTGTAAGGGTTCCCCCTCATCCCTTTAAAGGGGGGTTATCAAAAATAAATAAAAAAAAAGGCCTTTGGGCCATTCAGACAAATGGAATAAATCCATTTGGCATATAGATTAGTACACATAATACATGGCTAGTGATGTTGGTAAATTATAACTTTCCACCATGGTTACTCATGAAGCAAAAAAAATTATGTTGTCTTGGAGTATATCTGGACCAAAATAACCTGGTAATGAAATTGATGTCTATTTTGATCCATTGATCAAAGACATAAAATCAATATTTGATAGAGCTGTTACATTGTATAATGCTCATAGATGTGAATAATTCATATTGATATCCATGTTATATAAGATGATAAATGAATTTCCTTCTTATCTAAATTCGTCAGAATATTGAATTAATGTAATTTTAGGGTCTCCCATTTTTTAAGAATATACACACTTAGTTTGGTTGAAACATTCCTTGAAGACTGTGTTTTTAGTAAATAATTTTTTCTTACCTCGATCATAAATATATTGATCCAGTGCGACATCATTCTATAGGAATTGATAATAAGGTGCAACACCATCTCCACAAATGGGTGATCAACTGTTCAAAAAAGTAAACTATTTTGAGACTTTTTTTAGTAAACGTTTTTCAATAAATCTTATGAAATTAGGCTAGAAAATATATTATTTTTATTTAAATTTTGATATTTTGGAATTGTTTTTACATCATACATTTTCTTCATATCATGCATGTAGAAAAAAATGTATTTTATAGTGTTATTGATATATACCTAAATGTTCTTGAAAAAATTGGCATCAAGGCTTGGTTGGAAATGATTGACATGGGGATAAGGTAAGATTTAGTACTCGTAAAGGGTGAAAAGTGGAATTTTCTTCCTCTAGTAGCTAACACTCTCTATAGACAAGAAAATTTGAAATGTTACAATATATTTATTGGTGTGAATGTTATAGAGGTTTATTCATAAAATATCAATAATGTCATAAAAATGACTAATATAAAGTTACAAGGATTAAAATTAAATGAATTTCATGTTTTGATGCAATATATTATGCTCATAGATTTATGTTCCATTCTAACTAAAAATGTATGACATATATTAACCAGATTCTAATACTTTTTCAAATCTATATGTATTAATGTTATACACCTAGAGAAGTTGAAAATCATAAATTAGGATATTTCAGTCATATTATGTGAATTTGAGATGTTCTTCCCACCATCATTATTTGATTTAATTGACTAACTAGTGTATAACTAGGTTTGAGAGGTTAAAAAATGTGGCCTTGACCTTAAAAAATGGGTATAATTAATTTAATGGTATATGAATATTTCGAAAGTCTGCATCTAGAGTCAAAGTAGGACATAGGGTTGTATTAAAGAATGATATTTTTTGATGAAGCTATTGAATTATTTACTAATTACCTATCAGATTTTGATAGCACCGGTCTCCCAAATTCTCATCACAGTAGATGACTTATGGGTAAAGGTATATTGATAATAGATGTTGTTACAACTACCATAATTGAGAAGGTGCAAGATCACCTTTACAATTTACATAATAGTATATAGGTTTCTCCATATGTAAAATCTTTCCATGTAATTCTTAGATATTAGAATCCATCAAAGAATCAATGATTTATTTCAAATACCCAAAATTAATAGTGTATAGGATGGTTCAAATATCATATTTATAAATAGTTATCTAAAAATATGAATTCAATTATCGAAATACTTTGATGGATAGCTAGGATACAAAATTTAAATGTTATATCTTACACTATTTTTTTAATTGATGGTTTTAAATTATATAAAAAGGAATAAAATGAAAATAGTAAGATGCAACATAGTAGAGTTATTCTTATAGTATAATTGACATGTATATCTAGTTCCAAGTATAGAACAATAATTTATGTTAATATTTCATATTTCTATATCATTTAACAAATATACGAGTTGCATTATAAAACATTTCAAGTGTCGATTTTTCATTTCAAATGGGTTGGAAACTAAAGTGTATTTAATGTTTGATGAATTGGGCTTCATGAAGGTGAACTTAAATCTGGAAGGGTATAAGGATAATCTTTTCAAAATGGAATCACAAGTAGTTTAGGTATGATATGTCTCAAATATATAAAACAATAATTGGAAAATTGTCTTATTGGTAACTAAAAAAACTACAAGAGAAGATGAAATTTTAATTGAGGATGACCCTTTCACAATGATGAAACAATCATTTCGTAGTTGTCCAAATGTAGAAAATGTCTTGTACATCTGAGGGAACCATAAATAGTGGACTTGGATACTCGATAGAGGATCCAAATCTATTAAAACATTAAATAAAAAAGAGGGTGTTCAATGAGAAGGTTAATGTATTTTTAATATACTATCTCTAAATATAATGTGTTATCTACTGTATTTGTATAATATAAATTAAATTTTTAACTACTCTTGTATATAATAACATATGCACATAATGATATTACTAATACCATGTAAGAACACATGATTGATTCTAAAATGATACAACTATTATATAAAAAACAACATGTTGATGAAAAAAAAAGAATGGTGTAGCATCACTATGTTAAATGAAATTACCAAGGAAATAAGAAAGGGTATAAAATTTGAGTTTATATAGAATCAATGAGGACAACATGTAGACCCCAAAAATTCAATGTTTAATAGTTATGTTGGGATCATAATTATAATACATGTGCCCATTTATTTAGATATGTGTCACTATGGAATTCTTATAATGAAGGAAACCCATTGGGAAGATATTAAGATAATGTTATGATATACATTCTCTATTTTACCAAAATGTTATATAATAAAATTTAAATTTATTTTTCATTATACCTTATAGATTTATTTTGTTTTAGATGATTTTTATAAGATATATGTATTAATGGTTTTGGTAAAATCTCATAGAGGCCTTTGAAACTTCTTACAAAATATAATCTTATGGATGTTTAGGGGAAATTAAACCCCTACCCACTAGTTATATATGCACGCATTATAAAGCATGATAAAGGGAAATATTTCATTAGTCTTCATGATGATAAATCATTTTAGGTGAAATTTATTCAATAATATATTATTTTACATTATTTATTTTTTCTACTTTTATATATAATTCATAATTTCTAAAACAAAAAAGGAGTACTGAAAATAAACAACATCAAACAAAACCAATGTTCCCCTACTGTAAAGAATGGATGGAGTACACTTCAATTGAAAATAAAATGGGATGTATTTATAATATATAATATAATTTATATGTGATATAAAAAACATACTCTCATTTGTTAATATGTAGATTTATGAATCAAAATCCAAATCCTCTTTCATCCCACATAATGTTCTATGGATGGAGGTCTGTATGAATAAAGAGGGTAAACAATTTGATGATAGCACACAAGAATTATGTGAATCATATATAAGTATGACATAATAGTAATTCATTATGATTTGTTACAGTATTAAATAAATATATATATTTACGTTCATACACTTTTTATATGATTTAAACATAAGAATCAACATCAATTATACCTTAGGAAAAAAATTATGTAGCTTTGAAGTGGCTAGAATAATATAGTCACGTTAAAGGTATAGTTTTTGGAGTGACACCTCAACCATATTTAGAGAATAAAAATACACAACAATATATATATATGAGATGATGAACGGACTTCAATCACTAATGGATGATTTGAAATATATTATTATATATCCTGTTTTGGATGACCAATATAATTGAAAGGATCAAAGAAACCGGATAGTGGAATAAAGTTCAATACATGAAGAGTCAAATGACCCCATGAGAATTGATAAATTCATTACACTCAATCACTTAACTTATCTAAGGTGATCACTTTTTTCATTAATCTTTCTCCTACATAAGATTCAAACAACTTTTCATAACATTATATTACAAAAATTCTATTGAGTAAAATTGTATGTGATTTATTTCTATCGTCACCCATGCATTGTCTTTTTGCAAGGGGTATAATGTATAATACCACAAGAGACAAGATACACAATAAAAAATCCCAAAATATCACATGAGATTAGTGATTTAATAAGATCCCCATCGGAGTTCTGAGTTTTCGGTTCCTTTTGATGATGTGGATGTTGCTACGATATATAATGAAATTGGAATGTTCATAGAAAGTTTATCTAATATTTTAATGATACATGAGTTAATTCATTAACAATTATTCTCAAATGAAAAAACCATTACATTTTATAAAAAGGGTCTGAAATGAGGTACGGCATTATAAATAGATAAGAAAAAGGGGAAGAAAAAGGTCGGATAAAGGCAATCCAGTATATCAACCATGAAATCAAAAGAACCATTCAGGAGTACCTTCTCACTGTATGTTCCACTACTTCATATATTAAGATTACAAGTTTATATATACACAACATTCAATGATGGAAATATGTCCTATATTCAATATAAAAAACAAATATTTGGAGATTTCATTATAGACACAGTTGTTCTAGAGAGTATAAGAGAGACTATTAAGTTGGAATTGTTGGGAGTCTTGGCTGGGAATACATACATGAGGTATATTTCAATAATATTCTTATCCAATAAATGATATTCTATTTTCATTAGTGGTAATAACTATTCATATTTTCCATAGGCCTATATTTTTTTACTATATAATTGGAAAGCCTTATGGAAAATGATTTGGACTCATTAATCCCTATATAATTTCTAAGAATGATCATTCTTTGGTATTATAAGAAATTGAATGGAAAAAATATATACTTGGTGAGGTGATTCATAATAAAATAATAGATGAAACACTCTTCTTGTTTCCTATAATAAAGGGGTAAAACTATAAAATCTAATCATACAAAATATATCTTTCTTTTTTTCATTACATACTTGTTTTTGTTTTTCTAGGAAGCATTAGATGCTCGTCATAATAAATTTGGATACCCCAAATATTTAATTTTTGGATCCAATGAATTGATTTCCATCAAAACGACCACACATGACGTCTATTGTGAATTTTTAATTCACTACAATCAATATTTTATAGATAAAATTTGATTTATAAGTTTTATAGTAGTTTTTTAATGAGAATTTTTTTATGATAGGGAGATTTATAAATATAACATAAATAATGGTATTAGTTAAGGGACTGAATATAAAAATCCAATGGATTTATTCTAAGGGAAATAGATTAAGGTATCTATAGTAATATTTATATATTAAAAAAATTCAAAAAAAATAAATGTTTTGGTCAATGATTTTATATTGTCTGAATTAAAATAACAATAATGATTTTAGATATTATATTTTAAAATTTATGAAATATATCATATACCATCAAAATACTAGTATCCCTGAACATGAAATTTTGGAAGATAATTAAAATTTCAATAAAAATATATTTTCATCGTTTTTTATATATTTTATCAATACCACTAAGATATTAAAAAATATAGGTTCTCAAAAGAATTAATTTTTTTAGAGTTGAGTGGGATGAATACATGGGGTCATAATTTTTGTTGGAATCAAATTTAGGTGATTTCCTAATATGCTTGTGATTTTGTAAGGGCGATGCACTTAGAGATAAATTTGGGATATAGAAAATTAATATCATAATTATTTTATATTATTTTAGACCTGTTTCTCAATGATGAGTATAATATAGGGTTATGATCTAGGTATTTTCATAGAGCTAGTATCATGTCCAAATATTCTTGTTCTTGTGGGAGATTAGAATTCAAGGATATAACTGAGATAATGGTGATAGGGAAATGGTTCAAGGATACATCTACCCACAAAATTTTATGAAATATTAACAACTTCTAGGAAAGGCACTTACATGGTCATAGCCTCATCATTTTAATTTTGTATCTTGGATATAAAAGTTTCAATTAACTTTAAAATGCATGTTACACAGCTTAAATCAATAAAAAGTTATTGTATTATTCTTAAAATTTAATGCAATGATCCTTAATTCATTTGTGATGTGTAGGAATTTACTTCATGTCAATATGACACAATATGTATCTCTTATGACTCAATGTATGTGTTTTCAATAAAAAAAGTGTCATTTTAGTTTAAAATGAACATCACTAGTCAAAAATTAGAAAAAAAACTCACATTATTTTCAAACATTAGGATAATTATCCATAATTAATTTTTAAACTATATTAATTGATTGAATGTTAATATGAAATATTATTTGGTCGGTATTATTCTAAGTGCATGTTTTTATTATAAAATTTCCATTTTAATTTAAAACATATGTCACATAACCAACACTAATAAAATGTGATCATATTTTTTTTCAAAATTTTGGAAAATTATACATAATTTATTTTATAAGTTTATGAATCATATTCACATAAATATAATACATAATTTGTTAAAAATTACTTTAAGTTCATGTTTTCAATATAAAATTTCTATATTAGTTTCAAATGCACATCACATAGAGAAAACTCAGAAAGAGATCTCATAATATATTCAAACATTAGGAAAATCATCCATTAAATATTTGATACATGTATTAATTGATCATACATAAATCTGACACATGATGTGATCAGTATGACTAAAAGATTTTGATTTCAATATAAAAGTACAATTCTAGTTTAAAAGGAACATCTCTATCAAAAAATAAAAAAACGGGAAATAATAGTTTTCAAAATTTAAGACAACGATCCATAATTCATTTGTGAAATGTATAAATTGACCTGACATCCATCTAATATATGATGTGGTCAGTATTACTTGAAGTTCATTATTTCAATATAGAAGTTCCATTTTAGTTTAGAATGCATGTTCCATAGCCAAAACTAAGAAAACGAACTCGGATTATTTTCAAACATTAATAAAATGATCAATGATTCATTTTTAATGTGTAGGCATTTTCCGCACATCAATCCAACACACAATGGGGTCATTATGAATCTAAGTGTGTGTTTTCAATATTAAATTTTAATTTTAGTTTAAAATGTGTGTTATATATCCAAATTTAATCAAACGATATCATATTGTTTTAAAATTTTATTAGAATAAATCATAATTCATTTGTCATATCTGGAAATTGACTACACATCAATCTCACACACTATATGGCTAGTTTGATGTGAAGTATTGTTTTCAATATAAAAGTGTCATTTTTGTATAAAAAATATGTCACTAGACAAGAAAATATGAAACAAGATCATATTATTTTCATGATTTTGAATACAAATCTATAATTCATTTTTATTAGTATAATTTGACCGCACATCAATCTGAAAAATGATGCTGCCAGTATGACTAGAACTGCATGATTTCAATAAAATGTTTCAATTATTGATTAAAACATGCTTCACATAGACAAAAATAAAGAAAATAGCTCATATTTTTCAATATTTAGGAAAATTAACCATATTTAATTTTTGATTTTTTTGAATTAACCACATGTCAATTTGATATAGCATATGGTCGGTATAACTCAAAGTGTTAGTATTTTATATATAAGTGTCATTTAAGTTTGAAACATGAATCAAATAGAAAAAAAACAAGAAAATGATATCATATTGTTTTCAAACATTATTACAATGATCCATAATTCATTTGTGACATGTAGGAATTGTAGGTTCCGGGCGTAGTGGAAGCGCGTTGGTGGGTTTTCCCAACATTAATTTTAATGTTAAACAACGTTCAATCCAAGATCTGTCATGATATAAAACGCCGAATCTTCGGAATAGAATGAAGAACAAAAAGAAAAGAAGAGTCCCGGAACCCTTGAGGAGGATCATCATATGTTGATTATAATTAATTTAATTAATGCATAAGAATTACCTTGTTGGAATTCTTTCTTCGTTGATGTGTCTGGTCACGATTCGGTGATCCGTCGTTGCGTCGTAGAATCCAAGTGTAGAATTCCTCTAGAGGTGATCCACATGTGTGTCACGTATCTCCGTATATCACCGAAGAGATCTCCGGGTGCTAGCGCGGAAGAACCTTCGCTTGCGATGTCCGCCTTCGACCGCCTTGATCCGGTGGAGGATCTTGCTCTCGTAACTTGAGGGCGTTCTTGGTGGAAAGGGAATTCTCCCTTGTCTTGAGAGTATTTCCAAATCCGTTGTGCACAACAATGGCTCTCCAAAAAATGTTGGGGTTGCGAGGATATTTATAATCAGGTTTGAGGTTAATAGAGTTATGACAATAAATAAACGCGTTACGCGTTTTATTTATTTCATTAACTCTTATTGAAAACCCCCATGTCGAATTATTAATTCCTTGACACGCGTCCACGCTGATTATAATAAATATCATTTAATAAAACAATATTAAATCCTCAAAATCCCAATTGGAAAAACTACACGGCGTGTAATAATTAATACACGGCGTGTACTTGTTTTCCATAAAACTACACAACGTGTATATTTAATATACACGGCGTGTACTTTTATTTTCCATTTTTCTCCACCACATTTATTAGACCTTGAGTAATGACTATTTATTTCTTAAATAAATGTAACTGCATTACTCGCTAATAAATATATTATTTTATCCATAGTATATTCTCTTGAATAACTAGTGTCAAAATAAATGTGATCAGACATCCTTAAATAATTATTAAACCACAGTCGAGAATAATATTTATTTAACTTATTAAATTAATATTTAACTGAGATACATGGACACACTTAGTGTGTGACCCTCTAGGCCTCTTTCTCAGTGGCATTAGGATGAGCCTGCCTAAAGTCCAAGGTTAGCGTCTAGCAACACGCCAAGGCACCCATAGAGAAAGAAGTTAATGCCGCAATGATGTGTCACCTCCTATGAACGCTTACCGTGTAATATAATCCCTTTGTCTCGATATCTCCAATCAAGCGGGTTGCATGCTAGTGCCATCAACCCATGTGCTTGATTATTCTTTCTTTGACTTCCCGGAATTGAACTTTCCCATACCTTACCATGGCCATTGATTTATTTAGGCTATATCAATTCCATCAAAGGGCCTGAGATATCTACTTCCGTTATGGAACGGAAGGGACAAATCATTTCTCGCATTATCTATTAATGCGGTATTACTCGTGATGCACCCAACGTATCCTACCTCACTGTGAACAGTGTGTCGTCACAGTTTTCGTCAATACATCTAAGTGCGCGAGTTGTAATACCCATTAATAATAATCTTAAAGTATAAGGATCAATACACACATCCATAGATAGGAACATCCAATGACACTATGAAATGTGGATTTCCTACTGGCGGGTCTCGTTCTCATAATATCCTCCTGGATATTACCAAGGGCACACACCATGAGAAGGTGCCTCAAAGTTTTATGAGTCCTCACCCCTAATGACCTGTATTATTTGTGTCCCTCAAATAATATCATCCGGCCATAGAACATACATTCAAGAACAGTGTTATGGAACTTTCGGGTTCTCATCATAGCAGGGATCCTCTACGACCCTTTAATGCAACAGCTGTCCTTAGGACATTATCACATGACATGTCACGCAGAAGAACAATCAAGATGTGATAAGGCTTTTATTTAATGAATAAAGTACAAAGTAGTTGGTTCTAGACCACCAACTCCAACAGACTCCCACTTGGACTAGAGCCAACTGCTAACAACCTTTAACCCGCTATCTCTCACATGATATTCATGCTTCTGCTGAGATAGGCCTTTAGTCATGGGGTCCACCACGTTCTCTTCCGTGGACACTCTGCTCACTTCAACTTCACCCCTTTGATAGAAATCCCTCAATAGGTGATACTTCCGGAGTATGTGCTTTGTCCGTTGATGTGACCTTGGTTCTTTTGCAAGAGCCACCGCTACAGTATTATCACAATACAATGTAATGGGGTCTTTACTTCTAGGCACCACATCAAGCTTCTGGACAAGGTTCTAAATCCAAACGGCTTATTTGGATGCATCAGAAGCCGCTACATACTCGGACTCCGCTGTAGAATTGGCGACAACTGGCTGCTTTGAACTCTTCCAGCACACAGCTCCTCCATTGAGACAGAAAACATATCCAGATTGCGACTTTAGATCATTCTGATCTGTTTGAAAACCAGCATCAGCATACCCTCTGATGACAAGCTCCTCGTCTCCTCCATACACTAGGAACATATCCTTAGTTCTTCTCAAATACTTAAGGATAGTCTTAACAGCAGTCCAATGTTGTTCTCCTAGATCTTCTTGATATCTGCCTACCATGCTCAGTGCATAGGCAACATCAAGCCTGGTACATAACATGGCATATATGATGGATCCTATAGCCGAAGCGTATGGGATCTTGCTCATCCTATCTTTCTCCTGTTGTGTCTAGGGAAACATTTTCTTAGAAAGATGTAATCCATGTGACACTGGAACCAATCCCCTCTTGGATTTTTCCATACTAAATCTCTTTAGTATCTGGTCAATGTATGTACCCTGACTTAGTCCAAGCAGCCTCTTGGATCTATCACGAATGATCTTGATCCCTAGAATGTAGGCTGCTTCTCCTAAGTCCTTCATGGAGAAACACTTGTTCAACCAGTCCTTAACTGACTATAAGGCTGGTACGTCGTTTCCAATAAGCAATATGTCATCAACATATACCACTTGGATGACGACCGCATTCCCATTAAACTGCTTATAAACACATGGCTCACATTCGTTCTTAATGAAACCAAATTCCTTTATGGCTTCATCAAATCGAATTTTCCATGACCTGGATGCTTGCTTTAATCCATAAATGGATTTCTGCAACTTGAAAACCCGTTTGGCTTAACCTGGTGTCACAAACCCTTCTGGTTGTGTCATATAGACATCTTCCTGAAGGTTCCCGTTAAGGAATGTTGTTTTGACATCCATCTGCCAAATCTCGTAGTCATGGTAAGCTGCTATGGAAAGTATGATTCTTATGGATTTAAACATGGAAACTGGTGAGAAGGTTTCATCATAGTCAATTCCTTGACGTTGTCTGAATCCTTTAGACACTAGCCTTGCTTTATAGGTGCTAACTTGACCTTCCATGTCCAGCTTTCTTTTGAATACCCATTTGCATCCAACGGGATTTACATCAACTGGCTCATCGACCAGAACCCAAACTTGGTTCTGATACATGGAATCCATCTCAAAATTCATAGCTTCTATCCATCTTGCAGCTTTTGATCTTTCTACTGCTTCCTTTTAGGAGAGAGGTTCATCATTGTCCAACAATAATGATTCACCATCCTCGGTGACTAGGAAACCAAATCTCTCGGGTTCCCTTACCTCTCTTGAGCTCCTACGCAGTACTTGTGTTTCTGGAACTTCTTCCACGGGGACCTGTGGAACTTGTTCCTGTACCAACTCATGTGTATCTTGAGAATCAACTTCGTCGAAGTCAATCTTGCTCCCACTATCCTTCTTGAGGATGTGCTCCCTCTCAAGAAAGACGGCTTGTCTGGCGACAGTCACTTTCTTGTCTTGGGGGTTATATAGGTAATATCCTTTTGTTTCCTTGGGATATCCTATAAAGATACACTTCATGCCCCGGGGTGCTAGTTTGTTGCCTGAGAAGGCCTTAACAAATGCCTCGCATCCCCATACATGTGTTTGCGACAAAGTGGGTTTCCTTCCATTCCATAACTCGGATGGAATTCCATTTTCCGCCTTAGTTGGTACTCGGTTTAATGTGTATGTTGTAGTTTGTAATGCATATCCCCAAAAGGATAATGGAAGATCTGTATGACTCATCATCGACCTCACCATGTCCAACAAGGTGTGGTTCCTCCTTTCACTAACACCATTCCACTGTGGTGTATAAGGAGGAGTGAGCTAAGATAGAATCCCAGAATCCCGTAGAAGATCGATGAACTCTTGGTTTAGATATTCTCTACCTCGATCCGATCGAAGCTTCTTTATCTTCTTACCAAGTTGATTTTCTACTTCATTCTTGAATTCCTTAAATTTCTCTAAGGACTCTGACTTATACCTCATTAAGTAGACATAGCCATATCAACTCAAATCATCAGTAAAAGTAATAAAGTAAGAATATCCACCTCTAGCTTCTACTGGAAATGGTCCACACACATATGTGTGTACCAATCCTAGAATCTTTGTGGCCCTTTCACCTTGTCCACCAAAAGGAAGCTTGGTCATTTATCTTTGTAAACAAACGTGACATCTATCAAGTGTTTTTAGCTCAGTAGAGTCTAAATAGCCATCTTGGCAGAGCTTTGTCAGTCGCTTCTCGTTCACATGACCAAGGCGGTGATGCCATATCAGGGTGATGTATGAGTCATGTGAGTTTGTTCCGTTATCGATTGCCAACACTTGGTTTTCGTAATTTAATACATACAAACCATTATTCAAATGTGCCATACCATAACGTACATTGTTCTTATAAAATATACAACCCTTATTTCCAAACTTGAAAATAAATCCATCCATATCCAAACAAGATACAGAAATTATGTTCTTGGTAACACTAGGCACAAAATAACAGTTTTGTAAAACCAAAATCATGTCAGTTGGCAATGAGAGGTGATAGTCGCCAATAGCCAACGCAGCCAGCCTTGTGCCATTGGTAGCTCAAAGATCCACCTCTCCTATGGCGATCTTTCTAAATCTACTTGGTTCCTGCATTTGAATACATATGTGAGCCCCACAAGCTGTATCTAATACCCAATGTGTAGAAATAGAAAGATTGAACTTGATAACGAACACACCTTTAGCGTCCCCATGCTTCTGGGTGCAGTTCCTCTTCCAGTGGCCCTGCTTGCCACATGCAAAACACACTGCTTCCCATTCCTTTCCCTACCTCTAGATCTTCCCCTTCTTGGAGGGACGGTGCTCAGGGGCTTCAGACCGTTTATAAGTCTTTGGCCCCTTTTCCTTTTCCTTCCTTTTCTTGTTCACTATAAGGACCGTGGGTTTGTCACGCCCCATGTCCTTATCTACCTGGAGAATCAAGGTCAGAAGCTCCGATAGACTCTTCTCATTGCCTCTCATGTTATAGTTGACAATGAAGCTAGAGAAGGTCTTGGGAAATGATGATAGGATGATATCTGTACGCAACTCATCTAGGAATTTAATCCCTAAGATTTCCAAGCATTCAATGTAGCCAATAAGCTTGACCACATGAGGCCCAGCTGTTTCAGACTCTCCAATCTTCGTGGTAAACAAATCATTGGAGATCTCATACCTCTCTTGTCTCACCTTCTCTTGGTAGAGATCTTTAAGGTGATACATCATGTTATACGCATCCATGTTTTCATGTTGCTTTAAGAGCTCATTAGACATGGCTGATAGCATGAAACACTGGACATCTGTGGCATCATCCATGTGTTTCATGTAGAGAGATAATTCCTCATCACTAGCCTCTTTCCCAGGCGCAACTGGAATAGGCTCTTCCAGCACATATAATTTCCTTTCGTGGCGAAGGACGACGCGTAAACGCCTCTGCCACTCTTGGAAATTGGTGCCGGTGAGAAGGTTTTCTTTTTCGAGTATGGTGCGCAATGATATGTTTGAAGTCATTTTCTTTCCATTTCTACAATTTAATATGAGCAAAGGTTTAGTACTTTATTATAAAAAATAAGACAAATAAATAAATTATTACTTATTAGTCTCCCACTATTTTATCGAAATCCAATATCCCTCACCATTGACTTCGGAATATTCTATTGAGTGAATATTCTAGTGGAAAGGATCCATATTGCCCTTCGCATTACCCCAACTAGGGTTGGTCAAGCAACTTGAAGGGTTTTAGGTAGGAATTCCAAATTCCAACTTCATTAACTCGCAGTTCCTTGATCCGCTGAGTGGACTCCCCAATCCTGAAATCCTTTTTGGATTTCCTCAACCTTTGCCTCTTGGTCACACCAAGTCCTACTGTGGCAGTCAACCCTTGATGCGAACCAAGTCACGTCAACCCAAAACCTTGAATTATAATTCCCCGATAATTGAAAGCACCCCAACTAGGGTTGGTCAAGCACTTTGAACTATGGTTCGATTCTAACCAAGATTATGGAAGGCTATGCCGACTTAATATTTATTTTGAGTGATTTTATCCTTATACGTAAATTTCCATTTTATTATCTTTGATTAAATGCTTGTTAATATTAATTGGGATATACTTAAGTGATTAACCATGTCTAAGATAATATTTACGTATAAGCCAATTTTATTTTAGTTCCATCTTGCATGCTCGTTTAATTCATTAATTGTGTGATCGTGACAACACACCCACAATAAATAAACCATGCAACTGACAGAAATAAAATAAATGGTATGATCATGAGCTTTTCTATTGGTTAGTTTATCTAGCAGTTGATAAACTAACCCAAGACCTAGGGGAGAAACACCTTGAACCTTTCGGGTTCGTGTTTACAGCTTTCCACCTGTCCACCTTTGTATCTCTTTGGATTGGTTTCATCTTGGCTCTTGACTTGAGCCGCCTCCACTAGCTTGGGAGCTCCATCAATTACATATGCATTTATCTCACATGTAGGTGAGGGGAAAAAATGGGGTTTTACATAAAAGAATCCTTGGGCGCGCAAGCCCTACATATTAATGAGGATATGGCTCGCAGGCCAACAAATTTAATTTAAATAAATTAATTAAAAGAAACCATTCACATACAAAGGTCTCGGTCTAGCTCATGATCATCCATACATGCAACGATATTTACACATAAATAAAACTGGCATTCAATTATTTAATCGTTATCATTTAAGATAAATCACGCTCGAATCAATTAATTATCTTTAATTAATCAATCCTTTTATCTTAAATCCCTTTTCTGAATTTCCTTGAGATTCTCATCCATCATAATTTTAAACAAATAAATTCATTTAAAATTATCCTTGTACACAACTTATACCTTGGAGGCAACCCAGCGAATTCCCATTTATTACGCAGATGTTAAATTAAACACATATATATAAAACACCTATCACGTGTTGTGCCTCAGCTTTACGCCTGCACCATGGTACACGTCTCAAGGGTTTGTATAATATAATAATAAATTTTAATAAATCTGCGTAATTTGGGTGAGTACATGGCGTGTAGTTCCGACTACATGGCGTGTAATTTTTCTTCACCTTCCATCTGAAGTACACGTCCGGGGATAGGGCGTGTTAATGTACTTCGGAAATTTTCAGAGTACACGGCATGTACAGTGGGACACACGCCGTGTAGTTTCTGCGTTACACGGTTTCTAGCCGGGCAGGCTATGTACGGAGTACACGACCCAACCCTAACCCGAAGGGACTACACGCCGTGTTCATTGGACCACACGGCATGTATTCCGGAAACCGTGTGCCACCTATTTCTAGTCAACACACGGTGTCTTAAATTCTTAGAAAGAATCCAATACAAGGCCTGATTTGGTGGATCAGTCAATGCATTGAACCTAGACTACACGGTGTATACTTCTGAATACACGTCGTGTATTCTGGTGTTATACGGCCAGAAACATTTGGCTCCTCCGGATGAGTTTTTCTATTTTATTTTAATCAAAATTAAAAGAAAAAATCCATTTCTGGGAGGTGAACGAGAAACGAGAGAGGAGGAACAGATCTCGATATTCAGATTTCCAGAATGATTAAACATGAATTGAAATAACTAAATTATTAAATGCGTAAATCACCAACAAAAAACTAAATAATTATAACCAACGATATGACTCCCTTTGATACCACTTGTAGGTTTCGGTCGCAGCGGAAGCGTGTTGGTGGGTTTGCCCAACTTTAATTTTAACGTTAAACAATGTTCAATCTGAGATCTGTCACGATATAAAATGCCGAATCTTCGGAATAGAACGAAGAACGAAAAGAAAAGAAGAGTCATGGAACCCTTGAGGAGGATCATCATATGTTGATTATAGTTAATTTAATTAATGCATAAGAATTACCTTGTTGGAATTCTTTCTTCGTTGATGTGTCCGGTCACGATTCGGTGATCCGTCGTTGTGTCATAGAATCCAAGTGTAGGATTCCTCTAGAGGTGATCCACACGTGTGTCACATATCTCCGGATATCACCAAAGAGATCTCCGGGTGCTAGCGCGGAAGAACCTCCGCTTGCGATGTCTGCCTTCAACCACCTTGATCCGGTGGAGGATCTTGCTCTCGTAACTTGAGGGCGTTCTTGGTGGAAAGGGAATTCTCTCTCGGCTTGAGAGTATTTCCAAATCAGTTGTGCACAACAATGGCTCTCAAAAAAATGTTGGGGTTGCGAGGATATTTATAATCAGGTTTGAGGTTAATAGAGTTATGACAATAAATAAACGCGTTACGCGTTTTATTTATTTCATTAACTCTTATTGAAAACCCCCATGTCGAATTATTAATTCCTTGACATGCGCCCACGCTGATTCTAATAAATATCATTTAATAAAACAATATTAAATCCTCAAAATCCCAATTGGAAAAACTACACGGCATGTAATAATTAATACACGGCGTGTACTTGTTTTCCATAAAACTACACAACGTGTATATTTAATTTACACGGCGTGTACTTTTATTTTCCATTTTTCTCCACCACATTTATTAGACCTTGAGTAATGACTATTTATTTCTTAAATAAATGTAACTGCATTACTCACTAATAAATATATTATTTTATCCACAGTATATTCTCTCGAATAACTAGTGTCAAAATAAAGGCGATCAGACATCCTTAAATAATTATTAAACCACAGTCGGGAATAATATTTATTTAACTTGTTAAATTAATATTTAACTGAGATACATGGACACACTTAGTGTGTGACCCTCAAGGCCTCTTTCTCATTGGCATTAGGATGATCCTGCCTAAAGTCCAAGGTTAGCGTCTAGCAACACGCCAAGGCACCCATAGAGAAAGAAGTTAATGCCGCAATGACGTGTCACCTCCTACGAATGCTTACCGTGTAATATAATCCCTTTGTCTCGATATCTCCAATCAAGCGGGTTGCATGCTAGTTCCATCAACCCATGTGCTTGATTATTATTTCTTTGACTTCCCGGAATTGAACTTTCTCATACCTTACCATGGCCATGGATTTATTTAGGCTATATCAATTCCATCAAAGGGCCTGAGATATCTACTTCTGTTATGGAACGGAAGGGACAAATCCTTTCTCGCATTATCTATTAATGCGGTATTACTCGTGATGCACCCAACGTATCCTACCTCGCTGTGAACAGTGTTTCGTCACAGTTTTTGTCAATACATCTAAGTGCGCGAGTTTTAATACCCATTAATAATAATCTTAAAGTCTAAGGATCAATACACACGTCCGTAGATAGGAACATCCAATGACACTATGAAATGTGGATTTCCTACTGGCGGGTCTCGTTCTCATAATATCCTCCTGGATATTACCAAGGGCGCACACCATGAGAAGGTGCCTCAAAGTTTTATGATTCCTCACCCCTAATGACCTGTATTATTTGTGTCCCTCAAATAATATCATCCGGCCATAGAACATACATTCAAGAACAGTGTGATGGCACTTTCGGGTTCTCATCATAGCAGGGATCTGCTACTACCCTTTAATGCAACAGCTGTCCTTTGGACATTATCACATGACATGTCATGCAGAAGAACAATCAAGATGTGATAAGGCTTTTATTTAATGAATAACATACAAAGTAGTTGGTTCTAGACCACCAACTCCAACAGGAATCACACTCACATCAATCTGAAACACTACGTGACTGGTATGAATTGAAATGTGTTTTTTCATTTTGAAATTTACATTTTAGTTCAAAACACATATCACATGCTCAAATTTGATAAAACAGAATCAAAATGTTTTTATACATTTGAAAAAGAATCCATAAGTCATTTGTGGCATGTAATATATGACCATAGATCAATCTAACACATGATGCAGTGGGTATGAATTGAAGTGTGTATTTTCAATGTAGATATTCTATTTAACGTTTAAACATGCATCATATTGAAAAATCTAATAAAATGATCTTGTATTGTTTTAAAACCTTAGAAAAAATACATAATTCGTTTTTTACATATAGGAATTGACCTTTCATCAATTTGAATCATGATGCGGTCGGTATGCCTTGAAGTATGTATTTTCAATATAAAAATGTCATTTTCATTTAAAACATGTCACATAGAAAAAACTAAGAAAACAAGGTCTGATTGTTTTCAAAATTTAGGCAAATGATATATGAATAATTTTTGATGTGTTGGAATTGACAATAAATAAATATAATAGATGATGTGGCGAGTATTATTTGAAGTGTGTGTTTTCAATACAGAAGTGTCATTCAAGTTTAAAATGAACATTACATAGATAAAACCAAGTAAACAAGACTAAGTTACTTTTAACATTTAGTACAGTGATCCATAATTCATTTGTGTTATCTAGGAATTGACCAAACATCAATCCAACATATTATGTGATTAAGATGACTCGAATTGTGTGTTTTCATTATAAAAGTATCATTTTAGTGTAAAACATACATCATGTATCCAAAACTAATAAAATGAGCATGAATTGTTTTTAAAACATTAATAAAATAATCCATAATTCATTTAGGAGATGTATAAATTAACCCCACATCAATCTGACCCATGATGTGGTCGATATGACTCGAAGTGTGTGTATTCAATATAAAAGTGTCAATTTAGTTTAATACACGGATCACATAGGCAAACCCAAGAAAAGATCTCAAATTATTTTCAAATTTTATGAAAATGATACATAATTTATTTGTGATGTGTATAAATTAAATTTACATAAATCAAATTCACTATGTGGTTGGTATGACTTGAAGTTCCTGTTTCCTATATAAAATTATCATTTTAGTTTAAAACACATGATATAATAAAGAATTATCAAATAAGAATGTATTTTTTTCAAATTTAAAGAAAATGATCCCTATTTTATTTTTGATGTATTGAAATTGACTGTAAATCAATCTGATACACGATGCAACATGTATAACATGGAGTTTTCATTTTCAATATAAAAGTTCCATTTATTTTAAAACCTGCATTACATATCTAAAATTGTGAAAAGATATCATTTTATTTTCATAATATTTTACAAAGTTCCAAAATTTATCTATAGAATATAGTAAATGAATGCATGTCAATCTAGAAAATGATGTATCTATTATGAATCAAAGTATGTGTTTTGAATATAAAAGTATCATTTAGGTTTAAAACATGCATCACTATCCGAAAATGATAAAATACTCTTGGATTGTTTTCAAGCATTCGATCAATGATCTATAATTCATTTATGACATGTAGGAATCAACCACACATCCATCCAATACACAATGTGGTCGATATTTCTCAAAGTGTATGTTTTCAATATAAAAGTGTCATTTAATTTGAAATGTGTGCCTTATAGCCAAAAACTAAGAAAATTACCATGGATGGTTATTAAACTAAAGGATAATGGAAAATAATTCATTTTTGACATGTATGAATCAACTAAACACAAACCTAAGACATAATTTTGTCAGTATATCTCAAAGTGTGTGTTTTCAATATAAAAGTGTCATTTTAGTTAAAAATGAATATCACATATCCAAAACTGAGATAATGTGTTCAGATCATTTTCAAAATTTATGAAAATGATCCATGATTCACTAGATCCTTGTTCAAGAAATCTATAAGCATATCGAGATTCCCATGTAAGGTGTGAGTGGAAGACCTTGTAGGATACCACTAACAAACCTTAATGTAAGTGCATATGATATATTGGTGCATGAAATTAATGTAAAAAAGAAAATAGATTATAATTGGTACATCAAAAAAGAACAACATATAAGTTGGGTCCTTAGATATAATTTCAACATCCATCAACTCCATGTCAGAAGGTATTTCAAATTTCCATCGGACACATCCCCCTCAATGGGACAGTCCGAAAACATGTATGACACATCCCCCGTAGTGGGATGGCTCAAATACATGTCGAAAAAATATCTAACATATCTTCCTCAGGGAATAGTCCATAAGGATCGACCTATATGCTAAAAATCATAAGACAGTGGAACATCACATGAAATATATAGATATAATATGACATGTCAAAATCATGTCATGTAAATCAAGATACATAACCATCGAAAACCCAAAAGTGAGCAACATTAAGAAATAGGTCTCATGGGGAAACACATGCACACCTCATCTAATCAAACATCAAGAACAGGTCTCTCAAGGTACAAAAACACACACCAAAAACTCATTCCATGGACATGTATAAATACGAGATACTGATAAGGACCACCTACCTAAGTTGAAACAAAATTTTGACGACAAGGACTGATATTCGATATGAATTTCCCCACACTGAAACCTAGATCCATTCCCAAAATTATAATAATTAAATAAACTAGTATCAAGGGTAATGATAATCTACCCTCAAAAGGTTGTAAAAGGTCAGACACATCCAAGGATATTTGTTTCCAACAATAGTTTAGGCCCTACGATGTGAAGATTCCAATACATTGGATCTACGAGCCGATTATTACATAGATCAAAAATTCCATTATTATATAGAAATGAAATCCACATATATGAAAATGAAATGTTGGATATATTAATTTTTTCAACCCAAAGAAAGGATATTCATAGATCATATACCCCAAGCCCTGATGATTGACACCCTTGGATCAATTGGATTCAAGCTTGGGAGGGAATGAAATTTGCATGGAAGGTCTATAGAGTCTCCAAATTTAGGATGGATTTTATTAGGATGAAGAATAATACAAAATGGGGGTTTAATGGACACTTAAAGTGATTTTAAAATAATTAATTCATGTGCACACGGTTTGGCTGCATGGTTCTCCAAAATGTATGCCAACTGTGTGAGGCTTACTACCTCTCCTATGCAACTTGGATGGTTTAGCCACATTGTTTGTAAAACTATGTGCCAACTATTCATTTGGCCACTAGATCATGTATCATGGGTTGTAATGTGAGTATATATGGATCAACAAAATGTTCACATTAATAGTGTACCACCCCTTGATCCTCTACCACTAATCATGGGTTTTCCTCTAGGATCAACACAGTTTGGAAAAACTTTGCTGGAACTGTACACCTTTTGAGAGGTCACCAAAACACTCCAAACAACCTAGAAAACCTCAGATCAGCCCATACAACTACTAGTTCAACAAAATAAGATTAAAGGCTAGAATTAACTTATAATGCACCTGAAAAAGCAGAGACTAACCCAATATTATATTATATTATATTATATTATATTATATTATATTATATTATATTATATTATATTATATTATATTATATTATATTATATTATATTATATTATATTATATTATATTATATTATATTATATTATATTATATTATATTATATTATATTATATTATATTATATTATATTATATTATATTATATTATATTATATTATATTATATTATATTATATTATATTATATTATATTATATTATGTTGTATTATATTATATTATATTTTATTTTATTTTATTTTATTTTATTTTATTTTATTTTATTTTATTTTATTTTATTTTATTTTATTTTATTTTATTTTATTATATGATATTATATTATATTATATTATATTATATTATATTATATTATATTATATAAAATTATATTATATTCTATTATATTCTATTCTATTATATTCTATTCTATTGTATTCTATTGTATTCTATTATATTCTATTGTATTCTATTCTATTCTATTCTATTGTATTGTATTGCATTGGATTGCATTGCATTGCATTACATTGCATTGCATTGCAATGCAATGCGGATTGTATTGTATTGTATTGTATTGTATTGTATTGTATTGTATTGTATTGTATTGTATTGTATTGTATTGTATTGTATTGTATTGTATTGTATTGTATTGTATTGTATTGTATTGTATTGTATTGTATTGTATTGTATTGTATTGTATTGTATTGTATTGTATTGTATTGTATTGTATTGTATTGTATTGTATTGTATTGTATTGTATTGTATTGTATTGTATTGTATTGTATTGTATTGTATTGTATTGTATTGTATTGTATTGTATTGTATTGTATTGTATTGTATTGTATTGTATTGTATTGTATTGTATTGTATTGTATTGTATTGTATTGTATTGTATTGTATTGTATTGTATTGTATTGTATTGTATTGTATTGTATTGTATTGTATTGTATTGTATTGTATTGTATTGTATTGTATTGTATTGTATTGTATTGTATTGTATTGTATTGTATTGTATTGTATTGTATTGTATTGTATTGTATTGTATTGTATTGTATTGTATTGTATTGTATTGTATTGTATTGTATTGTATTGTGTTGTATTGTGTTGTATTGTATTGTATTGTATTGTATTGTATTGTATTGTATTGTATTATATTATATTGTATTGTATTGTATTGTATTGTATTGTATTGTATTGTGTTCTATTATGTTATATTATATTATATAAAATATATAACATTATATTATATTATATTATATAAAATATATAACATTATATTATATTATATTATATTATATTATATTATATTATATTATATTATATTATATTATATTATATTATATTATATTATATTATATTATATTATATTATATTATATTATATTATATTATATTATATTATATTATATTATATTATATTATATTATATTATATTATATTATATTATATTATATTATATTATGTTATGTTATGTTATGTTATGTTGTGTTGTGTTATGTTAAATTACTGAATGAAATTTTGAATGAAAGTGTTCTCATGGGATTTTAGACACATCTTCGGGTGATTATGATACTTGAGGAGATTCTAGTGGGATCTATGATCCTGAATATAAAAATAGAATGACTTTTATCAATTAGTGATTTAATATGATACAAGTATTTGTTAATGTTATTCATGATAGTGAGCTATGATAAACCTTTATTGAGTCTAATGATTCGAGATATAAGTCTTGAAAATTTTAATATGGTTAATGTGATTTTGAATGGGAATTGATGTTGTGTTAATTTTACTCTTATCATGATAATGATGTCGACATCTTATGGAAATGATTGGGAATAGACATTTTAATTTGTTAAAATTTATCATATTGGTGTTATGTGATTATTTAAAAATTTAGTTTTACAGTGGAAATGAACTTTATTTGTGTGATACAATGAGACTATGAACCTTAAGATATTTTTTATTTCTCATTTTTCTTTTAATATGGTAGTGAAGTCGAAATGTTGTACTATGAGAGATGTGGGATTATATAATGTTACATCATGTAATCATGATATTATGATCAACTTATATATGAAACTAACTCATTATGTCATTTAACAATGTTTTGGACTAAGAAATATTTTCCTAGAAAGTTATATTCTTGAAGAAATTCATTATGAAGATGATGTAGAATACAGGAAATAATGACATGTAGATGGTTATCCCTATAAGTGTATTCCTTTGTGGGGAGTAGTATTATAATGGGATTTTTTTTATCCTCTTTCGATAATTAATGTTTATCCTTATCTAGTGACCTATGTATGATCCTGTGTTTTTAACTGGATGAAAATTCCAATAGAATTTGAAATTTTCGTTTGGTGGATGGGATAAATTCCAATTTCTTCTTACGAATGGAATTTTGTGATTCAGAAAACTTATATGAATTTTTGTGGACATGTTTTAAGGATCAGGAGATATCTCAGGTGATCAGATGAGTTTTGGAAGTTCTAGATGCTACAAAATCAATTTCGGGAGAATAATTCAAGGGCACTTAGTTTGTTGAAACCATGGCACCCACCAAGGGAAATCGTGCAGCCTGGTGTAGGAATGCAGAGAGTTTCACTTGATTTGTTTCATCATGAACCCCAAGAAACATGGACCAATGAAGATTATTTAGTAATTTTAATATGATACCCACATTGATTGGGCATGGTTTAACAAACCATGAACCTAACTATTTGGGGTGTGCGGGTTGGATTGTGCTATGTGCACAACTTACACACAGTTTTTCTAACTTTGATCGTAACCCATTAAGGTTGTGGCTTCATGATAAATTAATATGCATTATTAGAAAAAAAATTCCAAACTGTGTGGTCTAAACATTCATCTATTAAAAATGGAAAAATTTACCATTTTCCCCTCCATCCTTAAATTGGGTTTTACCCATTTTTAATACTATTTCTCCCAGTATCCCTCCATGTTCACTCCCTTATTCCTCTTTCTTCACATGGTATATCTCCCTAATTCTTGGTTAGAATTGAGAATTGTTCAATATATTGGTAATCCCACATTAATTCTATGGCTCCCCATGCCTCATTGTTTCACTTATCCCTTTTGGCGCAATCACTAGGTGATATTTATTTCCCTATCTTAAGAGTGTTGAATGATTCTCCTAATTTACCCCATTCTTGGCTAAATCAATGATAGATATTGGTCGAATGAAGTACCCTAAACATGAGGTTGGTGGTATAGTTACTTTTCCCTAATGTCATGCTCGTTTATAAAATACGCTATTATGACGAACATTGAACTTTCCACACATTCCTCCTAAATTATTAAATTTTATAATTTAAATTGTTTATAAAACAACCTGTATGCACCTAGATAACACTTACATGAATTGAGGTCAAAATCTTCAACCTCAACCACCACTTAAGTCAAGTCTGATTTCTTTCATTTTTTCCATCCATGGATAGTGATTCACCCATGCTTTGGGTGTGTTCTTAAATGAATTGGAACATTTATAAATGCTTTAATGAATTAATATGCCTTTGGTGAACCCCATGGTCCCTGATAATATGTGTCATGATTAACAATTATGAGGGACTTAACTTGTAGAATTATTTTAGTTGATTAAAATGTAATGAAAACAATGTCCCTATTTTATAATAAAACCACCTATAAGGTGTGTTGTCTTATTAAATAAAAGGTAAAATCAAGTGTAAGTGTTTGAAATTATAAGTGGCATGGACCTTACAATTTCCTTATATATTATGCCTAAATGAAAGTACATAAATGATATAATGGAATTGTGGTATGGAATGATTATTGTTATGAATATCTTTATTACTTATATCTAAATTGATTTGAATGATCATGGTTATTCTTACCAGCGTATGGATATATATATATCATGGCCCATGCTTTGTTTTTAAATTCTCATGCCTATTCATATTATTAATTTTGATATTTGTTCATGGTGTCCCTTATTTTCATACTTGAGCATGAAATTCCTTATTGTGACACTCAATTTTGGATTCCCTTAATGTGATTCTCATGTATGGTGTCCCTTAGTGTGATACTTAGGCATAGAATCCCTTATTTTGATACTCGGGCATGGTGGCCCTCATTATACTCTATGAGAATATCTTGACTATGCAAGAATTCATGAGTCTCACTTCATGTTCTATCTAGAACTACCTATCCATATATATTACTATAAATGTTATCATATATATATTAAATATATTTTTATAAATAAATATTTACCTACTTTTATATATACATGCTTATATATATATATAGTAACACAACATCAAAAATATTATGGATTAGGCCAAAGTAGGTGCAGTTGGCCCAGTGTCATTGTGGAACCCCATCCAACATGTTTATATTTATTTTTTTGAATGAATTACTTTTCTATTATACCTAAAAACTACTTACTTTATATTTAGGAACTTCATTATTCATTAGGCTCTATTGGTGGTGGCCTTTTGAGTATATCTTTCACCCTGTTTGGGTTGTCGTTTCGTACCCAAACAGACTATTTGATCGAAGGTTAGGATCTTGGATTATTCTTGATAGTTTCTACTATTATATGCTTGGACGGAGTAAAAGAGTATAGGGTCAATATGGTGATCAAAATTCTATTTGAGATAACTTCATAGTCTTTTATTTATTCATTTATCTCTTCTACTATATTTTTTACTACTTATAAGTTTTAGTATGTTCATGAAAAATTATTTATTCATTTCTTTTTTATTGTCAATTACTATATTCTACATCCTTAATTAATTATTTCTTTTTCTATATATTTTATTGATCCACAGGGTTTGGTCTCCCCAATATAACACTTTTAGACTCTAACTATTATTTCGAAGCATCAGGTTTATAGGGAGGTGATGTTGTGGCCTAATGGAAAACTGGTTCAGGGCACCATTTTAGTGGGTCCTAGGACAAGACATTAAAAGTGGTATTAGAGCTTGTTTTCCTTTTTTATTATTGCTTTTGGATGGTATACATGAGTCTTGGAATGTGTAGAAACTTATAAAATATCTCTTTTATAGGTCCGGCCAACCCTCGCATGAGGGAATGATCAAGTTTCCATAGATGGAATTATTTATATTGTTACTATTATAGTCTATTATTATTTCACCTTGGGTGATTGTCATACATTAACTTGTCATTAATTTATGGATTTATGATATTTACCTCATGGACTTATATGGAATGAGGAAATGAGTGTTCATGCCTCATTATAAGCACATGTATATTCAGATTCCATGCATATTTCATTACATGTAGGTTTCATTTCTTGACTACCTGATACTTGTTTGATGCTACTTATTGGATCCTTCCTACATAATATATTTTTATTATTTCATATTTATGTGCTTTTATTCTTTTCTAATGTGATTTCATGACTTATTATAGTTATGATATATGATTAGTTATAAAATTGTCTACATCGGCCTAAATTATTTTCCCCCATATTTGTCTGATGGTGGAACCTTAGTTAAACAATCATGACATGATTGAGCCATGGACCGTAGATTAAATGGGATAAAACATTATTTGTTGCGATTAAATGGGTTCCAATAAAAACATTTACGTGTATGGTCCTTTATAGTATGGGAAGGGTAAACCATATAATCAAACTATCATATATGATGAATTGGAATTATTAAAAAAAGTTTCTTTTTTGAAGGCTAATATCAATGCTACTTGGGAATGCAGACCCATATGATTATATCCCTAATTGCATAGTTGGAACCAAGTAGGTTAGTAAATGAATTTTTCATACAATAAAAATTCATTATGTGTGTGTTATATTTTAAAATTTAATGGTTGTAATTGGGATTCATTTCAAACCGGATTCCAGTTTTAATTCATAGAGTGTTATCTCCATAAACTGGGAATGGATACCCATATAACTGAACCCATGGTAGATTGAAATGACCCTTATAGGTCACCTTATTCATCATATTCCTTACTGTGTAACCCTATGGGGAAATGTTTATGCTAATGGGATGGTGATTTAGGGTGTCCACAGCCGCCTATATGGTGTTACATATAAATGTATATTGGCATATTACTTAAATGATCCCCTTTAATTAATAAAGACCAATTATCTACTTTTGAGATTAACGTGAATAATGATTTTTTTAATTAAATTTCAAATTACAACATAAAGGGTGTTTTCTGATATATATTGGACTTGAAATTTTATTTAACTAATCCAATTGTGATAATTTCATGGATAAATAAATATCGATTAAATTTTTGAAAGGAATTTAAAATATGTATTTTTACGTTTCATGGAATTAACTGAATAAAATTCTTAGTATTGTTTCGTTTAAAATTAATAATTATTTCCCCTTATATGTGAGATACTTCAAATCACATAATAAATGATAATAATTTAAATTACTAAAAATAAACATTTATTTTTATTATATCAGTAACCCTCATCTAACGGTTAGCTTTAGTTTTACCTTGAGAGATTATTGAAGTGGGAATGTGAACATTATCCTTAAATCTCTGTTGGATTCTAATTTTCCTCTTCTCAAATATAATGGATAGGTGGTAGAGAGTAATGATCTTTTTAATGTGACCATTGTATTAATGGTTGATACCCAATATAAAAAATAGGAATTAGACTATTGAGATAGATCCCTTGGAAATGGGAAACTGGTATGGTTTTGAGCCATGATATTAAGCATAGTGGGTGTAGTCTATTTGATGCAACTGAGATGGGTATGAATCTTGGTTAATGAAATGACACCCCTGTGTTGATGAGTAGTTTTATGGTGATTTTAACCCCTTCGAGGTATTATTGTATATATATACTTGATGATTTTTATCTCTAAATCATTTACATTAGAAATATAACTGTTTAGCAAGCACTAACCTATTTTAATTATTGGTCGTGATCTAGTCCTAGTAGCTTGATGCTTGGAAGGTGATGCCATTATGCTTATGTTTACATGTTTAAACCCTCATAGGTAAATTATTCCTTTACCTATATAGTTTTACCACCTTTAAGAAAAGTTATAGGTGCATTTTATGTTGTCTTATACGTTACCCAAGGTGGGGTGTGGTTCTCATTCTAGAAACCTTAGGTCTAGGTGGACGAAAATAGATGCCCTCACTTTTGAATCAAAACCTAGTAGGTTATCATTAGATTTGGGTTAGGGAGACCTACAAGAGAGGTTTTCATAGTGTTTACATTACCCTTAAAATAAATTATCTTGGTTTTACATTTGTTTTTATAATGATGTGTTGCATGTGATCGATTCTTCGATTCCATCATGGTAATAATTTTTCATTTTCCAAACCACGATGAGTGTTTCTTTATCAAAACTATCTTCAATGGGTAGGACTATTCAGGTTCCAAACTCGGTTGACCAATGGTTGCATGGTAGGGACATACATATCTGAATCAACATTTTGAATTGGGTATTTGTTTATTGAACTTGTAATATGTGAGGTCAATGATCATTAGGAGGGGTTCCATGGGAATTTCCATCTTAATACGACTGACATGCCTTATAGCACAATTAGCTTAGCCTTGTTTATGAACATCCCAAAGAGGTGTGAGATGGGTCTTAAACTGGGTGGTATGTGATATTATACCCACTACAAATGATAAGTTAGTTTTCACTATTAGGACATGGTAACTGTTTAAAAATAGAACATCAGTGAATGGTCATGTGTGATCCAAGGACTAGTGGTTTCAAAGTAGTGACACTCATAAGCATGGTTACTTGAGGCTTTGGGTGAATTAATGAAATTTCTTAGTGATGAGGGATAATTTGTAAATGAATTAGGCTCTAAGAGATAGTTGACCCATAGATAGATATGGAAATGCATTTTCAGAGATACATGGTGTTAGAAGTTGATTAAAGACATTTGTATCATGTTTTTATGAATCTTGGATTAGGAGAGAGGGTAATATTCCTAAAAATGAAATATTAGTGTGTTCATTTTTAGTGATTATTATTCCAAATATCTTGAAATTTTCCTGAGTATGTTGAGAGAGAATCATCTATATATTGTGATGACCATATAAATTCTATTCCTGGTATGAAGAAAGGACTGCTTGGGATTTGTGATCAAGAAGAATTTTAAAAGTAACCCATATGGTTCGTAGTAAACCATTGGTCATGTAAAGGTGTTGAACCTCATTGTACCTTGTAGCTCAATGTACACAATTGAAACTATTACCAGGAAGGTGGAATGAGTGACGTGTGACAATTTGGTTAGTGCTCTAGAGTGAGTAGATCCTTATACATGCTAGTAATTATGTTTGATTGTATGGGGCACAAGATGTGGTAATCAGTTTTATCATCTCATTGGTATAAAGACCAGGATTCTCCAAAGGTGGGGAGTGGGAAATTAGTATTTAGTGGGTAAAACTTATGTGAGAAAGGTTGTGAGAACTTATGGCCAATCATCATATAGTCATTTTGGATCTTGTACGTCATTTAATAGATGAAATAATTTATATCTATAATCCTTGGTAAATTCCAATTATGAGTTTTGGTGAAATCTATATGTGGACAGTAAGCCTGAGGTGGCTCATGATGATCCATGGATGGTCGATCGGGATAGTTTTGATAATGGTGTTATAGCATGATGAAGATTTATTTTGGAATATGGTTCATGCAAGAGACATCATTAGAAGTTGGGTATAGTATTTTGTGAGAATTATCATAATAATATTCATATTTTTTTTCAAGATATGGTTTTGGTGATATATCATCTATTTATTTAATCATTTTCAAATGTGGTCAATCAGAAGAGGTTATAATTGAGTTTCCCTAAAGGATTTAACTTTTTTGGTAATAAACTATGTTTAAAATTCCATTGGAGTGAGATGGGGTATATTTTAAAGGTCAGTCGTGTCCTTTCAAGGAAAGGAAAACATGAATAGTTTAACCATGGGTGATTGGAGTTTGATCATTTTGATAAAATCGAGAGCCAAAGGTAGTTTCATCATGTGTAACTTGATAACCATTATAGGAGTGTCACCAGTACAGTAAGGGAATTCTAAAATTGAAAATTACAATAGTGGGTGAACCTTGATTCATAATTGGACTTTGTAATTATAGAACATATGGGAGAAGAAATATTGGCTGGATTGTGAAAAAGGACAATGATGTGATCATTTATCAGGATAGATGGACTTGGGTAATATCTGTCTTATTGTTTCTTCAATGGTCATGAACATTGGCTCGGGCTTTAACAGCTTAAGTATAGTATGTTTAAAGTGACCCTTATAGATTTTTTGGGTATTTAATAAGGCAAAATGACCATTATATTGGTGAATTATTGACCCAAGTAGGTCATATGATGTTTCCAATATTTCCCAAATACTTCTTGGGTATGAGAAGTTCTAAGGTAGAGAGATTGTAAGATCTTGTGTTTTAAACCATATGGAAATCCAAAGAGAATTGGAACATTTCATTTGGTAGATGGTACAAATTGTAATTCTAGTATTTGAATACAAATTTTGAAGTTATAAAACATAAAAATGTTTTTAATGAAGTTTAAGGCTCGAGAGGTGTCTTGTGTGATCAGATGAGTTTCAGAAGCATCGGTCTCTGAAAACATAGTTTTAGGAGAAGAAAATAGGGTTGCCTAGTTTTGAAATTGCATGTCCCAATAGAAGTAATAATGAAGCATATTGAATGGGTGTAGAGGGTGTCGCATGGTTTTTTTAACTAGAAACCTAGGTCACACGACCATGGTAAAGTTCTGTAAAAAATTTAGAGGTGAACCTCATGACTTGTGCGTGGTTTTCCAAAATAGGTCCATAATCGTACATGGTGAGGGTGTTGGTAGTACCAAGAGAATGGCTTATAAATAGTTTTTCTAACCATGAACCAAGCCAATTCTAGTTTTAGATCCTTCATATAGTGAACTACATGTTTGGAACACATTTTTCCTACCTGTGTGGCATAACTGTGTACCCATTAAAAAGGGAAACATTAACATTTTTCCCATATACCCTTAAATGGGGTTTTACACCATTTCAACATTTATTTCATCTTGTAGCCCACCATTCACACTCCCTCCCTCCTCCCTATTCTTATGATGTAACTCCCTTAATCATGGTCGGAATCAAGCATCATTCATTAAATTATTCATCCGTCAGTAAGTCCATGGCTCCTTATGCCTCTTTTATTAGTTTATGTTCTCACTTTCGATGTGATCATTATGCGAGTTATTTTCACTATTTTTTAGGAATTTTAAAATTTATCTTATTTCTCTCATTCCAGACCGAATAAAATCCTGAGATTGGTCAAGTGAAGTGTTCTAAGCATGAGGTAGGTGGTCTAGTTTCTTTTCTTTAACATCTTTCTTCTTTATAAAATATTTCATTGTTACACACACCAAACCTTCCCAAAATTTCTCCTTAATTATGAAATTACTTAATTTTAATTGTATAGACCATAACCATAATTCCCTTATATACCCTTTACATGGTTAGAAGTTGACGACCTCACCATTAACCACCTCTTGAGGTGAGTTTGATTATAGTCCTTAGTTAGTGATTAAAACACCCATTGAGTTTGTTTATAAATGACTTAGCACATTTTTAAATTTCTTAAAAGAGATTATAAGTCTTGGATGAGCCTTATGGTCCTCTATCACATGTGGGATGCCTGAAAATTATGAAGGACTAAGCTTGAATAATTATTTTTAATGATTAAAATGGTATGATAACCACATCCCTTTTTTATAGTAAAACCACCTATGATGTGCACTCTATTCTTAAATAAAATGGTAAATTAAGTGGAAATGTCTAAAATTATATATTTCAAGGACCTTCCCATTTAATTCTAAATTACTTATAACTAAAATAACCAAAATGGGATAATTGAATTTTGGTATTGAATACATATAAGCATGACCTTCTTTATTACTTATATCTAAATTGAATTGAATGATCACGATGTGACATGCCTTTTCATGGATATATATAAATATATGTATATGTATATATATCATGGTATATGATTAATTATTAAATTCACAGGCCTACTCATATCATGAATTAAAATATTCTTGCACGACATCCATTAATTTGATCATCGGAAATGGAATTATTTGATGTGATACTAAGGCATGGCCTCCCTTTTGTGATACATGGGTATGGGGTCCATTAGTGTGATACTCGAGCATTAAATCCCTTATTGTGATAATCATGTATGAAATCCCTCATTATACTCTATGTAACTCTTGTGACTATTCAAGGATGCCTGATTTACGCCACGGGTCTTGGATAGCACTACATATCTATATATATGTCTATATACATTAATATGTATATCGTGTAAATATATACATACATATTTATCTACTTATATATATATATATATGAATTATTATAGAGTTATAGTGACATATGATCAGATATATTCTATCTTATGTTGAAGCAGGTTTGGTTGGATAGGTGTCATTGAGGAACCTAATCAGACTTGTTTACATTTTTAGTACACCACATTATTATTATACATGTACGATGATTATTATATATTCACAAACTCGATTATGAATTAGAAACCATTGGTTGTGGTCTACCGAGTATATCTCACACCTTGTTTGGGACACTATTTGGTACCTAGACATACTGTTCTATTGTAGGTTAGGATCTTGGATTGTGTTTTCTTGTTATTACCCTTATGGGGTAGGAAGGAGTAGATGATCATAAGACTAATCCAGTGTTTGTGATGTGATTGGAGATAAATGTGGAGTATTTTATTTATACATTTATCACTTCTAATATATTTTTTAATTCTTATACAGTGTATCATGTTCATGAATCAATATCTATTCATTTGTTATCGATTTTTAATTACTAAATTTCACTACCTTCATTTATGATTACTTCCACTATATCTATTATTGATCCACGTGGTATAGCCTCCCCACTATACAAAATTTGGACCCTCACTACTATTGGTAGCCTCTATCATATGAGGATGCGCACTTGAGGCCCAATGGTCAATTATCAAAGGGCACTATTTTAGTGGCTCTCGGGCCAGGATGTTACACCCTAACTAGAAGGAGTGACTTGACATTGTGGTAGATGATGGTTTGGTTGATTATTATAGTTTTTTTTAAATGATGGGTCATGTTGATTCTCAACATTTTGTATGGTATTATTTGATATAATTCTTTATTATTCTATGATGTTGTTTCTTTGATGGAAGTACCATTCTATGCACAAAAACCACCCGAGGGTTATTTTCTCATGTGTGTAGCCCAACATCTATTCAATGTGTATAATGACTCGGTGTCTATTTTATAGAGACCTCTCTGACCAGACTCTTGGGATATATAGATTGATAATATGATGGATTAGTTTTCGATATGGATGTGGATGTGGCATGTTTATGATTGTGAGTCATGGTAGGATGTTAGATGTTATCGTTCTAGATATTAGCTGGTGGGAGTTTCTTTGAATGTTCCCTTATATATTTTGATAAAATGTGTTATATTATACATGCATTTTTGTCTAGGAGTCAATTATTGTCAAGATATTGAAAATAGATTACTCTGATGAGTTATACTTTTGAATAATGAAGTGTATACTACTGAAATTGGATATACATGTGGGAAAATCATTTATAGATTTTCATATGATATATTTTATAGCTATTTTTTCATAGATTTAGTTGGGTGGTTTTTTATAGTAATTTTATGATTATATAAATTTTGATTTCATTTTTTGACTATTATTCATGCACAGTATTTTCTTAGTAATTCATTATTTAGGGATGACCTACTAATTTTAGAGTTAAAATCACACCTACTTTTGAATACATTATTATAGGACCATGTTAGTTTAAGTTTCATTTCATTCTAGCTCTACGATCAAGGTTTATAGATGGATATTTTTTGGGTTTTTATCAAATAAAATTGAGGCATATAGGTTATTTTTGTACTTTATGCATGTTTGGGGTTTTCATGTATTTTCTCAAAAATATTTATATTATAGTTATTATATTACATGACACTCATGAATCATACATTGTTTAGGTAACATCCCCGCCATGATTACCACTAAATCGGTAGCAGGACTGGTGGGTCACATGGACTCAAGAGCATCTCCACATATGCCAAAGGTTGCAGATTTGTAGCGAGGGTTTTAAGAGGTGATAATGGAGAGACTATACCCACTTATCAGAGATTTACAGGGGTATTATCAAATAATAATCAACAGAATATTGGAAGTAGTAATAAATAATTGATAGACTAGATAGCACCAGAAGAATATAATAATAAACAGAATAAAAATTGGGCAATGACAACTCGATATAATGATGCAAGAAATTTCAGATGTTATGATAATGAAAAAAATAGTATAATGTAACCAGAGAAATAAAACCCATCAGTCAACTCCTTGATCATCCTAATCATGATCCCTACCCTATGATCTCAAGATCACATGTACACAGGACCACACAAGAAATGAATCTGAAGACCTGTGAGAAAAAATATCTACTTGGGTGCCAAACATCACACCAGTAGGGTGTGAGATATAAATCTTAGTAGTCTGGAACCCATAGTTTCTAGTCCAAACCATCTCATGTAATAAAAAAACAAATAGTGTTCCAATATGTATCAATGAAAATAAGTAAATAAAATTAAAACAACTTGGTACATGTTCCCAAACAGACACATTTCCCTTATAACCTACTTCTACATATGATGGAAGTATGAATAGGGTACCCATGAAATCCATAATATGTATACAATGGTCCAAGTGGTCAAGGAAACCCAAGAAGAGGTACACCCCCAACCTGTGATTTGGCTTGGGGTCTAATAAACATGTCATCTTTCAAAAGTGCTAGAAAATGATGTAGAATCATCCCATGTGCATATGAAATGTCATAAGAATAATAATGTGTGTGAATGACATATGAATAAGAAATACAATGAGAGAATTCATCAAAACTAGAGGTGGAGTCCCATGTGCATCCAAGGAATTCTAAAAAAATCCATGTGTCGCAACGGGAAAAAAAGTTAATCCAATACCACAAATTCTGTCCATGGTGATCCAAATGGAGTACCTTGTATCACTATGAGGCATGGTAACTCGGAGTCTATTCCAAGATCTCACATAAGGTATTGGTTCTCACCCGAGGCATGGTATAACCATTTTCTAGATGGGTACATCCTCGGTTGCTTCCCTCGAGAACCATTATCACTCATGATTAATAGAAATTTCTCGAGCAGCCCTTGCCTGGAAACTAAATCATCACTCTCGAAAGTTCAAGTTGTAATTTCCTGAGCACAGTGATTTCAACCCTGGGTACTTAATATGGAACCCATGTTCTCTCTAATCCCATAACAAGTAATCAATAGAAAACAAGGTATATATCACAAGGAAAGTACTTATAATTATAATCCATTTAAACAATATCCTCAAGCCAAAATATATCAATCTATACAAGCCTTTAAAATAATCCAAACACAATTGTTCTATTTATATGGAATGGTGGGAGAATTAAAAGATAACATAGTATTAGAAAGAGAGATCAATTACATGGAATGAGATTTATGAAATGGAATGAAACTGTTGGCATATGGAATTAACATTACTCATAGCATATTTAATTAATGAAATCTCAATAAAACACACAAACAAGATTTCATGAGCATAAAATTCAATAAACGTAATTTTCATACTCAGTTCAATACATGAGGCAAAGACCTCTGATGAATAATATTAGTTGTATTCAATTACTTTTTGAATCATTACCATTAACCAAAATAATTTTATAAATTAGAAGAAGGAGGCATAATTTTACCATCCTATACGTGTAAAGACCATTTGATTCATCCATTTTAAAAGGAAATCCTTCATGTGCAATCCATTTCATTTAATTCCACCTAGTTAATTTCATTAAAACATGGAAAATTCATTTATAAGGTTCAATGAACACTTTGATGATGTTGTTGGTAAAAGGGAAATTTTCTACAATGTCAATTCCCATTTAATTCCATAGAACATTCCAATTACAATTATAAATTTCAAAATATAGGGAAATTGTCATGGAAATATTCGATATGCCTACTTGGGAAATGTACAATTTAAGGAGTTCCAATTATACTAATGTGTATTGGGTAAAATTCAATACTCATGTAAAACGGGGGAAACATACTAAATTTCCATGAATCAAACAAAACAAGAAGGTAGGTAAGCATAAAAGTCTACTCACTACTTTTTATCATGATGATAGAAAACTTCTATTGGAGGAATTTTATTATAAAATCTTGAAATTTCATTTCACAAAATTATTTATCATATTTAACATTTCATTAATGAACATACTCAAATAATATCTAAGAAACATTAAATAGAAAAATCACATTAAATTAATTAAAAACTAAGGACAATATGATAAGTACATCAATTAATGAATTCTTAAAATTAAATAGAAAAAGAATGGGATACTACCTCAAAGAGGAAGCATGCCTAACCGTTAGCATTTGAAAAATTTGACAATGTAAAATCAAAACCATCATGGCAAGGCCAACACAATTATGGGAAGACAGCAAATACTCATAAATTACAAAACCCAAAATTTTAAAAGGAGAAACAACAATAATAGGTGGAAACCATTACCTTAACCCATTGGCCTCCAACCAATACGAACTCATCGCCTTCAGCGTTAGATGTTGGGAGACACACAATGGGGTCCTGAGAGACCTTTTCATAACCTAACACTATAAGAAAAACAAAATTCATATTAAACCCTAACCTGGGGTTTGACAGATTAGAAATAAGATAAGAAAGAGAGGAAAAACTTCCAACCGATGATGGAGATGAGAGCAAATGGTCTTAACTCAAAGGATAAAGGATTTTGAAGGATTGAAGTGAAATCATCGAGTGGAGAGGGAGTTAGAGGACATGGGGTTACATGCTAGTGGGGTGTGCCACATGTTGTTGGAGAACCCTATGGAGGGAGGTGCATCGCGCTAAAGGAAGAGGAGAAATGGGGGGACACCATGGGTCTATAAAAAATAAAGCTAACTTAATAATATTATTATTATTAATGTTGTTGTTGTTGTTGTTGTTGTTATTTTTATTATTATTAAAAATTATCTTTATTTTTACTCCCAATTTATTTTTCATTTAATTTTCATTTTATTAATTTAATTTCATTAAATAAAACACATAATAGTTTTCTACTAAAGGTCGTATGGTTACAAACTAATTGTAAGCCCCTTCCAGCTCCTCCTAACTTGAGGTTTCAAATCCCAACACTCCCGAAACATGAAGGAACACCCGAGGCACCCTCTAGGCCTTGAATAACTTCCAAAAACACCAAATTGACTTACTGAAACTCTCATAATTCCACTCTGATGCATGGTTTGTAAAACATTCCATCCAATAAATGAAAAATTCAAATTTATTTGGTTATTTATGATGTTCAAAAACATGTGTCGTTACAACTACCTCACCATATAAATTCTCGTCCATGATAAGACTTCTAGAAAAATGAAAACATTACCCAACCTATAAGGATTTGATGTCCAACTCAGAAGGTCGCATTGAGTTTCCAAAATGGCCAATGAACCTATGTATTTATTAGAATAGAAGCACTTAATCAATTAATATCTGAGCCAAAACACATTTTTTTTCAAACTAAAATATGAAGATGGTGCTTATATGAGCCCATTTATCTAGTGATATGACCATGTTAACTTCTCTTGAAATAAAAAACTAGTGGTACTCCCTACTATTGGTCTAAATCATTAAAATGGGGGATCATTTCTTATCCATGACACCTCCACCATCAAAATTCACTAAAAACATGCCTCAAGCATTCTAGCGATACTCTGGAAATATTTTGAAACGGTCAAATTGTTGATTCCCCACTAACCTTGTTTATACAGGTCGAGACAAATCCTCGGGAAAAGGCCTGGCTGACACAAACCACACTCATATCACCTGACAACATGACAGAAATGGTTTGTCACTAATTGTTCCACTGGAAATTGAGACAACCAGTCAAGCAACTTTAGTCGGCCCTTCAATAAGATGCTCATCTTAGTTGTCTGACATTTTAAAAATTGAACTCTGATTCCTTCTTCCAAGGTATCTATCATTCACCATGAACACGTCCACCAAAGACGATACATAACTTCCAGTGACATTCCATGATTTTAGCATCACAGAGCCTGATAAAAAGTTTGGGATAACCTCATATTACAATTAATGGAGGGTAAGGAACTAACCCAAGGTATTCTAAACACCATGATTATGAGTGAGACATTAGTAAAAAGACAAGACGCCAACATGTTAGCATTGACTGATCCCAAAGAAGCATCAGTCTGGCAGTCAAGTCCAACGAAATAGATGGTGTACAAGAGTCCATCCAAGGAATTCGTACATAGGAATCCAAGTGTCACTCAAGACTAGAGAATCCTCAATAAGAACCACATGTTAAGCATGTAGAGTTGGGATACCACTTAAACCTCCCAACAACTTTTAATCTACATTATAATGTATGACCAATGATCTCTTATTGTATCAAAGATGATGTAAATATAGGGGACATGCTTGTATATCAAGGAAGAGTACACTAAGAAGATTTTAAAGATTATCAAAAGGAAAATGGTTGAACCACTAATGGTCGATACCTTAGAAGCCACTCAGATTCACTTACCAACACACTATCATTAACCGTACACTTAGCCTTTACCACCCAAGGCATCTTATGATCATTCAACTTTTACCACCAAAGTCCATAAAAGACTAATGGTGTTCTCATAAGTTTTATTCATATCCAACCTCCTTGAAATCATGATATTAAGAAAGAAAATACTCCTATCTAAAACATTGAAGTCTCAAAGGCATTAAAGCAGAAATCGACCATTTCCAAATGGTCCTCATTGGTTGTGCACCTTCTACTTGGAATGACAACATCACCAGAAACAACATGACACTCCCCACATTAGGAGTGTTCTACTAAACAATAGAGAAGATAAAATACCAGATCACAAGTTTCTGAGATCCAAAAAATCATAAAAATGTGTCATTCTCCTCTGATCTATGATCACAACGTCAAAGCATTCAAAGAAATCCAAAACTAGACCAAAAAGCATTTTAAAACACCTAAGACCCTTGTATATAATCCCGATCATTGGGATGAACATGATTAACTTTAATGCCTAGGTCTCTCTACTATGGAGATTAACTAATACCATACACAACAACACAAGGATCAATATTACCACCAAACTCAACCATTTTGTTACAACATTTAGCACTCGATGACACCATGTGAATCAATGCACACTACCTAGTGGTTACATGAGAAAACAATGAAGTACTTAATATTATCCATAACCTTATCATACCTATGCATTCTAGTATTGGATGTCCAGTACAATAGATTAAACTTAGATTCATATTGCACCATAGGACCTTTCACTAGGATGATGACATGCCAGGTCCTCTGCTACTGAGGGAGAGAAAGGTTCAAACAACCTACGAAGCCTCTGACCATGCCCAGGGAAATTTTTAACTAGTTGAAACCAATAATTACTTTATTCTTATGCATTTATCAAATTCATAGGATAACCATGACCACCCATCCGAATAAGGGTTTTATTATAAGATATGAGGGGTCCTATTAGGGAAAAAATTGAACACCATAAAACTAACAACATTTAGCATGGATTTTCAACTCTAAGGGTTCTAACTACCATGGGTTATCCCCTTAAGAAGGAAAGAACATCATCCTTATCACTAGGTCATGCCAAAATAAATTTTCACTTGGCTCAAAATCTAATCATATAATCCATTTCAAAATAACAGAAATATCCTATAGAAAACACCTACGGTTCCTTTCCATGTTAACTAAAATAAATTATTGTTCTACCCTTACATAAGGGTTTAAACAAGGAACACCACTAAGGTTTAATTTTCAAAACAGTACATTAATTAACTTTTAATCCTTTAGAATTTAAACGATTCTTTAAAAACATAAATTAAAAATTTTAAAGGAAAAGAACTTGGTAAAAGGCTAAATTAATGCACCAATTCATAATAATAAAGTATCACAAAAAACCCTTTCAAAACATTTATAATTTACTGAAATCCAATTATAATTAGGAAAATTTTCAAATAAAATCTTTTTAATAGATAAGTTGACCTAATAGGGTCCCAAAATCCAACCTGGGTTCATCAAAATGATTCCCAAAAGCAGTTTATTAATTATTTAAGTTTCGAGCACCTAAAGCAGTTTATCATATAAGAAACATGCCCCTACAGACCCACTTGGGTCTAGTTGTTCATTTTTGAAGTTAACCAATTCATTCAACATAAATACTAAACATAATTTCTATTTATAACCATTTAAATGCATAACATGATCACATATCATAGTTCATAGATTTGGTTTTACATCTACAAATCCATAAATCACCCATACATTTTACAGGTTGGTTTGGATCCCATTTAATTGAAACCAATTCACTTTAAAATTAATCTTTAGTAGCCTCTACATTTTAATAGGGGTCTATATTTTATTAAAGGTCCAAATATTTTCCAAGTATATGAGTTACCTTTTACCAATTATAAGATACTCATACATCTTAAAATTGAACACTAGCTCATGTTTAAATCACAACCAATAGGTTTAACCCATGAAACTATATTTACTTATTTTATAAACAAACTGGAATGTCATCGCAAACAGTAACCACAAAAAACATTCTAATTAACAGGAAGCATATAACATTTTCACCTAATAATGGAAACAAATAAGATTATAAATAGACTTGAATACTATAGAAAATAAAAATCATGACATCACACTCAAGGCACATAATCAAAATCAGAAGGAAAATGACAAATGAAACTACATGGCATGGCATGTAAATTTCTATGTGCCTATAATGATTTAAGCAACGATACTTCCTTATCTTACCTTGCCAAGGGTAAAATACTAGATTCTCATAAATAAATTAGCAGTGGAAAGTACAAAAATCACTCTAGGTGGAATAATATAAACTATAATCCCAAATGGCATGAACAACAATCCAAGACCAGGATAGTCGGTCATTTTCCCATATATGGGGGGATCATTCCCAGGAAAAACTATTTACCAAGTGATGACACATTCTTATCCTACTTTCTACCAAACCAAAATAGTAATACAAAGGAAACAATAAGATTTGATACCACTTTGAAATGTCCCGGACCAACTTACCACTAAACTGGTAGCCATACTGGTGGGTCACACGGCCTTAAGCGCGTATCCATGTATGGAAGAGGCTGCTAATTAGAAGCGAGGTTCTGGGGAGATGATGGTGGGTGGATTATCCCCTCTTATCAGAGAGGGACTGTGGTATTATCATATAATAAAAAACAGTAAGTAGAGGAAGTAGTAATAAATAATTGATGGAGTACATAGAAACAGAAGAATATAATAATCAACTGAATAAAAAGTGGCTAATCAAAATTCCATATAATGATGCATGAACTTTCAAATGATACTACAAGGTAAAAATAGTACAATATAACAAGAGAAGGAAAAACTAGTGGAAAACATCTCGATTATCCTAAGCATGATACAAGTCTTATTCTACCTAGATCCCATGTACATAACATATCACAAGCAATGAATCCAAAGACTTGTGATAAAAAAGATCTACTTGGGTTCCAAATGGCACCCAAGCAGGTTGGGACATATAAATCATAGTATTTTGGAACCCATGGTGTCTATCCCAAACCATATTATGCAATATTCAAATAAATAGTGTGACAATATGTATAAATGCATAGCAGTAAACAAATTAAATAATAATAACATGGTCCATGTTCCCAAATGGGCGTTTGTGCCTTATCACCTACTTCAGCCTCTACCAAAAGTCTGAATAGGGTACCTGTACAATCTATAATATGTATGCAAGGGTGAAAGTGATCAAATAGACCCAAGAATAGGTACACCCCCAAGATTGTGCTCTATATTAGGGTCTAACTAACAAGTCATCATTCAAAAGTGAATGAAAATCAAGAAGATTCATCCTATTTGAATATATAAGATAATAATAATAATGAAGGATATTAATCTCATATGAATATAAAATCTAATCAGATAATATGTCAAAACCAGTGGAGGAGTCCCATTCTTGTCCAAGGTTATCTAAAATAATCCCATGTGTCATAATGGGAACATATGATAACCCAATAGCACAAAGTCTATCCAAGGCGATCCAAATGGTGTCCCTTATATCACTATGAGGCATGGTAACACTAATTTCATACCAAGTATCTCAAATGGGGGACTAGGTCTCACCCGAGTCATAGTATAACCATACTTCCAAATATTTATTTCCTTGGTTTCTCCCATGGGGTACTGGTATCACTCACGAGTAATATAAATTGCTCAGGTATCCCCCACCTAGAAACCAAAGCATCGCTATCGGCTTTTCAAGTCGTAATTTAATAAGAACATAGATTTCATCCATGATTCCATAATAAGGAACCCATGTTCTCTCTTGGCCTTCATTAAGTAATCCATATCAAACAAGGAATGTATCACATGGAAAAAACTTATAATTTCATGCCATTTAAATGATTTCCTCATACCAAAAGTTATCAAGCTATATGAGCTATTCAAATAAGAAAAACACAATTGAATAGTTTATATAGAATGGCGTGAGCATTAATATATAACAGGACATTAGAAAGATCAATTAATTACAAGTCATAATATTTATGAAATAGAATTAAACTGTAGGAACATGGAATTAACATGCTTCTAACCATATTCCATTAATGGAATCTTAATAAAACATGATAATAATATTTCCTGAGCACAACATTCAATAAACAACATGGTCATACTCAATTCAATACATGAGGCAAAGACCAATTATCCATAACATTATCCATATTCAATTCCTTTTTGAGACATTACAATTGAAATAAGGCATTTTATAATGTAGAAGGAGAAGGAATGGTTTAACCATCCTATACCTTTTAAGATCATTTGATTCAACCATTTTAAAAAGGCAACATTCCTATGAAATCCATTTCAATTAATTCAACATGTTCAATTTCAATACAACATGGAAAATCCATTTATAAGGATTAAAGAGTAGTTATAAGGTTTCATTGGTAAAAGGGAAATTTATTACATGGTAAATTCCCATTTCATTCCATAGACCTTGGAAATTATTTTTATAAAGATCAAAAGATAGGAAAAGTGTCATGGAAACATGTCATATCACTACCTAGGAAATTTCCAATTTCAGGTGGTCCTATGCTAATAAGTTTTCTTGGTTTGCATTTAATACTCATGTGAGAAAGGGGTAACATACTAACTTTACATGCATCAAACATAACAAGAATAAAGGAAATCATAAAATAATACTCACTACTTTTTAGCTTGAAGATAGAATATCTTCGTTATAGGAGTTTTATTACAAAATCAGGAAATTTGATGTCACAAAATCATTTATCATATTTAACATTTCAATAAAAAACATACTCAAATCATATCTAAGAAACATTAAATCAAAAAAATCATACTGCATTATTTAAAAACTGAGCATATTATGATAATTAAATTAATTAATGTATTCATAAAATCAAAAGGAAGAGGAATGAGACCCTACCTCAAAGAGGAACCAAGTCGAACACTCAAATTTTGATAAGGTTGACAATGAAAACTCAAAACCATCACGGTGAGGCCATCTAACTTAAGGAAAAATATTGGAAACTCATAAATTAAAAAACCAATTTTAAAATTAGAATCAACCAGAATAGGAGGAAACCCTTACCTTAAACTATTGGTATAGAACCAAAACAAACCCATCTACCTTGCCTTCAGTGGTGGATGTGGCAAGACACACAAATGGGTCATGAGAGACCCTTTTTATACCCTAAAACAAGAAGAAAACAAAAAAATGAATTAAACCCTAACCTTTGGTTTGGTTGATTTAAAATAGGTTTATAAAAAAGGAAAAACCTCCAACCAATGATGGAGATGAGAGAATGAGGTATTACATTGAAGCATCGATCGAGATTTGTGAAGGATCGAATTGAAATCATTTAGTAGAGAGGGATCTAGAGGATATGGGATCACATTCTAGGGAGGTGTATCGCAGACTACTTGAGAACCCTAGGGAGGGGGTGTATCATGCTGAAGGAGGGGAGAAAGGGGGAGAACCCATAATTTTCTAAAAGAAGAAACTAACATAATAATAATCAACATCATCATCATCATAATATTACTTTTATTATTATTAATTTTTTTATTATTTTTACTCCTCATTTATCTTTAATTTAATTTTAATTTAATTTATTTAATTTATTTAAATAAAAAGCATCACAGTTTGATGTTGAGGGCTACATAGTTCCAGAATAACCGTGTGCCCCTTGAAGGTCCTCCTAACTTGAGGTTTCAGATCCAAACACTCCCAAAACATGATGGAACACCTGAGGAACCCCTCAGACCTTGAACCATGTCCAAAAACAATACATTTAAGTGATGAAACTCTTGGATTTATTCTAAACATGAGGTTTTAGATATTGACACTCCCAAAACTTGATGGAACACTGAGGGAACCCCTTGGTCCTTTAACTACATCAAAAAACTATGCATTGATGTGATGAAACTCTTGGATTTCTATTCCAAATATTGGTTTGTAAAATGACCCATCTAATAAATGAAAAATTAAATTTTCATTGGTTTTTCATTTGGTTCCAAACAATATGTAATTATAGTTTATGACATACTTTTTTCATATATTATTTATTATTCAAGGTTTGGGATTTTTATTTATTTTATAATATTAATTTTAATTCTTTAAAAGGTAAGGCCTCTAATTTTTTATATTTATAAAATTGACACTAGTTACCAACCCATGAATAATTAGTGGAAAGAATTAGAGTTCAAACTTGATTTCATTGTATACTTGATTGGGGTCCTCGTAGAATTGGTTCATGAAATTGGAATAATTAGTAAACCTTCATGTTACTTTAATAGAAATGTTTTGTAACCCACGCCTTTAGTTGGTTTCCTTAATCTATTTTATATTCCATGTTTATAAGTAATTGTTCCATTCTATTCATAGAATAATACTCAAATGTTCCGACTAAAAATACAAATCCTATGTGAACAGATATTTAAAAAGGCTTTGTAATTACTTGTCCATAATGATACACCTCCTTAGATCAATGAAAAAAATTAGAGGTTCATCGTATGCATTTCTCTACTAAGCCAAGTGCTAACAATAAGTATTGTGGGTATAAAAACTCATAATGTATTAAATTTTAATCAATATTATAAAAAATATATTAAATCCCATATTATTATAGTTAAATAGCCTTAATTAATAATAATCATAATAAATATATATGGAATGCATCATTGTAAAAGAAAAGAAAACAACTTGTGATATAACAACTACAATCAAAAATCCCAAAAGATATGTCATCCTAAATACACCCCCAGTATACCTCAACAGTATATGGAAATACAACCTCCAAATCCATGCTATACATAATTTTAAACTAAAAATAAGTGACAAAACCCCAAAAACAATAATAAATGTTTTATCAAATTATATTAAATTGGGGGTGTGTGAAAAAACATATTTAGCAAGTTATTTCCATAGAACTCATAATTATGCCAATGTGAAAAGTTTATATGAATGAATCTATGTATAGTACAAAAAAACATAAAAAAAATATCACAAGACAAGGTTATTTCTCTTTCTAATATAATTACCTAGACCCTATCCAAATGAATGATCCCAAAAATAAATATTTTTTATATATACTATAATTTACTCAAAAAAATAATTGAAACCCCTTCAAAGAAACTAGCAAAAAAATTCACTGTACGATCCATTTTCTCACATAATTTCATCAATATAATTTTTATGTGTGATGAATTAATATATATCCATATCCAATCATTAATATAATAATAAATATAACTGTAACTATATCAATAATCATAATAATAACCATATCAGGGGATAAGAAATGAGTACACCAGTTGACTATAAAATAGTCTCCCTACTACCTGAATGTTAGGTTCCACCCAAGAAAATCACTATCATGTTGTGGTTGTATAGTAAATGGTATTTTCATATACCAAATAAAATATAATGAAACAATGGTAACTCGTAAAATTTATATCCTATATCAACCATCAATCATCAATATTTTGCTTTAGTCTGTTGTGTCCCTGATTTAACGATCAATTATTCCATACCCTTAGTAAGAGAAGAAAAATGAGGAACTCATTCTATAGAAAGTATCATGGTTTTCCCATTGCAGTGTGTATTTTTTGGATCAATTGGAATCCTAATTAAATAATACACTACCCTTTATCTAGACCCTCACAACTAGGTTCCAAGGGAGAAATAATTCCAATTACCTAATATTTTCAATACCCAACCCACCAGGGCCTACTTGGCCAGCGATAAGATGGTTGTAACTAACCCAAGCCCACCTCTAATAGGAAAAGGTCTAGTGACCAGTTCTAAGAAGGTATATCACAGACAAGGGGGGGCTTATCCTATAACACCTAGACACACACACACACACACATCTCTAATATGACACAATGTTGAAATCTAAAATCAATCAAATGATACCAATAATGATTACATAACATCTATATCCTATAATCACAGTACAACAGATGTAATGAAAACATAAAGATATGAATAAAAACCCACAAAAATTGTGAAAGTAAATTCCAACCTACTAAAATGGAAGGGACTATTGTCAAATTTAATGCTGGAATACATCTCGATCTATTTGGCCCAAAATGTGCTTCACCTGCTACTGGTCCTACAAGGAAACTATAAAAAGGCCTATCATCCACAACAGAAATGAAATATATGGGAAGATACCATGCATGGGTGAGTATAACAATACCCAATATGAAACCTGAAAATCACCATACATAAATCAACTACAGTTTTCATCTCATAAATACAATGGAAGGTCAATAAAGATAGGAGACATAATAATAAACAATAATAGCCCAGATATTCTCATAATAGACTAAATGTCTCAAATAGGTTACAAACATTATTACAACCATAGGATTCTACCAAAGGCTTAAAGGGAACACACATTTATGTATACCTAATCCATGATCTATGTTTTCACTAATGACACCCATCTAAGAGGTCATGCTTGTTGGGCCTCACTATATTGATGGTTCTCATCTAAGAGGTCATTCACATCAGGTCTATCCATGGAGAATCATGAATAAAAATGAGTGGAATCATATGAGATACACACTCAATCAAAATACACATCAATTAAAAGAACATATATTGATACATAGATAGGGGTCACATCCAAAACTCATGGGGACACAACAAACCCAGTCTAGAATATTATGCTAAACAGGGGGTACACTCCTATTTAAGTTAGTGACACCAATTCCATGAACCTTACCAATAGAATAAGATAGAGGATTCCACCCAGAGCCTGGAAGAGGGATTCATAAAATCAATCAGAGACTAGTTCTATAGAGGGGACACAATCTTATGATAAGGATGTGATGTTGCATAATACTCTCATAGAAATGGACTAGGGGAACATACTCTACTATCACTGGTGTTCATTGAAATTGTTTAAGGGAAAACTCCAAACTGACACTAGCTAAGAATCACTAAAAGAAGAATTCCACTTGAATCACCTTACATCATATCTCTAATGCCAAAACAGAGTCCACCATTTTGTAATATATGAAAAACTACTTAGGATAGGCTTCTAGAAGGACAAAATTTGAGTCTAGAAAATTATTACTGAATTCACTAGGCTCATCATCATTCTTGTGGGATAAAAATTTATATCCATTGTTATGTCACCACAAATTTACAAGAATGGAAAAATGGACTGTGATGTTTTGATCCTCATGGAAAATCACTGTAACTACTCAAAAAATGTACTTTTATTTTTGGATCAATTTCCACCCAATGATTTTTTATTATGGATTACAATAGAATCATATAGAATGACATTTTATCTCATGAGAACATCATTTTTGAATTTTGAAGTTCAAAATTAATTTATTACTAATTTTTAGTTATTTTTACGAAGTTTTATTTTTTGATGAATAATATTTTTTGATGAATAGTATTATTATGAATAGTATTTGACGAATGGAATTATTTTTTAGGAATAGTACAAAAAAAATTATAAATTATTAAATAATTGATTCTGTGAAATGATTTTCAAAAAACGGACACACACGGTTGCAATCAGTAAGATATTTATAGTCTAATAAGATCAACATAATTTGTTTGGTGAATAATAACATGACCCTTTGAAATATTAATTTTACCCTTATGAGTAGTAATTTTACTAACATAATAGCAGCCTCACCTAAGTATAAATATATTCTAGTCATCTTAAATGGTAATGTGATATAATTATATCATAGTATAAGTAAATAAATGTTTTAGACATTATTAGTTAAGTATTAGTATATAATTTATTTAATTTAAATTAATATAAAACTCATTTTTATAAAATAGAGTTAATTTTTGAATTATACACTTTGAAATTTTATTAGGGTGAATTTTGGAGAATTTTTCTAAAATAGTTGAATTTTCATTGAATAGTAAAAATTCAGTTTTGAGTATTTGATATGTTTAATGACATCATAAATATTTCATATTGATGTAATGAATATGATTAGATGATGGTAGATTATTAGGGATTAAAATATTATATTAGGTGTCCCAACTAGCCCATACCATGGAGAAATACCATGGGCAAGCCCATGGTTTTGCAAATACCACTAATGAGATACCCTTTTAAATTAATAAAAAATTCCCTCTATTTTACTATAAATACCCACTCATTCATTCATTTTATTTCATTAAAAAATAATTCCCCTAGAAGCTATGATTTTATTACCTCCCATGTAGTCCTCCCAAGGTGTCCTCAATCCCTCAAGGTTTTGATCGTAGAGTTTTAGAACATACTCTTCAAGGTAAGGGAATTCTCAACTTCTCTTTTCCTTTCAAGTAATCTTTTACGTGATTTATCTTTCAAATTTCCATACTATGTTCTTATTTACATTTTATTATATCCCTATACTGTATTATGAGACTTCTATAAATGTTTTACCCCTATCCCCTCTCTTTTTAATGTTTTATGAAACCATGTTTCATACACGTTATGCAGTAGAATTTTTATCTCAAAATCTCTCTTTTTTCTCAATAAATTTCTTTATTTTTATTATGTGAATACCCCAAACTCATTAATTTATAGGTTTAATCATATAAAAATAAAAAAAAAAGTTATTTTATAATGGAATTGATATACATAAATTCCTCAATCCCTTTTCATTGATTATAAATGACATAATGATCAGGTTTTATGCACTTTTTAAAACGTCGTGATTTTAATATGAAACCCATTTCTTTTATTCTCTTTGGGTTATTCATGAAATTTTTAATTATGATCAATTTGGATCACCTGAAAATAAATATATATTAATGGTGTTTCCTGATAGTGCTCAAATGCATTGGGTGTAGAAATTAATCTCCGGAGACAGCCAAATTTCCAATACCTTAGTGAATAACCTTGTAAATTTTTATGATGCCTTGGGGATAGACCTTGGTTATATGATTATTAATGTATAAATAAAATGTTTAAGACACATTTTAAAGTTATAATTCATGTTATTATTATTATTATATTCCTCGTTAACATGCATTTATGATATTCCCCACGTTCTTATTGATATAGCTAAAGTTTACATGTAAACTGTTTCACTTGTTTTTCCTTACTCGCCCTTATACTCACCCTTTCCTTTGATGTATGTCCCCTAGTTATGAGATGAAATAAATTTACATGGGATGAACCATGAATATTATTTTCCTATTTAATAGAATTATTTTTTATGTTTTCATGTATTATGTACCTTATTTCGAAGACACTAAATATTAAAAGATCCTCTATGTATAAAATTTCATTTAAAGTTATGTAATAAAAAGGAGGGATTCTATAGTTGGTATTAAAGGACAGTTTAGTTTTTTTAGAAATTGGAAATGAAAACATTAGGAAGATCCCTATATGATATTTTAAATATAGGAAAACTTTCTATTGTTTTGGTGAAATATTATGTAAGTGGTGTCCAAACAAATAAATAATTTTCCAGATACGAACAAGTAGATGTGGCTCTGGAAAAGATGTATCTAGGGTTCAAACCTGAAAACACAACTTTGAGCCAAACTAAAATGGGAATTGGTGATTGAAAATGGGCCTTATTGCACTTATGGTTTGACACTCCTGGAGGATATGTTTAGTTAATCACAAGCTTTTTATGAACCATTATAAAGTATTTATAGAAAATGTAATTTTATATAATGAATAAAGTGTTTAATAATGATGTTTTAAGTAAAAAAATTACTTTATAATCATAATATTTCTAATATTAACAGATTTATAATAAGAGAAAATTGAAAGGACTCATTTTCCTTACGGGTGGAAGAATTTAACGACTTGAAAATGTACTTATTTTATTTATAGATCATTATCCTCCAAATAATTTTTTATTATGTTTTACAATATAATAACATATAAAAAAATTATTTCATGAAAAGGTCATTTTGGCATTTCTCGTGTCATAATTAATTTAGGGTGAATTTTTAATTTTATTCTAATAAGATTTATTTTTTGGATGAATAATATATTTGTTGATGAATATTATTTGATGAATAGTATTTTTTATGAATAATATTATTTTTTATGAATATTATAACAATATATTTTTTGAATTATTATTAAGTAATTGTTTCAGAAAAAATTATTTTCAAAAAACATACATACATGGTGGCGATCATTATGATATTTAGATTATAATAAGATCAGCATAATTTTTTTTGTGAATAGTAAATTAAACATTTGGAATAGTAGTATAAAAATTATGAATAGAAATTTTACCAATGGAATAGTAACCACAACTAAGGATTTTTAAATATATTTTATTCATCTTAAATGGTAATTTGATATAATTATATCATAGTATAAGTAATTAAATGTTTTAGAAATTATTATTCAAGTATTAGTATTTTATTTATTTAATTTAAATTCAAAGGAAATTAATTTTATTAAAATAGAGTTAATTTTTGAATTCTACTCATTGAAAAATGGTAAGGGTGATTTTTTTTTATTATCCTATAATAGTTGAATTTTCGATGACTATTAAAAGTACACTTTTGAGTATTCGGTACGTTTAATGACATCATAACTATATCATAATGATGTAATGAGTATGATAAGATACTGGTCGACTATTTTGGATTAAAATTTGATATTTTGTGTCTCAATCATCCAATACCATGGTAAAATAGTATGGTCAAGCCCATGGGTTTGTAAATACCACAAGCGATGTGTCCTTTGAAATTATTAAAAAAATCCTCTCTTTTACTATAAATACTCACTCATTCCTTCGTTTCCTTTCATTCCAAAATAATCCCCCCATAATATCTGATATTATTACCTCACAAGTATTCCTCCCAAGTTGTATTCAACCCTTCAATGATTCGATCCAAGAATTTTAGAGGTTACTCTTAGAGGTAAGGGAATTCTCAACTTCACATTTCTTTCATGTTCTCTTTTATTGGTATTCCTTTCAAATTTATATATCATGTTCTTATTTACATTTTATTCTTTCCATATAATTTATTATGATTCTTTTATAAAGTTTTTTACCTCTTGCACACTCTTTTTATAGTTTCATAAAACCATGTTTTATACCAGTCATGTTGTAGAAGTTTCATCACAAAATCTATCTTTTTTTTCCAAGAATTTTTTTTATTTCCATTATGTGAATAACTAATCTTATTTCATTTATAGGGGTATTAATAAAGAAATAAAATTTATTTATTTGGTTTTGTAATTGATATATATAAATCCCTCAATCCTTTTCCATGGTTTATAAGTAACATAATAATCTTGTTTTTAAACACGTTTTAAAACGCCATGATTTCGATATGAAACCCATTTCTTTTATAAGGTTTCAATTATTTATGAAATATATAATTATGATATATGTGGATCACATATAAGTAAATACATATAAATTTTGATCCCTGATAGTGCTCCAATGGATTGAGTAAAGAAATTAATCTCTAGAGATGAAAAGTTTTACGATACCTTGGTGAATAACCTTGATAATTTTAATGACACCTTTGGGACAGACCTCGGTGATATGAGGGAATGCATAATATCAGACATCATTACCATACTATCAAGGAATTATGCTCAGATCATATATAATCATTTTGTCAAGGCCTTGTTCCAAGGATGTAGTTTGTCTCATGAGACCTATCAATGCATCAAGGGGCTATAGCGGTCCCCACCCATCAATTACTATGTCCGATTCATTCATAATATGAACAGGTATAAACATAAACAACATATACATTCATATTGAAACTAACATATGAAATTTCAATAATGTTCCCTGAACATTAAGCATAAACACTAACCATTCAGAGTAAATTGGTGAATGGTTTTAAGATATAACATCCATAGACAAACTAATCATAAAACATTAAATTAAATATGGTAGATGATATCATAAAATAATAATCCCAATAATAAATAAAAATCAATAAGAGAATTGAAATAGCTGAATATACTCTTATAAAATCAATGAGTGGTCCTTGAGATAAATACTCATTTACTTGGAAAAGAAGAGTTCTTTTGGAAAATTCTTTGTATAAATCCAGATGTGAAGAAAGATAGTATTATCATAATAAAATGAGAGTTTTTTTTAATGATAATTGTCTCTAAAACAAATTATAGAGTTCCCTTGAAATATGTATGAATCGGTGAAATTCCCTTGAGTCGGGCTTGTATTTCGTGAAGAATTTTTTAAAGATCCTTTTAAAACATATAACTCCCCGTAATTGAAAGTATAATTATGGTTGGTTCATATATATATATATATATAACATTATAACAGAATATAAGAGGAGTAAATATTAATAAATAAGAATTTAATTTCAGGTAAGTATACAATAAAAGTAACCCACATGAAAATGGAGGTTCTGGTAGAATACCCTTACCTTAAGTCTGACAGTATTCCTCACTTGATCTTAATGACCTGAACAATAAAATTTAGGTTCATAAATTAATGATTTTAGAAACTTTTCTATATGTAATTTATTTATTTTAACCATATTTATGTTCATTCGTATCCTATTGATGGGTTAAGAGATTCAATTTTATTGTGTGGGAGTGTTTTATTCCTTGGTTTTCATGATCAGTTTACTTATATTCATGTACGAATAAACATGTAGAATGAGAATGGTTGTCTAGAATAGAATTTTTTTGTTATTAATGAATATCCAAAATAATAAAAGGTTATAAAATTCATTTGCTTATTGTGAGTGAATATGAATCATTATAAAAAAACTTTAATGAAAATTTTTTGGATTAATTTGCAGTTCTTGATCACAACAAAATCATTTTGTTTTATAAATTGATATTATGAGTAAAAAAATATTATAGAACCTAAAATAAGTTATAATACATTTATTATAGTCTGTTTAAACAATAAAAATGGTTTCATGACCAGAATTAAATATGGTAATAGAAATTGAAAACATGTCATCCTTGAATGTGATAAATTAACACATCTCAGATGGTGTTTTCATTTCTAGTATAAAAGTGGCGGAAAGAAGAAGTGATCGAGAATTATTAATTTATCATAATAGAAATACATTACATGTAAGTTATTGGATTTATCACAAAAATTTTATGAAAATTAGGTGTGGAAAAAAAATGAAAATTAAGGAATTTGAAATAAAAAAATGAAACGAGGAATTTACCTCATGAAGTAATCTTCTTATAGATCCTCTATAAGGGAGTGTTTTTGGTCTTTTTATGAGGCCAAGGGCTTCTATAACTGGGGGATGAGAATAAGAGAATATTTTAGTAGAATTTAGGCAAGCCACAAGGCTTGTTAGGTGTGAAGAACAGAGGGAGTGATGGGGGGGTTTATAGTGGAGGAGAGGGGTGATTTGTGAATATCTTATTCTTTATTTTAATATTTCCTTCAAAACAAAAAATAGTGTTGATTCATGTGACCATAATTGTAATAAGTGTATGTGAGTTCTAACCAAGTGTTCTTACATTAGTCATGATGCTAGGAATAGTTAATTTAACTGTTAATGTAAATATATGGTAAATTGCCTTATTTTACTATTCATAAAAATTCAAGTATTTCAGAAAAATCCCAAAAATTAACCCTAAAATTTATTGACATATATAATTCAAAAAATAACACCATTTTTTTAAAATAAGTATCTAAATATTAATAATTTAATTTTTAAATAAAATCACAATTTACTCAAAAAATAACAATTTAAATACTATAATTTGTTTTATATCACCATGAAAAATTAATCAAGATCTCATTAGCTTATGACCTTAGGACAATAAAATAATATTATGATTTACTATTCATAAGGGTAATATAACTATTCATAATGGTATGTTATTATTCATCAAAATTAGGTTTACCTTATAAGACTCAAAATATTTTACTGAACGCAACAGTATATGTCAGTTTTTTGAAATTCAAATCATTGAGGTGAGAAAATTAGGTTTACTATATAAGTTATAAAAAGGTGGTGTTTTTTAGAGACTCAGTTATTCATTTTTTTTAATATTAAATTTATTTTCAAAATAATGGGGCATTACAATCATTATACACCACATCCACTGTCTTCACTGGTTATAGGGGGAGGAGGCCACACTGCCACTGTTTGGAGAGGCAGAGAGGGGTTCACATGCCCTTTACCACTATTATAGTTAATTTCATACCACTTATCATTGTCACGAATTAATCCATTGAACATGGTAAGGAACCTTGATTTATATTTGATCACACCCGATCTATTTTTAGTGGCCAAAATTCAGCTTTCATCTTCTTGTAAATGGACTCCTATCAAGATGCACATCACCTGTAAGGTACAAGATGTCTGAATCATTTTTCATTTTATTTTATAAGGCTCTGTGGTATTGAGAGGTTGTTAGGAGTAATTCCCTCAAGTTCATTTAGGTTCCCTTCTTGTGGGTAGTTGGTTCATGTGGTGGGTGGGATGGTTATGCAGTCGATTGGTATAGTGAGATGTGTGTTAAAGTCATAAGCAGGATGGTCATGTGGTAGGTTGGTATAATCAATTATTTATTCATGTGGTAGGTAGGTTGGTTATTTGGTTGGTTAGAACAACTGGTTTTTTTCTCAAAACAAGTTTAATCATCAATGTGGATGAGTCAGATATTTGAATCGGCTACATGGATTAGCTAGTTGTTTGTTCTAACAGCTAGTTGAATAAGCTATGTGGATGGGTCGTGTCACGACCTGCCTTCACCAAAAGGAGGGAACGGTCAGCAGCTGCCAGGACCTTCCTTCTTTAAGTTGAAGGAGAGATAATGACCCCCAAAACCCGCCTTCAATAGGTCCCGGAGTGGCGACTAGCACCAAGGGTATAGAAAATTCTCGCAAATGGAAGGCATTACCCTTTTTAATTTTCAGGATCGGGAAATAGGACAAGTCAACCACCCAAAAAGGGAAAGAAACAGGTGCAAATAAATAAACCCAACAAAGCCCCCATGCATGTTTAAACAGTTTACAACAAAGTGCAAGTACAAAAAGAGGCTCAAGGTACAATACCAAAAGAAAACAAAGGTACGATAACAGCAACAACTCCAACTGTCTGACTAGTAGGGTCCCGCACAGCCCTGGTAGTCCTCCTGGAAACCTGAAAGTAAACATAGGGTGAGTAAACAAGTACACTCAGTAGGGAAAACCAAGACTCTCGTGCACAAGTGGGGGAAAGTACTAAAGTCCCGTGAAAAAAAAGTAAACCAAACACCTAACAAGGCAAACTATCCATCCCAGGCCTCACCAAGGCTCACTCCCCAAATAACGCAAGTCAAGTAATATATATAATAAGAGCACATCGATGTTTGGGTACCCCGCGCCACTTTCCCACTGGTTATTGAGACATCCTACGCATCGGACCAATCCCGCCATTCTTACCGCAGTCCCACTGCCACACCCGCCCGCACACACCTGGGCCACAACCACACGTAGTCCCACTGCCGAAATCCCGCCCGCACACACCTGGGCCTCAACCACACGCAGTCCCACTGCCGAATCCTGCCCGCACACACCTGGGCCACAACTGTCACACGTAACCATGCCTGAAAACACCTAGGCCAGAACAACCACCGCCACGCCCGAAGACACCTGGGCTAAAGGATCCACTGCCACGCCCGAAGACACCTGGGCCTCATCCCGAAGACACTTGGGAAACCACCTGCCGCACACACCTAGCTAACCACCACAACACCCCGCCCGATGGTTCTTGGGCTAATAATGGACTTCAGGCCATCACAGCCTGCCTGAAGATACTTGGGCTATCCGGGAAAGGGAGCAGAAAAGGAGCTAATAACCAGCCACTAAGAATAGTGTTGGGAAAAACACCCTTCCCCCATAAATGGGGGTGTTCGTCACTGAGTGCTCAACTTGGGTGGGGAGCGAATAAGAAACACAAAGCTACAAGTATAGATATAGGTAACAAACACTCACCCAAAGCTTAGGTTTTCCTAGCCAACCTACAGAACACAACACCACTGCGTCTGAGTCGCAGTTCACGACCCTTTCCCACAAAACCATTTGTCCCATTCTTGTTCCACGTTCAGTTAAAATGTTCAATTAATTTTAAGCACTGCTGGGCAACTACCATAAGCATAACCAAGGAAAGCGTCAAAAGCAAGGATCAACCAAAACACTCACACCTGGTTCTGTTAACAGAGGATCTCTCCCCAATTTGTGATATCTCAAGTAACCACTCGGATTTAAAACTCACAACCACCGAATCCATACCAACAGGAGATCCCATCCCCCAAATTCACACAACCACCGAGACTATAAAAGAACAGGGGATCCCATCCCCTCCCACATTTCCAGCAATCGGCCCGAAAGGAAAACAACCAACTACCACTACCAACACAAGTCAGGGATTTTCATATTTAAACGACTTAACACACTCCATGATTTCAAATTCCGTGTGTTCTAACCGGGAGTTATCACAGAAGGGTTGATCCTGGTGCTTTCAATTATTCAGACGGATATACGTGATTAACCAATTTCACAGCAGGAGTTCACAATTTCAGCAACACATTTAAAACATCACGAGGGGATTCATCAGTGCGCATACAACGACCACCAACGGCCTCAATTTTTAGAAAACATAAACCAGCACAACAAAAAAAGATGATCACAAGATAAAACATAAACAACGATCACAACCCCTTCCCCTTCTTTCTTTAGAACTTCGTTTATTATCTTCATTATGGTTCGGTTCAACCAATTCCATAGGAACAAAAATAACGCCCACCCCGCATGATACACAAAAGTGAGAGACGAGAGAAATTCCCTACTTGTTGATAGATGATCGAAATTTAGGCCAGGGGTGCGGAACTTTACGGATAACGATGCGGCGGTCCCAATGCACCAGAAGAGCCACGATCGAAGAAGGGGGAAACCACGACCTAACCCTTAATTTATAAGAGCCGGGGACGGTTGAGATAAAAACGTTGAACCGCGTAAGAGGTGGGAGTCGTGGGTTGACCACGCGACTTGACTCATCATTAAAGGTGCTGGGTGGTTTAAACCGACTCACGAGTCGATCCAGTATCTAATTAAAACATTTGTGCGCGTTACTGGAACAACTTGGCAAGGCCGGGTGACGTCGGCCGGTTCTGCCGATCGGTCACACCGGTCGGTCTCACCGATCGGTCGCACCGATTGGTCTCACCGATCGGTCTCACCGATCCGTCTCACCGATCGGTCTCACCGATCCGTCTCACCGATCCGTCTCACCGATCGGTCTCACCGATCGGTCTCACCGATCGGTCTCACCGATCGGTCCCACCGATCCGTCTCACCGATCGGTCCCACCGATCCGTCTCACCGATCGGTCCCACCGATCGGTCTCACTGATCGGTCTCACCGATCGGTCGCACCGATCGGTCTCACCGATCGGTCGCACCGATCGTCACCCCTTAAGGATCCGGATTTTGGCAAAGGAAGGGACCAAGGGGGGTCTGGGTCATCACATCAGATACCTCTTAAACGATTCTCGTCCTTGAGAATCACAACAAACCAGAAGGAAAGAGAGGGTCCGAACAACCATCTTCGAAAGATACCTCTTAGGAGTGAACCTCTGCTAACTAAAAACACTCCCTTGTCAAGAACTAAGCAACATACCACGCCAAACCACCCGGTCATGTGGGTTTGAGGAGTTTCCCTCCCCCATGTCAAGATATTATCCACTTTGGGCGGCACTGACTCGCCCGCACGGGTTCAATCGCATCCACCTTAATGCGTCTTGATTAGGGGTCGGGTTCCCTCTTCCCTTTAGTCGGGGCTTTTCACACACAATAGAAGAAATAAACCAATACATTCATAGCCAAAAGTCAAACGTTCTACCACAACAGGTACAAAAGGAACAAAGCTCAAAACCACTCGGGGTATTGGGCATGCATCTGTGCTTCCCTCTCCCACGTACTCTCTTCGAGCCCACCATGTCTCCACAACACACGAACCAAGGGAATAGCTCGCCCACAAAGCACCTTCTCCTTGTGATCCTCGATCATCACTGGTTTTTTCGCAAAGGTTACGTCATCCTCGATGTCCAGTTCACCCCAATCAAGGATGTGTGAATCATCGTGCAGATAACGACGGAGCTGGGATACATGAAAGACATCATGTATCCTTAGCAGCGGTGGAGGTAACGCTAGCTGATAAGCCACTTCGCCGACCCGCCGTAACACTTCGAAGGGTCCGACGAATCTGGGGGAAAGCTTACCCCCCTTGCCGAACCTTCATTGCCCACGCCGCGGGGAGACCTTCAAGAACACGTGGTCCCCAACCTCAAACTCCAAGGGCCTTCTCCTGGTATCAGCATACGACTTCTGCCGGTCCTGGGCCGCCTTCATCCTTTCCCGTATGAGCTGAACTTTCTCTGTCGTGTTCTGCACCACCTCATTTACGTACTTTCGTGCCAAAGCATCCACAGTACTTGACTCCCTGATTGCCAGAAAGTGAGCCGATTTCGTCAACCTGTCCACCACCACCCAGATGGCGTCGCACCCTCCTTGGACCTTGGGTAGTCCCGTGACAAAATCCATTGAGATGTCGTCCCACTTCCACTCGGGAACAGCTAAAGGCTGCAGTAGGCCACCTGGAACCCGGTGTTCATCCTTCACTTGCTGACATACTAAGCATTTAGCCACAAATTCTGTCACCGCTCGCTTAACTCCGGGCCACCAGAACTGCCTTTTCAGCCCCTGGTACATCTTGGTAACTCCTGGGTGCACCGCTAGGGGTGAGTTGTGGAACTCACTGAGAACCTTTCCACGCATCACTTTTGGAACAAACAACCTTTTCTGGTAAATCATCTGGTGCTGACTGTCCTCTGTCCATTCTCTTGGAGCATCGCCCTGGTCAACCTGATCACGCATCACTTCGCACTCGGGGTCTCCCCACTGAGACTCCTCCACTAGTCGAAACAGGGATGACTGCACTATCATCTGATATAGGCAGCCTCTGCCACTATCCATTTTCACATCCAGGTGTAAGGTAGCCAACTCCTCCATTGCCTTCCAGGCATTTGCCGATTCTCGGACCGCATTCTTCTGCGTCCTCCTGCTCAAGGCATCGTCCACCACATTTCCCTTGCCCTCAGTATAAGAGATTTCAAAGTCGTAGTCCTGGAGGAACTCCACCCATCTCCGTTGTCGCAAGTTCAAGTCCCGTTGGGAGAAGATATACTTTAAGATTTTTTGATCTGTGAAAACCACAAAGCATTCCCCGATGAGGTAGTGCCGCCATAACTTTAGCGCAAAAACGACCGCTGCAAGCTCTAGGTCATGGGTGGCGTAGTTACGCTCATGGGGGCGTCGCTGCCTGGACCCGTAAGAGATCACCCCTTGTTGCTGCATCAACAGGCATCCCAGGCCTTGTCCTAAAGCATCACAAAATACCTCATAGGCCATCCCTTCTTCTGGTAATCTCAACACTGGGTCACTAACCATCTTTTCTTTTAGGTAGCTGAAGGATGACTCGCATTGCTCGCTCCACACGAAAACCTGGTCCTTCTTGGTCAAAGATGTCAAAGGGGCTACTAGTCGGGAGAAGTTGGGTACGAATCTCCGGTAGTAACCTTCCAGTCTGAGGAAACTCCGGACATCCGCCACATTCTTGGGTGATGCCAAAGAAACAACTGCCTCAACCTTTGATGGTTCGACTGCTACCCCCTGCTCAGACACTACGTGCCCGAGGAAGTGCACTTCTCGTGCCCAGAACTTGCACTTTGACAACTTCCCATAGAGCTGGTGTTGTCGGAGGACTTCCAAAACTGTCCTCAGGTGCTCTGCATGGTCCTTTTCTGACCTTGAATGGATCAGGATATCATCGATGAATACCACCATAAACCGATCCAGATACTCCCGAAAGATGGAGTTCATAAGCCCCATGAACACGGCCGGGGCGTTCGTAACACCAAAGGGCATGACCACAAACTCGAAGTGCCCATACCTGCACCTAAACGCCGTCTTCGGGACGTCGCTATCCTTTACCCTCAGCTGGTGGTATCCGGACCGCAGGTCGATCTTCGAGAACCATCCTGCCCCTTTCAGCTGGTCAAAAAGATCATCTATCCTTGGGAGAGGGTAGCGATTCTTGATCGTCACCTGATTCAACCTCCTGTAGTCGATGCACAACCTGAGGCCACCATCCGCCTTCCTTGCGAACAAGACCGGAGCACCCCACGGTGACGCACTTGGACGAACATAACCCCTCTTCATCAGATCGTCAATCTGTATCCGCAACTCCCGTAGCTCCGAAGGTGCCATCCGGTAAGGAGCCATCGAGATTGGTCGAGAGTCGGGCTGCAGGTCTATCCCGAACTCGATATCACGTCGAGGGGGTAGAGTCGTCACCTCCTCAGGAAAGACGTCCATAAACTCACAGACGATCTCTGGTACTTCCACCATTTCCGCATCTACTGATTCTACCGTCAGTTCGCTCAACAAGGAGAGGAGAGGTTCCTCCCTCCTGTTTCCCTTCGGACAGCTCCGCTCGCCGGTGAAAGTAACACGCTGGCCGTCCAAACCGGAGAACACCACCCTTCTTTGGAAACAGTCGATGAAGGCGCACACAGAAAATAGTCAGTCGATGCCTAGGATGACATCGTACGGCTGAATCTGTAGCAGAAGGAGATCCCTAACTGACTGATGTGGCCCTAACATCAGTCTACATCCCCGAAAAACGAACAGCAAGTCAGTCTGACCTCCAACTGGTGTGCTCAACACTAGGGGCACTGGAAGTCTCTCAGCATCTAGACCCAAGGAACGGGCTAGACTGGGTGCAACAAGGAGTGTGAAGCTCCGGTATCGAACAAAGCATAAGCAAGAGTGCTAAACACATTGATCGTACCTCGAACAACCTCTGGCCCTGTTGGAACTATTGCCTCTGCGGCGTGTAGCTGTCCACGCCCAGCTCCCCTGCCCCTCGGCTGTCGGCCACCTCCCCAACCACGCCCTGGTCGAGGTCCCTGGGGAGCGCCCTGAGGTCGGCCTCCTCCTCCTACGTCTGCCTGCGGAGGAGCGGGAGCTCGCTGTCTCTGCTGCTGCTGCCGGAAGGGTCTGGCTGGAAACTGCTGCTGTGGCGGATGCTGGGGATGACTGCCACTGTTGTACTGCACCCGATCGGGGCACTGACTCCAGAGATGTCCAAGGCTCCCGCAGATGAAGCACCGTGGTCCCGAGCCTGAAGGGAAAGAACGTGGGCCAGGGGATCGAAACTGAAACTGCTGCGGTCTGCTCCCTGCGGGTCGGAACCTGGAGGGTCCCGATGCTGGAGGCCTGGTGCTAACATCTTTCCCCTTCGATGGTCCCAGCTGGATCCCTTCTCGTGACACCCCGCCCAGGGTATGCATCCTTTCCACCACTTCGGCCTTCTTCTGGACCTCTAAGTATGTCGGAAGGGTAAAGGGGGTAACAGCATACTGGAGGGAGGGTCGGAGCGCCTCCTCCAAACGCCTTGCCCGAGACTCCTCATCGGGAAAGAGGTCCGGAGCAAAACATAGGAGGTCCTTGAACTTGATTCCAAGTTCCCTCACGGACATGCTCCCCTGCTGGAGGTAGAGTAGCTCCTGCCTCTTCTCCGACTTCATTTTCGAGGAGAGAAACTCCGCCCGGAACTCCTCGAAATCCGCCCAAGCAACCTCAGACTCTTTCCTATTCCCCAGGTGAAGCATCCACCACTGACGTGCCGCTCCTCGCATCTGGTTAACAGCCAGAGGAACCCAGTACTTGTCCGGGGCCCGAATCAGGCCGAAGGATATAACTAGCTCCTCTAGCCAGCCTTCCGTCTTCATATCGGAGGTGCTGCCCTCATACTTCTCGAGGGCCTGTCGCTGGAAGGATCGAAGAGTCTTCTTACACTGGTCGTCCTCTTCCTCTCGATCAGCTCTCTGCCGATTGGCCAGAGTAGTCTCAGGGGCCTCGATCGCCTGTACCACACGTGGTCGCCTTCCAGGTGCCATAGCTGCAAGGTAAACAAGGAATGCCTAAGCCCAAGTAGAGCAGAATATCGTTCTTAAAACTTCTTAAGATTTAATTTATTCTTAATTCCCAAGACATACCAGAAACACAAGAACACAAGTCATTATGATGCATGTACCTTTCCTAGGGTCTCTACCCTGCAATCAGTGTGGCCTCAATTGGTCGTTCGGTAGGTCCAGAGTCCTTGCATCGGATCACGGGGGGCCCTAAAATCCTGTGTCCTAGCCGGTCTTCCCTGGCCTAATTCACGCTCCAAGGTCACCCAACATTGTTGCCTTACCATCCCATGCAATCCTCACTGTGCCTAACTCCAGACTTCATCCTATCTCTCAACCATCACCTCTGATACCATTCTGTCACGACCCGCCTTCACCAAAAGGAGGGAAGGGTCAGCAGCTGCCAGGCACTTCCTTATTTAAGTTGAAGGAGAGATAATTACCCCCGAAACCCGCCTTCAATAGGTCCCGGAGTGGCGACTAGCACCAAGGGTATAGAAAATTCTCGCAAATGGAAGGCATTACCCTTTTTATTTTTCAGGATCGGGAAATAGGACAAGTCAACCACCCAAAAAGGGAAAGAAACAGGTGAAAATAAATAAACCCAACAAAGCCCCCATGCATGTTTAAACAGTTTACAACAAAGTGCAAGTACAAAAAGAGGCACAAGGTACAATACCAAAAGAAAACAAAGGTACGACAACAGCAACAACTCCAACTGTCTGACTAGTAGGGTCCCGCACAGCCCTGGTAGTCCTCCTGGAAACCTGAAAGTAAACGTAGGGTGAGTATACAAGTACACTCAGTAGGGAAAACCAAGACTCTCATGCACAAGTGGGGGAACGTACTAAAGTCCCGTGAGAAAAAAGTAAACCAAACACCTAACAAGGCAAACTATCCATCCCAAGCCTCACCAAGGCTCACTCCCCAAATAACGCAAGTCAAGTAATATATATAATAAGATCACATCGATGTTTGGGTACCCCGCGCCACTTTCCCAATGGTTATTGAGACATCCTACGCATCGGACCAATCCCGCCATTCTTACCGCAGTCCCACTGCCACACCCGCTCGCACACACCTGGGCCACAACCATACGCAGTCCCACTGCCGAAATCCCGCCCGCACACACCTGGGCCTCAACCACACGCAGTCCCACTGCCGAATCCTGCCCGCACACACCTGGTCCACAACTGTCACACGTAACCATGTCTGCAAACACCTAGGTCAGAACAACCACCGCCACACCCGAAGACACCTGGGCTAAAGGATCCACTACCACGCCCGAAGACACTTGGGCCTCATCCCGAAGACACTTGGGAATCCACCTGCCGCACACACCTGGCTAACCACCACAACACCCCTCCCGATGGTTCTTGGGCTAATAATGGACTTCAGGCCATCACATCCTGCCCGAAGATACTTGGGCTATCTGGGAAAGGGAACAGAAAAGGAGCTAATAACCAGCCACTAAGAATAGTGTTGGGAAAAACACCCTTCCCCCATAAATGGGGGTGTTCGGCATTGAGTGCTCAACTTGGGTGGGGCGCGAATAAGAAACACAAAGCTACAAGTATAGATATAGGTAACAAACACTCACCCAAAGCTTAGGTTTTCCTAGCCAACCTACAGAACACAACACCACTGCGTCCGAGTCACAGTTCACGCCCCTTGCCCACAAAACCATTTGTCCCATTCTTGTTCCACGTTCAGTTAAAATGTTCAATTAATTTTAAGCACTGCTGGGCAACTACCATAAGCATAACCAAGGAAAGCGTCAAAAGCAAGGATCAACCAAAACACTCACACCCGGTTCTATTAATAGAGGATCTCTCCCCGATTTGTGATATCTCAAGTAACCACTCGGATTTAAAACTCACAACCACCGAATCCATACCAATAGGAGATCCCATCCCCCAAATTCACACAACCACCAAGAGTATAAAAGAACAGGGGATCCCGTCCCCTCCCACATTTCCAGCAATCAGCCCGAAAGGAAAACAACCAACTACCACTACCAACACAAGTCAGGGATTTTCAGATTTAAACGACTTAACACACTCCATGATTTCAAATTCCATGTGTTCTAACCGGGAGTTATCACAGAAGGGTTGATCCTGGTGCTTTCAATTATTCAGCCGGATATACGTGATTAACCAATTTCACAGCAGGAGTTCACAATTTCAGCAACCCATTTAAAACATCACGAGGGAATTCATCAGTGCGCATACAACGACCACCAACGGCCTCAATTTTTAGAAAACATAAACCAGCACAACAAAAAAATATGATCACAAGATAAATCATAAACAATGATCACAACCCCTTCCCCTTCTTTCTTTAGAACTTCATTTATTATCTTCATTAAGGTTCGGTTCAACCAATTCCATAGGAACAAAAATAACGCCCACCCCGCATGATACACAAAAGTGAGAGACAAGAGAAATTCCCTACTTGTTGATAGATGATCGACGTTTAGGCCAGGGGCGCGGAACTTTACAGATAACGATGAGGCGGTCCCGATGCACCAGAAGAGCCACGATCGAAGAAGGGGGAAACCACAGCCTAACCCTTAATTTATAAGAGCCGGGGACGGTTGAGATAAAAACGCTGAACCGCGTAAGACGTGGGAGTCGTGGGAGTCGTGGGTTGACCACGTGGCTTGAATCATCATTAAAGGTGTTGGGTGGTTTAAATCGACTCACGAGTCGATCCAGTATCTAATTAAAACTTTTGTGCGCGTTACTGGAACAACTTGGGAAGGCCGGGTGACGTCGGCCGGTTCCGCCGATCGGTCACACCGGTCAGTCTCACCGATCGGTCTCACCGATCGGTCTCACCGATCGGTCTCACCGATCCGTCTCACCGATCCGTCTCACTGATCCGTCTCACTGATCGGTCTCACCGATCGTTCTCACCGATCCGTCTCACTGATCGGTCTCACCAATCCGTCTCACCGATCCGTCTCACCGATCGGTCTCACTGATCCGTCTCACCGATCCGTCTCACCGATCGGTCCCACCGATCGGTCCCACCGATCCGTCCCACCGATCCGTCCCACCGATCGCTCCCACCGATCGGTCCCACCGATCGGTCTCACCGATCGGTCTCACTGATCGGCACCCCTTAAGGATCTGGATTTTGGCAAAGGAAGGGACCCAGGGGGGTCTGGGTCATCACAGGTCGGGCAGTTGAATTTGATAGATGCATGGGTTTGATATGTAAATCAACTATGTGTATGGTTCAGCTATGTGAGTCTATTATGTGAGTGATCGACTATGTGAATTATCTACATGGATGATCCACAAACATGGCTACATCTTCTACATGAAAACGGTTATGTGCAGATTTTGGTTACAAGGATCATTTGGCCACAAATGGATTTTTTTTCTACATGGAATTAGCCATATGGGTTTTTTCATTAGTTACATAAAAATTTCCATGCATCACTTTCAGTGGCATGAATTAGGGGAGTTCAAAGGTTTTTTTTTGAGGATAATTATATCCTTGAATATCTATGATTATATAGGCTGAAAATGTGTCCATATATATGGAGTTTAAGGAGATCTATAATAATTTATTGATTAAATCTTTTGTGATCAAAAATTTTGATCATTCTATATATGTTAACTTTAAAGATAGGGAAACCTCCCTTCTGTTATTTTTGTATAAATTCTCTCAAAACTAGGGGTTCCAAAGCCCTTCCCTTGGATTCATTGAACCTTACTACCATTGGTTCGAGTTTCTTCTAGTGAATATACCCTATTACGTGGAACCCCTATTTTGGTACATAAAATCACGTGAATTTTATTTCATTTAGGTAGGGTAACCCTCTTTTATTTTCCTTACGTATCAAGTAGGAGGGTTTATACTATTTTTATCTTTTGATAATGTTGTTTCATATACTTAATTAAAAATAAGGTATTTTCTAATATAAATTTAAGGGGGGATATTGAAATCATGTGTTTGTAATGATTTTTTATTATCATTGATATTGTAATTATACCGGATTAATACCCTGCTAAAAATCATGGTTGTTGGGGGATTTTTTTTTTTCTTTAGATGGGACGTTATAGAACTTCTATTTTTATGATTGTTTGATGTCACAATAAATGGAAATTGGATAATAATTTATATTTAGTTAATGAATTAGTTTCCCCTATATAATTTAGTTTTTTGTGATAATACACTTAAAAGTAATCTGCATTTGTTGAAAATCCCCTCAAAAAAATTTGAAAAATGAAATGTGTTGTGCTAGGGTAATTGTTATGAGATGTGAATGTGTGATGATTTGTGAGTTCATGTTATTGGATGATTAGAATGGATAGTGTTGGTGATGTGGCTGTTGTGACAAAGAGGTGGATATAGATGTGATGGTGGCTTCGAGGTCTTGATAGAAAGAAAATAATGGGATGGTAGATGTTGGGATGTGATATTTTATACTATTTTCCTATGTAGTGATAGAATAATTTTTCAATAACTTTTTAAATTCCTTTGGATGGTTTGGATAATGGGTTAGAAATGGATGATGAACAAATTAATAATGGTTTGTGTGGTTAAATGTGTTTTTTGAAAAACAATGAATAAAATGGGGTGTTTAAATGAAATTGGTTTGGCATGTAATGAAAATTTGGAACTGGCTCATGTAAGAGTTGGTGTCCCAGAACCAAATGGTTTTACATTGATTTCCTGAATATTTAATATATTTAAATATAAAACATATTATTACATATTGTTCAATGTTCTCCATGACTATAGTGTAATAATGTCCTAGAGTATTTGTCGCATTGACAAGGTCATAGCATTTCCCTGCTATGATGAGAACCTTGAAGTGCTATGAAAATATTCATAAAAAAGTTATGTAGTTGGAAGACATACTATAATGGGACACATATTATACAGAACATTAGGTGATAGTACTCATAAGAAGATAAGACTTCCTATAATGAAGTTAGTACTTGGTAATCTCCAAGATGGGAGATTATGAGAACAAACCCGCCAGTAGAAATTCCACATGTTTTGGTGTCATCTGATATTCTTATCTACAAGCATGTGTAATGATCCTTAGACATTAATATTATCATTAATACATGTCATTACTCAGGTACATTGATTTACTGACAAAAACCGTCATATAGACAGTTGGTGAGAAGTAGGGTACATTGGGTGCGTTGTGAGTGGTATGTTATTAATGGATAAGTTAAGGAAGGATTCTCCCCTCCATTTATGGAAGTTCATATCTAGGCCCTTTGGTTGAAATAAAAACGTCACGTGAAATTCCATGTCCCTGGAGTAATGATGAGTTTATTTCAGGTAGTCAAAGAATGGCGTATCAATCACAAAGGTTGATGACACTATCATGAAACCAACTTGATGAGATATTGAGACAAAGGTATTATATTACACAGTGATTGTTCGTTTGGGGATATCATTGTGGAAACTTTAATTTATTTCTCTTAGGTACCTAGAACCATTTTTGGACAATACTTTTAGACTTTTGGCAAGCCCACCTAAAGCCAATGAGAATGAATCCTAGAGGGTCACACACAAAGTGTTTCTCGTGGCCTTAGTTAAATTATATTTTAATTTAATTAATGAAATAAATAATATTCTCGAAAGAGAGGAATAATTTTTTTCAAGTTAAATTGATTTCATAAATTACATAAATATTTATTCAATGTATTGTGGGTAAAATATATTTATTTATTTTATTGAACATTTAATAAATATTTATTTAGTAGTTTGTAAATAAAATATTAATTTAAGAGAAAAAATTATTTATTTATTTATTCGAGCGATCAATAAATGTAAGTGAAGTTAAAGTGAACCAAGTCCAGTTCGATAGTAAAATAATTACTTACAAGATGGTAAATATTTATTTAACTAGTTAGCACGAAATAAAATAATAATAACACTGCTGTTATTTTGTAACGCAGAATTTTATTTATAATTATATTTTGCTTATGTTGGTGCACCATAAATTATGAAGTGGTATTATTATTAAAATAATGTGGGTTTTCTAAGTTTATAAATGTATTTAATTGTTTTTATGAAATTAAATATTGTAATGAAAGCCTTGTGTCGATAAATAGACACGTACATCCATTGTTCCATGTACCGAACTGCACACTTGGTGAATTGAGAATTGCTAAAAAATTTCTCAAATCCATTTCATGCCACTCTCAAGAACTAGAGACGTCCTTCAAGGAAGAGGAACAAGCAATCAAGAATGACCGACACAAGACACTCGCTTCGCCGTGTTAGCACTCAAAGAATGAGTGGTGTCGATCAGAGGCCATCAGAGCATGTGTGTATCACCTCTAGAAGGATTTTAGTTTGGATCCTCCTATGCACAATGATATAATACGGAAGAGTCATTCCGGATGATCAACATCATCAACTAATAAATTACTAAAGATCCAGATATTCTTTTATTTATGAAATTATTTAAATTAATTAAAAACATGATGTGTAAGATCCTCTCTAAAGGTTTTGGGCCTCTTGCTTCTTTATCTAAATCTTGGATTATATTTTTTGGAGACTAGAGTTCATCATCATATTGATCACAAAATAATCATTGATCATGGTAAAAATTAAGTTTGGGTGCTGACCCATACACACTTCCATTGTGACTAGAACCTACATCTCATGGCTAGTGTCTGTTATTTGGTTTCTTTATTTCGAGGTGGCGGTAAAGGTGGGGATATTGTGAGTTGTTTTGTACTTTGTTATGAACCCATTAGTTGGGATTGTGTGTGGCACACACACACACACACACACACACACATATATATATATATATTGTATTTTTCTTATGATTTATTTACATGACCTTCCCATTTCAAGTACTTAGTTATGATGACCAATAGTTTTAGGGGTGTTTTCCCAAAATCCTGATGGGTGGATGGATAGATGGCCACCCGCACTGCCCTGTGCCCTTTTCTAGGTGATGATGAAACGAACGGCGTGTGATCTCTTGAAGTCAAAATTGACACTTTCAAGATGTGATATGATTTTCTTATGGTGGGGGAGTGTTTATGAGGAAGATGGAACGAAATTGATGTTTCTCATCTTCAGGATACCTTACCTCCATTGTTATGTGATGTGGTGCGATGGATTTGGTGTTTATGGGTGATATGTGATGTGATGTGATAGCTAAGTTATCTATATTCATGATATGATTTGATTTTATATGGAAGAGGTAAGAGTTTCGAGGCATTTTTTATTGTGGTGTTGGAGAGGCTGATGAGTTGGAATGTGGTGTGGGGTACCTTTCATCGATATACTTCATATTATGTTATTATAATTGAACGTGTTACATGGTGAGTGAGTCTTGGTGAGGTTAGGTTGGGATAGATGACCTGTTTAGGTGCTATTAGTTCTTCTATTTTCTCAAAGGTGCATTAGCATTCTCTATTCACATGTGCATGAGATGCTTTGGTTTTCTTACTGGGTATACCTATATACTCACCCTACATATATAAACTATTTTTTAGGTTTATAAGAATACTATGTGGTATATTATTGATATTAATAGCTCAAACCATTGGATTTCTTTTGTATCATTACCATAGATTTTATTTATTTTAATTCTCTTTGAAGGCTTTTATATGTATATATTTTATTTACACAATCTTTGTGGGGTGATTTTGGGCTTATTTATATTATGTCGTGGAGTTTTTTATGGTTAATTCCTCCCATATCATGATATTTTTTTTCTTATAGTGGAAATTGACTCTAATATCATGACATTTTTATAACTACAATTCTATTCATCATCCTAGGGCCTACTGGTGGTGAAACATGGGGGGTCATTATCTCACATTCTTCATAGTCATCCTAATAGGGGTACCTTTGGAGGTAGGGGTTCATGAAATTTTCACTCCCTAATCTGAAAACATAAATCCCTGAATCTACAGGTGATTATCCTCCATTGTCACAATGTCGTGATCTAAAAATATTTCTAAATACTTTACAAGGTATTACAAGGAAAAGAAGATGATATACATATCATGTACTCTACCAAAAATTAATTTGATGTTATACCATATTAATCATCATAATAAATAATTGAATGAAAATCCTCTATACAATCCACCCAAGAATAATCATGCCCCAATCAATGATTCTATAATTTTTATTAGAGGGTATTATTAAATGTTAAGTGAGTCTCAAAATTATTAATTAAATGACCCCCCCTCTTATTGGTTAAAATGACAATAAAAAAGTTTGAATGAAGGCGATGAAGGATAAAAAGCTTCTCGTACCCCTTCTATTTTTTCATAACACTTTTTATACTATAATGTTAAAGTGAAAAATATGTCCAGTAAGTTCCAAACACCTCATGTTACTTGGAATATCCCCATTCTAAATACCGAACCAAATAATCAAACATTTATTAATGAATAATTCATCCCAGAGGGATCTTGAAAATAACATGACCCCAAACCTAATTGGGGGTCCATCATATTGAAAGTAGCATTACACCATATGAAAGAAGGTGTGTTACCATGTATTCTTATATTATTTGAATTACATATCTACATATTCCAATGAAATCAACAAAATAGAAAAATAATTTTCCCATAACTAACGTTCCCTGATGCCTCATCACTATCCCAAAAATAAATCAAATAATTATTTATTTAATATTCAAAGAAAAACTAAGAACATAAAGACCATATTAATAAAAATACCTTATTACAAATTAGATTATTGTGAAACTATACTAATATAATTATATAAAATGTAGAAAAAAAATATTCATTATTAATGAAGAATGTAAAGGATGTGTTAGAGTCACCTACCACTTAAGCCTTTTTACAAGATTAATATATTATAATTACTTATTTATCTTTCATTTTATGTTCATCATTTTGGTACTCTAATGATCTCAAGAAGAATAAACCAATGAGATAATAAAGTTATAGATTTTGGGTTGTGGGAAATGTGGGTTCCACCATCCTCCTTATATAGATTACAAATTCACCACAATAATAAATCCTCCCAAATTAACTAACTATTAACAATTGTCACCACCCACCTTAATACCATAGAACATCATAATGATCGTTATTTACATTCAATATATTCATGAAATTTACAATATTTTACCATGGATGAATCATCATATTTTTATTATACCTTTGGGTATTTCCATTTTCATCAATTATAAATTGATAATATTTAAATATAATAATAACTAATTAAGAAAAAAAATTACACAATCGATGATTAGGAGAGTTGATCTCTCACACATGAATGTATTTGGATGTATAACTTATATCCATGTTGATTCTACGAAAATGTACAATCTAGAATATAAATCCAATACAAGAATATTTATGGGGTATGATGAAAAAGACATTGGATTTTGTCTTAGGGATAATCATTGATGAAAGTTCATTAAAAATAAAAATTCCACCATCAATGAAGGTGATCTATATAAGGATAGGTACTTAGAAGAACACAAAAAAAAATGGAAATTTAGTGAATGATATTATGAAATTTAGTAGTAGTTTATACCATCATTAAATGATTCACAATAGTTTCCAAAAACCATCACAGGTACGGACGTTAATAATTATTTTTCAATGTTTTTTTATTTTGTTTTGGTTTCTGAAAACCATCACATAATCAATTCATGGTGATTTAAATAATTTCTAAAAAATCCATAAATATTTTTATTTTTAAAAAGTATAAATATATTTTAATTTATTTGTATTTTTTAAAGAAAATATTTTTTTACATTTTAAAATAATAATAACTTTTTAAATGGTTTGGCACAAACCACTATATCCCACCTTCATAAGCCAGACCTAATCCACCCTGATGGAAAAATACATCATATATAATAGGGGGAAAGATTTGTAATCCCTACCACAAGGATATAATGGAGAGACCAAATTGTTGGTCTAAACACTTCAATTTTTATATATATAGACTTTAATATAAATACACACACACAAATATTTATATATCTTCTTATATTAATATGTATATGTATATATATATATATTAATATACCTATATATATTTATATATTTAGAGATTTATATATTAATATATTTATATATTAATATATTAATATATTTATATATTTATATATTTATATATTTACTTATATATATATTATGTGTAATTTTTTATTTATTTTTATATTCATGTAATTGTTAATAATAAATAATTATCAATATGTATTTTTTGTAACTTATTAATAAATAATTAATAATAATGATTTTTTAATTAAAATTTTGTTATTAGCATGTATTAATTATTCACTATTTAATAACAGTTATAAAAATATCATTAACTATTTTTAATAATTAATAATAAATGATTAATAATATTTTATTACTAATTATTAAGTAATTCTAAATAATTATTTACTAACTAATTGTTAATTACTAGTTATCAGTTGCTTCTTATTTATTAATTAATAAGTGTATCTTATTAATTTATAATTACATATTATTAGTATTTAGAATTATATAGTAATAATTAAATAGATATAATAAATAATTAATCATTGATTTCTTATTTTTCAATATATTTAATTTAATACATTTAGTATCATTTTTTATTAATAATTACTTTTATTTTTTGTGTATGGGTGTGTGTATGTGTGGTCATATCTACATATTTATGCATAAATATATATATATATATATATATATATCTTATTTACTTAATAGTTTTATTTATATATCCATATATATTTAGATATTAATATATATTGATATGTACATTTATATATAATTATACATACACACATTTATTTTTGTGTCTGTGTGTGTGTTTATGCATACGTAATAATTAATAATTGAATATTAATTATTAATTATCAAATACAAGCACAAAAATAAATATGTATAAGTATATTTATATAAATGTGTTTGTCTGTGTATCATGGTTATTATATAAGTATTGTGTATCAATTATTCATAAATAATTACAATTAATAATTATTTATTTCTAATTATTTATTTTTAATAATAAATAATAACAATTACATTATAATTAAAAATTAAAAATTAGTTATTTTTTAGTAATTATTAATTATTAATTATTAATTGTTAAGTATTTACTATAAATTATTAGTTATTAGTTATTACTTACTTATTACTTATTAATTCTTAAATATTTATTATTCACTATTAATTAAATATTGTTAATAAAAATTTTAAAATAGTAAAAAATAATTATATATTATATGTTATTAAATATTAATTACTCATTTTTAATATAATTAATTTAATACATTTAATTGTTTTTTTTAATAATAGTCGTTAAATAAAATAATTAGAGTAGTTTTTCTAAAAATGGTCATTAAAATTAAATAAAATAAATTAGAAATTTTAATGATGGATTAAAGAACAGTTAGAAACCACCACTAAAAATATATAAATAAAAATTGAGCGATGGTTCTTAAAATTGACACTCACTGGTATTTTTTATAGTAGAAGATGCAATGGAGAAGTAATAATCAACTAAGCATGACCAAGTTGAACTGAATGAATGTTCAATAATATTGGTTTCTTCTGGGAAAACTAAAATTATGTTGGTACCAAATTGTTATGATAAACTAGTTGGTGGTCCCATTTTAAAGGTATTAGGGAGATAAAATACACCTAAATGTTTAAAAACTTATGAAGTACATATTGGTTTGATGAAATGAGAATTTGATCCTTGTGGTTAATTGATGAAGTGAATCAGTTTCAAAATATAAGTGAAGATGATTGAATTAAACTTTCACTATTTTCATCTAATAGATCATGGGGAACCCATGAGCCTATAAGAAAAGGAAACTCATAGTAACTAGAAACAATGGGAGTCATTAATTATGGAAGATATAGATTCCTTAGATGTGAATGATATATGGGAGCTAATGGTTCTACTGCTGGAAAATTAATCACTACAAAACAAGTGGGGTATAATAAATCAAGGAATAAGTGGGTGTTAAGAAATTTTGTGGGGAAAGGAGAGTTGTAAAAGGATTTTAAAAAAATAAAATATTTTTTTTCAGAAAAATCATCTCTTAGATGGTCAGGAATACACCTATTCCGATAATCCTTAGAATAGTTTCATCAAAAGGTCAACATTTTGAGAAATTAGATGTGAGGATGAAATTAATTCATAGGTATTTATAAGAGGAAATTTTAATTGATTGACCAAAAGGCTTCCTATAAATTAGAATGTGATATCTACTGTGCATGCTCAAATGGAGCTTCCATGGGGTAAAACAAGAACCCTGAAAATGGAATAAGTGGTTTTGAATTTTTTTAAATAGAACCATTTCATCCAGGAAAGAAAGCTGTAATATAGTGAGAAATTGATAATTTTTTTCTGTCCTAGTGTTTAGTGACAAATATTGTATCATACTTCCTTTTTTATGTAGATTATATACTCTTGGAATGTTAGAGGATAAACCAAATAATAGGGATAATGTGAGGGTTTTCCATAATACTTGAGACTAAAGATCCTAGAGTGGTAAAAAGGATTTTAGGTATGATGATCTATAAAGAATATAATACAATAATATTTAGGTTTTATCAATTTTAATGAATTAAAAGTTTTTGTAAAGTTTCATAATATCCGGATAATTAGTCCTCTGGTGTCTAATTAATTAGAGATAAAAATAAAAACCAATTAAAAATAATGGATGATTTTTTATGAAAAACGTTTTACAAGCTCAATATAAAATTATCATAATAAATTAAATTAATAATTATTAATAAGAGATAATAATGAAATTTATATTTTATATATTTAATAAAATATTTTTTAATTCATCCAATGAGTTTTATTGGAATAAATAAGAATAAATTTAATTTTAAGCCTAAATAGTTGGATTTTTCATTAAAGTAGTTTTTCTACCTTTTAATGCTTGAATTATTTTAAAACAAAATTTTCAAATTTTTTTAATTATTATTTTACAAAATAATTTTTTTTTCAATTGGAATATCAAATTTTAATTTGGTTTATTTTTGGTTATTTTCCTGATAATTTCATGTTAATATGAATAGTGAAAAATAATGGATTTTAATTGGAATCTATTTTCTTCTAAATAATTTGTAGTGATATATTATATTCATTATTGGGTTTAAAGTATAATTCGATAAATATTATATAATTTAATCTAGTTGAGTCCACTGTAATCATTTTCGCATTGAAATTGGATATAAAAAAATTTCAAAAATTAGAACTTTTTAATTTAAAACCATGCATTCTCTTTCCGTCTACTAGATTAATTTTAAATTAAATTATTCTTTATCTAGGATTAGAATTTAAAAAAATGGATTAAATATTCGGAATCATAATAATTTATAATTTATATTAAGGTAAAAAAAATTGACAAAAAATAGTACAAATAATTATAATTAATTACAACGATATAGGTAAAAATGTGTTTACTTAGTGTTAAAACATTAATCTCAAGGGGCCAAATGACCTAGAAATTGTTAAAAACCCATTTTATAGATATATTTAGACCACGTCCTACTTTGATCGAGTTTGGTTCATTATTGGAAGCACATGATGTAAGGGTGGCCTTTCAATAGTGTTCACCTTATTATATTTACTAGAATTCCACTCTCCCTCCATTATAAAAAAGTACTCACTCTCCCCAATTCTTCATACCTCTCAAGAATTTTTTGTAATGACATGAACTATTATAAATGAAATTCTCCTTTTTGTTTAATTAAATGTATTACTATGTAATATGGTTATAGAAAAAACATTCACTTCTTTGGATTTATTGTCCTATATCAGATTTAGAAGACCATTAAGTGTCATTACTATTTATAATATAGTCATTGAACAATGACCACAATAATAGTATAAATTCAACATTTTATCAAATCCAATTGGCACATACAAAGAAAGTGAATGCGTCAACCAGTAGGATCACACCCTATGAAGCTTATTTATTGGATCTTCTGAGGGAGATAATATCTATGGGCCTCACCCTTGACCAAGACCAAGAGGAGATTCATCAACTTAAGCTTGATAGAAATTGTTTATGGGATAAGTTTTCGCTCATAGAGATCACAACCCAATCCATGTTCACCAAACCACCACATGAATGTCTCACTTTCATGCACCTTACACTTATGTTGTATGTTGGTGTATTAAAGGGATATGTATCAAGGCCCTAGAATATGAGTACGTTCATTATTTGTTATATAATAATGAATATATTTCCATCCTATTATTTTTACGTTATAAATTATTTCAATTTTGATTTAATAAGATACTAATTTTATTTTTGGTTAATATTCAAATTAAAATAAGGAATTTATTTTTATGAATTAATAGATTTTGAAATAAATAAAATTTTAATAAAATATTATTATGAAATAATGTTTATTAAATATAAATTTTTATATAATTTTTATGAATTCAAATTTACTTTTTTTAAGGGTTAAAAAAAATTTGGGAGAAAACAGATAAATCCTCAATAAATGTAGATTCTTATTTTAAAAGTAAAAATTCACATTTTTGGAAAATTATTTGGAAAATTTAATATTATTTTTGGAATCATAACATTAAAATTATCTAACTTTCATATTTTCTTAATTTTTTAGACAGTCATATTTTCCGGTAAAAATTAAATCCTGTATAAATTTACATTGTGTATTATGACATCATAATGACCCAAAAGTGATTTAATAAATACTATAAAAGGTATACACAACCAAATATATGTTATATATATATATTAATGATATTTTTTGTTTTATTTATTTATTTCATAAAACCATTTTGAATATTCCAAAACCATTAATATATTTTATGGTTTTAAAATAATTTCTTTAAGAGTATGAATCACCTCCATATAAGAAAAGGAATTATTTAATTAATTTAGGACCTTGGTAATATGAAATAATTAAAACTACTCCCATTTTTCAGAAACCATGGTAAAAACTATGGTAAGGTTTGTGGTTCTGGTTGTTTTATTATATATACACCCAAACCTATGTTTTGGAAACAATAAAGAAGTTCCCACTTATTTCCTATATAAACCCACCGAAGATCCCATTTTTCATCACTTAATCTCCTTGGATCATGTAATTAATCTTCCCTCCACTCTCTTGAGTCCTTATATGGCACCCTAATCTCTTCAAAATCTCCACCCAAGCATTTTTAGTCAAACACTCAAGTAAGGGATCGTCACTTTCTCTTTTTTATTGATATTTTTTTGTTATCTTATGCCTTCTATATGAAAATCCTAATGTTGGGACACACATTTTAATCTTCATATTACTACCCATTATTTTTCCAAATTCTAATAGGCCCCTTTCATGAAATAATTATCCATATGGAATATAACATATCATTTTCTTATTTCCATTTCACATGCTTGAAAAGTGATAACGTCATTCGTGGATGTGTGGACTACCACCTCTTCAAAGCGATGTGATTCTTCATTTTTCATCACAACATCACAAGAATGATATATATATCTATATATATATATATAAGTATATATAATTAAATAATATGGAATTTATGATATAATTTTCATCATGGAGAGATATATTTTCCTTATGTTCTTTCCATTATGATCATTGAAAAATGGGAATGTTACTCATGCATACATTCGGCCTACAATATTCATAATTGTAATGTTGGTTATTTTATCATAACCTTATTTCTTGTATAATTTTAAAAGAATTATTAATGTTAAATTTTGAATATTATTTTATTTTTATTATTCTGGAGATGTTTAAATAATGACAACATTGACCATAGTCAACATATCAATGTTAGTTTTGACACATAAGACAAATATGATAAATATATCATACATAAACATTATTGATTAATTAATTGTATATAGATTGTTTATAGGTGAAATAAAAGTAATAATAAACTTTTAAAATGTTATTAAAAAATAATTAATCTTATTTTATTATTCAGTAATATATAGGAAAATCGTGATTAATCAGACTCAAGTAAAAGGATTTTCATCTCACTTTTTACATATGTGAGATAAATATCAAATTCTCCACTTACTTATTTTTTGTGATGTATCTAATTCCCTTTTGATATATTATATCATCAATTATTTAATATTCATTGTATTTAAATGTTTCATTTGATTATTATTACTTTTAGGCCTTCTAATTCAAATGTTTCCATAGTTTTAAGGGGATTTCTAGTCTCACTTTAATTTATATGAGATTTATTCCATATTCACCACTAGTTTCTTTTATGTGGCGTATACTCTTACCTATAACATGTTATATCATGATTATCCTTATTTTTGTTATATTATAAGTTTTATTTAATGTTATTTCTTCATGGGGTTTATGATTCAATCATTTCAATTATTTAATGTTATTTCTTCATGGGGTTTATGATTCAATCATTTCAATGTGGTATGGGACACTTTGGAATGTTCAGAGATTATTTTCATCAAGAACATTTTTAATGATATTTTAAGGGTATTTCCATTAATCATCATATTTATTTGATTTTTATTATTGTTTTTGTTCTTGTTCATATTACATGATGTGGTTTCCAATATATAATTGGTTGAGTCTGTTTCATCTTAATGATGGGGATTCCCAAATAGCTTTTGTTGAGCCTATTACATCTTATACGATGTGGTGGCCTAGTTAGTGTGGGGTGAGCCCATTATATTTCTCTAATTAATTAGTTAATGATAAATTTGGAAGTAATCCATATAGATATTCCTTTTAAAATTTGTTTTGAAGGGTTATATGAAAGTGAAGATCCATGTTACCAAAAAGTGTTTTAATTTATTATTTTGAGTTTATAATTCTTATCATGGTCGAGATTGATAACACATGGCTCAAGAATATTTATTCTAATGTCTGTTTCTTTTTCCATATTTCATATTTTAGGATCTAGGTATTTATGTGTATGATTAACTTTTTTATTATATCATACACTTTTATTATTTCATCGCACTCTTATGCTCTTATTATGCTCATTAATGAAATTGAATTTCTAATGCTTATATTTACCCATACTGAGCATCTGAAATCTCTATTCTTATGTTTCCTTTTCCCCATGTTTTAAACAATGATGTTGAATGATTTATAAATATAAATGATTTCACAAGTATAATGTTGATGGCCTATTTTGAAATAATAACAGCTAGGAGAAATGGGGGAAATTTTCATTTGATGACTTTCATATTATTTACGTAGGAGTATTTCCTAATTCTCTAAAAATATAAACCTAAAATATCCTCAATAATGTAAGTGATAAAAGTTTTCTTTTTAGTGTTGTAGAGTCTAGATGAAAAATTTGTGTCACAATTATCACCATAAAATCCGATAATATAATGTTATGGATTTCAACACAGGATCTGAGAGTGTGGGTTTTGGGCTATTATCATAAGGCCCCAAGTATAAGTGATAAATCCAAGTACAGGGTAAGGGTTTCATTAACTATAAGGATATTTATGTCTTTAATATTTATATAAATCTTAACATACCTTATAAACTATGTGTTATTAGTTAGTTCACTCCCAATATAGGTAAGGATCTCTGAGAATATATGAAGTCGAGACTCTAAAATGTATTATGTGATTATCATTATGTTTCAAAATGAATTAACTATTTCAGGGATATGTGTATGTATACGTTTTGGGAGATATATATAGTTAGAGGACTACCACAGGCTATGGTTTCACTTATTGTGAAATTAAAATTAGTTTAATATCATTACTATAATCTGTAGCATCATTTTCAACCACAAAAGAAATTCATTTATGTGAAACAATGGTTGGGAAAAAGTCAGTCTAACTGGAAGGACTATTAAAATAATTCTAAAGGAAGTATGAGAATGAAATTTTCTTCTATTATAGATAGTCTCTATTCTATCTTACTTATAATTTTTTGTTTCATTCATGAAAAAATAAAATTTATTTAATGTTTCACTATGTTTATATTCTTCTAAAATATGGATTTCTAAAACTACTTAAGGTTAGTTTGAATGAAAATCTAGATGGAATATTGAAAGAATTATAGTTTTGGAAAGTATGGAGAAATTTTAAACCTCATTAGGCCTTGGATGATAGAATGTATGATCAATAAAATATAATATAAATAGATATTTTTTAGATATTTTCTCTATGGAAAGATTTGAAATAGTCTTCTAGTGGTATATTATTATGGTGCGAATCTAATTTCTTGTTTTATATAACCATTTGGAAAAAATTTATCAGGAGCAACTGAAATTTTGGTAGAGTAATCACGAACAGTAAATTATTGCAATTGAAAATGAATTCTGGATCATTATTGGGTGGTGGATAATGATATTATCAATGGATGGATATATATGGGTGATGAAGTTTTAATTTAAATTATATCAGAAATTATGTCAGTGAAATTGGGAGTTACAACAACCTATATTGAAGGAATATCATGAGAATTTTTTTTCCACATGTTTAATCGTTTTATCCAAAGGTTAAAACATTTTTCTATCAATAGGTGTTCCCTACAAAGGATTTGAGAATGAATAATTCATAACATGTAATTTGTTTTTTAAAGCTGTGATTAGTGAGATTAGTTGTAACTCTAGAGTTTTTGTCTCCTCTCTTTCGGTGTATTTCAGTGTTCCTATGTGAACATAAGGTATATCCAAAACCTCATTAAAGTAATTTTTATAGAGGGTGATTTTGTATTATGTTTTCCTCATTCTATTCATCTATTATTTCTTAATGATACTTTTCGGGTTGATATTGTGCTTAGTGAAGCCTTCTATCATAGATACTCCACTTTCAAATACATACAGATATCGTTTCTCTGTTTCACTTTTTCAGTCTAGAGGGAATATTTATATTGGTAAAAATATTTTAAACATTTAATTGAGTGATTTATTTATCTATGTAATGATTAAACATATTCATAATGAAATTTAAGGTTATTTTTATGCATGATAGTGATGTAATTAATGTTATGGAGATGTTAAAATGTGTTTTGGTAAAATTAATTCCATATAAGTTATTTATAATGGAGGATGGATATTAAAATTTATTTTTTATTTTTATGGAATTATGTATTAAGTTAATTAAAAATTATTTATTTATATTAATTATTTTAAAGTTATGTGTGGCAAGGAAAATTAAAAAAATAGAGATTGGTAGGTAAATTTTTTAAATACAATCCATTATAGTGATAGTTTATTGACATGGGATGCTAAGGGATGTGTGGTGAGAGGGCTTATTTTGTTCAAAGTTGTGGGTGTGTCGAATATTTTTAGGGTTTATGAATGATCATATTTCTAAAATTTAATAGATATTCAATGTGGTGTTTCATTTAATTATTGACCAATTATGAACATGATATTTATAGAAGAGATAGAGTATTTATCTTATAAAATTATAGTTTTTCAACCATGATTAACATTATAAAAATATTATTCTTTATTTTTTTATGATTATTTTTATCTCTATATTATATAACATACATGTTTTTCTAATAATAGTTGTTAAATATGGATAGCAAAGGAGAAATAATTAAAATATAAACATTTTTCATAAATTTTTGAGGTAGGTGTATTTTAAATTTATTATTTTAAATTCTTTGTGATAAAGAAAAAGTATTATTTTAATTTCATTGGTATGATTAAATCACATAGGATATGATATATGTCTTAGGGATTAAGGATATTACATGTATTCATTTTTTCATTATGTTCTATTTTTAAGTTTATTCATCATTTTTTATCCTAAAATTATATTTTATAAAGTGAGAGAGTTTGAATATAATGGTATTCAAGAAATTTTTTATTGATTTATTTGGGTTGTCATAGTGGCATGATAAATAGAAATAATGGTGTTCCATGTTATTGGATTTTCATTTATAAAATTTTCCCTTGATGAATGGTTATGATTATAAAGAAAAACATGTTAGATGAGGTTTTTTTATATAGACCATATAACATTTCACTATCTTAATGAATTCCTTTATATTTCCAACAGGTCTCAGGGGTTTTGTTCCCAATCTATATTAGGTCATTCCAAACCTACAAGATGTCTTGTGAAAAAATTTATTCCATAATTTTCTTTACTATTTGGAATTAAAACATATTAGAGTTATAAAAGGGGGCATGAAAATCCATTTGGATGTGAAATAGTATATCTCAGTTAATTTTGAGTAGTGTTTAAAATAAATTATGCGATGATATGTTTTGATATGATGACAAATTTTGAAATGTAGTAATTTATGAGATGAGATGGTTTTGACTATAATGAAACTATAAGGGTTTGTTATATCATATAATGAATTTATAATCCTTATATAATATGATGGAAATATGAGGATTATATATTATACAAATTGATTTCATGTGAGGATGGAATTTATTAAGTTTAAATATACTTCTAAATATATGGGGATAAAGGATTGACTTATTATGATGTGAAATGTTTAATGTGGTGGTTTAATGGTTTTGATGAGTTAGTATGACCCTGTATATTTTTTTATATACATCTGATCCTTTTATAGTCATGATATATTAAATTAGAATATAAGTGGATAACTAGTGGGTGTTACTTCATTAATTCATAAAATAAATAGTTATTCTCAACCCTAGGGTAGAGGAGGTAAGAAATATTATTGTTTAGTATTGTGACTATGAGTGTGAGGTTCCCACTCAACCTAAAAGTGGTTTTATTGAAAATACAATTAGTAGTGTGACTAAATAGTGGGTAAATACAATGGACTATACAGTGAAATTCCTTTAATAAAGGGTAGATCTATAATCCATAATGGGTAGTAGATGCATGATCTTTTCCCTTAGGGTAGGGCACCCAGCTAAAAATATTGACTTTTGTTAAGGTATGTAATTATAATTTAAGTAATAAATTATATATTTTATTGGTAAGAAGTTGTTTTGATAAAGTAAGTGAATGCTCGATAGAGGGAATCTTATTATTAGAGTATTTTTGTACGTTATTATGGTATTTCTTTTCTTTTAAATTGATCACCTATTTCAGTTTTACACTCATGGATGTATTATATACTTTTCTCACATTATTCACATTGAAATTTCAATTAATAAACCTACTCATTATATTTTTATACACACTTTTATATTTATATATTTAATTCCTTTGTTTTCCCTTGATAAATTTATCGAGATATTTATTAGTGGAGGTTGGTGATTTTTTTGGGTAACTATACTAATAATAATAGAGTTGGTAGGGTTAAGTTGGATACATTATGTTTTTCATTTGGATATTGATGTTGTTATTTATTCTCAATTTTTGTATTGAATTCATGTAATTTATTATCATATTCAAGATTATATGTGGATACATTAGTATTATGGATTTCATAGTACTAAAATTTTGAAAATTTTGGTTATATTTTAAGGGCGGTGAATCCAAATTAAATGACATATACCATAGGTCATATTCACCAACCCATAGGATAATATATGTTGGATTGGGTTCTTACTCATGGTTTTTTCACTAACTTCAGGTGTGTACTCCATAGATTTGAGTCATGATAACTTGGTTTTAGTGAAATATTATTTAGGTTAGAGTTTGTATTATGAGAATTATAAGTTTAGAATCTATAATGGTTGGGGATTTTATCTATTTTTGACTTATTATTTAGAATTCAACACTCATTTTACTATTTTTTTAATTTTTTAACACTCATCTGAATTTAAATGAAGTGATTTAGTTTCTATACTGATCTACAGGGGAAACTTTTAGTGAAAATATTAATTTTTATTAAAAAGAAGGAAGAGTAAATTCATCTTGATTAGGATTTAATATTATAAAACATGCTACAAAAGCTGAGTATAGGTTGGAGTGTTTACCCTACCGTAGTATCTTTTTAATTTTAATGTGTGTTTGTGTTGGTATACAATGGTGGTGAAGAAATTTTAATTCATAATTAAAATAAATGATACCTAATTTATTTATTATACATATCCACTTATCCATTATATACTAATTTTATAGAATCGATGAAGGGATATAGGTTTTGGGAAGAGGTAGCTACTATGTAGAGATCGTCAAAGATTAGACAGATTAAATGGATATTGATAGGTTATCATGAAACATGTTTGATTCCTTGATCCGACTAACATTTTTAATCCTAAAATTATTTGTACAATTTTTTTATTTGAAAATGAATATTCCAATGAAATTTAAATATATTGCTCTCATTATTAATAAAATCCAATACCCTTGGATTCATAAAAATATGATGTACCAATTTTGAGATGTTTTAGATGGAATATCTGAAACCAATTTTCTAAATTCATTGATAACATATTGATGTTATTTATTCATGGACATTATAATATAGCATTTGAAAGGAATTAATGAGATATATATAATGCTATTGGAATCATTCTAATATACTTTTTAATTTGGGATAAAATTAACACATACATTTTCAATAATGTGTCATTATCTCTATGATTTTAGGTGCCATGATATTTAATTTAAACAAACTAAGGTCATATTAATGGTCTAGGGACCAAAAATTACCTAGGAATAATATTTTATGATATTCGGTGGTAGTAAAAGCTGTAAAACCCTCTTAAATGATGTCTATTAGTGAGGCGATAGTGGGAGTCCAAGTTCCATAATATTTGATATTGAAAGGAACAGGTGTATCTATATATCCCTAGTGGGTCATGTTTATGGTTCACTATAAAGGAGCCTCTGAACTATCTGATTAATAAATAATAAGGCGACTGGTGTGGCTCCTTAACTCTAGTGGGGATGGAAATTTGTGACTATGTGTTGCTTTCCCTTGATGATATTGTTTATTGTATCATCACATCATATAGTTATAGGCAATTCATTGTTGGTATAAAACAAGGTCCACACAGCACAACCCTGATTATGTGATCAAACAATTATGCGGTAACCGGTGTCAAAGAGGACCAATATAGAGGGAGTGACCCTTGAACGATTTGGATCATAACAAACCATCCAATCAATGGGATGTGTGTTCCGAACTAATAAGATTTTAAATAATCACATGACACCCTAAGGTAGTGCATAAGGTCATGTGGGGGTTCCATATTACATTTGGTAAAATTAAAATAGTTAGGTTTATGAATTAATCTAATTTTGACTAATTAATTATGTAAAATTATTTTTATTAAATAATAATAATTTTATCAAATTAAAATGAATAAGTTAGTTAAGGATAACTGTTGAGCTCTAGAAATTTAGTTAAGAAATAAATAAAATATTTTAAATATATATTACTAGTTGGAGATGTCTATCTTTATTCATTTGTATGTAAAATAAAATTATTTTTACGTGATAATAATAAAAATAATTGTGAAATATTATCAAAGATAAATGGGAACATAAATTAATCAATTGGATAAGTGACATAATTATAGTGTATGGTGATTGGAACTTGATGAAATCTCAGTGGATAGAGTGATATGTTATATCATAGGGAAGGGAATCATTTTAACCTTATAATTATTCCTCTTTAAAAATGTTGAAAATACTTACAATGATACGAAAAATGATTAGGTTATAATAAATGAGAAAATAGTTATATGTGGAAGGTTATGACTTAAATGATACTAAAATTAATGGTTTAGGGACACAATTAAAGACAATAAAAACAATTATCATAAGATCTATGATAATGTCTAGTTTAATTTATCTACTTAAATAATAATGTGATGCTAAAGAGAACTGGTTGTCACTTTAAATGAGTTGATGATGATGGAACTTTATGTAGTTAAAGGATGAAATAAAATTTTTAATTTATATTAGGATGTGTTATTATTTATGATCAATAAACGAGGATAAATAGGTTAATTCAGAACATTTTTTAAAGGATGGATAGTGTTGAATTATATTTAATAAGATGATGTGATGGAATGTCATTAAGGAAGAAAAATTCACCTATTGATGAAACACCCCCAATAAAGGGAATATAATTACATAAATAATGTTTTATGAATAAAGGAAAGTATATTAGGAATGCAGATATGTACATAAAGTTATATAGTAGTGGAAAACTTTATAATATAAATTCATATAACTTGGATATGATAGGGGATTGTAGATGAAGTATCTTGGGTTATTTTAAATAGAAATAATATGAATGTGACATCATCTATATTATGATGTGATTATAAAAATAATTTAATAAATAAAATTATTCTATTATTGAATTTTTATTATATTTCTATGACCATGGATAATGTGAATTTGTTTGAGGGTGATGTTGCAGTTAGATTGCTACAAGAAGGATTGTTTGATAATTGGGTTGTCCTTGATTGTTATTGAGGTGATTGATTGTGTGTACTCATATTATTTGAGATGTGAGTCATCCAGAGTAAGATTGATATAAATGATGATAATATATGATGGTGGATATCCTTTACACTCACCCACATTCTATTGTTGGAGTGAGATGATAGAAATTGTACTTGTTCTCACCCAATGATCTGGATAGAGTTGAACTAATTATACATATATCTTTCCTACTCACCCACACCACTAGGTTGACATGGATAAAATATCTAAAAGATAGGGGGATATGATTAATTCCCTAAATATATTTGTAATAGGATATATGGATACGGAAAATTATTCTATTATCCTTGATATAAGAATACACTAAATGATATAGGTAGAGATTTTTAATTATCCATATAGCTCTGATGTGAGAAAAAAATGGAAGATAGTTCACCCATGTGGAGGAACTATACCTATTTTATGACCTTGGGACCAAGGTGGTAAAATTTTCACTAGATTCTATCTCTTCTCCTCCATGTAGTTTTGGGAATTAGTAGAACTATATATACAACTACAGACCTAGAGATGTGTATTTTTTCTAGTACTCTAGTATACATCTATTTCACTATAGATGTGTCTCTTATTATAATTTCAAGACATATATACATTTTCTAGATTTATATTTATTTATTTTCTTCAATACCTTCAAGATGGGTAGAAAATTTTATTTCCTCCAACATCCCATAACTGATGTAGATAAATTGAATTATTGATCAGGGAATCTACAAATTGAATGTGATATTAGTTTTTTATTCTTCACTAAATAAATTTTGTTATTTGGGGAGCATGATAAAATATATCCATGATTAGTTGGTCTGAATTGATCATAATTAGTATTAGTACAAGTGATAGTGTTGGGTTATGTTCAATTATTACACTTTATTTATTACTAATGTATGAAAACACTTGTTGTTTATGTGTTAGTTCATTACTTGGGTTAAACAAAAAAATTATTTTTATGATCAAATATAAATTTTTAATTGTGTTTTTTCTCCTTTCTATACATATTAGTTGTTATAGAGGATAGATGGTCAAGGAACTGATAGATGGATGGTTGATATGGATGAATGGATGAGAAAAAATATTGTGGGAGTTAGTACCATAGAACTAACTAACTTTATAATTTATATTTCCAATGTTTATATATATATATATATATATATATATCTTATATTATGATGACTGTTATTTTTCATTACATTAATGTGATATTTTTTTAGAATATCCATCGCTTTGAAGGGTTTTATTTTTCTTATCTATAATGAGAACATGGAAATTATATGAAAATATTCTTTAATAATTCCAATGGTCTAGATACATCAATCTGATGGGACATGGATGTTTTCTGAATATAATTTTTTGGAGGCTTATAATACATTGAGACATATTCTCAAGAACTATTCACTTGGTGATATCTATGGACGGATTTTATGATGATAGACCTACAAATAGGGAGTCCACATGTTTTATGTGTCATTGGATACCCCTATCTTTGATCATATGTAATTTTCCTTAGACAGGATATTATCATTAATTTATATCTTGAGTCATATACTTTTATATATGGATAAAATTCATGATAACATCTTCTCTTGGTGAGGTATCATATATTGGGTGTGTCATAAGTGATATGGAATTATTTGAATATGTCATGAAAGGATTTTTTTTTTCCCTTCCATATTAATGGAATATGATATCTATACCCATTAGATTGAAATGGAAAAATCTTTCAATATCCATAGAAACAGTATCTTATAAAAATGTTCATATTATAAAGTAAAATAAATATAAATAAATCATATAAGTTGATGATAGTAGTATTTATCCATCTAAATTAGATATCATAGAAAAAGGAATTATATTACATCATATCATTTGTAAGAATATTTTTGTAGTTTTTGCATTAATTTCTCCATTTATGGTCTCCTTGATGTGTTGCTTGACATTGATGTTGTATTTTATGAATGTTCACCTATTTTCATTGAGAAAGGGTTCAATAAGGTCAAACACAACATTTATCTAGAATCTCATTAAATTATATTTATTTTAATAACAAGAATATATTTATTCCCAACTTTTGGAAAATAATTTATTCAATTCATGTTGATCATATAAACTCAACCATGAGATGTACAAGTTTAGAATATGTGAGTTGAATTTCATTACATGTTTATTTATTCATATGGTAATACATAAATATTTATTTATTCACTAGTTTACTGAATTGATTAAATATAAATATGTATTTAGTTTCTTGAATATTAAAATAAATATTCATTCAAAAGTTTAGAGATTATAATATTTTATGAGAGGATATATATGGAGATAAATAATCCATTAATTTATTTCATTAAATATAATTTAAATAAATATTAATTTATTTATTTAAGAAATGATATTTGATATGTTACATGTAATGCAATGTAATATTACTTTTAGTATTAATATTTAATATGGGTAATTACTTATATTAAGTAATAGAGAAGAGAATTTGTGTAATTATCATTATTTAACCCTAAGAATATATTCAAAATTATATCATTTTTTGAAGAAAAACATGTTTTACAAAATAAAGACACCTATTGACTTCTCTTTAACTGTATAGAGAAAAATATTCTTTCTTGCCACTTAATAAGATAGAGAGAAAAGAAGATATTTTGTGATCAATGATGAATGAGGTAAAGCACAATATCCAAATATGATATCACCCTGAGTTTCAATAATGTTATCTAAATATCTTTGAGGAAAATGTGGATATGTCTAAAGAAATATTCTTTTGGATTACCTACCCCAACAAATAGTGAAACAAGTGCATCAACCAAAATTGATTGAGGGTATTACTATAGATGAGGTAATTATTATATAAATTAATTATAAATTAAATGTAAAAGAAAATATCTAGAGATTCTAGAGTGTATTCATCTAGTAATTCTGATTTTATACTTTGATATCAATGAGGGTTAAAATCAAGTGTCAACCTAATTCATTCATTACTCCCCAAAACAATAAAATAATATCAGAAATTTAAAATTATAATTTAAAAGTATTTAAAAATTATTTGATCAATTTATTATATTATTTTTCATGTTTTATTATTCATATTTTCATCCTAGTTTAATTAGTTAGGATAACATGTTAATATCACCACATATATCCAACAACAAGCCAAAAACATGTGAAGAATTCTAGAAGATCCCATCTGGTTGTACCAATTTCATTTTATGCATATTATAGTTACACAAAATGTAATGGTAAATTACACATCATGTACTTATGGCCAACTCACACAAGGAACACACCATATAAATCATGGTGTATCATGTGGGTCGGTATACTACTTCATTACGCATCATGTACTGACAGATAGAGAGGAACAAGGGTTGAAATGAAATGAAAAACATGTGGCTAGAATATATATTCCATTAAAACTGACATGATTCATGCACCATGTAATTTATGGTGAGTCATGTGGGTTAGTATTTAGTTTCATCACATTTCATGTATTGACTACCTTTTAAGCAACATGGTGATACATCGGCTACAGGCCATGTTGTTTTCATGTACACATCGTGTGACGTTTGTAATTCTAAACCAGGTTCATGTATAGTGATTTGTAGTGGGTAATTTGGGTTAAAACCCTATGTAATTAAATCAAGACACAAAGTAAGAATCATGTAGTGGGCTATACATTCTATATGGCATGTGTAATTCCATACAAGATACACACAATGTGATTTTTGGCATGTTGTGTTGATTTCCAAAATTAATAATTATATTCTTTGTAAAATATACGTTTATATGGAATGTAACAATCATCATACGCATTGTTAATATCGAATGTTTTTTCAAAAATACATAAAATGTATATTTAAGGTGTGTTGTGTGGTCATACACATCATGAATACTACGTGGTTTGACCATCTGAATCTACATGTTGTGTATATCATGACATAACATGTGGGATTATATTATAGGTAAGTATATGTTACACAATGTATACCATACATAGTATGTGTCACTAGAAATTTAAAGTTACAATATATGTCAAATAAGTATTAAATACCATAAATGGGAGTTAATATTACATGGATAGTACATCTAGTATAATCACCATAGTATACACCATGTAATTAATAATATTAAATCCAAATAAAAAATTTATTTTTTTATTTATAGATAATTAACAGGATTCTTAAAATTCCTTAAAGACAATAAATTGAATAGTTTAATATAATGAATTAATCTAATTATTTAATAATTTATTTATAAATTTATTAATTCATAAACTATTATCTCAATTATAAAAATTATAATTAAAATAAACCAATATTAAATGTGGTTGAAATTTAATGTTGTGAGTAGTCATGAGCATAGAACAACTTATGTATGTGTTAGATTTATTTTTTAATTGAACTATTAATGTCATTATTTTATATTACATCTATTATTAAATTAAAAATAATTTTCTATGAATCATTCCTTTTTTACTTTATTATGTATTGTCCCATATTTCTCTAGATTATTTTATATAACCCTAAATCCCTAGTACCCCTCACCTATGTGTGAGTAAACATTTCCAAACGATGGACTTCCCAACAAGAGGAGATGGTTCAAGAACCAAAATGAGACAAATCCAACCTAGGAGATACATAGGATAATGGTGAATTATATAAATCAATCCAATCTAAGTATCAATGTGTTTTCCACAAGGGTATATATTAGTTTATCACCTATTTATAAACCAACCAGTAGATAAACTCTTTTTATTATGTCACACATTTATTTTATTTGTTTATTTAATGCATGGTTAATTATTTATTTATGTGATTTATAGTTGAGTTGGATAATCAATCATGACCAAATAATATAATTAAATTAAAAATATTTATTAGATAAAATAAAATAAAATTTATAAGATATATTTTATCATTTATAGTCAATTTTTTATATAATGTTCCTCATAAAGTCATTGATAAGTTTTTAAATGATAAAATAAGATATATTATACAAATGAAATTAATATCCATAAATTATTTTATCTGACATGGTTAATTTTTTATATAAGCCCACATACAATTAATAATCATGTGAACAATAATGTAAATGATATTTTCACAAAAGAGAAACAAAGTCCCTTGACTAAAATAATGATTCATTAAAACAACTTATATTACAAGAGTTGTAAAAATACATTAATTTGAATTTCTTGTTTGTCCCTAGTTAGGGTATTTAAAATTATTTCTCAGATCTAATGGATGTCTTGGGTTAACTTGCAAAAGTTAGAATCAAGGGTTGGGTGCCTCAGTAAGACTTGGTGTATCTTATAGGAAGGTATTAAGGAAATCAGGGTATAAGATTACAGTATTGGGGAGTCCACTCAATATATAAGGGACATATATGTTAATGTAGTTGGAAAGTAAATCCTACTTAAATAAATTCAAAATATTTCATAAGGCCTCTGTATTGGTTATTTGAAGGTAAATATAGATTCTTTCCTATAAAATATCTGAGTGACCGGGTATTTCAAATCCAATTGTGAGGGATATATAAATTCTATAAAATAGTGGGAGGATTAATTAATTTATTAATTATGTATTAAAAGGAAATAAAAATAAAGTAGTAAAATATTTTCTTTTGTTTTTTTATAGATAATGGAATTTAGATCAACTACATCACTTTCCTTATGGTCAGTCTTAGAGAAAGATAATCTCCTCACTTGTTAAAACTTCTAGTAGAGTTATAGGTTCATGTAAAGTATACTATTCCAAAAGAGAAAATTTAACATACTAGAATCCCTTATTCCCTTTGAGACCAATAAAGACAAAATTGGGGAGCATAAAAATTCCTTCTAAAAACATGTAGATGGTGCATTGGATCTCTAATTCCTAATTTTGTTATCAATGACTAGTGAACTTCATAATATTCATAAAATAATAATTGCTTACTCCATGTTAACTCATCTCTATGATCTCTTATCAGAGAAATAAAGATAAGAGAGTTGTGAAATCTACAAAGAACTCGTTACAGGAAATAAAGGAGACAGAACACCTGATAGACCTCATATAGTAAGGAGGATTATCTATATTAATAATTAGTAAATTCTAAGATTCAGTCTACCTAATTAATTCTTCACAGAATTCATCCCCTCCTGGTTTCCTATTATATTCTCATGTTTTATTTAAATTTTGACATTAATAATATATATAAGTCACTGCAAATGATCTTTTACTTGGATTATATAATTAGATAATTACATGAAGCATGAAATAACTTAAATCCTAATAGTGGATAGAAGGAAAGGAAAGGAAAATTTTCTAAGGTAGGTTCAAATCCCAAGTCACCTTCATAAATCCCTTTAAAAAATCAAAATATCCTAATGGAGTTTAATGATTAATATGTTTTATGTTTTTATTATGGAAATAAGGACCAATGTAAAAATAATTATTCCTTAGAGAAGAAGTAAGGGGAATCTTAAGTTAAGTTAGTTATTGAATTTGATTATTTCATTTTAATAAATTGGGTATTAGATTTGGATTGTGTCTCTCACATTTGTACCCAAATATAGGAACCATGTAAATTTTAGAATAAAACAAAATATGGTGTGGATTTTCAAGCTACAAATGAAGTGATATTTCATGTAATTCATATAGGATACTACTATCTCATATTTTTAATTTGAATTATTTTAGTATTCAAGAACTATTATTATGTTCCCAGTATTCCAAGGAACATCATTTTTGGGTCTAGTTTAGACATGGATGACTATATTTTCATGTATAAAAATAAATTATGCAGCTTTTATAATGATATAATAGGGTATAGTATTGTAAATCAGAATAAAAATATTTAAATAAAATAATAATATAATTGTTTCTTTGAGATTTATAATTAATAAAGATCACATGAATCATATCACACCCAATTATGAAATTGTCAAATATGTTGTGTAAACCTAAATCATTTGGAAAAATTATGTCAAGAAGGGTATTTTGACTCATTTTATCTAAAACCCATAGATATTTATCAATATTTTTAACTAAGAAAAATGACTAAGGATTCATTAGTTGAAAATATGATAATGTTGTTGAGTTCTAGAATTAGTTTGAAGGAATGTGTGTATAACATTTCCAATAGAATCTATAGGTGGATACTCTTATTTAATTACCTTGATTTGGGATTTTATTATATGTGGATATATTTAATTGATGAGGCACAATTATGATTCCTTTAATTTTTTAAGGAATACAATAATTAAGTAGAGAATCATCTTGGTAAAAAGATAAAGAAGATCAACTTAGATAGAGGGGGAGAATATATTAACCAAGAGTTCATCAATTACTTAAAATATTTTGGGACACTATCTCAACTAACTCCACTATATACAATATAGTGGAATAGTGTCAATGAAAGAAGGAATCACACTTTTTTGTACATGATCATCTCAATGGTGACTCATGTAAATATTTTATTATGTATTTGGGTATATCCATTAGAATTTTTGGATGAGACACTAAATCAAGTGCTAACTAGAGTAGAAAGAGGAATACCATATGAGTTATGGAATGGTAAAAAATATATCATGTCACAGATGAAGGTTCATAATATAGTCTAAGTGCCTATTAGGTTGTGTCTAACTCAGAATTCATCGGTTTCAATGAATATTCCATAATTTACATGACTATTAATGTCACGACCAATGATTTAATTTCAATGAATATTTATAATCATTTCTAAAACCAAGAAAGAGGATATTTTTTACAATAAATTTATAATTAATTAAATTAATATAATTACTATAATATTTAGAATTCCTTCTTTGAAGAAGATTTTGAATGTTCTAACCTTCAACTGATTGTATCATCATTCCATAAAAGGATCTAAATTGTAATCCCTCTAATGGAGATCCACATGTTCTCCTTTTATTTAAAAGTGTCTCTAATGATAATTTGGGTGTAAGAATGTGAGTATAGATCATCTTGCATTTCTCCCTTTTATATCCACACAATACTTCAAGTTTAAAGGATTGATTCATGTTCTCTCATTCTTGAGAGGAGGTAGGTGGAATCTCTCAATTATTAATATAATTATATATAATCTTCTCTCTAGGGTTGGGAGAGTCTCTAGAAGGGATATGTTGTGTGCATCAAATATTAATACTTGTAAATGATATAATCAAGTATGTATAAAGAAAGGTTAAAGGGAATGAGTAATTTTAAATAGACCCTTTATTATTATCATAATCCCTAACAAACCTTATGTCAAAATAATATTATTATAATTATTATTTATTTAAATTATCTAAAATCATAGATAAAATTAATATAATTTATTTAAATAAATAAATTTATATTTATTTAAATAAAAAAAATTATATTTATTTAAAAGATATGTAATATATCATTCCTACCAAACCTGATAGTTCACTCAACACTTCCATAAAATTTACAATAACATGAATAAGAGATACTAATAATTTGAGAAATTAATAAATATTTAGGATTTTCACGAACTTGTGAATAAATATTTATTTTAAAATTCAAATCACTTATAAATATGGTGACTACATATTTTTGGTAAATAAATCCTAAATTAATATTATTTCATAGTCCTGATAATAATACTTATTCCAATGATTATATTAAAATATAATTTAATTAAGATCAACAAAAACACTATGTGTGTGACCCTCTAGGATTATTCCTCAGTGGAATTAGGTGGGTTCTCATAAATTCTAATATCAACATCTAAAAACTTGTAAAGGCACCAAAATAATTTAATGTCAAAATATCGACAACCACATACAAACACTCACTATGTAATATAATACCTTTACATTTATATCTCATCAGGCATGTTGGGTGATTATTTCATCAACCTATATGATCAGTACATATTTCTTTGAATATTTGAAATGATCATATCAATTCACCATACCCATATATTTTTGTTCAAAAAATTCATTTCAATAATAAAGATAATATATTAACTTCAATAATGATATAATGGGAAAATCATTTCCCAACTTATTCATTAATAGCATTTCAATAATGACGCACATAACATACCCAACATCGCCATGAACATATAGAATCACATTTTATATAAATACATCTAACTTCATGATTCATTATATAAATTAACAATAATTTTAATGTCTAAAGATACTTATACACAGTCATAGATATAAATATCCAATGAAATGAAAACATGTAGAATTCCTACTATTGGGTTTGTCCTCATAATCACCGAACTTGAAGATTACAGAGTGAAATTATTTTGAGGTGAAGTCTAATCCTCTTATGATTATCTAGTACCAAATATTATAAATATTCTATGCCTTGTCAAATGACATCATACAACTATTAGAAAAATATTTTTAGAATATATGTATAGCATCTTAAGGTTCTCAACATAATGAGGAATTGATATGACCTTATCAATTTGATAGATACACTAATCCATTATAAAATTAAATTCCTAAAGAAGAAAAATCAATTTGTGGTAAGACACTTATTAATATTCATGTATATGAATATAAAATTAATCTAAATTTAAAAAGAATTTGGTTCTATGTAACTAAATCCTATATACTCCCACATGAAATACATCCACCTTAAGGAATTTTATTCCTTTAGATATCACATGAATTCATTCCTTTTATGAGATAGGGCTTTAGTCAATGGGACTTACACATTGTATTTTATGTAAAATCAACTTAATACAATGTCACCTCTCAGATAATAACCCCTTAATCTATGATATTTCTAGACCATATGCTTTATTTTCTATTGTGAACTTACCTCCTTTTCCAGATCCACCACTATATTATTATCACAACAATATGTGATAGGGACTTTACTATTAGAAACAATATCAAAATCATGGATGAAGTTACATATATAAATATATTACTTAGTTGTATAAAAATTATCAATTTACTCAATCTATTTTGTATAATTGGTGACCATGTCTTTCATTGAGATTTTTCGGCTCATGTATCCTCTATTAAGAGTGAATATATATTCTGATTGGGATTTAAAATCATCTTTCTATGTTTGTAAACTAGGATGTGTATATCCCATGATGACTAGTTACTCATATACTCCATAAAATATGAACATATCCTTTATACACTTCATATAGTTATAGATAGTCTTGACATCCATCCAATAGAAGTATCCTAGATTATCTTGATATCTTATCAACACACTTAAGGTGCAGGTTTCATCAATCATGGTATACAACATAGCATAAATTATTGGAACGATTTATATTTTTTATGAAAACCATGTAATTATATGTCCCTCATCATGTGTTTGAGAAATAATTTTCTTAAAATTATTAATTTTATATGACATTGGAAATAATCCACTTTTGGATTTTTTTTTCATTCGGAATATCTTCACTATCTTGTCAACGTATATAGCTTAACACAGTCTAACTAGAATCTTGGATATATAATGTTATATTTTGATCTCATTAATATATATTCTTCACCTAAATATTTCATGGAGAAGAATGTTTTTACCCACATCTTAGTAAACTTTATGACATGTATTTTATTAATAATAAGAAGTATTTCATCAACTAATAGTATTAAGAAAATTATTTATCTCCCACTAAATTGTATATAAACACATGGCCCATATTCATTCTTTGTGAATGAAAATTCTAATATGGATTCATTAGAGGGAATTTTCTGTGGCCTATATTTCTTATCTAATCCATAAATGGATCTTTGCAAATTTTATACCTTGTTTGAATTATTTGGATTAATAAAGCTCTTTTGTGGTGTCATATAGACATCTTCCTGAAGGGTCCTTTTAAGAAAAGATGTTTTAACATCTATATACCAAATTACATGGTCATTATTATCTACTATGGAATTTAATATTCTAACAAATTTAAACATAGAAACTGGTGAAAAGGTTTTTTCATAGTTAATGTATTTCTATTTTTTAAACCCTTTTGCAACTAGTCTATCGTTGTAGTTAATAACCTGTCAATCTACATAAAATTTATAATTGAATCCATATTTTAAAATAATGGGTATTACATCCACTTGACTCTATACCAAAATCAATATATGATTTTGGTATATGGAATCCTTTTTATAATTCATGGATTCTTGCCGCATGGAATATTATATGACACATACAGGTTCCTTGTATGTGACATGATCATTATTATCAACTTATAATGATTCATTATTTTAGGGAATAAAAAATTATATATTTTTTGTTCTCTACTATCTTTTATAATTATATATAGTAATTGGGTCTCCATAACATCATCTTCCATGGGTATTTTTGGAATATATTCATGTTTCATCTCATGTGCATCTTGAACCACGACACCTTCAATGTCTATCTCACTCCACCTATTAATTTTATTAATATGATCCCTCTCATGGAATATCGATTATATTTTAACCAAAAAATATTATCCAATGGGTTTTATATGTAATATAATATAGTTTCCTTAGGATATACTATAAAGATACACTTAGTACCTCCGGGCACAAGTTTGGTTCCAACGATAGCCTTAAAAAATGTTTTGCAACCCCACAACTGTATATGTGACAATACATGTTTACTTACATATCAAGGATGATATAGAATATCGCTTTCCACTTTATTTAGAACTCATTTTAAAAAAAATCATTATTATTAATGTATATACATAAAAGTAAAATGGGATACATGCATCACTCATCATTTATCTTACCATGTCTAGTAATTTATGGTTCCTCCTTCCAATTATATATTTATATTATATTGTATAAGGATGTGTGATTTGGGATAATATCTCAAAATATCATATATATAACCAATTAACACTAGTTTTATATATTCATCACAGTGTCTTGAGTTACATTTCATTATCCTCTTACCATGATGGTTCTCAACTTCATTTTTCTATTCCATGAATTTATTAAAAGAATTTAACTTATACCTCATTAATTTTACATATCCAAATATAATAAAATAATTAGTAAAAGTTATGATGTATGATTATCCACCACTTACTTTAATTAGAGATGGTCTTCCAACATTATTATAAACCAATTCAAGAATCCCTATGGCCATTTTCACTTATTCCGCTAAATGGGGATTTGGTCATTTAACCTTTTTACATTAGATTATCAAATAAAATAAATTTTAGTTGAAAATAATATAAATATCCATCTTGTTATAATTTAGTCAAGAATTTTTCATTTATTTTACCTAGCCACGGATTCCATTGTTGAGTGTGATATGAGTCATGGAAGCATAATTAATTATCAATTTCCATTACTTGGTTCATGTATTGTAACTTAAAAAATAGATTATTTAAATGTTCTTTAATATAAAAAATTATTTATTTATAAAATTGAAAACATTTTATTCAAAATCTGAAAACAAAACCATCCATATCAAGTTTAGATATAGAAAGATTATTATTTTTAAGAGATGAATCATAAAAAAGCTCTTGAAAAACAAGACCATTCTACTCTATAAGTGAGGTGGTGGTATCTAATACCTAATACCGTGATATTGGATATGTTATTAGATCATAGATCCACTTGACCTCGTAAATGTTTTATAACTCTACTTGTCCATTATAATTGGATACAAAATGTTAGTACTAAAATTTGTATCTAATACCCAATTTGCATAAATGAGTAATTTTCATTCAATAAAATCTCACTTGAAGACCCCTACTTCTTTGTGTTGGTTTAGTTCTTCTAGTTACACTTATTATTACAGCTAAAATATATAGCATCTTGCTCAGTGTATCAAATCATTTTGACTAAATGATGCCCATATAGTATACCCACTCTAAGTTTTATTATGAAGGGTTCATTGGTGATCCCATAGAATGTATATCTTGATCTCTCTAGATAAAGATCTTGGAGATTCAGGATAAATCCATAAGAATACATACTATCATGAGATTTCATCGGTTTATCATACATGGATGAAAGCTTAAATCATTTTACATCAAGCACATCATATTTTTTTTATGTAAGCACAAAACTCATCATCAATTTCATCCTTATTAGAAAGACTATGAGTTGGGGTTTCTAGCATGTAATGCTTCCATCCATGGTGTAATAAAACATGAAAGTGGTTGTACCATTCCTTTAAGTTACTATCAGTAATGATATAGATGAAGCACACACACACGGAGCAGCTTATCTATATCCCTCTCTCTTCGTAGGGGTTTTCTAGTGCAGAATCTTGGAGGGGGAACTCATCTTCGGCATCCTTAGGTGTTGTCTCCCTCCTCCATCTCCTCTTGGACCCTCATATTCAGCCTCATTCTCTTGTTATACGATTTGTTCCCTTTCAGATAGATCATTGTATCATTCTCGCGAATGGCCACATCTCTTCACAGTTTCTCCCCCTTGTTCTCCCGGTTCTGGATCCCTTTGGCTTCCTTGCTATGATCCCCCAATTTTGGTGTCCTCTAATGATCATGTCTCTATATATAAGATCCATGAGCAGTGTTTCTATTTCTAGATTGACCCAGGTACCTTCTTTGACTATGGAGTCTATTCTCCTTGGTGGGTCTTCCTTCCCAAAGTGGTATTGAATCGTCCATGATGACCTTGCGACATTTGTATCGTCAGCTTGGATTGATATTTTAGTGGGTCAGGGTTTCAATGGAGTATTAGGAGCTGCTCTAGTGGTGGTGGGGATGGAAGAGGGTTTGTCTATTGTAGTTTTTTTGCTTGGTCCAGACTCGTGTGGTGTTATGGGGGTGCATGGAGATGTGGTTCATGGAAATGACAAGTTTTTGGGTGTGTTGGTCTTGCCAATGGCAATGGTTCGTGTTTCCTTTTTTATCTATAATAGTGTTGGCTTCCTGGTATTTGGATTTTCTTTTCATCTGTTAACTTTCTTGGTTCTCGGCAATGGTGATGATGGAAGTGGGTCTGCACTACCTCGAATTATGAATGTTTGAAATTTAAAATTTTATTCTATGGTGGTGGTGGTCATGGATTTCGATTATGGAATGTGAAAGCACCTAAACACTCTATAAAGAAAAAATCTAGATGGGGAGTCAGAGAATGAAGCATTCACCAGAGCCTGGCCATCCATATTTGGAAGAAAATTATAGTATGGATTTTTCCATTAGTACCATGCCTGTGAAATCCTATACGAGATAGCTAATTGAGCATTCATGTGAATGTGGAGGCATCACATAACATTGTAGTTGTTGTGGAGGGGCAGTTCATGAAGTCTCTATCTGGGATGACTTTCCATTAATGTTTTCAATTGGTTGAAGTATCTAGGTTTCACACTTACACTTTAAAAGTGTCATTTGAAAATAAAAAAAAATGATTCTGTTACTGTCAGTAAGGATATGGTATTTCTCTGAAATTGATCACAAGGATATTGTGGATGAAATTATATTAATTTTTATATAATAATATAAAATAATTTTATTAGTAGTTTTTCTTTATTACTAATATATGTGAGATAGAATAATTTAATTTTATTACAAATTCCCCACTATTTTTTCAAGTCCTGATAGACATCCCCATTGGACTTGGAATTCCCTATCGGGTGGTCATTTTAGTGGAAATGATCTATATTTACCTTCTTGTGATCCAAATGAAGTATAAGGCCCTATCCTTAAACATTACATAATCTTGAATTATGTTAATAATTAAAATTAAGGATATTTTCAGGTTTACAGTTTCAAAGAATTAGGCCATGACTATTACATAACAACTTGAATATTATATGTAGACACTTCTAATCGGTATCCATTTTTTTCATAAAATAAAAAAAATTAAAAAGGAAAATTTTCTAGTTCTATGTTTTATACAATATTACTTTTCCTTGATCTCATCCTTGACCCTGTTCATCTTTAAGTAATGAGGAAAACATTTAAAAAAATGGGATGAGCATAAAAATCTTAGTAAGGGATATAAAATAAGGGAAAAAACATTAGTCCATGAATACATAAAAATCAAATAAATCATACTTTTCAATCTTAAAACATAATCTCCTCAACATAACTCAAAAATAATAAGGTTTATGATTAACACATAGAAATCATAAATCATAAATGTAACTTATGGCATCCATATAAAAATTACATTGTAGTTATCAAAACTACATTGGGAGTTATGTTGGGAATACCCATGACAGTATATTCCCTAAATCTCTTAGGAGAAACATTAAAGTTTACCTTTGTCATGTTACCCAATGCATTAGAGAGCTATCTCGGGCTCACCCGCCCTAGGTTTATCACTGAACAACCCGTGTATGTAAATAATTCCCATGAACTATAACATATTCATAACACATAAAACAAGTATAAAGGAAAGATAACATCTCCACATTTCAATAACTGGATTTTAGTTCAACATATTGACATAATCAAATCATTTTAAAAAAACACACACATTTAAAACATTTAAAAGAAAAATATTTTTGAATAAAAATGTCCCATACCACTTTGAAACATGTAATGGAATGTTGTTTTATAACATTAATTTCCATATAAATAAATCCTCAAAACCATTTTGAAAACATGGACATTAATGAGAAATATTTATAAAAATAAATCTTTAAAACTTTTAAAATGATGTTTTAGTTAAAGAGTCTTGAAACACTTGATAAACTTTTAAGTAAAAATAATAAAATAATGGAATCAAAAAAACTTTATATATCATGAGAATATAGAAATTCATGATATAAAATGTCAAAAGGGTCATATATACACCTTATAGGATAATCAAGGTGCATAATATCAAGATATTCCTCAATGAAAAGAGATTGAGATGTAGTCACCTACGAAAACTCGGCAGCCTAACGATGTTACATTAAAATTCAAAAAATGAGTTTATGGGAGAGAAAAGGGTGTCTCATCACATGGAAATAAAATTTACATCAATAATGATATAGAATAACATATCCAAACATATTAAAATGGAAATTAAAAGACATAACATAAAGTAGTCTTGGACTAAAAGAGGAGGGTGAAAGGTTCTCTTACAATGATCATTTTGGAAATAAAATAGATTGATTATGTGTATTAACTCTAATTAAACATAAATCACGTATAAATACAAGACATTGTGTCAATAGTTATTTCTCACCTAATTGTAGCACAATATAATAAATAATTAGAAGATAAACCAAAATAATGGAAATTGGGTTAAGAAGTTCCCTTACATAAATTCAACTCCCTAACTGTGTTGATTTAAAATTCATAAAATGAGTTGATGAGAGAGAAAAGGGACACCCATAACATGGAAATAAAATGTACATAAATAATTATATAGAATAACATATCCAAACATAATAAAATGGAAATTAAAAGACCTGGCATAAAATAAGTCTTTGACTAAAAGAGTTCGATGAAAGGTTTCCTTACCGATTTGGTAACATACGAAATATTCACCCCATGAAAGAAGGATCATACAACAAAGATATAAATACCCATAAATTAAATTATAATTAAATAAAGAATACAATCTTGGTAAGTACATACTCCACACAAAAGGAGATAGTGGCAAATACAGCATTAATCTTATTGGAATAAAAAGTGAGATGAAAACCCCTTACCTCGAGTCTGACTTGTCTCCTATGTTCCTTGTTCTTTTGGAATAATAAACATATGTTAATTTCAACATGATTCAGAACCTTTCTAAATTTTATTATTCCTTTTATATCACTTATTACTTTTCAACAAAAATTAGTTAAATATTTGATTTTATATCATACATTTTGTTGATGTTGGGAACATGAGTCAAAAATGAACTTGTTATAATTAAAAATTCTCCATGTGGTCAAAAGTCCATTATCTACAGAATGATATTCATTATTTAGATATAATATATATAATATATATACAGTATATATATTTATAATATTCCACATCATTTGGATATATGAAAATGAAATGCACCGTTCATGGAGGTGGTAAGCCGTACGTACGTATGAACACTTCATTCATTTCTTTTTTTTTATTTCTGACGGATTGAAAACAAAATGATAACTATTTATATTATTATTCCAGTATAATATCATATTTTACATATTTTACATAAATTCATTAACACTATCCTTTATGTGTTCCACGTATTGTATGAACGACTCATATCACCTTGAGAGGGCGGTAGTACACACTTCCTCAAATGAAATTATCGTATTTACCCATTATGGAAACCATAAAGATATGATATAAATGAAAAAATACAGAATAATAGAGAAAATATAAATATAATATATATCACTTATAAATATAGTTCTATCATAATGGCCACCATGAAAGGCGGTAGGAGATAATTGAACAATCCTCGTTTCGTGAGGCAGTAGTTTGTCGTCCATAGAAACAATATGTTCTAAATCCAATAGATAGAGGTGTAAGTGTAGATTGAATAATTCTAATAACAAAAACCTAGTATATTGATGATACTGGTGTTTTTATTTAAACAAATAATAATAAATTAATAGTTATTGGAGAAGAAAAATAAAAAAAAAGAATTTGAGAGAAGACGTTACATTTAAATCCGGTAACTCCTTTGGGTTTAAACCAAAGCCTTCATGAATTTCCTTCTTCATAGGGGAAGGAATCTAGGAGGAATATATGTATGTTGGGATCTTATTTTATTAGATTTTGTATGAGAAAAAATTCTTGAGATGTGTGAGTAATGGGTTAGAGGTGGTGTCCTTTTATAAGGGGGGAGAGGCTCCTTAGAAACATTTGAAAATATTATTTTATTATAAACTTTATTTATATTTCAAAAGGTACCAAACTATTTTAATTAAAATAGAATGTGAGGATTGTTTTAAATCAAATCATTCAATAGGTTTTTGAAGAGTTTGGAGCATAAAATTAACCTTATCATTTAGCTTTAACCCTATTTTATCTTTTACCATGTCCACTTGTATATTTATACAATATGGTTAATATATTTACTATAAAATTAAAAGAGACAAAATATGTATATTTAAGGACATTTTTAATATCATATATGTAATTTAGAAGAATATTATATTTTTAGGATTATTTTATCATTTAATAAAATATTAATTGTTTTAAAAACTCATTTATGTCAATTTATAAACTATTCATATCAAGACTTTTAAAAAATCTATAATAACATGATTCTTTTGAAAAAAATCATTAATTAAAAGATAAAAAGTCATTATTTTCTCTAATAATCGTGTATGGCATTAAAATTTTCAAAATAAATTTATTTTAATATTTACAATCTCATTTATTTAAAACATTCATTAAAAAGGTAATCACTACATCATCATTGTGTCATAAATAAATTTATATATTTTATATATAAAAAATATAAAAAATGCACCATGATGTAGGAAAGATTTTTATCTTTATAAGTACTATTTATATTTGAACATATAAATTATATAACCCCATATAAAAATTGTTTTACTAAATGATATATGTTTACGTTACATTTTCCTTAACATTAAATTAATTTTTCTAAAATGTCATTTTCACTTACAAGTTGCTCCAGGGGGTCCTCAACTCGACCCAAGGATTCCCATGGTCATAAAAATATCATATAATGGGTTTAGGACACTTTTTAGTGTAATTTAATATTATTATAATATTAATTTTTACCCTTATTTACCAGATTTAACTTGTAACCATCAAAAATAAAATATTTACTGAAGTTACTAGTCATAATGTCTGAAAATAAAAGTTTCCTATTTAAAAAATTTAGACCTCATAATTCCAAATATGGAATCAATTTTCCTAAATTCAAAATACAAAATTTTCAGAAATTAATTTAAAATTAATTCCCATTGTCAAAACCAAAAAGCGTGTTTTTAAGAAATAATAACTATTAAAAGATCGACATGTGTTTACGTATAAATTAAAAATTAAATTACTTCCAATTAACTAAATTGGATTAAATTGTAAAAATATAATCTAATTAAACTTTAAAATAAATTAAAAATATAGTCTAATCATATATATAAATTTTATTAAAAGGTAGTTTTGAATTAAAATGTAGTGTTTTTCACTATTCATCAAAAAATAAACTTTATTAGAGAAATACCAAAATTTCATAAAAAGTAAATTTTTATGTTCCAATTATAAAGAAATTTTTTTGTCAAATAGGACATATAAAAGTTGGAAAAACTATATTTAAAAGGGTTTCTCCATCAAAAGGCGGTAAAACAACCTTTTAATTAATATTAGAGTATTTCATGCTTAAAATCGGATTCATTTTTATTTTAGGCCTCTAAAATTTATTTTATAAATTTAAAGACATTTAACAAACATATATAATCATATTTTAGTTAGTGATTTTCATTCCCACTAATACAATGGCTAGGAATTAACAACCATTTAAAATAATAACATTATTATATTATTTTTCAGTATAACTCAAAGTTGGGTGCAACATAAGATTTCAAAGAAACCCATTGTTTCATGTTGAGTACACTATCTAAAATAGTGTCCTATTTAACATAAAAATTAATATCTTATTCATAAATATTAATAGATATAAAAAAATTATTATTCTATAAATACCTGGGTCATTACATCCTTCCCCACCTTTTGAAATTGCATCCTTGCAAATTTAAAATTGGTCATGGAAACATCCTTGAAAGTCCCATATTGGAAAAAGTGTCAATAAAACTATAACATTAAATAAAGAAATATAAATACAAAGGTCACTTGAGATAACCCATACTAGGATTAAATGTATGAAAACTTTTATATTGAGGAGAAACTAAGTGTCAAGTTCTGATGAAGAGTGATAGAAAACAGGATCAGGAGAAAGTTAACAACAAGAAAACCACAAAATTGTGATGGGTCAAAAATTCATTGGTTTCCCAGTAGAAAAAGTAAATGGATATTTGTTTTTGTTTGAAGTTACCTTTCACAAAGTTGAGTAATTATTTAATGAGACTGAAAAATAACATAAGGAAATATTCATACTTTTCAAGTAGAGTTTCATCCTTTAATAAATTTCTACCACAAACTCATCTTTCCTCCAAGCTATGAGTATTCAATATGACTTGGTCACACCTGAATCACTATAATCAAATTCAAGAGAATATAATAATCCAAAAAAGTTTAACTATATATTTCCCTTTTCATTAGACATTAACCAAAATCAAAATGGTTAGTGCAAGAACAGATGATCCCCAAAAGGGATAATCCTTTATAGAAAGAAATACTACTCTTAATCTCCAAAATTCGACTAACAATACCCAAAGTTCTGCAAAGACCATTAAATACATAGTTTTCCTTAAAATTATTTAAACTTATCCAAACTAATATTTAAAACCAAAAATCAGAAGGATTTGATCACATAGTCTTCCATGGTAAATCTTAACATTTATCTCCAAATAACATCAACTTCTCTTAATGTCTCATACTGAAAAATAATTAACTTAATCGCATATTCTCAAAGATAGGTTAATCATTTCCATAACTAACCCAAATCACTATAAGTCCACAATAAGAACATATATTCTTCCAAAATAATATTTTAATCATTACTCCACAAATGAAATCCCATAGTATTCTACTTTCTTTAGGTATATAGTGTTCCCAAAAGAGAAAATGTCTTCAAAAATAACCATTATCACTTAATCAACAAATCATTTTCTTATACTAAGGATATCCATTTCATAATACATAATATCCCAAATGAACTAATTCTTGATTCATAAAATCATTTAATAAAAAATAATAAGTCATACTAACCAGGGACTTCATGTAGGCCAGGGGTAGGCAATACACGCCCTTGTTGCCCTTCGATTGTGGATTCGATTCTCGTGGCCTTATCGGACGTGAAGGGTTTTCACCCTTCCTACGGGTTGTCATTTTTCTAAAACCATATAATTTTATAACATTCCCAAAAATGAGATAAATTACTCAAAAATAACCATTACAAATTTTTACCACAAGAGTTCTCATTGCAGTTCCCATTTCATTCTATTGCTTATTAAGAAAACCACCATATTTTTCTTTCACATCTATTTTTATGTTGTTTCCTTCTAGATCCAGCCATTTTCTAAAACCAAAAATGTCATTGTGATTATATTAGTAAAATCAACATATAATATCTTATGAGGAGGTTAAATACTAAGATATACTTATTCATGTTATCTTAAACTCATTCAATTTATCTAAAATAACTATGTCTCTTTCTAATATTCTAAACATTGTGGTTATGTCACTTATACTTTAATAACACCCTACCCTCTAAAGTTATCTAAACTGACCTCTGATACCAACTATAAGGTCCCATCCTTAAACATTACATAATATTGAATTATGTTAATAATTAAAATTAAGGATCTTTTCAGTTTTAGAGTTTTAGAGAATTAGGCCATAAATATTACATAACAACTTGAATATTACATGTAAATAATTCTAATCGGTATCCATTGTTTTCATAAAATAGAAAATTTAAAAAAAATAAACATGTCTAGTTCCATGTTTTATACAGTATAACATTTCCTTCATCGCATCCATGACCCCATTCATCTTTAACTCCGGTGGAGAACATTTCAAAAATGTGGGATGACCCTAAAAAGCTCTTTAAGGGATATAAAAAATGAAAAAAATATTAGTCCATGAATACATATAAATCAATTAAATCATACTTTTCAATCTTAAAACATAATCACTTTAACATTCCTCACAAAATCAAAATATTTATTATTAACACATAGAAATCATAAATCATAAAGTTATGTTGTGGCATCCATATCATACATACATGGTAGCTATCACAGCTATATAGGGAGTTACATTTTGAATATCCATCATAGTATATTCCCTAAATATCTTAATAGAAACATTAACATTTACCTCCATCACGTTATACAATGCATTGGAGAGCTATCTCGGGCTTACCCACCCAAGGTTTATCATGGAACCACCCGTATACTTAAATAATGCCCAAGAACCATAACATATTCATAATAAATATAACAATCATAAAGGAAAGATAACATTTTTTCATTGTAATAACATGATATCAGTTCAAGATATTGACATAATCAATTCATTTTAAAAAAACACACACATTAAAAACATTTAAAAAATATATTTTGGAATCAAAGTGTCCCATACAACTTTAAAAATTTAAATAAAATTCAATTTAAAAAATTAAGGTTCACATAAATTATTCCTCAAAACCATTTTGAAAACAAATACATTAAAGATAAATATTTATAAAAATAAATATTTAAAACTTTTTAAACAATGATTTAGTTAAAGAGTCTCATAACACATAAGAAACACTTAGGTAAAAATAATTACAAATTGACATAAAAAAATTTAAATATCATGAGAATATAGAAATTAATGATATAAAAAGTAAAAAGGGTTGTATATATACCTTATAGGATAATAAAGGCGCAAAATATAAATATATGTGTCAGTGAAAGGAGATTGAGATGTAGTCTCTTACGAAACATTGGTAGCTGAATGGTGTTACTTTAAAATTTAGAAAAGTAGTTGATGGGAGTGAAAAGGTTGTCTCATCACATAGAAATAAAATGTACTGCAATAAGGATATAGAAGAACAGATCCAAACATATGATAATGGAAATTAAAATACATAACATAAAGAAGTATTTGACTTAAAAATGAGGGTGAAAGGTTCCCTTACAAAGATCATTTGGAAAATAAAATAGATCAGTTATGTGTATTCACTATAAGTAAACATAAATAATGTATAAATAAAAGACATGAAATCAATTTTTATTTTTCACATAATCGTAGCATGACATAATAAATAATTAGAAGATTAACCCAAATAATGGAAATTGGGTTAAGAAGTTCCCTTATAGAAATTTAACAGCCAAACAACATCGCTTTAAAATTCAGAAAATGAGTTGATGAGAGAGAAAAGGGTCTCTATTCACATGTACTTAAAATATAAATAAATAAGGATATATAAGATCATATCCCAACATAATAAAATGGAAATTAAAAGACATGACATTAAATAAGTCTTTGACTAAAAGAGTGCGGTGAAAGGCTCCCTTACCGATTTAGTGACTTAGGAAACACATGCCACATGAAAGAAGGATAATACAATGAAAATTTAAATACCCATAAATAAAATTATATTAGAAAAAATAATACAATATTGGGTAGTATATACCCAAGATAAAATTATAGAGTTTGAAATATAGCATGAATCTAACGTGAATAAAAAGTGAGATGAAAACCCCTTACCTCGAGTCTGATTTGTCTTATATGTTCCTTGTTCTTCCTGAATAATAAACATAATTTAATTTCAACTTTATTAAGAACCTTTTTAAATTTTATTATTACTTTTATATCAATTATTACCTTTCTTCAAAAATTAGTTAATTATTTGAGTTCATATCGGACTTTTTGTCGATGTTTTGAACATGAGTCAAAAATGAACTTGTTATAATTATACATTTTCCATGTGGTCAAAATTACATTATATCTAGAATGATATTAATTATTTATATATAATATATATCATATAAATCCATTATATAAATATTTATAATAGTCCATATCATTTGAATTTAGGAAAATTAATTTCACTGTTCATGGAGACGGTAAGTCATGCGTACGCATGAACGCTACTTTCATTTCATTTTTTTAATTTTTAAAAGAAAGAAAACCAAATGATACATAGTTATATTATTATTCAATTATCATATGATATTTTACATACTTTACATAAATTCATTAACATCATCCTTTATATTTTCTTTGTAAGGTATTTGAAAGGCGCTTTCGTGGGCGCTTTCAAATGATATTGTTTCTTTAATAAGTGCAGCACAGTGGATGACCTAGGTCGTTCTCTTGAGGAGGAATTAGTTTAACAACCCTTATAAGGATTGAAGAAACCAAAAAAAAAGAAACAAAATGATAAAATATGGGGGTGGTTTGATTGAAAGACTTTTAGAACACGAAACAAAACAATCAAGGCAATCAAGGAGTAAAAGACAATCACGAACATTGTTTCTTTAAAAGCACTACTATGAGAAGTCGTAGCCAATCTAATCTACCCCTTAACCATTCTTTAATCATTATCCCATATGATTATAATTCATTAAAATGTGACCCCATAACCTTGTCAACCCCCAAACCCTACGGAATTTGACACAACCACATGTATTTGAAGAAATGAGCACTAGGTTGTCTTTGAGACTTCCAATCGCAGTACCCTACTTTGATTGTTGTCCAAATCCAACTTATGATCAATGGTCAATTATGGAATAACCTCCTCTCTATATTTTAGAATTAATTAAGTTTAGGGATGAGATTTTAACCCTATAATTCTATCCCAAGTTGATTAGATTTTACAATTGAAGTTTGTCTCTCTCGATTCACACAGGACCGACCTCGCGGTCAAATGCAAGTCGAGTGAGTTCCTTACAACTTAAATCTCAATTAATTGATCACAAATTAGGAATTACAGTATGTTCATGGATTCAAAATGAATAAATGAAGGGGGTAGGGATTAGATCGACTATGAACAAAACTACTCTTCCATGGTTGGAATTTTCATTGTGGAGACGTTTTGCATAAGCAATGGATTGAAAGGGAAATACCCAATCTTGTCTCCACTCTAAGATTACAGAACCAATAAGAAAAAAAAAGAAGATAGTAAAATAATAACAAAGAAGATTTATTGAATAAAAGGACAAGTTACAAGCATGAAAACAATGAAACACAAGTGGAGGTGGGAGAGGAGAGCCTTCTTGGAAGAGATCCTTGCACAAAGCGTCACTTCTTCCAAGGGGTTAGAGGAGTTCCTAGGAAACCAAATATCGGATACACCATTCCCAAGCTCTGAACCAGCCTCCCAAAGAGTTAAAATGTCCTTTAAATAGATTTGGTGAGGGCTAGGGTTACAAATGGTTTCAAGTGTCAATGTGGAAATTTGGGAAAATATTTTAATCCCAGTTTCACCGCCTGTTTGACCTCCAAAACGCGCGATCCAGCTGCTCTTCCAGAAGCATGATTTGCGATAATTTTTGTATTCTAGATGTTCTCCAAATTTGGGCCACATCCAAGCACGGATACTAAAGGTATGGCCCAAATACAGAAGCACTATCCAGCCCAGCGAGTCCAGTCCATCTATGTCTTCATGGCCCATTTACTCCAAGTAAACCCACTATCTAGCTCCAATGTCCTGAATGAAAGTTGTATAAACTTTAGTGAGTCATTCGGTCACAAAATATTAAGTTCCAATTCGGGAAATAAAAATATTTATTCATAATATACCACAGTGCACTTTAAAAGGGTAAAACTGGAATTTTCATCAAATTTTCAATTGAGTGATCTAATCCCAAATATTCCATAATTGATCATATATAACACAATGTGAGGAAATTATATCATTTATTATCAATAAAATATTCAATAAAATAGTGTTTTATCAACTCCCCCACACTTACCCTTTTGCACTCCTGGGCAAAACCTCATGTCAAGTAAACATCAATATCAAATCAAAACCAATTTTAAAACACATATCCTTGAGATCAATCAATTTACCAACAAGAATCAAAAGATATAATGCCTCATAAAAAACATTATTTCAATTTCTCCATTTATATCATTCAATATATTTCCACTTCATTTATCCTCCCATGCACAAAACACTTACCTCGCTTGAATTTTCTCTCATCACTCAAATATCAATTTTTTGCAATGTCTTTCTCATCCAAACTCATACAAGGGTCACCATAGGCTTGATAGATTCCTACATCACTACCCGATGTGAGTCAAGGACATATGTTTATCATGAGGACTTTTCAGGGTTGTTCTGTGGCTTTCGGTTGGTAGGATTAAGATGTGAAAAACTCTGAGGCTGAATGAGGAGGGCTTGACTCTTTTGAAGCAAAATTGCATTAATCTAATTTTCACTTAAATATGGTCTTCTCCTCAATACCCATAGTATAAATTCAGCTCCATCATCATGAAAAGTCATGAAATTTTTACACCATTCATCATTTCAACATAAAAATTTTCAATCTTCTCAAACATGATTTTCTTGAAAGCTCCAGATGGGCACAACTTTCCACCTTAATTAGAAGCTCCAGAAAAGGCACAGCTTCACTTGTCATGAAAGCTCCAGAAGAGGCACAGCATTCAATATAATGAATTTCTTCATCAGCAAACAAATCTCTTCAGAATTTCATTTTTCACCCAAAGTATCATAGAATGTGGTGGCAAAACACAACACAACTTCCCCCACACTTAAGCTCAACTAGATTATGCAATTTTACTTCAAGAGTTGGTTGGATAGGGAAAATTGTCTTGTAATGTGGCTAACCTAACAGTATGTGCATGGATTCTAAGGGATAAAAGGATTAAATATTCAAGGTAGTCCATTATAAAAAAGTATTCTTTGAAATAGGGTCTTTAATACCAAACAAACTCCTCAATCATTTAAACATAAGTACCTCAAACCCTCAAGTTTTGACAGGAATAAATCAAATTATGGTAAAATCAAGCATGGTTTGGTTCTCTCAAGAAGTGAGGTGAATCTAAAGAATGTGAAAATAATGGTTCAGAAGCCTCACAGAAAAGTGATTTCAAATATAAAGATAGTGAGATATGGCATGGGATTCAAAATTCGGTGTACTTTCCATGAAATTACTAAATATTTGAACTTGAAACAAAGTCATTTCAGCATTCATTTAAGCTTAGTTTCAAGGGGTAAATTTTTTCACTTATTGATATGGATTTAAAAATGGTGATGAGAATCATTTCAGCTCAAAAGTTTCAAAAACACACAGAAAAGTGTATAATAGAAACAAAATTTGAAAAACACACAATTTTTTTTTGGTTTTTTTTTTGAACAGGAAAGCAATTGAAATTACTAAACTAAAAGGTTCCCTCCCCCACACTTAAAATATTGAATTGTCCTCAATGTGAACCTATGAGATGATATATGCACATGAAATGCAGAATTTTTAAATAGGAAAAATAATATAAAAGTGAAAGGGTTAGGAACAGCCTAATGTGCTCAAGTGATGATGGGGTTATGCAGTGTGATAAAATCCACTGCATCAGTAGGAAGTCCCTTAATGTATCTCTTCAAACGTTGCCCATTGACTATAAAGCTCCTTCCAGTGTCCTCTTGTGTGATCTCCACTACACCATAAGGAGAAACATTAGACACAATATAAGGACCTAACCATCTAGAACGCAACTTACCAGGCATCAACTTCAGTCGTGAACTATAGAGAAGGACTTTCTCTCCAACATGAAACTCTCTTTGTTGGATCATTTTGTCATGAGTTGCTTTTGATCTTTCCTTGTAGAGCCTTGAGTTCTCATATGATGACAGTCGAATTTCCTTAAGCTCTTGAATTTGCAACTTCCTTTGAATTCCAGCTTGGGACAAATCCATGTTTCATTTCTTTATAGCCCAATATGCCCGATGCTCAACTTCCACGGGGAGATGACACGCTTTCCCAAAAACAATCCGAAATGGGGATATACCAATGGGGGTCTTGTATGTTGTCCTATAAGCCCACAATGCATCATCCAAGCGCTTTCTCCAATCCTTCCTATTTGGATGCACGGTTTTCTCCAATATTTGTTTCAACTCACGATTTGAAACCTCAGCCTGGCCATTTGTTTGGGGGTGGTATGGTGTTGATGTTTTGTGTGTCACCCCATACTTTCGAAGGAGGGAAGAAAAATTCCTATTGCAAAAGTGAGTCCCTTGGTCACTGATGATGGCCTTTGGTACTCCAAACCTGCAAAAAATCTGTGCTTTGACAAAGTCCACAACAACATGAGAATCTTAAGTCCTGGTGGCCTTAGCCTCCACCCATTTACTCACATAATCAACAACAACCAAAATATACAAAAATCCAAATGAACTAGGAAAAGGACCCATAAAGTCGATGCCCCATACATCAAAAATCACACAAAATAGTATGGGTTGTTGGGGCATCTCATGTCTCCTAGAAATGTTCCCAGTGTGTTGGCAACGAGAGCATGACTTACAAAACACATGGGCATCATGGAATAAACTAGGCCAATACAATCCAGAGTCTAAGACTTTCCTATCTGTCCGTTGGGGTCCAAAGTGTCCACCACTGGCAAGTGTATGACAGAAATGTAGGACAGACTCAAACTCATGATCAGGAACACACCTCCTAATTACTTGGTCACCACACATGTGCCAGAGGTAAGGATCATCCCAAACATAAAACCTAGACTCACTTTTCAATTTTTGGACATGATGTTTCTTTAAATTTGTAGGGATTTCGGATGAAACAAGGTAGTTTACTAAATCAGCATACCAAGGATGCATACCTGACATGTAATAAAGATGCTCATTAGGGAAAGTGTCCCGAAGTGGTACCTGGTCCAAGGTGTCATCCTCTAGTGTGTGAGTAAGCCTACTCATGTGGTCTGCCACCATGTTTTCTGACCCCTTCTTGTACTTTATCTCAATATCAAATTCTTGAATTATGAGCATCCATCGGATAAGTCTGGGCTTTGCATCTGGCTTCTTCAAAAGGTACCTCAAAGCTGCATGGTCAGAAAAGACAACTACTTTAGATCCCAATAAATATGAACGGAATTTATCTAAAGAAAATATAACAGCAAGAAACTCCTTTTACGTTGTGGTGTAATTGGATTGGGCTGAATCCAGTGTCCTCGATGCATAGGCAATCACATGTGAACGTCCCTCCACCTTCTGAGATAAGACAGCTCCAACCGCGAAGTTGGATGCATCACACATAATCTCGAAAGGAATCTACCACTGTGGGGGTTGTATGATAGGCGGAGTGGTCAGACACTTCTTTAACTCATCAAAGTACGTCCTACAAGAATCATCAAACACAAAATCAGAATCCTTTTGAAGTAATCGTGACATAGGAAGAGCAATCTTACTAAAGTCTTTGATGAAGCGCCGATAAAATCCCGCATGCCCTAGGAGAGATCGATCATCACGCACACATTTAGGATATGGCAAGGATGAAATGATGTCTACCTTAGATCTATCAACTTCAATGCCATGCTTTGACACTACATGACCTAAGACAATGCCATGATCTACCATGAAATGACACTTTTCAAAGTTCAAGACCAGATTCTTCTCAATACAACGATTCAAAACCTTTTCCAAACTACATAGACATTCATCAAATGAGGAACCATACACTGTAAAATCATCCATAAATACCTCCATGCAGGTCTCAATGAAATCTGAAAAAATACTCACCATGCATCTCTGGAAGGTACCTGGGGCATTGCAAAGTCCAAATGGCATCCTCCTGTAGGAAAATGTGCCGAAGGGGCATGTGAAAGTCGTCTTCTCCTGGTCCTCTGCTGCAATGGGAACCTGAAAATAACCCGAGAAACCATCCAAGAAGCAATAATGTGTCCTACCTGCAAGTCTCTCAAGCATCTGGTCAATGAATGGGAGGGGGAAATGGTCCTTACGAGTGGTTTGATTTAGTTTCCTATAATCAATACACACTTTCCAACTGTTTTTCACCCTCATTGGAACTAAATCATCTTTCTCATTTTTAACAACAGTAAAACCAGTTTTCTTAGTCACAACCTGAATTGGACTTACCCATTGAGAATCTGAAATGGGAAAGATTATACCTGCCTCGAGCAATTTCTCAACTTCTTTTTTAACAACTTCCAGGAGGGTGGGATTGAGTCTCCTTTGTGGTTATCTCACCAGTTTATCCCCATCCTCCAAGAGAATACTATGCATGCAAATGGAGGGGCTAATACATGATATGTCAGCCAATGTCCACCCAATCGCCCTGATGTTCTCCCTAAAAATATTCAAAATCTTTTCTTCATGTTCAAAAGGGATATTGTTAGCAATGATAACAGGTAATCTCTCACCACTCAACAAGTATGAGTATTTTAGATTTGGTGGCAATGGATTGAGTTCTAATGAAGGAGGGTGTAGTATGGATGGAGACATTGAAGGAACTGAAATATGTGCACAAAGAGCATCAGTATCAGAATATACATCATCAAAATCAGATAATAAAGCATCAAATCCATCAGCATACTCTATAGCCATGTCATAATCAGAGTTCACATGAACAAGATCAGAATATGAATCCATTTCAAAATCAAATCTTAGAGGGTCTTGTTCATTAGAAACAATTGTGGAAGTTCTCTTAGACATTAAACCAGAACCAATACTCATAATCTCCCTAAGCATAGGACAATCAAAATCCATGGAGTTTTTACTTGGTGGTTCAAAATGGGAGATAACAAAAGCATAATGGTCCTCAGAGGGGTACTTCATGGAATCCATAACATTAAATATCACAACTTCATCCCCAAATTCCATTGAAAGTGTACCCTCATTGACATTTATGATAGTTTTTGCAGTTTTGAGGAAGGGCCTACCTAAGATAATGGGGGCATGAGAACTTACCTGATCATCCTCCATGTTCAGAACATAGAAATCCGCTTGAAAGATCATGTCTCTTACCCGGACAAGTACATCCTCAAGGACTCCTGCTGGATATGCGGTAGCTCTATTCGCCAATTGCACCACTACTGTTGTTGGCTTCAACTCACCAACCTGCAAGGAAGAGAATACAGAGTGAGGCATCACATTTATTGAAGCTCCTAAATCACAAAGAGAATCAGAGAAGTGAAACTCCCCTATGGTACATGGGATGGTGAATGTCCCGGGATCCTTTCACTTTTTGGCATTTCTAGAGTTGGTGTAATGAGTGTTGAGACATTCCTTCCAAGGTTGATCCACTCATTTCCCTTTATCCCTCTTCTATTTGTACACAGTTCTTTTAATAATTTCACATACCTCGGTATTTGCTTGATGGCTTCAAGTAGAGGGATGTTGATCTCGACACGCTTGAATGTATCCAAAACCTCTTTTTGCATTGCCTCTTCAGCCATCTTCTTAGTTTGTACAACTCTATTTGGGAATGGAAGTGGTTTAGGATAAATATCATCAACCTTTTTCTTACCTTTATCTTTCTCCTTGGGTTTCTCATCATTTGGTATGGGATGGGGCTTCTCCAGAGTTGAGGTGAATCTCGGTGGTATTATAGGTGCAGATGTATCAATTGTTTTCTTCCCACTTCTCAATGTGATGGCACTGACATTCCCCTTGGTATTGGGAGTAGGTTGGGAAGGAAGGGCTCTAGAGTTCTTACTTACCAGTTCGTGGAGGGCGGTGGAAATCTGGCTCATTTGTGTCTTCAACTCCCTCAACTCAGAACCTTGACTCTTCAGCTCATTCTGTTGATTAAAAACAATTTGTTTCAAAAGATCATCAGTATTAGAATCTACCTTTGGTTTAGAACTCCCATGTTGCTGACTTGTTGATGCTTGGGCCACAAATCTCCTTTGGGGTTGTTGGAAACCTTGTTGGTAAGGTGGAGGTTGCTAGAAGTTTTGTTGAAAGGGGGCCTTTGCTAATGTCCAGAGCCATACCTCATGTCTGGTTGATCTCTCCACCCTTGGTTGTATGTTGGAGAAAATGAATCAAACTTCTTTTGGGGATATGGTTGTTGCTGCTGAAATGGTCTCCCTGGGAATACTGTTGCGCAATCCTCTGTCTCTTGTAGTTGTGGGCAACAGTCAGTTGGGTGACTTGTCTCAGTGCAAATGCCACAAGGACTTGAAGGAGGGGGTAGAGATGTCTTTTGTGCCAAAGCAATTTGCCTCACCATAGTTGTCAATTCTTCTAACTTGGTATCAATCAAATGACTCTCAAGAGAAGAAGGACTTACCTGATGTACTCCCCTGATATGTGGTGTACCTCGATCACCAAATTGTTGGGAGTTTTGGGCCATCTTGTCGATCAATGCTCGTGCAGCTACTGGTGTCTTGTCCACCAATTCTCCTCCAGCTGCAGCATCCACCATGCTCCTCTCCATGGGTGTGAGGCCTTCGTAGAAGTATTGGATGAGTAGTTGCTCACAGATTTGGTGATGCAGAGAGCTTGCACATAACTTCTTGAAGCGCTCCCAGTACTCATACATCGACTCCCTCTGTGCCTGCTTGATCCATGATATCTCTTTTTGAATGGATGTAGTCCTTGATGCTGGAAAAAATCTCTACAAGAAAAGACGTTTCAAATTGTTCCAACAAGTTACATCTTCGGGTTGTAAATAATACATCCAGTCTTTTGCAGCTCCATCAAGTGATAATGGGAATACTCTTAATTTGATTTTATCTTTAGAAACATTTCTAGGTTTTAGGGTTGAGCAAACCACATTAAATTCTTTCAAATGTTTATTGGGATCCTCACCAGAGAGGCCATGAAACTTTGGAAGTAAGTGAATTAACCCAGATTTTAGTTCAAAGTCCGATTCGAGATTTGGGTATGCAATACAATTTGGTTGATAGTTAATATCAGGTGCAGCCAATTCTCGAATGCTTCTATTAAGTTCATTTCCATTGTTTTCAGCCATTGGTTCCTCTTTTATGTTTTAATTTGAATAGATTTCAAATGATATTGTTTCTTTACTAAGTGCAGCACAGTGGATGACCTAGGTCATTATCTTGAGGAGGAATTAGTTTAACAACCCTTACAAGGCTTTAAGAAACCAAAAAAAAGAAACAAAATGATAAAAGATGGGGTGGTTTGATTGAAAGACTTTTAGAACACGAAACAAAACAATCAAGGCAATCAAGGAGTAAAAGAAAATCACAAACACTGTTTCTTTAAAAGCACTACTATGAGAAGTCGTAGCCAATCTAATCTACCCCTTCACCATTCTTTAATCATTATTCCATATGATTATAATTCATTAAAATGTGACCCCCTAACCTTGTCAACCCCCGAACCCTACGGAATTTGACACAACCACGTGTATTTGAAGAAATGAGCACTAGGTTGTCTTTGAGACTTCCAATCGCAGTACCCTACTTTGATTGTAGTCCAAATCCAACTTATGATCAATGGTCAATTAGAGAATAACCTCCTCTATAGAGTTGAGAATTAATTAAGTTTAGGTATGAGATTTGAACCCTACAATTATATCCCAAGTTGATTAGATTTTACAATTGAAGTTTGTCTCTCTCGATTCACACAGGACCGACCTCGCGGTCAAATGCAAGTCGAGTGAGTTCCTTAAAACATAAATCTAAATTAATTGATCACAAATTATGAATTACAGTATGTTAATGGATTCAAAATGAATAAATGAAGGGGTTAGGGATTAGATTGACTATGAACGAAACTACTCTTCCATGGTTGGAATTTTCATTGTGGAGAGGTTTTTCATAAGCAATGGATTGAAAGGGAAATACCCAATATTGTCTCCACTCTAAGATTCCAGAGCCAAGAAGAAAAAAAAAGAAGATATTAAAAGAATAACAAAGAAGATTTATTGAAGAAAAGGACAAGTTACATGCATGAAAACAATGAAACACAAGTGAAGGTGGGAGAGGAGAGCCTTCTTGGAAGAGATCCTTTCACAAAGCCTCACTTCTTATAAGGGGTTAGAGGAGTTCCTAGGAAACCAAATCCCGGCTACACCTTTCCCAAGCTCCGAACCATCCTCCCAAAGAGTGAAAATGTCCTTTAAATAGAGTTGGGGAGGGCTAGGGTTACAAATGGTTTCAAGTGTGAATGTGGAAATTCGGGAAAATATTTTAATCCTAGTTGCACCGCCTTTTTGACCTCCAAAAAGCGAGATCCAGCTGCTCTTCCAGAAGAATGATTTGCGCTAATTTTTGTCTTCTATATGTTCTACAAATTGGGGCCCCATCCAAGCACGGATAAGAAAGTTATGGCCCAAATACAGAAGCACTATCCAGCCCAGCGAGTCCAGTCCAGCTTTGTCTTCATGGCCCATTTACTCCACGTAAACCCACTATCTAGCTCCAATGTCCTGAATGAAAGTTGTAGAAACTTCAGTGAGTCATTCGTTCACCAAATATTAAGTTCCAATTCGGGAAATAAAAATATTTATTCATAATATACCACAGTGCACTTTAAAAGGGTAAAACTGGAATTTTCATCAAATTTTCAATTGAGTGATCTAATCCCAAATATTCCATAATTGATCATATATAACACAATGTGAGGAAATTATATCATTTATTATCAATAAAATATTCAATAAAATAGTGTTTTATCAGTATTAATGAGTCATATCACTTTGAGGGGGTGGAAGTCCGCACTTCCTCCAATGAAATTATCATCTTTACCAATGATGGAAACCATAAAGGTATGATATAAATGAAAAATACATAAGCATAGAGACAATATAAATATATTTATATAACATATAAATATATTTCCATTATAATGGCCACCATGGGATGCGACAGGAGAAAATTTAACAATAATCATTTCGTGAGGCAATAGTTCATCGTCCACAAAAACAATATGTTCTAAATCCATTATATGGAGGTGTGTGTAAGTGTAGTTTAAATAATTATCATAAAAAACCTATTATATTTAGGATATATGTTTTTTTATCTAAAAAAATAATAAGAAGATAGTAGGTAGTGGAGAAGGAAAATAAAATAAAAGAATTTGAGAGAAGACGTTACCATTAAATCGGGTAACTCCTTTTGGTTTGAACAAAAATACCTTCATGAATTTCCTTCTTCCTAGAGAAAGTTTTATAATAAGAAGATAGAAATTTTTTGAGCTTATTTTATCACAGTTTGGTCGATCCAAGGTGATTGAGGGGTGTGAGTAATGGGTGAGAGGTGGTGGGATTTTATAAGGGGGAGGAGGGGCTCTTTAGGAAAGTTTGAAAATATTATTTTATTATAATCATAATTTCGATTTTGAAATGTCCCCAACTCATTTAATCCTAGTATAATTTGATTAGTGTTAAAAATAATCTCATCAAATGTGTTTTATATAAGTTTAGAGTATAAAATTAACCTTATCTTTTAGCTTTAACCAAAATTTAACTTTTACCATGTCCTCTTGTATATTCATACTATATGGTTAATATATTTACACTAAAATTCCAAGATACCCAAAAGGGATCATTAATGAATTTTTAAGATCATATATGTCATTTTACCTAATCATAGATTTTTAGGATTATTTTATCATTTAATAAATTATTAATTGTTTTAAAAACTCATTTTTGTCTATTTATAAACTATTCATATCATGACTTTTAAAAAATATATAACAACTTGATTATTTCAAAAAAAAACTTCATTAATTAAAATCTATCAAGTAATTGTTATCCCTAAAATTATTTTATGTAATAAAATGTTTCAAAATACATTTATTTTAATATTTATAATCTCATTTATTTAAAACATTCATTAAAAAGTAAATCACCACATCACCATTGTGTCATAAATAAATTTATATATATGATGTCAAAAAATTATAAATAAAATACCATGATGCGGGAAATATTTTTATATTTCTACATAATATTTATAGTTGAAAATATCACTTATATACCCTGATATAAAAATTGTTTTACTAAACTATATGTGTTTATGTTACATTTTTTAAACTTTAAATTAATTTTTATAAAATGTCATTTTCACTTACAAGTGTCTCCATGGGGTCCCAAAATCAACACAATGATGCCAATGGTTAGAAATGTATCATCCAATAGGGTAAGTACATGTGTTAGGGTAATTTAATATTATTATAACAATATTTGTTTACCCTTATTTACCAGATTTACCCTTTAACCATGGTAAATAAAATATGTACTGAATATACTATTCATAATGTCTAAAAATAAAATTTACCAATTTAAAAAATTTGGACCTATTGATTAAAAATAAGGAATATATTTTTCCAAATTCAAAACACAGAAGTTGAAAAAATTAATTTAAATTAATTCCCATTGTCAAAACCAAAAAAAAACTTGTTTTTGAGAAATAATAACTATCAAAAGATTGACATGTGTTTATGTCTAATTAAAAATGAAATTACTTCCCTTGACCGACATTAGATTAAATGGTAAAATATATAATATAATTACACTCTAAAACCAATTAATAAGATTGTCTAATCAAAATAATAAATTATATTAAAAGTCATTTTTGAATTAAAACGAATTATTTTTTACTAATCATCAAAAAATGAACTTTATCAAAAAAATACCAAAATTTCATCCAAACTAAATTTTTATGTTACTCTTCTAAATAAGAAATATATTTTGTCAAATAAGAAATATAATAGTGACCAAAACTATATTTAAAAAGGGTTCTCCATTAAAAGGGTGTAAAATGACCTTTTAATGAATATTAGAGTATTTCATGCTTAAAATCAGATTCATTCTTATTTTAAGCCTCTAAAATTTATTGGATAAATGTAAAGATATTTAACAAACATGTATAATAATATTTTATTTATGTTCATTCTCTCTAATATAATGGCTATGCATTAACTACCATTTAAAATAATATTATTATTATATTATTTTTCAGTAAAACTCAATGTTGTGGAAACATATAAATTAAAATAAACCCACTGTTGCATGATGAGTACGCTATCAAAAAAAATTTCCTATTTAACAAAAAATTAATATCTTATTCGTAAATATTAATAGATATAAAAATGTATTCTTCTATAAATTTCAGGGTTGTTACTTGGAGGCCATGAAAATTATAAACAAATCATTTGGGTGGAAATTATTAAAAACATATAGCTTACAGTTCCTTGATGCATTGAGTGGACACCCCAATCTAGAAATATTGAATCATATTTCCTCAACACATGCCTCTAATCTTGTATTAAACTAACTATGTCCATTAAATAAAATACAGGTTTGGTGATGTCATCCCATTGTATTTGTTAACACTTCCAGATAATTAAAAGTTTCCTGGATGAATTTCTAAAATGACACTTTATCAATGGGGGTATCTTAATTCAGCTAATGGAAGGCTTATTATAAAATCATATTTTAAGGATATATTGTTGTTTTATTAATGTAAATTATTTTATTTTACCCTATGAATTTGTAATATTAAGTCAATTATACACAGTTGATTAACCCTATGTTTGTAAAATATTTATATATAATAATTTATTTATTACATTTTTTAATTCTTGTTATTCAATTTAATCAATAATTTTATCATGATAATGAATATATAAAATAAATAACTATATAAAAATAATAATAAAATATAATTAATGATAATGATATTTATTTACCATTTTTATTGAATGAATAATAAACAAACCATTGACCCTAGGGAAAAAACAGTAGAATCTAGTCTTGGATTGACTTTCAAGATTCAACCTTCTTTAGCTATATCACCTAGGTTAATTTAACCTCAGATCCATCTTGATCCACCTTTGATCACTCGATAGATTCATCCTTACATTATCTTTAATCACATGTCAGTGAGGGGAACCTATGAAATTATTACGAGACTTACAAAATTGAAACTGTGGAAACATGGGTCCTTAATTAATAATAGAATGGAATGATATGAATTAAACTATTAAAATTTAATACTAATAATTTAAAAACCCGATGAAATGTATAGATTTAAAAAATCATACATATACATTTTTAGGTCAAGGTCGTGATCATTCACACATCCAATGAATACACATTTAAAAAACTAGAATTTATTTCAATTATTCTTAATTAAGATAAAACATCCTTGAATTAATTAATTGTCCGAATTAACTAACCAATTCATATATCTTAATAGACATCCAAATAGTCCTAGAAATTCCTAACCAATATTCTTTTTTGAAAAAAAAAATATTTCAAATTAAATAAGTACAAAGTGTGTACTTGGAGGCAAAAAAATAAGTACCCTTCCAAAATACTCAGTGTGTTTTGTGGTCGTATACTATGCACTCACATGTAAATTAGAATGCATGAAAAGACACATAATTAAATGGAATGTGCTATAAATAAATGACACATGGAATAATGTTAATTTACGTAATGTGTAATGATTTTAATGCACCTAGATCACAAAGTGTGTAACACACATAAACTGGGATCAGTTCAAATTTTTATACAAATAATTAATTAAGAATTATATAATTGTATAACTTATAAAATGGAAATTAATTTTAATTAATGAAACATGGAAACATGTTTATTACATTTAATAGATTAATTAATTTATTTAACCTTTTATGTAATAGGTAGGATACACAGCGTGTAGAAGTTGGCTACACAGTGTGTGTATTCTACTCACTGTATATCCACGTTGCACATCTTGGTACTGTGCATGTTTTTCAACCACAGACATTTATGAGGTACATGGAATATATGAGAGTTAAATTTCATGTTACCTCTGAGTTTCATGATTTTTAGTCCCATGTATCATGTAATAAAAACATGAGACATATTTGAAAAAAAAAATCTACTACAAAAACATGTGGACTACACAATTTGTAATAGAGTTACATTTCCGTTAGTTTAGAAAAATATATACAATCCTAGATTAGTCAGTACATGGTTTTTATTGACACTTCATGTGATTTAATTCCGGATTTACCAAATTGAATTCATGCAAATTCATGGTGCATTAAACATGGGTACATAGAATGAACCTTTATGATAAACATTGTGCAGACCCCTACTATCCATATGTAATTCTTAGCACATCTATATGGGTTCATTAAATTATCTTTCAATGTTTTTATCCTATTATTATTTATAAAAATTATTACAAAGTATAATAATAATAGATCTTGGCATTAAAATTAAAATAACGAGTAACATAAAATGAAAATATTCAAAAAATAAATATAAAACCAAATAAATTAAGTAATTATAAAACTGAATGTGATTGTTTATATACCTATTGAAGGTTATAAATGTTGCATAAGTTCTTATTGGGTCATGGGAAACATAATTTTTTCTGAAATTAATAATCTGTAATGTATAAAAAGATTAATTTCATGATCAATGAATTGAATTTGTTTAATATTGAAAAATATTTCTAAGTACAAGTGAGAGAATCCTTTTTATGTTAAATTTATAATAAATTTAATTAAAATAATTACCTAGATTTTGAGAATTATTTCTTCAAATAATCATTTTAACGTTCATATCTTTTATTAATGGTACCACTATTTCATTATAGGATCCAAAGTAGAATCCATGTATTGGTGACTGCATGTTCTCCATTGATCTTAAAGCATCATCAATGATACATAGGGTGGTAGCATGGTGGTATCAATCATCCTACATCACTCTCTGTAATTTCAACACAATATTAAGAGTGTGAATGATTAATTCATGTTCTCTTGTTCTTAATATGAGGAGGATGGTACAAAATCATTGTTCTTGGGAGAATTATACATAATACTCTTTATATGTTTGAGAGAATATCTAAAGGGGGTGTATTGTGAACAATAACTTTTAAACCTAATAAATTATATAATAGGGTATTTATAAATCTAGGATATAGGGAATAACTTATTTCACATAGGCACTTAATTATTCTTTTAATCCCTAGAAAACCCCATATAGAAACAATATTATTATTTTTATTATTTATTTGACTTTTACTAAACCCTGGATAAAATAAATATCTTTTCATTAAATAAATAATTCAATATTTATTTAAATGATATTTAATATATCATTCCTACCAGATTTGACAACTTGGTCCATACATTCACTATATTTACCAAACCTCAAATGATAAATATTATCCATTCAATAAATAAATATTTATAATATCTATGTTATTGTGAATAAATATTTATATTAATATTCTACTCACATATAAATATGGTGATTGAATATTTGGGATCAATAAATTTCAAATAAATATTATTACATGGTCCCGATAATAATATTTATTCCAATTATTAAATTTAAATAGAATTTAATTAAACTCAATAGAAACACTATGTGGGTGACACTCTAGGATTATTCCATAGTTGTGTTAGGTGGGTTCTCCTATGGTCCAATATCAGCATCTATACATATGTAAAGTCACTATCAAGAAGAATAATTTAATCCCATAATTTCAATAACCACATAGTACCACTCATTGTTAATATAATGCATTTTTCTTAATATCTCATCAAGAATGATTAAAAATAATTTCATCAATGTATATGCTAGATATATATTTCATTGACTATCTAAGATGAACCTATTAACTCACCAAGACCATGGAATTTAGTTCTATAACTTCACTTCAATCAAAGGGTTGTGATATCAACTTCTATAAAGATGTAAGGGATAAATTCTTCCTCGAGTTATTCATTAATAACATATCATTCTAGATGCATCCAACATACCCAACTTCACCATAAAAATATTTCATAATGATTTATATTAATAAAAATAAGTGTATAGGTCCGGATATATTTTAATAATTATATTAAAGACTAAGTTTAATCATAGATGTGGAATTCCTACTCGCGGATCCCCACGTAATGGCCCAACATAAATATTAAATAGTGTGAACTTCATGAGATGAAGGATCATACTCTTATGAGTTTTGGTAACCTAATAGTCTATATCCTATTTATCCCATTATATTTCATCATATGACCGTCAAACATATCGTATAACAATTTCATTATAGTATCTCATCACTACCATCATAGTGGGGAACCTTTATGACCTTATCAATGCGACATTTACTCTAGGAAATTGTCACATTAAATCCACACAGAATACCAATCAATATGTGATAATACATTTATTAATATTCAAGTATGTGAATATAGAAGTAATCTAAAGTATGAAAGAATTTGAATCTAGGTCACCAACTCCCACAACATATATATATATATATATATATATATATATATATATATATATATATATATATATTTGTGTGGGGGGAATGAAAAGAGTTTGTTATGGTAAATTCTATAAACAAACATCCATCTCAGATAACCAAATATTTATTTATAGGATATCCTAAATGAATAAGGAAATATTTTTTATTTGATCCCTCATATAGAAAAGTAATCATACCAAGGAAATCTATGGTTATATAAATAAAATACATCTCCAAAGGAAGAAATTTTTTGAGACATACTAGTTCTATGTAGGAGTATTATAGAGGTTAAATAGCTAGAGAGATATTTTTTTCTAATCACAGGGGAATGGGACATATTATTAGTTATGAATATTGAACCTATACCCTATAGAGAAATAGTAAATAGGTCGGAAGTTATAAAATAGAAAGAATATATGAATTTTGAGGTAGATACCATATACCGAAGTTATGTTTGGATTTTGGTTGATCCTTTACTTTATATAAATATTATTACATGTAAATGGGTATACAATAAAAAAATAGACATGTATAGTAATGTTAGTACTTATAAGTATTGATTGGTCACTAAGGGTCTCAAGAAACAATATATCATAGACATTTATAAAATAAATTCAATAGTTTTTTCTAAAATCAATTAAAATTGTTCATTCCATGGAATCTTACCATCATAATGAAATTTGGAAAATGGATGTCATGACCACCTTCCTTAATATAAATCATCCCAAAGGTGTCTATATGACATAAATAAAAGGGTTTGTGACACCAAAAGATGCTAATAATTTGTTAAAGTTTCAGAGATCTATTTAAGTGATAATGTATGTATCAAGATCATGGAATATTCATATTGATGAAGCATAATGATAATTTGGTTTTTATATGAATGAATTAGATCCCATGTTTTATAAGAGGTTTAGTGGGATTTTTATTGTTTTATTAGTAATAGATGTTAATAACATATTAATGATGGGAAATGAGATGAAAATCTTATAGTAGTTAATATTTGGTTGAATTATCTTATATACTAGGTTTTAGGATCCATCGAGACAGGTCTAAGAGGATTTTTGGACTATGTTAAGGTACTAATATTGACAAAGTGTTATATTGATACAATATGGAATAATCCCTGAGAGAAATATTTCTGGTGCTACAAGGTAAATTTCACTACTGGAAAAGTAATTATTTGTGATGATCTATTTGTGATGGGATCCCATTAAAACTAGTAAATTATGACGAGAACCCATCACAAATAGATCGTGGCTGAAAAAGTCGTTGAAAAAGCTATTTTTTATGGCCCATCATAAGAAAAAATTATTTCAATAGGTGATCCCTCCATCATAAATAGTTTTTCACCGGTGATATTTTTGTAATTATTTTTTATGAGATTGTATTTCTATTTAAATATAGTATCTATGAAGTTAATATTATTCATTCACAAATACTATACTGTGATTGGAAGAAAATACCATCAGAAATAATGAATAAAATAAATAATTATAAAAAAGATAAAAGAAAATAAAAAAATTAATATAAATTTAAAAAACCAAATATAAAAAATTATAAACATCTAAATTAATAAAAATATAATACATAATATGCTTATTCAAATAATATCTTTATAACTTTGTTAAGAAAATAAATCAATTACTGTAGTGGTGGTTAGTCATCTGGATGTGGTTTTGGAGGGAACTTCATCCCTTTATTGTGCACCATTCATTGCATGTACTCCACCATCTACTCACGTTGCAACTCCTATTATCGATCCTACTCCTCCTGCTACAACTGGTGGTGTTGAAGAATCTCTTCCTTCTCTCTATATAGGATCTCAATATCTATATTCTAAGATACCAGTTTCTTATCATACTCTGCAGATGATAATGATGATGACTCTCCATGATCTCCCCTTGAGCTAGATTATGATCACATAGTAGTACCATAATAAATTCTGGGATTGAATCAAGAACTGATACCAACCACTCTGCCTTTCTCGATAGAATACTTTGTTGTCTGCATCCATGCTACCTCATCAAATCCCCATGTAGTGGTCTCGTAGCCCACATTATCAGCCTAAATCTCATCTTATGTTTGATAATTCATGGCCTCATATGCCTAATTCATATGAAATTTGAAATCAAAATAGTTAAAATATTATTTTATGTAAATTTTAAAAATTAAAAAAAAAATCACTGACTACAATTTATCATTATCGTTCACCAGTAATCTCTTCAGTGTATGATCAGTTTACATCCTTTTAAAAACATCAAACTATGTGATATTAGGATGATCAACTACCTATGTGAATATAAAATAAACATTTTACATTTAAAATTTATATATTTTTAAATAAAATAACTTACCATATATCGTCGATGAGTACTAAATGTACAACTACTACCTCTATGTGGGAACTCTTGCCTCCCCTAGTTCTGATAGCCTGATGAAGATCTCTTCTAAAAAATATCTCTCATTTAGTATGAGAGAAATCGATCATAAATAATATATGATATGTAATTAGGTTGATTGGTGTAGTAAGACTAATAAAAAATTATTTCTTCAGCTTTCATTGTGGTTCTATTCCACAAATTGTGCAAAAACTAAAAATAGTGCTCGCATATAAATATCTCCCAGGACTCTTAGATATATGTTCTCATGTTATCTTCGATGGGAATACATAAACCCTATAATTAATTAATACTATTTTTTAAATAATTAAATACATTTAAAAATAAGTAATATATATTTATGTATCATCTAATACATAAATATCTGATAAAAAAGATCAGTGGAAATATTATCCCACATCACCCAAGGTCCATAAAAATAATTTTTTAGAATCTCACTCCCCCGTACAATAGGTATATACAAAAAACTAAGAAAAAAATAAATAATCAATAAATTTTTTAAATAAATAAATTTATGATAATTAATTACAATTAATGAAAATAATCAATTGAAAATACCTTTGAATGTGTGGATCAAAATAAAAATGTTTACATTACTCGAGAATAAGGTTCTTAATCTTCAATATCGCTAGACCATAACCCCTTCAAGTCAACAATGAAATGGAACCAAGCTATAGGTCGAATGATTACACATCAGGTTGATCACTAGGAAGCACAACAACATAGACGCTACGAAACATCTCATTGAAATCATCACCAGCCTTCCAAAACCTGAAATAATATTATCTACTAATAATTGAAAATGAGTATTATATCCTAATTATGTCTATAACAAGTATGTAATTTCATCAGTCATCATATTTATCATTATTTTCATATTCTATGATTTAAATATGTTCATCTTCCTCATCAATATCATCAATTTCTATAGGATCTCCAACTTCATGATCTCTTTCTATTTAAAATTCATTTGATACATCATCAACGCCATCATCATCATCAGTTCATTATTATGGGGTTTCATCATTAATATTGATTCAGTTATGGAAAATATGTATATGAAGTTATCTCTCAAAAACAATTCAATTCCTTACACTTTAATATAACCAGATTCACTTTCCATAAACTGATTTTTTTCATGAGATTTAATTTTTATAATACCCCACCAGTCAATTAACTTTCTTGAATCATCACAATAACTTTTATAATAAATTTTATTTGTTTGATGATTCAGTATAAATGGTTTGTTTACTAATAGAAGGCTATTATATTTAATGTCAAAGATTCGATGTTGCAGATGGACAAGCAATCCTCTATCAGTATCAAACCAAGGGAATTTAAATATCATTATATAATTATTTACTAGGTAACAAAGCTCAATTTTTTTATCTTATGCTCTATAACAGTCAACATCACTTTCTCTATGATGAGATCCTCTCAAGAATACACCACTATTAATTTTTTTATTCATTATATGTATATGTATAAAATCTAAAACTATTCACTATGTATGCATTATAAGATATATCCATTTTTATGGTGGGAGACTCAATACACACAATTTATTAACAATTTTATGATCAATTTTGATACCTTAAAAATAAAAAAATAATAATAAATATAATAAATAATAAATTTATTTTATTTGTTAAACCATAAACAATTTACTTTCCCAGTATTTGAAACATCTAAGAGAAATTATGTTATTGGTGTTATACAAGAGCATTTTGCATAATTTGGGGAAACTTTTTCTTGATATGATTATCATATAATCTATAAATAAAATTATATGAATTTATATTAAAAGATAATAGATGATAGTAGCACTCATTGTAAAAATCATTTCATTTCTTCATAATTGAGCAAAATATATGTATAAGCCTTGTAATGTTCATTATCTAAGATCCAGCATTCATGAATTCCACCAAATATATGTTTGGGATAATTAAGAATGGATGGATAATTGATTATTCATTGTATCATCAAAATTTTCCTTATTACAGATCATTTGGTTATGTTTTGAAGGATATTAATATTAGAAATAATTGGAGTAGAAAAATAATAAATTTCCTCCTACAAATAAGATTTTATAATTGACCCTTTAACTAAAGCATTGTTACATGTCTTTTTAAGAAAAAATTAATGAATATCTCATATGTTTACATCCATTAGAACTGTACTGACCCTCCACATTTTTCTTTATATGGGAAAAGTAATAAGAAATTTCACCTTGAATCAAAGAAATTCGGTGGAAAAAATATGGTTTATATAAAATTAAAAAACATATTTTTATAGTCAATATAGTTTATCATATCATATTATCACTTCATAAATGTCTTGATGAAAATTTGATATTTTTTTAGTGTATCCCAAGTAAAATAATTTAACAACCATCCAAATCTAATCAGTAAAATTCTTCCCATTATAATTTGAAAATCATGTCATTTTAATATCATAATTTGACTATTTCTAACATATCTAGCCAAATTTCAAACATAACCATCAATTAGCCTCAAACCAATAATCCACTAACAAAATATTAAAAAATTCTCTTTATAAATTTTATAAGACTATTTGGGATTCATTAACTTCTATGATCTAACATTTTAAAAAAAACTCATGTTCTAGTCACCTATAAATTTGGCCATGATCTAATCATACCATTAAATTATCTTTAGTCTTACCAAGTGTGTCCAAGACTATATAAAATATATTATCAAAATAGTTCATCTTAATATTCATGACATCCAAAATGTGATGGACCAACAAATCATACCAATATGAGAGATCCCAAAAATAATCTATTTTTTCCAATTGTGATCTTTCCCAAAGACATATATTTTTTATTGCATTATATTTGGTCCAAAGGTAATGGTGGAAATGAAGAGATATTATCTTTTAAATAAATAATTGAGATTATTATTGGAGGTCCATATCTTTCAATTTTACCTTTTCTGAAATTATTATTTTTCTTCAGAAATTATGGTCAGTAGGAAGAAATCTGTGATGATAGTCAAAAACTGAGGTTTTCTTCCATTGATGAGAATAAACTCTTTTATGTCACTCATACATTATATACATGATTTTGGTCCATGTTTACTCCAACCATATAACATGTCATACCTTGGGAATTAATTAATTTTATATATTAATATACCTTTCATTAGGAAATTTTGTTTCACAAAAACATTATATGTACTGACACCCTTACTACAAAATAAATTATCTCATCCACCAATGGATTAAAATAAACATCACTATTATTTTTTAAATTTCCACGAATTGATAATGTCATAAATATATATTGTCCATTCATCAACATCTAAGGAGGTATCTTGTATAGAGATATAAATATGGGGAGAAAATAATATTGAAAACCATAATAACCAAATGGACAGAAACCATCAGTATAAATACCCAATCACATGTTATATGCTATTAAAGAAAAATATAGATACAGCTTATAAAAATTTTTCCATGAATCCCCATCACAAAGATGTCTAAGCTTTTACTGGTTGAAATATTGGATTTTTTCCATGTCATTAATGATGATGTATTTTCAGACATAAATAAATGAAACAATTTGTGTGTAAGTATGAAATAGAACAACTGTTTAGTGGGAACCAATCCAAACATCCCTTTTCATGCCTCTTTGTACCTTGATTGTCCATATGTTGGAAAACTATTTAATGATTCATTGTCGCCATAATATAGGATTAAATCATTTAAAAATGCAAGAATATTCTAATAACCAAGACTAAAATTACAAACCAGCCTCTTTGTCTCATAGAAATTTGTAGGTATTACATTTCCATTGGGTAAGACTGAATTAACTAAAAAAATATTTTATCAAAATAGTTATTTTAAATCCCAATATCTGATTTAATATCCATAGTTTTTTCAAGAATTTCATATTTTCTCATCTTGAAACTGAGATATAAGGCATCCTTAGTAGACATTAGTAACTCATAAAATCAATATGGTTCTAACTCAAGAGCTAAATCATATAATTGAGTTTTTTTTTTGAAACGACAGAATAAAAACCTCACATACTGAATTTTAAAATTGTGATAGATCTATAACTAAATTATTTGTATATTCTTTGGAACTATGTTCACCATTTTGATACCAAAAAAACATAATCATTCTTAAAACCATAATGAAATATAAAACTCCAAACACTGTCAAATGTATCAAATCTCCTCAAATATCATTTCTTATATGGACACTTAGATTTCATTTCTGATACAAATTCTGTTTTTGATGATGTAAATGATAAACAATCTTCAACACCCTCAATATATACAGGATCTATACCAGAACTGGTTGGGTTCTTATGATAATGTATCTAAAAAATATCTTATAATAAAAACTATTTTCTACTTCCTTATTCTATATTAAAAAAATACTAGTTATGATTAATCTGATATAAGACATGATCCAACAAAATCAAACAAACAAAAAATTACCATTACATGTAAATATTACGAAATATTGATAATTAGTGGTATATACAACTAAATATCAGAAATTATTACAAAAAATTTAATTATGAATATAAATATTTCATATTAATTTTAGACAATTTCCCCCAATTTTTTCTAATTACCACCTTTTTTTCTAATTTCCACTAATGTTTACTAAATAATTATAACTACCACTAATTTTAGCTATTTTTTTACTAATTTATACTATTTTTAACTAATTTATGCTATTTTTAACTAATTCTGACATTTTTTCTAATTACAACTAATTTTTATAAATTACCACTAATTTTTAATAATTACCTCTATTTATTAAAAATTAGCACTAAATACTACTAAGTGAAATAAAAGGCTATCTAAGGGGTGTGAGGGAAGAAAGGAGCAGAGGGGATATAGGCGATAGTGGAGGGAAATAATTTCGGCGCCCCTTGTTTTAGACTTATTAGAGGAGATAAATTCATGGTTAAACCTATGAGTAATGGAAAAAGATGTAGATGCGAGAGATAACAATGACATTCTTAGTGTATTTTTTCCCTTTTTTGGTTCAATCTCTCATTATGAGAAGATAATTTTTTACTGATAATCGTGCATTTATATTATCTTTATTGGAAAAACATTATTTTATTATAATGAGATATTGAACCAAAAAAGGGATAAATCTCACTAAACCATTATTTTTTATCTCTCACATATGCTCTGTCATCCATCACTCACAGGTTTACCCCTGAATGCATCTCCTCCAAATGGTCTAAACTCAAAGTAACTATAATTCTTCCACTTCATCATCACATGCATCCCCTCCACTTCATGCTTCTATCATGCCCCTTATTTATCCTTCTATTTCCAATATCATTTGCAATTTTGGTCTCAGTACTCAACACACATCCCTATTATTCTTTACTTATCTCATAGCCCTTAGTCGATTAATTACTTATAATTAGTTATAATTACTCTTAGTTATATTTAATTACTTCTAATTGGAATTATTTTCACCTAATAAATGCTAATTTTTTCTAATTAGTTCTAATTACTTCTAATCAGTGCTAATTATTACGAATTAGTGAAAATTACTCTTAATTACTATTAATTAGTCCAAATTACTTCAAATTGGTCCAAATTACTATGAATTAGTCTCAATTATTACAAATTAGTCCTAATTACTATTAATTAGTCATAATTACTATTAATTAGTCCTAATTACTGCTAATTAATCCAAATTATTTCTAATTATTATTATTTATTGCCAATTATTGTTAATTATTGTTAATTAGTTTTAATTATTTCTAATTAATATAAATTATTGTAATTATTGGTAATTATTACTAACAATTTCTAATTATTGTTAATTATTTTAATTTTTTCTTAATTATTACTAATTATTGTTAAATTTTTCTAATTATTGTTAATTATTGAGGATTATTGTTAATTATTACTAATTATTGTTCTTTAAAGAAAATTATTAAAACTATGACTAATTATTGTCTCTTATCGCTAATTATTGTTAATTATTCCAAATTATATTTAATTATTACTAAATATTATTAATTATTAATAATTTTTATTAACTATTGAAAATTATTATTATTTATTAATAATTATTGTAATTTTTTTCTAATTATTGTTATTTATCACTAATTATTATTATTTATTACAAATTATTGTTATTTATAACAAATTATTTCAATGTATTACTAATTTTTGTTATTTATAACCTATTATTCCAATTTATTACTGATTATTCCTATTTATTACAAATTATTAATATTTAATGCTAATTATTTCTATTTATTACTAATTATTCCTATTTATTACTAATTATTCCCATTTATTACTAATTATTCTTATTTGTTACTAATTATTCTTATTTAATACCAATTATTCCAAGTTATTACTAATTATTCATAATTATTATTAATTATTCCTCATTTTTACTAATTATTACTAATTACTCTTAATTATTTTTAATTATTCAAAATTATTAATACTTGTTCCTAATTAATACCATTTATGGTTAATTATTACAAATCATCGCTAATTATTTCTAATTACGGCTAATTATTACTAATTACCGCCTATTATTATTAACTACCATTAATTATTCTTAATTTTTGGTAATTATTTTTAATAAATATAGTTAATTATTACTGATTATTGTTATGTTTTACTGATTACTATTAATTTTTACAAATTATTATTAACTATAACTCATTATTATTAATTATTACTAATTATTGTTAATTATTTCTAATTATTTCTAATTATTCTTAATTATTAGTAATCATTCATAATGATTACTAATTATTATTAATTATTACTAATTAACATAAAATATTACTAATTACCACTCATTATTACAAATTACTACTAATTATTAACAATTACCCTAATTTTTAGTAATTAGTGCTAATTGTTGTTGATATTTACTAATTATTAGAAAAAACTGTTAATTACCACAAATTTTTAATAATTTTTATTAATTTCCACTAATGTTTTCTAATTATCTCAAATTAATTGTAATTTTTACTGAGTATTACTAATTAAAATTAATTCTCGCTAATTTTTACTAATTATTTTCTAATTACTGCTAATTTTTACTAATTACTGCTAATTTTTACTAATTATCATTAATTTTTACTAATTGTGACTAATGTTTACTAATTACCATTAATTAATTCTATTTTTTTCTAATTACGACTAATTTTTTCTAATTACAACCATGTTCTTTCAGAGAACCGATATTTTTTTCTAATTACCTCTATTTTTTTAGCAATTAAAGCTAATTTTTTCTAATTACCTCTATTTATTACAATTATCGGTATTAATTTCAAATTACCAAAAAAATCTAATAACATCTATACTTTCTAATTACATCTTATTGTTTTCTAATTAACACTATTTATTATTAATTAATGCTAATTATTAGAAATTATGCCTAATTATTGTAAATCATTAGTAATTATCAATAATTATTTTCTAATTATAAATATTTATTTATTATTTTCTATAATTATTGCAAATTATTTATCAATTATCTATAATTAATTTTAATTACAACTAATTAGAATTAATTATTGATAATGACAATTAATTGTTACAAATACTTTTTAATATAAATAAAATTAATTAATTAACAATTAAAAAAACTAAAATAAATACTTAACAGAATTAAAACACTATTGCATTGCCGATAGCATCAAATCTTTGGAAAAATAAAAAATTCTAGAAAGAAAAACAAAAAAAATCAAGGTGATGAATGGAGAAAGTGCTAGGTGAGGAGTGAAGAGAATGTTCGAAATTTCTATAGGGGGCCATATATATAGGTTAGAATATTTTCAACAAACTATTTACAATAGATTTTTCATCACAAATGCCTCTATTTGCAATGGGTTCTATCCCAAATATCACCCCCCATAAATAGATATAGTAGTGATATAAATGTATATACGGCAGGAATTGTCACAAATGTTTGTCTACCGACATAATTATTGTGACCGAAACCATCATGAATTGTGGAGGCAGTGTAAAACTAGTTGTGATGGAACATTTGTGATGGATCCTGATGAACTTGAAATTTTAGGGGAAGAGTAGTTGTAATAGGAATATACCTCCTTTCGCAAATACTCTTCCCGCCACATGGCACACATTCAAGCGAAAGTATTTATGAAAATAGATACATTCTCATCACAAATAACATAAAATAAAAAGTTTTTTTTAGAGATGGGAAATTGTTCCTAATGCAAGTATCTCTGTCAAATGGGCGATTTTCAACTAGAGGATTCCCCATCACAAATAGACCATCAAAAATGCCACTTTTTCCCATAATGCATATCTGTAATAAAATGTGTCCTCAAATATAAGGACAGAGAGAAAGAATCAATAAATTCTCTTATGATTGAACAATTAGATCTATAATGTGTCTTATGCTATATATCAAGATTAATGTTTCCTATTCCATGAGCATGGTAGGAAGTTATCAAGAAGTCCGAGAAAGAATAAACGGGTCGGTTTTAATGTCTTTTTTGAATTTTTTTAGGCATACACAGGATATATTTTTTGTTTCTTTTGGATATGGGGAACTAGAAGTCAGGGGATACATGAATTCTAGTTTCCAAACTGGTCATATTGATCTAAAATTATAGTAAATATATGAGTTTAGCCTCATTGGAGAAACTGTGTTCTAGAAGAGTTTTAAATAGGATGTGGTCACATATACTAAAGTAGAGACTGACTATAGTGTATCTTTTGATATATCTAAAGAAGTTGTGTGGGTATCAAACTTCATTCAAGAGCTTGGTGTTATACATTGCAGTAAATATCAAATTACTCTATATTGTTATAATATCATAGTAGTGTTTCTATACAAAGAGACCCAGACAAGTCAATGTATGAAGCATATACTTTAGAAGTATCATCAATAGGGATATTTTACTCATAGGTGTGAAGTTATAGTAACCATATTATCAATGGAACAAAACATGGAAGGCCCATTAATTAAATTCATGCCTCTAGAGAATCATGAACTTAATTTGAGAGCAACCAAGCTAAAAATTATTTACAGTTAGCTCCAATGAAAATAAGAGTCTGTTTGAGTTGTTTCCCTAAAACAAAAAAACATAGTGCTTTATATTACTAGAATATATACCACATGATGATCTTTCTTCTACATAACAATGATATGATAATGTCTTTAGAATATTCATTGCATCAAAGGGTTATAAAATTTCTTCGCTATTATGATATCATGGAAATGATATGAAAATATTTTTTAATAAGTCCTATGTTATGGATAATCAATCTAATAGGACACATATGATGTCTAACTATCATGTTTTTGAGGCTCATAGGACATTAATACTTCTTTTCAAAAAGTTCGTATGTGTTAATATCCATGAAGGAAAGTTATGAGGATAGACTTACCAATAGGAACTCCACCTATTTTAAGTGTCATTGGATATCCATATCTATTTAAATGTGTGTTGTTCCATAAACATGAGATTATTATTAATGTGTACTGTGAATTAATCACTTCAATGTATCGATGAAAACTGTGATTATATATACTCAAAGAGAGGTAGAATACAATGGGCATGTGATAAGTGATATGGAATTAATTGAATAAGTCAAGAAAAGACTCGTCCCTTCCATATTAATGAAAGAATATATCATTAGACTTTAAATTTATATTGAACAATCTAAGGAAATCTATAGCCATGATAGTAAATAAAAAAAATCATTTAACAAATTCAAAGAATGATAAATCAAGAATATAGGGTGATGACACTAGTATGCATCCTACTTGTTGAGATATTAATAGAAAAATGGATTATATTATACAGTAACATTCATCAGAAGTTTATTTTAGTTGATTCATTAACATTTTTATCTATGTGTATCATGCCTTTTTTGTATACATTGATCTTAGACGTTAGGCAAGCTCACCTATTTTCTTTGATAAATGGACCTAAAGGGCCCCACACTAAGTCTATAAAAATCTCAATTAATTATATTGAATTTAATATTAAGAATAAATTTATTCCCACTGTGTGGGAGAGTATTTATTCAAGTCAAATTGATTATATAAATTTAATCATGTGATATGTGTGTTTGAATATATGAGTTTAATTTTATTTATTGTTTATTTATTTACAATGTGATAAATTAATATTTATTTATTCACCGGTTTAGTTAAGTGATTATATATAAATATTTTTTTAGTTATGTGAATATTAAAATAAATATTTATTCATAAATTTAGGGAATATAATATTATATTGAAGGATATGGATCGACCTTAATGATATGTTAGAATTGATGTATTTTATTTAATATCTTTTAAATAAATAAATATTTATTTATTTAATAAATTTTCTTTGATATATTTCAAATCATAGAATATAAAAATAATATTATTATTATTTGATGTAGGTAATAACATATATCAAATAATAGATAAGGACCTTTTTTTAACTATCATTATTTCTACTTAAGTATATATTCTATATCATATCATTTTTTATAGATACATGTGTTTTTTACAATGGAAAACCCACTAAAATTCTCTCAATCCCTAGAGAGAAAACCATCATTTCCTACCTCTCAAGAACATGGACAGAATCATATATATTTTTGTGATCAATGATGAATGGTTTAAAGCTATAGATATTACCCTTCTAGCACCCGGAGTTTCAAGAATGTTTTCTATAGATTCATTGATCATATATTGATACATCTAGATGATTCCTCATTTGGATTCATTATTTAAATAAATGAAAAAACAAGAGAAAAAAATAATGGAGAGTATTTTCAAGGAAGAGATTATTCTTATTTAATTTAATTATAAATTAAATGTGTAAGATCCTCTCCTAATAATTTTGGGTGTATTCATTATGTTATTTTAATTTTAACCATTTATATCAATGAAAAACAAAAAAAACAAGCCTCCTCATGATGTTTTCATCACACCATGTAACCTTTCGATCCCATTATTGCAGTCACCCTCTTGTCATCTGTATTGGGAAAGCATCTCTTCAGGATGCAATGATTGTACCTGGTGATTTATATATATCTTTTTAACATTTTATATGGAGTCATTCATTATATACATGTTTTATACCAAATATGATTTATATTTTTTAGTTTATATTTCATGTATTCTTTGGTCAATATGGTTTAATGTTAGCTGGTGATATATTATTTTAAATTCAATACCTCTCATGATCGTGTGGATACCTTTACGTCTATTTGTATCCCCTAGCATAATAGAGGCGGTCTTAGGATGTTCACCTACTAGTAATTTGGGACGTGAAAATTTTGTATCATAGCATAGGATGAATATTGAATTTATGCATATGTGAGAATTGACTTGGATATGATAGATTGAGTCTTACTAGGATCTATAGTGCATATAGATAGAATAAAGGACTTTTCAAGAGTTGTGGTGACCATTGTATTCTTGAGCATGACTTGTATTTATGACACATGCTTTAGACAAAAGTATGTGAACAAGGATTATAAAAGGGGGCCATGAATCATATATAGATCTATGTCATGAATTTTTTATTTGAATATTAGTTTGTTTATTTTTTTAGATAATCAGAACGATCCAAATAGGTAAGATATGCCTCCACATACTCATATTTTTCTATGAGTTTGAGGCCAATATATTTTATGGGTGATTGTGGTTAGGGCCTACAGATATTGTGATATTTCATAGTACATTTATGGATGTGGAGACAAGTTCATATAGGTATTTTAGATTATATGTTGTGGCATAGATTTGGATAATGAATTTTTGAGGACCTGAGTAAACTTAGATAATTGTCTTGATATGTGGTGGTATTGGTTTTATGTGAGGTGGTAGAAAAATTCATCGATATTTTCTAAAGTTATATATTTTTTTAATGAACTTGTTGATAAATTTAATCTCTTCCCACAAAAATATTTGAAACCCTATGGAATTCTATGTGAATTTGAAATATATTCCATAAATATTTCACATATTAGAGTGCCACTATGGGTGTTTTGACATGCGGGTCCTTGTGATCATAGTGGAAAAATGGAATCATAGTGGGATATAGAATCTTTCTAATAATTATATATGTGATTGTAAATAACTATTTCAATTATTGTAATTAGTATTGATTAAATAAATAAATAATAATTTGAATGGGAGTATACGGTCCATTTATTCTCAGCTTTTAGATGTTTTGAAACCACATGTACTTGTACTATCATGCTTCTCATTTGGACTGAGATTGTATTTTGTTTTTGGTTTTGTATGATTATTAGGAAAGGATTATAGATATTAGTTTAAGGGTTATGAAAATATTTATTTCAAGTCTTCTGATAAAATTTTAAGTGTATTCTCTGATCAAGTGTTATATTTGAGCTTTAACTCAGCTATTTAGATGTATTAATATATAGATAAGACAACCCTCTTCAGAGGTGGTGACATGGGTCCTAATTAATTCTAAATCATCATATGTTTTTGTTGGTAGTAGAAAGATATGGATGGGAGGCATTTTAGATTGTATCATTAAACAAAAATTGATGATGATTATGCCATACATTTTCTCTAGGTATTGAGGAAAATACATAATAACTAATGTTAGTGATGGAGAAGTTCTACCGTAGACAAAAGAGATATTGTGATATCGAGATCAGGGTCTTCAGACATTGAATGATGATAGTGAATAAGGGATGTTTTTAGTTTCATTACTTGATGGGGAATTAGTGATGTCATGTAATCATATTTCTTAGTTATCCAATATATATCAGTGGCTATAGAGAATAATTTATTATGCTAATAAAATAATGAACTTTATAACCTTATATTATTATTAATTTATGGATGTTTTTGATTGGTGATGAATGATCCTAGTATGAAGGGATTTCCTATATTATTTTGGTGATATCTCATAAATGTGAGTTTCATTTGGCATATTATTATCATTGGATTTAGTGTTGAGTAATGCAGTGTCTGATTACATTCATAGTGTATGGAAGCTAATTTGAAACAAACAAGTAACTATCTATGATTATATTCTTAGTTATCACCATATGATATTTCATGATTTTATGATTTGGATTCACCATTGATCATTGGTTTCATTTAAAAGTATGAAATATTCTTATTTTATTTCTAGGTTTACCCAGGGAGGCACCCTATGATATCTATAGAGTAGGGTTTTAAGTGATAATGGAATTTTAATGTAATGGTTTATTGATATTTGGGATAGTGTTGATCTATTAATGAGATTTTATGAAATTTAAAATAGTGATCTAATTGATCTGTAACACCCCAATATTTTATATTATGTATGTTTTTAAATAAATTTAATTTCTTTGATATATTGTTCTTCACACACCCCCAGGATTTTAATATAATTCTATGTCGGATAGAATTTACAACACCCAACACCAAGATTAAGCAAACATTGATACATTATAAATATATTATTATTTTAACACAACTATTATAACTTACCCTTTAAATTAGAGGGTGTGAATAGTATTAACCATATTATGAAATATATATATATATAAGTTCATTATAATGAAAAATTTATTGATTAATTCTTAGGAAATAAAAACTCAAATTTAGTAAAGTCATTTTATAGGTTCACTTCAAAAATTATTTTTATTAATTTTGATGATAAAATAATATAATTGAATTTTTAAACATTATGAAAATTTATTTTAAAAATTACATTCATTTTATAAACCATAATATAAAAATTATCTTAGTGTAATTTTTTTGGATTTTTATGAAAAGATTGATTTTCCAGGGAGTAATGACAAATATTGATTTTTATTAAAAACTTTATTTTTATTTCAATCATTTTCAAAGTAAATTTTTTTTTAAAATATATATTTTTTTTTCAAAGTAAATTAGATCCATTATATTACTAATAATCCAATTAAGTTTATTGGAATCATTTTAATGATACAATTTTGTAAAAAAAAATTATACGTGAAAGGGTTTTTCAAAAAAAATGGTTTTCTATTGCGTTTTACGTTTTAATATTAAATTAATTCCTACCACATATAAGAATTTAATCAAGAAAATATGATATCATATTTTGAATCATAAGCTCCAAATTTGATAAATAAGACCCATGTATTTTATTCAATATGAATAGTAACTTTAGTAAATTTTGTTTCAATGGTAAAGGGTAAATAGGTTAATTAGGGTTAAAAATAAAATGATATTGATAAAAAAAATGACCTTAAAATATAACTAAATTTTATTTTATGATTATATTTCCTAAATAATCTTATAATACGTGGTTATATGACCTTTTTTATCAATTTTTATGAGATTATGATCTTTATAAATTTTTATGTAAAGAAATGTCAAAAATTTCACTCCTGTTTTTTATAACTAAAATATTTTTAAAATTACAATAACCAGATGATATTTTTATTTGTAAATACTATTTCAAAATATAAGTTATTTATCTTAATTATAGTAATTTTTTTCAATTTATTTTTAATTTATTTTTAATAAATATTTACCTTATATTCTTACACAACACTGGCATAGTAATTATAAAATTAATGTAAAAAAAATAAATGATAATTAAATCATTAAGTAGTATAATTTTAAAATAATTAACATTACCCACTAATTTTATATATAAATATAACATGTTATATATCTTTTAATTAAATTTATTTTAATTATTTTGTTTTATTTATGTTACTAGTGCCAAACTAAATGAATAGTTTTAAAATTGACATTAAATATATTTTATAAAAATAAAATTTTATTATAAGATTTAAAATTGATAAAAACAATTTTTGGCTAAATGAATGAAATATGGTTATAGGAATCTATAATGGTCTATTTATATTATGTTTATTGTTTTCTAGTAACATTATTGACCCTTATAGGGTATAACATTTTAATAGTGTGGTAATTTTCAAAAGGGTTAATGAGGGGTTAAAACTAAAAGATAAGGGTGAAAACACATCCAAAACATAAAATAATAAATCTAGTATAATTAATATAATTAGATGTTATTATGATTATGTTAAAACCATATTCCATCTCTTTTCCATCCTAACAAAAGTGAAAACATCGCTTATGCATGCGTACGACTTACCATCTCCACATATCGGTGTAATTTGTTTTTCATCACCTCTAACACACCGACCCCAGTTACCCAAATTCAGTGCATTATTTTAATACATTGGCATGATTACAAGGAATCAAATCACGAAGGACCGATCAGTTTAGCAGTCTTGGAAAATAAATTACATACATGAATGTTACATTACACTTTATAACATACAAAACAACATAAATAATCCTTTATAAATGCCATTATTCCCTTGGATTAACCCTGCATATCAATCACAATACACTTCTTGGAATACTGGGAAAAATAAAACATAGAAAGGGTGAGATCAAATGCTCAGTAAGGGTAAGCAATATAGCGTAAATTTTCAATAAATAAGCATAAACATTTAAGGAAATGTATAAAACTAAAAGAAAATCCTTTTTAACATAAACTTAATCATAATATGGCAAATATAAATCAAAATAATTCCATTTACTTACTCACATGGATACTCTACTAGTCGAATAATCACATGCAATATTAATAGCCACTTTCATAATGATGGAATGCATAATGCCAGACTATCATAACCACATAGTCAAGGCCTTGTTCCAAGACTACAAATAAGATTTTGTCAAGGCCTTGTGCCAAGACACTAGTCTGTCTCATGAGACCTAACGATGCATCGAGGAGCTATAGCGGGCTCCATTAGTCATTTACTAAGTCCAATGCATTCCTCATATGAAAAGGTTTAAACATAACACAAAAATTCGTATTAAAACTAACATATGAAATGTTAATACTTTACCCATAAACCACGAATGGTATAAAAAAAGCACATACATTGTCAAACATATCACAAAAACTTCAATACAATATGGAAGATTTGTATCATGATAAATCAACTTCAAAACAAGTTTAAAATCCATTAAAGGATTTTGACATAGATGAAAATCATTTTTAAAACTCTTTGAGAGAAATACCCCTTTTTCATAAAAACATTTAAAAGTCAAACAATTTTTAAAGGAAGACATTTAAATACAATTTTGAATCAATGTTTCCTATACCACTTTGAAACGTTTGAAAGGAATTAACATTTTAAAAAAATTCATTTCCATATAAATAAATCCTTAAAACCCATTTTGAAGACATGGACATTAATGAGAAAGATTTAGAAGAATAAATATTTAAAACATTTGAAATGATGTTTTAGTAAAAAAGTACCTTAAAATAATCCCTTTGAAAACACTTTCATTAAACATGTACATGGATAATAAATATTTCCTAGTACATACTTACGTAAAAACAACCTCGGATAATAAAGAGATTGTGAAATTAACCCTTACCTTGCTCTTTACTTTGTTCGAGGGTACGTTTAACCTCATGTATAATGACCATTGTATGTTATTATATTATAAAAAAACCATATTCATATTTATTATATCATAAATGATTCATTTATGACTTTATACTACCCATTTAATAATGATTTTCATGTTAAATTAACATTTCGGGTAATAATCTCTTTCTTTATCGTACATATTTTAACTTGTTATTCTTGATCATATCATTTAGATCAGGATTTAAATACTTCCAGAATATAAACCTTGATTTATAAATCTTAAATATTTAGAATATAAATATTTATAATAGATAGATATATGAAATGGAAAACACCATTTATGGAGATGGTAGGTTGTACGTGCACATAAACGTTGTTTCTGTTTTCATATCGTATTGAGCGAAAGTAAGTGAATACGATATATGTAATTACTCAAATACATAAATACATATATATATATATATATATCTCCAGTAGTAGTATTATTTCATATATTACATATTAATTAGTAATATATATTTTTATAATCATCGATGAATGGTGAACTTGGAAATGAATCTCATCGCATCCTGGAGACAGTAATCCGTACGTACGTACGAGCGACCATATCATTTCTTTAAAGGTGAGAAATTGGAAGGTATATCATATATACAGAATCATTATCATGTTATATTTATTATTTACATCAATTGCACATCATTATTACAGCCATCCAAATAATAATGTATTGAATAACAATTACATCACGACGTGGAGACGGTAAGTCGTACGTACGCATGTATGGTGACATGTCATTCAAAGGATGGATAGAATAATGAATTTGGTTATACCATATTTATAATAAAATCACATTTTATTGTAGATAATTGAGTTATTAATTTATAATAGAAACAATAAAGAAAAAGGAAGTGGAAGAATAAATGAACTTGAAAGAGGTGGTGAGATATTTACCTCTTCTTTGGGTTCTTCCTTTCGATTTGATCAAAAGGGATCCTTAGGTTGGATTTATGACTAAATTACGGCCTCTAAGATGAATTTAGGATAGTTTAGAGGGTATTTGGGCAGGTATTGGACTCTCCAAAAGGCATTGAAGGTGTTAATTAGAGAGAAGGGGGAGTGCCCTTTTATAAGAGGGGTGAGGGGCACCTTAGGAAAATCTAGAAATATTATTTTATAATAAAATAATTTTCGGTTTCTAATGGCTCCAAAATGGATTATTTAAAGGATAAGGTGGGGATCGATCGAAATCACTCAACCAATAGGTTTTATACAGGTTTGGGTCACCATATTAACCTTTTCATTTAGATTTAACTCTTAGTTAAATAGTTTTACATTTACCATGTCTCTTTTTATTTTTTTATAATATGGTTAATAAACGTATTATATACTTTCAAACGAACCCCAAGTGGTTAATTAATGATACACCTATTATTATATAATTCATTTTGACAAACTTTACATTTTTAGGAATATTATATCAACCAATAATATAGTATTTGTTTTAAATATTAATTTATGTCTATTTTGACACTATTTGTTTTTTTTTTTTTGAAAGTCATCACAACTTGATTACTTTGAACAAGATACATTTAATCAGCCCTAAAATGTTGTATTCATATATAAAATTTGTTTATATCAGAAATAATTCTAAATTATATTTATTTGAATATTTATAATACTATTTATTTGATTCTTTTATTAATAAGAAAAATACTGCATCATCATTATGTCATAAATAAATTTAATTATTCAATGTCTAAAAATTGTAAATAAAATACCATTATGTAGTAAATATTTTTATCTTTCTAATTAATATTTATATTCGAAGAGACAACACGTATAACTCTATGTAAAAAATTTTTTACTAAAAGATATGTGCTTATGTCATTTTTGTATTTACTTTAACTTAATTAATATAAAGTGTCATTATCACCTACAAGTGGCTCTATGGGGACCCAAAATCAACCCAAAGATAAACATGGTCGTACATGTATCATACAATAATGTTAGGAACTTGTTAGGGTAATTTAATATTGTTATAATTTTATTTTTTACCCTTATTTACTGGATTTACCCTTTAACCATGGTAAATAAAATATTTACCGAAGTAATTATTCAAAATGTCTAAAAATTTACCTATTTACACAATTTTGACCTCCTGATAATAAATATGGAATCCATTTTTCTAAATTTAAAATGCAGAAGTGGCATAAATTAATTGAAAATTAATTCTCGTTGTCAAAACAAAAAGCGTGTTTTTAAGAAATAATAACTATCAAAAGATTTACACTTACTTATGTCAAGTTTAAATGTGAAATTATTTCCAATGACCAACATTGGATTAAATGGTAAAAATATAATCTAATTATACTTTAAAATCACTCAAATTCATAATTTATCACTATTAATTATTTTTATTAAAAAAGTTATTTTCAGTTAAAATTTAGTATTTTTCACTATTCACCCAAATATGAAAGTTATCAGAAAAACTCCAAATATTTTATCAAAACTAAATTTTTATGTCCTTATTCTAAAGAAGATGTTTATTTTGTCAAATTGAATATATAAATGTTTCAAATATTGGATTTAAAAAGTGTTCTCCATTAAAAGGCGGTGATTTTGAATTTTTTGAAAAATACTTCTTTTATCTGAAGAAAATAAATTTGTTCTTACATTATGTCTAAGAAACTCATAATATGGATTCTAAAATTATAAGGATTATATAATGTTCAAAATTCAGTTAACACTATTCATAACCTCTTTTGAATGGCTGGTTTGTTAAGTTGTGGTGCGCTTGAACTCGGTGTTGCGTGTAGTGAAAGTTATTGAATTACTTTGAAGAAACAACGTACTAGGAAATCTTGGGGCGTTACATTCTCCCCTCATTCAATAAATAGAATCCTCACAATTTGAAATTTTTCTTCGAAAATAAAAGGTTGAAAATAGAGAAATACCTTTGTAGAAAACCCACATCAAAAATTAGGTTAATAAAATTTAGTCTTAATAAGAGGGAAAGGGAAATGAAAAATTTATCACCAAATTATGATCTCAATTAGGAGAACATTGGTGGAATTTAGAGACACATAATTGGAGTGAAGACATAAATATTTATAGAGAGTGATTGAGGTCATCGATCACAATATATCATTTAAATATATTGACATAACAAATCCATTATCAAAACAATTTTCAATACCAAAATACGTAAAAAGAGTATATGGTATTTATTTTCTTTTTTTTTTTTAAAAACATTTTGGTATCTTAGGGAAGATTAATATCAAATAAAACTCGCGACGACGAAATGGTTTTTGTCACCACTTACATTAAAAAAACATTCTTTTTTTTGTCGTTTAGTAAAACGCTTCATAGAAAAAGATTCTCATTGAAATGAAAAGTCAAAGGATTTTATACACCGTATAAAAGAAAGTCATTTGTAAATAAAAGGATGCCTCAGTGAAAGGATATTATGACGATGTCCCTTAACTAAATTTTAAGAATTAATTTAATCATATAATAAAAGGGAAATATATATATATATATACTTGAAAAGTAGAGTTATATCCTTTGACTAATTCCTACCACAAACTCATCTTTCACTCCAAAAGATTTAAAAAATATATATTTTATTTATCCTAATCATATTGGGTTCTAAAAATTATGAATTTATAATTCACCTATCAGACCTTTTAAAAAAACTACATTATACAATCTAGGACATCACGTAGGCTAGTGGTAGGTGAAGCACCCTTGTCGCCATTCGGTTGCGGGTTCAAGTCTCATGGCCTTTCCGGACGCGACTGGTTGTCACCCGACCTCTGGGTTTTCCTTTTTATGACAATCCAAAAATAACCTTAACAATTGTATCCAATTTCTAACATAATCCATTCCAACCTTTAGACTTATCCAAAATATTTCTTTCCAAACTCACAGTCCAAAAATTATAAGGAAGTTAAACACAATGAAGATCCTTTTTTCCATGTAATAACATGTGAACACCTTCATCGTGTATTCTTTTAAAACATGGTAACACCCTGAATTACCATAAAACCTTATTGATTACATTCATTCTCTCTTATTCTTTATAGAATACTGGATATATTCTTTATATCCAAAAAAATTGAATATTCCAACAATGATGAAATAAACAAACTATTAACCAGTTCCAAGGAAGTCAAGAATATCCAATATAATTTTTTCAAATCAACCATCTCTTATTCAAAAATTACTACCTTAGTATCAGGACCATATAATCTCAAATTCCCAATGAAATAGTACTATAGTACAATCGTTATTTATTTCCATAATTCATATAACCAGTACATCGTTGACACAACACTCAAATGGCACAATAATTTAGTAACAACATAAGACCTATTAATTATTCCTCTTCATATTTGGTAGTATCATAACATGATTCTTATACAATAGTAGAATTTGGGGTATACTCTGATGATTTGGACATTGATTCGCATAGTTTCCCAACTCCTAGCAAATGGAGCATTGTACATTTGAAACTTTTTTCTTACCCTTAAAATCACGTACTTGGTGTCCTTTTTCTCTGCACTTATAACAAACTCTCATTCCCTTCAAGCATTTACCAAGGTGATTCTTTCCACATTTATCACATATAGTAAAATCCTTCTTTTCCCTCTTCCCTTTATCCATCTTTCTCTCTTCCATCATTTTCTTCTCTTGCTTCCCTTCAAATCCATTAGACTCGTAGAATTCTTTACTTATCTTATTAACACATGATACTATTTCTTCATATTTTGAGAATACATGGGAGAATATTTCCCTTCTAAATGTTGGATTAATACCATGAATGATATGACCCTTCTTACTCTTTGGATCATACATATTGTTGATGTTCTCATACCTTCTACTGGGCACCATTTCTAAATAATGGCATACACTAGGTCAGTTTATGAATCGCAATTCATAATTCCAAATATGTAAAATACCTAATGTAAATTGAACATTTTATGGATATAATCCATAATCACAAAAATGATGTCTTTGAGGAGATATATACTCATAAGCCATTCATATTTGTTTGTAGAAAAAAATGAGAATTATCCTAAACATATCCCCCAGGAGTGTCGTAACCAAGAGTGCAGTAAGGCCCGTTGTCGTGCACCAATTCCTGTTCGAGTCTAGCTCAAAGCAGTGTTTTCGGGTTTTACCCCTAGGTACATATGTTCCAGAGCCACCTCTACCTGTTTGTATCCAGATAGGTATGTATTTCTTGGAAAACTCACAGAATATCTACAGTACCAAAATTCTAGTAAGTTCTTCAATACTAATCCTCAACGTATATCTTAAGGTAATGTGCTCTAATTAGAGTTTATCTAAATCTAGTTTCCAAGGTTATAGATAAACTTCCTCTGATACCAACTATAACGCCCCGACCCAAATTACCCATAGTCAGTTCATTATTTTAATACATTGGCATGATTACAAGGAATCATGTCCCGAATGACCGATCAGTTTAGAAGTCTTGGAAAATAGATTACATACATGAATGTTACATTACACTTTATAATATACAAAACAACATAAATAATTATTTATGAATGCCATTGTCTGATTGGATTAACCCTTCATATCAATCACAATACACTTCTTGGAATCCTGGGAAAAATAAAACATTGAAAGGGGTGAGCTTAAACGCTCAGTAAGGGTAAGCAATGCAGTGGAAAAATTTATAAATAAGCATAAACATTTAAGGAAATGTATAAAACTAAAAAAAATCCTTTTCAACATAAAATTAATCATAATATGGAAAATATAAATCAAAATAATTCCATTTACTTACTCACATGGATACTCTATTAGTCGAATAATCACATGCAATATCAATAGCCACTTTCATAATGATGGAATGCATAATGTCGGACTATCATAACCACATAGTCAAGGCCTTGTGCCAAGACTACAAATAAGATTTTGTCAAGGCCCTGTGTCAAGATACTAGTTTGTCTCATGAGACCTACTAATTCATTGAGGAGAAATAGCGGGCTCCACTCGTCACTTACTAAGTCCAATGCATTCCTCATATAAAAAGGTTTAAACATAACATAAACATTCGTATTAAAACTAGCATATGAAATGTCAATACTTTACCCATAGACTATGAATGGTATAAAAAAATGCATCCATGGTTAAACATATCACAAAAACTTCAATACAATATAGAAGATTTGTATCATGATAAATCAACTTCAAAACAATTTTAAAATCCATTAAAGGATTTTGACATAGATGAAAATGTGTTGTAAAACTCTTTGAGAGAAATACCCCTTTTTCATGAAAAAATTTAAAAGTCACACAATTTATAAAGTAAGAATTTTAAAGAAATTTTTGAATCAAAGCATCTCATACCACTTTGAAACTTTTGAAAGGAATTAAAATTTTAATAACATTTATTTCCATATAAATAAATCCTTAAAAACCATTTTGAAGACACGGACATTAATGAGAAAGATTTAGAAGAATAAATATTTAAAACATTTCAAATGATGTTTTAGTAAAAAAGTAACTTAAAATAATCCCTTTTAAAACACTTTATGAAACATGGACATGGATAATAAATATGTCCCAGTAGATACTTACGTAAAAACAACCTCGGATAATTAAGAGATTGTGAAATTAACCCTTACCTGGCACTTTCCTTAGGTCTAGTGCATGTTTAACCTCCTTTATAATGACCATTGTATGTTATTATATTATACCAAAACCATATTAATATTTATTATATCATAAATTATTCATTTATGACTTTATACTACCTATTTAATAATTATTTTCATGTTAAATTAACATTTCGGGTAATAATCTCTTTCTTTATCATACATATTTTAACTTGTTATTCTTGATCGTATCATTTAGATCATGATTTAAATACTTCCAGAATATAAACCTTGATTTATAAATCTTACATATTTAGAATATAAATATTTATAATAGATATATAAATGAAATGTAAAACACCGTTTATGGAGACGGTAGACCATACGTACGCATAAACGTTGTTTCTGTTTTCATATTGTATTGAATGAAAGTAAGTGAATAAGATATATGTAAGTACTAAAATACATACATAAATATATATATATATATATATATCTCAAGTATCATTATTATGTCATATATTACATACTTATTAGTAATATATATTTTTATAATCATCGATGAAGGGTGAACATGGAAATGAATCTCATCGTATCGTGGAGACGGTAATCTGTACGTACGCACGAGCGACAATATCATTTCCTTAAAGGTGTGTAATTTGAAGTTATATCATATATACATAATCATTATCATGTTATATTTATTATTTACATCAATTACACATCATTATTATATCCATCCAAATAATAATGTATTGAATAACAATTACACCACGACGTGGAGACGGTAAGTCGTACGTACGCACGTATGGTGACATGTCATTCAAAGGATGGATAGAATAATGAATTTGGTTGTACCATATTTATAATAAAATCTAAGTATATATAAGATACATTATTTATTATTTTATAATGGAAACAATAAGGAAAAATTAAGTGGAAGAAGAAATGAACTTGAAAGAGATGGTGATATATTTACCTCTTCTTCGGGTTCTTCCTTTTGATTTGATCAAAAGGGATCCTTAGGTTGGTTTTATGACTAAAGTAAGGCCTCTAGGATAAATTTAGGATAGTTTATAGGGTATTTGGATAGGGTTTGTCTGATAAAAAAGGCTTTTATGGTGTGAATTAGAGAGAAGGGGGAGTTCCCTTTTATAAGAGTGGTGAAGGGCCCCTTAGGAAAATCTAGAAATATTATTTTATAATAAAATCATTTTAGATTTCTAATGGCTCCAAAATGGATTATTTAAAGGATAAGTTTGGTATTGGTCTAAAAACACTCAAAAAATAGGTTTTATATAGGTTTGGTTCACCATATTAACCTTATCATTTATATTTAACTCTTAGTTAAATAGATTAACATTTGCCACGTCTCTTTGTAATTTTATATTATATGGTTAATAAACTTACTATATACTTCCAAGAGAACCCCAAGTGGTTCATTAATGATACACCTATCATTATATAAGTTATTTTTCGGAACCTTACAATTTTAGGAATATTATATGGACCAATAATATAGTATTTGTTTTAAATATTAATTTATGTCAATTTTGCCACTATTTGGTATTTTATGTTTGTGAAAGTCATCACAACTTTATTACTTCGAAAAAGATACATTGAATCAGCCCTAACATATCATATTAAACTATAAAATTCCTGGATTTCATAAAAACTTTAAAATTATATTTATTTTAATATTTATAATACCATTTACTTGATTCTTTCATTAATAAGGAAAATACTGCATCATCATTGTGTCATAAATAAATTTAATTATTAAATGTCTAAAAATTATAAATAAAATACCATTATGTAGGAAATATTTTTATATTTATAATTAATATTTATAGTCTAAGAGATAACATGTATGACTCTATGTAAAAATTATTTTACTAAAAGATATTTGCTTATGTCATTTTTGTATTTACTTTAACTTAATTAATATAAAGTATCATTATCACTTAAAAGTGGCTCCATGGGGTCCCAAAATCGACCAAAATATGTAAATGGTCGGACATGTATCATCCAATAAGTTTAGTACACGTGTTATGGTAATTTAATGTTATTATAATATTATTTTTTACCCTTATTTACCGGATTTACCCTTTAAACATGGTAAATAAAATATTTACCGAAGTAATTATTCAAAATGTCTAAAAAGTTACCTATTTACACAATTTTGACCTCCTGATTCTAAATATGGAATCCATTTTTCTAAATTCAAAACACAGAAGTGGCAGAAATTAATTTAAAATTAATTCTCATTGTCAAAACGAAAAGCGTGTTTTTAAGAAATAATAACTATCAAAAGATTGACACTTGCTTATGTTCAGTTTAATTGTGAAATTATGTCCAATGACCAACATTGGATTAAATGGTAATAATATAATATAATTATACTTTAAAACCACTCAAATTCATAATTTATCACTATTAATTATTCCGATTAAAGAAGTTGTTTTCAGTTAAAATTTAGTATTTTTCACTATTCACCCAAATATGAAATTTATCAAAAAAACACCAAAAATTTATCGAAACTAAATTTTTATGTCATTATTCTAAATAAGATGTTTATTTTTCTAAATTTAATATATAAAAGTTTCAAATATTGTATTTTAAAAGGGTTCTCCATTAAAAGGCTGTGAAATTGCATTTTTTGAAAAATACTTCTTTTATCTGAAAAAAATGAATTTGTTCTTACATTATGTTTAAGAAAATCATAATATGGATTCTAAAACTATTAGTATTATATAAAGTTCAAAATTAAGTTAACACTATTCATAACCTCTTTTGAACGGGAAGTTTGGTAAGTCATGGTGCGCTTGAACTTGGTGTTGTGTGTAGTGCAAGTTATTGAATTACTTTGAAGAAACAACGTACTATAAAATCTTGGGGTGTTACATCACCACTTTACATGAATGGTTATAAATATTAAAATATTGATTATATATTATATTTATAAAATAAATATTATTTTTAAAAAAGATAAATTTTTTACTCTTCTTTCTTTCTTTCCATTTGTCAAAACGTGAAAACATCGTTCATGCATATGTATGACCTACCATCTCCATGAATGGTGGGATTCAATTTTCTATCTCTATATTTATGGATGACTATAAATAAATAAATATATATATATACTTAATATATACTATATATATTACCTTAATAATATTCCATATATAATGGAACCACAATAAAATATTAGTGATTGAAACTATCAAATCAAAATGCATAAGAAAAAATGAACCTATTATCACCCAAAACAATGATTTAATGAATTATTGTTAATAAAGGGGTAATAAAATACTATAAAGAAATCATAAATGGTATGATATTTATATATATATGAGTACAGTTCTGGAATATGTCTATAATATATATGTATTTATTATACAAGAGGTTCAAACATGTGCGATGGAAGTCGGACCCGAGGTAAGGGATTAATTCACAGTCTCAACATTATTAGAGGTAGATTATATTTCCATTAGAGGAATATTTTCATCCATATTGATATTTTTCTCAAAAAAAATTAAATAGTATTTTTAATATCCTCCAATTATTTATTAAAGGCATTCTAAACCATTTTTGTATCTTTTTACAAAATGGTTTTAATGAAATCTTTTGTCATTTTCTGAACAAGGTACTTTTTGAAATTTAACAAAAGTGTTAAAGAAATGTGTGTTTAACTTATACTAAAAGAAAATAATTTTACAAAATCATGATTTCTAAATTATTTTAATCTTACTTTACAATTTTACATGGCTATTTTCAAAGAAATCATTTCTTTATTACGTACACAATTTTTAGATTTTAAAAAAGTGATTTTCAAAGTTGAAAGGGTATTTTCATCAAGAAATGTTCTTGTGATCCTTTGAAAGTATTTTCATCTATATAAAAATCCATTATTTAATAATATGTTTATTATATAATCTAATGATACCATCCACCATATTTATTTAAAGTTTTTATGATCATTTTGAATGGGTAAAGTATTGTGTATGATAGTTCTTACAATATAGACTGTTATTGATTGTTGAGGCAAGATGATTTAGTTTAATTATCTATTTATAAGATGTTTTAATTGGACTTAGTATGTTATTTGTGGGGCCTGATATATCTGTGGGATCCATCTATATTCTTCATAAGATAAATTAGATTGGGTAATGGTTGAGGTATTACCCGTTTGTTTCAGATGTCTTTGACAGGGCCCCAATGGTAAGTTTAGATGTTCAGCATTACGCATTCCATCATTATTAATTCATCTATTTATGTTCATGTGAATATTTGATTTACTATCCATGGATGAGTTTCTAGCTCATAATATTATTTTTATGTCATTACATGATCATCATTTATTCCATCCATGTAATTCATGCCTTGTTAACATCTCCTATATGCATACCCTTACTCAGCATCTGAGCTTACCCATTTATTATGTTTCCTTTCCCCATGTTTCTAGGAAGCGTTTTATGATTGATATATAGAGATACTATAAAGGGTATTGTGGTTTTCTCAAAACAAAACACTATATTTTATTTCATGTTTTCAAATATAATGTGTAACTTAAGTATGTATCTTTTATTCCAAGACTACTAAACTATTCAGTCCATTGGGATGATATTGCTTGTATATTATGACATATAATAAAGTAACAAAAAAATTGGAAACTATAGTTGGGGTCATTATAGTTTGTTCAAATCAAGTTTAGTAGAAACTATGGGAAACTAGATTTAGGAAAATATAGAATAGAGAAACATAACCAAATAACGGACATTGATAATATTCCCAAAGAAAAAATTATTATGGTTTTAAGATAAGTTATATAAAAAAATTTAATAAGTTTTTCATTATTTTTGTAATTATACATTATAATTTTATGATCTAATTTAGTATATTTCATTATTTAGAAATGACGTATATAAGAAGGAATGTATACCATATCAATGCGCATAATCCATTTAGGTAATTCCCTCCAGGGAAAAATAACGAAGCTAGAGCTAGAGATATAGCTAGATCAAAATAAAATATAACTATATTGGGGTAGCTGACTAATATTATGACAAATAACCTTTACTGTATGTAGAAACATGTCGATTCACAATGTGGGGTAACAATGTTAGAATACTTTGTGTATTATCAACCTCCATCATTCAATGGGACTATAAATCAATTTGTAGTCGATCAATGGATATGTTCCTTAGAGAAGATATTTCCTTCTTTGGGAAGTAATGAAAGGGAAAATATTTTCATGGAAGTTTTTCATCCCCCGTGGGATGTTGATCAATGGTGTTCATTAATTCAAAATATTAAGGATGAAGAGGAAATAGAAAGCAAGAATTGAAGGATTTTAAGGAACTGTTACTGGGAAAATATTTTCCTCATGAACAATGATCATATATAGAGATAAAATTGTTGAGTTTGAGACAAAAGGAAGAGAAAATTTTTTCTATGTGTGAATTCAAATTTACAAGTTTATCAAGTCATACTATGGACTATTTATATAATCAATATATGACGATTGACCATTTATTTTATGAGTTAAATACATTACTTCGAAGGCCATTATTATCTCATACTTTCTCATAATATGAGTACATGGTCTCATGTGTTATCAAGGTAGATAAATAATTATCAATGTATTATGACTCTAATGAGAGTAAATATAATAATATGATGTTATAAAGAAAAATAAATAAGGGTAAGTATAGAAAGGGAAATTTTCTAACAAGCGATTTTTTTGGAAGGAAACACTCTGGTACCTACTTAAAATGAAATGGAGTTTGTATCAAGTGTGGATAGAAGTGCCACCAAGATTGTAATTAAAAATAAATAAATAAGTTACCAATGTTCAATTCTTTAAATGTATAGATATTGGAAACTATAAAAATTATTTTACCAATTGCTAAGGGAATTTTCCCCAGAAAATTCCAAGGGACTAAGGCTATTTTTTTTCAATCACAATAGTTGAGGTTGAAGTTCCTAATGATGTGGTGTTATGTACTTTAATCCTATACTCAAACATTTCTAATACTTTATTTTATTTTGTATCATCACACCCTTTTACCAAGGAAGGTGGTCAGAGGCGAGCCCCTGACTATTTATTAAAATAAAGAAAAGTGCAGAAAATGCGCAACACAAAGCAAAGATCAGTTACATATCATACATATCATACTCATTCCCGCCCCCAGGATAGACATCCTCTGCCATAGCTGACTCCCACTCCGAGCTTTCATAATGCTTAAGAATCTTGGCGTACTTCTTGCGAAGATTCAGTTTCTCCAACGAAATCAACTCTTTCGAAGATTGTTTTAAGGAGGACCGAGTGGAGATTGTCTTCGGCAGCTCCGAGTATTCCTTCCTCGGCCTACGGCTTGGAGTAGCAGACACCTCCTTTCCCTTATTCCCCTTACCATCCTTTAGTATCTAACTATATGACATCCTGGTCATTTCATTGTCCTTGTCATTGTCTGACACATCCCCCCACTTCCCAGAAATGACACCATACGAAATATCATTAACCTCTCGAGCAGCAGGCAAACTGTTACAATCAACCATTTCCAAGCAATGCGGTTGCCCTTCAAGAGCTTGTCCAGCAGTTAACGTCTTCACTGCATCAACTGGAGCAATTCGCAGGACCTGTTCAACTTCCATTGTGGAATTCATCTCCCCATTAACGGCTTCTTCAGTCGCCAAAGCTTGAAACATATTACATGTATGTACACCATTTCCAGATCTAGGAGCTTGCAAATGCATCATGGACTCCTTAGGAGGAGGAGCAGCATTGGAGAGACTCCAGCCATCCGGACTCGGCCTCCTCCCATCCTCCTTCGGTCTGTCAATAGCATCAACGACACTAACAGCACACCCAGAATCCTTCGAACATGCATTAGCTTCAGCAGCACTCCCAGCACCCTTCCTGGACAGCCCTGCACTGTAAGCACATGCATCTCGAGCCAAAACAGGCTTATGCCCCACACCATTTCCAGAACACCCATCAACAGCGTTCAGTTCACATGCAGCAGAACTAAAAACTTGCTTCCATCCCTCATGGAAAATCAGATATTTTCCTAGCACCATAATAAATGAGTTGTCATTCAAGACTCCAAATGGAAGTGTCACTATGACAAGGATGTTTTAGCCAGTTCCCATTATGACGCACAAACATTCCATATTTTCTTATTATCATACCAATGGTTTATTTTTTATATAATCCATGATATGGATTGGTTTTCAGAATATGATGCAGCAATTTATTGCATGTATAATGAAATTACTATTTATGATGAAGATGTGGAATTTTTTATATTTAGAGTGGAAACTGCATTATATATTTCATGTCTACATACACCACTATTAACTTTTATAAATTAAATTATTGGGGAAGATGATTAGACAAAACCTATGTATAGAAAAGTTAATATTCAAATTGAGGATGTACCTATTATACAGGAATGCATAGATGTATTTCCAAAGGAATTACATGGACATCCACTAAAGCGTGTTGTTGTGTTTTCCATTGATTTATTCCCTGATGTAAGACCTATATCTAAAACTCCCTATATAATTTCCACTTTGGAATTATTGTATTTTAAGAAATAACTAGATGATTTATATAATAAGTTATTTATATTCTATAGTCTTTCACCTTGGGGAGACCCAGTTCTTCTCATTAAGATGAATTATTGATCTATATGGTTGCGCGTTGATTATATGGAAATCAATATTATTTGGTTAAAGAAAAAGTATATTATTCCTCATATTGATGACTTATTCAATCCACTTTAGAAAGGTCATTATTTTTCAAATAATGATCTTCATTATAGTTATAAAAATTTTCAATTAAATAAGGAGGATATTCCAAAGAAAACATTTAGAATGAGGTATGGACATTACAATTTTACTTTAATTCCATTTTGATTAGCCAATTCACCCTCTATTGTTATAGACCTAATAAGTAAAGAATTCATGGATTATCTAGATTATTTTGTTGTTGTATTTATTAGTGATATCTTGGGGTACTCTAAGAGATATGAGGACTATTATAATCACTTAAAAATAATTATTGAGACGCTTAAATTAGAATATTTATATAGTAAATTTAGCAAGTGTGAATTATGGCTTCAAAAAGTTTCTTTTCTTGGCCATATTGTCTCCAAGGATGGAATCTCATTTGAACTTATGAAGAAAATTGTAGTACAAAAATGGACTATACCAATGAGCATGTAAGATCCTAATACTTTATGAAGATGTATCAGGATCATTTACAAGTAATCTTTTTCTTTTTGTTGAGTACATTTCATTTGGGTTTTACCTTGGGGTGTTTTGGGTGAAAATTTGAGAAAAATGGAAGAAAGTGGACAGTGCACGATTGGTGCACAGTTTTCGCTAACTGTGCACCATGGGCTTGCAAACCGTATAACTTTGGATAGAGATATTTTGCATGGCTAGTGCACAGTTTTTCAAAACGTGAACCCTAAAAAGAGAAACCATGCACCCAAATAAAATAGGCACATAGTTAAGGTTCACAATTAGGGAAAACTATTCACATCTACCCAACAAACCATGCATAGGATTTAAGTTAACCTAAAAATAGATTTTTAATTACCCAAACCCCCATATAAACCCAAAATTGACCCCCATTTGACCCTAGGATCTCTTTCATAGTTTTGGAGGATTCTGAATACATTCCAATCCTTCCTAACCTATGTTCATGGTGAATCAAAAGCCATATTTACGATTTACACCATCCAAGTATATTATTTCTTCTCATTTATATCTTTATCTCTCTTATGCTCCACTTTTTAGATAAAATAAAAATTCTTATTATCTATTGGATCTAGATATATATTTGAGATTGTTAGATCTTTATTTGATTGATCTTGGATTTAAGATTTGTATCTAAATATCATTCTTTGTTGTGTTGTTGATTGATCTGCTTCAAATTAGAGATTGTTTTGTTGGTGAGATTTTTTAATGAATTGTGGTAGGTGGTAAATAATTTAAATCCAAAAATCATGATTGCAATTATGTGTATGAAATTTTATTGTTTCTATTACATGTTTAGAATTTGAGTTATTGATTGAATTAATTAATTTGGTGAATTAATTCACTGTGTCAATTGTAAAATTGGGGGATATTGGAATTGTAGATTATGAATAATTAATATATGAATTAATTATGATAGATTTTGGACTTTTTAATTGAATAATTAATTATTGAATTAATCATGAGATATTGATATTTTGAGTATGAATAATTAATTATTGAGTTAATTATGATATGTTGAGATGTTGAGTATGAATAATTAATTGTTGAATTAATTATGATAAATTAATATTGTGAGAAGGAATAATTAACTGTTGAATTAATTGTGGATATTGGAAGTGGGAATTATAATAAGTAATTTTTAATTAATTAATTGATGTTGAGATTGTGGAATGATTAATTATTTTTTGAATGAATTAATGGACTTCATGTGATTAATTAATTGATGAATTAATTAATGGAATGATGGGTGTGTGGAATTGTTGAATGTTATTAATTAATTGAATAATTAATTAATTTTATAATTGTGTGTGGGACATGGTTTGATAAATCAAAATTTTATAGTGTGATAAGATATGATGAATGGTAATAATGGAATTCACATGTGATAATTGTGTGTGGGACTTTTTCTATTATATCAAAAGCCCATAGTGTGATAGGATATGATGAATGGTAATAATTTCGTTCATATTTGAATTTTGATAATGAATGGTAATTTGGGAATTCAGTTATATGATATCCCTTGGGGATTGTTTAGTCTCTAGCATAGGCCGACGTAGATATTGAGAGTTTGGGAGTCTTAGGGAACACGGGTGTTATGTGGTTAAATAAAAAGTAATTGAATAAGTTTAATTTATTTACATTATTGATTTTATGTTTGTTTATACAACTAAATACAGATTTTATTAACTTTATATTATTTTAAACACTATTGGTGGTGGCATACTGAGTTGTACTCTCACCCTACTCAGGCTGGTAGATCGGTACCGGAATAGATTTCATGGTTGTAGGATAGGACAAAGGCAAACGCCCTGTGTAAGATGCCTGATTTGGGATGGATCATGGATGAGGGAACTAGATATGGTTCAAGGCCTTCTTGGGAGTTGTCAGTGTATTTTTCAATTTTGTGTTTTGAATATTGACACTTTCCATATATTATCATGACATATCTACTATTCAGTTTTGGTATTAGATTTCTAGTTTTGGTCATTTTGTGATACTGGTACTATTATGGTTATGTTATATCATTTAATTATCATAGCCTTTTTATTATCCGCTACTTTATTACTCTTATAAAGATTTTATGGTCTCCCCTTGATCTATATTAGACCCTCGCTACTAGTTGGCAGCCTCTATCATATGGAGAGGTGTGCTTGAGGTTATGTGACCGAACAACTTGGGGCAGTCGGGTCAGGGCATTACAAAGTGGTACCCGATTTTATTTTATTTTATTTTGTATTACTGTTTTGGAAGGATAATAAGAAGAATAAGAATAGTCAGGCCTAGGTTATGAGATCATTCATTGGATTAGCTAACCCATGTATTGGGGAAAATCCATGTACCTAGGGTGGTATTGTTGTTATTTCTATTTTTTATTACTGTTGAATATTTTTTCACCATGGGTGACACACTTGTGGTGTTATGTCATAATTGTTTTGAAATTTTATGATATTTGATTCGTGGCTTGATATGTCATGAGATGTGAGTTTACATCCATCATTCTAGGCATTCCAGAATATTGTGACAAGCATCATCTTTGGCACACATAGGAAAATGGGTAATGGGTATGTTGTTGAACTATAATTATTTTTCCTTTCATGTGAAATTTAACTGAAATTAGTACCTAAAATTAAATTGATAAATTTTATAAAATTATTTAAGATGAGAATAATGTGTTTCTAAATGATAAACTTGAATTATGAGAATATGTTTACCCTTGTTAACCAGGACCTAGATGTGGGATGGTTAAGGGTAGTGATAGTGCCTTGGTTTTGATCATTTTTCAGGGTTTGGTGGAAATGACATTTTGGGGTATATTGTGTTTCCCTTAAATGTGTTAATGTTTTTTTTGGTGTCCTAAGATTTGTTATTGTAATTTTAGAAATATTCATCAATGATGATGCTTGTTGAGAAAACAATAAGTGGTCATGGCTAGAGATGTTACCCTAGTAGTGAAACCCGAGGCACCAATAGTACTGGGTGATAAATCTTTAGATAAGATCCATGAGAACATTTATTTGTTTATGTGATTAATGGAAAGAGACCCAGATTTGTTTTTTAAGAGCATCTTTTGATCTAAAAAGGGATCTTCAGTTACAGTACCCACCAAAATTTTATTGAAGAAGGTGGACTAGAGGTAAAAGATTTGTGGATTGAGTCTATGAAAACAATACATGACCATTTAGGGAATTTGGTTGATAAGAGGATCAATTTGGACACTTATATGCTATGAGTATCATCAAAGCACTGGTGGGACATTCTGGTCCAGACTGGATAAGTTGATGGCATGTTATGGAATGACATAATATATAAGTTCTTGGAGAACTACTTTCCATAGATGTAGAGGTAGGAGAGAGTAGCTGAGTTCATGCGGTTGACTCTAATGAGTATGTCCATGATGGAACATGATGGGCACTTTACATGCTTACTGTGTTTTACTCTAGCATTGGCAGGGGGATGAGACAGCAATGGTGAGACATTTCTAGGATGGACTTAAATGTGATATTGAGTCCCTAGTATACATATTTTGGTTAAATAATTTCTCAATGGTGATGTACCAGGATCTCTTAGATTAGGGGAACCTGAGGGATAATTCTAGTATAGGACAAGTGGTTCTTGATGGACATTTAGGAGGTTTGAATTCTGAGTGCAAGAAGCATTGCTATAACTGCTTTAGCCAGAGTAGTGGGAATCAGAACACATAGACAGAGAGACCAGTTTCTCATCATCATAATCAAGTGATCATTCACTAGTGTGGTTGGTAGGTACACTTCCGGAGATAGTACCCCTGACCACCGGTAGAGGACTATGACTTCAGAAATATGGGACATCGACATAGGTTTTGTAGGACCCCTTGACAAACGATCAATGATAGAGAAACTAGGAAAAACTCAGGTGTGGAAAAGCGATTGATAGCACCATATTAGTCTAGTAAACGGAGTTCTATTGGCCGAGGTGGTAGGGGTAGCAGGAGTGGTGCTTTTGGGTAAGAGGACTTGTATCAGTAGAGTAGTGCAGCATAGGGGACTCATAAAACATTATAGGGAAGAGGGGAAGAACAATTTCATGCATTTCATCCTATACTAGTGGATAGATAGGATGGAACATTGATAGTAATATGTACTATTATGGTAGTCTTTATGATAGCTAAGGCCTTATTTGATACAGAGGCCTCTCATTCCTTTATTTCTACACAAGTTTTGAATGGTTTGAGCCTGACGTCGAAGTTTTTGATTGGGGTGTTTATGATAGATACCCCATTGGGAGTACGATCTAGGGACATATGTTTGTAAAAATGTTGTTCTCTCGAGGATGGTGAGTATCATTTTTTTGGGATCTCTACATTCTAGATATGTCAGGGTTTGACTTTATTTTGGGTATGGAATATTTTTTCACATTATGGTCCCACAATTATTATAAACACAAGAGAGTGAATTTTACATCACCTAAGGGTGACAATAATATTCACCGTATAGATTGGGATATCTAGAAGGGTTGGGCAGGGCCAATTACTCAGCAATTGGGAGAGCTCAAAGCCCAGTTCTCAAGTCTATTGTTAGATGATAGAGTCGTGGAACATGATGTCTTTCCACCACTAGTGGATATATTTATGATGTTTTTTTATAAATTTCTTAGTTATTCCACTTGGGAGTGATGTGGAGTTTACAATTGAGCTCATGCTAGGAGCTGAGCCAGTTTCTATTCAACCCTACAGAATAACACCAACAGATCTTTAAGAGATCGAGACTAAACTAGAAGAGTTTCAGGGTAGGGAATTTATTCATCCAAGTACTTTACCTTAGGGTTCTCCGGTTTTGTTTTCAAAGAATGCATACAAGACATTTTTCTTGTGTGTTGACTACCATAAGTTGAACTGGATGGTTGTGAACTACCGTTATCCTCTTCTACATATCAATGATCAATTTTACTAGTTGAGGGGAGATTCTTTTTTCTTTAAGATCAACTTGTGATCAGGGTATCATAATTTGAGAGTTTGAACTTATGGTATACTGAAGACTACATTCAAAAGTAGGTATGACCTATATGAGTTCTTCATAATGTTGTTTGGGTTGAATAATGCACTAGTAGTGTTTATGGTCTTGATGAACAGAATCTTCCATCTATACCTGGATCAGTTTGTGGTAGTGTTTGTGGATGAAATCTTGGTGTACTCCAATACATAATATGATCATGACCAACACCTTGACATCATCATTAGTACACTATGATAGTATTAGTTATATGCCAAGATATCAAAGTATCAATTATGGGTTGATCTTGTACACTTCTTGGGTCACATCATATTAGAGGAAATTGTGTCATTAGACCCATATAAGGGGAATACAGTGGTTTCTTGGGATCATCCCAAGAACATTTTTGATATTCGTATATTTTTAAGATTAGCTATATATAATTAGAGGTTCATTCGAGATTTTTCACAATTAGAAGTGCCACTTTTTGGCCTTGACCAAGAAAGAGATAAAGATTAAATGATAAAAATCAAGTGAGAATGCCTTCTATGATTTGAGGAATAATTTGATGATGAAAATGATATTAATCCTACTCAAGTAAGGTGAGGAAAATAAATTGTATTGTGATCCTTATGGAATCATACATGGAGCAGTGTTGATGCAGGGAGATCGATTTGTGGTGTATGGGTCCTAGCAGTTGAGGCCACATGAACGAAACTACACTACGCATGACCTTGGGTTATCTATAGTGGTTTATGATTTAAAATTTTGGATGAATTATCTGTTGAGAGATACATTTACAATATATAAAAATCACAATAGCTTAAAGTATATCTTTTCATAGTGAGATTTGAATCTCTGGAAGTGAAGGTTCATTGAGGGTATGTAGTTATTTGATTTTGAGATAACATATACACTTGAAATGTTAAAAAGTGTTGTTGATTATTTAAGTAGGAATGGTCGGAGTCATGAAATTCAAGAGTTTAGTGCTGAGTGGAAGATGATGACTTTATTAGCTAAGATGCACATGGTGGTCCAAGAGAGTTAGAATAAGATGGATCTCATATCAGTTTCAGTGGAGTATACACTTTTGATATGGATCAGGGATATAAAGTATAATGATTTTTAGTGCTTGGCCTTAACAGAAATCCTTGACAGTGGGGATTCACCTTTATATTAGACCATATATGAGGATGAGATCATCTATGTCTGAAATCATGTTTTATGCCTATAAGCATGCGAGAGGAGATAATGTGACAATTTCACGCCTTGATGTGGGTGGTGCATATAGGTGTGACCAAAATGTACTATGACCTACATCAATGGTTTTGGTAATCCTTCATGAAAATGGAGATAATAGGGTTCGTGACATGATGCTACACCTGTCAATAGGTGAAGGAAAAGTATCAGCAACATGGAGGGTTGCTACAACCATTTTCCATTCTGTAATGGAAGTAGGATAACATGAAAAAGGATTTTATGGTGGATCTAATGAGGATTACTTAGAATAAGGACACTATTTGGTTAATTTTAGACCGGATAACAAAATTATCACTTTTATAATCTATATGGGAGACTTTATTAGTGGAATATTTGGGGAACTTGTATATATGAGAGATTGTTTGTCTGCATGGGTTGTTAAGGACTATAGTTTCAGATCACAACATGCAATTTACATCGCTCTTCTGGAAGGGAATATTTAAGGCCCTAGTAACTCATGTTTTATTGATAACATATTTTCACCCATAGATATATGGTAAGTTTCAGTATACTAATCAGGTGCTTGAGGATATGTTTTGATAATGTGTCCTAATATTTGATGGATCTTAGGGGAATCATCTAAAACATATGTATTTTTTCTATAACAATCGTTATCATGATATTAGATATATGTCAATATATAAGTATATTTATGGTAGTCTATTCATATCACCTCTATGTTAGATGGAGGATTGTGAGTCAGAGTTGTTGGGACTGAGTCTCATGTTGGAGATGTCAGAGCTGGTATAGTTGATTCATAAGCATATGGATCTGGCACAAAGTAAAAACAAGTTATATACTGATAGACAAAAACAACCCCTAAATTTTACAAAGGGTGATCGTGTATTTCTTTTGGTGTCACCTTTATTAGGTCACTACAGTATACAGAGGTAGGGTAAGTTGGCGCCCATGTTTGTTGGACCATTTGAGGTTATGGAGATGATCTGTTATATGGCATACTGATAGGATCTTCCACTAAGATAATGTTCTATGCGTGACATTATCCATGTTTCATAACTTTGACAGTATCACCCTAAACCTTCTCATGTGATTGATGTGGATGATATTGAGCTTGAGATAGATGTGTCCTTTAAAGAGCATCTAATATATCTGTTAGATCAAAATGATAAAGTGTTTTAGGGAATATGCCAATAGTTTGAGTATTGTCGAAACATGGGTATGTGTAGAAGGAAATACGGGAGAAAGGTGGATATGCAGGCTCAGTAGATCAATATTTTTGAATTGCAATCATAGAGAAGCTTGGGAGTTCATCTATAGGATGATCAATTATAAGGTGGAGAGATTATAATATCCCAACCATTTATAGAGATGTCTTAGTCTCATTTACATGTACTCTTTTGCTTTATATTGAGTAATTTTCATTTTATTTTTACCTTGGGGAGTGTTTTTGAGTAAAACTTTGAGAAAATAGAAGAAAGAGGGAAGTGCGTGGTTGGTGCATGGATTTCCCTAACTATGTGTCCTATGCCAAAAAACCATGAAACCCTGGTCAGAGAAGTTTTTTATGGCTAGAAAATGGTTTTCCAAACCATGATACCTAAAAATAAAATCTATGCACCCCCCCTAAAAGAGGCACATAGTTAAGGCACACTGTTAAGGGAAACTGTGCGCCTCTACCTAATATATCATGCATGGGATTTATGTTAACTCAAAAATTAGATTATTAATTACCTAAACCCCCATATTAACCTAAAATCGACCGCATATGACCCTAGGATATCTTTTATGATTTTTGTGGCTTTTGGATAGATTCTAAGACTTATCAGCCTCCATTCCTGGAAAATCAAATGGTGGACTGAAGATATGGACCATCTGGTTATGTGGTTTCTTCATGTTTAGATCTCTATCTCTCTTCTGCACCTATTTCTAGATAAAAGAGGGATGATTAACTACTATTGGATCTAGATATAGATATAATATTGTTAGATCTTGATTCATTAGATATTGAATTTAGTATTTGGATCTAAATCTCATTTATCATTGGGTTCTAGATTGATCATATTCAAATTGGGGATTCTTTTATTGGTGAGTGTTTGCAAATGAATTGAGGTAGGTAGTCTATAATTCAAATACCAAAGTATTGATTACAATTTTGTGTATGAAATTGTATAATTTCTATTAGATGTTTAACAATTTAATTCATGATTGAATTAATTAATTTGGTGAATTAATTAATTAAGGAAATTGTGAAATTAGAGGATATTGAAATTGTAGATTATCATGAATTAATTAATGAATTAATTATGAAAGATTTTTGGTTGTTGAATTGAATAATTAATTTTTGAATTAAATATAATATATTGATATTGTGAGTCTGAATAATTAATTGTTGAGTTAATTATGAGATATTGAGATTATGTGTATGAATAATTAATTGTTGAATTAATTATGATATATTGATATTGTGATACAGAATAATTAATTGTCAAAATAATTAATGGACTTGATGTGATTAATTAATAGATTAATTAATTAATGAAATGATGGGTATGTGAAATGGTTAAATGTGATTAATTAATTGGTGAATTAATTAATGTGATAATTGTTTGTAGGATATGGTCTTCTAAATCAAAATCCCATCGTGTGAAATGATTTGATGAATGGTAACAATGGCATGCACATGTAATAATTGTGTGTGCGACATAGTCTTCTACATCAAAAAACCATACTATGAAAAGATATGATCAATGGTACCGATGGAATTAATATGTGAATTTTTATAATTAATGGAAACATGGGAGTTTAGTTATATGATATCCCTTGAGGATAGTTCATACATTGGCATGGGCCGAAGCAGGTATTTAGATTTTAGGTGTCATGTGAAACATGGGTGTTATGTGGTTAAATAATGAGTAATTGAATAAGTGTAAATTGTTTACATTATTACTTTTATGTATACTTTATACAACTGTATACACCAGTTATTGATTGGATATTATTTTAGACACTGTTGGTGGTGGTCTACTGAGTTTTACTCACACCTTACCCAGTTTCCTGATTGATACCTGAATAGATTTCATGGTTGCAAGACAAGATATGGGTAAAGGATTTGTGTTATATGGATAATTCGAGATGTATCATGAATGAGTGAACCAAACATGGTTCGGGACCCACTTGTGAGTTTTGAGTGTCTTTGTTCATTTTGGGTTTTTCATATTGACACTTGACATGTCTTAGCATGACATATATATAATTCAGTTTTGATAGTGTATTTCCAGTTATAGTCATTTTGTGATACTCGTACTATTATGGTTATTTTATATCATTTGGTTATTATTTCCTATTTATTTTCCACAGGTGTATTACTCTAATAAAGAGTGTATAGTTGCCCCATGATCAATATTAGACGCTCACTATTAGTCATCAGCCATAGGCATATGGGGAGGTGTGCTTAAGGTCATATGACCGACTAGTTTGGGGCACCCATGTGTGGCACCCGAGTCGAGATGTTACAGAGCATAACTGAGATATGCAGTTTCGTTGGTTTAGCGGGTTACTATCGGTGATTTATTCATAAAAAGTCTTGTTTGGATAACTCGTTAAACAAGCTTACTCATAAAGGGGTTAAGATCATTTGGACAAAGGAATGTGATGAATCATTTGAATAATTGAAGAGGAGATTGGTGAATTCTCCAATCATGACTCTACTATCAGAAAATTGTGGATTTGTGATATAGAGTGATGCATTAGGGAAGGTACTTGGTTGTATCATTATACAGAATGATATAGTTATTTACTATGCATCAAAAAAGTTAAATAATCATGAAAAGAACTTTCCAACTCATGACTCTACCACAAATGTGGGAAAGGGAAGCGCTCGGGTTTTATCAGTGCTAATCAGAAAGTGCTGATAAAAGCTGGACTTTTATCAGTGCTAGAAAAAAGTGCTGGTAAATCTACCCTTTATCAGTGCTAATAATAGTGCTGATAAACATTTTTAATAGAAAATATTATTAATTTATATAAAAATATTTTATTTATATTCTAAAAAAAATTATATGTATACATTAAATAAAAAATGCATGTTTATTATGATTATGTTTTATTTATGTTTATTATGTTCATTATTTTTAGTTATATCTTTATTATATATTTATTATACTATATGTTTATAATATTATATATAAATACATTTAAATTTATATATATATGTGCAAATACTTACTAAATATATATATTTAAATAAATTTATGATTCCAAATGAATGTGTAAATTGATGCGTATGTTTATATTCTCATGAATATATGTTCACTGTTTACCTTAATGTTGGCCATATATACTATTGTACAATATATATATCTACTTGTTGTATTCATTCATTTCTTATATATATGAAGCTCTATCTTCTCATAAATACTTAAAATCATGATAAATATATTTAAATAAAAAATAAATGAATTTATTATATTTAAAAATATAAGGATTTAGTTATATATATTTATATACTTTTTAAATATATTATATATAATTATAATTATATATAACTAATTAAATATAAATATGTTTAAATAGTTATAAGATTACAAAATATTTTTTAATGATAAATATATATTTATGAATACCTTTGAAAATATTTATTTATAAATATATATCTTTAATGAATATATACACAGACACAGACACACACACACACATATGTATATTTAAATACTTATGAAATCAAAATTTAAATTAATATATCAATTTATATATATATATTTATATTTATATTTTAAATTATAAAATTATATATATATTGAATTATAATTTTTACCCAAACACAAACATAAATATATATTTATATATTTATATTTAATTGTAATTTAAATTATTAAATTATAATAAAAATATTAATTATATTTATTTATAAAATTATAAATTTAATAAATATGTTGGTTATAATATTATAATTATGAATAAAAGTTATATTTTATCAGTGCTAATTAAGAAGCATTGATAAAACATATGTTTATCATCACTTTTTTAGCACTAATAAATATGGGCATTTATCAGCACAAAAAAGTGCTGATAAAAGTGTCATCAGGTTTTATAAATAAGCCCTAACTTTTTATTCCTTCCTCGCACCATCAAGCTCGCTCGGAATCCGATCCCTGCCACCGTCGCCGCCTTATATCCTCCTCCTCTCTTCCATCCTCTCATGTCTCATCCTCCTCCTCAGCCGCCAACTCCTCTATCACCATGAACCAAGCTTCGTCGCTTGACTCTCCTCCACCATGCCTCTCCTCCACCAGTGACTCTCCTCTGCCACACCTATCCTTCATCCTGAATATCCTTCACCATTGCCTCTCCTCTGATGCGCCTCTCCTCCACCGCGTGTTGAAGCACACCTCTATGGTTAGTTTTCTCCTCTTTCTCAATGGGTTCACTTATTATAGTTTGATATTGATAGTGATGTTTTGAATTGTATGGGATAAATTCCCTACTGAAAATCATGGCTCTTGGTGGTCCATTTTTGTGCACTAGTTATATTTGGTAAAATTCAATTTTCTTATATCATATTTTGAATTGGCTTATTTAAAAATATTCAATGCAATGTGCATTTTCATCTTGGTCATTTCAAAAAATTCAAAATGTTTTTCCATAAATTAAAAAATAAAATTTTTATCATCTAATCCTGATTTTCATTACTCTTGTGTATTTTTCATGATTATATTAGTAAATATTAATTTAAAAATTAAATTTCATCAATGTGTTTATACTTATTTTATAGAAAAAATTATATTTTTTAGGTTTCTATTATAAAATTATTTTTAAAAGTAAAATTCTTCAATATATTTCAACTTCATTTACTAAAAAAGTTATACCTTTTTCATGTTTCCGTTATCGATGAATGTTTTTAGAAATTGACCACCAAAATCATGCTCCAAAGCTTATTTTAGAACCTAAACCACCAACTAGGTCTCATTCCACATCTAAAAACATCTACTTCATATGTCCCAAATATAACACCCCAAACTAAATCACCAGGACTGAGCTGAAGTGTCACATGACCTCATGTATGATTCCTTGTACAAAATATGTTTCCAACTAGTAGTGAGGAAATAAGTGTTTAACCGTGTGTCAATCATGCTTTTTTTCTATTTCGAGTTACATGGTTACCTGGGGGAATATTACATGGTTAGATCTAACTCTGTTCCAATTAGGTTCCTGTAATGACCCAATGTTTTTAATGGAAATTTCCTTCCTATAAATATTCCATAAAATCACATAATAATGATCTACTAAGTGATAAGTGACCTTTAAACATAATTTTTTCACTTCTGTGTTTGTAATTTTAGAAATCTAACACACACGGTTGTGTTCAAGATGTTTTTTGGAGTTCGATAAGAAAAACTTAATTTTTGGTGAATAGTAATCTACCCTAATGAATAGTAACATACCCTTATGAATAGTGATATACCCTATTGAATAGTAACCTCACCTATGGTGGTATAAAAATAATATTCAAGTTGGAAGTGCAATATACCTATATTTTAGAATAAGTTAATGAGTGTTTTAAAACTGGTTTTTGATAATAAATTATGAATTTATTTAAATATTAAAATAATCATATTTAAAAAATTATTTTTGAAAAATGGACTTCATTTTTGGATTCTACACGTCGAAAAATGGTTAGGGTGAATTTTTGAGATTTTTCTGAAATACTTGAATTTTTTATGAATAGTAAAATACGGTAATTTACCATATATATATATTATAAGCTAAATAGAATATTCCTAGCATCATGGTTGATGTCACCACCCATGGTCCGAATTGATATGAACCATTTACTATTCTTGGTCATGGAATACTTACTATTATTTGTCTTCTAAAGAAATAATAAATTAAGAATTATAATATCATTAAATCCCTCCTCTCCTCCGCTATAAAAACCCCCCTTCACTCCCTATTCTCTCCACTCCTCTCAAGCCTTGTTACTTGCCATTATTCTGCCCAAATCTCTCCCCAAGGTCCTCCCCCACGTCCAAAATCTCTCAGCCTCTTCAAAATACCAAAACCTCTCCCCTTAAGAGGTTCTCAAAGGAGGAAGTCTCAAGAGGTAAATTCCTCTTCACAATTTCATCTTTTCTTTTAAGTTCTTTTCTTTTTTATTTCTTTCCTCACCTCCCTTCACCATAATAGTATAATAAATCCAGTAATATACATGTACTGGAATGTCTTCATGCTAGTGGTATATTTCATTCTCTTCACTCCTTTCCCCACCCTTTTATTTGAAAGAAATGAAAGCACTGTTTGAGATGTGCTAATTTAGCACATTCAAGGACAACGGTTTATCAATTTATATTATTATCTTTAATTCTGGTCATGAAACCATTTTTTTTTATGGTTGAACCAGATTATTATATATGTAATATATTCTATTTTTGGTTCTGTAATACTTTGGTACAAATGGAATTAAGTTATAAATCAAAACACATTCTTTGTAATCAAATCCACCGATTAACAAAAACGGTTGTCACTATGGTTATATATATATAATAATTTGACTTCACTATAAGTAAACTAATTAAAACTAAAACTATGTAATCTTCTGGATATGAAATAAATAATATTACTTCAATTTTGGACAACTACTTTCATCTTGCATGTAATCCAAACTTGAATATAAGTGAACTAGTCTTTTAAAGCCAAGTAAACAAACGAGCCCGAACAATGAAATTGAACCTTATAACTAATCAAAAAGGATTTTAATGAAATAAAAAGGGTTATAATAAATCAACTACATATAGAATAATTTCTGGACTTATTAATTAATAAGCCTAATTTGTTTATTCAGGTCATTAATAACAAGTGGAGTACACCAACAGATTTAAGGTAAGGGATCCTCCCCTTTTCACTCTTAATCAAGATTGTTCTCTATGATATGCCTTTTTGTATAATACCAAGTGATGGGGTATGTTTATACACATTAACCATACTTTCCTAATGTTTTATAAGTGATGATAAACCCATTTTCTCTCTCATCAAGCCCTCTTAGGTACACCCGACACCATGCCGGTAAAGTCGTAACAAATTCTACCCAAACCTTATTCATTCTTTCAAGTTGCCTTATCTTTATTTCAAAATGGTGTTATCAAATCTATTTATGTGAATTGTATTAATTCTATATAGTTGTAAAATATTATAATATCAAGACCCTTTCATCACTTTCTTTTGAGGATATACATGTTTTTGAAAGATTCCCTCCTTAGAACTTTCCGATAAGCAAACCTGTTTTAAGGGGAATTCCCGAATTTTTATCCAAATTTGATGTGCACTCTATCCTCTATTTTAAGACACCATTGTCTTTGTAAATTCAGTATTTTCATTATGAAAACCTTCTTGGTTCAATTCTGGTTTTATATAAAATAATGTATTCTTTACTATTTTAAAATCTCTATAGTATTTTCCTTAAAACCGCACAAAAAATGTTGTAATGCTAATGTTTCTAAAATACATTTCTCATATGTTGTCACTTATGTTTGACACCAATTACCATGTTATATGCCTATTTCACCCTAATAAAGTCCATGTATTTTCTAATTCTTTCCTTACATGGACACTTTCATGATACGCCCATTGGTTATGATTTATGTCATGATGGTGGTACCCAATTCTTTCCATGGGTACCCTTATGTTTATGTATGGTTGATTATGTATGATTGTATATGTGGTAAGAATATTTATGTGGAAAGAATATACATGAAAATTTTGATATGGGTGCGCCCAAATAGCGCTCCAATGCATTGGGTAAGGATAAGTCTCATGAGATGCGATGTGAAACGGGATTGGCGGTTAGCCTTGACCCATTCTGAAATGGGAAACAGGATTGGTGGTTAGCCTTGACCCGTACTAAAGATATGATTTATAATTCTGCCACATTTATATGATTCCATGTTTATATAATCTTGTGCTTATATTAAATGATTTTATAAGTTTCATGCTTTGGATATCATTATGTCAGGCCTCCTAAATCATGTGCTTGAGATGTATCCTTATGTTCATTCCTTTACTGGGCTTTTTAGATCATCCCTTTGTTCATGTGTTCCCCAGGGTACCCTATGAAGATGTAAGAGCTCAAAATAAGTTATAATATCTTTATGGAGATTAAATAAAGTTGTTTTTTAGCCCAATTTTTTATGTTATATGTACCTAGTCTTCCAAGACACTAGACTTAACGATCCTTGGATTGTACTCTGATGATTAATTATGCCTGAAATAATGAAATGTTATATGTAAAAGGCTTGGGTCTCTATAGTTCCACCCTCTATTCCTCTCCAATAGGCTATATAATTTTTAAGGTAAAATAAAAATGTTTACCTTAGCCATAATCCCTCTTGAAGGATTTTAAAACCCTCAAAAAACCTATCAAATACCTGAGACTTCACCCAAACAAATAATAACTAAAATCACACAAAAGGGAGGCTGAAAATATAGAATAACACGCCTAGATAGTTTGAGTCCATTACAATATCCCCCTATAAGGATTTATCATTCCTGAGAAGTGTCTCTAGAAGTCTTGCTCAACCATATTGGGCCACTAAGCCTATGTATCAGACTCTCAGTTCCAATATTCTTCTTTAATACGCCCATGATTCAATAAACTAAAATTTTAGGCACTGAATTCCTTCTCAATACATTTTCAATCCAATCAATAATTCATAATATATTTTATAAAACGATGAATTTACCTCAAAATCAAATTCTTCATTATCAATCACATATAAAGGATCTATCTCATACGTTCTAATTTAAGATACATCGCACACATCATGCACAACATAATGTCATAGTGGATGATCCAATTGGAAATACACCATCCTGGTCTATTCCACTATATCAAATAGTCCCACAAACTGCAGTGCCAATGTCACCTGCCTCCATAACCACTGATTCACCAACCTAGGTCATACCTGCAAGAAATATTAATCCTCCATTGAGAACTCTAAAGGTATCCATCATTGGTCTATATGAGAATGTTGTCTCATATAAACAATAACCAACCACTCTTTGATTGATTTCACCCACTCTAAGGTTTCCTACACTAAACTTAACGTGATAACTGGTGACTCGATGAATTTTATACTAACAAATCTCAAACCGGGTCCCTCTCAGGATCATGAGAAATAATACCATGTTTTCTTACTTTCCCAAGTGTACACGTATACATTAAACATCATTATGATTTGTCACATGATTCAACCCATGAACTAAGTGACAAACCATACTAGCTCCCATCACTATGTTCCCCTAACAACCCAAGCCCCGCTCTATAGGTTTCCATCATTGATTCATTCTTGATCTCCTCTAATTGATACCATTACATGAGTATCTATCATCTACTAGTGCAACTCAGCCACTTATGTTCACACACAAAACCAACCACCTATACCTACGGGTTATGTTTACCTACACACCACTCCCAATGTGAACTAAAAATTTCAATCACTACCAAAACATAAGCATGAACATATATCATTATCAGCAGAATATTTACACTCACAATCATTACCAACTACTTCCATACATGATCACATCATTGAACCAAATTGAATAACTCAAGGACCCATCCACATACCCAGACATGACTTACACTTTGATACTCCACATCCTCACATGAGCTTGTTTGTAACCAAAATATTTATAGTATTTTCATGATCCATAACTAATCATTACTCAAATTACAAAGTATCAGGATGAGATAACACCCACAATGAATTTCCAAACATGGATTTCATCCCCACACTACTCATCTTTTGATAGGTCATAGATCATTACCCCAACAAACTAATTTTCTCATACACCTACAACACCATGACTTAGGGGCCTCTTATTTACGAAATTGTAGAGGTGTTTCCCATGCATACATTATTTATTTTTCATATTTGAATTATTAAGGATTCTATTAAAAGTATATATTTTTAATGTATTTTTACTTCTCATTTTTAAAACTATTGTGCCTATTTAATAACTTTTTATTAGGAACTATTTATAATAATGTTTTCTATATTAATATATTTCCCTTAAAAAGTTAAATATAATTTTCACTTCAATGTTTTAAAAATTTATTGTGAAAGGGTTTTTATTTTCACTTATATTTATCGTTTTAAGATTTTATTCCATGTAGTGATATTTTATTCACAATTTATATGTTATTATGATATGATTTATTTTGAAAATTGAGAATTATAATATTCTATGATTTCTTAAGTTCGTGTTATGTGATTTTTTTGAATTATTTAAGAAAACAATTATTTTTCCATTTCACCTATTCAACCCACTCTTTCCTTTTTATCAACCCCATCCCTCTTCTCTTATCTATTTCACATAGGTTTCTCCTTCTCTTAGGAACTGAAATTCATTTTTTATGAGGAGTTAAGGCTTTAGGTTTTTTGAGTGTTTTCCATGGAAGGTGACATGTTGTGTATTGGTTGCCATTTTCTTCAAAGTAGGTGTTTCTTTTCTCTCCCATTATTTTATAATTCATGGAATGTGTATAATTTATAAATTTATTTTTAATTGATTAATAGTAATGTATGGGTTCTGGGGTGAAATTATAAATTTCATTCTTAAATTCTAGGCTGGTCATGAGGTGTTTTTCCTAAAAATTTCATGTGCTATTTTTAAATTAGATTAATTCTCATTAATATCATATTTTACAAGATTAATAGGGTAATTTAAATGTTTTTATAGTAAATTTTGGTTTTATTCCTTTATTGTTTTTTTCAAAGAAATTTTCCATAGGCATGGATAATGTTTTGGAAAGAAAAAGGTATTTTTTTCATTTGATTCCAAAATCATTGAAATGGTGATACTTTAAAGAAGGGGAGTGAGCCTCTACATACTAAGTTAGTTTTCATGTGAAGACCCATTTTTCACTTTAAAAAATAAATGGTTTATTTCTCATGTGACCCTCAATGATTTCCCCTATACTTGTTTCACCGGATATGGGTTATAGGTTATGGGTTATTTGTATGATGGATGTATAGTGTGAAAAGGGGATGGTATATGTGATGGTGTAGAAGGTGAGGTGAGAGACATTTTTTGGTAATTTTATTTATTTCTTTCTCACCTCTATGGTTGTTTGTTTATGATAACTTAGGTGTCTCGGTGGGAGGTCTTGATTCATGCTACCTTATCCGGTACACACACTTATATGGTCCCTCTAGTTGTGTTTAAGACATTGGTTAGTAGGAAGGTTCCATTATGATGAGTTAAGTATAGTTTAATTGGGTGGATCGTGTTATTTTTGGATAAAAAAATATATCATATTGTCACGACCCGTCCCGGTAGGGCACGCGCCGTGACTCCCCAAGCCTGCCTCCAATAGGCCAGGGGCTGGTGACTAGCACCGAGTAGGCATGTCACTAACATGGGAGGCATTGCCTAGGTACCTGTACACACACACACACATCTCCAAGCCCACAAATGCTGAAATGTAAAACACTAAGGAACAAAAATGCATGCATAAAACTAAGCCCAACCAACAGAGCATGACGAAAGGTAGAGTACTGTAAAAGTAAACTGGGCCAGAATACAAGCCCACCAAAAACAAAACAAACAAGAGTCTGAAAACTACAAAGTCCAACCTGTAAACACAAAGGTATTGGGACTGCTGCTCGTAGCCGTAGGAATGCCTCAGCCTGTAGGAAACTCAGAAAGCTCGGTCCTGTCCTGGTCCGCCCTGAACTCTGTCAAAAGGCTGCTCGTCTGCACAAGACACCAGACGTGTGGGAAAAGCCCGTGCAGGGGTGAGTATAAGAATACTCAGTAGAGGACCCAGAAAAACACAAAGCAGTAGACAAAGTAAAGGTACAGTCAGCTATGCACAATATAGGTTTACAGAACATATAAACAAATCATATATACTCAAAACCCAGACCCGCGGTCTAGAGACAAGTCACGCAACCACATACCCCGATAGGGATTCTGTTTGGAGATTCCATGATGCACTCGTTCCAGGAGAACACACTCCACGAGTCTTATAGTTCTGATGACGTTCGTCCGAGGAGTGATTTTAGTCGGGAACCGTCACGAGATATAGCTACACTCATTACGAGAGACACACTCCTGAGTGGAAGGGTTACGATAGATATAAGTACTCATTACGGGAGACACACTCCTGAGTGGAAAAGATCTCGATACACAGATGAGGATCACTGCCAGGGCCATGGTGGATACCGCGACTCATCCAGAATTCACCTGCTAGGTAGAGGATCAATGCCCGGTAAAGTTGGTCATGCCGATACCTGACTCTACCTAGGGTCTGGAATGGATAGAGGATCTCGATCTGGGCCTCTCGGATGGATTCCTGACTCTATCACAGAAAAGTCCTGCTGAAGGGATCATAATCCGGCGTGAGGGAAAGATGTCTGACCTTCAGGGGAAAAGAAGAAGGGGCAATAACCCAAACGAAGGATGTTCAAGGCACGGTGAATAAAAGGACCAATACGTTCTCCAAAAAGTACACAGCGTGTAGAAATGACACACTCCATGTTGTCCGACCCCGGGTACTGACCGTGTACAACGGCCCATGTAGTGAGGCTGTTCATGTGGAAAATTTTATACACGGCGTGTAGTACGGAGTACACGCCGTGTCTGGGTCACTGGGGTTGGCTCCGTGTACTCTGGCCATGTTCCCGTACACGGTCACTAACCCGTGTACCCCAACCCGTGCAATCTGCACACGGGGTGACCTGCGCTGGTGACCTCGCCTAGCCGGGTGAGGGACTACACGGTCGTGCACTCCATCCCGTGTTTGTGTATCCCCAGGATACACGCCGAGCTCCACGTATCCGCCTCTGCCGAGCTGTACACGTCGTGCCGCCTGAAGTCGTGTAGAGCATCCCATGTCTGTGTACCACCCGAAGTACACGTCGAGCTTCGGGGAAGGTCCAACACACCGTGTGACCGGGGTCACACGCAGTGTGATCCTTCTCTGACCCCGAAACCCTAGCCGCCACCTTCATAACTACACGGCGTGTTCTTAGAAACTACACGCCGTGTATTCTGGAAATTTCCAGAAACGCGGACCTCTGCCGTCACGCCTCCCGTGGTGCTCTGATCATTGATCTGGCCATCTGATCATCACGAAACCTTCAGGTTTTGGTCGTCCCAACACCACGAAGCTGTTTCTGATGTTTTCGGGCCTCCGATCGGCTCCGAAAACATGATTGATCTTCCCGCGTGAATAACGTTCGAAGAACGCCCTTTCCCGATCTGGTCCGATTCGCCGTCTTCCATCGTCATCGCACCTCCACAAGGTCATTGCAGTTTCGAACCTTCGATTTGGGATCGTTGCATCGCAGAACGGATGCGCAACGATCCGTTGTTCGTCGCCCCGCGAAGAACACGAAGAATGCGCGGGGAAAAAGGAGGAAGAAATCGGGATAACCAAATTGAGGAACGAACCTCCTCCGTCATTCGTCACGGCGTTGATCCGCTCCCGTTAGTAGGTTTAAACAGAGCAGAGATCAACATGAATATAAAGCATGGATTAATTCCCCAAAATCATCCCAAAGAAAATCCTCTAGCAAGAACGTACGAATCCGCGGATCAACTTGTTCGTGGTTGATCCGCGTTCGTCGTTTAAATTCAAATACGGGGAAAAGAAAATCAAAACAACAACCCCTACCTATTGAAAGGATCGATCGTTGACGAAGAATTCATGCTGTCGTTGTCGTTGTGATCCTTTAATGCCGTCGCAACGATCCTTGGTTTCGATCCGTCATCGTTCGTTGTCGAGAATTGCTCCAACGCCTCGCGGATTCGGCAGAGGTTCTTCTCAAGCATTGCCAACGATTCAACAATTGGTTAACCCATTAAAAGGGAAACAAGTTGACATTTAATTACGCGGCAGCATTAATGATGTTGACTTGTCATTTTGAAGTTATTATGATGCGTCATTAATTTAGGAAACAGCTACACCGTCTCCACACTGCAGCGGATGTTTCCTTAAAAGAAATAAAATAAACTGGTTAATTTATTTTATTTTATTTTACTTAAAACGTCCGAAAAAATAATTTTTTCCCTCGACCCACACCGGTCGAGGTTAGCCTCATTCTCAGGTAAAGTCTTCGTCCCAGACGCAATAGTGCGCTCAGATTTTTAATCCGGGCATCCGTTTGGAAACTGCCACAACCGCGCACAAGCGCCGACTCACTTAACTAAAAAAAGTTCAAACCACCATTTCGGGCTCACTAGAACTTAGAATGATGTGCCTTCTTCGCGCCCGGTCTCAAAATAATTCTATATAATAGTTAAAAATAATAAACGGAAAAATCTGAGACATTACATTCTCCCCATCTTGGGGCTTTACGTCCCTGAAAAGCCAAAACAAAGGCTACTCAAAAAGATGAGGGTACTGGGCACGGATCTGGGTCTCCCACTCCCACGTGCTCTCTTGAAGATTTCTGTGCTGCCACCGGATGCGCACTAAGGGAATCGATTGCCCACGAAGGATCCACTCATGCCGATCCTCGATCTCCACTGGGTACTCAGCAAAGGTCACTCCATCTTCGATGTCCAGCTCGCCCCAGTCGATGACGTGCGATGGGTCATGCACGTATGTCACATACATGAGTTATTTTAAAGTTAAACTTCATTTAATTTTCATTTATGATTTGTTTTTGGGGTTTTTCAAGCTTTTATGGTGGAATGGGTGAGTTTTCATGAATTGGGCCAAACCGTGAGCCCAATTCCAGATTTAAAAATAAATTTTGTTTCTTTTATAAAATTTTCAATTTTTTATATTTTTCACCCATTCAAGTTCCTAAATGGTCTACCCAGATATAGAAACACCACCATTGTATTTTGGAGCTTTTAGAAAACCATAAACAAGTTTTATATGGGTTTTTATTTAAGGGATTGGGCCAGCCCGAAAGCCCAATTCCAGTTTTAAAAATAAAATTTGTTTAATTAATAACTTATCCAATATTAAGGATTTTTCGGTGATTCCCAACCCCAAACACGCCCCTTGAACCCAGCCGCGCGTCCAATATCCTTCCACCCTCTTTTCGGCTCCCTTGCATCGCGGTTTAGGTCAAAACTTCTGAAGAACTCACATTTCGGGCAGATTAATAAAGGTAATTTGTTTCCTTCATAAATCCTTCAATTATCACTCTTTTTTCCCCATTCAAATTCCAACATGGTCTCCTAATCCTTGTTAGAAACTCCTTTAAATTTTTTTCTGTTTTCAAATTCAGCTACTGGTGTATGTGAGGCAATTTATACAAGATCCCTCAAGTAAGTTGGTCTTCTTCATTCCTATTTCAATTTGCTTAGGGTTACATTCCATGTGTTTAGGGTTTCATACCTTATCCATAAGGTTCCTAATGTCCAGAAGTTAGGCTTCAATCCTAGGGTTTTATATCTTGTCTTTTGTGTGAAATATTCTGGTTTTAGGTTGGATTTCAATTCCTTGAGGTGCGGCGGTGGTGTGGTTTATGTTTCACACCATGTTTTGAGTGTTTCGACATAAAAGGTAGGTGATTCCATGTATAACCATTTTATGATGAGTTAGCTTACTTGGTTTATTAATTTAGTATGTTTCAAATCTGTTTTGTGTGGTGCAAAAATTGTTTTTGTGATGGATTGAGTTAAGTGTTTAATTTTGTAGTTGCATTATTGCTTGGAATTGGGTGCTTTTCATGCGTGGCTCTTGGGGAAATATTTGGGTGTATTTTATAAGATGTGAAATTGATTTATTAATGTTAAAAGGGGCTGAAAATTATGTTTTGTTAATTCCTTAATGTCATGTTGGCCTTTTAATGGGTTTTTTGAATGGTTTTAATGTGTGAAACCATGTTGTACTTCTTGAACATGATTTGTGAAAACATGTGTTTTTCATGTGTACCTTTTGTGGTATTGTTTGAGGCATTTGTATAAAACTTGGGGGTGGTTTAATAAATGTTTTTAGGGCTGCCAATTCTGATATAGATTGTTATTGGCATTGTTTTGGTCTTGAATTAGGTTTTTGAAATGGGTTTTGTATGCCAACCATGGTTGCACCTCTTGGGTTGGTTTTATGAAAATTATAAATGATTTAATGAGTTACAAAAAGTGTGAAATGGTTGCTTATGTACTGTTTTGGTGATAGTATGTTCCTAAAATTAATTTTTGAAACATACTATTGTCATTTATGTTGTAAAACATTTTGGTAATGTTTTGTAAATTTTTGAGGTGATTTATGAAATTGGGATGTGGGTGCGAAATGTGTTTTCGGGCTATTTTACGTGAGTGTGATATGCAAAATGGACTTTGTTTATAAAAAGGGTATTATGTAACATGTGATTGGGCTGTTATGTGATGTTTAGAATCTTGGGAAAGATTTTATAAAATTGTTAACGGATTTGTTGAATTGTGAAAGATGTACAAAATGTGGTGTGGGCTATTTTTGGTGTGAGTATGATTTTAAAATTCATTTGAATGAAAAAGTGGATTTTTAGACTTTTGTGGAATACATGTTGGATATTTGGTGAACTTGTGATGTGAAAATGATATTTTCATGTGCAGTGTATATTTATTGACTTGTTGAACTTGTCTGAGCACAAGGGGAAAACCCGGGTATCTAGGTGGGTGGACATGTACTAGTATGCTAGTGAATCCGTGGGGTTTGGCCTCAGTTTCACTTAGAAAGATTGACACTTACAACTCTAACTAAACTATGATGATGATGATTGGGGAACACTAGGTTATGGGTATGTTCCCTACTAGTGGATCGTGCATGAGAACGGATATTGTGATGGTTACTCTCACCGAGATACAAGGTACTTGGGACCCAGAACGAGATAGTTCCTAGGGGTTATTTCCTATTTATTGTGCTCATTATTAACTTTGTACTTACCGTCGTCATACGGTATAGTTATCTGGAAATTCAGTAGTGTTGACATTACTTTTAAAAGTGTTTATTCTTAATGATAGCCCACTTGAAAACTGTTTTTTTTTTGTTTCATCTTTTAGAAATTGTAACTAGCATTTTCTGTTTATGAAAACTTTCAAGATTTTTCTCTTTTAATGTTTATCACATGGAATCTCTTAGTGGTGGTATCCTACTGGTCATTGTCTCACACCCTACTTACACCCTTTGGTGTAAGTAGATTTGGTTATTTTGTTGTTTCAGGTTTGGATACAGTTTTTAGTTCCAGTGGTTTGGGTTTCTAGCATGTCCTTGGTGGTGAAGTTTTGTAGAGATGGATTGAGGGAGGTGCCCCTTTCCATGAGGGTTCTTGGGCCATTTAATTTTGATTTTTTACCTTTTTTATAGTCTTATTGAGTTTTTTTAAAATATTTAATTCAGTTCTGAATTTTGTAATAGATGGTTTTAGTTGAAAAATCCAGATTCGTTTTATTGAGTTTGTTTGTTTTTATAAACTTGGGTAAATCGTTCCCAAACATCATTTTATGATACCCAGGATCTTGTGCCAGCCTGTGGGGATCGGGAACGCCCTTTGGGCCTTGTTATGGGCTAGGTCGGGTGCCGGTTTTGATGGCAACCAGATTTGGTTCGTGACAAAATGGTATCAGAGGAGGTTTGCTCTCTTTGGGTCATGTTATTTGGGGAACATTCAAGATAGTCTGGAGTTAGGATTTTTGGTAATTGGAATTTTTTTTTATGAGTAGTGTGGCTGATCACCACACCTCATGACAGGATTCAAGTCTCTAGGGGAAGTTGGTACCTTTCATATTCCTTTGGTTTTCTTGGTTTGATGATGATTAGGGGAAATGAAAAGAGAGTTGGGTTAATGGTCTTAGTGAACTCATAGGGCCTGGAAAGCCAGGTGAAGCTGGGGATATTCCCTAGAACACTCTCTGTGACAGTGAAGTGATTGGAATATGGCCTCCAACCATATTTCCAAGTCACCTACTGAAACTAGTTTCCTCTCGCATTGTTTTGTGATTTAGTTTTGAAATCTTTGCACATTGGTTTTAAGGTGACTTGGTTTTAAGAAGCGTAAATTTTTTATGAAATGATTTTCAAATAAAGAGGGAATGGTTTGATTTATGAAATGGTGAAACCGAATTTTCATAATTATATTCAAATGGAAAATGGTGTGCTTACACCACTTTTTAAAATTATAAAGTATACTGAAGTTGGTTTTGAAAAAGTGTTTCCAATAGAGTTTTCTAAATAATAAAAGGGTGTTTTAATGGGAAAAGATGATATTAAATTGATGTGAATAACATGAAAGTGACTTCTTGTCTAAATGGTTGTGTCTTTCTGAAATGTTTGGTAAGATTTGAATTGGGATTTTGATCTTCTGGTTAGTGGTTTTGAGAAAAATGATGTGTTGGTTGACCATTTCGGTTTTGAAAAGTGGAAAAAAAATCTTTGTTTTAGCCTTTGGTATTTTCATGAGTGACCACATGCATGTGGTTATATGGGATGATGGATGGTTGACGGCATGACTGGATGAGTGTCGGAACTGATATGAGGAGGGAGCCCGGTGTGGCACCAAAACATGCATGTGTGAGGCCCATGGGGTACCATTGGTCGATACTCTTACCGCTGAACCATTTGTTTTCAAAGAAATGATTTCAATGAAAAACTTGATGTCTTGATAAATAGTTTGGGATGGTGTTTATTATGTGTTTTTGAAAATTTTGATTTTGTGGGATGATTTGAGTTCAAGAACCCCTGCTGTTTGAACTGTGTTTTGGGTCTAAGTTTGGTCGGTAAGTTTTGTTGTAGGGACAGTTAGTGGTCTCTTTTGAAAAATGTTTTGGGACGCCTTTATGGTGGTTCCCTTCATGTGTTTGGATCTGGTTTGTGGTATATCTTGACCAATGAACCATCTTGGTTGGGTCCTTGGATACAATCTTTGGATAAGTAACACCCCATTAAGGGTTAGTGCACAACTGAAGTACAACCCGTATTATTTCTCCGTTTGAAGACCCTCCAGTTGATCAATATAAGGAATATTTTTCTTGAGCTTTTAAGATTGATTATACACCCTTTCTTTTCTTGGGTTTTTGTATCCTCTTGTAGTGGGAGAGTGATCATGGAAGGTTTCAAGAGACCATAGCTTCTTAAGTTTTCAGATTTTCTTAAGGTGGAAGTGGTTTGGGGTTGTTAGCATGGATGAGTACCTGGATGGTGTCTAAGAGGTCCTCTCGGTCCATTGTAGTCTCTTCGAAGAAGGAGTACATAATAAACTACCAGTGTGGGAAATCTGGTCACAAGAGGATATTGTGGCCACTTTCTAGAATTTTGTGTTGTTTGGGGATGTAGTATAAGGTCCCTTTCTATTAATTACTTATATTAGTCGCAATGGTCATGTTTGGTGACTCCTTGTGATGTCATGTGCTCTATTGACCCTAAAGGTGAAATTCATGCAATACTTTGAGAGTCTCATTATGTTGGGAGAATGTACCCCTTGTAAAAACTTCAAAATCATCCATTTTTTTAGAAGGTGAGTATAGGTGTTATTTACTTCTATTGTTTCTTACCCGAAGAAACAAGGTGTGATTTGTGTTCATATTTTAAGCCCTTGTTTCATTGAAATATTGGGTTAGTGTAAAGTGAGTTTGGAATGTGTTATGTCTTGGAAATCTTATCGGGGATTGCAGTGTAGTTTTTGGTAGCACTGAAAGAATAATTCTCGTTAAAGGGGTTTCCAAGGACTAACTGCGAGGCCGAAGATGCTTCGATCATTTGAGCTCCAGCCATAGGTCTTGGAGAGAAGCTGGCTCGTAGTTAGGGAAAATCCCTGGGTCATTTAAACCCTTGTACAATTTCATATCCTCGGTGTGAAAGATAGGAAGTGTTTAAACCTATGGTATCATCATATTCCTTCTGTTGTTCTCGTTCGGTGGAAATAGGTGTTGGGCCTTGTACCCATGTCATCTCCTAATGTCATTCCCTCCCTCGTTGGTTTCCATTGAGTCATTATATAATGGTTGGAAATTTGGATAGATAGTTTGAGCACACATTTTGTGCACGATTAGTAGTGACAGTGTGCTAGGAAGCCACGTGGAAAGAATGATCTGCATAGTTAGTTCACGGTTCCCAAACTGTGTGGACTGACCCTGCGCCCTTCCCAAATCTTTAAAAAAAATTGGGTCTTTCTGTGTCGGCTCATGCTGGTCAGTTAAGATGGTTGGTTCTTATGGTAGGGAGACCCAAAATTATTCTCATGTGCATTCCTTCATAAACTGTGAATGGAATTATACCCTTTGTACTAGGGAGTTCGTTCAGGCCTCCCCCTGTTAGTGTCTTCATTTTATCTCGGAAAATAATATAGGTTGCCGCTTATAGTGGGGTGCCTATTTGTGTTCCCCCATACCAATAGATCAGATTTATCCATGCTATTGTCTTTGTGGTAGGTATTCTCATTCGGAACTATCTAGATACCAATATCTTCCATGAGTAAATGTTTGGATTGGATATCTCCCAATGGTTTAGTTAATGTTAGGTAAGTGTAACCTTGTTCGAAGTTGTTGTTCGTTTGGGTGAATTGCTTGAGTCTTGTTCGGATAGCGTTCGAGGAGTTTCATTTTAGGATAATGTATGAATGTGATTGATCATTTCAATAAAGTGGTTTAAGTTTGGTTTGTGAGATTAATCTTTCCTTAATTGATCACTGGAGGTGTTTTGGCCCTTGGGGGCAAAGCTTGACAAAGAATTACATCTTGGTTTATCGGTTGGGTGTGGTTTTGGTATATGGCCTTGTGGTCGCTTTCCGGGGATGGAAAGTTTTCATGGTGGGGATAATTTTCACATACATGAGTTATTTTAGAGTTAAACTTCATTTAATTTTCATTTATGATTTGTTTTTGGGGTTTGTCAAGCTTTTATGGTGGAATGGGTGAGTTTTCATGAATTGGGTCAAACCGTGAGCCCAATTCCAGATTTAAAAATAAATTTTGTTTCTTTTATAACTTTTTTAATTTTTAATATTTTTCACCCATTCAAGTTCCTAAATGGTCTACCCTGATATAAAAACACCACCATTGTAGTTTGGAGCTTTTAGAAAACGATAAACAAGTTTTATAAGGGTTTTTATTTAAGGGATTGGGCCAGCCCGAAAGCCCAATTCCAGTTTTAAAAATAAAATTTGTTTAATTAATAACTTATACAATAGTAAGGTTTTTTCGGTGATTCGAAGCCCCAAACACGCCACTTGAACCCATCCACGCGTCCAATATCCTTCCACCCTCTTTGCAACTCCCTTGAATCGCGGTTTAGGTCAAAACTTCTGAAAAACTCACATTTCGGGCAGATTAATAAAGGTAATTTGTTTCCTTCATAAATCCTTCAATTATCACTCTTTTTTCCCCATTAAAATTCCTACATGGTCTCCTAATCCTTGTTCGAAACTCCTTTAAATGTTTGGCTGTTTTAAAATTCATCTACTGGTGTATGTGAGGCGATTTATACAAGATCCCTCAAGTAAGTTGGTCTTCTTCATTCTTCTTTCAATTTGCTTAGGGTTACATTCCACGTGTTTAGGGTTTCATACCTTATCCATAAGGTTCCTAATGTCCAGAAGTTAGGATTCAATCCTAGGGTTTTATATCTTGTCTTTTGTGTGAAATATTCTGGTTTTAGTTTGGATTTCAATTCCTTGAGGTGCGGCGGTGGTGCGGTTTATGTTTCACACCATGTTTTGAGTGTTTCGACATAAAAGGTAGGTGATTCCATGTATAACCATTTTATGATGAGTTAGATTGTTTGGTTTATTAATTTAGTATGTTTCAAATCTATTTTGTGTGGTGCAAAAATTGTTTTTGTGATGGATTGAGTTAAGTGTTTAATTTTGTAGTTCCATTATTGCTTGGAATTGGGTGCTTTTCATGCGTGGCTTTTGGGGAAATATTTGGGTGTATTTTATAAGATGTGAAATTGATTTATTAATGTTAAAAGGGGATGAAAATTCTGTTTTGTTAATGCCTTAATGTCATGTTCGCCTTTTAATGGGGTTTTTGAATGGTTTTAATGTGTGAAACCATGTTGTACTTCTTGAACATGATTTGTGAAAACATGTGTTTTTCATGTGTACCTTTTGTGGTATTGCTTGAGGCATTTGTATAAAACTTGGGGGTGGTTTAATAAATGTTTTTAGGGATTCCAATTCTGATTTAGATTGTTATTGGCATTGTTTTGGTCTTGAATTAGGTTTTTGAAATGGGTTTTGTATGCCAACCATGGTTTCACCTCTTGGGTTGGTTTTATGAAAATTATAAATGATTTAATGAGTTTCAAAAAGTGTGAAATGGTTTCTTATGTACTGTTTTGGTGATAGTATGTTCCTAAAATGAATTTTTGAAACATAATGTTGTCAGTTATGTTGTAAAACATTTTTGTAATGTTTTGTAAATTTTCGAGGTGATTTATGAAATTGGGATGTGGGTGCGAAACGTGTTTTTGGGCTGTTTTGCGTGAGTGTGATATGCAAAATGGACTTTTTTTATAAAAAGGGTATTATGTAACATGTGATTGGGTTGTTATGTGATGTTTAGAATCTTGGGAAAGATTTTATAAAATTGTTAACGGATTTGTTGAATTGTGAAAGATGTGCAAAATGTGGTGTGGACTATTTTTGGTGTGAGTATGATTTTAAAATTCATTTGAATGAAAAAGTGGATTTTTAGACTTTTGTGGAATACATGTTGGATATTTGGTGAACTTGTGATATGAAAATGATATTTTCATGTGCAGTGTATATTTATTGACTTGTTGAACTTGTATGAGCACTAGGGGAAAACCCGGGTATCTAGGTGGGTGGACATGTACTAGTATGCTAGTGAATCCGTGGGGTTTGGCCTCAATTTCACTTAGCAGGATTGACACTTACAACTCTAACTAAACTATGATGATGATGATTGGGGACCACTAGGTTATGGGTATGTTCCCTACTAGTGGCTCGTGCACGAGAAAGGATATTGTGATGGTTACTCTCACCGAGATACGAGGTACCTGGGACCCAGAACGAGCTAGTGCCTAGGGGTTATTTCCTATTTCTTGTGCTCATTATTAACTTTGTACTTACCGTCGGCATACGGTATAGTTGGCTGGAAATTCATTAGTGTTGACATTACTTTTAAAAGTGTTAATTCTTAATGATAGCCCACTTGAAAACTGTTTTTTTTTTTAGTTTCATCTTTTAGAAATTGTAACTAGCATTTTCTGTTTATGAAAACTTGCAAGCTTTTTGTCTTTGAATGTTTATCACATGGAATATCTTAGTGGTGGTATCCTACTGGTCATTGTCTCACACCCTACTTACACCCTTGGGTGTAAGTAGATTTGGTTATTTTTTTGTTTGAGGTTTGGATACAGTTTTTAGTTCCAGTGGTTCGGGTTTCTAGCATGTCCTTGGTGGTGAAGTTTTGTAGAGATGGATTGAGGGCGGTGCCCCTTGCCATGAGGGTTCTTGGGCCATTTAATTTTGATTTTGTACCTTTTTATAGTCTTATTGAGTTGTTTTAAAATATGTAATTCAGTTCTGAATTTTGTAAAAGATGGTTTTTGTTGAAAAATCCAGATTCATTTTATTGAGTTTGTTTGTTTTTTAATGTTTATAAACTTGGGTAAATCGTTCCCAAACATCATTTTATGATACCCGGGCACTTGTGCCAGCACGTGGGGATCGGGAACTCCCTTCAGGCCTTGTTACGGGCCGGGTTGGGTGCCGGTTTTGATGGCGAACAGATTTGGTTCGTGACAACGTACCTCCTCAGTTGCGACACGTGGAAGACATCATGTACCCGATGCAACTGTGGCGGTAGAGACAGGTGGTACGCCACCTCGCCAACTCTGCCCAGGATCTGGAAAGGTCTGATGAACCTCGGAGATAGCTTCCCGCCTCGTCCAAATCTCTACAACCCACGTCGAGGTGAGACCCGAAGAAAAACGTGGTCTCCCTCCTCAAACTCCAGGGGCCTCCGTCGTCTGTCAGCATAAGACTTTTTCCGGCTCTATGCAGTCTTCATCCGCTCTCGGATGATCTTCACCTTCTCTGTGGTAGTTCGCACTAACTCTGGACCCATGAGTGTTGACTCTCTGGGGTCGGTCCAGCAAAGTGGTGACTGGTAGGGTCTCCCATACAAAGCCTCGAATGGTGTCATGCCAATGGTGGAGTGGTAGCTGTTGTTATACGCAAACTCCACCAGTGGTCGGTGGTCCTTCCAGCTACGACCAAAGTCCAAGATACAGGCCCGCAACATATCCTCCAGAACCTGAATGGTCCTCTCTGTCTGACCATCTGTCTGGGGATGAAACCATGTGCTCAAGCGTAGCTGAGTCCCAAAAGCCTCTGGAAATCCCTTCCACAACCGAGATGTGAAGCGGGCGTCTTGGTCTGAGACTATAGTCGAGGGGACGTCATGAAGTTGAACTATCTCTTGTACGTAGAGGCGTCCCAAGCTCTCTACGGAACTCTTCTCCCTGATAGCTAGGAAGTGGGCCGACTTGGTGAGTCGGTCAACAATCACCCAGATGGAATCATGCCCCTTGGACGTCCGTGGTAAGCCCGTCACGAAGTCCATCGATATTCCATCCCACTTCCACTCTGGAACTTCCAAGGGGTGATCTAACCCTGCTAGAACCTGGTGCTCAGCCTTCACCTGTTGGCATGTGAGGCATCGAGAAACGAACTCTGCCACTGCCTTCTTCATGCCTGATGACCAGAACTGTCGTCGGAGATCCTGGTACATCTTTGCCACTCCAGGATGTACCGCCAAAGGGGATGTATGAAACTCTCTCATGACCTCCTCCTAGAATGCCACTGGTACAATAGTGCGTCCTCTAAAAATAAGTATGTGCTCCCCACCTTGCGAAAATCCGTTAGGAGCATGTCTTGTGGTTAACTGAGCACGTAAAGCCACATAGTCGACATCCCCAAGTTGTGCCTCCCTAGCTCATTGTAAGAGTGGAGGAGTGACAACCATCGACTGTAGGTAGGATATGACCTCACCATCCACGAAGGATAACTGTAACGCGGCTAATTGTTGTGTCGCCTCACTCAACAGCTGTGAGCTCGACCTTCTGCTAAGAGCGTTTGCCACCTTGTTCCCCTTCCCAGGAGTATAGATGATCTCGAAATCATAGTCTTGTAGGAACTCTAGCCAACGCCTCTGCCTCAGATTAAGATCCTTCTGTGAGAAGATGTACTTGAGGCTCTTGTGGTCAGAGTAGACAATGAACCGCTCGCCCATAAGGTAGTGTCGTCACATATTCAGTGCGAAGACTACCGCTGCTAACTCGAGATCATGGGTCGCATAGTTCTGCTCATGCGGCCTAAGCTGGCGCGAACCATAAGCAATCACCGCGTGCCGCTGCATCAGGACACAACCAAGCCCGGTCCCTGACGCGTCGAAGAAAACTATGTACTCGACACCCTCCTATGGCAATCTCAAGACTGGGGCGCTCGTCAAACTCTGTCTTAGATGCTTAAAAGACAGCTGGAACTTTTCTATCCACACGAAGGGTTTCCCCTTCCTGGTCAAGTCCGTCATCGGTGCTGATATTCGGGAGAAATCAGGGATGAATCTCTGGTAATATCCTGCCAGCCCAAGGAAGCTTCGCACCTCTGTCACGCTCCGAGGTGGATCCCATGCTAACACAGCCTCCACCTTGGCTGGGTCCATAGCTACTCCATCTGCTAAGATGAAATGTCCCAGAAAGTGGACCTCCTGAATCCAGAACTGACACTTCGAGAGCTTTCCATAAAGCTGGTGCTCTCAGAGTACGTCCAGAACCATCCGCAGGTGTCTCGCGTGCTCCTCCTCTGACGCCGAGTACACAAGGATGTCGTCGATGAAGACCACTACGAACCGGTCCAAGTACAGATGGAAGATCCGGTTCATCAACCCCATGAACACTGTAGGGGCGTTCATCACGCCAAAGGGCATCACCAAGTACTCATAGTGACCGTAGCGATATCTGAAAGTTGTCTTCGGTATATCCCCATCCTGTACTCGTAGCTGGTGATAGCCTGATCGAAGATCAACCTTCGAGAACCACTGAGCCCCTCTTAGTTGATCGAAGAGGTCATCAATTATCGGCAGTGGATACTTGTTCTTCACCGTTACCTGGTTTAGGCGCCGGTAATCCACGCATAACCTCAGACTCCCGTCTGCCTTCTTGGCAAACAAGACCAGGGCCGCCCAGGGTGAAACGTTGGGTCTCACGAAACCTTTGCTCTGCAAGTCCTCCAACTGCACCGTCAGCTCACGAAGCTCTGCGGGATCCATCTGATACGTCGATGAGGAAATCGGTGTCGTCCCGGGGTGTAAGTTGATGCAGAAGTCAATTTTCTGGCAGGGAGGTAACCCTGGGACATCTTTTGGAAAGACGTCCTCATACTCCGCCACCACTGCTGGGAACTGAGAGCTCACAACATCTACTGCTCCGAGGGTAAGGCTAGCCAACTCATGAGTGATCGGCTGCCCCCTATTATTCATGATCCCACTTTGTGCTGCATGGGTTTCCTTTTCTCCGACAAAGGAAAACCTTGTTCCATCATGGCGAACATACCACACTCTTCGCCTAAAACAGTCAATCTGGGCATGGACCGAAGATAACCAATCCATACCGAGAATGACGTCGTAAGGCCTCGACGCTACCACCAATAGGTTCCAACCGAAACTCTCGCCTCTAAGGGTAAGATCACACTATCTGCAAAGGTGCGTGATCGTCGAGTCTCCTCTCGTTAGTGTCTCCAAGCGTAAGGATCGAGTCAACGGTTCTACCGGAATCTCAAGGTTTTGTACAAGACATGTGGCTATAAGGGAATGACTGGCACTTGTGTCTATGAGTACGTCAGCTAAGGTAGAAAAGACATGGATTGTACCTCGAATCATCCCTGGAGCCCCTGGGTCGTATGCCTCGACCGCATGCAGATCTCCCCGTCCCTGTCCCCCAGCTACCTGAGCCTGGTGCGGACCTCCTGGGGGTGGTGGTGGAAGTATGTCGAAGCGTCGACCACCACCTACAGCTCTCCATGCTCCTCTATCACATCCACCACCTGGCGGATCTGCCTGCTCCGTTCTCTGCCTCTTCCTCGGTGGCCCATCCACCACTTCCTTGTCAGCAGCCCGACGTGTCGGGCAATCTCTAGCGAGATGCCCCCTACCGTCGCATGCATAGCATCGCTTCTCCCTAAGCTAACTAGATCCAGCCTGAGAGCCCTGGACTATCGATCCCCTATCCTGGGTCCTCCTATGAGGTCTCCCATGTCCAGATCCCTGCATCTGACGTCGGCTTCCTGCTGCCGGTGTCTCTGCACCTGTTTGCCTACTGCTGACTGCCGACGGCTGTCTCTGATCCGCCAAGAAGCTTTCGATCACCAAGGCCCGCTCGAGCACTCCAGCATAGGTCGATATGCATAGAGGCACGACACTAGCTCAGATGTCTCGCCGTAGACCTTGCTCAAAGGTCCGAGCCCTGAAGTATTGATCCCTGACCATATCCATCGAGTACCTGGCGAGGTTGGTGAACCTCGATGAATAGTCAGCAACTGTCATACTGCTCTACTATAGATGAAGAAGCTCCTGGATGCGCACAGCTCTCAGCGTAACCGGAGAGAACTCCTCCCTGAAGAGTCGCTCAAACTCCGCCCACGAAAGAGTCTCCTCGTCATGAGTCTGCGTGGTCAGACTCCACCATCGTCCGGCCGAACCCTGAAGAAGGCTCGCTCCTAGGATCACCATCTGTTCTGCTGGTGTCCTCACTAGACAGAAAACTCTAGTCACCACCTCAAGTCAGTCTTCAGCTGCCTGAGGGTCGGGCTCACCTCGGAACCTGAGGGGCCTCTGTCTCTGAAACTCATGGAGCGCGCTAAGCCTGTGCTCCTCTCCAGTCGGTACGGCAGGTACCACTGGCTTCTCCACCGGTGGTGGTATAATAGGTGAACCACCTGGTGGCAATGCCTGGGGAACTGGTCCCTGTATCGAAGCCTCGTCACTGAGGGGGTCATCCTCGTGATCGTGTTGCTGAATCCTAGCAGGTATACGTCACGGAGGCATCTTGTAAAGAAATAAGATGTGTCACGGTCAAAGAGTATATCTGGATAGCTGACACCAAAGACATGGAAAACACAGCCCATTCCTATATGATGCATGTACCTTTTATTTCCCCGCAACGAGTGTTTTCATGAACCGGGTCGAAAAGCAGGATATCAGAGTCCTGGTGTATGGATACGTCGGTCACCGCACCAACACTGGAGTCTCTGGCCTGAAAGCCGAACCCAAAACACTCAACACTTGTTGCCCCAACCAAAATCACAAACTCTTGGTCCTAAGGTAGAACTGACCAGCTCTGATACCACTCTGTCACGACCCGTCCCGGTGGGGCCCGCTCCGTGACTCCCCAAGCCCGCCTCCAATAGGCCAGGGTCTGGTGACTAGCACCGAGTAGGCATGTCACTAACATGGGAGGCATTGCCTAGGTACCTGTACACACACACACACATCTCCAAGCCCATAAATGATGAAATGTAAAACACTAAGGAACAAAAATTCATGCATACAACTAAGCCCAACCAACATAGCACAACGAAAGGTAGAGTACTGTAAAAGTAAATTGGGCCAGAATACAAGCCCACCAAAAACAAAACAAACAAGAGTCTAAAAACTGCAAAGTCCAACATGTAAGCACAAAGGTACTAGGACTGCTGCTCGTAGCCGTAGGAACGCCTCGGCCTGTAGGAAACTCAGAAATCTCGGTCTTGTCCTGGTCCGCCCTGGACTCTGTCAAAAGGCTGCTTGTCTGCACAAGACACCAGACGTGCGGTCAAAGCCCGTGCAGGGGTGAGTATAACAATACTTATGAGAGGACCCTGAAAACCACAAAGCAGTACACAAAGTAAAGGTGCATTCAGCTATGCACAATATAGGTTTACAGAACATATAAACAAACCATATATACTCAAAACCCAGACCCGTGGTCTAGAGACAAGTCACGCAACCGCATACCCCGATAGGGATTCTGTTTGGAGATTCCATGATGCACTCGTTCCGGGAGAACACACTCCACGAGTCTTATAGTTCTGATGACGTCCGTCCGAGGAGTGATGTTCGTCGGGAACCGTCACGAGATATAGCTACACTCATTATGATAGACACACTCCTTATTGGAAGGGTTACGATAGATATAAGTACTCATTACGGGAGACACACTCCTGAGTGGAAAAGATCTCGATACACAGGTGAGGATCACTACCAGGGCCATGGCAGATACCGCGACTCATCCGGAATTCACCTGCTAGGTAGAGGATCAACACCCAGTAAATTTGTTCACACTGATGCCTGACTCTACCTAGGGTCTGGAATGGATAGAGGATCTTGATCTGGGCCTCTCGGATGGATGTCTGACTCTATCACAGAAAAGTCCTGCTGAAGGGATCATAATCCAGCATGAGGGAAAGATGCCTGACCTTCAGGGGAAAAGAAGAAGGGGTACTAACCCAAACGAAGGATGTTCAAGTCCCGGTGAACAAAAGGACCAAGCCGTTATCCAAAAAGTACACGATGTGTAGAAATGACACACGTCGTGTTGTCCGACCCCGGGTACTGCCCGTGTACAACGGACCGTGTCGTGAGGCTGGTCATGTAGAAAATTTTATACACGGCGTGTAGTACGGAGTACACGCCGTGTCTGGGTCACTGGGGCTGTCTCCGTGTACTCTGGCCATGTGCCCGTACACGGTCACCAACCCGTGCAATCTGCACACGGGGTGACCTGCGCCGGTGACCTCGCCTGGCCGGGTGAGGGAGTACACGGTCGTGCACTCCATCCCGTGTCCGTGTATCCCCGGGATACACGCCGAGCTCCGCGTAGCCGCCTCTGCCGAGCTGTACACGTCGTGCCGCCTGAAGCCGTGTAGAGCATCCCGTGTCCGTGTACCACCCGAAGTACACATCGAGCTTCGGGGAAGGTCCAACATGCCGTGTGACCGGGGTCACATGTCGTGTGATCCTTATTTGACCCTGAAACCCTATCTGCCACCATCAGAACTACACGGTGTGTTCTTCGGAACTACACGTCGTGTATTCTGGAAATTTCCAGAAACGCGGACCTCCGCCGTCACGCCTCCCGTGGTGCTCCTATCATTGATCCGGCCGTCTGATCGTCATGAAACCTTCAGGTTTTGGTCGTCCCGACACCACGAAGCTATTTCCGACGTTTTCGGGCCTCCGATCGGCTCCGAAAACGTGATTGATCTTCCCGCGTGAAGAACGCTCGAAGAACGCCCTTTCCCGATCCGGTCCGATTCGTCATCCGCCATCATCGCCGCACCTCCACAAGGTTGTTGCGGTGTCGAACCTTCGATTTGGGATCGTTGCGTCACAGAATGGATGCGCAACGATCCGTTGTTCGTTGCCCCGCGAAGAACGTGAAGAATGTGCGGGGAAAAAGTAGGAAGAAATCAAGATAACCAAATTAAGGAACGAACCTCCGCCGTCATTTGTCACGGCGTTGATCCTCTCCCATTAGTAGGTTTAAATGAAGAAGAGATCAACATGAATATAAAGCATGGATTAATTCCCCAAAATCATCCCAAAGAAAATCCTCCCGCAAGAACGTACGAATCTGCGGATCAAATTGTTCATGGTTGATCCGCATTCGTCGTTTAAATTCAAATACAGGGAAAAGAAAATCAAAACAACAACCCCTACCTTTTGAAAGGATCGATCGTTGATGAAGAAGTCGTGCTGCCGTTGTCGTCGTGATCCTTTAATGTCGGCGCAACGATCCTTGGTTTCGATCCGTCGTCGTTCGTTGTCGAGAATTGCTCCAACGCCTCGCGGATTCGGCAGAGGTTCTTCTCAAGCATTGCCAACGATTCAACAATTGGTTAACCCATTAAAAGGGAAACAAGTTGACATTTAATTACGCGGAAGCATTAATGACGTTGACTTGTCATTTTGAAGTTATTATGACACGTCATTAATTTAGGAAACAGCTGCACCGTCGCCACGCTGCAGCGGATGTTTCCTTAAAAGAAATAAAATAAACTGGTTAATTTATTTTATTTTATTTTACTTAAAACGTCCGAAAAAATAACTTTTTTCCTCAACCCGCACCGGTCGAGGTTAGCCTCATTCTCAGGTAAAGTCATCGTCCCGGATGCAACGGTGCGCTCAGATTTTTAATCTGGGCATCCGTTTGGAAACTGCCACAACCACGCACAAGCACCGACTCACTTAACTAAAAAAAGTTCAAACCACCATTCCGGGATCACTGGACCTCAGAATGATGTGCCGTCTTCGCGCCCGGTCTCAAAATAATTCCATATAATATTTAAAAATAATAAACGTAAAAATCTGAGACATTACACATATGTTGTTCCATATAGTTATAGGCCGTTTTGGATCATCACACACTAGTGCATAGGGTATATCCCATGACATTTTGTTCTTTGATCAGTGGTTCTATATATAGAATTAAATTATTATATTGATTACATCCCCTTTATTCTTGTTTTATTAGTGTAACTAATAATATTGGTTTTCTTTACTTTTATATTGTTCTTTGATCACATGGTTCCCTTCTTCATTGTGAATTTATTTTCACCAGTTTATATGGGTTCTTTATGAGATAATGAATGTTTTATTTTCAAGTGGAAAACAAAATTATTTATTATGAGTCGTGTAGTACCTATAGTTCCCACCAATGCATTGGATAAAGGATTATATATCATGATATATAAATTTTATATGAATAGGTTAGAAATTCTATAGGTTCAAAAAGGGTGAGTGTGATTGTGTTAACTACTACTCATAATAATACATGTGAATAAGTTAGCAAGTTTCTATATTCACAGGTGAGTGTGATGGTTTTAATCTCAAATTATAAATTTAAATGTGAATAAGGTTTTGAGATTCCATTGGGGGGGTCAGAACACCAGAAAAGGAGTTCACCCACCAATGATGGGTTGGATAGTCCATAAGGTTGATGAGTGGAAAAATGAAAACTAGTGATCAGAGTAAGATAAGGGGTGTCATGAGACATATATGTCATGCGGACATCAATGATTGGCCTTGGCTAGACATAGAGAAGTGATAATGACATCTAGTGATTTTTTTAGGGGTTCACTTTTAAAATGATTCAAGTGTTTTGAAATGATTCTTAAAAAAATATATGTGTTAAACATACCATTTTTTGGTATTAAGTTTTTTTAAAATGGTTTAAAAATGAATTGGGGTTTTGAGAAAGGATGTTTGGAACTAATTGGTTTATATTAAAAAGGATTTGTTATTTTAAAGATTAATTTGTGTAAATGGTTGGTTTTTAATCGGATTTCAACCATGATTTTATAAATAGTTTTCAAAGGATATTTAAAGTCTATAAATTTTTTAACCTTGGTTAATTATTATATCAACGTATTTATTTTGTTAAATATTAATATCACTGAATCAAATAGGACGAATGTGAATAAATAATTGATGGATTCCAATCTTATGACAATATAGTATGATGATATAGTGAAAGAGTTCATCATGTTTGCAAAAGATCATGTGTATGTTCCTTCTCAAATAATTTGTTCATGTTTACGGTGTTGTTATTCAAGACAATTTAGTTCAGAGGATCTATAAGAACACTTGATCTGTCATGGAATAGATCAAAGTTGTAAATGTAGGAATAAACATGGGGAAAAAGAGAATAAATCTAGTGACTGGGATAACACTGCATTTTAAGAATCATTTGATATGATTATAAGTGCGAAAAATGAAGAAGAATATATTGAGGACATGATAACACATCTTCATGATGATGAAGTTCATATTAAGGATATAACAAGGACAGTTGAAGATAAAATCCATGATTTCCCAAAATTGTTTGATCAGTTAAAGAGTTGTAAAAATATGCCATTATATGATGGTTACACTAAATATACGACATTTCCTGTCGTACTGAATCTTTATAATTTTAAAGAAAGCAAAGGATGGATTGATTCCAGTTTTAAGGAATTACTTTATCTCTTGAATGAAATTATCACAAAATATAATGAGCTCTCGAGCCGAACATATGATTCCAAACGAATGTGATGCTCAATGGTTATGATCTCTGAAAGAATACACTCCTTCCCAAATGACTGTATACTATTTCTCAAGGGCCAAAAATAACATTGAGAATTCCCAATGTGTCGTACTTCTCGATACCAGAATGATGAATCTGGTCCTATAAAAGTTGTGTGGTACTTTCTATCCATTCTAATGTTTATGCCCTTATATAGAAGGGAGGATACTATAGGTAAATAAACATGGAATGGAGACGGAAGAAATAAAGATGGAAAACTACATCTTCCGATATAATCTTCTTAGTGGAAGAGAATTGATCATGAGTATCCTAAATTTGGAAATGAGCTGAAAAACCTTCGTCTTGAGTTATCTATATATGGAGTGAATCCTATTTATTTTCAAAGCAGTACTCATAGTATATGGCTGGTTATGTTGGTAAATTATAACTTTATATTGTAGTAATGCATAAAACAAAAAACACATCATGTTATCTATGATTATATCAGGACCAAAACAACCGGGTAATGATATTGATGTTTATTTGGATCCATTCATCGAGGAACTGAAATTATTTTGAAATTTAGGTGTTACGATGTATTATGCTTACAGAAATGATTATTTCACATTGAGAGACATGTTGTACAGGCTGATAAATGACATTCCTACTTATGGAAATTTTTTAGGATATAGAATTAAAGGAACACTTGGGTGTCCCATCTTTAAACAAGGTACCCAATCAATTAGGTTGAAACATTAATCAAAAACTATGTTTCTAGGACATCACAGATTCTTACCCTGACGACATAAGTACTGATATTGGATGACATCATTCGATGGAAGTTTAGAAGAACGTACACCACAACATCTACTAATAGGTGATCAACTGTGTGATCATGTTAAATATGTTGACACTACTTGTGGTAAAATGTATTCTAAAAACCTTATGAAAACTATTTGGAATAAGAAATCAGTTATTTCAATTACCATAATGGAATTTTCTGTACGTCAGACATTTTCTTGAGGTTATTCATGTTGAAAAAAAAATGTATGTGATAGTGTCATCAGCACATTTCTAAATGCACCTGAAAAAACAAAGGATTGAATTAAGGCTAGGTTGGACATGGTTGACATGGGAATACGAGAATAGTTGGCAGTAGTGATGGGTGAAAAATGAGCATTTCTTCCTCCTACTATATACACTCTTTCCAGGAAGGAGAGATATTAGTTTTGAAACATCATTAATGAAGTAAAGGATCTAGAGGGGTATTCATCAAATATCAAGAACATCATGTTAATGCAATATTTAAAATTAAATGGTCTTAAATTTCATGACTGCCATGTTTTGATGAAAGATCTAATTCATATAGATTTATGTTGCATTTTTTTCCAGAATATCCATCCCATATTAACGAAGCTCTGTTTATTCTTAAAATTTATATGTACCAAAGTTATATACCTGATAAAATTTATGACTATAGAAATAGAAATTGTTTTCATATTATGTGAATTGGAAATGTTTTCCCTCCAAAATTATGTGATATAATTGTTCACTTACTGAGAGTGATTCGGCAATGAGGTCATGTGAACTATAAATAGATGTACCCCATTGAATGGTATATGAATATTTTTAAAGGGTGTGTTAAAATCGAAGTCAATAAGAGGGTTTTATTATAGAGCGATATATTGTTGATAAATCCATTGAATTCTGTACCGAATACTTGTCAAGTGTGCAAATAATTTTTCGAACGAAATCTCATCATACTGGGAGACTTGAGGGTGAATGAATTTATGGAAATGATGTTGTCACAATCAATATTATAGATCAGAAGCAGGCCCAATTTTAAGTTTTTCATTACAGTTTGGATGTTGAACCATTTTTTGAAACCCACAAATAAATTATTAGGAATTTGAATCCTTCATGGGCTGAAAAATGGATATCAAATAAACATAATAAACAATTTATAAGATGGGTTCAGGACAATATTTTTAAGGAGTCAAATGAAAATCCAGAGTCAATTTCAGAATGACTTTAATGGCTAGCCAGAGGACCAAGTGGGTACGTATTATCTTACAATGCTTATGTAAATAATGGTTATACATTCTATACTAATGAACATGATGAAGATAGTACTAGAGAGAATAGTGGAGTTACACTTGTGGATGAAGTGATGTATGTTTCTGGTGTAAATGATAGAAATCCAATTTACACGAATATTTCATATTTTGGCATCATCAAAAAAATATGGGAGTTGGATTATACGACATTCCATGTGATGATTTTTCAATGCAAGGGGGTTGATAATAGAAGTGATATTAAAATATATGACTTGGGATTTGAGAAAGTTGATTTTAGTAAGGAAGGGTACAAAGGAAACCCATTTATAATGGCATCATAGGCAGTACAAGTATTTTATGTTACAGATCCTACAAACCAAATCTTGTTAATTATTCTATTATCGACCAAAACCATAGAAGAGTCAGATGAAAATTCCATAAAGGTTGACCCTTTTATTGGTACGTTTCAATCACTTCACAATAGGTCCCAATTTAGATAGTTTTTTGTATGTCAGATGAGACCAAAATGTAGGGATTTGGATAGTCTATAGAGGGGTCAAATCCCTTAAACCTTTAAAAAAATAGATTCCAATAATAAGGTTATATTTTTTTCTAATATACATCATGTTACTTAATGTTAATATTTGTTCCCTACTACTTTTATTTTATATAAATTAAATGTTAAACCACTTTTCCAGATAATGAATTCTATATGTGATGATGCTCCCAATCCCCTGGAAGAATAGGTTTTTCAACCTGTTGTTGCTCACAGTGTAGACGAACAATAGTTTTCTCAACATGTTTCCCTAGGTTAATATATGTTCGTTGCTGCTTTTATGTTATCTAAATTAAAAGTTAAACAAATTTTATAGATAATTACTTTTTTCACATGATGATTCTCCTAATTCCCAGTCACAATAGGTTTCTCAACCTACAGCTACTCACAGTGTAGATGAATAGGTCTCTCAACCTGTTGCTTCTCCCAGTGCAGAGGTACAACAACCATTTTCACATAATGATTCTAGCCCTATGGAGTTGGAGGAACATATTGATGATGGTGGATCCAAGGAAATGAAAGGTGAAAAAACACAGGCAATATTTCTTGCAATCATGTCTGCTTGAATCCTCTCCCCAATAAAGTATACAATCCTTAGGACAGATATGAATTTTTGTATAATTTAGACCAAGCTTGATGACAACATTTTTCATATCATAAAATGACATAGGGATCATTGCTTCAAGGAAATTCATAATGAAACAATTCCAATATCATTGACATCACCTAATTTGTAATTCCACATAATAATTTGAAACGGTACAACTTTAGTATAAAAAAAGTTTTGAATATTTCAAACATCCACTATACAAATCTTAATTTCCATCATCAATTAAACCGTGAAACACATCTGTTTGCTCTGTGAGGTTTATCTTACAATATTTTCCATAGAATCAATAGGAGGATCCAATGATATATTATAATCTTGATTCAGTTGTCCTATAGTCTAAAAAACATCACTTGTCACGTTGATATTTGTAGTACCCTTAACTATTTGTTTTGATATGTTTAGATGCTGATGTTGGTTTTTTGAAATGTCGAATGCATCATTTATATGGTTTTGCATTTCATTTTCCATTGTCGATGAAGTTGTGATCTCATTATATGGTTTGACATCAGTGCTCATCATTTCTGTAACGTTCGATTATTTGTTCTAAATCCAATACAAATAATGAGCAGGGAATTGCTTCATTATAAAGTGTTCATAAACATCATCTCTCTTCAAACATCTTCTAAACTTTCTTTTCGGACATGGACATCTTATTCTCATATCAACAGATCGATTGGAAATTGAAAAATCTATAAACTCATCCAAACCCTTAGTATAATGAGGTGTGTTCCTCAATAATGTGATCCAGATTTTATCTATATATATCACAATGTGCATACAAATTATTAAAAAGAATTAAAACACGTAACTATTATTAAATAGTAAATTAAATTCATATATACTAGTTAAAAAAAATATGAATATGTTAAATAAAAACACAATAGCTTTTAAATGTACATATAGCCATCTATGAAATAAGAATTACAGACACTTCTGAAAATTAATAAAACTACATGGACTATTAGAATATGTCAATAAATAAACTAGTGTAGAGTAGTGAACTTCGACCCTTCTTTAATTGATATAGAACAAGGAAATATAGGGCAACAAGAAATGCCTCAACAATCAGTTTAATGAATCCATGAAGTTTTAAATGACTTTCTTATTATTTATCCACTTCTTTCCTAAGATTATATTTATAGAAAAGATAAAAATGGATAACATTTTCTAGTAATAAATTTAATATTATACACATGGGTGTTTCCTAATTCTTCATCATACATTTAAAACCCAAATGTTATAAATTAAACTAGAAACATATTACTATTTAAATTATCACCCTCAAATTCAAAAATACTCAATTTATTTCAGTCCTAGAATATTTTTCTAGTGATAGAGGCGTTCTACCATTCAAGAAGTTGATATACGATACTACTTAAATATAATAAGGAAATTTTATACCTATATAGCCCACATAAGGGTAAAATATTGTTTTCATAGGCTACATAACTGTACCACATAATGTTTTTAATTTTCTTAAAGGTAACCTTAAAAATTTACAACTCTCATAAGGATAAGATGCATCTTACACATGATATATATAGGTAAATTAAAATTCTATTTAAGGGTAAGAACAAATTATAAGCATTTCATAAGGGTGACTAGTAAAGTTATGTAATGGTAATCTTTTACTTAAATTAGTCAAGTAATATTAACTAGAAAAGCTGTATAAAGGCACTAGGAAGTTAGATAAGGGTAATAAGCATTTTCTAAAGCACATGTAAAGGAAAAACATAAATTCCATACACTATTTAAAGGTAGCTAGTTCACTACACAAGGGTAACATATATTTTTTTGTGTCTCTTAATGGCATCTTAGCACTTGCGTAGAGGTAAGAAACACTTTTGTAAAGGTAATAAACACTTTGGTAAAGGTAAGAATCACTTTCATAAAGATAAGAATATAATTGATGAAAATTCTAGAAATTAAATACATTTTTTTCTCATGATACAGTCACATTAAAATTTCTAGCTAATTTATTTTACCACATGCTTGATATACAAGTTTCCTTACTTCATACATCATTTTTTTACTCTCTCAACATCATTATTTTCATCAGTTGTATCATGTATAATCATCCCATTGTCTTATATCTATGTAACATTTTCTTTTTCGTGAGGATGGATAAATGGGAAACATTCAAATATTGAATTCTTCATTCCACTCTATTCATTTTAATCATGAATATATTAAGACCTATTTCACTCAATTTTAATACCAAACATAATTCTTTATCTTAAAAATAACTTTTTTATGGTAACTCACATTATTAAGAACTAACCAAGGTATTCCAATGAAAATATAATAAGGAAGTGTATAATTAATCCATTTTAAGCATTATTAAATACAAAATTAAAAAAAAGAATAAATTTGAAACTCCATTCAGATCCAATTAGTATTATACATCCAGATACTCTATTTTATGGAAAGAAATATTTTTTCAAAAGATAAATTATAAATTATAATAAAAAACATCAGAAAAAATGAATATTTTAAAAAAAATATTAGGATACAAAAATAATTCAAAAATAAAATACATATGTTTCGGTCATGGAAAACATTTATTAAAGAAGAAAATTATTCCACACTACATGGAAAATAATATATTTTATAAAAAAGGTTTTATCAGGGAATGAATTTATAATATCAGCATGAAATAATCCAATATCACATATCTAAAGAAAAAATCCAATAAGATAATCTAAATGCCTATTTTAATTTGAAAATCATAAAAGATTGCCAGTATCTATCCAAATAAACCATAAAAGATGGAATATGATATAATTGATTCATAATAGTAGTGACCCAAACAATGTATAAGACATGGAATAAAAAACAACTAATATATACTAGGAACATTCCAAAAAAATAACATGTCTTGGATTATGTTACAAGAAATACATTCTAAATGAAAAAATAAATGTTCTTCATCCAAATAAGTTTTCAATGTTTTAAAATATAATTTTAGGAAAAAAATATTTAGAAAAAATTGTTGTATCCAAGAAAAAAAGATTCTTACACATTGAACCCTTTCAGTATAATAAGTGTTCCACTTATACAAAATATGTTGGAATCTTAAGACATACCAAATGAATCATGTATGGGTGAAAATTGATAAATGTGATTGAATTTTAAAAAATAATAAAAACACCCAATGGAAATGTTTTAAACATATAATATCTTATATAATTAAAGTGTGGTACATGAACTAACTAGTACCTAAAAACATTTATAAATAGAGTGAAAAAGTTTTCATTCAATTTAATGTTTGGGTTCAAGAAAATCATACACAATAAATTTCTAAAATTAAGACAACAGGGGTTTATAAAATTGAATTTTTATTCAAAACCAAATTATATAATCAACACCTTTTTAAAGTAAATGAGACTAATATAAATATTGTTATTGTTTTTAATAAAAACCCAATTCATTCTTACATAATTTATTAATGATGGAATACCATAAATGAAACATCATAAGTTCCTTTCCTAACCTAAAACCAAAATGAAAAAATGCTTTATAATTTTTCCAAGTAACAACATAACATAACAAATCAACTCCCCTATTTATATAACATAACCATGTAGATATTTCTTTAATAATCCAAATAATGAAATAATATACATGATTAAATTACTTATAGTTTAATATAACATAACAACTTGAAATGTTTTCATTTATTTCAAGCATGTATCCATGTCATTAGTAGCTTATCAATAAATTAAAAACTTACATGGAAATATTTCATGTTATGAAGAAGGGAATATATAAAATAGTTTCTCATGATTAATAACAATTACATAATTCTATAATTATAAAATTAATAAATTATTTAGGTAATGATAACACAATCTTCAATAGAAATTAAAAATCACACGATAACACGTCAATTGGTATAACACAAAATTCATAATCAAAGTAATAGAGAAAAAAGGGAGAAGAAGTTACCTTGATTATTGGGTATATATTTTTTGATGATCCAAGTGTTTAGAATCCACAACAGAGAGGTGTAGAGGCTCAACACCAGTGGTGAGAAGTGGCGAGTGTCAGGGAGGCTCGGGACCAGCAGCGATGCGCGGTGAGGGGCAGCGAGGCTCGAGAACGGCAGCGTGGTGTGGCGGTGAGGCATGGCGGTGAGGTATGACAATGAGGTGAAGCAAGGGTAGGTATACGTGGTGTCAAGGGGTTGTGGGGGTTGGGGAGTTGGAGGTTCGGGGGAGAAGTTTTGGGTTATTGAAAAAAATGAATGTTTTAGTGGCAGTTTTAAACAAAACACTGTTAAATTATTTAAATAAAATTCATGGTGGTTTTATAAACCGCTACAAAATACTGATTTTGGTGTAGTGTTTCCATGAATATGGGGAACATAACGCTCTTCCTTATGATTAATGGTGAATATTAGTGAAATATTAATGAATGTTATAAGGGACCATGTTTTTATCGACTATAAATCTGAGAATAAATTTAAATTTTCTCTTTAAAATGCATATAAAGGGTAAAATGATCATTTTCCCATATAATATGATCATGGATAATTTTTATAACAAGTATTTTGGTCCCAAAAAGTTCTTTTACCCTAGTATGGTACATTAGTATTATTATGAACCATTCAAATTTTTTTGGAATAATTAATTTTTAAATTTTAGTTAATTAAATATTAATTTATTCTTGCACTTTTGTTCAGATATATATTTTTAATGATGTTTTAGATTGAAATTATGTCTCAAGAATTGTATTTTGAATGGGTATTTTTTCCTATATGGGGTATAAACTCATGTTAGGAAATAAGGCCAGGTCGAGGCCCCCTTTTCTTTTTCTTCCATTTTCTTATTTGGGTTTTCTTTTCTACTTTTATCCAATGGATTATCACATACACCCATCATGTTATTACTTCATTATTATTGATAGAGTAGATGAGGAGGGAGAGAGAAAAAGAGGGATATAGGAGTGGTGATGTTGTAGACCTTTGTAGGATCTGAATCATCATATGGAAACTGTGGATTACAGGAAAAAGGAAATGCTTTGGAAGATTCCACTCAATGGTAAGTCATTTTTTATATTTTTTTAGTAAATCCTAATTAATTTATCAATTTATAGTTTTAGAGGCCTTATATCACTACTTAGGGGTCCTTGAGGTTTGATCTATAGATTTTGGGGAGAAAATGGGTTTTTGTGCTAATTTGAGAGATTTCCTATTCAGAAATCCCAATCACAAGGCGTTTAGTTTAGGAACACACACCATATATTCTTCTCATTAGGGGAAGATGATATTTTTTTTGAAGTACACACTGTGTACAAATTATACATTCCTTGTACTAGTTCTCAACCATGTAACCAAGTACTTATCCAGACATCCATATATGGGAACATGGCTATGTAAAGTATACACCCAGACCCTGGGTAGGTTGTACACCATGTATAAATAAATATATGGGCAGAATACATGACCATTCTAGAGGATCTTCATGAGAATGTACCCCATGTAGGGTACACACCATGTACATGATATACACATTGTGTACATGGGTTTTTACATGCCATGTCCCACTAGAGTACACATCCAGTTGAGTCCTTTAAATTATACATTGTGTATTTGGGTATATAGATCGTGTAATCCTCTCTTACTACCCCTGTAGGGTTTTTCTTGTTTTATGACTCGAATTTTGAATTGGAAACCTATGTAGTACATTATGTGTATCATTATTTGTATATCCCAATAGTGTAACCCTTGAGGTGGTTTGAGGACTCCTAGGAGGAGTTTCAGGATTTTTACAAAATGAATATTTATTTCTCCATTAATCAAATGTAGTGATCTCCTGAGAGTGAGAACCTTGATCTGAGGTGGGCCATCAACCATCACTCTAGAATATTATTCAAATAATAATCATTTTAGGATAATATTATATCTTTTCATTCTATCTAGAGGATCCCATGTAGGATGACTCTACATTACTATTGTTTTTATGGGTCCGTTGTGGGACACCATTGATTACATGCTAACCTTGGGAATCCATTGTGGGATCCCTCCACCTATTTAATCTTTCTAGTGATACCATGTAAGATTCCCCTACATACTATACAATTCTAAGGATCCCACATAGGATGCATTTACTTATATTTTAACCTAGATGGGATTATATATAGGATACCTTTATTTACTTACTCGATATGGGGATCCCAAGTAGGAAGGCTATGGTATCTTACGATTTTTGAGGTTCTTGAATAGGTATTACTTTACTTATGTATGGACTTTAGGGATACCAAGTAGGTTTCCTCTCCTGTGTTCTGACATGAGGGTCCCAGTGGGTGACTTGATGTTTGATCAACCCTAACTGAGAGCATTGTGGGTGTGGGTAGAGATGGTAGTGGGTGTCACCTTAGAACCCATACCAAAATTATATTCCCAAGGGGTTATGTCAGTACTAGTGGGTTTATAAGTTCATCCACCCTTACTCATTTATTTATACTTTCACTCTTTATTAGTGTTGATGCAACTATGATTTTCAGAGGTGCTTCTTGGTATTTGGACAATGATCCTGATGCGATGAAGCTTTATTTATTTGGATGCCCTGGCGTATTTCCAAGGATTTTGATTCTGATCCTTTGTATTTGATTATTATTTTATTGGGATTTCCATAACTATTTCTTGGGATTGAACTTATATAAATTTTCATTTTGTGGTAATTTTATTATGATTCTTATACATACTTCCTGGATCTAGATGTTAATTCCAAATTTTTAATTTGGGATTCACGAATATACTTCATGGGACTCTGCTTATGAGAAGCTCTCTATGATGATTACTCTTCTGATAACTCGACCACAATGTTTTAAATGTTTCTCCACATCATTGATGCCCTTGAGGATGATTAATCTCTCCCAAACAATGGGGATGATTACACTCTCCCCAATCGATTGCTTGATTGTTTTGTTGGAGATGGAACTCCAAATAATTAATGCACTAAAGGATGATTATGATCTATTGAGCGATGCATAGGATTATCCCAAAGGTTGGGTGGATGCACCCTTATATTACTTAACTCTCTATATTTGATTGGGAGTGGAATGTTGATCCATTCATATGAATGGATGTTGAGCATGTACTTGGATTCAAGGAACATTCTATTTACAAATCGCCTAAGGTTTATCCCCCTTATGGTTCATCTGAGCTCGAATGTCATGACCATCTACAAACTAGGACCTAGGGATCGGGAATCAAGCTATATTTACATGGAATGAGTGGCATGAAATCCACTAGTACCATATTTACAGTATGTCCAAATATTCCCTTGAATACTTCATCATTGTGATTATAGGTGAGTGTGGGTGATCCATGGGATAGGACATGCATCCCCCTGTGGTGACATAGATTCCTCAGAGACATTTTTGGTACTGGTCGATGTATGTATTGTTGATAGGGATTACAGAACCTGGGATCAACTAATTATACCTAGCCTGAGAGGCACAACATTCAGCTCAATGCCTTATTCACAGGATTCCTAGTCGATCAGGATTACAGACCCAAGGATCTATTACGTTAAGATTTATGTTATTTTTTATCCTCAATCATGTATATATATGGGAATATATATGTGTGTGTGTGTGTGTGTGTGTGTGCGTGCACACACACACACATATATATACATGATGGTACATTGTCCAGTTGATTGGGAACATTGTTCTAAGGATCGACTATGGTTTTATTTTATTTATAATTTCTAGTTGTGTCTTAGATAGGATGAGAATATTAAATAATCATGAAATTATGATAGTATATTTATATGTTACACACATATAAATATATATATACACACACATATATATATATATATGATCCTACATTTTCCAATTTCTTGATGGAGAGGGATGAGTCCCAGAATTGCATGATCAAGAAGAGTCTCTCAAGTGGATTATTTTGATTGGGCTAGAGTAGCTCAAAAATGTCTTGAAGACTGCATGTGTGTTCTGGATTGAATTTAGTTAGAGATCCCTGTAATTGTATTACAGTTTCCTTTATGTACTCTTTCATATATAGTCAGCCCAATGGGTGACCAGTATTCTTTGTATGAGATGGTTGTTCAAGCTTTTAAACCATTTAATTTATTATAATAGTATTCTTCTATTTCAATGTATTTACTACTTACACAATATTATTATTTACTTCCTTGGATGATGCTTGGTTATTGATGATGTTTTATTAATCTTATATGAGTACGTAGTATCTATACTAACACACCTTGGGTCCTCACTTCTAGTTTGCAGCCTCTGGCATATGGAGAGGTGCGGTAGATGCCTTGTGTTAAATAGGCTTAGAGAATGGCTTTAGTGGCATCCAGGTCCCTATGATACAATGTGAAATTATATATATTACTTTCCAATTAGGTTACTATTTTTCATATGGTTTATTGGAGTATTATGAATGTGTTAGAATCTTTAATGGATATCATATTGGTCCATCGAGAACGCTTGTTCTGATAGGGATTCCAGGATACCAGGTATATGAGATTTCTATTCTTAATATGTGATGTTATAGTTTACTATCATTTTTTCTTTGATAAATGCACATTTTTTGTAGAGTTTATGAATTACTATAGATCTATATCTCTCACCCCATTGAAGATAGTTCATTTATGGATTTATGGATCTTGGCCATTAGCAAGAGGCCAATGATTGATTTTCACTCAAGGATAGAAAATTAAAGAGGCATATCATGCATCATATTTGGAATGTAGGATTCACATGTTATAGTTCTTCTGGTTTTTTATTTTACTAATGATAAAGGATAATTTTTAAAATTTTCAACAACAACCTAAATGGTGTTTTCATATAGAGGTTCTTGGTGGCATTCTACTCAATTCATCCGACTTGTGTATATATTTCCTTCTGATGGTAGGTTCTGTGGATATATAGTGAGACATTTAATGGTGATGTTGATGACTCGGTCTTCATACATTAGAGGTTCAGTGACCCTAGTAGGTTGATAGGGTATATGGCGCCCAGTTTTGGATCCCTTGTGGGGTCTTGTTACATGTGTTTTATTATTTAAAGTGTTAGTAACAACTTATGAATTTTTACCTCAATTACATAGAATGAAATTATATTTAACAAAACAATGATAGTAATATATGACACATATCATTGAGATGATGTTTTTCACAAACTAATGGGCCATTTAGGTCAACCTTGACAGTTGATACCTTTGTTTAGGGTGATCTAGTCGAGTCACTCTGTATGATGGTGATATATACCTAAAATTTGGTTGATAACTAAAACCTCATGGGGTTATTGCCATATATGGATACATGGTGAATTCTAATTCATTAATATTCATATATTTATATCATGGATATTTATGGGGTAGTACCTTATGAGGATGTTTAGAGAGGATTAGGGACTAGGTAAGATAATTCTTTCTACTTTTGACCCTTGTTGGTAGATGATTTCTTTACCTATTTTAGTGAAAGAGTCGACACGCTTGTAAGATGCCTTATTAAAAGATGGATTTAGGGATGTTTCTCCATCAAATGTTACCTTATTGAGTGGTTTGACCTTTAGGATAGGTGGTTAGACCTATTGACCATCATATGAGACTTGATCACTAGGTTTAGGTGGGAGACTTAGAGGCCCTTGCATGTTTCCCATACACTTGAAGTTCAACGTTGGTTTAATCATGGGAAACATGTGGGAGTGGTTAACCCATGTTTTTAAATTCATTTTTAGGTAGTGATCTAGGTTATATTAATTTTATGTGACTGATGTGGGTGATATGCTAAGGTTTTTTGATATATGCATGGTGATGCCTTTGGATTGCCCGAACTGACTCGAGGTGCTTCAGTATCTTGATTGACTTATATGGGAAGGAATGTTTGGGTGCCTAGCTTGGTTGAATAGTGATACATCTATTAGATGTCTAGTTCGAGCGTGGGTAGACACTTGTGGAAGAAAACGATTTCACATGACTGGTGGTCGTCGGACAATATTGGTACAAGTAATGTTCCCAATCTTGAGAAAGAGTTCCAACGGATCTCTTGATGTGATGCGATTTACATTCCATATAGCATGGCTAGATTGGATTTAGTGGAAGAAAAAACATGATAGTGTTAGTTGGGTGATGACTGGGTGGGATGGATTTTTACACCCATTGTCTTGGGAAAAATATAAAAGGTACACATCAGTTGTGCATGGTACCATTTAAATCATAAATCGGTGAGTGGTTGTTTGTGAGCAAAGAAATGATGGTTTCAAAGACATGTTGTGGGCATATTTTTTTAAAGGTGTGATCAAATAAAGAATATCCATCCTTGGTATGGGAAACATCGAGAATAAATTTGGTTTCAGGAGGCAATGGAATCATGCTTACACCTAAACACATATTGTCTGGAGACATAGTGTTAGGAGTTGGTTAATGGAAAGTGAAGCCTATTTGATGGGAGTATAGATCAGTGAGATCAATACATGAATATCTGTGGAATATTAGAATACTACAAGTTATATATTATCATCCCTTGTATCTTGGCATCATCTTGAGTACACTTAGATAGAATCGATTATACACTGAGATTCTTCAATATATTTTTAGGTTTGAAAGATGAACTCTTTGCAAGTTGGGATTGAGGAGTAATATAAGGTAATTCATATGGAGGGGAGTACACTATTGGTTGTTTGATAGTGGTGACCCTCATTTTCTATTGAAATGTAGAATTTTCATGGAAACCATTATTGGGAAGTAGGGAATGGGAAATGTTATGAGGCAGTGATTAGGGTACTACTATGGTGGGGAATATCAGATCTTTTATGGTTAAACGTATTTCTTGTTGGAAGAGTTGTTAACATTGAGATATTGATCATTGGATGGTCAGGATAGTGTAATTTTTTAGATGCATGGAATGAGAGAATGAATGTATTTGACTAACAAGGATTCTCAAGGATAGGGTGTTTACCCTAGGATAAGAGTTTGGTAGAATTCTAATCCCTTTTAATTTTCATGGAATAATTAATAATTAGAAATTTATTAATTAATTATTAATTTATTCACACATTTTTGTTTGGATATATATTGTTAATAGAGGATCAAAATGAGATTCTTTCTCTTCCCTTGAGTCTGGAATATGGAGTTTTACCTAGAAGGGGCATAAACTCTTGTTAGGTGTAGGGGCTTGGCCCAAACCCCTTTTTCATACAATTTTTTCTTTTTTATATTTTATTTCTGTTTATCTCTTTCTCCCCTAGATTCTTACGTACACCCCACATGGGATTGTTTTTTTGTGTCCAATAGATTAAATAAATATGTATAGATAGAAATGGGGATAATGTAGGAGAGGTGTCACTGTAATGCTTGGGAGGAGTCGAATCATCATGTAGGAGTTGCAGATCGTGGAAAGAGGGAAAGCGTAAGTGGATTCCACCCAAAGGCAGTCCTCGTTTATGTTTTTTCAAATGTCCTCACATATTTACCACTTTCATGTTTTATATCCCTTTTATCACTGCTTAGGACCCCTTGAGGGTCAGTCTGTAGATTTTGAGGAGAAAAATGTGGTTTTGGGCCTATTTGAGGTGAATTTCCCAGTTAGGATCCAAGTATCACTGAGAGGGGGAGGGGGTGAATCAGTGATATATTTTTCTTTTTAAGTTTCCCCTTTTTGAAACAACCTTCGCCTCCTGTTAAAGAGTTTCTTCCCTGCTGAACACGCACAACCATAGGAACAGAAGATTTAAAAGGTTCACTACTCAACAAGAGTTGCTACATCCTTGGTATGGTATAGAAACAATCAAGTACCACACAATCCACTAGAAAACAATCCTTTTATGTGGAATACAATTAGTAGGATATACCCTTACACTTGTGCAGCACTTTCAAAACAATCCAATAGTGTGTGTGCTCCCTCTTAGAACAAATAGGGTAATACAATGGATCAGTGCTTCTTAATGATCTTACACAAATCAAATCATTCAATGAAATTCTTCACTTTCCTACCCAGAAGCTGGCAGGAACCCCTGGAGAAAAATAGCTTGTGCACCCACTTTGACTTGTGCGACCTATACCTGCGCGCCTTATACCTGCGCACCTCTTCTTGCACACTGCCTACGTGTGCGTTGCCCTTCAGACGCGTTGCCTGCTTGCAGCCTGCGCGCCAACTAACACCTGCGCGCCTCCAACTTGCGCGTCCCCAACTTGCGCGCCTTCTAACAACCCTCAACTTGCGCGCCCAACTCTCTTCTTGTGCACCCAGAGCTCAAAGATAATTCTCAAGTATTGAGCCTTAAGAAATGAGGAGGCTAGTCATCTATTTATAGGCATTTCGGTGACTTACGCGACCTAGACTTGCATGCCAATACTTTCGCTCCACTCCATCACTTGTGTGTCGCTTCATCACTTGCGCACCCTTCATTTCCTTTTTCATATTTTGATTGGATGACCTTTTGAAATGGGGATTGTGCGCCATTTTTTACTTGCGCACTAATACTTGCACGCCGCCACTTGCGCGCCACCACTTGTGCACCAATACTTGCACGCCACTTTCTTTACATTGCCATATTTCTAAAATAATGCTATTTTGAAATATGACTTGCGCACCTCTACATCACTTGCACACCTCCACTTGCACGCCTTCTTCTTTCCTTTGTTATTTTTTTGGATAGTATGATGTTGAAATGTGTTTTTCCAAAAACACTTCTTTACTCTCTTTATCCTTCATACGGATTGCACCACAAGTTCTCCAAACTTGTGATGATTCTAAAATACAAATCAGCAAAGCATCATCTGATTTACAAGTCCTTTACAAAGTGAATTGATTTAGCTTTTTGACAACAAAAGACAACACTCTGTAATAGAAAACTTTTCTTACTTCCTTATCCATCCAACTTGGTCCTAACAATATCCCCCTTTGGATTTTGTTGTCAACCATGATTCATAAATCACTGAACTTTGTAACCTTAAGAAATGGAGTACTGGTCAACAACTCTAAGCCTACGTGATCTAACTCATTGTAGGAAACAAGAATTATTGACAGCCAAAACCATGCTGTCCAAAAGCAGTGACTATGAAATCTCATGAGCGTACCTCCTCAGCCTTCATCAGATCATCTTTCAAGCTTCTACCTCAGCATTCTTCACTTTGTTTACTTTTCTAGGAAAACAACATTGTTTCCTACAACAACTCTAACAAATAGTTAGAATAGTTCACACACATACATGCTGGATTCACAGCTTACCCACAACTCCCCCTTTATGCATGCTTCTATAAGGATAGATTTATGAAATAATTCTCACCCTTGACAACACTATCCAAAGTTAAGATGAGAGAGGGGACAAAAACACTTACCTTAACCTTGATTAGAAGGAGGTTTGACTCCCATGTTCAACCTCAATTTTGTAAATGGTTCCTTTGGTAACGGTTTTGTGAATATATCAGCAACTTGTTCAAATGTAGGAACATACTCCAGCCTCAATTCATTCTTCTCCACCTGCTCTTTGATGAAGTGGTACTTTATATCAATGTGTTTTGAACGATAATGTTGTACCAGATTTCTTCTAATATTTATTTCACTCTGATTATCACAACCCAAGAGCAATGGTAGCTTTACTTCAACAAGTAGATCTTCCAGCTGAGTCTTCATCCACATTAGTTGTGTTGTAGCTTGAGTTACAGCAACATACTCAGCTTCATCTGTGCTAAGAGTTACTGAATTTTGTTTCTTGGTATGCCAACTAACATAAATTTTCCCCAGAAAGAAAACTCCACCAGATGTGGATCTTCGATCATCAACATTTCCTGCCCAATCAACATCAGAATACCCGAATAGATCAATATTTTCTGATCCATCATACATGATTCCAAAATTTGTTGTGCCTTTGATATATCTGAGAATTCGTTTTCCAGCAATCAAATGTGATTCTTTAGGAGTACTCTGAAATCTTGCACATAAAGTGACAGCATAGACGATGTCGGGTCTTGAGGCAGTCAAATACAAAAAACTTCCAATCAGCTTTCGAAACTCTTTATGATCAACTTCCTTGCCTTCTCCATCTTTAGACAACTTGGTTCCCACTGAAATGGGTGTGGAAACTGGTTTCGAATTTTCCATGCCAAACTTCTTCAGAAGTTCCTTGGCATGCTTTTCTTGAAACAGAAAAATGTGATTTTTCTTCTGTAAAATTTGTAGCCCAATAAAGTACTTCATTTCTCCTAGCATGGACATCTCAAATAACTTCCTTATCTCCTCTACAAATTTTTCACATGATCTTTCATCATTTCTAGAAAATATAATATCATCGACATAAACAATAACATTCAGTGAAACCTCCTAACATTCCTTGATGTAGAGATTGCTGTCAACTCTTCCTTTCTTAAAGTTCATCTTCTTTAATCATGTATCTAATTTAGAATACCATGCTCTCGGAGCCTGTTTTAGCCCATAAAAATCCTTCTTCAACCTGCACACATAACATTCATCCTTTCCAATAACAAATATACAAGGTTGATCAATGTAAGCTTCCTCATCAAGGTCACCATTCAAGAATGCAGATTTTACATCCATTTGAAAGATTTTGTAACCTCGTTGTGCATCAATAGCAAGAAAGATTATGATTGTTTCTAATCTTGCCACCAGATCAAAGGTTTCATCAAAATCAATGCCTTCAATTTGTGAATACCATTTTCAAACCAATATTTCTTTATTTCTTATTATTTTACCTTCTTCATTCAGCTTGTTCCGGAAAACCCACTTTATACCAATAATGTTCTTATTGTCTGGCTTGGGTAAAAGTTCCCAAGTATCATTATTCTCTATCTGATCAAGCTCTTCATTAATTGCATGAACCCATTTTGGATGATCAAATGCTTCATTTATATCATTCGGTTCAACTTTCGAATAATGAGAAGTATGTGATATAACATCTGTTGTTCTTCTTGTTTGAACCCTCTGATGTTTATCTCCAATAATATTTTGAGCGTTCACTTGTTTACTCAACCTAGGATGAGTTGATCGAACTTCATCCTCATCACTCAAGATTTCTTAGTCGGATTCCTCTTCAACGGTAAGATTAACACAGTCTGTAGCATTATCATAATCATTGACAAAAGCTTCTCTATCCTACTCAACTTCCACATCAACATATGATTGCTTTTCTTTCTCAACATTTTCAACATATTTTACATCTGGAGAATCAACAATTATTCTTGTTCCTTTGTTGAGACATCTATATCCTCTTCCTTCTAGAGCATAGCCAAGAAAAAATACATCATCTCCTCTTTACTCAAACTTTCCAAGGTTTCTACCTTTCTTCTTTATAATGCATAGACTCCCAAATACTCTTAAATGTTTCAGACTTGTAGTTTTTCCATAGAACATTTCATATGGAATCATATCTGAGTGTGGCCTATAGAAGCATCGGTTCTGAATATAAACAGCAGTGCTCATGGCTTGCCTCCAATAATAATGAGAAAGACTATGTTCAAGTAACATAGTTCTCCTCATTTCCACTAGACTTCGATTATTTCTTTCAGAAACCCCATTTTGTTGAGGTGTGTATGGTGAACTGAACTCATGATTAATTATATACTTCTAAAGATAACATTAAAACTCTTCATTCTTATACTCACCACCATTATCAGTTCTCAACTTCTTCACTGAATACTCACATTCTTTTTCTGCTTTCCTTCTGAAACTCTTAAACATTTTCAGAGCATCTAACTTATGTCTCATGTACATAACACAAGTAATGTGAGTAAAGTTGTCAATGAAAGTAATGAAGTACTTATCTCCATTTGTTGATTGCTTTCTCATTGGTCCACATATATCAGAATGTATAAGTTCCAAGGGTTGTTTTGAGCGAATTTCAACTCTCTTGTGAAAAGAGATTGTAATCTTACCTTTTTCACAAATAGTGCAGCACCAATCTCTTATTCTTGATAAATCAAGCATATCTCGGACATTTTCTCATGTTGATAACTTGCACATATTTCTTTGACACATATGTCCCAGCCTTTTATGCCATAACTGATTTTCATCCACTACACCCATGTAACAAGAGTTCTGCACTTCACCAACTTGGAACAAATTTCCTCTTGTACGTTGGCCCTTTGTAACTATATTCCCATCATTTTCACTTTTCACAACAAATCTATCTTTTCTAAAGATAACTTTGTTTCCCTCGTCACAGAGTTGTGACACACTAAGCAGGTTATGTTTCATCCCATCAACATATAGTGTTTTCCTGGATTTTATCTTTTCTTTTCCAATGATGGCTGATCCAACACCTTTGATCCTTAGAGATTCATCATTTCCAAATGTCACTGTTCCTTCTTTGAAGTCTTTCACATTATTCAGAAACTTTAAATATCCTATAATATGAGAAGAACACCCACTATCAAGAATCCATGGACGTTCTCCTTTTGTATCTTTCAAAGCAGTTTCGACAACAAGAGCTTTTTGTTCTTCCTTTTCCTTCACTTTCTGTTGTGCTTCCTCCAATTTCCTAACCAGGTCAATGTGTTCTGGCCAGATAACCATGCACTCTTTCTTTTTGGACTTATCAGACCTGTCCCTTTTAGATTTTAAAAACTCTGGCTTTTGAGAATTATTATGAATCTTTTTTTGTTCTGGTAACACACTAAGGCAGCCCTTGGCAAGATGTCCAGGTCGATCACATCTTTCACAAATAGTTTACAGTGGTTGGAACCTATTCTCAACTTTCACATCAGTCTTCTTAGATATCTTCTAAAATTTAATTGGAGGCTTTCTATTTTGAAAGGGTTGACTCCCACTCAATCCTTGTCTTTCAAAACTTGTGGAATATTTGTAATGTTGTTGGTTGAACCAACACATATTTTCCATGTGTCCGAATCCACCACAATACCAATAGTAACCATAGAAAGAATATTTGCCTTTGAAACTTCTATACTGACCAGATTTGTGAACACGCTTCTCAACAACCTTCTTAATAGAACTATGCTGACCATAAATCTTCATGTTTTCATTTGTAACTCCCTTTCTCAGTTCAGATTTAGCATCACCAGAATTATTATAAGTCTTTATTGACTCGTGATTTTTATGCACTTCTGATTTTTCATCATTGCTGACTTTGACCACATACCAGGTCTTTCCATCCTTGTTTTTATCAGAACCAGTTATGTCTTTCATTTCAACCTTTGAAGGTAACTTTTGTGACTCATTTTTTGGTTCATTCTTACTGGAACATTCACCAACTTCTAAGATAGAATTTTTGAAACTGATATTCATTTCTTGATATTTATAAAGATTATGTTGGACAAGTTCCAACTCTTCTTCTTTTGTCTTCATCTTTACTTCAAGATGATCATTCTGATTCTTTGAATTCTCAAGAGAATTTTTTAGATCACCAATCTTCTTTTCCATCTTGATTTTCTCATCGGTAAAACCTTCTTGATTTCTTAATGTGGAATTTTTATTTATCAGCTTGTTGTTTTCCTTATCAAGCCTTCTGATCTTCCTCAAGCATTCTTTCAATTCTTCTTTCAGATGATATTCAAGTTGAGTTTCTTCTTCTTCTAAAATGTTGCTCTCGTACTCTTCATTATTCACATCTGCAATAAAGGTATTCTCTCTAGCTTTATCAGTAAATGATTTCTCAGATTCAGCTTCGTTATCCTCTTCTTCTTCATCTTTAGATAAAAAACTTCTTCGTTTTGATTTGAAGAACTTTTTATCCTTACCCTTTGAAAAATATTTTTCTTTGTCATTTTGATTCTTCCATGACCTTCTTGGCCTTATTTTATCATCATCATTGTCTTCTTTATTTTTTTGAGGATAATTAGCCACAAAGTGACCAACCGCTCCACACTCAAAACATTTCAAGGGAAGTTTCCCCTTGTATTTCCCTGTACCACTTTTAACATTTTTAGAAAACTAGGATAAAATTTCATCAAAATTTTTGCATACCTCATCTTCAGAATCGGATTCACCAGCATCATCTTCAATAAGGGTCTTCTTTGACTTCTCTCTCTTTGTAGCCTTGAATGAAATTTCTCTATCAGATTTTGTTTTTCTCTTCATAGTCTTCTCCCTTCTCATTTCATAAGTAATTAGAGTGCTATGAAAATCATCCAAAGATAATGTTTCAGGGTCTCTATCTTCTAATGAAGACACTTTAGCATCAAACTTGTCAGGCAAAATTCTTAAGATCTTTTCAACAACCGTAGAATCCTCCAACGTTTCACCAAGACATCTGATTGTACTGACAATGTCATTAATTCTGGTAAAGAAGTCCCCAACAGATTTAGATTCTCCCATTTTCAAGTCTTCATACTTCAGCCTCCAGATTTTTAGTTTTGCCTTCTTCACTTTTGTATTTCCTTCATAGATGTTCTTCAACTTATCCCAGATGCCTTTAGCTGTAGAAACACCTTTCACTCTTAAAAATTCACTCTCAGAAAGAGATGACAATAACACATTTTTAGCTCTTCCATCATTCTCAAGGTTCTTCTTATCAATAGGAGTAATAGGAACCTTATTATCAATAGTAGGAAATCCATCTGTTGTAGTTTCAAGAACTTCATATCCAAGAGACATAAGATAATGCATCATTCTGTCCTTCCATATGTGATAGTTCTTTCCATCAAAAATCGGGATCCCCTTACTGTTTATGCAATTTAGATTCTCCATCACAACTTCTCTTCAATCACTTCAGCAAAGAATAGACGAAGGGAACTTCTCCCTCTGATACCAAATGAAGTTCCCAGTTAGGATCCAAGTATCACTGAGAGGGGGAGGGGTGAATTAGTGATATCTTTTTCTTTTTAAGTTTTCCCTTTTTGAAATAACCTTCACCTCCTGTTAAAGAGTTTCTTCTCTACTGAACACGCACAACCACAGGAAAACAAGATTTACAAGGTTCATTACTCAACAAGAGTATCTATGTCCTTGGTATGGTACGGAAACAATCCAGTACCACACAATCCACTAGAAAACAATCCTTTGATGTGGAATACAACGAGTAGGATATACCCTTACACTCGTGCAGCACTTTGAAAACAATCCAATAGTGTGTGTGCTCCCTCTTAGCACAAATAGGGTAATACAATGGATTAGTGCTTCTTAATGAGCTTACACAAATCAAATATTTCAAAGAAATTCTTCACTTTCCTACCCAGAAGCGGGCAGGAACCCCTGGAGCAAAAAAGCTTGTGCACCCACTTTGACTTGCGCGACCTATACCTGCGCGCCTTATACCTGCACGCCTCTTCTTGCGCGCTGCCTACGTGCGCGCTGCCCTTCAGACGTGCTGCCTGCTTGCAGCCTACGCACCAGCTAACACCTGCGCGCCTCCAACTTGTGCGGCCCCAACTTGCGCACCTTCTAACAACCCTCAACTTGTGCGCCCAACTCTCTACTTGCACGCCCAGAGCTCAAAGATAATTCTCAAGTATTGAGACTTAAGAAATGCGGATTTTAGTCTTCTATTTATAGGAATTTCGATGACTTGCGCGACCTAGACTTGCGCGCCAATACTTGCATGCCGCTCCATCACTTGTGCGCCGCTTCATCACTTGCACGCCCTTCATTTCCTTTGTAATATTTTGATTGGATGACCTTTTGAAATAGGGCTTGCGCGCCATTGTTTACTTGCGCGCTGATACTTGCGCACCACCACTTGCGTGCCACCACTTGCACGCCAATACTTGCACTCCAATACTTGCGCGCCACTTTCTTTCCTTTTCCATATTTCTGAAATAATGCTATTTTGAAATATGACTTGCATGCCTCTACAGCACTTGCACGCCGCCACTTGCGCGCCGACACTTGCGCGCCTTCTTCTTTCCTTTGTCGTTTTCTTGGATAGTATGATGTTGAAATGTGTTTTTCCAAAAACACTTCTTTACAAGTCATTTACAAAGTGAATTGATTTAGCTTTTTGACAACAAAAAACAACACTCTGTAACAACAAACTTTTCTTACTTCCTTATCCATCCAACTTGGTCACAACATGAGGGGTTTCCCGTTAGGAAATCCCGATCACATGGTATGTAGTTCAAGATAACGCGTCATGTGTTTTTCACATTTTTAGAAGATGATATTTTTAGAAGTATGTGCCCTATATATAGTATGTATTTAATGTAATGGTACTCATCCATGTAGTTGAGTACCTTTCCAAACAGCCCATGTAGGGGTACTTGGCCATTTAAAGCACACGACCAGACCCTGGGTGGGTTGCATGTTGTGTAGAAGTTTTCATCTAGGAAGAATATATAATGATTCCATTTGAGGTACATGGTAATGTACCCCCTGTAGGGTACACACCGTGTACATGCTATGCATGTCATGTACATGGATTTATACATGCCATATTTAGTTGAAGTACACAACCCTGTGAGGCCTTGAGAGTACACGTCGTGTACTTGGGTATACACATTGTGTACTCCTCCCACGCTACCCTTTTTAGGGTTTTTCCTATTTTATTCCATGAAGTCATAATTAGACACATGAGTAGCCCATTTTGATAATCATTCTACATACATCACGACAGTGAAATGCTTGAGTCGATTTGAGGACTCTTAGGAGGTTTTTACGGTATTTTATTAAATAGATAGGTTCTTCCTCTTGTAATCAAATCCATCAATATCCTGAGAGTGTGACCATTGATCTGACGTGGGACATGAGCCATATCTCTAGAATAGTATTCAAATAATTTTCCTTTTGGTCAAAGAGTTTCTTCTTAACTTTTGACATAGAGGGCCTCGTGTAGGATGTCTTTACCTTACTGTGGTTTCTGAGGGTCCCCTATGGGATGCCTTCACTTGCATACTGACCAAGGGGATCCCTTGTAGGATCCATCTACCTATTTAATCTTTCTAATAATCCTATGTAGAAATAATCTACCTATGTATACCATTACGAGGATCCAACATAGAATGCCTCCACTTATGTTTAGACATAGATGAATTAGTGTAGGATGCCTTTATTTAATACTCCTTCTGGGGATCCCATGTAAGATGCCTATGGTAGCTTACTATTTCCAAGGTTTCCTAGAGGGATTCCTTCCCTTATGTATGGAATTCGAGGATCCCAAGTAGGATGCCTCTCCAGTGTTTTGACATGAGGGACCCAGTGGGTGCCCCAATCATTGATCAACCCCAACCAAGTTCGTTTTGGGTGTGGGTAGAGATGGTAGCGGGTGTCTACATAGAACTCGTACTAAACATGTAATCCATATGGGTTGTTCCAGTAGTAATGGGTTTAGGTGCCCATATACCCTCACTATTTTATTTATGCATTCACTTGATTATTGTTGATGCAGATATGATTGATATATGTGCTTCATGGTATTTGGCTGATGAGCCTAATGTCATGAGACTTTCTTTATGGCGATGCCCATATGTATTTCCTAGGATCCAGATTTTGGGCCATTATATTTTTTTATTTTTTATTGGGATTCCCGTACATATTTCTTGGGATCTGGATTCTGATCCTTTTTATTTGATTGCTATCTTATTGGGATTCCCATACATACTTCATGGGATCTAGCTGTTAAGCCTATTTTTTATTTGGGGATTCTTGGATGTACTTCCTGGGATCCGGCTTATGAGATTCATTAAAGGATGATTACGCTCTACCGAGTGATGAGGATGGTTATTCTCCCCCCAATCGATTATATGATTGGGTTATGGACATAGTGATCCACATTTTTGATTCACACGAGTATGATTACGCTCTCCCGAAAGATGAGGGTGATTATGCTCTCCCTGACCGATTACTTGACCACATCTTTTTTACAGGGCACTCCCCATCATTGATGCACTCGAGGATGATTATGATATCTTTAGTGATGACAAAGATGATCCCTAGTGTCAGGTAGATGCAACATTACATTAATGGACAATCCATAATTGACTAGGAGTGGGCTTTTGAGCTGTTTATTTGAATGGATATCGATCATAAACTTGGATCTAGATATAATTCCTTTTAAAAATATAATATGGTACATCCCCCATAGGGTTCATTCAAAAGCTAATGTCATGACTGCCTACAGACTTGGACCTAGGGCTCATACATTAGCTGAATTTACATGGCATGAGTAGTATGACATCCAGATCAGTAGAATATTTACCAGATGTCTAGATATTACCTTGAATCCTTCATCATAGTAGTTGGAGGTGAGTGAGGGTGATCCCAGGGCTTGGTTATGTATCCCCCTACGGTGGCATAGCTTGCTCAAAGACATTTCTAACACTATTCCAAATTGGTATTTTTGATCGGGATTACGACCCTAGGGATCAACTAATTATATATAACTTGAGTGGCCCGACATCCAAATCAATGCCTTGTTCATGGGATGCCCGGTTGTTTGAGATTACAGACCCAAGGATCGATTGCGTTATGATTTATGTTATTTTTCTCATTAGTCATACACACACACACAAACACACAAACAAAGATATATATATATATATATATATATATATATATATATATTTGTACACATGATGGAACATTGTCCAGTTGATCTAGATCATATATCCAAGGACCAGTTGTGGTTTTATTTTATCAATCATTTATAGTTTTGTCTCGGGTTGGTTGAGCATATTTCATGAGCATGCAGTTATGACATTAGATTTATAGGTTCATTGTTGTGGTGACCTATTAAGATTATTCGTCACCCCTGTACGTGCACCTTGGTGTGCATGGAAACCTTATATATGCTTTTCAGGATGAGCACAAATTGCATGATGGATAGGGTTGAGGCGCAGTGTTGCATGATTGTGCAGAGTCACTCTTTTGCATTCTTTTGATTGGGCTGGAGCAACTCGGCGGTGTCTTGGAGACTGGGTATGTGGTGTGGATCATTGTTAGTAAGATAAAATTGTATTTTTTTCAGTTTCCTTTACGCACTCTTGCATGCATGGTCGACCCATTGGGTGACTAGTGTTGTATGCATGACATGGTTGTTTAGGATTTTCTAGAATTTCATTTTTTATTATAACATGCTTATATTTTCAGTATATTTACTGCATTCGCGCTTTGATGATTTACTACCCTGGATGATGCTTGGTTGTTTCTCTCGTTGGTTTACTCTGATATAAGGGTATAGTCTCTCCACGAACACACATAAGACTCTCACTGCTAGTCGGCGGCCTATGGTGTATGGGGAGGGCGCTTGAGGCCTTGTTGGTAACTAATTCAGAGCACCCATTAGTGGCATCTAGGTTCGGGCGTTACGAATTTGTTCAACGAGACTAATACATTTGACCACTCATAATTACTCAAGGGTGATTTTTCATGTGCTCGAAATTCAATGCTTGTTTCCATGTCGGAGGATTTATTGACACTCATTTGAATTCAGATAAAGTGTGATAATGGAATGATTGATCACCATGGGACATTTTCAATGTAAAATATTATTTTAATCAAAAATAAAAAAATGGTTAATTCACCTTTATAAAAATACGGGAATGAAAAACAGCCTTCACGGTTTGGTCTAGAAATGGGTGTTCACCCTATGATAGTATTTACATAATTTTTTGGAATGATGTGTTAGTGTGAAGGGATGGAAAAGTATATAATAATTAAAATATATTATAATTGATTCATTTATTAAACGTATCCACCGATCCCTTATAAACTCATTTCTAATGGGGGGCTAGGGTTTGGGAGGAGGCAAAGGGGCCATCATAGATCAGACAGTTTAGTCATAGATCGATAGTTCATCACAAAATGAGTATGATTCATTGATATCGGTCTCATTCATTTCAATAATAACTTCTCTCTAAAAATATTATTGTTTAATGGTATTATATTCCCATAAAAGTTATGTATATTACTCCACATGATTAGATAAATTGAGCACCATTGTATTCATAAAAATCCAATGTGCTGATTTTGAGTTAATTTAAGGAGAGGTTCTAGGGGAAAATTTGGGAATTTATTGATAACATTTTCATTTGATTGATTAAAATAAATTAAAATATTTTTTTTGGAAAGGCTTCAATGAGATTGATCTAACCCCATTGGAATCACTCTAATCGGTGTTATAATTTTAGAGAAAAGCTAGAGAGAAGGTTTTAGAATTCATCCTTTATCTCTATAATTGGAGGAACCTAGAGGCTAGATTTTGAGAAATTATTGATCGATATTGGATCTAGGGTTGGGAAAATATAAAGGTATAAAATTTGTTGAGGATTTTAAGGTGGTAAAAGTCGGTCATCTACCATACATGACAGTCCCTGGCGTGAAGATCGGTGAGGTGATGGAGGGAGGCCGAGAGCTGTCCGATCAGAGACGAGACCGCATCTTACTCACCTCCGATGCTCTCGGTCATTCAATCATCATTTTTTATAGCTATATAAGTGTCATTGTCAGCATAATGTGTGGCAAATACGGCACAACCCCGACCAGTAATGTAACCCAAAAGGCCGACATAGAGGGGATGCGTGCATGGATGGCCGTCTGATCTGCGAGATTCATTAATCAAATGAATAATAATAATATGAATTTATTAAAAAATTGAGTAAGTGAAGGATGCACACAATGTACTGGGAATTTTGTTTCAAAATAAATACAATCATTGAAATGGGGATTCCTAGACCAGGATGCCTAGTTTTCTTGAGTTGGTCATGAAATAACATTATTATGACTTGATAATTATAATTATAGTGAGATTTTTTCAAACACAAAAAAGAACCTAATTAATCAATTGTTAGAGTGGGTCTATCGTGGGAGGTTGTAATTTTTCCTGACATCTCTATGGTTGCAATAATATTTTATGACATAGGGAAGAGAATCATTTTAATTTTATAATGATTCCCCTTTAAATATGTCAACCGCACTTAAGGAACTAAATTTCATTAAATTTCTGAAGTAGTTAGACGGGGGAGATAGTGATGAAAATGTTAAACTACAAGTAAGAGATTCATGATATGATTAAAATATATATTAGGTTTTTAGGGGTACAATTACATTAAACACACGTACATACACACTGACCAAAAAAGAAAGTCATAACCCCCTAAAGTATAACCCACCCATCAAATTGTATTTATTCAGTACGTGACCTAAGGATCCATTGGGCATGAAGCTCATTAAATGAACCAAAGATAATGTTTAGTGTAATTCAATATCATAAATGAGAATGTTCTGGGACCATCGTCGCTCAAGGATAAAAATTGTGGTATATTGAGTTCGTTATCAATTCACATTGATTTCAAAATTTATTTGATTGATGAAGGTGTTGGGGAAATGCATTGGCAGATTGAGATGGTTGCATAATGTTTCTAGAGAAATGAAAGAAGTCTTGCTCAAAATTAGAGGTCGCTCAAACATAGTGATTTAAAACATGGAAACATTGAAGGAAAAATTATCACACAAGTGAAAAAGTTGCGAAAACTACATGAGTTGAGAGATATTTTGTGAAATTGAAGATGGCCTCAACGAAAAATGGTAATTTCATGAAGTTTATGAATTTTTAAGGAAAATTTGCACGTATATACGAAAGATTTTGCAAAAGAGCTCTTCTAAAGTTCGAATTTTCCCACATTTGGATAATGAAAAGGTTTAACGGAAGTTATAGATCTTTGTGAAAGTTAGAGTTGCATGATGAAAACAAAGGTGCATAGAATACATATGAGAGTTTCACAATGATAGTGACTTGCACACAAAAGGAGACATAAAATAGTTGAAGTTCTGTAAAACAAGAAAGATGCAAAAAATAAACATGGGAGTTGTGTGAAGACAACGAGTTTCACACTAAAAGAGACACCAAATAGTTGAAGTTCATCGAACTAATAAATTTCCACCAACCATATAAATGTATAAAGTATATTCAAGACATCAATGAGGTGCACAAAAAAGGCAACATTAAATCATTGATGTTCAACAAACTCCTAAAGTTGCACACAATGTATTTGTGTGAAGGTTCAATAGTGTCTATATATAGGTGGTCACCCCCTTCATTTGATGATAACATGACTTAAAAAATATTTGACGACACTACTTCACATAAGAGTTCTGTGAATTTATTTCTTATTCAAAGCTGTAATGGTTTTATAAGTTTCATGAAGTATGTAACTGGATTCTATGCAGACCAAGGAAGATTCCCGTAACATTCAAGTTGCACGAAAGATAACAGTTTCATAAAAGTGGGATTTACATGAACAAAATGTATTAAAAATTCAATTTCAAGTGAACGGTGTATTCAAGTAGCAACAAATTAGTACCCTGATACAAGCAGTGTATAATGTTAATTAGGGAAAAAGCCTTACGTTGGAAATCATTTAAAGAGACCTGCAAGTTTATAAATCATGGATGTTCTATCACCAAAGTAGTGAATGAGAGTGAAAAAGAGGTAGTGTGCCTTGGTTGAGGAGTGACCAGACCCTAATCCTTGTAAAGGAAGTGCACCTAGTAGGGACTGACTGCAATTGAAACATTGTATCCACCATGCTAGTGAATCTTAGTATATTTTGATACAATTGACACATTATCAACATATTCTTCTTGCTCTATCCCTTAGTGGTAAACCAAGTAAAAAAGATGTGTTTTGTTTCAATTTCTATATATGGGTGTTGGGTGATTGTGTGTTTCCTTCAGACTCAATTAACAAGTTCCGACCAACATTGGGAAAATATTCAGTTAAATCTAAAAAACAGTTGACACCCAGATTCACATATCCACTCTCTTGGTATATTAGGGTCTAACAAGTGGCATTAGAGGCATGTTGTAGGTGTTAAATATGATTTCATGCTAGGTTGTTATGAAGTGTTCAATGAACGTTAGGGGATTTCCTCCTTTTGAGGGAAGCAACATCCAAATTTTGAAGAACATGATGATATATCATCTACGATCACTTGGGATGTAAGTTATATTTTCCAAAATTCAAGGGGTTTAGGTAAGTAATGCAATGAGACCATCTATGACTGATGCAAACAATAAAAATTTGATGCATTTTCCAAAACTCAAAAATCTCTTACTACAACACTATTATAGAAAATCTATTTAAAGGTGATGAGTTTCACCACAGCAAAGGATGTGTGGGAGAAACGAAAATATATATATGAAGGAAATAACAAATTGGAGGAGTTAAAACTCCATGTTCTACACAATAAGATTGATGATATTAAAATACACCCTGATGAAAATAAAAATAGATTCATTAATTGAATTACTGAAGTTGTGGGTGTGATTAGAACTCTTGGTGAAGAAATTATAGATAATGACATGGTAAAGAAAATATTGGGAAGGTTTCTACTTCTATAAAATCCAAAAAAAATATCTCATAAGGAAAAAGAGTTGTCTTTTTTTTCTTGAGGATCTTTTTAGCAGTATGCTGGCCTATGAAATGATAGTTAAACTAGAAGAGAATCCAATTCAAGTTAGGAGATGGATTCCAAATCCATGAAAAAACATGACATTGTTAAAGGTATTGATAATATAGTATATGTGGATGATGAGTTACTCTATCTTGTTACTAGAAAATTCAATATTGGAAAAGGGATAATTGAAGGAGAGATTACTTCGACATGTTTTCGATTTTGTAAAATAGGTTACAATGCTACAAGGTGATCAAGAAAATTTGAAGATAAAGAAAGTGAAGCCTATAAGTGTCTAGGTATGATAACTGTATCACTGGGGGGTGCGAATCAATGATATCGTTTTATTTTATGCTTCCTTTCTTCGAAAACAACATTTACTTCCTTTTAAGTATTTTTTCCCCATTGATAACAAATCAAATACACATCCACAAGAACCCAAGTATTTACAAGGTTCACTATTCAATAATAATAACTTTTTCTTTGGTTTGGTTTGGAAATAATCTAATAGCACATAATCCACTATAAAAAAAAATCCTTTTGTGTGTAATAAAACGAGTAGGATATACCCTTTCACTCATTTAGCACTTTGAAAACAATCCAATAGTTTGTGTGCTTTCTCTATGATAACATATGAAATACAAAGTTTGCGTAAAAAACATTTTACATGTGCTTCATTATCAACTTCCACAAATGTATTATTTGACAAAAAATATTGAATTTCTTACCCAGAAGATGGCAAGAACTTCAAGGAATTTTGATATAAAACTCCAATGTGATTTGCAGTCCAATTCTCTCAATATGATTCTCCTATTCTGATTAACTATTCCAATTATTCAAATCTGATGGTCTAATATATCTATGCAAGAATATGATTGGGTCAATTCAGAATTACTACTTTTTTTGTCTGGAAATCAGAATACGCAAATCCCGATATGATTATCCACCCTAATACTATGATCAGTCGAATACGATGACAAGTAAAATATGATAAAAAACTGAATACGATGATCACTAGATATGATGATCAGTTGAATATGTTGAAATCTTTCTTATTATGCTTTCACTTACCTCCTATGAAAATTCTTCAACAAAGCTCAATATTAAAAAATTATTCTTCTCTCTCTAAAATTCATCAGCGCTCCATCTACTCTCCTCTTCACCGTGAACAATACATCAATCAGAAAGTATGATGTACTTTTTTACTTTTATAAGTGAGCCAATGATGGTTTTTGGAAGGAATATTAAATTTTTTCCTGCTCAACCAAATTCCCCAAATATTCATGATTCCTTGAATTTTGGGTGCATCTCGACATCGTCCACACTTCTCAATTCTTCTCATTTCTTCTCGATCCTTCTCAAATCTTTTAGCAGTCTTCAGATTTCTTTCAAAATTTCTTTACAAACCCTAGTTAGAATCTGATTTCCTTAGTCTAATTTCCTCATTACGATGCTCTATAGCAGTTATATATTTAACAAAATAGATGTCTTTTATCTTATTTTCAAACTCCATTTTGATTTGTTTTCTTCATTATGCAGCTCTGTACCAACATTTGAAAACAAAACATCTTCTTCGAATTTCAATTTTCCCCTCAACAACACATCCAACTATTTCTGTTAAATCTTATCTTGATCCAATTGACATAAGTGATTCAATCACATGTACTTATTCTTCTCTCTATAAAGATGAATTTAAATCAATGCTCATACGATGCCTCTTGACCCAATTGAAAAAAACATTTCTAAACAAATCAGAGTTCATATTTCTCTCTTGAATATGATACCACTAACTTCTCTGGAACAAACAATTTTTCCTCTGGTGTATACGATGAAATACTGAATTTGATGGACTGGTCTCAATAGATTTGACTTCAGAAACATCCTACAATCACAAACTGGTGCTGGTATCATGACTTAATTCATTACATTGAATATATTGAAGACCCGCTTTAGAATTGTTTGACTTATAATGGGAAGTATGTTAACTTCCTATATTTCCAACATCTTTTTACACTTCCAGAAAAATATTTATTTACTTCTCATCCTAAATACGATTTTCCAATAAACAACTAAACTAAATATGATATACATGATTATGATCAACATGATTACGATCAGGTTGAATACGATTTCCAAGATATTTTATCATTCCATATAGACATGATAAATCTAAATATGATTGACAACATATCTTTCAATCCTCCTTTATTTCATCAATATTTCATCAATATTTCATCAAAAATATTCCAAATAATTTTGATTTAGGAGAACTCCAAGATCATAAAATCATCATCACATTTATATCATAGCCATACAGACTCTGATTCTCCCTTATTAATTTTGAATTCTGTGTGAATCTGATTAATCCTTTTATTACAGCCCTCTCATTCTAAATATGGTGGACCTTTTCAAGTGCTATGATTGTTATTTCTTGAATAAATTGTGATTCAAAATTCATTTCTCCTTCTTCAGCAAAAATGTCCAATAACAAACTTATTCCTCATCATGAAGGTGAATTCGATTTACAGTAGATTCTAACTTTTTTATTAATATCCCAATCTGATGGACCGTAGCGACTCATCGAGAAGTTCTGTGTATGATAACAAAAATCCTTTAATCTGTATTTCAATCCACCATCTTCTCAATATAATTTACTTCTTCAATATAATAATCAACATACTGATCTATTAAAAATTAATACAACCAAAACACAACTTGGGCCTAACAAACTTCCCCTTTTTGTTTGTTGTCAATACTTACTTCAACCACATCAAAACAATAAGTGGTATTGTTTTCCTTTCACACCTTTTCTTATCTATATTCTTTTTTTCTCACCCTTTATCTAATATCCCCCCTTGTTTATAGTTAAATTAAAACTGGTCATCATGAGAAGTTCCTCCCTTACTGAAAAATAATCTCATTTCTAGGGGTTGTAACTTTTCATCTAAAAAACATGAAACTCATCTTTAGGAAAACATAAGTATCACAAGAGTTTCTTAAAAAATATCCTTTAACCAAACAACACTATTTCTATGTGGGTGAACAAAGTGTATAAAACAAGAGTGTATAATCATGTTTATCAATGTTGTCCATAACACAACTTTTATGTAATACCTTAACATGTTTCCTTCAACATTATCATTTCTGGGGAAATATTGAAAATAATTTATTTAAGATAAATGTAACCTGCACCCATCGCAACAAACGTATCATAATGTTTAGGTGTAGAAAAACATAACTATTCAAAACCTCATATTTTTCATAACCTCATTACTTTCTTTTGAAATAATGGTAAGGGACTCACGAATTCCATATTACTTATTTCCACTCCTTCAATTACCTGCAAGTTAGTACAAAAATACAAAGATTTTGGGAATATAGAAGAACCTCAGTAGTTTCTTAGAAACAAAAATAGGACTGAGTGTCCTCTCTTAGTCTTGATTTTTTCTTCTTTTTCATAGATTTTTATTGGATGATCTTTCTTCCTTATATTCATCCTTCTCTTATTTCATAAAAACATTTATATAATTTGTAGAATCTTCTGATGAGGATATAAATTTTTCTTCATCATTAGAAGTCTCATTCTTCCAATCTTCTTTTATTGATTTTTTCGATTCTATTAACTTCTTATCCAAGTCAACATGTTTTGGACAGATGACTAAGAATTCATTATTTTGGACTCAACAAATCAATTTTTCTTAACTTACAAAACATCAATATTCTGAAAATTGTTCATAAAATTTTTTGTGAATGTATCAAAACAAGGTGTTTAGGTTGTTCACAAATTTCAAAAATAGTTTCCAAGAGTTGGAACCTATTTTAATTATTTACTCCTTCCTTCATAGGTTTCATTAAAACAACCTTATCTGGAATCTTTCTTTGAGGAGACTGACTTGCCCTCAAAATATTCCTTCCATAACATGTGGAATAATAATAATGTTGTTGGTTGAACCAAAACATATTTTTTGTATTTCTTAATCTACCACAATACCAGAAGTATCCATAGATTGAATATTTTCTTTTGAAACTTTCATACTGACCGGAGTTTTGAAAACATTTCTCAGTAACATTCTTATCTTTCTTATCTGAACCATCATCCTTACTATTATCAATATAAATATTCTTTCCCAGGTTGGTTTCCTTTTCATCCATATATGTACCAGATGTAATTGAAATATTTTCACATTACTAATGTTTAGAAACATTTTCAGACATAGGGTATTTTGTAAACTCTATATTCTCAACTTTATTGGTCTTGAACACATACATAACTTTCCCAGCATTCTTCTTTTCAGAAACAATTCCATATTTCGTCTCAACCATTGAAAGTAACTTTTGTTGATCTTTCTTAGGTTTTCCCTTTCAATAACTCTCAACAACATCAAAAATAGTGTTTTTAAACTTGTATTTATATGTTCATCTTTTGAAACCTTTTTATTGGATAAGATCCAACTCTTTTTCTTTTTCCTTCACCTTCACCTCCAGATGTTCATTACGATTATTTTCTTCTTCAAGAGTTTTCTTCAAATCGCCAATCTCTACCAACATCTTTTTCTTCTCTTTTGAAAAGCATTCTTGAATTGTTTAGGAACATTCATCTTCCAACTTCTTGTTTTGATTCTTAAGTATTCTAATATTTATCAAACATTACTTCAACTCTTCATTCAAATTCATTTCATGTTGAGTTTCTTATTCATCAAAATCACTACATCCAAATTCTTCTTCATTTACTATTGTAATAAAAGTTTTCTCACCAATATACACAATATACTTTTCAGATTCAACATAACATTATTCTTCTTCAAAACAACTTTTTTCACTATTATAAACACTTTCCTCCTTAACTATTGAAATAATCATGTTATCTTCAACATTATTTCTAAGCTCCTGACTATCATCATCTTTATACAAAAATATTCTCCTTTTGGATTTGGAGAACTTCTTAAAATCCATCATGGAATAAGATTGTTCTTTATCTGTTAGGTCCACAAGGCTGAATACCCTGAGAGGGGGGGTGAATCAGGGTATGACTAATTTTAAAATTAATGCCCGTTCTGATCTTGTTTCTCTATTAAGAAAAATACTCTTCTCTCTCTTTCCTGTTGCACAATGTAAACAGAAAGTAAAGCATGCATAGGACATAATGATTTGTACTTGGTTCACCCTCACTAGGCTATGTCCAAGGAGCATACGCCGACAAGTTGCCGGTCGTACCAAATTCTACTAAACTTCACTAGATGTGGATACAAGGTTCGGGTACAGTCACTCTGTCCCAGGTTCACTTCCTTTACAAGATTTAGGGTCAGCTCACTGCTTTCCCAAGGGCCACTCCCTGTTTCTCTCTCTCTGGATCACTGCCGGTGGAGAGGATCACCTTCTTCCTCTTCTTTCGCCCACTGCTCTGGAAAGGATCCACTCACAGTTTATAGATCTGTAGGTCTCTTCATTTGCATGAAGTAATGCATCTTCCTCTGTATGTAGATGCTCTGTTGAAGTAAAACTTTCACTCGTAGATGAATATCTCTTTGCACCGAAGGTATCAGGAAAACTTCCAGCTTCCACGCAGCCCGAAAATCACTGCTGGAAATAAAACTTACTTGGCGCGCAAGTCAATCTCGGCGCGCAAGTATCGGCGCACAATTCACAACTGGCATGCAAGTCTTCCTCAACTACTTGCGCAGCTCAAGCTTCTAAAACTCCAAACTTGCACGACTCACTTCCTTCCTCGCCTAAACCACCTCAGGCGCACAACTAACACTTGGCGCGCAACTTCCAATACTGGCGTGCAATTCCCACTTGCGCAACACACCACCACCTGCGCGACGAGAGCTCTGAATCTTCAAAGTGTTGAACTCCAGTGAAGAATGAAGAGGGGTGGTCCGGTATTTATAGGCAATTTGACCACCCTGCGCGACTGCACGCAAGTCTCCCTTCGGCGTGCAAGTCTCGGTGCGCAGGTCTCTTCTCCTGCAAGTCACTTGCGTGACCTAATTCCAAACTTGCGCGAACCTCTTTACTTTTCCATATTTTGATCTTTTGATCTTGAAAAACCATAGGCGTGCAAGTTCTCAAGCTTCCAAGGCATCGGCGCGCAATTCTCTTCACGACGCGCAAGTCATCTGCGCGACACCACCAATACTTGTGCGACACTTATCCCTTTTCCATATTTTGATGATCTGATCTTGAAAAACATATGGCATGCAATTTTCCAAGCCTTCATGTACACGACACACAAGTCCCTTTTCCAAAAACCACTTTTCTTCATTTGATGATTTTCAGACCCAAAAATTTGGCAAACACTGGAAAACGACGCCACCTTGTATCTGTTCTTTTGTACCGCCTCCAGATCATCCATTCATTTTGTCAATGTTCTTGAATCAAACATGGATCGTTGAACTCAACTCTTGAACTCGACATTCCATCACGAAATCCTCTTTGTCAACAAATTTGTATGTCATTGTTTTGATTTGTCAACAATCACCACTCAGATGTCCACTTTGTCAACAAACACAATCACCTCAAAAATGATTCAATGATACCTTGAGGGATTTTTTACCAACAATCTCCCCCTTTGGGTTTATTGACAACTCTTCCATAAAAAGATACGTCGTTGATTCTTCAGTCACCATTCGCCTCATTGCGATTCTGATAGCAATCAAAGATTTAATCAACACATACTCTAAGCCCACATGAGCAATGCTCGATGTGAGAAATAAGAGTAAATGAAAAGTTCATTAATGAATCACTTCAACTCAGACACCCTATATTGACACCAAACTGATTCCAATTTTTACCAAACTGATACCAATTGTTGGAAATCTTCTTACCGCATTCCAACATCTCTCTTTTGCTTTTATCACGATCTTCAGCTATCGTGATATCTATTCTTTGATCGATCACTTCTAGCATAGTCAGATTTTATACGTTCCCCCCTTCTACTCACAGCTTCAACACCTCTTTAGCCCTATTTCCTATGTTTTCCAAGCTAAGCTCTGGCTAATCACGTTCAACTAGCTTCAAATCCCCCTATCTGGATACTCCACCTGTCAGCTTCTACCCTTATCTGCCAATATTTCTTAAATAGCCACACTGTCTCCCCCTTGAATAATCACTATTTTCCCCCCCTTTGTCAACGAACCCAAAGGACACTCCTTTGCAGTCTATAATAAAGTAGATAACACATTATCACATTAGGGAAAAACACATCATACCTCAGGGAGAGGGGGTTTCACATCCACACGCTTTTAAGTGCGGGGAATCGACTGAACTCCCAGGGCCAGTCGATGCCTTTCGAAAACTTCCTTGGGTAAGGACTTTGTCAGAATATCTACAACATGTAACTCTGTAGGCACATACTCAAACATCACAAGCCCTTGCTCCACTTTCTCCTTAATAAAATGATATTTGATCTCAATGTGCTTTGTCCTTGAGTGATGAACTGGATTTTTGCTAAGATTGATAGCTCTTGAGTTATCACACTGGATTCCGATCGGAGACTTCACTTCAACTCCCATATCGTCAAGCTGCTGCTTCATCCATAATAACTGTGTGCATGCTTGAGTGGCCGCAATATACTCAGCTTCTGCGGTGCTTAATGAAATGCAATCCTACTTCTTTCTTAACCAAGCAATACATAGTCCGCCAAGATAGAATGCACCTCCAGATGTTGATTTCCTGTCATCCGCTGAACCGGCCCAGTCTGCATTAGTATATCCCAATAACTCTGTCTGAGATTTGTCGTTATATGTCAATCCGAAGTCCACCGTCCCCTTGATATACTGAAGTATTCTTTTCACTGCGATCATGTGGCTTTCCTTGGGATTACTCTGACGTCTCGCTGCTTGGCATGTGGCGAAAACAATATCAGGCCTTGTTGCGGTTAAGTACAATAGACTCCCAATAATTTTCCTGTATTCTGTGATATTAACTGCCTCTCCATCCTCATCTTTTGATAATTTCATCCGGGTAGCAACCAAAGTCTTCATCTCCTTGGAATTATCCATTCCAAACCTTCTCAAAACCTCCTTGGCGTATTTGGATTGAGAAATGAAAGTTCCACTACTTCCTTGTGTCACCTGTAAGCCAAGGAAAAATGTTAGCTCTCCAATCATTGACATTTCAAACTCATTTTTCATGAATTCAGAAAACTGTCTGCACTGAGCTTCATCGGATCAACCAAAAATTATGTCATCGACATACACCATCACCATCATCCTTTGATTACTGTCATTGCTAAAATAGAGATTGTAATCAACTCCTCCACGATGGAAACCAAGCTTCTTCAAGTACTGATCGAGCCTTGAGTACCATGCTCTTGGTGCTTGTTTCAGCCCATACAATGCCTTCTTCAGCCTGAAAACTTTGTTCTCATCCTCATGAATGATAAAACCATATGGCTAATCAATATACACCTCTTTTTCTAGAACCCCATTCAAGAATGCAGATTTGACATCCATCTGGAACACTTTGAACTTTCTTTGCACTACTATGGCAAAAAATAATCTGATTGTCTCCAACCTTGCAACCGGTGCAAATGTCTCATCTACATCTATTCCCTATATCTGGGAGTATCCCTTGCACACTATCCGTGCTTTATTTCAAATCATAGTTTCATATTCATTCATCTTGTTTCCATAGACCCATTTAGTCCCGATGACATTCTTGTCTGCTGGCCTCGAAACAATCTCCCATGTCTGGTTCTTCTCGATTTGATCAAGTTCTTCATTCATAGCCTAAATCCATTTTTAATCTTTAGCTGCATCGGAAAAACATTTCGGCTCCACCTAAGATAAAAACGATGTTTGCTGTAATGACTTCATTCTTCGAGTCTGAACTGGAGCTGTCTGATCACCAATGATATCCTGCCTATCAATTTCAGCTCGACTCTTTGGCTTCCTTGCAGACACAGACTTGACACTTTCTTGTTCATCATCAGAATCTTCTTCTGAGTCAGCCTCTGCCACTTCTACCCCCCTGTGTCGCTTACCTCATCATCACTTTCATCCAAAAACTGTTCACTAGGTCATTGAGCATTCTGTTCATTTTCGACTATAGTGATATCATTGCTCTCAAAAATTTTTCCCAGCCTTTTGTTGAAGCATTTATATGTTTTACTTTTCCCTGAGTAGCCAAGGAATATCCCCTAATCTCCTCGTGCCTCAAACTTCCTGTGATTTTCTTTGTTGAGAATGAAACACTTACTTCCAAAGATTTGAAAGTATTTCAACGTTGGCTTCTTTCCGTACCATAGTTCATACAGAGTCTTCCCTTGCTTCGAACACAACAAAGACCTATTCGAAACATAGACCGATGTCAAAACAGCTTCCGTCCAAAATTTCTCTGGTAGGTCTTTATCAATAAGCATCGTTCTGGCCATGTTGTTGATGATCTGATTTCTCCTTTCCACCACTCCATTCTATTGGGGAGTTCTTACTGATGAAACTTGATGCCTTATTCTGTGTTTCTCGAGATAGTCTTCGACTTGAATGTTTGTGAATTCCGTACCGTTATCAGTATGAAACTTCAGAATTTTCTGTCCAAACATCCTTTCTGATTCCCTCCTATATTGCTTGACACAACTGAACACCTCTGTCTTATGGGTAATGACAAATACCCAAGCCATTCTGCTATAATCATCAATGAAAAGAATATAGTACCTTTTCCCATTTATGGCTCATGGTGAGATAGTTCCACATACACCAGCATGCACCAATTCAAGCACTCTGGTTGATTTCTGTTCCTTTGTCCTATATGTATTTCTGATGATCTTCCCTTGTTGACAAGCATCACATGTATGAGTACGATCATGTGATAGTTTGAGAAGGTCTCTAGTAGCATCAAATTTTACCAGATCTTCCATGGATGGTTGACATAGGTGACTAAGTCGCTTATGCCACTGCTAGTTTTCTTCCTCTCTAGATAAAAGGCACAAATCTTCTTCCCCATTTACAAGGTAAAAATTTCCCTTTTTCCTTTTTCCTTGTAGAACAACTGCTTCATCTTTTTCTTTCACAACACACATCTTCTTGGTAAATCGAATAAAGTGCCCAGAGTCACATAATTGACTGACACTGAGTAAGTTATGACTAATCCCCTCTACTACCAAGACATCAGCACGTCTTATTTCTTTTCCCCCAAATTTGGCCTTTCCGGAACCAACAATCTTCAGCCCTTCATCATTCCCAAACTTGAAAAATCCTTCTTTGTCATATTTTATGTCTGTAATTAGATCCTTGTCTCCTGTCATATGGGATGTGCAACCATTGTCAAGGATATATATTTTTGAACGATATGAAGCTTTAAGGGCAATTTCCGCAACTACTGCCTTTTCTTCTTTCTTCTTTTTGGTCCAAACTTTTTCCTTCCCACTCGGCATAGATTGAGACTTATGTTCTTTCTCAGAGTATGATGGACCAGCTTCATCTTGCAAAGCCTCAAATCTATTCTGCATTTTTAACTCACCTGTGGGTTTATTGATCTACTGCTTGCGAATGTTTTGATTTTTCTTTGGCTCATTTCTCTGTATGGTCGAAATACAGTACCTAGCCATGTGTCCAAATCCTCCACACCAAAAACAGTGTCCTTTGAAATATGTTCTGGAAAACTATTCTCTGTTTGGATGGAACCTCTTTTCTTGTTCCCTTCTATATCTATTGGCTATGGAATACACATACTGTGAATGTCCCATCTTCCCACAACAATAACACATGATATAGAGTGTATTACTTCGTGTTACTTCAGCACTATGATTTTCCCTTTGGGATATCTGAATATTCTGATTCTGTTTTGTGCCCAAATCAACCTTCAATTTCGGGACGAGTGCTTGCGGTCTAACATCAACAGCCACCGATTTTTGTTTCTTATCAAGCCCTGAATCAACCTTAGCATTTGAGCTTTCTTTCTGCTTCACTCCTACTAAACTACGAGCCTACTCTTTCATCTTCTCTGTCTTCTGAATGACCTTTTTTTTCTGATATCACATTGGGGGTCAAGAGTTTTTCTTGATCCTTTATTTTTCATCGCAGACTGACCACTTCTTCTTCAAGCTCTTTGATACGTCTGACCTGCTCTTTTACTGTGTTTGTCAAACAATCAATTTTCTTCTTTTTTTCCTCAATTTTAAGCTTATGCTCAATACTATTTTCTGAGCTCTCTGGTGTTGAGGATTTTAGTTTTTCAATTTCTTCTAATAGCTCAGACTTTTCTTCATCCTGTTGTTGTATATAGAGTTTGGCATCACGAACCACTTTATTGTCTTTCTTCGTTTTGGCTCTCCAAACGTCTATCTCCTCAAGAGCTTCTTCTAATTCGGCTTCCATATCAACTCTCCCTTCAATTTCTTCTTCTTCTTCATCGTCAGCTTCTTCAATTTTCTGAGAACTACCAACAATCACCACCAAGGCATTTACCCCACGATCTCTACAATTTTCTATCTCCTCAACCTCTTCATCCTCAGACTCATCTGAACATTCAAATTCTTGTGAAAGAAGATTCTTCTTCTTGAAGAAATTTCTCTTGAATTGTTTCTTCCCTTTCACAAATGCTGAAGACTTCTTCTTGGGAATTTCGACTTCATCTTCATCATTTTCTTCTTGAAACTTTTTGGGGCATCTTGCAGGAAGATGAACAAATTTTCCACATCTAAAGAAATCAAGTGGAAGTTTCCCTTTGAACTTTCCTTTTCCTCTTTGATGATTTGAGGAAAGGAATGACATAACCTCATCTATCTCTTCTTCTTCTTGAGAATCTTCAATGGTGAGCTTTTTCATGGTCTTAAATGCCATCTCTTTGGATTTTCCCTTTTCCACAGCCTCATTGTCAGCATTCCTCATCTCATATGCAACCAAGGTACTGTGCAAGTTGTCCAGTGTCAGCTCTTTGGGATCTTTATCTTCTAGAACAGAAACTTTCGGATTGAACCGAGGTGGAATCTTCCTCAAGATGCACTTTACGATCTTTATGTCTTCAATGACTTCACCAAGACCTTGCATATCTTCCACAACAATATTTACCCTATCAAAGAATGCATCAACAGACTCATTCGGGTTTATCTTCATATCTTCATACTTATTCCACAACACTTGCAGCTTTTCCTCTCTGACATTTGTATCTCCTTCACATATATTCAATAGATTTTCCCACATGGAACATGACATTTTGCATGACATCACATTTTTATAGATAGGATTGGATAGAGGTCCCCCTAAGGCATTAATTGCTTTGGCATCTGCATCCAAATCTCTACATTTAGCTTCTGATAATGCGCCACTATTAATATCAACTGTTATGCCATGCATTGCTACTGTGAATACATCCATTCCCAAAGATCGGAAGTAGTTTTGCATCCGATTCTTCCATAGCTGAAAGTTGTTCCTGTCAAAGATCGGAATCCCTTTATGATTGGTGACCTCCATTGAGTGAAGAACTAATATCAACCTTTCTCTTTGATACCAATCGTTAGGTCCACAAGGCTGAATATTCTGAGAGGGGGGGGGGGGGGTGAATCAGGGTATGACTAATTTTAAAATTAATGCCCATTCTGATCTTGTTTCGCTGTTAAGAAAAACACTCTTCTCTCTCTTTCCTGTTGCACAATGTAAACAGAAAGTAAAGCATGCACAGGACACAACGATTTTTACTTGGTTCACACTCACTGGGCTACGTCCAAGGAGCATACGCCGACAAGTTTCCGGTCGTACCAAATTCCACTAAACTTCACTAGCTGTGGATACAAGGTTCGGGTACAGTCACTCTGTCCCAAGCTCACTGCCTTTACAAGATTTAGGGTCAACTCACTACTTTCCCAAGGGTCACTCCCTGTTTCTATATCTCTGGATCACTACCGGTGGAGAGGATCACCTTCTTCCTCTTCCTTCGCTCACTGCTCTGGAAAAGATCCACTCACAGTTTATAGACATATAGGTCTCTTCATTTTCATTAAGGAATGAATCTTCCTCTGTATGTAGATACTGTGTTGAAGTACAACTTTCACTCGTAGATGAATATCTCTTTGCACCGAAGGTATCGTGAAAACTTCTAGCTTCCACGCAGGCCAAAAATCACTGCTGGAAATAAACCTTACTTAGCGCGCAAGTCAATCTCGGTGCGCAAGTATCGGCACACAAGTCACAACTGGCGCGCAATTCTTCCTCAACTACTTGCGCGACTCAAGATTCTGTAACTCCAAACCTGTGCGACTCACTTCCTTCCTCGCATAAACCACCTCAGGCACACAACTAACACTTGGCACACAACTTCCAATACTGGCACGCAAGTCCCACTTGCTCGACACACCACCACCTGCATGACGGGATCTCTGAATCTTCAAAGTGTTGAACTCCGGTGAAGAATGAAGAGAGGTGGTCTGGTATTTATAGGCAATTTGACCACCCTGCGCGACTGCGCGCAAGTCTCCCTTCGGCGCGCAAGTCTCGGCGCACAGGTCTATTCTCCTGCAAGTCACTTGCACGACCTAATTCCAAACTTGCGCGAACCTCTTTAATTTGCTATATTTTGATCTTATGATCTTGAAAAACCACAGGCGCACAAGTTCTCAAGCTTCCAAGGCATCGGCGCACAAGTCTCTTCATGGCACGCAAGTCATCTGCGCGATACCACCAATACTTGCGCGACACTTATCCCTTTGCCATATTTTGATGATCTGATCTTTAAAAACATATGATGCACAAGTTTCCAAGCCTTCATGTACACGACGCGCAAGTCCCTTTGCCAAAAACCACTTTTCTTCATTTGATTATTTTCAGGCCCAAAAATTTGGAAAATGCTGGAAAACGATGCCACCTTGTATCTGTTCTTTTGTACCACCTCCAGATCATCCATTCCTTTTGTCGACGTTCTTGAATAAAACATGGATTATTGACCTCAGCTCTTGAACTCGACATTCCAACATGAAATCCTCTTTGTTAACAAATTTGTATGTCATTGTTTTGATTTTTCAATAATCACCACTCAGATGTTCACTTTGTCAACAAACACAATCACCTCAAAAATGCTTCAATGATACCTTGAGCGATTTTTTCCCAACATTATCACCCTTTTTCTTCCATGTTATTCTTGTACTTATTTCTTCTTCTTCACATTATATTTCATTACATTCTTTTTCATCACCTCTTTGAAGAAATTTGGAATTGAAATTCCCAATATATCCACATCCAAAACATTTTAAGGGATATTTCCAATTATGCCTTTTTACACCTCTTTTAACATTCTTCAAAATAAAGGACAAAATTTCCTTATGATTTTTACATATCACTTTTTTGGAATCATAATCTCCAACTTCTTCCTATTCACAAATCTTTTTTTTTTAATTTTTCCTTCTTAGGAACTTTGAAAGACATTTCTCTATGAGCTTTTTTCCCTTCAAAAAATTTTCCCTTCTCATCTCATATGTCATGAGACTATGATGAAAATAATCCAGTGATAATGTATTAGGATCCCTATATTCCAATGAAAAATCATTAGCATCAAACTCTTCAAGAAGAATTATTAAGATATTTTCAAATATTATAGAATCCTCTAACATTTCACCAAGACCTCTAATAATGATATCAATGTCATTCACCCTAGTATAACAGTCACTAATAGATTCATACTTACACATATTCAGATCTTCATACATCAATCTACTGATTTATAATATTTTTCACTTTTTTTATTGCCTTCATAAATGGGCTTCAGCTTATCCAAGATACATTTGGCAGTGGAAACTCCTTTTACTATGAGAAACTAACATTTAGAAAGTGATGATAATAAATAATTCTTATATCTACCTTCATTTTCAAGGGTTTCATTATCATCATTTGTGAGAAGATATTTCTCAATATAAGGAGAGAAACCATCGTTAAGATCTATTGAAACATCATACCCAAGAGTCATAATAAATGTATGAAATATTCTTTTACATATATGATAATTCCTATCTTTTATGTTCCGAATTTCCTTACTCTTCACACAATTTAGATATTATAACACAACTTCTTCTTCCAAAACATTAGCAAAGAATAAGCAAAGGGAACCTGTAACACCCCAAGATTTTATGAAAAATATTCTTTTTAATTTCATGTCTTGTGTTGTACGCTACACCAAAAGGAGCTTGCACAACACGCATCCTTGACTTGCCTTGCATTACACGCAATCACGACCTTCCTCGATAGCGTGTGTAGTACGCAATACCGAGTTTCACTAAACAACGATATGCTATTAAAATATTATTAAAACTAGCCGTTATGAATAGTAATAAACACTTTTTGAAATTTTGTAAATTTTATTTTTCAAAATGGACTTCATTTTTGGATTCAGAATATTAAAATTAGCTTAGGGTGAAATTTTGGTACTTTTCGGATAACTTTCATATTATGATGAATAGTGAAAATTACTAAATTTTAATTAAAAACAACTTTTTTAATAGAAATAATTAATAGTGATAAATTATTAATTTGAGTGGTTTTAAAGTATATTTAGAATATATTTTTACAATTTAATACAATGTTGGTCATTGGATGTAATTTCACATTTAAACCAGACATAAACAAGTGTCAATCTTTTGATAGTTATTATCTCTCAAAAACACGCTATTTGTTTTGACGATGTGAATTAATTTTTAAATTAATTAATGTAACTGATATGTTTTGAATTTGGTAAAATAGACGTCATTTTTTAATTCATAATATCAAATATATCTTAGGCCTAATTTTTTGTATTTTTCTGAAAACGTTCTTTTTTTGATGAATAGTGAAACCACTAAGTGGTAGTTAAAAAAAACTGAATTTTTCATAAAACTTAATTTTACTACTTCTGTGAGTGGAATTTTGAAAATTTGAGAGACACGGTTAATATCAAGGACTAAAATGTGGTTCAATGAGATGAAAATAATTTTTTGTGAATAGAAACTTTTGACTTTTGTTTTACCACGGTTAAAAGTAAATAGGGTAATTAAGGGTAAAAATGATATTATTATTACCCTAACACATGTCCTAATTCTATTGGATAAGTGTAATTCGACAAAAAAAAAACCTTAGGAATAAAATATGACCATTTAAGCCCACTTGGATTAGATTAGGACATTTATTATTAATTTATTTAAAGAAGGGTTAAAATAGTTAAAATCAATGTTTAATAAGTAAATCATTTTTAATATAGGGTTATACATAAGATAAATTCGACTATAAATATTCATTAGAAATATAAAAATATTTCCTACATAATTATATTTTATTTTTAATTTTTAGACATTAAATAAATAAGATTATTTATGATACAACGATGATGCAATAATTACCTTTTTAAGAAAATATTAACATAATTGATGTTATAAATGCCCAAATAAATGCAATTTGAGACTTTTTATGACTTAAAATAATTTTATAGGTTAATATGACATGTTATTGTTGATTTAAGTAACTTGGTTTGAACTTATCATTCTGTTATGAATTTCATAAAAATCATGTACCAAATAGTGTCAAAATTGACATAAATTAGTTTTTAAAACAAATATTATATTATTAATTGTTATTTTATTCCTAAAAATATAATGTTCGGCCAAATGACTTATATAAGGTTATATATATTAATAATAAACAACTTGGGGTTCGTTTGTCTTGATATAGTAAGTTTATTAACCATATAGTGTAAGAAAACAAAAAGACACGGTAAAAGTTAAATTATTTAACTTAGAGTTAAATATAATTTATAAGGTTAAAATAATAACCTAAACTTGTCTAAATACTATTATATGAGAGGATTTCGACCCATACCCACCTTAGCTTTGAAATATATCAATTTGTAGCTATTTAAGACCGAACTTGACTTTATAATAAAATAATATTTTTAGTTTTCCCAAAGGTGCCCCTCTCCTCCCTTGTAAAAGGGCACCCCCTCCCTCTCTTCCTCACAACACTTTGAGCCTTCCAGCTCGGACAAACTCTGCCAAATTCTCTTCTCCACTTCCCTAGAAACATCCTAGAGGTTCTGGTCTTCCTCAAAGACCAATTTTAGTGCCCTAAGAGGAGGTCTCAAAGAGGCGCTTCAAAGAAGAGGTAATTTCCGTTACCGATTCTTTCACCTTTATTTCTTCTTCCACTTCTTCTTCTTAGGTTGTTTCATTATGAGGTAATAACATCAGTATCACTCATATCCTTTTATGTTATTATATGTATGAAACAACCCTATTTCACCATCTATCCATCCTACGGAAAATGAAATCACCGCGCGTGCGGACGCACGGAATACCGTCTCCACGCCGTGGTGAAATCTATTTTCCACCACCACCTTACTTGGATGGGTATAATGGTGTAAATAATAACTATATATTATTATTTTAAAGTGATATTGATTCTGAAATAGTATACATACAATCCAATACAGTCCCACGATCATGAGAATGATATCATCGCTCGTGCGTACGTACGGACTACCGTCTCCACGACGCGATGAGATTCATTCTCCACTTTAACCATTCATGAATGATTATAAAGTATATATAATAAGTAATCATGAAATATATGACATAATAATGATACTGGATTTATGTGTATATATATGTATGTCATCTACTTAATTCCATTCAACTCAATAAGGAAACGAAAACAACGTTCATGCGTACGTACGGACTACCGTCTCCATGAACAGTGTGTTTCATTTCATTTATCTATCTATTATATATATATATATACTGAATATATATGATATATAAATCATGTTTTATATTATGGAAGTAAGTAAATCATGATATAAGTAATAATAATGTCAAGAACAACAAGTCCAAACACCTACGACAAATGAAACGATTTTACCCAAAACGCTTCTTTAACATGGAATTTACAAAAGAACGGGTAATATAAAGTCATAAGTGAACCATATATGATATCATAACAATGAATATGATTCTTTAATAACTTAATGACATTATTTAAATCATTATACAGGAGGTTCGGATACGTACAAAGCATATCGGACATAAGGTAAGGGAAATATCACAATCTCATTTTTATCCGAGACTGTTTATACTTTGGTATTTACTGGGGTGTATTTTATCATCCAAATCCATGTTTCCTAAATATGTAATATTATTTCCATCCAACTACAATTTTTTTAATCCAATTTTACCCTTCGGTGAGTTTTTAGTAAAAGATATGAAAGGAATCTTTTGTCATTTTTCGTACGAGGTACTTTTTGACTTTTCCGACAAAAGTAAGAAAAAAATGTTTTTTTAACTTATACGGCATGAATGGATTTTTAAAACATTATTTCCAAGAATCTTCCATTACAAGTTATCAAGTTTATTTTTAATCAACTTATTTTAGTTTATAATTGTTTGACATGTTAAGAAAGGAAAAGTGTTTTTGAAGTAGAAAGGATATTTTCCTCAAGAATGGAGTTCAAGTGTTTTATCAAAATTATTTTCCATATAAGATAATAAAGGGTTCTGTTTTCATCCCTATTATTACATTTATTTGATTATTTTGTGATGGAATTATTTTTATGAATTCCTTGATCTTATATGAATTGTTTTATGATGTCATGATGTTTAAGATTCCCATTTTTATTACATAGGTTATGCAATGATGTATGATTTATGATTTTGTGGCACACATAAGAATGGTATCATTATGAGATATGTGGGACCTATATCTCCCTCCAATGCATTGGGTAAAGATTTTATATCTCATGAGATAGACATGGCTGGAATGGTAGGTTATACTGGTTCAGTGAAACAGGACTGAAACGAGGAATGAACTCGGTTCAGAAAGGGACTTTGTCCACTAAGATAGTCTTGGCAATGAGTCTTGACTAACAAGAAATGATTCTCTATGATTATGTGTGTATGCCACAAAGTTTCATGTTTTAAGTTATGACTATTGGGATTAAATTTCACTACTATGATTTATCCCATGTTATGAAATTATGATCTCTTTTGCAGGTTAATATTTCCAAAAGATATGTTCTTATGAATATGATGTGATTGATATTTATTTTGTTTACCCTTACTGAGCATTTGAGCTCACCCTTTTATGTTTTCTTTTCCCCAGGATATAAAGAAATGTTTTAGGTAAGAAAAAAAAGGAAGATCTTTATGGGAGATGTTGAAGATCTTTAACCATGATTAGATGATTACATTCCGAGTTTCCAAAGACACTAAACTATTACGGTCCTTGTGTGTGTGTTTTTGGAATGTACTAAGTATTCTGAAAAAGTAATGTAATGTCCATGTACGTCAAGCTTCGAGTCTCTACAGTTGGTATCAGAGGAAAGGTTTAGTCAACCTTTGGAAACTAGGATGCGAAAATGTTAGTGAAATCCCTAGAGATATTTCTATGGTATGTCTAGGGATGTCCCTAAGGATAAGTATACGTATAGTATATAGTCCTAGAACTATGGTAACGATATTAGATTAAACCAAAGATGTTAGATATTGAAGTTACTCCCCCTTTATTATGATTTTTGCCTCTCACACTATTCTTTTTGGGTTTTAGAAAATGGCTGGAAACAAGATGATTCACGATAATGGAGGATATGGTGGACAATGAAATGATATTATTCATGTGAAACCAAATGAAATGGGATTTGTAGGTCCAAACATCATTATTATTCCAAATCACCAATCTCATAATATGATCAATAAAGTAAAATTTGGTAAGTTTCCTGACTCGGATAATAAGAGAAAAATGGAGTCTCATGATGATCATAGAGGAAAGAAAGTTCAATTTCCCCTATGTAAATCATGTGGAAAGAGGCATCAAGGAGAGTGTTTCAAAGGAACTGGAAGATGATTTGGGTGTGGAAAAGAAGGACACAAAGCCAGTAAGTTCAAAGGAAAAGGTTCAGTTAACACCAGGGATGAGGATAATGGTATTGCTACGACATCAACAATGGTTAAATGTTTTAAATGTGGAATGTACAGGCATTATGCAAACCAATACCCTAAGGGAAAGTCTCATGAAGAGAATCAATATGGTCGTATGGGTAGTATTTATGTTGATGATGATGATGAGACTAAAAATGATATGTGAGATGAAAGAATTGTTGAAGCTCGGTCAATGGTTTAAGAATGTAGTGGAATGATTACATGTTTATCAAGTGTAATGTTGTATAAGTAATCTCATGGTACTATGGAATAAAGAGACATCTAAGGATTGTTACACTATTGTCATTCCTTAAGTTTTGAAAGTATGTGATGAATGGTACCAGTATTTTTGGAAATTAGATGATATGCACATAATGAAGGGATAAGGAGAAAATTAAATGTTTGATAGTATTCATGAGCTCATGACTGATATAAGGAGAAGGTTATATCATGGTTTGACTATATAGAATTTTTGGATTTTGGTATGTGGAAAGAGTTAACTTTTGACAGCATTCATGTCTTCACTAAGGTTTAATGGGTATTCATTTTTCAAGAGAATACATGATTACGGTATTCACATGATTGGAATGTGACCAACAAGATAATAGGAGATAAATGATGGTTGGTTGATGAAATTTCAAGTAATCATTTTCTTTATACTATGAGCTTGGACCGAAGTATTTTAGATAAGCCTAAATATTAGAATGGATTATGTTGTACATAAGTTAGGATAGAACTTTTTTCGATATTATTGATGATATGTTATAGTAATATAGCTTTAGAAAAAGGACAACCTGCAGGACGAGCAACAACCCATCGCGTCGGACAAGGCTGTGGGAATCGAACCCACAACCGAAGTGCGACTGACCTTTATCGCCTACCACTGGCCTACAGGAAGTCCCTGTTTAGTAGAAACTAGTTTTATTACATTAAGCAGTATGATATATGAAGTATAAGTCCATTTTAGAAACCATATATGATTAATCTCACTATAGATGGACTTATGTATTTTTTTGATAACTTTTCTAACCTTTTGTTTGAGACAGATGAAATGACCCATCATTCTATCACATGATCTGCTAACACATCACGAATGAAAAATTCAACTTCATTTCTTTAAGAGATGAAGTGGAAATTGTACAAAGAATGACAAACGGTGAGACTATACCAAAATCACGAAAGTATTTCTTCTAATTCCAATTTCATCAACTTTAGGGAAACGATCTTGAAAACCAAAAATGTTGTCCTAGTGCTCTTATATATGATGAATCAGATGGTACCTTAGATCGTCACAAATTTATGGCTTTCTGATTGCTGGCTTTTCCATAGCCATGTTCTCTACCACTCTCCATCAGAACATGATGGTTAGCTTTCTCTTCCATATCCATATTTTCACCTATGTGGAAACCCAATGATTAGTTTGTTTGGGTAACCGTTACGTTTCATACTTTTGTTTTTAAAGATTGGTTTTGGTATTCCTTTTTACGATGTGGGTTTCTATTAAAGAAACTTTCTAATAGTAAACCATTTATAACCCCGATGAATTTCGAGGGAGAAATTCATTTTTAAGGGGGGTAGAATGTAACACCCCAAGATTTTATGAAAAATATTCTTTTTAATTTCATGTCTTGTGTTGTACGCTACACCAAAATGAGCTTGCACAACACGCATCCTTGACTTGCCTTGCATTACACGCAATCACAACCTTCCTCGATAGCATGTGTAGTACGCAATACCGAGTTTCACTAAACAACGATATGCTATTAAAATATTATTAAAACTAGCCATTATGAATAGTAATAAACACTTTTTAAAATTTTGTAAATTTTATTTTCCAAAATGGAATTCATTTTTGGATCCAGAATATTAAAATTAGCTTAGGGTGAAATTTTGGTACTTTTCGGATAACTTTCATATTCTGATGAATAGTGAAAATTACTAAATTTTAATTAAAAATAACTTTTTTAATAGAAATAATTAATAGTGATAAATTATTAATTTGAGTGGTTTTAAAGTATATTAAGAATATATTTTTAAAATTTAATACAATGTTGGTCATTGGATGTAATTTCACATTTAAACCAGACATAAACAAGTGTCAATCTTTTGATAGTTATTATCTCTCAAAAACACGCTATTTGTTTTGACAATGGGAATTAATTTTTAAATTAATTAATGTAACTGATATGTTTTGAATTTGGTAAAATAGACGTCATTTTTGAATTCATAATATCAAATATATCTTAGGCCTAATTTTTTGTATTTTTCTGGGAACGTTCATTTTTTAATGAATAGTGAAACCACTAAGTTGTAGTTAAAAAAAACTGAATTTTTCATAAAACTTAATTTTACCGCTTATGTGAGTGGAATTTTAGAAATCCGAGAGACATGGTTAATATCAAGGACTAAAATTTGGTTCAATGAGATGAAAATAATTTTTGGTGAATAGTAACTTTTGACTTTTGTTTTACCACGGTTAAAAGTAAATAGGGTAATTAAGGGTAAAAATGATATTATTATTACCCTAAAACATGTCCTAATTCTATTGGATAAGTGTAATTCGACCAAAAACAACCTTAGGAATAAAATATGACCATTTAAGCCCACTTGGATTAGATTAGGACATTTATTATTAATTTATTTAAAGAAGGGTTAAAATAGTTAAAATCAATGTTTAATAAGTAAATCATTTTTAATATAGGGTTATACATAATATAAATTCGACTATAAATATTAATTAGAAAGATAAAAAGATTTTCTACATAATTATATTTTATATGTAATTTTTATACGTTAAATAATTTAATTTATTTATGACACAACAATGATGCAGTAATTACCTTTTTAAGAAAATATTAACATAATTGATGTTATAAATGCCCAAATAAATTTAATTTGAGACTTTTTATGACTTACACTAATTTTATAGGTTAATATGACATGTTATTGTTTATTTAAGTAACTTGGTTTGAACTTATCATTCTGTTATGAATTTCATAAAAATCATGTACCAAATAGTGTCAAAATTGACATAAATTAGTTTCTAAAACAAATATTATATTATTAATTGTTATTTTATTCCTAAAAATCTAAGGTTCGGCCAAATGACTTAGATAAGGTTATATATATTAATAATAAACAACTTGGGGTTCGTTTGGCTTGATATAGTAAGTTTATTAACCATATAGTGTAAGAAAACAAAAAGACACGGTAAAAGTTAAATTATTTAACTTAGAGTTAAATATAATTGATAAGGTTAAAATAATAGCCTAAACTTGTCTAAATCCTATTGGATGAGAGGGTTTCGACCCATCCCCACCTTAGCTTCTAAATATATCAATTTGGAGCTATTTAAGACCGAACTTGACTTTATAATAAAATAATATTTTTAGTTTTCCCAAAGGTGCCCCTCTCCTCCCTTATAAAAGGGAACCCCCTCCCTCTCTTCCTCACAACACTTTGAGACTTCCATCTCAGCCAAACTCTGCCAAATTCTCTTCTCCACTTCCCTAGAAACATCCTAGAGGTTCTGGTCTTCCTCAAAGACCAATTTTAGTGCCCTAAGAGGAGGTCTCAAAGAGGCGCTTCAAAGAAGAGGTAATTTCTGTTACTGATACTTTCACCTTTATTTCTTCTTCCACTTCTTCTTCTTAGGTTGTTTCATTATGAGGTAATAAAATCAGTATAACTCATATACTGATATGTTATTATAAGTATGAAACAACCCTATTTCACCATTTATCCATCCTACGGAAAACGAAATCACCGCGCGTGTGTACGTACGGAATACCGTCTCCACGCCGTGGTGAAATCTATTTTCCACCACCACCTTACTTGGATGGGTATAATGGTGTAAATAATAACTATATATGATTATTTTAAAGTGATATTGATTCTGAAATAGTATACATACACTCCAATACAGTCCCACGATCATGAGAATGATATCATTGCTCGTGCGTACGTACGGACTACCGTCACCACGACGCGATGAGATTCATTCTCCACTTTAACCATTCATGAATGACTATAAAGTATATATAATAAGTAATAATGAAATATATGACATAATAATGATACTGGATTTATGTGTATATATATGTATGTCATCTACTTAATTCCATTCAACTCAATAAGGAAACGAAAACAGCGTTCGTGCGTACGTACGGACTACCGTCTCCATGAACGGTGTGTTTCATTTCATTTATCTATCTATTATATATATATATATATATATATATACTGAATATATATGATATATAAATCATGTTTTATATTCTGTAAGTAAGTAAATCATGATATAAGTAATAATAATGTCAAGAACAACAAGTCCAAACACCTACGATAAATGAAACGATTTTACCCAAAACGCTTCTTTAACATGGAATTTACAAAAGAACGGGTAATATAAAGTCATAAGTGAACCATATATGATATCATAACAATGAATATGATTATGTAATAAGTTAATGACATTATTTAAATCATTATACAGGAGGTTCGGATACGTACAAAGCATATCAGACATAAGGTAAGGGAAATATCACAATCTCATTTTTATCCGAGATTGTTTATACTTTGGAATTTACTGGGGTGTATTTTATCATCCACATCCATGTTTCCTAAATATGTAATATTATTTCTATCCACCTACAATTTTTTAAATCAAATTTTACCCTTCGGTGAGTTTTTAGTAAAAGATGTGAAAGGAATCTTTTGTCGTTTTTCGTACGAGGTACTTTTTGACTTTTCCGACAAAAGTAAGAAAAGAATGTTTTTTTAACTTATACGGCATGAATGGATTTTTAAAACATTATTTCCAAGAAGCTTCCTTTACAAGTTATCAAGTTTATTTTTAATAAACTTCTTTTAGTTTATAATTTTTTGACATGTTAAGAAAGGAAAAGTGTTTTTGAAGTAGAAAAGATATTTTCCTCAAGAATGGAGTTCAAGTGTTTTATCAAAATTATTTTCCATATAAGATAATAAAGGGTTCTGTTTTCATACCTATTATTACATTTATTTGATTATGTTGTGATGGAATTATTTTTATGAATTCCTTGATCTTATATGAATTGTTTTATGATGTCATGATGTTTAAGATTCCCATTTTTATTACATGGGTTATGCAATGATGTATGATTTATAATTTTGTGGCACACATAAGAATGGTATCATTATGATATGGGTGGGACCTATATCTCTCTCCAATGCATTGAGTAAAGATTTTATATCTCATGAGATAGACATGGCTGGAATGGTAGGTTATACTGGTTCAGTGAAACAGGACTGAAACGAGGAATGAACTCGGTTCAGAAAGGGACTTTGTCCACTAAGATAGTCTTGACAATGAGTCTTGAATAACAAGAAATGATTCTCTATTATTATGTATGTATGCCACAAAGTTTCATGTTTTAATTTATGACTATTTGGATTACATTTCACTACTATGATTTATCCCATGTTATGAAATTATGATCTCTTTTGCAGGTTAATATTTCCAAAAGATATGTTCTTATCAATATGATGTGATTGATATTTATTTTGTTTACCCTTACTGAGCATTTGAGCTCACCCTTTTATGTTTTCTTTTCCCCAGGATATAAATAAAGGTTTTAGGTAAGAAAAAAAAGGAATATCTTTATGGGAGATGTTGAAGATCTTTCACCATGATTAGATGATTACATTCCGAGTTTCCAAAGACACTAAACTATTACGGTCCTTGTGTGTGTGTTTTTGGAATGTACTAAGTATTCTGTAAAATTAATGTAATGTCCATGTACGTCAAGATTCGGGTCTCTACAGAACCTTTCCCTATGATACTAATTGTAAGTGCCCGAGTAGGATAGTTGTATCACAAGGGGGGGGGGGGGGGGGGGGTGAATCAATGATATCATTTTATTTTATGTTTCCTTTATTTTGAAAAAAACTTCGCTTATTGTTAAGGATTTATTTCCTTGCTGAAACAAATCAAACACACATCCACAAGACCACAAGTACATATGTGGTACAAGCTTCAATAAGAATAGCTACATCCTGGGTATGGTTTAGAAACAATCCAATTCTGCACAATCCACTAGAAAAAAAAAATCATTTTTTGTGGAATACATAGAGTAGAATATACCCTTTCAATCATGTAGAATTGTGAGAACAATACAATAGTATGTGTTCCCTCTCTAGAAAAACTCATGTAATACAAAATTTGTGAAACAAAAATTGTTACTTGTGATTATTTATCAACATCCAAAAATTTATTCCTTGAAAACAATTATAAAATTTTTTACCTAGAAGTTGGTAAGAACTTCAAGGACTTTTAATATAAACCTCCAATCTGATTACAAGCCTGATTCTACCTATACGATTATCTGAGTATGATCTTACCAATCAAATTATTCCAATCTGATTACCCAATATATCTATACTAGAATATGATTAATTCAATTCATAATTCCTTCTTCCCTAGTCCGAAAATCCCAATACAGAAATCATGATCTGATTATCCAGCCTGATACAATGATCATTCGAATATGATGACTAGAAGAATACAATAAAAAACTAAATATAATGATTACTGAATACAATGATCAGATGAATACATTGTAATATTTTCTCTTCACTATTCACTTCACTCTAATGAAACATCTTCAACAAATATCAATATGGAAACTTATTTCTCTCTCTCTAAAATTATTTATTGCTCCTCCTTATCTCCTCTTCACTCTTAACATGACTTCATCCCAAAAGAAAAATTTACTTTTCAATTTTTATAGGCATTTCAAATATGGTTTTGGCAATAATCTGAAATGGTTTCTCATTCAACAAAATTCCCAAAACTTTCACGATTCATTGAATTTAGGGTGCAACATAACTTCTTCCACACTTCTCAATTCTTTTCATTTCTTCTTGATCCTTATAAATTCTTATATCAATCACTATCTTTCCTTCATACTTTCTTTACAAACCCCACCCTAGATCCAAATTACTTAGTTTTATTTCTTCATTAAGATTATCTATACCAATTATAAATTTGAGTAAATAAACAACTTTTATCTTCTTTTTAAACCCCATTCTAATTTGCTTTCTTCATTACGCAAATCTGTACCATCTATTGAAAAAAACACCCTTTCTGAATATTCATCTCCCCCTCAATAACACATCAATATATTTCCTTTAGCTAACATCTTGACCTACTTGACTGAAGTAATTCAATCAAATATACTAATTCTTATCATTATAAATATGAATTGTCATCAATGCTGATATGATGGTTCATGACCCAATTGAAAAACAAAGCATTTGAAAACAAATCAAAATTCATATTTCTATTATGAATATGATACCACTAAATTCCCTAGATTTTTTTCCTCTGGTGAATACAATGAAATACTGAATATAGTTGACAAGTTTCATCATATTTTACTTCAATAACTTCCTTCAATCGTAAACTTGTGATTGCATCATGACTTACTTAATGACATTAAATATATTGAAGAACAGATTTAGTATAATCTAAAATACAATGGAAAGTATTGGAACATCCCATATTTCCAACATCTTCTAAATCTTACAACAACATCTTTATTTACATATTATCTTGAATGTGATTGTATAGTAAACAACTAACCTGAATACGATAGAAATGATTATGATCAACATGATTATTATCAGGATGAATATGATTTCCATCTTCATTTCTATTTACATCTAGATATAATCTGTCTGAATAAGATTGAGAATATCTCTTTCACTTTCCCTTTCCTTCATCAAGATTTCACCATATTTTTTTTCAAATATTTACAATTTATGAGAACTCTAAGATCAGAAAAGAATCACCACATTTATATCACATCCATACAGACTTGGATTCCCCCCCATTACAATCAATTCCTTCATTCTAGATTCATTGTGAATCTAATTGATCCTTTTCTTCCATCAAGATTCTTCTGAATATGATGGACCTTTTCAAGTTCAATGATTACAATTTCTTTAATACAAATTGAATCATAATTCATTTATTCTTATTTATAAAAATTGATGGCTGAAAAACTTCTTCCTAAGCATGATAGAGAATTCGACTATTTCGTTGAAATAATAATCAGACTAATATTCATCTCTCAGTCTTGAATTTTACTTATTTTTCTTTGATTTTTAATTGGATGTGCTTTATTCCTTCTATTCATTCTTCTATGATTTTTTAATAACATTATTCTCCATTATAGAGTATTATGATGAGGATGTTAATTTTTCTTTATTATTACAAGTCTCTTTCTTCCCATATTATTTTACTGAATTTTTTTCCTCCTATAACTTTCAAGCCACATCAACATGTTTTGGATAGATGACTAATAATTATTTTTTTTGGACTCTGCAGTTTTTTTTCTTAACTTCAAAAAAATCATGCTTTTTAGAACTGTTCAGAGACTTTTGTTTAGACAGTAGTAAAACAATACATCCTTTTTCAAGGTGTTCATGTTGTTCACATATTTCACAAGTAATTTTTAAAAGTTGAAACCTATTTTCAATATTTACACCATCTTTCTCATGTTACTTCGAAACAACCTTCTCTAACTTCTTTCTTTGAAGAGATTGAGCACCCATCCAAATTTTTTCTTTTATAACATGTGGAATAATAGTACTGTTGTGGGTTGAACCAACACATATTTTTTGTATGTCTAAATCTATTAGACCCAAGAGTGTTCAGGAATAATAATGGATTTGAGTTTGTTTTCATTGTCAATCCACACATGGAAGACTAAAATATTGCCGTGAATGTGGTATTACGATAGATACTGAAATCAATATTTAAGGTGACATAGTTTTCCAGTGTTTTTGAATTTTTTGGGTCCCAAAATCATGAATTAGTTCATTGAAGTGAACGAAATGAATAATGGTGAAGAAAATTGTCAAATGAGGTGAATAGTGTAGCTCGGGTCATGGTCCATATACCATGTCTGGGAATGGTTTGTGGTCACGTATTTTGTTCCGAGAATGATTTTCCAAGCTCATATAGAGGCATTGGTTATGTGGAAAGAGTAATGGGTTGTAGTGGAGGCATGCAGTATGTAGAAGGAAGAGATAGTTTGTGGTAAAGGATCACAGTTTATGAGAGGCAATCAGTTCTCAGGATAGACATGGTACATGGAGGTGGCAGTGATGCAATGATGATTTGGTTAATCATAGATCAACGTATTTTTAAGATCCATTGTTACCTATATAAGGAACAATAATACCCTTCGTTACAGTGCTAGATTGGAGATTAAATTTTTGGGAAGAAATCTAGTGATGTCCAAAGAGGTTTGTGGAGGAGAAGATGGTATACAGAGAGAATGATTTGTGAAAGGAAAGGTAGTCTGTGAAAGAGATTGTGGTTCACAGTGGAAGCTCTCACAGTAAATGGTGGAGTAGGGGCTGTTTGCAGAAGGTGGATTGTAGAGCTAGTATACAGAGTCAATACATGGACGCAGTATGCAGACATGATACATGGACGCAGTATGCAGACATGATACATGGAGGAAGTTTGTAGAGGTGAAACAAGGAGACAAATCTCTAATAGGTGATCCACAAACCATAACTGATACTCAATTCATGAAGGATGTAAGGAGGTATTCATAACACTCAAGGAAGCCGATAAAGTGACCAAATTTGTTTGTGAAAGTAATTCCATATCCTACCAGTGAAAGGAATATAGATATACATCTGTGGATGAAAACAAGACTTCAAAAGAGTATCCATTTACAGTTTGGGATGCATGATTCAATGCTAAACTATTGAGGTGACCTTCAAGTCAATAAACTATGAGAAGATTCTATCAATGTATTTAGAAATGGGGAGTCATTGGAAGTTATTCGAAGGATGCATTATGATATCCCTAAAACCTTTTAAAGCTAGTGCTCCTGGAAAGGGTGACTATGCTAAACTTTTATACTCCACAACTTGTGAGGATTAGTGAATTTTGGTACGACCAACACACTATCGGTGTATGATCCTTGGACGTATCCCTTGTTTTTAAACAAAGTAAAATTGATGTGTCATTTCATTACATGGGATTGTTTTATAAGCTTCCTCGTCTGAGGGGTATAATTGGTTCCTACGAATGTGGTAACAAGATCCATCATATTAAAATTAAACGTTGAAACCTTGATTCACCCCTCCCCTCTCAGGGTTTTTTTGGGTCCATCAAGTTGTACCATAGGGTAAAGTTTGCTATTGTTAAATTTTCCTTTTTCTGTCATTGATAATTCAGTCAATGTTAGGGGAGTTACCCTCTTTGATGGAAGTAATTTTCAGATTTGGAAGAACTTGATGAGATCTCATCTATGATCTCTTGGAATGGAATTCCTATTTTCAAATGTGCAAATAATACCCGTCACTAATTCTACAGGGTTTTCTATGACTAATACAAATAGAAAAATGATTGATGTAGATACTAAATCATATAATTCTCTCACTGCAACTATTTTTGATTATATATATCTGAAGGTAATGAGTTTCACATCTTCCAAGTAAATGCTGGTGAAACATGAAAATATATATGAAGGATACAATAAAGTGAAGGAGGTGAAACTCCTTGTTTTACACAATAGGATTGATGATATGAAAATGCACCCATATTAAAATTAAGATTTTTTCTTCAATAGAATTACTGATGTTATAGGTTAAATTTGAGGACTTGGAGAAGAGATCAAAAAAATTGATAATGTAAATAAAAACATAAGAAGACTTCTACTACTTTACAATGAAAAGGTGTCAGATCTTAAATAAAGATATCTCCATAAATATTATATGGATGATATGTTGCATAACCTGGTGTCATATGAGTTTAGAGTCAAACAATAAGATGCTACGACTAATGTGAACAAGGAAATGACATTCAATGCCATGGAAAAACTACCAATTTCTAGAGATAGTGGTGATAAAGATGACGTGGAAAAATAAATTCACTCTCTCATTTCAATGAATATAAAGAATGGAAAATATAAATTTGAAGGCATATTACCTATGGATTTTTTTTTATTTTGGAATAGTTGGTTACATTACCTCTTGATGTCCAAGAATGTTCGATGATGAAGAAAGTAAATATTGAGACATTCAGAATCCTCAAAAATGGTTTTTCAAAAAGGTAGACTTCAAATTTAGAAAGAAATAAAAATTAAAGAGTTTTGTCTATGAAGAATAAGGGTATGATAATGAATTCATTATGGATGTGAAAGTAAATTTTAAATCTAGAATCCATTCTTTAATGATGACTTCTATTGAAAAATTTGAACCATCAAAAGAAAAATCTACAGATAATCAATTGACAACTAATTACAATCCTAAGTTACAACTAAAGATGCTTTTGGTAATCTTAAGAATAAATGTAAGAGATGTAATAAGTGGAATGAAATTGTGGATGAATCATCATAGTATGTAGATTAACTTAAATATTAAATTGAATGATTGGAGGAACTCGTGAAAGTACAATCATCAATCCTTGATAGTATAGTATATGTACTGGAACTAAAGATCAGAATTGAAGAACATGCTAAGGTCATCAGTGAACTTACCTCAAGACTGGAGGAGAAGTCCAAAATCATTAAGGGGCTCAGATAAGAAGTTGTTACTCTTATGAGTAAACTCGAATGTGATTGAAATTCAAAAGAAGAAAAGAATAAAATAAATTTTTTAGAATTCTTAGATTCTGAGTTTCTTCCAAGAGCTAAGCATGGTTTCGATAGAGTTGAAAAGATTTTGAATGACCAAAGAGCCACATGCATGGGAAATTGTGGATTTGGTTGTGATGTCGAAACACTAAATGATTCAAATGAAGGTGTCCAGAATAAAGGAAAATTGATAGTGGGTCATATTGAAAAGTACTCTAAGGTTTTGAAAAATAAATCCTCAATTCAATATGAAAGAAGAATAGAAGACTATACTTAGGTATCAAGAACTGATAGGCAGACAAAATGTTTTTCTAAAGAAGGAGACATGAGAAATAATTGTAATGAGAATACATTTTCGCTTATTAAATGTCAATTCTGTGGCTTTCTAGGCTATACCATGTCATATTACAAAGAGTAATGGAGTTATATGAATAAGGAAGAGATAGAATTTAAATAAAAGAGAACATATTAACACCCAAATTATTATAGAAGAAATAATTTCTATGGATAATTGTTTTCATTATTCCTACATTATCCATGAAGCTATGAATTGTAGGTAGAGGAATGATAGGATAACTTCGTAAAATTATCAGAGACTGGTCAACAGTTGACAACCAGGTAGTGTGGAAATTTCAAACATGTTTTCTTCTTTGGAAGAAGAGTAAAAATTTAAAGAACTTTTACACATGGAAGAGAAAATTGAAAGGCCAATGGTGTCCTACACTCATTCCACCATCTCATGGAAATAAAAGAAGAAAATTGAAAAGTCCAACCTTGAAGAAGTTTCTATCAAATATAAAAATACCAATAATACCTGGATCCTTGATAGTGGATGTTAATACCACATGATAGGTAATTATGAATTATTAAAAAATGTTAAGAAAAAGGGTCAATGTAACGATAAGGTTCGGTAATGATGGTGCATTTAAGATCAAAGGCAGTGGGAGTACTAAACTTGCAAATAGAGAGTTGAAGAAGACTGAAGTTCTTTATGTGGATGGTTTGTGTTAGAATCTCCTTAGTGTGAGTCAACTTTATGAATTAGATATTATAGTGAATTTCAATCCAAATGGATGCACTATAATGGTAGAGATAGGTAATTATCTCATGAAAGGCTATAGAATAGAAAGAAACTTGTATCAGGTTGACAATAAAGAAAATATTTTCTATATAATCGTTGAAGAAGAAAAATATATATGGCATCAGATATTGGGACACATAAATCAGAAATTTATGGAAACAATATCTAAGCTGAAGATTTTTATGTATATTCCCAACCTAAAGAGTGAATGAGAAATGACTTGTGATGCTTGCATATGTGGAATGTTGGTCTATAGTTCCTACTGACCCAAGAAGAAAAGGGCATCAAATATTCTTGATCCCATCCATACAGACATATGTGGCCCAATAAATATTTTTTAAACTCCTGAAGAAATGTATTATCATTCATTTTATAGATTATTATAGTAGAATGGAATGTGTGATGGTTATTCATAGGAAAATATAAGTGTTTTTTTTTTCAGGAAATCTAATTGAAGAATTGCTGAAAATGATATTGTAAGAACAATCAATGTTCCACATTCCAACAATATAAGATAATATACTTCAATTGAGTTTGAAAATTACCTTGAGAAATATAGAATTCAACATCAGGTGGCTGTTGTGAGAACCCCATAGAAAAATGGAGTTGTTGAGTGCTGAAATCGACAGGAGAACAGTATGACTAGAACTATGCTGATTGAGAGCCGTATCTATCACCATTATTGGAAGGAATTACTTCCATATAAAGTATATATTCAAAATCGAATATGGATTTACATGGGTGAAACCAATACACCCTATGAGTTGTGTCAGGTGAGAAATCCCTCTTTAAAGTACTTTCGCATTTTTTAGAAGTAAATGTTTTATCCAAAATAAAGGAGGAAATCAAGGCATGTTTGGGGATACAATAGATGAAGAAATATTCCTCATATATAAAATGAATAGAAAAACCAAAAATTGCTTTAATAATCATCTTGGAAAAATTGTGGAAAGCAGGGATGTAAAGTCCATTGAAGATAAAACCACAAATGCATCAATGAATTTTTATGATAATGTGATAAAAAATGATGAATAATTTGAACATGGAGAAGATCCAAATATAAAATATGAAGAAGGTGTAAAAATCCCTCAGGAGTCACAACATGATGTTGAATCTAAAGAAGAATTAGATAAGGAAATCATGGATGGAGTGAATTCTATTGAACGTTAAAGGAGAAATTGAAGAGCTGATATTGATTAATCCAATAACATCGGGGATTGGAATACACCCACACAAACAGAGTGAATGGGTGATAATGCTCAATCTGTATTCCATCCAGTTGTGAAACTGTCCTCATTTGAATAAAATACAAAGGATGAATCATTAGTTTAATCCATGAATGAAGAGATGGATCAGATTGACAAGGATGAAACCTGGGATCTAGTTAAGAGACCCAAAAATCACAATGTGATTAGTACAAAGTGGATTTTAGATATTAAATTAAATGTGAATGGAAATGTGATTAGAAACAAGGAACAACTTGTGTGTAAAGGGTATTTAAAAATTGAAGGAATTTATGTTGAGGAAACATTTGCTCTGATGGCTAGACAAGTGTCAATTAAGATATTTTTTCCATGGGAATCCAAAGGGGATATAAAGCATATCAAATGGTTGTCAATACAACATTATTAAATGATGTTCTTGATGAATAATTCTACATTGAACAACCTGGGGGGTGGGGTTATGCTTGGCAATGTTGAAATGAATGTATGTAGATCAAAGAAGGATCTTTATGGTCTAATATAGGCTATATGAGCATGGTAATCATGGCTGGATTAAAATATAAGGTAGCTCAAATTTAAAAAAGGAGGAGTGAATCAGAATCACTATGTGAAGATTTATCTGAAAGACCAGTTTATGGTTATGGTATATGTTGATGATAATATTTTTGGTAGGAATCAATAAGGTATAAGTGGATGTTTTTTCCAATCACTAGAAATCTAAATTTGAAATATATATGATTGGTGATCTCATATACTTCTTAGGGATTCAAGTGATATAGATGAAGGAATACACATTTCTTTCTCAGGAAAAAATTTTCAGAGAGATGATGATGAATTTAATATGCATGACTCTAGACCAATGTTCACTCCGATTTTGGTTGTAAAAAAACTTGGAAAACATGAGGATGAGACATCTATAGATCCCACAATGTATAGAAGAATCTTTGTAATCCTATTATCCCTAACAACTACATGAAAAATATTGTCTTTTCAACATGTTTAGCGGCCTGTATTCAGAGTAATCCAAAGGAATAAAATATGGTTTTAGTGAAAAAAATCATGAAGTATATTCAAGGTACACATAATTATGGGTTATACATTGCTAAAGGAAGAAATAGTAAAATTTTAGCCTTTTTTGATGTTAACTGGGTTGTATATGTTTTGGATAGAAAGTCCACTAATGGTGGAGCATTAGAAATTGGGATGAAATGTGTGGGATGGTTATGAAATAAATCTGAAAATCCTTCTCTTAGTACTTTGGAATCTAAATATATATCTTCTATAAAAGTGTGCACTCATTTACTTTGGATGAATATTCAATTGACTGAAATTGGTGATGAGGTGAAACAACCAATGGTGATTTACTGTGATAAAAAGAGCACAATTGATCTTACAATGAATCCTATTCAACATTCCCATATGAAAAAATTGAAATCAGAAATCCCTTCATCAAGGAGAAAGTTGTAAAAAGTGTGATTAAAATAGATAATGAGAAATTGATGAGAAAGTGGCTGATATTCTGACCAAACTAGTAGAAGATTTTTTTGAGAAAAATCAGTTGAACCTCATTGTTTGACCAGCTCTAACTACATATAAAGATCAAGAGACTTACCGCTATCCATTTTTCTAACCATTTTAATATGTTTTTGGAAGTGATGCAGGTTCATGCGGGAGATACGATATAGGGGGATCATGTTCTTGAGCTCTACAAGTCAAGATTGGGTTTATTGGTTTTATTAGAAAAGGGGGTGATTAAATATATAAATACACCGAGAAAAGAAATAATGTGGAAGAGAAGTCAAAAATGAAAGTATGGCGGAGACAATAAATCATTATAACTCAATTCATGACCTATCTTTTGTTTTCTACACCGATAATTGATCACGTAGACTTAGAGTGTTGACTGAATTGTTTCTTGAAGTTTCAAGATTTTTTGTGGCTGGTGCTTTAGTTAATTTATCTAGATATTTCCAAAAATCCCAAAGGTGGAAATAATATATAATAGATAAATTCACTGATCAATGGAAGAGCATGGAAGAGAAGTAAAAAATGAAACTATGGTTGAGAAAATAACATCATGAAAACTCAATTCATTACCTATCTCTTATTTTCTACACAAAGCATTCCTCACATAGACAAAAAGTGTTGGATGAATTGTTTCTTAATGTCTTCGATTTTTTTTGTTGCCGATGCATTAGTGAATTAATCTGGAGATTTCCAACAAACCCAAAGGAGGAGATTGTTGGAAACAATACATTCATCAATAATAATGGAGTTTGGTTAGTGTTTGTTGTCAATGCACACATGGAAGACCGAGATATTTCAGGGAATGAGATATTACGATTAAGGATAGAAGTAGTATCGAAGGGGGTGCAGGTTTTCAGTGTTTTCTAATTTTTTGGGATTCAAAATAATAAATTTATTCATAAAAGTGATCAAAATTAAAAACAGTGAAGAAAATTGGAAAAGGAAGTGAATAATGTAGCTTGGGACATGGTTTTCACAACATGTTTGTGAATGGTTCGTAGCTGCGTAATTTGTTCTAATAATGGTTCACGTAGTGCATATGGAGGTATGTGGTCCGTGAAAAGAGTGATGCGTTTTAGTGGAGGCATATAGTATGTAGAAGCAAGAAATGGTTTGTGGAGAAGGCTCTCAGTTAGCGAGAAGAAATCAGTTCATTGGGCATGAACGATATGCGTAGAAGGAGGTGATGCGATAAAGATTTGGTAAATCATGGATTAGTGGAATTTTAAGATCAATTTTTTCATATCAAAGGAATAGTAATCCCCTTCATTAAGGTTATAGATTGGAGATTAATAATTGGGAAGAAATCTGGTGAAGCTCGAAGTGGTTCATGGAGGAGAGGAGGTTACATGGAGATAATGATCATCATAAGGAAAAAAAGTCTGCGAAAGGGAGCATGTTTTGCAGAGGAAGCTCTCACAGGTGGAGTAGGGGCTCCTTGAAGAAGGTGGTTTGAAGAGGTAGTATATGGATTTAGTACGTGAACATAGTACGTAGAAATGGTACATAGAGGCTGTTTTTGGAGGTGGAACATGGAGATGGTTCGTGGAGAGGTGATCCACAAACCATACTTTCTACTCAGTTTATAGAGGAGGTAAGGTGGTATGAAAAACACTCAAGGAAGCCGATAATGTGACAAAATTAGTTTTGAAAAAGTAATTTCCAAAACCTACTAGTGTGGGGAAGATTGATATATATAGGTGGATAAAAATATGACTTCAATAAAGCATCCATTTACAGTTCAGGATACATGATCCAATGCTAAACCATTAAAGCGACCTTAAAGTCCATAAAATGAGTGAAGATTATTCCAATGTAGTGAGCAAGGGGGAGTCAACGAATGTGATCCAAGATACTTATTATGCTATCCCTAAAACCTTGTGAAGATAGTGTTACTATAATAGGGTGATTATGATAAACTTTTGTACTCCACAACTAGTGAAGATAAGTTGATTTTGGTATGACTGACACACTTTTGGCATATGCTCCTTGGAAATATCCCTTAGTGGTGAACCAAGTAAAATTTCATTTTAATTTTTTTCATGTGATTGTTTTTTATATACTTACTCATTAGATAGTTTTAACAGGTTCCTACCATCATGGGACCGTGATCAATCAGATTAAAAGGAAAAGTTCACACCCTAATTCACGCCGCCCTTCTCAGGGTGTTTCGAGGTCCTTCAGAATCCACCACAATAATAGTAGTATCCATAAAAATAATATTTTCCTCTAAAACATCCATACTAATCAGATTTTTGAATACATTTCAAAAAACCATTCTTGTAATTATTATCTAAACCACTAACCTTTCTATTATCAATCAAAATATTTTTTTCTTAGATTGGTTTTATTTTTATCCTTATAAGAACTAGAATTAATTGAAACATTTCTATATTCAGAATCTTTAGAAAAACTTTCAAACATAGGTTATTTTGTAACTTCTAAATTTCTAAAAATATTGGTCTTAGACACATACACAACATTATAAGATTTATTCTTTTCTTAAACAATTCCATCATTCATCCCAACCTTTTAAGGTAACTTTTTTTTATCCATCTCAGGTTTCTCCTTTTGAGAACTGTCACCATATTTATAAATAGAATTTTTGAAACTTGTATTTCTCTGTTCTTATTTCACAATATTTTGTTGGATAAGATCCAAATCTTCTTCTTTTTTCCTTTATCTTCACTTCCAGATGTTTATTATGATTCTTTGATTCTGAAAGAGTTTTCTTCAAATCTCCATAATCCACTAGCTCTCATTCTTCTATTCTAAAAATATTTCTTGAATAGTTGAGGAAAATTCATCATCCAACTTATTGTTTTGTTTTTCAAGTCTTCCAATCTTACTCAAACATTCATTCAAATATTCTTTCAAATGAATTTCATGTTGTGATTCTTCATCATAGAAACTACTGATTCTGAGTTCTTCTTTATTTACCATTTTAATAAATGTATTCTCACCAACATACTCAATATGATTTTTGAATTCAACATAAGTTTCTTCTTCTCCAGAACAACTACTTTCATTACTGGAAACACTTTCCTCATTAACTATTTCATTAAACATGTTCTATTAAACATTATCTGTAACCTCCTCACAATCATCATCATTATATAAAACTTACCTCCTTTTGGATTTTTATTACTTAATATCTTCCCTCTCGGAATAGGTTTTTTCTTTATCACCCTTTTTCTTACAAGTTATTCTTGGACTTCATTAATCTTCTTCTCGTTATTTTTCATCACTTTCTTCTTCATCACCTCTTCAAGTACAATTTGAAAATAAATAACCAATAACACTATATCTAAAAACTTTTAAGGGTAGTTTCCCTTTATACCTTATTGTACCTCTTCTCAAATTCTCATAAAATAAGAATAAAATTTCATCAAGATTTTTACATTCCTAATTTTCAAAATCATAATCTCTAGCTTCTACTTCTTCATGAATATTCTTTTACTTTTCCTTATTGGAGGCTTTGAAATAAATTTATCTTTCAGGTTTTTTTTTCAATTCATAAATTATTTCCTTCTCGTATAATATGTGATTAGAGTACTATGAAAATCATCCAGAGATAATGTATCAAGATCTATATCTTCTTGGGAAGAAACATTGGCATAAAACTTGTCAAGGAAGAATTATCAACATCGTTTCAACAATAGTAGAATATTATTTCCTTTCACCAAGGCCTCTAGAAGTGATAGGAATGTAATTCACCCAATAAATAGAGTCACCAACACATTCATACTCACCCATATTAAAATATACTTACATCAATCTCCAGATTTGCAACTTTCCCTATTTCACTTTTGTATTTACTTCATAATTGTTCTTCAGCCTATCCCAGATAGCTTTGGTAGTGGAAACTCCTTTTACTCTGAGAAACACATATTCAGAAATTGATGATAGTAAAATATTATTAGGTATTACATCATTCTAAAGGTTTTCTTTATCAGTATCTATGAGGGGACCATTTTTAATATGAATAGGGAAACCATATGTAACAACTCTTGAAACATAATACCCAAGTGATATATGATATAAAAACAGTCTTTTTTTCTAGATATGATAATTGTTATCATTTAAGATCAGAATCTCTTTAATTTTCACACAATTCAGATATTTGATCACAACCTCTTCAAAAACATTTGGAAAGGGAACCTTTTCCCTTAATACCAGTTGTAGGTGCCCATGTAGGATATCTATATCACAAGGGGGTTGAATCATTGATATCTTTTTCTTTTAAATTTACATTCTTTTGAAACAAAATTTTCTTCCTCTTAAGGCTTTATTTCCCAGTTGAAAACAAATCAAACACACATCCATAGGAACATAAGTATTTACATGGATTGCTATTCAATAATAATAGCTACGTCCTTGGTATGGTTTGGAAACAATAAAATAACACACAATCCACTAGAGGAAAATCCTTTTGTGTGGAGTATAATGAGTAGGATATACCCTTTTACTCATGCAGAACTATGAAAAAAATATAATAGTGCATGTACTTTATATACCACAACTTATGTAATACAAAGTTTTTGTAACAAAACATGTTACCTTTGATTCTTTATCATCTTCCAAAAATCTATACTTTGAAAAACTTTATTAAATTTATTTCTGAGATGATGGTAATTAATTCAAGGACTTTTGATATAAAACTTAAATTTTATTGCCAGTATTGTTATCCCAATACGATTCTCCCAGTATGATCTGCCCAGTCCAATTCTTCCAATTCGATTACCCAATATATATATATCAAAATAATATTGAGTGAATTCATAATTCGTTCTTCCCTAGTATGAAAATATCAATATATAAATCCCAATCCAATTATCCCGCCTAATACTATAGTCATCTGAATATGATGAAAATAAGAATATGATAAACAGATGAATATTATGATCACTGAATAGGATGATCAACTGAATACGTTTCTATCTTTTCAATTCACCTTCCACTTCTCTTCGATGAAACTTCTTCAACAAAGCTCAATACCTAAAAATATTATTCTATCTCTAAAATTATTCAGTACTCTACCTTATCTCCTATTTTTCGTGAACATTACATTGATAAAAAAGTGTGATTCATTGTTCACCTTTTTATAGGTTTCCCAAAGATGGTTTTGGTTGGATTTTGAAATGGTTTCCCATATAACTAAATTCCCCGAATTTTCATCATACCTTGAATTTTAGGTACTTCTTGACTTCACCCATGCTTCACAATTCATCTTGTTTCTTCTCAATCCTTCCCAAATATTCTATCATTATCATCATCATTATCATTTATTTATTAGAATAAAAAGTTCAAAAGTATAGTAAAGCAACAAAGAAATACAAGAGGAAGAAAATTATGGGTGTTTAAAATGATAAATCCCAAGAGTGTCCCCTCAAACAAAGTGTTACCACTAAGGAGTCATAAAAAAGATATTGGGAGAACATATGATATTCTTCCCATGGGTTAATAGATAATAAAGGTAATCAGAAACCTTTTACCTTTTGCGCCAAGTATAATGAATGTCTGTGTGTGTGTCCTTGAGGTTGAGGAATTTCTAAATAATGTAGATGATAGACCATAGGATGGAGTCTTTACCTAATAGAACATTGTAGATGAAAATAGAATTGGTTTCCCAAAATTTTCATGATGAATGGAATTTCGAGTTTATCTTAACATCATCCACACTTCTCAATTCTTCTCATTTCTTCTCATTCCTTCTCAAATCTTCTATTATGCCTCAGTTTTCCTTTAAAATTTGTTTACATACCCCAATCCAAATCTGATTTATTTCAGCCAATTTTTTCATTATGATGCTCTATAACAATATTATTTTTAAATAAATAGACATATTGTATCTTATTTTAAAACTTTATTATGAAGTGATTTCTTCATTATGAAGGTTTGTACCAACTGTTGAAAAAAACATCTTCTTTGAATTTAAAGATCCCCCTGAACAACACATGAAACTATTTCCTCTAGCTCTTCTCTTTATCCACTTAACTAAATTGAATTAATCACTTCTACTTCATATTCTCTTTAGAATGTTGAATTGGTATTAATGCAGATACGATTCCTCTTGACCCAATTGAAAAAAAATTGAAAAAAAATCAGAGTTTATCCTTCTCTTTTGAATACGATACCACTGATTTCTCCCAAAAAAACAATTATTACAATAGTGAATTAGATGAAATAATGAATATTATGGAACAATCTAAACAGATTCATCTTCAGATACATCCTTCAATCGCAAACTTGTTCTTTTATCATGAATTTTTTATGAATTTGAATATATTGGAGACTCGCTTTATCATTGCCTAACTTACAATGTAATGTATTATAACATCCCATATTTCCATGTTTTTATTACTCTTCCAGAAAAATCATTATTCAATTATCCTCTTGAATATGATTTTCCAATAAACAACTAACCTGAAGACGATAGACATGATTGTGATCAACATTATTATGAATAGGATGAATTTTATTTCCAACATATTTTATCTTTCCATCTAGAAATGACTAATATGAATACAGTTGACAACATCTATTTCACTACCCCTTTATTTCATCAAGATTTCATAAGATTTTTTCCAAATAATTTTCATTTATGAGAAATCCAAAATTAGAAAAGAATATTCAAATTTATATCTTATCCATACAAACTTTGATTCTTTCCCATTATGATCAATCCTTTCATTCCAGAGTCAATTTGAATCTAATTGCTCATTTTCGTCCTGCTGGATTCTTCTGAATATGATGGACCTTTTCAAGTGTTCTGATTAAGATTTATTGGATAACATATGATTCAAAATTCATTTCCTCTTCTTTAGCAAAACTGATCACAAGAAAACTTGAACCTGATCATGACAGTAAATTCGATTTCTAGTAGCTTCTGACTTTTTTATCAATATCCCAATCTGATGGACTATTATGACACATCAAAATATTATGGATACAATATAAAAAATCCTTTAATATTTATTTACATCTGTCATCTATTCAATATACTTTCTTTCTTCAATATAAAAAGTAATATTCTGATCAATTAAGTACAAATTCAACCAAAAAATAACTTGGGCCTAACAAAGGTGAAATTATCGAGAGGCCTCAGAGGAGTTCCCTACAAAAAGAAAACTTCTAATCATGAACGAAATTGTAGAGGAATATATTTTTAAGAAAATGGTAACATAATGATAGATAATTTTTCGAATAATTTGAAACATAAGGTTCAATGATGGATACAATTGAAAAATAAGAACATAAGAATGAGGAAGAAAATCTACTATATGATTTTGTGGATCTCAAGGTGGAACATGATGGTGTTCTTAGAAAACATGAAAATTAGAGAAATAAAAATATGAAGATTAAATATTTTTTGAATGAATCATCATACTATGTAAGGAGTTAGTGAAAAACATTTGACAACTCATGAATATTTGGGAGGGGTCGTGGAGTTTAATCTAAAGATTTAATAGAATACAAAAGTTATAAATGACCTTACTTCGTGGATGGAAGAGAATTCTAACATAGTTGATGGATTTTAAAAATAATTATTTACCTTAAATAATAAATTGGATATTGAAACAAAAATTGGGGAACTAAATATGAAACTATTTTTTGGATGATTCTCAAATGAATAGATTTTATAAATTGTCCAACGTGGCTCTGAAGGAGTCTAGAAATTTTTGAATAATTAAAGGAAAAAATTTATGGGTAGAAGTGAAATTAGTGGTGATATGGAAACAGAAAAGTCTATAAATGAGATGAGAAAAAAAGGAAAGTAGAAATTTGGTTATATCACTAAAGCACCTAATGTTTGAATGAAGAAAACTTCAAACCTAACAAAAAAAGGGATAAAAATAATCCTCAATCAAAAAGAAATAGTCTCTGACAAAAGAGCTATTTTAAATTGTGGTAAATGTGGAGGAATAGAAGTGAGAATATATTTCCTCTTTTGAAATGTTTATTCTATGGCTTTTTGGGTCATATCATGTTGTATTGTCAAGATGCAAACATATATCAGAATGTGGAACCACCTAACACACTACAAGAAAAAACTGATTTAGCAATGGTTTTTGATAGTTGTTTTTAAAACCGCCACTAAATATTATTTTTTTGAAAAATTTAGTAGTGTTTATTATAACTGCTGCTCTATGTTTTCTTATGTTTTTCAAATAAAAATATATTTTATTTTTAGCATCAGTTTTAAAAAACAACCTCTAAATTAATGGAAGAAAATTTAAAAATTTAAAAATTAATTATGATTTATGATTTATGATTAACTATCATATATTTTTTATTATTTTTAATTTTTTAATTAATAAATATATCTAATTATTAGTTGATAATAATTTGAAACTGAAATTAAATCTTCAATAAGTTAAAAAATCAGATTCCAGCATCAATTGAACATAACTTTTGATCTGGGAGTCCATTTTAGTTCCACAACCACTTAAATAGATTCTTATAAAATTAACTAAAACCATATTTGATTTAAATTTTATAATAATTAAAATAATAAAATTTATTATAGTTTCAAGAAAAGTAGGAAATCAAACTTGAATTCAAAAATGATCAAAACTTTTGATGTGGGTGACTGTTTGGGCTCTACCATATATCAAAATGAAGAATGTGATAACCTCTATGAATTGACGACTAAAGGAAACAATGGCCTTATTTTTCAAAGCAGAAAAGGCCTAAAAGGCTTCTAAAAATGAGTTTTTTTCGGGGTATCCTAAATTTTTAATATTTAATGGAATTTTACGCTCGTTTAAGGGTATCTTTTTGTCTTTCTTTAAGTAGGGACTGAATTTATTGCCAGAGATTACATTAATATTGATATTATGGTTTTAAAGTTTTATCATTTTTAAAATTTTTGTTTTATTTATAATTAAATATATGAATATACTATTATATTTACTTATAATGAATCACTTGTATAAAATTATATTTACATATAAATTTATTTTTAAACATATAAACCTTATGGAAATAAATATTTTATATTCATTTCATTTGAAATAAATAATTATCTATTTTATTTACCTTTTAAAAACTCATTAATTTGTGTTTATATACCTATAAAAGTAATGATTATATATATAAACATGTATATGTTAATAAAAATAATCTATATTTATGTGTATATTCAAATATATGTAAATAAATACATATACATGTAAATATTTTAGTCTTTATTTGAGAAATATAAATATGAGTTTGTGAGTCAATAATATTGTGTGTATACATCATATATTATTGTATTTTTATATAAATATATCATTATCATTAAATATAGTATATAAATGAATTTATAGTAAAACTATATGAATATATCTATACACTTATATAAATAATGTTAATATATACATATGTGTGGGTATTGATAATATATATATATATATTATAATATATGTAAATAAATATTAATATATAATATATTGAAATAAACTTAAGTATATCTATATATATCACACATATTTGATGAGATTTCATATTCATTTAAGAGTGTATTCTTTTGACTTTTTTGTTATTTTTGATTTTATTCCATTGAATTACAATCCTATTGATTTTATAGCATTGTAATTACTGTGTTTTCCTCTATTTTACTAATTTATTTTCAATTATATATATATATATATTATTATACAAAGAAGGTCTAGCTAGAAGAAAAAGATATTGACCATTTATTAAAGGTGAATAAAAAAGAAAACAGACAAAAAAAAAAGACAGATGGGGTCATACAAATAGATATTTCCCTCAACCAAAAATGAAAACTATGGATAAAAAAAGTATGATCATTTCCATAGTCATAATTAAAATCACCATCATCATAAGTAGTTTACCACTTGGACTAGAATTACCTTGATTGAGGATATCAAGGATACTCTCCATAGACCTTTCCCACTCCACGGGGAGTTGGTAATTTTATGCCTTATAAGATGATCTGATAGAAACATTCCTATGTTGATTGGAATAATCCTTCTATGAATTTTTTTTTGAAGAATCCAGATCTACACCCACATTTCTAATGATATTTATCTTGAATTTTAAAACCACCACTTTAAAGGAAACTATCTCACCATTGCCCGTAGGTCGGGGATGAGTGGTGTCCAATAAAACCATCAGCCCCTCCTTGTCAGTTCCATAATCCGAAACATTACCCCATTTACCAGAAATTCCTAAACAGAAGACATTCTAAATCTCTTGATGACAATTCACACTTTTTTGAATGTCAAAATTCTCGGGCCTATTTTCCCATCAGACATGCCCTGAAATATCCACAACCAATGGTTACTGATCAGGTTCAGATATAACTTTAGGATGAATCTAATTAACACCCATAAAAACACCACACTTCTCTAGTAGTGTGGTTCCTCATTTCCAAAAGCAAGCTCATTGATAACATTTCCAATCTAAGTTTTCTCCATGCTGGTCCGTATACCCTCACTTATGAGGCCAGACTCTCAAGGAGAGATATGCTTGAACATGAAAACATAAGAGATTTCACCCCTAGTATACAAAGTTGCTAATTGTGTCTACCTAACAAGATGATTAACCATATATGAACTATCCTGCTTACATAGGGAACCCCGAGTTGGCATAAAATTCAACCAAGCACAATCATTATTTACCTCCCTAACATGGTTAACCTTAGAGTGAATATTTTCTTTCTCCTTCATAGAGATTGAGTGCTTGCTGGAATCTTTAAAATTCCCCTTCAAGCCATAAATCCAATAAATAGTTAACATTCGATAGTTTTCTTTTTTATGGCCAACGGATTTTTACTCCTCATAGATGTTGGTAGCTTTTCAAAGACAACACATACATTTATCTCATAATTTGGATTAAACAATCTACCTTGTAAATGGGCACCTCACTCTTGTTAACATCCACCCAAACCCTTACGATGTTCCCAAACAAAGAATTTTCTATCACTCTATCAAGACAAATATGTATACCAATAGAATAAGTAATAACATAAATATTTTTCAGATGCCATAATACCCAATTAAGACTATACAGAAAAATATAGACCTGAGAACAAGATCTTATCATGTTAGAAAGTTCAAAATTGATTGACCTTTCATGAAATTTAAAAACATCAAGTTTCAGATATAATGTGCCATTACTCCAAGAACACTGCTTCAAATCATTGGAAGGAAAACACTATGATAATATCAGTGGCCAAGTGATATGCATTTTTAGTTGTAGAACCCCCAAAAACAAGAAACACGATTGACCACATCATCTTGTCACCATGGCTTCTCTCCCCTTGGAGGAATAAGCCCCGCTATTAAATAATTTTTGAACATACACAATATTTCATTGAAGGCATCATATTTTTCAATGACATAAACCTTAGTACCCTTCTCAATATCCCTTCTAAGAATTGAATCGTTAAAATATGTAAAAGAATGAGATTCAAACCAGGATGCCGTATTCTTCACATCCAAAGTCTACAGATTACAGACCCCAGCATCCATCATGTTTACACCTGTATTTAAGGCAACAACTCAGGGTCTTTGATTTGGAACAATATGCCGAGGATCAAACATAGCTGACGAATCATGAGAATTCGACAACTTAGACCATGCTATCATATTTTTCGCATCCAAGGTTGGTGGAATGCAAACCCTAGAATCCATCGGCTATGCAGCTGCATCCAAGAAAACATAGGGACATAAATTAGGATCAATGGTAGGAGAAGGATTACACATAGTCGATGAATCTTGTGCAGTAGATGATTTAGGCCCAGCTTCTATATTTCTTTATTATGAAGCCTAGAGAATGAACACCCTAGCTTCGATCACCATTTCATCTCCATCTAAGACATCGAAAGGGGATATGCTAATATGATCGACAAAAGGGTGAGGATCACAAACAACTAATAAATAAACCACATCAATGCCATCCCTTGAAATGACAGTGGAACAAGGAACTTGATCAACCAAAAATTTAATATCCAGAGACACCAAATCAACACCATCACGGGGAAGAAGCATAAAACCCAAAAAGTGTGGAATCTCTACGTGTAATAAGGAAACCTAGAAACCCATCCGAAATCCATTCGGGAGCTCCCATAGCTCTGAATCCTTCCACACCGTCTCCCTCGAAATACAATGATCTATATACCTATTTATATAAATTTATGAACATTTGTGTATATTTATATACATTTGTAAATATTTATACTTATTTATGTTTATATTTTTCTATATCATAAATGTGTAAATGTATATATGGAGATATTAATATTTACTTGTGTCTAGATATATATTTATATTCATGTACAATTATATATTTGAGTATTTTTATATATATTTATGTAACATAAATGTGCATTTATATATATTTATGTAAAATTTGTTATATGTATATATATATTTATGTATTATTAATTATTAATTATTAATTATTAATTCTTATAGTCTATTATTTAACATTTTTTTGATTTATTATTTATTGATTTATTTTTATTATTAAATTACTGTAAAATAACTATTTAAAATTTAATAGTTATTTATAATTCATTAACTATTCATTCATTATTTATATATTATTTATCTTTTTGTTATCTAAATTTTCATTATTCATTATTTGTTTCTTCATTATTTATTAATTATTTATCATTTATCAATTATTATTTATTAATTAATTAATAATTAATAATTAATTAATTAATTAATATTTAATGAATATTTAATATTTAATATATGTTTGTTATTTATATATTTATTTATTTTTTATTATATATCTATTATTTATTTATTTATCATTATTATTTCATTATTTATATATTATTTATTTATTATTTATTGTTTATTTATTTATTATTCAGTTATTAGACAACTATCAAATAATTTTCATCAATGGAAATACAAGTATAAGTAATGCCGATAAACAACGAGATTGTAACATACGACTTTCAACTTTTTTAACATTGAGTCATAATCCACATGAAAGAATAATACTATATGAATCTTATAATATCATGAAAATCATTAGATTCTTGTTATAAAATATCAATGGGAATGTTTATACACCTCATAAATTAAGATAAGATCATAACATAACAAAGAACTCAAAGATGGAAAATTGAGATGAAAACCCCTTAGTGCTTCGATAACTTTGAAGCCATAAACCACATGAAAGTGAGATCCTAAAATGGATATTTAAATCCAAATAAATTTATGTATAAGAATAATTAAATAAATTCAGGATAATTATATACACCACACAATAAAAATAAGTAGTGAATATGGCATATAGGTCACTTAAATAAAAGTGAGGTGAGAAAACCATTACCTAGAGTTCGATTAGTCACTCTCATTTTTTATCATAATAGATAATAAACATATGTTAATTATTTAATTTACTGAGAAAAGTTTTCATGTTTTATTATCAATTTTATTTCAATTATTACTATGGTATATACAATTACTTAATCAATTAGGTTTGCAATGAATGTTTTGACCATATTCAGCTTATGTTCCGAAAATGAATTTGATAGGTAGACTATAGTCAAAGTTATAATTATTTAAAAACCTAAATATTAAAAACAATGAAATAATAATCATATTTATACATTAATTATACTTTTAAAACCAGTCATGAAATATGGTTATGAAAAATGCAATAACATTACTATTATAGAGATTTTAGGTCGTAGCTACGCATGAGTAACATTTCCTTTTTTCAATGATCATTATAGACGTATTATTTTATCTTTATATAATTATAATAATTTCATAAATACCATATTATTTAATTATATATAATTATGTATATCATTATTGTGACGTGGTGATGAAAAAAGGAATCACATCGCTTCTTGGAGGCTATTGTCCCCACATCCACGAATAATGATATCATTTTTCAGTGAAAGAAATAAAATGACATATACTTATTTTGGAATGATATATATGTAATAAATATCAAAATTATTTAATATATATCAAATATATTCATTAGTTTTAACATTATTACCTTCAATGTAATGCATTACTGAAAAATGAATCACATCACTTTGTGAGGCTGTAGACCACCATATACACAAGTGTCGTTATTGTATCCCCAGAAAAAGAACCTAAAAACGGTATATTTGATATTATTATATTATAAATATCATATCTATACTTTATATCCATAACCATACCCAACCATTAGATGTGGTAATGGAAAGATGAATAACATTGGTTCGTGAAGTGGTAGTCCTCCACACACATGAAGGATGATTTCGTAACCCATTTGATTAAAGTGGATATGGTTGTTGTTGATTACCTTAAAATAACAAAATATAAGTATATTTAAGATAATAATTTTTTCATATCATCATGATATTATCCTAAATTAAGGATGTATAGGATTAATTAATATATTATGCTCATTAAATAACGTTACCTCTTCTTTAGTTATCTACCTTAGGTTTCCATCAAAACCATACTAGGTTGGATTTATACCTAAAATAAGGATTCTATGGTGAGTGGAAGAAATTTTGGAAGTTATTTTGGAAGTTAATGTCCTATAAAAATGTCTTGGGTGGTGCAAATATGGGGGGGGGGGAGTGATTACCCTTTTATAATTGGGGAGGAGTGGCTTTTTTTAAGTACCCAAAATTATTCAATATTTGGACTTCAATATTACCTAACGTGTCTCCAATATTAATAATTGATCAGGTGGGGGGATGATATGGTCGAGACAAACCTCCAACACATAATAATTCACTTGTTTTATAAAATCTTTTCCTTAACTTCTATCTTTCCTTATTTTTACCATTTTGGTTTTTCAGTATGGTAACTATTCTTTTTATCATAGGTAATTTATCCATTAAGAATAAAATAAAATGAGCTTTATTAATTAATTTTTACCCCCTAATTATAAATATTATATATAATTTATAAAATAAAGATCATATGTGTGTTGAAAATTAATTTTAACAAAATTGAATGTAACATGCACAAACATCGCTTTTAAATAATTCAATAAAATATAATTTATCAAAAAATAACATTAATGTAAATTTTGACATTATTCATTTAAATAGAATTTTAAAAAATATCAATACCATGATGGAATCTGAATATATTATTTTCACAACTTTTTAAAATGATATATTCATCTACAAAAATAATGGAGCACAATAATTTATTTAATTTACTACACTTTTAATATTTTTATTATATTTTATTATATTTTTTCATTACCTAAATAATTATTACATTGGAATTTATTAAGAAATAAAAGTAATTATTTCATCTATAAAAATAAAATATAAATTATAATAATAATAAAACTTATTTATATTTCAAAATAATATTTATAACTTAACCTATATTATTTTCCCCTTCCCAAAGCTTTAAAAATTTCAAAAGTAATCAAGGTACCTTTTTGTCTTTTTTACATAAGTTATTATATTGGTCACATTCATGGACAAGTATCATTGAAAATAATAAAAATAGATCCTAAGTTCATAAGGGTCAAGATATGGCTATCCAATGGGTGTTTAAAAAATTGTTAGGTTATTTTAACCCTTGTATTCTTAGTTTACTGACCCTGTAAATCCATTTATACCTTAACCATGGAAAAATAATTTTAACTGTTTTCACTATTAAATTTGGTCAAAATTTAAGTAGACCTTATTTGTAATTCCCCAACCCCATTTACTCAGAGTCAGTGCATTATTAAATATTATTGTAATGATACAAGGAACCATGTCTTGAAATACTGATCAGTTTAGTAGCCTTGGAAGTACTTGATACATACACAAGTTTTATATTTCATCATGAAATAAAAAATCATGTTGTGTCCCCTTAGAACACTCTTATATCCCCTAGCCTATTCCTTCAGGTTAATCGTAATATACTTATTTGCATACTGGTAAAAATAAAATATAAGAAAGGGGTGAGCTCAGGTACTCAGTAAGGATAACAATATAGCATAAACTGTTATAAATAAGAATAAACATTTAAGGAAATGTATAAAACTAGAACACGAGCCTTTTAAAACTAATCTTCTACATATTATGGCCAAGATAAATCAAATAATTCCATTTATATATTCACATGGATATTCTACTAGTAGAATAATCACATGTAATATCAATAGCCAATTTCATAATGATGTAATGCATAATTCTGGCCATCATAACCACATAGTCAAGGCCTTGTGCCAAGACTACAAATAAGATTTGGTCAAAGCCTCGTGCCAAGACACTAGTTTTTCTCATGAGACCTACTTATGCATTGAGGAGCTATAGCGAGCTCCACCCATCACTTACAAATTCCAATGCATTACTCATATAAAAAGGTTGAAACATAATCTAAATATTCGTATTAAAACTAGAATACGAATTGTCAAAATTTTAATGACAAACCATGAATGACATAAAAATATCCCACCAACAATCAAACATAACTCATTAAATACAATATGGATGATTTTATTATGATAAATCAACCTCAATCAATAATAAAATACACTGAAGGATATTCACATAGATGAAAATAGTCATCAAAACTATTGGAGAGAAATATCCCCTTTTTCTTGAAAACATTTAAATGTCGCATTATTTTCAAATAAGTAAATTTAAAGAGATTTTTGAATCAAAGTGTCCCATACCACATTGAAATTTTTTAATGGAATTCTAATTTTAAATCTTTTATGTCCATATAAATAAATAATTAAAACCATTTTTAAAACATGGACATTAATGAGAAAGATTTAGAAGAATAAATATTTAAAACATTTAAAACAATATTTTAGTTAAAGAGTTCCTAACCAAATAAAAGACGCTTCAATACAAGTAACTGTGGAATAAAATTAATCAAAACATTATAATATCATGATAATAAATGGATTCATGATATAATATGTCAAAGGACAGTATATACACCATATAAAAGTGAATTGGTACATAACGACAAAGAGGTCTCAGAGGAATGTAAATTGAGACGAAATACCTTATAAAGACCTTATCCTTAGAGTAAGGATGAATCAATGAAAAAATTATGTGCAAAATATATAAATACACTCAATATAATTGGATATTCAGTGTAAATCAATCAGATTACATTCACGCATATTCTTGTAAAAACCAAACCAATGACTTGGATGTTTAACTCAATGAAAGAAAATGGAATTAAGATTTGCCTTAAAAGTTCATATCAATGGAATGTGAACTTATCAATGGAGTGATTATGTGTATAAAAGGTATATCCACAGTATAGGGAGTTTAAATTACAACATAAATAATAAATAGTGATTCCACACATAATCTTGGAGTAAAATAATCAATGAAGTTTGCGTAAAGCCCAATAAGTGGAAATTGAAATTTAAAATTCCCGTACCGATTTGGTAACATACAAAACATACACCCCATGAAATAATTGTAATACTATGAAAATGAAAATAACAATAAATTAATTTATATTATACAGAGAATACAATCATGGGTAGTACAAACACCACACTAAAGGAAATAGTGGCAATATAGCATGAATCTCACGGGAATAAGAAGTTAGATGAAAACCCCTTACCCTGTACTCTTCCTTAGTATATGATAGGTTAACATCATGTATATTTGTAAAATCAGTGTTATTAAATTATAAAATACCAAATACATAAATATTATATCATATATTTTCTTCTAATATTGATTTGTTAATGATATTTTAGTAGTATCATTGTTTTGGTTGTTAACTGATTAGGTTTCTCTTATCTGTTTTGTTATGTAAGTCATGTTTGTTATTTATAGGATGTATTTTATTCATATCCATAATGATATTAAGTTCTTAAAAAATATTTTCAATCATAAAATGAAATTTATTCTTGAATGATTATGATGGGGAATCAATCTCTTCACGTTTATCGAGATGGTAATCCGTACGTATGCACGAGCAACAATATCATTATACTGATGGTGAAATCGTATGTAATTGGATGATATATCATATATATAGAATAATTATAATTTTATATTTATTATTTTAATAATTTATACTCATTATTATACCAATCCAAATAATTAAGTGTTTGAATAACAAACTACACCATGACGTGGAGAGGGTAAACCGTAAGTACGCACGTATGGTGACTTTGTCATTTATAGGATGGATAGAATAAAAAATATGGTTGTACCATATTTATAATAAAATAAAATTATTTATAAGGTACTGGAGTTATTATTTTTTTATGGAAACAACAAATAAAGAGGAAGTGGAAGAGGAAAGGAACTTGAAAGATGGTGGTGAAGTTATTACGTCTTCTTCGGGTGTTTCCTTTTGAGTTGATAAAAAGGGTTCCTTGGGATGTATTTATGATCAAATTAAGGCCTATAGGTATAATTTAGGATAGTTGGGAGGATATTTGGTTAGGGGTTGGTAGATCCAAATGGATTTGGAGGTGTGATTTTGAGAGAAGGGGAAGTACCCTTTTATAAGAGAGGTGAGGGTCACTTTAGGAAAACCTTGAAATATTATTTTATAATAAACTCAATTTCTATTTATAATGGATCCAAAATGATTTACTTAAGAGATAATGTAGATATGGGTCTAAAAAATCTCAACCAATAAGTTTTATACAGGTTTAGGTCACCATATTAACCTTATCTTTTAGATTTAACTCATAGATAAATAGTTTAACTTTTACCATGTGTTCTTGTACTATTATATTATATGGTTTATAATCAAACAATAAAATTCCAATAGTACCCATAGTGGTTAATTAATGATATATCTATTATTATTTATGTCTTTTGAATGATCCTTATATTTTTAGGACTATTATATCATTTAATAATATAGTATTTTTTTAGAAACTCATTTATGTCAATTTTGACACTATTTAGTATATTGTTTTTGTTAAAGCCATACCAATATGATTACTTCAAAAAAAATTAATGGAATCAACCCTAGAATGTCCTATTAACTTATATAATTAGTGAAATTCTTCCAAAGTCTCAAATTACATTTATTTGGATAATTATAATATCAATTATTTTAATATTTCATTAATTAGGTAATTACTACATCATCATTGTGTTACAAATAAATTAAATTATATAATGTATAAAAATTATAAATAAAATACCATTTTATAGGAATTTATTTTATCTTTCTAATTAATATTTATAGTCGAATATATCTTATGTGTAACCCTATATTATAAATGATATAGTTATAAAACATTGACTATAACACTTTAACTCTTCTTTAAATAAAATAATAATAAATGTACTAATCTAATCCAAGTGGACATAAAGGAACATATTTTATTCCTAAGGTTGTTTTTTTTCAAATTACACTTATCCAATAGAATTAGGACATGTGTTATGGTAATTATAATATCATTTTTACTTTTAATTATCCTATTTACTTTTAACCGTGGTAAATAAATTTCAAAAGTTACAATTCACCAAATATTATTTATATCTTATTGAATCAAATTTTACTTACTGATTTCAACCATATATATCAGATTTTTTAAATTCAACTCATAGAAGCGGTAAAAATACGTTTTATGAAAATTTGCGAACGTTCCTAGAAGGTGGGTAAAAGACATTACAAAATTCAATAAAATTTTATACATCTAATTTTTTTATAAAATGACTTCAATTAATTACATTGAACTAATATAGGTATTATTTATCTATTTTGACTTTAAATAAATTTAAATAAAATAAATAATTATTTAAATAAAAAGTTGATTTTAAACAAAAATGCAGTGTTTTTCACTATTCATCAAAAAATGGAATGTTTTCAGAAAAATACAAAAAATTCACCCCTATGCTTATTTTGATATTACGAATTCAAAAATGAAGCCCATTTTGAAAAATAAAATTTATATAATTTAAAAAAGTGGGTATTACTACTCATAACAGCTAGTTTGATTGGTCGTGGTGTGTTAAAACTCCAAGTTTCCTACAATGCAAGCTATTGCATTATTCAAAGGGAAAAGTACCATAGAAGCTTATGGTGTTGCATTCTTCCTTCCTTAAATAAATTGAATCCTCACAATTTGAAATTGTTTTTTTTAAATAAAAGGTAAAAAAAATAAAATACCTTTGTGGAAAACCCACATAAAAAATAGGGATAATAAATTTTAGTCTTAATAAGATGGAAAAAGAAATGAAAAAGTCACCACCAAATTAGGATTTTGAATAGGATAACATTGGTTGCAAATATAATTGGAGGAAAAATGTAAATATCTATAAAGAGTGATTGAGGTCATCAATCACAAACAAGTGAATTGAAAATTGAGGTTCTCAAAGCCATAAATCTATGATGAATAAAATAAGGTATTAGGATAACACATTTTTGGGTTTAAGATACTTTCCCTAAAGTTTAAGAATTAATTTATTCATTTAATAAGAAAAAAATACTTGATAAAAAGAGTTCCACCCATTAACTAATTTCTACCACAAACTCATCTTTCACTCTAAGCGATGAGTATTCATGATGACTTGATCACACCTGAAGTGCTAGAATAAAGTTATAGAGAATCACATAATTCACTTAGGATGAAGTATATATTTACCCTATCCTTAGAGATTAACCAAAACCAAAATGGTTAGTACAAGATCAGATGATCCACAAAAAGGATAATCCTTTAGAAAAATAAATATGAATCATAATTTATAAAATCAAACCAATAATACCCAATATTCAATAAATACCATTCAATAAACAATTGTACTTAAAATCTATTAATATAATCTAAACTAATATTGAATACCGAAACTCAGAATAATTTTATTACATAATATTCCATGTTAAATTGTATCTTCAAATAACATCGACTACTCTTAAAGTCACATACTTAAAAGTAATTAACATGATCACATATTCTCTATGAAAGGATAATAATTTCCATAAATAACCTAAATTACTATAAGTCCACAATAAAAACATAGATAAAAATCCACAATTACTCCTCAAATAAATTCCCATAGTATTCTATTTTCTATAGGCATATAGTGTTCCCAACAGAACGAACGTCTTCCGAAATAACATTTATCACTTAATCACCAAATCATGTTCCTTTTCAAAGGATACCCATTTGATAAACATAAGAACAAAAATCAACCTTTTATTGATCAATAAAATCATTTAACTAAAAAGAATTAGTCACACTAACCAAGGACTTCACCTATTTCAGTGGTAGGCGACAGATCTCAGTCGCACTTTGGTTGTGGGTTCGATTCCCACAACTTTATCTGACATCATGGGTTGTCACACGGTTTGAATATTGTACTTTTTCAAAAACTATATTTTATAACATTCCCAAAATGAGATAAATTCCTCCAAATAACCATAACATAATTTCACCACAAATTTTATCTCATAACTCGCATTTTCATCCCAAAATTTAATAACAAGTAATTTCCTCAAATATATAGATCATATAAACCCAAATTGTTATTTATTACTATATCCAAAATAGAAAATATAATTCTTCCTAAAATAGCATTTTCACATAACAAACTGTAGGGTTACACATACAAGAGAAAAATATTCCAAAGTAATCCCATCAACAAAGAACACTAATAATTTTAAACATTTCACAATCCATTTATTTCCACATAGGTTCTTCCTTGACCTAGAGGTTATCCTATAGAATAAGGTATTAACTTGGGTAATGCCCAGATCCCCTACATTTACGACAAATGACTGTAAATGGAATTTTGAGATCATTTTTATTTTCTTAAATAATACTCTTCATTTTTCCTCATTAATTATTCACTTTATGTCCTTCTTTCCCACACATAAAGCATTTATTTGTTCTATTGAGACACTTTCCCATGTGTCACCTTCTATATTTCTAGCATGATGGAAATTGAGATTTATTTTCTCTATGGTCTCCACTACTGGAGCTTTTATCATTCACAACCTTTCTCTCCTTTGTTGAGTCTGGGATTTGGTTAATATATATGTTGTTGAACATATTTTTGGAAAACTGATTTGATATGAACATGATATCTTTTACACCTATCAACATTCCAGTTTTTTGATCATTTCCACCACTGTGACTACCTTGTACATCATGTTCAATGTTACTATGACTTCCTTGGAATCCAGCCATTGAATAACATAAGAAATCATAGTGAGTTATAAAATCATTTACAGAATATCATAACACCTTATTTTCAATCTAAAACTCCTTAGAATTTACCAAGGTTATTTATTCTCATCTTATAATAAAATCCATCAAATCAGTTAGTAACGAAAATGTGAATTTTCCTAAGAATATCCCTTGAGAGTGTCGTAAACAAGACTGTAGCAAGGCTCGTTGTTGTGTACAAGGATACCTCAGGTCAAGCCCAAAACACCTTGTCAAAGTTTTCACTCCTAGGTACATCTGTGCCAGAGCCGCCTCTACCTGATCTAATCCAAATAGAGATGTATTGTTTGAAAAACCCACATAATATTTACATTACCAAATTTTTTAAATGTTCTTCTATACTAATCCTCAATTTATATCTTAGGGTTGTGTTTATAATAATATTTTTTCTAAATCTAGCTTCCATGGTTTGTACTAAACTTCTCAGACACCAACTGTGACGCCCCGACCACATTTACCCAGAGTCGGTGCATTATTACATAACATTGACATGATACAAGGAATCTTTTCCTAATAGGCCGACCAGTTTAGTATCCTTGTAAGTACAAGATACATACATAAGTTTTACATTACATCATGAATCAAAAAAACAACATTGTGTCCCCTTTGAACAAAATTATATCTCTTAGCCCATTCCTATATGTTAATCGTAATATACTTCTCAGCATCCAGGAAAAAATAAAACATAAGAAATGGGTGAGTTCAGATTCTCAGTAAGGATTACAATATAGCAAAAATTGTCATAAATGAGAATAAACATTTAAGGCAATGCATAAGACTAGAACACATGCCTTTTAAACTTCAACTTCATCCTAATATGGAAAAGATAAATCAAATAATTCCATTTAGTTATTCACATGGATATTCTACAAGTAGAATAATCACATGTAATATCAATATCCAATTATATAATGATGTAATGCATAATCTTGGACATCATAACCACATAGTCAAGGCCATGTGCCAAGACTACAAATAAGATTTTGTTAAGGCCTTGTGCCAAGAAGCTAGTTTGTCTTATGAGACCTACCAAAGAATCGAGGATCTATAGTGATCTCCACCCATAACTTACTAAGTCTAGTGCGTTCCTCATATGAAAAGGATGAAACATAATCTAAACATTCGTATTAAAACTAGTATAAAAAATGTCAATATTTTAATCACAAAACATGAATGGCATAAAAATAGCACCCCCACAATAAAAAAAAACTAATTCAATACAGTATAGATGATTGTATTATGATAATTAAAACTCAATCAAGAATAAAATACCCTGAAGGATATTGACATAGATGAAAATAGTCATTAAAACTATTCGAGATAAATATCCCATTTTTCTTAAAAACATTAAAATGTCACAGAATTTATCAAAGAAGTCATTTTAAAGTGATTTTTGAATCGAAGTGTCCAATACCACTTTGAAACATTTTAATGGAATTCTAATTTAGAACCTTTTATGTCTATCTAAATAAATACTTAAAAACATTTTTATAACATGGACATTAATGATAATGATTTAGAAGAATAAATATTTAAAACATTTAAAATAATATTTTAGTTAAAGAGTTTATAACCAAATAAGAGATGCTTGAATAAAAGTAATTGAGGAATAACATTAATCAAAACATTTCAATATCATGAGAATAAATGGATTAATGATATAATTTTTCAAAGGACAGTATATAGACCATATAAAAGTGAATTGGTGTACAACGACAAAGTGGTATCAAAGGAATGTAAATTGAGACGAAATACCTTATAAAGACTGTATCCTTAGATTAAGGATGAATCAATGAAATAATTATGTGAAAAAATATAAATACACTCAATATAATTGGATATTAAGTGGAAATCAATCAGATTACATTCACACATATTCTTGTAGAAACAAAACCATAGACTTGGATGTTTAACTCAATGAATGGAAATTGAGTTAATATTACCCTTAAAAGTTCATATCAATGGAGTAATTATGTGTATAAAAGGTATATACATATTAAGTGGAAGGAAAATTAATACATAAATAATAAATAGTGATTCTATACATAATCTTGAAGTGAAATAATCAAAGAAGTATGCGTAAAGCCCAACAAGTGAAAATTGAAATTTTAAATTCCCTTACCGATTTGGTAACGTACTAAACATACACCCCATGAAATATGTATCATAAAATAAAGATTTAAATACCCATAAATTAAATTATATTACACAAATAATACAATCTTGAGCAGTACATACACCACACAAAAAGAAATAGTGGCAATATAACATGAATCTCATGGGAATAAGAAGTGAGATGAAAACCCCTTACCTTGTAATTTTCCTTAGTACAGAGTAGGTTAAACTACAATATAATGGTGAAATAATTGTTATTAAATAATAAAATAACCAAATACATAAATTTTATATCATATATGATCTTCTAATATTGCTTTCTTAATGATATTTTAGTAGTATCATTGTTTTGGTTGTTAACTGATTTGTTTTCCTTTATATGTTTTGTTACGTAAGTAATGTTTTTTATGTATATGATGTATTTGATTCATATCCAAAATTATATTAATTTCTTAAACATTATTTTTAATCATAAAATGAAAATTATTCTTGAATGATTGTGAAGAGGAATGAATCTCATCTCGTTATTGGAGATGATAATCCGTATGTACGCACGAGCGACAATATCATTATATTGATGGTGAAAGAGTATGTAATTGGATGTTATATAATATATATATAATTATTAGAATGTTATATTTATTATTTAAATCAGTTATACGCATTATTATACCCATCCAAATAATGAAGTATTTGAATAACAAACTACACGACGACGTGGTGACGGTAAGCCATACATACACATATATAGTGAATTTGTCATTTATAGGATGGATAGAATAATGAATACGGTTGTACCATATTTATAATAACATGACAATAATTATAATAAATTGTATTTATTATTTTGGTATGGAAACAAAAAAGAAAGAGGAAGTGGAAGAGGAAAAGAACTTGGAAGAGGGTGGTGAAATTTTTATCTCCTTTTCAGGCGTTTCCTTTTGAGTTGATCAAAAGGGCTCATTTGGTTGTATTTATGATCAATGTATGGCCTCTAGGTAGAAGTGAGGTTAGTTGGGAGTATATTTGGTCAGGTTTTTGCTGAGCCAAATGGCTTTGGAGGTGTGATTTTTAGAGAAGGGGAAGTACCCTTTTATAAGAGAGGTAAGGGGCACATTAGGGAAACCATGAAATATTACTTTGTAATAAACTCATTTTCGGATTCTAATGGATCCAAAATAATTTATTTAGTATCTAAGGTTGGTATGGGTCAAAAAACTCTCAGAAAATAGGTTTTATATGGGTTTAGGTCACCATATTAACCTTATCATTTTGATTTAACACTTAGTTCAATAGTTTAACTTTTACTATGTATTCTTGTATTATTATATTATAAGGTTGATAATCTTACTATAAAATTACAAGAGAACCAAAAGTGGTTAATTAATGATATATATATTATTATTTAAGTCCTTTGGCCAAAACATAGATTTTTAGGACTATTATATCATTATTAATGTAGTATTTGTTTTAGAAACTCATTTATGTCAATTTTGACACTATTTAGTATTTTGTTTTTGTTAAAGTCCTAACAACATGATTACTTCAAAAAAAATAAATTGAATCAACCCTAAAATTTCATATTAACAAATAAAATTAGTTAAACTCTTCCAAAGTCTAAAATTACATTTATTTGGATAATTATAATAACAATTATTTTAATCTTGCATTAATAAGGTAATTACAACATCATCATTGTGTCAGAAATAAATTAACTTATATAATTTCTAAAAATTATAAATAAAATACCATTATGTATGAAATATTTTCATATTTCTAATAAATATTTATAGTCGAATTTATCTTATGTGTAACCATATATTAAAAATCAATTTGTTATTGAACTTTGAATTTAACACTTTTAACTTTTCTTTAAATAATATAATAATAAATATCATAGTCTAATCCAAGTGAATATAAAGGATCATATTTTATTCCTAAGTTTATTTTTGGTTGAATTAAATTTATACAATAGAATTAGGACATGCGTTAGATTAATTATAATATCATTTTTACCTTTAATTACCCTATTTACTTTTAACCGTGGTAAATAAAAGTCAAAATTTACTATTCACTAAAAAATATTTTCATCTTATTGAATCACATTTTTGCTAATTATGTAAACCATGTCTATAGAATTCTTCAAATTCAACTCATAGAAGCAGTAAAATTATGTTTTATGCATATTTGCTGACGTGCCTAGAAGGTGGGTAAAAGACGTTAAAAAATTCAATAAACTTTTATACATCTAATTTTATTATAAAATTACTCCAATTAATTACATTGAACTAATATATTTATTATTTATCTATTTTTACTTTAGATAAATCTAAATAAAATAAATAATTAACTAAATAAAAAGTCAATTTTAATAAAAAAACGTAGTGTTTTTCACTATTCATCAAAAATTTAATGTTTTCAGAAAAAAAATCAAAAAATTTACCGTATGCTAATTTCGATATTAAGAATTAAAAAATAAAGTCCATTTTGAAATAAAAAATTTATAAAATTTAAAAAAGTGTGTATTACTATTCATAACGGCTAGTTTGATTGGTCTTGGTGTGTTAAAACTCCAAGTTGCATACATCGCAAGCTACTGCATTATTCAAAGGGAAACGTACCATATAAGCATGGGGTGTTACATTATTAGATTATATAAATTATTATGATTTAAAATATGGAATTTATTTTGAAAAAATTAATTAACAAGAGTAAGAATTTTTAATTTAAAAATAATCCCATAGATGTGATGAAAAGATGAGTTTTTAAAGAAAAAATTTTCTAAAGATTATAATGTTTTCTTTATATCCAAATTCAATATTAAAATTAATCCAATTAACTAAATTGGATAAATAGATATATAATTTAATTAAATTTAATTTATAAATTATTCAAAAAATAATTAAATATTACAAATAATTTAATTTAAAGAATGTTTTTAATTAAAATTCACTATTTTTCACTGTTCCTAAAAATAAAACTTTTATAAAAAACAAAAAAATTGACCAAAAGTTAATTATGATATTAAAATTTCAAAAATTAAGTTTATTTTTTCATATAAATTTTCTAAAATTGGTGAAATTAATTTTAAATTATGTTCGCAAAGTGCGACTAAACTGTCTTTTAGATAAAAATATAAATTTTCAGAAAACATTTCTTTTTTTCTTTCAAATTATTATAATTTTATCCCTAATAAATCAGTATAAAATTTATTCATTTTATACATATATAAACCACATAATTTTCATAATTTAGTTATTACTACTCATACCCACTAATTTAATGGCTAGGTTATAATGGTAATGTTTAAATGATACTATTTTAATGAAGTTTCTCATTTCGTTCAAACCTAGGGATAAGTGCATTACAAGCTATCAAAGTAATTAAATTTTTATATACATTATAAGGTCTTGGTATATTATATTCTCCTATAAAATTTTCATTTCATATCATACATGATATTGAACACAATTTTCTTCTTTTAAAAACTCATTGTGATACAACCACCCTTTCAAAAAATTACAGCCTCATAATTTGAATTTATTTTTGGTAGTCAATGTTTGGATATTTGTAAATACACCTTTTTTGTAAACCAAATTATTAAAAAGGGATAATAAATGATAATCTTGTTAAGAGATAAAATGAAAAGGTTTTCTAGAACAACACATACTAAGTTTAATAACAGGAGAATATCGGTTGGAAGTGAAGATTTAGACATAGAAGAAAAGCATAAATAATTATATAAAGTGATAGAGGTTATTGATAACAAAAAATTGACTGATAAATGTAATGTTAAGGTACTAAATACCATATATTTATAATGTCCAAAAATCCCATTAGATCATTAGAAATGAAGGTATTAGAATTAATTTTTTGATTCAAGATCCTTTTACTAGATTTGAGGAATTATCATACCATCTAGACGAAGAGATTATAGATATATACATACATGATGAGTAAATTTCATACCATAATAAATTTCCACCATAATTACATCTTTTCCTTCAAATTTTCTGTATTTAGGATAAGATTTTTATTCTTTAGGAACTAATGTAAAATTTTAATGGACCATATAATCCCTAAAAATATAAAAAGATATTCATCATCTTTTTAGATACTAAAAAAACCATAACGGTTAGCTCAAGGTAAGAATAAAGAATAAACCTTCATACATCAATCTCTGAATTTCCCAATAGTACCCAAATTAAAAAAAAACTATTCCATAAATAACTGGCCTTAAATTTATTAATATTTTTCTTGACTAATTTTGAAACCCAAATATTCAAACAATTTAATCATATATTGTTACTTAAAAAATAAAATGTTATTCAAAAACTAAAATCCTATATATTTTAAAAATAAACATAAATTTTACCTATAAACCTTTCATACTAACTAGGACATCATGTAGGCCAGTGGTAGGTGCTACACCTTTGTAACCCTTCAGTTGTGTGTTCAAGCCCTGTGGACTTTCTAGATGCAATGGGTTGTCACCCAGAATTTGGGTTGTCCCTTTTTACCTTTAAATATTAAAAAATAATTCCTCCCTAAATGAAACATCTTGTTTATTATAGGGGTTATAATTACCATAACCCAATAAAATATCTCCCAAAATTTCATTAATCACTAAAATAATTTTACTTCATAAAACCTCAAATGGGGTGTCTAAGACATTGAACAAATGATGCACCTTAATATTATATACCTATGATGGTATCAATAACTCTGAATATAACCTCACATGAAAACATATTAATCTCCAATGTTATCTCAACCTTTCCTATGATTCAAATTATAATAGCCCAAAACCTACACACTTGAATTTGATGCTGAAATAAAAAACATTACATTTTCAGATTTGATACAAATAATTTTAACCCAATTTATTTCCATACAAACCTTACAACATCCAAAGGAAAAATTGGATCAGTGACATCATCAAATACCTTTTATTTTTAGAGGTTTATAGAATGAGGAAAAACCCCTACATAAAAAATACCCATGTAATTTAATGAGTATTTCTACCACTTAACACAATTTTTTTAATTTTACAATAAGACATAATCATTATCTATATTAAATATATTCTAGACATAATTCATTCAACTTCATTTCTTGATAACCTGGGAAAAAGGAAAGATAATAAGGGTATGATCAAATGCTCAGTAAGGGTAAACATAGGCATTAGCAAATGAAGGTCATCAATGAACACAATATATGAATATGGGTACAATTACATAATTAGAGTGCATGAGTAAATCCTAAAATAACTCATACCCATCAATACATGAATCATCTGTCATGAAACATTGCATAAGGATTTAACAAAAGAAAGAGTCACAAGAATAAATTATTATGAGACATGTGTTATTAATATCGATCAAAGGAAACATTATAAACCTATGGGAAAAATAGATAAAACGTATTGGTGTATTGAAACATAATCATTGTAGAACTATTATAGAATCCTTAAAATTTAAATAACCATATGATTGACTTAAAATACAATTATTTGAAGAACATAATCATTACCCAATTCATAAGAGAACTATGGAATCACCCATCATATGAGTTATAATAGTTTCACCAAGAACTATTGGGGCTACCCCATCATATATGTTGTAATGGGCTCACCTAGTTCTATTTGTGCTACTCCATCATATATGCTATAATGGGATAACATGAAACTATATAGGACGACCCATAATCTAAGTAATGTCAAAGAACCACAACATAAATAAATTAAAAATATATTTTATATCATCATAAAAATCTGAAGAAATCATCATTCCTTTCATAAATTGTTTTTCTTATGGAAAGGAAATGGATTCCCTTACAATTTATTTGAAACATTATTAACCTGTGGTAGAGAAACTAGTTTCATAACAAACTCTTTGAAACAATTGTATTCCATCTAAAAAAAATTAAGATGGCATGAATAAAAAATATCTATATTGGATGATAATTAAAATCAAGGTTTGTTGATATTGATGAATAGGAATACCATTAAAATGTCACTAGAAAAATTCTTGATGAAAATATCCTTTTCATTTTAAAAATCACTCTTTATAACATAAAATAATCAGAAAATTATTTTCATTAATTTTTTATTAAAACAAATAATTTTAAGAATATTTTGAGAAAACATCCTTTAAAAATAATCTTATAAACCTATAATGGATGAATTAAATAAATTTCAGTCATGTTAGTGGGTAAATCTGTACATGCTGTAAAGAACATTCCATTTTCATAATAAAAAGTTTAGAAAAGTGCCTTGTTCATAAAGAGACAGGAAGATTACATTGAATTATTTTTTATAAAAAATGGCTAAAATGTATTTAATAAATTACTTTGATAAATATTTAATCATTTTTTATTTTCATAAACCATAGTTTTGGGAGAAAATAGATTTCCAATTGAATAAATAAATAAAGTCATATTTTCATAAAAACATTGACTCAATAGTTTTTAGTACTAAAGAGATAAAAAATGGTTCTATTATTTTAGAATGTAATGAATAACTATATGAGGATAAAATGGAATGGGTTTATTATACAATTATTATATAATTTCATTCAATGTAAATACATGTATATGTAATCTCGATAAATGATGAATTTGTAATATAAAACTCATACCACTTTGGAAAAATTGAAACATAATTCCCATAAAAGATTAAAATTAAATAAAACTTATAATATAATGGAAATAACGAGATTAATGATATAACTTTTCAATTGTGTTGTATATGCACCTCATAATTTATGATAGTTGTAAAACATAACATACGTCTCAAAGAAGGAAAATTGAGACAAAAATCCATTACCGCTTTGGTAATTTTGATACCATAAACCTCATTAAAGATAGATCCTCAAATATATATTTAAATCTTAATAAATTTAATTATAATAACCCTAAAATACATTCATTGTATGTATATATAATACACAATAAAAATAAGTAGTAAATATGGAATATATCTCACAGAAAAAAAACTGAGATGAGAAAACCCTTACACCAAGTTCAATTCATCATGATCGTTATTTTTCCCCCTAAATAATAAACTTATATTAATTATTTACATTAATAATAAATTTGTTTTTATTTTTATCATTACTTTTATTTCACTTATTACTATGTTATATACAATTAATTAATAAATTATGATTACGACGGATGTTTTGCCCATATTTGGCTTATTTTTCAAAAATGACATTGGTAGGTAGACTATGGTCAAAAAGGTAATTTTTAAAAATATATATAATAATAATAAAATAATTATCATATTTATTAAATAACTATACATTTAATACGATGAATGCAAAATTGTTAAGAAAAATGAACTAATGTTACGATCATGGAGACAGTAGGCCATATATACGCATGAGTAACGTTTATATTATTGAATGATCATTATGGAAGTAATATTTTCTATTTAAAAAATTATAAAAATATCATAAATACAATATTATTTAATTATATACACTTAAATAAGTCATTATTTTTATGTGGTGATGGAAAAAGGAAACTCGTCATTTCGTGGAGGTGGTAGTCCACACATCCACAAATGACATTATCATTTTTCAGTTAAAGATAGAAAATGATATATTATCAATTAAAAATGATATATATGACATTAATATAATAATTATTTCATTTATATCACATATATTCATTATTATTACCCTCATTATCTTCTATGTAAAGTGTTAGTGAAAAACGAATCACATCGATTCGCGAGGATGTAGTTCATCGTACACACGAACGACTTTATCGTATCCCCTACATAATAGAGTGTTAAAAATTTATATGTTATTTAATGACTACATAGATAAAATTATGTAAATATCATATATTTAATTTATATCCATCATCATATCCAACCATGAGATGTGGGGATGGAAAAAAGAATGACATTGGTTTGTGAGGAGGTAGTCTGTCATACACACGAACGATGATTCCGTAACAAATTTAGTGGAGATGGTTGTTGGTAATGAAATAAAAATAGCAAAATCATAGAATATTTTAGATACTAAGGTTATTATATCAGAATGGTATAATCATAATTGAAGGAGGAGAGGGAAGAATTAAAATAAATATGCTCATTGAATAACATTACATATTCATTGGGTATCTTTCTTATGTTTTCACCAAATCCTCACTAGGTTGTATTTATGACAAAAATAAGTCATATAGAATGTGGGTAGAGATGTTAGGAAGTTATTTTTTTAAGATCTTGGTTCATCCAAATAGCTTGAGTGGTGTGAAGAAGTGAGTGGATTAGTGCCCTTTTATAATTGTGGAGGAGTGACATTTTTTGTAAATAATCTTTAGTATTCACTATTGGGAGGTCAATCATACCTCAAGTGTCTCTGAGATTAGTAATTAATGGGGTTATGGGATGATACGGTCTATCAACACATTCAACATACAATAAATCACATGTTTTAAACAGTTTTTCCATCAACATTTATGTTTCCTATTTTTACCATTCTGGGTTTTCACTATTGTAAGTAGTCTTTTTATCCTAGGTAATTTTTCCTTAAAGAGTAAAAAATTGAAAAATATTAGATAATTTAGACCCAATGATTCTAAATATTATTTTTAATTTATAAAATAATTATCCTATGTTTTTTTAAAATTAATTTTAACACAAGTGCATGTAATGTGAAAAAACACTTCTTTAACAACAATCGTGCTAACATAGTTTTTACTATTCAAGGGTCACCATAGTATTTATAAAGAAAAATTGGTTCATTAATGAATCATATTTTATAATTATTAAAATTTATAAATAAAATATAATAATATAGGTTTTTTTAGTAATTTTAAATAATTTAATAAAATATAATTTATCATAAAATAACATTAATTTTAATTTTGACATTATTCATTTAAATTGACTTTAATAAATATCAAGATAATGATAGAATTATAATATATATTTTCCCACATTTTTAACATGATATATTTATCTAAATAATTATATAAAATAATAATTCAATCAATATATTCACTTTTAATATTTTTAGTATCATTTATTACTTTTTCAATAACTAAATTATTATGGTGTTGGAATTTCTTAAGCATTTAAAGTAATTATTTAATCTATTAAAATTTATAATAAATAATCATAACAAAACACATTCACATTTCAATATAATATTTATAAAAAAAACCTATATTTTCTTTTGTCCCTATCCCAATGGTTTATAAATTTTAAAAGCATGAAAGGGACCTTTTTGTCTTTCTACTTAGATAAGTTATTATAAAGGTCAATTTCTTAGAAAGGTGTCCCAATAACACATAAAAAAAATATAATAAGGTCATAAAATTCTAAATATGTCCAAAAAAAGTGTATTGGATAAATTAGCAGGTCGTTTTAACCCTTGTATATTTAGTTTAACACCCCATTGAATCCATATTTACCCTCACTATGATAAATAATTTTTACTATTTTAACTATTAATATTATTAAAAAATTTAGTTAACCTGATTAGATATTATTAATTTTTATTATTCCAAATTTTAATTTATTTTATTAAATTAAATTTATAGGATTGGAAAATTTTAATTTAAAATCAATCTAGAATATGTGATGAGAAAGAGGGTTTTTAAAGAGAAAAATGTCCATGAATTTATAAGGTTTTTTTATATCCAAACTTAATTTGAAAATTATTACAATGACTTAAATTGGATAAATAAAAATATAATTGAACTAAATTTACTTTAAAACTAATTTAAAATATAATTTAACCTTATAAATAATTTTAAAAAATAATGTTTTCAATTAAAATTATGTATTTTTCACTAATCATCAAAAAATATAATATTTCAAAAAACTACCCCAAAAATTCACCTTAAGTGAATTTTGGTTTAATGATATCAAAAAATAAGATTAAAATTTTTAAATAAATTTTTTAAATGTGGTAAAAATTAATTTAAAATTACTCCTGCAATGAGTGACTAAACCACTTTTTGGAAAAAAATATTGTTTTTTTTGAAAACATTTCTTTTTCTCGTTAGTGGTTCTAATTTTATCACAAATCAATAGGTTAACATTTTATTTATTTTATAAATTTATAAACCATATAATTATCATAATTTAGTTAGTATGATTCATACCCACAAATCTAACAGCTAGGTTATAATGGTAATGTTTAAATAATTATATTTTAATAATGTATTACATTTCATTCAAACCCGATGCTACGTGCATTCAAAGATATCGAAAATATTAAAAATTTAAACATATATTAAAGCATTAGGATATTATATTCTCTTATAGTATTGGTGTTCCATGTCATAAACATTATTGAATATAATTTTCTTCATTTAAAAAATCATGGTGTTACACTTTTTTAGGAGGTGTTATATTCAGGTGGCACATCGATCATACCAATACATGAAAGGAATCACATGGTACCAGAAGTACTAGAAGATGAGGTTAGTAGGATGATAGTGCTTCATGAATTTTATTGATAATGTACCCTTAGGTTCTGAGTCAATCATGAACCATAGGAAGTTGAGGATTGGTTTGAGGTGGTGAGATGAGTCTTCTATTTTGTCAAGGAACTGATAAATCAGATGGTGGTCTTGGCAGTGAGAATTTAACATGGCCCTGCATGATGATGTTGGGGATTAGAAACCAAGTTTTATAATTAGGAGAATATATTTTTTCCATAGTTTGATAACCTTTTTAAATATAAGTTTTCTGCATCTATATTGAGGGATATACACATCTAGGAACTTCTACAACTTCATCAGGGCAGTACGACTATGGATAAGTAGTTTTACATGTTCATAAACCTCTATCGATACATGATGAATATGGTGTGTTATCAGTTCTTTAGATAATGAAACTTCGATTGAGGAATATGTAGAGACATCTGAGCCAGCATGATACCACTATGCATTTCTACATATGATGGGGTGCTGGAGCATGCCTAGGTGGTCAAGAGTTTCCTAGTTTAGTAGAAACTGTTAGTTGGGGATGAAAGTGGGAACATAAGAGATACATATTCAACATCAGGTAGGTGACATTAGAATCAGGTACCTAGACCAATAAATGTTTTAGGAGGCAATCCTAGGACACTGGGTATGCATTTTAGGTATCAATGGATGGATCCAGTCAACCTAGAGAGAGGTGGAGAAACTCGTATGGTGGTCAGATACATCTTGCAAGAGATTGTCTAACCCAGCATACGAATGAATTAGAGGTAGTTTATGGTCCACCTATGAAGTGGAAGTAGAAAGAGGATACAGATCCACAAGGATGTGTAATTGGAAGAGGATATGGAGGTATCATACTTTATAACTTTTTGCCACAACCACCCAATGGTTTTGCACGCCAGGTTTAGGGAGCTGGGGGACATGGGTGAGAGAAGCTACAAGAAGTCGAGGATTATGAACCATAGGCTCTAGAGAAGATATGAGGTTTGATCTATGTCTTTTATACCATAGCGACATTTCTGATAGAAACATGTGGAATTCATTCCTTTATTTCCACTTATCTGGTTTGAGAATTAGAAATTTTGGTTGAGCCTTTGCCTAAACTATTATGTGTAAAGACTCTTACTAGAGGTGAATCATGGACCTCACACTTTTGTTGATGGTGTAACCTGACACTATGATGTTATATATTCAAGTGATATCTCCTTGTAGTGATGATGAGGCCATATGATGTCATCATAGGTATGCACTAGTTATCCATAGTGCATTCCTAGATTGACCGTTTTAGGAGGAGTATGTGGTGTGATAAAATTAATGTGATGAGGTTTTAATTTGTTAGTGGAAATAAAACCTCGGTAGAGCTAGATGGAATCATTTATATTAGGGTAACACCGATTTCACACTAGTTAGATAGAAAGACCCTTGGTGCAGAGGGTACTATAAGCCTTTAGTTTCCAACAATTGCGGCAGAGTATGAGAATGTATTTCTTGATAGAGTGCCAGGATTATCTCCCCCAAGAGATTGACATCTATATTGACCTACACCCTGGAAGACCCCGATATATTCAAAAGTATATCAAATGTATTTTGTAGAGAATCTTGAGATGAGGGTATAATTGGAGGATTTATAGAGGAAGGTCTTTTTTAGAACAAATTATTTACCCTAGGCATCCACAGTGTTTTTCTCCAAAAGTGGATGAATAATCAATGGTATGTGTGGCTTACCATTTCCTATAATAGGGTATTTTGAAGAACAAGTATTCACTACCAGGGATTGATGACCTCGTTGATCGGTTGAGAGGGGCACGATGGTTCTCAAAGATTGAACATAGATTAGGATATCACCATTTGTGAGTATTAGACGGGGATATACCAAATAATTCATTAAAATGTATCTTGGGTTACTAGTTGAACATTGTAATTCCCATTGGTACTAAAAATTATGTAATATTTTTCTTGAGACTCATGAACTTGATTATTCAAACATTATTAGACTGGTTTGTGGTAGTCATCATTGAAAATATATTAGTGTACTTAGTGTCTGGGGAGGATAACGTGAGATAGATAATGATGGTTCCTGGATGTGCTCTGAGAGCACTAGATTTATAATAACCCCTAAAAGAGCTAGTTTTTAATTTAGGGTGCCCAAATTCGGGGACATGTTTTCTCAGAAGATTGTGTAGCAGTGGAACTAGCAAAGTTTGAGGTAGTTTTATCTTGGGATCCACCTAAGATCATGAAAAAGGTGTGGAGAATCAATTGTTTAGAAGGATACTATCAATGATTCAAAATTGATTTCTCTAGGATATCAGCTCCCTTGATAGATTTGACTTAAAAGAATACTCCTTCAATATGTATAGAGAAGTTCTAGATGTATTTCTAAGAGTTGAGGTAGAAATTTATTAGTGCTCCCATCTAGAGATTTCGAGAAGAGTGTGTCGAGTACATAGTGTTATATAATGCATCATTGGCAAGGCTTGGTGGTAATCTAATGTATAGTTAGGTGGTAATATCCCATGGTACACATAAGATGAAAACACATGACAAGAACTACATGAAACATGATATTGAGTTAGTAGGGGTTGTCTTTTCACTAAATATGTGGTGCCACTACCGAATAGGAGAGCAATTTGTAATCTATTATGACCACAAGATTAAGAATTATATCTTATCTTAGAAGGATTTTAACTTGAGATAGAGGGGATGACTTGAGTTTCTATAGGATTAGGACTTTGATATTTTCTATACTCCTAGGAAGGGGAATGTGGTAGTAAATTCTCTCAGTTGGATATATTTCTCAAATATTCAAAGTCAGGAATAAGTGTAGTTATCCTCTTTACATTTATCCATTATCGATGGGATTGAAGAATCTTACCTATATTAGATGGTTGCTACCCACATAATTTTATAATGTGTTATGGAGGCACAACTTGGGGATACTGACTATGAGACCCAACATATATATATATCCACTAGACATAATACTGATGTATTTTTTTGAAGGAGAGGAGCATATATCCCTTTTCATAGGACTAGCGATCATACCAGTTTCACTGATAAAGGAGTTGTAGAGGGAGTTTCATACTTCATTATTATCCATACATCTAGGTGTGGTGAATATTTTCTTGGACCATCACAAATAGTTTTATTGGTCAGAGCTGAAGAAGGTAGTTGTAGAGTTTACCACTCGATGCCTTACTTGTCTGCAAGTGAGGGCTATGCACCAGGTTCTAGTAGGTTCAACTGAATCCCTTGATGTTCCATATTGGAAGTGGGATGAGATATACCTAGAATTATTTATAGGGTTACCATGTACTTACATAGGACACAATACCATCTAGGTGATCATAGACCAACTGACCAAGTCATCCCACATCCAAGTTATTTGAGTGAAGAGTTCATTAGATATTTTGAGATGTCTCTACATTTAAGAGATAGTATGGCTCTATGGTTTCCCCTCGATGACTGTTTCTAACTTTGATTCTCACTTTATATCTTAGTTATGGAAGGGATTGCAGGAAGCCATTATGACTCAATTGAATTTGAGCAGGACATTCCACCACTAGATTGATGGCCAGACTAACAAAACTATTCTTGTAATATATGGAATGCATTGGTCTTTCATGTTATACTTTGGATGTATTTTGGAGGATGACCTACCATTGGTGGAGTTTTCAAATAACAAAATCTAGCATTCCACCATTAGGTTGACACTAATCGAGGAATTTTATGGGTGAACCTATAGGTCACCACTATATAATACTGAGCCAGGAGAGTTAGTACTTATGGCCCTAGAGTTAGTGTGACCCACTATAGAGAAGGTGCAGATCATCCAACAGTAGATAAGGACTAAAAAAATCCTTCATAAGTCTTATGCGGACCAATGAAAGAGGCCTTTGTAGTTCAATAAGAGAGACCATGTTTTCTTTAGAGTTTAAAGTCTAAGTGGGTTGACGAGATTTTTCCTAGACAATATGTTTTCTTCAAGATTCATTTACCTTTTCTAGATACCAGATAGATTTACCAAGGTGGTTTTACACTTAACTATGCCACCATAATTAGACTAGGTACATTATTCCATCCATGTGTCATAGGTGAGGAGGTACATGCATGACCTGTCACATGTTATCAACTAGGGTGAGATAGACATCGAGGGTTAAGCTACCTTTTCTGAGCACCTTGTGGAGATCAAGTATTGGTTGGAGAGTATCATTTGAGGGTGATAAATTCCCCTAGTTCATGTCTGGTGGTTGCACAAGATTATTCTAGATAGAACCTAAGAGGTGGAGATGTAGATGTGGTCTCAGTACCCACATCTCTTTTTGTAGCATTTTGTTTGGGATTTTTAGGATGTATATATCAAAGGTGTAGAGAATGAAACTACACCATTTTTTCTATTATAATAATAAATGGTTTATTTTTAAAGCTAGGATCCAAGGAGGTAGGAGATTTTGAGGACCGATGTACCAGAAATGAATTTTGGAAATATATTAAATTCCATCATATGCCTTTTTACAGAAAAAATGGAATAAATCTTAAAAAAAGAATTAGATTTGAAATCCGAGGGAACCATTGAGTTCATGTCATGGGTTTTACCCTATAACTAATATAACCTTCGAATGTGTCAGACTTTTGGGTTGTGCGGAGTCATGGGAAGATGTTTAAATACATTTACTGAATAAATTTATTTATTTATTTAATTACCATTACCTTGTTGTTTGTCAATATATACACTGATATGAAAAAATTCTAGTGTCAGACAAATTACCCTTGATATTTGATATATTTAATTGTAGGATAGTTCCATGATGCATAATGATTGGATCGTGGATCGATGATCAGTGTTCCACATAATTTTTGTATCATGTAAATTAAAATGATAAAGTTCCAAAATTTATTAGTGATTGATCCACCACGAGTTAAAGAATTTATATTATTTGAATTTATACCTATTTTATTTCTCCTATGATGAATGCGAATAAATTGAATAATTAATTGATTCAGGGGTAGATTGTATTGAAGGGGTAGGATTATTTGAGGTGAATCTGGGAGAATTATTTATTTAGTTTTGATCTTTATTTATTGTTCTAATGGTTATAGATCTAGGAAAAATAGAACAAAATGGAGTTTCATTCCTATTTTTCTTCTTTCTTGGTTTTATCACACCATTCTTCATGTGTTTATCTCAGACAGTCATTCTGGATGGTGGTTCAATCAATACCCAATAATCAATCATTGTGCACCAGTTTCTTTGAACAATGGATTGATACTATATACACGGGTTCAGATTGATGATGAGATCGAGATATAATGATGAGACAAGACCAAATTAGAGTTATTCATATAGATATTGAGGAATGGTGACTAGGATATGCGATAAAGGTTTTTCCCCATGAAATATGGTGACTAAATTTCTGATAGCAGCAATGACAAGGCCCAGTCATACCAAATATATGATCTCCAAGTGAGATTGGTGGAGTTACTAGCGGATATGGCTGTGCGAGTGTATGTGGATGAAGAAACTGTAGTTCTATAAAATCACATAGTGAACAATTTTTATTTTGGCATTACACATTGTGTGGGTCCCTGGATTCGGTGGTTGGGTTTTTATGGACGAGATAAATATCACTTGTTGTGTGACAACTATCACACATCATGTGACCCTTACCTAGTGTCTTGACATGTACCTCAGAGTTTACATAGACAAAATCATTAGTACAGAATCTTATAAATTCTATGTAATTAGACATTGACATGAGCATAGTCCATGATACATGGGTTGAACATGGTGTCGAAGGGAAACACCTTATACTACCGATATACACCATGTACTCCCTCAAAGATGGCTTGGATTCATTTTCCTAATCATCATAGAAAATTTTCTTTTGGATATGTTCCCTTGATCATTTCCCTAAGGGTTATTTTCAAATAATGTCTACTATATAGGATGGAAACTACCTCCGAGGAACATGAATCATTGATAGAGTTATATAATACCATCATGAGACATTAAGTGGAATCATTTATCATCATTTTCCAATGGGGGTTCTTGGTATCTTCATGAATATAACTATATGGACATTGATCCCACACATAGTGGTTTGGTCCAAATTAGGTTATTGGTATACCTCATAGATTTGGGAGTGATCCCATTTCTATGTATCGATCTCTTCAGACTTCCATTGTGTACTTATTATGGTGAGACCTGATGGGCATGAAATATCAGATGAACACCATTAGTGCAATATAAAACATGGAGTGTGTTCTCTTGGATGATTTCTATATGGAACCTTTAAGTAGGAATCCTGGTCTGGATTTATGGTTGTGGACATACTTAAGAAGGTGTGTTCATGTTGAGTATATCTGGATATTCTTGTTATTTGTGTTGCTGACATGTACTTGTCATGAGATGATTATTATTATTATTTCATTATGTTTGGGGACTTTTGGGTTTCCTAATGGATATTTTCATACTCACCCATGCATGGTCTTTTCACGCATATATCATTTCTTATGCAGATGACTAACCTTTTGATAGAATCCTAGAGGGAGCAAGTCCAAGCAGTTCTTTATGAGCCAGATAGAATGAGTTGTGATCTTGCAGTTACCTCAACACTAGTACCCTTCTATACTTTACATGTAGGAATTGTTTTTAGTTTCTTATTAGTGGTATTCTATTTTACCTTTTTTATTTTCATTACTTATTTTCGTACTCTGATGGTGGGATTCTATTTGTATGTTTGCATGGTTATAATTTGTTTTTCATTTCATTATTTTATGCTCATTATGATGTGTGTGTTTATAGGTACTTTATTATGAGGCTACCCATGTGTGTTATATTCCTACTGAGTGCGGATCACCATCCCATAGACTATTGGAGGCGATCTTGGGGTTGTCACGGTACGAGCCATGTTGGGATATTTTTTGATAGATATCAAAATAAAAGATTCAAATAAAAGTAATAAATGGATTCTTGATAGTGTATGATCATCCCACATGATATTAAATGTGAATTTATTAAAAAACATTAGTAAGAGTTGACAGAATAGTGTGATTCAACATTTATAGTGCCTTAAAAATTAGAGGTAGTGGAAACACACAATTAGCATGTGATGAGCTCAAGAAAATAGAATTTCACTATGTGTAAGGTCTATATAATACACACCTGAGTGTGAGTTATCTCTAATACTCAGAAATAATGGTAACATTTAATCAGAAAGGAAACATTATTAAAGGCAATGCAAAAAATTATTTCATGAAATGCAGGAGGATGGATAGTATTTTATACTTAGTGGATTGTAAATAAAACACATGATTTATAAAAATTGAATAGGAAAAAAAACTTTTGGAACTAGAGTTTGTGTGACATTAATAAATATAGTATGGAAAAATTGTCCTATTTGAAGGCTATAGTTTACATCCCTTATCTGAAGTGTGGTCGAAAAAAGACCTATGATGCTTGCATGTAAGGTAAAATGGTATGAAATTACAATAGGTTGAGGAGGAAAAGGGTATAAAATATATTATATCTAGTAAAAATAGATATGTGGGGTCCAAGGAATATGGATGGAACATATATACAGAGTCACTTAATTCTTTTTATCGATTATTATAGAAAAATGACATGTATGATTTTTATGAAGATTAAACGAAAAGTGGTTGAATGCATTAAAAGATATCTCTGAAAAGTTGAGAATAAAATTTTCTGAATAATCAATATATTATAATATATTAATAAAATAGAATACACATCCATTTAGTGTGAAAATTACCTAAAAATGATACTGTCATAAGATTTCATTAGTGAGAACACCTCAGAAAAATGAGTTCATTGATAAAATAAAATGGTGAGTGAACAATATGGCTATAAATATGCTGATTGAGAGTAGTGTTTCTCAACACTACTAGAAAGAGGATGTTCATTTCATGGTGTACTATTAAAATATGATAAACCAGATCCCATAAAAAGATATGACACCCTAATAAATATGGAATGGAATTAATCCCTCCCTTAAATATTTCTATGTTTTTGTAAGTAAATGTTTCATATAAAACAAAGAAGGAAATTATTGAATGTATGAGGATGTTGTAGATGATGAAATATTATTTGGATACTAAATGATTATTATATATTATAAATTCTACAATAATCAGTTTAGGAAAGTTTTCGTGATAAATTATGTTAAAATCATGAGGATAAAATTATAAATAACTCAAAGAGTTTATATGTTGACATGTTTAAAGATAAAGAAGAAGTTTAAAAGGGTATATATTCAAATATAGAATATGTGGAAGGATTTACTAACAATGATGGGTCTCCAAATTATGATGATTCAGAAGTAGAATCATAAGATGAAACCATTTCGAAAGAAACTCAACCATAACCTCATAAGAGTTGATGAAGAGAGAAAATTGATCCATACAACATTATAGGTGATTGGATAGAACCTAAAGGGATAAAGAGAATGAGAAATTTAGTGAATTCTTTTCTCTTATCAATGGTTGAACAAATATCATATGAAGAAGTAGTGAAAGATGAACCATGGGTTGAATCCATGAATAAAGAACCATATTAGATTGAAAAAAACCAGACTTGGGATCTTGTTAAGAGGCTAAAAAATCACAATGTTATTAGAAAAAAGGTGGTTCTTCAATAAAAAACTTATTTGATCATAGTAATGGGATCAAAAAAAAGGCATTCTTGGTGTGTAAATTATTTAAATAGATTAAGACTGATTATGTTGAGGAAACATATCCTCTAGTAGCTCAACTATAGTCTAGTAAGAGCTTCTTAGCCATGAAAAATAAAATAGGGTACAATGCTTCTTAAAAAGATGTCAAAATTGAATTCTTAAATGGAATTCTTGAAAAAATAGTTCAAATTGAAAAACCAGTGGTATTTTTTATTATAAATGATAAAATAAAGGTTTTATGATTGAAGAAGGATTTAAATGTTCTTAATCAGGAACCATGATCATATAATGCTTGACTGGATTCCTATTTTATAAAGATGCAATTTAAAAGAAGATGTGTTGACCGTAATATCCATGTGAAGAGATCCCAAGGAGATAAATTTATAATTATATTTTATGTTATCGTATCATATTTGTTGGAATCATGCAAGGATCAATTGATTAATTTTCTATTCAGAATTTGAAATGTCCATGATAGGTGAAATAAAGAACTTGTTGAGGATAAAACTGATTTAAAAGAAGGAATAAGCCTTCATTTCTCAATAGAATAATAGAATATTGTTATTTAAGAATTTAAAAATTCATGATTCCAATCTAATGTTGAATCTAATTTCTATTTGGACAGAACATGGGATGTATGATGATAAGAAATATGTGGATCCTACCATGTACAAAAGGATAATTAAATGAAAACTGTAATTGACCAAAACATGCCTAGATATCTTCTTTGGGACATGTTTTTTGGATCACAACAAAATTAACCTAAAGGAAGTGTATTTTATAGTGGTTAAACTAATCCTAAGGTACTTTTATAGTATTCTCAAATTTTCATTAAAATTTTAATCAAGAAAGGATAATAAATTATCATCATTTTCTGATGCTGATTGGGCTATTGATTTGAGGGATCGAAGGCCGATACATGATGGTAACTTCTTTATAAAAATTAAATGTTTGGGATGGTTGAGGAATAAGATGGAATGAAATTATCAAAGTATGGGTAATGCGTATTACATCACAGTGAAAATGGAATGCACTAAACAGTTGTGGATGAAACAAAAACTTGCTAATATTAATTATAGGGTGAAACCATAGACAATCATATTCTCTGACAATAAGTGAACGATGAAGCTCTTGAAAAATTAGGATCAATACTATCATAAAAAAATATGTGGATCAAATATTAGTTTATCAATTAAAATGTTGAACAAAACATGATTAAAATGGAGCATGATAGAAAAAAATGATCAAGTGGTGGGCATCATGACAAAGCCATTAGCTACACCAATGTTTGAGATACATAATTTTTTAGAAACCTTCAATTTCATTATGAAGTTGAGATATAACCCCTCACCTCGTTTTTTAAACTATTTCAATATGTTTATGAAAGTGGTGTTGGTTTCAGGAGGAGATATGATCCAAGGGGTGTTGTGAGTGATAAAAGGAGAAAATGGTTTCTTTAGTCTTATTTCCAAATTGTAAGAATGGTGAAATTCAATGTAATATAATTTTATAGGATAATTGGTATCTTGAGGCATGAAATTCTCCCTTGAACTTTTTTTTCTACACTGCGGTCTGCTCACATAGATTTAGAGTGATAGGCGAGTTATTTCACTTATATCATATTTTTTATTCTGGGTTTTTCTTTATTGAATTAATATTTAAATTGAAAAAAACCCTAAGGGGGATATTTTGGGGATCATGATTATTCATTTAAGTTAGTTTATTGTATACTATGTTTGTTTTCAATCTATATTGGTTTGATCAAGGTGTTCATAAGCCATATGAGTGTTAAAGGTGTTGAGGAAATGCATTGATGGATTGCGAAGGATACATAATGTATCTTGAGAAAAGTAATAAATCTCATTCATAAACAAAGGATTTGTGAATATGATTATTCCAATAATGAAAAATGGAAAAGTAAGTATTTATGAGTAAGTTAAAATGATGTGTGAAAGGCTGAAGGAGTTTCATGAGGTTTTATAAAATTGAAGATTTGATATGGATTCATACAGAAATTTTAAAGGGTTGAATTTCATGAATGTTTTAATGAAATGAAAAAATTACAGGAAAATGTAAAAGATTCATGAAATAATTGTTTTGAAGTTGTTTTTTCCATATTCGGATAAGGAACGAGTTTCACGAATGTTATAAATCTTCACAAAAGTTAGAGTTGCATGATGCAGACAATGTTTCATAAAACACACATGGGAGTTATACGATGGAAGAGAGTGTCATTATAAATGAAAAATTAAATCATATAAGTTAAACAAACTATGAAGGATTCTTGAACACATAAAATGAATATGGTATTTTCATGATGAAAATGAGTTGCATGAAAAATGAATCATCATATTGTTGATATTTAGAAAACCTAGAATGTTTTGTGTAAGTTTGATGGCATGAATGATAGTAGTGTGAATAATAATTCACATACATAAATTGGAAATTACCTCCTCATTTGAATAAATCAAGACTTAAAAAAAGATCTATAGTCTCTTCTTTGTGATAAAGTTGCATTAATTAGATATGAACATAGTAATTTCCAATGATAATCATTAATGCTTGCATAATTTGTGTGAAGAAAGTATCTTGATTTTATGATGATCAAGTGAGATTAATAAAACATTAATGTTTTTTAAAATTATATGTTACTTTAAAATGATACATTTATTTTAAACTAAAAGTGCACACTTATATAAAACCCATATTTAAGAATTTAAAGTTTTATAATAGTTAAGATTTTCACTAACATTGAAATTACATGAATAATAGGCATTGAAAATTCAGTTTCAAGTGAAAAATAAATAAAAATAGAATCAAATTAGTACTATTATTCAAGTATATTCTCATTATAAATAGGGATAATTCCTTTTTTTATAAATATTTTGTAGTGACCTACAAGTCTATAATCTATGGAAGATATTTCACTGTAGCAGTGCAAGGAAGGGAAGAAGAAGTCGTGTGCCATGGTCGAGGAGTGAAAAAACCCTAAACCATATAAAGGTAGTTCCTCTAGTATTGAGTGACCACATTAAAAACTTTATATCCATAAAATTAGTAAATCTAAGTATATTTTGGTATGATTGATAAACTCTCGGTGTATGTTCCTAGGACTATCCCTTAGTAGTTAACCATGTAAAACTCTGGTGTTATGATTATATTTTAGAATATGGGTGTTGAGTGATTTATAAATTCCTTCATAAATGTTTAAAAAGTTCTTAATAGCATGGGGATAAGATCCCATTAATTATAAGAAAAAGTTGATACCCTAATTCACCCCTCCACTCTCATGGTGTTCTAGTTTCTAAAAGATAGTGATTATGAACAGAACTGGAAATCAGTAGACAAGGATGAAACATTATATAGTTAAAATTATGATATAAATGTGTTATATTATTTTTATATATGTCATTTATTTTCACCAATAAATAGGGATGGAATTTTTTTTTTCAATAAAAGCCCTGTATAGATGGAAAGTGTTGAATGATATCAAAGAATATGAACTGATGACATATGACTATGGAATAATTTCTATAATAATGATAAAAAAACCTCATGAATAGGATTTAAATTCCCCAATGATTGTTTTGTAAATAATAGAAGGAATAGGGATGGGGAATATAAATTATAAAGAATTATACAATTTATGATTGAAATTTAGATAGCATAGAAGTGATTATAAAGTATAATGGAAGTATATTGAGTTACATCCAATAACATGAATATTAAAGTGAAATCACTAGTTTTATGATGTGGTTTTCTAAATAATAAAATATGTAACATTCATCTATTATGAAATTATAATTTTATTTATATAAGATTAAATTTTGAGAATTTTTTTAGGATGACGTAGTAGTTAGATTATAATACAGGAAGACATCTAAAACTAATAGGGAGATCCTTGATTGTGATTAAGGTGATTGATTATGTGTACTCATCTTATTAGTGATATGATACAACCTATGTATAATGGATATCTATGGAGATAGGGTTTTCTAATGAATAACCTTAAAACTCATCCTCATTCAATGGTTGGAGTGAGATGGTAACAACTATATTTCTTCAAACCCATTTATCTAAGTATAGAAATATGTTGACTTATGTATATATATATATATATATATATTACTTATAAAAAACAACATTGGGTTGATACTAAACTAGTATCTATGAGATAGGTGGAGATGAGTAATTTATCTAGTATCTATAGTATACTTTAAATGGATATGATAAATTAGTCCAGGATCCATGATATGATAACACTATGGATGGGATAAATAAGGATGGGCATTTCCTCTAGTGTCTATGATGTGAGAATACAATGGATGATAGTTCACCAGATTTGTTGTACTCTTCCTCTCCCACATCCTTATAACTGAGGTGGATGTTGAAAAAAATATATATTATATCATCTCGTACCCATAACTATAATAATTAAGAGAGTTATATAAATAAAATTATCCTTGGGGATGTGTATTTTATATAGCATACAAAATAATATATAATTTCTATCTCTAGAGATGAGTATTTACTCTAGAACCTCTGAGATGGGTAGAAAAGTGTATTTCTTCTATTATCTCATTCAAGTGAATCCATGGTGAATTATCTAAAAGGGAGTTTGTGAAGGGAATTTGAGATAAAATTATTGTCCTTTCCTAAAGAAATTATTTTATTTAGTGAGTGTGCTGAAAGAGATCAATGGGTAATTGATTAGGATTGATAAAGATTATTATTATGCTAAGTTATGATTTTGGGTGATATTAGGTTGTCTACACATTATTTACTATTAATGAACATAGTCACTCGAGGTTTATAGGGTTGGATCACTAATTAGAATAATCATATTGATTATTGTTATTCTCATCCATACATATGAACTTACTGGTTTTTCCCTTACTTCTATGTGGGTTAATTTATATATATGATGGATGACTAGGTAGCTAATATATGGATAGTTGGAGGAGTGGATATCCCATCATGTCATATGCCCCTAATTCATCTATATTGGATATCGAATCAATTTGAGATGTGATGATTTTTCCAAGTGATTCATATATATGTTTTTATATTGTATATTTAGTTTTTTATTATATACATATGTTTTACCACATTTAACATATTTTATATTTTATATTTCATGCATTTAATGGTGGGAAAGGATATATATTATCAAATGATAGGTTGTTTTGAAGAAACTCTTCCCATGATCACAAGGACACCTTAAAACTATTTTATTTCTCCTATCCTAGTAGATATGGGACAAGGGAGTTCAACTACAAATAAGTCAACAAATAAAATGTTTTTTCATTAAATTAATTGTATTTTTGAACATATAATGGAATATACACTAGGGAAACATAAAAAAAGGATGTGGTGACAAAAGTATTCCTCTGCAAATATCATGAACATGTATAAAAAATAGATAAGGGAAGAGTGAATTTCTTATATGGTATATATAAAGTTAATGGATCATTCATCATTTATTTTTCACATAATTCATGATGATGACATGTAAAATTTCATTAATATTAAAATGTAACTGGTTATAGTAACAACCTAGTTTTCTTTTAATGTGGTGGTATGGGCCAATGTAAGTTTTCATAGTGGATTTTGAAGTCATTATTATACCTACTTCTATAAGGTTTTGTATGGTGTAGTTAAATAATTATGGAAAATGATTTAATTTCTATATATAATTTAATTTTGTTATGGAAAAAATCTTACAAAATGATTGTAGTGTTTGTGTTTGAAGTTAGTTTTAGAGAAATATTTTAATATTGGAAGTTGATATTATAGGTTTTCACTTTATTTTCCTTAAGTAATATATAAGACAATATAACCGTGTAATATTCATTAGGAATAATTATTAAAATATATTTTGAGGTTATTGAAAATTTGAAGAAATGTGAGTATGTATTCTTTGTTTAAGGATTATATGATATTAGTGAGGATATCTTAGTTAATATCTAATTAAAAATTGTTTTAGTATTGGTTTAGAATTATTTGGTTCCCTGGAATAACAAATTAATAACATCTTGATTTCATTCTTCTATTGTTATCATAATATATTTTTCATGGATGAATCCTTTGAAGTTGTGGAGAATGTAATGGTTCCTATTTTTCTTTAAATTAAAAAATTTAGGTAATTTTTTATATTAGGTTTTTATTTTATATTATTTTAGTTAATCATTCCATGAATTAAAGGTTTTGAATGTGCGGAAAATATAATAACCTTGAAAATTTATATTCTGGTGTTTGAAAAATGTTAAGGGTACTTTAGATTTTTTTCAAAATTTAGAAAATAGAGATATTTATTTAAACAAACTAAATGAATTTAATAGATTAAATTTAATGTAATGCTTTATAAATGGGATGATATGATTAAATTTTTGGATTTTTTTATTTAATCAAGCACTGAAATGGTTTTTTTGTGATAAATTGTTTTATAAAAAATGATGATGATCAATTTATCTCAAAATTTATGATAGTGACTCTTTTTAAGAAAAATTATTCTCTTTTCGCAAGAAAAGGTATGTTTTTAAGAAATTGTTTTTAATGGGGTTTCATGTTTTTCACTATACTGAAGGATTTATTCTTTTTAGGTACATTAATGAGATTATTTGGTCATACCATGTTTTGAAATGTTTTTTCCACATTTTTTAAAGGAAGGGTAGGGACATTTATGATATCCATAAAAAAACTGAAAATATTTTTCATGAAAAGAAATCATGTTTCATTTTAAATGGATATATTTTTTTTGTGAAAAAATAGATATTGAGTATAGGTGTACACTTGTAATGTATGGATTTACTATGTATGAGTTTTTTCTAATTCTCAAAATATCTAAACTAAAAAGATCATATGGATAATAAGAAAGTGAATTCTAGCTCCAAAACACTTGAATTTACAATGCTTAAGTCCAAGTCCTTATAGTTGGTATGAGAGGAGGGCTTAGACATATTTGGAGATTAATATGTTTTCTTGTTAGGTTTTTTTAATAGTTATGGATATCATCAAAGGTTTATATTTTCAAGATTTATTACTAGTTCAGGGTCTTAGAAACTGATTTTCAGATTTTAGCTAATGGATTTTGGGGTGATTAATATTTTTGTAGATTATTTTAGAAGGACAATCAAAATTTTTATAAAGAATTTTAAGGTTATAGTATTATAGAAATTCTGTGGGTATTGTATTTACAATGAACATTGTCATTTTAACATGAAATAATTAATTTCTTATTTTGATGATGTTTTTTATCATATTAATGATCATTTATCAAGATGGAATGAAAGTGATATTTCATAAACTTATTATAAATATTTGATAATTTTATTATCACTATTATTGAAAACTATTGTTTAAAAGATTTTGAAATCTTTCTAAGTATTAAAATCACATACAAGGAACTATTTTAATTATTTAACACCATTTATTTTCTAGGAAAATATTACGGGTCATGTTATATTTTTCATTTGATTTCAAAATATCAACATTACCAAAAATCTTGAAAACGAAAATTCAATAAAGGACCTAATTATTTACCTATAGATTTTGGGGATAATGTTATAAGATAAAGGGGATATCAAAGAAATATTGATGTCTAGATATAAGGTATGAATTAATTTTCTTATATTATATGTATGCAAAATTTTTGGGTTGATATTGATGAACCATAATGATATAATTCATATACTTGATTTCTGTAATGAAGTATTAACGAATAAAGCAATTAATAATTTTTATAGGTTTAATAAGTAATTTGAATGAAAGATTTCTTATGCTATGATTATGATATATTAGAATTTTATTAATATTATGAGAATAATAAAACTCATATGAAATATTTTCCACTACCTTTTTTATTTAAAATTTTAAATATATGTATGAAATAATCTATAATATTGAAAGGTGGGGTAGTTAAAAGTTTATAATTTTTGGGAGATATATTTTTGATAATTATTTGAAGTACATGTAACCATTATGTTTACCATGAGAAAAAGGATATTGGATGAAGAATTAATTTATTTTTTTGGACATTAGATTAAAGGTATGGAAAGAATATAAGGATTATATAACCTATGATTTTGAGGTAATTATGGGTTATTAATTTTTTTGATGAAAAATGAAAGGTGTGAGATAATCATCGAGGTTAAAACATTATATTTGAATATTATTTTATTAATGTTATTTTTTAATATTTTCACTATATTTATGTTATTGTTATAATAATTATATAGTTTTATAAACATGAAAAAATTTAGGCTGAGTGACAACCTGTCATGTCAAACAAGGCCATGGGGGTTAAACCCACAACTGAAGGGCATAAAGGGTGAATTGCCTACCAATAGACTACATAAAGACCTATTTAGTTTTCTATTTTATTTTTAAATAAAAATTTAATGGATGAAAAATATTTTTATTTTGGTAACATATGATTTATTATATAGACAACCATCTTGATTGGAATATGATTTAGTGATTAAGTGATTAATGTAATTTTGGAAGGTAACTATTATTTTGGGAACATAATAGTATTAATATAAACATAAAACTATGGTATTTTATATGATCAATAAAGGTTGAATTATATTTTGGAAGAATTTTTGATTTTATTATTTCTTATGGTGATTCAAGTGATTTATGCAAATGATTAGCATTTCATTGATATTACATGATCAGGGAAATTACATTTTTGAATAAGACATTAAAATTCATTTATTTTATCGAGAGATAAATATTAAATTTCTCTTGAAAGTATATATGATCAAATTCTTATTATTTTTAGGCTTCGATCATAATCTGAAATATTTTTGAGGAATTTTACTGTTATTTTTATGTTGAATAATTTATTGTTGAAATTGGATATTATTGTTAAGTTTTTTAGATTAATGTAATTTTTCTTAGTATGAAGGATTACTAATTTTAAAGAATTATATTATCATTTCCTAACTATTTTGGTTTTGGTTAATGTATAATGAAAATATAAATAGTTTTTGTCATTTTGTAGAATTATGTGATTCACTTGAAGTTGATTTGAATACTTCATGCAAAAAAATCATCTTAAATAATCATCATTTCAAGAAAAAGTATCATTTGTGGTGGAACATGATTAAAGGATGAAACAATAAATTTAAAGTAATTATATTTTCTCATTTTATTATAATAGGTAGAAAATTAACTTCTCATCTTTAGGAAAGGATCATAAAAAAAATATTTATTGTTTACTTTTCCTACCGAGAAATCATTTTCCTTTTTACCCCTTAAATATTTACAGTTTTATGATGGTTAAATTTATCAGGACCATGTTCTTTATCAATCTATATCAGTACATGGGAGTTATATTTTATCTCTAATATTCATTTTTTTCCTATATAGAAAACTAGTTATGTGTTATTCCTTATGTCCTTCATACTTTCCTTTCTCTCTTTTAAAAAAGAATCTTTATTGATTCTTTTTACGATGTGATATTTAAATAAAGTTATTTTTTAAATTCAAACCTCAGATAATGAGATAGAGTTAAAAATTCATAGGAAACAATTTCTAAATGAGGGGGGGGGGATTTGACATCTAGATATTTTAAAAATTAATGATTATGTTTGATAGAGTACAAGATATACAACACCGAGCGTAAATGAACAATGAAATATTATTATTTAAATGTGACCATTATAAAATAGTCATTAAATACGAGAGAATAAATATTATTAATTTAATTATGAAATATAATGATCTTATTCATTTATAATGTATTTTTTAAATATTTTTAACGAGCACTCTATTTTTAGAATAGTCATTTTATTCTTCAAAAATACGCTTTCTTCAAAAATGTGTTTTATTACTTCTCATGAGTGAATATTATATTTTTTTAACATTTTAGAAGAATTATTTGATAAAATTATTTGATTTTTCTAATTCATGATGTTAAAATTATCTTTGGTTGATTTTGTCTTGAAAATTTTAAAGAAAGATTACTTTTTAGTGAATAGTGAAAATACTGATTCTTATTGAAAACCATATTTTATTTTAAAGTATAAAAAGGGATAAATAATTATTTGGATTATTTTTAAATTTAAATTAAATAATTTTGATTTTAAAAAATAAAATTATTTTATTAAATATATTTTATACTATAATTTAGTATAAAAATATTTTATATTTGTAAAGGGAATTTTTCTAAAAAAACGTTTCTTATAACGTTTTGTTGGCCTAATTTTAAATTAAATGATAAAAATTATATGTCCTAATTTATGAAAATAGATTATATATTTAGAATTAGTATTTTAAAATTTATTAAATATTCCCCTTTTATTTTTGGACAATATGAATTATAACCTTAGTAATTTTTATTACCACAGTAAATGGAAAATCAGGTAATTTAGGTTAAAAATAAATTATAAGAATAATTAAATAAAAAAGAACTTATATAAATGATATTTTAAGAGTATATATTGAATATAATAATACAAGGGTATAATTTAAGACATTATTATGACACTTGGATTAGAACATGAACTTAATTGTATTTTATTTAATGAAATATCAAATATGTCACATTTTTATTTTTAATAAGTGTAATATTTTTAATATGGAATTATCCAGAAGATATTCAAAACTGTAAATAGCTTTTTTAAAAATAATATATTTATATTAATCATGAAAATTTATTTTTTTATTAGTAATGAACTTATTACCTAGAATACTTTCACAACACAGATGCAATATTTATTTAATTAATGAAAAAATCAAATAAATGATATTAAAAATGATATAATAAATATAAATTTAGATAATTAATGTAATAAATGAATGTTATATATTAAATTTTCATGTTTATGATATAATAATTTTTTTTTTAAATTTTAGTTGTTATCTTGATGATTTCAAATCTAAAGAAATGAATGGTATCAAATTTGACAATAATGATATTTTAGGAGATTAACTTTTTATTAAATTATATTAAAATCATAAAAATATTATATAAGTAAAAATGGGATAATATATGGTCACAAATTTCATCAAAAATAAATTTATTTTCCATTTTTATGTTTTGGTTCAAGAATAGTCTTATTATTTTTGGAGTATTTTGCGAAATCCCAAGATTTCCCCTACACTCTCTTATAAAAAAACAAATTCTTATTAGTACATAGAAATTAAAAACCATATTTTTTTGGCCAATCCATAATAAAATAACTTTCTATAATCATTCATCTCATTATATAGGATTTATTTTATTCAAAACACTGACCTTATTGTTCTTAATGTGTTAAGTAAATGAGGTAATCCAATGAATAAGTATTGTTTTAATCAAGCATTTAATTTTTATTTCTTCACCTGAATCTGTAAAAAGATTATTAAAAAATTAAAAAATAATAAAAATAGTATCCTAAATATGATATAATATTAATAAATTTCTTTTATGACCCATATTTATCTCTTATTTCATCAAATGGAAAAATAATTCATCATCCATGTGTATGACAGACTACCACCTCGTGAACTGAAGTAATTTTTTTCCACCGCCATCCATCAGACGGCTTATAATTAAAAAATTAATTGTTATGTAAGATATTAATTAAATATCTATTATTCTCAAAATATAATACATAAATTAATTTCTTACCTTTCTATGAACCTAAAAATAATAACTTTTTTCGTGTGTATGTATAGACTACCATCTGCACAAAGTAATATGATTCAGTTTTCGTCTTCTCATAACACGGATGATATATATAAATATATTTAAACAATTAATATTTTATATATGATATTATTGTTGTAATTTAAATATAAAAAGTAACTTACCTTATTTATTTAATTATCATTGAAAAATGAAATCCTTACTTATGCATATGCACAACCTACCATGTCAATGATTGCAACGTAGTTCATTTTTAATAACAATATTTTATATAATTGTTTAAAAGTGTAAATGATGTATTAAAAATGATATTTATGTCATTATTACGAATCTAGAGATTATTTAATAATTTCATCATTTATTATAGTCAACTGACCAAAGTCATATTGGTCTCATCAACTAAATATAATCAGAACATAATAAATGAATTAAAATAATTAAGAATTTATTTTTAACATGAAAATAAGTGAAATAAAATGGAAAAAAATTTAAAAATGTTTCTTAATAAATTAAATAATTAACCTAAGTTTATTATTTTTGATGATATTGAACGCATGTGACAAATTGGAATCAATGTAAGGGACTTTATTTTAAAAACATTCCTTTAACATTTCTCTTTTAATTTTTTTTACCAAAGTCAAAGAGAAGTTTTTTATTTATTTACACATCATGATAATATTTTTCCACCATCATGATAAATTAAGTATTTGCATTATTCATTTTATATTTACATGTTTATTTCTAAATAAAATTATTTATTTTATATGTGCGCCACTTTTATTTTTTAAGAATTGACATCAAAATGGAATTGTTATTTTTTAGCGAGTGTTGTTTAATGATGAAAGATTTAATGTTTTATTATTATGGTTCTTCGGAATTTTTTATAATTATGTGTGGTTTTTTTATTAACTATTGATAGTTGGATACATTATTAACAAATTATGGTTGGTTCCATGATACTAAAAGGATATGTGGTTACATTATAACCTCCAATACATTGGTTACTTTAGAGATTAAGGTTAACCAATTGGTTACTCAATTTATGACAGTGATATAGAAAATGATGTCCCAAGATACCTTTTTAATTTTTATTTTCTTTCTACATAATTTTCATGGATATAATTTCATCTCAGAAAGTATGATAATAATTCTTTTTAAATAAAAATTATTCTCTTTTTGAAAGAAAATGAATATTTTTTAGAATATTGTTTCCTTGGTTTTTCATATTATTTTTTAGACTATTATATTTCTTAATTTTAAGTCAGTTATTGTGTTTTTTTCTCATAATAAGTGTTAATTTTTTTCACTTGTTTTTAAGGAATTTTAGGGACAAGGATTTGATTAAGAAATAAATTTTCAAGAGTTTTTAGGAAAATAAATCGAATTTATTAAAGGCTTATATTTTGTGAAAAAATTAACACTATGTACAGGTTTCTACTTGTAATGAATGAGTTTACTATGTAATAGTTTTTAGTAATAATCTAAAAATCAAGGATGAAATCATCCTTAGGTTTATAAGAAAGTGGATTCCTTCTCAAATACAATAGAACATGCTATGCTTAAGGTTGGGTACTTATATTATAAGAATAATCATCAATCCTCCTTTTAATAACATCATGGATTTGATGTGTAAATGGTAATGCGTGTTCAATAATTGATAAAATCTATATTATTAACATATTTGAATTATTGGTCATGATATTATTCATATCATGGGCTTAGAGTAAATAATATATTCTAACCAAGCATGTTTTTTACTTCTTTTTTCATTCCATAAATATTAATGGAATATTATTATGTATTTATACTTAACACTATATTCTCTTTAGAAAATTACATGTGTTATTAAATAGCTATCACTATAATATTTTTATATTACCTTTATAGGTTTTCGTTTATAAGACATGATAAGTATGTACATATATAACACTAATGGTTTTTATCATTAAAGAGTATGAAAACCATTCTAGGCATATCCTTACAAAATTCATTGAGTTTTACTAAAAAATATTTATAATATTGTAACTGGATATTACTACATCTTATATTTTTATATTTTTCATTTTTTGAATATGATTCAAGAATTATTTGACTATTTTTTTAGTATGAATCAACACAAACAAAATTAACTCCAAAATGAAACAAGATCTCATTGTGCCCAAAGGAAACATCATATAAATGTTTATTAATACTAAAAATAATTAAACTATAAGAAATTTACTGGAAAATTATAATTCTGGTTCTTCTCAACACTAACATAGGAATCAATATTTCTCATCTGCATGAAGACTTCCACTTCTATCATGTAATTTTTTTGAACTTACTTGGTTTCCATTTTTGGATAAAAATGTGTGACACAAATAAAATATCTAATAACCATGAAGTAAAATAGAAACATCACTAAAATTGGTAAATGTACTATATAAAAAATCCTTTTCTTGCTTATATTTTTAAGTATAATAGTTTCTAATTCATATATTTATATTGGAATGTGATAATAAAATATCCACATATTCATTTCTCTTCCTCTTTTCTTTAAGTTACATTTTGAAGGTTCCATTATAATCACACTTTCCATTGGTCATTTTTTTTAACTCGTTCACCATAAGATATAAGCATTAAAATTTCTATAAGTTATTTAAAAAAAAATTATACCCAAAGGGTATTGATGCAGTTTCCCCATACTGTTTAAATTATAAATCAAAATGAATATAGTGAAACAAGGTAATGAGGATAATAAATTAATATTTATTGAAAAATCATTATTTCAAATTTTAATTTTTTTTGATTTTAATGTAATAGTATTAACATTAATATCCCACTTCACATTATCCTATCATAATTTTCAGAGATGATACAACATCTAAAACCATGCATGTCCTGAAATTTTTTTCACAAGCCATTGAAAATTGATGTTATAATTATGATGTAAAAATACAATGTGTCATCCTTTTATCTCTCATAACCTTTGTTTTCAATTTTTCTTCCTAAGGTTGTTTAATAGGTAGTAGGGGCTATGAAACATAAAATTTATTTTCATATAATATTACTTTTCCCATGTTCAGGTGCTACCATTGAAATTCATCCTTGTTAGGACATGTTATTTTCCCAAATTTGATCACCTTAAACATGTGTTATTACTTTTCATTTTTTTTAAAAATAAAATATATACAAATTAGTAAATTTATCTTGATTAAAAATTATTATACATTATTGATTTATTAATCTTAAATTTCTCCCACTATTTTATCAAATCCTTGTATCCCTCATCTAGTTGATTCAAAATACATATCCACTTTAATTTCTTATAGAAATGACCCTTAAAACCTATCCTCATAGTCCAAAATATGGTTATGATATTACTCAGAGAGTTTCATGGTAGTATTTTGGATAAAAAACCATAGTAAATCACAATTAATTGTTCAATTGAGTGGAGCCACATCTTCTAAAAATTCTGTCCTTTCACTGCTCATCATTTTTACTCTAAGGATTCATCATTCTAGAATATACCTTTTTTTACTACCATATTTAGTTAAGATGACCTATAACTTTCATAACAACACCCCAGTAGTAAGAGGAAACCTCAACTATAGATGATGATCACCATAAACATATGATTTTGTTCAAAATCAAGTGATGGAAGGTGTTTAAGGACTTATTTACATCGAGGAATTTTAATTATTCTTATTGAATGAAATAAATTTATATTTCATCATGTATAATCTATGTGATCTTACTCAAAATTTATCCATTCTGTAGATAGAAAACATTCAATTATCATGTTTATTTTATCCATTCATTATTGTTTATTATTTTATTTGATCGTGCATATATTCACATAGATAAAATTAATGACCATGCATAAATGAAAATAAATGATGTGATCATGAGACCATTCTAATGGTTGATCTATTGAGTGAATAATATATCAAACACACTCCTAGGGTAAATCCTTGAGTCAAACCACATTATTTACAACTCAATTTGTTGTATTTACGTTATTCAATTCATAAAAATTTCATATGGTGTGCTTCTATGTCTCAACGTGAACTGCATCACCTTTTATCCTCTTCATTTAATTTCAATTATACTTGAACATCTGTTAGGGGGTCTTGACAAAGAAAAATACATATGAATAATTTTTATCAGGAATTTATAGATAGTTATAAATAAATTCAGGTAAATCATGATAAGTAAATCATCAAAAATTAAATAATCATTTCAAATAATGACATTATAATAAATAAATAAATGAATGAATGAAAAACTAGAAATCATTTTTAGCCAAAGATAATGATCAGTTAGTATTAATTAAAATCACATAAATAAATTATGTTTATAAAGAATTTTTCTGAAGGGAAGATTTTATGAATTAAAGTATGTTAAATTAATTTTAATTCACGTAATATTTTCACACAATCCTAAAAGTAATTCTCATAAATTACAAATATTTTATTATGTTTTATTAATTTTTTTAATATTATTTAGACATTCCAGTGTATTTTTTAAACCTCCACGAGAATAATTTGAGAAACTGGGTAACCCCGATGGGCCGAGTGGGTTTGGAAGGTCCTGAACCAACCCAACCCAAGTTAGGAAGGCCCATATAGTGTTTGGTAACTATTCACCCTATGAAGGGTGCATGAGTTTTTTTGAATCTCACCCCACATGTGATGATTCATATTAAAAAAATGCTTTTTCAAATATGTAACTCCTGGGGTGCTACATTATCCCCCCCCCAAATAAATTTGGGGGGATCCCTTTGATGAGGGGGAGTGAGAAATTCAAAAAACGAATTGTTTTAATTTTAAACTACTAAGTTTTAGGATTATTTTATTAAGAAAAATAAATCTTCCATGTCTTTAAAACCCATTAAATTTACATTAACCTAATATATATATATATATATATATATATTATAGTTATTTTTTATTTTGAGTCGTTGTTGACTCAGTATTCGTTGGTACTATAGATCAGATGAAAAAATCCAACACTGGTAGTGGTTTGGTCATCACCTCTTACCCAATGTCATCAGCCTTCTGTAAAAAAATACCAAAATGACAATACATATATATAATGATAAAAAAATATAGTTTCTTTATGTCTAACTTGAAAATATAGATATTTTATGTTCACATGACCATAAATCAACCATCTAATCTCTTGTAAATGAACAATTTGTGAAATAAGGATCATGCTGATACTGTTTTATAAAATAAATAAATTGATTTTAAATTTTTATGAATTAAATGATAGTCACTTCGATAAAAATTGAATGTTTTGAGCTCACTACAGAAGCATGAAATGGTGGGATTTTAAAAAATTTATATTGTGATTGATATCATTATTCCATCTCCACCATAACTATATCCTAGTAATAAACTGAGGAACCAAAGTTTTTTTAATTATATATGAAAAATTAAACATGAATCATACATAATTTTTTTAATTAGAAACATGTTTCATGTGTCCTCATTGATTGTCGATCTAAGGAAGAAAACCCAATACCATCTAGAGTATCCACACAAATTATAAAATATCAATTTAACACCATCCTAGGAAATACATACGCTATAATAGATAATTTAAGGCCCTTAGATGTATTTATAAATTCATGATATCAATATATCAATTCTTGAACTTGGATCGAATGATTCTCATACTTCCCTTTGTATTATCTCTCTAGGGTTGTAAAGTGAGGTAGAGAGGAGAGATTATTAAATAAATATCTTAGAACCATCATTTGTTTTGTGTTAAAATGTTTTTATATATAGGTTAAAACCTCTATAAATTTCACATAGGTCCTTATGTAAGCTAACATTTAAAAAAGGCCCTAATATGACACAAATTATACTTAAAACTTTCCCCAAATGTCATTAATATTTTATCACTCACTTGTAATATTAAATTTATGTTACATAAAAAATACATGTCATTAACTCAAATCTTCTCTCCAAAAATATTTCAACCAATATTGAATATTAAATATTAAATATTCATTTAAAAAATATCATTCTGTACATTCATTTAATAACAAGTGAATATAATATGTAAAAAAATTTGATATTTATTTTTCTAAACGTGAATAATATTTAATTTATCTTTTTTGTGATATTTTAAATATGGAAATTGTTTGGCCCAACTATGAGGCCCACTATATCATAAGACACCAATTCACTTGAATTAGCTTAAATTATGAATAAACTTAATGTGTGACCCTCTAGTACCTTATTTTGATAGAAGTGAGTGATACTCAAAGACCAAGAGTAGATTATAGAAACCCATCAACTCCCCTAAGGAGATAAGGTTTGGTCATAAAAAAATACAACCTCCTATGAACACGTGTTGTGTAATATAGTCTATAGGTCTTACGATATCTCATAAAGCAAGAAACACTCTTCATGTAATTATCCTTTTGTACTTTATCATTTCATGAACTTATAGGATGGACTTAACTTCAATCACCATGTCCAAGGACTTAATAAAGGTACCACCATACTAGTCAATTAGGCCCCATATATCTCTTCCTTTCAAAATAAAAAAAATATTTATTGGTCATTCAACAAATGTCATACCATAAATAATGCAAAAAAATACACCTCTTACCAACATAAATTTCATAGGTTTCACAACGAATAAATGAACACAATTAAATAATATACAATGATAATGATCTCCATTCAGTTGAGAAATACAAATAATCATAAATAGGAAAATCTGATATCACCCAAAACATGCAGTGTTCCAATTATAGGGTTATCCCTCATAATATCCTATATTTGAGATCACCAAGTGAAAAATTCTTGAGAAAAAGTCACAGTGCTTATAATCTCAGAATTGATTTGTTTCCAAATAGTGTGATGTATCTAGACCATAGAATATATATTTAATATTAATTTCATAGTATCTATAGGTAGTAATTATAGTTGGGAAATAATATAACATATTCATAAATAATAATATATTAAAATTAACATGTAAAAATTGAACATATAAGTATCAAAACTATTATGGTAAGTATACATTATATATAAATCTTTGTATACATGATATAGTAATAAAAACATATTTCATATTTTGGGTTTATGGAACCAAATTTTATAGAAAGGAAGTGTTTTTGAAGAAAATTAAATAGTTTCATTAATGTTAGATAGTCTCATGAATATCAGATAAATTCACATAAGTAAGGTAGTAAGAATATGAGGAAATTTTGGAGTTTCACATAAAAAGTGTCAATGAAGGCATAATGAAAATTGAGTTATGTGAATTTATGATAGATAAAATTGAGTTGAAAGAAGGATAGGGTTTTGACTATAAATATTAGCTTATCTGCTCATTGAAAACAGTTGAATATTTAGAGGAGGATAAAGGGAACTCATTTCTGGTTTGTGTAACACGAAAAAACTAGACGAGAGTGAAATTTATGGGTGAAAGAAAATGTGTGAAAGAGAGTTTTTTAGAAATTTTTGAGAACCATCCTATGAAAAGAAAATTTTGTAAAAGTATTAACACAAACAATATTTTATGAATAGGTTCTAGTGAAAATATTATGTGATAAATACTTGGAATAACTGACTTGATAAAATGAAGCTTCATGAACTATAACTATTCAACGTAGGTGCATAATAGTTTTTGTGTGAAAGTAGTTATACAAAGGTTGTTACAAATATTTTCATAAAAAAATTTATGTATTAGGGAATTATATTATAGATTCATATATTGTCCATTATTATATAATCCAAATAATTCATTCATAATGATATGGAAGCAACGTAAAAGTTAATAAATTGAGGAACACTTCATCTGAAGTAGTGGACTAAGAGAGGTTAGAGGAAGTGGTCTGAGGGAGGCTATGTGTTTTCCCTAAATTTATTATAAAGCTAGTGTTACAATCATGGATTAACCATAACCTAATATTGAATCCATAAAAATAGTGATGCTTATTGGTTTCTAGTATAATAGAACTATGTCATGTGTACACTATTTATACTATCCTTTAGTGGTGAACTCGGTAAAATCAATCATTCCATGATTTTAATTTGTATATATTTTTTGTGGTGCATTTTAATTTATCAATAATAGGATCAAAAAGTTCCTACCAACAAGGGTACATGATTCATCGAATTAAAAAAAATTTGACACATTGATTCACCCCTCCCATCTGAGGATGACCTTTGTTGAAACATCATCGATAATTAAAATTTATGACAAATGTTTGTTATATTTTCATGAGGGTATTATATTAATTTATAATATGATTATTTTTCTCCTTATGATGGATTTTCAATTTTACAATCACCCTTATGGATGCATTAGTATTATTTTCTCACATTGTATATAATAAAATTTCAAGGAAAGACCCCACTTAGTGTGTGTATATACCCACTTATATATATATATATTTATATATCCTCATTTAGAATTAATAAGCTCCTTGAGTTATTTTTTGGTTGATGTTTTTTATTTTTAAGGGCTACTTAATTGAATGTCTTAATGAAAAAATTTTCAATTTATGCATGGAAGGTTTTTACTGGGAGATGAAATTTATTATTAATTTTAAATTTGTCCTATGGGATTCATGTTGTTAATAGATTATTATATTGATGATTTTATGTGTATACATTGGTATTTTGGATTTTATATTTATGATATTTAAGGATACCTGTTATATTAAAGAAGTAATGTATATCATTCAAAGGACTCTGACCATTGGCGTTAGTCACCAATCCCAAGACTATTTGTAACACCACAAGTTTTAATGAACCTTTTTTAATAAATTAAATTTATTTTATGACTTGAATTGCACACTCCACCAAATTAATCTTTTTTATACACTACAATGAGTTTGGTTTTCACTACATGTAACACCAGCTTGTCTTGTGATACACGCAAAACTGAGTTTTTTCAAAAAAATTATTATTATAATTATTTAAGTAACATAGTTATAACATAAACATTAAACATAGTAATGTGAATAGTAATAAAAAAAATTTAAAATTTATTTATACTGGTTTTATATAAATAAAACTTATTGATAGTAAGACATACAATTTTTAGTAAAATATTTATATGTTTGAAAATACTATTTTCTTAAAAGAACCACTTTTTATATCCATTTGTGAACAGTAATAAAATTAAATATAGAATATTTTAGAAATTTAATTGATAAAATAAAATTCATTCTGGAATTCATAATATCAAAATTAGATTAGGTTGAATTTTTGGGAATTATATAAAAATAAACATTATTATTTAGATGAATAGTGACAAATACTGCCTGAATGTCCTGAAGGCCTTGATTTTTTATTTAATCTAGATAATCCACAATTTAACGAGGTTTGGAGGGAACCCTTACATGACCCTTAGCTCCAGTGGAATAAGGCCCAATTCATATCCTAAAGGCCCAGAGGCATAATGCCCAATACATTACCCAATGGCCCAACTAAACTAAACTAGAACCACCCTACCTATAATTTGTATCATTTAAGAACCCTTCTCCCCACCTCACTATTATGATCGACAAGAATTTCCTTTTGTATAGTAGCACAGTTCCTGGTATAGATGGTGAGTGTCATACCCTTCGGTTCTTCCAACATAGTTAGCTCTGATCTGGTGGCTGATTCTTGTTCTGAATACACTTATGGGACTTGATATTTGTGGTATTCCTAGGCTGCTATATGGTCACATTGTCCTAAGGGACCTATGGCACCATGGCCTTAGGTGGTCCAAAGTCCCTATGGCCCCAAGGCCTTGGGTGGTCAGAAGGCCCTGTGGCCCAAACCGGTGGCCCGAATGACCAAACAGATGAATAGTTCAGTTGCTATAGTACCCCTATAGTACCTAACACAGTAAAAATATAGTAATATAGAAATATTTCTCTAGAAGAATTTTATCATTGGTTTCAAGCTATCTTACTGGGTGTTTTAACCACTCAAATACCACCCCAATAACAATAGTGATAAATACAAAATTTTAAGTCAAAACTGAATTTTCATCTAATTTATTTATATTGTAAAACTATATTTTAATTTGTCAGAAAAGTTTAATTAGAATAATATTACATCAATTAATCTAATTTAGTTTATTTTAATCATTTTCACATTGATATTGAATATAAAAACATCCAAAACTTTTAAACATTTTTCTTAAAAAAACCTATTGTCGGGACATGTTTGTGAGATTAATTTTCAATTAATTTCTACCACTTATATGATTAGAATTTGGAAAAATGGATTCAATATTTGGAATCAGTATAATATATAATTTCTAAAAATCTCATTTTTTTCAATAAAAATATTAGTGAAGGTTATTAAAATTAACTACAATGATTAAGTAAAAAATTAGATTAATAAAGGACTAAACCTTAAACATAAGGCCGAAAATGACATAGAAACTTGTCTAAAATTAATTTTATGTTCATATTTATACCATATATTCCATTTTACCTATTTTAGACCATTTTTGGAGCGACTTTTCATGGAAAATAGATGTGTGGAATTCCCTTTTCAAAAACATATAAGAATGACACTTTTCCTCCACTTTAAAAAGGCACTCACCCCTCCAACTTATTCACACCTCTAAATCCCTTTGTATAAAAAAACATCGACCTAAATATTCTCCCAAAATCACAAAAATCATATTATAATGTCTATTTTTTAATAGATCCATCCAAGTAATCCCTTTGGTTCAACCCAAAAGGAGTTACCCAAAGAAGAGGTAACATCCTTCTTTTTGTTTATTTGTTTTATTTTCATTATACACCCAATATTATATTATTATTCCATGATTATATAATATACTAAGTATCCTAAATATATTGAGATATTTTTATTCTAATTTTTATACCTACACTTACACACTCTTCTATCTAATGGGCAATCAACTTACTGTTCTCGTGTGTGGTGAACCACTGCCTCATGAAACAATGTTGTTCGTTTTTCCTTTACCACCTATCATGGTTGAAAATTATGATGGAAACTATGTATTTATATAGTATATATTATATTTATGATATATTTATGATTATTTAACTATTATATAAAACATAACATCATGTTTTCTATTTTATGTAAATATGATAATTTCATTTGTGGACGTTTGGACAACAACCTTGTCAAAGGGATGTGATTCATTCACACATTACAAGGAACATAATAAAGTTGGGTTTAGTAAAATTATATGATATATATATATATGAAATAATAACTATACTTTAATGAATATATATCCATATATTTTGTTTAATTGTTTTCTTTCAAATTGATAATTAAACATAAACAGCATTCATGCGTACATCCGGCCTACCATCTCCATAAATGGTGTATTCGATTTCATATTTTTGTTATATATAAATTATTATAAATATTTATATAATATATATATGATAATTATATCATGATTTACATTATGTAAATAAGTAAGTAATGATATATGTAAGAGTATCAGGAACAATAAGTCCAAATAATCAGGAAAAACCAAGCAGATAATACCTGAAGTGTAACATTAACATGGAATTGTTAATAAATAGGTAATATAAAGTCATAATAAAATAGTATATGGTATTATTTATAATAATATTTTTTTAAATATATTTATGATAAACATATATTTATTATACAATAGGTTTGTATATGTTTGATGAGAGTTAAACATAAGGTAAGGGTTTTGAAGTCACACATTTATTTCTATGGGACTTGTGATTTATTCACCATTCATTAATTTGTGTGGTGTATATACATTCCGTGAATTTATTATGTTACTATTATCCTTACATTTATGGGTATTTACATGGCCATTTTTTAATCATTTCATGTGGTTTTACCGTTTAAAATTTACCAAATCTACAGTATAGTTTTTTCTCAATTTTCATTCTTTGAGACACATGTTTTGTTATACACATATATTATTTTATGAGCTATATATAATACCATTTGAATTTTTATGTCATGAATCTCCTTAATTTCATTGTATTTTAAGATTCATTTAATTTAATTTGTTCACATGGGGATTATTATTCAATGTTACCAAGTGGTAAAATTTTATTGAAATAATTAAATCGTTTATTGGGATTGTTTATGATTATGCTTCCATTGATGAAATATTATGATCCCTCTCTCAATAAACCTGATGATTTTTTTTCTCCTCTGGTCATTCCTTATATAATAATGTATGGGTACCTTTTTTACACTCTTTTTGTACTTAATATAACTAATAAAATGTTTTTATGAAAATTTGATCTCAGTTATCATTTTGGCTGGAAATCTATTCATTTCTAAAACCATGTTTTAAAAAAAATTATAATTTTTTAAAATGATCTTTAAATATAATTTTCAATGAAAAAATATTTCAATTTTCTTATATGTTTTCAAATATATTTTCGATGAAAAAACTTTTCATCATGTTTTAAAGTTTCTTTTATATGATAAAAAATAAAGTATTTCAAAATCCATTTTGTTTTAAAAATAATTTTTCAAATAAGAAAGAACATTTTCCTTACAAAATGTTCTTAAAACGATCTTTCTAAATTATTTTCCATATAATATGACATCTGTTTTGTGTTAATCATTACTTTTTGAGAAATTATCCAAAGGTTCCATTCATATTCATTCTCTAAATAATTTATGTATTGATGTCAAGAAGTTTATGAAAACTTTTTCAATTTCATGAGTTATATATTAATGAAACTCATTAATCTACCATTGGTTTTATGCTTTTGAAACCCTCTTATTTTCATGGGTTATGATTTGATGAAATTATTATGATACATGTGTCTTTTCCATCGGTAATGATATGATTACATGTTTATGATAACCATTTCATTTAATGAGTTATGATATGAATATTTATGTTCTTGTTGAACAAGTATGTATGATTTAATTATGAGACAAATGTGACCTATATCTCCCTCCAATTCCTTGGGTAAAAATTTATATGCCATGATATAGACATGGCTGGAATGGTGGGTGAACTCAGTTTAGTAATGGACATTGTCTGATAAGATGGTCTTGGGAGGGAAACTTGACTACTAAGATGGTCATGGGAGAGAACCACAACTACCAATATAGAATGAGGAGTGATCCCATATTAATAATATGACCTTTTAAGAGATAAATTGATTACTATGGAAATCGTTTTATATGCCTATGTGTTAGCTGTAATTCCTTGTCTTATGCCTATGTTATGCATTCATGGATTATGCTCTTGATTCCCTTTTGATTCATGTCTTATCAACTACTAATATTATGCCATTATTAATGATTATGATCTTATTTATTCATGTAATTGTCTTATAATTCTATGACTGCATTCTCATACCCTTATTCTCATGTTTACTCATACATATTTCCTTTTTTTACCCTTACTGAGCATCTGAGCTTACCAATTTTTAGGTTTTATTTCCCTTTGTTATGAAGATATGTATTATGTATGATATGTCTAAGAAGGATTATAGTCATCAATAACCTAGTAGGAGATAATGTATCTCACTTATGTACTGGTTTTCATTTTTTCATGTTTCTAAATCCAATAGACAAATACGGTCTTTGGGAATCTATTTGTGTAGTGTATTATGTATTCTCCAAAAATGATGTAATGATAATGTTTGAAAAGATAGGGTCCTTATAGTTGGTATCAGAGAAAAAGATTATTTATCCTTTGTAAAATTGTATGAGAAACCCTTAGTGAGAACCCTAAGGACATGTATAATGATATGCCAAAGGATAAGGAAAATTATATGAAAATGTTCCGGAATTTTGGTAAAGGATAGTGTGAGTGGTTTCCTAGAAATAAATCCAGGTGTGGATACTAAAAGTGGATGTGACTTTAGAAAATATGTAAATAGGGGTAAAAATCTGAAAATGTGCATTAGGTCTGAATCGATCATAACCTGGAACACAATAATAGGACCTATTGTAGACCTGGTTTAACACACCCAGGGGATATGCCTTGGAAATTATCAAAATCTTCACGAACCATCATGAAGGATTTAAATAGGATTTGGCTATGAATAACATATGATAATCCTAAGTATTGATACATTGAAGAAGGTATCATTATCTAGACATCCCATAATTATTTTTTCATGATAATTTGGTTCCTTGCTATGATTACTATTTCATAATGTATGATATTTGGTTTTATTCAATGGTTGAAACTTGAAGGAACCATGTCAATTATGAGTGTTATGGTCCATCAAATTATTATTATCTTGATAATATCAATTCCATAAGTTTTTTAATGAAAAATCTTATTGCTATACTCACATAGATTTTCAAGTTATGAATCGTGGTGGACTTCCAAATGAGTAAAAGTGGGAACAAAATTCTATTGAGTCCTTCATGAGGCAACACCCACCATATTTTAGTGGGTCTCTTAATATAATTGTTACTAAAAGTAGATCACTTCCACAAAAAATATATTCTCCATTATCCAATATTTGGAATTGGAGAAAGTCATTCTGGATGTATATCGGCTAGAAGGTGAAGCTGACTAGTGGTGGACTCTAATAAATAATACGATGCAATAAGACGAAATTAAATCCATGTATTGGGATGAGTTTAAGAAATTATCTTTCAATATGTACTTTCCTAGAATTCTTTATACAAATATAGATAATCAGTTCCTTGAGTTAAATCAAAGGGCTGATGAATTCATATGTACCTACAAGGACAATTTCACAAGATTTACGAGGTATGCTTATTGCATTATCATCCAACCAAAAAGTATGATTAATCTATTCTTGAGTGTCATGAATCCTATTCTCAGAAGGTTATTTTCCATAATAGACATTAGTAGATATGAAGATATTGTGAATTGTGCTATCAAGGATGAAATGGGGGTTGGAGTTACATATTAATCTTATGGTTTGTCAAAAAACATAAATTAGAGTTCAAAGAAAAATATAAAAACCCTGAAGAGAAGAAGATAGATTTTTTGAAATCTAATTGTGGAATGAATAATGGAGTAAATTGTATTAAGGGTTATAATAAATGTTTACATGAATAATGGAAGTTCATCAAACATTTTATTGCGAATGTGATGGGAAGAAGTGTGCTAAAAATTTGAATGGATAGAAAACTACACAGAATGCACCACCCCACGAAAAGTGTAGGGAGAATAGAAATTATGCTAACCAATTCCAAAACCTACGGGTTGTTGAAGATGATTGGCTTTAGAAACCTCTTTAACTAAGGGACAGTGGGAAATCTCATGACATCATTTTTTCTTACGATGGGCATGATAACAACATGATGAAAAGTATGTTTACCATTCTATCAAGAACTGTTAATGTATTTTTTGATTCTTGATCTACCAATATTTTATATTTAATATTTTTATAAGGGTATTAAAGTTCCACTCAAATTATTAGAAATGGAATTATCCATTAAAACCTCCAATGGTTTGATGATTTCATATAATTTATATGATTCCCCTTGGGTTGATGTTTGTGGGAATTTTCCTCCTATAAATATTATCATTCTTCCTTTGGTAGAATTTGATTTCATCTAAAGAATAGACTATCATTATCTTCATAAATACCACAGAAGTTATTGATGAAGGGATGTTATATTTTATATTTCAAACCAGCCTATGACTGTATATTAATGTGGTGATATGTATGACCATCCTATAGATATTACATCCAATGTATCATTCATATTTATTTTTTCAGAAGTGATATTTATCTTAAATGGTGGGGGAGAAAATTGACATCGATGATATGCCTATTGTTGGGAACTTTTTGTATGTATTTATAGAATACATTCCTATACTTCCACCAAAACATGGTATATAGATCTTGTTAGAGCTCATAACTGGTTCCACACTAATTTCAAAGACTCCCTATAAAATGGGCCCAATGTAATCATAGGAATTAAAGAAGAAACTCCATGAAAACCTTCATAAGGTATTCACTCAGCCAGGTGTTTCACCTTGGGGTGCACATATTGTCTTTGTGAAAAATAAATATTGATAAATATGACTCTACATTTATTATTGAGAGTTGAACAAGATCATGATCAAGAATACGTATTGTTTTCCCCATATAGATGAATTGTTTGATCAACTGTGTGAAGCTCGATACTTTTCCATGATTGACCTTCATTATGGATATCATAAATTGATGGTCAAGAAAGTGGATATACCCAAGATGGTATTCCATACATGGTATGAAAACTATGAACATATTATGATTCTTTTTAGACATACTAATTCCCCTAATATCTTCAAGAATTTGATGACTGTAGTCTTTATATATTAATATACTCAAAGAGAAATAAAGAGAATGACGAACTCTTAATAATTATACTATAGACCCCAAGGAAGGAGAAGCTGTATGAAAATTTTACAAAGTGTGAATTTTGGCTACAAAAGGTGTCATTTTTTGGTCACATAATCTCAAGAAATGGCATTGTATTAGATCCATAAAAGATAGTGGTTGTTGAATGTTGGCTTAAAATAACCACGACGACTGAGATTCTTAGTTTTTTGGGATTAGACGGATATTATAGATGTTTGGTGGAGAATTTTTCACAAATATCTGATACTTTAACCGAGTAAACTCATATGGGTTACATGTTCTTCTAAATAGATGAATGTGAGTAAAATTTCAAGAAATTGAAGAAAAGGTTAATTTTCACACCTAATATTACATTACCCTATAGTGGAAAAGGGTGTTTAATATATAGTGATGCTTGTAATAAGGTAATGGGGTGTGTTCTTATTTCAAATAACATTTTTATACCCTATTCCCCATGCCTATTGAATATTCACAAGAAAAATTTCCCATCTCATGATTTGGAGTTAGTTATATCTTTTTATCACTAAAGATATGGATACATTTTCTTTATAGAGAAACATTTTCGTAGAATTCTAGATTTGTTGAAGGATATATTAGAGGAATATCATAGTTATTTATTCTCTATTCATCATGGAAGTACAAATTTGTATAGATACATGAAATAATACTTATGGTAGAATACCTTAAAGAGAGATATCATAAAGTATGTGTCTCGAGGCTTCATATTTTAATAATTTAAGGCTAAAAGAACAAAGTATAAGGGGATGTTGTATCCATTACCCATACCAGAATTTATTTGGGAGAAAATCCCTATGGATTTTTTCATTGGACTCCCCAAACACTCCAAAAGATTTAATTCTATATGATTGGTATTCTATATTCTTAGTATGTATACACGCTTAAGTGCTATCAGAGAAGACTTCACTCTGGATCTGCTTATAAGGATATACATTAAAGAAGTGGTATAGTTGAATGGATTACCACATTATTTTATATGTTATTGGGATATAAGGATTACCTAAACGTTTTAGTAAATTCATTAGAAATAACTTGATTCAAAATGTATTCTCGTCACTAATTATCACCCTCATAAGTATCACTACAACATATTCATTGTTTAGTGGTGTGTATTTAGTAGTGGTTTACTAAACCACCACTAAAAAAATTTAACCTATTTCAAAGAGGTTTTTTAAATACTGTTACTAAATATTTTCTTTTTATTAAAAAAAACAGGTTTTCCCCATGCCCCACCCTTATCCCTAGACTCTTCTCCCCTGAGATCACCTCCCCCTTACCCTAGACCTTGTCACCACCCCCTCTCCAGTGCTTAGCTATCTCCCGATCCCTCCGCCACGCCCCATCTTTCTCCCCCAACCCTTCTCCCTTGAGCTCCCCTTCTCCCCTACCCCAAACCCTAGAACCACTATTATTCTCCTCTAATTAGAACCTTGGAATCTCTCAAGCCCTATTATCCAATGCCCCTTGATCCCTTTTCCAGTGCTACAGTCAAAACCCCCTACTTTCCTCACCCACCCATTACCTCACCCATGTCATTTCCCCAACCCTATAATTCTTCCTATCATTGCCTTCACAAGATCTCACACCAGAGGTGAGGTCATATAGGATTAATTTATCTCTTCTTTTTCATTTAGAGTACTATTATTCAATTATTCATATCGATTTTTATTAATCTATGTTTCTACCATTGGTCTTTGTAAATTGTGTTGAAAATTTTCATTTTAATCACAAGAAGCATTAAATTAAAAAAAATGTTTACCGTAAACTAACTAACTATGTAGTTAGTGGTAATAGGCTTCAATCCAATAAAGAACAAAGGTAATCTATAGAACTATGGATTTTAACAACAATTTTAGAGGCACACATTGATATAAAAAAAATAAAAAAATATATAAAATATTAGTTCTTTTGGATGAAGGAACTATTTTGAATGAAATGATAAAATTCATCTCAATTTAATATATTTTTAGGGTCATAAAAAATCCCTTAAGATTAAATAATGATTTATTTGTTTTGGGATTCAAAGTTATATGTGAGTCCAAGGACCGTTACTCACAAAATCACTAAAGCTAGGCCTAAACCTTTGTCTACTGTCTGATTTATGTAGTATTTTATGAATCACTAATCCTAAAAATGAATATAGTAAATAGGGTGGTTATATTATTTTTTATTCTGTATTTTTTGGTGTTTCGTCACCTTAATCCTATCGGCCCAAAAATTCAATGATAGTAAAATTAAATATTTTACTCACAACACAATCAAATAAAAAATCTATGAAATGAAACATAATTAGAAAATATCACTCTAAAAAATCATCATACACATCATATAGAACACATAAAAAATAAGTTCCTAATTGAATATAAATACAGGCAACATAAATAAAATAATAGTAAATAGAAAATGAAAAACCCAACCCCATAAATATTCATGGATGATTCCTTATTATGGAACATTATTAACTTGATAATCAGTCCCTCATCCTTAATGTTTTTTCCCATCTAACAGTACTTACAATCCTATAGTTAAAATTTTTGTTCACATCATTCAATATTCATATAGTTTCCTTCTTCCCTTTCTAATTATAAAAATAATAATAATAAAATATGGAAAATAATTATGATTATATATGAGTACTTATTAAATATGAAACCTTTTTTATTTATAAAAATATCTTGCAAATAAATCCCCAACACGTTTTCCATGAAACACCTATATATAATAGTATATTCCCATAATAATTTATATGAAATATTTATAGGTTTGATTGATTTTTTTTTGTTTTTTGGAAAATTATATAGTTGTAGATATAGTTGAAATAAGAATTTATGTTTTTATTATTTTAAGAAACACATGTGTAAGTTTTCAATTAATTTTAATGAACCTTTAATGGAGACTATGATTTGATAGAGGAAATGGTATTGATGGTGTTATAGTTCTTATCATTGATGGAATATCTTTAAGGCTTGTGAAGATCAAGTGAAAATGATATTTGGAAGGGTGTAAGGGATTTATATTGTGATTAAAATTATAATGAAAAGGGATGTGATTTTTACATGATTTTTTTAAATTCATATATTTTCATTATAGTTTACATAAATGGGGCTTTATATGTTACGAAACCATCACACGTTCTTTAGAAGACCAATTTATTCATTTGTGTGAATTCAAAAAAAAGGTCATACATGGTCAATATATAACTTGGGTATAATTTTTTAAAAGTAAAAAATTTTTAAATGTTTTTTTAACACCATATTATATCATAATTCTCTATCAATTTTAATTTTTTTATAAAATCATTAAGGATTCATTTTTTTCTTAAATTTTATGAAATAGATTTTAATTATTATATTCATTATATCTATTTTGTATTTATTTGTTGGAATGAACACATCACTCATTTAGGGTATCATTTATTGAAAATAATATTTTCAATACATTATGAGATTTTGGTTAGGAATATTTGGATCATGGGGTGATTTTATCTATAAATTCATTTTTGAGGTATGTTTTACCAAAAAACAAACCTAATATAAAATCTAAATTTTGATTATTAATGTTTTTTTGAGCACTAATTATAATATTTCTCAATTCTAGGAAACTACTCAAAAGGAAACATCCCTTTATATTCCCATAGATTATCTATTAATTCAAAGAATTTACATTTTAATTAAATATTGAATCTATTTAATTCCATCTAATGCCACTTTACAAGATTTAACCAATTCCTCTTTTTATACTCATGTTGAGTTATAAGAATATTTGATGTCTCTTTCTAAAGGTACTCTAAAAGAGGCTAAAATATTTAACACTTATAATATGAATAGATTTAAATTTTGTACAGTTCATTGGGAAGAGGATTTAAAAACATATAATAGTGGTATATTTATTTTCTCAAGTGTGATACTATAGAGAATTTACTGATATTATTGAGTTAATCTACCATAAGAAAGTTTTAGTTGGTTTATAGAAATACAGTTGGGTCGATATTATCAGGGGTGTTAAAAAAGAATCCTTTAAATTTACTTATGTAAAATTCTATCACTTAATGGATGTCGGTAACTTTGTATTATATGATCCGTATATCTTATCATCGCAAGAAGAAATGGTATATTATGTGGAAGATTTCTTGGATGAAGGGTGAAGTGTAGCTGGTTACATAAAATAAAGAGACTTTTATGATATGGGTGATGAAGTGGAAGATTTGACCTCTGACATTTAATACCATAAAAAATATAAAGTGAACTTAATTTTCCATCATGATATTGAAAATATTATTCTTGTAATGGTGGATAATGTAGATTAAGTAATGATGGAGTAGGAAAATGATATTATTGAAGGAAAAAATGATTGTATGTACTGTAATCCATTCACTTATTAATCACATATGTTATTTGAGCAATCATTCATTTTTTAGATATGTATATTTTGTTTTCCATTACTATTCATATCATGTCATATATAAAAAAATTGTGCATGAATTTTTTGAAATATATGTTCTGAAGTTAATTTCATTTGGTCAAATGATAGGGAATCCAATGAAAAAGTGTTTTACTGATCCCAGTCGATTCTTAGCCAACATTACCATGACTGTAATAATATATGATGATCTATCAGTCTCATTATCTAACACATCCAAGACACCCCACTCTTTCCCCCACACACCGTCTCTCACACCCTCTATTCTGTCTTCTTTTGGCATACCCTCCATTAGCGTCCCATATACAACTTAGCCAACACCTCCCAATTCACAGGCTTAGTAGTGAGGGATAAAGTCACCCCTCTTGTTTCTTCATGGGGATATTTAATGGTGATAATTATAGGTATAAATTTTAAAATTAATAAACATATTTCCTTTTTTGTACTACTTACTTATTTTTTTGTAAAATATGGAAACAATTCTACTAAGTAGAGAAATATGAAATTTTCCTATGTCTATAATATTAACGTACAAAATATAGTTTTTCCATTTGACTACAATGGGGTACCTATATATAAAGTCATATGATTATTTGGCCAAATTCTAGACTAGCTGGATGTGGATCCAATTACCATTCTGATTACATATGCTGATTGGAGGCGTATTTATCAATCTTAGAAAAATGAAGTATTTGATTCATAGATAAAGGAAATATTAATACATTATGGTGTAATTTAATTTCATTATGTTGTTAAATTATAATATTTTAAAAATTAATCTCTTTGAACAAATGTTTTTCCACTTTCCCTTTGTTAATCTTATAGCACATCAGTGGACATTGAATAATTTGGGTATGAAATGGAAGGATTTTAAATAGAGATTATGGAATGAATTTAGGGATAATTCATTGAGCACCCAAAAAATGTATGATAAGGTACCTAATGGGGGTATCTAGAGAACAATGAAGTGTTTTTATTTATATCCATCTTTATGAGAAGCATGGGGTATTTAAATATATTTTACATTTATATATGAATATGAAAAGGAGATGAAATTGCATACAATAATATTAAATTAAATGTTATTTATTTCAGGATGTTTCAAGAATGAATCCTTTGAGTAGATATAATCAAATCATTCCACACAGTATTGGGTCAATGATTTTTTTCTAAAAACCAATCAACAATTGTAGTATTTTCATTAGTTTAAATATTCATAAGACAATATTATATTTTTCATATATTAATTTTTTTATTTATAATTTTTTAATATAGTCATAAGATTTAGAGTACCAAGTCCCCCAAACTAACTATGATTGGATATTCATAAAAAATATGATGTCAGTTATGTTAATGAGCCTGTCAAAGAATTTTCGGTATGAATTTATTTTTCATTGTAATATCTTAGTGCCAGTTGCCTCTAAGTTAATATATATTAATTAAAATATGATTGATATTTTATTTATTTGTAAAAATTAAATAACTATGGGATTACAGTCCCATTTAGCCCTTCCAAGTCTCCCAATATGACCCTGTTGGTAATGTCCTTGTGAACGAGCATCCTGGTCGAGTGTGTGAGATGTGTATGAGACCATTACCATCTAAGTAATTTGGAATGCCATCAGGGATTACAGCTGTATATACTCTTGGTTATAGTCACTCCCTACCTCAATATTCATAGATAGAGTTTTCTTCTATGAAAATCACAATTCATGAACAAGGGGGATCAAATATCTTCTTTGGAGAAAGTTTTGATTGATTTATATCAGAAGATGACTTTATCTATCCCTGGTGATATTGAATCAATGGATGGTGGTGAGAAGGTAAATCACACAACTTTAAAATATTATAGTTCAACAAAATGTATTGGGTTTAGGATTAAATAAAAATATAAAACAATATTTAATTTTTAATATAATTTTATTGTATGTGATGCTATTAGGAAGTGGAGAATGTGATGGATGGGTTGTCAATAAGAGTTTAACCGTTAGTGATTAGTGGTATCTTTGATCTCTTGGATCAATATGGGAAGATTTGGTTAATTAATTTATTATTTTTTGAATAGACTATTCACATGTCATTTTCATGATTTCCCAGGTTCTATTATCAGACTACAAATACTATGATCAGGATTGAAAATTTAAAGAAGTTGAAACCATTTAAATCTTGTTTTTTATATAACTGTATGGTATAATATTAATTAACTGATCCAAACAATTGATAAAACAAATGTTATATGGCAATTTTTTTATAATTAGGTCTCCAATAAATAAATTTCTAATTAATAATTAAAAAATACTTTCCCAAATGACTTTTAATTTATATCTTATTTAATTGAGACCTGTTGATAAAAAACATTTTGTTCACATTAATGCTGAAAAGTTGAATTGAAAGATGGATTGTTTTTATTTTTTTACGGTTTATAAAAATAATATTATATGTATGACATATAATGAATTTTACACTATATATTGTACTTTACATTTCATTTATCTACACATTTCTATAGAATGTTCTCGTTAATGTAAAATGGGAAGGTTTAAATATTATAAACCCTATATATGTATGATGTGGACCTAGTTGGTGTTAGTTGTTTACCATAAGTAGGGGTTCTTGTGATTGTTATAGAGTATGAGTTATATGATATCCCATGAGAACATCATATCGTTATGTGATGGGTATGACAAAGATCTTGTAGTTTGTGAGTGACTCTTGAATGGGTAGGACGAGTTATATTCTTAATTCTTTATGAGACATTTTTGAGGAATTTTAGTGTGTTGGGTGCAATGTGATCTTTGAATGGTGGTGAGTGTCATCTTGAAAGTTGTGTCCCATGTGATATTGAACTGTTGGAGATGTTGTTTATCAAATGTGAGGCTCATATGAATAAAAACACCTTCAAAATGGGTAAAATGTAAGGAATGTTGAAATTACGAGTACTCTCGAATCCAAAGAATTAGTGTTTTAGTAGAGTATAAAATTTTTTAGGGTAGGACAAGTAAGGTTCCTAGACCTGTCGAATTAGGATGTGACTTTATGAATGTGATGTTGAAATAAATAAAACCCAATGGGAAATTATAATGACACATGTTTATTTAGGGGTTATGTGAATGGTTTTGGATTGGTGAGATACCGATGGTTATGAAAATAACTTATGGTGCTCCTCACATTGTGAAAATAGAATCCATGAGAGGCACGGCTAGTGGCTTGGACATGTGAGCTGAGTTTTGGTAAAACATAGACTATAAGAGTTTGTGGTAGGTCTTTGGGATTATCTTTTGAATGATAATTACTCTTTGGATATTTGTTGGAATCATTGGATATAGGAATTTAGCAGTGAAATAATGTGCATCCTGTAATTATGTTTGGCTTGTAAAGGAGTGGATATCTATGATGCTTAGATAAATAAGAATCCATGATTGTGGGTCGTAGACCGATCTGGGATTAAGGAGAGGCTTAAGGGTGTCATGGAACAAGGATATTTGATGAGAATTGTGATGTTTGGGTAGTGGAAAAAATGTGGAAGGATCATGGGTGAAAACATAAAAAATATTGGCATTGAACCTTGATAGAATCATCAAGGGTTAACATGAATGATATGGGAGAGTAGATCAGGAGGATCAGCACAGGTAGTTTCAATGTGACCCATATGGGTATGTTATACAGAAGTGGGAATGGAATATATATATGAATTTGAGTACACAATCAGTCATTTAAAGTGTCCCTTGTAATTTCTATAATATTAATGGAATTGGTAATCTTGGAATGTTGTGATTTAGTTATTCATGAATTGTGAAATAAATTTTGATATAGTTATTAATGGTGCTAAATTTCATTAGGTGATGGTTTATATGTGATGTTTCTATTGTGCATTGTTTGTTTATTTTCCTTCAGGATTGAGTGCTATTTTGGGGATGTAGATTCTAGAGATTCTGTTTTTTTAAAACAACATTTAGTGGTGGTGTATACTGCCATTAATTTTGCCATATTATTTTTTAGAATTGATTTAAAACACTGATATATAATGCTGAATTTTTTCTTTGGCAGTTAAAAATATCGATATATAAAAACATTGTTATTTATTCGTAGTTTGTTTCATTTTTGTGGTTGTTTTGTAATAAAAAATATTTAGGATTTAGTGGTGGCTTAAACCGCTGCTAAATCCATGACATTTTATTGACCAAAAAGCACTTCTAAACTGAAAGAACCCACCACAAAATATATTTTTTATGATGCTTAGCATAAATCGCTAGTAAATAGAATTAATTGATATGAGTTGGATGTCGACAAAAACATTACCAGTGGTTTTTTGAAACTATCTCAGAAAAAATTGGAGGTGGTTTAAACCCCCATAAAAAACTGTCGTAAACATGTGATTTGTTTTGTAGTGGATGGTTAGTCTAAAAGAACATTTAAAAACCTAGAGGATATATTTAGATCTTGTTTGTTGGATTTCAATGGTGTTTTGGATCAACAACTTCTTCTAGTTGAGTTTTTTTAAAAAGTATCTTTCACTCAATAATTTAGATTACCCCTTATAAAGTCCACTATGGGAAGAAATGTAGATCCCCAAAATGCTGGGATAATATTTGAGGAATAAAGCTATTGGGACCTGTGATAGATCAAGAAATGATATATATGGTTATATCCATTCAATAAAATATCAAGGAAGATCAACAATGGAAGAAAAGTTATTATCATAACCAATTGGGGGATCTATATCTCAATGTTGGTAAGAATATTTTTCTAAAAATCTCTCCCTCAAAGAAGGTTATAAGATTCATAGAGAAAGGGAAACTAATACCTAGGTATATTGGTTCCTTACATATTCTTGATCTTATTGGGAGAGTAGCCTATCACTTGGAACTTCCTCCGAATATCTATAAAGTTTATGATGTGTTCCATGTATCTCTTTTGAGGAATTAAATACTCGACTCTTCATATGTACTTAACTCAGAGGTCATACAGTTGGAGCAGGATCTTTCCTATAAGGAAAAAACAAATGAAATTATGTATCATACAGAGAAAGTTCTAAAAAAAATACAACTCATATGGTTAAATTTTTGTGGGGAAATAACTAATTATAGGAATCTATGTGGGAACTTGAGGATATGATGAGGCATAAGTATCCCCATTTTTATATTATAATGACAAGTTTCTAGGGAGAAATTCATTTTAATGGGGTTATAATGTAACACCCTGAGTTTTTATGAAAATTTTATTTAATAAACTAATATTATTTGACGTATTGAATTTTAGGCTACACCAATTTAATCTTTCATTATATTCTATAATGATTTAATCATTTATTATGTGCAACACCGTCTTGGCTTGAGTTACACGCAACACTGAGTTTCTATGAAACAACATTTTATTATTATAATTATTTAAGTGAGATAGTTTTAAACATGTCATTAAATATAGTAATATGAATAACAATGACTAATTTTTAAATATTATTTATAACAGTTTTATATAATTTAAACAAATTGATAATTATCGATACATGTTTTAGTAATGTCTTTATATGTTTGAAAATACTATTTTCTTAAAAGAACTAGTTTTTATGTACTTATATGAACAATAGTAAATTTAATTTTAGAAAATTTTATAAATTTAATATAATTAAATAAACTTTATTTTATAATTCATAATTTCAAAATTATTTTAGGGTGATTTTTTGGTATTTTTCTAAAAAACACCATTTTTGGATGAATAGTGATAAATAAAGAATTTTAATTCAAAACTCCTTTGTAATATAATTTAATTATATTACTAAATTGTTTTTAATTTGGTTTTAAAGTGTAATATGATTAATTTTACATCAATTAATCAAATTTATGTCATTAAAACCAATTTCAAATTGAAATTAGATATAAAAACATCCCAATATTTTAAACATTTTTCATAGAAAAATGTGTTGGTGTTACATGTCTGTGGGTTTAATTTTAAATTAAGTTATGCCAATTATACAATTAGAATTTTTAAAAATGGATTAAATATTTTGAATCATCATAATTTATAATTTCTAAAAAGTTTTAATTAGTATTTGACTGAAAATATTAGTGAATGTGATTAAAATTAATTACAATAATCAAGAGAAAAATTAGCTTAACAAAATACTAAACCATAATCTTAAGACCCAAAATGACCAACAAAATTTCTAAAAGTACATTTTATGTTCATATTCAGACCCTATAGTAAATTTTATATGGTTTTGACCATTAATGTAGCAATTTTTCATGGAAAAAATGTTTTTGGAATTTCATTATAAAAAAATTTACAAGAATTCCAATCCTACACTATAAAAGGCAATCACCCCTACCACTTATTCAAACCTACCAAGCCATTTGGCATGAAAAAACTCAACCTAAATCTCCTCCAAAAACCCCTAACTTTATATTATAATCCACCCTTTGGGACGAGATCCATCCAAGTATGTTTTTTGGTGCAAACCAAAAAGTGTTACCTAAACAAGAGGTAACATCCTTCCTGAAGCTCATTTTTTTCTTTTTCCACCCCTAATCAATTCTTATTACATGATTATATAATAAAATAAGTATCCTAAATATATGGATATAGTATTATTATATATTTTATACCTACACTTACACACACTTTTATCTAATGGGTAACGAACTTACCATTTCTGTGTAATGTGAACTACCACCTCACAAAACGATGTTGTTCATTTTCCCTTTACCACATCTCATGGTTGGGAATTTTGATGAAAAATCCGTTTTTATATTATATATGTGATATTTATAATTTATTTATACGTATGGAATTATTATATAACACATACCTTCAAGATTTACATTTTGTGTAAAAGGGATAATTTCATTTCAGGACACGTGGACTACCGCCTCTTTATAACGATGTGATTCATTCACAAATTACATGAAAAGAATTAAGGATTAGTTTAGCAATATTATATGAAATAAATGAAATAATAATTATACTGTAATGATAATATATATATAAATATTTCATTTACATTTATTCTTTCAAAGTGATAATTAAACAGAAATAATGTTCATGTGTACATATGACCTACGGTCTCATTGAAATGTATATTCCATTACATATTTATATCATTTATATATTATTATAAATATTTATATAATGAATATATATATATATTATATTTATATCATTTATTAAATTATGTAAATATTTAATTTATGATCTATGTAGTAGGATCAAAAATAACTAGTGAAAACATGTACGAAAAATAATGGAGATAATATCAGAAGCATAACATTAACCTATAATTGATAATAAATGGATAATATAAAGTCATATTCCAATAATATATAGTATTATATATAATAATATGGGTTTTTAATATATTTCTAATAAAAATTTATTTATTATACATGATTTTTGTACATGTTCGAAGAGAGTCAAGACATATGGTAAGGGGTTTCTAGTCTCACATTTATTTATGTGAGACTTAGGATTTATTAGCCATTCATTCCATTGTGTGGTATATAAAATGTACATTAATTTATTCTATGATTTTTATAATTATATTTATTTTTATTTATATATCCATTTTATTATCTCTATTTCATGTGGTTCTACCATTCAAAAGGTACTAAATCATTAGGATAGTTATGGTTCAATTTGCCTTCTTTGAGACAGATGTTTTATTATACACCGATATTCTTATATGACGTGTTTTACTTCCATTTTAAAAGATATATCATGAATCTAATTCATTTAATGATATTTTAAGTTACATATACTTTTATTTTATTACATGGGAAGTATGATTCCATGTTACAAAGTAGAATGAGTTTATTGAAACAATCTCATCGTTTATTAGGTTAGTTTTGGATTATGTTTCCGTTGATGGAATAGTATGATAAATATCTAAAGAAATCAATTTAATTTTCCTATAATAGGGTAAAAACAAATATATTCACATTTTGGTAACATTATTTCACTATTTTTTAATTATCATAACTAAGAAAATGTTTTTAATAAATTATAGTCTCATTTCTTATTTCAGTCAGAAATCAGTTTATTTCAAATACCATGTATTCAAAAATGTTTTTCAATTTTTTTTAAAAAATATATTTAAATCAAATTTCCAGTAAAAAGTAATATAAATTTTTTTATATGTTCTCAAATCATTTTTCAAATAAACAGGATTTCAATATGTTTTCAAGTTACTTTTTTATATTTTCAATGAAAAATGTTTTCAAAATGTATTGTGTTTTAAAAAGAATTATTTCAAATAAGAAATGTTATTTTACTCTAGAAATGTTCTTAAAAGTATATTTCTAAATTATTTTCCCTCTAATAAGAAAATTTTGTGTGTTACTCGTGCCTTTATCAAAAATGATTCAATGGTTCCATTCATATTCTTTCTCTGAATGGTTTATGTATTGATGACATGATGTTTATAAAAACAATTTCTATTTGATAAGTTATATATCTATGAACCCCATTCATCATCCATATGTTTTTAGATATTGAAACCCAATCCTTTTAGTGGGTTATTCTTTGATGAAATGACTATTAAACCTATCAATTTTAGACAAGAAATGGTATTGTTACATGTTTATGACACCCATTTCAATTCATGGGTTATGATATGATTGTTTATGTTCTTAAGTAACGTGTATGTATTATTTCATTATGAGATGTGTAAAAACTATTTATTGCTCCAATTCATTGGGTAATATATATATCTCATGAGATAAATATTGTTGGAATGAGGTGTGAACCTGGTTTAGTAAAGACTTTTTCTACCAAGATGGTATTGGGAGTGAATATTGACCACTATTCTGGTCATGTGAGTGAACCATTACTACCATTATGGTATGGGGAGTTAGCTCATACTACTAATATTTCTTTTGAAGTGATGAATTGACTACTATAGATATAACTTTATATGATTCTGTGTTATCCACAATTCTGTGTCTTATTCCAATGTTATGATTTCATGTCTTGTGATCTTTATTCCCTTATGATTCATGTCTTATGAACTACCAATATTAACCCATGTTTCATGTTTTTGATATTTTGTATTTAGGGTATGATATTCTAATGTCATGATCATGTTATCATAACTGTATGATCATTTTTATGCTTACATATCTCCATTATTTACTCGTACTGAGTATCTCAGCTCACCCCTTTTTATGTTTCCTTTCCCCATGTTAAGAATATTTGTATTATGTATGATGTGTATAAAAATGGTTATAATCATGAAGAACCTAGCAGGAGATACTGTAGCTCAATTTTTTACAAGTGTTTATGTTTCTATATTTCCAAAGGCACTAGACTACTACGGTCTTTGGGCGTCTATTTATGTAATGTAGTAAGTATTCCACAATAAGGATGTAATTTTAATGTATGAAAAGCAAGGGTCAATATAATTGTGTTGGAGGACTTGGGGGGACTCACTCAATTTTTCCACTAGTAAGGCTGGGGTATTGATGGATATAGATACTGGAAATCTATTTGCGAAATATATTTAAGCACAATGTTGTGTATCTTTGAATAAATTAATAATATTGTACAATATATAAAATATATGTACAAAAATAAATTTATTTACATCATTGTTGTCAATTAAAAATTATTTAATCCATATAAAATAATTTTGATCATAGAGAATAATATGATTCTGAAATTCATATAGATCAAACATGATATAAAATTATTTAATATAATATATATTTTAATAGAATACAATATCTATGTTTTTATTTAATTTTTTTTTATCCAAAACACTTCTTGGGATTTAATATACATATTTTTTATTTTTAAATAAAAAAATGAATCTTACATAAAAACATAATCATTATGGAAGTGTTAAAAATATCAATATCATTAAAAATAATGGAATATAAATTAGAGAAATAATTTTTGATGACATACCCAAAAATAATTTTGACAAAAGTTTCTCTCAAATTATATGGAGAAGTTGAACCTATTAAAAGATAAATAAATGAATTATGAAAAATAACTTATATAGATCAGGAGGGAATGATTATTATGGGTGATGAGTTTGGTCATTATTTATAATGTAGGAGAGTGAAATAATCTAAAAAGATTTCCCTAATATAAGGTTATTGTGGGGTGAATCGATGATGTTTAAGGATATTGCAAAAGAAGATGGGGATGATGAGAGATATATAAACATGGTGAAGGAAGAAACATAGAAATGAAAGAAATAAAAGGGTAATATGATATTGATATTTATAAATAGAGTGATTGGAAAAAATAGAAATAGGGTTTTTAAGTATCAAATGGTGTTTTTTTAAATAAACACAAAATTATATGAAAAATTATTATATAGAGATATCTTTCATGGTGATTTAAGAAAATAGAGAAACAAATTTATTGTAAGTTTGAAATTTTATGTAGTGTTATTTCCATATTAACAACCTCAATAAAAATTAATATTCATGAGTAGTAATGAAATTTAGTCATTTTTGTGGTATTGATAATCATTTAATAGAATTATTAATTTTAGAATGTATTGTAAAGGTAAGTTATTGTATTTTTTACTTCATGAAACCATTAGAAGAATAAATTTAAAAACAAATTTCAAATATTGAATTATTTTAACATTTTGATCTTAATGTTTCAATTCATAAATAATTTTAAAATTAACATTAATTACACTAATAATTTTTTAAATTTAAATTTTTAATAATGTTAAAACATAATAAATTTTTGGAATAATAATTATTTTTTTATCCTAATTATTTTCCTTATGAATTATTCTAGAAGATTAGAATCATTAAGGAAATATTTTTTTTAAATCTCCATCAATATAATAGATGATCATGTCAATAATGTGATAAAATATTCTATGAACAAAAATAGAGAAGTTCAAAGTCTTAATTTTCTAATTTATTTTAATACATTCATTTTATTATATATAACTTGAAACACATGTAATAAATTGAGTCTAAGAGATTGTAATAATTATTAAATGTTTATGTATAATCAAATGTTTATGTATACATCTTAATAAAAATATTAATAGCATCAACAAAAAAATGAAATCATATGAATAGAATATTAGTGAAATTTCATTAATTTCATAATATTGAAAACCACATATGTTAAAAATAATAATAAAATGCACATTAAATTCATGTTATATGAACATAACATATAAATATTAATGTGAATAATGAAAAAATGTTTCAATAATAATTATTATTGATACTAAATTTATTCTGTAAATGTACTAAAATTGGTCATAATATGGACTATTTTTTCATATATTATCTTACACCGCAAAATAAAAGTTTTATATGTAACAAGAAGGGGTTTTATAACATATAATTATCAATGAACATAGTGAAAAATTTTCACTCCATTATGTGGATTTAGATTTCGTAATTAATCAATGGAAATATCATTTTTTTAATTTCTATAGTTGTGTGTGTGTTATTATTTTAGCATACTTTTATTCAAAAATTTGTATCAGAGCATCCAATTTATGTATTCTATTTGGTGGCTAATGATTATACAAACAGTTCTTCGTTTCCACAATCTGAATATTTTGACATATCAGAAATTAGATATTGATAAATTTAATGGGTTGAATGATTATTCTTTGTGGAAATATTAGACTAAATTACTTTCAATTAGGGTGTACTTTTTCACTAGATTATTTGACCAAGTTTTCAACTGATATGAGTTCAGCAGACGAGATGAGAATTTTGGATATGAAACATTTTTTTAATTTTCTTAAGAATACTTGATGGTGTTCTATGCGAATTTATTAATGAAATGAAACCACTAAAACTTTATAATAAATTAATAGAAAATATTTTAAAAAACCATTGATAAACATGATTTATATGAAATAGGGTTTGTATATAATGAAGTTGTTAGAAGTTATATATGTTCAAGAACACCTTACATTGTGGTGTTTTAAGCCACCATTAATGATTTAGAAAAAACTAATATTTATATATTTAATTTTTTTTAATAATATTAATCACATATATGAGCTTGGTAATATTCATACTCCTTACCTTTTTGTTATTATACAAAACTCTTATCACTCAACTAAGTCCACCTTTTTTAATTAAAGAGGATTTAATATACACACATATATATGGAAACATATAAATACCTAAATATTCATAAAATTGTCTATTTATATATTTATTTATATTTATTTATATAAATATATTCATAATATATAATTGTGAATTAATAATTAATACATACTATTTATATATATAGTTAATATAATATACAAATAAATATAGATATATAGATATATATAGACATAAATATATATAAATACATATAATTATAAATACACATAAATATATAAAAATATATATAAACATATATAATATTTTATATTCTTATAAAATAAAATATAAATAAATATAAATATACATAAGTTTATATAAATATATGTAATTATATAAATATAAATTTCATTTAGCAATTATTAATTATTAATTATTAATTAATATTTAAAAATAATGAATTAATTAATATTAACTACTAATTAAGGCTTTTGTTGGTCATGGATTTTCAGAATTATCTTCCATTGGATGAGGATCTTCTCCCCAGTTTTTGTCTCTATGTTAATTTTGGGAATGATAAGAAGGTGGTTGTTATTTGTGATGTTGGGGGTGGAGAAGATAAAAACTTGGATTCAGGAGCTATTCATTATTTCTTTCAGTTTAAATATGAGAATATAGAAAAAAAATCCAAAATTAGGGGATGATTTCTCACATAATTGAAAATCAAGAAGGTATATTTGAGATAATTTAATTAGGTAATAATGCTATCATGAAAATATTGATTTTATATAAGGTATTAAACCATTGAAAATTAGAATATTTTGTTAATAATCATTCTATCATTTGGGGTTTTCATAATTGAAGATGTGTTTCACAAGGGTGTGGATTTTTCATTTATTTTTTTCATATGAGGATCTAAAAATGAAGGCTTAGGTATTTAGATCAATGATGATTAAATTTTCCCTTTTAAACATTCAAGAATGGGATTAAAATTGTGATCTCATTGAACATAATAAATACTCATCTCAATTGTGGGTCATAGTCTATGAATTTAATTTGATTATTTAGAACCTTATAATTCTTTTTGATGTTGCATTCTCAATGGGGTCATGGTAAAAATAGACTTGGAAAATGATATTTCATGATTTGGGTATTAAGATCACCTGCTTACCATGATTGATTGTTATTTTGTTTTGGTAAACAAGTTTCTACTATCAACTCAAAAATTATGATTTTCTTATTTAATATGATAAAGTATCTAGGTTTTTTTTGGACTAGAAAATTGTTGGCAAAGACAATAATAATTATATAAGGAATCATTTTTGTTCCTTTGGTTCCTTGAATGGACATGATAAGGTAAATGTTTTCAAAAAAAGAAAACTAATCTGTGGGAATGCATCTGTTTGAAATATCCAGACATAGAATATTTCTCATAGTATCCATGGACATGATCTGTGGAGGTATTTGGGTGATGCATGGTGGGTAATTCTAATAAATTAAAGGATTATTCTTCTAGATTACAAACTAGAGATATTTTGGGATCAAATAAGTTAATTGGTAATACTAAATCTAAGAAACTAGGTATTTATGCTACTTTGTGAACAGATTATTTTCAGTCTTGTCAGGATGTGGTTTCAGTGTAGTTTTAGGAGATTTAATGACCCTTATATTATCCTATATTTTCATTCATGTATACATGGATATGTATCATTTGAAATATGGGTACAAGGCTTGACCTTTCTCAAGAGAAGTATACTTCGTACAAATGGGTTTCATTTAGGGACATCCTTTCTATAGGGAATTGATGATCCTTATGATGATATATATAAAGATATTAACTATCAAATGGATTAAAAAAGTATGATAATCAAATTTTATTTTATAATAACTGTATTCTAGCTTCAACAAACCATAGATGGGAAATTAAGATGAATTCTTACTTGAAAGACAATTCAATAATAATATTTGGGTTTATTAATGTGGAATGAGAGATAGAGATGAAAATTTAGAAGACTTATTCATACACTATTATTAATGAAACTTTGTATAAGAATGTTCCATAAAATTATTCAAGAAACAAAAACTCTGATGGTGAAAAGGTAAAAATTCTAGGTAAAATGGATGGTACCTATGAGAATAACACATTTCATACTAAAATCACTGGTTTTAAGGGAACTCTATATTTATAATATTCTATATCTCACACATCTTTTAAAGGACACACAGAACTTTTATATCCTCTTAATGTAATTGTTAAAATCTTAGTATATGATTTTATTTATTTTTAGTTGATTTATTTACTTGAGGATAGTAACGTACTGTTGGATTTTGGCTCTCAATAGACCCCCAACATGGATGTTCCTATGGATAGGGATCTATTTCCATATAACAGTATGGAATCTAAATGTAAGGTCAATAGAGGGGAGCTATACCTTCTAATCATGGAGGTTACCTTTTATAAAAAGGTCAATGGTATTGAATGGAGACAAGGATGACATCATCCTGGTTGGAGAGATTGAGTGGCTCAACACTGTAACATCCTGTTTTTTGAACCAGATGAAAATTTTATGAAAATTAAAATTTTATGTTACATGGGCAGGCCAGTTTTAAAAATAAGTGTCGGGGTTTCTTATTTTAGATAATTTACACTACGATGTGACTTTTAACGAAATTGAATTAAATTAATAATATTAAAATTAAATTGTAAAAAATTTAAATGAATGGTAAAAGCCTTATTTAGCACATTGAAATATTTAATGAATTATTTTCAGAGTTAGATACTGAGTCAGCGCAGGATTCCAAGACCCATAGACCCTCAACTTTGATAAAATATAAATATTAAATATATTTATTCATACGTGTGTGTGTTTTTTTTTCAAAAGAAATTAAATAACTCCCTAACGATGTATGTATGATAAATATGAGACCGATGTTAGTTCCAAAACGCTGAGTTTACCCTATGTAGGGTATAAAATTGATGTGTGTTAGGTGTTTGGAATCCTCGTACGTGATAATTACCTATTTAATTTTAATTAATTTATTATTCCATTTTTATATAAAAATTAATTAATTTCTCACAAATGATGTGTTGTATTAGAAATCTAAGACCACTATACTATCTGGGATGTGGGGTTTACCCTAGGTAGGGTATATCTTTTACGGGTGTCTAACATTTAGTCAGATCACACCCAAATATAATTTCATTGGTTAATAAATATTTTATTGACCTTTATAAATAATAATAATAATTTTATTATTATTAATATTATTATTATCTTTGTTGAAAAAAGTATGAAAATATTATTCTGAAATTAAAAAATTATGTTATAGTGTGAATTATAAGTGGGAAATATAATAATTATGATATTATTAAATGTTCCAATAAAAATTAAATTGAAATGTACAATAAATATTAATTTATTAGGTGTTATCGGTTTTTAATAGTTGTTTTCATTAAAATACTAATGGTTTCATTGATAGATTGTGTTAAATAATAATAATAATAATTATTATTATTATTAGATTGTGACAAAAAAATTACTGTATATTTATATGATATATATATTTATATATGAGGATTTAATATACATATATATGTATATGTGTATATATATATATACATGTCCAGGTGTATATATATTCATATACAAATGTTTATATATATACATATAACATATATATATATAGGAGGATATTTATTGTTGGGTTGGATAAAACATAATTAATTTCCCACATAAATTCTATTATATGGAAAATTTATTAACATCAAAATTTTAATAAAATTTTTGATTGAACTATTAAGGGAGATAATTATGGCATAGATTTCATAATAATAATAATAAAAATAAAATATTAGTTTTATTATAATTATAATTAATTATGGAAAATAATATTGGTGTGTATATATATATAATATATATATATATATACATGGGTGTGTGAGCATGTATGTGTAAATAAATAGATAAATATATATATTTCTTTCATACCTGGAAGCCTGTTACAGGTCCTGAGAAGCTATTAAATTATTTATATAGTTGCATGAGATTTATGTTATATTGTAAATCATGTCCAAGCACACGGTATAAGTAATAAAAATTAAAAAGTATTAAAAGGAATAAAAATAAATTAAAGGAAATACAAAAATATGCAAAATGAAGGAAAATAAATAATGAAATAAAAAGCGGAATAAGAATAGTTAAAATAATTAAAAATGGGACAAGCTATTATTATTATTATTATTTTGTATTTTCACTTATATTCCTTTATATTGTATTCTCTTCATTTTTTATATTCTTTTCTTTTTTATATCTCCTCTATTTATTTCATTCCTCTCTCTTTTTTTCTTTTCTATTCTCTCTCCTCTCCTCTCATGTGCACCGTGCCCCCTCATCCCTAGGTGGTGTGCCACCCACATCGCTGATTAGGAATCCCTAAATATTTATATCTATTACATATTTTTGATGTCATCGGAAGCACTGTGAAGCTCTCAGTAAGGCTAATCTTCCACACAAAGAATTGTAGAGTTTCATCCACTCTCTTTCATGTGATCTATAGTAGGAAATTTTTACCCAAAATTGGGGTCTGTCTTAAATCCTCTAATTTATCTCTTTTTATGTCAAATAAAATGTTTCCGTGGGGTGTGGGATATACTAAGACTGTGAGGTAGGGTTTTTACTCTCTTTCTCATCTTTTTGTTGCGTCTTTTACATCGTACATTGTGTGGCTCGTCGGTGACTACCAGTTATACTCTATTTTACTCAATTTAATTTAATTTAATTGTTTTTATTGACTATTGAGACCTTTTTTTAGATGAACCAACATGTCTAAAATTTTTCAACAACATTGGATACCCCTTTGGGAGTTCTGATGTAATTGGTCTAAATTTTATTATCCCGAAATAATTAATTTATTAATTCCATGAGTTTGCATGACCTTCTTTGGTTGAGTTTTATGTCTAATGAATCATTTAGGATAAATTTAGACAATGAAATTTGGGTCTTTATTGGTTTTTTATGACTAATGATTCATTTTAATAATTATTATTATTCTATAATATTATAATAGAAAAATGTATTTTTATTCTTATTTTTCTGATAAAGTGTTTTTCCTTGATAAACATTGGTCTTTGATATTAAATTAATTGGTTATTTTATTTTCTACATGATTAATTCCATGGTTTGAAATAAAACTTCTTTAATGGAGGTGAACTTCTTTCAACCAAAAATGTGATGATTTGGTTTTTTAGGCATTTTTGGGTGTTGATATATTGATTGTGCTTCTTATATTTTCCTATGACTGTTGGTCTTGAATACTCATTAAATACGTGGATTTTAGTAGATTTAATTTATTTTATGTAATAATAAATTTGTACTCGATGATATCTGTTTCTTTGAAAAATAATTAAATTTAGTGTGGGGAGGGAGAATATGGGTTCTATATTAAGGAACCACCCATGGAATGTCTATTCCTGATTAGTTACCAAACTATTCTCTGGGGAGGCAATGTCTTAAGCTTTTACAAAATAAAGTTTCCTTTGGTTTTCTATAAACACATGAGTGATATCGGTTCCTTATGGTACAATCGAGGGAGGAAACATTGGAATAGTGGCTATTCCAAGCCTCGGGTCATACATGACCCCTTATGTGTGATACTTGGGATGGAATAATTATAAAATCATGCCTTGAGTGATACTTGGTCTTTCAAAAGATTTTTGTGGATGGCTTGATGGTACTGGGTAAATTGAAGGAGGTACTATAACGATACCTTTGGGACGGGCTTAGACTCCAACTCTAAAGTTTCATATAGTAATAAAATTAACGATTGGAGGGTTTTTATTGATTCCACCTTGAGTTCCTTGTGAATTGTGATACTTTTCATGTGACTTTAATGCACCTGGTGTTGAAATATGGATTAGACCCTAAGCCAAATCACCATCTTGGGGGTATTCCCTTTTCTCTAGCACACCATGTTACTTAGGAATTGCTATATATATATATATAATATTTTTACCAGTATCTCATTTAGACATATGTCTTAGGCCAAAGTAGGTGTTATGGTATTGGTTTCTAGTTGGGAACTCAGACCAAGAAAGATTCCTTTTCAATTATTTAAATGCATGCATTCTTATTTATGGCACACTAATTTTTGTTAAAAACACAAAATGAAATGGTTTAGATACCATTGGTGGCAGCATACTCAAATTAAATCTAACAAACTACTCGGGCACTGTTTGGAACCTGAGTAAACATTATGTATGCATATATGGATACAATTAAGCATGCCTCTTCCAATGCTATATTGCTTTTCTATTTTGTATGCAGCTTGGGGATAGAGAACCGAGCCTATTCATGGGATGCCATGTGTCTGTTTTTGGTCTTCTAGTAGTTTTTGTCATCATGCAGTCTATTATTGTACCCCATACCCTTTAACTTTTATTATTACATTTGGCATCATGCATTGATATCATTTTGGAAGTTGTTATGATTATTCTGCTTCCATAGTTTATTTATTTTGTTGGGTCATTTATATTATTCTCTTGTTGTCTGTTTTTTTCTTATTGCTTAATCTACTTGATTATATATTATCTTCCACTGTGAAATACATTATCCTAAGAGGGCATAGTCTCCCCACAGAATTATCCAATACCTCGATGCTAGTCAGCAACCTCTAGAATTTTGGTAGTTACGCTTGAGGTCTTGTGTCCCACTATCTTGGGGCCGGTTTTAGAGGATCTTAGGTCTGGGATGTTACAAAGTTGTATCATAGGTGGTTATTTATTTTGTCTTAAAGTTTTGGGTAGGTAGACAGGAGACTAGGAATTTGTCAGTGATTGGTTAATAGTCATTCCTGGGACTAATCTCCCCACATATAGGAAATGATCACGTGTCTAGGGTTGGGAATTGATTTTCATGCTTTTCGATTTTACAATTAATATGATTTTACCTCGAGTGATTGGTGTAATTTCAGCTACTTATGATAAATAGAATTAATGGAAATTTATCCTTGGCCTAGTTTGGTGAGGATGAAACATAGAATTCATCATATTATGTAGATAGAAATTCAAATTCCATGCATAGTGACATGCCATTCAATTGAATTTTTGTTTTCCTGATGATATGATTGAGTGCATTAAATGACACGCCTTGTCTTGAATTTATTTAGCATGCCAACTACATTCCACGTTTTTGTGATATATTTAGAAAGCCAGGCTATTTCCATGCTGCCTATTCACTAGAATTTATGCCTTGTATGATTCTTCTGTGCTTATTAGCAAGTTCTTGTGATTAAATTTTCATGCTTCTATGATTGCAGTATGTTTCTCTCTATTAATTGCTTATAGTGACATGCTAGCTTGTTTGATATGTAATCAGTTTGATTTTATAAAATTTATGTGTGGGAATTAAATGGGATCTAAATTCCACATCTAAAGTGTAAGGGCACTTTATGGATTGGTAGATGGACACCCATATTACTAGATTGTTGAACATGTGCATGTTGTAATATGAAATGGGTTTAATTGTAAAGGTCTTTGAAATGGAACTTGTAGGGTGTCCTCTATTTAAGACCCTCATGTAAGGGTATTTTGAGATTCTCGTTGAGTTTCCTTGGAACATAATTGTATATGTCTTCTATAGGATTTATTCTCTTTATCAATGGACTTAATGATCGGCTCTTGAGCCTAGAAACATTCATAGGTGGGAACCCATTATGGGTTGATATATTATGCTTTTATAAGGGGATATCCAGTGGTTGGTGGCACCTTATGAGCTTAAATTCCTAGTTAATAGTATGATTTTTATGACGTTTAGTTCTATTCAAGTGTCATTGTACCTAGTATGGATCTTACTTTCTAAATGAACCCCTTTTTTGGATAGGTATTCATGGTATATTTGACTTTTTTTTTTCTGGCTTGTTCATCAGGTAATGCTCATTTTCAGTAGGTTGGACATGCCTCCGTCATGGTTGACATATTTATAGGTTATTTACCCCTATCTTATATATAGTGTAGATGAATTGATACATCATAATCTGATTTAAAATTCACATTGATTCTATATCACCTTGGGGTAGTATGTGTTCATGTACGTAGTAACCATTGAGTTTTTAATTTTGTAACAAAATGGTGAGTCTGGTGGAATAATTCTGTCTTAAACTATTGAGTGTGGTATCAGGACATCTTTGGAGTAAAATAACCTAATAATAATGAAATTAAGTTCATCCCAGTGCTTTGGATGAATTATAGAGACACAAGTGTTTTGACACACTGATCGGTTTGGTTTTGGATTTTTTTCTAATTATTAAAGATTTGTATTTATGGTAGTTCAGATCTTATAGGCTTTTGAATGGATAGTTTATCTCTTCATTTTTGATGATTATGAAACTCTTAAAGTGGGAAGTTTCATTTTTCTTCTATTAAATACGTTTCCTTCTGGGTAGAAGGAATAAAACAAAATAGGACCCTTAGAGAATGGTCTGGTTGGCTTAAAAGTTGTAAAGCTTGTGAACATTAAATCGTGTCGGTGTAATCTCTACAATATGATGTTGTTATGGTTGGTGGTGTATCCAACCATTAAGTAATGTCATTGGTTGTGGGTGGACTATGGGTTCTAAGCTTTAATGATCATGGGATACCTTGGGGGGTAAATTCTCAATGATCAGTGAATGACAGTGCATCAGTATGTGAAGTGGAGTCTAAGGTGTCGACTATTATTGTTTCAAACATATTAATTACAATAAACATTAAAATCCAACTAGTGTTCTTTGGTTTAGTTAATAACATGCACCCTATATTGACATCATCCTTGATGCACTCAGAGATCTTTGGTCTTATGCCACGCAAAATTTTATAAGCTGTCGGGTAATCTCTATCATGTTGCACACTGAATGTGTGGTTCATATCAAAGCATGATTAATGTTGAGTGACCCTTAGATTCCTGTATAGGAATTCCTTGACTGACTGACTGAAAATAATTTTTTTATAAATCCTTAATATTAAAAAGTATAAGGGAACCCTCACGGGGGAAGGAAGTGATGAAAACCAATGATATCTCCATGCATAAAAACTATACACTCTAAAATAAGTGAAACAATGATATCATAAATAACCAGACCCTCTCCTGATCATCCCACACAAGTGAGTGAGTCTGTAGTGAAATTATCCTCCCATAAAATATGGGGTATAATATGTTTGTGGTTAGTCTCCACAATGCATCTATGGATAAGATAGGTGAAGCCCATTGCACTATATGACACCCCTATATGGAACTTACCAACACTTTAGAATAGGACTCAACCTTTACCACATAGATACCACATTGCCTAAAAAAAACATACCAGAGGTAATATCCCACACCTCTATGCCTAAGGAATCTTCATATCCATTGAAAGCACTAAACCCCATTTGGACCGAGCCCCACGAGTCCCGAAGCACCCCACCACCTCTCATCATCCCACCCAAAATGTCCCATCCACATTAAGTTTCAAGCCCCCGGGGGTGGGGGGAATCCACCTGATTCATTGAATCTCCACCCTATTAGGCACATTTGATATGTTGATGAAGTTATGTATCTTCAACAAATGTTGAATCCCCATTAACAACAACCCCAACATGAAGATCAGAGATCGTAACCTCATTTGAATAAACAACAGGGAATGCATGGTTCTCATCTAGACTTGGTTGCGTGCTTCCCATACAATACTATAGGAAGAAAATGAATAACAGCATGAACCATGCATTCCATGGTGCTTCTCTACACACCATGGAACCATGTATCCATGAAACCATTCATAAACTGTTCACTATCGACACAAGGATTGGGAGAAAATAAGGACCAGGGATAAGATTCCCAACTGCTCTGAAAAAATAGTTGAAGAGTGGATATGTCCTGCATATTCTAACAACAGAAGAAGTGAAATTCAATTTTAATTCCCTTACATTGGATATTATTGGCCATCAGGAGTGATATGTTACTAATACGCCAAATGAGAGAAATATTTTTTTAGGAATCTCCTTGCACCAAACATTCAAAGACCACACTTCACTAGAACTTACTTCATGGAAAAACCTTCTATAATCCTGAGAGACAAACCTAATCTAGGTAGATTCCGTGAAGAAACATCTATTAGGCTCTTCGTTCATGATAATATCTTCAAAAACTTTCAATTGAAAAGGTTTGAGGATTGACCGAATGAAGTCAGGTCCAGTGATTGCCTCCATAGAAAAAATATTCGATGAGGGAAGCATTGAAAATCCAACACCTCAACCGCCTAGTTGATCTCTAGGTAGTTTACATCCCCTTTCCCAATGATTCACTGTACAATGCCCATGAGAATCTAAAGGTGAGAGACCATACATTGCACTAAGAATGAAAGCCAAGATCCATAGGCACCAGACCCCTTAGTGATCCCTATAACTCTTCTAAAAAAGATAAAGACCATATGAAGGATCCAAAATAATATCCCAATCCAACTGGTCTTTCATGCCACACATTGTCTCATTAAGGTCACAAATCCCCACTCCCCCATCATCCATGTGATTTTACATTAGAAACCAAGAATCTCAGTGATAAGGATCAACTTGGTTGGAATCCCTAACAAAGGAGGTAATAATTCTCTCTATCTTCCTAATGACCCCTTTGGGAGGCTTGATTAACAAAAAAACATGAATCAGAATTGAGGAAAAAATGATGTTGACCAATTCCACCCTCCCTACAAATTATAGGAACTTGTTTTTGTAGTTGAGAATCCTCACCAGCAGCCAGTTGATAATATTCTAAAAATATTTCTTCTTGATGTGGAAATTTGAGATCGGGATACCAATATAGATCAAAGGCATATACTTTTGTTGGTATCCAAGGATGTCTTTAATGCTCCTACATCACCCTCTAAAACATTTTTTAGAGTAAAAAACATATATTTTCCTTGTGTGGATTCCCTACCCCCTCAAGCGCCCATAGAATGACTTTATCCCCATGAGAATAATTAAGAACCTACACCTTCCATTAGTGAAGATTAATATGTCCTCAGCCAATATTAAATGAGAAATGAATTCCATGCCACCCCTACAACAATAAGGTACCAAACTTATGGTTTCCACACCTCTATGAAAATTCAAAGATAAAAAATTTGGAGCCAAAAAGAAGAGTCTTGGAGATAATGGATCCCCCTTACGAAACCCTCGATCCTACTTGAAGAAACCAAAGCATTTCCCCCTAAGGGAAAAGAAAATCTGTGGAAAGGAGATGAACCTAAAGTATATATCACCAATAAATTACTCATATACATATTTTCTCATCAACTGAATGGTTAATATACACTAATTTTTTTCATAATCATTTTTCATATCCACTTTAATGATCACATTTGAACACACTGAGTTCTTGTAGATATCGATCATCTGTTCTCTTGATATCCCAATCACCACTTGAATGATCCATCCTTTGAAAAATCCTTGTTGTTCCCTTGAAATCAACCTTGGAATAACCCCACCCAATCTTGTTCAAATGAGTGAAGCCATAATCTTGTAAGAAACATTACAAAGGAAGATATGATAATAATGGTTGGGGTTAGTTGGGTCCTTTGTTTTTTGGTAAAATAAAAACAATGGAAGAAAAAACACTCCTAATCTACGGGCCACCACAGAAGTAGTCTTGGATATCCTATATCAATTGAGGACCAAACACCTTCTAATATTCCAAAAAGAAATCCCCTAGTAAGCTGTTCGGAATAGGGGCTAAGTCATAAGAAATATGGAAGACCATCTTATTGATCTTCTCCTCCGAAGGTAATGATTAAAAGAATACATTATCAGATCTTTCCACCAGTTGGGGTAAAAATTCTAAAAATACTCATTATCCACTTTCCCATGAGAATCCTCATATCTAGAGAGAATCTCCCCAGCCAAAATCCCTTTAAAAGGCTCCAGTTCCATCCGGCCCACCACCACCACGTCGGACGTGTAAACTCCATTTCCCTGGTTTATGTTGATATTTTTGATTCTCTTCCCTTTCAAACATGCATGTAAAAGGCACTATTGTGGCCCCCTCCCTTATCTAACTTCCACAAGACCTTTTCATATATGACCTTTCAATCTCCAACAATTTCTCTACAAGGACCACACATTTATCACATTGAATGAAATTGATGTTATCATCCCATTCATTATGAGGACTCTCCTCTAATATCCTTCAATCTATCAATATCCACTTGAATAGTTGGTCGGAATGGCTATACTAGTTTTATATCTTATTCAATGGAGAAATTATTGAATGAAAATCTCTAAAACCTCCTTAGATGAGACGAGTGTGGTTTTTTTCAGACATGGCTTTTCATGAAAAAATGGCTTGACTTAGGCTTCGAGGAAAATGGGGCATCAACCATTTTATCTATTTTGGAAATCATGCTAGAAGTGTCACTAGAATTCTTAAGGGTGAATCTTTTAGGAAATTCAGATGGTGGAAGGTGTTGTGGCTTGGAATTTTACCCTTTCTAAAGTTAAAGTTTAAGGTGAGAATTACCTTTGTGTTTATGTTTAATGAGATGACGATGTGTTCGTGTATCTATAAAAACGGGCTCAAGTAAGTGTCATCTATGTTTTTTTATTGGAAAATGAGTGTTGGCTCTAATCATAATTGCTTATGTGCTACATTATTAACAAATGCTTGAATGTGTGTTGGGTTTTTGGAGACACAATAGGGCATTTTTTTGAGAGACTTAATGTCCCTTGTAGGTTGTGTGAGGGTTATGCTATTTCTGAAAGCTTCTCAGGGATGAGAAGTTCTATGGTGGGAAAGTTGTAACATCTCGTGTTTTTAATTAGATGAAAAAGTGAAAGAAATTAATTTTTTCTATTAGCTGGGTAGACCGGTTTAAAAACCAAGTGTCAAAACATTTTATTCCTGGAAGTTGACACTACAATGTGTATTTTAATGAAATTGAATTAAATTAATTATATTAAAATTAAATTGTAAGTAAATTAAATGAAGGGTAAAATCCTTCTTTATCACTTTAAATTATTCAATAAAATATTTTCATATTTAGACATTGAGTCATCGTGGGATTCCAAGCCCCGTAGACCCTCAACGTTGATAGAATAAAACTATTAAATATATTTATTCCTAAACATGTGTGATTTTTTTCAACAAAAACAAATTAAATAATTCTCAAATAGTGTGTCATATGAGAAATATGACACCACTATTAGGTACAACCTACTATGTTTACCCTATGCAGGGTATAAAATTGATGTGCATTGGGTGTTTGGAAACCACACATGTGATAATACCCTCTTTCATTTTAAATATTTTATAATTCAATTTCTATATAATAAATAATTATTTTATAAAAAATGGTGTGTTTTATGAGATATATGATACTACTGTTAGTTTTGGAATATGGGGTTTACCCTAGACAGAGTATAACTTTTGGGAGCATCAAATGTTTTTTCAGATCTCCCCCGAAGATAATTTCATTGGTTTATGAATATTCTAATGGATATTATAAATAATAATAATAATAATTTTATCATTAATATTATTATTTTCATTAAAAAACATAATGAAAATATAATTCTAAAATTTATAAATTATGTTGCGGTGTAAACAATAAGTTGGTAATGTAATAATTATGATATTATTAACTATTCTAATTAAAATTAAATTCAAATGTGAAATCAAAATTAATTTATTAGGTGTTATCAGTTTTTAATGGTGGTTGTTGTTAAAATTCTAATATTGTCGTTGATTAGTGGTATTACATGATAATAATTTTAATTATTGTGAATATTATTAGATTGGGACCAAAGAATTGTTGTATATATATATTATATATATATATATATGTGGGGATTAAATATATATGTATATATATATACATGTGCGGGTGTATATATTTATGCATATACATATGTATATATATTTACATATAACATGTATATATATGGATAGAAATTTTTTTTGGGTTAAATAAACATAATTAATACCTCATATAAATGCATTTGTGTGGATAATTTATTAACTTCACAATTATAATAATGACTAGATTGAACTATTCATTGTCATAATTATTAAATAGATTTAATAATAAAAATAAAATATTGGTTTTATTATTATTATTATTAATTTCAGAAAATAATAATGGTGTGTGTATATATATGGAATATATATATATATGTGTGTGTGTGTGTGTCTGTGTGTGCGTTGTTATAAAAGAATATATATTTATATTTCTTCCTTACCTGGTAACCTGTTACGGGTCTCAAGTAGTTATTAAGTTATTTAAATAGTTGCATAGGATTTATTTAAAATAATACATCATGCCCAAGCACATGGTTCAAGTAATAATAATTAAAAAGGATTAAATGGAATAAAAATATATTTAATGAAATCCAAAGAGATGAAAAAGGAATGAAAATAAATAATAATTTAATAAGTGGACATGAGAAGAGTAAAAATAATTAAAAATGGGTTTTTCCATTTTTATTGTTATTTTCTTATTTTCCCTTCTCTTCCCTTTTATTTGAATTTTATTTTATTTTATTATTTTCCCATTTCTTTCATTTCTTTTTTTTCTTTTTTCCCTCATTTCCTTGTTTCTTTCCTTTCTCTATTTTTTTTCTTTTGTCTTCTCTCCCTCTCCTCTCTTGCACACCATGCTCCCCTCCTCTCCAGGTGGTGCACCAACCCCTATCAGCACTTTAGAAATTGACTGCACCTCCGTTTCTTTTCCATTTTTAACACCATCTGAAGCACTATAAATCTCTCAGTAATACTAATATTATGCAATTAAAATCGTAGAGTTTCATCCAAATTCTGTCCCACAATCAACTATGGAAGGTCTTTACCTATAATTGGGCTCTTTATTAAATCTTTTGATTTCTCCCATTTTAGGTCAAATAAATGGTTTTTGCAAGCCATTGGATATACTACAACAATTAAGTAGGGTTTCTACACTCTTTCCCATCACTGCATTGTGTCTTTTACATCACTTGTTTGTTCCACTCATCAACGCCTACTAGCGATAGTCAATTTTACTCAATCTAATTTAATTATATTGTTTTACTTAACTATTGTGACCTTGTTTGAGGTGATCCGACTTGTTTAAATTATTGTAACATCTTTGGATACCCCTTTGGGTGTGCCAATGTAATCAGTCTAAATTCTGTTATTCCCAAATAATTTATTTATTAATTGTATGTGTTTGCACGACCCTTTTTGGTTGATTTATAAATCAAATAAATTATTTATGATAAATGTGAAAAAAGAAATTTGTGGTTTTGTTGGATTAATTATTCTTAATGATTACATGTTATAATTATTACCATGCTATGAAGTTATAATATATAAAATTAACTTTTATACCATATTCCTTGATAAAGTGTTTTGCCTTGATAAACCATAGATTATGATATTAAATTAATTGGTTAATTTATTTACTATAAGATTAATATCATGTTATGAAATAGAAAACCTCAAATGAAGGTTCACAACTATAAACCCAAAATGGGATGATTTGATTTCATTACGCTTTTTGTGTGTTGATATATTGATTGTACAACTTATATTTGGTTTTGACTGTTTGTCTCGAATAATTAGGAAGGGTATGGATTTTTGTAGATTAAATTGATTTATTGAAATTACAAATGCATACTCTTTGACATATGATTCTATGAAATATAATTAAATTCAGTGTGGGGAGAGAGAACGTGGGTTCTGTATTAAGAACCCACACATATACTCTCCATTCCTAATTGGCTACCACACTACACGCTAGGGAGGCGATGTCTTAGGCTTGTTCAAATTAAGGTTACCCCGAGTTTTCTATATACTCATGAGTGATATCAGTTCCCTAAGGGACAATCGAGGATGGACTTATTAGAAATGTAGCTACACTAATACTTAGGAAATACTTGACCCCTTAATTGAGATAACCGGGACTGACTCATGATAAAACTATGCCTCGAGAGATTCTTGGTCTTTCTAAAGATTTCCATGGACGGGTTAAGTGGTATTAGATAAATTTATGGTTGTACCGTAGCGATTCTTTTAGGATAGAATCAGAATCGATCTCTAATCTTTAGTATAAAAATAATTTTAATGTGTGGATTCTGTTTATTGATGCCAAATTGAGTTCCTTAGTAATTGTGATTCTTATCTTATTCCTTTAGTGCGCATGGTGTTGACATTTGGATTAAAACCTAAGCCAAAGCACAAGCTTGGGGGTATGACCTTTTATTTGGTCTATCATGTTACCCAGGCCTTGATATATATATATTCCACTTACCAGGTATCTCATTTAGGCTTCCATATTAGGATGATGCAGGTGGTATGGGATGGGTGTCAGGTTGGGAACTCAGAAAAAGTTATAGTCCTTTTCAATTATTTAAATGATTTCATTATTATATATGGAACACTGCTATTTTTACAGTATAAAATTGAAAGTTTTAGACACCGTGGTTGCTGGAATACTAAGATTATATCTCACACCCTACTCAGGTGCCATTTGGTACCCGAGTGGACTTTATGTCTGTAGGTACGGATACAGGGAAGCATGTTGCTTCTGATACTTGATTCAATTGCTGTTTTGGATGGATCTTGGGGGTAGAAGATCAAGCTGCCTATGTTCTAGATGTTATGTGGTAGTTATTGGTCTTTTGGTAGTTTTGGTCAGCATACATTCAATGCTTGTACCTCATACCCCTACACGTTTAATATTATATTCGGAATCATACATTGACTTCATATTGGTATTTTTTATGATTATTTAGCTTCTACTGTTTATTTATTTTATTGGGTCATTTATCTACTTCTGGTAATATTCTTTTTCTTATTTCTTATGCTACTTGATAATATATTATTTTCTTATATGCAATACATTATCCTATGGCGTCATAGTTTCCCCACAGTCTTAACCATGGCCCTCGCTTCTAGTCGTCACCCTATGGTGTTTTAGAATATGCACTTGAGGTCTTGAGTCCCACCATCTCAAGTCCAATTTTAGAGGGTCCTAGGTTGGGGATGTTACAATCACCGCATGAGTCTTCATTCTCAAGCACATTTCTTAACAAAACAAGGTCTTTAAATCTATTTTTGTTTTATTATTATAATGTTCCATGGTTTCTTGTCTTCTATTTTCATTTTCCTTTTCTTGGATGGAGGGAATAAAAGCATTATATGACCCCTTTCCCATATTAAATCATGTTATGGTTTTTATTTATAAAGTGACATGACGCTAACCTATTTCACTATATCTACATTTTTATATGTACACATTTGTATAAATTTTTATGTATTTGTATATATTTGAAATTAGTAGGTATCTAATATTAATTGATTTTAAATAATAAATTTAATTGGTATTCTATATAAATTATACATTTTTCATTATTAATTACTTATCACTAATTATCAATTTTTAGTATTAAAATAATAATAATTAGTTATTTGTTATCAAATAAAACACAGAGACACAGAAATTTATATATATCTTTTTATATATTTATATTTGTTTCTATGTGTATTTACTTATATCAATATGTATATATTTTCATATATTTTCATATATTTATATATATTTAAACATATTTATATATATTTATACACGCATGAATTATCACACATAGAGACCCACATACGTACATACATACATACATACATACATACATACATACATACATACATACATACATACATACATACATACATACATACATACATACATACATACATACATACATACATACATACATACATACATACATACATAGATACATACATACATACATACATACATACATACATACATACATACATACATACATACATACATACATACATACATACATACATACATACATACATACATACATACATACATACATACATACATACATACATACATAGATACATACATACATACATACATACATACATACATACATACATACATGCATGCATACATGCATACATACATACATACATACATACATACGTACATGCATGCATACATGCATACATACATACATACATACATACATACATACGTACATGCATGCATACATACATACATACATACATACATACATACATACATACATACATACATACATACATACATACATACATACATACATACATACATACATACATACATACATACATACATACATACATACATACATACATACATACATACATACATACATACATACATACATACATACATACATACATACATACATACATACATACATACATACATACATACATACATACATACATACATACATACATACATACATACATACATACATACATACATACATACATACATACATACATACATACATACGTACATACATACATACATACATACATACATACATACATACGTACATACATACGTACATACATACGTACATACATACATACATACATACATACGTACATACATACATACATACATACATACATACATACATACATACATACATACATACATACATACATACATACATACATACATACATACATACATACATACATACATACATACATACATACATACATACATACATACATACATACATACATACATACATACATACATACATACATACATACATACATACATACATACATACATACATACATACATACATACATACATACATACATACATACATACATAATAAATAATTTTAATTCATTTGTAACTAATAGTTAATCATTTCCCATAAGAATTTACTAATTACTAGTTACCAAATAATTTTACTCATAATTAAAAATTAATGAATTAGAAATAATTGATTGTTATTTATAATAAGATAATAGTTACAATAATAATTTTTTAATTTCTACAAAAAATTATTATTTATTATTTATTAGTTTTTACTGAAAGATGTATTTGTTTACATATACCTACATACATAAATATATATACATGTAATTACATTTATAATTGAATATATTTATACACGTATACATTTTTATATATAATTACCCATATAATTATGTATAATTTCTAATTAGTATGTATTTTGTATCATATGTAAATACAAATTATTAAATATAAAATTTAAATTATTTATAATTTTTACAAGTTTTTTTATAAATTACTTATTTATAATTTATAGTTATTAATTAATTATTATGAAAATTAACACATTTCAGGGTTATTTAAGAAAACACGGCTTAAATTGAATTAAAATAAAATATATTGTTTAGTAATGCTTTAAACCACCATTAAACTTTGAATGTTTTTAAAAAAAACTGCCATGAATCAGCAACAATTTTCAAATGTAACTTCTAAAAAAAGATCATTCCATTTAATTAGAGTCTTCCATAAGAAAACTAAAATCTACCATTAAATTAACTTTTCTATTTTAGTATATGTAATGGAATACCATAGTAGGAATTTTTTAAGAAAAAAAATTATACTCTTTTTACTAAAAATAGCATAAAACATTATAATTCATTGCTTTTGGAGTCTTTATGGATGAGGAAAAAATAGGGCACAATATTGTCCAGTATAAACCAAAATAAAATGGTGTGGTAGAAAATATAAACCAGAGACTTATATAAAAGGGAATATATATGCATGAAAGTACCAGACATTTTAAGATACTATGGCTTGAGGTAGTTAACACTATTTTTATTTGGAAAATAGATCTTGACCATCTACATTTGATTTTAACACTCTAAAGATGATATGGTTCAATAACCCTTCTGATTATTATAGTTTAATATTTTTAACAGTTTAGCTTATACTTATATGAATGATGGTAAACTGGTGTCTCCAACTAGGAAGTTCATATTTTTAGGGCATGTGGTAGGTAAAAATGGGTATATATTATGGTGTATCTTGAAGAATAAAACTCCTAAATTTTCTATTAATAATAATATGAATTCTTATTAATTTATTTTTATCTAAAAGGGTAGGGAAATTAATTATACAGAAAATTCCTATTTAGGTTCTTTCAACAAGGTAGTATTCAATGTTCAATCTCCTTTCAAGGTTTATTCAACCCATAAGGTGATATATAGAGAGATATAGGAGGTTCATTATGTACAAGATGACAACATAATAGTTATAATAGAATAGCTAAAAATCAGATTGGCAATTAGGTGATAGAATTATAGAGAGATTTTTTATAATAATTATATAGATTTTACATTGGCATTAGAAGAGAATATTTATTATAAAAAGGTTTGATTGTATAAAAATTCAATTCAATGTATAGAGTGATGAAATTAGTTAATGTAAATAACTGAGTAAAATAATCTTTTAGGGAAACAATCATACTTGGGATATTATACCACAATTGAGGGGATTCAAGGATAATTGAGGAAAGTAGAAATTTAAGAAGAAGTATAATATTTCTGGAGTTTATTTATCATGGTTTAAGGTTAGGATGTTGAAAAAGTTATTTAAAAAAGTAGGGGATCAACTATAATTTGGTATATTTTAGTTGTGGATCATTAATTTTTTTAGATTATAGTTATCAATAATTAATATGTTTTTTGAATATAGTGCATTTTATATAAAAATAGTGTTTATTCATAGAAATTGGAAGGATCATATTTATATGTTATAACCTAATGTATTTTCCCTTACTAGAAATAAGGTTAATGTGTTCGTAAAAAAATCATATTTTTTTAAAAAATCTATATGATATTAGTATAACAAATTTTATTCATTTTTAAGGTTTTTGAAATTTTATCAAAACACGTTTGTTAATTATGTTTATTATTGGATTCTATCAAATTATTATTTTATATATATACTATTGTATTTTTAAGATATATTTATTAAAATAGAGAGAATGATTTATATTTATGAACCTAAATATTAGTTTAAAATGTGTTTAAAATGAAGGGTTTATGAGTAGAAAAGAGGATACTTGGCAATGAAATCTTGAAATATGAAAAGGTGTGATGACTTTATATTTCTAAAAAGAAATATATTGAGAACATTTTAACACCTTCTCATTTGGAGTGGCCCATTATATATGGTAAACCATTAACAACTATTTCTAAAATTTAATATAGCTCAATTTCTAACATAGACAATGATAAGTGATATATGTGAAATGTATCATATTATATATTTTTTAGTATTTAGATGCATGTCATAAATTTAACTTGGATTAGTTTAGATCATGTGATTAGTGTGGTTAGTAAATTTACAAAAAATCATAGGAATTCTCACTATTAAGCTATCATGTGGAAGGTTTTAAAATTCATGATTTAGTGTTCATGGAGATTAAATAAAATTTTAGTAATTCCATACAATATGACTAAAATATAAAATTTATCCTCATAAATGATCCAAGATAAAAATTAATACGGTTCTATTGATCTCAGAATATGATGTTTACTATTGGGTAGACATTTGGTATGAATCAAGAATGTTTTAGTTTTTGGCGTTTTAATTTAACTTAATTAATTAATTAATTAAATGTTTCATGCACTATTATTTGTTTTTAGAGTAAAATGATTATATTTTTAAAACCATATCTCTAATTGAAATTACATCACTCTGGTATTTCATAGTATATAGTGTTTCATTTAATTCCATTATAAAATGGCGACACTCTCATTGTATACCAATTTTTCTATAAATGTAATTTTATAATCCTTAAACAACATTTTTACACAAAAAATTTGGAAAATGGATATAGATAATTTTAAATAGATCTATATAGGCTATGGATCCCTATTAAGTAGAAACCGAACACACCCCTCAATCACATTTATGAATTCTAATCATTGAAGTTGGATTAAAATCATAGTTTTTATTATGTTATTACCTTGGTTTTTGAATTGTAAATCCATATTAAATTTTTATTAAAAAATTTAAATATAATTTAGTTATGAATTTTTTTGAATTATAAAATAAACTTTTATAGATCTAAAAAATAATATATACATTCCAACAAATTGAATGAAGATTTCCATTTTTCTATTGATTGGATGAATTACAACTCAACCCTTCCATCCCCATGTCTAGGACTTGATGTGGAAACCTTTGTTTATCACTTCTTGATGTTTTAATCATGAGTTTATACCTATATATAATGAATGATGTAATCACATTGACTGATACACATTCTTCTATTTAATTTCAGTGGAATAGTGATGCTCAATGGGTGGATGTGGTGAGTGATGATTAGGGGTTAGCAGTGTGTGGGGCCACACAATGTGAAGAATCAGATATATAAATATGGTTAATGTGTGGTGATGTATGAAAATAAATATGTCATATTTATTGGTTGATTTTGGGTAGCTCATGATGGCTATGAGGATATATACATCATTAATATCCAGATTCAGGATAATGTTATGGTGATTGAATCCATGGCTAGTAGTGTGTGGATGGATGGTGTAGAAGATCTTCTTCTCTGGTAAAATATGATAGAAGATATTTTAGGTAGGTATTAGTGTTTGAGGAATACTGAGGATTGCAAATTTACTCATATAGGATGATGACCACAATCCCATCTTGAGTTTTCTTGGGGAGGGGGGGTTAAAAATAAAAATGGGTAGGGTTTAAAATATTTATCAAAATGGTTCTCTAGAAGTGTGAACCTCATTGATGCTAACACGTTTTACAGCCAATATGAACAAGGTTCACACTTCTTCCCCCACCTGGGTAGGTGACATGAATTGTGTTTACACCTCTTCTTTTTATTTTGCATAAGAGGCGTGAATGGGGATCATGCCTCCCAATTTTTTTGTATGTTTGTAATTTTTTTTATTTACACATTCACACACACACACATATATATATTTGATAATACAAAAACTGATATAATAAATAATTGATAACATAATTTATATAATTAGTAATAATAAATATATTTATAATTAATTAATTAAAATAAATAACATCTGTAAATTATAATTAATTTATCAATAAGATGACAATAATAATGAGAAATTTATAATATAATTAATAATTGATATTATAAATAATTATAATAATTATGTTAATAATATAATTATCTACTAATAAAAAAATTTATTCTATAATATAATTATTAATTTTTTATAATATAGTTAATAATAAAAAATAATTATATAATTAACATAATAGAAACATAATAATTAGTAACTTTTCTAAAAAATTGTAATAATAAGTGTTCTCTCTAGAGATGATCTTAAGGGACCAAGAAATATTATAAAAAATTGAAAGATGATGTTTTATAAGTATGAAGGAACAAGAGATCCTCAATAATGATTGGCATAGATCAAGGCCAATTACAACCCCCAACCAAGATCCAAATTTACATAATACACTAGAAATTAAGTTTCCCTATATATAAATACGAGATAAAAAGAAGATGATTTTATTATAGTAAATCAGAAAATCTTCTCAAGCCACTACGAGACTCTATGAGGGTGATGATATGTTAAGGATTATATCATGTATAATGAAGGATGATTCTAGGTAAAGCCATATTTTTCCCCACTTGTTGATTATAACAATAAAGATATTCAAAATAAACCCTTCCATCTTTGCTTCATAGGTGATGTCCATCCCACATTCCTTAGACAACCATGATAGTGATCCCCCTTTAATGTCCACAAATATGAAACCATAGCCTAAAGATCTTTGGTTGCCTTTGGATGCACCATTTGTGTTGATGTTGATCAACCCTATATAGGGGGTTACTAAATAATAGGAATGAATCAATTATATTATTTCTAAATGCCTAAAATTCCTATGTTTTGAAAAATATATTTTTTATATTTAATTCTCATCCAAGCCTATGTTCATAGATAAAACTAGCTTGATTTTATATATGAGGTTTTATATTCTAATTCATAGATCAAATTCATAGACATTAAACTTACTAGTGTTCCTAGTTTACTAGGATAGATACCATGCTTCTATCACAATAGTTTAAAGTAAATTCTTAATCTAGATGGATCCCTCTTGGATGATGCTATGATCAAATTTGAATATAATACCAACTGAATCAAGTGGTTCAATTTTAATGATGTTACAAAAGATATTTCAAAATGTTTTAGAAAAAAAAATCATTAAATGAATATTTTATTAATTGAATCATTCATTGATTTGTTGGTACTACACATAGTTCTTATTATTAGACCAGTTCTCATAATATATTCATTAATTAGGAGCTTGTGATATGCCTCAATTTTGATTATAGTGTATTAATAAGGAGAAATATGGGGTTTCATTAATTAATTTAACCTAAAAGCTAAGATCATAGGAATTCCCATGGAGAAGTTCTATTATAGATTATAGGTGAGAGTTAAACTTGTATTTCCATTTCAAAAGTCATATTTTCCTTTTAAATAATTAAAATATAAGAAAAAATGGACTCCATGATAGGATAAAATAGATTTTATATAAAAGATTTAATTTTATCCCTAGTCTTCTTAAAGGAATCAGGAACCTTCCGATGAAAATCATCAGCCAAAGGAAATGTGATCCAATTATCATTCTAAAATCTAAGGCTAAGATTTATAAAATCCAACCATTTACTATATTTATTCACCACTTCATAGAAATTTTCAATATGAGATCATATAGAGGAGAGTGGTTGTGAAACATCCCATAACTCACCCAATTGGTGGATCTATGTTTAAGAAATTGGTTTCTATTTTTGTTTTCAATCATAAGACTCTATAAGAAACGATATTGAAAATATATTTCGAATAAGGATAGGTTTTTAACACCCATTCCTCCCTATTTCAATGTTTTATCGCTTGAATACCATTTAACCACCATTTACTTTAATTCAAAAAAAAATTACACTACTTATAATGTTTTTTATTCTTTAATTAATTCTTTTGATCAAGTTACCAGACCATTTATATACCATAAAGGAATATACAAGTTTGGATATGGAAATTCCCTTAACTAGGGAAATCATTCTACTAAGAGAGAGATATATATAGGGAGATATATTTTCATGATCCAAACTTATCTTTAATGAAGTTTAAATTATCCCCAAGGTTTATAAATTTCCTAGAATAGGGGAGTGACCAAATAAATGAAGGAGAGTTTTCCTTCTATAATTCTGAAGGTTTTATAGATAGTGTGTCCATGTTGTGTATGTTAATTTTTGTTCTCTATCATATGATATTATCTTATAACAACTACTTCAGCATTATCTACATCATCTCATACGATAGGCAGTGGATAAAAAGTTTTTATCCTATTTCTTATCCTATCATGAAGGAATATAGTCACTAGATATAAATTTCTCCCATGTGGGATAAAGAAAACTACTAACTAAAAACTCCTCCCATGTGGGAGGAATATGGATATAGTTTAATGGTAGTCTCTCCACCAAGGAAATATATAGAATCAAATACAATCTAATATATAACAATCACTATAGAATAACCTAATAAATTAAGGGAGTGTGAAGAAGAATCATTAGTCAAAGTGTTGTGAACCATTATAAGCATGGCACGTGTTGTAGTTTTGAAGTTGTAATATCGGTAAGCTAAGAAGAAGATGTATCAAGGGGTCCAAAATGAGGCCATGAATCTTCCATGATGGTAAGTGAAGGATCATATGGATAATCATACTAGACATCCTCTTCATGTTCCACATTATCATATGGGATTTCTATATTAATCTCTACAACCCCTAGAACATTGACCCAAGGATTAGCATTGGATGGAACATTAAAGAGAATATCATAATAAATCTCATCTATGGGGTGATGAATCTCTACTATTGATATTTGAAAATAGACCTGGTCAAATGTGACACACTTTTTGGGATCATAGATTTGTATATGGCGTATTATACAATCATCATATAAGAATTATGTAGTTAATTATAGTTTATAAAATAGTTATTTAAATTGTGGAAGAGTTATTAAGATGTCATGATATCCCCACTCATGTCATGTAAGATATAAAAATGACATTAAGTAGTATCGGGGATCATAATATAGTAGTTTCAATACATTCATGTGTACTATGTATACCCCCTATTATATGAACTCCTAACGCCTGTCCCACATATTAATATTTACTACATGATATTATCTTTGGTTAAAGTATTACTTCATTAAAATATTTATGGAATTATGTAAATCCAATTATTGGTGTAGGAATGAGATAAAGGAACAAAACATTCCTCATAACTCAATAAAAATGGTTCCACTCAACCATGTTGAAATGGATAAGAGGCATTAGACATGTGACACCAGCAAACATCATTGTACACCAAGGTGGGAACATATGGACAACATTCCCAACATATGGAATCTATGGAAACTAAAAAAATATAATTTATTAGTGTAATTGATATTTATAATTGAGATAACATGTTTAAAATTATGTGTTATCATTAGTGGGATAACACCATATTACTCTATGTATTTGAGTCCCACCTCAGTGGAGGCCAAATGATGTACTCTTTATTTCATATGTTAATAAAGAACCATATCTCTTTATGAGAATGAGGATTTTACCCCAACATGGTATTAGAGTATGGAATATTACCTGACCCTCTCTTCCATTATCTCCCTCTTTTCATTTTCCTTCATAGATCCCACCCTCCCTTATGCTGTCATTCCTCTTTCAGAAGACAGTACTATCAGCTTTATCTACTTTCCTTCCTTATGATTGTGTTCCCCTATTTCACACTATCCCCAAGCCCCTAAAACCACATTTTTTTATAGTCATAGACTTCATGAACCTCTATTATTTTAGCCACACACTACCCCCATTCTCCATCCTAGGTCCTTTCCCCCACCCCACACACTACCCGAGGTGTCATGTGCTCATAGGTGATCCTATGATATCTATTCCTTCTAGGAAACCCTCCAACAATTTCTATACATCCCAAATAAATCTTCTTGATATCCATAAATGAATATACTATAAAATTTATATATTATTTTACATAATTTGAAAAAAATATGTTAAAGATATTCATGTTAAACATATGTTTAATACCATTTTTTCAACTTTAACATCTTTTCACCATGTAAAGTACATATTTTACACTCAAAATCCCTCCAATAGTTCTCATGCATCATCTAATAATATGTTTTGGATTTTAAATTTTCATCCACTTATGGAAACATCATCTCTCTTCCTAGATACAACTATAACATCCAAAAATCTTGTGGATGAATGCCTCGATTACTCTAATTTTATCACGTGGAAAAAGAATGTTAATATGATTAAAAGTCCATGGGATACTATTTCTATATTTTTTAATCCCCTTTAAATCCCAAGGATTCCATGATCTAGTAATGATATCAATAGGACAACATGATCTTATCCTTGTTGATTAATTTAATTTACCATTGGATTAAGTGTGTTTCCAAAAATTCAAGGAATTTTAAGGAATTGTTTGAATCTTTATTGATTATTTTATCTAAGATTAAGAAACTATCACAAATATCATATTTTTTCAAAAAATATTTGTACTTTAAAAGTGAACAAGCTTAGTTTCACCATATCATAACATTTGGATATCCATTTTTTATGAGATCAATGTCTTGTGGCCCACTCTATATACTCTTTATGAATCTCACAATGCAATAACTTATTATTATTATCTTTAATTCATTGTCTTGCTATAGATTTCTATAACACTTTTATCAATATTTTATCTTGACACACCATTACATCCATCATTGGATTATAATCACCTTGTTCGTGTAAAGTTTCCTCCACCATAACTCATAAAAAACCACTCTACATTTTCTTCAATGCTTTCTCATAGACCCAACTTTGGTGGTGGTTGTTTTGGGAGTTGTAGTCGACCCTTTACACATAAAAATTTCACACATTATGGTAAAAATATCCCATGATTCATATATATCAGAATCTTCATGGTCTTCTTGATGTGTCTCCATAACCAGGATGCTCTCATTCTATATAGGGATCTCTACCTAACTCTGTGACCCCATATATAGTTTTTCATATTTTCAATCTATCTAATTATGTGACTAAATATTTTTAGTCTCAATGTGATACTACTTTAAAATGTTCTACTATTTCTTATAGTGATGTTCCCAAAGACTGTACATGGAAACAATCATCCTCATGGGTTCTTGAATTCGGTTACTCATAGAACATCATTGGTAGTGCAAGTATTCTTCTGCCATATAACTCAACTTCTAATAGAGGTATAATTATTATGGTTGATGATAAAATGAGGTAAATACATGGTTATAGTAGTTGATTGATTACAAATATCTTAACACCTTCTAAAATTTCCATTATTTCACATTTTTAATTTAATTTACTATATATTATTAAACATATAATTCCAAGACATTTAATCACCCACTTTAGTTATATTTAAATAGAATTCGACCACAAAAATAATTTATAGTGGATATATTCAGTTTGGTGTGTACATTATTGACTCTCCTTTTCCTCTTGATTTTTTTAATAATATCTCTTCATTTTCCCCCTTTACATTTTCGGTTTTAAGTGTTATGTTTGAGATACTTTCTCCTCAGTTACCATGTTTGATGCATGTAATCTCAAATTAATCTTTCTTTGTAATTCCTAGACTATGTGTGGATATCACTACTTCTTTATATATTTTCACCATTATATTTTCTTTACTAGTGTTTCCTTTATCGATTCTTTAATCTTTCCCATTACTAATTTCACACCATCACCCATTTACCTTGATTACAAAGTGAAAATACCTTATTTTATTGATATTACCTCACCAACAACTCTTTCTAGCAATGTCATTGGGTCATGATTTGGATAGGTCTATACTCTCTATCCTTTTAGTTCTACCACGCCTTTGGGTATGATGTTGTTGCCACACCTGAGGACCCAAATGATCTTGATCCTCCATCATCAAAGTTACCTATTTCCCTTTTAAAATGTTCATGATCATGTTAAAATAAATCCATTTTTCTTTAATTTTTATTATGGGTTATTTGTGGCTACATCTCTATTTATTGGGATGATGGTTTCTCACTCATGACCATGGACACTTACTGAGGAAAACAGTCATATTGAATGATTAAAGGCTATGCAGGATGGAATTTTTCACATGGATGATAACCACACATAAGATCATGTTACAATCCATTTTGGTAAATAAGATGTTGGTTATCAGTGTAGTTATATAGTGTGTGTCAATTCCATATTCTCTCTCAATCGTCTCAAACTCTGCTTACCTCCAAGGGATATACATAGATGTTTTGTAATGACCTGAAATATTATGAATAAAATTACCCTTTTGATTTAATTAAATAGAAAGCACGTGATTTTTTTAATCCAAATGGATTTAAATTTCTATTAGGAATCATTACCATTGAGAATGTAGCCGGTGAACAGTTATCACATGACTAGTATAAATATAGGATTTTAACAAATCATTTTGATACAAAAGAAGTTATGATCATATCTCGTAGGATGGTACCCTATAAAGCCCATTTATTAGAGCTTCCTAAGAAGATAGAATTTCATGGATTTTCACAAGACAAATCCAAAACTGACATCCAATAACTTAATTATGAGTGAAACCATTTATGGGTGAAGTTCAAGCACATCGGGAACATGACCCAAACCATGCTCACCAAAGGACCCCATGAAAGCCCCACCATCACACACAATACTCTTAAGGATTATGATAAGGGATTTGAATCAATACCACCATAATAAAAATATATATTATTTTTTATATAATAATGAATATATTTTCATCTTATTATTATTACTTGGTAAATAATTTTAATAGTACAAATTGTATTTTTGGTTAATATTCAAATACAATTAATGAATTAAAGAATTAATTTAATTTTTTAAAAAATAATATTTTAATGGAATATTAGTATTAAATATATAAAAAATATAACTGATCAAATAAATTTTATGAGGCCAAATGTAATTTTTTTAAGGGTTAAAAAATTATTATTTGTCAAAAACTCATCATTTTCAATAAATATCAGTTATTATTTTAGAAGTGAAAATTCACATATCTAGAAAATTATTTAGATAAAATTAATATTATTTTTGTAATATGTACACCAAAATTATCTAATGGTGATTTTTTAACAATTTTTTTACATAGTCAAATTTTTGGGAATAAATAAATACCGTATAAATATATGGTGTGTTTTATGACATCATAATGGACCAATAATGAAGAAATAAATAATATAAAAGTTTTCCTAGACCGAATATATGTTTCCCATTTAAAATAATGCAATTTTATGTTTATTTAATTTAATTTATAAAGGCTTAATGAATCCTTCAAGACTTATAATATATTTTATAAATTTAAAATCATTCCTTTGAGAGTGTGAATCGCCTCTACATATGAAAGGGAATTGTTTTATTATATTCATCCCCTAGACTTATAAAATAATATAAACCAATTTCATTTAGAAAAAACGATTGGGAAGAAAACCGTAGGATGGTTTGTGGTTTGGAATATTTTATTATGTAGTGTCCAAAACCAAAATAATAAAGAAATCCCCTTCTTTTCCTATATAAACCCACCCAAGATCTCATTTAACATCACTAAAACTCATTGGAACAAGACCAAAATCGTAATATTACACCCCAGAGTCTTCCTAATGCTCATAAAAATATCAATAATCCCCTCCAAAGACATTGGAGTCACTCATTTATGTAATGGATTGTCTCCCTCATATTTTTATCAAGCATTTCATTTAAGATATGCCTTTTAAATTTCCATTTTCTTAAGTTGGGATACATTATTACCTATCCTAAATACATTCCATTTTATATTTAAATGACTGGATACCCATTCACCCTCACTTATCTCTCTTATAGACCCTTATGCACACCTGTTACTTTGTCGAAAATACATATGGGATTTTCCACCCTCATCTTTTATAAAGCACTCCTTTTTTAATATGTCTTTTAATTTCCCTTTTCCCTATATTGGTATATGTTCTTAAATATCCCCCATCATCCCATTTTATTTATAAATTATTATATTCCCTTTCAATTTCATTTAACCTTACTATGTACAGTTGTTACCATGCCAAAATATTTTTTGGTTTCTTCACTTTCTCCTCATTCTTGAAGTTTATTTATTATTTTACGCCTTCTATTTACAATTAGATATGTTGGGGAATATATTTACATGTATCTATTAATTTAAATTTAATTTATAAATTATTAAAGACCCATTTAAATCTCATAAACTTATTTTATGAATTTCTATTTGATGTTGTTATGCTGTTGAAATTGCACTACGATTTTCCATGCCAAAATAACTATGTAATGAATACTGTACTCATTTCACTATCAAGGGTATTCACATTTATGAACATATAATTATTTAATTGGGGAATTATATATATTTATTCCACACTCCATGATCATGGAATGAATTATGACATTATTGAATCCTTGTTATATTATCTATGTGTCACACTTAAGCACGAGAATGAAATTATTATGAAGGGTGCACCCAGATAGTGCTCCAATGCATTGTGAATTGTTTAGTATCGTGATAAGTCTTGTTAGGATAGGGGTTTACTGAATTATTTTATGGCACTTTTCTACCATGAAGTCTTGATGGTTTATCCTTGACCAATGCTTATGATGTAGTGTTTTAAGTTATTGTTTCATTTCCCTTGTTATGATTATCATGTTATATCATTCCTTATTATTCATGTACGTTTTATCCTCTATTTATATTACTCTTATATAAATTGTATTTTATTCCTCATGTGATTCCTTTTTTAGTACATTAATGGTCCTTATAACTCACCCATTTCTTATATATGTCCTCATGTTATCACATGCAGTGTTAAGTATGAAGGAACATTTTGGTCATGTTTGGATGTATTTAATAAAGATGATATTTTTTGATGTTTCAAGTTGTTTTATAATGTACCTAATTTCCCAATTACAACAGACCCCTCAATAATTCGGGTCATATTAAGTCAAAATTTATGTAATTAAATCATGTATTAATGATTAATAAAGATAAAAGTGGTTATAGTTGGTATCCGAGGATTAGTTTAGTTTTTTTGGGATTAGGATTAGAAAACTCTAGAGAAATCCATAGGATTAGAGAACCCTAAATAATGACTTAGGGATAAGAATAAGTATAAGAAAACATACAAAAATATTGGTAAATATAGAGTAAGTGGTTTATCAGGAAAATAAATTCCTATCTAGATACTAAAAGTAGATGTGGTTCTAGCACATCTGTACCAAGGAGTAACAACTCCGATAAGGTGTTTAAGGACTAACATGGGATAACCTTATACATGAAAATGGGCCTCACTACGCACCTAGTTTGATACCCCTGGGGGAAGTTGTTTGGTAAATCAATAATCTCATTACAAAGCATTCTTAATGGAACAGAAATTCTCATAAGAATATATGTTAAGAAATAGAAAATGGATAACAAAGACCGAAGCCTAGAAACTCATAAGTTAAGGAGATAAATGTAATTTATATGTTATCCCTTTAATTTCATATGATTCCTCGTTGTATGATTAATAGTTTAAAAGTTCATGTCCCTAAGTCTGTATTGGATAATGTATAACTAGAATCAAAAAGTGAAAGGTAGATTTATCATCCATAGTTCTATGCATTCCTTCGTATCATGAAAGTCTAGTAGAACAATCCAAAACCACCACAAATAATGGAAGTAGAGATTCTAGTGAAAATAGAAAATGGGGAAATCATTGAATCCCAAGTATATAAATCCTCCCCTATCAACTGTTTTGGGATGAAATTTCTAGAAAACCATGTCATAATTACTTTGGTGGAATGTGATGTAATTTGGGGCATGGATTGGCTTTCCCTATATAGAGCCAACAAAAATTTCCATGTGAAGGAATCCACTCTCTAAATAGCATATCGACCCCCGATTCTATACAAGTGTTGGGAGGAGTATGAATCTTTTTTAGAACTTGCCTCTCAATCATGGATATTATTTCCCTACAAAAAAAATATCTATCTCAAATTATGGAGTCTAAGGAAAGAACCATCCTCGAAGACATGCATATTGTGTGCGAATATGCTGATGTGTTTCCCGAGTAATTTCTCAGTCTTCCCCCTTGATAAGAGGTAAAATTTTCAAACAACATTATTCATTAAGTGTTTCCAAAATCAAAAAAACTATATTGGATAGATGTTTTGGAACTCTAGGAACTAAATAAACAACTATAGAAGTATCTAGTTATTGGATTCAGACTCTCAAGTGCTTCACAATGGTTTATAATAGTCCTCTTCGTCATGAAGAAGGATGAGTCAATGCATCTTTGCATTGATTATCAAGAACTCAACAAGACCATGATAAAGACCACATATCCTTTTATATGAATTGATGAATTGTTCAATCCGCATTGTAGAGCACAATACTTCTCTAACGTGGATCTGCAGCCATGATATTACAATTTTAGGGTGAATAATGAGGATATCCCCAAGACTTCTTTTCGTATAAGGTATGGGAACTATTACTTCATAGTTTTTCCATTAGAAATCACTAAATCTCCAACAATCTTCATTAACTTGATGAATACTATATTTATAGATTACCTCAACAATTTTTTTGTAGTTGTTATAGAGGATATTTTATTATACTCTAGAAGAAAGGAAGAGTATATTAATCATTTTTGTAATATGCTAAAGACATTAGAAAAGAGAATCTCTATGAAAAGTACATCAAGTGTGAGTTCTATTTGAAGTTAGTTTCATTAATGGGGCATATGATCACACGTAATGGGATTTATATGGATCCTTAAAATAAAAAATCAATTAAAGGATGGAAAAGGACATCATCTGTGACATATATCCATAGTTTCATTTGGTTAGGTGGACATTATCTTTGATTTGTGATAAATTCTCCATGATTTTCAAACCCCCTTACCTAGATAACTCAGAAGGGAGTCAAGTTTTCATGGAATGATGAATGTGAACAAAGATTCATGGAATTCAAAAAGTGGGTTATCACAAACCCTATGCTCACACTACCCATAAGTGGGAAACATTTTGTAATTTTTAGTAATACTTCAAAGAAGGTATTGGGATATGTGTTGTTGTAAAATGAAAAATTCATGTCTGAAACCTCAAGACAGTTGAAAAAGTAATGAGAAAAATTATCCCATGCATGATATGAAGTTTTAAATGGTGATATTTAGATTTGAAATTTGGTGTCATTATCTCTTTATGAAGAATCGTGAAATATATATAGATCACAAAAGAAATATATATATTTTCACATGGAAATATATTAATATGAACCAAAAAATGGTTAGCGATCATGAAGGATTATTACTAGTTAATTTAAATCTATCATTGGAAAGAGAACAATTTGGATGATCCTTTATATAGAAAAGATCCAACAAGTATATCATCAATGATAACTAAGAAGGATTCAATCTTATTAGATTAGAAAATGATAGACATGAGAATCATAAAGAAAGGAACATCATCAATCCTTTAAAAAATTATTTATCAACCATATCTTCTTAAAAGGTTAACAGATTCTCAAAAAGATGATGCGAGAATTTATAAGAATGTGTAAACTATATGAAAATAGAAATCTTCAATGTTTAATGTCAACAAAGAAATAATTGTGGGATTTGGGTCAAGACTATGTATTCCATCAAATACTGAGTTAAAGAGGGAACTATTGGATGATTCACATAGTTCGACATTCTCCATTCACCCAGGAAACATAAAATTGTATCGTGTTCTCTAAGAGACCTATTGGTAGGATAACATGAATAAGGATATCAGTGATTATACATCAAAGTTCCTTGTGTATCAACATGTATTGGATGAAAGGAAAAAATCTAAGTGGATTTTGAAACCATTAAAAATACCAACATAGGAATGGGAAAATGGAGTTTTCACTGAACTTCCAAAGACATAGTAGAGAAATATTTCTATTTGGGTTGTTTTAAATCATCTTAAAATGACTACAAACATAATTTTGATTTTATAGGATTTATAACTGGATCAACTAGAACAGATATACATCAGAGAAGTGGTAAGGCTGCATAGAGTACCACTATCGATTGTGTTAGATCGAGATCTAAGATTCACCTCCATGTTTTGGAGAAGACTTTAGCACGATCTCAAAACTTAGCTGAAATTCATTATGGATTATCATACTCAAACTGATGTCTAATATGAATGTACTATCCAAACATAAGAGGACTTTTTGAGAGAATTCTCAATTGACTTAAAAGGAGTATGAGACCCAAATCTCCCTTTGGTCGAGTTCTCTTATAATAACAGTTTCCACTAAATCATCGAAATAGCTCCCTATGAATCCCTTTATGGGAAGAGGTTCATGAAACCTACATGTTTGGATGATGTTGGGGAACAAAAAACTACCAGGTATTAATATGGTGGATGAAATAGGGAAGGAGTTTAAAATTATTCAACATCACATCAATGATGTTGAGAGTCGATAGAAGAGATATGATTAAAATATTCATTGAGACCTACAGTTTGTTGTTGGAGACATGGTTTTCCTCCACATATCACTATGGAAGAGAATGACAAGATTTATGAGGAATGGAAAGATTAGTCCAAGTTAAATCGGCCCTTTTGAGATCCTTGATCGCATTGGAGTAGTGGACTATCGACAATTACTCCCACCAAACACATCTCAAGAACATGATGTATTACATGTTTCCCTATTAAGAAGGGACATAAGAGACCCATAAAATGTAATCAATCCATAGGTGGTTTTATTAGAGAATTACCTTTCATATGAGGAGAATCTAATGAAGATCTTAGATCATAGAAAACATTTCTATGAAATAAGACTATGCACCTAATCGAAGTGCTGTGAAAAACCCACATGTCTGAAGAAGCAATGTGATATACGGACGAGTGATGAAGTATAGTTACCCTCATATGTTTTAGTGTGGGGAAAAAAATTTTAAGGGAGAAATTTATAAAGGGGGGAAGATTGTAATGACTCAAACTATTATGAATACAATTCCATTTTTAGATTAATTAAATACAAACCCCATGCAATTTTCTTTTTATATCTAATTGGATTTTAATGACTATTAAGCATATTTACCATTAATAAAATAGACATTGAAATGTTATCACATGACTAATATAAATATAGGGTTTTAATAAATCCTTTTGGCATAGAAAAAGGAAAAGATGACCTCAACCAGTATGATCGTACCATATAAATCCCATTTATCAGAGGTTCTGAGGGTGATAAAATTTCAATGATTTTACCTAGACCAATCCTAGTATATTATCCAATAATTTAATCTTGAGTGAAAATATTTATGGGAGAAGTTCAATTTAATCAAGATCACGACCCAGACCATGTTCACCAAACGGCCCCATGAAAAGCCCACTATCACACCCCTTACTCTTAAGTCTTATACTCACATATTAAAGGGATATGTATCATGGCCCATAAAATATAAACACGTACATTTTTTTAAAAAATAAATATATTATCATCCAATTATTATTTCTTTGTAAATTATATTAAAACAAATAATGGTATTTTTGGTTAATATACAAATTCAATTAATAAATTAATGGATTAATGAATTTTTTAAATAAATTAAATTTTTTAATTGAATATTTTTATTAAATATTTATTAAATATAAAAATTCATATAATTTTTATGAGGTCAAATGTAATTTTTATAATGGTTAAAAAAACTGTAATTTGTCAAAATGCATCATTTTTAGTAAATGTCAGTTTATATTTTAAAAGAGAAAATTCACATATTTAGAAACTTATTTAGATAAAATGAATATTAATTTTAGAATTAGGGCATCGAAATTATCTAATAAAAAAAATTTCATAATTTTATGAGACATTTGATTTTTTGGGTAAAAGTTAAATACCGTATAAATATACGATATGTTTTATGACATCATAATGGCCTAGTACTAAGGAAATAAATACTATAAAGTTATCTTAGAAAAAATATGTGTTTTAACTTTAAAATAATATAATATTATTTTTATTTTATTTATTTTATAAATCCTTAATGAATCCTCCAAGACTTATAATATATTTTAAGATTTTAAATTCATTTCATTGAGAGTGTGACTCACCTCCACATGAGAAAGTGCATTATTTTATTATCTTTGTCCCTTGTAATTATAAAATATTTTAAACTACACCCCTTTGCTAGAATCCATGTGAAAAAAGACCATAGGATAGTCTGTGGTTTTGAATATTTTATTATTTACTATTTGAAACCAAAATAATAAATAAATCCCCTTATTTTACTTTGTAATTCCACACAAGTTCCCATTTATCTTCACTAAAACAATTTTTAGCATGACCACACACTTAAAAATACTTATTATATTCCTCTTAAGGCACCCCCATGATCTCAAGAAGCCCCTCCCATTCTTTGGAGTCACACATTCATGTAAGTGATTCTATCTCTCCTCTTCTATCAAGCAACCCATTTATGATATGCCTTTTAAATTTCCATTTGATTAAGTTGGGATACATTATTACCTATCCCTATTAATTTAAATTTTATATTTAAATTATGTGATATCTTCTAACCTTCACTTATTCCTCTAATTAACTCATTTGTAGACCTGTTACAATGCCGAAATTCCGTAAGGAATTTTTAACCCTTCTCTTTTAACAAGCACTCCTTTTATGTTTCTTCTTTTAATTTCCTTTTTTCCTATATTGGAATATTTTATTAAATATTCCCATTACATACCATTTTATTTATAAATTATGGTAGAACCTTTCAATCTCATTTAACCCTCATAATAACCTTTATGTACACCCGTTACCAAGCCAAAACTTTATAAGGGTTAATCCCTTTCTCATCTTTCTTCAAGTTTCTTTATGACGGTACATCTTCATTTTCCAATTCTGTATATTGGGGAATATATTTACCTATCTATATTATTTTCCATTTAATTTATAAATTATGATATTACCATTTGACTCTCGTCAACCAATTTTATTAATTTCTATATGACGTCATTATGCTGTACAAATTGCATCGTGATTTTCCATACCAAAATAACTGTGTAGTAAATATCATACCCATTGCCATTCCAATTATATTCCCCTTTATTCAAGTATAATTATTTTATTGGGGAATTTTATGTATGTATTACACAATCCTTGATCATGTAATAATTTATTATTATGAATGAATCCATGTTATATGATCTATTTGAAATACTTAATCCTGAGAATGAAATGATTATGAAGGGTGCAACCTGATAGCACTCAAAAAAATTGGGTAATGTTTAGTATCAAGATATGTCATGTTGGTATAGGGGTTTACATGATTATTTCATGGGACTTTTTCCTCTATAAAGTATGGGATGTTTAGCCTTGACCTATGTTTATGATGCATTATGTTAAGTTGTTGCCACATTTTCCATGTTATGATTTCCATGCAATATTATGCCTTATTATTCATGTTATTTTAATTCTACATTGATATACCTATTGTACAATATGTATTGTATTCCTCATGTTATTCCTTATTTAATCCCATACTGGGCTTTATAACTCACCCATTTCTTATGTATTCCCCCAGGTTATACCATGTAGTGTTAAGTTTGATGAGAAATGTTGGTAATGTTAATTAAAACTTCAATAAAGATGTTATTTTTTATATTTCATGTTTTTTTAGAATTGTATCTAATTTCCCAAATACAATATAACTTTTTATCTTCAGGGATTTATTGACAGAATATATTTGTAATTATATCAGGTATTAATGTATAATAAAGATAAGGTTTTTATAGGATTTGAATTGATTATTTTTCATCTTTTCCCTAATGGAAATTATGGTATTAGATTTATTACGTATCACTGTTTCCCCAAAATATCACTATATTTTCCATTAATTGTATTTTAAGAATACCTTTATTCATAGTTTTCTTGATAAAGAAGTTTTCATAGAGAAACCATTAGGTTTATTCCTCAAGTGAAAGTATTATAAGGGTTTTCTCCTTCTTCAATCATTGTTTGGAATCAAGAAGTAATATTTTTCGTAGTTTGGAGTCTTATACACCTTTATGATTAACTTTTTCACATGTGAAATCACAAAGGATCCTTCTATTTTCTCTCCTTAATACACAACATGAAACATTCTTTTTGTAGTCAATGTGGATTGCATTATTTTTTTGGAAGGGATGATGTAGAAATTAGTAGAATCAAATATTTCTTTCATAAATTTTTTTATATAAAGCATTTGGGTAAAATAAAATGTTTCTTAAAGATGGATGTCTTTAGAAACAACTTTTTTTAATTTTTTCTAGACACTGACAGTGAAGTGTTCCCATATCCTCAAATATATAGAATTTTTTTTGGGAATATTAACAAATTGATGGTCATTTGACATGACATTTATTATGTGGTTAGTTAACTGAGTCAATTTATATGATCCTAAAACATCATGGATTTGAATATAGGTATATATTATTTTAAATTTGGTCAAACCCTCATTGATTTTTTATTTTGTATTAGACTGGTTCACCATTCCATTGGGCCGGTTGGGATTTTTTAGGAGGAAAGTACCTGGGCCAGAGTCTAGCTTCGAGAACAATTCAAAAAATGAATTAGTCTAGCCAGACCCCCTTCACAACATGTATTGGTTTTTCCAATAAGAGTTAAACCCAAGAATTTCATTAACATGAAAAATATTAACTTCATGAATATGTCTTGGTTTGTTTTTTTAAAGGGTAGGAATCCATCTTTTCTTATTTCTTTTTCCCAACTGCTCCATCCTTATTTAGAAGCTCCCCCATGGACTAAATCTAGGTTCCCCTGGCTATTCCTTATCCAGAATTCGATCAGACCATCATTAATCATGTTTGAAGCATGTCAGTAAGAGCTTCATAATTTTTTTAAACATTGGTGGGATGCTATCTCCCATGCTAATAATTATCAAGGTATGGTCTGGGAAGAATTCCAAAAATCCTTCTACGATTAATTATTTCGATATATGTTGAGAGTGGAATGTGATTGGGTGTTTATTCATCTAAAATAGGGTCCTATGTATGTGATGGAATTTTTGGATCAATTAACTGTGCTTAACTGTTTCTAAATAACTCATACTTGTGACAAGTTAATGACAACTAGATGTTTTGGGGATGGGATCGTACATGCCATCCAATCATGAGTGAATGTCCTTAGGTTTACCATTATTTTTAATATAGTGAATTAGGTCCTCCTCAGTGAGTGGAACATGAGGTAAGATTATAGTGTGGGTAAAGTTAGTTCCGTGATGAGATATTGAATTAGTTCCTTGAGTGGAAGGATGCATCACCTGGAGTCTACAAGCGCCTGTATCAAATGTCAGATTAAACCTACTGATAGTTGCGTAGTGTTACACTTGTGTGGAAAGATAAGGAATAAGAATCCCCAGTGTCTTATATACCCTATTAAATTATGTGTTTGTGGTATGTTCGGGCATATTTAGAGATTATGTAAGACTCTTTCTTCTATGCCTAGTGGGTGAGATTTCATATCAATTTTTTCAACAGGAGAAACTACACCCCACCAAATTGGTCGCAAGAGTACTAATGGCCAATCAGGCTGAGTAGGAGGTCATGAACAAGGTATTAAATCTCTCGAAATTATGATATGTCTGAGAGGACCCACATTAGGGATCCAAGTAATGTCTAGGAGCCACATATCTGGTCATATCTACATAGTCCATCCCACTCCCATAAAATAGAGTCCAAGGCCTTCTATAGTTATATGAATTATTCTATTAGCCTCCAATTTATTGTCTACTTTTTTTAATATAGGTGGTTCAAAATATTTTATGTTTTTTTAATTTATAGAAAGTATGGTCTTTGATATATAATACTTCTATGGCTTGATAACTATCAACACACCATTAAGAGTTCAATAAAAGTGTGATTTCCATTGCAAGGAGTGCCCCCTTGAGATAAGTGGGTAATGATTCATGAATAACCTCTTATCCCATAATATTATAGGTTTTGACATCATAATTGGAATGGAATATTTAGTGACTTATGTTTCTCAAGTTGATTGCTTTCACTAGAGGGGCTACTTTACATCACTAAAGGGTACTACCAACATTCCCAAAGGTGAAATGAAAGTCCATGTTAGTCAACCAAGACTCAATATTCATGGTCTAGGAGGAGTCACTGTCCAAATTTCTAGTCTCTTTATGATTAATCAGGGATCACAATGTATGTAATTATTTCTGGAAGTGGATCATTTAATAGATGTTTTGCTTGATGACTTATCTTACTAGTCTCTTGTGAGATAAGTAGAGTTTACCTTTGAGAAAGTTCTAGGAGTGGTACATTTGTCCATTACATCTTATTGTATGGAGCATATTATGTTCCAATAAATCAAGAATTAGCTAGAGGGATTGGAATATATGGTTTTTATTTGACTGAGTACTTTACCATGAGGTTTTCCTATGCTATTTTCCAAGGTGGATGAGTCCCGACCACTTTTTGTGAATTATTTCAAGTTGAACTAGATTATGGTAAAGAAATGGTATCCAATACATTGTATTGATAGCCTCTGTAACTAGTTTTTAATAGTGGTGTTTTTATATAAGATATATTTGAGGTTGGGATACCATCAAGTGAATATGAGTCAACCAGAAATATGATGTATAATGTTCCAGAGTAGATATGGATTGTATGAGTATCTGGTTATTCCATTGGACCTTATGAACCTGCCAATAGTTTTAATAGCCCTAATAAACAAGGTTTTCCATCGATAACTGGATTCATTCATGGTGGTCTTTAAGGATGATATGTTGGTGTATTCTATCACTCAACATGACCAAGCCAAACATCATGAGATAATGATGAAAAACTGAAAGAGAACAAGTAGTATGCTAATCCTACAAAATGATAGTTTTGGATCAATAAGGATCACTTCGTAGGTCACACCATATTAGAGGTAGGTGTGTCTATTAACCTAGGGATGGTGAGAACAATAGTTTCCTAGGAGAAACCCAATAATTTATTGGAAATGTAACTTTTCTTGGAGCTAAATAGATATTATAAGAATTTTATTCAAGACTTCTCACACTGAGAAACACATATCACATGCATGAATAAGAATCTTGTGTTGTTCTTCTAGTAGGAATCTTAAAAACAATTATTTTAATAGTTTAAAGGGATACCGATTTCAACACAGATCTTTGTCCATCCAGAGTTAGGAAGAAGCAATGCTGTCTATTGTTAGGTATTATGAATTGGGATAGGAAATGTTATGATATAGGATGATCATGGTTTAGCATATATGTCCATTCAGATGATATCTCCTGAGAATAACTACCCTACGCATGACTTTAAGCTAGCATCTATGGTACATTCCATACACTGTTAGAGTAATTATCAATTGGGGGAGTGGTTCATCATTTATACAAACCAAAAAATATTAAATACATTTACAAATATTGAGATTTGATCCTAAAGAAGTGTAGGTGGGTAGAATACCTGAATTTGTTTAAAAAAAGTTCTTAAGCAAGTAGAAATTAAATGATTATATAATGTTTATAACGTGTTAATTAGTGATATAAAAGGAATAATAAACTTAAAAAGGTTCTTAAGTAAGTAGAAATTAACTTTAGTTTATTATTCAGGAGATTAAAGAACGATCGAGTCAAGTCAGACACGAGGTAAGAGACTTCGTCTCAATCTCCTTTCATTGAGGCATATTTTGTTTCAATACAAAACTTTATTTTATATTTTGTATCAACACCCTTGACTTTTAAAAGGGAATCTTTTTCTATGAAGCGTTTTACTAAATGAAAAAAGGAATGTTTCTTTTAACATACACGGTGACAATGACCTTTTCTACCGCCGTGAGTACTACTTGATCTTTGGCTTCCTTAACAAGCCGTAATGTTTTTAAAAGAAAATAAATACCATATACTCTTTTATTTATTTTGGTAATGAAAATGGTTTTGATAATGGATTTGTTATGTCAATATATTTAAGTGATATATTGTGATTGAAATGTGGAAATGTTTTCTTTCCATTATATTTGTTTTATGTATTATGATTTTATAATGGTACTTGGACATTTGAAGGGTGGTTATGTGATAAACCAAATGATGGGTGGTGCCGTGAATACTAGGAAGAGTGGTTACGTTATAACCTCTTATGAATTGGGTATGGAAGTTGGCCGTATGGCTATTATATTTAGTGATATGTGTGGAAGTCGACCTTATGGTTATTTCATTTAAGTATGTTTATGTCCCAAGTTACCTTTATATGTTATGCGTTCTTTATATGGGTTTTATGGTACTATTTCGGTTATAAAAGGGTAAGTAATGATCTTTTATTCAGTGAAGAGTATTTACTACTTCATAAAGGTGAAAAGTATTACTTATGTTTAAGTATTCATGGTTTACTTTTTTTTTTTGAAAAAATAATAGTTTTCATTCCTTGTATATCCCTTACTGAGCTTTTTATGCTCATCCCAAGTTTTTGTAATGTTTTTCACAGGACATAATGTGGAATAGGGTCAAGGATGGGATCAAGGAAAATTCATGATATCTTAAACATGGAACTATCCATGACTCATTTTTTCAAGAGTTCATGTTTTGTAAAAAAAAGAAACTGTGTAGAAGTGTGTACTTTTTAAATATTTTGAGTTGTAATAGTTATGTCCTAATTCTCTAAAAATATAAACTTGAAAAGATCCTCAATGTGAGTTATTAATTTAATTCAAGGATATGTATGGTTAAAGGCTGGGTCCTTATAGAAGTCATATATAAGACATAGAGGTCCCATAGAAAGTGACAGCCGCCAACCACTAGGGGGCACTCCTTTCACTGATTCACACCAGCCGTTTTAGTTCCCAAAAGAGTTCTAGAATCATAATATCAGAAGAAGAAGAAACAAAGAGCCCAAGTCTCTTCACAATGGGCACCGATATAAATTTATGTGTATCACCCGTATCAGAAAGTACTGAAGACAAAACAAAAGCAACTAGAATAGTACCTTTGATAGTGGAAGGTCTGGGATCCTACTCCTGTTGGGTTTGTTGTACTGAATATGCCTGCCCAGTGCCGCGGCCCTGCGACACAGCCTGGCTACCCTAAGCTAACCCGCCCTTCTGTCTTTGAGATCTTGGTGTCTGGCTACCACGACCATGACCACCACCTCTGCCTGTACGTCCTAACGACTCCCAATTGCCCGACTGGTAAGAAGCTGCTGGTCCTGCTCCCTCATGCGGAGTCTGCGTAGAACCCCTCTCACTAGCCACTTGTGGGAATTCCATGCAAAAGCGCTGCAAATGACCCATCCTTCCGCAAGATCATCACTCAACTGGGTCGCGAGTACACTGAGGTCTCTTGTGCCCCTCTCTACCACACTGGTAGTATATGACCGGGTCACCTGAAGTAATCGCCTGTCTAGTACTACAACCGTGAGAAAAACTCATATGTCACTTCCTCTTTCTGGTAGAAATAGTACTAGAAACTGGTGTCGAACCACCCTGGCCCACACCACTAGCTTCCTAAAAGTTCTGTTCACTAATCAGTGCCTGGTTCACAATAGCATGCACTGCAGGCAACCTAAAAACATTCACCAAAGCTCAGATGTCATATCGAAGACCATCCTCAAAGCGTATATCCCTCAACGTCTCATCACCCACCAGTACGGGTGCAAAACTCTGAAGCATGGTGAAGAGAGAAGAGTAATCCATCACTAACATGGGGCCTTGCTACAGATTCATGATCTCTCAAGCTCGATCTTCCCTCAGCGTCTCGGGAAATAAGAAGTCATAGAAAGATGCCTAAAAATATTCCCATGCCCTATCACAGTGATGCTCAGACTGGGTGGTAACATCCCACCACCTCTTGGAAGAATCAGGCAGCATGTAAGTAGAGAGCTTGACCCTCCGCCCGGGAGGGGTCTCAAGATGCTCGAAGATAGTCTATATAGAATATAGCCAAGACTCCGCACCCTGTGGTCCTCCATCCACTAAAAACTTAGGTGGATGCTACTCTTAGAAGATAGGAGTTAGCTCTACCATAGATTTGGCGGCCATCGTTGCTCCCTAGAAGGTCTGCATAAACCACATGAATCCTTCACAGAACTGCGCCTCCACGCCTATGTCCGGTATAACGGCTGGAGCCGCATCAGGCTCTGCTGGAGGATCCATTGGTAGCCCATGGATCACCATTTCTAGAGTATAATCGTTGCCACTTTCTTGGCGAAAAACTCAAGGCCGTCTCGACATTATGACTCTACAAGGTCAAACACACACCTTAGATCATGATTTATCAAGGATTGAAAACAAGGAGTGTAAGAAGGGAACAAAGAAAAGAAAACTATCAAGTTTTACCAAACAAGACTACACGACGTGTATAATATCTACACGACATGTTTCCTCAAGTCTTTCACATGGGCGTGTACTCTACCCAAAAAGGTCATGTAACACCCCAAAAGACACAATGTGTTTTCCACACACACGGTGTGTACTTGAATTTCCATCCCTGCCTGAGTCCCTCTACACGGCTCAGCCACACAACTCTCCTTTAAACAAAACTACATGATGTGTCCCAGAGGTACACGGCATGTATGACATAATTTCCAACTACCTGTGTTGTTAGTGACATAGCTGACCACTCAACTGACACTACACGGTGTGTTACACCCACACACGGCATGTACACAACTCCATCTTCCCATCCACACAGCAAAGTCCACATGGTATTTCCCCGGTCAAGACTACACAACGTGTCCCACAGGTACACGGCGTGTTCAAGAATCGGTAACACCGACCCATGTTTGTTAGATACACGGTCGAGTCCCAGGTCACACTACACGGTGTGTTCATCATTAACATGGCGTGTACAAGAAAGGATTTCCTCTGTCCATGTTGTTAGTTACACAAGTGGACACAGGGTTCACAAAACACTAGGTGTGAAATAACTACACGACATGTTCCCTCAAGAACTTCCTCATACTGGGTATCTTCCCACATGACCTATGACATGGTTAGCTACTACACGGCGTGTACTTAGGGTACACGACATGTACTCAAAACATTTTCTCTTCCTCCCAAACAGAAGAATACATGGCGTGCATTCAAAAATACATGGCGTGTATTCTCGATGTTTTTTAAACAACAAGCCTTAGAAACTTCTCCAGAGCCCATAAAAACACTAAAACCAACACCTAATTGCCATGTCCCGATCTGTGAGGGCCCATACTCCCCGCGAATAAAAGTTTGGTATATTACACACGTTATAATAAAATAAACACATCAATGATCCACAAAATTCTGGTCATTGAGGGCCCATACTCCCCAAAAACCAATGTTTGGCATTCATCCTATCATGGCCTCACAAAAACACCCTATCAAATAGAAGGTATTTATCAAAGCAGCTATCACAACAACATTATTTTCCAGCACAAAAACTATCTCAATAACATGAAATTTCTAATGCACCTACATGGTATAGAACTATGCATGACATGTGATTTCTATCATGGGCCTAAATGATGCATGAGATAGAATAATCTCATCTCATCAGGTTGCGACGAAATAGAACCCAGTATAAAAATATAAACAACACACCACAAGTGCGTCACCCAATGGTGAAAATCAAATCAACTGTAAAATTGAAAAATCAGAAAAGAATTGAAATAACTGAGGTAGACTGGATTTTCCCTGTACACAGGTTAGCTACTCCCAAATACAGCTTATTACCAACTACCATTTCTGTCCTATCCCTGACTAAGGCTAAAAATAGTAAGTCAAAGAAAAGAACATATCTGATACCACTTTGTAACGTTCTGAATCTGGGTGCCACTCAACGGGTTCCCCAAAGCCGGTTGGTCACATGACCTCAAGCGCATTTCCCCAAACGCCATAGGTTTCCATCTGGTAGCGAGGGGCCAGGTCTAATAGTGGGGAAACTATTACCTCATTTGTCAAAGTGTAGTGCAGTGGAAAAGATAAATAACATACAACAGCGGAAGCAGTAAACAAAATATAACTGAATGGATAACCGAAGTAAAAGAGAACCAGTAGTCACATATATATATGTCAAAATAAAGCATGTCACTATTCTATGAAAATAACCAGAACAGGATACACTGAAATATAATACAATATATCTCAAGTACAATGTACAACCAAAAAAAACTAAGTAGAGTAAAAAGAACGCAACAACATCGCAAGTGAAATCTCGGTCCCATACTCTCCTACTCCTCTAATAAAATCATGTACCTATATAGGGACCCTTGCCCTTATCCACACCTGTAGAAATGTAATCTGTTTGGGCCGAAGACATGACCCAAATAGGTTTTGAGAAATAAATCCCAGTAGGCACCTACCAAAGGCCCGTTTCCAACTGTTAGTGAAAATGTGCAACAACAGTGTGCCGTATTAAATGCAATAAATTAAGCAGTACTCAAAAGTAACTAACTTTACCAGTCATATTTCCATTTTCATATTCATTTAACCATTCAATTTAATAACATTCTGTGCTCATCAGAACCAAGCCCTCAGGACAATCAGAACCTTGCCATCAGGCTAATATAATAAAACAACGCCCTTAGGCTTTCCGTCAGGATATCAAATATTTCTCTTAGGTATACGAGATATTTCCCTCAGGCACAGAAGTCACTGACCTCAGGCATAAGAAACAGAGCGATGCTCTCAGGGTAAATAGAACACTACCCTCAGGCGAAATAGAACACTGCCCTCATGCGCAAGTAATCAGGATGATCCCAACAGATAAGCAAGCAATTATATAAAATTCCTCTCAAGTCAATTCAAAGTATGCTAAATTTTATGGTATAGCCTTGGGTAACCTCGCCAAATGGTTAAACAGTGGAACACATCCCCGGTGTGGTCTTGGATCCAAGAAGTGATCCCAAAGAACAATTATACATATTCATTAAACTACCTATGAAATTCTAGGTATTTAATTATGCAAGGCCTCAACCGTACGACACCCCCAACATGGGCGCATATCACAGTGGTACACAAAACACACAATAGTTGGAATTTAAACACCAGACCACCTACCTCGATCTTCTCTGATCAGTATACGTGAATGACACCTCCCGAATCATCCAAGAACGACGAAGATCTAAGATGAAGAAAAACCCATTCAAACATAAATAAAATCTCTTAGAGGAAGAATTGGTAAGAACTACTCAAGAAGAAGGAAGGACTTACCAGTGCGGTCCCAACATGATCGACAGAAGCGAAAACGGATTCTCGGTGCGTGGTCAGCTGATCCTCCAAGGTTCGGTCGTCCTCCCAAGCTCCAAACGACATTCTAGGATTCCTCTGTGAACATAGGAGGCTACTTCCCATTTTAAGGAAAAAACAAAAAACAAACTACACAGCGCGTACTCTCAATTACACGGTGTGTACATTACTCATTTAACTGTTCCTATGGCGGATACTTTTTCCACAGCCGAACTGTTCATGCGTCGACATGAGTACACGATGTGTATTTCCGAATACACGGCGGGTAATGTCACTAAGCTGGCGGCTTCTCCCACCACCTTACTATTCACTTGCCGATTGACTACACGACGTGTAAATACCCACTACATAGTGTGTGGTCGGTTTTTAAATCTTTCATCCTTGACAGGGCTATATGCCCTGTGTACTCATCCCACACGGCCAAAATACACGGCGTGTGGAAAATTACATGGCATGTACCCAAAAAATTTGGGATTTTCCCCATTTTCCCCATTTCCTAAAAAATACTTAAGGAAAATAGAAAATAAGAAACTCATACCTCAAGAAGAAGAACCGGGTTCTTACATACACCTTCATGGTATTCCCCATTCTATTGTATCAAAATGATAAACCCAGTGAACATCATAGTTTTTGAAAGGGTTGAAAAAAAAGCATTGGGTTCACAAGTGCTCTAGAGTACAAAATACCACCCTCATACCAATGGAAAGTCTGAGTGTACGATATGGGTCTTAGTGGAAATGGTCCATCTACGTGTCCTTGATTTTAGTGGTTCTTAGAAGAAAAAATTACCTCTAATTGAATTTTCTTACAATAAAGACTTTCATTAAACTACTTAGATGGATCCCAATAAGGATCATAACGGTAAGAAATTTTGTTCACCCCTATGCTGGTTAAGGGTAGGTGAGGCAACACTACTGGGACCTCATCTCATTTTGGAGACTACAGAGTAGGTAAAAATTATTTAGGGTATATATTTATATAGTTAAATTCATGAATAATTATTATAACAACAGTCACAACTGACCTCTAGAGTTAGAGGAGGGGAATCAGATCATTATATGAGTTTCACCTAGATTTGTAAATAGATGGATTTAAAGATAGGTCAAGATATCACCTCGTTTTTTTGGGCGTTTTGAGATCAGGGAGTGATTACGGTTGGTTGCATATCAGTTGTATTTTTCTCATAGGTACAAGTCCATGCATGATATTTTATATTTATCATTACATTAACATTATTACTCCAAAACATCTCATTTATTTAATTTTGAGTAAATTGAGTTGGAGGTATATGAATTCATTGAGGAGTATCAAATATGTCTCATTGATCATAGAATGAAGGCTCTCTGTGGTAGGTTAGTTCCTCCCATAAATGAGATATGGAAGCATAACCATGTGCAGGATGAGACTTGGGAGAGAGAGGCCTATGTTCATTCTCAAAGACAAGATCTTTTTTTCAGACAATGCTTTACCACACTTGGAATAGAAACTCAAGGATGAGGCATTTTAATGAGGGAATGATTTAACATCCAAGAATATCATATAGGTAAAAATTCATTAAAATTTAGTAAATCCCTAGTTGAGTTTTTATTTTATCTTATACCGAGTAGCCATAGCTTTTGGGCAGTTTGGTCAATTTTTTTGGGGAATAATGTAATTGGGGAGTTGGCGGACAACTACTAAAAAAATCACAACATGAAATAAATATATGTGATGTATTTAATTCATTATGAAAATTGATCCGATGATAAACTATTCATGAAATGTATTGGTTTTTCCTAGAAGGGGATAACCCTGAGAATTTCACGATGTAAAAAATATTCACATCTGGAATATGTCATGGTTTTTTAATGGGAAGAACCCCTCATTTTTTATTTATTCTATATAGTAGATCCCTCTTTCCAAAGGAGCTCTCATATTGACTAAATATATATTCCCTTGGTTATTCCTTATCTATACTATAATTGGACCATTGTTCACCATATTGGAAGTGTGTTAGTAAGATATTTGATCCATAAACTTCTTTTCTATGTTTATTCTACCATTTTCAATGCTATTTTGTTTCAAGAAAATATTCCCTGTTTCCATGGATTGTTTATATTTTGATAATTTTTCGCATTATACTTTGAATATGATGCCTACAATATATGAGGGGTTTTCTTCCAACCATTGTTAGGTGGTATAGATTTTTCCCAAATCGGATTCCTTTTATATCATTTTCCATTATGCCACACAATGACTTTTCTTTGTTTTTTTAAATTATGTTTTCCTTATTTTAAATTGTTTACCATGTTAGAAATTATCAATATACATTTTTTATGGTCTTAGGTTCCCCACCTTGATAAGTGATACACATTAGTTTGTGATCATGGAATTAACCTTTAATTTTTAAATGTTAATGTGGCCAAACCATCTTCCAAGTTGTCTTGTATTGATGCCAAAATGAAGTGACTACCAAAATTAAATTGAAGAAAGTTGTTATACAACTTCATGTAATTGAACTAAGATTAAGGATATTCTCTTTAGTTAAATGGAATATTATATGAATTTTAAATTTAACCCTTAGATTATCATAAAGCGTGACCAACCTCATATAAATATTATTTACAAGCATGGTGTCCCTTATATTAATGATACTCCGGCATGGATCCCCTTACACTTGTTATACTTGCACAAGGAATCCCATATATCTGTGATAATAAAAAATGGATTACCATATACTTGTGACACTTGGGAGTGGTGCCCTATATACATGTGATACTCAGGTATGATGTCCATTCCAATTATGATTCATGGGAAATGCATCACATATACTTGTGATACACTGGCATGGCATCCCCTTTACATGTGATACCTAGGCATGGAATCCCATATACATGTGATACTCAAGCATGGAATCCCTATGTAAATATGATACAATAGAATGACATATCTTGACACTTTATTAGATTCAGACTACTACCCATTGATTCCTGAGTTACATCTTGTGTCCATAGTAGTAGTAGTATGAGTATATATGTCTATTGATGTTACTATAAATGTAGACCATATATATGTATATATATGGTTATTTGTTCATAGATAATCTAAATTTGGACAAAGTAGGTAGTGTCAACCTTGAGTCCCTTATAAAATAGTTCCAACCCATTTATACTTTACAATATAGTTTATATTATTATATGCGCACTACTCATTTTATATGAACCAACTGGATCTTAATAGACACCATGTAACACACCTAAAATTGAAAATATGAACACCATATTTGACACCAAGTATAAAAAAACACGTAGAAAGGAATATACTTAATATTTTAGATAATTTCCATAAATTATATGTCTTTAAATTAATTCAGCACTAATTTCCCTTTCATTACATGCATCAACAACTTTCTACGATGGCTTGCGTTAAAATCAAGATTAAGTTTTACAAAACATTATTGATATTATTATTTAAAATTAAAATTATCTCCCAACCGTTAAATTGAAAGTTATGAATATGATTATCTATCTTATGAAAATATAGGGTTGAATTCGTTGGTTACCAATTAATTATAAATGAATATAAAAATCAATGGAATATAAAATAAATCTTCTTATAAAAAAAATTTTATTAAGCGCCAAATACATTTTATCCTAATAAATTGAATTGATAATTATTAGAAAATGAACATGATTAAATTTAGATATTATATATCCTCTTTAATGTTTTGAAATTACTCTAATAGATATAAAATTCTTATGATTAGTAAAAATCCAATTTTTATGAATAAAAAAGATGTATTTTTCTAAAGGTATTTTTGCTGCCTTTTAATGGTGCACTTATTTTAAAACTAAATTTTGGAACGTATAAATTTTATATGAAAAAATAAACTTAATGTTTTAAATTGGGATGAAAAATTTATCTTAGGGTAATTAATTTCTATTTTTCTAAGAAGATTCAATTTTTGATGAATAATGAAAAATTCTAAATTTTAATTGAAAACTAAATTTTAATCTATATAATTTATAATTATAAATTATATTTTGAATTTTTTTTAATGTAATATTACTTCAGTTAAAAATTAATTAATCTAATTTTGTCCATTGGAATCATTATTATATCTAATTTAGATAGAAAATCATAATAAACCATTTAATATTTTCACTTTAAAACATGCTTTTCTCATTCTATCTCGGGATTATTTTAAAATAAAATTTATGCGACTTATGTGATTTGAATATGAAAAAATGGATTCCATATTTTTAATAAAAATAATTTATAATTTATTATAATTTCATCATAATTTTTTACCAAAGTGATTAGTAAAAATAGTTAAAATTAATCATAATGATTAATAAAAAATGAGTTTACTAATGGGCTAAACATTTAAATTAATGGAACAATGACCTATAAAATTGTCCAAAACCCATTGGATTAAATTTTTTTGACCTTATATATTATATTAGTAAAATTGTTTGATTATTGGATCAAATGTAGATGAAAAATACATGGGTATAATTTACTCTTTCAAATATTTACAAAATTTCCACTCACCTCAATTATAAAAGGCCACAACCTATCCTCCCAAATTCGCTACATCATACCACTTGGGTTAAGACAATAACTAACCAAATAACTCTCATAATTACCTAAACTAATTCTATAGTCCTTATCATGGGAATAAATTCAACTTATGAAGGCATTAGTGCAAACCTAAAGAGGATACCCAAAAAAGAGGTAATGTTTTTTCGAAAAGAAGTTTTATTTTATTTCCTTGTCCACATCATAAAATTATTATTATATAATGATTATATAATAAATTAATTATCTAAAATATATTCAATTTTTGTTATGTTAATTATATAACCTATAATAACACATAGTTACATCAAATGGGATACACACTCATCATTCGTGTATATGGCAGACTACCACCTCACAAACTGATATAATTTATTCATCCGTTATCACCTCTCAAGGTCAGGAATAATAAATTTTTATAGATTGTAAATAAAATATAATTTATTTTTAATATATTTATTCATATATAATATTTATATTATATTTACCTTCATGATTTATATTTTTTAGGAATATGATAATGTCATCTGTATGTATGGCGGACTACCGCATCACGAAACGATATGATACATTAAAAAGTTACATGGATTTTATTAAGGATTGATTTAACAAAAAAATGTGATTTATATAACATAAATATGATACATTAATAATAATATACATATATATCATTAAATTTTATTTCATTCAATGTGACAAGAAAATGGAAATAATGTAAAGCGTACCTACGACCTACTGTCTCCATGAATGGTCTATTTCATTTTCTATCAAAGAAGATGATGGATCAATATTAATACATATATATTAGATATATATTATATTTAAGTCATTATTTAAATTATTGTTATTATGAAAAAATGATCAGTGTAAGACGAACAAAAAAATGACAAGTCAAAATATAGTGGAAAATAATGCAGTTATTAGCTGAAATGATGAAAATAATAAATTTTTATTAATGGAAAGGTAATAACATGATATAGAAGGATAATATATGACATAATAAATATTAATTGGGTTTTTATATAAGTAAATAACATGCTTAAAACCATTATATATGTGGTTAAAGAGCTCACAACCGAAAGGAAGTGTAAAGTAAGGGATTTCATCTCAATTTAATTTTATTAAGGCACATTATAATATTATGCACCTAATTACTTTTATATGGTATATAAACTTACCCATGACATGTAATATCACATATAATTAATTATTCATGGTATTTTAATTTTAAATTTTAATTATTTAATTTAATATTATTTTAATTAAAATTTACCATGTGGTAAACAATTTCATAACCTAATTTCTTTTCATTGTGTTATATTAATTCATCATTGGCATTAATATTATAATAGTTTGCATGTTATTAATTTTGAATTCATATTGTTTCATTTACCATTGTTTTATGTTTATTTATATTTTATACACAAAATTTATTTATTTATTAATTCTTACTTTGAATTTATAATCATTTAAAGGGTTTATTTCATAATATCATTTTAATAGAGATTATTTGTTCATGAATATACATTAAATATAATTATTTAATAATTTATTAATAAAAACATTAATTTTATTCTATTATATTTATTCATTATATTTCCATGTAATTGTACCATATTTCTACTATTTATTACTTAAAATGTTTTTAATAAAATCCAACGTCATTTCTCTCTTCGATGGGATATATGTTTTTCTTCACAAAACCATTCCTTCTAAAAAAGTTTTCAAAAAAGTTTTTATCTTTTAAAATATTTTATAAATGGTTTTTTATAAATTTTCTAATATTTACAAAAATAATTCTAAGGAATATTATTTCCTTTTCAAAATAATTCATGTATGGATTTTACAAAAAATATGAAAGGAATATTCTTGTCATTTTCTAAAAAAGGCACTTTCATGACCTTTTTATAGTGAAAAAAGAATATTATTTAAAATATTATAGAATTTATGGAATTAATAACCATCATTAATGTCATTTATTGGAATATTCCTTTTCAATTTTTTTTTTAAAAATGTTTATAATGGTGATTTTTAAATAAAATGATTGTAAAAATGTTTTCCAAAATGTTTGTCAAAATAAAAAGGACAATTTCCTAAAGAATATTATTAAAATATTTAAATTGTATTTCAATTAATTAATGAAAAAAACCTTTATTATTACTCCAATGGGTATAAGTTATGTTGATACCATGATTATTATTCCCTTGAATGGTTTATGAACATTTTCAAAAGGGAAAGTGTTGAAATTCACTTCCTTGATCCATTTCTTATAGTCAATAACTTTCCTTTGAAATATTTTCTTACTTATGATAATTAAAAACTATATTTCCCCTAAATTTACACATTAGTTATCATTTAAATTATTGTTTCCTAAATCTTATATCATTTTTATGTATGATTTTCACTTTGAAATTTATATGACCATCTAGTGAAATATTGATAAATACATATCCTTTACTCAATAGAGATGCAATTTAATAAGGAACATTGTTTATGAATTAAGTCATTTATTAAATATATGAGGAGTTATTGGGACAATTACAATTAAATTTGGGTACCACATAATGTAATCTCCTCAATGAGTTGGTAGTCTCGTTAGATGAAACCTATTGGGAACTAACCCTTTTAACTTTTAATAAAGCCAGTTCTAAAATTTTTTCTGAAATGTCTTGACAATACTCTTATAAACTGTCTTAGGAAAGGTCTTGATGGTAAAGGTATCATGTACCTGGGAAAATTTTCATATAATAATTAATAATTTCTTTAATTTAGATTTATTTATTACTATCCATTATATATTCACTATGAAAAGAATCTATTAATTCATTTTATTCACTGTTTATAGATAAAATGAAATGTGTTTTAAGTTATTTAACATTTCTTATTGATCATTCATGATCAAGTTTTGGTAGTCAATTTTTTGATTAAATGGCATATTTTTTTAGTTATTTACCTTTCCATATTGTTTACTCACTCAATTCTCGGTTTATTGATTACATGACATGTGTGTTCAGTTATTTTTTCATTTCTATATTGATTTTACTCATTGATTATTTATTGATCCCATTATACATCAACCATAAATAGAATTTTATATCATCATTATTTTTTTTCAATTCCTTAGGATTCCGTGAATTTTACAATGACTAATATACATGGATATTCTATATGTAATAATGTTACTCTCGGGAAAGAAAAAATATGTTGTAATTTTTGTATTCAAATTTATTATAAGACTAATGTATGTATCTAGTTTACCAAGACAAATAAAATATTCAGTCCTTCAGGATGTGATTTTATGTATATATTATGAGAATTTAATTGTGGAAGGCACTGAATTTAGGCTTACTTGGGTCGGGTTACTATAGTTGGTATTAGAGAAACTTTATTAGAAAACATTGGAACTATATTAAATTAAACACAGATCAGGGAACATAAACCTTTGATATAGTTTTAGGATAAGTATATAAGAGCATCCTTAAGTTTTTGTTAGATAGAGATCATGTGGTTTTTCTTTTCAATGCATCCATGTATAGATACTACAAGGGGACATGGTTTTGGAATAGATGTACCTAAGGGTAATAACTCTGAAAAAAGCATGTTAGGCTTGCCTCATGAATAACCTCATACACGCTAATGGACCTTACTATGAACCTAGTTTGACTCTCCTATGTGATATTATTAGGATTATTCAAATTTTATTTATAAACCATTATGAAATATTTAAATAGAAAATAAAGTTGAATGAACTAGGTTAAACCATAGAACTAATAAGGACCAATTTTGAAATAATATAAATGAATTATCTATGTATTCGGACTCTGTAATTAATTTTTTCAAGTATTTTTACCATTAATATTTTTGTTATAGGTATAATGAATCATCTAAGTATTGTGTTAAATTTTTATGTGAAATTGATTATTCATTAACATAAGAGTTATAAAATCCATTTTGGGTTATGATTTTATGATTGACCATATGTTAAAACTCTTAAACACATCTTTTTAGGTTTTATGTGGTAATAGTCCATCAATATTAATGAAATTTTGCATAAATTTATGGAAAGTATATATTTTAGTGGAAAATGTATTTAAGGAATAATTACTTTACATTTTATATACATATTTTTAAAGTTATTAATAAAGTTTAGGGTTAATATTATTATTAATGATATTGTAATAATAGACAGAAATTTGATTATTAGTGTGAAGAAAATAAGGAGTATTGATAACCATAGTAAAAAGGTTATTTGATAATTAAAATTATTTCATGGATTTCCATCATATTTTTGTGAGATTTATTGTAATTATATTAATATAGTATATAAAAAGGAAAACCCACATGCATGGTGACAACCTATCTCATCTAGAATGGTCTTAGGGATTGCACCCACAACCGATGGATGATACGGGTTTAATGCTAACCACCGACCGCTGCAATGTCCTAGTAAATATGTACTTGTTTTAGTTAAACAATTTGATGAATAAATATTAAGGATAATCCAGTAGTATTACATTTGAGTTTTAGAGGTTAATGTAACACCCATATTGATTTTTCAAAATATACAGAGATACATAAAAAAGACATGTAACTCTTTTATGGATCTTATGATCTATTAAAAGTTAATTTTAGTGATTCAGGAAAAAAAATTCATTTTTGGATATCCATTTCATGGAGTACTAAATTGAATAAAAACCAATGTATGATTTTTTTTTATTAAATAGAAACATATCAAGTATATTTCCTCAAATTCATAGATGAGAAAATAATTCCTCAATTTCATAAAAAATGATCTTGAAATAAAATGTTATCATATTAACAAAATTTATGATGATTTCAATGATATTTTCACACCTATTAGATTTATATATTTGAGGCCCTCAACTTTTCACTGACCATTCAGTTTTCATCAATTACCACAATCACTCTCTATTAATATTTAATATTTCCCACCATTTAAATATCTCCACATGCCACAAATGTTCTCCTACTTTAAAACAAATAAATGTGTTATTCCACATGACCTTTTTACTTCTATTTCTCTGTTATTAAGAGGATATATTATTAATACTTGTAAAATGATAGTTTAAAAAATTGATTTTCAAATATCAAACCATGGATTACTAAGATCATGTTTAAATTGAGAGAACACAATTTATTTAAGGTGGACAGAATATAACACTGTAGAATTCTAAATTATGAACATCATATTTGATCGTGTGTATGACACATAATACCAAGCATTGAAAGGAATATAAACACTTCATAATTTATAATATATTGACTATTTTAAATAAATTCATTGAATTATATAGAGTGAAATGCATGAAAAATCGAGTTTTCTTGTTTTACACACAATGATGATTTTATTTTATGGCTTGAGTTAAATGGAAGACCAAGTTTTATCGAATACTATTAATATTATAATTATGTAAAATGAAACTTATCTTCTATTAATTAAATTATAGGTTATGAATAGGATTAAATAAATTATGAAAATATATGGTTGAAGTAATTGGATTCCAATTAATTATAAATGAATATAAAAATTAATAAAATATGAAGGAAATGTTTTTATAAAAAAACTATTATTACGCGAAAAAGGAGTTTTATACTAATAAATTATATTAATTACTATATGATAATGATATTAATGAAATTTATATACTATATATTAAATAAAATATTTTTATATTCGTCTAATAGATATGATAGTCTTAATATATGAATAAATCTAATTTTATGCTTAAAAAGTTATATTTTTGTAAAAGTAGTTTTACCACCATTTAATGGTGAACTTGTTTCAAAACTAAATTTTCAGAAAATATATATATTTTATATGAAAAATAAATTTTATTTCTGAAATGTTAATGTAAAAAATTATCATAGGGTGAATTTTTGTTATTTTGTTTGAGAAGTTTCATTTTTGAATGAATTGTAAAAAATCATGAAATTATATTGAAAACAGAATTTTCATCTAAATAATTTATATTTTGAAATTATATTTCAAAATTATTTTAAAGTAAAAATATTCCCCATAAACATATATTAATCCAATTTTGTTCATTTAAATTTTTTTAAATTTAATTTTGATATAAAAATTTAGTAAATATTTGAACATTTTCACTTTAAAAACTCATTTTCACGTTCTGTATGTAAGATTAATTTTAAAATATTTTCTACTACTTATTTTATTCAAATTTGGAGAATGGATTCCATATTTTTAATAATTGTAATTTTTAAATTTTAATAAGTTAAAATTTATTTTTTAGCAAAGTGATTAGTGAAAACAGTTAAAATTGTCATATTGATTAAAGGAAAAATGATTTTACAGAGGGACTAAAGATTAAAATTAAGATGAAAAATAAAAAATATACTTTTTTATAAACCTATTTTATTTAATTATTTATACCTTATACCCTATATTATTAAAATATTTTGATTGGATTATCCATGTGACATGAAAATATACGGGTACAATTCACTCTTTCAAATTTTTTTAAAAGTGCGACTCATCTATCTTATAAAAGGCCACCCCATATCCTCCCCACTTAACAACTTAACAACACTTTGTTTTGGAAAATAACTGAAAAAATCACACCCAAAATTACTTCCCCTAATCATATAGGCCTTATCATGGGCATAAATCTGACTTATGAAGGCGTTAGTAGAAACTTAAGGAGGATACCTGAAGAAGAGGTAATGTTTTTATAAAAGTGTTTTTATTTTATTTCTTTATCCACCATCATTAATTATTATTATATCATGATTAAATAATAATACCAGTATCCAAAATATAATATTATATTTTTTTGTTAATTTTCTTTCCTATAACCACACACACTTATATATAATGAGATATACAATCATCGTTCATGTGTATGGAGGACTGCAGCCACACAAACCGATGTCGTTCTTCTTCCATTAAAACCTTTCAAGGTCTGGAATATTGATGAATTTAAATTTTATATATAATATATACCATATATCTAATTCATTTATTCTATTTTAAATATTATATAATTCATGACTTAATGATTTACATTTTTTGTAATACTATAACGCCGATCATGTATATTACTGACTACACCCTCACGAAGCGATGTGATGTGTTCACATGTTACATGGAATGTGTTAAGGATGGGTTTAGTAAAAATATATGACATGTATATCATAAATAATATACTGTAATTATATTATATATATATATAATTTAATTTCCATTCATTCAATATGATAAGAAAATGGAAACAACGTTCATGCGTACGTATATCCTACCATCTCCATGAATGGTGTATATTATTTTCTATCAACAATTTTTTGAAATTAATATAAATAAATTTATAAAAAATATATATTATATTTAAATAATTATTTTAAATATTTAGTCTATTAAATCATGAATGAAGTAATATGAACATAAAAAAAACAATCTAAAGCATACTCGAAAAACAAAGCAGTTATTACTCGAAATGAGGAAAATAATGAAAGATTATTAATTAAAGGGTAATAAAATGTTATAAATTGATCATATATGACATCATAAATATTAATATTTTTCGGGTATAAGTTAATAATATGATTAAAACCATTATATAGGATGTTAAATAGCATTCTATGAAGTAGAAGCTTAAGGTAAAATATTTCATCTTAATTTCATTTCATTGATGACTATTATAATATTATACACCTAATTAATTTTATATGGTGTATGTAAATCCCATTTAAATATAATATCATGAATAATTAATTCTTTATGACATTTTATGTTTTGATTTGAATTATTTCATGTAATTGTATTTGAAATAAAATTTATCATGTCGTAAAGAATTTCATAACCAAATTATTTTTCATTATATCAAATTACTTCCTCATTATCATTAATTATCACAACCCATCCCATTAGATCCCATTCCATTACTCCCAAAGAAAACATTTGATAGGACAGGGGTTGGATTCTAGCATTAAGTAGGAACATCACTAACATAAGAGGCATTGCCTAAGTACCTTTACAATTTCACACATCTTCTATCCAATAAAAAGATGAAATATAAAAAAACAAAACAACATATGTATACATACATATATATCTAATAGCCTGAGTATGATAGAATGTGGAAAAAGTAAATAGATCTAAATACAATCCAACTAAATAATATTCTATAACACAAGTCGAACATGAAAATAATGGTACTGGACTATTTCATGAAGGCTACAAGAACACACCTCAGTATATCCAGTCTCACTAAGCATCATCTGGTCTTGGTCCACCTTTGAATCTATCAAAAGGTCGATAATTTTCACAAGACATGATAGTCTAGAGGTAAGACACAACCATAATATACAAAGCCCAATATTCCCACATGAAGATTCCACAAAGAACTCATCTGGGAGCACACACTCTTGAGTTCAATAGAACTAATGATGTCTATCTAAGAGGTAATGCTCATCAGGTCACATCATGAGGAAGATTGGCTAATAGATATTAAGATAGTATGATACTAAGATGAGGGTCACTTCTAAGGCCATGGGGTGATAAAAAAAATCTTGATCTATTTTAACCCTACTAAGTAGAGGATCGATGATCAGGTAATGTTGCTCACGTCGATACTAAGAACACCAACATGGGCATGAAGAGGAATAGAGGGTTGATACTTGAGCCTCTTGGTCGGATTTCAAAGACCCTGTCTAGGATGTCCACTGATGGGATCGTAGTCCTAGGAGTACGAAAGGATTCGTACCCACCTTCATTAAAATGATAATGTTAATGAACCCTAATGATACTTGTCCAAGATATGGAGTAAAAAATATTTAGTCCACATAGAAAGGAGTACAATACATGTAGTAAGGGTACGCACTAGGTCCCATGACCCTAGGTACTGCCCGTGTAAATGCTCCATGTCATCAACCTTGGTTTTGTAGAAGAGTACACAATGTGTAAAGGGTTTATATGTGGTGTCCCTATATCCGAGGTTCTACCCATGTACTCCAGCTATGTGTCAGTACACAGTGTCATCCTATGTATATATACCTATTTAATAGTACTTGGGTTAAACCAAGTACATGGTCTAGGCCATGCCGTGTGGGGTCGTATGCACCATGTAGGTAACCCGTGTACTCTAACCCACATCCGTGTATATTCCCATGAACAATCCGAGTATCCAGAGAAGGACCACATTCCGTCTAATAGGGGTCACATGCCATTTGATGTTTGACTTCATCCCAATACCTAAATACAGCTTGGTGGGTCCCACATGGTGTGTAGATCAGGTTTTCATATAGTGTTGTTTGGGATTTTCCCGAAATCATGTTCTTCCTTTCGTGTTCAATACAGCGCCTCCAGCCTTTAATATAATGATTTTATTCAATGAAAATGAAGATATGAGCTTCTCCAAGACATGACATTGTCGAAACATGTGTTTCATCATCAGATCTACTCAGAAAACGAATCAAATCATCATTCTTCATCCCACAAAAATTAATGCTGATGAATGAAAATTCGAGTATCCACCATAATCCAAATATTTTTGTCTCTATCTTCACACCTCTATCGTTCCATGTTAATCCTAGATATGTGATATCATATCGTTGCACCAAAAATCAGGTGCGCAATGATCGATGTATTGGTATGTGTCGAGTCGTAGGCTAAATAAAGAACCTACATGACAAATGATGAGTCTGGGGAGAAAAGAACAAATCTGAAAATGTGAAATGAACCTCAATCAGTGTTCTTGATGATATCAGTTAATTTTAATTAAAAAATAAATGTATCAATAAAAATTATAATAAAAAATATAATAATCTTCTAATAAACTGAAAAATCATTCCCATATCACATAACAATCTTATTGTGGGCCAATCTGTTCATTGATTGGTTCAAATTCATTGTATAAATCAAGAACGGGGAAAAAAATTAAAAAAATCACTACCTCAATTTTGTTCGATAGTTTATGAATAATGGCCATCGCGTCATGTTCATTGGTGTGGTAGGTCGAATATTCAGTTGCGTTGTTTGATTGATCGATGATATGTTGTTGTAAGCCTAAGAGGATACTCCAAATATCTCCTTAGCGATCCTACAGTGCCTCCAGGGTTATATGGATAATCCTTGGATTCTAACCTAAAGATCCATTTAAAGAGGAAACAATATTTACATCAAATGAACTAAATAAAATATTTTTATTCAATAATTTTATTCATTTTACATCCATGACAACTTTTCACAAATTTCACATCCCAACCAATGTTAGGTCACTCTTATGATAAAGATTCCATTCTAAACTCAATGGTGTCATCACATTTCAAGTCTAGGAATCCTTTTAAAATTTATTATACTTTTTTAGGAAAACATCCACATAGGCTCAAATTTATATATTTAATATATTTCAAACATTTATTCCATAAAAAACTAGGTTCTATAATCACACTTCATCTCATCTTTTGGTCTCAAAATTAATCCATATGATATTTAAAATCGATACGAGTAATATCTGAGACATTAAATTCTCTCCACAATGGGGCTTTACACCCTAAAAATCCAAAAACAAGGGCTAATCAAAATGATGAGGGTAGAGAGCATTAATCTGAGACTCCCACTCCCATGTGCTCTCACAAATATTATCGTTCTTCCATCAGACACACCACTTTAATTGATCACCCAGGAATGATCCTCTCCTTCCGATCCTAGATATACATAGGGTACTCAACAAAGGAAACCCATCCCTGATGTCCTTCTTTCCCTAGTCAATTACAAACAACGGGTCATGTATGTGCCTCTTCATCTTCCACAGATGGAATATGACATTTTCCTGGTCTAATTGAAAATTTAGAACCAAGCGATACACCACCACACAAACTCTATGTAGTATCTGTAAAGGGATAATAAACCTTAGATATATCTTACCACCCTGACCAAATCTATACAATCCTCATTGAGGTGGAACTCATAGGAACACATTGTCCCCCTACTCGAACTGCAATGGACACTATCACATATCATCATAAGACTTATAATGGATTTTTGTAGTCTTTATATGCTCTAGGATAATCTTAACCATCTCTATTATACTTTGTACCATCTCTGAGCCCATGAGTGCTCACTCTTATGGGTCAATCCTAGTAAGTGGTGACCTATAGGGTCACCCATAAAAATCCCCACATGTTTCCATACCAATAGTGGAATGATATCTATTGTTGTATGAAATATTCACCAGTGGTATGTGATCCTCCCAAGTACAGCCAAAATACAACATGAAAGCTCGGAACATGTCCTCCAGAACCTAAATGGTTCGCTCAGTTTGGCCGTCATTTTTTGTGTGAAATACTATGCTCAAGCATAACTGGGTCTCAAATTCTTCTTGTAATTCCTTCTAAAATTGGTATGTAATGAAATCATCATAATTTTAAATAATCATCATTGAAACTCCATGGATTCAGATGATATCCCAAACGTTGAGGCATCTCAAGCTCCCTTATGAATTCTTCTCTTGAATATCTTAGAAGTGGGATTACATTGTGATTCAGTCTATAATAACCCAGATGACATCATGTCCCCTAGATGTATATGGTAAGACCATCATGAAGTCCACAGATATCCCACCCCATGTCTATTTTAGAATCTCAAGGATTTGAGCTCAACCTCCTCGAACATGTGGTTCAACCTTCACTTGCGGGAAAGTAAGGCATCAAGAGAAAAACTTTGGAACTAATTTCTTCATCTATGACCAAAAAAACTAACATTGGAGGTCCAAGTACATCATTTTACACCAGGATATATCTCTAAAGTAGATGTGCGAAACTCTCTCAGAACATCCTCCCATAACATCACTGGTACCAGTGTGCATCCTATGAAAATAACAACATGATATCCAACATTAAAATATCCCCCAGGAGAATTCCCTATAGCTATATGAGCATATGGGGTCTCAGAGTCAGTATCCCTAATTTATTCCTACCCAAATCTCTATAAAAGTGGATGGGTGACAACCATCAACTAGAGGTAAGTTACTCCACCTCCATCCAAAAATATTAACTACAACGAGGCTAACTATTCTGATGCCACATTCAACAACTATGAAATAGATATCCAACGGAGAGTATCTACTACCACATTCCCTTTCCCAATAGTGTAGAAAATTTCGAAGTCATAATCCTAGTGGAACTCTAACCATCTCCTCCTCCTCAAGTTATGATCCTTATAATAAAAGATATACTTGAGACTCTTGTGACCGTAATAGATGATAAAATGCTCAACCATTAGGTACATTTGAAACATCTCCAGAGAGAATTCTACTGCTGATAACTCAAGATTTATGGTTGTGTAATTCACATCATGTGGTATAAAATCTTATGAACTGTAGACAATCACCACTTTACTCTAAATTAGGACAAAACCATATCTGGACCTTGATGAATCAAAGAAAACTACATACTTAACCCCCTCCTCTAGAAATCACAATATAGGGGAACTCTTCAAACCCTTCCTTAACTACTAAAAAGTTTAATAAAACATCTCTATCCACACGAATGGCCACCCATTTGGAGTCAAATATTTCATGGGTGATGATATCTTGGAGAAATCAGGTATGAATCTTCAGTAATAGCCTACCAACCCTTGGAATCTCCTCAACTCTATTAGTCTTGTAGTTAGATTCCAATATAACACTACCCTGACCTTTCCCGAGTCCACTGCCACTCCATCCGTTGAGATAACATGTATTAGAAATTGTAAATCTTGAATCCATAACTAGAACATACAGACTTTTCCATAAATCTGGTGCTCTCAGAGTATGTATAGAACTATCCTTAGGTGTATCACATGTTTCTCATTGGATGGTGAGTATATAAGGATATCATTAATGAAGACTACAACAAACTGGTCTATGAAATGTTGGAATATTTGGTTCAGGAGTCCCATGACCACTGCTGGTGTGTTCATCATGCCAAAGGGAATCACCAATTACTCATAGTGACCATAGCGACATATGAATTTTGTCTTTAGTATATCCTCACCATGTACTCGCAGCTGGTGATAGCCTGATCTGAGGTCAACTTTTACGAACCACTGTGATCATATCAACTTTATCAAAGAGGTCATCGATCCTCAATAGTGGACATATTTTTTCACAATCATCTAGTTTAGGTTTCGGTTTTCCACAAACAACATCAAGGTCTTGTCTACCTTTATTTCAAACATAAATGGAGATGATAAGGGTGAAACAATGGGTCTCAAAAAGACCTTCCTTTGCAAGTCCTCTAATATCTCTATCCATTCATGAAGCTCCACAAGATCCATATGATATTATGGAGAAGATATTGGTGACATCCTAGGATTTAGATCAATGTATAAGTCTACCTCTCAATAGGGAGGTAAACTAGGAACATCATTGAGGAAGACATCCTAATACTCTATAACCACTGCTAAAAATTTGAAACTCATAACATCCACTACAAAATGGTTTAGTATTGTTAAATGACGAGTAATCAGTTGAACCCACCTATGCATGAGGCCATCCTATGCTACCTGTATTTTCTTTTCACCAACAAAGGGGAACTTGGTTCCATAAATATATACACATCATACCATTCACATAAATAGTCAATCAAATCATGAACAATGGATAACCAATCCATACCAAGAATGACATAGTATGTCCTTGTTTCTGCTACCAAGAGGTCACAACTGAGACCATCACCTCCAACAGTTAGAAGACACTAACGGTATAAGTGATTTATCACAGAGTATTCTACAGTAGATGTCTCCAAGCATAGGGGTTGAGTCAATGGTTCAACCAGAATATCTATGTCTCAAACAAGATATGTTGAGAGAAAAGAATAACTATCACTAGTATCTATTGGTATTGAAACTAAGGTATAAATGGCCCATATCTTACCTCGAATAATTCATAGAGAATAAGGTTTATAAGCCTCAACCACCTATAGTTTTTCCCTCCCATACCCTCTACAACCATGATCCTTGTGTGGACCACTTGGGGGTGATTGTGGTAATAAGTCGAAATGTCAAACACCTCAAATTACTCTCCTAGCTCCTCTTCCACATCCACCTACATGAATATATTCCTTCTCAAACCAGAATCTCTAACTTGGAGGTCCGTCTATGATTTCTATTTCAGATGTATAGAGGGTCGGACAATCTCGAGCAAGATGTCCCCATACATTACATGAGAATCACTACCTATCTCTAAGATAAATGGACCCATCCTATGAGCCCTGAACTGCAGATCCACTTTCTTATTACCTCTTCTTGAAACGTATCACATGTATATGTCCCTATGACTAATGTCATGTCCATTTTTCTAAGGTCTCGGAGCTTGGTTTCCCACTTTTGAAAATCACTGGATCTATCTAATCATCCAGGAAGCTTTCAACTTCCAAATATCTCTCTAGAAACCCAACATAGGTAGGAATTAATATGGAGATAACACTATCTCTGATGTATCTATGTATACCTCTCTCAATGGTTAGATACACAAAAAAACTCATCTCGAACTATATTCATTGAGTATTAGTTGGGGTAAGTAAACCTCGATCAATGCTCAGCTACTATCGTGCCACCATGTTGGAGCTGCAAAAGATCCTGGATACATACAACCCTAAATGTAACTAATGATAACTCTTATATGAAGAGATGCTCAAACTATAAAAATGAAAGAGTCGTAACATCTTAATACAGGGTCATTAAGCACCACCATCACCCAGTTAATCTATGAAGAAGTCTCACTTCTAAGACCACCATTAGATCCATTTGTGTCTTGAATAGATTGAAAACATGGGTCACTACCTCAAGATAGTCCTCTATCACTTGTAGGTAAGGCTCACCTTAAAACCTAAGGGGTCTTTGTTATAGAAACATGTGAATCACACTCATCTTGCATACCACATCCACTGGTACTGTGGGTACCACTAAATACCCCAAATGTGGTATGGATGGTGCACCACATAGAGTTAAAGTCTTCGGAACTGGTCCCTATAATGACGCCTCATAACTGAGGGGATCACCATCATGATCATCATGACAAATCCTAGCAGGAATACTTTGAAAAGGAAACTGTAATGTAAACAAGATATACGATGGTAAGTGAGTGTATCTGGAGAGCTGAATCAAGAAGGATATGGAAGAAAAAATCATTCCAATATGATGCATATACAATTTTGTTTACTAAAACTATTTTTTTCATGTACCGAGTCGAAATATAGGTGACCATATTCCTCGTGTATGGATATGTCATCCACCGTACCAAAATTGGAGTCCCTAACACTGGAGAAACACTTAACAATGTTTCCCCAAAACAATCGCATAGACTCCCGGCCCTAAAGTACAACTGAAAACCTCATATACCACTCTATAATGACCCATCCCAATGGATCCTGTACTGCTACTCCCCAAACTCTCCTTCAATATTCTAGGGGCTGGTTACTAGCACCGAGTTGGCTTATCACTAATATGGAAGGCACTGCTTATGTACCTATACACATGAGCACATATCTAGGACAAAAAACATCTAAAATGTAAAAACAAGTGAACAAAAAATGCATTAATACATCTATATCCCACAACCAAAGTATGAAAGGAAGTGAATAAATTAAATATTCCCAAATATAATTCCACCACAAAGAAGTTTAAAATAAAAGACCATCTTGAATATAAAGGTACTAGGACTACTGACTGAAATCCATAAGAACACACCTCAGCCTGTCCAGTATCACTAAGAACCATCTGGTCTGGTTGCAATTAGGACTCCATCAAAAGGTCAATATTCTGCCTAAGAAACAATGCATGATATAAAATAGCCTACATGGGTGAGTATAACAGTACTCAGTCGAACCCCCTGAAACCAAAAAGCATACAACAATGGAAAGTACAATCAAATCTATAGAAGTATATGTCATCAACATGTATAACAATAATATCTTGATATACTCAACAAAGACACATAGTTTATAGGTAATCTACAACAAAATATAAAAAGATAAGGATTCTACCTCGAAGATTCCATGAAGCAAACATCCGAGAGTACAGACTCCTATGTTCAGTAGCACTAATGACGTATTTTAGATAGGTATTGATCATCGGGTTTAGTAATGAGAAAGATACACCAATAGATCTGACGATAATATGATACAAAAATAAGGATCACTACTAAGTCCATTGGGTGACACCTATAAACTCGAGATGGATTAACCCTAAAAAGTGGTGGATCAGTGCTTGACTAGTGTTGTTCATGTCAATGCCAATAGCTACACCTAAGGAATATAGAGGAATAAAAGATCACACATTATGCCTCTTAGAGGGATTATAATGACTATACCCAGGAGGTCCTGATGAAGGGGTCGTAGCCTTAGGAGTAGGAAATGATTCATACCTAGATCTTGGGGAAAGATAAGGGGAACAAACCCCAAAGGAACATGTCTATGATGTGGAGAAAAAATAGATTTAATCCAGGTATAATGGAGTACATGATGTGTAGTATGGGTACACGCTGTTTCCCTTGACCCTAGGTATTTTACGTGTGACTGGATCATGTCATCAACCCATGTTGTGTAGACGAGTACGTGGTGTGTAGAGGGTTTACACACCATGTTCCTATATCCAAGGTTCCACCTGTGTACTTCATATCTGTGTTAGATCAGGGTGTCATGTTGTGTATCCATGCCGGTGCACCAGTACATGGTGTATCCCATGTACATGTTCCAGGTCATGCTATGGGGGGGAGTACACATCGTGTAGGCAACCCGTGTAATCCACCCTGTGTCTGTGTACTTTCCCATGTACATGACACACATTTGGGGAGGGAACAAACACTCTGAGGTAGGGGTCACATGCCATGTAATGTTTAACTTCCACCAAAACCCTATCCTCTACTCAGGGGGCCCTACACAATGTGTAGATCTAGTTTACATGCTGTTTTTTTGGTATTTTACAGAAATCCCATTATTTATTATGTATTTTATTCAACCCCAATGAACTTTGATCTGTTGACTATTACACCAAAAAATGAGGATCTGAGAACTTCCAAGATTTTCCATCATTAAACATCAAATTTCATCATCATATCAGCCCACAAAATGGATCAAACCACCATTCTTCATACCCCACTAATGAACGTTGAAGAATACAAATTCTGGGATCACTGTCATCCGAATTGATCTGTTTATATCATTGTAACTCTATCATGATGTGCTGATACGAGATCTAAGATATCATATCATTGTTACAAGAATTGGGTGCACAAAGATTGATTGATTAAGAGGTGTCGAGTCAGAGTAAAAATGTATAATTCCCATAACAAATGACGAATCAAGTGTGAAAAGAACAAATCCGAACAAGAGGAATGGACATCGATCGATGTTATTATAGATTTCCATTTTTTATATTAGAACAAAAAACAAATCAATCTACAGTTTAATCACAAAGATAAGAATCTACAGATAAACCGAACAATCATACCCATCCAACTAAATGATTGATCCGTGGGCCAATCAATTCATTGATTGGTATGCATTTATCGTAGAAATTAAGAATGAGGAAAAAATCAAAAAAACATTTCATACGTCGATTTTGGTCGATCGCTGATGATGAACGGGTGTCGCGTCACATTTTTTTGGTGTGATCTATTGAATCCGAGGTTACATCAATCTATCGATTCACAAGCTATCACCGTTCACCTGAGATGAATTTCTAATGTTGTCCTCAGCGATCCTCCAATGTCTACAGGGTTATGCATCTAACCCTAGGATTCTAACATAAGTATCCTTTTAAATGGGGAAAATCACTAAATCAAATGAACTGAATAAAATTACTTTATTAATTTTACGTCCACAATAAAATTTTCCCCAACAACCCACACCGACCAATATTAGGTCGCACCTAGAGTAAAACCGCCATTTTAAACTTAATGGTTCCCTTAGATTTCTGATCCATACATCCATTTTAGAGTTATTCCATGTTTTCAAGAAAACTATGCATGCTTTATACTTAATATATTTAATATATTTCAAAAATTTATTCTAGACACCCCAGGTTTCAGAATATCACGTTGTCTCAGTGCCTGGTCTCAAAATTAGTCTGTATGATGTTTAAAAATAATACACGGGAAATATGAGATATTACATTAATATTATAAGATTATACATGTAATGACTTTTTACTATCTATTATTGTATTTAAACTTTTTTTTATGGGGATTTACATTTGATACACATAATTTATTCATTTATTATTTATCAATTTGATGTTATGATCATTTTATGGGTTTATTTCACAATCTCATTTTAATAAATATTGTTTATTATTGAATATCCATTTATTGTAATTATTAGATATTTATTTAATAAAACCATTAATTTTATTCTCCTCTAGTCACTCCAGATATTTCCATGTAATAGTATCATTTCCAACTAATTTTTACATAAAATGTTTTCAAAACTGTTTCTAGTAAAATCAGAAATTATTTTACTCTTCAGTTAAAAATACATTTTCTTCAAAAAACCATGCATTATAAAAATATATATAAAATTGTTTTTAAAATTTAAAAAATATTTATCAATGTAATTTTTACCCATTTTCCAATCTTTAAAAAATGCTTTCAATGGAAGCTTATGTAATTTTCAAAACTTGCTCATTTGGCTTCTATAGAAAATTTGAACAGAATCATCTTGTCATTTTATAAAAAAAGAACTTTCATAACCTTTTTACTATAAAGAAAGATTGATATTTTAACTTTTATGGAATGAAAAAAATTACCCAGCCTCTTTAACATCATTTCTTTAAATCTTCCTCTGTATAAGTTTTCATAGAAAAAGTATATAAAGGTTATTTTCAATGAAAATTATTTTTCAAAATGCTTTTCAAAATGAAAATGATATTTTACTGAAGAATGGTTTTTAAAGATATTATAATGGAATTTCCATTAATAACAGAAAAGAACCCCCTATTGTTACTTAAATGGGTATACATTATATTTATAAAATCCGTATTATTCCTCTAGATGGTTTATGATCATTTTGACTAAGGAAATCACTGACATTCACTTCCTCGGTCCATTTCTTAGTCAATAAAATTCCTTGGAACGGATCACATTCCTGTAATCATTAGACATTAAATTTACCCTAAACTTCCACATTATTTATTATAGATATTATTATTTTCGAAACCATATACCATTTTTACATAATGTGCTCAATTTAAAATTTATATAATTTTCTTGGGAAATATTGATAAATTTATATCCTTTAATCAATACATAATAATTTTTATAAGGCACATTTTTTATGAATTAGATAAATTATTTGATATATGGGGAATGATTTGGACTAGTAAAAATGGGATGGGGTCATTTAAAGTAGTCCCCTCGATGCATCGAAACCCACATTTGACAAAATCAATTGGGCGTAAACCCTTTGGGTCTATAACCAAAAATGTTATAAACTATGTTATGAAAGGTCTTGATAATATTATTCTAAACTGTCTTGTGAAAGGTCTTTATGGTAAAGGTACCATGTACCTGGGAAATATGGCATCTAATAATTAAGATTTGACTTCATTCAGATTCATTTATTATTATTAATGATCTTTTCACTATAAGAAAATATGTGGGTGTATTTATTTGTTATTTTATTAATTAAATGACATGTATTTTTATTATTTGACTTTCCAAATTGATTATTCCTTATCTAGTTATTATAGCCATGTTATAGATTAAATGGAATGTGCTATCAATTATTTACCTTTCCATATTATTTACACATAGCCTTTTTAGTTTATTGACTACATGGAATGTGTGAAGCATTATTTATCTTTTCATATTGATTATGCTCAATGATTCATTATTTCATCATTGTACTTAAAACATACTAAGGATTTGAGCTCACCATACTTTTTTTACTTTACCTATCATTTTATAATGATTACTATGTCTGATATATTAGAATATTCTAGAATGATTTTTTTATTGAGAAAGGAAAAAAATTATGTTGTAATTGTGTGTTAAAATTTAATGTAATAATCACATATGTATCTATTTTACTAAGACTACTCAACTCATTCGTTCATTGAGACAGGATTTCCTTGTATCTTATGGATATGTAATGGTAGTATGCACCGACTCCAGTCTTACTGTGGTCAGGTCGCTATGCACCATTAGTGGGGGTCTACTAAGTATAACTCCCACCTTATTCATGTCACTGGTTGGTACACAAAAAGATCTCATGGATTTTGGTATGGATAGATGGAAGTGTCCAGCTATAAATGCTTGGCAGTCTGCATAGGTTGGAGTACCAGAGCAGAAGACTGAAGATTTTCTCATGATGCTGGTGGAGATTGTTTTTGGGCTTCCTATTTTTTTACTGCATGATATATATTCCTATACCTTTATTTCATTTTTTATATCACATTAAATAACATAGTTTTTTATATGAAACTGATTCAAATTCTGCTTGTACAGTTATGTAGAAGAATTATTATTCCCTGATAGTTATTTATTACTACTTCTATAGGTTACCATTACTATATACTATTGTTCTTCACTCTGATCAAGAGGGAATAATCTCCCCATGGGAACACCCTAGTCCCTTGCTACTAGTAATGTAATAACCCGTGCTTTTCCAGACTGCAGTTATGAGCAGAGATTTGAATTTTTTCTGTTGGAAGCTCATGAGGGGTAAAATGTTCATTTTACCCTACCATATAATCTAGGATAATTTTTCTAATAGATCCATTGGTCCTGGAATAGGGTGTTTACCCTAGGAAATGAGTTTGGGGGAAATCTGAGCTATTCAAATTTTGGTGGAATATTTAATATTTAATATTATTAAATTAAATATTAAATTATTCACATAGTTTTGTTTGGTAATAAATTTTAAATGGAGTGTTGGATTGGGATTATGTCTGCGCCGTTGAGTCTGGAATGGGGATTTTAGCCTAGGGGAGGCATACACTCATGTCGGGCTCCGGGGCCGGCCGAAGCCACTTTTTCTTCCTCTTCTTTTCTTCTTTCCTTTTCTTTTATTCTCTATTCTTTCCTCCTCCTCCTTGAGAAAGTTTCCTACGCTGATCCTCCCTGGCTGTGACCTATGGGATAATTTGGAGATCAATAAAACAGGAGATAATGAAGGTGTGAGGGGTACTGATTCGAAGCTCTCGACCCGCTGAGTTGGCGTGCGACAACCGTGAGCCGTGAAATCAACCGAAGCTTCGACGGTTTCCACCCGAAGGTAGGTTTGTTTATGTTATTCCATAGATCCCCTATAAAAAAAAATTTAAGTCTTTTAAGCTTTATATTGCTTGGTTGTGGCCTCTTAAGGCTGGATCTAATGTTTCAGGGGTGAAACGGGCGTTTCAGGTGTTTTCAGGGTTTTCCCGTTGGAAATCCTAGAAAACACGGTGTGTATTCCAGGGGTACACGCCATGGTTTCTTTACATTTGGGGAATAAGATGTTCTATTAAGTACACACTGTGTACTTTTAGTACACGCCTTGTAGAGGGTGGTCGTGTGGCTGGCCGTGTGGAGTAGAACACGGATTAGTGGTTTTTTTGGAGTACATGCTGTGTATAGTAAAGTACACGCCATGTAGTGGTACTTGGGCATGTGTTTTAGTAGAAAAGAACACGATGTAACTTTTTTTGAACAATAAATTCTGTGTTAAAAAATTTACATGCCGTAAACTATTACACAGGCAGGGCCAATGTGCTCTGGCCATGTACTACTTCAACTTAGTAATTTTGGGATATCTTATGCTCTGTAAGTCAGAATTGGGCATGTGAGTAGTAGATTCTAATATTTTTTTCACATACATCAAAATGGTGGAATAATTCTGACATTCATAGGTCATATAAAGGTGGTTTTGGGGGTTTCTATCTAAATTGAGGGGTTTCTCTTCTAGTCATCGAGTTCAGTTGTCACCTGAGAGTGAGACTTGCCGTGGAAGACATGTTGGGTGTTCTAACCAACTTATTTGAGACCTTTATTAGGATGTAAGCTATGATATATCTCCCTTAACGTATTATTTAGATTACATTTACCTTGTGAGATGTTCCCTTATGTCCTATGAGGCTTTGAGACCGGGTACTTATAAGGATCCCTTGAGGGATGCCTTTGCTTGTGTGCTGACCTAGGGATTCCCTTGTAGGATCTCTCTCTTGTTCTTCTGTTGATAGGAACCATGTTGTGGAATGCCTATTTGTCCTTCCTTTGAGGATACCATGTAGGATTCCTCCATTACTCTTCACTAAGGATCCCACGTAGGATGCCTTCACTCGTGTTTACCTGGAGGATCCCGAGTATAATGCCTCCTCTGTGGTTGACCTGAGGGACCCAGTGGGTGCCCGTTGTTTGACCAACCATGAGTTGTTATGCCAGGTTTGGGTAGAGATGGTGGTCATGTGTCACATAGAACCTGTTCCAAACTATTAATCCCTTTGGGCTTTAGATGTATTGTTGGGTTGGGTGATCGGGACACCCTCACTGTTTGTTTATATCTGACTTGGTTTGCTGATGCTGTAGTGTTTACCAGAGGTGCTTCCTAGTGGGTAGCTACTAAGTATGACGCGATGCATCTTTCTTGTTTTTTTGGATGACTACTATTCCTTGTGTTCATGAGTAGAGGTGGTTTGATAGTGAATAATTTATTTCACCTTGCTGTGGATGTGGTTGCCCATTTTACTTGATTTTGACCATTTGGCCTAGCTTTCCTGTTAGGCTGCCTTATTTCCATGCCTAGTATTGTAGAATGGAGTGTGGTATTCTGACTTGTTGAGATGATATATACCAACTAGCCATGTATTTATATAGGTAATTTAGACATATAACATTATTATGCAGTGACTGGCATGGGGCTGTGAGAACCTGGTGCTATAGACTATAAGGGGATTGACTGAGTGGGCTTCCTCAGAGAGTATTAGACATTACAGACTATAGGGGATAGACTGAGTGAGATTCCGAGAGAGTCTTGGATATTATAGACTACAGGGGATAGACCGAGTGAGTTTCCTAGAAATTTTTTGATATTATAGACTATAGGAGGATAGACCGAGTGAGCTTCCTCAGAGAGTCTTTGTTTTGTTTGAATTTTCCTTAATCCACTCCAGGCTATAGGAGGAATTTACAGAGTGAGATTCCTCAAAGAGTATGTGATCGGCCTGAGTCTATAAGAAGAATTGACCGAGTGTGCTTCCTCAGAGAGTCTCTAGACCTTGGGGCTATAAGAGGAATTGACCGTGTTATCTTTCTCAGAGAGTCCCTGACTACCTTAGACTATAAGGGGAATTGACTGAGCGTGCTTCCTCAGAGAGTCTTATAATTTCGTATGACCAAACCAGAGGGGTTAGGCTGAGTGTACTTCCCAGAGGGTTGTTGGTACTTGTTAGGTAGGTCTAGAGGGGATGGTTGTGAGTACTTCTTAGAGGGTTACCTGTTGTGTTATCTGCTTTCTTGTGTTTGATTTGTTGAACTAGAGGGTTTCTAATTTTTTTTGCTTATTCAGAGGAATATCTCCAGCGTTGGATGAAGCAGGTACATGTCTATGGGATTACCAACCCAGAGGTATACTTATTTGATACACTTCATGAGTGGAACGACGTCCAGCTCAATGCCGTTGAATAGGATGTCTAGGAGATCGGGCTTAAGGTCCCAAGGATCGACTGCTGATGTTGTTCTTGTTATTTGAATCACTTAATCATGAATATTCATATTTATATATATGTGTATATGTATGGGACTATACATGTGTACATATAAAGATATGGACATCCATGGTGGCACTTTCCCAGTTGATAGGGATTACATACCCTGAGTTCAACTATGGTTGCACATTTGGTTTACTTCTTTTGTTGTGTTCTATCTAGGATGATCACATTGCTATTTCATACACATAGCAACACAGCTATAGGTTGCATTTCGGGGTGCCCTGTTGAGATTATTTCTCACCCCTTCACGTGCACCTCGGTGTACGTGTAGACCTTATGTCTGATTTTCAGGTTGAGCCCGAGTTGCATGGTGGATAGGGAAGAGACCCAGTGTTTCATGATTGAGCGGAGCTGCTCGAGTGGTTCTATTGATCGGGCTGCTGTAGTTCAATAGTGTTTGGAGATCGGGTACGTGGATTGTCTTGGAGTTAGTAGCAGAGCCCTGTACTTTTACTTTCAGTTTCTTTTGTACTTGTATATGTATGGCCTGCCCAGTGGGCGACTAGTGTTGTATTGTATTCCATAGTTGTTTGGGATTTTACATCATTTTACTATTACTGCTTGTTCTATTTCAGTTGTTTATTGCTTCCACACTCTGTTTAATTTTTGATGTGTATGATACTTAGTAATTTATGCTGTATGGTTACTCTTATATGAGGGAATTCTATCCCCACTATCACACCCTAGGACCTCACTACTAGTCGACAGCCTCTGGCGTACGGGGAGGCGCGCTTGAGGCCTTGTGGCGAACCGACTCAGAGAACCAGTTTAGTGGCTCTGGGTTGGGATGTTACAAAGTGGTATCAGAGGTGTTTTATTTCCTAGTCTTTACTATTAGGGATATGGTAGACATGAGTATTAGGAATGTGTCGGAACCTGTGATGGATATCGGGCTGGTACGTTGAGAACACTTGTTCTGGTAAGAATTCATGGTTTCCAGGGTTTGGGATTGCTGTTATGATGTTGCGATGTTATAGTTGTATATGATTTTTATCTTGAGCGATGCACATGTTGTGTGGTGTTTTGATTTACTATGGTTATCTGGCTCTTGGCCATTTTAAAGATGCCAGGGATGGATTTTGACTCTTTTCTGGTGAAGGCAAGTGGTGTCTCATGCATCATATTAGGCACGTAGGATTCACATTATATAGGCCTGCTAGTGTGTGTTTTTACTGACGGCTGAGACCTTTGGGTCTACATACACATACATTTTACTATGATGGTAGGTTACATGGATCTACATTAAGGTGTTTTTTTGAGTCTAATGAGTCAGTCCTTGTGCACAGGTGGTGCAGTGACCCTAGTTGGTCTATGTGGAATGGGGCGCCTTTTTGTTTAACCCCTTATTGAGTGTTTTTTCTTAGGTCTGTGGTTATCTAGTCGGATATTTGAGAATGATGTCAATAGATACCAAGGATTTTCTTATGAACTAGACCTCCTTGTGGTATTGTTGTATACAGATACACAATGGGTGTTATCTTATCTTTCCTCTTCTTTTTTGTTTGTGACCTCCAAGGATTCATTCCTTTTGAGGATGCTTGGAGATAATCAGGGCCCTTGTAGGCTGTGTTTCGGTTTTGACTTTATTTGGTCGTTGTGATGTTTACTATCTTCTAAGAGGTTTTGGATATTTTGGGCAAGGTGGTTAGACCTTGTGACCCAGTTGTGAGACTTTTTCTGTAGGTCTAGGCGAAAGACCTAGAGGCCCTTGTTTTTGAATCGAACCCTTATAGATCGATGTCTGTTCCATTTTAGGGGAACCTGGGTGAGAAGTTTGGCCAGCATTTTGCAATGCCTTTTGGCGGTGTTTGTTTTCATGACTAGTTTTGACGTGCATGCCTATTTGGGTTCCTGGCCCAGTCGACCAGTGTTTCTGATGTTTCTATTTGAGGTGGCATCGTTTGAATCTAGATCGTTGAGTGGTCGGTTGCGATCTGAGGACCGATGTTTCAAGAATTTTTGTGTACTCAGATCCCGGAAGTTTTGTTGAAATGTTCTTATATTGTGGAGGTGACTTTGTGAAATTTTGGGTCACTGTGAAATGGTTGACCTGTGATTGAATCATGGTCGGGTTTTGGCATTATGTTAGCGTGGCTCGGAGGGAGATGGACACGCCTTCGGTGAAATCTTAGTATACTCTTATAAGAGACAATCATGTGATATCTTGATTCGTCTTGATTATGCTAAGAGATCTTCGACCTTACATCGAGCTCCTTTTTCTTTCTTAATGTTCATCCAGGGTGTGAATGGAACCTGTTTTTTTAGTGCTCTCAGAGCGATGTAAGGAAAGTCATATGGTGGGGATTGCACCATTGGACCTTGGAGAGTGGTTTTCCTTGATTAGGTTAAACTTCAGTGTTTTCCAGGAGCTTTTGAGCTGAGAGTTTTCATTTAAAATGACGACAAGGGTATTCCTACGGTGGGGAGTACCAGTTTGGTGGTAGATGAATATCTTCTATGTAGAAGGTGGTGGTTCAAGATATAAGGCTAGTTGTTGGATAGTCTAGATAGCTTGGTTGTGCAGATGATCAGGTTATGAGCATGGTTTCTGGTTCCTTCACTTGGCTTCTCAGGGATGAGAAGGTTTATGGTGGGGAGTTTCTAATAACCCATGTTTTTCTGGACTGCAGTTTTGAGCAGAAATTTGAATTTTTTTTTTCTGTTGGCTGCTCTTGAGGGGTAAAATGGTAATTTTACTCTACCATATGATCTCAAATAATTTTTATGATAGCTCCGTTGGTCCTGGAATAGGGTTTTTACCCTAAGACGTGAGTATGGAGGAAATATGAGATGTTCGAATTTTGACGGAATATTTAATATTTAATATCAGTTTTGAGCAGAAATTTGAATTTTTTTGTTGGATGCTCGTGAGGGGTAAAATGGTCATTTTAACCTACCAGCTGATCTCATATCATTTTTCTGACAACTCTGTTGGTCCTAGAATAGGGTGTTTACCCTAGGATGTGAGGTTGGAGGAAATATGAGCTGTTCAAATTTTGGCGGAATATTTAATATTTAATATTATTAATTTAAATATTAAATTATTCACGTAAGTTTTTTTGGAAATAAATTTTAAACGGAGCGTCAGATTGGGATTTCTTCTGCATCGTTGAGTCCGTAATGGGGAGTTTATCCTAGTGGAGGCATAAACTCATGTCGGGCGCCGGGGCCAGCCCATGCCCCTTTTTCTACCTTTTCTTTTCTTCTTTCCTTTCCTTTTCTTCTCTCTTATTTCCTCATCCTCCTTACGCACATCTCTTATGCCGCTCTTCCTTGGTCATGACCTATGGGAGAATTTGGAGAATGAGAAAATAGGAGAGAAGGAATGCGAGAGGGGTACCGATTCAAAGCTCTCGACGTGCTGAGTCGGCGTGCGCCAACCATGAGCCGTGAAATCAACCGAAGCATTGGTGGTTTTCGCCCGAAGGTAGGGTAGTTTATGTTTTCACCATAGATCCCCTATAAACATGTTTTTTTAAGTCTTTTAAGCCTTATATTTCTTGCTTGTGGCCTCTTAAGGCCAGATATAATGTTTTGGGGGCGAAAATGGGCGTTTCGGGTGTTTTCAGGGTTTTCTCGTTGGAAAACCTAGAATACACGGCGTGTATTCTAGGGGTACCCATCGTGTGTGCTTCCCATTTGGGGAAGATGAAGTTTTATTAAGTACACACCATATACTTTGAGTATACTCTGTATAGTGGGTGGCCGTGTAGCTGGCCGTGTGGAGTAGAACACAGAATAGTGGTTTTTTTGGAGTACACGCCGTGTACAGTAAAGTACACACCGTGCAGTGGTACTTGGGCATGAGTTTTAGTGAAAAAGAACACAATGTAACTTTTTTTGAATAGTACACACTGTGTATAGTAAAGTGCATGCCGTGTACTATAAAGTACACACCGTGTACTATTACACATGCACGCCCAATGTGCTCTGGCCATGTGCTCTGGTCATGTACTTCTTCAACTTATTAATTTTGGGATATCTTATGCACTGTAAGTCAGAATTGGGCATGTGAGTAGTCGATTATGAGAATTGATTCACTTAGATCGCAATGGTGGAATCCTTTTGACATTCAAGGGTCATCTAAAGGGGGTTTTGTGGGTTTCTATCTAAATAGAGGGGTTTTTCCTCCAGTCATCGAGTTCAGTTGTCACCTGAGAGTGAGACTTGGCGTGGATGATAGGTTGGGTGTTCAGAATAACTTAGTTGAGACCTCTAATAAGATAAGAGCTACGAGATATCTATTGTAACGTATTCCTTAGAGGATGTTTACCTTGTGAGATGTTCCCTTCTGGGCTAAGAGGCTTTGAGACCGTGTACTTCTAAGGATCCATTGATGGATGCCTTTGCTTGTGTGCTGACCTAGGGATTCCCTTGTATGATCTCTCTCTTGATCTTCCTTTGATAGGAACCATGTTTTGGAATGCCGATGTTGTCCTTCCTTTGAGGATCCTGTGTAGGATTCCTCCCTTACTCTTCACTAAGGATCTTATGTAGGATGCCTTCGCTCATGTTTACCTGGAGGATCTAGAGTAAGATGCCTCCTCTGTGGTTGACCTGAGGAACCGAGTGGGTGCCTGTTGTTTGACCGACCATGAGTTATTATGTCGGGTTTGGGTAGAGATAGTGATCAGATGTCACCTAGAACCTGTGCCCAAATGGTAATCCCTTTGGGCTTTGGATGTATTGTTGGGTTGGGCGTTCGGTCCACCCTCACTGTTTGTTTATATCTAACTTGGTTTTCTGATGCTGTAGTGTTTTCCAGAGGTACTTCCTGGTTGGTGGCTGCTGAGCCGGATGCGATGCATCTATCTTGTTTGTTTAGATGCCTAATATTCCATGTGTTCCTGAGTAGAGGTGGTTTGATAGTGAATAGTGTATTTCACCTTGTTGTGGATGTGGTTTCCCATGTTAATTGATTTTGACCATTTAGTCTTGCTTTCATGTTAGGCTTCCTGGTTTCCATGCCTAGTATTATAGGATGGAGTGTTGTATTCTGACTTGTTGAGATTCTATAGACCAATTAGCCACGTAGTTCTGTAGGTACTTTGGCCATATAGCATTATTATGCACTGACTTGCACGGGGCCATGAGAACCTGGTGCTATAGACTATAAGGGGATAGACCGAGTGAGCTTCCTTGGAGAGTCTTGGACATTATAGACTATCGGGGATAAACTGAGTGAGCTTCCCAGAGAGTCTTAGATATTATAGACTACGAGGGATATACCGAGTGATCTTTCCATAGAGTATTGGATATTATAGACTATATGAGGATAGACATACCGAGATTCCTCAGAGAGTCTTTGTTTTGTTTGAATTTTCCTTAAACCACTCCAGGCTGTAGGTGGAATTGACCGAGTGAGCTTACTCAGAGAGTCTGTGATCAACCTGAAACTATTAAAGGAATTGACTGAGTGTGCTTCCTCAGAGAGTCTCCAGACCTTGGGGATATAAGGGTAATTGACCATGTGATCTTCGTCAAAGAGTCCCTAACTACCTTAGACTATAAGGGCAATTGAATGAGAATCGTTCCTCAAAGATTCTTATAATTTTGTATGACCAAACCAGAGCAGTTAGGCTGAGTGTACTTCCCAGCGGGTTGTTGGTAGTTGTTAGGTAAGACAAGAGGGGATGGTTGTGAGTACTTCTCATAGGGTTACCTGTTGTGTTATCTGCTTGCTTGTGTTTTATTTGTTGAGCTAGAGGGTTCATCGTTTTGTTTAGCTTGTTCAGAGGCATATCTTCGGCATTGGTCGAAGCAGGTACATGTCGATGGGATTACAGACCCAGAGGTCTACTTATTTGATACACGGCTTGAATGGAATGACGTCCAAATCAATTCCCTAGAATATGATGTCCAGAATATTGGGCTTAAGGTCCCAAGGATATTTTAATGATTTTGTTCTTGTTATTTGAATCACTTAATCATGAATATTCATATTTATGTATATGTGTATAGGTATGAGATTATACATGTGTACATATATAGATATAGACATCTATGGTGGCACTTGACCAGTTGACAAAGATTACATACCCTAAGTTCAGTTGTGGTTGCACATCTGGTTTACTTCCTTTGTTTTGTTCTAGCTAGGCTGAGCACATTGCTAATGCATACACATAACAGCACAGTTATAGGTTTATTGTCTAGGTTCCCTAATGATATTATTTCTCACCCCTGCACGTGCACCTCAGTGTACGTGTAAACCTTATGTTTTGTTTTTTAGGTTGAGCATGAGTTGCATGGTGGATAGGGCTGAGGCCTAGTGTTGCTTGATCGAGCAGGCCTGCTCTTGTGCTTCTACTGATTGGGCTGCAGCAGTTCGACAGTGTTTAGAGATCAGGTACGTGGATTGGCTTGGAGTTAGTAGAAGATCCCTTTACTTTTAATTTTAGTTTATTTTGTACTTGTATCTGTATGGCCAGCCCATTGGGCAACTGGTGTTGTACTGTATTGCATAGCTATTCGGGCTTTTACAACATTTTACTATTACTACTTGTTCTATTTCAGTTTTTTATTACTTCCGCACTCTTTTTACTTTCTGTTGTGTATGATACTTAGTTATTTCTGCTGTTTTCTTACTCTGATATGAGGTCATATTCTCCCCAATATCACATCATAGTACCTCTCTGCTAGTCGGTAGCCTCTGGCGTACGGGGAGGCGCTCTTGAGGCCTTGTGTCGAACTGGCTCAGAGCACCGGTTTAGTGCCTCCATGTTGGGATGTTACAAGTTAGCTGCCACTAGAGTATGTAGAGGTCCACTTGAGGTGATATGGCTAACTAGCTTAGAAAAACTCTTAGTGTCTTTTTAGATTGGATTCTACAAATACCTAATAGAAAATTAATGGGAGGTCATTATTTTGATTGTTATATGTGTGGAAAAATAATTAGACTTATGTATTCTATATTATAATCATGGTAATATAGAAATTAAATCCTTTTATGACCAGAACTATGTCGGATATATCTCTTTTAATAGATCTACGTCTAGTTATTCAGTATTTATTAGTGATGAAATAAGTTAATAGTTATCTAATGGTCAAATTCATAGTCATAGTATCATATTATAGAACATGTCACCACATAGATTATCTGGGAAAAATTGATACTATAAAATATTTTGTATGCTATCAAGAAACTGTGATATCTCTGGCGTGATAATCAAACTTCAGTCAATATTTCCATAAATATGATCTTTTATGAGTGAATGAAGCATATTTAATTTCATTTAAACTTCATTTAATAGAATTATTATAATAAGAGGATGACTTTTTTCTATGTTCATACCTCATTTCAACATGAAAATATTCTCACAAAAGGGTTCTTTGAACATGTTCCCAATTTTTTATAACACATCGGTCTTGATAAATATATATCTCATCTTTGTGGGGAATGCTAGAGTATTCGATATTTACATATGGAATAACTAGGTAAATCCCATATATTAGAATTAGTGGTTTAATCACATATTACTCTTTAATTATTTGAGTCCCACATTAGAGGAGGCAACACTATTCACACTTTATTTCATCTATAAATATAGAACTATACAATTCTATGAGTATGGTAATTTTATCTCATCACAATTAGAAAAATATTTAATTTAGAATAAATAATAATTATTTTATGAGTATAATTAATAATAACATATATTATCCAATCAAAGGATATCAAACATAATTTTATATGTGTGATCATCAATTTAAACTTTTTTATTTCTAATTATACTCTGTGATGGTGATTTCCTATGTGTCATCAATGGTGGCTCCCTTTTCTCCTACATCTTCACAAGGTGGAGTGGTATTTTTTTAGTTCCCATTTAAGTTTATATAATTTATTGACCCATTTCATGAACCCAATAACTCTTTCCAATTTTTCCCTTATCTCCCTCATCTCTAATGTTCCTTCACTTAATTTGGTGGATTTTAAGCTTCCACTATTATACCTTTAATTTTCATAGGATTTAGCTCTCAATGATCATACCATACTAAATTAATTTGCATTTAGGTGGGAAAAAATTTATTCACTCAACCACTTCATCAACGGTTCGTGGGTTTTGATGGTGAATTACAAATTATTTCATTGGACCCACACCATGTGCTAAATCACTTTATGGTAGAAGATATACTAATTTTTTATCAGTGTATATCCCTACATTATGTTAATGGTGTCTACATATCCAAGTTAATATTGACCAATGTATTTCATATGAAACATGACCCCCCTTTTATGGAGATTTGAGTTATATAACCAGGTTTTCCCCTTACTTTTAAAAAAATTTACACCCTTAACAATATGAGTAATTTGGTCAATTGATTAATTATATAGATAATACTATAAGAGCGTTATGACATCTCATATCTCCATGCATCTTTAAATAAGTGCATGTAACACCCCAAGCTTCCTCGGTATGTTTCCTTTCGAATAATGCAATGACGTGCATTGTACGCAACTTCGAGATTTTAACACACCACAACCAATCAAACTAGCCGTTATGAATAGTAATACCTACTTTTTGAAATTATATATATTTTATATTTCAAAATGGACTTCATTTTTGGATTCGGAATATCGAATTTAGCCTAAGGTGAAATTTTGGTACTTTTCGGATAACTTTCATATTTTGATGAATTGTGAAAATTACTAAATTTTAATTAAAAACAACTTTTTTAATCAAAATAATTAATAGTGATAAATTGTGAATTTGAGTGGTTTTAAAGTATATTTAGAATATATTTTTACCATTTAATATAATGTTGGTCATTGGACATAATTTTACAATTAAACCGAACATAAACAAGTGTCAATCTTTTGATAGTTATTATCTCTTAAAAACCCGCTTTTTGTTTTGACAGCGGGAATTAATTTTAAATTAATTTCTGCCACTTCTGTGTTTTGAATTTAGAAAAATGGATTCCATATTTGGAATCAGGATGTCCAAATTGTGTAAATAGGTAACTTTTATTTTTAGACATTTTGAATAATTACTGCGGTAAATATTTTATTTACCATGGTTAAGGGTAAATCCGGTAAATAAGGGTTAAAAAAAATAATATTATAATAATACTAAATTACCCTAAAATGTGTCTTAACCCTATTGGTTGATACATGGTCGACCATGGGCATCTTTGGGTCAATTTTGGGACCCCATGGATCCACTTGTAAGTGATAATGACACTTTATATTAATTAAGTTAAAATGAATACAAAATGACACAAGCATATATCTTTTAGCAAAACAATTGTTACATAGGGTTATATATGCTGGATTTTAGATTATAAATATTCATTAGAAAGCTAAAAAGATTTCCTACATAATTATATTTTATTTATAATTATTTGACATTAAATAATTTATTTTATTTATGACACAATGATGATGCAGTAATTACTAAAATAGTAAAAAAATTAACATAATTGATATTACAAATACCCAAATAATTATAATATGAAACTTTTAATGAATTAAACAAATTTTCTAGGATAATATGATATATTAGGATTGATTTATTTGACTTTTTTCGAAGTAATCAATCTGTTATGAGTTTCACAAAAATCAACTAGTGAATAGTGTCAAAATTGACATAAAAGAGTTCTTAAAACAAATATTATATTATTAATTGATATTAAATTCCTAAAAATCTAAGGTTCGGCCAAAAGACTTATATCAGGATATATTCATCATTAATGGACCACTTGTGGGTCTCTTGGATGTATATAGTAAGTTTATCAACCATATTATATAAAAATACAAAGAGACATTGTAAAAGTGAAACTAATTAACTTAGAGTTAATACTTAAAGATAAGGTTAATATAAGTACCCAAACCTGTCTAAATTCTATTGGTTGAGTGGTTTTCGACCTATCCCCACCTTATACTTTGAATAATCAACTTTGGAGCCATTGGAAACCGAATATGAATTTATTATAAATTAATATTTCTAGCTTTTCCAAAGGTTCCCCTCACCCCTCTTATAAAAGGGCACTCCTCCTTCTCATTTCTTCACACCTCTCAAGCCACTTGGCTCGTCCAAACTCTGCCCAACTAAGCTCCCCACATCCCTCTCCTCCTCCTTGAAGCTTCCCCTTAGGCAGAAAGCATTTCAACAAGTCCTTTGGTTCCAACCAAAGTGAGTTACCTAAATTAAAGGTAACGTTTTCTCTTAAATTATTTTCATTTATTTTCCTTCTCCAACCCCCAAAATCTTTTTATTTCCTTTCTTTTGTAACTACACCAGTATCCTCAATATACTAGTATGTTGTTATAAGAATGATTCAAACTACACATACACACAACTCCATCTAATGGATGATGAACATAATGTTTCTGTGGATGGCAAACTAACGCCTCACGAAACGATGATTGTTCAAATACATCTTACCGCCTCTCATGGTGGACATTATGATGGAACTGTAATTAAATATGATGTTAATGATATATATTTTATATATAAGCTTCTGTAATTCCATTTTATTTCATACCATTATTCGTTTCATGTTGTATATACATACGATAATTTCATTTGAGGAAGTGCGGACTACCGCCCCCTTAAAATGATATGACTCGTTCATACCACACATGGAACGTATAAAGGATGGTGTTAATGAACTTAAGTAACATATATAAAATATTATATTATACTGGAATAGTAATATACCTATATATCATTTGGATTCGATTCTTTTAAAATAAAAAATTAAAAAAATTAAATGGAAGTAGCGTTCGTGCGTACGTACGGACTACCGTCTCCACGAACGTGATGAGATTCATTATCCATCGTATCCATTAAAGTATAATTATCATTTAATGATTTAAAAATGATTTTTAAGGACTTGATATCATTCTGGATATTAATAAGATACAACAAACATGACTTATGTAACAAAACATATAAAAGAAAATGAGTAAGTTAACACCCGAAACGACGTTAATACTAAGATATTATTAACAAATCAATGTTAAAAGATCATATATGATATCATATTAAAGTAAATGATTCTTGTATTATTCAATAACAATTATTTCACCATTATACAGGAGGTAAAACTACCATCGACCAAGGAAAAAGTACAAAGTAAGGGTTTTCTTATCTCACTTTTAATTCCGTGAGAATTCCATTGATCACCACTTAATTATTGCATGTGGTGTATGTGTACTGCCCATGATCGTATTCATTGTGTAATATACTTTAATTTATGGGTATTTACATCATCATGGTATGATACTTCTTTCATGGGTGTATGTTTCGTAAGTTACCTAATCGATAAGGGAATTTGAGATTTCAATTTCCACTCATTTGGCTTTACACATATTCCATTGATTATATTACCCCAAGATTATGTGTGGAATCACTATTCATTTGATTATGTCATAATTTCCACTCCCCTTCCTGTGGATAGAAGTTTGATACACATAATCACTCCATTGGTAATTCTCAAGTCATTGATATGAATTTGATAAGAGTAATTTTAACTCATTCTCCATTTGTTGAGTTAAACATCCAATTCGTTGGTATTGTTTTTTTTACAAGAATATGTGTGAATATCCTTTGATTGTTTTACACTGAATATCCAATCATATTTAGTGTATTTATATTTGTCACACATAATTATGTCATTGATTTATCCTTAACCTAAGGATACAACCTTTTTGAGAAATTTCATCTCAATTTACATTCCATTGAGACATCTTTGATGATATACACCAAATCACTTCTATGTGGTGTATATAATGTACTTTGACATAGTATATCATGAATTCCTTTATTCTCATGATATTACAATGTTTTGATTACCTCAATTATTTGTATTCAAGTGTCTCTCTTTTGGTTAGAAACTCTAACCAAAATACCATTTTAAAATGTTTTAAAGAATTATTCTTCTAAATCATGCTCATTAATGTCCATATTTTAAAAATGGTTTTAAGGATTTATTTATATGGACATTAAAGTTTTAAAATTAAAACTCCTTTTAAAAGTTTCAAAGTGGTATGGGACACCTTGATTCAAAAATATACTTTTAAATGGCTTCTTGACAAATAGTGTGACTTTTAAATGTTTTCAAGAAAAGGGGGATATTTCTCTCAAATAGTTTTGATGATTATTTTCATCTATGTCAACATCCTTCATTATTATTGATTGAGGTTAATGTGATACAATACAATCTTCCATATTGTATCGAATGAATTATGTTTGACTGTGGATGTGCTATTTTTATACCATTCATGGTTTGTGGTGAAAGTATTGACATTTCGTATGCTAGTTTAATACGAATGTTTACGTTATGTTTAAACCTTTTCATATGGGAATGCATTGGACTTAATAAGTGACGGGTGGGGCCCGCTATAGCTCCTCGATGCATCGGTAGGTCTCATGAGACAAACTAGTGTCTTGGCACAAGGCCTTGGCAAAATCTTATTTGTAGTCTTGGCACGAGGCCTTGGCTATGTGGTTATGATAGTCTGGCATTATGCATTCCATCATTATGAAAGTGGTTATTGATATTGCATGTGATCATTCGACTAGTAGAATATCCATGTGAGTAAGTAAATGGCATTATTTCATTTTACTTTTGCCATACTATGTTGAAGTTCAATTTTAAAAGGCTTTTGTTTTAGTTATAAATTGCCTTAAGTGTTTATGCTTATTTATGAAAGCTTCTGCTATAATGTTATCCTTACTGAGCATCCGAGCTCACCCCTTTCAATGTTTTATTTTTCCCAGGATTATGAAGAAGTAATTTATGAATGACCTGCAGGGATAGTATGAGGGGATATGAAGACAAGATGTTTTTTTATGATGTAATGTAAAAATTTATGGATGTATCTAGTTATTCCAAGGCTACTAAACTAATCGGTCTTTCGAGACTTGATCTTTCTCATGATCATGCCAATGTTATGTAATAATGCACCGACTCTAGATAATTAGGGTCGGGGCGTTACAGTTGGTATCAGAGGAAGTTTAGTACAAACCTTGGTAGCTAGATTTAGATAAACTCTGATTAGAGCACGTAGACCTAAGATGAAATTTGAGGATTAGTATAAAAGAACTTCCTAGAATTTTGGTATTGTAGAGATTTTGTGAGTTTTCCGAGAAATACATCCCTGTCTGGATACGAGCAGGTAGAGGCGGCTCTGGCACAGATGTACCTAGGGGTAAAACCCGAAAACACCACTTTGAGCTAGACTCGAACGGGAACTGGTGCACGACAACGGGCCTTGCTGCACTCTTGGTTACGACACTCCCGGGGGATATGCTTAGGATAATTTACATTTTCTTTACAAACCAATTTAAGTAATATATATATAAGATGAGAGTAAATGACCTTGGTTAATCCAAATATGTTTCAAATTGAGAATATGGTGACATTTTAATCTCTAAATGATTTTACGACTACTATTACTCACACAATGATTTATGGTTTTAGTCAATGGCTGGATTCCAAGGAAGTCATAGTGACTTTGAGAATGATGTACAAGATGGGAACGGTGGTGGCAATGAGCAACAAAATGGAATGTTGATAGGCGTAAAAGATATCGTCTTTATGCCAAATCAGTTTTCCAAAAATATGATCAACAACATATATATTAACCAACTCCCAGACTCAACAAGGAAGAGAAATGTGATAAATGATAAGAGCTCCAGCAATGGAGACCATGGAGAAAAGAACCCTCAATTTTCATCATGCAGGAAATGTGGAAAGAGACACCCAGGAAAATGTCTCAATGGGACAACGAAATGTTTTACGTGCGGGAAGGAAGGACATAAAGTAAAGAATTGCCGAAGAAAAATGGAGAGTACTATGGAAGAAGATAAAAATGGTCCCAAGAGTCCATTTACAGTCATTTGCCGTAAATGTAGGGGACCTGGACATTACCCGAGTGAATGTCCTATTCTATAGGATATTTTCTTGGTCAAAGAAGAAGCTATGTGGGAATAAATGGTTGGTGAAATGTTTAAAAAGTATTAGCACTCCTTGTTGATGGGTTTACTATGGAATAATTTTCTCTTGTATTTGTAACCCCACAGTTTGCCATGTGAGAATGATATTTAAGGAAGAATTGTCTCTTCTCTTGTGGATTTGGGTATAAATAACCATTTGGATTTATATGATCATTGGGGTTTGATATAATTATAAGTTATTCTAATTTGGGATGAAGATTCAAGGTATGATATAACATTTGTGGTTAAATTTATGATATAGTATTTTGAGGAATTTATCTCATTTTGGCAATATTATAAAATATAGTTTTTGAAAAAGGACAACACGTAGACCGTGTGACAACCCGTCGCGTCGGACAAAGCTATTGGAATCGAACCCACAACCAAAGTGCGATTGGGATTTATCGCCTACCACTGGACTACGTGAAGTCCCTGGTTAGTGTGACTATTTTTTTTAGTTAAATGATTTTATTGATCAATAATAAGTTGATTTGGGTTCTTATTTCATATCAAAAGAATACCCTTCGTATAGGAAAATGATTTGGTGATTAAGTGATAAATGTTATTTTGGAAGATGTTCGCTTTGTTGGAAACACTATATGTCCAAGGAAAATAGAATACTATGGGGTTTCATTTGTGGAGTAATGATAGATTTTTATCTACGTTTTTTGTGGATTTATAGTGATTTGGGTTATTTATGGAAATGATTAACCTATAATAGAGAATATGTGATTAGGTTAATTACTTTTGAGTATGTGACTTTAAGAGTATCTGATGTCATTTGGAGATATAATTTAACATGGGAGACTACATAATCAAATTCTTCTATGTTTTGGGTTTCAATATTAGTTTGGATTATATTAAAGGATTTTAAGGACAATTGGTTATTGAATGGTATCTATTTAACTTTGGGGTATTGTTGGTTTAACTTTAGAAATTAAGATTAGTGCATATTTATCTCAATGAATATCCTTTTGGGGGATCATTAGATCATTCACTGACCATTTTGGTTTTGATTAATCTTCAAAGACAATGTAAATATATGGTTTATCCTTCATGGATCATGTGATTCTATAGAAGTTTATTCTATCTCTTCCAGTGTGACCAAGTCTTCTTGAATACTCATCGTTTAAAAAAAATGAGTTAGTGGTGGAAATTTATTAAAGAATGAAAATCTACTTAAAATGTAAGTATATCTCATAATGTTCTTAGTCAATATCATAAATGAATTCCTCTTCCTTATGTAATGTAACTTAAAAAAAAATGTTGTCCGTTTACTTTCCTACTAGGAGACTAATGGTCGTTTGTCCCAACACAAGTTTGTGGTTTTCTCATTGTTAACTTTCTCCTGATCATGATTTCTATCCCTCTCCATCAGAACTTGACACTTAGTTTATCATCCATATCCATGTTTTCTTACATGGAATCCTAGTATGGGTTATCTTGGATGACCCTTATACCTCTCTTTCTTTCTTTTAAAGTGACAGTTTTATTGACTCTTTTTCCGATGTGGGACTTTCCATTATATTTCCAAGCAAAATTTTAAAAATTGCGAGGACGCAATTTATTGAAGGAGGGGAGAATGTAACACCCCAAGCTTCCTCGGTATGTTTCCTTTCGAATAATGCAATGACGTGCATTGTACGCAACTTCGAGATTTTAACACACCACAACCAATCAAACTAGCCGTTATGAATAGTAATACCTACTTTTTGAAATTATATATATTTTATATTTCAAAATGGACTTCATTTTTGGATTCGGAATATCGAATTTAGCCTAAGGTGAAATTTTGGTACTTTTCGGATAACTTTCATATTTTGATGAATAGTGAAAATTACTAAATTTTAATTAAAAACAACTTTTTTAATCAAAATAATTAATAGTGATAAATTGTGAATTTGAGTGGTTTTAAAGTATATTTAGAATATATTTTTACCATTTAATATAATGTTGGTCATTGGACATAATTTTACAATTAAACCGAACATAAACAAGTGTCAATCTTTTGATAGTTATTATCTCTTAAAAACCCGCTTTTTGTTTTGACAGCGGGAATTAATTTTAAATTAATTTCTGCCACTTCTGTGTTTTGAATTTAGAAAAATGGATTCCATATTTGGAATCAGGATGTCCAAATTGTGTAAATAGGTAACTTTTATTTTTAGACATTTTGAATAATTACTGCGGTAAATATTTTATTTACCATGGTTAAGGGTAAATCCGGTAAATAAGGGTTAAAAAAATAATATTATAATAATACTAAATTACCCTAAAATGTGTCTTAACCCTATTGGTTGATACATGGTCGACCATGGGCATCTTTGGGTCAATTTTGGGACCCCATGGATCCACTTGTAAGTGATAATGACACTTTATATTAATTAAGTTAAAATGAATACAAAATGACACAAGCATATATCTTTTAGCAAAACAATTGTTACATAGGGTTATATATGCTGGATTTTAGATTATAAATATTCATTAGAAAGATAAAAAGATTTCCTACATAATTATATTTTATTTATAATTATTTGACATTAAATAATTTATTTTATTTATGACACAATGATGATGCAGTAATTACTAAAATAGTAAAAAAATTAACATAATTGATATTATAAATACCCAAATAATTATAATATGAAACTTTTAATGAATTAAACAAATTTTCTAGGATAATATGATATATTAGGATTGATTTATTTGACTTTTTTCGAAGTAATCAATCTGTTATGAGTTTCACAAAAATCAACTAGTGAATAGTGTCAAAATTGACATAAAAGAGTTCTTAAAACAAATATTATATTATTAATTGATATTAAATTCCTAAAAATCTAAGGTTCGGCCAAAAGACTTATATCAGGATATATTCATCATTAATGGACCACTTGTGGGTCTCTTGGATGTATATAGTAAGTTTATCAACCATATTATATAAAAATACAAAGAGACATTGTAAAAGTGAAACTAATTAACTTAGAGTTAATACTTAAAGATAAGGTTAATATAAGTACCCAAACCTGTCTAAATTCTATTGGTTGAGTGGTTTTCGACCTATCCCCACCTTATACTTTGAATAATCAACTTTGGAGCCATTGGAAACCGAATATGAATTTATTATAAATTAATATTTCTAGCTTTTCCAAAGGTGCCCCTCACCCCTCTTATAAAAGGGCACTCCTCCTTCTCATTTCTTCACACCTCTCAAGCCACTTGGCTCGTCCAAACTCTGCCCAACTAAGCTCCCCACATCCCTCTCCTCCTCCTTGAAGCTTCCCCTTAGGCAGAAAGCATTTCAACAAGTCCTTTGGTTCCAACCAAAGTGAGTTACCTAAATTAAAGGTAACGTTTTCTCTTAAATTATTTTCATTTATTTTCCTTCTCCAACCCCCAAAATCTTTTTATTTCCTTTCTTTTGTAACAACAACAGTATCCTCAATATACTAGGATGTTGTTATAAGAATTATTCAAACTACACATACACACAACTCCATCTAATGGATGATGAACATAATGTTTCTGTGGATGGCAAACTAACGCCTCACGAAACGATGATTGTTCAAATACATCTTACCGCCTCTCATGGTGGACATTATGATGGAACTGTAATTAAATATGATGTTAATGATATATATTTTATATATAAGCTTCTGTAATTCCATTTTATTTCATACCATTATTCGTTTCATGTTGTATATACATACGATAATTTCATTTGAGGAAGTGCGGACTACCGCCCCCTTAAAATGATATGACTCGTTCATACCACACATGGAACGTATAAAGGATGGTGTTAATGAACTTAAGTAACATATATAAAATATTATATTATACTGGAATAGTAATATACCTATATATCATTTGGATTTGATTCTTTTAAAATAAAAAATTAAAAAAATTAAATGGAAGTAGCGTTCGTGCGTACGTACGGACTACCGTCTCCACGAACGTGATGAGATTCATTATCCATCGTATCCATTAAAGTATAATTATCATTTAATGATTTAAAAATGATGTTTAAGGACTTGATATCATTCTGGATATTAATAAGATACAACAAACATGACTTATGTAACAAAACATATAAAAGAAAATGAGTAAGTTAACACCCGAAACGGCGTTAATACTAAGATATTATTAACAAATCAATGTTAAAAGATCATATATGATATCATATTAAAGTAAATGATTCTTGTATTATTCAATAACAATTATTTCACCATTATACAGGAGGTAAAACTACCATCGACCAAGGAAAAAGTACAAAGTAAGGGTTTTCTTATCTCACTTTTAATTCCGTGAGAATTCCATTGATCACCACTTAATTATTGCATGTGGTGTATGTGTACTGCCCATGATCGTATTCATTGTGTAATATACTTTAATTTATGGGTATTTACATCATCATGGTATGATACTTCTTTCATGGGTGTATGTTTCGTAAGTTACCTAATCGATAAGGGAATTTGAGATTTCAATTTCCACTCATTTGGCTTTACACATATTCCATTGATTATATTACCCCAAGATTATGTGTGGAATCACTATTCATTTGATTATGTCATAATTTCCACTCCCCTTCCTGTGGATAGAAGTTTGATACACATAATCACTCCATTGGTAATTCTCAAGTCATTGATATGAATTTGATAAGAGTAATTTTAACTCATTCTCCATTTGTTGAGTTAAACATCCAATTCGTTGGTATTGTTTTTTTTACAAGAATATGTGTGAATATCCTTTGATTGTTTTACACTGAATATCCAATAATATTTAGTGTATTTATATTTGTCACACATAATTATGTCATTGATTTATCCTTAACCTAAGGATACAACCTTTTTGAGAAATTTCATCTCAATTTACATTCCATTGAGACATCTTTGATGATATACACCAAATCACTTCTATGTGGTGTATATAATGTACTTTGACATAGTATATCATGAATTCCTTTATTCTCATGATATTACAATGTTTTGATTACCTCAATTATTTGTATTCAAGTGTCTCTCTTTTGGTTAGAAACTCTAACCAAAATACCATTTTAAAATGTTTTAAAGAATTATTCTTCTAAATCATGCTCATCAATGTCCATATTTTAAAAATGGTTTTAAGGATTTATTTATATGGACATTAAAGTTTTAAAATTAAAACTCCTTTTAAAAGTTTCAAAGTGGTATGGGACACCTTGATTCAAAAATATACTTTTAAATGGCTTCTTGACAAATAGTGTGACTTTTAAATGTTTTCAAGAAAAGGGGGATATTTCTCTCAAATAGTTTTGATGATTATTTTCATCTATGTCAACATCCTTCATTATTATTGATTGAGGTTAATGTGATACAATACAATCTTCCATATTGTATCGAATGAATTATGTTTGACTGTGGATGTGCTATTTTTATACCATTCATGGTTTGTGGTGAAAGTATTGACATTTCGTATGCTAGTTTAATACGAATGTTTACGTTATGTTTAAACCTTTTCATATGGGAATGCATTGGACTTAATAAGTGACGGGTGGAGCCCGCTATAGCTCCTCGATGCATTGGTAGGTCTCATGAGACAAACTAGTGTCTTGGCACAAGGCCTTGGCAAAATCTTATTTGTAGTCTTGGCACGAGGCCTTGGCTATGTGGTTATGATAGTCTGGCATTATGCATTCCATCATTATGAAAGTGGTTATTGATATTGCATGTGATCATTCGACTAGTAGAATATCCATGTGAGTAAGTAAATGGCATTATTTCATTTTACTTTTGCCATACTATGTTGAAGTTCAATTTTAAAAGGCTTTTGTTTTAGTTATAAATTGCCTTAAGTGTTTATGCTTATTTATGAAAGCTTCTGCTATAATGTTATCCTTACTGAGCATCCGAGCTCACCCCTTTCAATGTTTTATTTTTCCCAGGATTATGAATAAGTAATTTATGAATGACCTGCAGGGATAGTATGAGGGGATATGAAGACAAGATGTTTTTTTATGATGTAATGTAAAAATTTATGGATGTATCTAGTTATTCCAAGGCTACTAAACTAATCGGTCTTTCGAGACTTGATCTTTCTCATGATCATGCCAATGTTATGTAATAATGCACCGACTCTAGATAATTAGGGTCGGGGCGTTACAGTTGGTATCAGAGGAAGTTTAGTACAAACCTTGGTAGCTAGATTTAGATAAACTCTGATTAGAGCACGTAGACCTAAGATGAACTTTGAGGATTAGTATAAAAGAACTTCCTAGAATTTTGGTATTGTAGAGATTTTGTGAGTTTTCCGAGAAATACATCCCTGTCTGGATACGAGCAGGTAGAGGCGGCTCTGGCACAGATGTACCTAGGGGTAAAACTCGAAAACACCACTTTGAGCTAGACTCGAACGGGAACTGGTGCACGACAACGGGCCTTGCTGCACTCTTGGTTACGACACTCCCGGGGGATATGCTTAGGATAATTTACATTTTCTTTACAAACCAATTTAAGTAATATATATATAAGATGAGAGTAAATGACCTTGGTTAATCCAAATATGTTTCAAATTGAGAATATGGTGACATTTTAATCTCTAAATGATTTTACGACTACTATTACTCACACAATGATTTATGGTTTTAGTCAATGGCTGGATTCCAAGGAAGTCATAGTGACTTTGAGAATGATGTACAAGATGGGAACGGTGGTGGCAATGAGCAACAAAATGGAATGTTGATAGGCGTAAAAGATATCGTCTTTATGCCAAATCAGTTTTCCAAAAATATGATCAACAACATATATATTAACCAACTCCCAGACTCAACAAGGAAGAGAAAGGTGATAAATGATAAGAGCTCCAGCAATGGAGACCATGGAGAAAAGAACCCTCAATTTTCATCATGCAGGAAATGTGGAAAGAGACACCCAGGAAAATGTCTCAATGGGACAACGAAATGTTTTACGTGCGGGAAGGAAGGACATAAAGTAAAGAATTGCCAAAGAAAAATGGAGAGTACTATGGAAGAAGATAAAAATGGTCCCAAGAGTCCATTTACAGTCATTTGCCGTAAATGTAGGGGACCTGGACATTACCCGAGTGAATGTCCTATTCTATAGGATATTTTCTTGGTCAAAGAAGAAGCTATGTGGGAATAAATGGTTGGAGAAATGTTTAAAAAGTATTAGCACTCCTTGTTGATGGGTTTACTATGGAATAATTTTCTCTTGTATTTGTAACCCCGCAGTTTGCCATGTGAGAATGATATTTAAGGAAGAATTGTCTCTTCTCTTGTGGATTTGGGTATAAATAACCATTTGGATTTATATGATCATTGGGGTTTGATATAATTATAAGTTATTCTAATTTGGGATGAAGATTCAAGGTATGATATAACATTTGTGGTTAAATTTATGATATAGTATTTTGAGGAATTTATCTCATTTTGGCAATATTATAAAATATAGTTTTTGAAAAAGGACAACACGTAGACCGTGTGACAACCCGTCGCGTCGGACAAAGCTATTGGAATCGAACCCACAACCAAAGTGCGATTGGGATTTATCGCCTACCACTGGACTACGTGAAGTCCCTGGTTAGTGTGACTATTTTTTTTAGTTAAATGATTTTATTGATCAATAATAAGTTGATTTGGGTTCTTATTTCATATCAAAAGAATACCCTTCGTATAGGAAAATGATTTGGTGATTAAGTGATAAATGTTATTTTGGAAGATGTTCGCTTTGTTGGAAACACTATATGTCCAAGGAAAATAGAATACTATGGGGTTTCATTTGTGGAGTAATGATAGATTTTTATCTACGTTTTTTGTGGATTTATAGTGATTTGGGTTATTTATGGAAATGATTAACCTATAATAGAGAATATGTGATTAGGTTAATTACTTTTGAGTATGTGACTTTAAGAGTATCTGATGTCATTTGGAGATATAATTTAACATGGGAGACTACATAATCAAATTCTTCTATGTTTTGGGTTTCAATATTAGTTTGGATTATATTAAAGGATTTTAAGGACAATTGGTTATTGAATGGTATCTATTTAACTTTGGGGTATTGTTGGTTTAACTTTAGAAATTAAGATTAGTGCATATTTATCTCAATGAATATCCTTTTGGGGGATCATTAGATCATTCACTGACCATTTTGGTTTTGATTAATCTTCAAAGACAATGTAAATATATGGTTTATCCTTCATGGATCATGTGATTCTATAGAAGTTTATTCTATCTCTTCCAGTGTGACCAAGTCTTCTTGAATACTCATCGTTTAAAAAAAATGAGTTAGTGGTGGAAATTTATTAAAGAATGAAAATCTACTTAAAATGTAAGTATATCTAATAATGTTCTTAGTCAATATCATAAATGAATTCCTCTTCCTTATGTAATGTAACTTAAAAAAAAATGTTGTCCGTTTACTTTCCTACTAGGAGACTAATGGTCATTTGTCCCAACACAAGTTTGTGGTTTTCTCATTGTTAACTTTCTCCTGATCATGATTTCTATCCCTCTCCATCAGAACTTGACACTTAGTTTATCATCCATATCCATGTTTTCTTACATGGAATCCTAGTATGGGTTATCTTGGATGACCCTTATACCTCTCTTTCTTTCTTTTAAAGTGACAGTTTTATTGACTCTTTTTCCGATGTGGGACTTTCCATTATATTTCCAAGCAAAATTTTAAAAATTGCGAGGACGCAATTTATTGAAGGAGGGGAGAATGTAACACCCCAAGCTTCCTCGGTATGTTTCCTTTCGAATAATGCAATGACGTGCATTGTACGCAACTTCGAGATTTTAACACACCACAACCAATCAAACTAGCCGTTATGAATAGTAATACCTACTTTTTGAAATTATATATATTTTATATTTCAAAATGGACTTCATTTTTGGATTCGGAATATCGAATTTAGCCTAAGGTGAAATTTTGGTACTTTTCGGATAACTTTCATATTTTGATGAATAGTGAAAATTACTAAATTTTAATTAAAAACAACTTTTTTAATCAAAATAATTAATAGTGATAAATTGTGAATTTGAGTGGTTTTAAAGTATATTTAGAATATATTTTTACCATTTAATATAATGTTGGTCATTGGACATAATTTTACAATTAAACCGAACATAAACAAGTGTCAATCTTTTGATAGTTATTATCTCTTAAAAACCCGCTTTTTGTTTTGACAGCGGGAATTAATTTTAAATTAATTTCTTCCACTTCTGTGTTTTGAATTTAGAAAAATGGATTCCATATTTGGAATCAGGATGTACAAATTGTGTAAATAGGTAACTTTTATTTTTAGACATTTTGAATAATTACTGCGGTAAATATTTTATTTACCATGGTTAAGGGTAAATCCGGTAAATAAGGGTTAAAAAAAATAATATTATAATAATACTAAATTACCCTAAAATGTGTCTTAACCCTATTGGTTGATACATGGTCGACCATGGGCATCTTTGGGTCAATTTTGGGACCCCATGGATCCACTTGTAAGTGATAATGACACTTTATATTAATTAAGTTAAAATGAATACAAAATGACACAAGCATATATCTTTTAGCAAAACAATTGTTACATAGGGTTATATATGCTGGATTTTAGATTATAAATATTCATTAGAAATCTAAAAAGATTTCCTACATAATTATATTTTATTTATAATTATTTGACATTAAATAATTTATTTTATTTATGACACAATGATGATGCAGTAATTACTAAAATAGTAAAAAAATTAACATAATTGATATTATAAATACCCAAATAATTATAATATGAAACTTTTAATGAATTAAACAAATTTTCTAGGATAATATGATATATTAGGATTGATTTATTTGACTTTTTTCGAAGTAATCAATCTGTTATGAGTTTCACAAAAATCAACTAGTGAATAGTGTGAAAATTGACATAAAAGAGTTCTTAAAACAAATATTATATTATTAATTGATATTAAATTCCTAAAAATCTAAGGTTCGGCCAAAAGACTTATATCAGGATATATTCATCATTAATGGACCACTTGTGGGTCTCTTGGATGTATATAGTAAGTTTATCAACCATATTATATAAAAATACAAAGAGACATTGTAAAAGTGAAACTAATTAACTTAGAGTTAATACTTAAAGATAAGGTTAATATAAGTACCCAAACCTGTCTAAATTCTATTGGTTGAGTGGTTTTCGACCTATCCCCACCTTATACTTTGAATAATCAACTTTGGAGCCATTGGAAACCGAATATGAATTTATTATAAATTAATATTTCTAGCTTTTCCAAAGGTGCCCCTCACCCCTCTTATAAAAGGGCACTCCTCCTTCTCATTTCTTCACACCTCTCAAGCCACTTGGCTCGTCCAAACTCTGCCCAACTAAGCTCCCCACATCCCTCTCCTCCTCCTTGAAGCTTCCCCTTAGGCAGAAAGCATTTCAACAAGTCCTTTGGTTCCAACCAAAGTGAGTTACCTAAATTAAAGGTAACGTTTTCTCTTAAATTATTTTCATTTATTTTCCTTCTCCAACCCCCAAAATCTTTTTATTTCCTTTCTTTTGTAACAACAACAGTATCCTCAATATACTAGGATGTTGTTATAAGAATTATTCAAACTACACATACACACAACTCCATCTAATGGATGATGAACATAATGTTTCTGTGGATGGCAAACTAACGCCTCACGAAACGATGATTGTTCAAATACATCTTACCGCCTCTCATGGTGGACATTATGATGGAACTGTAATTAAATATGATGTTAATGATATATATTTTATATATAAGCTTCTGTAATTCCATTTTATTTCATACCATTATTCGTTTCATGTTGTATATACATACGATAATTTCATTTGAGGAAGTGCGGACTACCGCCCCCTTAAAATGATATGACTCGTTCATACCACACATGGAACGTATAAAGGATGGTGTTAATGAACTTAAGTAACATATATAAAATATTATATTATACTGGAATAGTAATATACCTATATATCATTTGGATTCGATTATTTTAAAATAAAAAATTAAAAAAATTAAATGGAAGTAGCGTTCGTGCGTACGTACGGACTACCGTCTCCACGAACGTGATGAGATTCATTATCCATCGTATCCATTAAAGTATAATTATCATTTAATGATTTAAAAATGATGTTTAAGGACTTGATATCATTCTGGATATTAATAAGATACAACAAACATGACTTATGTAACAAAACATATAAAAGAAAATGAGTAAGTTAACACCCGAAACGGCGTTAATACTAAGATATTATTAACAAATCAATGTTAAAAGATCATATATGATATCATATTAAAGTAAATGATTCTTGTATTATTCAATAACAATTATTTCACCATTATACAGGAGGTAAAACTACCATCGACCAAGGAAAAAGTACAAAGTAAGGGTTTTCTTATCTCACTTTTAATTCCGTGAGAATTCCATTGATCACCACTTAATTATTGCATGTGGTGTATGTGTACTGCCCATGATCGTATTCATTGTGTAATATACTTTAATTTATGGGTATTTACATCATCATGGTATGATACTTCTTTCATGGGTGTATGTTTCGTAAGTTACCTAATCGATAAGGGAATTTGAGATTTCAATTTCCACTCATTTGGCTTTACACATATTCCATTGATTATATTACCCCAAGATTATGTGTGGAATCACTATTCATTTGATTATGTCATAATTTCCACTCCCCTTCCTGTGGATAGAAGTTTGATACACATAATCACTCCATTGGTAATTCTCAAGTCATTGATATGAATTTGATAAGAGTAATTTTAACTCATTCTCCATTTGTTGAGTTAAACATCCAATTCGTTGGTATTGTTTTTTTTACAAGAATATGTGTGAATATCCTTTGATTGTTTTACACGGAATATCCAATCATATTTAGTGTATTTATATTTGTCACACATAATTATGTCATTGATTTATCCTTAACCTAAGGATACAACCTTTTTGAGAAATTTCATCTCAATTTACATTCCATTGAGACATCTTTGATGATATACACCAAATCACTTCTATGTGGTGTATATAATGTACTTTGACATAGTATATCATGAATTCCTTTATTCTCATGATATTACAATGTTTTGATTACCTCAATTATTTGTATTCAAGTGTCTCTCTTTTGGTTAGAAACTCTAACCAAAATACCATTTTAAAATGTTTTAAAGAATTATTCTTCTAAATCATGCTCATTAATGTCCATATTTTAAAAATGGTTTTAAGGATTTATTTATATGGACATTAAAGTTTTAAAATTAAAACTCCTTTTAAAAGTTTCAAAGTGGTATGGGACACCTTGATTCAAAAATATACTTTTAAATGGCTTCTTGACAAATAGTGTGACTTTTAAATGTTTTCAAGAAAAGGGGGATATTTCTCTCAAATAGTTTTGATGATTATTTTCATCTATGTCAACATCCTTCATTATTATTGATTGAGGTTAATGTGATACAATACAATCTTCCATATTGTATCGAATGAATTATGTTTGACTGTGGATGTGCTATTTTTATACCATTCATGGTTTGTGGTGAAAGTATTGACATTTCGTATGCTAGTTTAATACGAATGTTTACGTTATGTTTAAACCTTTTCATATGGGAATGCATTGGACTTAATAAGTGACGGGTGGAGCCCGCTATAGCTCCTCGATGCATCGGTAGGTCTCATGAGACAAACTAGTGTCTTGGCACAAGGCCTTGGCAAAATCTTATTTGTAGTCTTGGCACGAGGCCTTGGCTATGTGGTTATGATAGTCTGGCATTATGCATTCCATCATTATGAAAGTGGTTATTGATATTGCATGTGATAATTCGACTAGTAGAATATCCATGTGAGTAAGTAAATGGCATTATTTCATTTTACTTTTGCCATACTATGTTGAAGTTCAATTTTAAAAGGCTTTTGTTTTAGTTATAAATCGCCTTAAGTGTTTATGCTTATTTATGAAAGCTTCTGCTATAATGTTATCCTTACTGAGCATCCGAGCTCACCCCTTTCAATGTTTTATTTTTCCCAGGATTATGAAGAAGTAATTTATGAATGACCTGCAGGGATAGTATGAGGGGATATGAAGACAAGATGTTTTTTTTATGATGTAATGTAAAAATTTATGGATGTATCTAGTTATTCCAAGGCTACTAAACTAATCGGTCTTTCGAGACTTGATCTTTCTCATGATCATGCCAATGTTATGTAATAATGCACCGACTCTAGATAATTAGGGTCGGGGCGTTACAGTGCATGTGTCCAGATCCCTAGTTTATTTAGTATGTATTGAGTTCAGATATGAATTTAATTGTCATCAGATAGTTCATTTGGACACCCAGTGAGGATTTTATTCTATATGTATCCATCTGGATAACTTGTATCAGGAGTTACATAAAGGTCTTCATATTAAGAAGGCGTAGATTGTTTTTTATGAGGGTCACAAGATCATGAAGGCTCTATGTAATTCCCCATTGAATAACATATCTTTAAATGGTTAGGATTGTTTGAGTTGGTTTGTAGGTGTAGTGACCTATACATAGTCTATGAGGAAGGATTCATTAGAAAATAAAGCCCTTTTATACTAACTAGATATATTCCAAGACGATTAGTTAATTGTTGGACATATATGGATTGTGAGGATATCCCATCAAGGAATTCCCTAAGTTTTTCTAAAGGTAATTATAAACTATAGTTGGAACCTATGTATGTGGGGATCCATGAATTGCCCCCCATAGCCTAAGGGTTTTTGAGGATCTTCTAAAAATAGGGAATAAATGAAAAACTAGTAATGATGTTATTAAATGTAATGATGTAGTTTAGAAAATATTACCATTCCCCAGTATTGATGTAAAGGTGTTGGAAAGGAATGAAAAAACAAGGGTTCACAATAATTTTGAGATTCTTGGAGAAGAGATCATATGTGGTGAGGATGACGAGGGATGGGAAATACAAAAGTAAAAAAAATATAAATGGAAGCAATGCAGTGGAAAGGTACTATATGATAAGAAGGTAGAGCAGACCCAAGTAGAGGGATTCCCAAAATATTTTAAGGATCTTCTAGGGATAGATAAATCGATACAGGTTATCTTGTACTATCAGTAATATGGGCATGATGTAAATATCTATTTTATAGGTGAACAAAAATCTAAAAAGGGTAGTTTTGACACGGGATTATATCAGGTTAAGAAACAAAAGAAAACTAGAAGTAGGGTGAGTTATTCTGATATGAACAAATCTATACTCACTATATCTATAAGGAAATATCAACTATAAAAACAATTATTACATGTGTCCCTTGAAAGGGATAATTCTATTAATGGTGGTACCAGAAAATTACCATCCACTAGGAAGAGTGGAGGAATCTACAATGGGAAGAAATGATCCTTCCATGTTTAGTATTGATCTAAATGTACCCCAAACTAGGGTCTTTATGGAACCATTTACATGGGAATATGTAAATGAAATAGAATATCCTTTGGAACTAATTATGCACATTAGGGAGGATATATAGTAATATATTATGAACATAAAGTTCTCAATTGAGGGTGCCGAAAAATGCACGAAAGAGTGTCTTTATTGGTTATAAGTGAGGAAAAATTGACATGAATGAAAAAACAAGATCTCATTATGAACTGAGTTTATAATTAAGGAAAAATCATCTTGAAATAATATATCAAAACTCGAGACAAGATAACCTACAACATTGAAGACCTCATAAAAGATGATTCAGAGAAGAAGGAATTTTTCATCAAGTGGAGATTACACATGGTATATGTATATAATTTTTTTTAAGTGAGTTAGTGATATCCTATAAAAATTAATTTTTGTTTTATTATGGTGATTATGTAAGGGTTAAACAAAAACTATAAAAGTGGTTTTCCTAAAAATATTATTTTGAATTTTTGAGATAAGTGTGACCATCAATTCTTGAATTTTCTAAATGTATATGGTCCTGGATCGACAAATCGATAACATTGTTGTTGTTTTGTTTTCATAATATAAATTTTTAGACTTGAATTTTCCAAAAGATGGATGGATAAATATACCATAATCCACATGGTTATTCATACATAATATCTATAATAAATAGCATGAATACATATTGAATGTAGTTAGGGACTTTCTCCCATACTCACATATAAATAATATTTTTTCATCCTATTATATGTATCTTCTAAATAGGACATGCATTTCATAGTGAATTGCATGTATTTTGGAGACACAAAAACCCCCTTCATATCTCCCTTACTAGTTGAGGTCCTCAAGTAAAGGTAAATAAATAATACGGATGAATGTTATTGAATGATGGATAAAGACCCTACCTCTAATAATTCATAAATTAATACACATGAAAATAACAAGATAGTGATCCTGTCTGTGTTATAAACAAGATGGGTAAAGTGTCTTTTTATCCATAGCATGAGGAGACAAATACCAATGATAGACTTTCCATCATCCTGAATGTATATGAAATTTGGTCATAATACCAAATGAAACCAACCACCAAAAAATAATCATAACATAATCACACCCTTGATAGGGAAGTCTGACATTATGGAAACATCCTTAAGAATAATGACCACCCCCTCATATATTTACAATGTTTTTGTCACTATCCCTTATATCTATATATGTGTTATGATGAGCTAGAGATCAACAAAAGTGATTTCACACATAAATACACTATAGAACATTCCACATCACTATTGGGGGATGGTCATGAGACTGGGGGAAATGTAATGGAAGTTTTATAAACACTTAATGCTCAGAGATGGAATAAGATAACCATATATTATATCATGTGAAACATGACTATCCTAGAAGGAGAAAATGTAACATACACCATATTTACATATGATATAATAGTTATAATTTATACCTAAATAAATATATTATAAAAAAATTTATGAAATATTTCTAGAGAAATGTGATATGTAGTAAATATTTAGAAAGAAAGAAAAAATAAGATATAATATAAAAACATTATTACACAATAGTGATAAAATACATAAAAATGGTCAATAGTGATGCAAACCAAAGCTTCTTCTAGAGATGTTTGTCTATTTTTACCATAGGGTTATTTTGAAATAATTTGTGTTAATTAATTAATTTTTTAAAATTAGGAATATGTGATGGTATATTTTAAAATTCTATTATATATTATTTGAAAAAATTTAAATGAGTTTATTTTTAAAATAACTTCTATAGTTTCTATATTTGAAAAAAATACTAAATAATGGATTTATTTTTAAAATGTATTTTCAAATCATGGGAGTTGTGATTCTTCACATGTGAAAGTTATGTTGATCAATTTTTATTCTTAAAGTATATTTCCAATGAATTGGAGTGTTGATACTTTTCTTATAAAAATGTGTATTATGCTAAAGTGAATTTTTAAATAATGAATGGGTAAATTCTTTGCTTCTAAAAATATTTATGATATAGGGTTTATTTTTAAATAATGATGGTGATTATAATTTTTTTAAAATTTTTATCATTAAAAAATGATTTTAAATGAATAGGAGTGGGGATACTTTTCTTATGAAAATATTTTGTAAATTTTTTAATATTTTTTTTAATGTGAAACATTATAATATTTGGGAAGCTTGGGCATAAACACAAAAAAAAACCATAGTGCGTGTTACATGAATAGGTATTTTTTATAGGTTCTCATGAGGTTCTGGAAGAAAATTGACTAGCCTGATATCGATATACTATGACAGGACTCGATATCATTTGGATTCCATTACTAGCTTAGTGTTCCATGGTGTCCTATTTATTTATTCCCATATGCAAGATCCCAATTATTATTTGTGTATGATGGTTTAAATTGTATATAATGTTTTATATACTCACATGTTTATCTTATGGATTTTGGCATGTGAACAAGTAATTCCTAAACTAGGATGTATTATTTTGGTCACCGTTTTGTACCATGCTTTATAGTCAAACCATGTTATCATTTGTGATATGGTTTTTATGGTTGCTGAAATATGTTTATCATTATTTTTTACATTTTTATTCATATTTCTTTTAATATGGAATGTTTTTAAAAGAAACCAAATTAAAATTTAAAAAATGGTATCATTCGGATTTTTTTATAAATTTTTTCTGTTTTAAAGTAATATTCAATGGTTTATTAGAAATATAATTTTTATAGATTACTTATTGGAATCCTACTAATCTTTAGTGATCACACACTAATTTTTGGTCTGGTAATTTATAGACTTTATTTTTCTTTTTATAGTTAAATGGAAGGGAATTAGGTGGAATGGAGGATTATATTGTTTCATATTTCTCATGTAGTGCATCAATATAGTAGTGATAGATAGTATCAATGATACTTGATTTATTATTATTTTTTTATTTTCTATTTACCTTTGGCATGTCTTTGAAATTCTCATAGATATGTAATTTTCTTCCAAATTATCCTCTAATTGTTTATCTTATTTTTTGGTATATATGAGACATTTTGCATTATCATTCTGGGTAAAATCCCTACCATTTTTCTAAATATTAATACATAAGTGATTTTCGCTAGCTTTTGGTAATCAGGAATGCAATTTAGATCTTGTACCGACCTATCATGAGTAACATGTCTAATTAAACTAGTTTTATTCATTATAAAATGATATTTGATAAATTATCTGCTAGAAGTGTTATGACAGAACATAGGATTGGTTTAGGGTCTATAGTATACATGATATATGAATTATAAAATCTCAATGTGTACACAGTTAGCATGTACTTGATCACAACCTTTCATGATGCCACTTGAGTTACCATGGGTAGTGAGGATATATTTACTATTTGAGGATTTCCATGAGTTTTGGATTGGTGTGATGACTTTTGATCCTCATTGGAATGTGTCGGTCACCTTGGGGGTTGTATTAGATTTATTATGTAATATAAAAGAGGATTAAATATATGAAGTTGACTTGAAATGCCAGAAAAACCATTCAATAGCTAGAAATATAGTTCGAGAAGCATTTAAGTGGTTGTGGAATGCTTAGCACATGGTCATCAACCATGTGGCTTGGTCACGCCTGACTATGAATCCCTTTTTATGTATATTTTAAACCCTTTATTCTTGTATTATTTTTGTGATTAATAGAGATCAGAAAAGAATAATGGCGATTCATAGGATATATTTTTATCACGAATAAATTTGACTAACAGTTATAGAATGGTTTTTTGTGTAAGGATGGTACAACTGGTAGATTGTGTGAAAATAGATTTCATAGAAATTCATATTTTAAAAGGATATGATTGAATTATTATCTATAAAGTGATGTTTTCTTTCAATTTCATGTATTTATAAAGGGTTGTATATTCATGAAATATGAGAAAATGTTCTGGTTTTGAAAATGGTTAAATATTTTGCATGAAATAATTTCACACCATTGAATTATTTTTTCAAAAAGAATTACAAATTTTTATAGAAATTTTTGTTTTCCCTAATGTTATAATGGTGTATTTTTTGTTTTATGAAAAAAACAAGTAGTTATTTTAATCTTATTTATCTATAAGAGTTAATTGTTTTTGAATTTGGAATAAAAAATTAAAATAATATTCATGATTTTTTGGAAAACCAGTTTTATAACATGAATAGTGTTTTCTCTTTAAGTATATTTAAACATGGATAATTTGATTCTAGAAAAAAAAGAATATTTTTAATACCTTTCTTGAAATGGGCGTGATTTTTCAACATGTAATTATGAAATTATAAAAATTTTCTCTTTTGGAATCATTTATAAATTAACAAAGTATTTTTACTTCTGAAATGAATTTTTTTATAACTAGTTTTTAAATGGCTCTTTTAGGTTTTCAAAATGAAAAGTTTTTGAAAGGGGTTTCTACTTATTTAGTTGGTTGATTTTGAATCCTATATGAATTTTTTTTCATATATTTTTGAATTGTATATTTTTCATGGCCCTTTTACATGCATAGAGATTATCTGATCCACTTTAAAGGAAATTGATAAATGGATATTACCTCTCATGTGGTTCAAGTGGGTCTTATGTATAAGTCTTGAGTATGAGGTTTTATCTTTAATATATACCTAGGGATTATTCATTGTGATAATTGTTGATCCTAATTTTCTTGATTACACATTTTTCAATTCACTATGTAAATATTATTTAATGGAAAAACTTTGTGGATAAATATATGATATGGGTTAAAGATTTGGGCATTAGCTGTGGTTAATATTGATTATGATCATGGGTGACAAGATTTAGTTTCATTGAAAGTTTGTATGAGTGATCCATTTGTGATATTTTAGTATAATATGGATTGAGGGGACCATTAGGTTGTGATTTATAAACCCATGTTACCATAGATACACTTTCCTAATTTAGTACTAGAGCAATGTCATTTCTAAGTGAGACATTTAATTTTTTTATACTATATTCTATAAATATAGGAAATGGTGGATCTAGAGTTTTTTATTATCCATTCCTAATGATATTTGTGGTATATATTTTTGATGATGGTGCATGTTCATTGGCTTGAACTAGTTTTCCCTAGGTCAGATTCACTTTTTAGAGGAGGTTTGTTTCCCTTTATTCAGAGTAAAGATCTGGGGTTCCTTTGTTTGAAATGTAAAACCTTAGTTTTCTAATTGATTACATCATCTATCTGTGAAATATTTTTTTTACACCATTTTAGATTGAATATAAATGGTGGTGGGAACTATGTTAGGATTTTATTTTATTTTGTAACTCCTGTTGGATAATATGGGACCCAAATCTCCTTTAAAAGGATATAAGTGAGGTTGATATTGGATCAAGTATTGTTTCATACCATTCATTGTGGGGAATTGACTATTTCATAATAAATCCTTAGGTACGGTGTTGATATATGTCTTGATATCATAAAATGGGTGATGGATTAAGGATTTACCAATTATCCCCTCAGGGAAGGAATCTAGCACACAGTGAGCTTAAACTGATAATAATTGTACATACTCTCGAATCATTGTGACACTAATATTTTAGAGTGAAGTTAATTATATTTTCATGAACCCCTCTCTCTAATGATACTGCAATGAAGGAACATAGATAATGACCCCTAAGTCACACATCCATTAGACCTCAGGTTGGTGATGAGCACCAAGGGCATAAAAATATCACATATGGGAAGCATTACCCTCTGATATAAAATAGGATCATATGATATGATAAAAAATACCAAAAAATATACTATAGAATACAAAATTGAATTCAAAACCATCCCACAATGAATGTATAATGTCAACAGATACAAATAAAAGTCTCCAAGTAAAATAAAAAAACATTATTCCTACAATAAACACTCAATATATAATCAAACCCTAGATAGTAATATCTAGAAAGGTCCTCAAAGTCCTCCATGAAACCTAATAAACAGTTTATTTATGTAGGGTGAGCATAAAAGAATACTTAATAGGATCATACACATGGTTTGAGGTGCACGAGTGAAAAGAGATTTCAAATGATCTAGTAAAAAACAATAAAACCAAGAAGAACCTAAGTATGTAAACTAATAGATACTATCCTCCCCATGGCTCAGTCACTAAATCATGTAACCAATATAGTAATATAGTATTGAGATTAAAACAATAACAGGTGACCTGCTTCCACTTCCTCATTTATTTTACTCTCTCAGAAACTAACTTCAACTGTTCTGTACTCCAATCCCTTATATAAATATCACATCACACAAAACATCATTGTTGTGGGTTGTGATGAATTCCTACTGACCCCAGCCTCGTAAGGTCCAACATCTAGTGGAAGCATTAGAAATCGTCACATCACTACCTCATCATCTTATCTCTATCTAATACACCTAGGCCGTTATACCAAACCTCACCTGAATACCCCTGGGCTATCACTACTAATGGAATATTGGGGAAGAGAGGGTAACCATCCATCTGTATCACCACCATCCTATATGTTGGGGAAAACACATGGATCCAAGAGCCTATGATCATTGGTAAGGTTATCCAACTCTGGTGGGTGTATAAGGAAATAAAATAAAATAAATGGTATATATAATGGAACACAATACATAACCTAAGTGTTAAAAATAATGACACTTGTGCACACTGAATCACCACCATTTCAACACACATCAACCATCAAAACTGCTACCACCAATAATGCATCACACCACACAACAACCATAAAAGCCACATATTACCAATTTCAATTACATGTCCCCCAATAACTATATTTAACAAGTTTCACTAACAATCATTTACTAATCCACTTCATTCACATTTACATGACCCATTATTTTGTTTAATTCATACAATATCATAATTTATCCCATGGTAAACTTGGAAACTAACACAACAATTCCACAAACAACTCACTCATCCCCCCAAACTATCACCACAACACCACACATCAACCATCATAATTGCACCACATCTACTAATCCATTACACCACAAAATCCATGTGTATCATCCAAAAAAAAAAAAAAAATCATCACCACATATAATATCATAACTTCACCACACAACACCTTCATATGACACACCACCAATACACATCATCAAAATATCAATTCAAAACCAAGAAATTTACTACATCACATTTATTCCAACCAACTACCACATCATATCCCCCACCCACTATGTAACCCTTCTGATCACCACCATCACCACGTGACATCCCAAAACACACAAGGAAACAAAAAAAATATATTACTCACAAATACAATGAATCCTAACATCAAGAAATTACCCATGTTATTTCATCACTTTACATATGTACTTATCATGGTTATTATCAAACATACTTGGTTTCCATGGGATCCAATTTATTAGTAAAATTCATGTTCCGTAACCTTTTATTCAATGTTTTGTAACAAAAAACGTAGCAAGGTTATCATCATACCAACTATAGTGAAAAAATTTCTCCAAACCACCATTATTTTCAGTATTGAAAAAAAATACACAATATCATCAACAAGATATTTCAAACCAGTAAAGCATAAGATATCTCCCCCATACCCAACTATTTCAGTTATTAGAATTAATTTCCTTATTACATAGATCATTAATTTCTACCTAATGTAGAAAAAAGATGAAATCCCCACACATGACACTAAAATATGTGATAATGATGATCCCCTACATTAAATAATCTTTGTGATCATACAGTGTACCTAAAATCAATGAAGAAACAGTCTGGAAACTATAAATACACATGGAAAATAATGATCACCCTAAAAAACACCATAGGATTATAAAAAATGAATCCCAACACACACCCTCATAAAAACACCACTAAAATGATTCTCCAAGGGAAGAACATAAGAAAATAATGGATAATTAGATATGGACTTAGCACCGAACACCAAAACACCACCACCATAACCCACATATCAATGTGATGGATGATGTGATACAAGTTCTCCCAAAAATACTAGGTGTAACGAACCGAATCCGGAGCTACTCAAATGGTTCCCTATACTCGGTTTGCCACATGACCTCAAGTGCATTTCACCAAATGCCAGAGGTTGCCGACTAGCAGCGAGGGCCTTGGTGAGTCATTAAGAAAACTATGCCCTCATTTGGTAAGGTGTACAAGGGAAAGGAAATAACAGTCAATAGCGGAAGCATTAAACAACATACAATAACTGAAACTATATAGTGGAAGAAATGAATATATAGAAATGATGATAATGATGCAGTAGGTATAAGTATCTAAGGAAAGCAGCAAACACAACAACATGCTAAAATACAACTGAGAAACAAAGTACGAAAAGTAAACAACAACTCCAACAACATCACAAGCCTAAGCTCGGTCTTATGCTCTCCATCTTCAACCAGCAATCATGTACCTGAAGTATAAGGGCCATAATCCCTATCCACACCTGCAACAATATATCCTGTTTGGGCTGAAATGAAGGACCCAAACAGGGTGTGAGACTAGTCCTAGTAGGCAACCACCACAAGATCTATGCTCTACTGTCAGTGAGCAATATAGAAAATTTAAAGGAAATAAATGCAGTAGAGAAACATGAGTACACTAAAGTAAACAATCCTAGAAATCTACATTTACATTTATTTATTAATTTAATTCAATCATTTAATTATTAACCAAGGAATCTAGCCAACAGATCTATATTCCCAAGGCATAGCAAGTAACACAACAGGTATCTCAGCAGACTACCTAAACACCAAGTAGTAAAAAACCCAAGCTTGATCTTTGGCTTGGTGAACTTGTCACAACCAACCAACCAAACAATATTCACACTGAATCTCTAAGTGGAACACACTAGAAGACCCCTCTAGTCAAGTAATCATACAAAGGTACAGACACTCTGGGAAGCTCTCACTGTCAATTCCCCTATGGTCTTGCAATGATAGCTATAGACTCTCTGAGGAAGCACTTATGTCTAATTCTCCCTCTAGTCTCGATACGTAACTAAGGACACTCTGAGGAAGCACAAAGTTCAATTATCATAGGTACTGCGAATGATACTAATTTATAACAAACTCTCTAGTGTATCCCTTAATCGTCAATTCCCTCTTTAGTCTACCACACCAGGTTCACATAGCCCTGATCAGTCTAGTCGAGTGTAATCAACTGTCAGCAGCTCGAATTATGTTCAACAAATACTTGGATAAAATCTACAAAGAATCAGAAGCATATAAACTGTAGGAAATACATGAAATCAGTTATATCAAGGAAGATAATCAATGCAACAAGGTTTGCCTCCCATGAAACCCAATCCAGACGGTGATAAACATCCAAAACAAGGGAAACAACCATGGGGTGATCCTCAAATATGCTAAAAAGAAAACATTATGCATCTAATAGCCTCAAGCACACAAGAAATCTAAGGCAGATAATAATACAAGATCAAAAACCTAACCCAAGATACCCAAAACATGGGAATCAGACACTTTTGCACAAAAAATCAAAGACATTCAATGTAAGGAAACAAACCACCTACCTCAATCCTAGTAGATTTTTATACTTGAACCTCGACCCATGAATCATCCTAGAATAGAGTAGATCACAAAAACGTCTAAAACATTCAACCTCAGATAACTCTCATAAGAGAAAGAATCAGAGAACATGGCCAAAGAAGAAACATGAACTCACCACTGTGATTCTATTGCAACCGACGACGTTCAATTCAGATAACCAGTGATAGATTGGTGGCTCAGAGAAGATCTTCGGCCATACCCTCGCTCTTGGTCAATGAAGCTGGCGAAGAAGACGTTTTTGGGGTTCATACACGACCTCGGTCCATTGAAGGAAAAAAAGTACACAACGTGTACTTTTGGAGTACACGGTGTGTACTAGGATTTTCCGTACTCCACATTAAGCGGCCTCCACATCACCCCTACATGGACGTGTGTGTGGCCATGACACGACCAACACACGGCCTCGAGAAACAACAAAGTATAGGGCGTGTACTTATAAAGTACATGGCATGTACTTAGAAAATTTACAAATTCTCCACTTTTTCACAAAAATGACCATAAAAAGAAAACACAACTGAAAAGAAGATTCAGGTTCTTACAAACTTTCCCCCTTAAAGAAAATTTGTCCCTGAATTTCCCTAACAAGGTGGAGAAGAAGAAGCCTCGAACAACTCTGGCCGCTGTGATCGCATATCGGCCTCCCTCTACCAAGTCTTGTTCTGTACATGGCCATTCTGCCATAGAACCCATACTAGAGGAACATACTATCCATAGAGTACCTTTTCACCAAAATCAAAAATCTTGATAGGATGCTCCTCGAATGATTCATCCTACTCCAGCTCAACCTCATCGGGATGAAAAACATGAGACGAGTATGAGAAATAGCATTGAAGCTGAGAAACATGGAAGACTTTGTGGATATCCTGGTACCTCTGAGGTAATTTCAACCTATAAGCAACCATCATGGCTCTCTCAAGAATCTCAAACAGCCCGACGTATATCGGTGAATGCTTGCCCGGTCTCCTGATCCTCTTGTGTCCCATTCTTGGGGTAACACGTAGGAAAACCTGATCTCTGACCTTGAACTCCAAAGGTCATCTCCACTGATCATCATAAGATTTCTGCCGAGGCTATGTAGTAGCCATCATTTTACAAATCAACTCCACTTGTTTTGTGGTCTCCTGAACCAGACAAGGTCCCAGCATAGCTGCCTCTCCTACCTCCATCCAACACAAGGGTGATCAACATAGCCTACTGTACAAATCCTTGTAAGGTTCCATCTGAATAGTTGTTTGAAAACTATTATTGTAGGAAAAATCCACTAGAGGTATATGTCTCTCATAATAACCTCCAAAATCAAGGATGCATGGTCGTAGTATGTCCTCAAGCACCTGGATCGTGCGCTCTGACTGGTCACCTGGCTAGGGATGGTAGCTTTACTCAAAAGTACCTGTGTACCCAAATCCCTCTGTATCCCTTGACAGAAGTGCGATGTGAAGCAGGTGTCCCTATCTGAAATGATAGTACTCAGAACCCCATGCAATCGTACAATCTCACGGATGTACAACCGTCCAAGATCATCAACACCGAAGGTATCCTTAATCGGAAATAAGTGAGCAACCTTTATGATCCTGTCAATGATGACCCATACCGCGTCATTCCCTCGATGTGATATCAGTAACCCTATCATGAAGTCCATTGTGACATCATTCCACTTCCACTAAGGAATGGGTGGCTACTATAAATCCCACCTGGTCACTGGTGCTCCGCTTTCACCTGGTGATAGGTGGAACACCTCATGACAAAACCAGAAACAACTCTCTTCATACCTGGCCACCAATACTGACAGTGTAGATCACGATACATCTTGGTGATGCCAGGATGAACTGCCCAAACCTAGGAATGAAAGACTCGCATAAGCTCCTCTTGTATATCTGCTGGCACCCATACGTGTCCCTGGAAATTCAAGATCTCACCCTCACCTACGGTCCATCTGGGAAGAGGGTCCTCTCCTGACACACTTTCCTGTAGGACTAGGCCTTCATAATCTGATAGCTACCTCATTCAGACTCAGGCAAGAAGGGTAGATTCAATAGCTACAAAAGAAAGAAAAGTATGACCCTATCTATCATGCACCACCAAATGCATTTTAGAGAGTATATCCATAAGCTGTCACTCGATGCTGGCCTCCTGAACTGCCAGTATCTGTGTCCCCTTGCTCAGTGCGTCTGCCATAGTATTTCCTTTCCTAGGCGTATAAGCAATCTCTAAATCAAAATAATGTAGGTACTCAACCCAACTCCGCTGTCTCATATACAAGTCACGCTGCGTGAAGATATACTTGAGGCTCTAGTGGTATCTATATACCACAAAATGCTCTCATGGAAGATAATGTCTCCAGCAATGCAAAACATGAACAACTACAACCATATCCAGGTCGTGCGTAGAATAGTTCCTCTCATGTGGCCTCAACTGTCGAGTTCCATATGCAACTACATGATCCTACTACAGAAGAAATTCTCCAAGACTAATGCCAGTTGCATCACAAAAAACTGTATAACTCTTGCCCGGCTCCAGAAAAACTAGAATCGGTGCAGAAGTCAATATCCCCTTCAGCTCCTGAAAGGCTGAATCGAAGTCTTTTGAAAAAACATACTTCACGCCCTTATTAGTAAATCATGTTTACAGTGCTGTTAAGTGTGAGAAGTCCTGTATAAACCGTCTGTAGTAACCATCCATCCCTAAGAAACGTCGTACCTCGAAGACATTCTTTGGCTGCTCCCAGGTAACTACTACTCTCATGTTCTCTAGGTCTACTGATACTCCTGTCTCTGAGATGACATGACCCAGGAAGTGAATCTCATCCATCCAAAAGTGGCACTTTTAGAGCTTAGCATATAACTAATGCTCCCTCAGTGTACTCAAAACGATTTCAATAAGGGTAGCATGATCATGTCAAGTGTGAGAGTACACCAAAATATCTTCCACGAAAACAACCACGAAATAATCTAAGTATGGATGGAAAACTCTATTCATCAGTGCCATGAAAACTACTGGCACATTCGTGAGACCAAATGGCATAACCAAATACTCATACAGACTATATCTTCTACAGAAGGCTGTAAGGGGAATATCAGATGGTCTGATACACAACTGATGATAGCCAGATCTCAAGTCAATCTTCGAGAACACTCGGGCTCCTCGAAGCTGATCAAATAGATAATCTATCCATGGAAATGGATATCAGTTCTTGACCATCAACAGGTTTAGCTTCTGATAATCCACACAAATCCTAAGGGTTTTGTCTGCCTTCTTCGCAAACAGGACAGGCGAACTCCAAGGAGAAGTACTGGGTTGGATGAAACCCTTTCCCTGCAACTCCTGCAACTACTTCTTGAGCTCCTACAACTTAGGTGTATCTATCATATAAGGAGTAATGGACACCGGTACCGCTCCTGGATCAAGATCAATAGAAAAGTCTACCTCACGCTCTGGAGGAAAACCTGAAAAGTCCTCTAGAAAGACATCCCTAAAACGATCCACCACTGGAGGAAAGTCTAACTGTGAAGTCCCCTGGTCATCTAGATACATACTAGAAATTTGAGTTGTAACTATGCCTAGCCCATGATGATCTGGTCCTGCTCTACTCACCTGTAAAATCCACTCACCCTTATGAAGAAAAGATTCACCCTCCGGTGATATGAAACTCACCCTGCGACGATAACAGTCAACGACTGCTTGAAAGGGAATGAGCCAGTCCATTCCGAGAAGGACATCATAGCCTGTATTCTCCAGGACATAGAGGTCCCATAGAAAGTGGTACCCAACCACCTATAGAGGGCACTCCTTGCACTATCATACACTATCTGTTCTAGTCCCCAACGGTGTGTCTAGTGTCAACATGTCCTCAGAAGTATAAATAGTAAGTCTAAGGATTTCCACATTATGCACAGAAATAAAGCTATGAGAAGATCCTGTATCAAAAAGTGAAGAGGATAAAACTGGGGCTACTAAAATTGTACCTCAAACTATAGAAGGTCTTGGATCTTGCTTCTAATGAATCTGCTCTACTGCAAAATTCTGGCCTGCACTGCGGCCCCATGTAGCCGCCTAAGATCCCTGAGATGACCCTCCCTGAGCCTAACCACTGTGTCCATGGCCTCTACCCTGGCCTGAACGACCTGAAGAACTCCATCCCTCAGTCTGCTGCAGAACTCGTAACCTTTCCCTTGTATGCGGAGTCGAAACTGATCCTCCTTCACTAGCCGCTGGAAGGATAACCTTGTAGAAACGCTGCATCTGACCCATATTGCCACAAGATCGGCACTCCACTGTGTCTCTCAGGCACAGAGGCTTCTTATGCCCATTTTTTCCACACTTATAGCACACCACTTGGTTGCCAAAAGAAAGATCCCATCTACTAGAATTAATACCTTTCTTCCTCAGGTCACCTCATGTAGACTCTCGGTGGCTCTTTCTACTGTCTATCTGAAACGAATTAGCCCTGGATGTTGAACCACCCTAGTCCACAACTCCATTATTCCTCAAGTTTCTCTCCGTGATAAGTGCCTGGTTGACTATCAGAGTAATAAAAGTCAACTCTAAGACATTCACCTAAGATCTGATGTCTGGTTTGAGGCCTTCCTCAAACTTCCTCACTAAAAACAACTCGTCATTTCCCAGAACGGGAGTAAAATTATGTAAATCTGTGAAGCGAGAGGAATAATCCATAACTGTGAGAGTACCCTACTGTAGGTTCATGAACTCTCTGGCTCTTCCAGCCCTCAGTGTCGCCGGCTAGAAGTAGTCATAGAACGTACGCAGAAAATCATCCCAAGCCACAACCTGTTGGCGCCCAACATACCAAACCACATCCCACCATCTCTTGGTGGAGTCTCGTAACATAAAATTCGCGAGCTTCACTCTCCTCTTTGAAGGCATCTAAAGATGCTCGAAGACGGATATCATGGCTTCTAACCATGATTCCACACCTTGTGGTCCTCCATCCCCTGTGAATGTGGGAGGATGCTGCTACTGAAAAATCTACGTTAGCTCTGCCATAGACGGAGTAGGATGCTGAGCTCTCTGGAAGGTCTGCATGAATCTCATGAAACCCACTCTGAACTGAGTGTCAGAAACTGTGTCTGGAATCACTACAGGTGCCATGACCAGAATGATAGGCGGAAATACTGGTAGTCCCTGATCTACCGTATCAGGCATACGACCACTACCTGGTTCCTGACGTGAAACGAGAGGAAGTTTCGGTGCCATGACTCTGAAAGGTCAAAATCACACATTATATTCAGGATTAAAAAAGATAGGAAAACTGAAGGCATAAGAAGGAACAAGGAAAATAAGGCATTCAAGTTATGCAAAACATGACTACACGACGTGTTCTTTCCCTACACGGCGTTTTCCCTTTGGTCATTCACATGGGCATTTACTTTAACCTAAACTGGTCATGTAACACCCCAAATACACGGTGTGTTGTCCTAACACACTGTGTGTACTTGAATACTCTTCCCTGCCAGAGTCCTTCTACTCGGTTAAGCCACACAGATCCTCTAAGAAAAAAGTACACGACATGTTCAAGGAAGACACAACATGTATTTTACATTCCTTACTTGGACCTTGTTGTTAGTGACACAGCCTGACACACAGAAGACACTATACGGCGTGTTCCAGATGGACACAGAGTGTACGAGGAAGGGTAACACCGACCCGTGTTGTTCATGACACAACCGGGTACCTAGATCAAACTACACGGTGTGTAAGATTCAGTCACGGTGTGTACGTGAAAATATAACACGACCTGTGTTGTTCGTGACACGACCGGGGTACCTATTTCATACTACAGGGCATGCTAAACTAGTACACGACTTGTTCCTATAAGATTTTTCAGAACCCCGTGTTTCTTCTCACATAGTCAGTGACATGGTTTAAAAACTACACAACGTGTACTAATAAAATACACGCCGTGTATTCTGGGTTTTTTCCAGGAAGTAGCTCAGAAACTGCTCTGAAGCCCAGAAAACACAGAAAAAGAGAGTTAAGGTGCCAAATTCTGATCCTTAATGTCACATACTCCCTGCGAAACAAATCTTGGCATCTTATACAATTCATATAATCAGTAAACCGTATAAAAAAATCACTATCCACTAATTTCTGATCCTCGAGGGCCCATAAAACCTCTAAGATCAATGTTTGGCATCCATGATGAAGAAGATCTAAACAAATGATACCCTATCAACATAGCAAGTATTCTATCACAGTAGCTATCACAACATCATTCATAGTCTATCAAAAATTCTATCACAATAGTATGAAATTTCTAATTAATTTTAGATGGCATGGAGAAATGCATGGCCTGTTATTTTCTAACAAGTGCCTATATGATGCATGAGATGGTATACCCTCATCTCATCAGGATAAAACAAAATAGAACCACAATCATATAAATAGTAACAACACAAAACAAGTGCACCACCCAATGGTGAAGTCAATTAAACTGTAACATTTTCAAAAATCGAAAACTGAAATATTCGAGGCAACCAAGCCTTTTCCCTGTACATGGGTTATAGAACTCCTGGGCACAACTATTTACCATTTACCTATTCCATCCTATCCCTGCCTAATGTCACTAAACAGTAAGTCAATAGAAAAGAAAAGAAACCCCTCTGATACCACTTTGTAACTAACTGAATCTGAAGCCACTCAATTGGTGCCCCGTACCCAATTCGCCACATGACCTCAAGAGCATTTCCCCAAACACCAGAGGCTGCCGACTTGCAACGAGGGCCTTGGTGAGTCATTGGGGAAACTATGCCCTCATTTGGTAAGGTATACAAGGGAAAGGAAATAACAGTCAATAGCGGAAGCAGTAAACAACATACAATAACTGAAACTAAATAGCAGAAGTAATAAATATATAGAAATGATGATAATGATGTAGCAGTTACAATTATCTAAGGAAAGCAAAAAACACAACAACGTGCAGAAATACAACTAAGAAGCAAAATACGAAAAGTAAACAATAACTCCAGCAGCATCGCAAGCCTAAGCTCGGTCCTATGCTCTCCACCTCCAACCAACAATAATGTAACTGAAGTAGAAGGGCCACAATTACTATCCACACTTGCAACCATATAACCTCTATGGGCCAAAAAGAAGGACCCAAAAAGGGTTTGAGAGTAGTCCTAGTAGGCAACCACCACAAGATCTGCGCCCTACTGTTAGTGAGCAGTATAAAAAAAGTAAAGGAAATAAATGCAGCAGAGAAACATGAGTACACTAAAGTAAACAATCCTGCAAATATATATTTGCATTTATTTATTAATTTAATTCAATCATTTAATTATTAACCAAGGAATCTACCAAACAACTCTATATTCCCAAGGCATAGCAAGTAACACAACAAGTATCTCATCAGACTACCTAAAGAGAAAGCAGTAAAAAACCCAAGATTGTTCTATGGCTTGGTGGACTCATCACATCAAACCAACCAAACAATATTCACACTGACTCTCTGGGTGGCTCACACTGGAAGACACCTCTAGTCAAGTAATCATACAAAGGCACAAACACTCTGGGAAGCACTCTCCGTCAATTCCCCTACGGTCTTGCAATGATATCTATAGACTCTCGGAGGATGAAATTATGTCTAATTCCTCATGTCATCTCGATACGTAACTAAGGACACTCTGAGGAATCACAATGTCCAATTCACGTATGTCCTGTGAACGATTCTAATTTATAACAGACTCTCTAGGGAATCCCTTAATCATCAATTCCCTCTTTAGTCTACCGCACCAGGTTCACACAGCCCTGAGAAGTCTAGTCGAGCGTAATCGACTGTCAGCAGCCCAAAGTAAGTTCAAAAACTACTTGGATAAAATCTACAAAGAATCAGAAGCATATAAATAGTAGGAAATACATTCAATCAATTATATCAAGGCAGGCAATCAATGCAACAAGGTCTGCCTCATAGGCAACCTAAGCCAAACGACGATAAACAACTAAAAAAAGGGAAACACCCATGGGGTGATCCTCAAAAATGCTAACAAGAAAACATTATTCATCTAATAGCCTCAAGAACACAAGAATTCTAAAGAAGATAATAATACAGGATCAAAACCCAAACCCGAGATACCCGAAACATGGGAATCTGACACTTTTTCACAAAAACTCAAATACATTCAACGTAAGGAAACAAACCACCTACCTCGATCCTAGGAGATCAATATACTTGAACCTCGGCCCGTGAATTGGCCTAGAACAGAGTAGATTGCACAAACGTCTAAAATGTTCAACCACATATTACTCACATAAGAGAAATAATGAGGAAACATAACCAAAGAAGAACCAATAACTCACCGCTGTGATTCTATTGCAACTGACTGTGTTTGATTCGGATAACCGGTGACAGATCAATGGATCAGAGAAGATACGTGGCCATACCCTTGCTCTCGGTCAAAGAAGCTGGAGAAGAAGACATTTTTGGGGTTCAGACATGACCCCAATATGTTTAATGAAAAAAAATACACTACGTGTACTTTTGCAGTACACGACTTGTACTAGGCTTTTATGTACTCCACATTAAGCGGCCTCCACGTCCCCCTAAATGGTCGTGTGTGTGTCCATGAACGTCCAGCACATGGCCTCAAGTGGTAACAAAGTACACAGCGTGTACTTAGAAAATTTCCAGATTCTCCTCTTTTTTCCCAAAAAATGACCAGAAAATGAATACATACCTGAAAATAAGATCTTGGTTCTTACACTAGGGTTCATCCATAGAAAATATATATGACAAATTAATGAGAATAATATCATCCAATAAAGATATATTTTGGAAATAAGTCACCTATTTTATGGTGTATGTTATACCTTCACACCATTATTTCCATAATATCAATTTTCAACTAAAATTAATGGTGCCTCAGCCATAGTTTTCTTATGAAATAAATACCAATTTTATTATGTAAACCCATTTAATGTTGTGCTCCGCCCTTACACACAATTTTTAATCCATATTACACATAAGATATAAGCCACACCTTTATATCATAGACCCTTATTTTAAGGGATAAAAATCCAACTGCAATTCTGCTACATCTCCAACATCCTACAACCTCCCCTAAACACTATCCAACTAAATAAATAAATAAATTAAAGAGCTAGGAAATCACACGAAAATAAAAATATATTCATATCAAAAGTTTTTTGAAGTGTAGTTTTTCCAAAATAAATTTCTAAATGCTGTGTTAAGTGATTTTAGAATGTGGATTTTGATATTGGGTAAACTATTGAAATAGGAGGTGTGGTCACAAAGACTTTGAGTAGGGTTTTACCTATCCATTCTATAATGAATCAAAAGAGTATGGATCTATAGGGACCCATTTGTAGAAATGAAAATGGTGGTGTTAAAGGGACTAATGTTCTCCTGTTTACATCCTACGAGTAAGGTGATTATTCCTTATGCAGTGGGATTTTCAACAAACAAGTAGCTAATAATAACTGGATGTGATGTAATATAACCTTTTGTGGTGGGGAGGCCTTAGGTTTATTTTTTCAATTTCCTGATTGTGGCTTGTGTCTTTAGAGTTAATTATTTATTCTAGTTGATCTAAGAGCAATAGTTTATGGATCAAAAACTTAGGTCTAGTTGTTCCATTCTCAATAGTGTTATTAGGATTTTTCTTGATTTGAGATATTAATGACAATGTCTATGTAATGCTAGTCAATTGTAAAATCTATGTCATGATCATATACCAATTAGAAAATATGAGTAAATCAACACAAAACTACAAATTGAACATGGGCTTAACCATTATATTATAGAAGTTAGGTAGGGAATCCATGGAATTTGAAAATCTATTACAACTGCATCTAAGAGGTAAATAGACATGATTTAGTTAAAAAAAATTAATACAAGAAATTAGACCATGTGTTTCCTTCCATATAGATTCATATTGTAGATAAACTTGAATTGTATGTTCGATGGGTCATGAAGTTCCATGGTGTTCATGATATTATCATTTATAGTGTATAAGCATTATTTTATAATAAATTTTTAAAGGGATTAAAGAATGTGATCTATTTTTAGTTAACATTATATTATCATTCTTTCTTAAAATGGATGGTTTGTCTGGAAAACCCATCTAATTATAGAGGATATGTCATAGGCAAGCATGATCTTTATCTTTGGGTTTTTAGTTTCTTATATTCCATTATCTATTATTAAAGGGATGGACTCAAACATTTCATATGGGTGGACATAGAAAACAAGTTGATATCAGGAAAGGGTAGGTGTATGGTCCTTGTTAAGACCAAGTCTTATTTAAGGGTGATGAGAATGGTGTGGTTTTCTCAGTAAAGGGTGGCTATTGTTCTTAGCCACTTAATCTATTATGAAAACTACCATAATTTTCTATTGTAGGTTTAAGTGTGTGACTGAGTCTCTCTTCCATTGAATATAATTTATTTTGGGATATTATCTTTGAGTGAGTTGGGTAATTTTTCACTGGGGTTTATTGTTCCCTTTTGAGATTGTTGAACATCTTGTAAAGGTAGATAATTTGTTCAAATTTTCACCTCACTTGACAATGCTTCATAATGGGTTTTATGTTTTCAAATAGATGATGTATCAAATAGACCCTCTCCTTCTGTTTAATATAGACTAGATAACCACAAGATGTGGGAATATAAATCATTATTTATATAGCACTGGCCCTCCATCATTGTGAGTTTAGAATCTTGACCACTTTTTGTGTGTTGAACTCATCTATTGTGGGGAGAATTTTAACATGTAATTTTTTGTAATAATATATTTTTCATGATAAGTAAAAACACATTTTTTTAATTTTTATGTCCGTTAAGTGTTAATAAAATAACAATTAAATTAATTTTTACCCTAGTACATGTAATATGGCATGTGTAAAGGTTTTTTCCTTGTACACTTGCATAGTGTGTTTTTTTGAGTTACATAAGGGTAACTACTATTTTATATAAGTTGCATAAGGGTTGGAAGAGGTTGAAATATTATTCATAAGGGGAGGAACTTATTTCCTAAGGGTATATAAATATTAACAATTTTTTATGGGTGGAATAAGGGTATGGTTTGAGCTATGTAAAAGTAGTGGAAATTTTCTATACACAACATAAGTGTAGGATTATTTATTGTGTAAGGGTAACCTCTCTTTTTCAAAGTTTTCATATGGGTTGATCTTGGGTTTCAAACACTACGTAAGGGTTATCTGACTTCACACAAAGTAATATCTTTGGTTTTTAGTGGTGTTTAAAGGCACCCTTGATTTCATAAAGGTTGAATAAGGGTAAAAACTCACTACAAATGGGTAAACTACCCATACATAAGGCCAACTTTTAGTTTCCTAAGGGTGCGTACAGGTAGGGTTGAGTTATACAAGGAATCCCTTACTTTTTCAGTGTTACGTAAGGGTAACCCCATGCCCTTATACAAAATATAGGATCTTTATAAGGTTAAGTACATGTTAACTTTATGAAATGCTATTTTTGATATGAAAATAAACAAAAATATTGTTTTTATTTAATCTACTCTAGAATAAACCTGTAACACCTTTTTTCCATTTTAAATACTTTAAATTGTGGAAACATAATTCATTTAGTTCTTTTAGTATTTTAACCCCATTATGAGAGTTTATAAATGATCAACACACAATATTTGAATAAAAAATTAAATTAAATTGAATATTTATTTTTGTGATTTTATTGATATGAACCAAAGGACTAGGTTTATTTATATTAACACACCCAAACTCATATCAGCCATGATTTTTTTGTTATACTCTTGAGAAGATAGTACTCTGAATGTAGCTACTATGAAGAATGATCTGGTTTGTTGGATCATTTCATTATTCTTCCATGTTAGGACATTCAGAGAAGTGTTGTTGATATTTATTATCCTTATTTATTATAATGACTTTATATTAAATATTTTTACAAGAAACCACTAACCTGGTCTGATGTACGTGTCCTTATACATTGGTGTTTACTAATGAAATAATGGATATTCTAGATATTTTCATTTTCATGTTCTGATATAATAAATTGAAAAATTATCTTGTAGAGAGATTATATTACCACAATTTTCTTTTAAAATACTTATCGTAGATTTATTAAATTATGAAATTTGGAATATGTGAGGTATAATTTTTAAAATTCTTTCCTAGATGATTTGAAAAACGTTTTTAAAGGGTTATATCTTTAAAAATAGTTTTTTACTTTTTTTTACAATAAATCCTCAATAATGGATTTTTTTTAAAAATGGGTCTTCTAATAATGGGAGTGGAGATGCTTCTATTATAAAAAGTATGGTGTTATTTTTTTTATCATAAAGTGGATTTCTAAAGTGTGGGAGTGGTGATACTTTTCTTGTGAAAATATTTATTATTTTATAATGGATTTTCAAAGCATGTAATTATGGATACTTTTTTTGTGAATATATTTATTATTAAAAATGGATTTTAAATGAATGTGAGTGTTGATTATTTTATTGTGAAAATATTTAGTAAATCTATGAGTATTATTTTATATTTTCATGGAAAATGGGGAACATGGGATAATTTTGGAACCTTGGGAATGAAAAAAACCATGGTGTGTATAAAATCACTAGTGATTTTCTATAGGAGCTTACAAGGATATGGTAGAAAATTGGGTATCCTGATATCGATATACTGTGGTAGGGATTGATATCTTTAGTATTAACTTTCGAATTTTGTGTTCCTTGTTGTCCTAGATCTTTTTTCACATAGGATAGAGACCAATGATGTTACATTCATCAGGGTTTCAATTTTTTGTCATGTTTGATACAATAAGTAGTTTATCTTATGGTTTTTGGTCTATGGAAATTGCATTCTAGGACCAGGATGTATATATTGGTCACCTGTGTGTACCATGATTTATTTACTCACCTTGTTTTCCATGGGGATATAGTCATTATAGTTTATACCATATTTTTATCATTATTTTTTTTACATTTTTTCATTTAAATACATAAAGTTCTGAAAATAAACCCAAGGATGTTTTATAAAATAGTTTCATGGGGAAATTTATTTATAAAATGGTTTGGTTTTAAAGCATAAGCTAACAATTTCTTAGTGTTAAAATTTTTATAGATTCACTAATGGTATCCTAATAATATTTAGTGCTGGGAAAATAATTTTTCCTTTTGTTCTTTATAGCCTTGTTTTTTCAGTTTATTGTTAATGGGAAGGGAATCTTGTGAATGGGAATTACTCTATGTTGATATTTCCATCATAATGGATTTGTATGGAGGTGAATGTTTTTATTTCTCACTCCTTTTGGATTGTCCTTGACTTTTTGATAGATGTGTAATTTTTTTAAAATTGTAATTTTTTTTATTTTTCATATTCTGGGTATAAATGATTCATGTTGTGTTATCTTTCAAGGTGAAATCTCCCCAATTATTTAATATGTTGATACCCAGGTGCTTGTCACTATCTCATGGTGATTAAGAACACACTTTGATTATTGTACCAATCCATCTTGGGGAATGCGTTAGGTTAACTGTTATTGCTTAATTACAAAGAGATTCCATTTTAAATCAAATTTTCATAAATTAAATAATTATTAATCTTGTAACATCTTACCAATGTATCTTTCTATGATTTGAGCAAATTCTATCAACTATTTGATCCCTTGGTAATTATATTGGGACCATTCATCAAAATACTTCACAAATCGATAAAATGTCTCATATACTAAGCCTATGATTACTAGTTTATTAAAACCCTTGAAGATCATATTTATTCACTCCATAATATTAGTGATTTTATGGATATATCATATACCTCCATCACTTGAAAATTAATATTTCTTCTTTAGAATCCACATAAGGTAATCATAAAAATTTTGATTGGTCCATAAAATTCCTTCTAATCATTCATATAATTTTTCATATAGTAGATTCTATGTCGAGACAATATTAAATGAATATATTTAAAATAGTAGTAAAAATTATTTGAATAAATATAAGTTTAGGGAAATATAAAAAAATCTATGATGACATTTTTTATTCATTCATTTAAAAATAATTACATATATTACTAGATATATATCTAATGCAATAATGATGATAATTATTAGTTTATGGCCCTAAAAGTTCATCATTTATAACCTACTTGATAATCAATCAACGATGATTAGATATCAAGAAGACTCCTTTGATTTCTATAACATGGGTGTGTATTCAGACCAATAACCAACACTATGATTCAAAATTCTATTTTTCAATAACAGGGAATGAAAATACGATAGGATAATGATTACCAACCATTGATGAAAAAATGAGCAGTACGCTTATATAATTTCCATAATGAAAAGCTCCATCCACCTGAATGAACTGGAAACATTAAAGAAATGTGTCAATACATGACCATAATTCCCATAATAGTTTTAAAAAATGACAATTATTAAATCATTTTTATTACCTTAGTATACAAACTCAATAATTTCAAGATGATAAATAACCATATTGTTGTGACCCAACAAGACCGTTAGCTAAAAAATATACTAATATAATTTATCCTAGTCACTATATAGTTTTATAATCGTTGTTTTATTTTCCATCAAATAGAATATCCAGTATTCAAACATTTTTTATATTTATTCTTTGAAAAGAGTTACAAGAACATCATAGTATATATTTTCCTTCTAAACAATAATATTTTATATAAATTTTACAACTAGTGTAGAATGATCATGCGATAAGCTTGGGTGTAAACAAGTATGAGGGCCTTCAATATAAATATATTCCAACATAAAAAAGTTTTATCATATATTTCATGCACGATAAATTTACATTCTAGTTTATATTTAACACAAGAAATGACATATTTACCCTTTTTGAATCATTAACCATGAATGAAAAATTTCCCTCGATGTAGTATTTCTTGAAAAAATATTTCAACACACATTTACCTTCAAAAACACATCTAATGAGTAGTGCGTTATCTAGTATGGATTATGTGTTACCTATAGTTCTTAGGAATTCCCTACTTGGTGTAATAAAATCCCAATCAATTAGTTTACATGTGAAATTACCTACACTAAGGAATTCAATAATAGAGGATAGCTAAAAATTACCTGTTCATAGTTATCTAACAATAGAACCCCTGAAGGTTGATTGATCACATATTCCTCACCTACATCATCTCTTTTTATATCATTAGAAACATAATCATTACAGAAATAATCATTCACTAAATCTAGAGTATCTATATGGATGTATCACATATTTTTCAAAACATTCCCATCACTATTTTCATAAATAGGATCATTTGATATTGAAAACCACTCAAATATTGGATATGTAGTCCATGATACCTGAGTTATATGACATGATATTTAATAATATTATGTTAAATGAATGACTTATACTAATATCCGATATTATAGTTTTTTATTAGTGGGTTAACACTCATAAATAGTATAAATTCCCTCATACATTTCTATTAGGCCATGATTAAAATGTTTTTTTAATAAATTTGTCTTGTTTACTCAATAATCCTCATCTAACCAAAGATGTGAAATATATTATTGGCAGTCAATATATTTAAGATACTAATATGTGGTTGATTACATTACATGATCGTACCCTAGTTTTAAATGACTATAGATACTCATTTGATATTCTTACAATGTTATATAATCAAGAAAATTAGAATCTCTTTTTAGTGGTAAATGGTTACTAAGAACGTTATCATTATAAATTACAATTTTTTTTTACTATATGAACAAATATATAATTATTTGTAATGAAAATTTTTCAATAGGTTTTATATATTTATGTTGTACCATCAAATTTCTAGTTTTTTTAAATTTTATTAGTTATATAAAATCAACTTGATCATGATATTTTCTAGTGGATTGGTTTATCATTGTATTATAAACCATCCCATACTTAGTGGAAAACTATTTGAGATGGTATTACCTTTCATTTTTGAAAATCTCATCCTCTTTTTATTGATCGTTTACAGAAACCTCATTGAACATCACCACCACCTTTGGAATCTCCTCTTATTACAATAGTTATCACTAGAAAGTGTTGGGTTCCAAGGTTTTGGGATATATAAAAATTTAATACGAACACAAAAGTCCTTACATTATTAGAGAGGGATATGACATGAAAGTCATCTGTAATGAAATTAAATACAATTATTAAAAATTATATAACCAATTAAAAAATAATTACAACATATAATTATAATAAAACAATGGATAGACATCTCATTTTAATTCATCACCAATTCAGTTACCAAGTTTTTTATGAATAATTTTTATTTTTAATATATATTAATATAAATTAAACCATATTTTACTAGAATGTCCTAATTTTTGGAATTTATAAACAAATTCATGTTAGAATAATATTTAATTACCATATGAATTGAAAAATCTTACAATATAATTATATCTATATATACATATAATTAAAATAACATAAATTATTGTAAAATGTTGAAATAAATAAATAAATTTTATTAAAACATTCATGACATGGATAATGGTGCTAGAGACATGTCGATGAAGATAACGAGGAGCGGTCAATAGGCATGTAATCTTGAGAGAGAGGAAATGTGAATGATGAAAAATAGTGAAAGAGACGGTGAGAGGTGTATGTGGTAATTGAAAAGCCCCTTGACAATTGAAAAAAACTTAACTCATGACCACTAATAGTGGCCTCTCATTTTGGACCTCCATTGATGCTCAATTTTATACTTGTGTTTCAAAGAAGATTATTTTTATTATTATTCATAAAATAAATCATTATTGTATTTTATGAAAACTTATTTTGATAAAAAATTTATAAAAATGAAATATAGAATAAATTTTTTAATTTATTTCAATTAATTTTTTATTCTCAAATATATAATTCATAATTTAATTTAATAATAAATTATAATATTGAATATATTTTAATTTTAAAAAACCATGCATTTATTTTTTAAATGCATATATAAATTATTTTTAATTTTTAATTTTTTTAATCATTTAAATTAAACTTTATATTATTTTAAAAATATATATGTATTCATGAATTTTTTAAATTATTTATTTTAATATAATTTTTAAAAATTAAGTTATAATTAATTAAGTATTTTAAAAAAAATTATTATTTTTATATTTATTATTAAAGTTTCAATATACATTCCCATTAAAAAATAATGAACATTATCATTAAAAATAATAAAATTATCATGAGATATATGGCGGGGTTTTGGTTTATAAAAAAAACAAAAAACAACATGATAGAGGAAATATTCACATGATTTGATCAACTTGACTAAAAAGGATGGAATTCCGATTCAATCATTGAGTACAAATATAACATTAAACATCATTAGCTCTTTTAATACTTCTATTTTTTATAAGAGTAGTAATACGTATGTGATGGATACTAGGGGTTTATTATACATTAAATTTATCATGGACACTCAATTCATATATAAATGGGAAATGGATTATACAGTAATTATAAAAAATAAAAACTAAACTAATTATTAAAAATTATATATGAAAATAAAAAACCAAATCTATATTCGTCAGTTTAACTCATGATCATTTTATAATTTTTTTAAAATTGTTGACAGATAATGTTTCATAATTTATAACATATTTTAAATAATTTAATTTTACATAAAATAATATATATAAATTCACTAATCATTAAACAACATTTGAATTATCCAAAAATCATATTTAAATTTATTAAATAATTTAATACCATTTAAATCATTCAAACGATATATTATTTAATTCATAAAATATATAAATTTTTAAATAATATAACCAACTAGGTAAATAAATTAAATAATTCAACATAACCAACTAGATAAATAATATAAATAAACTAACTAAAAAATATTTTTAAAATGATTTTTTTCTTCTCAAAGACTAGAAATAATAATTTGGGAAAGATATTCCAGTCTATTATAGTTTCACTACAAAAATCAGTGTAATGTATTAAGTGAATGGGGGAATTTGCCTTTAATATATTTAGGTAGAATAAGGCAGGAAACTCATTATTTACTCTTATGCAAGATACAAAAAAGAGGTGCATATATGGTTTAAGGCCTCTTTTGAGTAGCAGAGGAAGCATTATCCCCATTTAGGCATTCTAGATGAAGTGATTGTGATAATGGGGTTCACACTTTTAGATACCAAATTTGAGAAATATTTTATACCCTACCATTGTTTTAATTTTTTAATCCCATGAAGACACCCATATATTCAATACAAGGATAGGGTAACATAGTAATTATAAGGCTACCCGATTCCAAGGATAGACTCGATCAATTTCCCATGTCCTATAATTGTAGTCATGCTCAATGAAAAATGATAATATTTTGCTCTGTGAATGCATTTTTTGGGTCAATATGGTTCATTTTGGTGTAAAAAATATCTTTCATTCAGTGATCAATGAGGATGAATTTTATGGTAGTGTTTGAATATATAGAGATAATGGAGATATGGTCAAGTGGAATTAAAGGAGGGTGGTCGTTTACTGTTTCTGTATAAGAGAGTGTTTCCTCTATAGAAGAATAAATTGATGAACTTATATTATATATATATATATATTTAAAGTCTGAAACATTATGAAAAGTGACCATAATCTGATCCCCTCACTTTAGAGATTGTAGTGAGAAATATAATTGGGTATTACCTTTTTTATTTTTTTATGAAATTATTATAACAAAAAATAATGTAAATAATATATTTATATTTATTTGAATTATGTCATTATAATTTTTGATTAGTTCTTATTTTAGGAATATGAATTATAAATTTCCCTTATTTTTTCTTCTAAATTGTAATGGTAATATTCTCCAAGTAGTAAAATATTACATTTCTTAGGTTTTGGAATTATAAATAATCAAACACTAATATTAATTGTGAATCAACCAAATAAAATTTCAAGAATTTTTTTTATCATGAATTAATCACCACAGTGCCTCTATTGAGTGAGTTGGAACTCCAACAATGATGAAATCACTAAAAGAGTTGGAATTATGATGAATTTTACAATGATTTCATAATTTTAGGAGCTTGAAATGGGACTTGTGATCATGATCCTAACTGTAAAGAGTCATAATAATAAGCAAGAAAACATAACGGAAGTACTTGACCATGTTATTCAAAATGGTAAGAAATGACAAACCTTAATGATTATAATGATGAATTAAATGATATATAGATATTTTTGAGATGATTAATGCAATTTTTTGTAGTAATTAAATAATCAATATTTTGATCATTCTCATGCTATGAATTTATCATGTAAATCACATGGATTAGACATTGAAACAAATTATATATTTCCATATTGTTGACATTTGATTACTGTATGATGTGGTTAGATGTGAAATTTCACCTCATATATTATACAAAAAATAGTACAATGAACATTAAAATATTCTTATATTCACATTCTCTATATATATGTTGGTAGTTTTTGTCACTAGTAGAAAAACTAATTTTAACATTGTATTTATAATGTTTGTTATACATAAACTATTCTATAATGGTGAAAAATTTATATATAGATATTATTTATTATAATAAAAGATGTTAAAATATATATAGTTACATTTTCAGCATCCGTTATTAATAATACCGACAAAAAGCATTTGGTATTTGGCATTGATTTTTCTATAAAAAGATGCCAAAAATGTTTTTGTCATGTTAGTTTTTTATAAAAATGATGTGAAAAATAGAGCATATTAGATTTTTAGTGTCGGTTTTATGAAAAACTGATAGAGATTTTTGTAACATTTTTTTAACATTGGTTTTTTTAAAATCTAACATTTTATCCATTTTAAAAAAGAACCTTTATGTAGAACCATTATTTCATATATCAAGGACTCATTTTCCTCTTAACCTACTATGCTTCTAACACCCTTCTGAAAAGTATTTTGGTGGAGTTTGTTTTATTGGAACCATATTTTCATGATACTTGACCATCAATAATTTCTCTTTTCGTGATCTAGGTATTTATTTAATCTTCGTAACTATTATACGATCGATTTGCACTCAGATTATATGTTTTTTTGTAGTTCTTCTTACTTTGTCATTGTTTTATAGATATTATAATTGTTTAGTTTAGTGTTTTTATTTCCAATGAATTCATGGTATGTTATCGATGCATTTCATATCTAGTAACCCTATTACGGTCAAGTGACACCGTGATTAGAGGTTTTTTATTGTTCTTTTTTCGTGGTTTTTTTGAGAATATTTTAATTGTTTGATTTAGTTTTCTTACTACCAATGACTTTGAGGGGAATTATCTATATTCAGGATCAATCCTATTGTGTACGAATACAAATATTTTAATTGGTTTTCAATTTTTTATGGTAAATTCATTTTCTATTAGTTGTAAATTTGATTCACTCTTTCATTGGTTTCTATGCATTTTACTTTTAATTATAATTTTTTGTTAAAGTTTGTTTAATTATATAAATTATTTATTTGATGGTATTATCAAATGGGTTTGTTCCAGGTTGTAACTAATAAGAATATAGATTTATATTTTCCAGAATATAGGTAGAATGGATGTAGTGTAGTCTAATAGACGTTTAAAAAAATCTATCTATAATTGACAGAAGTATATTTATTATTTTAGTATGGATATCAAACATTGTTTATAATTATTTATTTAAATGAAATATATATAGAGTAATTTATTTTTTATTTTATTCCTAATAATCGTTTACATATATCACTAAATCAAAAAAAAAATTATTAATTTTTTTGTGCTTAAAATTTATATATATATATTTATATATATATATAATAGTTCATATATTTTATATTTATACATATATATATATCTGTTTATATATAACTTGAATTTAGTTGTGATATTTTTAATTTTTGATTTTTGATTCTAAACCAATCATCTAATTTTGGATCAGTATGACACATCATGCAAATTAAATACCTAGAGTAGATTAGTTTTTATTTTATTCCTATGAAATATTAATATTTCATGTATGACTATCAATAATTTTTATTGTAAGTTTTTCTATTTAAAATTTATCTATATATATTTATTTATATATTTAAATGTCTATATGTTTTAATATATTCCCTAATTATATTATGATCTCATGTATTGAATGGATCATAATTGGATAAATTTATGAAGAACCACAAGTGAATATGACAATTGAGTTGATGAATTTGTGGAATTTCCTAAATTAAATCTTCAAAACGTAAACCTTATTTTCTATCCTTTTTTGAAGAGTTTGAATTTTATAAAGTTAAACTCTTGATAAATCAATGATCATCTCATTTGATATGGTTTTAGCCTTAATTATACCTGTTGGATATGGAATGGTGAATGAACTTAAAATTCAACATCCAATGATGATGAAAATATTCATAATGAGGTGGAGGATCATATTGAATATCAAATTCGAGATTTAGGTGTTGAAACCACTGAAAAAACAACAACCATTGAATGATTTTATAGAGATTCTTAAAAATAATTATTCCTAGGTTATAGTAAATATATAGTTTTATTATTAGTTTTGAGATTAGTTAACTTGAAATCATGAAATGGGTGGAGTGATAAATGTTTCCCCAACTTACTAGCACTTTTAAAAGAGCTACTTTTAGAAGGAAACGAGCTTCCAGATTGTGATTATGAGGCAATGAAAATATTATAACCAATAGTATTAGCATATAGAAAACATATATTCTTGCCCCAATGAATGTGTGCTATATAGGAAAGAATATAAATATTTTCACGATATACTGCAAGTGGAAAATAACACCATAAGATGGATAAAAAATTAAACATAGATTCATTCTCAGGTACTAACATCTATCCTCATGGAAAATCAATTTTTTAATTTCTAATGATATCATCAAATAATATTTTCATGAAAATATTATAATTCAACTATGATTCATTATTAGGTACAAGAATCACAGCTCTTACTAAAGCAATTCGGTACCTTGAAATAATTCCTATTTTGAAGTATCTATTTGCAAATTTAATTAACGCAAAATGGTTAAGATTTCATTCATATGAGCACTACTCTAATGGTAATTTATGTCACACTACTAAATCACCACAGAGGAAGATATTTGATAAAAAATGAATGTTTTTTGAAGTGAAGTTAGAAATCTCATAATTGGACGTGTACTGATGGAATGAATCCATATTGGGGCCTATATAGCCAACATAGTTCATAAACTATTTTTTGGTAGTTTACAACTTGTTCCCACATCTATGTATGAATAAAAAATATGTTATGCTGAGCATGATGATTTCTTGGAGAAAAATAGTTGGGAAATGAAATTGATGTGTATCTTTCGCCATTGATTGATGATTTTAATCCAATATGGGTGATATGTGTTAATGTTTTCTATGCATACAATAGAGAGTATTTTATTTTGTGTTCTTTGATAATGTTCAATATCAATGACTTTCTTGTATATAGAAATTTATCTAGATACATTGTTAAGTGACATAAAGAATGTACAATTTGTGAAGAAGAGAATTTATATTATCAATTTCATAATGGAAGAAAAAAGTATACATGAGACATCAAATATTTTTTTTGAATTGATCATCTTTATTGTAGATTGAAAAAAACAATCAATGGTTTAAATGAATAAAACCTTCCCCCTCACCCTTTTTTAGTTAAATAATATTATGACATGGTGAAAAATATTGATTTGAAATTCGGAATTAAAAGTTGTTTTGGATTTCAAAAAAACTATCTAGAAGAAAAAATATATATTTTTTGAACTACTTTATTAGAGATTTTTAGAGATAAAACATAACATAAATGTTATGAATGTTAAAAGAAAAATATGTGATAGTTTGATTATATCTATATTAGACATAAAATGAAATAAAAATGATGTATTTCATGCTATATTGGTCTTTATATCAATTGGAATATATTTGGAGTTATATCCCAATATAAAAGGAAACAAAACATATTAACCTCTAGCTTGTCACACATTAAGAAAGGTTGAGAAAAATGGTTTTTTTCAGTGTCTTCATGGTATTAAAGTACCCAATGGTTATTCATATGATGTTAAAAAAATTCATTAAAGCATTGAAAACTAATAGGTATGAAATCTTATGATTTTCATGTTTTGAAAAAATATCTTCTACTAGTCGCACTTTGTGTTATATTTCAGACAGTTATATGAAATACTATCATCAAATTATGAAACATTTTCAAATACATTTGTAGAAAAGTCATTGATCCAAATTTTTTTGTTGTGTTGGAGAATAAAAAAGCTCATATTCATTGTCAACTAGAAATATATCTCCCACATATATTTTTTTATATAATAGTTCATCTATTTATTCATTTAGTGATTGATATAATAATATTTGGGCCTATTTATTTATGATGGATATACCCTTTAGAATGATATATGAATATTTTAAAGGGATATGTTGAAAATAATTATCAACCAGAGGCCTCTATTGTTCAAAAACATGTATCATAAGAGGTGATTGAGTTATGTACTGCTTATTTATATGAAGTGGAGCATATTGGTCTCCCTATATATTGAAATATGATAGTAAATAGTGAAGGTAGAGGAATTATAAGCATAAAGGTAAATATCATTCCATGAGATGAAGTGATGTAAGAACATTTATACATTTTGAACAACAAAAATGAGGTTTAATCATATATATCATCACATATTGTAGAAATAAATTTCTTATATCTGAAAATAAATGGAATGTGACTGATGATTGAGCATAAAAAGACATTTGTTTCACGGTTTAAAGATAATATCATCACAAATATATCTTCGTCAGAAACATTTAAATGGTTTGTAGGGGGACCATGTCTTAATATGATCAAAAGTTCTGGTTTTGATATTAATGCATACACATTTTACACAATGAAGCAGGATAACAAGTATATCATTCAAAATAGTTGTGTAATGGTCATCACTGAAGCACTGTATTTTGTGAGTGAATAAGACAAAAATCCAATTTCTATATCTAATCCATATTTTGGAGTTCTTGAAGACATATGGGAAATTGATTATATTAAATTTTGAGTCACCGTTTTTACTATAAATGGGTTATGAGTAATATTGGGGATAAAAATGATGAACATAGTTTTAAAATAATTTATTTAAAAAGATTTAGTTGCAATGAAGAATCATTTATCATGGAAACACATGAAAAGAAAATATTTTATGTCATCGATCCCTCGAATGAACAACAGTTCATCATTTTTCCAGAGAAAATAATCTATTTGGATGATGAGGATGATGATGAAGTTATTTTTTTATATGAGGCTTCTTCGTCTATCACACAATTTCAAAATAACAATGACTATAATACATACACAATACATGCAATACGAAATGGCCATGCTTATGGGATATGTGAAAAAAATAAATTAATCTCATAATTAATTTTGTAATTATTTACCTTATATTTATTTTTTGAAATTTACATGTGTAAAAACTATATTAATTAATAAATATTGGATATTTAATTATATATATTTGATTATTTATTTTATTTTTGTGTTAAATTATGATATTCCAAGGTTATGGGTAAGCATTTTTTCATTGAAATACCCAATATGCATTATTATTATTTTATTTAATTTTCACATATGAGAACACCTTTTCAAACGTGGATATTTAAGTTTTTAAATATTTACATATTTTTAGATGTAATGTTTATATTTAATAGTCCACCTTGGATTTTTTTTGTTAAGGATAAAAATATCATTATTTTTATAAAACATACAAATGTGTGTCACTTTTCTTACTTACATGTTTTTGTTTTCCTTTTTTATAATTAATGACATGTCTAATAATATTTAGTTACAAAATAATTTCATTACATTTTACCATTACAATGAAATATACATATATAACGATAGAGGAACATCTACTGAGGTATTTTTATTTTTTTCTATTAATAAATATCAAGTAATATAATTTGTTAATTGAATAAAACTTTTAATTTACAAAAAAATAATTGTAGAAGTACTATTGAGACTTTAACGGGGGAGTCTTTTTCTTTTAGTATTTAGAAATCGAATCCTTATGTTGGTAAACATGGCATTACATATTAACCATAACTGGCACTTTCTTATAGAGAGGGGAGATTAGATATTTGTTTTGATGATAATAATAATACAACTGGCCCAAATTCAATACAGTTTATCAGATATATCAGCATACAGAGTCATTGTAGGATTAGAATTTTATATCCCGATTATGATTCTATCAACAAAATAGTGATAAATAATCTTTTGGATGGAATAAAGGTAAAATAACTCAATTACTTTATTTATCTCATTTTTTCAAAATGATATATTTTAACTAAATAATATTTATGTTATTAAATTATTGATTATATTCAATTTGGAAGAAATAAAAGCAGTTTAGAAAAGTTGTTTTATTTTACTAGTTGATGGAAGGAGGGATTTCAAAACAAAGTTGAAAAAAAATTTGTGTTTGGAATGAGAAAAAATGAAATCCCATTCTACAAGTATCCATTTATAGATTAATATAATTAGAAGAAATTTGTTTCCACCCAAAATGATGAATCAGTATAGGTATGATAATTATATTATGTTATATTTTAAAATTTCTTATATTTGTAAATAATTACATACTAGTTAAATTTTTATATAATAGGACTCCATGAAATCCCATCAAGACATCTAGTTGTAGAATGTTTACGCTCATACATTATCACATGGAGGGTATTATTTATTGAAGCCAAAAATAATTGAAGAAAAGTTTGAAGCACTAAGGGCTTACCTTACTAGTGATTTTGAAGTGGTCTTATTTGGTCCTCTATCTCCACCCACCAACTATGAGAAATGGAAAAGAGTGAGAAGAAGAAAAAATTAAAAGTATCTTACAGAGAATGCTAAGGATGTGGCTAAAAGAATTGTAAAAAAATATTTTTTATTTTTCATGAATTTTGTGTTATTTATAAATTAAGAAAAATAATATAGAATTTTCATTTTTCATTTCAGTATGATTTTAAGAGAAATAAAAACAGGGAACTTTTACCTCTAAAGTAGGATTGAAATCCTAGTCAATTAATTTGGAAATCTTGAACACATTGTCCGTATAAGAGGATATGTGGTTGACATTAGTAATCAAAAATTATTTGGTCATCAAAGTAAATAATCAAGGAACCTAGAAATCAAATACATAAAATATCAACTAAAATATATGAAAAATTCCATTGGTGATCAAATTAAATAAGTTTTTCAATAGGTTATATTAGAAAACAATTATGATATAGTCATAGTTTTCATAGCCTTCCCAGCCCACCTAGCCTTACCAGCTTTCTTAGCCTTCATAATTTTCCTACTCATATCTTCCACCTCCTCACTCGATCCCAGACATATAATGTGAGTTATATACAAGAGATCATGATGTATATATTGTATCATTAGGAATTATGAAATTTTTGGGGGATTTTGTACATCAAGATCATATTTATATGGGTCAGGTTAGAGTATTGATACATGATATTATTGATCCAACAACTCTACTACCATTCCCTATCGTAGATATTACCAGAGTTGGGGATTGTATGGGTCATTTTTTACTTTGTCCATATAGAATTATTTTTTATATTTTATTTAAGGTATGTGTTTTTTTGATATATTAATTACACCAGAATTGAAATTACTTATAATTTTCTATGAAATTTAACTTATTTAGATGTATCTAAAATCTAATGAAATGGAACAAAGAAAACAAAAGGTTTGGGAAAAAACTATAGATACATCATATATTTATGATGTGATAGAAAGATTATCTCATGATTCTTATTCCTTGGTTAATATCTATGAGTTTCTAATGTCATATGATATATGTTTAAGAGACTATCCATTGAGAATTTTTTGTAAAGATATCATGGATCTAATTGATTTTAAAGAGGTCAGTGTTCCTTGGTTACAGTTGTTTTCCGTGTATGTAAATTGAAATTTTCATTTTATTTTGTTAATTAATGTTGGTTTAAATTGACTAGCTGTATCACTTTTTTAATAATGTATCTACACATGATACTTCTTTAAAATGAAAATAGTTTCTTTTATGGTTTTATAGTTCTAGAATACATTTCAAAAAATATTCAATATGCATCAGCTGAACATGGAGAGACATATATATCTGAGAGGTAATCAATTACATATATTAGGTGTTGGTTTATCCCATTTCATGATGGGTAATAATAGAAACATAATTATGAACTAATTTTCAATATAATTTCATTAATTTTTTTTTTCTTATTTTATTATAGGAGCATTGGATGATAGGCATATTCTGCCCAAGTGAAAACCTATTATATTGGTTTTTCTCTTTATTAGGTGGTGTTTGTAGAAGTTATTTAACCTTTTTAGACAAGCATGTTTTTTTTCTTCTAATTATGATTAATTATCAATTTTTATACATTTATTATTAGTGAATATATATAAAGATTCAGGACTTGGAAAAAATTTAACAAAGATCACTTATCAATACAAAAACCAAATGCAATAAACTACATAAATGTACAAGTAATTATTTTTTATACAAGATATTATTTTGATTTTTAGATATATATATATATATATATATTTCATTTTATTATCAAGTAATTTTTTTTAACTGTAGTGTCATTGTCAACAAGGAAATGTCAAATGTGTTTATTATGTTCTACGATTCATGTTTGTGATAATAAATATTGGGGTAACAATTTATTATGATCAGGTTAGTCAAATTAATTATTTTATTTTTTCTGTTATAGTATTATGTTTTTTAATCGTATACCATTCAACATCATTGTAGGCATTCAATAATGTCAATTTGTACACGCAAGAAGAATTTAACCACCTTTGATCATTTTTTAACAGTTTTTTTACTTTGATTAGGATTTAAGGTATATAAATTTTTATGTTTCTGATTAATATTACAATTTCCTAATAAAATATATTCAAAAAACATATTATTTTATTTTAATAGGTTTTTTAATGTAATGATATCAAACGAATACTTCAAAAATAACAATCAATGATCATGGTGTATATTAAAGGTATGCGTTTCTTAATTCCACATTATAATACAAATGCGTAGATACTTTTTTGATTAACTAGATAAAATTATGTATGTTTTTATCAATTTTTTGGTAATGATATATTTTTTTTGATTGCTATATATAGTTTTTTATTATATTTATTCTGATTATTATGGGGATTTATAATTATATATTTAAATTTTATAAACTTTCATCATCATTTTTCATAGAAATCAACGTTGAATGAAATAAAAATAACGCAATTTTTAGTTTGGTGTTTGAAATCTGTTTTTTTAAATCGACACCAAACACTAGTTTTGGGCATCATTTTCTTTAAAAAACTTATCCCAAAAACCTTATTTTTTACATCACCTTTGTAGGTGGTTGATAAAAATTGACATATAAATTAAAAAAAACTAATGTTAATTTATGTTTTTAAACTAGTGTGTGGTGTGTTTTTCATTGATTAGTGGGGTGTTATTAAATATTTTTCTACCAAACCATTATAGGATAATCAATTTTCGAGAGATAATAGTATTTATGTGTTATTGAATTTTTTTTACTAAAGAATAATGACTTAGAGAATTATATCCTATGAGATTTTTATTATAATGTTGATGTTAATTAATTGGGATAATGAAGAGTGAATGGTTCCCCTATGTGGTTTATGCCAAGGAGGAAGGTAGTTTTGTTTGGGGATGTTTGGATAGTCATGTACAACAATTGAACTAGTCTATTCATCTAAGACCTTGTTAGAATGAGTTGCATTACTTTTTGACCATGATGAGTTGGTAGATATCACATTAATAGATTGTGTTTTTTCTGTTGTTGGTATGCAATTTTTCTGTATTGTAGCTTGATGAAGGTATTAAGTTATATATGATCATTCCATATATTTTTAATTCTATTTCAGTGATAGGAGTACCAATTTCTATAAATCCTCTATGTAATGATATTTTTTCACAGTTATGATGCAATATCCATATAGTATGTAGAATAAATATATATCTAGCTTCATATTCCCTTTCTCCCACTATTGAATGGTATATATTAGTTAAATGTTGTAATTTTATGGCTAAGTTCTGTACATGGATATAGATGTTGAATGATAATGATAATGAGTTTCTTATGATGTTAGAAATTATTCCTGTTGATACTACACTATGGCAGTTGGGTTTGGGTCTCCCTTATATATTTTTATGACATATATTATATCATGCATACTATGTTAATTGGTGACTGTATCTTAGGGTGATCCTGTATACTAAATACTCTGATGAGATATACTTACTAACTATGACATGCTAACTATAAGATAAATACAGGCTTGTGTAGATTAACTTATGTATCTATAAAAATGAGATATATTTTAATCTAATCCTTTACCTAGAATATCCTCAGGTATTTTTTTTAAAATAAAAAAATTTATAATTATTTTACTACTTTGATTTCTATAGATGAATGATTTGGAGTTGATTGTTTATAATTTATGTAAAAACTATTGAATATGAGGATATACTCACCAAAAAATATATATATGGGGTTATAATATTTTTTTTGAATAATTTTCATATGTTTTTTTCTCAATAATCTATATTAATAATGAGAGTTTCATGATTGGTGATGGTTTTTTGTATGATTGTGGTATTAGGTTTTTTGGTATTTTTTTCACATTGGTGGTTAACAATCTATTTTCATCAGTTGCAGTTATCTTGAATTTTGGTTGTGTTGTATGAAATCCATTTTTACATTATACTTCTCTTTATGTATTGTGGTAATTCCAATTTTTATAGTTGTGTTTTATATCTTATTTTATAATATTCCATTGTGTTTTTTAGAGACTAATTCCCCTCACTTATGATGTTTATAACCTTAGTGTTAGTTTCAAAACATTGTCCTATAGGGGGTATAATTCAATGTTTACACTCAAATTCATATATGACTCTACTTGTTTCCAAATATAATCAGTTCATGGAAGAGTTTTATGAGAGAGTTTGGTTAAGATCCATGGTATAGTTCGAGGTTAGGAACATGAGGATTAGTTATGTTTGGTAAAACTAAGAAAATCGTATTAGATGTATTATAATTTAGTATATTCAGACATATAACCTATCATTTTTAATTCTAAAATAGGCCTTCCTATGAAAAGAATCTCAGTATCAACCTTCTTACTCAACTTAATAGATCATATATTGTATAATATAGTTAGGTTATTTTATGCATCATATAGTTGTTAGTAAATAATCTGTGAACATTAACTCTAATGAGAGTGGAACTATTATAGGATATTTAGTTATGGAATTATTATGTTCTCTTCTAAAATTATCTATTTTTTAGACTTTAAAACTATCAATATTTTTGTATTTTGTTGAATATGGTTTCATATGACATGTAAACTTCTATGTGAATTATTGAGTTAAGTATGACTAGTTTTTTATTAACATAAGTGCCACCCATGAGTGATCATGTAGCTAATAAAGATTTTTTCCAAGGACTTTAGTATATGGGTTATGCACCTTATACTCTACTAAGGATTGGGCACACTTTAAAGGACAACATTATTGTTTTTGTTATTGAGATAAATGAAGATGAGTTTCAGGGGAGCATTGATATGAGAGATAAGTGATTTCATTTTATTTCCTTTAATATTTGGTCTATCGTTGATATTATTATTTAAAATTTCTTGATGAGATTACATATTTATTGTTATTTGTTTTTTTATAACCTCTTTATTTCCCATTCTCTATTTTTTAATATGGTGATAGTTTCATTATAATAGTTGGTCCCTCTTAGACTACTCATTTTCATTATTATTATAATGATATTGTTTTAAATGATATTTTGGGTTAGGTTATTGGGGTGAAATGTGATGATGGGTGGGAAACATGTGACTATGATTAGTTTATAGGTACTATTTTAGTCATGATGAACTTTTTTATTGGTTGGGGGAATCTATTGGATAATAATTGTTGGTTCTGAAGGGGTGAGTATTTTTACCTAGAGATGGGATATCATGTAGTTTTTATCAAATTTTATTCTTAATTTTGATGAAAAATATATTTTTTATGTTTTTAAATTTATAACTTCTTCCTAAAAGGTATAGATAATTTCTTTTCAAATGAGTTTATTTGGTTTTCAGGATGTATTAAGTGACATGATATTGAAGAAACATCGATAAACTCACTAGTTATTTTAGGAAATTATATAATGATATCACATGATAAATTACTTAAATTTTTCATAATATATGATCCAAAGAATGTTTATTTTAGTAGGGAGTGTATTGATATTGCATGTGTGTTTGTGTGTGTGTGTGTGTGGGGGGGGGGGGGGTGGATTCATATGAGAGAATTAGATCAAGAAATGTGGTTAAAAACTTTTAGAAATGGAAACTCACCCTCAAAAGTAGTTATTGTTGGAAATGTACAAAAATTAGTTATATCATATTATAATATATAATTGTGTCGTAGCCTATAATAAGGTATAGAGATGCTTTATCATTGCATATGATATATATTTGTTATAGTGTATGATATGCTGGATATGTGGGATAACAAGTACAAAGATTCAAACATGTATTCCATATATATTTATTTGGTTATTAATAAATGGGTCAAACCATTTATGTATATATAAACGGATTATAATTATATGTTATTTTAAAATAATTATCTTCTAAATAGGCAAGCATTATTGTAATGAATGAAAACACTCAAGAGTAGGTAGCTGACAATCGACTCCATTCACATAATGAAGGGGTGCTATATAAAGGGTTTTGATCACACTATTGGAAAGATATGATACTGAATTGACATAATTGAATCTCACACATCCTTATAATTCACCATTCAACTTTATGTGGAAGGAGTTAGAAAACCTTGGACACCCTATTTTCCATTTTTAGTGTATAATAAACCTAGTGGTCAAAATATATTCTATGAAGGTAATAGTATGATGGTTTTTTCTTAGTGATCTCAATTAATAAAACTATATTATTTTTTATAATGATGAAGCCCAATTTGATAATGGTTCACCAATTTAGGCTCTTCATACCAAATGTTTATTAAAAAAGATAAATCATAAATATATTTGTGTTTCTTCTAGTACAATGATCATGTGATGATACTCTAGAACCTATAAGTGGTATCAGAGCCAATTTCATCAATTAAAAAATAGGTTATTTTATTTATTTCAGGAATAACATGTATATAATAATCTAAATGAAGCTATATTGTAGTGTATGATATGAAATAGTCAAATTTCATCAACTTGATTTCCATAATTCTCTACGTGACATTACATTATAGGATAATATAGTATGGATTTTCTTGTTATAGGGTACGAATAGAGTGTATCATAGAGTATGATATATTAAATCCTATATTATTTTCTCTATCTTATGATATTATATAGGTCATATCATAGAATATGACAATTATATGGTTTTTTAATCTGACAAGTTTGTTTTAATGGTGTTATAGTTTATATTTTCAGATATAAAAGGTATTGTACCATAGATTCATAATGGTTATGGGTAGATGCGAAAGTGTTATACCGTTGAAAAACTTTACATATATATGTAAGGAGTACATTACATATGAATGGTTTGATATAAATGAGTTACTTCCTTTTTATTATTATTCCATGTATATGTGTTATATTGATAACAATACATCTTGAATATATTTTTTAAAAATTAATATATTTATTTTTTATTTTAATTAATATTATATCAAGTTTATTCATTGATTAATCTATTTTGTGAGAGGATATATCAAAATTCAATTTAATAAAGAAAAAAATTAATTTAGGAAGCTGAAGACACTTCTGAGCGTAAAAAAAGCTCTGAAGTGAAACATCGAAAGATTAAACATAGACTAGAGATAAAGAGAATTAATGAAATGAGGAGGATAGACATTCACATTTTGAATAAAAATCCTAAAGTGACTAGGTTAATGTATAGATATGTTAGAAAACATGTATATTATTCTTGATCTGAGAAGCCAATTTAACACATTATTCAAAATATAATATAAGAGACTAACTCAATGAATATTTTTAATTTCCTGAGTTTATCAGAATAGAAGATATTAATAAATAGTAAATTTTTATTTGTGTGTTATAAATTACTCACACCATTAGTAAATTGAGAAAAATATGTATCAGAAGATGAAGATGCAAGATTCATGTTGTGAAATTACTATCCTTGTAATGAACCCACCGTCAATTACAAATTTTAATGTACCAAATTATGGGATATATGGAGATAATTATATATACATAATCCCTCTAATATCATAAGAGAGAGTTATAAAAGATTATATGAGACCATAATGTGCAACCTAAATGTGGAACACAGGTCTAGATCCATTCTTCCACTACTCTTCTTCCCTTTATAGTTATCGTGTTCTCATTCTACCTCATGATTAGAATGAGCGGGAATATTACTTATGTTAGGTGATGTGATTATAGACGGAGTGTTTTATTTGTCTATTTTTCAATTTCAATTCATGTTTGGGTTGTTTCACTCTTGTTTTAAATTCAAAATATCTTTCTTGTTGTGTTTCATTATAGTTGTTTTGTAATTTGAAGAGTAACAATTTAATTCATTGACTAATCGCCTTTGGTTTTTTATGGCCATTATTAAATCTGGAGTGGTTATATATAATTAATGTTTCAGGTCACCTAATTTTTTAATGAATCTAACTAATTTGAAATATTAAAGGTGATATTTTTGAGTTATAATTGGGTACCCAGAACAAGGATCCTTTCATACATAATTCCAACAACAAATATAGATGGACACTTAACTATATTTATCTCTTGCCCAAAAACATAAAAATAAATAAATTTGGTATACGATTACATATTTATTTTTCACATTTTTATGTTTTTTTTTGATTTATAATCCATACAAATCATTTCTGACAATACTTGTGGGTTTGAAACCCATACTTGTTAATTACATCCGTTTATTAATTTGGTTGTTTGAGTTTTATAAATTTTTAAATTTTCTGCATCCCCATAGTAACTTAATTATTCCCTTTAAACTATCATATTTGTGGTATCATTTTTGGGGAAGAATTTCAATTATTCTTAGTTTTATTATGTATAGTGGTAATTGTTTTATATTAATTCATTATTTTATACTTAGTCTTGTTGTGATATAGTTTGAGGCCATAATTCTATGTTTGACCACTCCACTCCTATGAAATAAAAAGGTGTAAATATTTCATATGAACTAGAATTTTAGAGAACCATATGAAATAAGAAAAAGGATAAGGATGGAAAATAACATGAAAGACACATCATGGAATGAGAAGTGCTACGTATACCACTAGAGGTGAACAAACTCATGGACTATATAACAGCCTTGGGCATTGGTATTCATCCCAACACTCCAGTACCATCGGTCATGGATCGTCAATTCAATATTTATATGGTTACAAATCAATTGATTCAAACTCAATCAAATTTTATATGCTATCACATGAGGATCGAAATTCTCACATAGAGAGTTTTAATAAAATATTTTATACTCTTCAATTCAAAATATTCTCATCCAATGTGGTAATATTGAGTTTGTTTTTATTTTATTTAATAGAAAATTCTTGGAAATGGATTAAACACATTTGGATGATATGGACAGTAAAATTTTTTATTGGTAGTTAGAAGGACCTTGAATGAATGGTGTGAACATAGTGGATAAAATATAGATAGTTTGATAAATAGAATTTATAATGGGGAATATGGATGTGACAATGAATCTTTAAAAACCCCAATGTATGTACACTGCACATAAAAATTATGGTGATTAATAGAAAAAACCAAATTTCAATAGTGGAGGTCACAATAAATACAATATCAAGGTTAATAACCAAGGCCACATGGTTACCAACAACATGAACGTACAATTCCCTGACTCTCAAGCCAAATTCACTCCTTAGAAGAGACATTGGCCATATTTATTACTATAATTGTTGTTTCAATCAAAGAGATAAAGGAATTATCAATGAACCAAAAGGATACATTTCAAAAATAGGGGTTTCTTGTTAGACAAATTATAATGAACCAACCTGAAAAAACTAGACATGTCAACCAAAAATGTCTTCCATGATGAAAGAATCATATAAAAACCAAACATGTATCATGTATAATAGATTAATAAAAACCAATATAGGTCATAGAGGAAGATATAGAAAAAAATTATGATATATAAAAATTCATGAAAAATTTACTAAACCAAAAATTAAAAAAGTATTTCCAAGTAATAAGCACCAATGTGACCATAAATCACCACCAAACTATCCTACAAAACGAAGATGAGGACACTCTAGAGTAACCATTGAACTATAATATTTAATTATGATTTCCTGTGTCCTACAAAACCAAATATAAATATTAAAAAATTAATTTTTTTGGATTGTGATCATAGTCTAGTAGGATTTCACCAATGAATCTATAAAAATTATAAATCATGAAAAAAATTAGTTCTGGATTTAAAAAAACTGTCTAAAAAGAATTTTCATAAAACATACCAATTTTGAAAAATATAACTTGGTTTTCATAATTTTTTCACATATAATCATAATCCTATAATATGTCATATTCATGAAATAAATAAAACCTTCCATTGGTATACCATAACAAAAAAAGTGATAAATACCACCATGAAATAAACAAACATGTGATAAACTATGCATAAACGTCAAAGCACAAAATTTAGGATCCAACCAATGTGAAAATTTACTAGATATTTTAATAAATCACTAAGGTAATTATAAAGTGAATCCAACTAATATTGAGTCTTATGAGAATTTTTTTATATCAATACCTTTATTGGTGTTACCCACACTAAAGTGAAATGTCCATTTCATGAGGCACCCAAAGTTCCTAATGAGATAGGCTTATCAAAACCATTTTAAAACCATTCTCACTCTTTTTAAATCATTTTAGAAATTATTAATTACTACTTACATGCATGAAAAAACCATTTAAAAAAAAACCACCTTTAAGTAATTTCACAAAATATCATTCATAGTGAGGCATTACAACTTCCCTGCTTAAAAATCTATTCTGTAATCATTCCATTTTAATATAAAAAATTATTTAAAAAAATTAATTTCACAAATATAATCACTTTAGTATAAGATCGATCCGTTTAATAATAAAAACCAATGGAATTTATATAATAACATAAGATATAGATGAATTATATCCTGTGTATGGAGTTTAAACACCAAGGATTGATCTTTAGAAGCCCAGGGTTGAATCAAATCAAGAAGGGATTCAAATTCCTTCAAATGCCTCCCTCATATTCTAGAAGGTCAAGGAAAAATGTTATAAGAAGTAGTAGTTTGGGGGGAATCTGGGAATTTATACCTAGAATGTAAAATATAACACCACGGTTCATTCCTTTTGCACCAAGGTGAAAAGCCTTAGTATCACGCCGTACATCCCCTATTCATGTTGTATCCACCCTTAACCAACTAGACTCTAAAATACAAACTATAGAACTTTTTGGATCCTATTATCCTAGATAATGGATACTTCATTTCCAAGGCCACCACACCGTAGAAAAACAAATCACCTAGGTGCTCCCCTATTCCACTACTAAATCCACATCACAATCATGCATGTATTGTTAGTGTCTATAAAAATATTCACACTTAATCTTGATTACCTGGGTGAAACTATGTCAAATATGGTAATATCTACTAAAATAATCTCTTGGGACCCTACGCCACATCCTTCTTGTCCGCGTGATAAGGATCATTTTCCGCACTGCATCTTATACACTCCATAGTGTAGTACCTTTCATAAAACATAATTTTTTTTATAAAACTACATAATTACCCCCAATGAAATCCAAATGAAATATGAAAACCACTAGGGATTTGGAATACCTATGATCTGGTGATAGGTTGTCACAACTATCCACCATATAATCTTTATATCCCTAGAAAGTTCTCATGATCATTTATTCACAAAGAGAGAAGACCACTACTCCCTCATTAACAATTCCTACCCCACATCTTGGGGATATACCATCAACATTACAACATTACCTAGACCATGGGTGATTTATTTCCATATAATAACTTTTCCCAGTGACCCGAAATGTGAATATATTCCTCAATGAAAGTGGATTCAGGATCAAGATCAACATCATACCATTCAATCACATGGAAAGGATATGGTAGATACCTCCTCAACTAGGAAACATGAAATATGATTTTTATCAACATCAATGAAGATGAAATGTACAATTGATCATCCACCTTTTCAATTCATTCAATGGTCTCAATGACATTCTCTTCGACACAATTGCTTATTGTTCTTCAATTGGAATCATGCCAATGAATCCAATCTTCAGCATTTTCGCAGCTGCCTCCAAAAGCTGTTGAATCTGAAGATTTTCGTAGCAACTTGAGGTTTGATAAGATCAAAAAATAATATTATTCTAAGGCCTTAGGTATTGAACAACGAGTAGCAAGGATAAATCACCAGGCAACAAAAAAACCCCAACTTATTTTCTCAAGTCAATTCGAGGTTGGCCCGTTGTTGTGAAGCTCAACACTAGTTTTGATTATCATGGTATTTTAGCAAGTCAAGATGGATATATGAATATAGAGATGGAAAAAAATGTGGAGTACATTAATAGGAAAATGAAAAATAAATATGGTGATGCTTTTATCTATGGAGACAATGTTCTGTACATTAGAACATCTAAGCAAAAACTGGCTAATAGAGCTTAAAACTCATGCTTTCTTTTAGGCTATAACCTGTTTTATCATTACCTCATGAACCTTGTATCGAATGGACTGTATATCCTATGTGTATTAACATTATTAATTTTTTTTTGGTTGGCATGAGGCATGAAAATGATGCTTTTTCTTGCATCACTAAATTAAAACACCTTAAACCATGTATTAAGGGATGGTGTTGCTCCAAATATAAACAAAATTAAATGGACATATCATCTCTGGAGAATGACCTTATTCAATTTCATTGCTCCAATAATTACTTTGATTTTTCTTTAGATCCTCAACATGAAATTTTTAGTTCTTTGAAACTCAACTCTCGTCTAAAAATTAAAGATAACAAGCGAAAGAAAATCTTCAATACAAAATGGCTTTCAGATGGAGACCTGAAAAAAATTTCTACAATTCTCTCCAAATATTATGAAAAGTCAATAGACCTCTTTCCTTTCATAGAGATGAAAAAAACCTCCTTGACATTGGGGAGGATATTGCTAATAATTTTATATCTTATTTCATAATTTCTTTAATGGTAAAAATGATTGCAAGCATATCCTACCTAACATCATTCCATTTATGGTGACTGTTGAAAACAATAATTATCTTTTAAACATCCCTCTTAATCATTAAATCAAGGAAATTATTTTTATCCTTAATCGTGATAGTTCCCTCAAACCTGATGGTTTGAAAATGGTTTCTTCCAACACTATTGGGAGATATTCATTTGGAATTTTTCAAACTAGTCAAAACATTATTTTCCAGAGGTGTTCTTGCACATGGGATAAATGCCCAATTCATTACTCTTATTCTTGAAGTGTACAATGCTTCATAGATTCACCATTTCTGGCCTATTGTGATTATTAACACCATTTAAAAAATCATTTCTAAACTCCTTTCTAATAAATTTTCTTCTATTTTCAAAATAATGGTTTCCGGAAACCAATTTGGTTTCATCAAAGGTTGGTCTATACAAGATTGAATCTGTCTTGAATCATAATGCACTAATATCTTAAACAAAGTCACTAGAGGAGGTAGTGTTTCCATTTAACATGGCATTAGAAAATATTTTGATACCATGGATTGGAGTTTCACTATCAAGGTTATAAAAAACAATGGGTTTAATGACTCTTTTACCAGTATGATAATCTCTTTATTCAATTCGGCTTCTATCTCTGTCCTTGTCAGTGGTGCACATAAGGGATTATTTAAATTCCCCAAGAGTTTTAGGCAAGTAGATCATCTTTATTCCATTTTTCCATTATTTAGGATTACTTAAGAATATTACTCACTCGCCTTGTGGATCAAAATATGATTAAACCTATCCAGGATTCTAGGAACTTACATGTTCCCACCCATCTTTTATATGATGATTACATTATTTTATTTCTTAGAAGGTGATAAAATGAATATCTAAAATCATAAAAATTCCATGTATCATTATGAAGAAATCTATGGTCAATATATAATATGGATAAAATCCTATGTGTTCATTGGGAAATTTTTTGCTTCTAATAGAAAATTTAATATCATCAATTATTAGGTATCACAGAAGGTTCCCTCCCCTTCACATTTCTAAATGTTCCTATATTCTGGGAAATACCTAAATCTAGTTACTTTTACAACATTTTTTTTATCAAATTACTAATCAAATTTATTCTTGGAAGGGTAAATATCTCTTTATAGTTGGTAGAATTTGTCTTCTGAAATCTAAAATTGTCTCTAAAATGCTCCACTGGATAATGGTTTACAATTGGCCTATTGGTCTCGTTAAGAAAATTAATGTTTACATTAAAAAAATTGTTTTAATTGGTAGTACAATTGAACAAAAGCTTGTGTTCATTCCTTGGGTCACTTGTTGTAAGCCTTTGTAAAAGTGTTGTATTGGAATCAAAAATCATAAGCTATTTAATGATGCCCTTCAAGCTAGGATGACAAGGAGGTTGTTGGATAATAAATCTGATTCCACTACTTTTCTTAAGAAAAGATTCGTTACTAAGCATAAGAATGTTAATTTGAACTACAATACTTCTTTTATATAGCCTTTCATTAGGAAATCATTCAAATTTTTTTTGAATAACTCTAGATGGATGGTCAGTTCTTATTCCTCCTTGATTTTTTGACTTGAAAACTAGGCCGGTTCACCTTTAATCTCCATGATGCCTCCCAATACTATTCCTGATAATACCAACTCCACTATTAGGGATGTTGTTAATTCTCATGAAATAAATCTCCATAATAACATTAGTTATGTTATTAACAATTATCCCTTCTCCATCTTTGATGATTTCCACATTTGGGAACCTAATTATAATGGTGTTCTTGATTCCAAAAGTTTTTACAATTACAATTTCCTAAATTATGATTCTAGATTATGTAGGTTGAAATATTTTAGCAAACCTTGGATTAAGCCCTCGCGAATCACTCTTGTTTCGTGTATTTCTCATAATAGAGTCCCCACTGAAGCTTGCCTGCAATATTTTGGGATTCATCTTTTCACTAGATGTCACATGTGCAACCAAAACAAGGAGGATTCTAATCATTTGTTTCATTCTTGTGCTATATTTGTATCTCTTTCGAATTACATTCTTGATATTTTTTTGTTGCAAACTGTTACTTTTTGATTCTATCAGCTCTCAATTGCAGTGTTGTGTTAATTTATAATATTCTCAACAAATGATGAATATTTTTATAATTTTTGTTGTTGAACTCCTATATGTGATCCGGAATGATAGAAATAATATTCTTTTAATAATTTCTCATCCAGTATCAATGCAGGTAGGATGCGAATTCTCACTACTATTTGGGATGCCGCCTCGATTCAGAAATCTTATTGTAACAACACTGTTGGTGACATTGATATATTACACCAAATTAGGATTTCTGGTTCATACAGAAAACCTTGACACACCATTGAGGTATTCTGGAAAGCTCCATTTTGAGGATGGATCAATGTGAATGTCGATGGATCCTGAAAATGTATCACAGGATCTGCATGATGCGGTGACATTTTCAGAGACAATCTTGGCAGTTTTCATGGATGCTTCTTTAGATGATGTGATATGACCTCATCTTTGGAGGTGGAAATGGTGGGGGTGATCGATGCCATGTACTTTTTCAAACAAAAGGGTAGGAATAATCTTTGGATTGAAAGAGAATCAACAAATATTTTCCAAGCTATTTGAAAGGGTTGGTTCATCTTTCTTGGTCGCTTACTTCCTGTTGGATGAATTGCCTTGATTCGCTCACAGAAATAAACTACATCTCCACTCGTGCCTTTCATGAACCGATCATGGTTGCTGATGGTCTTGGCAACAAGAGGGTCAACCAAGACATTACATGGTAGGATGATATTCCTAGTTATTTGCTCCCATTTTATGATAAATATTGTAATAAGACTCTATATTTCATACTATTGTAACCTTGTTTTTTCAATTTTCAATAAATTGTGACATGGTCGAAAAAAATCAACGATCTCAAAGGGTTTAACAATCCTTGGTGCTAATTTATTCTGTTTTGACTACCGATGGTGTCTTAAGTGAGGTGAAATTTGAATAAATACCCAATCAGTAACCACAAACTCTAGAGATCACCACCTAGGGTCCCCATGTGATTCCTAATGACTCTGTGCCATGAAAAATCTCTTCTAGATAAACTACACCTTTTCTATTATCTCTTGAACATAGGTCAGTCCAACCGATGACCACTCTCCAATCTCTTCCAAGAATAAGGTAGATACAAATGGTCTACAATAAAAATATTCAATGGTTTCATTTTAATAAAATTTTAATAAATATTTTTGTAGGAAAATTTTAAAATAGGAATATGAATTTCTAATGAAATAAAAAATAAAAAATGTATGCTCAAATCACATACTTAAAAATATGGATAGTTCTTTATGTCTTATCATCCATTTAAAGATGATACATCACACTCAAATTAAACTAAGATCCCTTCACTTCTTGTAAAACCATCCAAAACATGAATGTATTCCATGAGTGTCTAACAGAAATAATCACACGGGGGACCCCATGAAGTCTCAAGATCTCTCAGACATAAAAGTGGTTGAGTTATTCCCTTTATCTACTCTCCTTAATAGGGAGTTAATGAGATGATTTCATAAATCAAATAGTGGTCACCCAGATCACATCATTACCATTATGATTCCATGGTAAAACAATTAAAAAGTCCCTGGAAATATCATCCCACTTCAATAATTGAAGGGAAAAGAATGGAATAATCCAGAAGGTCTCTGGGGTTCTATCTTAATTATTTAGCAAGTAAGGAACCATAAAACGAAAACAATAATCAATATGCTCATCCCCAAGAACCAATATTAATGTTTAATATAAGAAAACATTTTGGTAGTCCCATGGTGTGTTTACCAACAAGACTGATGACTAATTTCTGTCATCTCCAATCACAGAAAAATTAAAATGAAAAAACTCTCTTAGAAACGTAATGTGCCGAGTGAAGAAGAATACCACTCACTTGAGGTCTCCCCCCACATTTTGAATTTTACTGAAGCACTAGAAATTAATGTCTAATAATTTCTCAAGAAAAAAACACTCATAAAATGGAGATTCAATATTTATCAAAGAAAATAATGCCATGCACAAGACTCTTCCATTGCCAATCTCATCTCAGCAAAGGAACTCATCAAATACTACTCCTCCATTGATTCCTTCAAATCTTGAGTCATTAATTTTATAATCAATACACTAGTAACCACACTATATTTTATGAGAGTATAATAAATATCAATATTAAAATTTTATAGATAATTAATCCAATGTATCTTTCATAAATTTAGATCCATCTATGTTAAAATATATTATATGTTCTTATTATCAGAATGCATCATAAAATACTACCCAAAGAGATAGTGATTCCACATTTTGAGTGCATACATAACTGATACCAACTCAAGATCTATTGTATGTTTGGTATTATATTATGGGAAAAAGATGTGAGATCCATAGGCTAACACCTACTTCCAATTCATCAAAACACAACCCAATCCCATACCTGAAGCATAAAAAAAAACATCATAACCAAAACCCATTTTTAAAAGAATCAAAATTATAGATGAAGAAATAATCACTTTAATTTCCTAAAAATATCTTTGATAGTAGTCATTTTACTAGAAAATTACACCCATATAGGTTAAATCTATCATCAAAGATGAAATCATGGAAAATTCCTGAAGAAACTACATATAAGAATTAGACAATAACAAGAAACTCCATATCTCGAAGACATTTATGGGACTCCCCCAAGTCATTCATGCCTAAATATTTCCAAGATCCACTAAGGCATCCCTATCAGATATAACAAGCCCTAGAAATTCCACTTCGTGGATCTAAAACTCACACTTGGAAAGTGTACCATATATATTATGTTCCTTCAAGGTTGTAAGGGTGATATCCAAATGATCCTATTTTCCTCCTTTTACCTGGTGTACACTAAAATATTAACTGAAAACATGACTGAAAATGTATCGAAGAACTGATGATAAATCAGGTTTATCAATGCTAAAAATAAATTAGGTGTGTTAGTGGGAATGAATGGAATAACATGAAACATAAAATGTCCATATTAGATCTGAAATATAATATCTAGTACATCCTCTACCCATACACTCAACTGGTTATACCCCAGCCATAGTTCAATCTTGAAAAACCAATGAGTCCCTTTATGTTGTTCAAATAGATCATCAATCCTTGAAAATAGATAATTATTCTTAATAATCACTTGATTTGACTTTTAATAATCAATGAAATATCTAAGGATCTTATGTAAATTATTTTTAGTGAGGAAAATCAAATCTCACTGTGATGTACTAGGATGAATAAATATCTTAACCTCAAGATATACAAACTCAGATTTAATATCCCATAACTCAATAGGTTTTATATGATATGATTTCACAGAAATTTTAATCATATTGAGGAGTAGGTCAATGGTGAATTCAACCTCTCTATGTGGTGGCAACTTTGAAAAATCATTAGGAAAGGCCGCATGATTCAAACTCACCAGTAAAGTATGTGAACTACTAAAAATTTCCTTAACTTTATCATTAACACCTTTAAAAACTAGTACGATATGACTCCAACATAAGTTTCAATAAGAATCACTCTCCAAGACCTAGAATTCCACTCACCTTGAATGACTTGAGACATCCCATCAGAATATAGAAACTGTACATGATGATGATAATCATTGATATGAGCCATAGCATTGATCATCCAATATATTCAAATAATCATGTAGAATATACAAGGATCAAGAACAATGAAATCCCACACCACTTTGATGTTTTCTATCATAACTCGTCATGTAGGACATTGAAAATCTTGTTCAATCCTCTTTACCAAATGTGTAGAAAGATCCAATAAAAAACATAAGATTAGAATGAAATAAAAACACATCAACCAAATTTGAGGATATAAAAGAATTAGTAACACCTGTATCAAATTAAGCTAGTACTATAAAGGATAAAATAAACACTATAACTCTAATGGTAGATAGACCTGTCTCAGTATCATAGAGTGCATACTCTACTGCATAAATACATATGGTCTCATATCAACCCTAAGATTTATTATCTGCATAAACATCCCCATTGTCCTAAGGATAAGAACCTCCATTATTGATAGATTTTGAATAAACATGTGAACCATTGGTGAATGTGGATCCATCCTTACTGCCCTGGGATCTCATTCCATAAGAATTATTGAGATGAATAGACTATTCACAATGATTAAAAGTCTCAAGAACATCCATATAGTTAAGATTTGTACAACCAGATCTCTTATATTCATAGAAAAAAATGATTTTCCCAACGAATCTCCTACAACTATTCCCAAATAAAACTAATACCCCTAGAATTTATATCCATGGAAAGAAGAAACACCATAGAAAATAGCTCCACCAACCAAATCTCTACCCAAACCTATTCAAATATATATTTTTTCCTCATCCATATGTACTTTTTTTTCCACTTCAACAAATATAGGAAGGCATAAGAGTATCAATATCTACCAAATATCATCCTTCAGACCCATCACGAACCTTCAAGACATATGGTAATCATTTTTAATAAGATCAAGTGTTAGGTGAACTAACTCAGTGAAACGAGGGGAATACTCCAAAAATATATGAACCCCTTACTCTATGGTCAGAAATTACTATATCTTCACCGCATGTAATGTTTTAGGATAAAATTTATGGTTAAATATTTTCGTGAAGTAAATCTATGTAATATCCTCATGAAATTTAGTTTGCACAATGTAGTCACACCATCTCCTTCCTAGACCCTAAAGAATGTATGCAGATAAAACCATCCTAGAGTCCTACGAACTTTTCAAGAAGTGGAATATCCTCTCAATCTACTCAATTTTTTCTTTCAATTCATGGGTACCTTTGTTACCATAGAATATGGGTGGATTCAAATTTGTAAATTATGAGCCATGATCAACCGCTCATCCCTAGTGGTTGATACCCACATGAACTGGAGTCTAAATGGTCAAAAGTATATCTTACAACAAAGAGGGGTCCAATAAAGGATTTATCGGTGGAATGTTTTTCACAAATTCCCCTCTCAAATTCAGAATACCACTTTATTGAAGCATCGTCTGATATACCAAGTCAATAACCAATATAATTAAGAGAAAATTACCAAATCATAAGAAAAACTCTTAGAATCTATATTAACACATTTAAACAATTATAATTTATATAAATTATGGATTATATGAAAAAAATACAATGACTTTTGAAGGAACATGTCCACTTAAATAAACCCCATATTTATTCCATTTATATGACCTCAAATAGCAAGTCTCAATCTTGGTAAACACGCCACACTACCCAAGGAAAGTTATGTTTATGCATTTAAATGAGCTGGATAGAGAACCTTTTTCACCTACTATCTGAATTTAAATAGAATTAACTTCTGTCTAAAAAATATCTTGAAATGGTCCTAGTAATTTCTACAAAACATTAGGATAGGCATGGATTTGATACCATTTTGTAACAAATAAACCTTGGACGACTAGCAACGTTTCCCAATAAGGTTAATAATGAGAAAACAATCAACTAAACAACCAAACATGTCTTATATATTATAGAAAAACGAAAAACAATAGATTATATAATGTAATAAAGAGAAAAAACCACAAGACATTCAAAGTTAAGCCAAAATGGATAAACCAGAATGTAAGCAAGACCATCCCAACAACAAGCCTCTATGTGACTATTCATCGCCACCAAAGCATCTTTCCAAATCAAGGTGAAGACACTCAAGAGTTTTGAAAGAGCGCTGTCGTGGGCGCCCTCAAATGATTAATGTGATTTGGGGTACTTAGGTGCAGCAGAGTGGCTGACCAAGGTCGTCTCTCAAAGGAGGAAGTGAATTAAAACAATTTTTAGAGGTATTATAGAAGTAAAATAAAAGAGAATAAAAACACTACTTGAAAGGATGGGGGTGGTTGTTTATAGTTTATGAATCTAGAAGAAGTTTGCTGGAAGAAGATTTCATTTTTTTTTGTTTTTAATTTTGAAATGAATTTTCAATTAGAATGACACAACAAGAAGATGTTTGTTTAGACAATATTTAAAAGACGTAATCGATCTAAATCTACCTCTTCAATCATTTATTAATCATTATCATTTAAATTAATATTCACTTAATTATTATCCCTTAATTTGTTAAATCCCGAACCCTACGAGAATTAACTTTACCACGAAGATTGAAGTGAATTTTAACCTTAGGCTAACTTCAGAACATGCAATCGCAACACCCTGCTTTGATTGATGTTCTAAAATTAGCTTATGGTCAGTGGTAAATTAAGGCACATAACCACTCTGGAAATGAGGATTAATTGAGTTTAGGGATTATATTTGAACTCTACAAATTGATCCCTTGTGGTTTTGAATTACCGGTTAAGGTTGCGCTCTCACAGTTCACACAATTCCCGACCTCGCGTGTTTTGTGTTAACTATTCAATTGCTTGCTTAGTTTCATTTAAATTAAAAACTCAATTAATAGATCATAATATGTGAATTACAATAGATCATTGATTCAAAATAAATTAATGAAGAAGGATAGAGGTCGATCGATTACTAAAAAGAACTACTCTTCCATGGGTGGTGTAGTCATCGTGGAGACGTTTTGCATAAGCAACGGATTGAAAGGGTAGAACCCAATCTTTTATCCACTCTTGATTCCAACCTAATTAAGAAGATTAATATAAGAAGAAGAGGGATGAACACAGAATATTATTTGAAGAAAAATTCAAGAAACAAACATGAAAGAAAAGAAATACAAAGAAGAGGTGAGAGAGGAGAGCCTTTTTGGAAGAGAGGTTTGCACAAAGTCTTACTTCCTCCAAGAGTTGTGAGGGGCTCCCAAGAGACGCCCTTTCGACCACACCTTCCCAAAGCCTCGACCAGCCCTCTCAAAGAGTTAAAACCCCCTTTAAATAGAGTTTGTGAGGGCTAGGGATACATAACTTTTTAAGTGTGAAATGAAAATCTCGGCTAAATATTTTATTCCAACTTACACCGCCAATTTGACCTCCAAAACGCGTGCATTGACCGGCCTTCCAGAAGGATAATTTGTGACGCATCATGTCCCCGAGCTTTCCTCAAAATTTGGGATCAATCCAATCCCGTATGTAGAGGATATGGCACAAATACAGAACCTTCTCCATTCTGGAGAGCCCAGCCCAACTTTGACTTCATGGCCCAATTTCAACAACCAAATGAACTCTTTAGCTTTAGTGTCCTGAATAAAAGTTGTAGATAATTAAGTTAGGAACACTGTTACAAAATTTAAAATTAAAATAATAAACATAAAAATATGTATCTTCGAAATACTACAGTGCACTATTAAGGGTAAACCTGGAATTTTCACCAAATTTTCAAATGAATGATCAAATCCCAAATATTTTATAAATAAACATGTTTAACACAATGTGAGGAAATTATATCATTTATTATCAATAAAATATTCAATAAAATAGTGTTTTATCAACTCCCCCACACTTACCCTTTTGCACACCTGGGAAAAACCTCATATCAAGTAAACATCAATATCAAATCAAAACCAATTTTAAAACACATATCTTTAAGATCAATCAATTTCACACCAAGAATAAAAAAGATATCATGCCTCATAAAAAAACCTTATTTCAAGTTCTCCATTTATATCATTCAATATATTTCCACTTCATTTATCCGCCCATGCACAAAACACTTACCTCGCTTGAATTTTCTCTCATCACTCAAATATCAATTTTTTTTGCAATGTCTTTCTCATCCAAACTCATACAAGGGTCACCATAGGCTTGATAGATTCCTTCATCGCTACCCGATGTGAGTCAAGGACATATGTTTATCATGAGGACTTTTCAGGGTTGTTCTGTGGCTTTCGGTTGGTAGGATTAAGATGTGAAAAACTCTGAGGCTGAATGAGGAGGGCTTGACTCTTTTGAAGCAAAATTGCATTAATCTAATTTTCACTTAAATATGGTCTTCTCTTCAATCCCCACAGTATCAATTCAGCTCCATCATCATGAAAAGTCTTGAAAGGTTTACACCATTCATCATTTCAGCATAAAAAATGTCAATCTTCTCAAACATGATTTTGTTGAAATCTCCAGATGGGCACAGCTTTCCACCTCAATTAGAAGCTCCAGAAAAGGCACAGCTTCACTTGTCATGAAAGCTCCAGAAAAGGCACAACTTTCAATATAATGACTTTCTTTAGCAGAAAACACATCTCTTCAGAATTTAATTTTCCACCCAAAGTATCACATAATGTGGTGGCACAACATAAGACAACTTCCCCCACACTTAAGCTCAACTAGATTATGCAATTTCACTTCAAGAGTTGGTTGGATAGGGAAAATTGGCTTGTAATGTGGCTTAACCTAACAGGCTGTGCATGGATTCTAAGGGCTACAAGGATTAAATATTCAAGGTTGGCCATTATAAAAAAGGATTCTTTAAAATAGGGGTTTTAATACCAAACAAATGCCTCAATCATTTAAACACAAGTACCTCAAACCCTCAAGTTTTGACAGGAATAGATCAAATTCTGGTTAAATCAAGTATGGTTTGGTTCTCTCAAGAAGTGAGGTGAATGTAAAGAATATGAAAATAATGGTTTAGAAGCCTCACAGGAAAGTGATTTCAAATATAAAGAGAGTGAGATTGGCATGGGATTCAAAATTCAGCGTACTTTGCATGAAATTACTAAATATTTGAACTTGAAACAAAGTCATTTTAGCATTCATTTAAGCTTAGTTTCAAGGGGTAAATTGTTTCACTTATTGATATGGATTTAAAAATGGTGATGAGAATCATTTCAGCTCAAAAGTTTCAAAAACACACAGAAAATTGTAAAATAAACACACAAATTTTGAAAAACACACAATTTTTTTTTTGGTTTTTTTAACAGGAAAACAATTGAAATTACTAAACTAAAAGGTTCCCTACCCCACACTTAAAATATTGCATTGTCCTCAATGTGAACCCGTGAGATGATATATGCACATGAAATTCAGAATTTTTAAATAGGACAAATAATATAAAAGTGAAAGGGTTAGGAACAGCCTGATGTGATCAAGTGATGATGGGGTCATGCAGTGTGATAAAATCCACTGCATCAGTAGGATGTCCCTCAATGTATCTCTTCAAACGTTGCCCATTGACTGTAAATCTCCTTCCAGTGTCCTCTTGTGTGATCTCCACTGCACCATAAGGAAAAACATTAGACACAATATAAGGACCTAACCATCTGGAACGCAACTTACCAGGCATCAACTTCAGTCGTGAACTATAGAGAAGGACTTTCTCTCCAACATGAAACTCCCTTTGTTGGATAATTTTGTCATGAGCTGCTTTTGATCTTTCCTTGTAGAGCCTTGAGTTCTCATATGATGACAGTCGAATCTCCTCAACCTCTTGAATTTTCAACTTCCTTTGAATTCCAGCTTGGGCCAAATCCATGTTGCATTTCTTTATAGCCCAATATGCCCGATGCTCGACTTCCACAGGGAGATGACACGCTTTCCCAAAAACAATCCGAAATGGGGACATACCAATGGGGGTCTTGTATGCTGTCCTATAAGCCCACAATGCATCATCCAAGCGCTTGCTCCAATCCTTCCTATTTGGCTGCACAGTTTTCTCCAAGATTTGTTTCAACTCACGATTTGAAACCTCAGCCTGGCCATTTGTTTGGGGGTGGTATGGTGTTGATGTTTTGTGTGTCACCCCATACTTTCGAAGGAGGGAAGCAAAATTCCTATTGCAAAAGTGTGTCCCTTGGTCACTGATGATGGCCTTTGGTACTCCAAACCTGCAAAAAATATGTGCTTTGACAAAGTCCACAACAACATGAGAATCGTCAGTCCTGGTGGCCTTGGCCTCCACCCATTTACTCACATAATCAACAACAACCAAAATATACAAAAATCCAAATGAACTAGGAAAAGGACCCATAAAGTCGATGCCCCATACATCAAAAATCTCACAAAATAGTATGGGTTGTTGGGGCATCTCATGTCTCCTAGAAATGTTCCCAGTGTGTTGGCAACGAGAGCATGACTTACAAAACAAATGGGCATCATGGAACAAGCTAGGCCAATATAATCCAGAGTCTAAAACCTTCCTAGCTGTCCGTTGGGGTCCAAAGTGTCCACCACATGCAAGTGTATGACAGAATTGCAAAACAGACTCAAACTCATGATCAGGAATACACCTCCTAATGACTTGGTCACTACACATGCGCCAGAGGTACGGATCATCCCACACATAATACCTAGACTCACTTTTTAATTTTTGGACTTGATGCTTCTTCAAATTTACTGGGATTTCAGATCCAACAATGTAATTAACTAAATCAGAATACCAAGGATGCTTACCTGAGATGGTATAGAGATGCTCATCGGGGAAAGTGTCCCGAAGTGGTACCTGATCCAAGGTGTCATCCTCTAGTGTGCGAGTAAGCCTTCTCATGTGGTCCGCCACCAAATTCTCTGATCCCTTCTTGTCCTTTATCTCAATATCAAATTCTTGAAGAAGGAGTATCCAACGGATAAGTCGTGGCTTTTCATCTGGCTTCTTTAGGAGGTACCTCAAAGCTGCATGGTCAGAAAAAACAACTACTTTAGAGCCCAATAAATATGAACGGAATTTATCTAAAGCAAATATGACAGCAAGAAACTCCTTTTCTGTGGTAGTGTAGTTTGATTGGGCTGAATCTAGCGTCCTTGATGCATAGGCGATCACATGTGAACGTCCCTCCACCCTCTGAGATAAGACAGATCCAACCGCGAAGTTGGAGGCGTCACACATAAGCTCAAATGGAAGGTCCCACCGTGGGGGCTGTATGATTGGTGGAGTGTTCAGACACTTCTTCAGCTCATCAAATGATACCCTGCATGAATCATCAAAATTGAAGTCAATATCTTTTTGAAGCAATCGAGATAAGGGTAGAGCGATCTTACTAAAATCTCTGATGAAGCGTCGATAAAATCCAGCATGCCCAAGGAATGATCGAACATCACGCACACATGTAGGATATGGGAGGGATGAAATAATGTCTACCATAGATTTATCAACTTCAATTCCATGTTGTGAGACTATATGACCTAAGACAATTCCCTTTTCAACCATGAAATGACATTTTTCAAAATTTAAGACCAGATTCTTCTCAATACAACGATGCAACACATCACCCAAACTAGAGAGACATTCATCAAATGAGGACCCATAAACTATAAAATCATCCATAAATACCTCCATACAGGTCTCAATGAAATATGAGAAAATACTCACCATGCATCTCTGGAAGGTACCTGGGGCGTTGCAAAGTCCAAATGGCATCCTCCGGTAAGCAAAGGTACCGAATGGGCAGGTGAATGTTGTATTCTCCTGGTCCTCTGCTGCAATGGGAACCTGAAAATATCCAGAAAATCCATCCAAGAAACAATAGTGTGTCTTCCCAGCTAGTCTCTCAAGCATCTGGTCAATGAATGGAAGTGGGAAATGGTCCTTACGAGTGGATTGATTTAGTTTCCTATAATCAATACACACTCGCCAACTGTTTTGTACTCTCACAGGATCTAACTCATCATTTTCATTTTTTATAACAGTGAAACCAGTTTTCTTTGGTACAACCTGAACAGGGCTAACCCATTGTGAGTCAGAAATAGGGTAAATGATACCCGCCTCAAGTAATTTTTCAACTTCTTTCTTAACAACTTCTAGGAGGGTGGGATTAAGTCTCTTTTGTGGCTGTCTCACCGGTTTAGCCCCATCCTCCAAGAGAATCCTATGCATACAAATGGAGGGGCTAATACCTGATATGTCTGCCAATGTCCAACCAATTTCCCTAATGTTATCTCTCAAAAGATTCAAAAGTTTTTCTTCATGTTCAAAAGAGAGATTGTTAGCAATTATGACAGGTAATCTATCACCACTGAGCAAGTATGCATATTTGAGATTTGGGGCAATGGCTTGAGTTCCAATGTAGGTGGGTGATGTATGGATGGAGAAATTGATGCAACAGACATATCTGCACAATGAACATCAGTATCAGAATAAAAATCATCACAATCAGAGAATAAAGCACCAAATCCATCAGCATACTCAATAGCCATGTCACAATCAGAGTTCACATGATCAAAATCAGAATATGATTCCATTTCAAAATCAAATCTTAGAGAGTCTTGTTCCTTAAAAATGGGTGTAGAAGTATTCTTAGACATCAAACTAGAACCAATACTCATAATCTCCCTAAGCATCGGACAATAAAATTCTATGGAGTTTTTATTTGGTGGTTCAAAATGGGAGATAACAAAAGCAGAATGGTCCTCTGAAGGGTACTTCATGGAATCCATAACATTAAATATCACAACTTCATCTCCAAACTCCATGGAAAGTGTACCCTCATTGACATTTATGATAGTTTTTGCAGTTTTGAGGAAGGGTCTACCTAGGATAATGGGGGAATGAGAACTTACCTGATCATCATCCATGTTAAGCACATAGAAGTCTGCTGGAAAGATCATGTCTCTTACCCGGACAAGTACATCCTCAAGAACTCCCGCTGGATATGCCGTAGCTCTGTTCACCAATTGCACCACTACTCTTGTTGGCTTCAACTCACCAACCTGTAAGGAAGAGAATACAGAGTGAGGCATCACATTTATTGAAGCTCCTAAATCATAAAGAGCATCAGAGAAGTGCAACTCCCCTATGGTACATGGGATGGTGAATGTCCTAGGATCCTTGCACTTTGTTGGCATTGCTAGAGTTGATGTAATGAGTGCCGAGACATTCCTTCCAAGGTTTATCCTCTCATTCCCCTTGAGCCCTCTTCGATTGGTATAAAGTTCTTTTAAGAATTTCGCATACCTTGGAATTTTCTTAATGGCTTCAAGTAGAGGAATGTTGATCTCCACACGCTTGAATGTGTCCAAAACCTCATTTTTCATTGCTTCTTCAGCCATCTTCTTGGTTTGAACAACCCTGTTTGGAAAAGGAAGGGGTTTAGGAGGAACATCATCAATCTTTTTCTTACCTTTATCTTTCTCCTTGGATTGCTCATCAGTTGGTATAGAATGCGGCTTCTCTGAAGTTGAGGTGAATCCTGGTGGAATGGTAGGTGCATATGTATCGTTCATTTGCTTCCCACTTCTCAATGTGATGGCACTAACATTCCCCTTTGGATTTGGAGTGGGTTGGGAAGGTAGATTTCCAGAATTCTTACTCACAAGTTCGTGGAGGGCGGTGGCAATCTGACTCATTTGAGTCTTCAACTCTCTCAGCTCCGAACCTTGACTCTTCAGCTCATTCTGTTGATTAAGAACAATTTGTTTCAAAAGATCATCAGTGTTAGAGTCTACCTTGTGTTGGATATTCCCTTGTTGCTGACTCGTTGATGTTTGAGCTTCGAATCTCCTTTGGGGTTGTTGGAAACCCTGTTGGTAAGGTGGAGGCTGCTGGAAGTTTGGTTGAAAAGGGGGCCTTTGTTGTTGTCCAGAGCCATACCTCATGTCCGCTAGATCTTTCCACCCTTGGTTGTATGTTGGATCAAACTTCTTTTGGGGATATGGTTGTTGTTGTTGCTGCTGAAATGGTCTCCCAGGTAACACTGCTGCACAATCTTCTGTTTCTTGGAGTTGTGGGCAACAGTCAGTTGGGTGGCTTGTCTTAGTGCAAATACCACAAGGCCTTGAAGGAGGGGGTTGGGATGTCTTTTGAGCCAATGCAATCTGCCTCACCATAGTTGTCAATTCTTCTAACTTAGTATCAATCAAATGACTTTCAAGAGAAGAAGGACTTACTTGATTTACTCCTCGAACATGTGGTGTACCTCTATCACCGAATTGTTGGGAGTTTTGGGCCATCTTGTCGATCAACGCTCGTGCAGCTACTGGTGTCTTGTCCACCAATGCTCCTCCAGCTGCAGCATCCACCATGCTCCTCTCCATGGGTGTGAGTCCTTCGTAGAAGTATTGGATGAGGAGTTGCTCACTGATTTGGTGATGTGGGAAGCTTGCACACAACTTCTTGAATCGCTCCCAGTACTCATACATTGACTCCCCTTGGGATTGCTTGATCCCCGATATCTCCTTTCGAATGGATGTGGTCCTTGATGCTGGAAAAAATCTCTGCAAGAAAAGACGTTTCAAATCGTTCCAACAAGTTACATCTTCGGGTTGTAAATAATACATCCAATCTTTCGCAGCTCCATCAAGTGAGAATGGGAATGCTCTTAGTTTGATTTGATCTTCAGATACATTTCTAGGTTTTAGGGTTGAGAAAACCACATTAAATTCTTTCAAATGTTTATTGGGATCCTCACCAGAGAGGCCATGAAACTTTGGAAGTAAGTGAATTAACCCAGATTTCAGTTCGAAGTCCGATTCGAGATTTGGGTATTCAATACAATTTGGTTGATAGTTAATATCAGGTGCAACCAATTCTCGAATGGTTCTATTAAGTTCATTTCCATTGTTTCCAGCCATTGGTTCTTGATTTATGGTTGAATTTGAATTGCTTCCAATTTCAATGTTCTGATATTGGAGTAATTCTCCAACTGGTTGAATGTTGAAACTTCCCGTAGACTGAGAATGTCTGATTCGTTCCCTAAGGCTACGTTCAATCTCAGGGTCAAGATCTAAGAGATCTTCGGGATTAGTTCGTGTCATAGATCAAATAAAACTGAAAAGAAAGAAATTGGACCATAGTAAAATAAAAATGAGAAGTTTGAGTTGATGGTCCAAAGAGAAGTAGAAGAAATTAAAAGAAGAAGAAGAAAAATCAGATTGGGTAAAGAAGGAAGGAAGAATAGAGGAAGAGAATAAAATGTAAGATAAAATAAATACCTCTAATTGGTTGAAATAATTACTTGCCTCCCCGGCAACGACACCAATTTTAAAGAGCGCTGTCGTGGGCGCCCTCAAATGATTAATGTGATTTGGGGTACTTAGGTGCAGCAGAGTGGCTGACCAAGGTCGTCTCTCAAAGGAGGAAGTGAATTAAAACAATTTTTAGAGGTATTATAGAAGTAAAATAAAAGAGAATAAAAACACTACTTGAAAGGATGAGGGTGGTTGTTTATAGTTTATGAATCTTGAAGAAGATTGCTGGAAGAAGATTGCATTTTTTTGTTTTTAATTTTGAAATGAATTTTCGATTAGAATGACACAACAAGAAGATGTTTGTTTAGACAATATTTAAAAGACGTAATCGATCTAACTCTACCTCTTCAATAATTTATTAATCATTATCATTTAAATTAATATTCACTTAATTATGATCCCTTAATTTGTTAAATCCCGAACCCTACGAGAATTAACTTTACCATGAAGATTGAAGTGAATTTTAACCTTAGGCTAACTTCAGAACATGCAATCGCAACACCCTGCTTTGATTGATGTTCTAAAATTAGCTTATGTTCAGTGGTAAATTAAGGAACATAACCACTATGGAAATGAGGATTAATTGAGTTTAGGGATTATATTTGAACTCTACAAATTGATCCCATGTGGTTTTGAATTACCGGTTAAGGTTGCGCTCTCACAGTTCACACAATTCCCGACCTCACGTGTTTTGTGTTAACTATTCAATTGCTTGCTTAGTTTCATTTAAATTAAAAACTCAATTAATAGATCATAATATGTGAATTACAGTAGCTCATTGATTCAAAATAAATGAATGAAGAAGGATAGAGGTCGATCGATTACTAAAAAGAACTACTCTTCCATGGGTGGTGTAGTCATCGTGGAGACGTTTTGCATAAGCAACAGATTGAAAGGGTAGAACCCAATCTTGTCTCCACTCTTGATTCCAACCCAATTAAGAAGATTAATATAAGAAGAATAGGGATGAACACAGAATATTATTTGAAGAAAAATTCAAGAAACAAACATGAAAGAAAAGAAATACAAAGAAGAGGTGAGAGAGGAGAGCCTTTTTGGAAGAGAGGTTTGCACAAAGGCTTACTTCCTCCAAGAGTTGTGAGGGGCTCCCAAGATACACCCTTTCTTCCACACCTTCCCAAAGCCTCTACCAGCCCTCTCAAAGAGTTAAAACCCCCTTTAAATAGAGTTTGTGAGGGATAGGGATACATAACTTTTTAAGTGTGAAATGAAAATCTCGGCTAAATATTTTATTCCAACTTGCACCGCCAAGTTGACCTCCAAAACGCGTGAATTGACCGGCCTTTCAGAAGGATGATTTGTGCCACATCATATCCCCGAGCTTTCCTCAAAAGTTGGGCTCAATACAAGCCCGTATGTAGAGGATATGGCACAAATACAGAACCTTCTCCATTCTGGCGAGCCCAGCCCAACTTTGACTTCATGGCCCAATTTCAACAACCAAATGAACTCTTTAGCTTTAGTTTCCTGAATAAAAGTTGTAGATAATTAAGGTAGGAACACTTTTACAAAATTTCAAATTCAAATAATAAACATAAAAATATTTATCTTCGAAATACTACAGTGCACTATTAAGGGTAAAACTGGAATTTTCACCAAATTTTCAAATAAATGATCAAATCCCAAATATTTTATAAATAAACATGTTTAACACAATGTGAGGAAATTATATCATTTATTATCAATAAAATATTCAATAAAATAGTGTTTTATCAAGTTTCCAAAAAACTATAAGATCCCCTTCCATTTACTTGTTTCTTGAAAAACCACATCAACAAATTCTCAATGTAAAAAATTATGATCTGAGCTCAAAACCCGGTTGGATTTCACCAAATAATATTTTTTTTAAAGGTTGGGGCCGAAGACTCAATTTATTATTAAAGAAAATACCTCTTTAGACTGGGTAGAGGGTGACCCATTACATAGCCCGAAGGCCCAAGGCCAAGTGGCCTGCATATAGGTCTAGAAAGCCCATTTTTTAGCCCAAAGGACCCCTCGGTGAACAGTACTGCTACAATACCCAAGCTGCTACAGTACCTACAACAGTCCCTCCACTACTATAGTGCTGCCGCTGCTACAGTCACCACTGCTACAGTAACTCAGGAATTCTCCCCTGCCCGAATTTGATCCTGGGTCTTTTGGATGCCAAGCAGGATCCTGAACCACTAGGGTACAGGCTCGTTGGCACACCAAATAATATATAAAAGTGTAATATTAAGAAAATATTAGTCATAGATTTAAAAAACCAGTTTATAATTTTTTTTAATAGGAAAAAATTATTTTCAAAAATATCCATTAGTTTTCATAAATATATATATATATTCAGAATCTTAGAATACATCATATACATGAATGAATAAAATACAACCATTGGTACACCATATGATAAACAAGTCAGCGATCTAAACATGATATAAATAAACATGTGATAAACTAAGCATAAATGAAAATTAAAACCATTGTGAATCTAACCTATGGGAATATGTACTAGAAATATAATCATATCACTAATATATGCATAAAGTTAATCCCACCAATATTGAGTCCTTCCAAATTCTATCGATATTAGCACCTCTAGTGTCATTGAACACACTAAGATAACATGGCTATTTCCCAACACACCAAACGTTTTTATTGTTATTTTCTCATAAAAACAATTTAAAACCCATTATCACTATTTTTAAACCATTTTCACACTGAATAATAAATGCTCACATGCTTGTAAAATCCATTTCAAAAATCAAAAAACACTTTTAAGGAATTCAACAAATCATTTTTCATGGTGTAGCATTATGCTTCCATGAAAGAAAATCCATATTAGAATAAATCTATTTTTAAAAACAAATTCCTTTAAAAAATGCATTTCACAAACCCAAAAACATTAATATTATGTTTATCCATTTAATATGATAAACTAAGAGAATTTATTCAATCACATCATAAATCCATGAATTAGAGCATTTTCATAGATAGACCTACCTCATTAAGTGAGTGTTACCACCAAGTATTAATCTCTCAAAGCCCAAGATTTAATCTAATCAATAAGGGTTTAAAATTACTTCAAATAAATCCCTTGGGAAAATAAATCTCATTAAATAATGTTGGAGGAAGTGGTATTTTGAAGGGGAATTTGGGTAATTATACCCAGAAAGTAAAATATAACACCAAAAAATAGACCCCTAGTACACGATGCAAAGCCTCCATATTACGCCACAGAGCCCCATGTCCATGCCCTATACACCCTCGACAAATTATTCTCTAGGATCCACACTGTAGACCTCTCTAGATAATTATATTCTGGTAATGGTTACAATAAAATCAAGGACACAAAGACATAGAAACATGATGCACCCAGGTGTTCTCTTACACCTTTTCTAGCTTTATGGTGTAGCCATTCCCATTTTAGGAGTGGCTCTAAAAATCACCACACCACAGAAAAGTGACAACAATGTAGCTGGGAAAAATAAGGCCCTAAACAAAATCCTTCTATTCTACGCTATAGGGATCTCTCTCCATGACTTATCATAAAAACTCTTTGATGTAGAACCCTATAGAGAAGTATATTTTTTTTAACAAAAAACAATAATTACCCCCAAATGCCCCAAAAATAGAAGATCAACACTAAGTATTAGGAATACATGTGATCCTATTATTGGATGTTGTAAATATAATTGAGTTATTTAGATATATATTGGGTGGAGTACTACCATGAGACCCTAAAGTACAAACATAGAGATATTTGAAAGCAATAGCCTTAGGAATTAGAAAATTTTCCCCATACTACCCTGAACCAAGTAATATTCAACATGAAAGAAATCATCAAATTTATTTAAAGAGTTTAAAATTATGAATAAGGATAAATATAAAGAATAAAAAGAATGGGAGGAACCAACACCACTATAAAAGACATGTCTAACAATTCCAGAGAGGGAAAAGTAATACAAGGTGGAAGTACAAAGAGGAAAATTTGTAAGGACATTAAAAAGTTGCATATTAGTATTATATTTATATAATCCATTTCTAATATTATAATATTATCAAAGATCAAGAAATAATTATTTATGAAAAAAATAAATATGTATGATATTGGAAAAATAACACTCACAATAGTTCATTCTGTTGTGGTATCAAATAACCAACCCAAAAATATAGAAGACCCATGTGGTTTTTAAATTCTTATTTTTTTTGGGTCTAATAAATTTGTAAAATATTATTGTGATTTTGTTAAGAGTTTTAATATCATGTTTTACTCCACCTTTAAATGAGTATCTTTGAAAATTACTTTATCACTTACATTAATGATTTCTTAATTTGGGAACCTACTCACAATGGTTTGCTAAATGCCAAAAATTTCTATAATCATTTTTTCTCTAACTTTGATAATAATTATAGTTGTATAAAACACTTCAAAAATCCTTTGACAAAACCTTCATATATTCAATCTCATCTAGAGTCTTTCTCACAATAGATTTCCCATTGAGATTTTCCTTAATCTTTTGGAATTCAACTATTCTCTATATGAAAATTGTGTAATAAACATAGAAAAGATGATAAAAAACTCTTTATTTCTTACACTACTACTTCTTCACATTGGAAATATATTCTTGACATTTGTTACTATAGATGGTTAAATTTTGACTTCGACAAAACTCAACTAAATAAATGTGCAGACATGGAAGGCTCTCAAAAAATCAAGAACCATTTTTTAGCTACAGTTTCTGAGCTCTACCATGTGATCTGGTATGATCAGTTTTATATTATTCATAAGAATTACTCATACAATCAAAATTCAGGTCGGATGCAGATCCTCACTTCCATACATGAAGTTTCTCTGATACAAAAGGGACATTTCCAGAAAACTGTACATGACTTCAGAATCTTGTGACGTTTTTGGATTAATGGAAATTTTTTTCAACCTCACCACACTCTGGAGGTGTTCTGGTGAGATCCTCTCCCTAGATGCGTCAAAATTAATATTTATGGTGCCTTTAAAGGAAATTCTGGCCCTGTGGGATGTGGTGCAATATTCAAGAATCATCTCGGTTAGATCCTTGGTTGCTTTATGTGTACTTGTGGCATTATAACATCACTTGATGCTGTGATGATGAGCTTAGTTCATGATATCACGTTCACCAAGATCTTCGGTTGGAATAATCTCTAGTTTGAAAGCTACTCGATGACCATTGTGGGAGTGATTTGGGATAGAATTATTCATCTTGCATGGCTGATTACTACGAGTTAGATGGAATGCACCCATTCACTTATCAATCTCAACTATATCATAACTATTGTTTATGGAGAAGCCAATATGGTTGATTATGGTTGATCCAACATAGAAGTAAATCAAGATATCACCTAGTTCAAAGACCTCCCTGTTGATCTTATTTCCTTACATGGAAAGGATTGTAATATGATCCCGTAATTAAGACTATTGTAAACTTTCTTTTAATTTTAATTATGCATTGTCTTTTTTAGAAAAAAATCCATCAAAACCCTAGGGCATGAGGGCCTAAATCCCAAATGATTTTAACATCTATTAGAATATTCAACCGCAAAATACACACAAGGAATGATAAAATACATTTTGATGAATGTGGATAAGTTTATATTACAAGTGGAGTTTATAGTTGTTAAAATAATGAATAAGAAGACACATATTATTCAATTTAAGTCATTTTTATTGACTACAAGAGAATTAATCTTTTTAAAAAGTGATGATTTGTTTCTGAGAGTGGGCAGTGAGAAAGTCAGTTTCAATATACACCATGCGATGAAGAACTTTGACATGAATGGTGGTGATATTAAAGAAGATGATAGTTATGATTTTGAAGAGGTTACCATTTTTGAATAAAATCAGGAGGTACGTACAATCTATGAAAAGTGTATAACTAAGATATAAGATCATCATTGTCATAGGGATAGTTGAAACACAAATATTTGAAGAAGTCGTATAGGTTTGGATAACTAATGACCTAAATGATATATTTTTAGATTTGAAAAAGCATTGGTGAATATGTTTGATGGAGATTGAGAATATTTTACCCCAATATAGGATGATGGAATTTTTGGAAGAAGGAGAGTGGCCCATATTTGTGGGAAGTTCATAGATGATACTATTTTTGGATCTAAAAAAGGTTCAATATTTAAAATATTCTACCACTTGATCTATAGTTGGTATGTTAAATCCAATAACTTTCACAAAAGTGCCTCCAAGAGGAAACATATGTTTTTATAATTTTTATACTTTTATTTTTAGGAACATGAACTATCAAAAAAATTATTTTCATTGAAACAATTGTCTATAATTTTACTTATGTATTTTCATATTTGTGGTCTATCAAGGCATTATAATGAATCATGATAAGAATATGGAAGAATGATTCAAATTATGATATTCCTATTCAAATCCTGAACCTGAATAAACATAACCATAACAACCAAACATAAGAGAATCACTAAATTGGTATTAAGTATCTCAATTACATATTTTTCATTTTTATTCTTCAAATTATTTTCGAATTATGATTTCAAATATAAATACATACCCCATGTTTAGTTTTATTCTTTAATCGTGATATATGTGACAAAATCTTCTTAGGATAGTCATCATTCCTTTAAATTTATTTTCGAAAAATTTGAATGATAAAAAAGGTGGAATAAAAAATTTGATGTAAACATGTGGGTTTAGTTTGAAAAATCATGATTTAGAGGAGCTTGTTGATTGATGTAAATGAAATTTTTATAGTAATTAGTCATCCTTTAATTTGTTATATTTGTTTAATTTTATTTTATTTTTGTAATGAATTTTAGTGCGTAATTATCCTAACCATTTATTCTCCTTTTAGAGAAATTTTCAAATCATAATATTTCCCATTCTTTTCCTGAGCATATTTAATGGGAGACTCAATAATTTTTACTTCTAGTTCTTTATTTTCATCTTGATGCAGATATGGTTTCAAAAGGTCACTTATAAAATGATTGAGGCATATTTATTAGACCATATCCCAAATCAAGTCTATATATTAATCGTTATTATTCTCATAAAATAAATGATAAATCATTATAGGGAAGTGTCATCTTATAATCCAATTTTATCAATTTCTATGTAACTATAAAATATTTTTCACAATTATAAAAAGTGTGTGTGGGGGTGAGGATTAAAATTTGAAAGGGATAAAGATTTTGTAATGGACAAGTGTGGGGTTTAATTCATAGTATTTTAGGAAAGGTTCATGATTTTCATTTATTGAACTTCATTTCTCTCCCTACATCCGAAAAAATAAACGATTAAAAATGGGTTGTGTATTGGAGGGTCAAAAAGCACCATTTACATGACTATGTATTTTTATCATTTGGGATTCTATTAAAGTTATTAGATTTGTCCAAACTCAAATTTCAAAAAAATTAAAAAATAAAATTCATAAAGAAAAAACAAAAGATTGTGTTCCATTTTTTGATAATAATTTCATTATGAGCATGGTTTGAGTTTTTGGGTAAAAGGGGAGATTTAATTTTTATAAGAGATTTCCAACGAACAGTTTTTGATTATAATGAAAATTACTTAAGAGATTTACCTCTTTTTTTAGATTTATTATTTCACATCATTTATCTATATTCCAAAAACCTAAGAGTCACTATAACAAAATAGTGAACCCATCATGATTATTTGTGATTTTTTCTCTATAGGGTGGAGAATGTATATACATTGCAATTATTTAAAAAAAACAATGATTTGATGTATGTGCATAACTCCATTTACCTTTTTTTCCTTAATGATGAGTGAAAAAAATTAAAGAGAGGTAAATTTAAAGTTTCATGAATATTGAAAATATAATTAAATACACAAATTGATGGATTAGGAGTAATGGTTATTTTGAAATGTGAAAGTAAAATACATCATTGAATTTTATCTTTGAAAAATGAGGAGTTGATGAAATTTTTCTATGTGATGCTTAAAAACAAAATTCTCCTTTTTATTAATTTATTTCATTGATATTAATGTTTAAATAATATTTGGGACGCCATAATTTATAGTATTTTGAGATTTAATTCTTGAGGAAAATCCTGAGTTCATGTGTGAGGGGGTTTTATAGTTTTATTTTATGTATATATTTTTGAAAACATAATACATTAATTTTTAAATTTCATTTATATTATTTATTGGTTATTAAATTTTTAATTTATTTTGTGGTATGATGATTCATATTTCAGTTTACAGAAATAATAATAAAAATAAATGAATAGAGAAATATGATAGTCATAGTGCAATACCTCAATATTGAAACTGAAATGGAGATGATCAGAAATAATGTAATTGGGAAGAGATGTATTGACATTGTGAATGACATTCAAATTGTCAGAATCATGTTTAATGCCTTGTAAAAATTGTGTATAATAGACCCCTATTGTAAATATTATTCACATCATGAGTTTTTTAGGATAAAAGAGATTGATAAAGAGTCCATGATGATTTAGACATTATAAATTAACCTTGTCAGGTGTGGATAATGAAAATGAATTTTCGAAAGATAAATCTAATTGATTTATTCTATGAATATCATATTCATATTGTAAACTCACCATCAATTTAATATTTTAATATTCTAAGTGAAGTTATTTTTTAGAGATAATTTTATATTCAAAAGCAATTGACTACTATAGGAGAGAGTTAGAAGGGATCAGATGAGACCAAAACACTTAACCGAGGTATAGAACGAATGACGAGATCCATACTACCACTACTCTTCTTCCACTTCTAGTAATCATAATATTATTCCCCATAATTATTAGTATGAGTGGTTAAACTCCTTATCTTGGACGACAAGATTATAAGGGGTGTTTTCAGGGGATAGTTTTATAATTCAATTCATGTATTGGTAGTTGTACTCCTATTTTCCATTACAAATATATTTCATGTTGTATTACATGACAATTGTTTTGTGATTTTAGAAGAATATATTTACTGTTTCAACTATTCAGCATGGGATGTGTATGACCATTATGCAATATAAAATGGTTTTTGAAATATTTTTTTGTTTCACAAAATTTCATAATCCATCAAATTAATTGACCAAATAAAAGGTGATGTTATTAGGTTAGTGAGGGGTACCTAGACTAAGTATCCTTTTAAAACCAATTTTGGAAATAAAATATGAATCAATACATATCTCTACATATCCCTAGTAAACAAACGTAAAAATCATTGAAACTGGCATTCATTAAAAACATGATTTATCAATTTCCTTTTTGTTTTCATTTGATTCATAATTCACTAACCATATTTATGGGTTCGTTACTTGTAATTTCTAATTAATACTATTTTGTAGTTATTTGGTTTGAGTTTTATAAATTTTTAAATTTTTGTACCTCAATAGGAAGTTAATAATTCCTTTCAAAATACAATCCACGAGAAAATATTCTATGAATAATAGTTCTAAGCATTAGGGTTATTTCATTTATGAGATAATTTCATACATAAGGGTTACCAGATACAAAAGGGACACTACCTTTACATGATGCAAAATATTGTATGAATTTATTGCCATCATGGATTATGATTGATATTTACCTTTATGGTTCATAAAATAAGATTCAATACAAAAAAGGAAAAAATAATAATATTTCGGTTAAATATTATTATGGTTTATAAAAGTTTTATAAAATATATGAGTGAGGCATTGTAAATATGATGTTTCTATGCCTAAATTAAAGATGAAATGTTTATTTTATATATCGTATTTGAAAAATAAATAAAATGTTTATTTATTTGTCTATTCCATTTTAATATTCATATATATATATATTTCATAATTTAAATATTATATATGGGTTAATTTAATAAATTTGTTAACACACATATATTGTTTGGAATGGATTTAGGAATGACACATGGTACAATACTAATTACACGAAATGAAATATTCATTGATTTGAAATGAATATGATGTATATAAATTTATGTGTTGGACTCACCTCTTTTGATAATCCCAAATCATGTTTTTATAATCCCAAATCATGTATTCTTTATGTGATAATTCTGTTTCTCTTACAAGATAATAATTTATGTGAAAATCATGTTTATATCAAAGTAATATTCATATACTTTTAATCTCACTACTTGTGGGTTTAAGCTTATGATGAAAAGGTCACCGATGCAAAGGTTACTGATGTAAAGATTACCTTACAAAGGTTACCGATGCAAAGGAAAATATTTCAAAGGTTACCGATGAAAAGGTCACGATACAAAGGTTACTGATGAAAAGATTACTTATAAAAAGGTCACCAATGCAAATATTACTGATGCAATGGTTACCGATGCAAGTTCACTGATGCAAGCTTAATGATGAAAGTTTACCGATGGAGTGTCATTGATGAAAGGTTATTGATGGAGAGTCACCGATGAAAGGCTACCGATGGAGATTCACCGATGAAAGGCTACCGATGGAGAGATATTGATGGAAGGTTACCATTGAAAAGGATACCAATGAATGTTGATTGATGTACACTTACTGTTGAAGCCTACCATTGTGAAGGCTACCATTACCAGTCTACCATACTCTTCTACTCCATACTTTTCAAATTATTATGGTTATTCTAACAGTCATATTTTCCAACTTTAATGCTTCTAACGTAATTTATATTTATTGTAGACATATCAAGAGACCATATATTGAAAGTATGAGGTACGAGAAAGATTACACGTGATGTACATACTCCTATTGTCAGACCTCAAATACGAAAGAGAAGAGTGAGGAAGAAAGATATATAAAGGAACAGAGAAAAACGAGTAATGAAAGTTCAGAAGTTAAATTCACGATGAAGAAATTACAGAAGAACAAAGAAGAACCATTTGAGCACCTTCACTACGAACCCCTAGAACTTCAAGAAGATCATTTTGGGAAAACAACTTGAGGCTACCTTCTGTGTCTCATAAACATTCAATCAACTCAATAAGCAGAACACTAAATTCCTAAAAGTGAGTTCATGGATTTGTGACACTCTCTTTTGGAGACAACTTGAAGAGATAGACTCAAACTTCAAATTCATTACATCAAGGAGTCAAGATCCAAACTGTAAACACATAGAGCCTTCTAGACTCTATGTCATCATAATTTCTATATTGTGTTTCTTCATTTTACATTTCTGAGAAGTGTGTCTATTTTCTTCACACACAGTCTTCTGTGCTTGAACTAGAGGATATTGAATATCCTTACATTAATCCCCACTTACATTTTGTTCCCACATAAAACTGTGGAAGAGATCATGTGTGGTCTGTAATGTTTGTTTTTTCCAAGAAGAATAGTGGTAGAGGGTGTAAACCGTAGACAGTTTGTGAAAACTATTATAAAGCCAGATACAGGATGTGTATCAAGTTTATTGTTAATATAAACTACTTGGTTACAGGTGATGACAAAGTGGAGAGGATTACATCTCGGCTTGAGACTGAACATCTTGTTTAACTTTTCTATGTTCTATATTTAGTTTTACTCTGTTTTATCCTTTTTCTGATGATTATTTCAAAAACAAAAATTTGTTCTACATTCACTTTGATAGATAGTTTAGGTATGTGTGTGTATTTTTTTAATTCATTAAACTTGTTTCAAAAGTTGAAGAAGTGTTATACACTAATTCAACTAAGGAATAATCACCCTTTGAGAAACCTGTTGAACAATTAGACATCTATATCTCAACTTCCTTAATTAACTAGTCCGTTTTCAAAATTTGGGGGATCTTTATAATAATTTTTTAACAGAAATTTTATGTTGGAACTCAATTCACCCCCTATTAAGATTAGACTCTGTCCAACATTTAGTGTCAAAGGGTTAGTTTATTCTGTTTTTTCTACTACCTGTACTATTGTGAAACCTGTCAAATTCTATAACTATGATTTTAGTTGTATCTAATAGATCATAAAATTTCTATTATATCTATATTTTCAATTATTTACATTCTAATTTACTATGGATAATAGAGTTGAGGGTGCTACTTCTAACATGCCAGGTTTCTTTAATGGTAATAACTATGATCAGTGGAAATTAAAAATGAAAATGTATCTAGAGAGCATGGGACCTGAAATCTGGGACACAATTGAAGAGCAACATGTATTGCCTTCTACTTCTAGGGACACATGGTCTCATTTGACTAAAGCTACATATAATAATAACTATAAAGCTATGAATGCATTATAATGTTCTCTAGGTGATGAAGAATTCAATAGAATATCTGCTTGTAAAACTGCATATGAAATTTGGGATAATTTAGCTGCTTCACATGAGGGAACAACCAATGTTAATGAAATTAGATTAAATTCCTATACTACTAAATATGATAGTTTTAAAATGATGCCTGATGAACTTATTTCTGAAATGTATCTCAGGTTCAATGAAATAGGTAATACCATGAGTCTGATTGAGAGACCAGTGGATAGAAAGGACAAGATTATGAGGTTGATTTGATGCCTACATGAAAAATGGAGAGGAACTTCTGTTTCTATCTGAGAATCTTTTGACATAGTCATGCTACCAATAAAGGATCTAATTGGAAAGATTATGATGTATGAATAAGAGAAAAAGATGAATCAAGAAATAGATATAGAACCAAAGAAAAAATCTGTAGAATTCAAGACTACAACCTTAAAGAACAGAGAAAAAGAAAATTGTTCAAGCTTTTGTAGACACTTCCACCATCGAAGGATCATACTCTAACATTGATGATGAGATAGCTCATCTTGCTAGGATATTCAAGAAGTTCTAGTGAAAGAAAAAATTGTTTAGAAAATCAAACAACAAAGGAAGGTATGATAATGTTGGACAATGGAAAAATTCTAGGAAATGGAATGATAACTCAATTGAGATAGTCTATTATGAGTGAAAATGAAAAGGTTATGTGAAATTTGATTGCCCCAAGATGAAATTTAAGAAGAAGTATGAAGAAGAGGGAAAAGGATATAAAAAGGCTATGACAACCACCTGGAGTGCATCAGAAGATAGCTCAAGTTGTTTTGACACTTTTAATATTAAAAAGAACAAACATGAAAACCTGTGTTTCATTACAGAAACATCTAAGGTATCATCCAATTCTCCTATACATAATTCTTACTATTCGAAGAATGAAAGTGAATCAAACAATGATGAAAATATGACTAAGGATGAACTATTTGAATATTGTGGAATGCTTGAGGATACCTTTAATAAACTACAGGATATATATAAATTATTGAAAAGGAAACATGCTCTAAATTCCAATTATAAGTTTGATCTGGATATTGATAAAGAAAAATGTGACCAACTATTTAAAGAAAATACTGAACTCAAATTATGAAATTGTTGGAGTTGGTGGTCTAGAACCAACTACTTTTTACTTTATCCATTAATAAAAGCCTTATCACATCATGATTGTTCTTCTTCATGAAAATGCATGTGATAATGTCCTAAGGACAACTGTTGCATTAAAGGGTCATAGCGGATCCCTGCTATGATGAGAACCCAGAAGTTCCATAACACTATTCATGGATATATGTTCTATGGCCAGATGATATTATTTGAGGGACACAAATAATACAGGTCATTAGGGGTGAGGACTCATAAAACTTTTAGGCACCTTCTCATGGTGTGCGCCCATGGTAATATCCAGGAGGATATTATGAGAACGAGACCCGCCAGTAGGAAATCCACATTTCATAGTGACATTGGATGTTCCTATCCGCGGACGTGTGTATTGGTCCTTAGACTTTAAGATTATTATTAATGGGTATTACAACTTTCGAACTTAGATGTATTGAAGAAAACTGTGATGACACACTGTTCGTAGTGAGGTAGGATATGTTGGGTGTGTCACGAGTAATACTGCATTAATAGATAATGTGAGAAAGGATTTGTCCCTTCCGTTCCATAACAAAAGTAGATATTTCAGGCCCTTTGATGGAATTGATATAGCCTAAATAAATCCATGGCCATGGTAAGGTATGGGAGAGTTCAATTCCGGGAAGTCAAAGAAAGAATAATCGAGTACATGGGTTGATGGCACCAATATGCAACCCGCTTGATTAGAGATATTGAGACAAAGAGATTATATTACACGGTAAGCATTCGTAGGAGGTGACATGTCATTGCGGCATTAACTTCTTTCTCTAATGGTGCCTTGGCATGTTGTTAGACGCTAACCTTGGACTTTAGGAAGGCTCCGCCTAATGCCACTGAGAAAGAGGCCTAGAGGGTCACACACTAAGTGTGTCCATGTATCTCAGTTAAATATTAAGTTAACAAGTTAAATAAATATTATCCCCGAATGTGGTTTAATAATTATTTAAGGATTCCTGATTGCATTTATTTTGACACTAGTTATTCGAGAGAATATATTGTGGGCAAAATAATATATTTATTAGCGAGTAATGCAGTTTCATTTATTTAAGAAATAAATAGACATTACTCAAGGTCTAATAAATGTGGTGGAGAAAAATGGAAAATAAAAGTACATGTCGTGTATATTAAATATACATGCCATGTAGTTTTATGGAAAACAAGTACACACCGTGTATTAATTATTACACGCCGTGTAGTTTTCCAGTTGGGATTTTGGGGATATAATATTGTTTTATTAAGTGATATTAATTATAATCAGTGTGGGAGCATGTCAAGGAATTAATAATTCGACATGGGGTTTCAATAAGAGTTAATGAAATAAATACAACGCGTAACACATTTATTTATTTTCATAACTCTATTAACCTCAAACCTGATTATAAATATCCTCACAACCCCAACACTTTTCTTGAGTCATTATTGTGCGCAATGGATTTGGAAATACTCTCAAGACAAGAGATAATTCCCTTTCCACCAAGAACTCCCTCAAGTTATGAGAGTGAGATCCTCCACCGGATCAAGGCAGTCGAAGGCGGACATCACAAGCGAAGGTTCTTCCGCGCTAGCACCTGAAGATCCCTTAGGTGACATCTAGAGATACGTGGAGCATGTGTGGATCACCGCTATAGAAATCCTGTACTTGGATTCTACGACGCAACAACGGATCACATGATCGTGAATGGAGACATCAACGAAGAAAGAATTCCACCAAGGTAATTATTGTTAATTAATTAAATTAATTATAACCAATATATGATGATCCTATCTCAATGGTTCCAGGACTCTTATTTTCTTTTTCTTTCTTCATTCTATTCTGAAGATCCAGTGTTTTATATCGTGACGGATCTCAGATTGAACGTTGTTTAACACTAAAATTAAAGTTAGGCTAACCCACCAACGCGCTTCTACTGCGCACGGACCCTACAAGTGGTATCAGAGGGATTATATCGTTGATTATAATTATTTAGTTTTTTGTTGGTGATTTACGCATTTAATAATTTAGTTATTTCAATTCATGTTTAATCATTCTGGAAATTTTAGTCTCGAGATCTTTTCCTCCTCCCTCATTCTCATTCACCTCACAAAAATGAATTTTTCTTTTTAATTTTGATTAAAATAAAATAGAGGAACACATCCGGAGGAGCCAAACGTTTCTGGCCGTACAACACCAGAATACATGACGTGTATTCGGAAGTACATGCAATGTAGTCTTGGTTCAATTCATTGACTGATCTGCTAAATCCGGCCGTGTATTGGATTCTTTCTATGAATTTAAGATACCGTGTGTTGATCAGAAACAGCTGGCACACGGTTTCCAGATTACATGTCGTGTGGTCCAATGAACACGACGTGTAGTCCCTTTGGGTTAGGGTTGGGCCGTGTACCCCGTACATGGCTTGCCCGGATGGAAACCGTGTAACACGGAAACTACATGGCGTGTGTCGCACATAACACTCTGTGTACTCTGAATATTTCTGAAGTACATTATCACGACCTGTCCTTGGGCATGTACTTAGGATGGACGGTGAAGAAAAGTACACACCGTGTAGTCGGAACTCCACGCCGTGTACTCACCCAAATTACGAAGATTTATTAAATTTTATTATTATATTATACAAACCCTTGAGACGTGTACCATGGTGAATGCGTAAAGCTGAGGCGCAACACGTGATAGGTGTTTTATTTATATGAATTTAATTTAAAATCTGAGTAATGAACGAGAATTCACCGAGTTGGCTCCAAGGTAAAAGTTACATACAAGGATAATTTTAAATGAATTTATTTGTTTAAAATTATTATGGATGAGAATCTCAAGGAAGTTTAGAAAAGGGTTTAAGATAAAATGATTGATTAATTAAAGATAATTAATTAATTCGAGCATGATTTATCTTAAACAAGAACGATTAAAGAATTGAATGCTAGTTTTATTTATGCGTAAATATCATTGCATGTATGGATGATCATGAGATAGACCAATACCTTTGTATGTTAATGGTTTCTTTTAATTTATTTATTTAAATTAAATTTGATGGCATACGAGCCATCTCCTCATTAATATGTAGGGCCTGCGTTGCCAAGGATTATTTTATGTAAAAACTCCTTTTACCCCTCACCTGTGTGTGAGATAAATGCATATTTCATGGATAGAGATGCCAAGCTAGTGGAGGTGGTTCAAGTGAGGAGCCAAGGTGAAACCAATCCAAGGAGATAAAAAGGTGGACAGGTGGAAAGCTGTAAACACGAACCTGAAAGGTTAAAGGTGTTTCTCCCCTAGGTCTTGGGTCAGTTTATCAACCGCTAAATAAAATAACCAATAGAAAAAGCTCATGATCATACCATTTATTTTATTTCTTCCAGTTTCATGATTTATTTATTGTGGGTGTCTTGTCACGATCACACAATTAATGAATTAAACGAGCATGCAAGATGGAACTAAAATAAAAACCGGCTTATAAGTAAATATTATCTTAGACATGGTTAATCACTTAAGTATATCTCACTTAATATTAACATGCATGTAATCAAATATAATAAAATGGAAATTTATGTATAAGGATAAAATCCCTCAAAAGAAATATTAAGTCAGTATAACCTTCCATAATCTTGGTTAGAATTGAACCATAGTTCAAAGTGCTTGACCAACCCTAGTTGGGGTGCTTTCAATTATCGGGGAATTCTAATTCAAGGTTTTTGGTTGACTTGACTTGGTTTGCATCAAGTGTTGACTGCCACAGTAGGACTTTGTGTGACCAAGAGGCAAAGGTTGAGGAAATCCAAAATAAAAGGATTTCAGGATTGGGGAGTCCACTCAGCGGATCAAGGAGATGCGAGTTAATGCAATTGGCATTTTGAATGCCTACCTAAAACCCTTCAAGTTTCTTGACCAACCCAAGTTGGGGTAATGTGAAGGGTAATATGGATCTTTTCCACTAGAATATTTAGACAACATAATATTCCGAAATCAATGGTGAGGGATATTGTATTTTGATAAAATAGTGGGAGACTAATAAGTATTAATTAATTAATTTGTCTCAGTTTTGTAATAAATCACTAAACCTTTGCTCATCTTAATTTTTAGAAACGACAAGAAAATGACTTCAAACATATCATTGAGAACCATACTCGAGAAGGAAAACCTTCTCACCGGCACCAATTTCCAAGAGTGGAAGAGGTGTTTACGCGTCATCCTTCGCCACGAAAGGAAATTGTATGTGCTGGATGAGACTATTCCAGTTGCGCCTGGGAAAGAGGCCAGTGATGAGGAATTATCTCTCTATATGAAACACATGGATGATTCCATATATTTCCAGTGTTTAATGCTATCATCCATGTCCAATGAGCTCTTAAATCAACATGAAAACATGGATGTGTATAGCATGATGTCTCACCTTAAGGATCTCTACCAAGAGAAGGCGATACAGGAGAGGTATGAGATCTCCAATGCTTTGTTTACAACTAAGCTTGGAGAGTCCGCGCCAGCTGCGCCTCATGTAGTCAATCTTATTGGCTACATTGTATGCCTGGACATCTTAGGGATTAAATTCCCGGATGAGTTGTATATAGATCTCATCCTATCATCACTGCCCAAGACCTTCTCTAGCTTCATTGTCAACTATAATATGAGCGACAATGAGAAGATTCTATCAGAGCTTCTGACCTTGATTCTCTAGGTAGATAAATACATGGGGCATTACAAACCCGCGGTCCTTATGGTGAACAAGAAAATGAAGGACAAGGAAAAGGGGCCAAAGACTTATAAATGGTCTGAAGCCCACCGACACCATCCCTCCAAGAAGGGGAAGATCCAAAGGCAGGGCAAGGAATGGGAGGCAGTATGTTTTTCATGTGGAAAGTAGGGCCACTGGAAGAGGAACTGCACCCAGAAGCGTGGGGATGCTAAAGGTGCATTTGTTATCGAATGCAATATTTTTATTTCTACACATTGGGTATTAGATACAGCTTGTGGGGATCACATCTCTATTCAAATATAGGAACCAGGTAGATTTAGAAATATTGCTAGAGGAGAGGTGGATCTTCGAGCTACCAATGGCGCAAGGCTAGTTGCGTTGGCTATTGGCGACTATCACCTCTCATTGCCAACTGGCATGATCTTGGTTTTACAAAACTATTATTTTGTGCCTAGTGTTACCAAGAACATAATTTCTATATCTTGTTTGGATATGGATGGATTTGTTTTCATGTTTGGAAATAAGGGTTGTCTCTTTTATAAGAACATCGTATGTTATGGTATGACACATTTAAATAATGGTTTGTATGTATTAAATTATGAAAAACAATTATTGGAAATTGATAACGAAACAAACTCACATGAATCAAACATCACCCAGTTGTGGCATCACCGTCTCGGTCATGTAAACGAGAAGCGCTTGACAAAGCTATGCCAAGATAGATATTTAGACTCTATTGAGCTAAAACCACTTGATAGATGTCACACTTGTTTACAAGGTAAATTTACCAAGCTTCCTTTCAGTGGACAGGATGAAAGGGCCACAAAGCATCTAGGATTGGTACACATTGATGTATGTGGACCATTTCCAGTAGAAGCTAGAGGTGTATATTCTTACTTCATTACTTTTACTGATGATTTGAGTAGATACATATTTGTATACTTAATGAGGTATCAGTCAAAAGCCTTAGAGAAATTTAAGGAATTCAAGAATGAAGTAGAAAATCATCTTGGTATGAAGATAAAGAAACTTTGATCGGATCGAGGTGGAGAATATCTAAACCAAGAGTTCATCGATCTTCTACGGGAGTCTGGGATTTTATCTCAGCTCACTCCTCCTTATACACCATAGTAGAATGGTGTTAGTGAAATGAGGAACCACACCTTGTTGGACATGGTGAGGTCGATGATGAGTCATATAGATCTTCCATTATCCTTTTGGGGATATGCATTACAAACTGAAGCATACACATTAAACTGAGTACCAACTAAGGCGGAAAATGTAATTCCTTCCGAGTTATGGAATGGAAAGAAACCCATTTTTTCGCATACATGTGTATGGGGATGCGAGGCATTTGTTAGGGCCTTCTCAGGCAACAAACTAGCACCCCAGGGCACGAAGTGTATCTTTATAGGATATCCCAAGGAAACTAAAGGATATTACCTATATAACCCTCAGGACAAGAAAGTGACTGCCGCCAGACAAGCCGTCTTTCTTGAGAGGGACCACATCATCAAAAAGTATAGTGGGAGAAAGATTGACTTCGACGAAGTTGATTCTCAAGATACACAGAAGTTGGTACAGGAACAAGTTCCATAGGTCCCCATGGAAGAGGTTCTAGAAACACAAGTACTGCGTAGGAGCTCAAGAGAGGTAAGGGAACCAGAGAGATTTGGTTTCCTAGTCACTGAGGATGGAGAATCATTATTGTTTGACAATGATGAACCTATCTCCAAAAAGGAAGTTGTAGAAATATCAGAAGCTGCAAGATGGCTAAAAGCTATGAATTCTGAGATGGATTCCAAGTATCAGAACCAAGTCTGGGTTCTGGTTGATGAGACAGTTGATGTAAAGCCTGTTGGATAAAAATGGGTATTCAACAGAAAACTGGACATGGAAGGTCAAGTTAGCACCTATAAAGCAAGACTAGTGGCTAAAGGAGTCATACAACGTCAAGGAATTGACTATGATGAAACCTTCTTTCCATTTTCCATGTTTAAATCCATTAGAATCATACTTTCCATAGCAGCTTACCATGACTACAAGATTTGGAAAATGGATGTCAAAATAGAATTCCTTAATGGGAACCTTCAAGAAGATGTCTATATGACACAACCAGAAGGTTTTGTGACACTAGGTGGAGCCAAACGAGTTTACAAGTTGCAGAAATCCATTTATGGATTAAATCGGGCCTCCAGGTCATGGAACATTCGATTTGATGAAGCCATAACTGAATTGTTTTCATTAAGAACGAATGTGAGCCAGGTGTTTATAAGCGGTTTAATGGGAATGCGGTCGTTATCCTAGTAGTATATGTTGATGAAATATTGCTTATTGTAAACGGCGTACCGTCCTTACAGTCATTTAAGGAATAGTTGAACAAGTGATTCTCCATGAAAGATTTAGGTGAAGCAGCCTACATTCTAGGGATCAAGATCATTCGTGATAGATCCAAGAGGCTGCTTGGACTAATTCAGGGTACATACATCGACCAGATACTAAAGAGATTTAGTATGGAACAATCCAAGCGGGGATTGGTTCTAGTGTCACATAGCCTATATCTTTCTAAAAAAATGTGTCCTCAGACACAACAAAGAAAGATATAATGAGTAAGATCCCATATGCTTCAGCTATAGGATCCATCATGTATTCCATGTTATGTACCAGGCTTGATGTTGCCTATGCACTGAGCATGGTAGGTAGATATCAAGCAGATCTAGGAGAACAGAATTGGACTACTGTTAAGACTATCCTTAAGTATCTGAGAAGAACTATGGATATGTTCATGGTGTATGGAGGAGACGAGAAGCTTGTCATCAGAGGGTTTGCTGATGCTGGTTTTTAGACAGATCAGAATGATTTGAAGTTGCAATCTGGATATTTTTTCTGTCTCAATGGAGGAGCTGTGATCTGGAAGAGTTCAAAGCAGCCAGTTTTTGCCAATTCTATAGCAAATTCTGAATATATAGCAGCTTCTGATGCATCCAAGGAAGTCGCCTAAATTCGGAACTTTTTCCAGGAGCTTTATGTGGTGCCTATAAATAAAGATCCTATTACATTTTATTGTTATAATACTACAACGGTGGATCTTGAAAAAGAACAAAGGTCACATCAACGGACAAAGCACATACTCCGGAAGTATCACCTCTTGAGGGATTTCTATCAGAGGGGTGAAGTTGTTGTGAGCAGAGTGTCCACGGGAGAGAATGTGGTGGACCCCATGACTAAATGCCTATCTTAGAAGAAGCATGAATATCATGTGAGAGCTAGCGGGTTAAAGGTTTTTAGCAGTTGGATCTAGTCCAAGTGGGAGTCTGTTGGAGTTGGTGGTCTAGAACCAACAACTTTGTACTTTATTCATCAATAAAAGCCTTATCACATCTTGATTGTTATTTTGCATAACAATGCATCTGATAATGTCCTAAGGAAAGATGTTGCATTAAAGGGTCATAGAGGATACCTACTATGATGAGAACCCAGAAGTGCCATAACACTGTTCTTGAATATATGTTCTATGGCCGGATGATATTATTTGAGGGACACAAAATAATACTGGTCATTAGGGGTGAGGACTAATAAAACTTTGAGGTACCTTCTCATGGTGTGTTCCCTTGGTAATATCTTGGAGGATATTATGAGAACGAGACCCGCCAGTAGGAAATCCACATTTTATAGTGTCATTAGATGTTCCTATCTTCAGACATGTGTATTGGTCCTTAGACTTTAAGATTATTATTAATGGATATTACAACTCGCGCACTTAGATGTATTGATGAAAACTGTGATGACACACTATTTGCAGTGAGGTAGGATACGTTGGGTGCATCACGAGTAATACTACATTAATAGATAATGCGAGAAAGGATTTGTCCCTTATGTTCCATAACAGAAGTATATATTTCAGGCCCTTTGATGGAATTGATATAGCCTAAATAAATCCATGTCCATGGTAAGGTATGGGTGAGTTAAATTCTGGGAATTCAAAGAAAGAATAATCGAGCACATGGGTTGATGGAACTAGCATGCAACCGGCTTGATTAGATATATCGAGACAAAGGTATTATATTAAATGGTAAGCATTCGTAGGAGGTGACACGTCATTGCTGCGTTAACGTCTTTCTCTATGGGTGCCTTTGCATGTTGCTAGATGCTAACCTTGGACTTTAGGCAGGCTCCGCCTAATGCCACTGAGAAAGAGGCCTAGAGGGTCACACAGTAAGTGTGTCCATGTATCTCAATTAAATATTAAGTTAAAAATCTAAATAAATATTATTCCTGACTGTGGTTTAATAATTATTTAAGGATGCCTGATCACATTTATTGCGACACTAGTTATTCGAGAGAATATATTGTGTGTGAAATAATATATTTAGTATCGATTAATTTAGTTGCATTTATTTAAGAAATAAATATCCATTACACAAGGTCTAATAAATGTGGTGGAGAAAAATGGAAAATAAAAGTACACGCCGTGTATATTAAATATACACACCGTGTAGTTTTATGGAAAACAAGTACATGTCGTGTATTAATTATTACATGCCGTGTAGTTTTCCAGTCGGGATTTTGAGGATATAATATTGTTTTATTAAGTGATATTAATTATAATAAGTGTGGGCGCATGTCAAGGAATTAATAATTCGACTTGGGGTTTCAATAAAAGTTAATGAAATAAATAAAATGCGTAACGCGTTTATTTATTGTCATAACTCTATTAATCTCAAACCCGATTATAAATATCCTCACAACCCCAACACTTTTCTTGTTCCATTGTTGTGCACAACGAATTTGGAAATACTCTCATTCTAAGAGAGAATTCCCTTTCTACCAATAATGACCTCAAGTTATGAGAGTGAGATCCTCCACCGGATCAAGGCGGTCGAAGGGGTACATCGCAGGTGAAGGTTCTTCTCCACTAGAACCTGGAGATCCCTTCGGTGACGTCCAAAAATACGTGAGGCACGTGTGGATCACAGCTAGAGGAATCCTAAACTTGGATTCTGCGATGCAACAATGGATCACAGGATCGTGATCGGAGACATCGACGAAGAAAGAATTCCACCTAGGTAATTTTTATGAATTAATTAAATTAATTATAACCAACATATGATGATCCTATCTCAATGGTTCCAGGACTCTTCTTTTATTTTTCGTTCTTCATTCCATTCCGAATATCCAAAATTTTATATCATGACAGATCTCAGATTGAACGTTATTTAACGCTAAAATTAAAGTTGGGCTAACCCACCAAAGCGCTTCTGCTGCACCCGAAACCTACACAAATGAGCAACAAAAGAGAGATCTTTAGAATTTTACTAAAGGTAGAGATACCTTGACCCAGTTACTAAGAAAAAAGATTTCTCCAAAATATAAAACTGGTCTAGGGTATCAACCATGACTGAGAAGGATCATTAAAACTAAATTTGATCCAAAATCTGTACAGTTCACATATAGATCATGTTCTAGACCATTCCTTGTAAAATAGTTCTCTAAAGGACCAAAAAAAGTTTTTATGTCTCAAAATGTATATGTTGATTATAGGAAATCTGTGTGACGAGTTTGGGTTCCCAAAGTTTTACTTGCTAACCTCTTTGGACCCGAGAAAATATGGGTACCAAAGATACCCGACACTAAATATGTTTTGCAGGAAAATTGTCTGAAGAGATCCTATAAAACTCTATGGTACATGGACAGTGGATATTCAAGAAACATGATAAGAGACTACTCATGCCTAAAAATCCTAATTAATTTTGATGGTGGACATGTACCATTTAGTTATAATGAAAAAGGAAAGATCATTGGCTTAGGCCAAATTGGTAACCCTAATGTTGTATTAATTTCAAAAGTAATTTTGGTTGATGAGTTAAAATAAAATCTGTTAAGTATCTCTCAGTTGTTTGATGATTGATTCAATGTTAAATTTGAAAATGATGAATGTAATGTTTTTAATTCTAAAAATTATTTAATATTTACTGCTCTTAGAAATGAGAATTTATATGCTATTGATTTAGATTGTTTATCTAAGAAAAATGTTTCTTGTTTAAATGTGTTTCATAAGGAATCCTGGTTGTGGAATATAAGATTAGGACACTACAATATGCACTCACTTAGGAAATTGACTAGGAACGATTTAGTTAGAAACTTACCAAAATTGGAATTCCTTCTAAACAAAGTTTTTAATCCCTGTTAAAAAGTAAAACAACACAAAGTTTCTTTCAAACCAAAGAAATAAGTTTCTACTTATAAACCGCTTGAGTTGGTTCACATGGATTGGCCCAGACCATCTAGAGTTTCAAGTTTAAATGGGAAGCATTATGTTTATGTTATTGTAGATAATTTTTCTTAATATACTTGGGTATACTTTCTAGCTCACAAAAGGGAATCATTTTCTTACTTTATTAAATATTCCAAGTCTGTAGAAAATCTAAGTGGACTAAGAATTAAGACCTTGAAAAGTGATCATGGTCGTGAGTTTGAAAAATAGGAATTTGAATCATTTTTCTCACATAATGGCTATACTCACAATTTCTCTACTCCTAGAACACCTCAACAAAATGGAGCTGTAGAGATAAGAAATAGGACACTTCAAGAGATTTCCCAGACTATGCTTAATGGGTATAATCTAATTATCTATTTTTGGGCTGAAGCTATTAATACAGATTGTTGCATTATCAATAGAGTCTTGATTAGACCTGTTCTTAAGAATACCCCTTATAAGATTTAGAATAATAAGAATCCTAAGGTTAATTACTTTAGAGTTTTTGGTTGCAAAATATTTATCCTTAACACTAAATATAATCTTGACAAATTTGATTCAAAAAGTGATGAAGGAATTTTCATAGGTTACTCAATATATAGTAAAGCCTATAGAGTATTTAATAAGAGAACCAAATGTGTGGAGGAATATGTTCATGTAAAATTTTAGGAGCTTGATACACAATAACCCAAAACCTCTCTTGAACATCTTGAGGAAGATATGACAATTTTGGACCTTAATGATAATGACAGTAATATCCCTGTGAAAATAACCAGTTCTGGAAAATTTCGAGAATCTGAGCTTAGTGCATCTGAACCTGTAGAAATTCAAGAGGAGTCTAATTAAAATTTTTATAGAGGTATTAGAACTCTCAAAAATCATCCTTTTGATGTTGTAGTAGGTGATTTGAATAGAGGGACAAAAACTAGAGTTTCTCTGAGAAACCTGGTTGAACATCTAACTTTTCTTTCACATATTGAACCCAAAAATATTAATAATGAAATCAGTGATGAATTTTGGGTGATAGCTATGCAAGAAGAATTACATCAGTTTGAATAAAACAAAGTTTGGGAATTGGTAGATAGACCTAAAGACACCCTGACCATAGGAACTAAATGGGAGTTTAGAAAGAAAAGCTTATGAATCTAGAAACATAGTTAGAAACTAGGATATATTAGTTGCACAAGGATATAGTCAAGAAGAAGGAATAAACTATGTGGAAACCTTTTCTCCTATAGATGGACTAGAAGCCATTAGGATATTACTTTCTTATGTAGGTCATTTGAATTTAAAACTTTATCAAATGGATGTAAAAAGTGCATTTTTAAATGGTTACAAAGTTGAAGATGTATTTGTTGAACAACCACATGGTTTTAAAAATCCCCATTTTCCAAATCATGTTTTTAAACTGTCAAAAGCCCTATATGTCCTAAAACAAGCTCCAAGTGCTTTGTATGATAGACTTAGTTCATTCCTTATTTCAAAAAGTTTTTCTAAAAGAATAGAGGATCTAACTTTGTTTATTAAAAGGATTTACAAAGATGTTTTAATAGTAAAAGTTTTTGTAGATGATATAATTTTTGGATCCTCTAAAAACTCTTTTTGAACTAATTTTTCAAAAATGATGCAAGATGAATTTGAAATGAGTTTAATGGGGAAACATAAATTTTTCCTTGTATTTTAAATTTTCCAAAATAAAAATTGTATTATTATAATTCAAAATAAATATACTAACGATCTTTTAAAACGTTTTGGTTTGGATAGTAATATAGGTATTGATACACCTATGAGTACCCCTTGTAAGTTGGATGCTGATAAAACTAGTAAACCAGTGGATCAAACCAATTACCGAGGTATGATTGGGAGTCTGCTATACCTTACTGCTAGCAGAACTGACATTATGTTTATTGTATTCATGTGTGCATGTTTTCAAGCTAATCCCAAATAATCTCATTTAACTTCTGTTAAAAGGATTTTTAAATATCTCATGTTTACTATAATTCTAGGACTGTTTTATCCTAGAAGACAATAGTTTGATTTAATAAGTTATTCAGATTATGACTTTTCTGGTTGTAAGTTAGATAGAAAAAGTACCTCTGGAACATTTTACCTATTAGGCAAGTCACTAGTATCATGGTGTAGTATGAAATATAATTTTTTTGCATTATGTACTGCTGAAGCAAAATATATTGCTACTGATAGTCATTATGCTTAAATTATGTAGATGAAACACACTTTACTAGAATATAGATATCAATTAAAACATGTCTTTATAAACTATGACACCACAAGTGCTATTAAAATCTCAAAAAATCCAGTATCTCATGCTAGGACAAAGCATATTGATGTGAGACATCACTTCTTGAGAGATCGTTATCAAAGAGGTGATATCACCCTTGAATTTATTGGTACTGAACACCAATTGGATAATATATTCATAAGGACTTTTAATTATAAGAGGTTAAATTACATCAAACATGAGTTAAGTATGATAAACTATTGATTTAGAAATGTCACCATTAGAGACCTTACCGATAGAACCTCACTGTTAGAAACCTTACCAATAGAACCTTACTGTTGGACCTTACTGATTGGACTTCACCGATAGAACCTCTCAGTTAGAAACCTTTCCGATAGAGCCATATTGTTGGAACTTACAGACATAACCTTACCATTGGACCTCACCGATAGGACCTTACCAATAGGAACTCACCATTAAGACCTTTCCGATGACGTCTTACCGATAGTTGATATTTTCTAGGACTTCGTGTTTTCTTTCTTCTGGAAGTTGAAACGCTTTATGATTTATTTATTCTTTTACTTGATTTGTTTTCTTGATCCCTAAATGATAAAATTAAAACACATACCACATTTTGATCCACATCAAACTTTCTCCTGAACCTTTTTCTCCCTAATCCTGAACCTAACCCTCTTCTGAAACCCTTGAACCACTCTAGATCAATGGAAATAGTAAAAAGGTCATTGGTTGATGATGAAGGAGATGCGCCAGATCCTAAGAGACCAAGAGATGAGTCTAGTATTGGAATCTAGATAGTGTAAAAGGTGTCTATCCCACATTTATTAAAGAGGAAAATAGTGATTGAGAAGAGCCTAGCTCAGAATGGTTGCTGATGAGCCGATCTTTAGTGCAGAATGAACTCGAAGCACAAGGTTGGGATGAGTTCTTTGAAAACAATGATGGACCTTATTATCCAAAGCTTTTGGGTGAGTTTTATGAATATATAAGATTTGAGTAGTATGAGATTGAGAATTGGATGACTTCCAGTGTAAATGGAGTTTGTGTGTGATTTTCCTCTATTGAATGGGATAAACATATAAGAGTACCACATGAAAGGATTTACGATTTCTACTCAGGTTTGGTACCTCCCACGACTGATTTCTTCTACTATGAAGAATCCATGGCTGAACTGATAGGGAGTGGGATCCCCAGGAAAGTCATTACTGTTGAGATGGAAGGAGAAAATAATCTACTATTCAAGTTTGTCCATCATGTTTTAAGTCCCAGGAGAGGGGACTTTGCTACATTGAAATTTTAGGATGTATATGTTTTGTATCTATTAAATCATGGATAGAAAATTAATTTATGTATTTGGTTGATGATTAAACTAGAAGATATGACCGAGCCCAGGTCCAAATCTAATGCCCTATTTCATGATAAGTTGATATCCCTTTTGTTCAAAGTGAAAGGATTTGGTGGAGCTAATGAGGAAACTGTTGTTGTGAGGGATAACCATTGCATCACCAAAGTGATTTTCAAGATAATGAATATTAGATAGAATACATGGATAACAATATGGGTGAATGATGAGGCTAAGGTATATGAAGAGTTTAACCATATTTCTCATCCTACTTGGCTTAAAAATAAGAGAGACCCAAGTCTTATGTTTGGTGAAGTAGAACCTACATATTCGGATGAAGAAAGAAAAGTTATTGCTGTGCCAGAAAGAGTGGATTCTCATATAGATGATAGGAGTGATCTAGAACTTCCCTGAGATCCTTGTGCTAATACTGTATTTTTTGGTGAGCCTATCCCACCAAAGAGATTTCCTAAAAGGGAGACTTTCCTAAGGGATTGTGATGATGAGGAGACCAATGAGGAAGAAGGGACATAAAATGTCTTAAGATACATTAGAGGAACCTCAAATGAGGATGAGGAAACTGATTCATGTCATGATGACTTTAATATAGTTGCTGCTGAAAGTGATGGGGAATGTCTAAGTCTCAATCCTCCAATAGTACATATAGAAATGATTGAAGGTGGAGATAAAGAAGTTGTTAATTCAGTTGAAGTTGAAATTGCTTTAAAAGTAGTTGAAGATTTAGTCGAAGAAGAAGCAGTCGACCCTCTTACTGATGTAGTTTCTCAAGGAGGTATGGAAGAGATGGATATGGTTAATCAAGAAAATGCTCAATGTGAGGGGGAAAACCTATTGCTACAGGATCAGTTTTTGTTTATCAGGAAATAGAGTACTAGACAGAAGCTCCAGGCTTCGTAGTTTTGGGCTTAGATTATGGAGATTCTGAATAAGACCTACCTATTAGAAGTCCTCCAATTCCTACTATTTCAGAAAGAACTATTATGCAGCCAATGGTTCTTTTACCTCGAGACTATGTGAAAAAGGATGATTTGGAATCATTGAAGTTAGATTTGTTGAGACATATTGATGATAGATCTGTTAGCACAGAGAGATCAGTGGCTCTCTATCTGGAGGTTATTGCATCTGATTTAGAAAGGGTGATCTCCACCTTTCACTCCAGTTTGTTTCATTAAGTGAAGGAATACCAAAGTCAAGTGCAAACCTTCGTAGATTCTATGGAAACTATGAAACAATCAATTGAAATCTTGGACTCCGATATGGATTACAGGGTTCAAGAGGATAGATATATCAGATATATCAAGATTATGGTTTAGCAAACTCTGTTTGAGGACTTTAAGAAGTCCATGGAAACACATGTGAAAGTTCAAGATAATGATGTGAAGAGACTGATCAGTGGGATGACTAAATACTTTGGGGAGACAATGGATTTATCTTTGGCACATCTAGGTGTATCTTCTTCCACTCCAGTCTCTCCTCTAGCTGATATAGATGCTTTCAAATCTTTTGTTATAGAGGAAGTAGAAATATTATCCAGTACCAATACCCAGGACCCTCAATATGTGACTCAATTCATTTCCATTTATTGGGAAATTCATAATCTTGTGGGAGATTATTTAAGGGAAGATACTCAAGATCAGAAGGCCATCGAGGATCAAGTTGACTTCTATTACAAATGGGAATACACTAAGTATCAGATGGATGTCCACTTCAAGTTGTTGTTTGAGAACATGAGGATTCCACCTGTCACTCAATTCTTTAAAGACCAGGTTAGCAGGCTTCAAGAGCCGACTCCTTCTTTGGAGAAAATTATGGAGAAGAAAAATGATTTTATTTCTGCTATGGAAACAGGAGGAAGTATTATTATGGAATTCAAGAATCTTCTCTGTCTTTTCCTCCATGTGGACTACACTCCCATCATTGTTCCTCCAGCCTTTCCCTCTACCTCAGGTGCCTTAGGATCTGCCAGTACTGCACCTATGATGACTCCTGCATATGTCATCAGAAGATTGATGCCCACCATTCCTCAGAGATCTACTCACTACAGGTCTACTGATGCTTCTGTTTCAGCTCCTCCTATACTACTAACTGCCATCCCTCAGCCTATACCTCCACTTTCAGAACCTGCATCCTCATCTTCCAAAGACAAACCTCCAATGGACATATATCATGTGGATTGAGTGTATCCTATCTTAGCTAAGAGTGATTGATGTGTCTCTTTTGTATATTGTACTACTTCTTTATTAAAGAAAACACTATCTTTTCTCTATTTTTCTTAGGTACGCTTTTTGTTAATCACATAGGGAGATAAATATTTAAATTTGAATCTCCCAATTACCAAAAGGGGGATACGTGTTTAGTTTTTCAGTTGTCTATCTTCAATTTATATATGTTCTAACTTCAATTTAGTTTTAATTATATAATAGTATGTGTATGATAACATCACTGATGAAATTAGCAGGTGTGTTTAACCCTAATTCATAAAATACTGACATAATTTGTGATTATCAAAAAGGACAAGATTTTTGGACTCACCTATTTTGATAATCCCAAATCATGTTTTGATAATCCCAAATCATGTTTTCTTTTTATTATAATTATGTTTCTCTTATAAGATTATCATTATGTGAAAACCATGTTTATATCAAAGTAATATTCATATAATTTTAATCTCACTGCTTGCTGGTTTAAGCTTACAATGCAAAGGTCACCAACTCAAAGGTTACCGATACAAAGGGTACTGATGAAAAGGACACCAATGCAAAGGTTACCGAAGCAAAGGTCACTGATGAAAAGGTTACTGAAGATAAGGTTACTGATTCAAAGTCCACCTATGCAAAGGTTACCGATGAAAAGGTTACCAATGCAATGTCACCGATGAAAGCTTACTGACGAACGATTACCAATGGAGAGTCAATGAAGAAAGGTTACCTATAGAGATTCATCGATGAAAGGATGCAGATGGAGATTCACCAATGAAAAGTCTTCTGATGGAGAGTTTTTTATGGAAGGTTACCACTGGAATGGTTACCAATAAATGCTGATCGATGTGCACTTAATATTGAAGCCTACCGTTGTGAAGGCTATCGTTACCAGTCTACCATACTCATTTACTCCATACTTTTTCAAATTATTATGATTATTATAACGGTCGTATTTGCTAACTTTAATTCATCTGACTTAATTAATGATTATTGTAGACATATCAGGAGACAATATCTTGACAGTATGAGGTATGAGAAAGATTTCATGTGATGTACTTACTCCTTTTGTCAGACCTCTAATATGAAAGAGAATACCAAGGAAGAAAAATATATAGAGGCACAATAAAGAAAAAGTAATGAAAGTCCAAAAGTTAAATGCACGAGGAAGAAATTACTGAAAAACGAGGGAGAACCACTCCAGAACCTTCACTACGGACCCCAAGAAATTCAAGAAGATTATTTCAGGAAAACAACTTGAGGCTACCTTTTGTGTCTCAAAAACATTCCATCAACTCAAGAAACATAACACTCAATTCCTAAAAAATAATACCTGGAGTTGTGAAACTCTGTTTTGGAGACAACTTTTAGAGATAGACTCAAACTTCAAATTCTTCACTTTAAGGATTCAAGAGATGAACTGCAAACACATAGAGCCTTCTAAACTCTAGCCCATCATATTTTCTCTATTGTGTTTCTTCTTTTTACATTTCTGAGAAGTGTGTCTATATACTTGACACACTGTATCCAGTGGTTGAACTAGAGGATATTGAATATCATTACATCAAACCTCACTTACATTTTGTTCCCACATAAAAATATGGAAGATAGTGTGTGGTCTGTATTGTTTGTTTTTTCCAAGAAGAATAGTGGTTGAGGGTGTGAACCCTGGACAGTTTGTGAAAACTATTGTAATGTCCAATACAAGCAGTGTATCAAGTTTATTGTTAATATAAACTACTTGGTGGCAGGTGATCACCAAGTGGAGAGGATTACATCTTGGCTTGAGACTGAACCTCTTGTTTAACTTTTCTGTGTTCTATATTTTGTTTTACTCTATTTTATACTTTCTATTCTTCTTATTGCTAAAACATAAATCTGTTTTTCATTCACTTTGATAATTAGTTTAGGTACATGTGTGTATGTGTTTAATTCATTAACATTGTTTCAAAAGTTGAATAAGTGTTATACACTAATTCAATTGGGGAATAATCACCCTTTGATAAGATTTTTGGCCAATTAGACATCTATATCTCTATTGCCTTAATTAACTGGGCTTTTTTAAAAATTTTGGGGATCATTAAAATAATTTTTTCTTAACAGAAATTTTAAGTAGGAACTCAATTCACCCCCTCTTGAGATTCCACTCTGACCAACATGATGAAAATTAGATGGCATGAACTATAGTTTATATATAATGTGTTTATATTGAAATTATATGCATGATTTGTAAAGTATTTATAAAATACAAATTAAATATGAATTTTGAAGATATTTTCTTTAAAATTATGAAATATTTTTCATTATTAATATTAATTGTTCAAACCAATGAAATTATTTGAGGAAATTTTTTAAAATCTCATAAATATGTGTTTTGATGAATAATTTTATGAAGGGTTAAATATTATTTTAATATGTTATATTTGGATTAAATAAATAAATTACAAAATATAAATAAAAAAAAATTATTTATATTCCAAGTAATATCATATATTTAAAGTAAATTACATATAAGGAATAATATGAATGAATTTATATTAAAAAATTAATATAGAGTGATTAAATTGAAAATTACGTCACGTCGATAATGAATAAATAAATTATAAATTGTTTGTTTTTATATTTGTTTATTTATTTTTCATAAATGTTTATCTCATATTTAAATTTATGAATATTATATTAATTTAAATATATTACATAATTTATTAATTGATATAATTTTTATATTATAAATTATAATGTATATTAATTTTATAAATTATCTAGCACGCATCCAAGGAGTTACATGTTGGATATAAAAATGAATTTAGTTTTTAAGAAGCTTGAATTTGGTTTTTAATCAAAGTTATTATCTTAAATTTATTTCTTGAATATAGTTTATACATATAAGGTGTCAGATTTATGATGGAATTAATATATCTCTTGAGTGAAGTATCCTTGGGTAGAGGGACGTTGGGGGGGGGACTTCCCACTAGACTAGAATCTTGTTCATTATTCTAGAAAAGTGGGGATATAAAATATGTGTTTCTAGGATTACTCATATAGGTATTTTCAATTTTAAATAATTCTATAATTATAAATTAAATTTTATTTTAACATATTTTTTAATATGTATTTGGATATGTTTAACCATGTTTGGCTTTTATTTTTAGGTGAATAACACTAATTGTGAGTTTTTTTAAAGAGGTATACACCAATATGATTTGAATATGTTTCTTTGTTGTAAAGAATATGATTATAAATTAAATTATTAGATTTATTCATCCATGTAATGTGAATAATATGAGATAATCTAGTGAGGCTAGATCCCCTTTAAAATATTAAGTGTTTGATTCTTTTTAAAGTGGAAGACATCAATCATCTAACAGATTTGGCCATGTGATAGCCTGGTGACCCTAGATCATATTCTGTTAGGAAAGCAATATAAATTTGATCATAATTGGATTTTATACTCATTCATGTAATTTTATTTTGTCTACAATTAGTTTGGAGACCATAATATGATTTTGTACCAAAAAAATTGTGTTGGGTTTATATCCATATGATGGATTTGGAAAAAAGGTTGTTTATTCAGTTATCGAATAATCACTTATAAAAGGGTTTTTTTATTTCTTATATAAAAATTTATGTGGTGGGAGGAACACCAAAGCAGACTCATTGATTATTTAAATATTGATATTAGATCCGTAATGGATATAATTGTTTTTAAAAGGGTTTATAATTTTTTTGGGATCCCATTTAATAATATTTTTTAGTAAATATTGGTAAAATAAGAAACTCACCTGATAAAAGCTTCTATTATAGATGAATAACATCCCAAAAATCATGTTTATCATTGAAATTAATCCTTGAAAAGATAAATCTTAATTTAAGAAACTTCATAGGCATGTAAACAAAGAAAATTTTATAAGATAAATTATATGTGTCAATGAAAACCTCCCAAAGTAACCAAGGGTTTAAGTTGTTCAAAACGTGGATCTAGAATCTTATGAGTAACGTATAATGATTCACTGAGTGTTTTAAAGGAAATAAAGGAATAATAAACAAAGGAAAAATAATATCCACTCATCGACTCAATATGTTTGTGTACGCTAGGGTGAGACTGCAGACACTGTTTAAGACTTGTTTTGGTTATGAAATTAATAATTTTTGTCATTAATGGAAATGTTATAACAATGTGAATGATTTTTATAAATATTTACCATGTTTTCTCAAATTTATGAAAATATATGAACTATGTCATGTTATGTCTATGTTATGGTATTGTTTCAACATTATAAGGGTGTAAAAATATTAAATTGGAATTATCGTTTATTCCCGAACTGTTTTGTTAAACTCCATTGAATTTCACTGTCTGGTATTACTATTATAGAAATCATTGATTTTAGTTTGAATAGAATATGATACTAAATGTATGTTGTAATTATTTAATAGTTCAAAAATAAAGTAATGATTTATAAATTATATAGTTTACATTAAAATGACAGGTTAATGTACTGATACATAAAATACTTAAATTTGAATGAATATGTCATGATTATATGGATATAAGTAAGAACATTGTATAATTTTATCATTTATATTATATTATAAAATAATTTTTATACTAAAAATATTAATTATGAAAAATATGAGATAATGTATTATATACTCATGGATTATGATTCATAATGTTTGATAACAAGTTTTGAAAATAATATAATTTTTTTATCCCAGATAAATGATTTTATTTAGCTATTTGTTAAAATATGAGGACCAGATATTCAACCACAATAAATGGACTATTATGAAGAATAAAGTCTTCATTTGAAGAAAATGTTATATACATATAGAATACCATATAGGATATGGAAATAATGGTTTATTTTTTTAACTATTACTAGAAATATTAAATAAATCTTATTTTCTAAATAAAAATTGGTTTGTATATATTATCATGGAATTATTAAGACAATATATTGTTTAAGAGGATAGTGGGAGTATGTTTGGGATTTAATAATTTTAATTTTAGAAATAAAAAATTATTCCAGTAAAAATATTAAAATTAACATCAATTAATATACTAAATATTGTAGGGTATATTTGTTAAGATAAATGTAAAGAGTTATATTTAGTTACTATATCAAAGTAAATAAAATTTTTTACTAAATGATTTTAGGATGTGTTCACTACTGGAAAAATACCCGATACCAATGGTTTGGAACCGTTGGTATAGGCCTCCAAACCGTTGGTATAGCCTACACCAACGGTTTGGAGAACCGTGGTCAAGTAAGCCGTTGGGATAGATCTATACCAATGGTTTTAAGAAAACCATTGGTATAGACCTATACCAATGGTTTTTAAAACTGTTGGTATAAGTAATATGAAAATCTATACCAATAGTTACATAAAACCGTTGGTATATGTATTTCAAAAAAAAAACATTTGGTGGGATTTGATCCCAGGACCTCTAGTTTATCTTTCAATGACCTAAACACTAACCTAACATTACTTCTATGAACATAATTTAATAAATATATATATATATATATTATCATAATTATTTTAAATTTTTATATATATAATTTTCTCGGTAAGAAGATTCGATAAAAAATCAAAGGACTTATACCAACGGTTTTCAAAACCATTGGTATAGGTCTATACCAACAGTTTTGACAACCGTTGGTATAGGTCCTTTGATTTTGGGAGAGACGTTGGTATATGGGGAACTTTTACCAACAGTTTGGGCAAACTGTTGGGAAAGGTGGCCAAAAAGTACCCTTTCCCAATGGTTTGGCCAAACCATTGGGAAAAGTGGCCAGAAAGTGGACTTTTCCCAACGGTTTGGCCAAACCGTTGGGAAAGCCATACCCTTTCCCAACGATGTTGGAAAACCGTTGGGAAAAGTGACCTCAAAGTGGGCTTTCCCAACGGTTTGGCCAAACCGTTGGGAAACAGGACCTATACCAATGGTTTTTACAAACTATTGGTATAGAAGCATTGGTAAAGGTGAGATTTCCAGTAGTGGTTGGTCAATTAATAATGTAATCAATCACAATAGTTGCTAAAATATTTCAAAGAAATTTTTTCATGGAATGATTTATATGGAGGACGATTTTGAACTTAGAAGAAGTTTTAAGTAGATAATAGAAGTTATTAACATTGTTATATTTGATATTATATAGTTAAGGGGTTTGGATATATTAAATAATCTGAATTTTAGTAATAAAATTCCTCTGTATCACCATTATTTAAATAATCATACTTAATAGATGTGTCTCACTAAAGAGGTTGGAGGGAGGATCTTATCAGGTCATAAAATATAGTAGTGAAATAAATTACATTAATGTGTAATGAGTTTAAAACCCCCTAAAAGTTATGAAAACATAAGGATGATTTGGAATTATTTCATATATAATATGTTAGGTCAAAATATAGGTATGGGTTTTTTAAAATTATTAAAATGATTTTGATAATATAAAATGTATCATGTTATATAAATAAAAATTAACACTTTATCATTTATTCATGTTGGATGCATGTATTTCATGAAGTTAAATGATAATTATCCTTTAATTTATGACTTCATGTTGTCTATAATCGATGATCATAAAAAAAATATTAATCTATGTAATTACATGTTATGATTATTATGAGTAGAATATTATAATTGATATAAAGAGTTATATATGATATATAAAGAATAGAACCATGATATAACAGTTAGAGACATATTATTTGAACTTACCCCACAAATTATATCCCATAGAATTCCATATGGTCATTGATATACTTATGGGTGTATAATAGTTATGCATCCACATTTCCTGAGGTTGGTGAGATACCTAAAATTATTATATTCAATCCTTTCCTATGAAATCCCTGTGACATAGCTAATCTATGGGTGGTTGAATATGTTATTGATAAGGTAGTTGGTTGATTCTAAACCAGGATGGTATTTGTCTACTCATATAATGATTAAACAATTCAGGGACCATGATTGAATTAGACTAAGAAAATTCATGGATATTCTTAGTTTAGTTCCATCAGATGTGCTCATCTACTTATAAGAATCACATGTGATGTATTTATTCATATTGATCAATCTATTATAGAGAATCATAAATAAACGATTTAGCCTATATAAGATTAACAAGTTTTATATCCATTAGTCACTCTATTTCATGTAAAAATGGATTATATATGCATATATATTATGTATATGATACATATTCGGGTGGACATGTTCATATGAAGATTTTAGTATGTATGATCATGATCACACTAGGCCCCTTTAATGTTGGAGTAACACAAATGTTTTTTTAGAGGAGAATCTTTCATTACATCTATAATATTTGGATTTTATATTTACTTTCAAACTAAAAAGTCTCAGGTCATCAAAAAATATTCTTAGGATACATATTTTATTTTGGAGAATGTTTTTATTCAAAAATAAAGAGAGTTTTATAAACTATTTCCAAAAGAGTTGGAATAATTAAAAATAACCATTGATGTTTTTCATAATGTCTTTATTGGATTTTATTGCATGTGATAGATTGATTGAAATTAACTAAAACATGGTATTTCATGTTGTATGATATACCAAATTAATATCCTTCAATATGGTATATAGATTCCTTTATCATATCTTACAATTAGTTTCTATTGTAGTTTATGATATATTGGTGATATTGGATATCAAGTTCATGCATTTAGACATATATTATAAATTGGTTTATTACTTTATAAATCAATGAGTTGGATAATTTATAGATATATAAATTATTCATAATTTATTCAAAATTCCAATGATTATATATTCAATATTATTGTGTTATCATAACATTTGGAAGTTGTCTAGAGTTTGTTGTCGATGATCGAGTCACTTCATTAAATGAAGGGAGACTATATAAGGGGATGGGATTTCCCTATTCGGTATACATGATACTAAAAATCCATTGATTATTCTCTCTCTTCCTCCCTAGTAACCATTCATATTTATGGAGTGTTTTCCAGCACATATTTTATGTTCCGGGGTCTTAATATAACGTATAATGATCCTAGTGGATGGTGACATCCATAAAGAGGCAAGAGTGTGAACATTCATTCCCAATGATCTCCATCAAGAAAACTCTATGTTGTTCTATTGAGATAGATCACACTGTAATAAAGGTAAACCTATTTATATTTACATTACTCCTACTACATGTTTATTCCTGATGATATATTATGCATATATATGTGTTTCTTTTGGTGAAAGGATCACGTAGTGACCCACCAAATATTTTTACTCTAGGTATTTAAAATTACACTGTGTAAAGGTTATTTCACTTGGTATTTAAATATTATTGTTTCAAAATAACAATATTTAATTATGAATAATAAATATAAATTTAAATATGTGACATATTACCATCAATTCATATTGAATTATTTTTATCTTGTGGATCTCTCCAAAATTGTCTCCATTTTGACGGATTTAATTTAGGGATAATTTTTTTCAATCTTGGTCAGAGTCTCTTTATATGTAAGGATCCTTCATAGGGTATAAGGAAGATTTTTTGAGTTCATTAGGGAAATCATGAACTTTTTCATTTTATATTATGGTGTTATGGGACTAAATAAAGTTTCATGATTTGGGATATTTTGAAAAATGTGTACATTGCGATAATGAAGACCTCTCTTGATAAATTTGATATTTTCTATGTTAAAAATTCTATAGGAAAAATAGAAATAGTTTTATTAAGATTATTTTGAGACTTATTATGAGAGATGATATTATAAATTATATTAGTGATATATTATGTATATGTAGGGACTCTAAGGTAGCAAGTGGTAGAATGTATATTGGAAATGCAGTTGATTTTGAGAAATAACTAGTATGCAATGAATAATTTATTAATAATTATAATATGGTGAAATTTTTATGTTAATGAACTCAAATGATTCCTCATCTCAATGTACCTTATTCATAAAATTATGACAAGTATTTAATTAAGTGTAAATAAACCAAACTGGTGGAAATGTGTTCGGGAATAGAGATTTTGTAAAAATTAACTTCATAAAGTAATTACACAATTTTTATATTACTTAACCATGATATAGATCTATTGTTAGATGATCCCAACTATTAGGTGCTTGGAATGATAATAATTATTGACTTTATATTACATATATTTCATATTTAAAGTGTTGGGAGTGAAACATACTATCGTGGAAATGAATGGTAACATTTATCAATTAAGGAAAAGGTTTTGAAATAATTCTTAATACCTGACTAGTATTATACATAAGTGTTATGAGGTTATACCATGAGTTTCAGTGATGATATGGTATATTAGATAAATTCTAAACCAATTATTGAAATTCTCTTAATTGATATGTCATGCAATAAGACGTTCTTTGAGGAATGGTAATGAGTAAATGATAAAACAATCAAATCGACTTTTTAAAATTATTTATTCACAATCATCATAGGTTATTTAGGAATATAGTAGCATTTATTTCCATAAATGTTGGTAATCCAATTAATTTTACTGACATTCCTATCGATATCTATTTTTTTTGGATTTAGTGAATAAGTATTCATCAATTTCAAAAAAAATAAAGGATTTATGTGGGGCTTCAAAGATAAATGAATATGGTATTGATAATTTTTTAAATATTGTGGAATATCTATCAGTGGTTAGTTAAAATGGATAAAAGGATGATTTATCATTTGTTATTGTATTATGGATTTTATATTAGTGATATTTATAATGGTTGAGATAATTAATTTTCATAGATTTTATTTGATGTTCATATCATGTAGTGATGTTTGACTCACTCATATGTTTAAATGGTTTTTTAGAAAGTTAGGTAAGCTATGATTTGGGTTTTAAGAATCCTTTAAGATCTTGGATCAACTTTGAGAAATTCTATTCCACTAAATTAGATATATGACATATTCCACATGTTATTTGTTGAGGTATCTTCCAAATAATATATATAACATGGTTTAAATTGACTAAAAATTGGGGGAGGATTCAAATTTTTTGGTTTAACCTATTGGAGTTTAGAACTACAAAAAATATTTTCCTGTAAAATTTTTAGGTCTACAAATAAAAGATCATTTGAGTATAATTCATTCCTTTATTTTGCTTATGGTGGAAGTATAGAGGTATAATGTACAATACCTAGATGTGAGATTCATATAAGAGGTCACAACACACTATTAGTTCAGTTTCCCTCCCTTTTTATACTAATTAAATTTAAAAATTAGTTTATGTTTATGTATATTTTATTCAAATGGTGGTTGTGACTGGATCCTTAATTTTAGTTGTATATTTATTTAAATTTCACCTTATGCCTTTTCAAGGTGTATCCTCGATATAATATCACATGTTTGGATTTGTAAAAGTTATTATGTATGAATATTTGAGGTTTTAATGATAAGATTTGTTATTTTTGAGGTTAACAATATTTTAAGGATTGTTTACTATAAAGGTCTAAAAATGAAAGATTTAGAGTTTGTGGGGTTCTCTAGGGTATTTTTGTAATTTCATTTCCAAAGGGGGAAATGTGATACTTAACCTATTAAATAACCCCAAATTATTTTTTTGATTACTCATTTGGACTCAGAATGTTGTGTTAATATTTAGATATAATTTTAATGCAAATGATAAGAGTTTTTATATTCATAATTTTATTTAAATTTAATTCATTACTTAATTAAATTTTGTGTGGGCCATTATTTAATTTTAGGGAAAAAATTATTATTGGAAATCCTATATTATATTGAAATAATTTTAGTTCCATATTTCATAGGAAATTCTGATTTATTAAATTCAAATTTTAAATGATCTTGGAAATGGTATTTTATGTTAATTAATTAAATTATTCAATTTACATGCCCTGAAAAATTTCCATTTAAATTATTTTTTATTTTATCTAATGATTTATTTGGTTGTAATATATGATGGGTAATTTTACATGGGGTTATATATGCTTCATTCTTCTATTAACATCCCCAGCCTATGCTTCTGGCCTACTTATCTATCACAATCCTTGTAATTACTCGTGTTGGTTTTTTTACCATTTATTTTTTTTATCAAATGGAACTCATAAACTTAATATGGATTTATTTTTTTTGGGTTTTCTATACTCTATTTTTTAGATATGTGTTTTATCTATGTAATCTATTCAACTAATTCTATGTGACCTTCCCCTAGTGGACTCATTGATGGGTTCACAATACTTCATGATATTTCCATTAAATCTTTTTTATCCACCTATTATATGATTGATTCAGATATAATATATAAATGAAACCTACCATACCAGTTTCTCTCACCCATAGATTCATTGTAAGTGCATTAATTGGGTATTTAATTCTTCTCAGAGGGAGGGTTTCTTATATTATCCCATTTAATTACTTTGAAAGTAAATAGAGAGAGATTATAAGCTTCAAGTTCTTATCTCATTGGTCTTTATGGATCTGATTATTTGAATACCATTCTCAATATAGATTATGTTTCCTGAATTTTTATCGTATGACTATTGGGAACATTATGAAAGATATTTCTATATATTTTTTCCACTAATTTCATATTAGGCATAACCGTGTATTGAAAAAAGGTATTTATCTATAAGTGTTTCTCCTTATATTATTATACTCAACCTTGTATCTAAGAAATAATGGATGTTAATAAGTTTTTTGTGTAGTGTGTGTGTTAATGTAATATTATATCATATAATAAATACTCATAACATGCTTGATAAATTCCACTAGTTTATTAAGTTATATATATCAAATAGTTTATATAGTAATTTTTTATTTTATTTATGTTTTTTATTATTTATTATATTTTGTTCTTTTTTTATAACATAATATAAAATATTGACTGCAATATTATTTCCATGTATGTAGGTCCAACTTTGGATGAAGCATGTAAAATAAGTATGTTATTTAATATATTTTTTTCTTCGACCAAACACTCAAATTCATCATTTTAAATGTCGGTATATTTTATTTATATAACAATTTTTATGAATTTAGTGATATTTTTTTACCTTTCCTAGATGGTCCAACCCTAATAGTGATCGAGTTGGGTCATTTCCTAACCTCAAGAATGCCTCTCTATATGAAAGATGTTGATGAGTAGTGGAGAGGGAATATCAGTGATGTAGGGAGACCATACACTCTATCAGATGACCATAAAACATGGAAAAATAATTAAAAAATAATCATCCATAATTTAAATTAATAATAGTTACATTATAGTGATATGTTTAAAATAAAAACATATCTTGTAACACCCCGAGATTTTATGAGAAATATTCTTTATAATTTCATTAATGTCTTGTGTTGTACGCGACACCAAAAGGAGCTTTCACAACACGCATCTTTGACTTGCCTTGCATTACACGCAATCACGACCTTCCTCGATAGCCTGTGTAGTACGCAATACCGAGTTTCACTAAACAAGGATATGCTATTAAAATATTATTAAAACTAGCTGTTATGAATAGTAATAACCACTTTTTGAAATTTTGTAAATTTTATTTTCAAAATGGACTTCATTTTTGGATTCGGAATATCGAAATTAGCTTAGGGTGAAATATTGGTACTTTTAGGATAACGTTCATTTTCTGATGAATAGTGAAAATTACTAAATTTTAATTAAAAACAACCTTTTTAATAGAAATAATTAATAGTGATAAATTATTAATTTGAGTGGTTTTAAAGTATATTTAGAATATATTTTTACAATTTAATAAAATGTTGGTTATTGGATGTAATTTCACATTTAAACCAGACATAAACAACTGTCAATCTTTTGATAGTTATTATCTCTTAAGAACACGCTATTTGTTTTGACGATGGGAATTAATTTTTAAATTAATTAATGCAACTGATATGTTTTGAATTTGGTAAAATAGAAATCATTTTTGATTTCATAATATCAAATATAGCTTAGGCCTAATTTTTGGTATTTTTCTGGAAACTTTCATTTTTTGATGAATAGTGAAACCACTAAGTGGTAGTAAAAAAAATGAATTTTCATAAAACATAATTTTACCACTTCTATGAGTGGAATTCAAAAAATCCGAGAGACACGATTGATGTCAGTAAGTAAAATGTGGTTTAATGAGATGAAAATAATTTTTGGTGAATAATAACTTTTTACTTTTTTTTACCACGGTTAAAAGTAAATAGGTTAATTAAGGGTAAAAATGATATTATTTTTACCCTAACACATGTCCTAATTATATTGGATAAGTGTAATTCGACCAGAAACAACCTTAGGAATAAAATATGACCATTTAGGCCCACTTGGATTAGATTAGGACGTTTATTATTAATTTATTTAAAGAAGGGTTAAAATAGTAAAAATCAAAGTTTAATAAGTATATCGTTTTTAATATAGGTTTATACATAAGATAAATTAGACTATAAATATTAATTAGAAATCTAAAAATATTTCCTAAATAATGATATTTTATTTTTAATTTTTAGACTTTCCTTAATTTAATTTATTTATGACACAAAGATGATGCAGTAATTATCTTATTAATGAAATATTTACATAATTGATGTTATAAATACCCAAATAAATATAATTTGAGACTATTTATAAATTCCACTAATTTACTAGGTTAACATGACATGTTAGTATTTATTTAATTAACTTTATTCGTACTAATCATTCTGTTATGATTTTCACAAAAATCAATTACTAAATAGTGATAAAATTGACATAAAATAGTTTTTAAAAACAAATATTATATTAGTAATTGTTATTTTATTCCTAAAAATCTAAGGTTCAGCCAAATGAATTATATAAGGTTATATATATTAATAATAAACAACTTGGGGTTCGTTTGACTGCTTATAGTATGTTTATTAACCTTATAGTATAAGAACACAAGAAGACACGGTAAAAGTGAAATTATTTAACTTAATGTTAAATTTAAATGATAAGGTTAAAATAGGAACCTAAAATTGTATAAATTCAATTGGATGAGAGTATTTCGACCCATCCCCACCTTAGATTCTAAATATATCAATTTTGAACTATTAAAAACCGAATTTGACTTTATAATAAAATAATATTTTTAGTTATTCCAAAGGTGCCCCTCTCCTCCCTTATAAAAGGGCACCTCCTCCCTCTCTTACTCACACCACTTTGAGCCTTCAATCTCGGCCAAAAACTGCCAAATTCTCTTCTCCACTTCCATGGCTACATCCTAGAGGTTCTGGTCTTCCTCAAAGACCAATTTTATTACCCTAAAAGGAGATCTCAAAGAGGCGCTTCAAAGAAGAGGTAATGTCCGTTACCAATTATTTCAAATTTATTTCTTCTTCCACTTCTTCTTATTAGGTTGTTTCATTATGAAGTAATAAAATCAGTATCATTAATATACTGATATGTTATTATAAGTATTAAAAAACACTATTAAACCATCTATCCATCCTACGGAAAACGAAATCACCGCGCGTGCGTACGTACAGAATACCGTCTCCACGCCGTGGTGTAATCTATTTTCCACCACCACCTTACTTGGATGGGTATAATGGTGTACATAATAACTATATGTGATTATTTTAAAGTTATATTTATTCTGAAATAGTATACATACACTCCAATACAATTCCACGATCATGAGAACGATATCATCGCTCGTGCGTACGTACGGACTACCGTCTCCACGACGCGATGAGATTCATTCTCCACGTTAACCATTCATGAATGATTATAAAGTATATATAATAATTAATCATGAAATATATGACATAATAATTATACTGGATTTATGTGTATATGTATGTGTATGTCATCTACTAAATTCCATTCAACTCAATAAGGAAACGAAAACAGCGTTCATGCGTACGTACAGCCTATCGTCTCCATGAACGGTGTATTTCTTTCCATTTATCAATCTATTATAAGTATGTATATTATGAATATATATTATATATAAATCATGTTTTATATTCTGGAATTAAGTAATCATGATCTAAGTAATCATATGAATAATTACAAGTCAAAACACGGATGACAAATGAAACGATTTTACCCAAAACACTCTTTAACATGGAATTTAAAAAAGACGGGTAATATAAAGTCATAAGTGAACCATATATGATATAATAACAATGTATATGATTCTTTAATAAGTCAATGTCATTATTTAAATCATTATATAGGAGTTTTGGATACGTACGAAGCATATCGAACCTAAGGTAAGGGATAATTGCGCAAATCTCATTTTTATCTGAGATTGCTTATTCGTAAGTATTTACTGGGGATATTGATATCATCCATGTCCATGTTTTATAAAAGTGTATTCATGTATGTTTAATGTCCTTTTTTACCATTTTTGACTTTTACCCCATGGTATGGAAGGAATCTTTCTTTTATTTACCTTACAAGGTACTTTTTGACTTTTCCAACAAAAGTACGAGAGGAATGTTTTTTTAACTTATACGGCATGAAAGGATTTTTACGGTTTTATAAAGACTTATTTTCATGAAGATTTCTCCAAAAGATTTCATGAATATTTTCAACAAAATCCTTTTATTTTAAAATTAAATGGAATTTTTGTGAAAAGAAAATTATTTTTAAGATGAAAGGATATTTTCCTCAAGAATTCATTTCAAGTGCTTTATCAAAACCATTTTCCATATAAGATGAAATTAATTCATATGTGTATGTTTCAAGTATCATGTCTCTATGATTTACATGGTTTCACCTTTCTTATTATGAAATGATATCCATTTCTTTTATAAGTATTATGTGATGATGGGATGATGTTTATGAAACACATTTTATTTATTGGGTTATTATGAATGATGTATGTTTATTTTGTGGCACAAGTAAGAATGATTTCATTATGAGATGGGTGGGACCTATATCTCCCTCCAATGCATTGGGTAAAGATTTATATCTCATGAGATAGACATGGCTGGAACGACAAGTTAAACCGCTTTAGTAATACAGGACTGGAACGAGGAGTGAACTCGATTCAGAAAGGGACTTTGTCCACTAAGATGGTCTTGGCAGCAATGCCTTGGCTACCATGGAAATCATGACATGTACTGAATGGTTTCCACAATTACATGTTTTACTCCCATGCTATTTTATCATGCTTAATGTTTCTTTATAATTTATTCCTTATGTACTTCCATGTTTTATGTCATTGCTCAAGATTTTGATGTTTAAACATTATGTTCATGTTTTTAAGCTCAAATTTAAATGATTTGTTTTATTTTATCCATGCTTACCCTTACTGAGCATTTGAGCTCACCCTTTATATGTTTTCTTTTCCCCAATATATAAAGAAAGGTTTTAGGTAGGAAAACAAAAGGGGAAGATCTTTATGGGAGATTTTGAAGATCTTTCATCACGATTAGAAGATTTTGTTCCATGTTTTCAAAGACACTAAACTATTACGGTCCTTGTGTGTCTGTTTTTGTTATGTATTAAGTATTCCACAAAAGTAATGTAATATCCATTTACGTTAAGCTTAGGGTCATTACATATCTCATGCTATAAAAAAATATGATCCATATTAAAACGTTATATAGGCCATAAATTTGATATAGAATCGCCTAACAGGTCAACCATATACAAGAAATGACAAAAAATATAAATAGTAATGAAAATATAAACAAAAAATAGGGAAGATTCCTTTCTCAGTCACCTATCTATATTTTTGTTGACCATATTTATCCCATCTATCATATATTGAGGCCATTCCTTTACCTATATTCTGAATTATGTTGTATGTTATCTGATTAAGGTGTATATAGTGGGTGTAAGAAATATAATCAATGGGTCACCACTAATAGTGTTTATAAATAAAAACAATAAATATAGGTGTTTGCATAATGTGACATAGAATCAAATAATTAAAAAAAATATTGGTCACACTATTGAGTACTAAATAAGACAATGAATGATTGACCATATATGCTCTAACTAGTGTTGGTGCCAAGTTTGATCACATCACACCTTGGTGGAATGGATTATCATCCTCTAGTAACATAAAATTTGTTCAAGATACTAGGATGGTTTTCAATACCCATCCATACCCATTGTAATCCGGATACCAGGTCAACCATCATCAACCAATACATACACCACACATATAGATTACTAGTTCTTCCTTTATTGACCCATAAAAACTCATCATGATCGAGATATGAGGTTGGCCTCTACTAATCTATTCATACACTATGCATATATGATACAATTTTATCCTTAAATAAACTATCCATACTCATCATTATAGGATATGACCAAAAATACATTACATTTTACACTATGCAATGGTTTTTTAGATATAATATTATTATCATGTAAGTTGATGAAACCCATTAAATATATCTAATCTATTATCACAAATCAACATCCATAATGAATAACATAAAATAAAAAAATCATTTATAGAAATGAGCATTATCTATGCCAAAAATGATGGATTATTTGTGATAAAGGACACTAAGTAATAGCCAAATTACACTTGCCTCTAAAAGTAGTAGGACAAACAATATAATTCTCGTATTCTGCTAGAAGACCCCAGAACCCCAATGGTGTATTAACACTTTTACCTCAATGATAAAGGATAAAATGGGTTGAATAGATTTTTGGATAGGATTTATTGTATCACATTTTCTAAATAAATTGTTCTCGTAATTTTATATTGGCCCCTATCATTTGATGAAGTAGGATGAGAATTATCTTCCAATGCTTTGCAACTATCATGAATTACCCATAACTCATGACCATTGGAGTTTTGATCATTTCAATATTTAAAAAAAATTATCATTCCATAATTGTATAATCCTTTTGACTCATAACAAAAAATATATCACTCAAAAAAATTTTAAGTGGACATTGTTACACTTTATATAGGAAATTATCATCAAACACTATGACAGAGGCCAAAATTAGCATCATTATACCTCTTATGATATGGAAAAAATATAATTTGTTGATATGAATCACATGAACATCACATTCTAAAAATCAAGTTATATAATGAAATATGATATGATACATTTCAGTGTATATCTAATAATCTCCCACATTCACTAAAATTCAATCAGGATATTATGAAAAACATTAATACTCTTTATGAATCCATCAAGACTATTTTGGATATAGTTTATCAAAGTATCTTTATTTTGGAACAAACACTTAATCAATAATTTAAAACTCATTCTACGTCTTTATGGCATAACCCTATAGGCCTTTTTAGCATTGATGAAAAATTTTAAATCCAAATATCCTCTATGTAAGGAAGGGGAACTATCTAAAAAAACATCAGTGCTACTCATGTTATAAAAGGGTTTTGTGTGATCGTGATCAAATATCCTCATGTCTTCAAATAAACATCCCCACACAAGATGTATCATATACTTAATTTTTATTCCTATATTATACAATTATTGATGGACTATAGTGACTAATATACATGAAACATAAAAATCTAGTATATTCTATCTCATACTTTAATAATTCTTTGAAATTGTATAATAAAGTTGATGAATACATCAAACAAAATTGATTTAGTAGATAATCTCATCAAATTTATATCATCCAAGTTGTTGAGGACATAACATATCACTCAATAAATCATGTATATAAATTTTAAATAACCAATGAAATTGATGGACTATGTGTTCTTTCTCATGAATGAATTAAAAATTGATTATAAATAGATATTGAGGGCCCAAATAGAGATATCATATAAATTTTTGGATCAGAAACTAGCATCGTTATAACCCTTTATAATGAGATCATCCTATATTCCCAAGACCAGGAACATATCATTACTTATTCTTTGATAATTTTAGACATTATTAACAATAATCTTGTGAATATTACAAGGATTTTGTGGGTATATGCTTATTATGATCAATGAATAAGAAAAATCAGGTCATCTAAACAATATGTTATACATGATAAATCCAATAGAGAATACATAATTAATTATATCCATAATTTATTACTCCTTATAAGAATCTTGAATCTTCCAAAGATTAATTCTATGAAACCATGATAATGATGCCTTCAGGGAGTTATTTATGATAAAGTGCAGTATTAATTTACTAATATATGTGTTCAGTCTTAGTCTAAGAATATTCATAAATCAATTTATATAGATATTTAAACCCATTATGTAGGTTTATTCACACATGTCTTTATTCAGGATGACTTTTACTGACCATTTATTTGTAGAGTTTTATATTGGTACATCATTTCTTTTGAGGAATTAGTTATCCATATATAGTATCAGAAATACCACCAAACTTCCACTAATATTCTTATATAAACAATAATCTTCCATATTTTTTATGAGACCAAACTATTTTATAACATTATAAAACTAGATATTCCAACTCGAAGAAACATAATTAAATCCATAAATAGATTTTTACAACTTGAAATAATTTCATCTCCCATTTGGAACATCAAACTCTTCATGTTTTATCATATATGCATCCTTGACTAAATTATTAATAAGGATGGTGGTTTTTACATCCATTTGATATCTATTATAATAATAATTAGTTACTATAATAAGAAATATTTTAATGGAAATTATCATCACAATAGGTGAAAAGTAATCATTAATGTCTATACCATGATTTTATTATAACCCTTCACCACTAAATGAGATTTATAGGTATACATTGTACCATCCATGTCATCTTTCTAATGGAAAACCTACTAGCACACTATGGGAATCACCCCTTTAGATTCATTTATCAAGTTCTAAACATGGTTATTGAAAATAGAGTCAATTTTAAATTAAATGTATTTGGCCCATTTCTCATAATGAAAACTGCCAATATCTTATCAATATGTATTATTTTCATCATCAATGAGCATTTATTCATTATAATTTTCCCTAAGAAATCCATATCTCTCAATATATTGATGAAACATACAAAACATTCAAGGTTCTTATGTATCCGGAGTTAGTTATTGTTCAATAACTCTATGTGGAACCAAATCAATTTCCATCCCAAATACACTTCATATTTTTCAGTCTTGTAGTTCTCTAAGATCATCATTTGTACATGAAATCCTTAACTAATATATTCTTTATTGAGAAATATACATATTTGAGCCACAAAAACGTTGTGTTAAGTTGTATTATAGAAACAATATCACATAATTTCCTTGGGATAACTAATAAATATGTATTTTTCTAACTTATTGTGAAGTTTATCATACTCCAAACACTATAATAGTTCTTAAAAACCAAAAAATAAATTTTTTAACATTTCCTAAACCATATATATTATAATGTATTTAAAAATATTTTAAATTGAACATAGTTTAGTTGGAATATATTAGTTTTTCCCAAATATCACTAGAAAGAATTAAGAATCTCACATTGTCTCATCATCAATCAATCCTTGTCCAATAGTGTTTGATTCCTTCTTTCAAATGCACAATTACACCATGGTTTTCTTGGATGAATAATTTTTATAATAATACTAAAATCTCTTGGATTATTAATTAATTCTTATCTTACGTATTCAGAACATAGATTTCATTGGTGAATCTCAAAACTTTTTACGAGTTGATTATATACTTTGTTATGAAACTATTTGAACTTTTCAAAAGTTATATACTTATGTATTGTCATAAGCACATTACTATACTAACTAAATTCAAATTTAATGCTATTAATTACTTAAAACAACCACTAAATTTTATAATAATTGTTCAATACATATCCCTATGTATATGATCTAATAGTCTACATGCCATCTCACATTTTGAACTAAAAGTTACATAATTAATTTTTCTAATAAACCAAATCTGTGATTTGAAAATGATTCATAATCATTTAATTCCTAAAATCAACATCCTTGGAGTCTTCAAGTTATTTTATAATTTATATGTCCAAATATAAAATGCTAAAGGTATGTGGGTTTTGAATAAAACATGACCTTATTATTCTATATGTTTTAGATTGGATAATTCATATTCATAATTTTAAAATAACTCACCATATTTCTGATTCAATAAAACATTTCATTAATATATATGAAAACCTATCTTACTTAATAATTAATAAAAAACCAATATTATCTAAAAATGATACAAAAATAAAATTTTTATTTAAAATTGGAACAAAAAAATAGTTTTACAATTATGTAACAAATAATCTAGGTAGATAATGTTCGTATGTTCTGACCTCTAATGAAATAAATATTCCCCTTTTCCAACACATTGATATACTACTCCTTTCATCAATTCCCTCTTATCTCTATGTTTGTGTTTATCTGAAAAAATGTATGATAAAAAATCGATATCTAATACTAATGAGTAAGTGTTGTAGAAATTGATCTTTATAACATTCACATTCATATTCTCAAAGTTTTTCTCTTTGAGGATAAATCTCATAAATAGAAAAAAAATTAGAATATTTACATATTTCATAACTATGTTGTACCTCAAAATAGTAAACACGATTCATGAAATAATTTATAAAAAAGATATATATATGGGTGGCTATTATATTTTATATATTCTCATCATGAAATTTTAATGAATTTACTCCCATTATAATAATGACTCCATGAATCATTACATTTAGTTGTCAATGATCCATATTTCACTATGTTTTGGGATGATCAAGTGTTTAACCCATCATATTGGTCTTTAGGTAGGTAATCATGCTAATCACATCATATATGATTTTTGGAAATTTATGTGGAATTTTTTTTCCCAATACATCATAGAGATAAACTAAAATCCATTTCTAATATAACTTAATCTTAATAGTATTTATTGGTTATGTTCTACCTAATGAAAATCACAAGAATGGGAACATAATCCTAATGTGGTCACCTGTTACTTATTTTACTTAAACAATATAATCTAGGGGAACCAAATTCAGAATTACTCACCTAGTTAGTTGATCAAGGTCCTGAACATTTTATCTTTACGTAGTATCACACTTAGTATTTGAGGGGTTTTATATTAAATCCTCAATAATCTAAAGTACATCACACTATGACAAAAATACCATTTAATGATGCATTTTTTCATTTAGGATAGGTTTAAAGTATAAATAATAATTTCATTATTGTTTTTCAAAAATTCCATGAATTTCAATATCAAGTATTATATTACAATCCTTTTAAAAAACTACAATGAATCATTTCATAGTGTTTTTTCAAAATCTCCATAAATCCCTGTGTTAGGTATTATTTTAAAACAACTTTAGAGATCCATTCAAAATAATTTCATGATGTTTTTTATATTTAGTGAGGTATTTATGTATTTAATTTCTTAGTAAAATTTTGTAAAAAATATATTTAACGATATTTTTTAATTTTCAAAATTTGATAAGAAAATATTTTTTTAAAATAACTGTGCTGGGATTTTCTAACCCAAGGCATAGAAAAAATAAAATATAACTTATTTTAGTGCATTTTAAACAAATTGATTCACCCAAAACACTCTCTAGGATACCAATTCCCTTTGTTCTTTAAAACTAAATATAATAAACAGTATCTTTTCTACCCTTGGAATGGATTGTAATGTCATGCCAATACTTATCTCCCGAAATAAAAGTCATATCAGACATTAAGACCATAAATCCATATAACAAGGCTAATTTGTCTCAATATTACCCACACATAATCTTCTTATCATTAACAAATACTCAAGGAAGCCTCTCAAGGTCATTAAACACAAGTTACATGTATGATTAACCCTTTTGGTTTCTAATTCCATGGAATGTAAATACTTTCCAAAAGTGTTGTGTCCATTAGAAGCCACTAAATTTAAGTACAAGGATCAAATTACCTATCAACTATTATATTGAAATTAGACACCACTAAACACTTAATGAAACCAATTTCTATTCCATTCTGAGCCATACACACTCAACTTCTAATACGCAAATATCAAGTGGTGAGTGGAACACATATATAAAAAGTGAAAAACATTGGGACCACAATCCAAAAACTAGTAGGATCATTATTCTCTAGAATCATTTTGTGATTCTATCTCAATTGAATGAAATTGAAGAGACTAACATGAACCCCCAAAATAAAAAATTTAGATATATACTGAAAATACAATATAATAAATCCCTGAGAGGGAGAAGAGAAAGATTAGACTCATCAGTTGTGATTCAATTGGGTAAACAATATTTAAATTAGATCCTAGTTTGAGGGTATCCCTCATTTATAATAGTAAAAATAGAAAGGGTAAGAGGTTTAATCATGTCGCTAGCCAAAATGAATTAGGTCTTTGTTATATCAATCATTAAACTATTTAATAACTTTATTAAAAAAATAGGAGTCTATTGGGAAGTCATAGAACCACAAAAAAATACCCAAATAGGGTCTGCTGACCATCCAATAGTCCACCTAGGCACTTTCCACCCTAATTTATCACCACTAGGTACCTAGTATGAGACCATCGAGAACCTAGGGTATCCTTAATTTTTAATAGATTTCTATAGCTAATATCATTTCCTCAAATTATAACCTCTCACCTCGACAAAACACATTATCTATCAAAAGAAACAAAAATACACAAGGAAATATTAAATTTAATCAAATTAGTGACACTATATTTTAGGTATATTATAAACTTCCCAACATTCTATTTCTTATCCTCGATATGTGTCAATATAAGGACCCTTACCAGTATATGTCAATGAAAACTTATAATTTATATATTTTAATTTTTCTTTTCATAATTTTTTATATATGGGATAATTATATAGTTTTTGGAGGATAAGGAAAGGAGGGGTAAAATGTACCTAGTTGGTAAAATATCATTATATACATGATGGAATCCCAATGGATACAAGACCACTATTAATATCATCTGGTATTTATTGGAATTGGATTGGGTAACTTGTGGTAGTATATATAATTTTTATTAGGGTAATTATTTCCTTTGAGCCTATAATTAACCCAGTAAAACAATAATTTATATTTTATTCACTAGTATTTCATCAATATAAATTATATTTTAAATTCATCATCTTATCCATCTCATTTTTGAACAATCTAACTACATCATTAGCATAGAGTTCATCTGAATGGTATCAAGAGCTCAAATTTTTTAAATCATGAGGGTTGAGGTATGTTTAATCAAATTTAGGCCCATGATTTTTATTTTTGGATTCAAAATCCTTTGAAAGAAGTTTTTATAACAATATATTTTTCATCTTTAAGGTTATTCAGTTGGTTTTAATGGAGGTATAACATAACCATCTTAAACTCAAAGGAAACATTAGCATTTATTTTAGTAGGTCAACTCATTCTTCCACTCATACTCATAGGGTGTTATCCTAAAAATGGAATGGGTTCAAGTAAACATAATTATAATAAAATGTTTTAGCTGATAGATTTTCTCATAAATGGTTTTATAGAAATAAATGAATTATTTATATGTTTCTATTTACTCATTCCATGATAGTGTTATTTTTCAATAATTTATAGTATTTTTTCTATACATTTACTTGGCATGTGTATTGTTTTGATCATGTATATTTTGATTTTAAAGGGTAATGATTGTAATTTATGTCATTTATACCATAAATTAATATATATTTTTAATTTATATTACATGATTTATTCTCCAAACATATCATATAGCATGTTACTTGACCCACTAAATGTATTGGGAATATTAGAGTATATATTTTGTTTTTTATATTATGATTAATTACTCTTCATAAGGTGAGCATATTATTAAATAGGGGATGAATTTTTTATACAATGAACAGGTACATAAGTTCTTTTCTCATGGTATTGGTTATAATGACCTAATTTTGTATACATATTCTACTTTTCATGGGACATGTGATCAATCCTGAATCTAAATATTGGGTTACATACTCTATCTCTAGAATATTCATTCATATTAGACTTTGGGAATAGGCTCAAAGAAAGTAGTAATGGAAAATACCCTCTGAATATAGGCAGATTCATTACATTTCCTTTGATTTGTTAAATATCTCTAATACGAAATGATGACTATTTTTCATTAATTCTTCTAGACTTTAATTATTGAAATATTTATTTAGTTTCTAAAAGGTTGTTAAAGAGTGGTTTAGTGACCACCTATTGCGTATTTTCATACCCACAACATGGACTTCTCCTTATTGGATTTGGGCGTATGCTTTTGAACATTATCTAATTTGTATAAATCCTCATAATCATAGGAGATAGCTATATTCACCTTTTTATATAAGAGTATATAAGATATATAGGGGTTTTCAAATATTTGTACATAAAAAATATCTCAAAAATTGGACCTATATTTTTTGTCCTTATTGTCTGTTTTACATAACTTATAAAGTACATGTGGTTTTTTTTACCTTGGCACTCTTTTAATAAATTTTCATCCCATTCAGGCATGTTAGAATGGTTCTACATTTTTTATATATTTTCTTACCCTGATATTATTCTATCAATCCCATGATCTATTACTTTACATATTTAAAACATATTTCACTATTCTATGGGAGAAAAAAATATCACACCCATGTGAAAATCAAACCCCTACACTTACGCTAACCTATAATGGTTTTAAGGTATGGTTGAGGTATTTTTTTATCGTGATCATTATATTGTAAGAGTATTTAGGACACAAGAATTACCAAATAATATCAAACCCCACTAATGGATCTTAGGAATGGGAGAAATAATACCTCAGAGATATGGATATTGGGGATAAGGAAGTAACAATTAAATATGTCTGTCCAAAACAATTATGGTGGAAGTTTATGTTACAAAGGGTAGTCTAGGATCTATTTTTCTTTATTATTTATGTTTTTATAACATTCTTGTGTACCAAAATAAATTTTAGGGTTCAATATCTTATCATGAGTAGGTGTTATTCATGTTGTGTTATTTACTATCTTTGAATTGTTTCATTATTTCCAAAACAAATTAACAAGCCATATTAAATAAATCATCAATAATAGAAAAAATATTATTTTTATATATATTTATTCGTGATGGATAGGTTAATAACAATTACTAATTGATTTATTTTATTGATATGACTTTCTTATTAATTTTCATGGATATTAATATCATATATATGTTTAAGGTATTCTATTAACCATCAATGAATGAAATATTATAGTATGATACAAGTTAAATTATTTAATACAAATAAATGAAATTTTTTAAATATATTTTGTTAGTTTTTGTTTTAATGTTTATTTTTTCAAATTATTTATAATGGGGTACTATAAAAGTAATATATTTTAAAAAGTGGATAGTGGGTGAGGTGAATGTGGTTATACCTAGCCATGTCCTTACGATCTCGATAGTGAGAGTTTTTCATTCAAGGGAGTAATATTTTATGTTATTATTTACATTACTATATAGTATTAATCTTTGGAAGCCACCTACTTCCATATAGGAAGGGGTAGATAAAAATGCACCACCAGATCAAACTGTAATTGATCCTATGATTTCATGGAACTTTCTAAACATATTTATGCTTTCGATCACTGTACATTTCAATAATATTCCAAAAGATCTTATATTTTTGTGGAAAAAAAATTCCTTAATCTTTCAAACTCTTGAGGTCTTATATCTTAAATTAATTTTGTGGAATTGATTTATAACATCTGTAATATTTTTTAGAGAAAAATGACACTAGAACAAAAAATCATGAAACTAGATACCTTTAGGCTAGAAGGGGATGCTCACTGAGGGTGGGAAGTTATACTTGAGGATAATTTAAAACACGGTCTTACCTATAATACCTTTTAATAAATATTATTTGATTCATTATACCCAAATAATTTTTATTTGGTAAAGGATTTGGAATTCATTGATATATGGATTGTATCGATGTCTATTATGGTGAATACTATCAAATTTTTTTATTTACTATGTTTCACAATAAATGAGTTGGGATAAAGAATAAAAAGTTAAAAATGTTATAATTTGAGAATAAATTTAACACTACAGAACCGAGTGAGCCTTTTTAATTGTATACAATTTTTTAAATTTCATGAATAAGGTTGTTGTCAATGAAATGGGATCTAATGGAGGTTTATTTATGGGTAGTTATTTTCTCGTACATAGCTTAGCTGATATAACTTACTGTATTGAGGAGTGATTGTAAGAGGATATTAGTACATGTTTATCTAACAAGGGAAGACGAGGAAGTGGTCTACCACCATCTACTAGCCCAATAAGTCCTCCCAATTTGTGTCATCCATGTTTCAACTTGTACCATATCGACCATCACTGTTCTTTTGAAGTTAATATGTGTCACCCATGTGTCCATTTTATACATCTTCATATGATATATAGATAAATCATTACTGAAATCGTAGGAAAAAAATCTCAATCAACCTAGGTATCACAAGAATAGTCATCTACTTAGTCTACCGGAGTCAGTCATCCACTCTCTAATAAATCGAGCTAAGGAGGTCGACATGGTAGTTAGGGATAATTAACTATAGTGAAATAAAATATTTAGGGTTTTATAAATAAGGTTTATCATTAGGGGTTAGGTATTGTTTAAGTAGAAGATAAATCAACTTCTAATGATGGAGTGGTACCTTATACTATTATCAGTACTATTCACTTGATACCCCTCTAGGAAATATAATAAATCTAGAGAGGAGGTACTAAACATATTCAATAGTTTTTAATTTTTTTGAGAATATTTTGTATATAAAAGTTATTCTCAAAAATTCATTTGATGTTATTTTGAAGACGTGTTTATTGAACCAGTTCTAATATTGTTTTAACTTCTTTTATAAAAAATTAAATTTATCATTAACCATTAGTATTCAATATACTCTCCCTTGAGAGTGTTATTTTTAGGTTGATAAATAGGTTTTAATCATGTTAAAGTGAGTGAAATCACCATTGAAATGGATAATATTTTCTTTTAATTAGTGGAATATATGGATGGAAAAGTTTTGCCTCCTAAATTTGATCTTTACTCTAATTTGTTTCGTATATATTTATAAGGAATTCCACCTAAATAAGAAGTAAAATTTAACATAGATATATTTCATTGAAAAAAATATCTCAATTCCTTTTAGTTGAATATATTTGAATGAGTTAAGTAGTTTAAGTATTAGATTTTGGGTCTTAAGGAAAAGGGGTTTATTAAACCTAGAACATATCCTCAGGAAACTCATTCTATTTTCACTAAGAAGGTTGATGGAGGTCTAAATATATATTTAGAGTATTAAAATCTAAATAAAATATTGAAAAAATGTTTTTATCCTTTACCCAAAATTGATTATTTATTTGAATAGTTAGAGGAAGAAAAGTGGTTTTACATAATCAAACATTGTTTAAGTTGTTATCAGATTTATTTAATACAAAAGGACATTCTAAAAACCAATTTTCAAATATAGTATAGTCATTTTGAATAAATAATAAGGAATTTGGGTTTGACTAATCCTTCGGTTATATTGATATCAAAAATGAAAAATACAATTCACTTGTTATTAGAAACGTTTTCATACTCTTTGTTGTTGATATTTTCATTTATTCAAAGGCTTTGTATGAGTATAGGGATTATCATCACATCAAAATAGTGTTTTTGTGAGATAAATAAATGTATAAAAATATATCTAAATGATAATTTTGGGTTTAGGAATTCATGTTCAACATGAATATGATTTCCCAAACTTGTATCTTAGTGGATTATAAGAAAGTTGAATTTGTAATATCCATGAATGTTCCTTTGAAAATATTTGAAATAAAGATTTTCCTTGGACTATTGAGATATTATCAATGATTCGATATAGAGATTCCTTTGACATTCTTGAAAAAGATTGAAGCTAAATTTATATGTTTTAACCAATGTGAGTTATGTTTTAAATAGTTTAAGAAGTTGTTAAAACTACCCTTATTCTTATTTTACCTCATCCTGGTGAAGGGTTTGAGGTATATTTTTTTTGTAAAATCAGTTGGACATAATTGAATTCTCATGAAATATCAATTGGTAATGGATTATAGTTTCAAATAGTTCGGGCCTATTGAAAGTAAAAAACCTACCAGTGATTTTGAATTAGTATATTTCATTCAAGATTTTCGGTATGGAAGACAAAACATATCTGTTGAATCCTTTATTGTGTTCATGTACCCCAAAAGAATTAAATATATATTCTCATAGATACATCCAAATATAGGATAGTGATGCTAGGATTATTATATCTAATAATTTTATTAATGTATCTAATATGTATATTTCATGCATATATTTTACAATGTTTTAATGTGATGATTTGTGTTTTTCAATGATAAATCATTCCCAAATTGAATGGATTTGACTTTTTTTGTTTTATAGTAATAAATGGCACATTTATTAAAAAGTAATGAAAAGTGGAAGAAATATGACCCGAAAGACCCTTCACACCAAGAGCGTCACTCGCATCACGACATAAGATTTTGGAGATAAAGAGGAGAAGGAGACTGATTAACAATTTACTACATGTCATGTACCACAAGTAAAAATCATGAACATTTCAATTGAAAAAGATCATGGCTGGACAAGTCGTGATGAGAAAACATGCTGTCAAATACAACTAAATGACTTGAGTTGGGCTTACATGATGTTTCCCAATTCAAACAGTTAAAGCAGCATCCGCAGATTCTTTGTGGTGAAGGAAAAAACCGAATCTCAAGTACATTTCATGTACCCAATGTACACGTTGTGAAGATGTTGACGCATAGAAAAAAAAAACAGGGATGTGGGGCCATAGAATTTGGTAGATCCTTCCTATAAAAGGATACCACCACGTCCCCCCCCAAACACTCTGGGACTAGCATATGCAAGTGTGACACAACAAATGAACGAGTGACGATCCAGAGCCCCTCTTCATTTCCTTTCTTCTTCGGGTAGCCATGAAGCTCTCTCTTATCATGAGTGAGTAGTCCGTTAGTGTTGAGTGACGTTATTGTTGGCGGGATTTGTGCTTACAGATTATTTATTTTCATTATTCATGTTTTGTATTGATGAAACAACAATTTATCATTTCCAATATCCTTTTTTGAAACTATATGACCATTTAATGTTATTTGAGGCTATTTATTATTTTTTTCATTAATTAATCAAATTAGTTTGTGTATGAAAATTACGCAATTTGGGTCTGTTATGTTTCAATATGGTTTTGGGTCACCTATTTCAGTGATTGAACCAAGTATATGACTGTTACAAAGGTGTAAACATGGGATTAGGGAGGGATAACAAGACCAAGGATCCCCACTAACCCAACTCTCACACCAAAACTGAATTAATCAATCATCATCGAATTCCAAGAACATGAACCTGAAAGTCACTAAACCTATAATTCCCCATATATTGATTCAAAATCCCAATATTTACAGTTATTTCCCTTTTTATTCAAATGAATTAAACACTTGAAATTTCATTTTCCATAATTAATTTAGAACATACGCTCTGTCCATATGGGTTTGACAATCGTACTTTTAAGATACTACACTTTGAGTTAGGATTGTATGAGTTTTATAAATTTTGTTTTTTCATAGTACTATAGTGAATTAACGACACTCTAGGAGGCTATCAATATCCAACATTTTTTTTGATAATTGTGATGTAGTTATAGATTCCTTTAGCATGAATGTACACCTTCAAAGGCTGAAAGGGTATAAAAAGGAATGGATTTTGATGTTTCTAATAGATTAACTCCACCTAGATGTGATTGAGGATCATTGTGGGAAATATCTTAACACTGTAAAAATTGTATCGTTAATTATGGTGTGAGTCTATGGAACCTAGATATAATATCTAAATTACATAATTATTTCAGTAAAAGTAAATGCAGTAAAGATCCTTGATGAAGAGTTTCAAGATTATTCATCTTTAATTTATGTCTATTGAGGTCTAATTGTCCATATTTACAAGGGAGAAGATGTTTTGAGGGAATAACATGCTCCATGATGGGTTGTACATTCAGGAATTATAGGTATGTATGTTAATTTTACATCAATTTTATGCAGAATTGTATGAAAAAGAATATATCAAGGTCATTGTCTAGATTCTTTACATTTAAACTAGTGAAAGAAGAGAATCAATGACCTATAAGAATTTTTCAGCCACTTCCTTTACTAATGTTTGATGTGAACCAATTTTATTATATTTTTATACAAATTTGATTAGAAAAATAATTTTTATTCTAATACTAAAATGATCTTTAAATGTATAATTAATGGATTTGGGTTATTTTTTTTATTGAATTTTTAATTTATTAAATATTTTAATGGAAATAGTTAACATTTTTATAGATAAATTGATCTCTGATTTTATTTTCAATATATTTTTTGAAAAATAACTTTGTGATTTTTGTGTGAACATTCATTGGAAATATAATTTTTAGGTATTTAGATTTAATAATTTCATCATTCAATGTTTTCTTTTATTAATATAAAATTCTTGCAATATATTTTCATTTGGTGTTTTTGGATTCATTAGCATCTTTTATTTTTAATTTTCCCATAATTTCTAATTCTATTAATTTTAGATACAAATGTAAAGGTATAATGATTTTTATAGACCTATGTAAGGGTAACATCCCATGGCCTCCAAGATACATAATGGTTAGAAAAAAACTCATAGAACTGTAGTTTGAGACCTGCATAAAGGTACCACACATTTTCAAATTCTATCAAAAGATAGAATTTGTGGTTATACATAAATGGTAGGGAAACTAAGGCCTAATGGAATTGTCACTTTGAGATTTAAAATATGTGGAATGGTATAACCATTGTACTAACCATGCATCAGGGTAGGTGAGGAATCAAAGAAGTGTATCCTCAACATGATGGGTGAAATATAAAGGTACAAATAAGGGGATTACTTGTAGATTTTTAAAATTACAAATTAGACATCATGTACAAAAGTATATCTCAATGAAGAAATGAAGATGTTGGATATGATTCTAGAGAAAATCAATTATAACCAATGAGGAATAAACTAAGTTAAGAATTCACTTAGGTTCATCACACCTAAGTCTATAATAAAACTCACATGGAATACATGAATTTTTTGAAGTATATTTTCTCAATTAATTTAAGGGAGATGATAAATAGATATAGTTTCTCCATGTGGACACTAGAGGGATGAGTCTAAGGAAGCTTTCCATGAAATCATGTTAAGGAGCTGGTGAGGGATTCAATATTTAAAGGATAAGTTGGTCATTTTTACATGGGATTTTTTTCATGATGAATGATCAAATTTAAAGATCATACATATACTGACTATAGTGATTTGGAATGAACCAGATAAAATGGTAGTGGCTTGTGTTAGAAGTGTATATCCTTGATAGGGAATATTTATCATCCTTTTATCATACTTCATAGTTGTTATTGAAATGGAATTAATTAATTATATTTATTTAGGTATGTTGAATAACTAAAATACTTTGTTGAATGAGATTGATTTGGATATTTATTTAATCTATTTGTGTATTTCCTTAATGTATTATACTCTATTCATAAATTTTTTGAAGTTATTTTTCCAAAACATCTTGGTTAAATAGTAATTGACCTTGATTGATTTCAATTTTATCTGCATAATCATTGAAGAATAAATCTAATAGGAGATATTCTATTTAGAGTGACATAATTGGATCAAATTACAAGTTGAAATTGGATATTTAATAGTTCATAATTTTTTGATTGATTTATTTTTATAGTTAAAAACTATAAGAATTAATCAATAATAGGGTGACCAACTAACAATGTTTGTTAGACACAATCATTATAGTTTTGGTGTGCTTATATCTACGCATGAGTGTTGTAATTTTTTTTTGAAACTAATAAATTGTATTTCTATTCCTCAATAATTGTTTCTCAGCACTTTCTATGTGATATTTTGTTCTAATATACTATATTTTTTCTTAATAATGGTTTATACAGTGAATTTGTTTCTATAGTCAACATTTTTTCTATTATTGTTATTAGTCACCTTTTTTCTTGAGTTTTTGTTTTCTTTCCTTGTTCAAAACATAAAAATTCACATTCTTTGAGGGGTCGACCACTCCCAATGAAGTATTAGTTGTTAGTAGGAAATTAAATAATTTTTTTATTCTAATTACTACTCATTAAAATTTGGTGTCATTCCTAGGGGAGGCACACATTCTTATGAATTAAAATAATCTCAATAAAAAATTAAATAATGATCAAATATAATTTTATAAAAACAAATTTTTTGTCAATCCCTTGTTCAATTTTTGTAAAAAATGTTTAAAATCTAATATATATATGAATACATTCCCATCAATTGAAAATTTAGATCCCTTTATATATGAAATTAATAAAAAAATATGTTCTATAAAACCAAAGGAAAAAAGTAAAATGGAAGATTGTTGAGAGGAAATAAATAACCAGAATGAAAATTTCAACCCACCATAACTATGTAATAATTTGGTAGAGAGGGTTATATGTAGGGAGTTTAATTTTCCTACCATTTATAGTAATCTATTATGAATTATGAAAACCAATAAGTCTTGAAGCTATTAGATCAAATAGGCCTATTTTTATATGCTTACATCATATAATGTGTTACATAGTGGATATTATCTTGACTACATTATGTAATTTTATTATATGTTGCATCAATTTCCACTTTTTGGGATGAGTGAGGTGGAGTTAAAACCAAAATTTTATTCAATTTTCATTAAGGGAAATTATTTTTCTTGGTTTAAATAAATTTATGAATATATATTTGATACATATGGTTGTGTTTTTAATAAATTTGTGATTAAATTCAACCTAAAAGAATGAAAAATAAAATTTGGAATAATATAATTGGATTTATTCAATATGAAGTATATTTTTTCCTAGAATATTGGGACAAATTTATAGATTTTCATATGCTATGTATAAACCATCAATATTATCAACAATTTTCTTTTGGAAAAATTTTAAAATACCATCAACCAATACCATCATACACTTATATATTAGTCTCTATGATGAAACTTTTCTAATAAAACTATTGAAGAACATAAAAAAATTTCAACTCTCTTCCAAAAAAATCATTGAATAAATATTTTAGAAAATTAAGCATAGTTAAGAAATAAACCAATTATATTCAACTATATGAAGTTAAATATATTGTTTTTTACAATGAAAATTATTAAAAAAAGGGATAAATTCTCCCACTATAGCTTGTTCGTTTATTCACAGTCTTGTTATACCAATATTGATGTGTTTACTCCACCCCCTTAAAATGTAAATTTTTTTATATATAGACCTAATATGTTACCTAGGTTTTATATTTTCACTAATAATAATAAATAGTGGTATATAATTAATCTAAACATTTCATATAAAGAACAATGGGAGTTTAGACCACTATTACCCATATATTTCGACAATTTCTATTGTAGAACTTTCAAAATAAGCAAAGGGATAATTCTTCACACTAAAAATGGAATTTTGAGGTACAAATTCTAGATATGATGGGTAAAAGTTTAATTATAATTAATTATCAAGTGATAACTTTTTATTTTAAATTTGGTAAAAAAATAACAGTATTATTCCAATAAGGTCCAATTAAAAGCTTGGATGCATAATCTAGAGTTACAATTGGGATATCTGGCTTGGAGAATTAATAAAAGAGATTATAGGAAACTTCTAAGAACATCTAAAATAAAATCTATGGAAAATATTTTTTTTCGATTACCGCTATAAGTGGTCTTAAATATCATAAATAAGTTCAAATATATCCTAAATTTTTTTAAAATGTAATTATAGAAGTAACTAAAAACCATTTCTTAGAAACTTTTGAATAAGTAAATTTGGATAGTAGTATTGAAATTACATTAAAAATGATGTTCTAAATGAAAAAAATAGAAAATACTACAAAAATATAGAAAATAATGGATGTAAAAATATTGAATAATTTGTTTAGGGGATTCCTATAATGTTGAATAAATATTCCCCAATCACCCCCTTTACTGATAAAATTATGAAGAAGAATCAAGAATTGAAAATTCTCAAATTTATTGATCTTTTAAATAAACTAAAAACAATCACCCATTTCATTAAAGACATAGTTCAAATTCTTGGATATTTAAATTAATTTATAAAAATTTTATATAAGAAAAACGGATTAATTTTCTACATATAATTTAATATACGAGTGTAGTTTCTTTTTTAAGAATAGTATATTTTGAAAAACTCAAGATCTTAGAAGTTATGTCATACCTTGTAATCATAGAGATAATAGCTTGTTTAACTATTTGTGCGAACATGGTGAAGGTATAAATTTGAAAACATTTAGTCATTTTAAAACATAAATATAGGAGTTCTATAATCCACCATAGTTCCCCTGCATTTATTATAATTATCTATTACTAACCCAATTGGTAGAGTGGTTAACTTACTCATTAGAGTAGAAATGTTTTTCTAACCTTATTTTTTTCTTAAATTAGACATGGATTCTAAAAAATAATTTCCAATCATCCTTGGTTAGACCTTCTATTCTACTGAAGGTGTTTTCATAGATGTATCCAAAGGTGAATTTAATTTTAAATTGGGACAAAAAGAATAATAATTCAGTGTGTTTTAAAATACTATAAAACTTACACAATTAAATATATATTTAAGAGATGAACTTCTAGAGTGAGAACTAACTATTTTATTAGGATGAGTGGGAGTTTGTGAGAATTATTCATGAAATTAATATAAAACCAATCCTTTAAAAAACACGAATGATAATTTTCTTCAGTAAAAAAGAAGAACTTGTATATGGTTATTGGGGAGAGTTCTTAGATAATTTAAATGATTTTTCAATAATAATAATTCTTAACCATGTTATAGATTCTATGTGTGATGATATATTATTTCAGTCTATAGTGATGAATTGGAGGCTTTCTACACTAATTTAGATAAGAATAAGGTTGAAAAACATGGACCTCATAATCCCAAGTGTCTCCAAACTATTTAAACAAAACCCATGATAGAGCTCTACCACATTTCATATCACCTAAAATAATCATTCCTGGGTGAGTGATCTTCACTACATAATATATTATCATCCAATCTAGAAGGAGTTCAAGAGGTTAAATTGTTAAATATTATAAGTAATTTCAACTATTTTATTGGTTGGAACATATTTTATATTAAGGGAATAATTAATTCATACAACATGAAAAAAATATCCATGGATCTTGATCACAATCCTATAATTGAGGGGCCAAAAGTTCTAAACCCAAAAATGAAAGTGGTTGTTAGGGAAGAAGTAATAAGACTTCTTGATGCTAGATTATATTTCCAATTTTAAACAACCCATGTGATCATCCTATGAAGATGGACCATAAAAATTATAGGGGTAATCATTATAACTAATAAAAAGAATGATAAAATCAAAAATAGGATAATAAATATGTGGATATTATCTATTAATTAGAGAACCCAAAACTGTGACTCTAGTAGATATCAATTTCCCATTAAATTTCTATAAAACATTCTTCCTTAATTTTTTGGTAGTGAATTTCTATATTTTCTTGATAGTTATTTTGGGTACAATTAGGTTCCAAAAGCCCTTAAAGACTAGAAAAATAGCAATGTCAGATATTGATTTAAGATATATTCTTATCATCAAATGCTATTTGTATTGTGAAAGGATCCAGTAACCTTTGAATAATGAATTATCTATATTTTATTTGATATGATATAAATTATAATGAAGGTATTCATGGATTACTTCTATATTTATTGTAAAAATTTTGAAACTTGTATATAGAATAGGTAAAATATCTGACAAATTTATCAAGAGACAAACCCATTATTAAAATGGTATATATGTGACATCATAGTTACTGATGGAATATTCCTAGGTTGAAAAGCCTCTTTGAGGGAGATAAATGTAGAAAATGATAATATTGAAATTATCCAAAATTTACCACCTCATTTAAATGTCAAAGGAATTAAAATTATCTTAAAATATTATAGTTTTTATAGGAGATTCAAAAAATATATTTTTAAAATCACTATCCCTTATGCTCACTACTATTTAAGTATGCACCATTTGTGTTTTATGATATGTGATTAGAATCATTTAATATTTTTGAGAGTATATTTCCTTATCACCAATTATTTCTACCCCTAATTTGAAATTTCCATTTGATGTATTGAGTTATTTTAGTGATATTTATATCAGATAATTTTTTCGGAAATAGTAGGAGAGGAGGCTACATGTGGCATACTATGCAAGTAAAATTTTAGATTATTACAATAAGTATTACATCACTTCAAAAAAAATTCAGGGGATGTTATGTTTTCCCTTCATAAGTTTTTGAATTATTTGATTGGGTCCATGGTTTTAATATTCACTGACCATTTATCTCTCATGTATGTTATGGATATAAAATCATCAAATCTAATAATTATGAGATGAAACCTTTAGTTATATAAATTTTATTCAAAAATCAAGATTAATATGGGAGAAAAAAATATTGTTTTTGACCACTTTTCCATTTTAATGAACACCAAAACTAATGAACAAAGAGGTGTTAATACATTATTTCCAAATGAAAAACTATTTGTTTCTTTAGTGAAACAATATTCATGATTTAGTTATTTTTCTAATTATCTAGTTGTAGGAGAAATACCCAATGTCATTCACCAATTAAAATAAATACTTTTATTAATGTTCTAAAATAAAAATTTCAGGATAATTCCTAGATTTTTATAATTTTTATGATTTTTTCCTTAAGAGATGTGTGAATAAGGATGAAATTTTACCCATTCCGGAGATACATCACTCTTCACCATGAAGTGGACACCATGATGTTGGGAGACCAACCCAAATATTAAATAGGATAGTTCTTAGTAGGGTATGTTTTCCCAGTATTATATAATCCTTTTTTAATGGAGTGAGAAATGTTATAGTTTGGGAAAAATTTGTAGGAAATAATATTTTCCAAAAAACTTGATTTCCTAAGTAAATTATTTTTATGTGGGGGTCTTAGACATTATTTTACAATTACTATATTCTGATTATAATTAGTATATTTTTTTGGTTATTAATTATGTATCTATGTGGGTAAAGTTGTGGTACTACCTAACAAACTATCCATTATTATATTAAAGTTCATAAAAAAGAATAAATTTTCTAGGTTTTAAGTAACCATAGAATTCATAATTGATAATATAAATCATTTCAAGAATTTTAAAATAAAATAAATAATAGAAAACTTTCATTGTACTCATAGGACTGTAGAAAATTATCTTCCATATTCTAGAAGAGAATAAATTTTTTCTAAAATAAATCTTAAGAAAATTTTATATAAAATAGTGTGTTTATCTATAAAATATTTGTTATTAAAATGGAAATGTTTTTTTGGGCCTATAGGACAAATTGTAAGACCCCCAAAGTGCAGTATCCTTATAGTCTTCTCTTTGGTAAAATGTGTCATTTTCATTTGGATTTACATCACAAAGTCCTATTTTTTGTAAAATCCTACAAGTTAAATTTATATCTATTGGTGAAAAAATGATATTTTAATTGAGTGTAATAGATATTATTTAGATATATTATTTGGAAAATTCTATAATTTAAAATGTATGGACAAATTATTTTTATTAATCTCTCCTTTATAATAATAACTGTATGGTTATAAAATGGTATTACTCTTTAATTACACTCTAAATACCTTTCTAGGAAAACTCAAGACCAATGTTTTGGGACCTTTCACAATTTTTATAGCACTAGTTAATCGGTCATATAATTTATTGGAGAGGATAACAAGAAATGTATGATTAATTTTTAGAAGGTAAAACACTACTTTGATGGGGTAGATGATGGGTTTGGTTGTTATCTATTTTTTTAATGTTTATCATAAATTTATTTTAACTATTTAAACTTATCTTAGTGCATCATGGAAGTTAACCCATGGAACTTCTGGATATTCTATTTTTTTTGTAATAAAAATAATTGTTTTTTACAGTGTTGTTTATTTTTTACCCTCACCATTTTATCTTCTTGGATTTTATCCAATACGTAGGAAAATTGTCACATGTGGTCGATTATGTTTTGGTAATCACTATAATCTTCCACATAGTATTGGTCCAAAAAAATAGGTTTTCAATATTATCTTAATGCAATAACACATATTATTTCAATCCAACATTCCTCTATTTTTACAGTCAATTGATTATACTTCATGTGGTATTTTTTATTATTTTTTTCAATCATAACTTTGTGAAGTAACTTGTAGATTTTAGTCTACTATTGATGTAACTTGAACCATCACATCCTATTGACCTATTTAAAACCCTTATCATCGATTCTGAAGAGAAAAATTTGATGAGAATAATTATTGAATTTTTTGTTATAAAATCATAAAGTCAATATATATATATAATAATTAAATGATGATTTGATTATTCTTAGTGAATAATTATATATTCATGATCATACATTGGATTTCATTATTGATTAATCATCCATATAAGTCCATATAATGATTGAGGTACTGTCATAGTCTATAAAAAATAATGTTAAGACTACTAACATGAAGTGTACTCATTTGGAATATTCAAGATGAACTGGAATTGAATATCATTATTAATAAGAAATGAAAGATTTTTTTTATTTTTATCTATTACTAATATTCCAAAAATTATCAATAGGTGTTTGGTGATTTTATATTATTTCAACAAATGCTGAAGTGAAAATTGATTTGGAATTTATGATTTAATTTTAATATATAAAAAGAAGAAGTGAATTCCAAGTTGGGAATTTTTAATATTGAAAAGTTTGGAATGAGGACATTAAATTTATATATTAATTTTTATAAAATAATAAAATTACTGTAAACTTATAATTTGATATTTCTATGGTATTTTATGTCAATTATTTGGCGGACACTTTTAATGGGCGATTACAAAAAAGTGGACCTGCTATTTTCAACTAAATCAACATAGCTCAACTAAACATATGGAACACCAAATCAATCATGTGGGATTCATCCTAACATGGTCATCCATGGTGGTTGAGTATAGTATAGGAAAGCATGTTAGTAGGTGAGTGGTTGGGCTTGTATGCAGGAGGACCAATGGGTCTACGTAGTGAGATATGATCCATGTAGAAAACTATGTGTGAAGTGTATTTTGGGTTCTAGACCTAGTGCTGGATCAAGTAGTGGATATAGATTAGTTTATTATTAAGTATTGTGAATTAGAGTGAATAAACAATGTGGTATTATACCAATTTTAAGGATTGTTCACCTATACAATGAGTTACACGTAAAAAAGTGGTTGTCTGATCTATTTAAGTTAAGATGTTCGATAATCAATACGTTTTCATCCTCCTCATGGTAAAACTTGATAGATATAAATTCCATATTTCTTCTGTATAACATGAAGTTGTTGTGTCAGTAAAGAAAAACTTGTGTCTGTATGAATACAATTTTGGTATATCTAATTGAGTCATCATTCAAGAAAACTAAAAATTTCATTTCAACTTTACTAAGGAATAAAGGATCCACTACCATTCATATGATATGGGTTTAAATGGGAAATGATGAATAAATATGAGGATTTTGTGATTATGTCTATGAGAAGTCATGAAGCCACAAATCATAGCATCACATGATGGTTAAAATAACAAGCATGATTGAAAAAAAGAAGGATTAAAATTTAGAATAAATTTATTTCATGAGATATTCTGGTGTTCAGTATTATATGATCTTCCGAGATTTAAAATATACTTCAACTCATTATTTAAACTAGATATTTATTGTGGGATGAATATTGGAGCTAAGGGATAGGCCTTTTCTATAAATACCAAGGGATCGAGTCTAAATCTTTTTTTATTATAATTTGTGTTTGGGATGATCTATTTTTTAGAAGAAAAACATATCACCATCAAACATTAATTATTGTGAAGGATATAAGATCCCATGTGCCTTACATGGCTACAAAAATGAGATAATATCTCCTGAAACATTTATTGTGATCCTCATATCCAGTGTTTTATGAAATGTCCATAGATACCATAGTTCATTACTTATGATCTTCACACTCAATACTCTCTTGAAGGAATTGAGTCCCTATAGCATATTAATATTTCTTAAGAAGAATTCATCATTTATTGATCTAGATGAAGGATTACCAAAAGGTTGAGTTGATTTCATTCTCATCACATTCATGAATTAAAAATGGAATAAACATGATCCTACATGCACTAAGAATAACTTTTATGATATACCTACGTGTTAGAGAATCTGAGACACCACATACCTAGTCTAGTTTGAGTATGGAATTAAAAAATATTTTTAAAAATAATAAGGAAAATTCATCCCCTCACACTTGTGTATAGTTTAATTAAATAAGATATTCAATTTGAACATCTTACACTTGTATAAAATAGTTTGTGTAAAAGATAAAATGAAATTTAAAGAGGGATGTTACTTTTTTTATTAAAGTAATATAAAATAATGATAATAAAATATGGTTTTGTGAAAAGTTATTACACTATCAATTATTTCATGCATGCATTAATTGAGTTCAAAATTAAAATATATATTAATATGAGTTGTATAAGTTTATAATTGAATTAAATATTAATAGGATAAATAATAGTTGATGATGGGGAATTTATAAATATAAGGATAAATTATATGCTCAAGAAATTTTATAAGAGGTATATGATCCCTCATTTAAGATCAAAAGATTCTAAGTAAGATATGATGACTTTTGAAATAGGATTTTGATTATTTTGATAAAGTTTACATGAGAAATATTGTTGATCAACCAAGATCATGGTGAATGCTCAATTTTAGGTGGGGTAGAAGCAACCAATAGTAGGAAAAAATGTTACTATCATTTTATCAAAAAATGATGAATGAATTTTTGACATGGGTTTCTAACTAGTCACTAAAGAAGTGATTATAGTTTGGGTGTATATCATATTTTTGGCGAATTGTAGTTCTGGTATCTTACAAACTACTTTTGTGGTCACTTATAGATATAGTCAAGAATATGTGATGGGTATCTCAAAAACATGAAAAATAGTTGAATTTATTTTTAAAACATGAGAATAAATTACAATTAAATAATTTTTGAGTACTTTTCACACAATGTGAGGCTGTGAAAAATTATTTAGTGGATCAATATCCTTAAAAAATTAAATATTTTTTATTAAAAATTAGATAATTCAAAAATGTTAGCCATTGATTCACCACCAACCCACATTTTTTAATCAATACTGTTTCTCTACTAGTGGTATTATATTAAAGGTTCTTCATAAAGATCCAAGAATAATTATGGGACATGGTGAATCTTATCTCACTCAATAGTTGATATGTTTACACATTTTATGGAAATAATTATCACAATTACAAGAATGTGATTTTATAATCACTCTTATAAATTAGCACGAAAGTGAAAGATGATATAATATTTGGTTTTCTATACATTGTAGAAAGTGATTCTATGACTCAAAATGATATGAGAAATTTAGAGATAGATGGAAAGGCACAAAATTGCATCTCAAAATATTTATTAGATAAGGTCTAAACAAATATAATGGTTCTCCAAAATATTCTAATATAATCTAGGAAAAATTAATAAGTGGATATAAAGGTAATACCAAAGTCAAGGAATCAAAAATCCTATTTTAGAAAGCTAGTTCAAAAAATAAATATGAACGATGATTATTGTATTGAAGACTATTTAATATGGGTGAATGAGATGGTCAGTAATATTCAAGGGTTTTTTGAGAATCTAGATGACTCTATAACTGTCAAATATATGATGAGGAATTTTCTATATCTGTTTGATCCCAAAATATAACCCGATGAATAAATAGAATATTTTAAAATAGATGAGTTATATAATGTACTCGATTATTATGGGATGATAAAGGAACTAATCTTCAAGAAGATGGAAAAATATGGAATAGACTTTGAATCATTGAGAAATGAAAAATTCATGGAATTAGAGGTTTCCAAACCAAGTGATTCTGATTCCTAGATAGATAATGATATTAGTTAAATAATTTAACTTAAATAAAGAGGATTCAAAATGGAAAATGGATAAGAAAAGTAAAATAATCACCAAAGTAATAGAGTTTTATTAGCATTGGTTACTTTACACATGACTATCTAAATAAGAACTATGATGAAACTGAATCTGATAAGGATGATGAAAAGTTTCAATAATTAAAAAATGGAAAGAAAAAAATAATGTCTCCCAGAAGAAAATGAGAAATTTTATGAGAAAAAATTAGAACCTTGATTCATAATCTATTAGATCTTCAGATTATGAGGTATATATTCTTAAAAAATCTTAAAATTATTAGATTTATTATGTATTGATGATGATGGTGTAGAAAGGATATCTAGGATTAAAATTGAATTATGAGTAAGAAGCATTTATTGAAGAGATTTAAAATCATTGAGAATAAGGTAAGATATTTTTGAAGGAGTATAATAGGTATGGTGAAGAAAAGTCTGACGGAATCACGAATTAATAAGTTTATATTAATGGTATAAAGAAGAACAAGATTATATAAGCTCTACAAGAAATGATTATCAATGATCTTGAAGGGAAGCTAGAAAAAAGAAAATAAAGAACATCGTGAGACATAATCAATGTTTTTTTTTAAATGTGATTAAAAAATTCAGGTAAGACTTAATTAACTCTATTGATCTTATTATAGACTTTTCCAATGTTAGTGAGATGAATGGTTCCTACTGATATGTACATCTTTTCCTATTTTTTTTAAATATATATTTTATCACTAATAATTTATCTAAATCTTTATATACTAAGAATTTACGAGATATGTATTCTACAATATCAAATTAAAAAATGAAGATTTCAAGAAGGAAAATCACCCCTAGGAAAACTCAATCCTAATTTTAATAAAGATGAAATCATGAGTTTTTTTGGATATTTTTTCAATAAAATAAAATATTATAGTTTAAATAATTTATATGGTGTTTTGAAAAATATGGATATAAATACTACTCTTTCTAGTATGAAATTCCATTTCTATCAAATAGTCTTGAACTATGGGGGATTCATGGTGAAAATATGAGAAATATTATCCAATAAATAATGTAATGTCCATAAATCTATCCAATATTACACTAAAAAACAAGTATGAATACTTAGAATACGTGTGTGGAAGATGACGATTGAACAATCATAGAAGAAAGGTATGCCTCTCCAAATTACCTATAATGGTTCCTCACAATATGTAAGGTAATAAATCTCAAAATAAAAAAGTTATGTAGTCATGTACATCTGAGAATAAATGTGATATACATAAAAGGGTTGAACATACAATGAAGTAATGCTTTAATGATTGTGTAGATCAACTAAAAATGGATAAAAAATGGAAAAATATCAAATGGATAATGTAGCTAAGGGTATGTAGGTTATCTCAAAATAAAAGTTTGAATTTCATAATAAGTTACCTACTAGTGATGTTCTTGAGTATCGAAGAATCAGTTTAAAAAATTCAGTAATGACACGATAAACAATATGTTTATCTTACAAATGCAACACAAGTTGATTAAAATGTCTATAAAATCATAATAAAACAATGTTTCTTTACTAAAAAATGTGGATAAGACTACTTTAAAAAAATAATTCATCATAGTTATATGATTAATAACCCTATGAATAGTATTAATGAGGAAGAGGTCTCTTTACAATCTAAGATCAAAAAGAGGGCGGATAATGAAAGGTTAAGAGGAAAATCTCAACCCCAGTTCTATTTCTGAGGAACAAAGATATCCCACCATATTTAGCTGTCTATATGCTTTTACACTAACATTCACGGAATTGAATGAGATGGTTTTAGACCTTTAGGGGAGAATTGATGAGTAAAAACTGTTAAATAATCACTACATAGTGAATAAAAAACATGAAAATAGGTTTTTAAAATTGATAAAAGAAGTATAAAAATTACTCCCATACCCTTACTTGGAATAAATACATAAATATCAAGTGGGAGATGGTATTGAGCTAATAAGGGGGGAATATATAATTTTTAACTTGAAATTTTTTATGTGTTTATTGAAATATATGTAGGACTCAGTGTATTTATTGGTAGATCTCTCTTGATAAGCCCCAAAGAATGATGGGTAAGTTATATGTGTTTGGTATCACATACATTATAATTTATTCAAAACATTACTCACCTTGGTTATACACTCTTATTTTCTACATAGTATTTTCACATTTAGAAATACAGTTATCTAGTTAAAGTTTCTATTATAAAAACTAACATGTGACTTCATCCATCTCTCACTAGTAGAAAATGATAAGGCCATGAATTAATAGTGGAGAATAGGATACACTATTGGCATGAAAATATTTGTTTGATTAGAAGGGAATTGCTACACCATAGAATGTTAAATAGAAAAAAGGATAAATGTTACTACCATTTTTAAAATGTTGCACCATTATCATTTGGATCCAAACTGATTAAAACTCCATAGTTTAATAGGATTATCCTAGTGTAGTGACTAGGATGGATGAAATCATGGGATATTTTCCAAAGTGTGTCTGATTGAGGAAAAAGTGGACTTAAATGGAATATGTTGTCTCATGGGGATAATCAGTAGTCTGATGACTTGTTCAGGCTTATGGGTGGTTCCTTGGGATGAAAAAACATGTGTCTACATTAAAACTAGGTTTATTATAGTCCATGAATGTTATATTAGTATCAATGGTGTATCCCAGATGAAAGTGTGGTGACACTGCCTAGGTCGATTTATAATGTTCACAATGAGGTTGTTTTGATCTAAATGTGGGTGAATCTAACACCCCCAAATGTTAAAGGGTTTAAAGGAAAAATGTTACTACCTAAGTCAATAATTTCCAAATTTCTTTTTTGGAGCCTACTGGATTAGAACTCAACTATTAAATAAGATTGACCCAGATTAGTGATATGGAAGTGTGTGCTCTTGGGAAGTTTCTCAGGGTATGTGTGATTGAAATAAATGTACACTCAAAGAATATATGTTGTATTTTAGGGAATATCATTATAAATGTGTCACATTAAGGCATGTGGATGGGCCCTAGGGGGGACACATGTTTTTAGAGAAACTGGGGTTCCTACTATCCATGTTGTTAAATAACCTATTATAACTTTTCATTTATAATCAATAAAGGAGATAAGAATATTATATGTATATAGTGAATAAGTATCGACAAAAATTTAAAGGGTATATTTATTAGAAAAATTGAATGGTTGATGTTATTTGTTTTATTTACTATCATCACATCATAAATTCAATGTATGAAGAAGGATTAAATGAGGACCTGATGATTCTTGGAGGACTATGATGTATTCAATAAAAATTGGAATTGGATTCCATTCTCGGTAAGGTATACAAGAAAATTATGATGATTATAGAGTTGTTACTAATTTTTTATATATTTTAAAGGAGTTTTTGTTAGTTTCATATTATTTCAACAAATATTTAAGTGAAATTGATTTAGAATTTATGATTTAATTCAAAAATATAAAATGATTTATATAATTCAATGTTTAGAATTTTGATTATTGAAATAGTTTGGAATGAAGACATCAAATTTTAATAAATAAATTTCAAAAATAAATATACTATTAGAAATGTAATTTTATATTTATATAGAATTTTATATTGAATATTTTTCGTAACTCTTTTTTATGGGTGATGACAAAAAATTGGTCCCTCCATAGCCAAACAAGTCATCCCAGCTTGACAAAAAAATGTCATATGACTACCCAAACACATTAGTTCCTTCCTAAAAAGGGAAAAAATAGTGGCATAGTGTAGTGAAGGAATGCATATTATTAGGTATATTGGTGTGCATGTATTCATGAGGGCTAGAAGGAAAACATAGAGAGGGATAACCCATGAATCATGTTGTGAGTGAAGTGTGTCTGGGAGCCACTATAGTGTTGACATGAGTGTTGGATGAATCATTGTTTGTTATAAATTAGTGTGAGCAGGAGCGAAGCATTGATGTGGGATTAATCATATAAAAAACATTATTCCACCACTTAATGATGTCTGATTAAAATAGGGGTCTTCTGATCTATTTAATCTCGTCCATTTAAACACATATATGTCATCCTACTCATGAAACACCATAATAAATCATGACCCAATGTGAGTTCTATATTCCATGAATCCGATGCATCAATCAAGTAGAACATGATTTTGGATGAATGATGGACCGTGATATCCTGTAGATTCTTAACCCACATACATTGCAAGTTTCATAAAAATGTTAGTTATGAAGGATGTAGTCACTAACATGCATATGAGATGGGTATACATTGGAACATGTCAATAAATGTGAGGAAATTTTGATTCACTCTATATGAGGTTGTGACACTAAAGGTCATAATGTCATGTGATGTTTGAAATAATGAGCTAGATTGATGGAAAAAAGAAAGGTCAGGTGAAAAAAATGAAAATACTAAGATATTGAAGTATTTAAAGTCATATAATATTTTGATATTTACAAAATACCTTCACTTGGAACTTAAACTATGTATTTTTAGTGGAATGATGATAAGATATAAGGGGCGAGACTAATCTATAAATATCAACAAACCTTGGAAAATGCCATGGTTATTGGCATTCATGTTTGTGAGGATCTATTTTTTAGGAGAAAATAGATCACCTTAGCCCTTCAATATATTCAAAGGAAAAAAGATACAATGAGACTTACATGGAAATACCAAGCAGAGGAGATCTCAAGACACACTTCATGTGATCCCCATATTTAGTGTGTTTTATGATGGCTTGAGATATTAGGGGCTCATTCTTATGATATTCACACTCAAGAGACTTCCAAAGGAATTGTCTATGAAGGAAACTATCTTTTTCAAATAAGAATATTTCACACTATAATCTAGGTGAAGAAGTACCATACAAATTAATTGATTCCATGATCATTACATTCAGGGAGATCTAAAGGTATCAATGTGATTCTACTTATGAAAAGAATAAATTAGGTGATATACTTCAATAAAGGATAACTCAAGACACTGTGAAACTATTTTAGTTTCCATGGGTAAGAAAAATAGAGTGTGAAGGAAGAAGGATGATAACTCATTCACTCACACTAATGCATAGATTCATTGAATATGATATGTATTGAGAAGAGGAGACACTTGCATAAACCAGTTTAGGTAAAATATATAAGGAAAATAAAAGATATATAATAAAAAATTGATAAAATGTATATAATATTTTGAGAATATAAAAATGGTTACGTGCAATGTCCATGCACAATGCATTATTTCTTACATACCATAATTATGTTGAGATTCTGAGATAGATTATTCTGAGTTGGGTAAGTTTATATTTGCAGAAATATTTTTCAGAATGAATAATTTATTTGGTTGGTGACTTCATAAATGTACGGGAAACATATCTACCTAATCATTTTTCAAAGATTTATCTAATTACTCATTAGAGATTAGAATATCTTATGAATTACTAATGGACATGTTCATGAATTTATTGAAGTTATTAAATATGTGTAAATGAGAAAGCTAGTAGATCTAGTGAGCTCGGGGAGGAAGGTATATTTCATGTGGCATAGAAACAATAATTATTAATCTAATATCATACCATAATTGGATAAAAATTGATGATGTTTCCCGGGACGAGGATTTCTGACTAGTAACTAACGAATATATTACTATGGCAGTGTATATCCAGTTATTAGGGAATTTTACTTGGTGTGTCTTACTAACTATTTTTGTAATAAATTGTTGATATAATGGATATTATATATTGAGAGATCTAAACAACATAAAAATATGTATGAATTTGTGACAAACCTTGTAAATATTTTGTGTTTCTTTTAATTTTATTAATAAAACACATGTGATGATTCTATGAAAAATTATTCATATTATCGAGAACCATAAAAATTTCAATAGGATGAATTAAAAAATAAATAATTTTTAAAATTTAACCATTGATTTATCCCCCTCTTAATGATCAATCTGTTTTAGGGATCTACAAAAACACTACCCCAATTCATGATTATTGATTGACCTACCAAAAGTCAATAATGGATCCATTTTTCTTCATGTGATCGCTTTTTTTATGGTTGATAATGATTCATATTCTAGTTAGTGATTCTTATTATCATTATTTGGCATGGTCAATCTAGGGTTGGAATGGTCCATTTTATAGGGTACATCTTATGGTTGATCAGTTATCACAACAATGTTGAGGACTTACCTAGATGTGGGAATCATAGTGATGCACTAATGTCGAGGAGAACAACATCACATTTTTTTAAGGATCTAATATGAAATTCATCTTGTAGTATTATTGATCAAACTAATTTTAACATACCATTCAGTATATATTTATTTTTATCTTTTACTATTGGAATATTATGTTTATATATGTGATTTAATAGGATCTAATACTACACAACAATGGAAATACCCTCAAGATAAAAATATGGAATAATATTGGAAGAAATTTTATTAAAAGATTATATTGATAGAGGAGTACTAATTTTAATTATATAATTTTAATTATTCTCATCTATATTTTAGTTTTATACTACTAGGAATTATATTTTGGGGAACCTTTACAGTTTATGTTCATATTGATTGAATCTATAACACTTTTTGGTTCTTTAGATCTTCATTATCTAGGTTATTGATAAATTTATCAAATATAATTTAAAATATTACTATCACCCATAAAATACATTTGGAATCAACATTATTATTTTTCTGTAATAATTGATCAACATGTTATTTTTGTAGATTTTTTTATTTTTATTCTAATATCATTAAGATAAAGATAATTTAATTTCAAATCAATTTTAGTTGTGATGGATATTATAGAAAATATTTCATTGGAGCCTTCTTATGAATCTAATTCATAAATTCCCACAACTGATTTTCAAATTTAAATTTGAATTTAAACTATTATCAATGTTCCACATCCTTAAGGTTCCACAATGGAGAAGATTTTAGGTTTTATGTGTGGGTGAGGGATTCTAAAAATGTGTTAAAATATAATTAAATTAGTACAAAATAAAATTCAAAAAATATATTGAAATTTTATTATTTTCAATGAATATTTTGGAATTTTCAATGGATAATAATTTTCAGAAGTATGATAGCTTTCTTCAATTCAAGAAGGTTAATCTTTTCTATTTCCCAACCAATTTAAGTGGGTACATCATTTTTATAACCGTATTGAATGTTTTTTCTTTTGGATGAACTTTAGAAGTACTATTTACAATTTTCATTGGTTTTTAACTTTTTGACCATAATTTAAACTCATAAGTGATGAATTTAAATGGGATATGAAATTAACACTTAATCCTTGAGATATATTTATTATTAAGCCAATATTAATGGTTATGTCAATTATTCATTATTTATTATTATTTAACTCAATCTTCCACCAATGATATCTATTTATTCTATGTTAATTTTTTGTGTCTATTCACTTGGAAAAATAAGTTTTATTATTTCAGTTAAATCGAATGTTATTTTTTTCCTGATTTTCAATCCCAATAAATTTTTAAAAACTTAAACAAAATTTTCTCCAAAAAATTATTTTGATAATATAAATCATAGTGTATATATTTGGAGAGTACATGGAGGGATTGATTTGGATAACTAATTCATTTTAGCATTTCAGTTTTTCATTTATGATATTTCTTTTATTACACTAAAATTTTCTATTTAATTGTTTGAGGAAACCAAATATACCAAGTGTGGGGGAATTTTATGTATCCTATTTTGATTTCATTTTCCAAAATATTTTCATAGTAAATAATTTTATTTTTAGTACTGAATTGAGCTTTAAATATATAATTAATTTATTTTGGATCTTTTGTTTTTGAAATTATAATTAATTCAATATATTTAATAAAATTGGATATTTTTGTGTTTGAAGATTAATATATCTCCAATTTTATATTCCATATATTTTAGGACCAACATATTTGTGATTTTTTAGATAAAATTCATTGAAAATATATTTTCTGGGTCTTTGGATTTTATTCTTTCATTATTCTATGTTTTAATTTTTAATATCAAAATTATGGAATATACTTTAATATAGTGTTTTGTTGCTTCATTTTCATATTTAATTGATTATTTTATCATAATTCTCAATCAGGACCATTTTTGGTCCCAATGTAAATGTATAATACCTTTTTTATACCTATGTAAGGGTGAATATCTATGAACTCAACGTTATGTAAGGGTCAAATAGTATCTTTTGGAAGGGAAATTAAAGACCCATAGAAAGGTACAACTATATCTACAAAGTCGATGGAAAGGTATCACTTTGTTTTTATAAATCTACAAAAGGGTATCTAAGGACTTATATAATGGTCATTATGAGGATTCAAACTATATAATGGTATCATCAAGTTCCTGGGCTCACATTATGGTATTTTTGAAATCATGGAAGAATATACATGGCCTAATTTGGGAAACAAAAATGTTTGAATAATGGTGTTACTCATGGAGCCCTAAAATTCCAAATTAGACATAAAAAATGAGGTGCTCAGTAAAGAGAATGAGATTCTATGAAAGATTATTTACAAAATCATTCAGAGTTGATGAATAATGAGATGAGTTTGGAATTTTTGTAGGTTTATCTACCTCATAGATATAAAATAATACACAAGGGGGTTCATGAATTTTGGGGATGATATATGATCATGTCACATGAGGTAGATGATGAACATGGATTGAAAATCCATGTGAATCTAGATGTATGAGATTGTGGAAATTTACTATGATCTCAAGTCCAAGAGTTGGTGAAATATTCAATTTTAAGAGGAGAACATAGTTATTTTCATAGAGGTTTTCTTACACCATGGCTAATCAGAGAGTGATTAAACCTTGATATCGTATAGTGATTGTGGAAGAACCTAGAAACATGGTTGTGACATAATTTGGAAGTGTAGAACCTATATAGAGAATATTTATCTTCTATTATTCTGAATTAAAATCCTTTATTTTAATAGAATTCCTTAATAATGTTAATTAATGTCTGTTTCAGGGAAAAACAACTTTGGGGAATGATATTGAGGTAATTTTTATTTTCTGTAACTTTTTTATATCATTGTTAAGTGTTATCATATTATTCACTATTTGGAAGTTACTATAACAAAAAATCAAGAGTCAATGATAATTTACCTTGATCGAATTTAATTTAATATACTTAATAATTAAAAAATCAATATAAACAAAGATCTATTATAGAGAGTGAAACTTTTAGATCAAACAACATGCTAATCTTGGTGAATTAATATTACATAATATTTTAATTGATTGAGTTATATAGTTGAGAAACTTAAGGAATTTGTTAGTCAAAAATTGACCAACTGATAGTATTGGTTTTCCTCTTTTATAAATGTTATAGTGTGATTTTATATATTCATGAATGAAAGAAATTTTTAAACTATCCAATCGAATTCCCCACCATCACTAATAGTTTTCATTTGCATGATTTTTTATTATTTTTCTTCTCAAAGTACCTATCATTAAAACATTTATATACAATACACCCACTAAAATTGTCCTCACTGTTGTTTACTATTGTTATTATTAAGAATTTTTTATTTAGTTCCTATTTTATTTACTTGGTCCAAATACACACATTCACTTTCACTGAGGGATCATCCATACTCACTACTATATTAGTTTTTAGTGGGTCATTAAATAAATTTTTGGCATCAAATAATACTCATCATAGTGTGATTGGTAAAAATAAAAATTTTCTTTATGGCCATTCTTCTATGATATTACAGAGGTAGAGATATAGATTATATAATAGTGGATCATTTTACTAGGTTTTAGTGTGAAATTTTTTTTGATTAAGTTATTGGACTTTATAGAAATTTAATTTTTAAAATGTAACTTCTGTAACTTAGATGAAGAGTATTCCTTCTTCGCCAAAATAAATTATAAATCCACAAAAGTTGTAGAAAGCGCATCATAAAATTATATTGGAAGTTGGTTAGGATGAATTTTTAAATGTGGAATTATAGTTCTAGAGGAAGTGGAGAAGTCACTAGACAACTAATTATGGTGATGATGGATATGAGGGATTTAACTAGTATTGTGTGGGAGTAGACTCTATGTTTTTAAGGTTCAATTAGATTAATATAAAGGAATATAAATGACTAATTTGGATTTATAGTATAATACATCCACTATAATGGATGTTTAAAAACTATATTACATGTTATTCAAGTGGGAATGTGAATGTGGAAAAGGTGGCAAAAAATTAAGAGATTTTACTATTCAATGGATGGTTTAGTTGTGTTGATGATGCTTAATTGTATTCCTTGATCAAATTATGGGATGAATATAATGTTCAAAATGATGTGTGACTAGAATAAATTACTATTACCTATGAATCACCACTATAAATAGTTGTTTATAGCTCACTCCATCAATGGTGTAAACCTATTCTGAATATAGATATGTTTGGGAGAGAATTAGAGTGGAATCTATTCCCATGGGGGGAACTCTTGTACAATGTTATTTTTGAAGGATTAATGTATTGGATATTTCTTGAAGGGTTCATCCATTATATTAGTAAAGTTATATAACTTATTTTCTCTTATAAATTTATCATTTTATCCTTAATAAAATATGCAATGTGTTATCCCATAGACTAGGACTAAACCTAAACTATGAAATTATGATTGTGTTTCAGTTGTTCCATTTCTTGTTCATGGGATTCTGCTTTCTCATTAATTTTCTTTATTGAATGGTCTCATGTGATAATATTATTGGAACTAGAACTATAGTATTAAATACTAGTGTGCTGTTATGTTATGATCTTTACCACGTTCAACATTTTGAGTTTATAGGGGTGTGTCAGGGTGTTTGGGATATGCTGAGGTCCATGTTTTATGTTTTATGTTTAGAAGCAACTTATGGTGGTAGTTGGTCGGGTTATTATGATTCACCATTTTCGAACCTAGAAAATGGTATGGGACACTAATGTTTTTGGATGTACATGGTTAGGATAATTTCATAAACAAGTGGAACTAGATCTCTTGTGATGTTGGGGATTGATACCATTGAAAGTTGTACAATATATTTGGTTATAGAAGATGAGGTGAATATTTTGTTATGTATTGTAATCAAATCATGGTTTAAATAGTACTCGGTTCATGGTGATTAGTTTATTGAGTCATTAAATAATTCTACAGGTAATGATAGTAGTGGAACCAAGGTTACAAGCTCTATTGAAATTCCTATATGATATTGAGTCTAAAGATATGTTCTATTATTAATGTGTCATTAAATGATTATTTGGAAGACTATGAAATCCTTTTAGAATGTAGTATTAATACATTTATATATTTTGGATTTATTGGGAACTAACAATTTCTGAAGGATATTGTTTCAAGAGTTCAAGGCCCATATTGATGATTTTGATAGAGGAAATATTCACAATTTGGTAAAGGTTAGACATGATAATGTTATAGGATCCACGAGATCCATTGATTTAGGATAGTTGGAAGTGATGTTTTTTGATCGGATAGAAATCCATGATAATAAGAAAAAATTTCTCTTAGAAGTGTTTCCAAGATTGACGAGGCTTCAGATACTAAGAAGATACACATCACTATAATCAATTTATGTATTCAAAAGAATAGATAAATCAAAATTGATCAGTTCTTGAATGAATATTTGGAATTATAGTGAAAAGGGTTTGAAGGATACTTTTAAGACCAAAATATCTATTATCAAGGGAAGTTTATAGATGTTTGGTAAATTTTATAATTGAGGAGGGGATAGTTTTGTTATTATTTTTTTCCTTCCTACCTATATAACTTAGGATTTTTTAGATCAATTTCATTTCCATAGAAAGACATCTAAGAAGGGGAAAAGGTTATATTAATTTTGTTTTAGTTGGGATCACTCATGATCATTATTAAAGGTGGCCTTTTTGTTTAGTTTATGAATAGAGGATTCGACGAATGAAAAGTGTGCGAAGTTATGTTTGGATTTTAAAAGGTTATTATGATGATAAACTGAGAATAATATGATATATTTTATATGTCTTTGGATTCACACAAAGGGGATGAATTATTATGTAATAGAATGAAAGCGAAGGTTTTCATCTAGATGGGATTTTTTATTGTGAATACACACTGGATAAAAAAACTTTTCGGAGTATGGAGGTAATTATATCGAAATCTCATTCAAATTTAGATGAGAAAGGAAAAGGTTTTCTAATTTAATAATGGAAGAAACCTTTAATTAGGATCAAGTTCATTTCTATTTATTGATTATGCATCGTGTGAGTTCAAATGATTTCATTATGAATCAAAATTTTAGATATTATTCAAAACATTTAACAAAGAAGAACCATGAAATAGAACATAATGGAATATATGCGATTGGATAGAAGTCAGAATCAATGAGGTGAAGATTTTATAGGTAGTGGGAGTTTTGGAAGGTATTTTGGTGAATTTTATAATGTTTTTAGAAAAATTAACCAGAAACTACTAAAATTAGTTTCAAGGATAAAATATTTAGACCTTGAATAAGAATCATTAAATAATTTATAAGAGTCATTGAAATGTCTCATATTGAAATTAACCTTTTTCATTTTTTTGAATGGTGTGTTTCAAAAATGAAAGTATATGATGTTCTCAGTATGAGAAAACATATTTTTTAGATAGAGGTTGTTCTATTTTATTTTGTGAAGGATCATCCAGAGACACTTCAAGTCCAAAAGTAATTATTTTTTTATTGTCTCACCAATATATTTTGTGGGAAGACAAAAATGACCAAGTCAATACTAAAATAGGGATTACTGCAAGTCTCAGGTATGATTCTATTAAAAGTATATGTGATGAATACATTAAAATTTTCATCGCTAGGGTAGTTGATTATATAAGATCATTGTAGTTATAGAATGTCACTTGTAATGGGTGAGAGTATTAGATAGTTTTAAAACTAGGATGAGATGTTTTTGGATGAAAAACCCCACATAACTTGGTTACACTGAGTAATATTGAAATCTTTGTGTTTGGTTTTTTTAGTGGGACTACAATCGTTTCCTGATATAAAATTTTCTAGAATTAGTTTTTTATAGAGGTTGATATTAATTTTATAATTGATGTTAAATGTAGTAAAATATCCTTTTTTATAAAATATTAGAGGTGGAGTTTCGAAATGTATGGACTGAAAGGAGTAGGGCCTTGGATATGGGTCTCAATGTTGATTTTTTATAGAAATTGAAAATGTTTTGATTTTTATTGAGAATATTTATTTTGGATAATTTCCCTAGAGGAACATGGAATGTTTTAATTTAATATAATGAGTGGTCATGGTCAATAAAATCAAGGTAAACTATTCTTATTGGGTCTTAGAAGTTCATTACAACTACGAGGTTGTATGTTGGATGTTTTTTGAAAATCACTGAAGTATGATGAGTGAAAACTAGTAAAGGAATTTATAATTAAAAGAGGATAAATATTCAGAAGTTATGTAAAATTATTGTGTTTACTAGATGTTCCATAAATATTTTTTTTCATAAAAATCAATGCACCTATAGTCTTGATGATTAGAATAATTAGATTTTATATAATCTATTCAACAAGTTGTAGAATCATTTAATGATCTTAATATTATGATTTTTCTAAAAAAATATAAATTAAATAAATAGAATTAGACAATAAAGGTTTATATTTTAGAATTTTTTAAGGTTTTATATTTTAGAAGTTAGAAATTATTAGAAGGTTATTTAGAAATCAGGAAGAGGGCTAGAGTTTCAGAATATCCATTGTAATTTTGGAATATTACAAGATTTTTTTGAGTAGTTTTGAAAAGTATTTACTCACCATTTAATGGTGAGATTGTATATATGAGGTTGATAGAGAAAATGAAATTTATTCTCCATACATGGTCATTTTGGGAAATTATGGTCTGAAGAATAAGATTATGGTACATTATGGTGAAATAAATAATGTGACATTCTAAGAAATTGTGAGATTAACTCTAAAATAGGAATGTTAGAATTAGATTTAGTTAATACATTTTCCTTTGAGTAATGTGGATGATCATACACATTAGGTATAATTCTCTATTATTTTTCATTCATGTCTGGATAATTATAAATTTATTCATATAATTAAAGATATATAAGAGTTGATCTATGATTAATATGGTTCTAAATTATTTTTAAAAGATGGTGTTTATTTAAGAATCAAAATGGGCACTCCAATGTCATGGTCATGCTTTGATTATTTTTTAGAAACACTTGAAATATTAAAATTTATTTGTTTTATATGAGTAAAATGGTTTTTCTATTTTTTGAGGGCCAAAATGGGGATTTTATTATCATGGAACTTATCATGCTGAGTGCAAATGGTCTAATTTAAAATAGAACATGGTTAATATATTATGATATAACATGTTTTAGAAGTGGTTACAAATTAGTTTAGATTTATTGGACTGAAATGTTGTATATTATAACATAGAGAAGAACGATCAAACCATAGTCGTACGAAAATTTCGTATATTGAATGGATCTAATGATGTGGCATAGTTAATGACTAAAGTGATACCCATACCTGATATATAAATCTTTGACCACAAAAATGGTATGTATGATCTCTTGAATGATACATAGGATAAAAATGAAGAGATAATAGTTTAAGATTAGTTTAAGTAAATAATTATAAAAAATTGAATTTGAAATTAAAATTTGAACTGAGAGAAGAGAATCTGATTAATTATGAAATATTTGAACATGGTTCTTACAGGAAGTGGTTGTAGATAAAAATGTATATATAAAAAGTATATAAGTGTTCTGAGAGGCTAGAAGAAATAAAAAGTAACTTTTAATATTATGTGATTGAATATATATCTAAATTATAGATGTTTAGTAATTACTGGATAGGATTAGATTGAAAAAAATGGGGGGGAATTTTGTTGTATATAAATTAAAAAGAAGTAAAGAAATTATCGTATGTTATATTTGTATTGTAAAAATTTGAGTATAAAAGAAGACATTGGTATTGTATAAAATCATCAATATATTAAGATTCTAAAATTAAGAACAAAAATACATTAAAGATAATTCATATTCTTTAATTATTCAATCTAGAGATAATTGTTTTCTTTTGTGTGTATATTATGAATAGAATAAACGTTTTAAAAATTCTAACAAGGATTTGATTATATGAGGAAGTGGATGTGAGAGTATTGAATGGGTATACATTAGAAAACCACATATGAAAATTATAGTGGAGAAACTAATAGTTCTACTTATCTAACTTTATGAGCCCATCATTACAATATATAGATAAGAGACCTATTATTATATAAAATAATATCTTCTAAAGTAGTTCATGAAGGAGGAGAAGGTAGGAACCCTTGTGAGGACACAAGCTATTCCCAAAACCATTGAATGTGCAGTAAACCTTATTGTGGAATCAATTATCCATAAATTATATAGACAGTGATCCTTGATGATGATTATATTACTTAAACATTATATCCATAAAAAATGAAGTATTGTAGGTTTTTAGAAATCCATCTCAATGTTTAGTGTATAGTCTTTGGATTTATCATGGTGTGGGTGAACTACGTAAAACCCTAGTTTCCCTATATACATAACTTTATTCACATGTGAAAGATATTTTATACGGTTTTATTAGAAAAATAGAATGTAATAAAAGGTTTAATATATTTCCTTCTAATGAGGGAATAAGATTCAAATGGAAATGGATTTGTAACCAAGTAAATGTATTAATTGGGAAACAACTTGACTCACCCCCTCTTAGGGTGTCTTAGTTCATAATAATTAGTATTATAACCACTATTTTCAGTCATTTATTCAACCAGATTTTTTATTGTTAACATTGTTAGGTTATGAAAGATATAACATTTAATAGAAAAATTAATTATTTTATCTTATCCATTTTTCTAAATTAAAGATGGAGTTCATTTTATATTTGGTAGTACATGTTAGAATTCCTTAATATATATTTTTAATTAGTTTTTTGGATAAATCATCATGCAATTATATTTGATACAGACCAAATAGATTTAAAGATTGATTCATGTTTTTAGAATGCCTTTAAAGTGGCCATGGTTATAATTATTAAAGAAAGGATAACTCACTGAATGAATTCAAAGGATACATGGAAGAAATTAAAATATATGTACGGTAAATAAAATAGGATGAATAAATAGACAATGTTACCCTTATATGTATAGAATATGAATCAATTGAATATATTGATCTGAATTTATTTGAACAATGATTTAATTTATCATGAATATATATGCATTACCTATAATAAAGAATCCATATCATATGATAAATTTTTAAATTTTAGGTGAAATAAAAAATAGAATAATAAAAACTTGAGGAGTGATGTGAAATTACTAAAGGATATTATAAATGAAGTGTTATTTTTGTGTTATATTTGGATATGAAATGGATATTTTTAAAATGAAATTGGAGATGTACAATATAAAGATACTTATTGATATTTTAAATTCATGGAAGTATATTTAATGTTATGAAAATTTCACAAAGAGATATTATATTTCTGCAAGTCATGGTCACATAGAGAGGTACTATGGTAACAAAATTAGTAGTGGTTCTAATACGTGACCCCAAAATCTTATAACAAAAAGGAATCATGAATGGAAGAATGATAATTTTTTTCCACACATAAAAATTAATATATTTGGATAATTATAAAATGGGAAATAATGGGAGGGCACCTCAATTATCATTAATGTATTATTCAAAAAATCTATCATGTAGAGAATAAAAGAGAGTAAATCAAACACAAAACGTTGCATACACACTCCATCTATCATTGAAAGAGAAAAAATAAGTATAAAGAGAAAATAATAATGAATATATTGCATTCTTTTTTGAAAGGAAGGATAAAAAGAAAGAAAATCACTTACTAAGATAAATAATGAGATAGCCCTGAATCCATACTCCCATATCTAGTACTAATAACATCATGTATATTTTATTATTTAAATTTAATTGAAAAATCTAAACGTTGAAGAGTTCGTTGGTCAAGATATTTGGAATATTAGGAGAAATATTAATACATATATGATTTAATAAAAAAATTATAAAAAAATATTCCATCTTTACTCAATTAAGATTGTTAATTGAGTCCAATAACTATTAACATTTTACTCATCATTATATATATGAAAATAATTTTAAAACATAGAGTGAGAATAAAATTTCTTAGTAAGGTGTTTTAAAATCTAATGATTAAATCCTTCAATAGTTAATTAATCATCAATTATTGGTTTTAAAACATTAAAAAAGTAGAAGTTTTTCAAAAAAATTAAAATGAATATTTTAAAAACCAATTTATATTAAAAATATATTATTCTTGAAATAAATATATATTTTTTCTTTGAAAATTTTAAGACATTTCTTTAAAAACTATTATCAATTTATGAAATATAAATATAAATAGAAAATTTTAATAAACTGTTGTGGACAAAATATGTATTACTTTTAGGATAGTGTTCCTTTAATGACATGGGTTAACTTTCCATTCCTTATTATCATTAATAATAACAAATTACTAAATTTTAAATAGTTTTTTCAAATATTTTCTTTATCATTATAAATCCATTAAAAATAAATTTTTGACAAATTCATCAAATATTTTCATAGAGGAATATAATTTCATATCACATAAAATTAATCAATAGTTTATATTATGGAAAAACCATTCTTTCAAAATGGTCATGTGAATTCTATAGTTCATAAGAAATACTTAAAATGATTCCTATATATATATATATATTAGGTTCTTGGGGAAAAATTACATTTAAAACACAAACACCAAACAAAATTACTGTAAAGGCAGGCCACACCCCTGAGGGATATCCCACCCATAAATCATTATTTATTCAATACATCCCCTGAAGGAACGGTGGTAATAAATCCCATTAGATTGCCCAAATTCTAAATGAATCATCATTTTTTCATTATACCACCTGCATCACCTGGCTTGTGTCATGCTTGTGTCACCAACAACCAGCGTCAAGCGTCATGCCCTTGTCACCGCATTCCTATAGAAATTTTTCCCCACCTGGATTTGACATGGGTATAATGTAGGATTAAGGGGATACTTTACCACTTGGGTTATCCCCTAACTACCAATGATTCCTATAATGTATAGATTAAACATATGAAATTTCTTTTTATAAAATTTCCCATTGTTAATGATAAATATAGTGAACTTCAATAAGTATAATTATGAATGAAATTTACACAAATTAAAGAACATTTTATACATTAAATAATAAAAAAATTCACTTTAAAATCAACCTAAAATTTTGAATAGAATTAAAATATTAATAACTTTTAAAATTTTAAAATGCGATATATTTAAAATGAATTGAATTAAAATATCTAAAAACATACTCCTATACAAATAAGAGTATAATAAAAATATATTTACATATAAATAGGTGTTTTTGTTAATAAAATATAATATTAATAATTTTCCTCCACTTTGGGTTTTGTAAACCATAAAGAATACATTTCTTAAAAAAAAGTCCGTTATTCGTACTAGAAAACTGAACAAAAAAACATAACCCTAAAGGATCACCTCAAAACCAGGTTCTTAGGAAACATTAATAGATATTTATAGTTACAGATAAAGGTGATAAATAAGTCTTAATGAATACCCACCAGTGTGGTGGGACTTCATTTATATAGATATCCTAGGGAAAAGTTACAAAAACCTCCTCATGTATTTATGTATGGGAAGATTTTACAAGGATTAAATGTTTAATATATTTTTTTATCTATATACCCTCCATCATTGACACATGTGGCTATTTCATATGCTATATTTTAATACAGATATATATATATATATATATATATTCAAATAGAATCTATTCTTATCAAGAATCCATTTTTGTATCATGAAATCTCGAAGACAATTATACCCACTTGATTAAAATATGTAGGTTAATTCGTTTTTATAGTTTTATGGATCATATAATATAAATATATGTATATATATGTATATCATCATTTCAACTTGTGAAAATATAATGAGGAAGTTGATGAATCCAAGAAATGTTTTAATTAAGTTTTAAGGATAAATATGTTATATATATATGAAATATATTATTGTCTATTATAACATTGTATAATTCTATAAACAAATATGGAAAATCAGTTTCATTATATATATATATATATTATTTGAGATAGATGGATATTAAGGATTGTAATAGTGAGTTTTATCTTTTGATAAAACCCAAGTCAATGTTTCTATCATTGATTTTGGAAGCATACTTTGTCTAAAATTTCTACTTTTAATGGTAACTTTATGATAGTTACATGTAAAGAAGAAAATGATGAAATATTTAACCATGGTCCTATGAGTTTTAGCTAATCCTATGAATATGTTGTATGGTTAGTATGGTGAAGGATGAAGATGAAAAATATATAGGGTGTCTATAGGTTATGCATTTTGGGAGAAGAAGATACCCATGTTAGAAGAAGATAAAGAATGAGATGGTATTACTAGCATAACATGTGAGGATAAAGATAATAGTCGAGTAGATTAAATAACTAAAATATACTGGATCTAACAACACTCTTTATTTATGTATGTTTTTAAGAGGGTAAATAGTACCAAATTTTCCTCATCCCATATTAGATATCTTTTATGGTGAGCAATACATTATAAGATTCATTGTTTAATCAAGTACTAAATGTGAGTAATATAGGGTACTCTCCAAAAACCAAACCACACACATGGGCTCACGGGTCACACCTCCCTATAAAGGATCACCTACCCTCACTCTCACCCGAGCACTCCTACTATAATTTTTCATCCACTATGCTTGACCTGTCTCTCCCACCCATGTTTTGAGAACCCATACATACTCTCACCACCCGCCTTGAGACAAAGGTTGATGATTGGATACCTTGTAGGCTGTCCTGATATCCCTTGACCAATGTGTCATGTAACTTGGAATATTTTTTATTATTATTAAATATTAAATAAATTTTTAAAAACATAAAAAATAATAGTAATTTATCATTATTATTTTATAAATTTATATAAATAATAAATTTATATTTAAATAACGTATTTACATAAATATTCTTATCAATATAACATTTTCAACCTATTAAAAAATTCTTTAAATTATTAAAAATTTTCATTTGTCATATTTTACTATTTATCACCAAATAAATATAAAATAATAAATATTATACTTTTTACACAAGAAAACTGAAATTTAACTATTTCTTTTATAAAAATATTAAATTGATTCATTTTATATTATAAATATTTTAATATTTATCTTCTTGTCAATAGTGATATCCAATATTCTTTAAATACCCCCTTAAGAGGCATATTTTCATAATAAAAGGATGGTTCCCATATTTACACTACTTTTTATTCATACTATCATCATATTGGGTGGGGTCCTACTCATGGAAAATAATAATTAAGTGGACTATGATTTTGGTGTTATCATGTTTATTTTTTGTGGTCTTTTAGTACTGATGGTCATTGCAATTTTGTTCAACTCCTAATTTCATTACAGCCTTCAAAAAAGATGTTTATGTATCAGAATTAGTTTATTATTTTCATTAAAATTTACTTCTACTTGTTTGAAGTTTAGAATACTTGTTTATTTATATTATTTAATTAATTAATGTAATTACATTAAAATTTAGGGGTGTTAAATTCTATCCCCATAAAGGAATTATGTTCTCCCAATTCTTATATGATACTAATTTAAAACCTAAATATACTAACAATGATTAAGTATTAATGTCTATCATGACTACAAAAATAAAAATATTACTTTTAATGAGGATTAATATTATTACGAACAATTTTCATGAAATAAAAAATACCAAAAATAAAGTCTTTAATTTATCCATTGGTGTTTCTAATGAATATAATGAGACCAAACATCAAAATGATACCTTAGTATATTTCAAAAAAAAAATCTATTTATCTTCTCCAAATATTGATTTTGATGTTTGGGTTAAATTGTTGTAAAAATTGGTAAATGGTTAGGTAATTACTATAAATATATACTTTTAAAATATACATTTAATATTATAATTTATAAAATAATATCAATGAGTCCACTTAAAATGTTTCAAAATAATCATTGATATCGCTAAAAACAATAAAATTTAAGTTAGAAACAAACAGGCAGTATAGAGGTCACCCACTTCCACATCGTTTATAAAATCACTAAGTTATTCTTATATTTTAAATAATGTAAATAAATTAAAAATACTGTAATGGTAATTTTTGTGCATAGAATGATGATAAGGTTTAGAGTATAAGATTTTCCAATAGACATCTCAAGAAATTTGAAACAATTTGAATATTGTATAAGTATTGGATATTTCATGAAGTTTATTTCAAGTTACTCAGAAATTAGAAAATGTGTCAAAGTTATCTAGGAAATACTTTAAAATAACCATTTTAAGAAAATGATAAGGAAGGCATAAAAGAGTTTCTGATCTTCCTCCATCTATCTTCAAATTAATTCTGCAATATTCCAATGTTCTATAATATGAATTTCACTTAAAATAAATATCAACAAAAAATGAAACAATTTTTAACGAAAAAAATATTAATCTCCCGTGTTATCCAAACCTTTCCCCTAATACATATTAAGAGAGACCTGGAGCAGGACTCTTGGATCTGGTTCTAAAAACATGTTTCATATTTTTGAAATACATTTAAATGAAAAATATACAAACTAAGGACCATTTAGCTCATGATATTTGGAAGATTTTAAAAACCTTAATATATATATGAGTTTATATAAAAATATTTAAAGAACTATCCATCTTCACTTGACCTAGACTCTTAATTGAGGTCATTCACTGTTGATCTTTTACACACCACTAATCCTTTGAAAATCATTTTAAAAAATCAGGATGAGAACAAAATATATCATTAAGGGGTTGTAAAAACTAGAGATAAAATCTCTAAACATTTCCTTGTTCATCAAATTTGGGTTCTCAAAATCTAATTTAGGGTATGATTTTCAAAACATTTAAAATATGTATTTTAAAAACCCATTTATTTTAAAAATATAATATCCTTGAAAGAAATATATATTTTCCCTCTAAAAAATTCATAACATTAATTTTCAAGCATGTATATATTTATGGAATATAATGATAATTGGAAATCATTAAGAATACCTTGTGGCCAAAGCAATATTAATTATAAGACATATTCCCCTTGAGGATGCAATATCACACCTAATACTTATTATCATAATTAATACCAAAGTTCCATATTTTAAATTGTTTTTTTGTAAATCCACCCCTTCTGATTATGAATCCATTAAAAATATCCTTTTAAAACATTAATAAATTATTATCAAATAGAAAATTAATTTCATATATCATAATAATTAACCAATTATTTATTTAATGAAAAAACATTCCTTCATAAATATTACTTGAAATGTTTAATTCATAAGAAGTATATATAAATTATTCCCATATGGGAATGATTAAAATTAGGAATATTTTTTTATAAAATAATAAAATTTTAATGATAAATAATGCATTTCCATACCAATAATCATTAATTACATTTTTATAAATAAAATAAAATTTTATATAATAAATGAAAAATGATATCACGTTAAAATCAAACTTGAATTCAGAAAAACATTTCTATTTTTAATATATAATTTTTAAATGGGTAATTTAAAGTACTAATTTAATTAAAATAATAAAAAATACTCTTACATAAAGAGGGTTTAATAAAAATTGTTTTCCCATATAATAAGGGTTGTGGTTAAAAATAAATTGATGTTTAATAAAACATTTTCCCTTATATAGGGTTCTGTAAACTACACAGTAATAGTTTTTAGAAATAATTTTTCTTACTTATATTTGAAAATTAAACCAAAATATTGTCTCCTAAAAGGTCACCACACCACCATGATCCTAGGGTTCCTTTTACAATTTGTAGTATTGTAGTGAAAGGTGATAAGTAAGACTTAATTAATACCCACCGGTGAGTTAGGAAATCATATATATAGATGGTGTAAGTTGAAGATACCAAATAATTACATTACCCATATATATGGGAATATTTTTTAAGGATGTAAAATTTAATTGATGTTTTTACTCCATACCCTACTTCATCACCATAGAGAGCAATTTCATATTACACCTTTTGTATAATTAAAATAATTATATCTGGAAACAATTCAAATTGAGAAGCCATTTTAGTATCAATATATCAAAAAGACGATTCTCTCCACATGATTGCAATATGGAGATTGATTCATTTATATATATATATATATAAAGATATTATAATATATATACACATATATCATCATTAAAACTGGTCAATATTTTAGGATAAAGGTGATAAATACAAGAAATATATTGATTTAGTTTTCATGATAAATTAGTTTCTCTGATATGAAATATTTCAGTTTTTATGATAAAATGATAAAATACCATCAAAGAAGATGGTAAATAACTTCCCATTTGTTTATATTATTTAAGATTATTGAATCTTGAATATATTGAGAAAATATTTTATGTTATGATAACATCATAGGTGACATTACTATTGTAAAGACCTAGTCACAAATAATACAAATTACAATGACTTTAGAAAAGAATTCACTTTATTTTATGCTTAGTAAAATTTCAGGTTTAGTGTTTTAAATAATTAGTAAAAACTCATACGAATTAAAATTATACATTATAGGTGTACACATATACTAAATATCCATTTTTCTACTGAAGAAAACAATTTTTAAATAAAAAATGGATTCCTTTCAAGATAAATCTTCATAATTTTCTTATTAAAATCGTACTTTTATCCTACTCTCCCTTAAATCCTATGTTTTTTTTAAAACATTGCATGAGAAGAAAAATCTCATTAAGGGACCTTAATATAAAGAAAGTAAAAATAAGTCCATAAAAAATTATAATAATTTTCATTTTAAATTTTAACTTTGGGCACAAAATAAAATATTTCTCACACATTAAACCACATTATCTGCTAAAAGTTTTCCATAAAACATTTTATAACAATTCATAATGTAAAAAAATACTTGTAAAGGATTCTTGAAAACCTTTAAAAAATAATAAATTTCATCCATAACTTATAAGATATTTATATTACCTTATGAGATCACAATTTTCCCATAATATACATAGAATAAATAAATTATAAAGGTAACTTTTAGAATCATTTTAGTATCACTATTAAAAATATTTTATCTCTCTTTGTGACAAAAGTACTAACCATCATAGTTTCATTTTGAATAACCATCATAGTATATTCCCATAAGCTCTAAGGAGAAACCTAATAGGTTAACTTCATCTCGTTAACTAATTAATTAGAGAGATATAACAAGATCTCCCACCCTCAGTTTATAATGGAACCACATATCCTCACAAACCCTTCCCATGAAACATAACATAATCATAATAAATAAATATTGAAATAAAAAAACATTCTTGAGGAAAATAAATTTTCTATTTTGAAATCACTTTTCTTTTAAATATATATGTGCACTTATAAATGAAAACATGTTATTTGAAAATAAACTTATAATTTTTAAAAGAAACTTCAATGAATTGATTTTTAATGATAGAGGGAAAATCTACTAATTCATTATGAATTAATAAAATTTATTTTATAGTTTATAAAAAATTAAAGAGGAACTTTAAAAGAGGTTTTTTAAAAGAAAGTCCCTTACCTTGAGTCTGATTCACCACACACATTCTTTATCATCCTAAATAATAGATTTTTTTTTAATTATTTACTATATTATGAACCTTTTTAAAATTTTTTATTCTATTTACCTTATTTAAATATTATATATTAGTACATAATTAGTTATTTTCTCATCATAGTTTTCGGGGCTAATCGTTTCATAAGTCCAAATGGACATCATTAGGTTGAATATGGTCAAAAGGGTTCATTAGTGCATGATATACCGAATAATAATAATGAAATAAATTTAATTTTTACATTTAAATTATAATTTTAAATAACTTCATTAAATATTGTTATGATGAATGAACTACGCTGCAATCATGGAGACATTATTCTATACATACACATGAGTAACATTACCATTTTTCAATTATCATTATGGAAAGAAGGTAAATATTATTTTATATTTACAAATAAAGTATTATATAATGAATATAATATTAATTCTATTAATATTATTATATATATAAATATATCATTTATGAGATATGGTGACGAAAAATGGACCACATCACTTCATGAAGGTGATAGTCCACATATATGCCCGAACGATGTTTTCATTTTTCAGTGTATGGAAAAGTAAGAATTTCAGTGATATATATTCATTAAAGAATTATAAATATGCCATTAATACCATATATAAACATTAATTATGTCATTATAACAACTATTTAGATATGGGGATGGAAAATCAATTACATTAGTTTGCATTGTGGGAGTCTGCCATACTCACAAATGATTAATTCATTTCCCATCTGATCAGAATATAGATTGATATAGGTCATTCCACTAACATAATAACATCTCATTATTTGGAGTATTAAGGGTTTATTATTTTATCATGGTTCAATTATATTTTAATTATGGGAAATATGAAATAGAACATAACCACATGATTAGAAAGAATACCTCTTTTTTGGACAACCTCCTTTTCTTAACACATTAAGACCACTAAGGGTGATGTTATGCATAAAATAAAGACTCTAGAATGTGGTGATGGATTCTAGAATGTTATCTTAACACATATTTTTTATACCAAAAGGGGTTTTATGTGTTTTAAAATGATAATAAGATGTTCCCTTATAGAAAATAGTGGAGTGGAACTCTTAGAATTTCATAAAATAATAAAATAATATAATTAATTTCCAATTTTAAATGCCTAAAAAGTGATTTATTTCAAATATATGATTATTATGGGATGAAAAAATAGTGTAATTTTTTTTAGATAATTTTATATCACTTTATTATCCTTATCATTTAGTTTTATCCATTAATTAATCCCTTTAACTCTTACTATGAAAACATAGTTGTTTTACACTTTCAAGGTCAATATTGTAATTATAAAATGACAAATGACCCATAATTTGATCATGACTGATGTTTTAATAATTATAATAATAAAATTTATGAATTTAATATTTTTAGGGATTTCATATTATTTAATAAAATGTTATTTATTTTAAAATATCATTAATATTATTTTTGACACTATTCATTAATTTGGATTTTAAAAGTACTAATAAAATAAGATAACTTCGAACCAAAAATTTTAATAAATAAAAAAATATAAAATTAGTCTATATAAATTATTTTACTAAATAAATGATCTCATATTATATTTAGTTTCATATTTTTTATATCATTTATTTGATTTTTCCAATAATTAAATAATTTCTACATCAATGTTGTGAAAGCATTTAAGGTAATTATTTAATTCTAGAAATTAAAAATAAATTACCATGTTTAATATAAATATATTATATTTAAAAATACTATTTATACTCAAATATATCTTTTATATAACACCATATTAAAAATATTATAAAAACAATAGTGTGACATGTTTCGTTTCTCTTTAAATAAAATATAATAAATGTAATAGTATAATACAAATGGAATAAATGGTCATATAACAAAACATTTAACTATGTTTGGTGAATATTACTCATTAAATAATTTTTTTTGATTGTTTTATGGTCATTTATAGCCATTATCATTATATTTCTACCCTTAATAACCTGATTTTCCCTTTACTTTGTAAAAAAAAAACAACTAAGGTTACTATTCATCATGACTAAAAACAAAAGTGAAATATGTAATGAATTTGGACCTCATAATTTAAATTATGTAATAAATTTTTTAAATTTAAAAATAAATTATTTTATACATTTTATTTTAATTTAAATATGTAAATCACAATGGAAAATTTTTTTTAAAAAAAATAAAAATATCAATTATACATTTTTTTACACTAAATTATAGAATAAGATACATTTAAATAATAATAATTGGAATAAATTAAATAAAAATTTTCTATTTATATTTTAAAACTAATCCAAAACATAATTTGACCTTTTAAATACAGTGAAAGAAAATGCAGTTTTTAATAAAAGATAATTTTTTTCACTATTCCATGAAAAATCAATATTTTTAGAAAATTATCAAAAAATAATTATAAGATACTATTGTCATGGTTAATTAAAAAATAAAATATTTTTTTGAATTATGTTTATTGAACCAAGGAAAATGATAATATTTACTCTTAAAAAGAAGAAAACTCATAGAAATGATAAAAATCATTTTTTAAGGAAACATGTTTTATTTTTTTAAAAATAAAATGTCTTTACTAAAATATATTACTTATTGAAAATGAATAAAATTAATAAATTATAAATTATTAGGACCATTATGTATATTATAATTTGGTTAATACTATTCATTCCCGCCAATTTAATGGCTACATTATAATGGTCCCATTTAAAATATTATATTATGTTCCTCATTCAAGATTGTTGTGGAATATAACTTATGTTGTATAATATAGTGTTTAATTTTAAATTATTGGGATATTATTTCCAACATTTAAAATACTATCCTTGTAATTTTTAAGTCGGGTTCGATAATTAGGGTTTGACTTCTCAAAATACTTTTATTAAAATCATACATCATAAAAAGCATCAATAAAGATTAATTTTAAAAGGAAATAAAGGAAACTATGAAGGAAAACTGATATAACACATACTAGGATTAAATTATGGAAAACATGGGATAGTAATAGAAAACTAACTTCCAAGGACATATAGATAGTTACAGAGAACCTGGTGATTAGAATGTTGACCATCACTAAATCACAAATCTGTGATGGGTTAAAGGGTTGTTGATTTGTTGGTAAGAAAGGTAAAAATATAATGCTTTTGTTTAAATATATTTTTCCTAGAGTTTATTAACTCATCTACTATCTATTCAAAAAGAAAAGAAATATAATTACTTGAAAATTAGAGTTCTATATTTTAATCAACTTCTGCCAAACACTCATATTTTTATAAAAATAATTAGTATGGTTTTTTTTCCTCAAGCACTAGAATAAACCTATACAAATAAAAAATCAAAACAATTATAACTATATATTGCTTTTTTCTATAACAATTAACCTAAACCAAAGTGGTTTTGACAACATAACATAATTTCCCAGAAAATAATATCCCTTTATATGATGAAATAAATAATTTAACCTCCAAAATTCAATAGTTATACCAAAAGATCAACATAAATAATTCAAAAAATATAAATCCTAAAAACATTTATATAATAATATTAATTCCTAAAAATCAGAATTATTTTACCATAAACACTCCAAATATAGAGTTAACATTTCTCCATAAATAATATCAATGAATCTTAAGTCTCATATCAAAATTTAATTCCCCTAATTATATAATCTCCAAGATATGATAATCCTTCCTTTAAATAACTTTAATCATCATAAATACACAAATAAATAATATATGATTCCAAAATATAATTCAACCATTATTCCTCAAATAAAATCACATAGTATTATGCTTAACTTAATCATATAGGGTTCCCAAAATAGCAAACTTCTTCTTAAATAACATTAATCACCTAACAACAAATAATTTTTCAATGCCATGGTTATATATTTTATTAATAATATATTCCCAAATGAACATAATATTTATCTATAATATAGTTTTAAAAAAATCATACTAACTAGGAGATCACGTATGGCACTGGTAGGAGCAACACCCTTGTTGCCCTTCGGTTGTGGGTTCACTTCCTGTGGCCTTTTCAGACGTGATGGGTTATCTCCAGACATGAAGGTTGTAGTTTTCTATTAAAAAATATTATAAAATTACTAGAAATTTGAGAAACATCCTAAAAAATAACCATAATATATTTAATATAAAATATTTTTTTTAATCATAAATGTTTTCTATTACCTTTAAATTTTCATCACAAAATTTAATAAATTAGAATTACATAAAAAATGTCTCCAAAAATATCATCAGTCACCATAAAATTTTAAAACATAAACTAAAAAGTGGTTCCTAAGAAATTGTTTATACGGTTGACCATAAAATTATAAACCCATAATGTTGTCCCTAGCTCATAAGATAACCTGCCTTGAAGATATCCTAACCTCAAAAGTTTTCTAAACCCTGAAATTATACCAATTATAAGGATTGAACCTTAAAAAATATATATTATATTGAATTTACACTATAATTCACTTTCATTAATTCTTGAAGATAATTTAGTTTTATTGTTTTAGATAATCAGGTCAAACTATTACAATGTAAAATTGTACACTGTTGGTGGACACTTATACTCAGTATCCATTTTCAGAAAAAAAAATTAAAAAAATAAATCATGGTTTCTTTTCAATAAAAATATTCAAAAAAATTCTTGACATAATACATGTCCCTAATATACCATGAAACATATGAAAAAAATTTAAAACATGGTATGAGAAAAAAAATTAGTAAGGTATAGAAATAGAAAGAAAAAAACATTTGTCCATAAATACTTATAAAAACATTCATTTTTAAAATTTAACTCCAAGATCAAAATAAACCAGTTATTACATATTAAATCACCTAATATGAAAAAAAAAATTCAATAAAAATTTTATTAATAAATATTAAATTAAAAATAAAAACTCATAATGGTTTTATGAAAACTTCAAAATTTATTACTTTCATCCATAGATCATAATATCTTTAGCTTACCTTATAAAACCATAAGTTTGAAATAAAATTTATAGAAATAATTTGTCATAAAAGTAAATTATGGAATAATTTTAATATAAATTTTAAATATATTTTATATATCACAACTATATATGGATTAACCCTCACAATTACATTTGGAATAACTATCGCATTATATTCCCATAATCTCTTAAGAAAAACCTAATTGGTTTACTCTTCCCCTTTACCCAATTCATTGGAGAGATGTAATGGGATCACTCTCCATATTTTTATAATATATCCTCATATAATCATATATAATTACCAATATCCATGAAAAATCATAATATATAAATTGTGTATTAAAAAAACATTCGTGTGGAAAATATTCATTCCATTTTGAAATAACATTGTCCATAAAATAATGTCTATTAACAAATACAGAAATTTTATTTAAAAATATACACTTAAATGTGTAATTTAATATTCTAATAATTGAGGTGAAAGTATGGGGAGAAAATATTATCATGCCATATAAATTAAAAAAATCTATTTAGACTTATATAAAAAATAAAAGTTGAAAGGTTTTTAAAAGAAAGTCCCTTACCTTTAGTCTGATTCACCATATAATTTATTTATCTCCATTATTAATCAAATTTTATTAATTATTTAATTTCTAAAGAGTAATTTTAGAGTTTTTTATTTATTTTATTTCCTCTATTATCATATTATATACAAGTACATAATTAACTATGTTCTTTTCAGATGTTTTGAGGATATTCATTTCATATGTACAAAATGACTTTAGTATGTTGATTATGGTCAATGAGGTCCTTAATCAATCATCTAAAAAATAATAATAATAACTAAAATATAATTTTTATAAATAAATTATAATTTTAAATACTTATAATAAATATTTTTATGAAAAATGAACTACATTACAATCATAGAGATTATAGGTCGTACGTACGCATGAATAATGTTTTCATTTTTTCAAAGAGAATTATGGAAAGAAGATAATTATAATTTTCTATTTTAAGAATAATAATAATATAATAAATATCATATTAATTCTTGAAATATACTAATATATTTAATTCATGAGATATGGTGATGAAAAATGAATCACATTGCTTCGTGGTAGTGGTTTCCCACACCTTTTCACGAATGACATTATCATTTTTTAGTGCATGGAAGGGTAAAAATATAAGTGATATATCTTATTTATAAATAATTTATTTCCATTAATATCATATATAATTTTTAATATATGAATTATAACTGGTCTGGAGCGATGGGTGTGGAAAATAAATTACATCGGTTCGTGAGGCAGTAGTCCGCCGTACACAGAATTGATTAATTATTTTCCCATACGATGGAAATGGATTTAAATATAGGTCATGAAAATAATATAATAATATATTATTTTATTGAGTATACAAGATATATTATTTTATTATGTTTTAATATTTGAATGATTTGGAATAATAAATTAAACAGAAAAACCTGATTAAAAATTATACCTCTTCTTTGAAAACATCCATTTCATAACACCTTAAGAAGAAAAAGGTTGGTGTTATGCCTAAAATAAGTACGTTATAATTTTTTTATTGGATTGTATTATAGTATATTCGGAGATTCTTCCTGAAAAAAATGGGATTTTATTTTTTTGAAAGGAGAAGAATAGGTGCCCTTTTATAGAAGAAGGGAGGGGCAATATTGGAATATATCAAAATAATAAATTAATAAATAACAAAATATATATAAAGTGTTTTATTTATAATATAATCTGGTCATGGTTATAAATACGTTCATATAGTAATTTTAGGTATGTTTACATCACATTCATACCCTTATCATTTGGTTTTAACCCTTATTAAACCATATTAATTTATACCGTGACACCGTTGATTCTTTACTATTTAAGCCAATATTGTTTCAATAAAAACGCAAAAATATTTATAATTAGATCACGGATAATATTTTAGACAATATAATAATAAATTGGATGAATTTAATATATTTAGGGATTTTAAATCATTTAATGAAATATTTTCTATTTTAAAATATCATTATTGTCAATTTTGACACCATTCATTACTTTGAGTTTTAAAATTTTTAATACAACAAGATTGCACAAATAATATTTTAATACATAAAATATAAGTAAAAATAATCTATAAAATTCATGTATTACATTATTTTTCTCATATTAATTTTGTTTTGACATTTGTAATATATTTTATTTGATATTTTCATTAATTAAATAATTACTTCATCATTGCTGGGAAAGAAATTAAGGTAATTATATTTTTAATAAAATATAAAAATAAATTATAATGTTGAATATAAATCAATTATATTTCTAAATCCAATTTTTAGGCAAATATATCTACTGGATTACACCATATTAACAATATTATACTTATTAAAAACAAGTGTGTCACATGTTTGACTTTACCTTAAATAAAATATTATAAAAGTTACAATATAATATAAATTGGAATATAACTAGACCATGAATGATTATATAAGAATATTAATCTTAAAATATTTTTTTTCAAGTTTTAGGGTCATTGTATATCCCTAATCATTTTATTTTTACCATAAATTACATGATTTACCCTTTATCGTGGTAACAAAAATTAGTAAGGTTACTTTTCATAATTTTCAAAAATAGAAGTAAAATATTTACTAATTATGGACCTGATAATTAAAATTATTTAATAATTTATTGAAATTCAAAACACATAAGTTTCAATATTCAATTTAAAATTAAATCAGCAAATCGCAATGAAAAAATATTTTTCACAAAAATTCCCTTTAAAGAAATCTTTTTATACTAAATTCAAGTATAAAATCCATTTTAAAAAATATAATTGGATTAAATTAAATTAAAATTAACAAAATAAAATTTAAAACTAATACAAAATATAATTTTACCCTATCAGTTGAGTGAAATAAAATACAGTTTTCATTAAAAATATGTATTTTCACTATTCCTTGAAAATTCAATATTTTTAAAAAATGATATATGATTCATTATAAAATAATATTGAAATTGTGAATAAAAAATTTTAATTCATTTATAAAATATATTTTCTAGGCCTTTTGAAAATTATAATATTTACTCATAAAAATTGGAAAACTCATAAAAACAACAAAAACAATTTTTTTTGAAGAAAATGTATTTTATTTTTCAACAATAATTTGACATTACTATAATATATTACTTATCTTAAATTCATAAAATTGATACATTCTAAATGATTAGGATGTTATTTATGTTATAATTTCTTTATTATTATTCATTTTTCCTGGTTTAATGGTTAGGTTATAATGATAACTTTAAAATAATTATATTCAGTAAATTTTTATGCTCGATTTGGTATATCTTATATTCTATCAAACACAATATTTACTTTTAAAATCACTGGATATTAAAACTATCACTAATTTCATAAGAAATATTCATCAATTATATTTTATTTTTATTATGACCATGTAAATGTTAAGCCAAAAGATGAAAATGACATGATCTATAACCCGGGTCCTCAGAGCTTTATATAAGCTTGTAAATACATGATATGGGTTGTATAATGGAGTCGGAATATGGAATTGAACTATGTTATCTAAAATTTATGCATTTATGCCATCTATACTTTATTCTAACTAGTATTGAACATTATTTTATACTTTGTAAATTTTAAATCATCAGTTTAGAAACACTAAAATTTAAAGTATACTATTAAAATTAGATTATATATATATAAAGTAATTATTTATATTTCAAAAATATATTTATTGAAATATTATAATAAATATAATTTTTTAAAATTATTAAAAAATTATTAATATTATTTAAATTTTATATATGCCTCATTTTACTATTTGTCACCAAAGTTCTATAAAAAAAATAAATATTATACATTATGTATAAGAAAACTATAATTGAACTATTGCTTTAATTTCTTTTTAAAACAATTCATTTCTTATTAAAACATAATTTAAGAGTTCTCTTTTTCAATGTTAATATCCATTATTCTTTTGATACCACCATAAGAGATGTATTTTCATAGTTCGAAAAGTATGAATTTTAGTTTTTGTACTCCAAAATATTGTTCCCATATTTCCAATACTCTGTAATCTTACTCTCATCATCTTTTATGGATTCCTACACATGTTAGGTTCTAATGTAGTGGGCTATTATTTTTCCTTTTTCATGTTTGTTTTTCCCTCCTCTATTACTGATGATCTTTGTTAATTTAGTTTTTTACGACACCCTAGTTCATACCATTCTTTTGAACAATTGTTTTTGTATCATAATTAGTGTATTATTTTCAATAAAATTTACTTCATTATGTTTTATGTTTAGGTGACTTATTTATTTATAATATTTAACTAAAGGATATAAATATATAAATTTTTTCAAATGTTACAAAGAAGGGTTTTCTAATGTAACAAAAAATATATGAATATTTAAGAGAATTTACTCAAGGGAAGAAAACTATAAATTGAAAATCATGGAGTATAATAATGAGATATATCTAAGTGATTTTAAAAGTCACACTACGATGTATGAAAATAATTACGGTATAAAAAAATTATCATGGAGAAAGAATCATAGAGATATAAGTATAATTAATGTAATATAAAATAAATAGTAATGCATATGTGGGATTAGTAACACATTGGAAAAGTTGAAAAAAATAAATAAATTGGATGATATAAAATCAAATTAATAAATGGACGTTTATATAAGAGGTAAAAATCAAATGAAATTCACCATGAATCCTTGGATGAAAATTGAAGAAGGATTTTGGATTGTTATAACCAATGAAATTCCTATAATTAAGGATGTTTGGAGGTGTAATTATCCCCATGAAATTAATATTTATATTTAATGATTAGAGTGATGCAGGATTAAGGGGGGTATATAATCCATGGGATGTGTATGAATTAAAAGGTTATGAATTCAATGTAATAGGTTGAATTCCATTATAAAAATTATTGCATTGAGAATAGTTAAAATGAAAAAAGTATTGTTATAAGTAGCCACTACAGATGTCAAAGAAACATAAAATAAAACAACTGGGTTGAGAAAGATTTAAATAATAACCTTGATAAATAAATTTATATATTATATGCAAATGAAATTCATCTAGTTTCAAGACATACATGATCTGAATGTTATATCAAGCAGTCACCATGAATATTAAAGGATGAATATAAATTTTCATGTTCAAATGATGAATTATAATTTATACATAGCCTAATTTAGAGTGAAATTATTGTCAAAATAATATTTGTTTTTTTGAAAATTTTATCAATAAATTTTTTTTACTCAAAATATGGTATCAAGACTGTACCAAGTGGTGTGAGTACTTAAATAAGAAGAAGATAGATTTTTAAATGAATTAGTAGTTACATTCATGGATAAATACTTTCTCTATTTGTTTATGAACTAGATATATTGAATCAACTAATTTATTTTTGTGGCACTAAAAGTTTCATAGAATAAATTATTATGAACAATAAATGGTTTTACCATGTTGAAGATTATTATAATATTCACATTCCATAAACTAATTAAATTAATGGGATTTAGTTATTAATTTTCAAAGTTTGATTATCTATATCTAATAATTGATAAATCAAATGAAGAAATGAATATTATGAATATAAAATTATATAACTAATTTATTATAAAAATGTAATATCAATTGGTTCAACTTATGGTATGTCTCACAGAAAATGTGCCTTATTACTTATACAATGATAGTCATTTTACATGTGATTGATATCATAGGTAGTTTTTTGTTGAAGGAACATTATTTCTCTTGTGGTATATACTTATGGATGGAAGTGTGGGTCATCAATGCAATTTAGGTAATGAAATTATTAATTTTTTTCCTATACAATGTTTCTTCATAGTAGGATTATAGGATTTCTTCATAACTCATTTCCTAGTGGTGACTTTCACTCACTATAATTCCTTAAGAAGAATATAGCAAAAATTGAAAGCAAGATGAAATTAAATGTGCAGTGATGGATGGTTGAATAAATCTTGATATCTGAATTATATTCTACAAGAGGATAAAAGTGACTAACATTTTTATGGAAAAACTAAATGGATGAAATCTATAATGATTATTGAAAAGGGGAGTGAATATGGATAATATGAAGTAATAAAGTGTCTGGTGAAGAAGAAAACCTTCATATTTTATTGTAAAAGTGGAAATAAAGAATCCCATAAAATCAATATGATTTGAGGATCATTGATTGAATGAAAAAGTGGAATATATTATCTTCATCACTTAATGAATCATGATTTTTATAGAATTTTTCTCAAAAATATCCAATAGGTGAGAATGTTACAACCATGAGGTTGGATGCTAGAATTGTTTTCAATCACCAATGGATGATAAATGATAATCCCCGAATGTGTTTACAATCACACAAAGATAAAGAATCAAAATTTAAGCGAATGTAGTATTTTTTTTAAAATAATTGAGAAAATTTTTTCCTTTTAAAGTAGAAAATCCAAATTATATATTTTTAGTATAATTATAACTTCTAGATGTTATTCCAAAAGTAAGTAAACCATTGAATGAATTAGAAATTGTAGATCTTATAAAACATCTGAAGTAATCATTAAATAATGATATTAATAATGTTGTGAAGGTTTCATTGTATAAATATTTGAAGGTTTTATAATATTTTTTGAAAATCTAATGGACAGATTTTGTATTAAAATATGATTAGGGATTACAAAAGAAGTCTGAAGTTTAGTGGATAGTGTTATGAAAGATACACCTACCAAATCATGGTGATATTGTATATGCTTTGTTGAATAATAAAATGACATGGAATCTTAGGACATATGTTTCATTGTGATCCATAGTCTGAGGAAGAGTATTTAACTATTCTTTGGTTCGATGAAGAACATAGAATGCCAATGAAAATGTGAGATAAACATTGAAATGTGTATTTTGAAAGAAATTTTAGCTAAAAACGATTCCTATGAGAATATTCAGGGATCATACACACCATGTTCAAATATATGGTGTATTTAATGCATCTTAGGAAAATACAAAAAGTCTCTATAGAATATATGATGTATAAATTTTGACCTATGTTTCGTAAAGTTCACACTTTTATAAAAAGAGTGTGTCATTACATAATCAAAATAAAAAGTCACATTCCATGGGTATGTTATGATCAATATTATTTGAAACCCTTGAAATGTCAAAGAGACATAGTATAAGAAAATTAGAATATCTTGTTTATTTTCCATGTTTTTTAATTGGGTGTTAGAAAAATGGGAAATATTAATTTTGTTATAAAAATGTTTCTATTTGAAATGGAAAATGGGGAATATGTAATTGCATAAGGCATTTTGGATGTAGTTACATTGAAGTTTGGAATGATTTTACCTAAATTACATACAATACATTGTGGTTATGAATGATAAAACCATGGTCTGAAGTGAGATTTACATTTTTAGTTGATATGATTACATTGCAATATTGATGATTCTAGAGATACACATAAACAATCTTTAATGTTTTTGGCCCCCTAAATCATGAATAAGAGGTTTTAAATGATCCAAATACCCAAAAAAATAATTATTAATTGAAAATAAGTTAAAGTAATTTGTTAGTTTGAATTTTAATTTTAAATTCAAATTCCAACTGAGAGAAGTGTCTCTATTTTTGTAAGACTATGTTAAATATGGGGGTTATAGGGAATAATAATAGATAGTATAGAATCAATAAAAATTAATTGAGTATTTCTAAATGGAATAAGGAATAATAAAGAATGGACATAAACAAGGGATTTATTGTATAACATATTTGGAGAGGTTAAGTTATTTTTGAATAAGATTATATTGAAAATTTTGTTTTGAGGAGAAATAGTGTTGTAAATAAATGAATTGTAAGTGAAGATAATATCAAGAGTTCTATTAATCGTATCAAAATCTATGTAGAGAATATGAGTTATAGATTTTGGAACATCATGGATACATATATTCTATTAAAGTAAGGAAGACTGAGTCATTTTAATATTATTCCAATGATATAAATTTTCAATCTAGAGACAATGGTTTTCTTCTATGTGATTATTTTTTAATGAAAAATTATTCAAATATTCTAAAAAGTAGTTTATTATATCCCATAGTGGATTAGAGATTAAAAAACTACTATATAATAGATTATAATATCAATAAATTACCATAATGATACCAATAGTTCTACTTGTTGAACGTAAAGTGACCTTCATATCAATAAAATGAGAATAGACCTACACGTCTATAAATCGATAACTTCTAGGGCGATGCATTAAGCGAGATAAAAAGTGAACACTAGGAAGAAGTGATCTTTTCCATAAATAATTCAATAGGAAGTGATCCTTCATGATGAATGACTTCACTTAAACTTTTTATTCACCAAAATAGCATGTTATATTGGATGGTTGACAATCCAGAATAATTAAAAGAATATTTTCAATGGATGTGTCCTAGGGTGGGTAAATCAAGTAAAACCCATCTATAACTATATATTTTACCTTATAAACATTGTCATGATATTATATGTGGATTAATTTAGAAAATATAATTTAATAAAATGTAAAAAGGTGTTTCTAATAACAAGGAAAATGTATTATTTATTACTAAATGATTAATTTAGGAAACACCATGATTCACCCAACCTATGTGTGTTTGGGTTACAGAACTCATAGGCATGGGTGAGGACCATGTCAACAATATAGTGTAATTGACAACCAAATATTTCATTCATAATTTGTTTTATTGGACATTGGGGAAATTATTTAGATTAGTTTTCATGTGGGTTATTATTATTCATAAAATGTGAAAATATATCTCAAGTGGGACATTGTTTTGTTTTTATGTGAAAACAATTTTATGGTTATATTTTTGGAGTTTTTTTTGAATTTTTATTATAGAATGATAATTTTAGAACCAAGATGAAGAGTAGTTCATATTTAATAAAGGAATGCCTGAGTCTAGTCCAATGATAGTGGAAGAAACATCCAAATTTAGTGGAATTAATAGAGTAGGTGTTTTAGAAGTGTAATGGATGTTTAAGATGATTAGATAGGTTAGTAGATAATTGATTCTATTTATGGAGACTATATAATAATAAATTTAACATATGTAGGAGTAAAATTTTAGTTTTAATGGTTTAATTATGGTTCATAAAAAGATTAATTTAGAAGTATAGGACACTCAAAATGATTAAATGAGAGTGTGTAAGATAAAGGAAATTTTATAGAAGTGGGAACATGAATGTAGTAAAAGTAGTAAAGAATCTAGATCTAACACATTTCACCAAAATGTTAGGTTATGTTGGTAAGGCTCAAACTATTTTCTAGATCAAATGGAAGGATGACCTAGACGTCTAGAAGTTAGTTATACCATAATGATACACAATAAAATGAAAATAAATTTTATAAAGGGCGTTTGGACCATTACTTCAGTGGAGGAAACATGTGGAAGATCAAGATATTATCCATAAGTGAATCCGAGTAACATCGATTCTAATTGGGGGACTCCCCTATGAAACACTTTTGGAAGGATCGTTCTTTTTGATGTGTTACTAAGGGGTTCTTTTATTTTATGGATAGAGTTACAGAACATAGTTTATCTTATTACATGGATATTTTACCATTAATAAAATATTTATTGTGTTTTAGAGTGGATTAGAACTAAGTACAACCCATATAATTTAATTTGTGTTATGCTTGTTTGATTACTTGTTCATGCACTGGTTATTTCTAACTCATTGTCTTTATTTGAAGATATTAGTTGTGGGAATCCAGATAATTTGGACTTAATGATGGAAGTAGATCATGGTGATTTTTGTGTTAATATTTTATTATTTAGGATACTATGTTTACTAAGGTGTGGTATGGTGTTTCAATCCTTTTGGTGACCTTATTACATGTTTGAGGACTACAAGTTTCTTATGATGGAAATAGGTTGTGTTTATTCATTTCACTAGTTCTTAAACTATAAATGTGACATGGGACACTTAGGTTTTAGATGCACACAGTAGGTAAGACATACAAAACATGTATAGAGAAAATAGACCACTTATTTCCCATAAAAGAATCTTATTTTATTGATAAAATGGTCAAGATATATGCCAAACATATCATGGTGTCTCACTGTGAACACACTAGTATCATTTAAGATAGTTATTCTTGGTTCATGTAATAGTTTTATATGGGGAAGAAATAATCTTTAAGAACTCAGGTGAAACTGAGTACAAAATTCCATCTATAGATCTATGGCCCTTCAAAGTAAACCATTTTCCTTGAATATATTCTCCAAGCCTAAATTTATAAATTTGGTAGGTCATGGATGGATCACCAATATTTGGTGGAATTATCCTATAATAATTTTTTCAACCATTGATTCAAATATATCTTTTCAAACCCCTCTATTGAATACAATGTAATTCTCAAGTTGGTCGAATTAAAATTGTTGAATCATATACTATAGGTCCTAGTATCACTTAGGAGATAATGGAATAGGTGGAATTGATTTATATGTGTCTTGTAACTACTCAGCACTATGAAAAACTTCTATATTGATATCCAAATATATTCCCTCTACTTTTTATTTAATATTCATGTAATTATTCGAGTTTCAACAAGAATGGCACACTAATGGATAAATTTACAGGGAAAACTATCTATAAGGTTTTACACACTTTATATTTTTTTGAGTTATATACATATATTATCTTCTATCCTTTCCACCCAAAATTCAGTACCATGCATATAACTTTCCATGCATCTCAATTAAGGAATTATATGCCCGAACATATGCATGATATTCAATATAAATAAATCAATCCAGAAGTTGATAGGTACTATATAGAGTATAATATTTATATCATTGATCAGGGTTAGAAAATTACATAGGTAAAGGTGATACCTATTTCTCATGTCATATAGTATCATTGAATGATCTAAGATGAAAATTTGGAGGAGGAATACGAAATCAATAGCCGATGGAAAAACTTGTTTCCATAAAAATTTAGGTAAAGCTTCTCATGGATGAGAAACCTTATGAAGTATAGGTTGTTATGACCCTATCATCTATGAGTTAGTGATCAATATTAAATTAAGAAATTTAATTTTATTTTGATGTATTTTTTAATATAGGAGGATAAATGAGTTTAGAGGGGAAATTAAAAAGGAGGAGGAGGTACCCAGGTGTTGGTAATCATCAGACACCTAGTGGAATCCATGTTTCTATAAGGACACTATCAACACCAATGTGTATATAGTCATAAGAATAAGGAGGTTCGACTATGGTTTTATGAAGATGTCATATATGTATCATTTGGGTGTTTAGGTCACATATGGTATAGTCAGAGAGCCTCATTGATGAAAATATTTAACTCTTACACTCACATATCTGCCTCCCACACTTATTTCCACTCCCGAACACATCAATGTCCCCACCATACATATACCATGGGTACTATCTTCCCATGGTGGGATCTTCTCACTCCATTCCAATATACATATGTGTCTCTCCTTACAACATTCATTGAAATCCAACTTAAAATCATTGTCTGAAGTATATGATAGTAGCCTAGATGATGTCTATATAGGTGATATATACGAAATTAATAAAGTATCACACTATAAATCCAACATATCACTTGTTAGTATATCACTGTACCAATTCTATAATCAATATCAAATTGAACCACGAATTTGGGTTTTAGCTTCCCCTATATCTATGTCTCAACCAAGGATAAACTCTTAAAAATACATGATCAGATACCTAAAACTATAAAGGTTAGAATTTTTAGTCTGATGTGATCATTGTTGGGTCTAAGTTGAAATAAACTATTTCCATATCGCATGAATTTATATAGTTTTCTCTTACACATTATTCAACAAAATCATATATGATTATCCCACCTCTAACTAATATATTGGAGATTCACGACTAGCCATTAAATTAAAAAAAAGGTTTTATATAAATAAATTTATAAAAAATATTGTTATAGATGAACTTTTAAAATGTAAGATAACTCTCTCTAGTCCCACCAAAATCCATGACTCACACTCAAATTATATCCTATAAAACCATAATTATTTTCTCAAACCACCCATTAGTCAAATAATGATATATTGGGTTGAGTTTCACTTGATTCCCCAATAACCATTATAGTAAAAAAAATGGGGAGTGAATTAGGAATCCAAAGATAACATAATACTCATCAAAACATCATGTATTAGTAATATCAGTCACAAATTTAACATACCCAATTCATCAATAAACCATGTTTCTATGATATGTAACAAGAGGGAACCTTGGTAAACCAATCAAAAATGTCCCATTGTATCACAACCATGGGGAATCCTTGATAAACATATCATGATGTGTATAAATAACTCATCCCATATCAAAGTATAAATGAGTAGCATATGAAAAAGGATAACAATCCTCTACGGCCCGGTCATCACCTATTGATAAATGTGGAATTGGGATACAAATCCAACTATTTAATTCTTTATCTTAGGACACCAAAATTATTATAACATGTCATGACACATATTATTCAACCCTAGGAGAACTATCCATTTTTCGTGATGTGAGTCCCATATCATTTCCTTGTGAACACTTTTCAGTGATACAATTATACCCTAAATATATAAAACTCTATCATAATTTTAATTCTAGTCTTTAGATGGCTCCCCAATATATATGATGTCCTTTATCACCCAAAATTCGGAGTCTAATAACTAAATATTATTCAATTGATCCAAAATCAGTGAGGTTGTGTTCATAGTTATAAGTGTTTCCATTCTCGAATACTGATTAATGTTTAGATAAATCCTAGAAAAATTGATAATCAATTTCCACTCAAGACCAACCCCACACACCACATTCCCCTATGTATTTTAATTAAATGTATTTTCCATAATAATTTTCCTCCTAAAAGTATATACCACATTGAATTAAAGTGACCAAAGATATATGAATGAACTCTTTTGTTAGAGGTTCAGGTCACACCTAGTGAATATGTTTTGAAGACACTAGTGGTTTCTATAAACCAAAAATCTATCACCTAGATGATAATTACAAATCAAAATAGAGATTGAACAACAAAAACCATCTCTAAATCACTAGTAAGATAATTTCTCCTAAGTGTCCTCAGATACCAGGACCCATAAATTAATACTCATCCATTATTTATCAAGATAGTACCAAGACTAACTCTTAGTTCATTGAAATACAAAGTATAATTTTTAACTAGTTTAGATAATTTCAGGATAAAAGTGGTTGCATGTATTCCATTATTACAATTGAAGGATATATCACAATAATTAGACCACTCAAACCTTATCCCTTTCTTAGTTAGTACCATCATCATTTTTGATAATTAGGAGGAGTTACAAAATAATAATCTATAATTTACTTAAAATACGAAAAACATTTAAACCTAAAGCACATTACTGGGTTGATCACAAAATACAACCACATCAACCATTAATTTTTTTAAAATATCTATGTCTTTAATAACATATTCTCCAATAAATTCACCTCATTGATTAAGAAGTGGCACTTTGAGATCTTGGCGTGAAGCTTATAGAATCTCCAAGTACTCAACATAGTCTCCAAATATCATCTATGATTATCCTATGTCTATAATAATAAAAAATTACCTTTTATAAAAACCTCCATGATGTAATAAATATATGGATAGAAAGAACTATTCATCTAGTCCATAAATATTATTGAAACACTCATCAGACCAAATGACATCACAAGGAATGCATATATCATATAACTACTCCTAAAATCATTTTATGGAATATAATATTCCCTTACTATTATTTTCTAATATATGAACCCTAAATAAATATTCATGAACTATATTTCTTCTCAATGTTGATTGAATACTATATCAGTGTGAGTAAAAGTATTCTAGTTTTTTATTTTCAATAGTTAAATATTTGGTAATCTAAATACCAGAATACAATTTCAAAAGTCTTCCTAGAAAATAAAACAGGGGAACCCCAAGGTAAAGTGTTTGGTTATATAAAACCCTTATCATTTGGGTCCTCCAAAAATAACATCAGTTCCATCAGATCAAATAGTTTCATCCTATATGATATAATAGATATAATATTCACAAATAATACTAAATAAATTATGAACTTTTCATACCTCTTTGGATGTAACTCTATTAATCCATTAAGAAAGAAATTATAATATAGATTTGAAATATGATTAAATACTAATTTTCTCATCTTCTCTTAATCTAATAATAAACACTCACAAATTGGATCATGATCCTACCAAGCCACCAGTGGTTAGGAATTTCATGGTATTCCTACAAATTCTAATCCCTGATAATGATATAACAATCACCTCCAGAAGAATTGAAAGATGAATATCTCAAAAAACTATCATTGTGTACACTATATTGAATTATATAATCCATGAAAATTATAACATTGACTATATGATAACTTATCACAAAAAATCACATGAATTATAATACCCACACCTTACTATGACACATCTCTAATATTATAAAATATCCAGAAATTAGTTTCAAAAGTGGATATCGATAGTCAAAATACCAAGAAGACACTCCAATATCAAAATCAAATACCTGACTAACTAAAAACAAATTAATTAGTTCATCACAATTGAATTACTAATACTAATATAGATTCTACTATAATCTAACATTAAACTGTTAATGGATCCTATATACAATCAGTGTAATTATTGTTAATTGGTAAAATATGTAAGATCAAAATAATGATGTATATGCTCAATATACAAGAGGGGGGGGGGGGTGAATTTTACACTTTAAAATTTATTTTGGAACCTTTAAAGTTGGTTATAAAACTTTTGTTTTCAACCTTAAGAAAAACTATGTTAAACAAGGTGAAACAAATTAAATTCACAAGACCATAACATGCTAGATTCCGGAAATATGGTTCCAGAAATGAAACTTAATAAATGTTTAAAAGGAAAGTGATTCTACCTTAAAGCATATAGAATCTTACTAATCAGAGTATACAAGTATAAGAAAGTATAAGATAATTATACTTTCATTATTAATCAAAATGCAGTAGAAAATAAAATGGAAACAATAAAATTAACAATTATGAAGTCTTTTAACCCAACAAGAAAGGTATCCAAAAACTTTTCATAAACGTCCCTTGATTTATAATTTCAAGAAAATCTGTTCTACCCACACCAGGGTATACCCTCTATAGGAATGTCGGAGTCTATCTTATTATCCCCGCTAGCCCTCAAACTTCAAGGTAGTTGGAACCTATGTCTTCTTTATCAAGGGTGTCCTTGAACTTTATGGTAGTTGACACCTCTTTCTTCCTAACCTCAGAAGCCATTGATTGTACAATGAAATAATTGGAGTCGCATGAAGAAAGCTGAACAAGATGTTCAGTATGCAAAAATAATGAGAGTCTCTCTCTCTCTATAAATCACTTCAGAAGCATGTAATCTATAGATTGATCAATGTTAGTATGTGTTTTGAGATCATTCAAATGAGCTCCTATTTATTGGAACTTCCCTAATGGTCAACTCCCTCCTCCAACGGTTATATTTTTCATTGAATTTTTGAGGGACATATACACATGTCACTAAAACAATGGTTAGTTGGAAACACAATGCACAACATCATTTCATAACTATAACAAGAGTAAGTATAACATGGTTTCTCAACTGAATATATTTTTCGGAGACTAAGGAAAAATAAAGCTCAGAGTTTAAGAGAAAAACATTCAGAATCTATATTACATGAATATTTGGATTTTGTTTTTCATGGAATTCCGAATCAGAATTCTATAGACATCAAAGTCTGAATTCTAAGGAATTTGGAACCAGAATTATGAGGAATTTTGAACCTGAATTCTGAGAGAATTAAGAGTTTGAATTCTGAGGAATTCAGAACTAGAATTCTAAGGAATTTGGTGTCTGAATTCAAATGAATTCGAAGTTTGAATTATAAAGAATTTAGAACCAGAATTCTCAGGAATTTAGAATCTGAATTTAAAGGAATTTGGAACCTAAATTTTTTAGAATTTGGAACCTGAATTCTATAAAATTTAGAGTCATAATTCTAAGGAATTATGAGTTTGAATTCTATGGAATTTGGAGTCTAAATTATAAGGAATTTAGAGCCTGAATTCTAAGGAATTTTGAGTAAAAATTCTAAGTAATTTGGAACATGAATTATAAGTAATTCAGAACCCAAATTTCAGAGAATTCGGAATTTGAATTTTAGAGAATTCAGAATCTTAATTTAAGAGAATTTAGTATCTGAATTTCAAATAATTCAGAATCTGAATTTCATAGAATTTGGAATCATAATTTTAGAGAATTCAAAATCTGAATTTCAGATAATTTAGAATCTGAATTTTAGAGAATTCGGAATCAGAATTTCTGAGAATTTGAAATCTGAATTTCAAAGAATTTAGAATCTGAATTTTAGAGAATTCAAAATCTGAATTCAGAACCTGAAAATAGAATGATTTATATCTATGTATTTATAAAATTCTAAGGTTTTGAAATGAATCTGAATTTTACACATCGAAATAAAAGAGTTAGATTTTGTGAAACTAAATCATGAACAATGAAAACAAATATAGGGTGAAAATTTCCTTAGGAAGGATAATTTTCCCCAAAAAGATAAATGTTATGGGAAATGAAATTTTCATTGAGAAATAGTGTTTTTGATTTTCAAAATATAAAGGAATGGAAAATTTATAAGAAAACCTTATTGACTCGACAATATCCCCCTTTTTGGAAAGCACAAACATCATTACTAAATAGAATATAAGGACATAGAAATATTATGGACATGAAAATAAAAACTTATCTATCTTATCTTATGGATCATAGTGAATATGAATAACCCCCCCAGACTTTGGAATCACTAAGAATTGTATTATTGATTTCCCCAATGAGATTTTTCATTTTCTTGAATTTGAAAAACATTATTGATAAAAACATTCCTCAAGATGAAATCCCTCTTATATAAAGAAATATCTTCATTACTTGGTATTATTTTTATCATTCCTTTATCCCCCTTTGTGATTTTCAAAAAAGAGTAAAAGATAATGGAAGAAATTTGTAAACTGATACATTAGTACTTAACAACGAAATGTATGAAGAACTAGAAAAATTTCATTCATGTTGAAAGAATTTTTACAGTGAGGAAAATACAACAAAAGATCAGAATGTAATTAAATTATCCTTCTTTACCCTTTGAAATCTAAATCTTCACAATGGTTTTTATCTTCTTGAGCTCCTTGTGATCCTCTTCTGCTCTCTTAATCAACTGATCATGGTCTTCACTTTTCTTCTCTAAGGATTTAATTTTCTCTTCCTAAGCCTTAAAAATGTTTTCCTAAGCATTCAATAGTTCATCTTTCTTAACAAGATTATCTTCAATCTCTATTCTAATATCTCTTTCCCTCTTTCAATTCATTGACACAGAGTTAAGCTTTCCATTCATATCTTTAACAACATGCTTCCAAGTAGTTTGTTCTAGGGTTAACTTTTCCTCAAAACTATTTTTGAGATTGTTGATCTTTAGAGCTTTGGTTTTATTTGCATCCTTGACATTATCATGGAATTCATCAAAGACTTTCATTTATGTATTTGTCTTCTTGGACCCGTTTTTCATCTTCTTGAAAGATCTTTTATCAGCCTCATAATCAATGAGGAATGTCTTTAAATATGCCTCTGGTGCAACACATTTATCCATCACCATGGAACCTAAACCTGACTTCTTATTTATTGTATGATGAAGAATCTAGAATCTTGAATATATGATTGGGAATAAAGGAATAGTACCAAAAATTTTCTTCAATGACTAGAAAATAAAATCGTGTCTAATGGAAGATGATTATGAATCCGAATGTTAGGTTGTGAGGATTATTTTTCTATGTCTTTAGCTTTCCTCTTTGATGAAGCACTGACATCTTTCATATTCACAACAGATTTACTAAGTATATATACTACCACCTGCTTTCCCTTTCTAGCTTTTGGAATTATGTCTTGTTCTTTAGAAGATTCATGCTCAGTATCATATAGTTGAACAATAATATCTTTGTCAACTTTTTATTTCTCTACATCAGCCACTAGATCTTCCAGATGAATGAAATCATGATTTCTGCTTTCATCATATGTTGGATTATTCACTTCTTCTTTACCATTATCATATTTTTCTGGTGTAGAAATTTTTGAGAATTTGGCTTGGGAATGCCGGATTGATAATTTTACAGATGGACTTTCCTTCTTATGTTACTCTTTAACTTGAGTTATGATATCATCAGTTTTATTCTCTTCTTCTTCCACCTATTCTTCTTTATCTAAACCCTCTTCCACTTGTTTTTCTTCAACATTTTTTAAATGTGATTCTAGAAACACCACTGTATTTCACAGAGTCTCTGGTAATGGTTCTGTCCAAAATGATTCTAGTACTAGAATTTTCTCAGAGGCTCTTTCAGTAGCCTTGTGAAGAGATTTAATGACTTCAGCTTCCAACAATTTCTTCCTTTACATATTCCCTTTTTCTTCATTTTTATGATTCTCAACTTCCTTTTACTTCAATGCTTTTTCCTTAGTAGGGTCTAAGCCAAATATTGGATCCCCTTCCTACAAGTTTTTCTTATCCTCTCTCCACTTAGCCACTACTTCATCAGGATACGCTTTTTGCTTCTTTGGAATTGGAGGTGCAGACTGAGTTTCCTTAGCAACATGAGTTTTTTCTTTCCTTCGGACTCCTTAGACATTCTCTTATTTCCACCTTTTTAGAGACTTCATTCACTTATGGTTTCTTTGACATAGCTTAAACTTATTTTTCAAAAAGATAATAAAATTTTCCAGATTCACTATAAAAACCAAGTTTCATTCTCTTTAAGGTGTCATCACTCGATAACATCACATTGTAATTTATCAGATTGGAACTACATGGGATTTTGAATGACTGAAGGTAAAGAATGATAATATTTGAAAGGATAGTAGGATACATAATAATCTGATACTTTATATTTCCATTCTTGATTTTCTCGAATCATCACCAAGATATACATAACCGATTTTGTCATCATGAGGTTCAGCAAGAAATCTAATATATAAATATATATATCACTCTTCATTAGGGTATCCTTATTCCCTTTCCTTAGAATTATAAAACCTTGAACCCACAACTCACGAATCTTTAAATTCATATAGAGGTGAATGATCTTCGGAGTCTACACTCCTTTCCATCCAGTACACTCTATTATATTTTCCTTATCAAATGATCCAGGTATATCAGGTAATCTATGAGTACAGAACTCTACTTCCCCTTCGTAAGGAATTCCATTAAGACTGGATAACTTGTTGTATGAAAGAGAGTATGTTTTTCTATAACTCTTGAAAGACAATTTATCTCCTCCTCCTTCATTGATTTTTTTATAGAACTCCACCATCAACTCTGGATACACTAGATCCCGTGCCTTCAGTTTTGAAATACAAAGGTTCTCCCAACCATTAAACTTAATTTTCTTAGAGATGATAGAATCACATTTGTTGAAGATTATCAGATCAACTAACCTCTCTCAGTATATCTTGAACAAATATATTTCCTTAACAGTTGACATTTCTTTTGGAGGGGAGGATTCAACAAACATCTAGAACTGAGGAAATATTTTTAAGATTTGGAACAACCTTAAAATACAAATTTAGTGCTTCAACACACAAAAGCTTGAAAAACCAATGTGGGAAAACCATCAGGGGGGATTATATAGGCAATTACAGCAGCGGTTCAACTTCCATAGTTGATCCAATGGTTAAAAAACTTCTGATAAATTTGAAGTTTGAGATGATAACCGATGAAGGACTTTGATAGGTTCTGATCTTTTGAGTTTTTTTAAGATAAATATTCAGATTTAAGAAAACAAAAAAAGTGAATCTAGAAGAGTTTTTTAAACAAGAAAAAAATACCTACAAGTATGAAGATTATTATAAAAACATAGTAAAGGAAAAATTCCTTCTGGATTACTAGGAAAATTATTTGTAATGAGGAAAATTTATCTTGGAGAACATTAGATTCAAGAAAATTTTAATATCAAATTTAGAGAAAAAAATAGATTCTGAAAATTTGATTACAAAACAAAACATGATTACAAAAAAATTGATTATGAAAAAAGTTTATTATGAAAAAAAACATGATTATGAAAAATTTTGATTAAAAAAACTTTTGAGTACGAAAAATATTTGATTACAAAAAATTTTGATTACGAAAAATGTTGATTACGAATTTGTTTTTGAAACTAATAAGCCATTGTGCCCCCTATGAAAATGAATTTATTACTATAAGGAGATAGGGTTCAATAAGAAATTAATACGGAATATTACCTTATGATTATCATTACTAACATTTATTTAATATATTCAAATCTATTGGAGGGGAAATTTTTTGTGATAATATCAGCATGTTGATCTTACATTCAAAAAAATTAAAGAATGATATCTTCTTTTAGTGTGTGATACCTAAAAAAGTGATGCCTAATATCAATGTGTTTTTCCCAAGAGTGATGTGCAAGTTTTTAACTTAAGGAAATTGAAATAGTATTATCACACAATATTTGTGTTTTCTGTAAAACTCATACCATAGTCTGTGAGTGTGTGTTTTATCCACAACACTAGAGCACAACAACTTATAGCTGCTATATATTCAGCTTCAGCAGAGGAAAGTGCTAATGAGTGTTGCTTTTTTCGTGACCAAGAATCTAATGAATCTCCTAAGAAATGAAAATTTCCAGATGTACTTTTACTATCCATTATACACCCACCAACGTCTGTATCCAAAATTTTTTTTAAAACAAAATCATTTTCAGAACTATAAAAGAGTCCTAGATCAATGGTTCCCTTTAAGTAGCAAAAAATCCTTTTCACTGTATTTAAATGAGATTCCATATTTTTGGATTGATATCTTTCAAATAATCATACTAAAAACATTAAGTCTAGATGAATAGCTATCAAGTAAAGTAGGATTCCTATCATAACCCTAATAGACATTTGATATACTGATTTCCTAGCCTTTTTAAGATCAAGTGAACATGAGGTACCAATTAGAGTACTTATACTCTTAATGTTGTTATATCCATACTTTCTAAAAAGATATTTGATATAATTATATTGGTATATATAGATTCCTTCTGGTTTTTGAGAAATTTTAAAAACAAGGATAAATGTAAAATCACCCAGCATTCTCATTTCAATCTCAGATTTCATTAGAGGTGGAAAGGAATAAGTTAAAGATTGCTGAGTTAAACCAAATATAATGTAATCCATATAAATTTGTACAATCAAAACATTTTTCGTATCTTTCTTTATAAAAAGGGTTGGATCAACATTTCCCTTAATATAACTTTTTTGAAGAAAAAACTATGTAAGTATATCATACCATGCTATAGGATCTTGTTTAAATCCATATAAATCATTTGTTTGTTTGAATACATGATTAGGATGTTTTTTATCTTCAAATCTAAGAGGTTCTTCAACAAAAACTTCATATTGAACATTACCATTATGTAAATAACATTAAACATCCATTTGAAAATGTTTGAAGTTAAAGAATGCTACAAAGGCTAGTAGAATATGAATAGAAACATGTCTTGATATTGGGGAATAGGTTTCTTTATAGTATATTCTTTATTTTTGATTACACCCTTTATCAACTATTCTAGCTTTATTTTTTACTATAATTCCATTTTCATCACACTTATTTCTGAAGACCCATTTTACTCCAATAACAGAAGTTTCCTTAGGTCTTTCAACCAAGGCCCAAACTTTATTCCTTTAAAATTCATTTATTTCATCTTGAATATATTTTATCACATAATCATCACCTAAGGATTTATTAGGGATTTTCGGTTCTAATTGGGAATGGAATGATAGATGTTCTACATCATTTCCAAAAGAACTTCTAGTCCTTACAGGTCGATTTACATCCCCAATGATACTATCACTGGGATGATTCTTAAGAAAAAACTAATTTGGGTTATTTAAAACTTGTTCATCAACATATGGTAGGAAATCTTCTAGGTTAAATGCTTTTGAAACATTTTCTTGAACATTTTATTTATCAGAAGGATCTTTTATCAAGGGTTGATAATCAGTTTTTGAAAACACATCGGAAGATGTAGGTTGATCTTGTTTAAAAACAAAGGGATTAGTTTCATCAAATTTAACATGTATTATTTCTTCAATTATACAAGTATTTTAATTGAAAACTCTATACTCCTTAGAAGTTTTGGAGTAGCCTAAGAAAAGTCCTTCATCAGATTTTGTGCGAATTTGTGTAGATAATCATTAGTATTCAGAAAGAATACCTTGCAACCAAAAACCATGAAGTAGGAAAGTCTAGGTGTTCTACCATTCCATAACTCACATATTGTTTTATTAAGAAAAGGTCTAATCAAAACACGATTTATAGTATAATAAGCAGTACATACAGGTTCTGCCCAAAAATGTTTGGCTACCGAATATTCACCCAACATGGTTCTTGTTATCTAATAAAGAATTCTATTTCTTCTTAAAACAACACCATTTTTGGAGGTTTTATTAGTGATGAGCTGTTATGATTATTGTCTTTTCAACTATAAAAAGTTTCAAAATTAGAATTTTGAAATTCTCCTACACAATCAATATGAATAGTAATCAATGGAAGGTTTTTCTCATTATTAACTTGGGATCTAAAAAAATTGAAAAAATAAATAGCTTCAGATTTATTTGCTAAAAAGTATACCCAAGTAAATCTAGTATAATACTCAACTAAGACAAATACATAATATTTTCCCCTAATGCTTCCAGTTTGTGTTAGACCATAATGTAATATATGCACCAACTTTAATGCATCAGTGGTTGAGACTTCATCGACTAATTTAAAACATGTTTTATGTTGCTTCCATATTAACAAGGATAAAAAACTTTTGAATAATCCTATCTAAGATCTGGTAGATCCTTAAATAGACTTTTCTTAGCATGTTTTCATAGGTTTCTATGGTTACATTGTCCTAACCATCTATACCATAACCTAGAATGATCTTCCATTTCCCTAAGACAAGGTAGATCTTGGCTCCTATGGTCTTCTATATTTAGTGTATTAACATTCTCTTGCCTAGGGGAAGAAAGAATAAATTCTTCCATGGAATTTTTCACTAAACAATTATTATTCCTAAAATTCACAAGGTAACCATCATCACATAACTAACTTATGCTAATAATGTAGTGCTTAATACCCTTAACAAATAAAACCTTTTAAATCAACGTTTTTACAAGAAAAACAATATTACCTATACCATTAATTTCCACCTTAGCATTATCTCTAAAAGTTACTTTTCTGCCCTTTTTCTTGGTAATATTTTCAAAGAAGTTTTCATTACCAGTCATGTTCCAGGAACATACACTATCCATGTACGATGTATTTCTGTTTGTACTATCTTTACTTTCTTGAAAATAAGAGTGTTAGACTTTTAGAACCCAAAATTTTGTGGACCCGGAAACTTCAGAAAGAAAAATTTTAGGAATCCACATTTTCTTTAAAAAATATTCTTTTTGAAAACCTGAAGATTGAGTTTTGTTTAAGGAATAATTTTTTGCCCAATGCCCACCCCACTGACACTTAGTAAATAATGGAGAACATTAAGGAACAAAATAATTATTACTAAAAACTAGTTTTTAATGAGTATAACCAAATCCATAATTATTTCATAGAGGTTGATGTTGGTAATACATCTTGTTAATGTTTTCCTTACCCTAGGTAATGTATTACAAACACTTCCTCAAGGAAAATATTTACGACTTTTTTCTAATAACTATGTTTTTACACGAAAAACATTAATTTTAGCACTAGAGTTAGTCTCTAAAACATTTTTCATAAAATTACTTTTTCTAGATCCTAAAAAAGTTTATCCTTGTCAGAATTAACTTCCTCAAGGGTTTTTAAAATACTTCCAAATTAATAAATTTTCTTTTAAATATCTTTTGAAAGGTCTTATAATTTTTTAGTAAGAATAGAAATTTTAGAATTTTCCTTATCAAGATTTTTCTTGACATTAGAATTTTTATTCTCAAGGAGCATAGCAATCCAAAAAAACATCTTCATAAGTAGGTAAAGTATTATCTTCATCAGAAGAATATTCTTCATCCGAAGATTCAAAATATTAATTAACACTATAATTATAATTCAAGGATAAATTGGTTACAGATTTTTCATTGTTTACCTTGGTTATTAAACAATGATTTTCAATATGTAACATGGAAAGTAAACAAATATTCTTTTGAACAGAAGATTCATACTCTAAGGATTCATCATAATATTCCCCACCACGGGCTCTCCAGGTGTCATTAGCTTCCAAAACATTTTTAGCATTATCTTTGTAGTACATCTTCCTATTTCTCTCAGAATGTTTTTTGTTTCTATCCTTTCTCTTAAGAATATGTAAATTTGTCCTTATGTGCCCTTCTCTCTTGCATTCATGACAAGTAACTTCAGAGTCTTTCCTATCCTTCATTTCTTTCTTCTTATATCTATACTGAACTTCTTTCTTCCCAACTATATTTTTCATCCTTTGAGAAAGATTGGCGAGTTTATTCTCAGAATGTTCACTTTTTCTTGATTTCAATAAAACAGTAACCTTCTTCAACTTTGATATAGTAACCCTTTCAGGAGTCTTTTCTTTAGTAGTTGTAAAGTCTACACATCCATTTTAAATTATTATTCTTATTTAGATCATCCTCTCTTTTCATTCTTATCGGATGTTGAAGAAGAGTTCAAAAGGTTTATCAAAAGTAATCTGATATAATTTCCTATTCTCATCAATAGTTGTTCTCATTCATTCCCACTCATTAGGCATGATTTCTATAATCTTGTCTACAAGTTCCTCATAATATAAACATTTTCACCCATGGATTGTAAATAGTTAACAATATTCATAAACATTTATTGTATCTTGCACATCAGTTCTCCATAAGGAAATAAAAATCCATGATATTCTGCTCTAAGAATAACTCTTATAGTTTCTATAACATTGGATATACCAAAATGAGTAACCTCCAATTTCATCCAAATACAATTTGTAGCTTTATGCGAAAAAATCTGGATATATATATTCCTATTCCTGGAATAAAACAAAGTATTTCATACCTTTTAGTTGAGTTGATATTCTTACTTTTCATGATTAGTAATAATTATGACTTCCTTATCAAGAATCTTGTAATCTACAATAAGTATAACAAAGGTGTTCACTCCATTATTAATAATAAAAGACTTTATATGGTCTCTCTAATATTCATAATCATTCACATCAAATATGGTTGTCCAGTTGGATTAAGATTTTCAATCAAACGAACATTCATTCCTATCATCTATAAGAAAATATCTTTCCACATAAACTTGTTAATAGAAAATGTTTGTACACAAGGAAAAAGATATCCTAAGCAAGGAGAATATAAAACAATGAAAACTGAGCAAGAAAACTTATATGGGAATATAAGTATTTTAGAGACCTCCTCTGATACCAATTTTAGGATTGAAAAAATGATTTAGATGCTCAATATACCATATGGGGGTGAATTTCACACTTAAAAAAATCCTTTGGATCCTTAAATGTTGGTTATAAAACTTTCATTTTTATCCTTAAGGAAAACTATGTTTAACAAGGTTAAACAAGTTAAATTCAAAAGATCTCTTAGTTTTACAAACGAGCTAGATTCCGAAAAAATGGTTCTGGAAATGAAACTTAAGAAAAGTTTAGAAGGAAAAATATTATACTTTAAAGCATATATAATCTTAATAATTTGAGTATACAGGTATAAGAATGTATAAGATAATTACACATTCCTTATTAATCAAAATTCAATGGAAAATAAACTCAAAAAAATACAACTAAAAAGTATGAAATATTTTAACCCAATGAGTAGGGTATCCAACAACCATGGATAAAGGTCCCCTGATTTAAACTTTAAAGAAAGTTTATCTTACCCACACCAGGGTAAGACCTCGATAGGAATATCAGAATCTGACTTGCAATCCCCATGATCCCTAAAACATCAAGGTAGTCGACACTTCTGTCATCCTTATCAAGGATGCCCTCAAACTTTAAGGTAGTCGGCACCTATGTCTTCTTATCCCCTGAAGCCCTTGATTGTACAAAACAACAATTAGAGTCGCACAAAGAAATCTGAATAAGATGTTTAGTACGCACAAATCATGAGAGTCTATCTCTCTAGAAATCACTTCAGCAACATGTAATCTCTAGATTGGACAACGTCAGTAATTATTTTGAGCTCGTTCAAATGAGCTCCTGTTTATAGTCACTTCTCCAATGGTTAGCTCCCTCCTCCAATAGTCATATTTTTCCTTGAATTTTGAATGGAACTATACACGTGTCACTCAAACAATGGTTAGTTAGGAATACAATTCACATCATCGTTTCATAACTATAACAAGAGTAAGTAAAATTTGGTTGCTTAGCCAAATCGATTTTTTAGAGTCTAAGGAAAAATAATGATCGTATTCTAAGAGAAAAATATTAGAAGTCTTCATTACAGGAATATTAGGATTCTGTTTTTCATGGAATTTGGAATCAGAATTCTATAGAATTTTGAGTCTGAATTCAAAGAAATTTGCATCCTAGATTCTGAGGAATTCAATACTAGAATTTTGAGAGAATATGGAGTCTGAATTCTGAGGAATTAGGTGTCTGAATTCTAAGTAATTCAGAGTATGAATTATATGGAATTAGAAACCTAAATTCTAAGAAATTCAGAGTCTGATTTCTATGGAAATAATAACCTGAATTCTAAGAAATTTGCAACCAGAATTATAAGGAATACAGAGTATGAATTCTAAGGAATTTGGAGTCTGAATTCTAAGGAATTCAGAGTCGGAATTCTATGGAATTCAGAACCCTAATTCTAAAGAATTTGGAGTCTAAATCCTAAGGAATTTGGAACCGGAATTCAATGTAATTTGGAACCTGAATTTCAGAGAATCTGAAATCTATATTTTAGAGAATTTATAATCTAAATTTCAAGGAATTCGAAATCTGAATTTCAAAGAATACAGAATTTGAATTTCAGAGAATTTTGAATCTGAATTTCAGAGAATTCAAAATCAGAATTTTAGAAAATTCGAAATATCTATTTTAGAGAATTTGGAATCTGAATTTCAGAGAATTCAGAATCAGAATTTCAGAGAATTCGGAATCTGAATTTAGAACCTGAAAACAGAATGCATTATATCTAAGTATTTATAGGTTTCTGAGGTTTTAGAAATGAAATTGAATTTTACAATTTGAAATAAAATAGTTTGATTTAGTAGAACTAAATCATGGACAATTAAAACAAAGATAGGGAGAAAATTTCCATAGGGAGTAAAATTTTATATAATAAGATAAATCTTATGGGAAATGAAATTTTCCTTAAGAAAGAGTGTTTGTGATTTTTAAAACATAAAGGAATGGAAAATTCATAAGGAAACCTTATTGACTGAACAAAATAATCCTTGACCTAGAACCTTAGTTTGACCCTTTTTCAATCTAACTACCCTTAAGGATAGCTCCCTACTGATGTGAATCCTCATACCCTTACCTAAATATTTGAGTCTATCTAGTGCCTCACTAATTTCGAACCTATAGTTTATTTTAATTATATCACAAAAAAATTCCCATATTTTTATAATAATTGCACTCTCTTGGTGGCATTTTATGTTCACGTATGATGTTACAAGCTTTGTTGTATTAATAATAGTTTACAGGATTCGTCCCTTAAGGGGGAATATAAAAAACCCTACTATGTCCACCATTTTTAATACTTTCCTAGGGATATCAATCAAATATCTATTTACTAGAAATATAATACATTATCTCAGTCCCATCCAAATACATATATAAACTTGGAACAATACCTTATACTAGGTTTCTCTCAATGATGAGGACCCCATTTTCCACCTCATAGAAGTATGCTACGTAGTCTATATTCACCTAAAATCAAATAGTTAGTTATAATACCACTTTTAAAAATATAACATTATTAATATAGTTATAATATAACCTTGATGAAAAATTAAGCAACATCTTAATTCACCTCACAAAATTCACCATATGGGTTCCCGTGGCCATGCTTTATAAACTCTTAAGATATCTCTAACTTCAAGTGTAACATACCATGTAAATAAAAAATATAACATTTTCATATTTATTAAAAAAAATTAATTAAATATTAATTTTACATAAAAGGGGATTCTAGTTTTTATGGAATACACAACACACTACAATGGGTTTCTCCTAAATCTTATGTTGCATACGTTGCTGATTCATACAGAAAAAAATAGTTATAAAATATTATCATTTTAAATGATAGTTAACACCTAGCCATTGTATGGGTGGGAAAGAAAATAACTAACTATATCATGAATTAAATATTTAATTAAATGTTGTTAAATTTGTACAATAAAATTTAGTGTCTTAAAATGAGAATGAATCGAATTTTAACCATAAATATTCTATTATTTTTTAAAAGGTAATGTTACCACATTTTGATGGAGAACCCTTTTTAAATATAGTTTTTTCACTTTTATTTTTTATATTTTAAAAATTAAACTTCTTATTTAGAATAGGGACATCAAAATTTACTTTGGGTAAATTTACTGTTTTTTTCTTACAAAGAACATTTTTTAATGAATAGTGAAAAATACTCCATTTTAAGTCAAACTTGTCAGTTCATCTAATTTATTTGTTTGATAATATTGTCCCATTAATTTATTTTAATGTTTCATTAGATTATATTTTTATCATTAAATACAATTTTGGTCATTTGAATTAATTTCACATTTAAATTGGACATAAACCCATTTCAATTAATAGTGTTTTATACTTTATAAAAAAAACTTTTGGTTTTGTAAACGGAAATTAATTTTAAATTAATTGCTGCAAATTATGTGTTTTTAATTTTGAAAAATGGATTCCATATTTTTAATAATAATGTCCAAATTTTTTAAATATGTACTATTTATTTTTAAACACTATGAATAGTAACATCAGTAATTATTTTATTTACCATGGTTAAAGCGTAAATCTAGTAAATAAGGATAAAAAATAATGTTATAATAATATTAAATTACCCTAACACATGTCCTAACCATATTTAATTGGATATTTCTAACCATGGGAATCCTTGGGTTGATTTTAGGACCCCATGAAGCTACATTCCAGTGAATGTGAAATTTAATTACTTTTAATTTAATGTTAATGAAAATATAACCTAAACATTTATCTTTTACTAAAACAATTTTTTATATAGTTATATAAGAGATATATTAGACTATAAATAGTCACTATAAAGATAAAAATATTTACTACATTATAGTATTTTATTTATAATTTTTAGACATCAAATAAATAAATTTATTTATTACACAATGGTGATGTAGTGATTACCATATTAATGAACGATTTAAATAAATGATATTATAAATATTAAAATAAATATATTTTGAAAAATTTTATACCATACACAAATTTTTTTGATTATATTGACTTTTTATCTTTTAATTAATGAAGTTTCTTTGAATTAATAAAGATTTTATTCTTTTTTAAAAATTCATGATATGACTAGTATGTAAAATGACATAAATGAGTTTCTAAAACAAATAAAATTTTATTAAATGATAAAATGGTCCTAAAAATAAAATATTAGAAAAAATAACTTAGATAAGGTTTAAAATTTCATTAATTAACCACTTTATGTTATATTGTCATTTAATAGTAACTATATTAACCATATAGTATAAATATACAAGAAGACATGGAAAAAGATAAATTAGTTAACAATGGGTTATAACTAAAAGATAAGGTTAATGTTATAACCTAAAATTGTATAAAACCCATTGTTTAGAAGTCTTTCTACCCATATGCATATGATATTATAAATATATCACTTTGGTGTTATTAGAATTTGAAAATCAATTAATAATACAATAATATTTTATGACATTCTTAAAGTGCCCCTCCTCACTTTGTAAAAGGACAGCACCAGTAACCCATTACTCACACCTCTCAAGCCCTGTGGGTCATCCAAAATATAATCCAATAATCATAAAATATTCTTCCTTTCCACATTTAAGCATTCACCTTGGCGGAAGGCAATTCAAGAAATCCCTTTGGCTCAAATCATAAGATGTTACCTAATTTGAGGTAATGTCTTCTCTCAAGTTCCTTTCCATTATTTTCCTATCACTACTCCCTATTCTGATCTTATTCATTGATTACATGACAAGACAAGTATCCAAGATATAACAGTATGTTGTTATGATATTTATTAGAACTACACTTACACATGCCTCCATTTAATGTATACGAACATACTGTTTCTATGGACGGTGAAATACTGCCGCACGAAATGATGATGGTTCAGTATTCTCCTACCACCTCTTATGGTTTCAATTATGATGGAACTATATTTATATATGATATATATTATATTTATATTTTCTTTATGATCCAGTAATTTTTATTTACAACATATCTTTAGTCTTTTCATGATGTGTAATCATGAAAATTTCATTTTGAGGAAATACGGACTGTCACCCACTCAATGTGATATGAATCATTCATGCCATACATGGAACATATAAAATATAGAGTTAATTAAATTATGTAACATATATAAAATATAATATTATTATAGAATTATAATATACCTATGTACCATTATGTTTTCGTTCCATTAAATATTAAATAGAAATGAAAGTAGTGTTTAAACGCACGTACGACATGTTGTCTCCATGAAAGATGTGTTTCATTTCTTATCTCCAAATGATATAGACTATTATAAATATATATACACTGGATGTTTATGATATATATGATTTTTGAATCATTAATATCATCCTAGATATAATGAAATTTTGACCTCAAGGACAATTAGGAATTATAACAAATTCATTTTTGACTCAAGTACCAAATATCAGCAAAATGGCTGATATTAACATAAATAATTATGTAATTTTTATAACATGGTAATAAGTGATATAAAAATAATAATAAACATGAAATTTTTTCTTAAGAATGTATAAACTAACATAATTTTATTATTCATGAATAATAAGTAACATATGAGACGAGTCAGACGCAAGGTAAGGGTCTTCGTCTCAATCAACGTCCATTGAGGCATTTTTTGATAATATAAACCTCCTTATTTTAGATGTTGTATAATAATACCCTTTGACTTTTACATTCATTAAAAGGGAATAATTTTTCTATGAATTGTTTTACTAAACTACAAAAGGACTATTTTTAAATTATCAGGCGACAACGACCTTTACACCACCGTAAGAATTATTTGATAATTGGATTCCTTAACAAGGAATGATGTTTTTAAATAGAATATAAATACCATATACCCTTTTTACATATTTTGGTATTGATAATGTTCTTTTGAAATTGATTGTGTATTTCAATTTCTTTAAATTATTTCTTGTGATTACAAATGATATGTTATTATTGAAATGTTCATATTTGAAATATTTTACATGTTATGATTATCTAATGGTACATGGACATTTAACAGGTGGTTAAGTGATAAAATAATGATGGGTGGTTACGTGATAAACCAAATTATGGGTGGTTCTATGATAATCCATAAACGATTGGTTGCATTATAACCTCCAATGGATTGGGTAGAGGAGTCGGTCGTATGGCTATTCTATTTAGTGATATGTGTGGATGTCAACAATATGGTTATTCTATTTCAGTATGTATATATCCCAGATTACCTTTATATGATATATATTTCTTTCTATGGTCATTATTGTAATATTTTGGTTACAAAAAAGGGTATGAAATTAGCTCATATTCAGTGAAGTGTTTCCACTACTTCTTAGTGGTTAAAAGTATTACATTGTGATAAATTATTCGTGGTTTACATGTTGTTGGGAAAAAATAACAGTTTTACTTCTTTATGCATCCCTTACTGATTTTTTTATGCTCATACCATATTTTGAAATATTTTTTTTGGACTTAAATATGAATAGGGTCAAGGATGGGATCAAGGAGAAGTCATGTTGTTTAAATCATGAAACTAAACATGTCACTTTTTAACGAGTTTTTGTTTTATGAAAAAAATAGATAGTGAGTAAAAGGATCTACATGTAATATTCAAGTTGTTATGTATAAGTTATGACCTAATTCTCTGTAGTTCTAAACCTGAAAAGAACCTCAATGTGAATTTTTCTCCTAATTCAATATTACCTAATGTTTTAATTCGGGGCCTTATAGTTGGTATTAAAGGTCCATTTAGACTACTTTAGGAGTTAGGATATTGTTAAATTAATAAGAATAAATTTATTTATGGTAAGATTTAAATGATATAGAATTTTAAGATTACCATGTTGCTCCATCTAAGATATTTTTGTGTTCAGAGTTGTTTTTTGTAGAGGAAACATGACAGTTGGGATGGGATAACATCAAGAGGAAAACAACCTTCCCAAGAAGCAACTTGAGATGGTTGAAATCAAAACTAAACCATTTGTTGTTGTGATGCAATAGTTGACTCGGGAAATAAAAGTTGGTGGTATCTATGCATGAGATCAGACAGATTAACCACAAAAGAACATGTAGGTAGTATAGACTTTCATGAGGCAACATCCCCCATCATTAAGAGGATGATTTGACCCTATTCAAGATAATGTGTGGATAAAATCCATGAAAAAAAATTGATGTCATTGGGTGTACATAAAATCAAAAGGTCAGTCTTTTTGTTTAGCATTTTGAAGGAGAAGCCAATCAGTGGTGGTCTATGGTTGAAAATATCCCAGATAGTGAGGAGTTCGATGCTATTTGTTGCAAATAATTCAAAGGTATATTTCTTGAGAAATATTTTCCTATGGAGGTTCAATTTAAGAAGAAAAAACAATTCTTATAATTAAGGTAGGAGGATGACTCAGTGGCTGTTTATGTAAAAAAATTCACTCGATTGGCATGGTATGCTCTAAATTTCATATGGGATATTTTATAGTAAAATCAATCATTTTTACTCAGGATTAAAGACAAAGTATTGAAGGGATATAGCTTCTTGTGAGTTCAAAAGTTAGTAAAAACATGCATGATGTGCTGAGAAGGTAGAAATAGTGTCTTTTATTAGTTTTTTGATATATATTTGTTTTTTATTGATGATATTTTGGTATATTCCAAAAGTAAATATGAATATTAAAGTCATTTAAGGGTTTTCTTCAAACCATAATGAAACAAAATTGTATGGGAAATTCAGAAAATGAAATTTTTAGTTATAAAACATTTCATTTCTTGGTCATATTATTTCTAAAGAAGGCATAATTGTTGACCCTTCAAAAACAAAAGTTGTTGAAGAGCGGCAAGGAACTAATAATATCACAAAGATCCCTAGTTTTATTGATTTAGTAGGCCACTACCGAAGGTTTGTTGAAATTTTTCCACAGTTTTCTAGTTCACTAAATAAGGTAACTCGAATAGGTGTTAAGTTCATCTAGACAAAGGAATGTGATGGTTGTTTTCATGAATTGAAATGGAGAATGGTGAATGCTCTAGTTTTTTTATTACCTTATTGAGATGAATTTGTTATCTACCATGATGATTTGTTGAAAGGACTTGTTTGTGTCTTAATTTAAAATGATCTGGTAATTTATTATGCTTCATGTCAGTTGAAACCTCATGATTTAAATTACCCTACACATGATTTGAAATTAGCTATTGTTGTTTTCGTTAAAAATTTAGAGGAATCATTTATATTGTGTAAAATTTGAAATATATACTAACTACAAAAATTTTATGTATATATTCTCTGAGAAATAATTGGACATGAGATGGAGGAGATGGCTAGAATTAATCTTAGATTATGATTGCACAATATATTACCATCTAGTAAAAGAAAATAAATTGGTCGATACTTTGTGTTGAAAATGTAATGTTACATCAACCATTCTAAGTTTAGAACTAGATACTTTGGTTTTTGATTTGATTAATTTTGGATTAGATGTTATTGGTTCCAGATATTCCTCTATTTTTTCGGGAGGTACTCAAATCGTCCCTTGTAGATTGAATAGTGAATGCGCAGAAAGAATATAGTGAGTTACAGAAAAAGGTAGAATTGGTTCAGAAGGGTAAGTTACTTGAATTTAACATTAACAAGGTTTTTTGAGGTGTGGAAAGAGATTATGTGATCCTAGTGATTCATTGTTAAGGAAAGAGTTGTTATGTGAAGATCATAGTTCTCCATTTTCAGTTCATCCCGGATATACTAAGATGTAAAGAGATCATTTGGAGTATTACTAGTAGGATGGAATGAAAAGAGATATTTATGAGTTTACTGTGAAGTGTTTTACTTGTCAATAGGTTAAATTAGAGAGTTAGTTACTGAATTTAATGCTTCCTCCTTTATCAGTGCCAAAGTGGAAATGATAAAAAATATCCATGGACTTCATTGTGGGATTAAAGATGACATCTTGAGGTAATAATGCAATCTGGTTTATTGTTTATTGATTGACTAAATCTTATCATTTCCTTTCTATTCGTGATACTATATCCTTATACAAACTTTCTTGTCTGTATGTTAAAGAGATAGTTTGGTTGTACAGAGTTCCCCTCTCCATTGTATTTTATTGTGATCCCATGTTCTCTTCTACCATTTGGAAAGGCCTTCAAAAGTCATTGGGTGCTGAATTAAATTTTATTACATCTTTTCATCGCCAATAAGATGGGAAGTCATAACGAACAATTCTAAAATTGGCAGATATGCTACGTGCCTACTCAATGGATTACCAGGGATGTTAGGACAAACAAATTTGTTTGGTTGAGTTTCATTATAATAAAATTTTTCAATATAATATACATATGGAACCATTTGAGGAACTATATGGGAAGCAGTGTCGAACTCTAACTTTTTTGGAATGATGTAGGTGAAATAAATTCGATGGGACCAGAATTGATAGAAGAGATGGTAGAGGAATTCATTTAAATCAGAAGCACGTGAGAACAGATCAGAGCATGAAAAAAAGTTATGTGAATAACCGAAAGAAGGATATTTATTTCAAGGTAGGTGATCATGTATTTATCAATGTTTATCCATGTAAAAGTGTGACGAGTTTTGGTAAGAAGGGAACAATGAGTCTGGGGTTCATTGGACCATATGAAATCCTGATGAAAGTTGGATTAGTAGCCTATATTGTGACTTTAAATCCATGTTTATCCAAGGTTCACAATTGTTTTCAGGATTCAATTTTGAGAAAGACTATGTCGGATCCATCTCATGTTTTGAGTCCAGAGGTAGTTCATTTGGAAGAGTATCTTTCTTAATGGGAATAATGAGTCCAAATTCTTGACCGAAGAGAAGAAGTGTTGTGGAATAATGTAATTCACCAGGTAAAGGTTTTGTGGAAAACTCATATGGATGAATATTCGACATGGGAATCTATAAATGATATTAGGGATAAATACCCCCACTTATTTGATAAGTGAATAAAATTGCATAGACATAATTTAGAAAGGGGTGGAAGCATATAATATCCCAGGTAAATAACGAATAATACAATTTCTTATTTATTAATATTTGTGAATTTAATATTAATTTTACTTTAAATGGGATGCTATGTTTGATGGCATACCCAACACACAACAATGGGTTTCTCCAAAATCTTATGTTGCACACGATGTAGGGTCATACTAAAAAAAATAAAAATAATATAATATAATTATTTTAAATGGTAGTTAACGTCTAGCCGTTGTACTGGCGGGAATGAAATTAACTGACTATATTATGATTAAACATGTTTGTTAAATGTTTTTTTACATTTCTTCAATAATCTGTAGAGGTTAAAATGAGAATAAATCCAATTTTAAGCCTAAGTACTCTATATTTTTTTTAAAGGTAGTTTTACCGCCTTTTTAAAGAATTTTTTTTTAAATATATTTTTTGTAACATTTATATATTCCATTTGAAAAAATAAATTTATTATTTAGAAGAGGGAAATCATAATTTAATTTGGGTAAATTTTTGGAAATGTTCTGATAAATTTCATTTTTAATGAATAGTGAAAATATTGGATTTCAAGTCAAAAATGTCTTTTCAAGTAATTTATTTGTATTATTATATTGAAATTTTAATTGGTTTTAAAGTGTAATTAGATTATATTTTTATCATTTAATCCAATTTTTGTCATTGGATATATTTTCACTTTGAAATTTGACATAAACACATGTCAATCTTTAGGTAGTTTTTGCTTCTTAAAAATATGCGTTTTGGTTTTGACAGTGGGAATTAATTTTCAATTATTTTCTAAAACGTATGTGTTTTGAATTTGGAAAAACGGATTCCACATATAGAATCATGAGTCCAAAACTTTTTAAATAGCCACCTTTTTTAGACATTATGAATAATAACTTTAGTAATTATTTTATTTATCATGCTTAAAGGGTAAATCTAGTAAATATGGGTAAAAATTGTATTATAATAATATTAATTTACCCTAACACATTTTATAATCCTATTTTATAAGATTTTTCTGACCTTGGGAATCCTTGGGTCTATTTTAGGACCCCATGGAGCCACTTGTGTGTGAAAATGACATTTAATTACTTTTAATTTAATGTTAAGGAAAATATAACCTAAACATTTATAATTTACTAAACCAATTTTTATAGGTAGTTATAGAAGCGATATATTCAACTATAAATAGTCATTAAAAATATAAATGGACTTCCTACATCATGGTATTTTATTCAAATTTTTTAGACATCATTTAAATGAATTTATTAAAGACACGATGGTGATGTAGTGATTACCTTATTAATGAAATATTTAAATAAATGAGATTATAAATATTAAAATAATTTTTTATTGAAATTTTTTAAGCCATAACAATATTTTATGGATTATTATTACTTCTTATCGTTGAATTAATGATGTTTTTTCTAAAGGAATCAAGTTGTTGTGGATTTTTTAAAAGTCATGATATCAATAGTATATAAATTGACATAAATGAGTTTTTAAAATAAATGATATATTATTAAATGATATAATATTCGTAAAAATATAAGATTCATAAAAATGACTTATATAAAGTTTAAAATGTAATTAATGACCCACATTATGTTAGATTCACATTTTATAGTAACTATATTAACTATATAGTATGAATATAAAGAATACATGGTAAAAGTTAAACTAGTAAACTAAGGGATAAAGCAAAAAAGATAAGGTTAATTTTATTGCCTAAAAAATTATAAAACGCATTTTATGAGAGGGTATTGACCCATCCTCATATTATCTTCCATATATATCACTATTTTTTATTAGAATTCGAAAAACAATTAATAATAAAATAATATTTCAATACATTCCTAAAGTGCCCCTCCTGCCTCTTATAAAAGGACACCAACTCTAACCCATTACTCTCATCTCTAAAGCCTAATGATTTGTACAAACTATACTACAATAAGCTCCAAAAATTCCTCCCTTCCTCCTAGAACCATTCTCTTAGGCAGAAGGAAATTCAATAAATCCCTTTGGATCAAATCAAAAGAAGTTTCCAGATTTGAGGTAACATCTTCTCTGAAGTTCCTATCCATTATTTTTCCTTCTCCATTTCATATGCTCTTATTATTAATTTAATACATACAACCACTATTATCTTCAATATACTAGTATTTTTTTATGATATGTATTCAAACCACACTTATACACACCTCCGTCTAATTGATACGAACATATTGTTTCTGTGAACGGTGAACTACTACCTCACGAAACGATGATGGTTCAGTCTTCTTCTACCACCACTTATGGTGGCCATTATGATGGAACTGTCTTTATATATGATATATATTAGTTCTATATTGTTTTTATGCTCTTTAATGTTTATTTACAACAAACCTTTATACTTTTTATGATGTGTAAATAGGATAATTTCATTTGAGGAAGTGAGGACTACCACCCCCTCAAAGTGTTTTGACTCATTCATGCCATAAATGGAACATATAAAGGATGGAGTTAATGAACTTATATAACAGTTAAAAAATATAATATTATAATATAATTATAATATACCTCTATATTATTGTGTTTTCATTCCTTTAAATATTAAGTAGAATTGAAAGTAGCGTTCATGCGTACATAGGGATTACCGTCTCCAAGAACGGTGTGTTTCATTTCTTATATCCAAATTATATAGAATGTTATAGATAAATATACACTAGATTTATATGATATATATGATATTTAAATCATGAATATAATTTTTTAGATAACAAAATTTTAGCCTCATGAACAATTTTTAATTATAACAAGTTAATTATTGACTCAAGTATTGAATATCAACAAAACGACCGTTGTAAACTTAAATAATTATATTATTTTTATAACATGGTAATAAGTGATATAAAAGGAATAATAAAATTTAAAAAGGTTCTGAATAATTTATAAATTAACATAAGTTTTTTATTCATAAAGAAAAAGGAATAAATGTGACAAGTCAGATGCAAGGTAAGGAAATCATATCAATCTTCTTTCATTGAGGCGTGTCTTGATAATATAGACATACTCCTTTTACACTATGTGTAATAAACACAATTGAATTCTAATTTCATTCAAAGGGAATATTTTTTCTATGAATCATTTTACTAAATGACAAAAGGAATGTATTTAACATATGCAGTGACAACAACCTTTCTGCCATTGTGAGTATTTTATGATATTTGACTTCTATAACAAGACTTGATGTTTTTTAATGGAATATATATACCATATACCCTTTTTACATATTCTGGTGCTGAAAATATTATTTTGAAATGGGTTGAGTATTCCAATATCTTGAAATGATTTCTTGTGACTGAAAATGAAATGTTATTAGTGAAATGTTGATATTTGAAATATATTACATGTTATAAATTTATAATGGTACTTCGATATTTGATGGGTGGTTACGTGAAAAACCAATGATGATTGGTTACGTGATAAACCAAATGTTGAAGGTTTCATGACAAAACAAGGATGGGTGGTTACGTTATTACCTCCAATGCATTGGGTTTGGAAGTCAATCACATCGCTATTTCATTTAGTGATTTATGTGTAAGTCGATCGCATCGTTATTTCATTTCAGTATGTTTATGTCCCAAGTTACCTTTATATTCTATATGTTGCATTCGGTAGGATTTATGGTAAATTATTTGTTACAAAAAGGGTAAGCAATGATCTTATATTCAGTGAAGTGTTTTTGATACTTCTTAAGGGTGAAAAGTATTACATTATGATAAACTATTCATTGTTTACATGTTGTTTTGAAAAAATAAATATTTTCTTTCTTTATGTATCCATTATTGATCATTTTATGCACATCTGATGTTTTGAAAAAAAAATCTCAGGAGATAAATATTAATAGGGTCAAGTATAGGATCAAGTAAAAGTCATTCTATTTAAATTCTAGAACTAGACATGTTTCTTTTTAAAGAGTTAATGTTTTAAGAAAAAATGGATTGTGAGTAGAAGTGTATATTTGTAATATTCCATTTTTTATGTATATGTTGTGACCAAATTGTCTAATTCTATAAACCTGAAAATATACTCATTGTGAATTATTTACTTAATTCAAGATTACATAATGTATAAGGTCAGGCCTTATATCAAGTCCCTTGGAATGAATTACTTAGATAAATGGGTCTATAAGTCATTAAAATATAAAAACAAATATTCTTTTATGCATGGACCTATATAACCCACCCGTTCTTGGATGGTGTTCATTATGTATATGTATCAATATTCTCTCACCTCTTTATAGGGGTCTTTATCTGATCAAATATGCTCTAAAGAGACTTAATCCATCTATGCATGCTATACAAATTTCCCTCAACTTTCAAAATGGGAGGGTGAAACATCTCAAACTCACTTGTGATATTAGATATAAATATATAAAATCATATATCCCCATGTCCCAATATCTATATAACATGGATCAAGTTTATGTAGAGTTGTTAATCCATAAAAGGATCATATGCCACTACTAATGGAGGATGATTTCTCCCAACCACCAATTGCTTAATCAAAGTAAATTGTAATGGAATGTAAATAAAATGACAAATTCATTTCATTGAAATGTTCTATAATAATTTTTATTATCATAGTTTTTGTAATATAGAAATAGGATATGCATATTTTTCATCCTCACACACCTCAATAAGAAATATGGGTTCCATACAACTCGAGTACCCCACACCTTATCTTTGTACTCTTAGGTTTTGGTTAATAAAACACATATGGTTTCAACCATAATTTTTTTTAAAACAATCAATGAAAGAATCAATATTCACATGTCCACTCAAGTAATTTTACCATAATAACTCTTATAAGAATATATTGTATAAATTATTATTAATGATTTAAGTAAGAGAAATTTTTTCATAACCAGGTTATCAGTAAAAAACAGTCATACACAATCCTTGTGAATCCAACATGATGAATATTATGAATGATCACATTCCTTCTTTCCACCCTAATACAAGAGAAAAATAATAAATTGTAAATCATGTATCATATTCCTTGAATCAAAAATTTTATAATACTCAAAAAATAATAAGAACAATCTCACTCCTTATTAACTTAGTATAGAAACACAAGAGTTTCAAACATAAATATTAAATCTTTTTAGATGAATATTAAAAACATTTCCCAAATACACTCCTGAGGTCCATATAGGTTTACTGTCTTTATAGAATAGATACATCATTTTCTTAGTTCATGAAATATGTTCAGTGTTTCCCAAAAATATCTCCCCACTTAGTATTGTTATTAAAAATACACAACATAAAATATTTCTTAATAACCAGAGGAAAAAATCATAATAAATTTGTAATCTCAGAAGCTCAAAAAAGGAAGAAAAGGTATACATAAATTATCATAAAATAATAGAAATAGAATAATTTGTATGATAACATGTGTTTAACATTTTAAAAAAAAACCTTTCATATCATAGAACACAAACTTGTGTCATGGAATAAATCATGGAAGTTCATAAGAAATGAATCATAAAGGAATCAAATAACGAAATCCATGATATCATAACATTGGAATATGATGTAGACTTATGGGATACACATAAAAATAAAAACAATTACTTAAAGTATATCCACAATGACATGAATAACATGTTAGGATAAAGATAAACACCTGTGTACCTACTATATGCTTTTGATAACCTATTATATAACCTATTTTGGGCGTGGAGTAACATCCAATGTACCCTATTTTAGCTTTGGGATTACATCTTGTGTGCCCTATTTCAGGCTTTGGATAACCTCATATGTACCACTTGAGATCATATAACATTAATCATTTTTTAATACATTATAGGAAGATATAGGTTCCATCCATCACATAAACCATACATTTGTTTTCCACAAGATGATAAAATATTGAATATTTAATAACTCTTGAAAAGAAATGGGTTTCATATAAATTTATTTATAGCATAACTTGTATAAAAGAAATGAGTTTCCAACAATTTCATCATTTCATCAATAGTAACCCGTGGAAATGGAATGGGTTTCATAAACATGTTGTTATCATAGATATAAACCATCCGGATAAAGAATAAGAATAGTACAATTGGATTATATCCCTATAAAATCATATACAAAACCATAGTATGTAATCTTATATGGAAAATGATTTTTAAGGATCAGTTATAAAAATTCTTGATGAAAATACCTTTTCACTTTGGAATCATTTGATTAAAATCTAAAAATATCTCAAATATTATGGAGGTTTTTTCTTTGAAATGATCCTTGAAAACCTATAAGGGAATATTGAAATCATTGGATGGTTATGAAATTAAAAAATATTTTTTATTTCATTCATGTTAAAACAAATATTCCTTTCATATTGTTTTGTAAAATCTATATGTGCCATATTTGGAAAATGACTTGAAGAATCATTTTAATTTTTTTTAAAAAATAAATAAGGGTAAAAGTGAATTTAAATAATCAAATAGTATCATTAAGTCATTGTTGAAAACATTTTTATAAAATATGGATATGGTAGAAAAAAATTCAAGCAAAGATAAAAATAAAGTCAGTATTATTTAAAAAAATCTTCGGTTACCTTGAGTATAAAAATATATAAAAATGAAGAGAGAGAATTTATTCTCATGAAATAAAAAGAGAAGAATAAAATTCATGATTTTCATGAGAAATGGATTATTATATTTCACCATAAAAATAATAATCATAAAAAATCTTGATAAATAATGAGAGTGTAACATCAAACACTTACCACTTTGGTAACTTTTGAATTGAAATTCCCATGAATGAGTAACTTTAAATCAAAATTTTAAAAATACCTAGAATAAATAATTTCTTGATATCACATATAAAATGGTATTCATATAAACCTACAAAAATAATAAAATTTCATAAAAAAATATGCCTGAAATCAGAAAAATTGAGATAGAAATCCCATTCCCTAAGCCTTGAATTCCTTTGTGCACCTTTAATCCTCTTCTTCTTAGGAAAATCTCAAGGTTTATACCTAAAGAATAATTAGGAGGGTTTAGTAATTAATTTAAGGTATCTATAATGTGGGTATGGAATTAATAAAGTTATTTGGGTAGGGATTTTCCAAAGTAAATGTTTTTGGAAGTGTAAAGAAGTGTGAAGAGGGGTGGTATTTTATAGGTAGGGGAGGGGAAACATATATTTTTTTTAAAAGAATGACGTGCACCAATTTTTCCACTAGAGAAGAGGCTAAAAAATGGGTCATTATTGAAATATATGGTTCATAAGTTCTACTATGTCCAAAAATTGGTGTTGGAAAATTTTTTAGATCATTTTACCCCTAATATTTTATGTTTAACCCCCCACTAAACCTATTTTAACCTTAACCATGGTAATACATTTTTAGTTTTTTACTATTCATTTCAATTGAAGATTAATTCAAACATATTATATAATATTTATTATCATTAATGGAAATACATAACAAAATTTTCCAAATTCATTTAACATAAGTACCAAATATTAATTAAAAATTAAACTCATAAAAAAAATGAAAAACTGGTTTTTTGAAGGGAACATTTTCAGATGTTTGAAAAGCTTTTATATAAAAATTAATTATGAAACTGATTCTAATGAAACAAATTTGATTAATTATAATATAATTCATATATTTTAACATCTAAAACAATTTTAAAAAATTATCCTTATAAATTTAATAAATTAAAAGGTATATTTTAATAAAAACCAGTCTTCCTCCCTATTCATTGAAAAATTAAAATTTTAAAATATTTCCAAAAATTAACTATAATCTAATTTTGATATTTTGATTAAAAAATAAAGATAAATTTTACAAATATATTTTATAAATGATTCATAAATTATTTTTATTATCTTTTCATAAAAAATTGTTAGAAAACAAAATTTTAGAGAATGGTTATTCGAAGCATATAAAAACATTACTTGAAATTGAGTACTTATTTATAAAATTGTTTAATTTGTATAAAAAAACATAATTAATATTTAAAATATGTATAATCATGTTAATACCATAAATTTTAACAAAAAGGATATAATGGTCATTGTTAAATAGTAATATAAATAGTATATTATTGTTTGTTAAAACACATTATTATATGTAAAACAAGCTTTCGAAGAAATTCAATTATTAAAAATACTAAAAACATAAGGTGTTACACTTAGAATATCAATATAAAAGTTTAAATATGTATAATTATAGGTTTTATACCAAGTTATGATCCATTTTATTTACCATTTCCATGTCTAAAATTTCAATGAAATTAAAATAAGGATATGATTTTACTTTGTAACATCCTTGGTTGGGTCAACCTGAATAGTGACTAAGATAAATTTTCCAATGACCACAAGCACCTCTCCAAGAATTCCAGGGGATTCTAAAACGAATATATGGTTTATCAATAATATTTAGGGACTATAAATTATATAAGATAACTATAAATAATGGAGAAATAATAACTAATAATCATCTTCAATATAACTTCATAACATAGACATTATAGTGATAAGTGAACCATAATAATATATATCATTTTTTGGTAATATTAGATCATAATTTAATTTTTTTTAAATTCATACATCATATGAAAGATCAACTAGTGTTGTGATAATCCCTTTTTGGTTATGTGAATGAAGATATGAATGTTAAATCATTAGCTGTTACACTTTATAGACACTTGATAGTGACAATACACAAGCACCATGGGTTATTAGATTTATGTCTAGTGGATGATTTATTTCGGTTACACATAAATAAATAATGTTTATCAGATGCAGTTTTAGTTAGCTTAGTCAAATATAGATGGTGATATTGAGGGAATGATATTGAATGGAAGAGTTATAATGGAAAAAAATATAGAAAATGCAATAGTATAGTTGTAACTAAGAATCATAATATATAAGAGTATTGTACGATGCATGCACTAGGTAGATACAGTCATGGTCCAAAGGAAAAAGTGATACACAAAAAGGTAATATTATACAATGACCCACACTTTTCTAACATAGATATTACATCTAAATTGATTAATATTCATTATATAACATAAATGTCCACACCTGAATTATAAAGGTCTAGTTCCATTCGAATCGTGGAAACCTAGATAAGAGGTTCATAAGTGTTCTATATAATATAACACTATGTTCTTCATAACTATCACCATTATTAGGAATATCATACACAATTCCTTTCTTCATAACATGGGGAAAGGAAACATAAGAAAGAGTGATCTTAGATGCTCAGTAATGGTAACCAAAGGAGATATAAACATAACATAAGCAAAATTGTATGAAAACATGAGAGTAAAATTTGAAAACCATACCCTACAAATCATATATCATAAAATTAATTCATGGTATAAATCATAGACATTCATAAGACATGAATCATAAAGTAATCAAAGACCATAATCCATGAGAATATAACAATACAATAATACATATATTTTTGGCACACACGTAAACATAGAAAATTATTTACATAATATTCATGGCTCATTTTCCAAACTATCAAAATTTAATCGGTTAACTCTCCAAACCATCGTAGTATTAAAGGTTCACTACCAATACTATCATAGTGGAAAAAGTACCTTACAGAACTAGGTTAACTCTCTATTCTATCCTTGAACATCTGATGAGATATCGATCTTTACCATTTCATTATATAGAGATATATGGACCAATAATCACATCATTAAAATCAAACATATATATATATCATAAGATCAAAAAACATTCATCATATCATAAATCGTGAAAATAAATTGGCTTCAAAAACATTTCATCATAGTATAACACATGTAAATAACAAATGTCCCCTAAACATTTCATCATTTAAACATAGCATAAATTGATGAAATGGAATGATTTTCATAAAAACATGTCAAAAATAAATATAAAAAAATAAATATTAATGATGTTATCATTGTATCATAGTAAGTATTAAATGACATTAAAGTATGTTATACTAGATGGAAAATGATTTTGAAAAATCACATGGATCATTTATTGAGGAAAATAACATTTTCACTTTTAAAACAAATATATACATTCTAAAAAATTATGAAATATTATAGAAAACATTTTACATGAAAATAAACATTTTAATTTTTAATTTAATCTTCGAGTCATTCATTACTTGTGATGGAGGAAAATATCATCCATGATGTACATGTTAAAATGAAGATTTCTTTCACATTTTTGGTAAAAAGTAAAAATAACCTTTTTCTGAAAATGATAGGAAGATTTATTTTATAAAATATTTTAGAAATTAAATCATTAGTAACAAAGACTTTAAAATTTGGGGTATAATTAAAAAAATCATTAAAACATTTTCAGAAAATATGGTCATGAATGAAAAAGGATTCTTGACTGAAGAGATAAATAAAACCAATTTATATTTTTTTGGTATCTTGATTACTTAAAGGGAGAAAAATGAAAGTTTAACATTCATTATATATAAATAACTTTATTATAATAAAATAAATGAGTTTCTTGACAAATGGATCTTTATATTTCATCATCCGAGGTATAATCTTAAACAATCCCCATAAACAATGACATTGTAACATAAAACATTTACTACATTATTAATGTTTGAATCATAATCCCCATGAAATAAATAAAAAAATATGGATATTTAAATACCAATAATATTAATATTAATTTTAATAAAATAAATATATGGACCTAAAATACCCAACAAAAAAAGAAACAAGTGGTGAATATGGTGTGTGTCCCATGTTAATAGAAGTTCGATGAAAATCACATAACTCAAGTCTTGAATTTATTCATACATGTTTGAAATTCATATATAATAAATATATGTATGTTATATATCTATTCTGGAACCATAATATTTTAAATAATACCATATATTATTTACTTATGATCTATTATTGCCTTTTTATTTTCAATTCCTTGTTAAAATCACATTTCGTGTAATAACTGCTTCATTTTTCATGTATGTTTTGGTTTTTTATTTTTGTTATATTTAATTTGATCATGGTTTAATCATATATATAATGTTAAAAATTATATAAATATCATATATATTGATTATATATTTATTTAATGAAATCAATTAATATTAGATATGGAAAATGAATTCCACCGTTAATGGAGATAATATGTCGTATAAACGAATGAATGTTGTTTCCATTTTCTCAAAGGATGAAGTGAATTAAGTTAAGTAATATATAAATTATGATTAATAATTTATATTTCCTATATATAATATATATTCATTAAATCTATCCTTACTACCATCCATTTCAAAATAAAATGAAAAATGTATCGCATCGCTTCAAAAAGGCTGCAGTCAACACGCATGCACACACAATGTTATCATCATCCAAAACACTATAATGTAAGAAGGTACATGTGATATTATAATTATAAAAGTATAATTATTTTATATATATCATATAAATAATTTAAATCCATCATTATATCCATACATAATATGTGGTGATGGAAAATGAATTACATCGGTTCACGAGGAGGTAGTCTGCCGTACACAAGATTGATGATTTAATTTCACATTAGAAAGGATAAGATTTAGATATTGGTAATTAAATTTAAATAATAAAATAAAATTATATTTTTTATTCTTATAGTATTATACCATAATGGTTAAAAAATATTTTAATGAGTTATAAGTATAAATAAAATGAAAACACATGGTTAAGGATTATAATTATCATTAAGAGAACATCTTTAGGGTAACAATTAAAGTATTATTATAATATATTATTAATAAAACTAATGACTATAGAATGTTTGGATAGAATTAATAAATGTATTTTGTCTTGTATTTTCCAAGTAAAATGGATTTGGGAGTGTAAAGTGGAGAGGATAGGAGTCCCCTTTTATAAGTGGGGGAGAGGGCACACTTGGAATGTTTGAAACAAAAAGGTTCAACAATGTTTTAAACATTCCAAATGGATAAAAAATAAATCATTATAAATACTCATTATATATAAGTAAAACATATGGAAATAAAATAGAATTTTGAAAAGTTATTAGGATATTTTAACACTTATCTTTTTAGTTTAATCCTTCAGTAAAACCATATTATCCTTAACTGTGGTAATTAAATGCTATTTTTTTCTATTAATTATGACCAAAAATTAATTTAAAATTATTATATATTATTAATTATTATAATTCTAAATATTTTATTCATTTTTTCAAATTTAATTTATAGAATTAGAACAACTTAGTTTAAAATTAAACCTATAGATACGATGAAAAAAGGTTTTCCATGTATAGACCAGGATTTTCCATGTAATTTTTTTTTAAATTATATGGATTTATTTAGAGTATGCGAAAATTAACGGTGTATGATTTCGAGGCCTGGTGTGCCAGGAGTGTAATTTTGAACTTTTTTTAAGGTCCGTCCAGCAAACGCATGAGGGGCATTTTCTAACTTCTGAACTGGTGCCCATATTAAAAATCTGAGGGCACCGTTGAATCTGTAGTGTCGAGATTTTCTTAAGGGAGGCTTCACTTCGACCCTAGTATGTTTGGAGAAAAAGTTAAATTTTGAACTTTTAAAAGAATAAATAAAATAAATTTGTTATATTATTTTATTTATTTATTTTCCTCCAACGGACAAGTAGTAGTGTGGGACCAGCAATGTGTCAAGCCAATAAGTGGCTTGAACCTTCAAATCCTATGTAACCGCATTATAGAATTTAGGAAGGCTCCTTTAAATGAACCCTCATAAATTCTATGAGGGTCAGACAGCCTCCCCCTCTCCTATTTATATGGATCTTGGGGAGAGTTTTCGACACTGCTTCACTAAGCAATGATGTTCTTGTAAAGTGCCACGATGCCAAAACCTTGGAGGATGGAGTCGGTTCCCTCTAGCAGTGAGGAGTGACACTGAAACCCCGAACTGAAGATTGACGATCGAACGACATCGTTGGAGGCTAGTTACTGGGGATGGTGAATACCGACCCACTTCCTCAACTGCGGGCATTTCTCCATCATTCTTGAAGTAGGGTTTACTTTTGGTTTTAATTCCAAGAGTTGGGGAATCCATTTTTCTCCCACATGTTGATCACAAGCTAACACAGAGGGCGCGAGCTTAATGAACCTAGCCCATATCTTCTGCTTCCTTGCAACCCTTTTGTTCACCATGGAAGACTGCTGGTGCTGGAAGGTCCCAAGACAATGGCTAGCACCAGCCGACCCCGAGGGAGGAGGCGGAACACCAATGCCGCTGGAGGAACAGGCCATGGATCGTCAGCCATGGTGGTTAGAGGAGGTGGTGCACCTGCGTTGCCGGAGGAACTGGCTGTGGATCCTCATCCGTGGTTGTCAGAGTTGGTGGCCGGCACACCAGATAGTCACAAAAGAGGAGGGTGGCATGAACAGCGCACAACTGGAGGATTTGGGCTGTCGATCGTCAGCCGTGGAGGACCGAGGGAGGTGGCCAACACACATGCCAACCATAGGTGGGGTGCGATGTGCTGTCACGAGCTGCTGGTGACAACGGCCGGCATCGACCAGTCGTGATGGGGGGCAGGACCCACTCCAGTAGGTCCCACATGTCCCCTAGATATACCACGTGGTTCTACTGCTATGGAGGAAACTGAATGCCCTTCACAGCCATTCAGGAAAACTGGGGATCACTCACCCGGTTGCGGCTAGGGCGAGCCCCGCCCCCGCGGGGTGCTCCATCAAGTCGTAGGTCATGCCCCTTGCATTAAATGCTGCCTCTTGTTGGTCGGGACAGACCTCAGCCCCCAGTGGGTAGAGCCTACCACGGCCCAGCCCAAATCGGGTTGGATTGGGTTGGTCAGACTGTGTCGGACCGGACCCAGAAACAATTAAAGGGCCATAACATGAAATTCGGGTGTTCGTTTGATGAACCGTCTATGGTGATTGGACTCTTGGAGAAAGATGGTCCTTGGGGTATACTCCACCTGTGTATTGGAAATAGTTGGGGTATTCCCAGGTTGGATCAAACCTGAATCCAACCGGGCCATCAGAAATAAAAATCTTATAACTCACAAACCAGGTGTCCGATTGTCGCACTGTCTGTCGTGTTGGAATCTTTAAGATATGGAAGTCTTTTGGGTTACTCATTTGTGGAGATTATTGGTGGCCTAGGAATAACCAATATCTCGAGTGGCAGATTCTACAGAACTGGAGCGCACTAGGTGCGAGGAATCCTATGGCAGGCTATAATGTGAAGCAAGAACATTGATCTGGTGTGGGTCAGCATCTATCGATCCTGTGTGGGTTAGCATATAAGGACCCAACCTTAAACATTACATTATCTTGAGTTAAGTAAATAATTCACATTGAGGATATTTTTAGGTTTACAGTTTTAGAGAATTAGGCTATATCTATTACATTACAATTGAAAAATTACAATGTATACACTTCTACTCTTCCATTTTTCATGAAATATAAACTCTAAAAAACATGTCTAGTTCCATGTTTTAGACATCATGACTTTTCCATGATCCTATCCTTGACCCTATTAATGATTAAGTCCTATGAAAAACATTTCAAAACTTGGGGTGAGCATAAAAATCTCTATATGGGTTATAAAATAAGGAATGGAAACATTAGCCCATCAAGAAATACAAAATAATGAAACAATACTTTTCAATCATAACATACCTTATGAAATCATAAGATTTACGAATAACACACAAAAATCTTAAATCTTAAATCTTACTTATGGCATAAATAACAAACATACATTGTATCTTTCACAGCTATATAGGGAGTTACATTTGTAATACCCATCATAGTATATTTCCTAAATCTTTTAGGAGAAACATTAACATTTACCTCTGTCACGTTACCCAATGCATTGGAGAGCTGTCTCATGCTCACCCGTCGTAGGTCTATCATGGATCCACCCATATATGTAAACAATGACCAGTACTCATAACATACTCATACCACATAAATCAAGAATAAAGGAAAGATAACATTTCCACATTGCATTCATAGCATATCATTTCAATATATTAACATAATCAAAGCTTTTTTAAACCATTTAAGACAGTTAATAAAGATATCTTTGAATCAAAGTGTCCCATAACACATTGAATATTTTAATTGAATTATCATTTTAAAACATTAATTCCCATATAAATAAATCCGTAAAACCATTTTTAAATCATGTTCATTAATGAGAAAGATTTAGAAGATTAAATCATTAAAATATTATTTTAGTTAAGGAGTTCCAAACCAAATGAGAGGTGCTTGAAAATAAATAATTGAAGAATAAAATTTAATAAAAACATTATTATATCATGAGAATAATGGTATTCATGATATAATATGCCAAAGGATAGTATATACACCATATATATGTGAATTGGCGCATAACAATAAAGAAGTCTCAATATAGTGTAAATTGAGATGAAATCCCTTATAATGATGGTATCCTTAGGTTAAGTATAAATCAATTATATAATTATGTGTGAAAAATATAAATACACTAAATATGATTTGATATTTAATGTAAAATAATCATAGTTCATTCACACATATTCATATCATGAAATAATCAACAAGTATAAGTTTAACCCAAATTATTGAAATTGGGTGAAGAAGTTCTGTTACAGAATTTTGACAGCCTAACGACGTCACATTGAAATTAAAAAATGGAGTTAATAAGAGAGAAAAGGGTTTCTCATAACTTGGACATAAAATTTACTGCAATAAGGATATACAATAAGATATCCCAACATAAGGATATTTAAATTAAAAGGCATAACAAAACAAAGTCTTAAAAAGAGGAGGGTGAAAGGTTACCTTACCGATTTAGTAACTTACAAAACATACACCCCATGAAAGGAGGATAATAAAATGAAGATTTAAATACCCATAAACTAAAGTATATTACACAAATAATACAATCTTAGGTATTAAATCCATGACACAAAAGGATATAGTGGGAAATATAGCATGAATCTCACAGGAATGAAAGTGAGATGAAAACCCCCTTACCACGTTGTAATTAATAGAGTCATTTGAAAAAAATTTAATAACCACCAAATGAATCATTTAATACCATGTATATAAATATAATCATGATAATATATATCAAATGGAAGTATTAAATGCACCATATGCAATAAATAAGCGGCGAACAAAAGAAATCTCACGTAATTAAAAGTGAGATAAGAAACCCCTTACCTTGTGTCTGACTTTACCCATTCGTTCTTTAATCTCATGAATAATAAGATAAATTTAATTTATAATTTCATAAGATCATTTTTCAAGTTTATTATTCCTTTTATTTTACTTATTACCATGTTATAAACATTATTCAATCATTTATGTTAATAATGGTTGTTTTGTTGATATTAGGTACATGAGTCAAAAATGAGCTTCTTATAATTACAAGTTGTTCATGTGGTCAAAAGTCCATTATCTTCAGAATTATATTCATGATTTAGATATAAAATATATAATATATATCTAGTATATGTATGTATTTATAATATTACATAACATTTGGAGATAAGAAATGAAATGCAGCGTTCATGGAGACGGTAAGTCATACGTACGCATGAACGCTACTTTAATTTATATTTTGTATTTAATGGAATGAAATCTTAAGGATAAATAGGTATATTATAATTCCATAATAATATCATATGATATATATGTTACATAATTTCATTAAATCCATTCTTTATATGTTCCATGTATGTCATGAACGAATTATATTACCTTGAGGGGCGGTAGTTCACACTTCCTCAAATGAAATTATTGTATTTACACATATTGGAAAGCATAAAGGTATATTTGTAAATAAAAATACAGAAATATAGAGAAAACATAAACATAATATATATAATATATAAATATAGTTCCATCATAATGGGCTTCATGAGAGGTGGTAGGATAGGATTTAACAATCATCATTTCGTGAGGCAGTAGTTCATCAACCACAGAAATAATAAGTTCTTCACTTATTAGATGAAGGTGTGTGTAAGTGTAGTTAAAATACTTCTCCTAAAAACAACCTAGTACATTGAGGATATTTTTTTGTTATAAAATAAAGGAATAAAAAGATTCTATGAGTTTGGAGAAGTAAAATAAAACAAAAGAACTTAAGAGAAGACGTTGCCTTTAAATCGTGTATCTCCCTTTGTATTAAACCAAAGGTTTTCTTGAATTGTCTTCTGCCGAGGTTAAGGCATCTATGAGAATGATAATGATGTAGGAAGATTAATTGGTCAGTGTTTGGATGATCCAAGGTGCTTGATAAGTGTGAGGAATGGGTTATAAGTGAGGCCTTTTTATAAGGGGGGATGGGCACATTAGGAATGTTTAAAAATATTATTTTATTATATAAATATTTTAGGATTCAAGAGGTCCTAAACTTATTAACATAGAAGATAAGATGAATAATGCTCTAAATAAAATAATCCAATGAGAATTGGACAAGTTTTGGATATTGTTTAAATATTTATAATCTTATTTATTTAAATCATTCATTAATGAGGTAAATACTACATCATTATTGTGTCATATATAATTTTATTTATTTGATGTCTAAAAATTATAAAACAAATACCATGTTTTATATAATATTTTTAGCTTTAAAAGTAATATTTATATTCCAATATATAGCTTATATAACCTTATGTAAGATTTTATTTACTAAAAGATATATGTTTATGTCATTTTTGTCTTTACTTTAAATTTATTAATTTAATTTGTCATTATCATTCACAGGTGGCTCCATGGGGTCCCAAACTCGACCCAAGGATTCCCATGGTCAGAAATTTATCAACCAATAGAATTAGGATATATTTTAGGGTAATTTAATATTATTATAAAAATATTTTTTTACCCTTATTTATAATATCTTCCCCTTAACCGTGGTAAATTAAATTTTTACTGAAGTAAATATTTATAATGTCTACAAATTAAAGTTACATATTTTCACAATTTGGACCCCATGATTCCAAATATGGAATCCATTATCTAAATTCAAAACAAATAAGTGGTAGAAATTAATTTAATATTAATTTCAGCTGTCAAAACAAAGAGTGTTTTTTAGAAATAATAACTATCAAAAGATTGAAAATTATTTATATCCAATTTCAAATTAAAATTTCTTCTAATGACAAAAATTGATTAAATGGTAAAAATATAATCTAATTACACTTTAAAACAATTTCAAATCATAGTCTAACCATATAAATAAATTAGATTAAAAGGCAGTTATCATTTAAAATACAGTAATTCTCAATGACACAGGAAGCTGGGGAGGGGAAATTCAAGTGGGCTGGGCCTACGGGTCAGGTATTGGGCATGGTAGGCCTCTGGGCCTTCAGGCCATATATTTTGGGTTTGTAGGGCCTTGTTCCTTGGTCCTACGGGTCATGTACAGGTTCCCCTTAAACCCTTAAAAGGGGGATTATCCATAATAAAAATAAAAAAATAAGACCTTCGGGCCATTCAGGTAGTAATTTTCAATATTCAGAAAAAATGAACATTATGAGAAACATACCAAAATATTATCCAAAGAAAATTTTTATGTCTTGATTCTAAAGAAGAATATTATTTTGTCAAATATAATATATAAAAGTGACCAAAACAATATTTAATTAGGGTTCTCTATCAAAAGGTGGGAAATCGACCTTTTATTGAATAATAGAGTATTTATGCTTAAAATCAGAATCTTTCTTATTTTAAGCTTCTAAAATTTATTGGATAAATTTAAAAACATTTAACAAACATGTATATTCATATTTTAGTCAGTTCTGTCTATTCCTGCTAATACAACGGCTAGTCGTTAACTAGCATTTAAAATAATATTATATTTTTTTTTTTCACTATGACTCAACATTTTGTGCAATATAATATTTCAAAGAAACATGTTGTTTTATATCGTGCACGCCATCGAAAATAGAATCCCCTTTAAATTAAAATAAATATTCAACTAACAAATTTTAATAAATATGAAAATTTTATATTCTTTATTAACTTGGGATGTTACATCCTTCCCACCTTTTGGAGTTGCATCCTCACAATTTTAAAATTGGGGTTGGAAACATCATTGAAAGTCCCATATCAGAAAAAGAGTCAATAAAAATATCACATTATAATAGTGAAAGAAAAGTAAAAAGGTCACTTGAGACAATAGATACTAGGATTCCATGAAAATATGGATATGGAAGAGAAACTAACTCTCATAGATTAATAGAGAGTGACAGAGAACTTGATCATGAAAAGTTAACCACCACAATACCATAAATTTGTGGTTGGGTAAAATTATGACGATAAAAGAGAGCTAATAACATTTTTTTATCACGATCCTATTCATAGAGTTGAATAATTTTATTAATAAATAGACTAATATCTTAAGTAAATATACTTACATGTCGTATAGAGTGTCATCGTTTAATAAAATTCTACCACAAACTCATTATTTCACAAAACTGTAAGTATTCAAGATGACTTTTTCAAACCTGAAGTGCTAGAATAAACATCTGGAGTATCACATAATCTACAAAAGATGAACTGCATATTTCCTTTATCTTTAAATATCAACCAAAACTAAAATTGGTTAGTACAAGTTCCAATTATCCCCAAAAGTATAATACTTTATAAAAAGAACTACTACTCTTAATCTCCAAAATTCAACAAAAATAACCCAATGTTCAAGAAAGTACAATCAATATAGAATTTTCCTTAAAATTCTTCAAAATAATCCAAACTAAGATTGAAACCCAAAAATCAGGAGAATTTAATCACATAGTATTCCACAGTAAATCTTAACATTTACCTCCAAAAACATTGACTACTCTTAAAGTCTCATACAAAAATTTAATTAATCTAAACACATTTTCTCTATGATAGATTAATCATTTTCATAAATAACCCAAACAACTTAATGTCCACAATGAAAACAAAGATTCTTCCAAAATAAAATTATAACAATTACTCCACGAATTAAATCCCATAGTATTTTATTTTCTTTAAGAATATAGTGTTCCCAAAAGAGTGAATGTATTCCAAAATAACCTTTATTACATAACCACAAAATAATTTTTTTATACTGAGGATGTCCATTTGATAAATAATAAGATTCCAAATAAACTTATTACTGATCCATAAATTCATTAAACTTAAAATAATATGACATACTAACCAGGGACTTCAGGAAGGACAGTGGTAGTCGTTGTTCCCTTGTATCCCTTCAGTTATGGATTTGATTCCTATGGTCTTTCTGGGCATGATGGGTCATCACCCATCTTACGGTTTGTCCTTTTTATAAAACTCAAAAATATTCCTAACACTTTTTAACCTCAGTGGTTCTGTTATACCTTTAATTTTCATCCTAATACATTAAGACCTTTAAATATTATATATTGTCATTTTGTTTCACCTCTATATGATAAAATAAAACTATTCCCAATTGAAAGAACATCATACCTTAATCATGGTGTCCATATGGTATCATCATCATCTTGTTCACGTAGGTAGAAGATCTAGGCATTGAAAAAATTATTTTGTGATCCTTCAGAATCATTTGCTTTATTCATCCATATACACCTTGAACAACATGGGTCATATGGGTGTTTTTAGAAAAACCGTTTTGTAAAATAATCATGTATGACATATAATTTCAAAACATCTGATAAAACATGTTTTTATGAAATAGTCAGACTGGGTTTGAGTTGAAACATTCAATCAATATTCCTTCTAAAATACCATAAGTATGTGTTGAGAGACTATATTGTAAAAGAAAATATAAATAGGTCGCGCAAGGGTCTCCCTTATTAGCACCTTTTTCAAAATCAAAAAATTCTTCAAAATCCTATGATAAGGTAAAATATTTAAAAATTCCTTGATAATATTTACCTTTCTTAAAAATAAGAGAATATTGAAAAAATATGATTTGATTAAATACAACCCATGATCCATGATGATATCAAGGTATAGTGGAGGTGTTTGATATCTCAAAAAATTTCTTGCAAATGAGTTATATGCTAGAAAAAGTTTCACAGTCATTTGAAAATTAGTTTGCAATAATTATTACAATCATGTCATCAGGAAGAGATAAGAATTTTGTTTGAGATCCTCCTCCCACTTGTAATTGACTTTCTTTGATCTGAAAATTTTATAAAAAAATATTTAACTGAAATAATAGACATAGAGACTAACCATGTGTTTAGTTAAAACTCATAATCCCAACAATTTTCTAAACCGACCTTTGATACCAACTATAAGGACCCGACCTTAAATATTACATAATCTTGAGTTATGTTAAGAATTCACATTTAGGAACTTTTCAGGTTTAATTCTTTAGAAAATTAGGCCATATCTATCACATTACATTTCAAAAATTACAAAGTAGACACTTCTACTCAGTATCCATTTTTACATAAAATAAAAAATCTAAAAAACATTTCTATTCCACATTTTAGATAGCATGAATTTTCCATGATCCCATCCTTGACACTATTCATCTTTAAGTCTAGTGAAAAAACATTTCAAAACATGGGGTGATCATAAAAAGCTTAGTAAGGGTTACAAAAGAAGGAAAGAAAAGATTATTCAATCAATAAATACAAATCAATGAAACCATACTTTTCAATCATAACATACCTTATAAAATCATAATATTTAAGAATAAAAAACAGAAATCATAAATCATAAAGGTAACTTATGACATACATAACATACTTACATTATATCATTCACAGCTATATAGAGTGTTATGTTTGGAATACCCACCACAATATATTCCCTAAATCTATTAGGAGAAAGATTAATGTTTACCTCTGTCATGTTACCCAATGCATTGAAGAGTTGTCTCGGGTTCACCCGCTGTAGGATTATCAAAGAATCACCCATATATGTAAACAACTCCCAATAATCATAAATTATTCATAACACATATAACCAGAATAAAGTAAAGATAACATTTTCAAATTTCAATCACAACATATCATTTCAGGATATTGACATAATCAATGTTTCTTCAAACCATTTAAAACATTTAATAAAGAGATCTTTGAATCAAAGTGTCCCATATCACATTGAATATTTTAATGGAATTATCATTTTAAAAAATTAATTCCCATATAAATAAATCCTTAAAACCATTTTGAAAACATGTTCATTAATGAGAAATATTTAAAAGATTAAATCATTAAAACATTATTTTAGTTATGGAGTTCCTATCAAAATGAGAGATTCTTGAAAAAAATTAATTGAATTATAAAATTTAATAAAAACATTATTATATAATGAGAATAATGGTATTCATGATATAATATTCCAAAGGACAGTATATACACCATATATATGTGAATTGGAGCATAACAACAAAAACGTCTCAATGGAGTGTAAATTGAGACGAAATCCCTTATAATAACGGTATCCTTAGATTAAGGATAAATCAATTATACCATTATGTGTGACAAATATAAATACACTAAATATGATTTCATATTCCGTGTAAAACAATTAGAGGTCATTCACACATATTCATATGACGACATAATCAACAAGTATAAATTTAACCTAAATTATTGAAGTTGGGTGAAGAAGTTCTGTTACAGAAATTTGACAGCCTAACGACGTCACATTAAAATTAATAAATTGAGTTAATGAGAGATAAAACGTTTTATCATCACTTGGAAATAAAATTTACAGTAATAAGGATATATAAGAAAATATCCCAACATAAGAAGATGTAAATTAAAAGACATAACAAAATGAAGTCTTTTAAAAAGAGGAGGGTGAAAGGTTTCCTTACCGATTTGGTAACATACGATACGTACACCCCATGAAATAAGGATAATTAAATGAAGATGTAAATACCCATAAACTAATGTATATTACAAAAATAATACAATCTTGGGATGTACATCCAAGACAAAAAAGGAAATAGTGGAAAATATAGCATGAATCTCACGGGAATAAAAATGGGATGAAAACCCCCTTACCACGTTGTAATCAATTGAGTCATATGAAAAAGAGATAATAACCAAAAAATATATCACATAATATAATGTTTATAAATAGAATCATGATAATATATATCAAGTGGTAGTACTCAATACATCACATTCAATAAATAAGTGGCGAACAAAGGAAATCTCATAGAATTAAAAGTGAGATAAGAAACCCCTTACCTCGTGTCTGACATGACCCGTTCATTCTTTAATCTCCTAAATAATATAATAAAGTTAATTTATACTTGATTAAGAACCTTTTTAAAGTTTATTACTCCTTTTATATGACTTATTACCATGTCATAAACATTATTCAATTATTTATGTTAATAATGGTTATTTTGTCGATATTTGGTACTTTAGTCAAAAATGGACTTCATATAATTACTAGTTGTTCATGTGGTCAAAATTAAATTATTTGTAGAATGATATTCATGATTTATATATCATATTTATCATATTTATCCAGTATATTTATGTATTTATAATATTACATAACATTTAGAGATAAGAAATGAAAAATCATCATTCATGAAGACAGTAAGTTGTATGTACGCATAAACGCTACTATCATTTCTATTTATTATTTAATCGAGTGAAAACATAATGATAAAATAGAATATTATAATTTTATTATAATATAATATTATATATATGTTACATAATTTCATTAACACCATCTTTTATACATTCCATGTATGTCATGAATGAATCATATCACCTTGAGGGCGCGGTAGTCCACACTTCATCAAATAAAATTATCGTATTTACACATATTAGAAAGCATAAAGGTATGTTTGTAAATAAAAATTAAAGAAACATAGAGAAAAAATAAACATAATATATATCTTATATAAATATAGTTCCATTAAAATTACCACCAAGAGAGGAGGTAGGAGAAGATTGAATGATCATCGTTTCGTGAGGCTGTAGTTCCCCATCCACAAAAATAGTATGTTCTTTACCCATTAAATGGAGGTGTGTGTATGTTTAGTTCGAATAATTCACAAAACAACAACCTATAATATTTAGGATACTGTTATTGTTATAAAATAAATTAAAAAAATAGTATGGGTTTGGATAAGTAAAATAATACAAAATAACTTAAGAGAAGACGTGACCTTTAAATTAGGTAACTTTCTTAGGTTTGAACCAAAAGGTTTACTGGAATTTCCTTCTTCCTAGAGAAAGGATTATTGGAGGAGTAAAGGGATGTTGGGAGCTTAATTATGAAGAGGTTGGACAAGACAAGGGGCTTGATATGTGTGAGTAATGGGTTAGAGGTGAGGGCATCTTATATATGTAAGGAGGGGCTCTTTAGGAATATTTAAATATATTATTTTAATATATAATTATTTTCGGTTTTTGAAGGTCCAAAACTTATTAAAATCGGTGATAAGATGACCCATGTTCAAAATAAAATCATCCAATAATAATTGGACTGGTTTTGGATATTTGTTTAATCATTATAATCTGATTTATTTAAATCATTCATTAATGAGGCAAATACTGTATCAATATTGTGTCATAAATAATTTTATTTGTTTGATGTCTAAAATATTTAAAACAAATACGATGATGTTGGAAATCTTATTATCTTTCCAATTAATATTTATAGTCCAAGATATAGGTTATATAACCCTATGTAAAAATAGATTTACTAAAATATATATGTTTATGTCATTTTTGTCTTAACTTTAGATTATTTAATATAAAGTGTCATTATCACTCCCATGTGGATCCATGGGGTCTCAAAATCGACCTAAGGATACCAATGGTTGGAAATGTATCAACCAATAGGATTATCACACATGTTAGGGTAATTTAATATTATTATATTAATATTTCGTTACCCTTATTTACCGGATTTACTCTTTAATAATGATAAATAAATTTTTTACTAAAGTAAATATTCATAATATCTAAAATTTAAAGTTACCTATTTACAAAATTTGTACCTCCGGATTCCAAATATGGGATACATTTTTTCAAATTCAAAATATAGAAGTGGCAGAAAATAATTTAATATTAATTCCCATTGTCCAAACAAAAAGCATGTTTTAGGAAATAGTAACTATCAAAAGATTGACACTTATATATGTCCAATTTCAAAGTGAAATTACTTCCAATGACCAAAATTGGATCAAATGGTAAAACTATAATCTAATTACACTTTAAAACCATTTAAAATTTAAATCTATCCAAATAAATAAATTATATTAAAAATCAGTTATGAATTAAAATATAATATTTTTCACTATTCATAAAAAAAGGATCTTTTTCAGGAAAATACCAAAATTTTATCCAAAGTAAATTTTGAGGTCCCAATTATAAAGAAGAATATTATTTTGTAAAATATAACATATAAATGTAGCCAAAACTAGATTTAAGGAGGGTTCTCCATCAAAAGGCGTTAAATTGACCTTTTGATGAATATTAGAGTATTTATGCTTAAAATCATATTCTTTTTTATTTTAATCTTCTAAAATTTATTGGATAAATGTAAAAACATTTAAAAAACATATATATTTATATTGTATAGTTAGTTCCATCCATTCTTTCCAATACAACAGTGGGGCATTAATTACCATTTAAAATAATATTATATTATTATTTTTCAGTATAATTCAGCATTGTGTGAAACATTAGATTTCAAGGAAACCCATTGTTGTGTATTGGGTATTCCATTAAACATATCATCCCCTTTAAAGTAAAATTAATATTTAATTCACAAATTTTAATAAATATGAAAATGTTATATTCTTTATTTACCTGGGAAGTTACCCAGCATCTATCAGATCCTGTGTGGTTCAGCACTCAGTGATCCGATGTTGGTCAGTGCATACTAATCCTGTGAGGGTCAGATCCTATGTGGGTCAGTGGGGGTTATTACCTATCAATCTTGTTTGGGTCAGCAGCAGTGCCTCTTAACAGTTGAAGATTATCTAGCTTATTACTAATCATATGTACTTATGTACTTAATTTATACCTATTTGTTAGCTGAGTCTTTTCACCTTCGTGGTGTCATCTTCGTGGTTTTACATGTGTGGTACTTCTATATTTGTGGTGTTACCTATGTGGAACTTCTATCTTTGTGGTGTTACCTTTGTGGTACTTCTACCTTTGTGTTTTTTTCTTAGTGGTGTTACCTATGTGGTACTTCTACCTTTGTGGTGTTTCCTTCATGGTGTTACCTGTGAGATACTTCTATCTCAGGCGTGTTACCTGTGGGGTATTTCTACCTTCATGGTGTTACCTTTTTGGTAATCTTCTCTCATGTATGAGATGAGTATATCTTGATAACTTATGTATATGTATGGTAATATACCTATGTAAAGTTGAAGTCTTGCTTTGTGGTTTTCCCTTTGTGGAACTCTAGGAGACCTACGGGGGTCTCGGGGTCCCTACTAAGTATCGTTATACTCACCCCTGCATGGGTTATGCCCACACCTTGTTGTGTCTTGTGTAGATGATGGAAAACATTGATCGAGGCTGAGGGAGCTAGGACTGGACGGTACTCCGAGGTGGGCCACTTGTCAAGACATGACACAGGGGATACCATTCATGAGTTGTACCTACCCATTAGGTAAGATCCTTGGCGGATGATCTAGGAGCTGTTTCCCCATTTTTTAGATGTATATATAATTTTCAGTTGTACTTGTAATTTTTAGTGGTGCTTTTATTCCATCCCCATTACTTTCAACACACTTTTACTACAAAGTTTACTTCATAGTTTAATCTTATTGCGTTCTATTTTGCATTTTTGTACAGGTTTAAATGAAATTAATTCCCGATATATGGATATACCTTTTTGGTGCTAGTCTCTATCCCCTAGCCTGCGGATTAAAGGCTTGGGGTAGTAACGGAATAGGCCTCGAGGTACGAGTCATGAAAAAGTGGTATCATAGGAGTCGGTTCTACCGAATAACTAAGACTCTGATCTTTTCTATGTGGAAATAGTGTTAAGTGTTATGAGTATAGCTTTTAGTTTGGGGATTCCAGTTTTGGTACGGCGGCCGACGTATCCATACACTAGGACCTTGACATTTGATTTCCGACTCAGTGCATGAAAAAAATGATTGTTTGTTTTTTGAAAAGTTTTTCTTATGATATATTTGAGTCATCTCACTAGGTATAACTTATTGATCGTGGCACACCTATCTTCTTTCAGGACGTCTCCATGTGAAAAGTCATCTAGGATTACAGAGAGAGTACATGACAATGGACCACCGAGTGATGAGGCCTTGTAGCATGGCCCTCTTATGGAGTTAGCATCTTTGGGTGGTGTACAAATAGCAACACCACCCATTGGGCAGCCGTTTCCACCAGCACCACCAGAAGATGATGAACAATGATTGAGTGTGTTGCATAAGTTTTAGCGGCAGAGGCCTCTGAGGTGCTGAGGCATCACAGACCCACAAGCGTCTGAGGACTGGATGGAGGCTGTAGTCAGAGTTTTCTACCTTGTTGGGACATCGGTTGACCTTATAGTTATCACAACAACCATTATTTTTCAGGCAGCAGCATGGAGATTTAGAAGTTTGATGCTTCAGATACACGATGAGGTGATACTCATATGGGTGGACTTCGAGGGCCTTTTTAGGGTAGAGTTCTTCCAAGTGAATCTACGCACAATGTGTATACAAGAGCTGTTCCACCTACAGTATGGCAGCATGACTGTGGCCCAGTACTCGGCGAGGTTCACTGATCTCTACCATTATTCCACCGATATGGTATGAGACCCTTTATTCAGGGACCAAACCTTTGAGTAGGGTCTCTGAAAAGATATCAGAGCATCGATGAAATCTCTCAGCATTCTGACGTAGGCTAGGGTGCTAGTGCGTGCACTTTTGGTGGAGCGATTCCTAGCTGAGTAGGTACCGATGACATGAGCCCCCATAGGATGTCAGGTAGCAGAGTCATATGCAACAAGAAGTAGAAGAATGAAACAGGGGTTGAAGTGGTCCAGTCCTTCTAGTTGGCGACCTCAGCATATATGTTCTGTGGTGTGGGGCTCACTGGACTGAGGAGGACAGCTGAGAAGCAGGCAATGCTACTCATGTGGCAGGCAGGGTCATGTGGCACATTACTGCCTGACCCGCCATACGGATGACCAGAATATGGTAGAGGGGCCACTAAGGAAGAGGATGAGATTCGATTTGGGAGGTCCATAGGTAGTAGGCCGACATGGTAGAAGAGATAGTCATGTAACAGGCGGTGGGTAGTGATTCAAAGTTCTACCACCATCACCACTAGGTGGTCCACCCCGACCACAGAGTGTTGGTGGATAGGAAGGAGCTCATCTCTAGGAAGTTGAGGCCTAAAACCACGATGCTTTTGAAATTATTTGATGTACTATCTGTCTCTACTACACCTTATATGCAGTACTTATAGACATAGGTGCCCGTCACTATTTTATTTCCATGGCCCTTGTTTGGAGCATGTAGATTCTAGTGGAGTAGTTGGCCCGATCCTTATGGCTAGAGACTTATACAGGAGGGGATTCAACGATTAAACACTGCTCCTGATAGTGTGAACTTACTCTAGGAGGCAAGAGCTTTGGCTGAGATCTTCTAGTAGTGGCATTTATGCCGTACGATGTCATCTTGGGTATGGACTGATTATCCACAGTCCATTCTCAGATTGACTGTATTAGGCACAATGTGAGATGTGTCTATGTGGATGGGACCCGATTTTCCTTCACTGATGAGAAGGGATCCTTTTCAGCACAGGATGGAATTACCCCGAGGAGGGTGCAGCCGATAACTCACCAGTTGGCTAGCCATACCCTCGAAGAAATAGATGTTGAGAGTTCGAGTTATCTTGTAGTGGTGGACCAGTCTACTGATGTCTTTCTTGATGATGTTATGGGACTACCTCCACACATAAAGGTAGAATTCTACATTAACCTCTACCCCGAGTTGGCAGTGATATCTATGCCAGTATATCAGATGGCTCTCGTGGAGCTTAGTGAGTAACGAGTACAGTTGGAGGGCTTGCAGAGTAAGGGGCTTGTAAGGCCCAATGTTTCTCCATGGGCAACCCCAATTTTGTTCTCCAAGAAGGAAGATGGGATTTTGAGACTCTTTGTGGACTACCAGTGCATGAACCAAGTGACTATAAAGAAAAACTATCCACTTCCAAGGAATTATGATCTTTTCAATCAGCTGAAGTGAGCTCGTTGGTTTTTAAAGATAGACCTCAGATCAGGCTATCATCTGCTCAAGGTATGAGATGTGGATGTGCACAAGACGACCTCTAGATGTGGGTATGGACACTATGAGTTACTAGTTATGCCATTTGGTGTGACCAATACCCCAGAAATGTTCATGGGACTCATGAACAAGATCTTACAGCCATACCTTGATCGATTTATGGTGATCTTTATCGATGACATCTTGATATACTCAGCGTTAGAGGAGGAGCAAGCCTATCATTTGAAAATAGTTCTGGATACACTTTGAGAGCACCAGATTTATGGTAAGCTCTTGAGGTTCTAGTTCTGGATATGAGAGGTCCACTTTATTGGACACATTATCTCAGAGGCTTGAGTTGTAGTGGATCCAGTGATGATACAGGATGTACATGCTTGTGAGCCACCCAAGAGTGTGACCGAGGTTCGAAGTTTTCTGGGGTTGGCTGGATACTACTGGAGATTCGTGCCTGACTTTTACAATGTTTTGGCAACCTTGTTAGCAATGAAGAATAAGGGAAAACCCTTTGTATGGGTAGAGATATTCAAGCTATGTTTTCCAGAGCTGAGGCAGAGACTGATGAGTGCCCCCATCTTAAGGCTATCAGAAAAGGGTGTTGGGTATGTAGTCCACTATGACACATCAAAGAACTGAATTGGGTGTTTCCTGATTTAGGAGTGATCAGTGATCGCAAACATCTCATGACAGCTAAGGAAACATGAGTAGAACTGTTCTACCCCTGACCTAGAGTTAGTAAGAGTGGTATTCATCTTAAAAATGCAGTGACATTACTTGATGGGATAATGTTTTACCATCTACTATGATCACAAGAGTCTCAGGTATATCTTCTCCCAGAAGGAACTAAACCTAAGACAGCGACAATGTCTAGAATTCTACTAGAACTATGACATTGAGGTAGTTTATAATCCCAGGAAGGGGAACGTGTTAGTAGATGAACTTAGCAGGAGGTTTGATCTACAGTTTCTGAGTGAGGCAACATAGAAGTTACCCGCATTGCAGAAATCCTTTGTGGATAGATATGGGGAAGCATACATCCATTCTATGAAAGTCACTCCACCACTCCTTCAGTGAGTAAGGGATGTGCATCTTGGGGACATTGACTACGAGCCTCGACGTGCTCAAATATCCCCTGGACAGGCACCTGAAGGATTTTCTAAAGGTGGGGAGTATGTCATATTATTCAGAGGGAGTACCATGGTAATAGTGGTGTTATAGGAGATGGTGTTGATAGAGGCCCATTCATCCCCTATGGAAACACATCCTGGTGTGGTGAAGATGTTCCAGGACCTTTGGCATCAGCACTAGTGGCCAGGAAAGAAAAAAGTAGTGGAAAAGTTTTTTTTATCGATGCCTCACTTGTTAGAAAGTGAAGGCCAAGCATCAGGTTCTAGTAGGCTTAGCACATCCACTAGAGGTGCCGGAGTGGAAGTGGGATGAAATCTCTATGGACTTTGTGACATGGCTTCAACATACATCCAGGGAACATGATTCCATCTGGGTGATCATTGAACGACTCACCAAGTCAGCCCACTTCCTACCTATTTGAGAGTAGGGATCAGTAGAGGTCTTGGGATGCCTCTAAATAAAAGAGATTGCGTGACTTAATGGGGTTCCATAAATGATCATCTTTGACCATGACACAGATATTACTTCCTGCTTTTGGAAGGGATTGCAGGAGGTGTTCAGGATTGAGTTACATTTTAGCACTACCTTTCATCCTCAGATGGATGGTCAGACGGAGAAAACCATTCAGACGCTAGAGAACATGCTTCATGCATGTGTACTAGATTTTGGTCGTAGTTGGAGAGGGTGCACGACATCTTCCACATATCCCAGCAGAGGAGATACATTCCTGACCCATCTCACATCATCGACTATGGAGAGCTAGACTTTGATGATGGGGGGATGTTTACGGAGGTTCCAATAGAGATTGAGGATCCACAATAGTGAGTCCTTCATGAGAATTCTATACATCTAGTGCATGTTTACTAGAAGCATGGGAAACTCTAGGAGATCACTTGGGAATGGGAGGCTTAGATTCGTGCTATGTACCCCAATTTATTTTCTTAGTCTATGTTGTGGAATTTAGGGATGAAAATCCCTATGGTGGGGAAAATGTAATGACCCTTATTTTCCATGTAATTGTTTTAATTATATGTAATTTTTAAGAGTCTCCGAAAATTTACAGCGCATGATTCTGAGGCTTGGTGTACCCGGAATGAATTTTTGAACTTTTTTAAGGTACATTCCGTAAACGTGTGATCAATGTTTTTTATCTTTTAAACCAGTGTTCAGATTAAAAATCCGAGGGCACCATTGAATCTGCAACATTGTGATTCTCTTAAATAAGGCTTCACTTCGACTGGAGTAGGACTGGAGAAAAATTTAGGTTTTGGACTATTAAAATAATAAATAAGATAACATTGTTATTTTATTTTATTTCATTATTTTCCTCCAATGGAAAATCGACAGTGTGGGTCCAGCGATGTGTCAAGCCAATAAATGGGTTGACCCATCAAATACTATGTAACCGCATCGTAGAATTTAAGAAGGGTCCTATTAATGAACCCTCATAAATTATACGAGTGTTAGACACCCTCCCCCAATAAAATTTATTTGGGGTTTGGGGAGATATGTCTGAACTGCTTCAACAAGAAACGAAGTGCTGGTAAAAATATACGACACCAAGCCCTTGTAGGAAGGAGCTGGTTCCGAAGAGTGGTGATTAACGACACCCAAACCATGAACTGAATATCGATGATCAAGGGACATTGTTGGAGGCTAGTTGCGAGGGATGACAAACACCGACCCACTTCCTCAACCACGGGTGTTTCTCCATAGTTATTGAAGTAGGGTTTACTTTTTTTAATATAAAGAGTTATAGAATCCTTTTTCCTCCCCCATATTGATCACAAGCTAACACAGAGAACACGGGCCTAACGGTCCCGACTCGAACCCTCTGCTACCTTGCTACCATTTCATTCACCATGGAAGACTGTGGGCATGATGATACTGGCGATCAATGCTGGAAGGGACCAAGGTAGCAGCCAGCACCGGTCGGCTGTGATGGAGGAGGTGACCCACCTACGCCGCTGGCGGAATCGTCCGCAACTCATCAACCACGGTGGTTGTAATAGGTGGTCGGCACACCGGTTGGCCACGAAAGAGGAGGGTGGCATGACCAGTGCACCGCTGGAGGATGCGGGCCATAACTCATCATCCTCCAAAGACCAAGGAAGGAGGCCGACACACTAGTCGGCTGTTGGTGGAGGAGGTGTGTGCCATCATGCGCCGCTGGAGACGATGGCTGACATCGGCCAACCACGATGGGAGGCAGGACCTCCTCTAGCGTGTCATGAATTTCCCCAGGCAGCGCCCCATGGCACCGCCGCTGCAGAAGAAACTGAATGTCCCTTGAGGCTATTCAGGAAAACTGGGGGTCACTACCCTGGTGGGGGCTCGGGCAGGCCCCGCCGCAGCGGGCTGATCCACCCAGACGCGGGTGGTGCCCCCTTGCAGGTCGGGCCACCCCCTTTCTGGTCGAGCGGCCCCCTTACGGGCCGGGCTGCACCCTTGCGTGCTAGGTTGGACCTCTACCTAGTAGTCCAAGCCCTCTATGTCCTAACTAAGATTGGGTCGGGTCAGGTCGGACTAGACCCGAGACTAACCAGACCTAGAAACACTTAAAATGCCATAACATGAGATTCATGCATCCGTTTGACGAACCGTCTACGGTGCTGGGACCCTTGGAGCGAGATACTCCTTTTGGAAATATCCACTTGAGTATTAAAAATATTTAGAGTACAGCCGGGTTGGATCGAACCTGAATCCAATCGGGCCCTCCGAACTAAAATGCTTATAACTCATAGACCGAGCGTCTGATTGACGGACCGTCTGTCACGTTGGAACCCTTACGACATGGAAGCCCTTTGGGTTACTACTTTTTGGATTTTAGTGGTGGTATAGGTATGACCAATATCTTGAGGTTCATATTCTACCGAACTCGAGTGCACCGGGTGCAAGAAATCATATGGCAGGCTGTAAAGTGAATGAAGAACATTGATCCTATGTAGTTCAGCATCTGTCGATCTTGTGTGGGTCAACATATATTAGATTCTGTGTGGGTCAGTGCTTAGTGATCCTATGTGGGTTAGTTCATATTGCTCCAGTGTGGTTCAGATCCTGTGTGGTTCAGTGGGGTTTATTACCTATCAATCATGTGTGGGTCAGTGGCAGTACCTCTTAATAGAATAAGATGATCTAGCTTACGAATAATCATCTATACATATGTACTAAAGTTATACCTGTTTGTGAGCTGAGTATTTTCACCATCATGGTTTTATCTTCGGGTTGTTACCTGTTCTGAACTTCTATCTTCATGGTATTACAAGTGTGGTACTTTTATCTTCATGGTGTTATCTGTGTGGTACTTCTACCTTCGTGGTTTTTTTCAAGTGGTGTTACCTATGTGGTACATCTACCTTTGTTGGGTTGTCTTCATGGTATTACCTATGAGGTACTTCTATCTTAGTGGCGTTAAATGTATGGAATTTCTACCTTCGTAGTGTTACCTTTGTGGTTTCCAACCCTCATGTATGAGATGAGTATATCTTGATAACTTAGGTATATGTATGGGCATATACGTAAGTAGAGTTTAAATATTATTTTATGGTTTTTCCTTTGTGGAACTATAGGAGACCTAGGAGGGTCTCAGGGTCCCTACTGAGTATCGTTATACTTACCCCTATAAAGGCTATGCCTGCACCTTGTTGTGTCTTGTAAAGACGACGTACAACATTGAGTAAGTCTGAGGAAGCCAGGACTGGATGGTACTCAGAGGTGGGACACCTGGCATGCTATGAAACAGGGACTACCGTTCGTGAGTTGTACCAACCATTCATGTAGGATCCTCCGTGGACGATCTGAGAGCTTTTTACCCCTTTTTCAGTTGTATTTTTACATTTTACTTGTACTTGTACTTTTCATTTGGGCTTGTATTTCAGCACCTTTACATTCAGTACACTTTTACTACAGCAGTTTACGTCGTAGTTGCATCTTGTTGCATTATAGTCTTCGTGTTTAGATAGGTTTAAAAGAAATGCCTTCCCGATATAGGGATATTCCTTTTAAGTGCGAGTCACCAGCCCCTGGCCTATGCAAGGAGGGCATGGGGGTAGTGATGGCACGGACCCCAAGGGATAGGTTGTGACATTCTAATGATTTTTTTTCCTAAACAGATATTGTTTTAAGGTAAAAATTCATTAAGAAAAGGAATAAAAAAATAAATTTGATTAATTAAGATATATTTTAACTATTTTTCCTTTTAAAACCATATTAAAATAAAATTTAACTTATAAATTCAAAAAAAAAATATAGTTTTAAATAAAAATAAGTATTTTCAAAATTCATTAAAAAATTTAGGTTTTCATAAAATAATCCAAAATTAACTCTAAAATAATTTTGACATGTTGATTTCAAAAATTAAGTTCATTATTTCAAATAGTTTTTTTAAAATTAGGAAAGATTAATTTTATTATTTTGTCACGAGAAGTAATATAAATATTATTTTGAGACAAATGTATTTTAGAAGCATGCAATTAATTTACTAAAAGAAAATTATACATTAATTAAAATATTTTATTTATCTAAAAAGTTCATAATTATTTTAAAAATTGTTTTTATTCCTATTCATACAACCATGTTTTTAATCTATGTTATAATGGTATGGTTTAACTAATAATATTAATAGTATATCATAGTTCGTTAAAACTCATTGTGTAAAGACCTGAAACATTCAAGGAATTTTTTTAAAATACATTGGAATTTTACGAGTCTGTGGCTTCTAATGGCGCTTGATTCCAAGGCCTGGTGTGCCCAAAATCAATTTTCGAAGTTTAGCTTAGGTACGTTCAGTGAACGAACGAATGAGTTTTTCTAACTTTTGAACCGGTGCTCGGAATTAAAATCGAAGGGCACTGATGAACTCAAATCACCAGTATTTTCTTAAGGGGACACTTACCATAGTTACGTTCGCAAAGGAGGAGAAGATAATTTTTGGGGGTTTAATTAAGAACTAAATAAAAATTGTCGGAACAATTTTTATTTCATGAGTAGGTTTTTTCCTCCCATGGGTAGTTAAGGGTGGGGCCCACAGCCACTTAACTACCCAAGTGTGGATATTAGAGAGTTGGGGCCCACACAAGTCCCACCATTTAATTCCATCTAAATTTCATTAAGAACCCCAATTAATTGGAAAACCCCACCATTGATTTTCCAAGGCATAATTTTTAATTGGGACCTTCCCTCTCCCTTCCCTAATTAAATCATCAACATGTTTTATTAAATGTTAGGATTTAATTTTGGGAGTTTCTTGCGTGTGTAATTAAATAATAATTGGAACCTATTATATAATTTGGGAAGAGACGTTGTTGTGCGGGAGAGATCAGGAGAGCTTGGAGCCTTTGGGAGGAATGTCGGTCTCTGACAAAGAACAACGAAGAACGCTGGCATCCGACAAAGAATAACGAAGAATACCGGTTCCTCGAAGATTGACGACGCCCCACCCTTATCTGCGACAAGAGAGGAGACGCCGCTTCCTCCTCTGCGTGCTCCGATGATGTCTACGATCCTCTTCCCCATGACGCCAATGTCCGACATCAACTGTTGAGGTAGGGGATTTTTTATAAATTTCTTCATGTGGTTTTTATACCCTCGGCAAGATGTGATTTATTGTTGGTGATGTTTAGAACCGTTAACGCGGTGGGTGCGGACTAACGAACAATTCCGAACCCACCGATGTTTTGTTCTTGATGCGCGGAATCCTTGGCGATGATTAAAAAAGACCGAATTGGAGATTGGAGGCCTTCATAGTGATGTACGAGTCCCGAGACGACTGTAGGTTTAGATAGGAGAAAAATCAGACCACTAGAATGACTCTGGTGGCCCGTAGAAATCTCCGGCGGCGCGGGTCACCGGCGCGGCGGCCGGAGGCGGCAGCGTCCCGGCATGCCGCCGACAGGATCCCGCCGCGGATTCAGCCGCGACAGCGAGGGGTGGATCCCGCGGCAGCGCAGGATCCATGGGAGACGCGGCGCCTCGTCGGCGGAGCACAAAGGGGGGGGGGGGGGGCATTTCCCCCCCCTGCTCGGCTCACTGGCTGAGCCAGAACACCCCCCGTCCAGGCCACGCCCGACCGGGCTAGACCCGGATCTGGGTCGGGTCGACCCGGTTCGGGCTGACCCAGGGGGGTGGGGCCGGGTCGGGTCGGGCCCAGACCCACCACTTCGGACCATTTTCGTTCATTTGACCATAAATTGAGCTACGAGCCTCCGATTGACACACCGTCAGTTGAGAAGGAATCCTTGGATCGGGAAGGTCATTTTGGTATATTGCACTTGAGGTTTCGGCACATTTTGTGTATGGACGGGTTGGTTCGAACCCGAAACCAACCGGGCCCTTGGAGAGGAAACACTTATATCTTAAGGACCGGACATCCGATTGACGTGCCGTCAATTTCGTTGGGATCATTTTATTGAGACGGTCCTTTTGGATTACTCGCCTTGAGGTTTGGACGTAGCTGGAGTACAGTAAGGTTGGTTTTAGCTTAAAAACTAACTGGGCCCCTGGGACGGAAAAGCCAATAACTCTCAGACTGGGCGTCCGATTGATGCACCGTTTATCGCGTTGGGTTTTTTTTTTGACTAGACGGAACATTGGGATACATCAACTCTGGAGTTCGTGACATTTGATGTATCAACTCTCTCTTTCTTACTCGAGGAGCAGACCCTTCTGGAATCGAGCATGCAGTGTGTGGGAACCCTAGAGCTGGCTGCGACTGCGATGATGATGACTGCACTTGGATCCTTCGTGGGTTCAGCAGTGAGGAAGACTGTACTTGGAACCTCCGTGGGTTCGGCAGCAACGACGACTATACTTGGATACTCCATGGGTTCGGCAGTGACGTTGACCGTACTGGGATCCTTTGTGGGTTCGACGATGATGACTACTATTCTTGTATCCTATGTGGGTCCGGCAGTATTTGACTCTGTACTTGTATCCTGAGTGGGTCCGGCAGAGTAGCTGGTCTTGTATCATTTGTGGGTCTAACAGCTTAGCTGGTCTTGTATCCTATGTGGGTCTGACAGCTTAGATGAATCAGTGGCTACATCTGATCATCTCTATCGCCTTACAAAGTGTATACCCATGTGAGATGAGTCTTGTGTCTCAATCATTATCATTGATATAATTGACTTGGTTTCCTATGTGGATTGGGTTGTGCCTTCCTATGTGTATTGGGTTGTGTTTTCCTATGTGGACTGGGTTGAGCTTGGGCTCGAGTGTTGGAGACAAACTATAACTGATGACTTAGGTATATGTATGGGCATATACCTAAGTAGTGTTGTTGATACTTCGTGATTGTATCTATCCTTTGTGGTTTATCCTTCATGGATTCTGGGAGACCTTCAGGGGTCTCTGGGTCCCTAATGAGTATCGTATACTCACCCCAGCATGGGATATGCCTACACTACATTGTGTTGGATGTAGACAACGGAAAACACTGATCGATGTGGAAGCTTGTGGAGTTGGACAGTACCCGGAGGTGGACCACGTGGCGGAACGTACACGGAGCGGAAGACCGGACCCAAGGAGCTGAGGAGGCTATCCGTACCCACCCTTCAGGTGGGATTTCTAGAGGATGACTTGGTGTTGCTGTTTTACTTACTACTATTGTACATTCCATTCAATTGAACTATACTTTCAGTTGGGTTTGTATAGTGGCCCATTTAATTTTCAGGACTTACCATGTACCCAGTTTTACTTAGTGCATACTTCACTTGCGTACTATGTTGTGTGTGTTATTCATAAAGGCGATTCCTTCCCTTCTTTTTGGATTTACACCTTTGGTGCCAGTCTCCATCCCCTGGCCTATGGAAGGCGGGTTTGTGGTTGTCACGGCACGGGCCCCGAGGACAGGTCGTGACAAATTGGTATCAGAGGAGTCGGTTCTACCGCAGAACATAGGACTCTGATAATTTATTATCTGTGAAGAAATAGTGTTAAGAGTATTGAGTGTGGTTTTCAGTCCAGGGAGTCCACTTTTGGTGTGGTAGCCGACGTATCCATACACCCGGACCCGAACTTATGATTTCCGAATCAGTGCACAAAAACACTGATTGCGTGTGTGTTTCCTTTCAAAAGTTTTCTTTGTGATTACTTTGTGTCAACTCACTAGGTATACTGTACTAACCGTGGAACACCTATTTCTTTTCTGGATGGCCCCACGAAGGCAGCTATCTAGGGTTCCTAGTTATGTGTGGGATGGCATCCCACTGAGTGACAAGGCCTCAGTACAATGCCCCATTATAGCAGAGGTGCCAACGGTACCTCTACCCGCTGAGCCACCGATGCTACCCACCCCATCGATGGAGAGTTCACACCGCCTGAGCTCATTGCACAAGTTTCAGAGATAGAGGCCGCTCAGTTTTCATGGAGAAATGGATCTTCAAGATGCCGAGTATTTGATGGAGGATATCGTGAGAGTCTTCAGGTTGGTAGGGACACCAGCAGACCTCATGGTGATCCTTTCGCGAGTCTCCTACATTCCACAGCAGGTAGATGGTGGAGCCTAATGCTCCAGGTGCACGATGAGGAATATCTTCTATAGACAAACTTAAAGAGCCTCTTTCGCTTGGAGTTTGTTCCAGCCACCCTCTGTGCAGTGCGCATCCAGGAGTTACTACAGCTGCGGCAGGGCATCATGTCAGTAACCCAGTACTCGGTGATATTTACCGACCTCTTATGCTACTCCACGGACATGGTATAGGACCCATTCTTCCGGGCCTGGACCTTTGAGAAGGGACTGATTCATGAGATCAGAGCTTCGACGATTCCCCTCAGTATCCCGACGTAGGTGGGGGTGCTAGAGTGAGCCCTGTTAGTGGAGAGCTTTCTCGCTGAGCATCCATCAGCAGCGAGACCCACCGCAAGATTGCACATAGCGGAGTCTTCTACAGCCGACAGTCGATTGATGATGCAGAGGTCCAAGCAGACCAGGCCAATAGGTGGGAGACCTCAGGATACAGGTTCAGCTTTGCGGTGCACATGGCGCAAAGCCATCCTTACGAGGAGCAGACAGTGTTATGCATGTGGCGGGCAGGGCCACATGGCTCGTGACTGCTCAACCCTCCATACAGAAGAGCAACAGACAGTGGAGGGACCTCCCAGGTAGAGGCAGAGGTTCGATCGTGGCAGTTTGCAGGGAACAGGCGGACGATGCAGAGGATCTAGCCGAGTAGCAGGCGGCGGACGATGTTTCGTGGCTCTACCACCACCACCCCAAGAGGTCCACCCCGACCATAGGGAGCTGGTGGGTAGAGGTAGGCTCAGCTCCAGGCAGTGGAGTCTTATGACCACGGCGCACCCAAGATGATTCAAGGTACTATCTGTGTCTACTCCACCCTTTCTTCAGTTCTTATAGACACAGATGCGAGTCATTATTTTATTGTCACTGCCCTTGTTCGGAGCTCGAAGATTCTGACGGAGTCGTTGGCTCGATCCTTACGGCTAGAGACTTCTATGGGAGCAGACTAAACGATTACGCACTGGTTCCGGCAGTGTGAGCTTAATCTAGGAGGTGAGAGCTTTAGCTGGGTTCTTCTTGTAGCGGTATCGAGGCCTTACGATTTTATCTTGGGTATGGACTGGTTATCTAAAGTCCATGCTCAGATTGACTGTATTAGGTGCAAGGTGCGGTGTTTCCACACGGATGGGACCAGGTTCACCTTCACCGGTGATAAGGGAACCTTCGTAGCACAGGATGGACTCAAGTAGAGGAGAGGGCAGCCGATCACACATCAGTTGGCTAGTCTCATCCTCGGAGTAGTTGACATGAGGAGTCTGAGTTTTCCTGTAGTGGTGGATTAGTATGCAGACGTTTTTCCTGATGATGTTCCAGGACTACCTCCTCATAGGGAGGTATATTTATATGTAGACATGTACCTCGGGACATCACCGATATCTACTCCAGCATATCAGATGGCTCCCGCCGAGCTTCGTGAGATGCGGGTACAGCTGGAGGACTTACAGGGGAAAGGTTTCATCCGACCCAGTGTTTCACCCTGGGCTTCTCCGGTCCTATTTTCCAAGAAGGCGGATGGGGTCTTTCGACTGTGTGTCGATTACCGTCGCTTGAACCAGGTGACCGTGATGAACAAGTATCCGCTTACAAGGATTGACGACCTCTTTGATCTGCTCAAGGAAGAAAGTTGGTTCTCGAAGATAGACCTCAGGTCAGGCTATCATCAGCTCCGAGTTCGGGATGAGGATGTGTAGAAGACGACCATCAGGTGTCGGTATGGCCACTATGAGTTCCTGGTCATGCCCTTCAGTGTGACCAACGCTTCATTAGTGTTCATGAGTCTCATGAATACGATTTTCCAGCCCTACCTCGATCAGTTTGTCATAGTCTTCATTGACTACATACTGATTTACTCGACGATTGAGGAGGAGCACGCCTACCACCTATGGTTTGTACTGGATACACTCCGAGAGCACCATCTTTATGGTAAGCTCTCGAAGTGCTAGTTTTGGCTTCGAGAGGTTCACTTTTTGGGGTACGTCATCTCTGAGGAGGGAGTTGTAGTGGATCCAGCGAAGTTCGAGGCAGTACTTCCTTGGGAGCCACCCAGGAGCGTGATGGAGGTGCGGAGTTTCCTAGGTCTGGATGGATAATATCGGATATTTTTTCCAGAATTCTCTAGAGTTGTAGCACCGCTAACAGCTTTGAAAAAGAAGGGGAAACCCTTCATGTGGTCAGACAGATGTCAGCAGAGATTCCATGAGTTGAGGCGGAGATTAGCCAGTGCGCCCATCTTGAGGTTACCAGAGGAGGGCGTAGGGTATATAGTTTACTGCGACGCATCAAGGAATGGGCTGGGGTGTGTCCTGATGCAGAAGCGAGCAGTGATTACTTACAGTTCATAGAATTTGAGGTAGCATGAGCAGAACTACACTAACCATGACCAAGAGTTATCAGTAGTGGTCTTCGCCCTGAAGATGTGGTGACACAATCTGATGGGCGAGTGCTTTACAGTCTACTCTAACCACCAGAGTCTCAAGTAAATTTTCTCGCAGAAGGACCTAAACCTAAGACAGCGGTAATGGCTCAAGTTCCTCCAGGATTATGACTTTGAGATTGTCTATACTCCTGGGAAGGGTAACGTTGTGGCTGATACTCTCAGTAGGAGATCAGGCTTTCAGCTACTTGGAGAGGCGACGAAGCAGTTAGCTGCTTTTCAGATATCCTTCTTGGATAAAGATGGGTCAGCCTATCTACAGTCCCTCACAGTCACTCATCCACTTCTTCAGCGGGTCAGAGAGGCACAATGTGGGTACGTTGATTGTGAGGCACGACATTCTCAGATATCCTTAGGGCTGACACCCAAACGATTTTATAAAGGCGGGGAGCACGTCCTCCTCTTCTGGGGACGTACCATGGTACCAGTTGCACTGTAGGAGGAGGTGATGATGTAGTCCCACACTTCCCCTCTAGTGGTACATCTTGGAGTAGAGAAGATGTATCAGGACCTCAGACGATAGTAATGGTGGACGGGTATGAAGAAGGTTGTGGTAGAGTTCATTTCTCGATGCCTCACTTGTCAGCAAGTGAAGGTAGAGCACCAGGTACCTACAAGATTGGTACAAACCTTATATGTCCCAATGTGGATGTGGGATGGGATATCTAAGGATTTCTTGATGGGGCTTCTATGTTCTTCTAGAGGTCATGACACCATCTGGGTGATCGTAGACCGACTCACCAAGTCGGCCCACTTCCTACCGATCAGAGAGAAGGGCTCAGTAGAGATATTGGGACACCTATACGTTCAAGAGATCATACAGCTTCATGGTTTGACATTGTTTATCATCTCTGATCGAGACTCTTGCTTTAATTACCGGCATTGGAAGGGGTCATAGGAGGATTTCGGGATGTAGCTACGCCTGAGCACTGCTTTTCACCCTCAGACAGATGGTCAGAAGGAGAGGACCATTCAGAAACTCGAGGACATGCTCCGTGCATGTGTCCATGAATTTGGTCACTGTTGGGAGGATCACCTACCCTTGGTGGAGTTTGCGTACAATAACAGATACCACTCCACCATCGGGATGGAACCTTATGAGTCACTGTACGACCGACCATGCAGATCACCTCTGTGCTGGACTGTCCCTAGGGAGTCAGCACTCATCGGACCAGAGATGGTTCAGGCTATGACGAAGAAGGTTCATATCATCCAGGAGAAGATGAGAACTGCACAGAGGAGAAAGAAGTCCTATGCTTATAGGAGTCGGAGACCACTGGAGTTCATGGATGGAAACCACGTTTTCTTACGGGTCTCACCTCGATGTGGATTACAGAGATTTGGCCAAAGCTACAAGTTATCTCTGTGCTTCATCGGACCATTCTAGGTCCTCAGCAGGGTAGGTGAGGTGGCTTACTGCCTGGCCCTTCCAACTTAGTTTCACTGGGTGCACGACATCTTCCACATATCTCAGCTGAGGAGATACGTGCACGACCCGACGCATATCATCGACCATGGGGAGCTGGACATCGATGACGGGCCGACTTTTGTAGAGGTCCCAGTGGAGATCAAGGATCGATAAGAGTGGGTCCTATGTAGATGGTCGATTCCTCTGGTGCACATTCATTGGCAGCACAAGAACCTCTAGGAGAGCACATGGGAGCGGGAGGCTCAGATGCGTGCTCAGTACCCTCATTTGTTCCCCTAGTTTATGTTGTAGCTTTACTGGGATGTAAATACCTTAGGTGGGAGTAAGGTAAAGACCCAGAAATTTCAAGGGATTTTTTTAAAATACTTTTCAATTTTATGAGTCAGTGGCTTCTGATGGAGTTTGATTCTGAGGCCCGGTGTGACCGAAATCAATTTTCAATGTTTAGATCAGGTACGTTCAGTGAACGAACAAGCGGGTTTTTCTAACTTTTGAACTGGTGCTCGTAATTTAAATATGAGGGCACCGATGAACTCGCAACATCAGTATTTTATTAAGGGGACACTTACCGTACTTGTGTTCGCAAAGGAGGAGAAGATATTTTTTGGGGGTTTAATTAAGATGTAAATAAAAATTGTCGGAATAATTTTTATTTCATGAGGAGGTTTTTTCCTCCCATGGGTAGTTAAGGTTGGAGCCCATATCCACTTAACTACTCAAGTGTGGATATTAGATAGGTGGGGCCCACACGAGTCCCACCATTAATTCCCACTAAATCTCATTAAGAACCCCCATTAATTGGAAAACCCCCCATTTATTTTCCAACGCGTAATTTTTAATAGGGACCTTCCCTCTCCCTTCCCTAATTAAATCGTCAACACGTTTTATTAAATGTGAGCATTTAATTCTGGGAGTTTCTTGCGTGTGTAATTAAATAATAGGAGAAACATATTATTTAATTTGGGAAGAGACTTCATTGTACGGGAGAGATCAGGAGAGCTTGGAACCTTTGGGAGGAACTCTGGTCTCCGATGAAGAAGGACGAAGAACGTCAGCCTCCGATGAAGAACGACAGTTCCTTGAATTTTGATGACGCCCCACCCTTCTCCACGACAAGAGAGGAGATGCTGCTTCATCCTCGGTGCACTCTGACAACACCTATGATCCTCTTACCCGCGACATCGACGTCTGACATCAACTATTGAGGTAGGGGATTTTGTATAAATTTCTTCATGTGATTTTTATACACTCGTCATGGCATGGTTTATTGTTGGTGATGTTTAGAACCACTAACGTGATGGGTGCGGACTAACGAACAAGTCCGAACCCATCGCTGTTTTGTTCTTGATGTGCAGAATCCTTGGCGATGATGAAACGAGACTGAATTGGCGATTGGAGGCCTTCGTAGTGATGTATAGGTCCCGAGACGATTGTAGGCGCAGAAAGGAGCAAAATCGGACCCCCCCGGAATGACTCCGGTGGCCCACGGAAATCTCTGGTGGTGGCCGGCACCGACTGGCTGCCCAGAGGTGGCGGCGCCCCAACACGCCGCTGACAAGAGCCCGCCACAGTTGAAGCCGCGGCGGTGAGGGGTGGATCCCGCAGCCACGCGGGATCCATGGGAGACGGGCGCTAGGCACCGCATCCGCAGAGCACAAGGGGGGGGGGGGGGGGGGGCGTTTCCCCCCCTGCTCAGCACGCTTGCCGAGCCAGTGCAACCCCTAGCCAGGCCGGGCCGAGCCGCCCCCAGCCGGATTAGACCTGGACCCGGGTCGTGTCGACCCGGGGGGGTTGGGCCGGGTCGGGCCGGGCCCAGACCCCCCACTTCGGACCATTTTCGGTCTTTTGCCCACAACATGAGCTATGGACCTCCGATCAACACACTATCAGTTACGTAGGAATATTTGGATCAAGACGGTCGTTTAGGAATATTACACTCAAGGTTTCGGAAAAGTTTGAGTATGTCCAGGTTTGTTCGAACACGAAACCAACCGGGCCCTTGGAGCGGAAACCCTTATATCTTAAGGAACAGACATCCAATTGTCGCGCCGTCAATTGTGTTGGGAACCTTTTGTTGAGACAGTCCTTTTGGATTACTCCGCTTGAGTTTTTGATGTAGATGGAGTACGGTTGGGTTGGTTGTAGCTTAAAAACCAACCGGGCCCCTAGGACGGAAAAGCCAATAACTCTCAGACTGGGCGTCTGATTGACGCACCATCTGTCGTGTTGGGTTTCTTTTGACGAGACATAACTTTGGGATACATCAACACTAACTTTGTGAAAATTTATGTATTGAATTTTTCTCTCTCTTTCTCGAGGAGTGGACCCTCTCGAAATCGAGCATGCTGCGTGCGGGAACCCTAGAGCTGGCTGTGACTACGATGATGACGACTGCACTTAGATCCTCCGTGGGTTCGGCAGCGAGGAAAACTGTACTTGGATCCTCCATGGGTTCGTCAGTGACGACGACTGTACTTGGATCCTCCATGGGTTCGACAGTGACTATGACCATTATGGGATCCTTTGTGGGTTCGACGGCGATGACTATTGTTCTTGTATCCTATGTGGGTCCGGTAGTATTTGACTCTGTACTTGTATCCTGAGTGGGTTCGGCAGAGTAGCTGGTCTTGTATCCTTTGTGGGTCCGACAAATTTGCTGGTCTTGTATCCTATGTGGGTCCGAGAGATTAGATGAATCAGTGGATACATATGATCATATCTATCACCTTACGAAGTGTATACCTGTGTGAGCTGAGTCTTGTTTCTCAATCATTATCATTGACGTAATTGACTTGCTTTCCTGTGTGGATTGGGTTGTGACCTCCTATGTGGATTGGGTTGTGTTTTCCTGTGTGGAATGGGTTTTTCTTGGGCTCGAGTGTTGGAGGCGAACTGTAACTGATGACTTAGGTATATGTATGGGCATATACCTAATTAGTGTTGTTGATACTTCGTGGTTGTATCTTTCCTTTGTGGTTTATCCTTTGTGGATTCTGAGAGACCTTCGGGGGTCTTGGGGTCCCTACTGAGTATCGTATACTCACCCCTGGATGGGCTATGCCCGCACTACATTGTGTTGGATGCAGACGACAGACAACACTGGTCGAGGTGGAGGCTTGTAGAGCAGGACAGTACCCGGAGGCGGACCACTTGGCGGGATGTACACGGAGCGGATGGCCAGACCCGAGGAGCTGGGGAGGCTATCTGTACCCACCCTTCAGGTGGGGTTTCTGAAGGATGACTCAATGTTGCTGTTTTACTTACTGCTGTTGTACTTTCCTTTCAGTTGTACTGTACTTTCAGTTGGGTTTGTATACTGGCCCATTTACTTTTCAGCACTTACCTTGTACCCAGTTTTACTTAGTGCATACTTCACTTGCATACTCTGTTGTGTGTGTTCTTCATAAAGGAAATGCCTTCCCTTCTATTGGGATTTACGCCTTTGGTGCTAGTCTCTATCCCCTAGCCTATGGAAGGCGGGATTGGTGTAGTCACGACACAGGCCCCGAGGACGGGTCGTGACACACTGTGGCATTAAACACAAGCTATCCAAAAATTAATTTTTTTTGATAAAATATCATAGTTTTACATTACACCACCTTAAAATTTATATTTTACCCTAAAAATTATATCACTTTGATTCCAACAAATGAGGAAACTTCCGCCTCATAATACACTATAGTTCCCATGTAGTTTCCTCACGCTAGTGGTTTCACCATAAAACCTTGACCTGGTGTGTGGTCTTATTTCATTGAACATTATCTATAGATCATAGAATATTTATAGTATTTTATTATTAATAAAGATCATGATAAATAGGTATTCCTTTTGAGTTTAGTTGATCTGAATGATTAGGTATGTACTTCCTAAAGAGGGATACATGGAACGCATCATGGACTTGAGAAAGGATCAATGGAAACACTAATAGATAAGACATGATCCCTACTCAATAGAGAATAGAGAAAGAGACAATATACATTGGGATCAAATTTAATTTATTTTGGAATCTCATAAACTTTATATATGGTGAAATATGTAGGAAGACCTTCTCACCAACTTCTTACACTAGATCACACCAATGATTCTCTACATACCTTTTCTTTTGATTCTAAGATGCCTTGTTGTGTCTTTTAATGACTCTATATTTCTCTATTATTTCATCTTATAGTTTAGGTGAAAATATATTTCATTCTCTCACTTCATTCTAGAATTTTTTAGTTATGAATGTATTTCCATAGAAGACTTAATAATAATCCATTTGAATTATGGATTGAAAGCTATTTTTGTAAGAAAACAAAACTAGAGGAAGTTGTTGATCCAAACCACCATTGAAATATATAGAACAAGAACTCTACATATTCTTTAGGGTTTGATTTATTCTTTTAATCTAAACATTTATCTAAGGATGATACATAGGGATGATACTCATCTTTTAATCCAGGGAATGTAGAAGTATTCACAAAAAAATTGAGGAAAACCTCATATCTTGATCAGATACAATAGAATGTGGTACTCCATGAAACCTTACCACTTTATATATATCTTTGAGTGATTCTCTGGATAGAAATATTATTTGATAGAGATGATGTGTGATGTATTAAAAAGGTGATAAAATACAACCCTTATAACATTATTCCCTTTATATTTTTGGCTTATTCTGATGATGACATCCATGGTGATGTTTTACCATTTCTTTTCTGGTATGAGTAATAGTTATTACATCCCCTTATAATTTTATCAATTAGCCTTAACTGTATGACATACCATGAACAATGATACAAAATCTTCACTATCTCTCTTCAATATGCCCCACTAAAAATACCCTTTTTGATTTCAATATATCAGCGTATTTCCAGGATAAATAGAGAATAAAGAACTATGTGCCTCCTTTAATAACACCTTCTTCAAATATACTTTGAATGGAAAAAATACATGGTTCTTGAAACTTATTATTTCCTCATAATCAAGGTTAAAGTCATCAAAATTTCTCACCTTCTTTTGAATTTCTACATTTTCCTTCTGCACCTCTTTAATATTCACTTGGATAGATGGTTGAACACTCATTTATAAATGATATTATTTCCCCCTTCCTATAATATTTTTAGCTCCACAGATTTAATGTCCAAAAAATATTGTATCATTTCTAATCCCCATCATATATAATCAAGCACAATCCTTTCGATACAAATCATCGACCATCTTTTTCACTTTCCCATGGTGGTAATGTATTGATAAATCATAATATTTAATCAGCTCCAACCATATTATGTATCTCATATTCAACTCCTTTTGAGTGAATATATACATTATACATTTATGATCAGTATATATATATCACATTACTCTATAAATATAATTCCCCCATATCTTTAATGAAACAAATACCACACATTACTCCAAATCATGAGTTAGGTAATTATATTCATGAAACATTAATTATCAGGAGGTATAATCTATCACCATTTCATTCAATAGGATAATTAAACATAATACCTTCTTCGATGTATCATTATATTTTATAAACACTTATTCACTACTTGGAAGTGTAGTCACAAATCTATGGACTAATATTCCCTTTAGTTACATTAAATGTTCCCCGGATTCATATATCCATCGGAACTTGAATCCCTTTCTAGTTAATTTGGTGAATGTGTTAGATAGTTTTGATAAGATATTCACAAACCAGTTGTAATATCTATATAAACCAAAAACATTGGATCTCTATCATAGTGGTTGGTATGTGACAACGTTCAATAGTCACCATCATTGATGGATCCCACAATATACCATATCTTAATATAATATGACCCAAAAATAAATCCTTTTATATAAAACATTCATAATTTATAAATATTACATACTGTTTATCCTTCCTTAAAGTTTCTAGTAAAATTATCAAGTTATCTTCATAATCGTCCTTACCTGTTGAATAGATAAAAATATCGTCTATAGAGAAAATATGAAACTGATCAAGTAATTCTCAGTAGAAAATATTCCTTAAATTAATGAAGATTATGGGGGGAATTATTAATACTAAATGGAATCAATACATATTACTAATGTCCTTACCATGTGCATAATTCTATCTGGGGTATATCCTCCTTCTTAAACCTCACACAAAAATCTTTTTAAATTTTCACATATCACTTTTTAGTTGAATGTAAACCCTATGAAGTTACACCCAAAAATAATCCTCATACATACTTTCAAAAACATACTTCTCTCTATGAGAATTGAGATATGAATCCTTCAACATAATTCTTGATTGGTGGCTAATTGAGCGAGTACGCATCCTGTCCAGCTGACCTACCACCTTCTGCCAGCCAAATACCTTTAAGGAAACACTAATGTTAGAAAAGTATCTTTCTTTCCCAAAATATTTTGAATATATTTTTGGATAATTTTTTCTCTAAGGTGGCTATGGGTAACCATATGTGTCACTGATTTAACTTGAACCCCCATTCCACCGATCATCATAACCCTAGATATAGAGAGGGGGAAAGTGCTTATGGCTGATATATTTCCCCCAGGAGAACCAAAAACAATAGAGAAATTACCCTTGTCTCAATCAAACATGGTTTAACTCTTCAAAATTGGGGTATCCCTTCTCTAGGAAGGATCATACACCACACCACAGAAAATATTGGCATAGGAAGGTCCATCACCCCCGAAACGACCGTAGTGATGCCCTTAAACATCATTGATTGATATAAAAAATGAAGGTTAATCATGGAAAAGTATTTATCTCCAAGACATTTATCAAACAAAGCATAAATATGGGGTAGTGGAAACTTTTTCTTTTTTGTTATCTCGTTCATATATCAATAATTAATTCATAGATTCATTAATATGTCTTTGGAATTAACAAAAAGAACTGGTTCACATCAAGGTGACACACATGGATGAGTAAATCCATTATCAATATTCTTATATATTTTCTACTTATATTATTTAATTTCAATTAGTTCCATTATATATGGAGTCTTTGAAATAGGTGTTCCACCAGGTACAAGTTTTATTGAAATTTCAACTTCATAATTCAAGATAAAAATATATAAGTCTTCTTAAAAGAAACCAAAAAACACTCAAACAATAGGCATGTAATTGATGTTAATTTTCTCCCAAACTATTTGGGATTTATTATCCTTATTAATTGGAATCAATACACTTAAAATGGATGTGATCTATGTTAGGATTTCATATTTATTGTTGCACAAATAAGATATCATAAGTACATTAGAAATATCTAATATGAAATCTATTAATCATAAATTGATGTGGGATTTATGTAAATAAATCCAAGATATGACTAATATAACATTAAAACTTGTTGGATAATAATGAGGCTTATAAGAACCAAATTCAAAATAAATTAAACTAGATAAGAATCAAATATTTAAGATGTGATCATCACACCATTAGGGGGTTTCACTGGTAACTCAATATCTAATCCTTAGGGTGGAATCATGATACCCTTATAAATCACATAATATATAAAAGAGTGGGTATATTTATTTTCAATTAGTATATTAATAGGTCTAGAGTGGGTGTTAAGTATAACGTTCACCACGTTTTTTATTTCACCCCTCATCAGAAATAGTGATCAAATGATAATTCTATTATTCTATTAGCTTTATAGGTTTCTAAAATCGGTCATCATCATTAACATTTATATTTTTTCAATAGTTTGAATGGTGCCCCAAATCCTTACATTTGAAACATTGAAGTGTGGGTGGTGAATTATATGTATCATTATCTATATTCCCATTATTACCTAACTTATTCCCTATACATTGGTAATAAAATAACCGATTACTTTTCTTTCCACACTAAAACCCTTTATCAGTCCTCTCAAGAAAATTTAATATTAATTTAATTCCACACATCATGTATGATGGAATGCTAATATTTTTCTCTCCATTTATTTTATAGTTGCCTTTCAATTTGTTTTTTTTTTCATATCAAAACCATGAGATTAATAGGTAACGATAATATTCATTTCCTTCTTGGTAGAACAAAAAACTATTTCTTCATAAGTACAAAAGTACCTTATGGTAAACACAAATTAGATACTTGTTTTTAAGACAATAAATAATATATTAACCTTAATTTTAAGTTGGATGATAATACTAGAAGGGGAAAACCAAAAGTCTTGTAAAATATTTTGTATAGGCACTAACAGATTCATCATCCTTTTATTTTAACGTATGTAATTTCTTCTCTATATTCATAGAAAGAATATGAGGAAATAAATTCTTCAAAAAATAATTTCTTAATCTCATTCAATTCTAGGTATTCAATTTCATCTTACTGACTCAATTTTTTTATAAGAGTCCACCATTGGTCTGATTCACCTTCCAAATGATAGACAACTAAACTAAATTTTTCATGCTCTAAACCTTAGAGAATGTAAAATATATTTTCAATGGTAGTTTTCCATCTCTATATAACTAGTGGAATAATTGAACCTCAAAAATTAGGTGGAAATTGCCTCATTAAAGACTCAATATAATGTTATTCTCTCTATTTCTCATTTATAAGTTCAGTATGTTTCATATCTTGAGAAACATTTGAGAGAATAACAATGAGATTTTACTTTACAACTCCTATAACATTTTTTTTCTAAGGAGTAAACTCATTTCATTTTCCATCATATTTAGCATTAACATTATTCTTTCAGATTCAAACAATTGAATAAAACCAAAAGGCATAGTTTGAGTAAGAATAATCATTATAGGAAGCCACTAATCATGGAAAATAATTTATAGGATTTATAAATAATGAAATCCTATTTTCAGTCTATAAAAAAATATGCTTAACCTAGGTCATTCATGGTCTCCATCTATCTAAATCATTCATTATAGTTAACAAATAGTTTCTGAATTTCTAGATTATTTCCACATTAAGTGTCAAACCGAGTGTGTAGCAAGGCCCATTATCATGCTCTATATGACGATCGAGTCTATATCAATGCACCCTTTTTAGTGTTATTTACCCTAGGTAAAACTATGCTTGACCGTATCCACTTGTAGTATCCAAATAAGTATGAAATTTATTTTAAAAAACTTTCTTTGATCTTCTTCGTATTGATGGAATCTTATGCCTGGGTTGCCTTGCTTCTACTTCAATGATCCTTGGTTCATCCGCCTCATTGACGATGCCTTCGTTCAGAGCCCTCGGTCACTTGAACCATTGCTTTGACCTTACATTCTGCTCTCTTATCCTGGTCGGATTTGGAGTGGGGTTTACAATGGGGTTTTGGGACATGTGGTTCAACGACCTTCAATGTTCTAGGTGCGAGCTCCTCGATGTTGGCTTTGGTTTTTTCAGTTTTCTTCCTCATGCTATCAGTGAAGGTTTGTATGATTATTCATAGTGGTTCATCTATTTCATGCTTGTTCAGTGGTGTTGTGGTTCGGGTTTGGTTTCGATGTCGATGATAGGTTTCTTCTCAGCGGTGACGATGGGGACTTATCCTCGGTGATGATGGTTTGAAATGGTTTCTTTCAACGTAGATTTTGGTGGTGCTCCATGGTAACGATGTCAGTGTTCTTGGTGATGATGGGGGTCTTTTGTGGTATAATGATTTGATGGATTCAATGTTAGTGTGTACATCTCAACACGACTTTGAAAGTGGAGTGGTGATTGTTTACTGCTTTTTGATTTTCAATTTTTGATATTGTTGTTTTAGTGGTGGTATTTTCAAGTCTATGGGTTTTGCATTGTATCTTTTGAATTTTGAAACAAGTTACATCTGATCATTAAGGCACAGTGAATGGTTGTGTTTCTTATTTTGAAATTTATCTATGTAATATGTGTTTGATGCGGTTGTGTCTTGATGTTGGAGGAATGGTGTTGTAGGTTCCCACTTACCCTTAAAGTCAATTTTAAATAAAATTAAAAAAAGGATTGTGGTTATCACTAATGTTTTCCCATCAATGTTTCCAATGATTGACTAAAACTTGATCTGATACCAACTATAACAGCTCAAACTTTTCATATATAGATATTAAATCTGAAAAGATGACTATTCATTATAAAATGTAATGATCTATTCCAAAATCATATAGGTTTAGTGACTTTGGAAATATGGATACATAGGTAAGAGGTTCATAAGTGTACAATATCATCTCTTATTAACTTCTTTATAACAAGAACCATTCTTAAACATATCATACAAAATAACATTATTCATAACCTAGGGGAAGGAAATATAATAAAGGGTGATATGAGATGCTTAGTAAGGTAAATAAGAGAGATATCAAAGTAACATGTTCATAATAGTATAACAAAATGAGTATAAAATTTTAAAAACCAAACTATGTATATCATTGATCATAAAACAGAGTCTTGGAATAAATTTTGGCAGTTCATAAGACATAAATTATAAAGGAATCGAAGAACATGAGCAATGAGAACATAAAATTGGAATAAAATATAGATTTTTTGTATACACATAATCATATTAAATCATTCAATTAGTAGTAAATGATCAATGAAAAAACTATCATAGTGGAATCAGTTCACTCCCCAAACTATCATAGTAGTCTAGTTTCACTCCCAAGAATATCAAAGTGGAAAAAGTATATTACTCAACCTGGTGCATGCCCGATTCTAGTACAATTTATCTCATGAATTATCAGTAATTATACAATACATTTGAGGGAGATAATGGTCCCAACCATCACATAATTAAAATAATATATTATTGTTCCATAACATCATAAAAAATTTATCATATCAAAAACCATAACAATAAATGTTCTTCATAAACATTTCATCATAGCATAACATTTGAAAACGAAACATGCTTCATAAACATTTTATCATTTTATAATAGAGTAAACTAGGGAAACTGAATAAGTTTTATAAAAATATTTCCATCATAATGATAACCCATATAGATAAATAATAAGGATGATATCTATAACAACCTAAAATTTTACAACATGAATATCATATTTAGTTGCGTATGTGACACACAACACCAAGCGTAGAAAGAAATATAAAATCACAAGAATGTATGATATATTTAATATTTTAAATAAATTAATTTTATTTTATATCTTTAGATGCATGAAATAATGATTCATCTTATATTATATGCAATAATGAGTTTTATTGAAAGACAATGTTTCATGCAAGGTTGAGTTTTTCATAAAAAATAATCTTGATATAGTTTTTTAATGTGATAGTTATGACCTAGAAATTGGAATATCATATATGAATAGATTTAAATAACTTATAAAAATATATAGTTCACTCTAATTTTCTGTTTATTTATTTATTATAAAAAATATGAGTCATTTTAAAGGGAAAAAATGTTTTTTTTAAATCATTTTCTAAAAAGTCGGTTTAGTCACATTTGGATCACATAATTTAAAATTAATTTTTAACACTGTAAAGAAATTTATTTGGGAAAATAAATAATATTTTAAAATTATAATACCAAATTTATCTTATGGTCATTTTTTGTGACTTTTCTATGAAGTTCAATTTTTTGATGAATAATGAAAAATAATAAATTTTAATTGAAAACTATATTTTCATCTAAATAATTTTTAATGTTAATTTATATTTTCAATTGGTTTTAAAGTAAAATATTCAAATTATAAATCTATTAATCCAATTTAGTTAATTATAACCAATTTAATACTAAATTTTGTTATAGAAACATTATAAACTTTAAAATAATTTAACTTCAAAAACCATCTTTCACATCACATATGTGAGATTAATTTTAAATTATTTTCATCCAAATTTGCAGAATGAATTTATAAAATCAGATTTTGAGTCACCATAATTTAAAATTTATAATATTTTAAAATTAATTATTGACCAAAATTATTAGCGAAAACAGTTAAAATTAATTTAAATGATTAAGATAAAAACAAGTTTACTTAGTGGCTAAAATTTGAAAATAAGGTGTAAAAATGACACAATACATGTCAAAACCCTATTTTATAGACATATTTATAACTTATAACTTATAATAAATATAATTAAGAATTATTGGGTCCTAGTGACATGATAAAATCATGTGTAGAATTCAATCTTTCAAAACAATTACTAGTGTGCCGCTCATCCAACTTATAAAAGGCCACCCATTGTCCTCTCCACTTCACACATTCAAACCAATTTGGTTCAAAAGAAAATTATAAAAATCCCTTCCCAACTTCCATAACCCAATCATAGAATCATTATTTTGGTAATAAATCAATCCTTTAATATATTTAGTGAAATCCTATGGTGGATACCCGAAGAAGAGCTAATATTCTTCTAAAAGAGTTTTAGTTTTTTTTCAATATCAACCTACTTAAATTAATATTATAACATAATTATTTAATATAATTATAATATTCCATATACATATATGTTATTATGTAAAGGTTATAGTCTAAAAATTCACACACTTTCATCAAATGAGTTGTGAAATCATCATTCATGTGTACGGTATGATATAGCCTCACGAACCGTTGTCATTCGTTTTTCCAGTACCACTATTAAAGGTTGGGAATAATGATAGATTTATAGTTATATTTGTGATATAAATTATATATATAATCTTATTGTTCTTATTTAATTATTAAATCACACATAACTTAGGGCTTCCCATTTTGTAGGAATATGATGGCGTCACTCAGGTGTACGACATACAACTGCCTCACCAAGCAATATGATTTGTTCGCAATTTATATGGAATGTGTTAAGTATATAATTAATAAAAATATGTGATAAATATAATATAAAAATGTTAGTTTAATGATAATATATATATATTACTTTTTTTAATATTAAATTAAATTGGAAGCAATGTGCACGCGTACGTACGACCTGTCATCTCCATGAAAGATTTATTTTATTTCTTATAACCAAATTTTATGTATAACTATAGATACATATATTCTGAATATATATGATATCTACGTCATGTTTTATATTTTGGAGATGATTAAATCATGATTTATGTAAAATGAACAAAAAAAATAAAATGTCAAAACATACTCAAAAGAACCAGGAAATTAAAACATGAAAAAAGGGAGTGATTATTAACAATTTATAAGATGGTATAATAGCATCATATATGATATTATAAATATCAATTTTGTTCTAGTATAATTTAATAAAAATTTTAAAACCCCTTTACAGGAGTTTAAAGAAGGTAACACTAAATGGAAAGCGCGAGTTAAGGTATTTTATCTTAATTTTATTTCAGTAAGGAATCTTGTAATACTATGTCCATAATTACTTTTATATAATATATATACACTCGCTTTGACATGTAATATAAATAATAATTTATTCTTCATATCATTTTAAGTTTCAATTTGAATTATATCATCAAAGGGTATTTGAGCTTAATGTTACCATGTAGTAACGAAATATCATAACTCAATTTCATTCTATTGGTTTAAATTACTTATTCATTGTTATAAATATTCTATGATTATTTGTATTATAACTTTTGACTACATATTTTCTCATTTATAGATTTATTTATTTATATATGACTCACCTAATATATTCATTGATTAATTTTTACTTCAACCTTATGATCATTTTAAGGGTATATTCTACAATCTCATTCTAATCAAGATTGTTTATTATTGAATTTAAATTAAGGGAAATTATAAGAATTTTTTGAATAACACATTTAATTTCATTCTACTATGGTTGTTGATGATCTTTTTTAAGAGTTTTTACCAATTTTAAACTCTTTTGTACTTAAAATTATCAAGAAAATATTTTAATAAAATATGACTTTATTTCACTCTTCGATCAGAAATATGCTTTCTTACAAAACCATGTTTTATAAAAATGTTTTAATTTTTTTCTTTAATAATTTCAAATTTATTTATTGAAATATATCCTTACCCATTTTTTACCAAATTTATACAAATGAATCTCTTAGTCCCTTTCTGAATAAGGCACTTCTCTAAACTTCTAACTAAGAAAAAGTAATGTTCTTTATGGAATATATGGAATTACACACTGACATGATTCTCTTTTATTTGAAGATATTTTATGATGTATATGAGGTTATTTTTAAATGAAAACTTTTTAATAAGTTATTTTCAATGAAAATGTTTTTGAATATTTTTTCAAAATTTAATGGATATTTTCTTCAATAATTTTTTTAAAGATTTATTTGTTGTTTTTATATTCCTGAATGGAAACAAGCCTTAATTATTACTCAAATGGGTATATGTTTATTTGATACCATCCTTATTTTTCCTCTGTATTGTTTATAATTATTCATACTAAGGAAGGTATTTACATTCACTTCCTTAATTTATTTTTTATTCAATGAAATTACTTTGACATTTTATATTTCCTGTGTTCATTAGGCATTAAATTTCCCCTAAATAGCAACATTATTTATCATGGATATTATTATTTCATAAACCATATACCATTTTTTACATAAAATATTCATTATAATAATTATTTAATTATTTGGGGAAATATTGAAAAATCCAAAATATTTACTCAATATTTAAATATGGTGAGGAATATTGTTTATGAATTAAATAGATTATATGATATAGAGGAATAATTCAGACTAGTATGATATGGGTTCAAGACCATTAAATGTGATCCTATAAATTCATTAGTAGTCTCATGGGATGAATCAGTTGGATAGACTCGTCTAAATGGGTTTCCACCCAGTATTTTTTAAATCATCCTATGAACGGTCTTGATGACAATGCTGCCTTGTACCTGGGAAACACAGAATCCAATATTTATACATTATCTTCATTTATAATTTATTTCTAACTATCTAGGATATTTTCTTTATGATATTATCTTTGGTTTCATTTCATTTTCAATTCATTGATTAAATGTCTTTTGTTTCCAAATATTTAACTTTCTAAATTCATTTTTCTTTATATAGTTATATAAATGGAATGTGTGATTATTTATTTTACCTTATATATTTATTTTTACTTATCTAGTTATTTAAATGGAATTTATTCTTAGTTATTTTCATTTTCATATTGATTTTTCCTTGTTTATTTTTCAAATGTAATGTGTGCCATGTTATTTTATTTTCTATATTTATTTTTCCTTATCCAATTATTTATATGGAATGTATGCGGAGTCATTTATCATTCCATGTTGATTAAGATCATTGATTTATTATTTATTCTGATGTACTTAATCCAAACCGAACATTTGAACTCACCCTTATTTTTTTCTCTCATAAGGATTTCATGAAGTTTAATATGATTAATATGTAAGTATATTATTTATAGAATATGTAATTCATGAAAACTGTATATTTTAATTTTTGTATTGAAATATAATATTTGAATCATGTATGTATCTAGTTTACCAAGACTACTAAAATAACTAGTCCATTATGACGTGAATACTTTTATGTTATTCCAATGCAATGGTAGTAGGCACCATATCTAGTATACTGGGTTTGAGGTCACTAGAGTTGGTATCTGAGAAATTTTAGTAGAAACCTTGGGAACTAGATTTTGGAAAACATATATTATGGAACATAATAATAAGGTATGATTTGAGGATAAATATACAAGAATATCCTAAAATTTAGTAAGGTATATATTATATAGTATTTTCCAATAAATATACCCATGTTTGGATACTACAAGTGGGTTTTGTTTTGGAAAAGATGTACCTATGGGTAATAAATCCAAAAAGGAAACATCAAGTGTAACTCGAAAAAAACAAACAACAAGATAATGGACCTTACTAAGCACTTGGTTTGACCCTCCCAAAGGGATGTTATTATGATAATTAAAATTTTCATCATAATAATTTATGAAGGATTTGAATAGATCATGACAATTAATGAATTTGGTCAATCCCTAGTACAAGAAAGGGACTCTAGTGTAATACAACAAATGAAATATTCGGATTAACAAAGTAAATTATTTATGTGTTTTTACTAATGGTATTTTGGTTGTATGAATCATGAAGCAACATAGTATTATGTTAAACTTTATAATTATTTGTGTATTTACTTATGAGTTATAGATTCAATAATATGTATATGTTTTTAAGATCGATCATAAGATTATGGTATTAAAAACATCCTTTAATTTTATGGGAGTCTACCATGATTAATTACAATTTTGGATAATTAATGGAACTATACATTTTAGTGGAAAAGTTATTTTTGGAATAAGTTCATTACATTTTAAATACATAAGTTTGAAGGAATTGATAAATGTTAGATTTAGAATGATCAATAATGATATTAAAAAAACTGTATAATGAGATTATTAGTCTTCATGAATCATATTATGTTATATTGAAAACTATATAAAAAAGGTTCATTAATGATTAACCTTATTTCAAGAATGTAAATAATAGTTTTCTGGAAATTTATATGAATTATATCTTTTATAAAAATGAAAACCTGCTTATAGGGTGACAACGCATCGCACTTGAAAAGGCGGTGTTGATTGAACCCATGACTAAAGTATGACATAGCTTTCATGCTTACCACATGCCTACATGTAGTCTTAGTTAATATTTCATAAGTTAATCAATTATAAAAATAAATATTAATGGTGAACCAATGCTTTTACTTTGGAGGATTTCATATTAATTGGATATATGTTTCTAACCATATTATCTTGTAAAATACTTAGGGACATATAGAAAGACTTACCATTCAATTATTAAAATTATGATATATTAAAAGTTAATTTTAGTTCTTTAGGAATAAAAAATCATTATTGGGCATTCATTTCATGGAGTAAAGAGATAAGTAAGAAATTGATTGAATCTCAACTAAAGGATGAGATTGTGTTTATGAAATATATATGTATCATTAATTATATATCCTTATATTCATAGGCAGTAAAATAATTACTCAGCATTAGGAATGATTTCATTATGAAAAAATGTTTTTTTAAGACCTTCATTTATGTTGAACCAATTGTCAATTAAATCATCACATATATATGGATTTGAGACCCTCAAAGGTCCCTTAATCTTTAAATTTTTTATATAAATGACTTCAAACACTCTCAATAAATATTTATGCTTTTCCCCATATCATTTTTTTCAACCAATGTTCTCCTACATATAAACTTATTTCCATGTTATACCATGCAACCTTTGTACTTATCATTCTATATTATTAAGAGTATATATTAGTAAATTTTTACTATGTGGGTTTAAAAAAAGGAAACTTCAAATATAAAACCCTTTATTACATATATAAATTATAAATTTAAAGGTCAATATTTTTTATGGCAGGGAGAATGTAACACAAATAAATTTTAAAATATAAACATCATATTCAATTACATATGTGACACACAACACCAAGACTATAAATAAATATAACATCTTAAGACATTGTGATATATTTAATATTTTAAATAATTTAAATATGTTATATATATTTTATTGCACACAATATTCAGTTATCTTGAGTTACGCACAACAAAAAGTTTCTTCAAAATCCTCTGTTACACAAAAGGATGATTTTTATAGAATAACAATATACTCTTAATTATATTATTTAAATGGATAGTTATCAACTAGAAATTAGAATAAAGAGTAGGAATATGGTTAATTAATTTATTATATATATTGTTTACACACATTTATTGGTTATCTATGGATTAAAAATAATAATCACTATCATCATTTAAAATATAAAGAAATGTTTTTGTGTAAAAACTGTATTTTCCTAAATGACCATTTAGTCGTGCTTGGAACAAATAATTTAAAAGTAAATTTTAACAATTTTAAAATTTTATTTTAAAAAATAAAATTTTCTTTTTAAATATTAATTTAAAATTTATCTCAGGGTTAATATTTGGTGTTTTTTTGAGAAGTTTAATTTTTTGATTAATACTAAAAAATACTGGATTTTAATTAAAAACTGCTTTTCGTCTAAATAATTTATAATGTTAAATGATATTTTTAATTAGTTTTGAAGTGAAAAAAATATACATATATTAATACAATATAGATCATTTTAAGTTATTCTATAATGAATTTTTATATAAAAACAATATAAACCTTTGAGCATTTTCTCCATAAAAACCTACTTTATCATCACATTTGCAGTGTTAATTTTAAATTACCTATTTCCAATTATGTTCATTGAATATATAAAAATGAATTAAATATTTTTAATAAAAATAATTTATAATTTATAAAATGTTAAATTAATTTTTTAACAAAATTCTCATTGAAAATAGTTAGAATTAATTATAGCGATTAATAATAAAATGAGTTTACTAAGTGACTAAACTTATAAAAAAAGATGGAAAAATGAAAAAACCTATCCAAAACATATTTTATGTAAATAATTCAACAATATCTATTCTATTGTTTTTAATAGGGCATTATTGGGTCTGGTTTACATTGAAAAAATATGGGTGGAATTCAATCTTTCAAAAACATTACAGGTTTTCCACACACCTCACTTATAAAAGACAACCAATTCTCCAATCCAATTCACACCATAAAACTGCTTTGGATTAGAAAATACCTACTAAAATAAATCCATAATTTCCTCCCATAAATTTAAAACCCTTGTTTTGTTATGAAATCAAACCTTTAAATGTTTTATTAAAAACCTAATGACACACGAAGAAGAGGTAATGTTCTTCTAAAAGAATTTACTTTTTATTTCCTTATCCACCTCCTTAAATTTATATTATATGATTTTTATGTAATAAAATATGTATCTTCCCTAAAATTATATGTTTTTATAGTAATTTTACAACCTTAAGCTTCAAAAACATCTATCAAATGGGTTATGAAATCATCATTTGTTTGTATAGAGGACTACCATCTCACGAACCGATATCATTCGTTTTTCCATTACCATCATTAAAGGCTGGGAATAATGATGGATTTAAAGTTAAAATATGATATATATTATATTTATGATGTTATTTTGGGTTTTTAATTATTATATCACACATACCTTCAGAATTTCCATTTTGTGAGTATTTGATATTGTTGCTCGTGTGTACAACGGACTAATGCCTCACGAAGTAATGTGATTTGATCATACATTACATGGAATGTATTAAGTATTGGTATAATTAAAATATATGGTATATATGTCATAAAAATTATACATTAAATATAAAATATACAAATATTATTTTCTTTTTTTATATGAAAATTAAATGGAAACATTGTTCATGTGTAAGTACGTCCTACTGTCTCCATGAATGATGTATTTCATCTCCTATCACAAGATTTTATGGTTTACCCTTAATAAATAGATAATTATTAGATATGATATTTAAGTAATATTTTAATTTTTTTATATTATTAAATCATTAACAAATTAATAGAAACAAAAAAATAACAAGTCAAAACATTCTAAAAAACATTGCAATTTACAACCAAAACAATAAATATAATAAATGATTGTTAACAAACTAGAGATGAGATATTAAAAAATATTAATATATGATATAATAAATATTAATATGTTTCTGATATAAGTTAATAACATTGTAAAAATAATTTTATAGAAGGTTACAGTAATTGAAACTAAATGGAAAGCATGAGGTAAGGGCTTTCATCTCAATTTCATTTAATTGAGGCATGTTGAAATGATATGCACCCAATTACATTTATATTATTCATATAATACCCCTTTAATATGTAATTTCATTAATAAATCAATATTTATGGAATTTTAAATTTAAATTTTAATTAATTCCTATAAGGGTATTTGAGCTTAAAGTTACCAAGTAGTAAAGAAATTTCGTAACTTAATTTATTTCTATTGAGTTAATTACTTATTAATTTTCATCAATATAATATGATTATGTGCAAAATTAGTTTTCAATATATAATTCGTTATTTCCAATACTATTATTTGGATGTAAATTAGATACACATAATAGATTCATTGATCAATTCTTATTTCAATGTTACAATCATTTTATGTGTTTATTTCACAATATAATTATAACTAATATTGATTATTCATGAATTTAAATTGAAGGAAATTATATAATAATTGTTTAATAAAAACTATAATTTTACTCTGCACTATTTATTCATTATATTTTTAATTTATACTGTCATTTTCCCACCCATGTCACTTAAAATTATTGAGAAAACATTTTAATAAAATATGTCATCATTTTGCTCTTCATCCGGAAATTCATTTTCTTATATACCCATTTTTTTAATGTTTTGAAAAATGATAATTTAAACCTTTTCAAAATAATTTATTAAAATACGGTTTTACTAATTTTTTTATTTTTATAATATTTCTTCTGTTCAATTTCCCTGTCACTTTCAGAACAAGGAACTTTTCTAACCATTTTACCATACAAAATTAATGCTCTTTATGAAATATATGGAATTACTCGCTCACATGGGCATCATTTCTTTGAAGATTAAATTACAAGATAATGAGGATCTTTTTAAATTTTATTTTTAAAAGTTATTTTCAATGAAAAGTATTTTCAAAATTTTTTCAAAATGAAAATGATATTTTCCTCAAGAAATTTATAAATATATTTTAATGATATTTCTATTTATAAATGACAAAAATTCTTTATTATTACTCTAATATGTATATTTTATATTGAAAACATACTTACTATTCCTCTGTATGGTTTTTGATTAGTCTTACTTTTTTAATGTATTTACAATTCAATTCCTTAATTAATTTTTATGTCAATAGCATTTTATTGAAATTTTTGATTTCATGTCATCAATATAAATTAAATTTCCCCAAAATATCCCCATTATTTATCAAGTAAATTATTATTTTATAAACCATGTACCATTTTATAAATTCAATGTTCACTTAGAATTAAATTTATTATATGTGTAAATAATGATAAATGTAAATTCTTTACTCAATATGAAAATTTGATACAGAATGTTATTTAGGAATGAAATTGATTGTTATTTATATGAGGAATGATTTGGACTATTATATAATGGGTTGGGTAAAATTTAATGTAATCCTTTCATTGTATTTGTAGTCTCATGGGATGAATCATTTGTATATCCTTAGCTAAAGGGGTTTTTAACCAGTATATTTTAAGCTGTCTTGTGAATTGTCTTGGCTATAAAGGTACCAAGTACATAGGAAACATGAAATCCAATATTTAAGCATTTCATTCATTAAAATTTAAGTTTTTACTATCTAGGATATTTTCACAGTGACATTATATCTAGATGAATTTCAATTTAACTTCATTTATTAAATTTCATTTTTTAGTTATTTACCATTAATTATTGATTTTTAGTTTTCCATTTATTTAAATGGCATGTGTGCATATTTTTTGCTTTTCCATATTGATTTTTCATTATCATTTTACTTTAATAGAATGTATTTTTAGTTATTTTCCTTTCAATGATTTTTTCTTATCTAGTGAATTAAATGGAATATGTGTTCAATTATTCTGCTTTCCATATTTATTTTTTCCTATAAATTTATTTAAATGTAATTTTTTTGATTATTTACCTTTTTAGGTTGATTAAGCTAATTGATTTATTATTTCTTCCGATATAATTAACCCTTAAAAATTATTTTAACTCACCCTTATTTAGTTTCCTTACCCCATGATTCCATAATGTTTACTATTATAGATATATAAGGATATTCTAGATGGAATAATGTTATTCTCAAAAAAAAAATATGATGAAAATTGTGTATTGAAATATAATACGTAAATCATGTATGTATCTAGTTTACCAAGAATACTATATCGATTGGTATTTTGGTATGTGATTCTTATATCATATACTAGTGTAATGGTAGAAGGCACCAAATCCAAGATTCTAGGATTAAAATTTATATACTATCATTATATCATATCCTTAGTAAGGCTTAAGTAATATCAAATTAATCTATCATAAATAAAAATTATTTGGAGAGAACACCTGGAAAATTTCTTTAGGAAAATGACCTTTCCAATTTCAAAAACATATTTAAAATATATTAATTTCCAATAAATTAATGAACTTTTTTTTATTTTAAAATAATATTGGAAAATTATAAAGTTTTCATTAAATAATTGAGCATTTATGACAACAAAAATAGCTTTCATGTCATATACATTAAAATGAAGATTCCTTTAACATAATCTATAAAAAGTCTAAATATTGTTTTTTGGGAAATGATATGAAGATAAATTTTAAACAATTGTGAAAAAAATATTAAAAATTTTAAAAATTTTAAAATAATTTTTAGATAATTGTAAAATATTTCATAAAAATAATATTTTTTTAAACATTGGAATGGAAGAAAATGGATTTTCAATAGAGGAGAGAAATAAATTCTATTTTTATTAAAAACATTATTTTGGCCTCTTACATACTTAGAAAGAGGAAATTGAATGGGAATCATATATTCCTTAGAAGTAAATAGATTAGAAGAAAATAAATTCCTTTCATGAGATATATAACCTAATATTTCATCATCCAAATCATAATCATAAACAACCCCTATAATCAATGAGAACGTAATGTAAAACATTTTGTACATTGGTAATGTATGAATTGTAATCCCTATGAAATTTATAGCCTAATATGGATTTTTAAATCCCCAAAATTTTAATAATAATCATCATAAAAGAAACAAATGGACAAAATATACACCACATAAAATTAAAAAGTAGTTAATATTGCCTGAATGTCATAGAAACAAAAGTAAGATTAAAATATCATTCCTCAAGTCTCGGCATTCCTCATACAATATTGAACCTATTTTATAATAAGTATTGGTTTATTATAAATCTATTAAAAAACCATAATCTTATATATCAAACCATTTTGGATTTATATATATCCTTTCATTACCCATTTGTTAACAGCTCCACATGAAAATGATTTTTTATGTAGTAACTACTTCGTTTTTCATATATGTTTTGGTTTGAAATATTCAATCCTATTATATTGATCATGGTTAGATAATATCCAGAATTCGATCCATTATATAAATATCATATATATCCTTTATATGTTTAATTATAATAATCCATTAAATTTGGATATATAAAATGAATTACACCATTCATGGGGACTCAAGACTATATGTATACATGATCATTATCTCAATTTTATTGAAAACTATATTGAAATAAAGTTAAATATTATATCACCATTATATAATCCTTTATATGTAATATATATCATATATATTCCTTAAATAAATCCTTACTACTATCCATTTCCAAATAAAAATAAAAATGTATTGAATCACTTTGTGGAGCTGGTAGTCCACATGTATGCATGAGCGATGATAATTATTTCCAACATATTGGAAGGAAAAAAGGTATATGTGATATTATAATTTAATAAAATGGTTTGGGAGTGTTAATAGGAGATGATATGGGGTACACTTTTATAAGTGGGTGAGAGGACACACATGGATGTTCTGAAAGTAAAAATTTATAACCATATATTAAACATGAAAAAGGGTTAAAAAATTATCATTATAAGAAAATTATATTCTTTAATGTCTTACTATGTATATAAAGTAGAATTTGGAAAAAAATAAGTTATTTTAATAGTTCCCTATTTTGTTCTCTCATTAAAGTCCTTTTAACCTTAACTAAGATAACAATTTTTAACTGTTTTGACTAATCATTATGAGAATAAATAAATTTGACCTTTTTATAAAATATTAATTATACTGATTCAAAATATGGAATCTATTTTTTCATATTCAATTCATATAAGTGGATGAATTTAACATAAAATTAATCTTGTGGATGTAATGGAAAATAATTTTCCAAGGAAAATGTTTTCATAAGTATATAATGTTTTAATGTCACTGTTTAAAATGAAATTGATTCCAATGGTCTAAATGTCATTCATTATTATATAATTTATCTATATTTAATATTAAAACCATATTAAAACAAAATGTAACTTTTAAATTTTTTAAATGAAAAATGTAGTGTTTTATAAAAATCATCATTTTTCACTATTCAAAAAAATTAAACTTTTTTGAGAAATACAAAAAATTCACTCTAAGAAAATTTTGACATGATGATTTCAAAAATAAATTTTATTTTTTAAAATAAATTTTCTAAAAGTTGAAAATTATAATTTTATTTTTTCTTAAAAAAATAAATGAAAATCATTTTGTGAGAAAATGTAATTTTAAAATCATATAAATAATACACCAAAAAAAATTATTTATCCATATATTTAATTAATCTAAATCCATCATGATTATTTTTAAAAATGTGTTTATTATTATTCATAATTCCATTTAGAACATTTTGGTTATAATGAACTTCTCTAAATAAAAATATTACCAGTATATCATGGTTTGTTAAAACATGGAATTGCATGTAACACAAACTATTGAAGAAATTAAATTTATTTCAAAAAAAAATATTATAAATTTTTGGGTTGTTACAACTTCCAAATGTGGAATATACTTTTGTAGGTAGTGATGTTAGTCGAAACATGGTATTTTTATTTTTCACCCAATGGTTTGGTTAAGGTTGTGATTACCCCAGACTGACCTGACAGAGTCCTGTAACGATCAGAGAACGGTGTAATTTATACAGTGAAGAATAGTCAGTTGTGTTGGAAAGATGAACTAATATGTTTCCCTATAAAGAGTGGATCCACATAATTATGGATGCATTCCTAATCATAGTCTATAAAATATAATGGAGTACTGAGTTAGTACTCTATGTGATGGGGGATATAATGCCAAATGCAAGTGGTCATTGTTTAGTGATCTCACACAAATGATATGAAGGGGTGATTGTGGAAAATTGATTACCTTGAGTGAAATATCCCCTAAATTTTTGGCCTTTACAATGATAAATTTTTTGATTATCATCTATGATTTTAGTTTTGGTATAGAATTATCCTTCTAACCTAAAGTAGTTTTTTGTCAAAACAAATGAAGATGAATTTTTTTCTCCCATTATTGTAAGCCGTATTATTTGAACTAAGGAATCCCTTATATACTCATGTTGTCATATTATTTTTATGTTTATTAATTCTTTTATTATTAATTATTCTAAATGAAGGTCTATAGTTCAAACTAGGAGTGGAATTCAATTCTAGAGGAAGGATATTCAATGCAGTGTCTATGATTTCTAGTCTTCCAAATTCTGAACATCGAGAAATTGGGTTCTTTTTCTAATGTTGATGTATTTGGTGTTCTGTTCTTCAAGTTAAAGTATCGAGTGTTTTTATTTTGATGGTTTGAGTAAATCATATGGTGATTTTATTGTTAGTAATATTTCTAATAATTTGTCTTATATATTGATTTCATAGTGTCTTGCATGTATTTTTATCAAGGGTTAAGATGAAAATTACCCAAAGATAGTGGTGGTGGTAGTGGTGTATCTTGGATATCAAAATTAATCATTTTATGTTTGGTATAAAACCATGATCTAATATTGGAAAAATTCAATCTAAGGTTGAATAATTATTGGTTCCCCCTGTGAGATGGTTGCTAGTTTTAGAAAATATATTATCAATGTAGAAGGTAGTGGTATCAGAGTGTCTTTGTTTTTTAAAATAATGTCCAGAACCACTGCAATTATGGTTGCATGTTCTATTCATAGAGGATGAATCATGGAGATTAGTGGGAATGATAATAAAGACTTATATTGGTTATCATGATCATTATATTATCTAGTTTTATTAGGAGATTAATATATTTAGAGTTTATAATTTTCATGAGGTAAGGTTTGGTTGATGGTTTCAAAGTGGAATCAACAAACATTATAAGATGATGGTGTTGCTACTCCAAGAGAGGTCATAAGTTCTTATGGATGGAAATCGAACTACAAGTGAGTTGTTACTAGACTTCAAAGCTATGAAAACATTCGAAGGGTATTTTTCTAGATATTTTTTGTTAGGTGACATGATGCATGTTCTCAAATGCAGGATTCAGTAGTAGTCTAATAAACCACTTTTTAGGTTTTATAAATTTAAGATGATGAAATTTTGGATGGTTACCCAATCTAAATGAATTTATGGATAGAAAGGAAGATTTTAGTTAAATATAAGGAATCATAGTGTTTATTTTTGGAAGGTATAACTTTAGAACATTCAAAAAAACACATGGATGTGTATAAGGTGGATGATTTTCTACCAATTGTTGGAAAACCCACATGAGTCAAAAGAAGTGAATCTAGGGTTTTATTTCACAATATATAATTGGGAGTAGGTGTTTATTCCAAAGACATCATGATGATTGAGGAGGTCATGGTTCCATCCAAACATGGATTATTTGGAATAACTTTTGATCCTAGTTTACAAAATCTATAATTTTTATTACATATCTAGTGTGTGGGTTTCAACATTGAAGTTTGTGTGTGGAATGAGATTCCCATGTGAGGTCCCTATTTTTGAAAAAAATATGAAATATATTTATGAATGGAAGGTTCATAAGGTGATCATTTTAGAATTCTTACTAGTATCATGATTATTCGCATGATTTTTTGATCATTGGTGTGATAAGGGAATGGAAATTCCATGGCATTGTAAAGTGTCATTGAAACTCTGGTGTATGTAGTATTAAGCATTATTTAATTGAATTTTTAATAAGATGATAAGATTTCCTTTATTTAAATTATAATTCAACTCCAATCATAGCATGGAAATTTCTAGGTATTTTTATTAGTAGTGTAATTAGTACTCAGTATCTTCATAGATAACCTTGAAGACAAGTGAGGGTGTTAGTCCTCATATGTATATGTCCAAGTAAACATTAGATACTTCATCAAGGAGAACCATGGGATATGGTTGTTATTAAAATATAGTTTTGGGAAGATGGACACAAAAGAAAAAAAATGGAACTTCATAATATATTTTTGTTGTGATTGCGTATGGTTGAGGAAGATAAACTTGGAATATTTAAAGGGAGGCATAAAGAAGATGTTTATATAGCCAAAGACATATAGAGGATTCATTGATTAAGGTCTAATTAAATATGTTTTAGGTATGTTTTCTTTCACTTGCAGTAGTATATTCTAATGACACTCTTTCTCCAAATTAACAGATGGATACTTGATCTCTCATCTATAAATTATTCAAGAAGTTAACCACAACTATGCCAAGTGACAGAAGATGTGAAGCCTAAAATCCAAGGTATTTTTTGTAAATGGTGGTGGTAAAGACATTTTTGTTCTAAATATATGTTAAATAATTTAATATGTTATTTAAAGAAATAGAATGACCTCTATGATAATAGGGGTGCCTTTAACGGTTCAATACCAGACCGAATGTTGTGGGAGGAAGCGGTCACACATTCCTTGGCTTATTTGAGTGTTGGGGATGAGTGGATGTTAGATAATTTCATTTTAAGTTTCTATATTATGATATCTGACATTCTAATATTTAACACTACAACTAGGGTGTTTTTTATGTTGGTATCATTGGATTTTGATTTCCCACACACCACATTAAAGTTATAGAAACTTAATAGAAGAGTCTTAAGAAGCATAATTATAGGATGTATAAGGATATGTACATGGTATCCATTTTGAGATTAATTATGGTACTTTAAAATATTTTTATGGAGAAAAATCAGTCATGTATTATTTGGAGGAATTATAGGGAGTAATTCAGGAGGGATTCATGTTTTGAAAAATAAAAAACCATGTTTTTGGATGATTGTGGTGGAATTTCTTTAGTACAGTATTGGATGATCACATGTAGAATGGGGGAGAACCAAATGGGCACTATAAGGGTGAGTGGAATTTGAGTCTGGGGGAATTTTTTATAATTATACTAATATTTTTTGAGTAGATGATTATTGGACTTATCCACCTAAAATAAATCTAATGTGAGAGATTCTTAGCTTTTGGTGTGAGAGATGTTTTTTGGGATAAGTGTTAGAAGTGTCAGATATTAAGTATTTTGATGTTTATCTTTTATAAACACCAAATAGATATAGTACACTAACACTACAGGGATACAAGATTCATGCTATTGGATGATGTTTACTAAACACATCTGAAAAGAAAACATTCAATGGGCATGATGTTAGTTAGGCCAACAGAATCTAGGAAGTTTAGTTGAATTGAAAAGGTTCAATGGATGTGGGTAATGTGAAAAATTAAATGGATGTATCAATACAATGTTAATGAATCATGGGAATGTGATGTATGATTGCTCAATTCATGCACTTTTTACAAATGGTTATGATCCAATGAAATAACTGATGAAGAAATATGGTGGAGCTTCAAGATGTGGCATGAGGTTCCCAAGGTTGTGATGGAAGTGTTGACATGGTGTTTGAACTATTCACAAGAAAGTGTAGTTGAGGTAGTGATTTCCCTTAGCTAACTAAAAAAACAAAGATTGGAGTGTAGTGGAATTCATACCATGAAGATTTGTTGGATTTAAGTAATTAATGACCTGTTAGGTTATTCTATAAATAGTAGAGCCACATCACTATGGAAACATTCCTAATGGAATACTATATCAATGGATGTTGTTATGAGTTATCACTCCATGGGATAGAGGCCATATTATTAGAGAATGATGTCCCCTATATAGATATTAGATATAGATGACTGAATATAGTAGAAGTGGAAGATATATCTGCTAGAGGGATCACATCACCTCATTTGTGGGTCTACACAATGATAATTCTAGTAGAATAGACTGTTAATGTGATGAAATTTGGGATTATTATCCATGAGACTAGGCAGGGTATGTGATTTTCCTTTTAAATTTGATGAATATTTTTTCTAATTCATGAAGAAGCAATATTTTCTCACATTGATACTAGACATGCTATTCAAACAATATAACGCCTTGTTTCATTGTGTTTGAATATTGTTTTCATGTCATGTCCATGTTTTTTTTATTTAGAAGGTAGGTATTGAATTCCAAAAAAGAGAGGAATTAAAAACTATAAAATGGAGAATTTGTGTGTTGGCTGGGATGCCTGGTATTTTCAGTTTTGGACTCTAAGTTTATTGGCAGTTTTCTAACTAATAATGTGTCCAGGACTATGCCACACAAGGTGTAACATCCAGTGATAAGTTTCTAATGGTTGGAGGATATCATTTGGTTCATAAATGGTTAGGAATATTCCAAATAGTATTGACTATACCATTTATGTTATAACTACAAACAATAGAGAAAAAATAGCAAGTCACCATGTATGATATAATATCATAATATATACATTATAGTGATTAGACAACAATGCCAACATATCTCATTTTACAATAAAATTTGAGCATAATTTAAATGTTTTAAAATTCATACATTATATAAAAAAAACTAATGGGGTCATGATATATAATACATAACCAAAAAATTACAAAATAATGGAAACATAACAAAGAAAAGATCCAAGGCCTCACTTAGTCCCATATTCAGATCCTCATCAGCCATCTATAACTCACCCCTCAAACAACTATGTTATTACCGTACCTGTATTGTTAATCATTAAATATACACACCCAATAAGGTGAACATACATGGTGTGAACAATAAACTCATTATATTATCACCAAAAAAATTCATAAATAAGTCTAATATATGTGGGTGTATCCACAATGTTATATTATAACAACACATCACTTTGAAATGCACATTTCATCATTTAGTTATAAATAAGAAAACCAAAAAATGACCATACCTACATTATCATGTTTTAGTATCATGTGTAATAATATCAAAAATAAGTGGAATAAAATCCCATCCTCCCATAACATTATAACCAGTATGGGATACTAAGATGACCTTTATAAATAGGATAATATTCTTCATGCTATATATATTATTTTAACATACTCTGACCCGTCTATAGACCATAAATAAAATATAGTAGATCAACCTCCACTAATACATCTAAATTCATCATGATTAAGTTGATAGATCATCCTCTATAGTCCCAACACAACTCTTATTGTCATGATATAAACACAACTCACATTCATTTGACACATTGGAACACCAAGCTCACTCATTGGGATAACCATACCCTTTTTATTATACCTTAAAATATAATCAACTCTAACTTAGCTACCATGGGTATGACTTATATAATAAAACCAATACTAACTTTATAAAATTCAATGCATATCATCCACTAACTATTCCAAAAACAATATAGAGTCTAAATCACCACTATCCAAACCTACACCAAATATTACTATTTTCATGGAATAATCATGTATCCTATAACACAAGTTACAATAATGGATATAAATTATAGATTCCAAATCCAAGGTATCTAAACACATTCTCTTATAAGAATGGAATTTGATTCCCACACAATTCATGTGTAATACTCAAAATACCAATCATGAGTTATATTGAATTTACATTCAATTATTATATAATGAATCCCAATTAGGCTCCATTCCATTTTATATGTGTTGTACCTCTCTATGTTTCTGTCATGGTGTTTCAATGATCATAAAATCTCACTTATTTTTCAAATTATATCATTTGAGTTAGTTTTAGAGTTTATTTTGAACATCAAATATTGTAAGTCATTAAAATCTTAAATATATTTTACGGTCTTCAAAAGGGGTTGGACCAATCATTTAACATCTATGAAGATCATATAGTCATGTTGGAAGTTCTATAAAAGGTATTATAAGAATGTTTAGGATGCAACATTTTAAATTGGGAAGAAACATTCTACACTTACTACCCGGTGTAGGGAACCAGCTACCCAGTTCCATGGTGGTAAGACCACTGATGAGTAGAATACCCACCAGCCTGCTAGTGGAGTCCCACAAGAATGTCAATGGAGTCCCATCATCCAAGAGGTGGTGAAGATAGAAGTATCTAGATTATCTATTAGTCCACTGGATACCATGGGGAGGAGAATATACTAACTGGTGGAAATTTTAGAAATACAAGTCACCCGAGGTAGTTCATCAACAACATGAGGGAGGATACCTGGTAAATGGTGGCATCAAGAATAATATTTTATGAGTTAATTTATTATTTTAAACAATTCCATAATAGTGTTTACACACTCATATTTAATGCATATTTTTTAAAATAATTTAAGTATTTTGAAATGATTTTAATGCGTAATGACCTTGATTTTAAATATTATAGTAAAATTAATTAAATCATAAATAAAAAAAGTAAAATGTTTTAAAATTAATAAAATTATTAAATAAGTTGAATGTTGGTTTTCAATGATTTAAAATTTATTTTAGATATTTTTGGATTATATCTTTCCAAGTGTTATGAAATTTTCTACGTGTTTTATAAGGAATTGTAGGTAAAACATTACTGAATCCTAGTAGGCCATCAATTTAAGATCCACAAGCAACCAAGCCATCCCTATGACTAGGTTGGCCAGCAAAGCCAACCATTAGAGATTTCACATGGGCTAGTGAGGAGGTAAGTCTCATGAGGGAATTAGCTCGTTCAAAATACGGCTCTGGCAAGAGCCAATAGGCGCAATCATTAGTTGGGATGAGGCCTGCTAGTGCAACGTAGTATACAAAGTCCATGCTCATGTACAAGGGGTTATGGATGCCTACCCAAGTGCGGGTTTCTAACCATCAAAATCTATGATATTTTTTATAAACTGTCTTCCCCTCACATCCACATTTCAATGTAAGAGACAATTTATTCGATATTTTCCACACTTAATTTAAGTGGAACTGTCCCGCTCACCCATTCTAATACTATGCTCATAAACCCACATCTCCTATAATTTGACACTACCACCTTCATTTAGACCATTGAATTCCACTACAATTGTCATAGAACACCATTTGAGTTATAAATGAAGCTCAAGCTCATGTGTTTTAGCAATGCTGAGGGCTTCCAACATAATGGGTTCCCTCCAAGGCCTTTTTAAACCCCCATTATGCTTATTTTGAAGCTTTATATAGCCACATTGAAGTTCGTATGGAGGTGGATCTCCCACTATTACACCACTTCCACATCCACCTTGTTCCATCATTATAACCATATCCCACCAAACTAGAACCACCACGAAACCATGCACACAAAGGAATAAGGTTGAGGTTTTCCCACATATGCCTTTGGACCACGCAAAAATTAAGGAACCCAATTATCTATTGAGGTATTTTTTAAAATCTTCAAACCAGTGATCTAAATAAATAAAAAACAATAAAAATGTCTCAACCTAAGATATGAGAAATAGGAGGTCGAGGCTCTCCCTCGACCTATAAAAGAAGAAGTCGGACCACTGTTGAAGGGGGTTAGATACCTATAAGAGGAGGAGAGTTCGATCTATACATAATATTCCCATTTTTCCTTATATGTTTTTATTTTATTTTTATTTGATTTTGTTTTATTTTGATTTTTTTTATTTTCTATTTATTCTAATTAAATTTTAATTTATTAAATACAATTCTTGATTTTTTATTTTAACTTGGTACCACAAACGTTATTTTTTCCTTATTCTTCCTATAAATCATTTTTTTAATTCTTATTCTTCATCGAATTTCTCTTTTATCAAAATTTGTTTGTTTCTTAATTTATATTTAATTTTTTATTTTTCTTATACTATTTTATATTTTATTTTATTATTCCACCACTCTCTCTCTTCCTTCTTCTTCTATTTTTATTTTTGTTATCCAAGTATTTGTTTCATTATTATTCTATCATATTTATTCTTTTTATTTTTATCCAATTTTATTCTTCTATCTACACCATTGTGACATATTACTCTCAATAACGAGAGGTTGATCTAAGGCTTAACCAAGGGGAGTTTAGGTGTTCTTGAATTATTTCTTATAGTTTATTTTAGGTTTGTGGTAGATGGGGGTCGCATGCACATATGTGGATATTTTTTCCCATGACATTAAAATCAAATATATTTCTAATATTTTATTTTATTTCTTTTTTACACTCTTAAATTGATTAGATCATCACATTATAAATTTGATCTAATAAATAGATTAAATGCAATACATTGGAGTCAATACATATATATTATCACACCCTCGACTGAGGTGTTCCGTCAAACTTGATTACGAGAGGATATAGGATTTAGATTTCTTAAGGAGTTCAAGTTTCCACAACACTAAATAAAATGATGGTAATTCATGCATGATATTTCATAACATAATTATTGAAATTAATTGAATAAAATAATGGAGAAATATTATAGAACTCAAAACTGAACCTAGAATTAGTATATTTATTTCGAAACTCATCCTTTTTAAAATTTCATAGTAATTTTGAATTTAATGTCATTTCATTTTCTTATAAAATAAACAAAACCAAAATAACTATCAATATTTTAATATAATAAAAAATAAATAGTTATGGATACTTATATTAAGAAATTTAAAAACTATGAATCTCCTCAACTGAGATGACCCTGGTTAGCCACTTTGCTACACAAGGAAAAATATTTCGAAATTTTCTTTTTCCACACCCTATAACATGTGTGCTATTAAAATGGGTGATTTTAGTAGGGATTTAATCAATAATTTATTGAATTTTTTCTATTCACAATGTTAATAAATTTTATTGGATAAAAACCATAAAAATTAATTTTTACATGATTTAATCAAATGATTATTATTCTTTATGGAATGAAAAATCAAAAGTGCAAGAACCAGTAATTGAATCACCCTAGTCGGTGGAAGAGAGTGTTGTAATTTTTTTTATAAACATACGATGATCTATAAATAAATAATCAGAGAGGATAAATCCAGTGACATAAAATTGGAGCATAAAGATACCCTCATACAACTAGTGGTTCAAGGATTGTCTAGAGATTTAATCGATCTCAAGTTGTACTTCTTGGATTTTTTTTAAGGAAGATTCAATCCAAAAGAAGAGAACTCCTCATTTCCCACAACACAATTATTAAAAACTTATATTTGTTAAATTTCATGAAAAAGTGTCTAACAACTACCTCAAATATTAGATTCAATGGATGTAAGAGATGGTATAAGATCATTATGGAAAAAATTGAATGGATAACTGAGTATTTTAAATCATACTTTGTACAACCTAAAGGTGAAAGGAAGATGAGCCACTATCCTTTACAAATTTTTAAAATAAAATAAAATAATTTGATGCTATGATTGAAGAGTATATACAATATAATCATTTAAAAAACTAGATATAAGATAACCATGATTCCATGGAGTGGATTCATGATGAGGAATACTTTTCTACTAATAAATGGGTTGGAGATCCAAAAGATCTAGATGACTTCTGGGATGAGTGGGAGATATAACCTAATATACTTAGTCTGTCTAAAGTATATTTGATAGAACCATATCATATATCTCTATCCATGGGGGAATAAACTACCCATGTGGTGTAATTTTAAGTGATGATGGATGAGACCAAATACCTACCTTCACTTGCTATGATCTAACTTCACGAGGAACTAACCATGGAATAATAGATCTAAGATGTATGAAGGGAGTTGATATTACCTCAAAATCTATTTCATTTGATTTTATTTAACATTAATTGTGTATTAATTCACACTTCTTTGAATTTTTAGACTCAAAAAATCATTTTTATTCCTTAGAGGGAGATGAAAAAGATAAAAAAGCACCTACTAAGGAACACATGGAGCTACCTGATTATGAAAAACATGTATTTTAGGAATCCCTTAAAGAAGTCCAAGTTTCTGAGCTAGAGGAAATAAAGAAATATGATTTTCATTATGAAAGGCTTAATATATATTATTATTCCAATTTAAATTTTATTCAAGAAAATATACCTTCTTACTTTCCCTTAGACCATTCAATTTATACAACTAAATTTGAGAAAACACTAGACTAGGAAGAAAATGATCTACAACTAGAAACCAATAAAGAGGATGATCCAAACATCATCCCAATCACTCTATAATATATATACATAATTTTGACAGGGATGGATCACATATACTCACTCTATTGATCATTTTTCACTAACAAAGAAGAAGTGAATGGTAGGAAAATCCACATGTAGTGGTTCAAATCCCTATATATCCATCCACCATAAGATTATGGATAATAGCAGTACTTCTATATAGAGGAAGTAAAAATCTAGAGCCCACTTGGGGGATCATACCCATATTTATCTCTACTTTATTCTATGAATTTATTTTTCAATTTCATTTTTATGAATTAGATTGAAACTCTCACTCTCTCTATTATTTTTTAGATTAAATGACATGATCCCTTGAAATAATTGATAAATTTACTTGTGTAAGACCATGATGACATATGTAAGACCCAATATAGTGATGAAGGAGGATTTAAAACTTCATTTCATATGGTTTTCCTATATTATATTTTTTTCCTTTAAACTCCCTACATTATTCTCTGAGACATTTTTTGAGCTATAAACTGGAAATTGCATGCTTGTGCTTGAATTTTTTATTTAATTGACTTATCTAGGAGACATGAGTTTCTTAGGAATTAAATGATGTAATGTTTTAGATTTTGATGATAATTTCATTGAATGTGTAAAAGTTATAATTGAATTATTTAAGTGAATCATGAATATTAAAATAAGGACTTGTGATTTCAGGGAATTAGTTTATTCATGAAAATGGAATTTCCTTATCATTTTTCATGATTTAAATTTAAAAAATTCATGTAAAATAATTTTTTATTATTATTCATGCCCTGAGTGATTTACCCAAATCAAATTTCCCATTTACAAGAGGATTTCTAGACCAAGTACTTCTTCTTTTTTTAGATTATATTTCATGAGTGATCTTAGGACTTTCCACCTACCAGAACATTCAATGAAACTTTTCAAAGAGAGGAAATTGAAAAAACAAATTTAATAAGACTGAGAAGTATGTTGAAAAACAATTTACTTGAAGAAAAACTTTACATTAATCCTTGTTTATCTCATAGAGACCATAAATTGACTTGTTAAGGAAGATCCATATATCAAGACATTTTTATCACTTACGACCCTTGTAATAGTATTTGCCTAATATTTTAAAGTCGAAGTATGGGAGGGCATAATTCATTGTAACAAGATAAAATAAATTGTAATGAAAATATTTTAGGGTGATAATCGTGGGTATTGATCATGTATTTTTGTTTTGTTCATTAGGATTTAGAGATTTCCCTTAAGGAAAAAAATTAAAAAAATAGGAATGAGCAGTGACATAGAAAAATTAGAAATCAACATTAATAGACTAATAGTTTTTATCATATGTGGTTAGGTGGTGGATATGATATTAATTGTGATAAAAAATATCAAAAAAATATAAAGAAAATGGTACATTAGATAAAAATACAGTATAAAAAGACTGAAAAAATGAATAAGGTTCACAAATTATTTATTATGATTTCATTATTTATTACCTTACTCTGATCATCATAAGTGGGTGTTGTTAAAATTTTAAGGAGGTAATTTTTTTATGCTTTTACATTTGATATCATGAATTGTACTTTATAGAGAAATGTGACACCCCAAGCTTCCACAATATGCTTCTTTTTGAATAATACAATAGCGTGTGTTGTACGCAACTTCAAGTTTTAACACACCACGACCAATCAAACTAGCTGTTATGAATAGTAATACACACTTTTTAAAATTTATAAATTTTATCTTCCAAAATGGACTACAATTTTGTATTCAGAATATTGAAATTATCTTAGGATGAATTTTTGGTATTTATCTAAAAACATTCAATTTTTTATGAATAGTGAAAAACACTGAGTTATAGTTTTAAACCGACATTTTATTTAAATAATTATTTATTTTATTTAAATTTATTTTAGTTAAAAATAGATACATAATACATATATAAGTTCAATATAATTCATTGGGGTCAGTTTATAATAATTTTAGATATATAAAAATTTTATTGAACTTTTTACCATCTTTTACCCACCTCCTATAAGCATTTACAAATTTACATAAAACATAATTTTACAACATCTGTGAGTTGAATTTCAAAAATCTGAGAGACACGGTTAATATTATTAAAGTAAAATGTGGTTCAATGAGATGAAAATATTTTTTTTGTGAAAAGTAACTTTTGACTTTTATTTACCACGGTTAAAAGTAAAAAAGGGTAATTAAAGGTAAAAATTATATTATTATTACCCTAACACATGTACTAAATCTATTGGATAAGTTTAATTCGACCATAAACAGCCTTATAAATAAAATATGATCCTTTAGGTCCACTTGGATTAGATTTGGACATTTATTATTATTTAATTCAAAGAAGAGTTAAAAGTGTTAAATTCAAAGTTTAATAACTAAACCATTTTTAATATAAGGTTACACATAAGATAAATTCATCTATAAAAAATCATTATAAAGATAAAAATATTTCTTACATAATGGTATTTTATTTATATTTTCTAGACATTAAATAATTTAATTTGTTTATGACACAATGATGATACAGTAATTATATAATTAATGGAATATTAAAATATTTGATATTGTAAATATACAAATAAATGTAATTTGAAATTTTATAAGTATTCCACTAATTTTCCTGGTTGATATTACATGTTAGGGTTGGTTAGACGAATTTAATTTGAATTAATAATGCTTTTATGAATTTAGAAAAAACAAAATACCAAATAGTTTCAAAATTGACATAAAAGAGTTTTTAAAACAAATATTATATTATTAACTGATATTCTATTCCTTAATATATAAGGTTCAGTCGAAAGACTTATATAATTATTGGTGTATCATTAATGAACCACTTGGAGTTATCTTGGAAGTATATAGTAAGTTTATTAACCATATAATATAAAAATACAAAGAGACAAGGTAAATGTCAAATTATTTAACTAAGAGTTAAATCTAAACGATAAGGTTAATATAGTGTCCCAAACCAGTTTAAAACCTATTGGTTGAGTGGATTCTGACCAATACCCACCTTAGAATAAATAATTCATTTTGGATCCATAAAAAACAAAAAATGATTTTATTATAAAATAATATTTCTAGATTTTCCTAAGGTGCCCCTCACCCCTCTTATAAAAGGGCATTCCCCCTTCACTCAAATTCACATCATCAAATCCTTTTGTCTCAGCCAAAATATGCCCAAATACCCTCTCAACTATATTCTATTCATCCTAGAGGCCTTCCTTTCATCAAAAGTCCAACCTAATGATCCCTTTTGATCAAATCAAATGGAAGAACCCGAAGAAGAGGTAAATATTTCATCACCTCTTTCAAGTTCCATTCTTCTTCCACTTCCTCTTTCTTTTTTTTCCATTATAAAATAATAAATCCAGTATATTATATATACTGTGATGTTATTATAAATATTTTATAACCAAATTCATTATTCTATCCATCCTTTAAATGACATGTCACCATACATGCGTACGTACGGCTTACCGTCTACACGTCGTGGTGTAATTGTTATTAAATAAATTATTATTTGTATGGGTATAATAATGATTTGTAATTGATGTAAATATTAAATATAACATTATAATCATTCTATATATATTATATACCATCCAATTTTATATTATTATAATATCAAAAGAATGATATTGTCGCTCGTGCGTACATACGGATTACCGTCTCCACGAACACGATGAGATTCATTCCCCATCGTAATCCATTCAAGACTAATTTTCATTAGATTATTATAAATAATGTTTAAAGACTTAATATAATTCTTAATATGAATAAGATACATCCTATCCATAACAAACATTACTTACATAACAAATAATATAAAGGAAAACGAATCAGTTAACACCCGAAATGACGATAATACTAAGATGTTATTAACAAAGCAATGTTTAAAGATCATATATGAAATCATATTAATGTATACGATTCTAGTATAATTTAATAAAAATTATTTCACCATTATACAGAGTTTAACCTACCCTCGACCAAGGAAAAGTACAATGTAAGGGTTAATTTCACAATCTCTTTATTATCCAAGGTTGTTTTACGTAAGTATCTAATGTGTCCTCTTTATCATCCACATCCATGTTTCCTAAAAATGTATTTCAAAACATTTTTACTATTTACTAGACAATGGGGTAAAGTCATTTATATACTTATCTGACCATATATGTTCTGAAAGGAATATTTCCATCATTTTCCAAACAAGGTACTTTATGATATTTTTGACAAAATTAAGGTAAGAATGTTTTTTTAACTTATATGGTAGGTATAGTTATTTTTTGCTGTTATAACATCTCCAAATCTTGTCTTACCAAATTATAAGAATATTTTAAAATATAAATGTTTTTTTATAATTACGTGACAATTAAATGATTTAAAAATACAAAAAAATATATTTCTATAAAATGGTTTTGATTTCATCTATGGAAACATCCTTTGATGGATTTTAAGTTTTATTGAAGTTGATTTATTATGATACAAAACATCAATATTATTGAAGGTTTTGTGATATGTTTGACTGTGGATGTGTTATTTCATACCATTCATGGTTTATAGATAAAGTATTGGCATTTAATATGACAGTTTTAATACAAATGTTTTTGTTATGTTTAGACCTTTTCATATGAGGAATGCTTTGGACTAAGTAAGTGATGGGTGGATCCTGTTATAGGTCCTTGATGCATTGGTAGGTCACATAAGACAAACAAGTTTCTTGGAACAAGGCCTTGACAGAATTTTATTTGTAGTCTTGGCACAAGGCCTTGACTATGTGGTTATTAAAGTCTTGCATTATTCATTCCATCATTATGAATGTGGTTATTGATATTGCATGTTATTATTCGACTAGTAGAATATCCATGAGACTAAGTAAATGACAATATTTGATTTTATCTTTGAAATATTATTCTGAAGTTCATGTTTAAAAAGCTTTTGTTTTAGTCTTATACATTTCCTTAAATGTTTATGCTTATTTATGAAAGTTTCTGCTATATTGTTATCCTTACTGAGCATCTGAGCTCACCCCTTTCAATGTTTTATTTTTACCAGGATGCGAAGTAGTATATTAGGACTGACAGGTAGGGATCTTCTATGGGATATCAATTTTGTCTATGGAAACAATGTTGTTGTAGTTTTCCATTTTACGATTGAATGTATACCTTAATAATGTATCTAGTACTTCTAAGGCTACTAAACTAATCGGTCTTTCAAGGCTTGATCTTTTGTGATCATGCCACCAATACCTAATAATTCACTGAATCTGGGTAACTGAGGTCAGGTCGTTACCGTTGGTATCAGAGGAATTTTAGTACAAACCTTTGAAACTAAATTTAGGTAAATTATGATTAGAGCACATAGCCCTAAGATAGACATTGAGGATTAGTATAGAAGAACTTTCTAAAATTTTGGTATTGTAGAGATTTTGTGACTTTTCCATGCAATAAATCTATGTCTGGATACGAGCAGGTAGAGACGGCTCTGTCACAGATGTACCTAGGGTAAAACCCGAAAACACCTCTTAGAGCTAGACTCAAATAGGAATGGGTGCACGACAATGGGCCTTGCTTCCCTCTTGGTTATGACACTCCCATGGGATATGCTTAGGATAATTCTCATTTTCATTACAAGACATTATGAAGGGCTTATGAGTATATAATTTCTTAAGGATTTTTTTTATGATTATGGATTATATCCATAAACTATTCAATTTATGTTAAGTATTTTACAAGTTTGGAATTATGTATTTTGATTAATAAACTAATCTATTTTATGCCATTGTTTAGAAATGGCGCCTAGTGTAAGGAATGGAAGCTATATCAATGCATGCACTCAATATAGGGATTTCCCTTCTACTCAGGATATTTATAGTGGAGATAGTGATACAACTAGTGATGATCATCTTATAACTATATTGAGACAACTCACTCAGGTTATGAATAATAACCTTACCCATATAGAGAACCCTGATCTGCAGCGTGGAGGATCAATGTTAGATCGCTTCATGAGGAAATAACCACCAACATTAAATGAGGGTACAAATACACTAGTAGCTGAGCAATGGATAAATTCTTTAGAGAAATATTCCACATTTGGGAAAGTATCGAAAGGGAAATAGTTGTCAGGGCTGTTTACCGCCTCGCTGGAGAAGCTGATCAATAGTGGTCATTGATTAAAAACACAAAAGAAGATGATGAAATATAAAATATGGAATGGAGGTATTTTAAAGAAGTTTTCATAGAAAAATACATTCCTCATTATCATCGAGTGGATATGGAAAGACAATTTTTGAGTTTGAGGAAAAAGGAGGATGAAAATGTCGTAAAGTATGAAGCTAAAATTACAAGGTTAGCAAGGCATGTTGTAGATTATATACGTAACCCAAGAAGTAATATTGTTCATTTGTTTGTTGGGTTAAAACCATTTCTCCGTCAAGGATTAGTCTCAAAATCCTCCCTGTCATACGAAGATATTGTCTCATGTGCTATCAAGAGAGAAAAGTAATTTTCTAAGTCTTATAACTTTAAAGCATAGCAAGAGAAGAAGAGATCTAAGAACACTATGGAAATGGAAATAAGTGGAAGAACGGAAAGGTTTAATATCCATCCTGTAGTAAATGTGGGAAGAAACACCCTGGTACTTGCCTGAAGGGAATGGGTGTCTGTTACATGTGTGGTGAAAAAGGCCACCAAGATCGTGATTGTCATGGGAAGAAAGAGGTTGTCGATGTTGAATTCTATAATTGTAGATAAAGGGGGAATTATGAAAATAAATTTCCTAAGAATCAGGGGAACTTACCTCAAAAAATGCCAAGGGATCAAGGCCAAGATTATGTTATCACTACTGCTGAGTTTGAATCTCTGAAAGACGTAGTGGCATGTAATTTAATGGTTTCCTCAAGTTTAGAAAATGCTTTATTTGATTCTGGATCATCACAATGTTTCATATCTTCCCAGTTTACAACAAAATTTAGATATTTCCAATTTTATTTAACAAAGGAGTTGTCAGTCAAAACTCCTAAGGGAAGTATCATTACAATAGTGTTTTGTGAATCAGTCCCCATTAGGGAATATAAATGTTATTTATCTGATGATCTCATCATCATACCATAGATTGAATATTACATAATCCTCATAATGGATTGGATTTCGGACCATGATGCAAAAATTTATTTTATGAAGAAGGAGGTTACATTTTTTTGATGACAATGATAAAAAAACCTTATCATTAGAGGAGAATCGCCACCACCTAATTCTTATCTAGATTCACCCCCAGTAGCTCAACTAAATTCAATTATTTTGGAAGAAGAAAGTGAAATAACTATGGGTGAGTAAAGTAATGTTCAAATTGAGGATGTAATTATTGTGAAATAATATGTTGATGTGTTTCCAAAAGATTTACCTGGACATCCTCCAGAATGAGAAATTGAGTTTTCCATTGATTTAATTCCTGGATTAAGGCCCATATTGAAGACCCCTTATAGAATGGACACTGTGGAATTTGTTTAACTAATGAAACAACTAGAGGAATTTAGTAATAATGGATTTATTCTCCCTAGTCTTTCTCCATGGGGAGCCCTTGTTCTTTTTGTTAAGTTGAAATATGGATCTATGAGGTTGTGCATTGACTACATGGAGATCAATGTTATAATAATAAAAGAAAAAGTATCCCCTACCTGACATTGATGATTTATTTGACCAACTTCATGGACATAATACTTTTCAAAGATTGAACTTTAATTTGGATATCATCAGTTGGGTGTGAAGAAGGAAGACATTCCAAAAAATGCATTTGGAACCATGTATGGGCATTACGAGTTTACATGAATGCCTTTTCAATTGACTAATGCACCCTATGTCTTCATGGATATAATGAATAGAGTTTTCAAGGAATATCTTGATGACATTGTAGTGGAATTTATTGATGATATCTTTGTATAATTCAAAAGCTACGAAGATCATGATAATCACTTGCACATTATCCTGATGACTTTTAGAAGACATGAATTATATAGAAAGTTTAGCAAGTGTGAATTCTGGATTCAGGAGATTTATTTTCTCGGTCATATCATCTCTAAGGATGGAATATCTATTGATCCTTTTAAGACAAGAGAAATCCAAGAATGGCTAGCACTGACAAGTATAAATGAGGTACACAGTTTTATTGGTTTAGCAGGTTATTATCAGCATTTCGTCCAAAATTTTGCCTGATTGGATAACCCATTGAAAAAGGTCACACATAAAGGGTTAAATATGTTTGGAAAAAAGAGTGTAAATAATATTTTGATGAATTTAAGAGAAGATTAGTCAATTCTCTTATATTTACTCTACCTTTTGGGAATGATGGGTTTGTTATTTATATTTATGCATCGAAGAAAGGACTTGGTTGTGTCATTATTAAGAATGATAGATTTATTTCCTAAGCATCACGACAGCTGAAAATTCCTAAGAAAAACAATCCTACTCATGATCTTGAGTTAGTAGCTATAATATTTTCTTTGATGATTTGGAGACACTATCTCTATGGTGAAAACTGTGAGATTTATACTGATCACAAGAGTTTGAAGTATATTTTCTTACAGAAGGAACTCAACATGAGGAAAAAGATATGGCTTGAACTATTGAATGATTATGATTGCATGATACACTACCACCCAGGGAAGGCAAATAAGGTGGCAGATGCTTTGACTAGAAAAGATCATGGTGTATTGAACAAGATGAGAGTTGAAAGGGATCCTATTTTCATGGATCTAGAAAAGATGGATATGGGAATAACCATGGAAGGTGAAACATTAATGCTTTCTCAAATGGTTTCCAAAACATATTTACTAGAGAGGATAACAAGTTCTCAGGTTGATGATGAGGAGTTTCAAAAGAAGATTAATGCTGTGAATGATGGGAGATTGAGTGACTTCGTATATAAAGATGAAATTTTAAAATTTGGGAAGGGACTTTGTGTTCCAGATATACCTGATCTAAAAAGAGAATTGTTGGATGATGCTCATAGCTCCAATTTTTCTATACACCCTGGAGGCACCAAAATGTATAGAGATTTGAAGGAACATTTTTGGTGGGACAACATGAAGATGGAGATTGCTAATTTTGTGTCAATATGTATGGTTTTTCAACAAGTGAAAGATGAAAGGCAATAGCCTAGAAGAGTCATGCAACCCCTTCCCATACTTGAGTGGAAATGGGATGATATCACGATGTACTTTGTCATGGGGATACTAAATACTCCTAGAAGGAACAATGAAATATGGGTCATTGTTGATTGTCTTACATAGTCAGCACATTTTCTTGCTATAAGAGAAGATTTACCACATGAATTTCTAGAAAAACTATATATTAATGAATTTCTGATACTTTATGGAGTACTCCTATCGATTTTTTCTGATCGTGATCCATAATTTACATCAATATTCTGGAAAAGTCTTCAGAAAGACTTGGATACTGAACTTTTCTTGAGCACTTCCTACCACCCCCCAACTGGTGGACAGTCAAAACATACTATTCAATCCTTAGAAGACATGTTGAGATCATGCTCACTTGACTTTAATGGTATGTGGGACCAATATTTACCTATGGTATAATTTTCATATAACAATAGATTCCATTCAAGTATTCAAATGGAACCATATGAAGAGTTATAAAGAAAGAAATGTCGAACACCAACCTGTTGGGATGATATTGGTGAAAGAAAACTCATAGGCCTAGAACATGTTGAGGAAACGTTGGAAAAGGTGAAGGTAATAGAACCCACATCAAATCAGCTCAAAGTAGGCAGAAGAGATATGATGATAACTGAAGGAAGGATTTGGAATTTCATGTATGAGATCACGTTTTCTTAAAGGTATCTCCTTGGAAGGGTGTTATACATTTCGGTAAAAAGGGTAAATTGAGTCCCAGGTACATCGGACCATTTGAAATTATAGAATTAATTGGGGCTGAAGCTTACCATTGGGAAATGCCTCCAAGTCTCTCCAAATTTCACAATGTGTTCAACATATCACTATTGAGAAAATATATGCTTGACCCAATGCATGTACTCATGTATGAGGAATTAGAACTAGAACCCGATTTATCTTATTGCGAAGAGCCTTTCAATATTCTTAATACAAGAGAACAAGTACTGAGAAACCATATGACTTGTCTAGTAAAAGTTCTATAGAGAAACCATAAGATGGAAGAGGAAACATGGGAACCTGAGGAACTTATGATGAAGAACCACCCTTGTCTTTTTATGCAGTAATATTCAAGAAATTTCAAGGATGAAATTATTTGAAGGTGGGGAGAATGTAACACCCCAAGCTTCCAAGGTACGCCTCTCTTTCAATTATAAAATAGCGTGTGGTGTACGCAAGTTCGAGTTCTAACACACCGCGACCAATCAAAATAGCCGTTATGAATAGTAATACCCACTTTTTAAAATTTTATAAATTTTATCTTTCAAAATGGACTTCATTTTTGGATTCGGAATATTGAAATTAGCTTTGGGTGAATTTTTGGTATTTTTCTGAAAACATTCAATTTTTGATGAATAGTGAAAAACACTAATTTATGGTTTAAAACCGACTTTTTATTAAAATAAATATATATTTTATTTATTTTTTTTTCAAAATAGATAAATAATACCTATATATGTTCAATGAAATTTATTGGAGTCACTTTATAATAATTTTAGATATATTAAAATTTTATTGAGCTTTTTACCATCTTTTACCCACCTCCTAGGAGCATTTACAAATTTACATAAAACATAATTTTACCACTTCTGTGAATTGAATTTTGAAAATCCGAGAGACACAGTTAATATCGGTAAGTAAAATGTGGTTCAATGAGATGAAAATGATTTTTGGTGAATAGTAACTTTTGACTTTTATTTACCATGGTTAAAAGTAAATCGTGTAATTAAAGGTAAAAATGATATTATTATTAGCCTAAAATGTGTCCTAATTCTATTGTATAAGTGTAATTCAACCAAAAACAACCTTATGAATAGAATATTATCCTTTAGGTTTACTTGGATTAGATTAGGACATTTATTTTTATTTAATTCAAAGAAGAGTTAAAATTGTTAAATTCAATGTTTAATAACTAAACCATTTTTAATATAGGGTTACACATAATATAAATTCAAATATAAATATTCATTAGAAATATAAAAATATTTACAACATAATGGTATTTTATTTATATTTTTTAGACATTAAATAATTTAATTTATTTATGACACATTGATGATGCAGTAATTACCTAATTGATGAAATATTAAAATATTTGATATTATAAATATCTAAATAAATGTATTTTGAGACTTTTTATGTATTAAAATAATTTTCTATGTTAATATGACATGTTATCATTGGTTAAATTATTTTTTATTGAAGTAATAATGCTGTTATAAATTTAGAAAAAACAAAATACCAAATAGTGTCAAAATTGACATAAAAGAGTTTTTAAAAAAAATGTTATTTTATTAACTGATATTCTATTCTGTAAATTCTAAAGTTCATCCAAAAGACTTATATAATGATAGTTGTATCATTAAATAACCACTTGGGGTTTTCATGGAAGTATATAGTATGTTTACAAACCATATAATATAAACATACAAAGAGACATGGTAAATGTCAAACTATTTAACTAAGTGTTAAATCTAAAATATAAGGTTAATATAGCTACCCAAACCTGTCTAAAACCTAATAGTTGAGTGGTTTTTGATCCATTACCACATTATCCTTTAAATAAATGATTTTTTAGCCATTAGAAACCGAAAATAATTTTATTATAAAATAATATTTCAAGCTTTTCCTAAGGTGCCCCTCACCCCTCTTATAAAAGGGCACACCCCATTCCCAGAAATTCACACCTTCAAAACCTCTAGGCTCGACCAAACACTGAACAAATACCCTCTCAACTATCCTACCTTAATACAAGAGGCCTTCCTTTATTCATAAATCCAACCAAAGAAGCCATTTTGATAGAATCAAAAGGAAGAACCCGTAGAAGAGGTAAATATTTCCTCACCTCTTTCAAGTTCCTTTCTTCTTCCACTACCTATTTCATTGTTGTTTCCATTATAAAATAATAACATCAGTATCTCCTATATACTGTGATGTTATTATAAATATGGTACAACCATATTCATTATTCTATCCATCCTTTTAATGAAATGTCACCATACATGCGTATGTACGGCTTACCGTCTCCATGTCATGGTGTAATTGTTATTCAATACATTATTATTTGGATTGGTATAATAATGATGTGTAATTGATTTAAATAATAAATATAATATTATAATGACTCTTTATATATGATATACCATCTAATTATATATTATTTTAATATAAAAAAAATGATATTATAGCTCGTGCGTACGTATGGATTACCGTCTCCACGAATGCGATGAGATTCATTCCCCATCGTAATATATTCAAGATTAATTTTCATTAGATTATTAAAAATAATTTTTAAATACTTAATATCATTCTGAATATGAATAATATACATCTTATCCATAACAAACATTACTTACGTAACAAATCATATAAAGAAAAATGAAACAGTTAACACCCGAAATGACGATAATACTAAGATATTATTAACAATGAAATGTTAAAAGATCATATATGACATCATATTAATTTATATGATTATAGTATAATTTAATAACAATTATATCACCATTATAGCAGATTTTATCCTACCCTCGTCCAAGGAAAAGTACAAGGTAAGGGTTAATTTCACAATCTCTTTATTATCCTAGGTTGTTTTACGTAAATATCTACTGGGACCTCTTTATCACCCACATCCATGTTTCCTAAAAATGTATTTCAAAAAAATTTACTATTTAATAGAAAATGGGGTAAATTCATTTATATACGTATTTTACGTTATATGTTTTGAAAGTAATCTTTTCGTCGTTTTCCAAACAAGGTACTTTATGACATTTTTGACAAAATTAAGGTAAGAATTTTTTTTTAACTTATACGATAGTTATAGCTATTTTCCGCTGTTATAACATCGTCAAAGCTTCCCTTACAATATTATAAGAATATTTTCAAATATAAATATTTTCTTTTATAATTACGTGACTTTTAAATGATTTCAAAATAGAAAGAGGTATTTCTCTAAAAAGGGTTTGATTTCATCTATTTCAACATCCATTGATGGATTTTAAGTTTGTTTGAAGTTAATTTATTATGATACAAACCATCCATATTGTTAAAGGTTTTGGGATATGTTTGATTGTGGATGTGTTATTTCATACCATTCATGGTTTATGGAATAGGTATTGACATTTTGTATGCCAGTTTTAATACGAATGTTTATGTTATGTTTAAACATTTTCATATGAGGAATGCATTGGACTTAATATGTGATGGGTGGAGCCCACTATAGCTCCTCGATGAATCAGTAGGTCTCATGAGACAAACTAGTGTCTTGGAACAAGGCCTTGAAAAAATCTTATTTGTAGTCTTGGCACAAGGCCTTAACTATGTGGTTATGAAAGTCTGCCATTATGAATTCTATCATTATGAAAGTGGATATTGATATTGCATGTGATTATTCGACTAGTAGAATATCCATGAGACAAATTAAATGGAAATATTGGATTTTATCTTTTCCATATTATCCTAATGTTCAAGTTTAAAAGGCTTTTGTTTTAGTCTTATACATTGCCTTAAATATTTATGCTTATTTATGACAGTTTCCTCTATATTGTCACCCTTACTGAGCATCTGAGCTCACCCATTTCTATGTTTTATTTCTTCCCAGATGCAAATAATTATATTATGACTGACCTATAGGGATAGTCTATGGGATCACAGTGTTGTCTTTGAAAACAATGTTGTTGTAGTTTTCCATTTTACAATGTAATTTTAACCTTATGAATGTATCTAGTAATTCCAAGGCTACTAAACTATTTAGTATTTTGAGACATTATCTTTTGTGATCATGACAATGATATGTAATAATGAACCAAATCCGGGTAACTGGGGTCAGGTCATTACAGTTGGTATCAGAGGAAGTTTATAATAAACCTTGGAAATAAGATTTAGGTAAACTCTGATTAGAGAATGTAGCCCTAAGATAGACTTTGAGGATTAGTATAGAATAACATCCTAAAATTTATGTATTGTAGAGATTTTGTGAGTCTTCCAAGAAATACATCCCCATCTAGATACAAGCAGGTAGAGGAGGATCTGGCACAGATGTACCTAGGGGTAAAACCCGAAAACAACAATTTGAGCTAGACTCGAACGAGAACTAGTGCACGACAACGGGCCTTGATGCACTCTTTGTTACGACACTCCGGGGGGATATGCTTAGGATAATTTCCATTTTCTTAACAAACCATTATGAAGTGTTTATGAGTATATACCTTCTTAAGGAAAACCTTTTTTATGATTATAAATTATATCAATAAACTGTTCAATTTATTTTAAGTATTTTATATGTTTGGAATTAGGTATTTCGATTCATAAACTAATCGAGTTTATGCCATTGTTTAGAAATGGCGCCTGGTGGAAAGAATGAAAACTGTATCAATTCATGCACTCAATGTAGTGATTTCCCTCCAGCTTCGGATAATTATAGTGGATCTGGTGATATAACTGGTTCTAATCAGCTTATCACTATATTGGGACAACACACTCAGGTTATGAATAATACTCTTACCCGTATGGAGCACCCTGATCCACAGCATGGAGGATCAATGTTATATCACTTCATGAGGTTACAACCACCAAAATTCAATGGGGGTACAAATCCACTAGTAACTAAGCAATTGATAAATTCCTTAGAGAAAATATTCCATGCCTTGGGGAGTAGCGAAAGGGAAAACTTTGTCATGGCATTTTACCGCCTCACTGGAGATGTTTATCATTGGTGGTAATTGATTCAAAACAAAAAGGAAGATGATGAAGTATAAAATATGTAATGGAGGGAGTATAAAGAAATTTTCATAGAAAAATACTTTCCTCATGACCATCGACCAGATATGGAAAGAAAATTTCTAAGTCTGAATAAAAAGGAGGATGAGAATGTCACAAAGTCTGAAGCTAACTTTACAAGGATTGCAAGGGATGTTGTAAAGACCCAGAAATCCTGTGGAATTTTTTTTCTTAAATACATGGGAATTTTATGAGTCTGAAGTTTCTGACGGAACCTGATTCTGAGTCCCGGTGTGCTTGGAATTAATTTCTGAAGTTTTGTTTGGGTACGTTCAGTGAATGTATGTGCGGGATTTTATATCTTTTGAACCGATACTCAGAATTGAAATCGGAGGGCACCGATTAATGCACAACGTCGATAATCGCTTAAGGATAACTTTACCGCAGTTTCGATTTATTGAGGATGGAAGTTAATTTTTGGGGATTCTTGATAAATTAAATAAAGGTTATGTGTGACATAACTTTATTTGGGTGGTGGTTATTTTATCCAAAGGGAAGTTGGATGTGGGGCCCAACCCCAAAAAACCTACCATGGGAGGATATTTTGTGGTGGGGCCCATAAAAGTTCAAACCTCTCAACTCCCCTTGAAACCCCCCTTTAGTTCTTTAACTCCCCTAGAATTTATTAAAGCCAACACTCTTCTTTTAATTTGGGTGAACTCTCCACGTTCCTCCTCTCATTAAGTGTGCCAATGCAATTAATTAATGTCTTCATTAATTAATTCGAGTGTTTGAAATTATTTTAAATGCATGGCACATTAAAATAATAGGGAGCCTATTATTTTACTTTGGTTGGCATTCTTTTGGTGGAATGGTGGAAGAGAAGAATTAAGGAGAACTCTTGGAGGAATAATATCCTCTCGACAAAGAACGCCTTTCTCCAACGAAGAATGACGTCCTCTCCGATGTGGAACGAGGAAGAGGCTCGAGCCCGGGATCGACGGGGTGTGACGAGCGAAACTTATGACGTCACCTTCAAATTCTCTTTCTGCGACACCGTCAAGCGAACATTGAAATAGAGGTAGGGTTTTGAATTCGAGTTTGAATTCCTGTCTTTTAAGTTCTTCTTTTACCTTGGATAAAAACAATAACTGCAAGTTCGGACCCTCCACCAATTCATTCTTGATTCACGGTTTGATGCAGGATGGGTGAACGGAAGGGAAACCCTAATTTGAGGCCATCGTAGTGAAGATCAGGACCCGAGGAGGTCGTAGGTGCAGACAAGAGGAAAAACAGACCACCCAAACGACTCTGGTGGCCCGCGGAGGAGCGCGGCGGCACGGGTCGCCGGCGACCGGAGGTGATGGCCGGCACCGACCAGCTGCCTAGGGGTGGAGACACCGCTCGTGCGCCGCTGGCGAAGGCTGCCATGGCACCTGCTGCGGTGGCAGAGTGGAACACACATCCGCGGGTTCCGGGAAGGTCGGGCAGCGCCAGCTGGCACTGCAATTACATAACACCCCCCCCCCGCGCCGTGCACCTTGCGCGTAAAGCGCTCGGCCAGTCGGGCCGCCTGCCGCACGGGCTGGGCCACCTGCGCGTGGACCAGGCCACACCCTACCAGGCCGAACTTGGATCTGGGGTTGGGTCGACCTGGTTCGGGCCGACCCTGGGCGGGTTGGGCCGTGTCGGACCAGACCTAGACCCCCCTCTTCGGACCACTTTAGGTTTTTCGTCCATAACATGAGCTACGTACATCTGATCGATGCACCGTTATTTGTGTAGGATTCCTTGGATTGAGAAGGTCGTTTCAATATATTATACTCAAGGTTTTGGAGAATTTTGGGTACGGCCAGGTTGGTTTGAACCCGAAACAAACCAGGCCCTCAAAGCGGAAACACTTATAATATAAGGACTGAATGTTCGATTGACATGCCGTCAACTAAGTTGGATTACTTTTGATGAGATTGTTCTTTTGGCATAATCCACACAGGATTCGGATGAGGTTGGAGTATGGTCGGGTTGGATTGTACCTGAAGTCCAACCGGCCCCTTGGAACGGAAATGCCAATAACTCTCAGACCGAGCGTCTGATTGACGCACCGTCTGTCGCGTTCAGTTCTTTATGATGATACAGAACTACGGGATAGATCAACATAGGACTTAGTGATAGTTAATGTATCTAAACTTGGCTCTAGGAGCGGACCCTCCCGTAATCGAGTGTGTTGTGTGTGGGAACCCTAGGGCTGGCTGCGATTGAGAAGACTACTATACCGGAATCCTACGTGGGTTCAACAGTGACGACTTTTGTACTAGGATCCTACATGGGTTTGACAACAATGACTACTATAACAGAATCCTATGTGGGTTTGACAGTGATGACTTCTGTACCGAAATCCTTTGTGGGTTCGACAACAGTGACTTCTGTACCAGGATCCTACATGGGTTCAACAACGATGACTACTGTACCGGAATCCTACGTGGGTTCGACAATAACGAATTTTGTGCCAGGATCCTACATGGGTTCGATAGCGCTAACATTATTCTAGGATCCTATATGGGTTAGAAAGAAGATATGATTCAGAGGATACATCTAATCATCTCTACCCCTCTTCATGAGTTGTATACCCGCGTGAGCTGAGTCATGTCTTTCAACCATTATCAACATGGTGATTGACTTTACTTCCTTTCTGGAATGGTTTGTGCTTGGGCTTGAGAGTTGGAACCAGACTGTGATTGATAACATAGGTATATGTATGGGAATATACCTAAGTAGGGTTGGTTGATACTTCGTGATTGTATCTTTCTACTGTGGTTTATCCTTAGTTGATTTTGTGAGACCTTGAGGGTCTCAAGGTCCCTACTAAGCATCTTTATACTCCCCACTGCACAAGTCATGCCCACACCTCATTGTGTTGGATGAAGATGATGGAAAATTCTCATTGAGGAGGAGTGTACAAGGACTGGATGGTACCCGGAGGTGGACCTCATGATGAGTTGGTACCCAGAGGAGACAGACGGACGTGGAGCACTGAGGAGGCTATATGTGCCTACCCTTCAGGTTGGATATGTGGTGGATGATCCAGGAGCTTCTAGGCACCATCCAGCTATTGTATTTTTAGTTGTACCTATTTTTCCTTTCCTTTTACTTTACTGTTGGGCTTGTATTTTAGGCCCTTGTACTTTCCAGCACTTCTTATGTATTTAGTTTTCACTTAGAGTTTTCTTCCGCTTTTACTTTGGTTGTGTTTGTTTGCAGTTATAAAGGCAATGCATTCCCAGTTTAGGGATTTACTCCTTTGGTGCCAGTCTCCAACCCCTGGCCTATGGAAGGCGGGGTTGGGGAAGTTACGACACGGGCCCTAGGGGAGGGTTCGTGACACATGCTGCAGATTATATACATAACCCAATAAGTAATATTGATCATTACTTTGATGGGTTAAAACCATTTCTCCACCGAGCATTAGTCTCACAATGCTTCTCGTCGTATAAATATATTGTCTCATGTGATATCAAGATAAAAAAAGGAATTCTCTAAGTCATACGATTTAAAATCAAAGAAAGGGAAGAAGAGATATACTGAAAAATATGGAAATGGAAATAAGGGGAAGAAGGCAAAGGTTGAATATCCATCCTGCAGTAAATGTGGGAAGGAACACCCCGGTACTTTCCTGAAGGGAATGGGAGTCTATTACAAGTGTGGTGAAAAAGGCCACCATGCTTGTCATTGCAAGGTGAAGAAAGAGGTTGTCGTTGTTGAATGTTACAATTGTAGAGAAAGGGGAATTTTGCGAATGAATTTCCCAAGCTTCAGGGGAACTTAACTCAGAAAAGGCCAAGGGATCAAGGCCAAGCTTATGTTATCACTACTGCTCAGCTTGAAGCTCCGAAAGACGTAGTGGCAGGTAATTTAATGGTTTCCTCAAGTTTAGAAAAATGTTTTATTTGATTCTGGATCATCACATTGTTTCATATCTTCCAAGCTTTCTAAGAAAATTAGATATTTCCAATTTGATCTCTCAATAGAGTTTTCAGTCAAAAATATTAAGGGAAGTATCATTACAAAAATGTTTTGTGAATTAGTCCCCATTAGGGCATATAAATGTTCTTTATCTGCTGATCTCATCGTCATACCCCTGATTGAATTTGATATAATCCTCGGTATGGATTGGCTTTCAGACCATGATGCAAATATTTATTTTAAGAATAATGAGGTTACTATTTTTGATGACGATGATAAAGAACAAATTTTCTTTAGAGAAGAATCATCATCGCCTAATTATAATCTAGATCCACCCCCAATAGCTCAACAAAATTCAATTATTTGGGAGGAATAGAATGAAATAATAGTGGGTGAGGAAAGGAATGTTCAAATAGAGTATGTACCTATTGTGAAAGAATACGTTGATGTGTTCCCGGAAGATTTACTAGGACATCCTCCAGAATGAGAAATTGAGTTTTCCATTGATTTAATTCCTGGATCAAGTCCCATATCGAAGACCCCTTATATAATGTCCACTGTGGAATTTGTGGAACTAAAGAAACAACTAGAGGAATTGAGTTATAAAGGATTTATTCACCCTAGTGTTTCTCCATGGGGATCCCCTATTCTTTTTGTTAAGAAGAAAGATGGATCTATGAGGTTGTGCATTGACTACAGGGAGATCAAAGCTATAACAATAAAGAACTAGTATCCCCTACCTTGCATTGATGATTTATTCGACCAACTTCATAGAGCTAAATACTTTTCAAAGATTGACCTTCGATCTAGATATCATCCGTTGTATGTGAAGAAGGAGGACATTATGAAAACAGTATTTCAAACCAAGTGCAGGCATTATGAGGTTACATTAATGACTTTTGGATAGACTAATGCACCCTTTGTCTTCATGGATATAATGAATAGATTTTTCAAGGAATATCTTGATGACTTTCTAGTGGTATTTATTAATGATATCTTGGTGTACTCTAAAAGATATGAAGATCATGAAAATCCCTTGCTCATTATTCTGAAGACTCCTAGAAGTCAGGAATTATATGGGATGTTTAGAAAGTGTGGATTCTGGTTTCATGAGATTTCTTTTTTTTTTGGCCATATCGTCTCTAAGGATGGAATATCCATTTATCCTTCTAAGACAAGAGCAATCCAATAATGGATAGCACCAACAAGTATAATTTAGGTATGCAATTTTATTGGTTTAGCAAGTTATTATCGGTGTTTCGTCCAGAATTTTGCCCTATTGTCTAACCCATTAACCAAGATCACATGTAAATGGGTTAAATTTTGTTTGGAAAAAAGAGTGTGAATAATGTTTTGAAGAATTGAAGAGAAGATCATTCAATGCTCCTATATTGACTCTACCATCGGGGAATGATGGGTTTGTTATTTGTAGTGATGCATCGAAGAAAGGACATGGTTGTGTCCTTATATATAATGATACTGTTATTGCCTATGCATCATGAAAACTAAAAATTCATAATAAAAACTATCCTACTCATGATCTTGAGTTAGCAGCTGTAATATTTTCTTTGAAGATTTGGATACACAGTCTCTATGGTGAAAAAATTGAGATTTAAACTGATCCCAAGAGTTTTAAGTACATTTTCTCATATAAATAACTCAACATGATGCAAAAGAGATGGCTTGAACTACTCAAAGATTATGACTTAATGATACACTACCACCTGGGGAAGGAAAATATGGTGGCAGATGCTTTGAGTAGAAAAGATCTTGGATTTTTGTACAAGATGAGAGTTTAAAGGGATCATATTTTCATGGATCTAGTAAATATGTATATGGGAATAACCATGGAAGGTGAAACATTAATGATTTTTCAAATGGTTGTCAAACCATCTTAACTATAAAGGATAACAAGTTCTCAGGTTGATGATAAGGAGTTTCAAAAGAATATTAAATCTATGAATGATGGGAGATTGAGTGACTTTGTATATTAATATGAAATTTTGAAATTTGGGAAGATAATTTGTGTTCCCGATATACCTGATCTAAAAAGAGAATTGTTGGATGATTCTCATAGCTCTAATTTTTCTAAACACCCTCGGAGCACCAAAATGTATAGAGATTTGAAGGAACATTTTTGGTGGGACAACATGAAGAACGAGACTGCTGATTTGGTGTCAAGATGTATGATTTTTCAATAAGTGAAAGCTAGAGGGAAACAACCTGGAAGAGTCATGCAACCCCTTCTCATACCTGAGTGGAAATGGAATGATATCACGATGGAATTTTTCATGGGGCTACCAAAGACTCCTAGAATGAATGATGCGATATGGGTAATTGTTGATCATCTTACCAAGTCAACAAATTTTCTTGCTATAAGTGAAGATTTACCACATGAACGTCTAGCAAGACTATATATTAATTAAGTGGTGAGACTTCATGGAGTACCCCTATCGATTGTTTCTGATCGTGATCCACGTTTTACATCATGATTCTGGAAAAGTCTTCAGAAAGCCCTGGATACTGAACTTTGTTTGAGCACTGCCTACCACCCCCAAACTGATGGACAATCAGAATAGACTATTCAAAGCTTAGAATAAATGTTGAGATCATGATCACTTGACTTTCAAGGTTTGTGGGATCAATATTTACCTCTGGTAGAATTTTCCTATAACAATAGCTTCCATTCAAGTATTCAGATGTCACCATATGAAGTGTTATAAGGAAAGAGATGTTATACACCAACCTATTGGGATGATGTTGGTGAAAGAAAACTCATAGGCCCAGAACATTTTTAGGAAATGATGGAAACAATTAAGGTAATCCAAACCCACATCAAAGCAGCTCAAAGTAGGCAGAAGAGCTATACCGATAACCAAAGGAAGGATTTGAAATTTCAGGTAAGAGATCATGTTTTCCTGAAGGTATCTATATGGAAGGGTGTTATACGTTTCAATAAGAAGGGTAAATTAAGTCCAAGGTACATCGGACCATTCAAAATTCTTGAAAGAATTGGGGATATAGCTTACCATTTGGAAACGGTGCCAAGTCTCTCCAAAGTTCACGATGTGTTCCACGTATCACTGTTGAGAAAATACATGCTTGACCAAACACATGTACTCACATATGAGCAATTTGAACTGGAACCCGATCTATCTTATTGCGAAGAGCTTATCAATATTCTTGATACATGAGAACAAGTACTGAGAAACCGGATAACTCGTCTGGTAAAAGTTCTTTGGAGAAACCATAAGATGGAAGAGGCAACGTTGGAACCCGAGGAGCTTATAATGAAGAACCAACCAAGTCTTTTTACGCAGTAATACTCTAGAAATTTCAAGGATGAAATTATTTGAAGGGGGGAGAATGTAACACCTCAAGCTTCCACAATACGCTTCTCTTTCAATAATACAATAGCGTGTGTTGTACGCAACTTCGAGTTCTAACACACTATGACCAATCGAACTAGTTGTTATGAATAGTAATACCCACTTTTTGAAATTTTATAAAATTTATCATTCAAAATGGACTTCATTTTTGGATTTGGAATATCGAAATTATCTTAGGGTGAATTTTTGGTATTTTTATGAAAACTCTCAATTTTTGATGAATAGTGAAAAACACTGAGTTATTGTTTAAAACAAACTTTTTATTTAAATAATTATTTATTTTATTTAAATTTAATTTTGTTCAAAATAGATACATAATACCTATATAAGTTCAATATAATTCATTGGGGTTAGTTTATAATAATTTTTTATATATAATAAGTTTATTGAACTATTTACCGTCTTTTACCCACCTCCTAGGAGAATTTACAAATTTACATAAAACATAATTTTACAACTTTTGTGAGTTGAATTTTGAAAATAAGAGAGGCACAGTTGATATTAGTAAGTAAAATGTGGTTCAATGAGATAAAAATAATTTTTTGTTGAATAGTAACTTTTGACTTTTATTTAAAACTGTTGAAAGTAAATAGGGTAATTAAAGGTAAAAATGATATTATTATTACCCTAAAAAATGTACTAATTCCATTGGATAAGTGTAATTCGACCAAAAACAACCTTATAAATAAAATATGATCCTTTAGGTCCAGTTGGATTAGATTAGTAAATTTATTATTTTTTAATTCAAAGATGAGTTAAAAGTGTTAAATTTAAAGTTTAATAAATACACCATTTTAAATATAGGGTTAAAAATAAGATAAATTCGACTATAAATATTAATTAGAATGATAAAAATATTTCCTACATAATGGTATTTTATATTTATTTTTTAGACTTTAAATAATTTTACTTATTTACGACACAATGAAGATGCAGTAATTACCTAATTAATGAAATATTAAAATATTTGATATTATAAATTTCAAAATAAATGTAATTTGAGACTTTTTATGAATTAAACTAATTTTATAGTTTAATATGACATGTTAGGGTTAGTTATATGAATTTTTTTCAAAGTAATAATAATGTTATAAATTTAGAAAAAACAAAATACCAAATAGTGTCAAAATTGACATTAAAGAGTTTTTACAAAACATTTATATTAATAATTGATATTCTATTCCAAAAAATATATGGTTCAACCAAAATACTTATATAATTATATATGTATCATTAAAAAAAATATTGGGGTTCTATAGGAATTATATAGTATGTTAATGAACCATATAATATAAAAATACAAAAAGACATGGTAAATGTCAAACTATTTAACTAAGAGTTAAATATAAAAGATAAGGTTAATATAGTGACCCAAACCTGTATAAAACCTATTTTCTGAGTGGTTTTCCACCCATACCCACCTTACCCTTTAAATAATTCAGTTTGGAGCCATTATAACCCAAAAAGCGTTTATTATAAAATAATATTTCTAGCTTTTCCTAAGGTGCCCCTCACCCCTCTTATAAAAGGGCACTCCCCCTTCCCTCAAATTCACAGATTCAAAACATTTTAGCTCAGCCAACCTCTAACCAAACACTCTATCAACTATCTGACCTTCATCCTATGTGCCTTCCTTTAGTCAGAAAGACATCCTAAGGTTCCCTTTTGGTCAAATCAAAAGGATGAACCTGAAGAAGAGGTAAATATTTCATCACCTCTTTCAAGTTCCTTTCCTCTTCCACTTCCTCTTTCTTTGTTGTTTCCATTATAAAATAATAAATCCAGTATCTTCTATATATTTTGATGTTATTATAAATATTTTACAACCATATTCATTATTCTATCCATCCTTTGAATGAAATGACACCATACGTGCATACGTACGGCTTACCGTCTCCACGTCGGGGTGTAATTGTTATTAAATACATTATTATTTGGATGGGTATAATAATGATGTGTAATTGATGTAAATAATAAATATAACATGATAATTATTCTTTATATATGATATACCATCCAATTATATATTATTTTAATATCAAAAGAATGATATTGTCACTCGTGCATACGTACAGATTACTATCTCCATGAACGCAATGCGATTCATTCCCCATCATAATCCATTCAAGACTAATTTTCATTAGATTAATAAAAATAATGTTTAAAGACTTAATATAACTCTGAATATGAATAAGATACATCCTATCTATAACAATCATTACTTAGGTAACAAATCATATAAAGGAAAAAAAATTAGTTAACACCCGAAACGACGATAATACTAAGATATTATTAACAAATCAATGTTAAAAGATCATATATGATATAAAATTAATGTATATAATGCTAGTATAATTTAATAAAAATTATTTCACCATTATACAGATGGCTAACCTACCGTCGACCAAGTAAATGTACAAGTTAAGGGTTAATTTCACAATCTCTTTATTATCTGAGGTTGTTTTACGGAAGTATCTATTGGGACCTCTTTATCATCCACATCCATGTTTCTTAAAAATGTATTTCAAAAAAAAATTACTATTTACTAGAAAATGGGGTAAAGTCATTTATACCCTTATTTGACCTTATATGTTTCAAAAGGAATACTTCCGTCATTTTCCAAATAGGGTACTTTATGACCATTTTGAGAAAATTAAGTTAAAAATGTTTTTTAACTTATATTGTGGGTGCAGCTGTTTTCCGCCGTTATAACATCATCGAAGCTTCCCTTACAAAATTATAAGAATTTTTTAAATATAAATGTTTTCTTTTATAATTATGTTACTTCTATATGATTTCAAAATAGAAGTAGATATTTCTCTAAAATGGTTTTGATTTCATCTATGTCAACATCCTTTGATGGATTTTAAGTTTGTTTGAAGTTGATTTATTATGATACAAAACTTACATATTATTGAAGGTTTTTTGATATGTTTGACTATGGATGTGTTATTTCATACCATTCATGGTCTATGGATAAATTATTGACATTTCATATGCCAGATTTAATGCAAATGTTTATGTTATGTTTAAACCCTTTTATATGAGGAATTCATTGTACTTTATAAGTGACGGGTGGAGCCTGCTATAGCTCCTCGATGCATCGGTAGGTAACATGAGACAAACTAGTGTCTTGGCACAAGGCCTTGAAAAAATCTTATTTGTATTCTTGGCATAAGGCCTTGACTATGTGGTTATGAAAGTCTGGCATTATGCATTCCATCATTATGAAAGTGGCTATTGATATTGTATGTGATTATTCGACTAGTAGAATATCCATGTGACTAAGTAAATTGCAATATTTGATTTTATATTTTCCATTTTTTACTGAAGTTTAAGTTTAAAAGGCTTTTTTTAGTCTTATACACTGCCTTAAATGTTTGTGCTTATTTATGAAAGTTTCTGCTATATTGTTATCCTTACTGAGCATATGAGCTCACCCATTTCTATGCTTTATTTTTTACAGGATGAGAAGAAGTATATTATGACTAACTTATAGCGATAGTCTCTTGGATCTCAGTGTTTTCTATGGAAAAAATGTTGTTTTAGTTTTCTATTTTACAATGTAATATAAACTCTATCAATGTGTCTAGTACTTTCAAGGCTACTAAACTAATGGGTTATTCATGACCTGATCTTCTGTGATCATGTCAATGATACTTAATAATGCACCGACTCCGGGTAACTGGGGTTGGGGCATTACAAGAAACCTCATCCCTGAGAATTAATTATGAAAATATCAATTCCTACCAATGTTAAGGCTCATAGTCATTAAAACCTTAATTGAAAATCCCCCATGATTTCATGTGCCTTTTATCTTTAAAAAGTGGAGAAATTAGTTCTTTTATAAGCTAATGGATAATTATAATGTTCTCATGATATGATAATAAATCTATTTTGAATTTTATCTGGAGTGATGAGGGAAAATATTCAAAGGAGAGGTAGACCGTTATTAGAATTATTAATAATAATGAAATATGGGGATTTTTTGGATGAATGAAGATGTTCTATAATTTTAAAAAGGGATAAATTAAAATTATTAATTTCATTATTTCATTAGAAAAATGGAAATTTAATTTTTATTTTATGTGAAATGTGAATATTTTACTTGATATTCATAATTTTTTAGTTTTATGATAAAATTTAAACAATGGCATCATTGGTTACCTTTTTATTCCATGTTGATATTTAATGCTCATTAAAAATCATTACTTATGTGTGGGGGTATATGAAACATTCATATTTTATGCATACTATTTAACATAAATTTTGTTTTTTTGGAAGGATTTAAATGAATAAATACTTTTAATTTAAATATTTTTCTCAAATGTTGGAAATTTTAAATATAATATTAAAATGGTTTAAAAGGAAAAAATGTTAAATAGTTTGAATGTTGGTTATCAATAATATAATAATTATTTTTGGAATTATTAGATGATATATTTTCATGTGTTATTAAGTTATCAATGTTTTTGTAATGGATTTCAGGTGAAAATTTATCATAGACCATAATGTCCTCAACTGAAGACCCACAGTCCACCTAGCCTACCCTATGATGGGTCGGCTAGTGAAATATTCCACCTGAGAGCTTGTGAGTTTAGAAGTCGTCACGGCCCTCAAAATTGTATTTATTAACCTACACTAGCACAATGGTGTAGGTTCGATCCAGAGAGAATGTAGGTGAGTGAATTATAAGGTTTTAAAACTAAAAACCTCAGTGTTTTCAGCAACGAGATAAACAACTTTAATGTTTTTTTACTTTTCAATTTTTACTTTTTTAATACATTGTTTTAAAGAAAGTGTAGATTAAAACCAGATTAGAACTAGGAAACTAAATCTTAATCTAAGTAATGATGAACTAAAGAAAACAGTGAAATGATGCACATCATCCTAAAAAGAAGAAAGATCATTAAAGTTCTCAGTAATTCTAATCTATTGGTAGGAATCGATGTACTCTTCAGAGCTTACAATCAAAACACACCTCACGAAAGACTGAAAAAATTTCGTCTCCAGGAAACTCAAAAGTCAAAGGATTAAGTTTTGGAGTTCGCCACACCAAAACATAATCAAAACTGAATAGAAGATTTAAAAGATAACATTTGGAAAAGAACTCTCCATAAATTTAAAAAGTTTATGTTATTAATGTTTTGAAAAAAAATGCACTCAAGATCACCCTCTCCAGTAAATATTGATGTTTGAAATTGAAAACATTAAAGTGTGAATGATCAAAAGATTATAAATAGATTCAATCTCGCCAACTGATTCTAATTTCATAAAAAGATAATTAAATGACGATTTATAGACCATAACCAGAAGGTTTTAAAATTACCGAGCTGATAAAGTTCAAACTATGATCATATATTTTAAAGCAGTGAAACCAACCAAAAACATAGCAGAATAATTATGGAAAGAGGGAAGGAAAACTCCCCTAGCACTACTCTGCTTCTAGGCTCCTTCGTCTCCTGCTCTGCTCATATGGTGCTCCTAGAATTTTTCTCTCGAAAAAGTGTGTGCGTCAAATGTGGGTGAGCATCCCTGGATCTGCTCTCGAATGGATGTGATCGTAAAATGAGAATGACCATTCTTGGATCTACTCTCAATATGTGTGTTCGTGGAATCATATTGAGATTCTCACTCTCATCTGATGTGAACGTGGAATTCTGAATGAGATTCCAACTAAATTGTCTCAAATGATTATCTTATTCCAATCCCCTATTCAAATTATGTCACTGGTCTTCTTTTGTGTCCTCCGTCATCTGTTGTTTGTCACCGACCATCTTCCACTGTCATAGTTTGTTTCTTTCATGCACACCACACATGTGTATTTTTTCATGATTGACATGTCGCGCTATCTTTGCCCCTGTAACTAACTCTCGGTCAGTTAGTTGAAAGAACATGGACTGAGTTCTTATTCTTGAATGAACATTCATAAGAAAGACAAAACAAATTAGTTAAAAACATGACATAAATAAATGTTTACAATTAAAGGTATTAGTTTATTTAAGTCTCAAAAGAGTTAAAAAGTTTTTACATAATATATTATTTATTAAGTTATTTTATTAGCATTTTTATTTACTAGTAATTATATTTTAAAATTATATTTTTATTAATTAAAATGAAATAATTAAGTAACAATAAAGTTACAATCAGCACAGAACTAGTGGTGGCCTATGTGGGATCCTTCTTCCACGGTAGCCTATGATGGCTTCAATCAGCACAGAACTAGTGGTGGCCTCTGCTCGACTCGCAGAAATGAATCCAGCAGCGAACAATGGGTTCTTCTCCAATGTCGGACCGCGCAACTCCTGCTCATCAACCCAATGGTGTAACAGACTCCCTGTTCGACACTTCACCTCCTCAACCTACTAAAAAAGGCCCCGTTTTATCTTCACGGTGAAACCCTCATTGACTAATTCAGATGAATAACAGGTTGCAGGTCATCAATAGTGGCGATTCAGGTCACCAGCGGTGGCCTTCATCTTATCGATGGAGAATGGATTCAACTCCTCCTTCCACCATCTGACTTGATCCTCCCATGGATCGACATCCTCTATGCAATGGTGCGACTCGGCTCAGCCTCCTCCATGGAACACGATTCAGCGACAAACATCACATGGAAGCAGTGGAGGCCTTCATCCCGAACGATGATTTCTCAACATTGTGTCAAAATCATCAGCGGCTCAACGATTTTAAATGCCACTTTGATTGAGTCTAGATTTCAATAATTCTGGTTCGGGTCTATATTTTACATTTCTGTGATTCTAATCATTGATCTCGTTGAGAAGATTGTAGTCTGATGAAAGTGGAAAGGCAGGGGTGGTGAAGGTGTGTTGCAGAATTGATGCCACAGGGTAAGAAGAATGGCGTTGGTGGGTGGCTGCAGATGCATTGTTCTGTGAATTGGGGAAGCATAGGGATAGAAACCTACGGAAGGAAGGGGATTGGTGGAAGAAATAGGATAGAATCGGTGCTAGGGGTGAGACTCATAGTGTAGGGATTGGATTGCAATGAATCACCGATAGTTAAATAAAATAAGACACTAAATATTATAAATAACAATGAATTAAGACAAAATAAACATACATGACACCGATAGATAAAAATAAATAAGGGATGGTTAAGAATTTAAACATGTCACTGATAGTTAAATAATAAATGACTAAGTAATCAGTGTAACGTGAAACTGATAGAGGTTTTGTATCGATGATTCATGACTCATTGATAGAAGGAATAATAATCAGTCACAATGCCACAAAATAAAATAAATAGATCGGTGAGTCACAACATCAGCGCGTTTTGAGAAACAATTAGTTAAAAAAAGAAAAACATCAGTGAGCCGATGACTCACCGATAATTGAAGTAAAATAATCGCCGATAAAATGAGAGACTGAAACAGATGCACATTAGAGACCAAAGCTATTTCAAAATGATAAGTGAGTCATGACTCACCGATAGTTATAAAAAAAACTTTGGTGTGAAAAAAGAACAGTGAGTACCGAACTACAAGTCACGACATCTGTGTGATGGCTCACCGATAAATCAAATTGAAACGTTAACCAAAAAAATTAATTGAAAGAAAATAACAAGTTGATAAAACATTAATTAGTTAACACAAAAGAGAAATTAAATAAATTGTTTAAGATTAAATAATTAACTGTAACTAAAAACTATATAAATTATTTAACAAACTAAAAATTACAGTGACATAATTATTAAATAAAAATATAAATGTTAAGATTAATTAAATATAAGTCTTATTAAATGAAAAACACTTACAATGAACTAACTGTTAGCACGAAATTAAAAAAATTAAGATCAACTAAATATTTAGAACATCTAAGTTAATTAATTAATAGGAAAAATGAAACTTAAAATTAAAAACATGTTATTTTATTAAACTTGATCTTAATTGGTTATCTTATCTAATTAAACAGAATATTTAGACAAGATAATAAATAAGGTTAATTTCTTATAACCAGTCTATTTTAAAAAGTAATGTTTTAAATTAAAAACTAAACTAGATTATTGAAAATAAGAATGAATGACTAATTTAGTTAATAAACATTTAAAATTATTAAAAAGTAAACCAAATTAGGATTATTAATCTAAAAATTATTTAATATAATTAAAATAATTAGAAAGACTAAATTAACAATTTAAAAGACTAAAAACAAAAATTTAGTTATAAAATGTGATTAATTAAAAATTTAGTGATTTAAATGCAAAATTACCATTATTTATTAAAAAGTGTCCAAAATAAATAAATAATTTGTTAAACATTAAATAAAAGATGTGGAAAACTATGTAAAAATAGATCCACATCAAATTATCCCACACTGAAGCATTGTTTGTCCTCAAACAATTCCATGTTTTATTATCTTTGGAAAACAGATTGTAGTGTATTTATGATTTAGATCACACTGTAACATCTTCAACACTAAAAAACAGAGGATAGAAACTGTCAACAATTTTTTTTTGAAAAATATGTTTCAAATGATGTATTGTAGAGAACGAATAATAAAAGTGTAATCTAAAATTATATGAATCATCAAGCAATGAAATGTCATGCCTCATATCTGATTCAACTTAATGAATTATTTCAATACAAGCTCAGATTTGAAGTCCAAGAGTGACAATAGGTAAACTTTATGTGAAATTAAGAACATAATAGTAGGAACTTTGTACAATGACTCAATACTAGGTACCTGAAAACAATAAATTTTTTTGAATCACCTTATTGATTAAACATAAATGACTCCCATATAAACCAATTCACCCTTTATTCATATGGTGTTTATCATTCCCCTCACCATAATGAACTCGTTTATGACCCTAGACACTTTATTTTATTTTTCTGATGCCATGTATCACGTTCTAACCACTGTGCAATGCACTTATTTAAGGTGTACATAGGACTTATAGTAAACAAAAACGCACCTAGCATCTAGGGTCTCAGAGACTCACTGTGGGATCCCAGAAGCCCAGACTACTGTTGTTTCAAAAGTTTAATATAAAAATCATTTACATTGTCTCACTAAGGTAATTACTTTAATATTTAAAAGAAAATAAGAAGAATGAAGCCCCTAAGATAGAGTCAAACTCCCAATTCCAACTGCTGTGATCATAACTCCACAAACATGTAACCCAAGTTACTTTCAAAGATAGTCTCTAATCCAAGATATACATTCAATCAAAAAGTAAATATCACTCGGCAATCATCCATTATCATTAATTTTATACTCAATGCACAAATTAACTACCAAATATATATTGTCCATAGGCAAGATCCATTTGAAAAAAAATGTAAATCCTAAAATTGTGCAAGAATATTGAAACATTTTACCAATTTTTTGACAAAAAGTTTTAAGTTGCAGTGAGAATTGACGGGCTTTCAATTGAGCATAGTTTAGCACAGTCAAGAATTGACCTCCTCCCCCGCACTTAAAACACAAATTTGTCCCCAATGTTGACTTTAAAGGTAGAGAAGAACAATTTAGTGATTCAAGTTCAAAACTGATTTTCTATTTTGTAGAATGATGACATGTATAAAGGGTCTCTTAGATGTTCAAAAATTATTGTTTTCCAAAATGAATAAATAATAATCAGGTTCATATCCACATACATGAATTAACTCTAAGTATAGAGAAAAATATCTTCTAGTAAATTACAAACATGGCATGTAACTTGGAAGTGCATAGTGAAAAGGGTGTAAGCATTTTAAAAGATTGAGTTCAATAATATGTTCAATAGAGCAGAAGAATGAATGATTAAACACCCCATCATAAGGTGGTTTCAAATAAAAAATTTTCAGCGTGCATGTACCCCCCCACACTTAGTTTCAAGCAGTGGAATGATTTTTATAATAATGAAATTCAGTTTTCAGTAATGAAGTACATGGAGAGTCTTTATTTAAACAGTGACATAAATAATTTTTTTTAGCAAATATGAAGCAGATTTTCTAAAACAACCATATTTTTAAAGGTAACAATCATTGTCTCACCGAGGGTAGTTACTATGACTTAGTAGTTAATTATATTAGAGTGAACAAGGAAAAGAAAAAAGAATGTAAACTAATGAATAGAATACTTCCTTGAATAAATTTACCATTAGTCCTCTACTAGGGAATTCTACTCAATTAATGACACAACATCAACATCATTTAATCCAGAAACAGAACCAGGAGACAATGAATAAGTAGTAACAAGAATTTCACGAAACAGAGCACAGAAGAAACACTTTATTGAAGGAAAAAAAGAAAAAAAGTAAAGAAAAAATGACCAAGGGTTTCCTCCTAGGCAACACTATGTTTTAAAGTATTCAGCCAGAATCTACTTAGTTACAATTTTTTTATTTATTAACACAAAAAAACCATGGGTTTCCTCCCATGCAGTGCTAGTTTTATAGTCCCTAGCCGGACTCACCTAGAACAAACCGTAGTCTCTTGGTGGATGTGGTTTCTTTAATTATAACCTTCACATGTGTTTGGACCAAATATTTTTATCAAAACAATGAATTATATGGGCATAAAAACTTAACACAACAGAAACTAAACTCTTATAGACTATATTAATCCCCATGAAAAACCCTTTAATAGGTGTGAGCAAAATGTTGACCACTTCTAGTTTGGTTTCAGATTTTTCTAGATTTGAATACACATAATGGGACAATATGAAACTAGGTGATTAAAAGGGTGTGGAATTTACCTCATAGCTATGTCTAATAATATCAACATTACCAGGTTAAAATTCAAGGGTGAAAATAGGTGAATAATGAATAGTAGGTTCATGAGGGGATTCAACAAAGTACTGAACAAAATAATGCACAATGGAACTCAAGAGTAATTTCCCCTCTGGACTACTATCAGTATCAAGAGAAATCTTAACAACCTTCATAGGTGAGGATGCAATTAACAGACAATGAAGAGAATTTATTTTATCACAAATAGATTCAGGTCTAAAAATGTTTTAAATATCTTCCAAAAGTTCCTCATTAGTGAATGAACTCTCAAAATCTACTTCTTACAACAAATCAATCCTACCTAATTCAAATGTGCGTTCAAAATATACTTTATGTTTATGTTTAGAATGCTCACTTTCTAAAAGAAAGTCTATAGTGTGTTCCAAGAAGTTCAAATCAGGGGAAGTAATGTTTAATTCAGATTCAATAAACTCAATTTCTATATTTTTTAAATTTAAACATTTATCCCCATGTATGACAACACTGTTTTCTAGTTCAGCACAAATTTCAAAAAAGTGATTACTAAGTGGATAGGGAAATGAAAAATCAATAGTTATTCTTTCTTCAATTATCATTCCCTTATCCTCGTCATCCAACAACATTTTAGAAATTATTAGACTTACAAGTTCAAAACATGGAAGAGAAGTGTTCAGCTCTGGTTCAAAGATTTTAGATTCTGTAATTTATAGCATAAGATTCTCTTCCAACATATTCCAAAATTCAAATTCAAAATCATTATTCAAAAATTTAGAAATGTTGGGTGATGAGTTTTTAACATTAAAATTTTTATTCTCAAATATCTCTTCTACCCTAGTGACTTCCTTTTCAAAACCCCTAAAACACTATTTTTTCCCCAATGTAGGAATTATAAAGAGAACTGGGCTTTCTTTTTCAATCTGTTTCAATTCATCTTCAGAATTATCCAACTCAACATCATAAAAATTCTTTTTGGGATTTTCAATGTTAATCACTTGATTCAAAGAGTTGGTTATTTCCAGATTTAGTTCAACAGAATCAAAATTTTCAAATTGAATGGCCTCTTTCCCATTTTCACTATCACATTCATCTTCAACTTGATTTTCAAATCTTTTATAAACATTTTCTATTTCATTTTTTTAAATTAATCTTGTTCTTTAACCCTTTGTTATAATTCCAAAAGCATGTTTTCTAATATTGTCATTCTTTGATCTTGCTCTTGAGAATATCTAGGTTTAATTTCATGGGCTTTAGTTAACCAAGTGTTAATTAGTTCCACCAAAGTGTGCAATTTATAATCAATTAGGTCAATATTAGCTAGGGTCTTACGACTAGATTCAATGTTTTCATCCTCTTCAATAGAAGCAGCCTGTTGTGGCTGGTTATAGACACACTACCATGTAGTGTGCCCATAACAACTGCAACATACAAAGTATAATTCATGTAGATGATTCCAGTCCTCAAAATGGTCCTTTTTTGAAACTAAAAATATGTGAGTTTAAACACACAACATATCACAATTGATTTAGAATTTTAATGTTCAACAAAAGCAGTAAGTTCCAGTTCACAGTTTTTTTAAGTAGTTTTTTTTCTATTCCTTTTTTACCTTAACAACACTCAGTGTGTGCCCTCATAGCCAACGATGACAAATTTTGGTGAGTCCAGAGGTCATCATGGCCCTCAAAATTACATTTATTAACCCACACAAGCACAGTGGTGCAGAGTTGATCCATAGATAATGTAGTTGAGTGAATTCTATGGTTTTAAAACTCAAAACGACACTGTTTTCAATAATGAGGTAATCATATTTATAGTTTTTTTTACCTTTCAATTTTTACTTTTTTAATATTTTATTATAAAGAAATTGAAGATTAAAACAAGATATAAACTAAAAAACTAAATCTTAAACTAAGTAATGATGAACTAATGAAAATAGTGAAATGATGCATAACAAAAAGATAAGAAGTGAGATCAATAATGTTCTTAGTAATTCTAACGTACTTGTATGAATGGATGTTCTCTTCACAACTTACAATCAAAACACACCTCAAGAAAGACTGAAGAATTCCCCTCACCAAGAAACTCAACAACCAGATGATTATGTCTTGGAGTTCACCACACCAAAACCTAATTGAACTGCAAAGAAGTTTTAAAAGTTATCATTTTGAAAAGAACTCACAATAAATTTCTAAAGTATAATTGGTTAATGATTTGAAAAAAATGCATTCAAGATCAACCTCTCCAGTCAATATTGTAGTTTGAAATTGAAAACATTGAAGTGTGAATGATCAAATGATTAGAAATAGATTAGTCTTTCCAATAAATTCTAATTTCTTAAAAAGATAAGAAAATGAAGATTTATAGACTATAACCATAAGGTTTTAAAATTCATGAGCTAAGAATGTTCATCCTGTGATCATATTGTTTAAAGTAGTGAAAAAAACCAGAAACAGAGTACAAAAATTATGGATTGAGGGGAGGAAAACTCCCCTAGAACTACTCTACTTCCAGTATCATTAGTCTCCTACTCTACTAATATGGTTCTCCTGGATGTTCGCTATAGAAAATTTTTTTGTGTCATATGTGGATGAGCGTCCCTGGATTTGCTCTCGAATGGATGTGATCATGGAATGAGAATTAGCGTCCTCAGATCTGCTCTCCAAAGGTTTGTTCGAGGAATTACATTGAGATTCTAGCTCTCGTCTGATGTGATCGTGGAATTATGAACAAGATTACCCCTAAATTGTCTCAAATGATTGTCCTCTTCAAATCCCCCCTTCAAATTATGGCATTGCTCTGCTTTTGTATCCTCTGTCATCTGCTGTTTGTCACCGACCATCTTCCACCGACATAGACTTTTACTTTAATGTGCACCTCAACCATGTATTTTTTTGTGAATGACACGTCACGCTATCTTTGCCACTATAACTAACTCCCAGTGGGTTAGTTGAATGATCCTGGATGGGGTTCTACTTCTTGAATGAACCTACATATGAAAGAAAAAACAAAATAGTTAAAAACACAATAGAAATAATTGTTTACAATTAAAGGTATTAGTTTATTTAAAAGTCTCAAAAGAGTTAAATTTTTTTTAGAAAATATATTATTTTTTATGTAAACTTATTAGAATTATTATTCACTAGTAATTATATTTTAAAATTATATTTTTATTAATTCAAATGAAATAATAATAATATTATTAAGATAGTAACTATTAAGTTACAAATAAATAAATATTAAATTATATTTTAGTTAATTAATTTAATTAAAGATGATTAATTTTATAAATCATTATCAACATTTGAAATTTTAGAAGTTTTATTAATATACATTCAATTTATTTATTGTTTTTATTTAATTTTATTATTTAATTATGTTTTTTATATTCTTTATTAATATAATTAATATTGATTGAGTCTTAAATTATTTTCTATAGTAGCTTAATTATATTAGTTTATATTAATTAATTATTTTAGTTTTTAAAAGTTTAATTTAATTAGTTTTATATTTTTTAATTTATTCAAGATTATTATTAATTGTTTATTTATTAAGTTTACATTTTTATTAAAATTATTTATAATTTTAATTTTAATCGTTTTATTTTTTATTTATTCATTTTTATTTTGTTAACTTCTTTTATATTCCCTGGTCTTTCCCCAAACCCTTCGGGCATGCCTCCTATCTGGAAAGCATTGACTCTCTAGTATTCGGGGCAAATCATGGACGACGAACTCATCCTTCTATCCATTGAGGCCCATGATTCGTCGATGAAGAAGCTCCTATCCATCGATAGTGCAACAACATGGCAGACACTAACTTCAGACCTCTATAACATCCTTCTTCTACAGTGGCCAATGATGGCTTCAATCAGTGAAAAACTAGTGGTGGCTGCTGCTCAACTCGCGACAATGACTCCCGCAACGAACAATGGGTTCTTCTCCAAAGTTGAATAGTGTGTCTCTTGCTCATCAACCCAATGGTTCAATGGTCTCCCTGCTCAACTCTTCCTCTCCTCAACCAGCTCAAAATGGATGAGTTTTATCATTACGGTGAAACCCCCATTGACAACTTCAGATGAATAACAGGTTCTACGTCTTCAATAGTGGTGATTCAGGTCACCAGTGGCGGCCTTAATCTCCCCGATGGAGAATGGATTCAACTACTCATTCCAGCTCTTGACTTGATCCTCCCTTGGCTCGACATCCTCTAAGAAACAACGCGACTCGGCTCAACCTCCTCCATGGAATGTGATTCAATGACAAAGAGCACATGGCAGCAGCGGAGGCTTTCAGCTTGGACGGTGATTTCTCAACTTTGTGTCAAAATCCACAGTGGCTCAATGATTTTAAATGCACATTCGATTGAGTCTAGATTTGAATAATTCTGCTCTGGGACTATGATTTGAGTTGCATTGATTCTTTGGTTTTGAATCATTGATCTCGTTGAGTAGATTCTAATCTTATGTGTGGCAAGGCCGGGGTGGTGAAGGCATGTTGCAGAATGGATACTACTAGATACGAAGAATGGAGTTGGTGGGTGGCTATAGATGCGTTGGTGAGTGAATTGGGGAAGGTGAGGTAGAGCAACCAATGGAAGGAAGGGGACTGGTGACAGAAATAGGATAGGATCGATGCCATGGTTGAGACTGATAGTGTAGGGATTGGACTGGTGAGTCAATGACTCACCAATAGTTAAATAGAATAAGACACTGAATATTAGAAAGAAAAATTAATTAAGATAAAATAAACATACAAGTCACCGATAAATAAAAATAAATAACGGTGAGTGAAAAGTGGAAAACATTGGAAAATTAATGAGTTGGACAACTCACCGATAGTTAATAATTTAAATAACTCACTGATAGTTAAATAATAAATTAGTAAGTAATCGGTGTGATGTAAAACTGATGAGAGATTTGTATCAGTTAGTCATGACTAACTAAAATAAGGAATAATAATGGGTCGTAGTGGGACAAAATAAAATTAAATATATCGATGAGTCGCAACATCGGTGCATCATGAGAAACTGTTAGTAAAAAAAAAGAAAAACATTGGTGAGTCAGTGAATCACTGATAATTGAAATAAAATAAGATGCCGATAAAATGAGAGACCGAAACCGATGCACATAAGAGACCGAATATATTTCAAAATGATCGGTGAGTCATGACTCACCGATAGTTATAAAAAAAACTTCAATGTGAAAAAAATCGGTGAGTAACGAACATCGAGTCGCGACATCTCTGTGACGGATCACAGATAAAACAAATTGAAACATTAACCATAAAAATTTATTTATAGCAAATAATAAAATGACAAAACATTAATTAATTAACACAAAAAATAAATTAAATAAATTTTTTAAGATTAAATAATTAACTGTAACTAAAAACTAACTAAATTATTTGAAAAACTAAAAATAACAGTGGCTTAATTATTAACTAAAAATACAAATATAAATATTAATTAAATATATGTCTAAATAAATGAAAAACACTTACAATAAACTAACTATTAACATGAAATTAAAAAAATTAAGATAAAATAAATATTTAGAAAAGCTAAGTTAATTAATTAATTGAAAAAATGAAACATAAAATTAAAAACACGTTATTTTAATAAATTTTTACTTAATTTGATTTCTTATCTAATTAAAAAAATATTTAGACTAGATAATAAATAATGTTAATTTCTTTTAATCAATCTATTTTAAATATTAATGTTTTAAATTAAAATCTAAACTAGATTATTGTAAATAACAACGAACCATTAATTTAGTTAATAAACATTTAAAATTAATAAAAATTAAACCAAATTAGAATTATTAATCTAAAAAGTAATCTAATATAATTAAAATAATTATAAATACTAAATTATCATTTTAAAAGACTAAACAAATTTAATTTTAAAAAGTGATTAATTATTAGATTTAGTGATTGAAATACGAAAGTGCCATTATTTATTAAAAATTTTCCAAAATAAATAAATAATTTTTTACAAAATAAATAAATGATGTGGCAAAAGTATGTAAAAATAGAGCCACATAAAGAGCCTAGTTGGGCCAACAAAGAAGTGATCTTTATGGGGGAATCAATCCCATGCCTAATGTGGCCCTTTTCATGATCCCGCGAGAGTAACATTAATTTGGATGAAACCTGTTAGGGACACAAAGTTCTTATGGCCCATGTTTATGTGAAAGTTGTTCTAAGTGCCCACCATGGCGCGGGTTTCTCACTAGCGGAATCCATGAGATTTGTTATTAACCCTCATCTCCGTGCATCCACATTTCAATCTTGGATTTAATTTCTCAAGTATTATTCACACTTAACTTAAACGACACCATCCCACCCGCTCATGTGACTCCCATGCTCAGACACCCATCTCCACCATCCTCTACCGCTACCACCTTCAATCTCAACTGCTAAACACCACTTAAATCACTAGAAAACCCCATTGTAGCTTCCAAAAAATCACTATCCTAAGCTCTTTGTCACTGTTGAGGGATTACACTATAATGGGATCCCTTAGAGGCCTTTTACAACCTCGATGGTGACTGATTAGAAGCTTCATTAGTCCACTACGTAGGATAGATAAAGGAGGACCTCCCATTGTTACATTTCTTCCATGTTTACCATGCACCTTCCTCAAAACCAATTTCACAAAGCTTAAACCACCGTGGAACCATGCACATGAAATAAAAAGGATATGGTTTCCCTGTATCTACCACTACACCATGTGGAAATCATGGAACCCCTATTTTCAATAGGTGATATTTTAAAGTCTCTAAACTGATGATCTAAATCACCAAAAAAGGAAAATATAAATACATTGACTAAAGATATGGGAAAGTGGAGTACGGGTCTTTCACTTATCCTATAAAATAATAATTTCCTCAACTGATAAAGGTGGATGGATACTCGTGGGAGGATAATCTGGGCTCAACATGGTACTCCCATTTTCTTTTTTATTTTATTTTATTTTATTTTAATTTTCACTTAATTTATATTTCTTTAATTTATTTTCATTTTAATATTTTGTAATTTTAATTTCTAAAATAAAATTCATGATTTTTTAATGTGTTACCACCAATATTCTTTTTTTCTTCTTCTTCTTCTTATTCTTCTTATTCATTTTGTTTTACTTCTTCTTCTATTAATTTCTCTTCTGCCCATTTTTTATGTTTCTTATTTTATATTTAATTATTATTTTTTTTCTATTATATATTTTATTTTGTTATTACATCTCTATTTATCTCTTCTTTTGTAATATTTTTTTTGATTCAGGTGTTTGTTTTCTTCTTATTCTTTCAATTTTTTTATTCCCATGTCTTCTCCTCTTTTCAAAATTATCATTTATTTCTCTCAATAACGGGAGGCTAACCCAAGGCTTGACCTTGTGAAGGTTAAGAGTTCACTATTTCTTTATTAAAGACTATTTTTTATGGTAGAGGTGCGTAGAATGCACGGGTGTGGTGATTGTCCCCAATGACATGAAAATAAAATCTATTTTTTTATTTTATGTTATTTCATTTCCCTCTCTTACATTTACTATCTATTTGCACAATAAAGTTCATACAATCAATGCAGTAAATGGAAAACATTGGAGTTGGGTCCTAGAAGATGTCACACACTCAAATGAGGTATTCTATAAATGCTGATTAAATGAGGAGGTAGAATTTAGATTACTTAATGAATTAGATATTCCACAACATGAAATAAAAGGATATTATTCCATGTATGAGACTTAATATATTAATTGTTAAACATAATTTAACCAAATAATGGAGAATAACGAGAGAACCCAAAAAAGAACCTAGAACCATGTAATTTTTTTTAAATTAATTCTATTTATCAGTGAATAGAAATATAAAATTTCATGTCATTTCATTTTCATAAAATTTTTAAAAAAACCAGAAATTAGTCATTTATTTCATAGAATACTACAAAAAAAAATAAATTCTTTAATTGAATTAGATTATGTAAACAGACTAAGAATCTACTGAAGTTAGATGACCCTTGTTAGTCACTATGTTTCACTAAGAATAATGTTTTAAATTTTTATTTTGATACACCCCATGATAGGTGTACTACCAGTTTTCATTTTTCTGCTTAATTCAACTCAAAATATTCTAGAAGGTTCTCCATCCTATTGGGGCATATAAAAGGAGTTCCTTGGAATCTTGGAAGATCACACCATTAAAACACAATGCTCTATAGTTATTTCAATGATAAATTTCCAATATTCCCCGAATCCTATCAAAGTGACATCCTCATTTATCAAAATAAAAAAGGCTCTCACCCTTTCTATCATATATAGAATCCTAAATTATAATAATCTAGATGAGAGATTATTTATTAAATTTGAAATGTATTTTTTAAAATAAAACCTATCTCTTCTCATAACATTCTTTAATGGGTTCTCTCTTAAAAAATTGAGGAATGGGTTGCTGGGCTATAAGAGATTCTCAAGAGTATTCTAAGAGATCCCAATTATGAGGAATTAGTTTGTTGGTCTTTCCTACAATCATGGGATTAATAACATCGACTACTCAAGTTAAAGTGTAGGGATGTGGTGTCTCACACCCTTTCCTTCAATTATGTTTTTTGTATTCTCAAAATATATGTTTGATTTAAATCATTAAAGTAAAATTAAATATAACCCCTATTTCAATCTACTCTATCCAATAACTTGTATAAATGATTTATTTGAATTTTCAGATTTTTTTTTTCAAAAAATTTATTTTTAAATCATAAATTATTTCAAAGTATAATACTATTATAATGGAATATAATTCTATTTCACATGATTTTATTTTTTTTATGGAAAGAATTTTTCATATTGGAAATTTTTTATGACATTCTTTCTTGGTAGTATTAGTTACTCTGTTTAGAAAACATAAATGTATAAATATGTTTCAACTAATGAATATGAAGGGAAATGCACACCTAATAATGTATAGAACTTTCAAATTAATAGAAAATCTATGAATTAGTTACATAATTGTCTTGATTGTAGAGTGTCTAATCATGTTTCTATATAAAAATGGATTATGATTTATGGAAGTTATTAGAATTCACACATGAAGGTACAAATAAAGTAAAATACATGAGACTATATTTATATCATCAAGATTTAAAAAGTTTGTTTGTTCATCCAAATAAATCTATTTCAAGCTATTTCACTAACATTTTGAATTGTATAAAGTATCTGGATGACGATTTATTTATAGAATCCATAGTAAAATATATATTATGGGTCCTAATATGTAATTGGGAACCCAAAGTCCCTGTTACTCAATAAGAATATTATGTGAACAAAATGTTAGTCGAAGAACACATCAAATCCACAATGATATATGAAATAATAATAAATAAGCAATCTAAAAACAAGGAAAAATAATTGAAATCATTAATAAAAAAAATTACCATTAAAGATATCAATGCCAATTCATTAAAATGGGATGTTATTTTTTTTTCAAACTCACCTAAAACAAGCATAATTTCATCTAGAAGAAGAAATTTTACAATATAAACAAGAAAGTTAATAAATAATTGGGACAATAAGTGAAATGTTATAAATTTAAAAAAATGCATGTCAACTTGGCGTGGCCCACCTATAAATGAGAATATAAAATAAAATAAATTTGTAGAGAAGGATTTAAATGATACAATGTGGAGTAAAATCGATGAATCTTGGGATTCAACATCCCCATCCTATTTATTTAGAACAAGTCTGAAGTGCCTTGTGAAATGTGTTGATGAAGTAATATATATTAGTACCCCTCTTCTTATTTCCTTATCTTCTTCATCTCATAATTCATTAACTTATTTTTCTTATTCTTTCTCCTATATTCACCTTAATTTTAAAGATCTATAATATTATAATGATCAAATTAAAAATGTTTTTCATCAACTTTTTTCCTTATATAATGAACTTGAACAGAAATAAAAGAACGTTCTTAGTAAAGAATATGATCTTCAAAAATAAAGGGAACCTCTCATCAAGTAATAGAATGTAATATTACATTACAGTTAAATATCAATAATATGAAAAATAAACTCTAATATACTATTAAAGACCTCTAAATTATCTTTTGAAATTCACACTAAGAGAAAAAAATCTATAACATTTTTTGGGTTCTGGAAAAGATGGAAAAAAGTAGGTTGGTCTTGGTTTCTACACTCATTAAGTAACATTAAGAAACCACTAAAAACTAATATTATTAAAGGTTTATCTCCATATATATTTTTTAATTATTTTAAAATAATCGGTCATATATTTTATGATTGTGATTGAAATGATGAAATATAAGGTAGACCAAGACAATTCATATTTCATCTAGTATATCTAGAATAGAATATAATACTAAATAAATATGGATTCTAAAATCCTTATTTTCTAATATTAGTGAACCAAATATTATTTGGGTACCAGAACATTTAATCATTTTATTTGTTAAGAAAATTATCTTCTATGAAGAAACCAATAACTACTACGGTAGTAAGATAATGGTTTCTCAAGATACATGTTTGATGACCTCACTGATTTTAATCAAATAAATAAATTAGAAGGAGTTCACACCAACATTGGTGATATCTCTATGGGAAATATAATTAGGGATTGTGCCATTGGTTTTTCTAAATCAACTCTTATTAAAAATATTATTCACCAAAGGCTTGAAACATTATTTTCAAACCATTAGTAAATTGTGTGATAGTGGTTTTCAAATTTCATTTGAAAAATTATTTCTAAAAAGGATTACTTTTTTACCTCTTGATTATTTCAAAATGATTATATAATCAATTTAAAAAATATTACTAGACAAAATGGTAAATTCTTGAGTATAAGAGTTAGTGAGTCATGTATTTGGAATATACTCTTTTGTTATTGTAGCACAAAATCACATGTCAAACTCAACCATTATCAATTAGTATGAGATCTACCCAAATTACATTTCGATGATTACATGGTTTTTGAATAATGCTGACATGTTAAAAAACACAAATCCTCTTTTACATATAAAAAGTGATTTATTCTTTATAATAACTCAAATTAATTCATAATTATTTATTTTTTCGTTCTCAAATTGAATGTTTAGGAAGAAATTATTATACTATTTTAATATTTAATGTCTTTAGAATATTAATATGGTCTTGTTTCTTAACTTATATAATTGAATATTTCAATGTCTTTATCGACTTTTCTAAAAATCATAAAAATGAGAAAGGATTTGATATTATTTTAATTCTAAGTGATCATGGTAAAAACATAACAATAAAGTATTTGATAAATTATATTAATTTAAAGTATATAATCATTTATTTTCTAAACCTCTAACCCCTAAAAATAGTTATATAGAAAGATTAAATCAAAATATCCCAAAAATAAAAAAAATTAATTTAATTTACCAACATATGTTTATGTTATGGACATAAATAATGTGTATTTTATAATTAATTGAATTATCATAAATAAATTTCAAAAAATATCCCCTATGCACTATAGAAAAATAAAAAAACACATAGTTGAATTTTTAATGTTCTTGTTTAAATTTGTTTTATTTTAAACACCAAATAAATTCTTAGAGAATTATATTCCAAGTCTGATGAAGGTTTTATTTTTGGGTAAACTAACATGGGAAAAGTATACTATGTCTTTAAAAAATACAAAAATGTTGGAAGATTCAATAAATGTTATTTTTTATAAAAAATTCCCACAACAACTGTCTCAAAATGTTTTAGAAAGTGGTGTTTTTAATAAACCATTTTAAAATAATGATGTTAAAAAAGAACAAAAATATATTTCAAATTATTTACCTAAATATTTTATAAAATCAAAAGTATATACCCTTGAAAATTTATTTAGATAGATATATGTACAAACTTATACTATTATATTGGCCTTAAATGGGGTTGAGGACCTCACATTTTCACTCAATTAGAACCCAAAAACCATAATGATGCCCTTAAATATTAAGATTGGGTTCTTTTTACCTAATAGGAACTAAATGAATTCAATAAAACTGAAATATTAACTCTCTTATAAATACCTAATGATCATCCAATAACTATATATAAATGAGGTTTTTGGAATATGTTAGAAGATTATTCTAATATCACTAGAAATAAATCTTTTTTAGAAGATAAAGATAATAAACAAGAAGAAGGAATATGCTTTGCTGAAACCTTTTCTCCCATTTCTTACTCAGAATCCATTAGAATTTTTTGGAATTTATATGTCATTTTTAATTTAAAATATTTCAAATCGATGTCAAAACTGCCTTTCAAATGGTTTTATTTATGATATTTTTTTGGAACAACCAATTGGTTTTAAAAATCCATTTATAAATCATATTTTCAAATTAATTACATATATTTATGGATTAAAAAAATCCCTTAAGGATTGGTATGAACACATTTCTATGTTTTTCATTTATAACATGGATTTAAAATGGGAAAATATCATTCTTATCTTTTTATAAAACAAATCTCAAATGATTTTTTACTAATATAAATTTTAATTGGATATGTAATTTTTGTCTCAAAAAATGTATCTATTAGTTTTCAATTTTCTTAGTTATTGGAAAATTAATTTGAAATGTGATTTTTATGTGAACATAAACTACATTTTTGTTCAGTATTTTCAATGAAATTATGTATTTTTTATAAAATAAGTAAAATACACAAATGAACTATAATTTAATTTATATTGATCATGATAAGGAAATTAGTATGCCTATAAATACAAATTGTATTCTAATATTGGATGAATCTAATAAGCTAGTTGAAAAAAATCATTATCAAAGAATGATCTATATTCATATTTATCTTATTAGGACCTAGTCAGACATCCTGTTTAGGGTTTCTCACTCTAATTATTTTGAATAAAATCCAAAATAATCTTATCTTAAATCAATTAAATTGAATTTTCATTATTTAAAATGAAATTAAAATATTTATTTGTTTTATCCCAATGGAAATTATTTTGAATTTAATAGTTTTTTATGATGATTTTATAGTATGTCAACTAGATGGGAAAATTAAAAGTGGTACTTTCTAGATAATTGGAAAATCCTTTATCTCATGGAGTAGTGAGAATCAGATCTTCGTCTCTATTTCTATCTCTAAATTGGTATACATAGCCACTATGAGTTTTTAAACCCATATAATATAGAAAAAATACACTCTATTATACTTCATGATTACACATGACCATGTCCCTATTAGGTGTGATTAAACTATTGATATTAATATCTCTAAAACTCAAATCCCTCACTCATGCACTAGACATAATCAACATATGCATCATTTATTATGAGATAACCACCAAAAGTGTGATATCTCATTAGAATTTCTATGATGTAAGATCAACTCACTATTATTTTCATTTAGACCCTATCACGTAATTTTCTAGATCTCATTAAAGGTGGAATAATAATGGTTTTCTTGTGATACACTTCATTGTTTTATGTATATCTTGAGTTCTATCTTTAAAAAATGTTTTGAAAATCCGGAAATTATTATTTCATCTTTTTTACCGTATATTTTCTATGATCCCTTTATATATCTTCTATTATAATTTTCAGGTGCACCATTTCTATTTTATAATTCAAACATTTTCAGTAAGATAGATATTTAGATATAAATTTCTTTTTACAAAATTTTTCTATATTTTTCCAAATTCCCAAAATCTATTTCCAAAAAAAGACTATTTTTATAATAGTACTAATGGTTTTAAATAATATTTCATTTATAATTAATTAATTTTTTATGTATGTACTCTTTTTTTAAATTTTATTTATCCCTCTTAGAGGATGATTAATAATGATTAAAAATTTATATATTCTTTTCTCCCAAACATTATTCATGTAATAACCTTAATGAAATGGAAATTGAAGGATGATACCTAAATATTATTTCCCAACCATATGTTATTTTTCCTTCATGCCTTTTTAATGGATAAATATTTAATTGAGCTCATACTAACCTTTTTGGGGAATGAAAATCTTGGATGTGGTTTGTACAAAATTTATTTTTTTAATTTTATTTTACATTCTTTTTTTCTCTCTCACACCTCAAGTACACATATTTGAAATGGTATTTGGATGTTAAGAAATGTTTTCCAAATCTCTTTCATATTCTTATTTTCAAAATATTTTTCTCTATGGATATTTATTTTCAAATTCCTATTTTTGGTTTTCCAATATATCCCATGAGTTTATCATAAAACCACTATTAATTTTTTCGTTCCTCTATAATTTTTTATTTTTGATAATCACAAAGTGGGATAAATTTCTAACCAGTTTATTAAGTAGAATTTTTAATTTCATTTTTTAAAAGGGAATGAGTAAATTTTATAAAAATGGGGGATAAGTTTCTAGAATGTGTATTTCATCACAAATTGGGGACATGTTTTTAGAAATTTTTTTCATCCAAATAGGGGATAATTTTCTTGAAAATTTATATTTTTTTTCAAAAAATAAGATTTATATATTTAGTACTTAATTGTTTTACAAAGGGGGTTTAATTTAAATTCTTATTAAATTTTTTGGGTATGGATTGATTTTTTAATTTCTTGATCATGTTGAAAATTTTGTTTTTTCCTTGGAAATATTGATTATGTTGATCTCTTTAATCATTAAATACAATGTTATCTATTTCACTATTGATTTTCACATAATTTAAATTTTTTATATTACGTTTTTGTGATAAAAAAAGGGGACTACTTATGTGTATATATCTATTTATATATATCATCGATCTATAATTATAAAAAAAACTCATCTAAGTTTCTAAATATTTCATTTGAGTGAGTTTTAGTGTTTATTTTGAATACTATGTGATATAAATCATTGAAATATTAAAGATATTTAATTTTTTAATGTTTTGGGACAAACAATTATCATATTTTAATATAATGTAATCATTTTAGAAGTTCTATTGAATCTATTAAAATGTAGCCTCAGAGGTTATATTTGATGTTAGAAAGCAAAAAGTGGAACCATATACTCGATGCCATGGTGATAGGCACCCTAATGAGAATAAGACCCTCTATCTAGCCGGTGGAGTCCCGTCAACGAATTGGTGGTGAAGATAGAATTGGGAACATTATCTAGTAGTCCATTAACTACCTATTAGAGGATCACTAGCTAGATGGTGGTAGATCTAAAACTATTGGTAGCCCCATGTAACCCATTGGGTACACATTAGAGGCTTCCAGGTCTCTGGTGGTGTCGAGAATGGTATTATAAGAGTGCAATTTTTATGGTCTAAAATTATATAATGGTAGTCTTCTTCAGATTCCTTACCCTTGATGAATTATTGAAGGTTACTGGTCATATTAGATTTCATAAAAGGTATTATTGACATATTAGAAGATCACACCATTTTCTAAAATCATTCAATAATTATTTCAACCCCCAATCTCTAGAAATATAACAATTCTCTAAAATAGCCATTTTTATTTATAAATCTCTCTATAGAACTAACCCTCTGTCTCAAATATTTCTTTATTAATTTTAATCATACATATAAGAAGTTTTTTTTTCATATTTACAACAATTTTATAAACTCTCACTTATAATAACATTATTTAATGGGTTCTCACTCTAAAAAACTGTGGGATGAGATCTTTGGATACTGAAGATGCTCATGATGGTGCTCATAAACCAAAATTGTGAGGTATGGGTTCCTTGAATGTAACCAATATCAAGGTATTGATAACATTAACCTATCATGTTATTAGGTTTAGGTGAAAGGGCTCACATCATGTTATAGTTGTAAACGTTACCAATTGTCTATACTCCCTTTTTACCTTTTATATCTACTTTAAATTCTTAAAGTAAAATTCACCCCTTTCCATCTACTCTAATAAAAAATACACACTTTCTTTTTAAACACTCTCATACCAAAGAGTAAATGAAAATAACATAAAACAAATGAAAATATATGAACCCCATAACTCATACTAACAGGATCATACACTTCTGAAATTATTTAGTGATTTATCTACTATGAAAAGAAATTAGAAAAATAGAAACATTTTCCAAATTAGGGATTTTAAAAGCATAATTAAGATACATCGGAAGAAACACAATCAATAAGCGATATAAAGAGAATAAATATGGGTAGCTATATAATGGGACATATGATACTAAAATGAGATATCAATAAAAGGTTATTTAATATGACTCTACCTATTAGGGCTCGTTTTAGATTTTGGATATACTAAATGTAGCACCCCATGTTCACATCCAATAGGTTTTGGGATAGAAACCCTCACCAAAAATGCATAATAGTGTATGGTTGGGATTAAATAATATCAATGTAAAATGGAAACATATTTCCAATGAACCTAATAAAAAGAAAAACATTAATTTTTATAAATAAATAACTTATCTATATATAAATATATGCATGATACATTACAGGATAAGCACATTTCCATATAGACAAAAAGCATAAGATTTATTAAATTTTCAATGAATTTAAAACTGATGAGCCACGAGGCAACATGAATATCTTCCTAAATATAAGAAAAAAACCATTGATCCAAAAATATAAATGTTACTATCATAATTATGAACTACTAAACGACATGAGGTATCAACTCTTAACACATAATACCATCTCTACATCCACTAAGAACATCTCTAAACTTAGTTTTATCTTTATAAACACAATATTTTTGGGAATATAACCCATAAAATAGAGAGTATTGAAAAACGTTTTAGAATACCTTGAAACTATAAAAGAATGAAAATTAGTAAGTTAAATCAATCTACAAAATAATAGAGTAATTGGAAGGAAGGATATGAATCATGATATTCTCAATAACTAGAAGTATTTCTCACATAATGATGTCCATGTTATCTTTTCTCTATTATATGAAGGATCATTTATCAAGATAAACTTTGGATACTTGAAATACTAAAATTCTAACAAATTATAATGTTGATAACCCTGTTTAAGGACATATCTTATAGGAATGAAAGAATGATTGAGGATATATTGGGCCTAGAACATTAGTAATGTTCATCCTTTATATAGAACCATCCTAAACTATAGTGGGAGACACACTCTACATAAAATTATAAATACTAATCTTGGTAATTCTATACCCTTTCCCAAGTAACTACCATGTCTGTATTCTAGAAACACATTTGGTGAACCTACAACTTGTTAATAATTTTTTTAGTCATGTTTGTTTTAAAACATTATCTAAAATAACAAACAACACATGTGAAAACCTACTCACCACATGGAATCAATAGTGGTGGCCAACGACTCACCAATGTATGTGAAACATTCTAGGGAGTTAAAAACTCTGATGTAGAACCTATGTCTCATTGTGTAAAACACAGTAGAAATAGGAGTACCTAAACCAAAGGATAGAGTACCCATACCATAAAGTGGGAGAGTTCATAACCCTATTAGTCATGGGGTGGACACACATGTTGTTAAGGTCAAGGGAGTATTAACCTCATTCCAAATATGGATGAATCATGACCCACATATGTGGGATGAGTACTATAATCTATGAAGAATATGGGGGACCCATGACTTATCATCAGCTTATCACCATGGGAGTGTCTAACCCTATGTTTGATACAACCATTCATTCAAACCAAGTAATCCTGTCTATAGAGAAAAAAATCCACAACTATGTAGTATGCCTCATAAATAGGATATATTATTCAAGAGTATTTCAACAACATGTTTAACCTGGAAAATTGATATGAAATGGCTATTTTATTGCTAAATAACAACACCTGAGTTAGAAGCTGTTATAAACATCATTAACTAGAAAATAAATATGTACTTCTGTAATACCCAACATGTAAGCCCTAGTATGAGACTGATTGTGTACAACATTTATCTCATCACACAGAGTCAACCTACATGGAATTTCCCATTAGGGTACATGGCATGTGTGAAAATTCCCTCCCAAATTTTGGAAGAGTCACTGATAGGGGGTTTGAATTTGTGATTCAATTTCCTTTTATGTTTCTTTAGAGAAATAATAATCATCCATTTTATGAGTGGATATTGATAATTTTCAAGAAAAAAAACATGGGAAAATTAAATTTATGAGTATCACCACTAAAAAAGAAAAGGTTATACATTTTCATGATTTGGATTTCACTAAGACTGTGTAACCCTCTTGTTTCAAAATATAAGTACTAAGAGAATGGTTTATCCCAATGAATCCTGTTACAGTAAGTCTCCCAACTATTCTTGTGATTCCTACACTATTAGAATGATATAATTCATGAAATCAACAAAAAGAAACCCATCTAAACATAGCCTTAACTTGTTGATACAATTTTTTTATTTCTCTACTTGTTCATCCTAAATAAAATCAGGAATGATCTCTTCCTGACGTGTAAATTTTAATATCCACTTCTTCTTTGATTATTCTTCTTCTATAATAATCCCTTCTTCTACTTTTCTATCATTTTTTGTTTATTTTTGTGCATATTTCATAGTTTTAACATATGTAATTTAAAAGCATTAAATTGAATTAAAAATTGTTAAATTTGAATTCAAAACATTGACTTCCGTCAACCAAATAAACTACCCCAAATAAATTTTGAGTTATTGGATCTTGTTGGATAATTTAGATACCATTTATGATTCCAAAAATGACCTCATAGATTGAATTAAAGAGAAATAAGTTATTTGAAGAATCCATATGATTAAAACCACTGATAACTATCCCAAAAACCATTCCTATGATTTCCTTATAAAATGATTCAAAAAGGTTTTACTTGAACCATTGAATCTCGACCACATCTTGTCAAGACATGGGTGTAGTCACTACATTATGCAATTTTTCACAACTACTCTCCCTAAAAACTATGGGCACTACCAACATAATTTTTTCCTCTTTTGTGTCATAAATCAGACAAGAAGATCACCATAGGGTCCACCATGATCATTTTTCCATGGTTGTTTTGGACATACACACTACCAATTCCACAAATATAAAAAAACTCCCACTATCATGCTTATTTCCCTACTAGACTTCTTCTGGAACTTCAATACAACCACTACTAGGATATATACTTTTCCATGTTGGGAAATTCATTCACAAAATTTCCTTCAATAAGGGAATGGAATTACCTAGATTTCACCTTCCATCACTATCCTTCCATGATATATCGAAAATCCTTAAAAACATCATAAAATTACTAAAACCAATCATGATGGGTAACAAGAAGTAATATCTTACATTCCATCATCTGATTTAACAAAGAATAATATTTATGTATTAAAAATAAAATATAACATACTTAATCATATCCCCTTTACTAATTTTACAGTATTACTCATCCCATAAACCATATTAACACCTCTTGGGCTCAACAATCTCCCCCTTAGGATTTTATTATCGTATAAGGAACAAATATCAATATTATTTATAAAAAACAAGAAATGTATCACCATCCAATAGCTATAATCCTCTATGAATGATATCTTTATAGAAAATATGAAAACTGAATAAATAATACCATATATTCAAAATGATAGTAATCTATATAAATCTTATTTAACAGAAACATCAAAAAATTCAACATTAAATCAACTAATATTTAAAATAAAAAATATTATTGTAACCTCTCATAATAAAATATGAAAATAGTTCATAAATACTGAAATAATATCCTTCAACCTTGAATAAATCTTTATAAATAGATTATTCCCTTTTAGAGATAATTTCATCAAAGGTAACACATATTAATAAACACCCCACATAAATATATACTCCTCCTTTGAAAAATAATGTGAAGAAAAATATAAAGTTAAGATTTATTTTTCCAAAAACATTCTCCCCATATAACAACAATATCCAAATACAAGACAAGAGAGTTAATGGAAAACCCATAACATAACCCTATAAAGATTGATGTTGAACACACAACTTGAACATCATATTTGGAAATACTTTATTTGACTGTGTCTTAGTAAAAACATCTTCAATATTATACCTTGTAGGAACAAATTGAAACTATAAATTAATCTTATACACTATATCTATGATGAAGTGATATTTTATACCTATGTTCTTGGATCATGAATACTGAACTGAATCCTTTTAATTATTAATAACACGTTGAATATCAAATCCCATTAGTATAGGTCAATTCACTTTAACCTTCAAAATTTTTAACTGAGTATTTATCCACATAATTTTGGTTGATGCATATTTCATAAACATATATTAAACCATGACGATTCTTAGTGTGATTAAATTCCACTTCTTGGAATTCCAATAAATATATCATTATTCAATAATGAATTCTTACCATATATAGATGTACAATAATCAATAATTAAAACCCAATATGTATATGAAAAAATTAATAGATCAAGTTTCCATTTTTTATCATATTTCAATCCGTAGATTAATATTCCTTTGATGTATCAAAATATTATTTCTTCAGCTATGAAATGAGAGACTTTAGGGGGATTTTATATTGATCACAAAGAGTAACAACATAAATGTTATTTAGTATTGAATCTGTAAGGTATCATAGACTAATAATTAGCTTCTGGAATTTCCTCATATTCATATCGTTTCCTTGTTCATCCTCATACAATTTAGTTTCTATTGAAATTTATGTAGAAAATGGACTTAAATCGTCTATTGCAGACTAAGCTAACATTTCACTAACATACGTCTCTTGAGAGATAAAAATATAATATTTTTCAAGTGAAATTTGTAATCTAAAAAATTACCTCATATCCCTGAGCATCGACATTTCAAAAAGAGCATTCATTTTTTTTCAAACTCTTTACAAACTTCTTCATCATTTATAGAAAAAATAATATCATCTATATAAACAAAAAGAATTTAATGTACACCATTTTCCTCTTTAATGTAGAGATTACTATAAAAAATTACTTTATTAGATTTTAACTTCTTAAAAAATGTGTCCATATTAGAATACCATGCTCTTTGAACTTGACTTAGACCATATAAAGCCTTATTGAATATACCATTCACATCTTCACCAAGAGACAAACCACATGGTTTTACAATGTACACTTCCTCTTCTAATTCACTATTGAAGAAGGTTGACTTAAAATTGATATGAAATATCTTTCATTTCCTTTGTGATAAAATGGAAAGAAAAATTCAAATCATTTCATGCCATGAAATTAGTGTAAATTCCTTATCAAATTAAACTCTGTCAACCTATAAATATCATTTACACACTTATCTTGACTTATTGTCACCACTTTAACTTTTTCATTCAACATGTTCGATAACACCCAATTTATCCCGAGGATATTATTATATTTGACCTTAGGTACTAACACCCATGTACTATAATTTTATATCTAATGAAACTATTCACTCTCTGTATTAATACACTGTTCTTGTTTCATTTTTCTTACTCATATCTTGGTTCAACATGAGGGAACTTTGTGATTCGAGAGTTTTTCATCAGATTCCCTCCAGTTTGAACCAATTTTACATGATTTATTATAATATTTTGACAATAAATTTTTTTATAAGACTTAGATAGTATGAAAAATATTGTTCCTCATCACCCTAATTTACCGAATAAACCACTTCAACTTGAAATTAATCATAATTCTAATCGTTTTTTTAAATTCCGATTTTTAGTTTTATAAAAAATGATTCATGGACATCACTTATGGTACATCATCCTTCATGGGAGTCCATATTAATGGTATCATACATCAATTTCCCATCAATGACATAAAAATCCTTCATTATCAATTTTTTATAACAACAATATCCTCTTCCATTTTGTGGATACCCTAGGAAGATACCTTAAACATTTATTCTTTCAAATTTTCCCATTTTCTCACCTTTAACGTTGATAATGTAAGGGATGAAAAAAATCCAAGATACATAAAACATATATAATTCTTGTAATACATCTCATATGATGACATATCATAATTTGGCATAAAATTACAATGATTTTTATTATGATCCACTAATCCAATGGCTTGTCACCATAAATTTTGAGATGTGTTAGTCTATAATAAAATTGTTTTCCCTATATCGAAAAAAAATCCATTATTTTGTTTTTCCACACAATATTATTGAGGCATAAATAGTTCACTAAGTTCATGATAGATACTATGCATCACATTTTTGGTTTCAAATATTCCACTAGTATACTCAACACTATTATGTTTAGGAATATCCTTAAATGAGTAACCATACACTTTTTCTATACTTATCTAGAAATTCATGAATTGATTTAGAGTCTATGGTTCATTATTCAGGAAAATAATTCATGTAATGACATTAAATCCATTAAAAAAGAAAATAAAATACTTTTCTCGGAATGTTTATTTTATCCACATGGGCTCGCAAATGTCCAAGTGGATCAACTCTAATGGATGAAAATATTATATTTTAACCATATTGTATAGTGCATTCACAATCTATCCTTATATCTTTTCAACTTTGGAACATCATGAACATTTTCTACATTAAAAAGTTAAAAATATTCTTTTGGAAATGATTACCATGTATTTGATGACATAATTGATTTTCTTCTTTCATGCTCATATAACAATAAATTACTACATTACCAATCTGAAAATAATTCGCCCCTTGTTTATTATCCTCTTATCAAGATACATCTATATTTAAATATCTTTAAAAAACCCCATCTTTCTAAATCATAACTTCATATCAGTCATCAAATAACTAAGACATACTAAGAAGATCATGTTTTATTCCTTCAACATTCTACTTGTTATTGGATTTCAATTGATCATTACCAATCCATTTTGATCTATAGACTTTGATTTTTATTGACCCATTATTTCAAAATAACATTGATTATTCTTTAAATTTTTCTAAATCATTATAAAGATTCATATCTCTTATCATACCTGTTGAGAAACTAGTGTCCAAACACCATGGACATTCTCCTTTGGATTTTTTGTTGGAAAATGTACAAACCTTATCCATTTATTTTATTTCTCCTTACTTTTATAAGACTTATCAGAACTATCAATTGAACTAATTTTTTCTAGAATCATAAAAATACATTTTATGCAAGATTATCAATCTTCTCACATAATACACAAGTATCTTTCGATGGTTGAAATCAATTTTCAAATTTCAATACAGAATTTAGAGGTTATCTTCGAATTATTCTTCTTTGAATACAGTGAATAACCCTCAGTTATTATCTTCCAAACCATAGAAACTCATTATTATATCTTTAATTTAAATACCACATACTTTAAATGTTTCCAAAACTACCCCAGTTCCAAAAATTACAATTGGAATCATATTTTTCATTAAACACATCATTTTTTCTAAAACTAAGAACTTTTATTTCAGCCATGTTCCCAAAATTAATCTTGGGTTACATTTGTAAAATTGTTTTGGTTAACCATTGGTATGTTCATATTCACATCCAATTTATTTTGAACCTTTTTTCTTTCACCATTTATATTAGTTTATTCATTAAATATTATGCATATATAATTTCTAAAATCTAGAAAATCAATGAATTTATTTTCAAGCTAGGTCGTCTTTATTTGATTCTAATTCTCAGAGTAATTTCCAATTTTTTTAGTAATATTATAATCTTTAATAAATTATTTATATTTAACTCCATGATATTCACAAAATTTATAACATTAAATAATCTTGTAAATAGAAATCCTAACATTGGATCTATATTTCATAAAAACCACTATATTTTTATCATGTTTTATTTAAATTATTAACCTTTTTCAATATCCTCAAAAATATATTCTATATTGATTTTAAGAGTATTATAATCATAAAGAAACCTTTTAAATCCTTTAACTTCATCATATACCTTTTAATTTAATTTTATAAATATATATTCATCATCAATATCTAATTTTTAAACTCCTTTTTGCTTTTAGGAAATATTTGAGAAGATTTATTTTTATTCTATCTCAAGAAAGTATTAAATTTAAATTTATTCATTGTTCTCATCATAATAACTATTTTAACTACTTAATATTTCTTTATTTACCTTAGAAATGAGTTTTTTTCATCAACATGTCTTGAAATATCTATTTCTAATTCTTCATCACTGTTATCACTAATCTCACATATAGATATGGAATTTACCTATTTTAGTTTTGACATATTCATTAAGTTACCTTTAGAAGATACCCATATTAGTTTAAATCTTGATGATATCTTTTTAAATAATATTCTTGGTGCTTCTTCTTCTTCTTTTCTAACATTGTATTCTTTTATCTTAGGATAATTTGCATCAAAATTTCTAGCTACTCCACACCTAATTTTTTTTAGTGGAAGCATACATTTAAACCCTTCATTTAATATTATAATATTACTATATATTAAAAACATCATCATGTCTAACATTTTATCCAAATCACTATCTAGATCAAAACAAAAAAAATTCTATTTAAATATAAACATTCTTTTTTAAATTTTATTACTTTGTAGAATTAAAGGAGATTTATTTTTCATCCTTCACCTTCTTATTGATAGAACTGTGTTTCCTCATTTAATAAGATATTAGAAAACTAAAATAATCCTTAAGGGAAATATCTTTAGTATCTATTAATTCCAAATAATATATATTATAATCAAAATTACCGAGTATTATATACACAAAATTTCAACAATATTAGCATCGTCTGATTTGTCCCCATAGACTCGGAGTGTTATCACAAATTTATTCAACCTTATGAATAAAATAATAATCATTTCATTATCACAATTCTGTAAATATTCATACATAAGATTCTAAAAAATTTATTTAGATCGCTTCACTTTGGTCCTCCCTTCATAAATAATCTAGATTTTATCCCATATTTTTACTAACTTCAGTCCTTTGAGTTTCAAAAAAGAAAATTCTAAGTGGGATGATGGAATATCATTATTTGAAAAAAAATAATTATTTAAATTCTTCTTATATACTTAGATCATATAATCACCTCTTTTCTGGGAAAAAATCCACTAGTTAGTACTAAAAATATTTTATAATTAATAGATTGTAGGTACGAAATAATCATTCCTTTCTATATAAGACATCATTTCCCATAAAATATAACAACTCCATATTTATTCATAGAATTATGATTATTAATTTTTTTACACCAGAAATTTAGTAACAATATCTTTGAATGGAGTCGAACTCCTTCAAAATACAAATAAATAACTTAATGAGGTGTAATTATTTCTCTCATTCCACTTGAAAAGGAAACTATAAGACAATATGAGAATCATAGAGAGGGGGGATGGGTAAGTTAGTGATTAAATTAACATTTATATTTAATTAGATAAATAACCCTAGTCACCAATTTGAGTGAATCTTGATCATTTCACAACAAAAACACTCTGTGAAAAGTATATTTATAAGTTTAACCTCTCAAAATGAGACTTATATTCTATGTTATTATTTGTATTTCACTGACAATAAACAACCCACTAGTTTAAAGATGTCGGTACAATAAGAAAGGGTTATCGTTGTACTCATGTTATAATAAGTCTCCAAGATGTTATATTGATTACCACACTACTATAAAAATAAAAAGCATTAAATAAACTAGAATATATCCTTCCAAATATATAAATCATTTATTGATATAGTGTTTCTCGTCCACTACTTCTTTAACCTGAAGAAACTCATGTATGAATTATTTAATTTTTGATATTTTTTCATAGCCCCTTATTATTCTATTTTTCTTATTTTATCTTATGTGACTCTTCTAGTCCTCTCACCTTATATATTTACTTCAAAATATTCCATAATTTTCTTAGAAGCCATGGAAAATAATTAAATATTATTTAAATTTTTCAAATTTGAATTCTAACTAATAACATAATCCAACCCAATTATAAAATCTTTCTTTATTTGGATCAATTGTATCTTGTTGGATCGTTTAGATAACTATTATTATTATAACAATGAACTCATAGATCATGTTATAGTTGAATAGGATTCTCTAACAAGTCAAATAATCCAAATCCCTCATTACTAGAACTAAAACCCCAACACAGCTTGAAAAATAATGTTTCACTGATAGGTTGACTGTTTTCCCTTAAAAATACCTGACACAATGGGTGTAGAACTTCTAGAACTAGTAGTTTTTTATTTTTACATTTTTATGTAGACCATAGATTTCCATACCATGGGTGTGGTAACAACATTAGACCATTTTGTCATATCCAAACTCGTGAAAAACCATGGGGACCAACAAAACTAATTTTAGAATTTTCTATTTCACACAGGCACTATAGAAGATCACTAAGGGGAAATTCACAAACACTTTATCATATGCTGCTTTGCATAGGAACACTATTAATTCACCACAACCAAAAAATACCCACTACTATGGGTGTATCCATCCTGACCCTCTTGTCCATTTTCACCATAACCACCACTATGGAATTATATTGAAAAATACCTTACATCATGGGTGAGGCCTTTTCTAGATTTCCACTCCCATCTCCATCCCTATTCAATACTCAAAAATGCATTCAACACTTCATGAAATTCCTTAATCATGATAAACCAATCATGATATTTAATAAAAAATGACATATTTCATAGAATTATATAATTTAAGATAGACCAAGATTTAAGTTTTGATAATAAAATATAACACAATGAATTTTATACTCTTAAATAATTATAAAACAAAAATCATCACAAAGTTCATCTTACCACCTCTTAATCATAATAATGTGGGACTTTCTAGGCACTCAAAATGTATCTCTAATATATGAAGCCTAGCTGTATCTATGTACACACTCTGCCTAATGAGGCACATGACATGTGGATATTATGAGAACAAGGAGGAAACCACGACCAGGTCTATGTAATATGCCCCCACATGGTACATACATTAATTAAATAACATTTAATAAAAATGGGGTGTTTGTATATGTATTTTTCTACACCTTAGGTCAAGTAACAATACATGAAATGTACCCCAAATATATATATCACATATAGCTTCATGAATTTTGGAATGTCTTCTAGTGAATATTGAGTCATTTAGTTATCTTATACATAGCATGTTTACTATAATCACCTATTTTTTTATATTAAAAACTACCATAACTATATAGATGCACCCGCATACACTACATAGTATGTGATTTATCAGGACTACACAATATATAGTTATGTTCTTTATCGAGATCCATTGCACATGTAACACCCTAAGATTTTGTGATTTTTTCTAATATATATAATATTTTTATTATCTTACATTAAATTAAACACTATGTTTCTCTTGTGTTACTTGCAACACTAATTTTTTATTATGTTACACAAAATACCATGTTTATCTTGTGCTACACGTAACATTGAGTTTAAATAAAACATGAAATACTATTAAAATATTTATATCACATAGCCATTAGAATAGTGGGTATGCATATGATCAACTAAATTATGAAAATATATAGTTTGGACAAATATATATAATTAAATAATGTATTAAAAAATTAATTATAAATAAAAAAACCTTTCAAAAATAAAGGAAATCATTTTCTAAAAAACTATTTTATCCACATTAACATGTTTTACCTGAATAAATACAATAATTACTTTTTGTGATTTATTATAATGAAATATATATTTTATATTCTAAAAAATATTCATCTTATATATTTTCTATACAATATATACGGATTAATCAATTTTTACACATAAAATCAGAATTTTTCTAAAAACCGGTTTTATCTCTTTTTTATAGAGAACGTAATTCAAAAATATTTTTTTGAAACTTTTATAAAATTTATTTGAGAAAATAAAGATAATTTTTGAAAAATTCATTTCAAAATTATCTTAGTGGTATTTTCAAGAATTTTTCTCAATGGTTTAATAATTTTATGAGTAGTGAAAATTATTGAATTTTAATTGAAAAATTCATTTCTTTTAAATAATTTATAAAGGTGAATTATATTTTTAATTGGTTCTAAATTATAATTAGTTAAATTATTATATCATTAATTAATTTAGGTCATTCTATTTGATTTATACTGGTGTTTTATATAAAAAATTTTACACTTTGGAATATTTTCTCTTTGAAACCATGGTTACTCATCGTGTTTGTGGGATAGTTTCTAAATTAAATCTTACCACTTTTGTGAATGGAATTTAGAGAATTAGATTCCATATTTTACATCATATTAATATATATTAATTTATATTAATTTTATAAATTTTACATAATTTTTTCACCTTAATTATTTGGGGAAACAATTAAAATTAATTATCGTGATAAAGGTTAGAATAATTTCTTTTCACATTATTTACATTTTTATTAAAATTTATTCAATATAGAAACATAATTTTTATTTATTTAACATTATTTGAAATTTATAATAATTATTTCAATATTATCAAATAAATATCAATTTAATTTTTTTTTCTGAAAGGTTTAATTACCTAGGTAAATAAAAAGATACAAGTTACCATGATAAAAAACTAAAATTCTATAATTGAGTACAATTAATGACTAAGGAATAACGTTATAAAAATGTATTCAGTTTTTTTCAGATGTTTATTTTTTAAAATATTCCATCCAATTCATTATTTATATATTTTCTGGAATATTTAGTCGGATTGACCTCCAAATAGTGAAAACCTTTGTGTATTTACAAAAATACAACCCCTCCTCAATTGTAAAGGGGAAATCACCCCTAACATGATCACTACTTCCAAGACCTTTTACTAAACCAAAATGTGCACAAATAACTTTTCCAAAACCATCCTCTTATAGTTGAATCATTTCTTTGGGTAAAATTTCATTATATGATTGTTTTGGTGCAGACATAATGGTGATACCTGAAGAAGAAGTAACATTCTTCAATGAGGATTTTTTGTTTATTTATTCATCCAAATCATTATACTTTTATTATAAAATGTTGATATAATAACCACATTATCTTAAATATATTTATATGTTTTTATGTTATTTTCACCAAATAAACCATCTTGTCATCCATCAAATGGGTTACAAAATCATCGTTCCTGTGAACAAAAAACTACCACCATACGAACCAATGCCCTTTATTTTTTTTCCATTACCACCAATAAAGGATGGTTACAATGATAAATTTATTTTATTTATATGATATTTATTATTATTTTTAATTTTTAATAATTTTATCATAAATACATTTATCAGCACTATTTTTTTATACGATAATATCACTAATGTACGGTAGATAGCCGCCTTGCAAAGTGATGTGACTCATTTATGATTTACATGGAATATATTCATGACGAGTTTAATAAAAGTATAAAAAATGATTCTATAATAATAATATATCATTTAACTTTGTATATTTTAATCAAACAAGAAAATGTAAATATCGTTCATTCGTACTTACAACCCACCATCTTCAGGAATGGTGCATTTCATTTTCTATCTCAAAATACTATGGATTACTCTAAAAAATTATATAATGAATATATATGATATTTATATAATTTTTTAAAATATGGATATTATTAAACCATGATTCATGTAATATAAACATAAATAAAAAGCTAAATCTTACATGAAAAACCAAGCAAATATTTCCAAAAATGGGACTTTAACATGAAATCGTAAATAAACAGGTAATAAAAGGATATAAGACAACATATATAGTATAATATAAATGAATATGGTTCTATATTATATTTATAATAAACATATATTTATTATATATGGTATTTTAAAAGTTATTGTGCAATTAATGACTTAGGGTAAGGGATTTCTATTTAACTGTTTTACTTTTTTGAGACGCATGCCATATTCATCACCTATTTCTTTTATGTGGTATATATAATTCTTCGTAATGTATTTTATAATTATTATAATTAAAATAATTGTTATATAAAATATCATTCTAAGGCTCTATCATTCATGATGTTTACATTTCAAAATTTAACAAATCAATAAGGGATTTTTGTCTCAATTTGCCGAAGTTGGGACAAAAGTTATGTCATGAACCTATCTTCTTCTATGGGATGTATGTACTTCAGATTTAATATTTTACATCATTAATAATCTTAATTTAATTATAATTTATGTTTTTTAAATTTTATAATTTCACTAAGATTATGATTTAATGTTACCAAATCTATAAATATATTATGTTACAATCAAATCATTTATCAGGATTGTTTATGATTATGTTTCCAATGATAAAAACATACCATCTATCTATCAATAAGTCATTACAATTTTATTAGACTCTATTTATTCATGATATCTTCAATTAATTGTTTTTTCCAACATTTTAAAATTAAAATATTTTATATTGTTTTTTTACAAAAATCCATCCTTATATCTCTCTTCGGTTGAAAAAATATTTCCTTCCAAAACCATGATTTCTAAAAATGTTTTTAATTTTTTGAAATTATTATCATATTATTTTAAAAAAATATTTTTTTATGCATGTTTTTATTTTTCAAAAAATTTAATGGAATATTAATTTCATTTTTATAAACTATTCATGTTTTAATTTAAGTTGAAGAATGAAAATAATAATTATTTTTACAATTCAAATCATGATGAATATTTCCCGATGTGATGACCACTAAGTGATTTAAATATTACCATCCATGTTTAAAACATATTTTAAATGGTTTTTTTCCAATAATATTCATGAAATTTATAAATTTCTAATAAATTATTTGAACACGAAAAGTATTTTGAAAAACGTTTGTTTTTTAAAACTTGTTTCTCCAAGATGGAAGGATATTTTCCTCAAGAAATTTTTTTTTGAAGATTGTTTTATATGTTTTCAATTTTATTTTAAAAAATATTTTTTCAAAATATTTTTTGTTTTCATAACGATTTTTTCAAATTAGAAAGGAAATCCACATCATGAATTTTTTATAGATTCTTTTATAAGTATTCAAGGTTACTTTTAATATTCATTATGTTTTAAAAAGTGTTCTTAAAATTGTAAATTATATTTTCTTCAATAAATTTCATAAATGGTATTTCAAAATAATTTTCCATCTTTGAAGAAATACTTTGATGTTACATATACCTTACTGGGGACATGATCCAAAAGTACCATTCATATTATTTATATTAATGGTTTTATTTTTATTATGAAATGATGTTTATGAAACCATTTTATCTTCCATGGGTTATACCATGACAAAATTATTATTGAACCCCCTTATTTTCTTGGGTTATGCTATACTGAAATGATTAGGAAATCTATCTCTTTCCCTAGGTTATTATATAACTAAAATTTTATGATATCTGTTTCATTTCATGGGTTATGATATGATGAATGTAAATGATCTTATGGAACACATAAACATGTTTTTCTTTATGTTCTTTGTGGGACCTATATCTCTATATAATTCATTGGGTAAATAATTATGTCTCATGGGATTTAAACGAATGGAACATGGTGAAAACCCTGTTCAGTAAGATAGAACTAGAACATGGAGTGTACTCAATTCAGTTTGACATGAATGGAACAGGGACTGAAACTGTTTTAGTAAGATATGTATAAAATAGGGAGTGAACAGTAATTAGTAATGGACTTTGTCCACTATAATGGTCTTGAGAGTGAAGCTTGACTACTATGATGGTTTGGGGAGTGAACCCATTCAATATTATAGCCTTGGATGCGATCCTTGACTAATATAGAAATTATTTTCTATACTTATTTGTATGCTTCCATTTCGATGTATTTTTTCAATGAAATGATCTATTTACTCATACAATTTGATTTCCTTATGATTAATTTCTTATTAACTACCAATCATTATTCCATGACTCATGATTATATTCCTTGATATGCATGGTATTATTTTCAAATGTTATGATCATGTTCTTATACACTTATTCTCATGTTATGCATATGTATCTATTTCGTTTATCCTTGAAATGTATTTGAGATCACTATTTCTTATGCTTCCTTTCTCCTTGTTGTAAATAAAGTTTTTATGTAGGGATTGTCTATGAGGCATATTAAATTGGAATATCTTGGTGGAGAAAATTTAATATCATTTATCAAATTACAATATTGTGTATCGGGTCTCCAATGAAACTAAACTATTTTGGTCCTTAAACATGTATTTATGTAATTTAATTAATATTCATCTAAAAAGATTTAATACCCATGAATTAGGATACAATGTCTCTATAAAACAAGATAAATCTCACTAAATTTCACCGTTTTCGTTCATAAATCACTACCACTGGTGACATCCATAACATTCACACATATGGTGACTATTTCACTCCCACCCCTCACTATAAAAACCCTCAGAATATGATCACAAGCACCCTAAATATCCTACAATGTAATTTCCCTCTATATATCATATAATCACACCTCCTGATGTGTCATTATCATCAATCCATCATTCCCCACACCATAATCTAAATCATAATGCTTAAATATTTTTCTTACAAAACTAGATACCTCATGTTATTTACACCAAGACAATTTAATCAAATCAATGATAATGTGGAAGTTCTATATTGAATGAATGATGAAGAAAAGAAAATAATGTGAAAGAAAAACATAAACATAATTTATTGGTTATTGGTATGAATGTATGGACACCAATCATCAGGTGTAAATTCTATAATGATAAAGAACACAAAAAGAGTTAGTTTTTTTGTAAATAATTAATAAAAAATATTAAGGGGATATAAAGTCCTTAATAAACCATAAATGATAATTTAAAATGTGATTAAATATATAAAACATAAATATCATTGTAATAATTATAAATACTGAGCCATACCTCATGGTGTATGTCATTCACTTCAAAAGTTTGTTAATGAATTTTTTTGTTCGTTATTTCCTATCGATCTGATCATTATTATCACTGAAAAATGGACCCTCCTCCCACTAAGCTCTCTCTCAATATCAATATATCTAATTAAGGGTATATGGTGGCTAGCCCTATTTACTATGGTTAACGTGGAATAAATAAGGGGATTTTATCATTAAAATAAATTTTACTAATTTTTTAATAATTAATCTATTCATTTAATGACATTCCCATAATGAGGCCTAACCTTGGTTCTATTTTAAACCCAATATTATAACTCCCTTAGAGAAAAACCCATATCAATATCCCAATGAAGGTGATGTAATTTCCACCCAAGGATCTATTTTGAAGATATAAATACTAACACCCATAGTTATATAAATAGTATATAATTAAAAACCCTAAAAATTATTTTATCCTCATAATTTCAAGAAAAAATCATATGGGATGGGGAGGGGGGGTGTAAATAACATTCCATGAGATCAAAAAAATTATTTTAAAATGTTTATATGATGATTTTATTTGAAAAATGTACCATTTCACCACTATTCATTAACCCAATACTTTAAAACTTAAAATTGAGCTTTATCTTGATCATGAAAGATCTATGTTTCTATATCCTCCCCTTATTTAAAAAAATTTCCCAAAAAATATCCAAAAAAATCCTCTAAACTAGGAAGTAGATAAAATAATTTAATGTGGATAGAAAATCCATCCACACACATGCTTCCTTTATCCTTGGATGTCTGAACTGTAATTTTTTTTTAAAAATCGTCCATGAAGAGAACTTATTATTCCCACACTAAATCTATTATCTTATACTCATTTCAAATACAAACCATAGTAGTAACATAACCACACTTTATGAAAGTATTTCTAAGCTTCCAAACCCAAAATCTTTCTCCAATCAATGTTCACTCAACTAAAAGGTAGAATGTGAAACTATAAACCATTAACACCCATTATAAAATGGTTCATCACCAAGGAAAACTATCATCGAGTAATTATATTCCCCAACATTATGGAGTTCTCAACATTACATTTATATGGTAGTGATCTATCTTATAAAAACCTCACTACTAATCTCATCATGCATATTTTTCACCAACACCAAAGATGTTTCATGTTAGCGTGATCTTCGATGTCTATGTCGTTTTTCCACATTTTAAACTGATAATGTATATGTGCCACTATATAAGATATAAATATAATATAATATTTTTTACTTAATTAATTCCCCAAACACTAGTTGGATCCTCATATCCATACCTTGATCACATAACAAGATTTCTTCACTCACTAGAAAAAACTTGATTATGTCATCATCTCTACTTCGTGTAATATATTGAAAATCGCAGCAGGAAAAAACATCATCCTCAAAAAACTTCTCATATACATAACACATCTCATTAGTGGCCAAATAATTTTCCTGGTTATTCAACTGACTATTCTATGCCATCTTTAGATACTAGGATAAGACCTACCAAAACATGAGTGAACAAAAACTAAAACCTACATAGAAAAACTCTTCATGCACTAAATAACAATAGTTTTCATGTGATTGGAATTTCTAAGTGGCTCTTATATATATTCCATAGTGATGAATACACTCTGCTAGGGTACTCCTTAATTTAAATTACCATTGTGACATTCAATGTGAACACTAATGAAAAACAATTATCCGAATATTGAAGTGGATGAATTGATCCCCAAATTAAAGGAAACAAAATAAATGTTATTATTCTAAAAACAATTGATACTGATTGAAAAAAGAATCAAAATAAACACTATGGGACTCACAAACACAAAATAATCGTGTGGAGTAATGACCACCAATCCAAGGTGACAGAAGTCTTCCTCTCCTATAAATATTGACCATTTAGTGGATATTTGTTTCACCACCTCCACTATTATCATATCATAGGATTATTCTCAAATGGTTTTAACCACTACAACACTATTTAACCACTCTAATCTCATTAAACGTTTCCTAATAAGTTTTTTAAATTGACTTGATAGGGGCTGTGAATTGAGTTCTTTATTTTTTAACGACATAAATCCACCTTATTTAAAAACATAATTAATTTCATTCATTAATTTATTGTAGATGAGTAGTAGGATATTTATATATAATATAATTAAAAGAACACCTGATATTTATAGAGGTTTGGGTAAAAAATATTTTAGTCCACTCCACCAATCACTCTCTCAGCAAACATGGTGATTTTCACTATGCATGACCTTTTTCGAGAGATCATAACAGTTTAGGGAATGAAATTAAAATTGGATACAAAGGTACAAAGATATATTATAGACATATACCTTATTATAAGACTTGTTCAAATTATTCACAAACTCAACAAAATGAGTACGATATTAAAAATAATGAGATGAAGAAAGTGTTGTGGGTTCATCACATAGTTGTAAGATGTATGTGAATAATAATAAAGAAATATAAAGAAATAAAATACATATGTAAGAAAAATATTAGGAGATTCTTCACCTGTAGATGATAATATAAAATTCAAAATAGTAGTAAATTCTCATTTTTATTTCACAATAAAAAAATTATATAAAAATGAGGATATAATTCTTGCGAGAGATCACTTGAATCTTAATAGTAGTTTTATTTATATCTGAATTTAGACACTACTTCCAATTAAATGGTCAAGAGAATAAAAAAATAATACAAAAAATATACTCTTAATTCGCATGAATACCTTTTTATATAAATGGTAAGGATATAGGTAGTCATTTTTGTAATTTTGTATTTTTTTTGAATTAAACCCATTATTAGAGATAAAAAAATTTAAATCTTTATTTCCTCATTTGGATTCATAGTTTCAGATAAAATAAATGGTATAAATTTAATTCACTTGAAATAATTCAATGGTAATAAATTTATCAATAGTACAATTAAATATTTAAATATACTTAAATTAATAGATTTCAAATTTCCTAAACTTTTCATTATAAAATGATTTCTCCAATGGATTCTCTTCTAAATATAAGAATTTACACTTTCTCAGGATAATTTAATACTTTATATGAATTATGACATATAGAAAGAGTATTATGATTTTTATGATAATTTTACCATTGAATTTTATCCAATTTTTCATAATAATTTTATCATTTTAATTAAATCATTAGCCTCATTGGGTATTCTGCATCATAAGATATTTTAACTGTTTGAGATAAAAATAAACACAAAACAATAATGTAATCTAATTTTACATATGATATTTTCAAAATGTGTATGATATTTTTATCTTCGCATGAAATTATAATTTATAATAAATAACATTCTAAGATCATAAGATAATATAATTTATCACATATATAACACATATTTCTATTTGACTTCATAAGATAATTCCCATTGGAAGTTTCCTTATGTAAGATATTTTTCCATTTGTTCCAAGATAGTTATTTTACATGAGTCTCTCATAATACATTAATTTTTTCATATTTCTGAAATCTAGAGTATAATTTTCAGACGAATCTAGTGCATAGGATATTTTCTTTTTAGATAAATCATCAACTATGACAGAGTGTATAAGACTTAATAATCTCATAAGATATTTATCTTAGGAAAAAATTTATTTATAAATTAAATATAGACTACTAAACTAAAATACTCCCAAATGAAATAACACTTTAGTGAATAAAAATTATTTATTTGAAATAGCTTAGGACAAATCTATTAGTAAAAAAAATGGGGATTTATTAAGAAACAAAACATATAAAATATTAGGATATGTTGTAATAAAATAAGTGTGTCCATTAATCAACTCAATTTTATGATAAAATCCCCATAAATATTTAAATAATATTTATTGAAATAAAAAACAATTGTGTTTTAGATATTCTCTCATTTTACAAAACATTTTTATAACATAGATCTTCTCCCCCTTTTTGTGATATAAAAAATAATGAATAATAGTAGTTACTGTAACACCCGGTGATTTTGTGAAATATTTTTTCAAATAAAATTAATATTTTTGATATACTTCATTATACAAAACATCATTTTTATATTACATTACACACAACACTAATTTTATCTTTTGTTACATACAACACTGAGTTTTAATGAAACATGACATGTAACTAAAAAATTATTAGTTAATATAAATGTTATCACATGTACATTGGAAAGGAGGGTATGAATAGAATTTAATAAGTTATGAAAATATATTTCATAAAAATTTATATAAAATTATTTATTTTGTGACCAAATAATTTTTTAAAAAATAAAAAGTTTTTGAAAATAACGGAAATCAAATTCTAATGTATTATTTTTATGAAAACCAAATTTTTTTACTTAAATAAATTAATATAAACCTTTTTGGTGAAAAGTTTTAATTAATTTTATAAATTATATATATAATTATATCTTTTAATTTCTTCATATGTTTTTTCCATACAAGATATTAAAAATATCAACTTTACACTTAAAAAATGATTATTTTAAAAAAAATTGTATTGTCACCGTCTTGTAAATGCAATTTAAAATTAATTGTAAAAATTTTTAGAAACTATATTCCAAAAAATTAATTAATTTTTTAAAATAATAATTTTAAAATTATATTGGGGATAAATTTAAAAAATTTTATGAAAAGATTAAATTTTTGATGAATAATTAAGAGTACTGAATTTAATTAGAATACTATATTTTTGTTTAAATTATTAATAAAGATTAATTATATTTAAAATTCCATTAGAATTAAAATTATTTCAATTATATATCTATTAATTTAATATATTTCATTATTATAATTTTTATATTTAAATTGTATATAAAAACCTTATAAACTTTCAAAGATTTTCTCATTAAAACCCTACATTCTCGTCATCTCTATGATATTAATATTAAATTAAAATTTTCCATTTCTATGAATTGAATTTGAAACAATGGATTCTATATTTGTAATAATATTAATTTTTATTATCTAATATGTTCAATTAATGTTTTTACCCTAATTAATAGAAAAAATTGTAAAAATTAGTTACCATGGTTAAGGTAACAATGAGTTTTTCATGGGTTAACCTATATAGATAAGGGTTAAAATGACTAATAGATTTGTCTAAAATAAATTGTATGGATATATTTAAAACCTATAATGGGTAATTTTGTCTAATTCTCGGTTTTTGATCCTTTTTTCATGATAAAAACGTTTTTACAACATTTTATTTTCAAAGGCTTGCACGTATTCCACTCACAAAACATATAAAAGTACACCCACTCTCCTCTCTTTTTCACACCATAATCCCCTATTGGTTCCGAACAAAAACGGACCAAAATAATTCCCAAATTCAATAATTATATCATATAATACTTATTTTTTGATGTAATCCAGCCTAGGAAGGGATTTTTTTAAAAATCTAAGGAGGATATTCGAATAAGAGTTAACGATCTTCAATAGATTTTTTTTGTTTATTTCTTCATCCACCTCTTTAAATTAATATCAAAAAATGATGAAATAATAAATTTATTATCTTAAATATAATTATATTTTTTTATTTTAATTTCAGTACCTAAAACCATATTCTCTTCCATCAAATAGGCTATGAAATCAGCATTCATGTTTGTGACGAACTAACGCCTTGTGAACTAATGTGATTCAATTTTTACATTACTACCCAAAAAGATGATTATAATGATGCATTAAATTTTTACATATTATATTTATGATATTTATTCTTATGGAATAAAAATATTATATGTTAGTTTTTTTACATCCCATTTCATGGGAATATAATAACGCCATTCATGTGTATGGAGAACTACAACTTTGTGAAGCGACACAGTTCATTCATGATTTACATAGAATGTAATAAGGATTTTTTAATAAAAAATGAGACATATATTACATTGATATTATTTTTAATGTTAATATATCACATACCTTTGTTACTTTCTTTCCATTAGAAAAATTGAAACTACATTCATGTGTACATATACCTACCATCTCTCAAAAGATTCTATTTAATTCTACCTCTACAGATTTTATAGATCACTATAAATACATATATAATGAATATATATTATATTTATATTATGGAATAAAATTAATATATTATGAAACAATTATCAAATTACGAGTACAAAAAATAAAAAATAAAAACATATTCAAAAAACCAGTTATTAACGAAATGTTTGTTTAAGCTGGAATTGTCAATAAACAAGTAATAGAAAGTCCATAAGTAAATATTATATGATATGATATGATTAATTATAGTTATTTGAGATATTTATAATAAACTTATATTTGTTATACATGAGTTTAAAATATGTATGATAGAATTAGAGACATAAGGTATGGGATTTCTGGTATCTCTTTGATTTTTGGAAGACATATGTAAATTCACCACAAGTTTATTTGATGTGGTTTATATACTAACACATTCACATTTTATATCCTTAATACCATCCTTTTTTGATATTTCATGCCTAATTTTATGTTATCCATTATTGGGGCTTATTATTCCAATAAATAGTAATGCAGTAATGGATTTTTGTCTAACTTTTATTTTCTATGAGATAGAAGACATATTCACTATCTATTTATTTTATGTGATTTATATACTACCCACGAAAGTAATTTATAATCTTTATTCAGAAAATTATGGGTATTAATTATACTTTTTAGAATATATATATCATGGGTATTATACTTTAAATGTAACCAATATTTAGTGGTTTATGTTACAATCTCATCACTTATCAGGATGAATTATGATTAAGTCTCAAATGTTTAAATATTATGATATATCTCTTAATAATTCTCATGAATTTTATTCTCATATGGTTATTCATAATAATTTCAAGTATTAGTACCAATTCTTTACTCTTTTGAAGTTAACATAATGAAGAATTTTTTTTAAATAAAAATCATCTTTATTTCTCCCTTTGGTTGAAAACCTTTATTGTTATAAAACCATGCTTTCTAAAAATATTTTTATATCTATATTTAATATTATTGAAATGAATTAATTAAATTTTTTATTCCTATGTTTTAATTTTTACACGTTTATTTGAATGGAACCTTCATGTCATTTTCCAAACAATACATGTTTTCCTTTTATCTAATATTTGAAATAAATGTTTATTTTAATGTGTATGGTATGAAAAGAACATCCCACATTCATGAACATTTTCTTGAATATTAATTTATAGATTTTAAATTTTTTTTAAATAAAAAGTATTTTGAATTTTTTTAGGTTTTAAAAAGTGTTTGCCAATGTAAAAAATGTGTTTTACTCATGAAATGTTTTTAAAGCTTTATTTAAAAAATTTCAATGTCATTTACAATGAAAATGATTTTTAAATTTTATTATGTATTAAACTGTTTTTTTCATAGTCTAAGTAATAATTTTTTCAATAAATGTATTAAATGATTTTTCAATATTCTTTTATAATTTTACAGGTATATTTTGAAATAAATGGATTTTCAAAATGTTTAACGTCATAAAAATTGTTTTTCAAAGGGGAAATTTTATTTTCCTCAAGAAATTTTGTTAAATTATTTTTAAATATACATTTATAAATATAAAAGTTCAATTTTAAAGAAAATTTTATACAAAATTCTTTATGATTTTTTAGTTTTAGGAACTTATTTTCAAATAAAAGTTTTCTTCCTCAACATTTATTCTGAGTAATTTATCATTCAAAATCATTTTTGATCTATAATGAAATAATTTATATAACTAATGGTTTTATGGGGATATAAACCATGTATAGAATTATTATTCATTATATGAATGGTTCATGTTATAAATATTTTTATGAAAAACTTTTCTTTTCAATGGTTTATACCATTTTATAATTAATATGATTATTTCTTATTTTTCCATAGATTATGTAAAGATGAACGGATAAAATGATTATAAAACCTATTTCATTTCCATGTTGAAACTCATTTTATATAATGGGTTGTGTGTGATGATTTTTTCATGATCATGTGGAATATATATGTATAATTTTCTTTATGTGATGGGTGGGACCAATATCTCCCTCCAATGCAATGGGTAAATATTTAAATCTCTAGGGATAGACAGGATTGGAATATGGAGTTAAGCTAGATTAGTAATAGAATTATTACACTATAAAGATCTTGGGAGTGAACCATGAATACTATGCTGGTTTGGGTATTGAACCCATTCCACTATGATAGCCATGTTAGTGATCCTTAACTACTATTTAAATAATTTATTATCCTAATTTGTATGTAATATTTTTATTTTTTATGCCAATGTTATGCTCTCGTAGCTCATGTTATTTGATTAACTAATATTTAAATTCTTTAGAGCTTGTAATATATATTAAATGAATTAATATTATGATATTTTTATCAGGGTATGGATATCAAATGTTAGGTTCTTGTTATAATACCCTTATGTTTGTGTTATGTTTACATATAACCCTTTGTTACCTTTACTGAGCATATTAGTTCACCATTTTTTATCATTCGTTTCCCTAGGTTATGTTGAAAGGTTTCATGTAGGGTATGATTGTTAATATTACTAATGTAAATATCTTTTTGGTAAATTTTGAAGATCTTTCACCAAATTAAAATATTGTATACCTAGTCTCCAAATACACTAAATTATTATGGTTTTCTAGATTATGTTTGTTTAATGTATTGGATATTCATCTAAAAATATGAAAGATTTATGTGTGAAATGCCGAGGACACCAGAGTATTTATCAGAGGGATGGTTTAGTTAACATTTGAAAACTAGAATGAGAAACCTTTACTGAGATCCTGGGATATTTCTAAGTATTTTTCTAGGTATGCATCTAAGGATAGGCCTTAGGATGGGTCGAATTATAGAAACACCTCCTGGAATTTTGGTAAATGATTGATTAACTAGTTTACAAGAAATTAAATCCATGTATGGATACTAAAAGTGGATGTGGCTCTAGTAAAAATAGTACTACTATTATTAACTCCAAAAAGGGTGCATTGAGATAGACTCTATCATCACCAGGTGGAAGAAAATGTTCCTTTTTACACACCTAGTTTGACACTCTTGAGGGATATGGTTTGTAATATGTCAAACTCATTATGAACCACTATTAATGACTTAAAAATATAATGAAAATGAATGACCTAGGTTAAACTTAAGATTTAATTGATTGAAAATAATGTGTGATGATATAAATGTCATATTTGTGTTTTTTCATGATTATATGGTTTTCCCCTATGATTAGTGTTTCTAAAAATATGATTCTGGATTAATTCAATAGAGGGGACCAAAAATAATTGGGTTAAAATTTTATGGAATGAATGATTTGGTGACTGTATGGCACCAAAGTGGATGATTATTAGAGATAAAAATATTGTGATTATTCTTAATCAACTATCATGATATATGACTAATAGTATGACCTTCAGTGGGATTCATAACACATTGAATAACAAGAATATGTAATTATACGAAAGTTATTATGTCAATGATAATATTGGAAATAATATTTTGATTCTTACATACGTAATCGTACCTTTTTATTACATAAAATATTCAATACATAGAACAAAACAAAGGGTCTTTTAAAAATTAGTTTCTTGGAAATCTGGAATATAATACATTAAAACATAAAAAATTAATTTAATCTAATGAAAAGGATTCTTCGTGGGTTTATCCTAAGTGAATTTACTACATCTCATATCCTAGGGACGGAAATTAATGGAAAATAATGATCATGAGGACCAATAAGGGAATAAGCAAAGGAAACAATTTACATGTTGTTACAGTGAATATCAATAATAACACAATGAATAACATTATGGAATGAGTAATGTAACATGAGTCATATCATAATAAAAATAATATTAATCAAAACATGGAAATGTAGCTACATATTTTAAATGTGATATTTTTAAGCATATCATGAAGTTTTATATCCAAGGTGTCCAAAATGAATATTACTAAGGTTATTCACCAAGGTATCGAAAAACATGTCATCTCAAGAGATTAAATTAATTTTACAATGAATTTTATCTCTATTAGGGTTCACCTTCAATATTTTTTAATTAATGTGTGCCACTATGATCATAATTAATCATTTAACTAATAACCCATAAAGAATAAAGATCATGTTTCTTCTCAAAATAATGGTATAAAAATGTTTTAAAGAAATGATCATTACATCATTTTTGTCAATGAAAAAGGAATTTGGGTTTCTTATGTGTAAATAAATACATAAAATAAAAAATAAATAAATCTCGGTGAATAACCATGGAAATGAAATATGTGTTTGTATCCTCACAATGGAAATAAAATAGATTTTCTTAAGGTGAACAGAGAAATTTTGAAAAGTAAATTAGGAAGCATGATGGGTATAAAATGTGGTTTAAGAAAAGGATAAAATGAGAGTGTAAATGGTATCTCATTGAGAAAACATAATTTTTAAGTAAGGGTATGATAAAAAGGGTAATTAAACATGTTATCCATAAAAAAATTAACACATATAAAAAAGAGGGTCTTTAATTGAAGAGAAAAGAAGGATAATTCCCTTACCTCAAAGAGTTACTCCTACAGAAGGAATAATTGAGACTTGGTGTATTGAAGACACATTGGGGGGGACTCTATGGGAGGAAAGCACCAAAACCTCATGGATGATAGATTCTGAGAAATGGAAATGAATAAATGGGTGTGTATTTATAGAAACATTGGAGGATTTGTTTATTAATTTCCAAATATAGGCATAAAATATCTCAGTTGTGGAAAATAAAAAACCATTGTACTACCCATGTATTTTACCCATGGTTTTGCAAATTTTGGAATCAATTTATGTTATTTTAATCCACCCAAATCAAACATAATTTTTATTACTATTTTGTCCTCAAAATTTTAATTTTACACAAAATAATATTTTTAATGCCAATGTTTCTTTTTTAGATTTTTTGAAGTTAATTATAGGTTTGGAAATGGATTAAAATATATTAAAATAATCGACATTAACAAAATAAATGTATTTAGGTTTCATATTGTGTTAAGTTAATTGTTACATCATTATGAAGAAACTACGATATCATTAAACATACCAAAACCCCAATTTTTTTTACAATTCATAGAATGATAAAATATTTAGAAAATTTTCATAAATTCACCATAAACTAATATCAATGTGATGATTTTAAAAATGATGTTCATATTATCATATAGATTCTCAAAATATGATAATTGTAACTTTAAAAAAATCATTATATATTAAAAATAAATAGTGTGTTATAAGGTACTATCAATATTCAGACACTTAAAAATATCCTAGGACAAAATAAATGTATTTTATATTTTATATTATAATAATATTATTTTTAAAAAACTATTTTATTAAAATAAATATCATGTTGAATACCTTAGGTTATTTTAAAAATTTATATCTTTTCAGAAAAGAATTTTTTTTTTCCAGGAAAATCAATTTATTATATTTTTCTTAATTAAACATATATTTTATTAAGAAAAAATATTCATATAATAGAATAGATGGAATAAAACTTTTACTAATAAAAATAAACTACTATTTATGTAACTAAGGACTGAACATATAACCCCTTATACCACCCATATATGACCTTAGGGTATGGTGTACGTTGTTGACAGATTCATGGGGTGGATATAATATAATCATCTAAGTAGTAATTGAAAATAACCTGACCTTATAACTTAGGAATTTTTTATTTAGATTCACTTATTGAAGCTCAGATTGGGCATGGCCAAGGGAAAACCCCTATAACACTACCTCTCACCCTCATTCTGACACATGGTCATTAGACGGCAAGACTCTTCTGGTTGAGGTCATCACTTCTCTTTAATGCATTAATTATACTTTTCCATAATTACTTATAAACACTAATTATAACATTATGATTATTAATAATGGGTATAGTTCTCAATGGTCAAATTTTCAAATGGAAATGTTGAACAACAATCATATTTAACCAATGAAAATATAATGGTCAAATACTAACAACCACATTTCTTTTTATACTATATAAATAGAAATTCATTATTTCACTCAAAACTCACTAACATTTATCCTATAGATATATATTTTGATTTCCTAGGATGTTTATTTGTTTTCTAATATTTTGTTTATTTATAAAGTTTTGGTCATTGAGGAAATGATTCTTATAGATTGGAGTAAACTATATTTTCTCCATATGGATTTTTCTATATTATATTTTTTTATCCCATTGTAATGTTTGGAATTTTAATTAGTCAATAATATAAGGTTTTTTGGGTTGATGTATAATATAATACAGTATACCACACATTATATTGGGAAAAAATTATCATTTAAAAATATTGGGTCAGTAAATTCATCCCCCATTTATAAATTTCATCCAAAAGATCCAACTAATATTTTCTGCTGTTAAAAGTTGAGGGTATATATTATTCTTTTTTCCCACTACTTCTAATGTCACCTCTTCAAACTTATAGTTTATCCACGACAATTTGAAAAGGTGGATATTCTTATTTTGTAGAAACATGGATCTATGGTCAACTTTATCCACATGATTCTTCTTATAAGTGAGGTTATGTTCCATTTATACCACCTTTATATTCAGTACATTAGAGGGATCATGTATGTAATTCCTTAAAAAAGATACGTAGAATACCTCCTGACATTGAGATATATTTTTTATAAGTTCAAAATGATATTCCACTACTACTATGTGTTCCAGAGTTTCATAGGGGCCAATTTACCTAGGGAAAATAATCCCTTTATTACTAAACAACATGAATCTCTTCCATTGGGGTATTTAATGAAAACATTTGTCACTAATATGAAACTATAAGTCCCTTCACAGGTTTTCAGCATAGCTATTCTAATGACTCTAAGTAGTTTTTATATGTTGTTGGATGACATGAATATTTGCATTCATCTTGTGCACAAGATCAAACCCAATCTCTTTTCACTCACCAATTTCAACCCAACATGTTGGAGTTCTACATAGTGTCCCATATAGAGCTTCATATGGTTCCATTTCAATACATGAGTGGAAGTTATTATTGTATAAGAACTAAAATAATGGGAGGTGTTGATCCCATCCACCTTTAAATCTCATTGAGCATGTTCTCAGCATGTCCTTGAGTGTTAGAATAGTACATTTAGATTGGACTTTAGTTTGGGGGTGATAAGATGTACTGAAATTCAATTTTATATTCATAGAATGATCAACACTTCTCTAGAATTTATATGTGAACCTTGGATCGTGATCTGAAATAATATAAATTAGTTCTCTATACAGCCTCAACACATTCATTTTGTGTGGCTTGTCAAGTTTTTCAAGGGAGAGAATGTCACAAATAGTGATACAATGGGTTGTTTTTTGTGTGTTGGTCCACTATAACCCATATCATCTTATTTATATTGGATGTTTTTCAGAGACAAGTGAAAAATTATGTAGTGAAATTATCCCACTTCCATGTTGGTATGAGTAGTGGTTTCTAATTCCCCTTTCTATGTTTTTTTCATCGGCTTCACTTTTTGGTACCTTAAAAACCTTGAAGTGTAATTAAAAATCTCCATTTTCATATTATTCCACAAATAATGATAATTAAGGTCCATACATATTTTAGTGATTTTACAATGTATAGAGTATGTATAGTTATGAGATTTATCCATTAGTACATTCCTTATCTTCAAAATAAATAGAACACATATCCTTGTATGAAATTTAAGTACACCTTCTTGATTGATATTTAACTTATAAAACATCCCATTATTCACATCCTGTATCATAATTTTTAAAAAGGGATCTTCTCTTTGAGATTTCAAGATATCCTCTAGTAATGATGGTTGACAACTCATTTGGGATGGGATTGATGATTTCCCTTACCTTATTATTCCCTTGTACCATCATATAAGGTAATTAATCAATAGATATCGTTTAATTATTATCATTTCATGCATAATAGGATCTTTCCAACTTAATGAATATGTAATTTTTTTTCTCTTCCAGGTTGATAGTAAATTGAATAATTGATGTCTGAATAAGTTCTAACCATCTTATTTATCTCATTTTCAATTTTTTTGTGTGTATATAATTAAAACATTAGTGCTCAATGAATATATCACATTTCTACCTATAAATATAGTGCCTCCATATCTACAGTGAAAAGAATAACTGCATATACCTCTAGGTTAGGCATACAATAATTCTGCTCATGAGGCTTTAACTATCATGATGAATAAGTAATCTCCATTTCATTTTTCATGAGTTGTCACCCATGTACTTTTAGATATGTGTCGCTATAAATCACAAATAATTCTCCCATAGTGGAAATTTTTAACATGGGTGTGGTAACCAATATCTTCTTTAGCTCTTGGAAACATTCATTACACTCCTTTGTCAAGATTAATTTATCTCTTTCTCTAGTTTACTTGATTGCTGGATTGTAAATTTGTGAAACGTTTTTTAGAAACCTCCTATAATACTCTACTAAACTTGGGAAACTACAAATATATGTTACCTCTGTAGGATGAGTCCATTACTCTACAACCATAGTCTTCTCAAAGTCAATTAAGTTTCTTTTATTGGCGAGAATTTTCCCAAATAATGCAATTATTTTTAACCAAAATTCAATTTTTTAAATTTCCCTAATAGCCTTTCATTCCTCAAGATATTCAATATAACCCTTAGATGATATTTATGATCCTCATTAATCTTATAATTTATCAAAATGTCATCAATAAAAACAACCATAAATTTACCATGGTAGTCTTAAAATACAATATTCATCAAATATATAAATATACTAGGATTAATAGTCAAGCCAAAAGGAATAACAACAAACATATAATACACATTTCTTGATATGATGGATTACATTGGAGTAACTTCTTTTATTACCATTAATTAATGATAATGAGATTAATGGTAATCCTTGGAGAATTATTAGGCCCCATGAAGATGGTAAAATAAATCATCAATACATAGGAGAGAGAACACGTTCATTATCATGATCCCATTAAGTTATCTCCAACCAATGCATAACCAAATTGATCCATTCTTTTTCTTCAAAAAGAGAATGTATTTTTCATGAGGATATACACTTTATTAGATTAATCCCTTATCAAAAATACCTTGATGTTTTTTATTTAATTCATTTAGATCCACATTTGTTATCCATTATGAGGTCTTATATATCATCTAGGATTTAGGTATGAGTTCAATGAATAACTCTACCTCTCTTTTAAGAGGATCTATAGGTAACTCCTTATAAAAAATATTAATGTATTTCTAAACAATGGGGAAATTTTATATTCTTATTATTTAATTTTCTTCTTCATCTTCCCTGATAATATCCATAATGAAGGCAATAGGAGGTTCTTTTAGACAAACTTCAGGCCAATATATGCCCCCTTTGAAAATAACTGTGGGCTGTCCATTCAAGACGACTAATGGTTTCTTGCTTTTTCATTTTATCTTAGAATTAATGTTTGAGATCCATTAGACTCATATTATAGTTTAGAATTCCCCCAAGGGAATGACTACTGGATTTTTGATGTGATTGTACATAGAAAAGTAAATACTTGAGTTTTTATACCCTATTCATGCTTGGATAATCCCTCTATGATTCTTGAATAATAACTATACTTCATGAATCTTAGATATTTATTTTATATTATTTTCAAACATGTATGAAATAAAGTAATATGAAAAACCAGAATCAAACAATATACTTCCTATATTTGAGAGCACAACATGTGTACCTGGTACCACATCATTTGGATACTCTACTTATTCCATCGTGATAGAAAATTCTTGACCAAACTCTATTAGTATATGATGATGTTGATGGTGATTCACCTTTACTATCTTTTTATTTTTATATTTATTAGAAAATCGACCAAGATATCCACACATGAAGCATTTAACATCAGGTTGGGCCTATACTATATTCCCATAGTCATTAGTAAGGAGAAGTTTCAACTTCACCTTAATATAATAGTTCTGAGCAATATGAACTTTTCTTTAACACTTGTTGCATTTTCTACTATCAAGAAAGAAATTCCTAGAATTCTTCTTCCAAAAATTGTTTTACACTTACAGGTACACTTTTTTTCACCTCTTTAATGAGAAAATATCCAACTTGGGTTTTGATTCATAACTATAATATTTTAATTTAACCCATGTGACAACTTAATTTCTCCAAAATCTAATTCAACCGTCATAGAACTCCCACTATCACATTATATCTTTCCTTATCTTTATTTTCAAAATTCCTCTACATATGGGGTCTTAGTCCATTAAAAACTCTATCAATATTTCCCTTTGGATCCATGAAAAAAATAAAGGTGTATCAATAAATTCTTGAAATGTTTATATCATGTCTTCCCACTAATCCATTTTCCTTTTGCTTCTTCTCAAGGATATCCTACTCAATTTTTGTTTTCATTGAACTGGGAAAATATTTATTAAACAATATTCCATTCCACTCTTCCTACTCTATCCCCTCAATATCTATTTGTCATAGTTTTTGTAATTAGTTTCTTCAAATGATTAACTTTACATTGTATGTGGTATATTTATAGGGTGACTTTATCATTCTCTAAATAGGTGAGCACAAAAATATATTTTCTACAGATCTAATCCCTTTTTCAAAAATAAATGGTTCGGTAGGTCCAATAAAAGAAAGTGGCTTCTCAAGCATGAAGGGATCAATGAAAACATGTTCCCATTGAGGTGAATTCAGCAGCCCAACTCAATTTGACTTATTTTTTACAGATATATATAGTATATTAATTATCCTCATGATGTTTTCCATTCTAGCTTCCACTATAGGTTTATAAGAACATTATCTATTTCAGTAATGATTTTTTAGGTTCCTCCTATTTCCCATAAATTTTCTAAAAGAAGAAAACCTTAGTGAGAAACATGTTTCTTTTAAGAATATTATAATTTAAATGTCATTTTATATCCTAAAAAATCATTCATAAATATGTTTTTATTTAATAAAAATTTCAGTTTCTATATAATCTTGAAAATGGTTCATAGGTAGCTTGTGATTAACCAAGCATATCCCCCAGGAGTTTCAAACTAGAAGTGAAAAATGGCTCATTTTTGGGCATTGGTTCCTGATCGAGTCTAGCTCAATCTAGATTTTTGGGGTGTTACCTCTAGATTTATCTATTCCAAAGCCACATACACTTATTTATATCTATAAAAGGATTTTTTTTGTCAAAATAAACTTATATAATACTTCACCAAAATACATGGATGTTTTCTTTTATGTAAATGTTTTTCTAGGGTTCATAATAAGGATTTATATTCATAATTCACACAAATAACTAAACCTTACATTAATAACTACTATAGAATTCCCCCTTTTTATTACAAAATCTTTTCATTAGATGTAATAATATATAGGATCTTTTACATTATAGTTTCATAGAAATTAGAAATATAGTGAATAAAAACATAAAAAAATATTCTAATACATTTTAAGAGATACTTCATGGGTTCATCATAAGTAAATTCACTATATCTCATATCCTAGGGAAAAATGAAAGGAAAGGGGTGGGAATGAGGCCCAGTAAGGGAACAATCAAGAGAAACAGTGTACATGTGGTCATGATGAATATCAATAAGAACATGAGGAATATCATTGTGGTGTGATCAGGGGAACATGAGGAATATCACAATAAAAATTACTTGAATCATATCATGGAAATATCGATACAACATTTATATGAGACAAAATTGATCATTTCAAAAAGGTTTATCACTAAGGTGTTATAAATTAGAATTACCATGTTTATTCACCAATGTATCATAAAACATGTCATATCAAGAGATCAAATTCTATACCCTATGCATTGGAAAACTATCCAGGATCTCCCGTTATGCGTATTATTTAATTTGAGCCATATAAATCATTATAAATCATTTCATTAATAACCCTTGGAGAATTAATAATAGGTTTCTTATCCAAATCATGGAATACAGAAGTCCTTAAAGATATCATCATTACGTAATTTTTTACCATTAAAATGGAATATGGATATAATATATGTAAATAAAAAAATAAAATAAATCATTTTTACATCCAATTTATTAACCATGGAAAATAAAAATAGTAAGGTATCCACCCAAAGAAAATTAAAGAGAATATCTAAAAGTGAAGTGTGAAAGTTTAAGAAGTAAATTCAGCAACGTGACGAGTATAAAACATGGTTTTGCATATGGGTAAAATGTGAGGGGGAAAAGGTATCTCCTTGAAAAAAATTATTTGGAATCATGTTTATGATAGAGATTGTAATAAAATATATTAAACATAACAATTATAATACATATACAACAAGTGATACATGAATTGAAGAGAAAAGAAGGATAATTCCCTTACATCAAAGAGTCACTCCAAAATATTGAGGAATGAAACCTTGTGGGAATAAGGACACATTGAGGGGACTCTTTAGAAGGGAACCCACCATAACATCATGTATTAGGGATTAGTAGTAAAAAATGGAGAAATGGGTGGTTATTTATAAAAAAAAGTGGATGACTTATTTAATAATTTTAAAATATAGGAATTTGAAATCTAGGTTGTGGGAAATAAAAAATTATTGTATTATCCATAGTATTTTACCATGGATTTAAAAATTTGGGACAAATTTTATGTTAATTTAATTCTCCAAAATCAAAAATCATTATATTTTTCTTATTTTGGTATAAAATAGTAAATCTTCTATTAGGTAATGTTTTTAAAGTCAAAGACCCCATCTAGATTTTCGAAAGCCACTTATAGGTTTGGAAATTGATTAAAATCTATTAAAATATATAATTTTAATAAAATAACATATTTTACGTAGTGTAATGTGTTTAATTAATTTTGAAGTTATTATTACATAATTATGAAGACATTAAACATACTGAAAACCTTAAACTGTATTTTTTACTATTCTGAAAAAATAATGTATCTTAGGAAATTCTCATAAATTTACACTAACCAAATCTCCAAATGATGATATAAAAAATAGTGTTTATTTTTGGAAAAATAATTCTCTAAATATTTTAATATTAACCATAATATATAAAAATCTTATTTATTAGAAAAATAGAAGGTTGTAAGAAATCATACAAATTATGAAATGGTAAAATTTCTTAGGGCATAATAAAATTATTTGGTAATTTATATTTAAATAAGAGCGTATTTAATGATAGTATTATTTATAATACCTTATTTGTTTTTTTAAAAAAACTTATAACTTTATTGATAAGGAAAAATTATGTTTGAGAAATCAATTTATCTAATTAGCCTCAATTAAACATATATTTTATTATGAAAAGCTATTCTTAAAATGAAATTGATTGAATAAAAATTTTATTTGGGTAAAGGAATTTAACTTCTAGTGACTATATAATGTAAACATAAACCCTTAAAACACTATCATACAACCTAAGGGAAAGTTATGCGATGATAGTAGATTCATGGGGTGGCTCGACTAAAATGGACCGAGTTGTAATTTCTACTAACATGAACATCTCTAATATGGGATTTTGTTCTATCTTAACTTGTTGAAGCTTGACATGGGATTGGTCAAGGTAGAATCCTAATGATGATACATCATCTAATGTTCTATCAAATGTGATCCTTATGGCATGAATCTACTCATTGGGGCCATTGCATCTCATTCGTCATTAATTATCTTTTTCCATTACTACGTATAATCACTAATTATTACATTATAATTAATACCAATATATATAGTTATAAATGGTAAAATTTTAAATTGTTTGTATATAAAAAGGTCCTATAACGGTGAAATCCTGATAATCAAATTTCCATGTATACTCTATAAATATAACATCATTATTTCCCTCAAAATTAACTACTATTTATTCCATAGTTACATATTTTAATTTTCTAATATATTTGTTGATTTACTAATATTATGTTTATATATGTATTGTTAGTCATCAAGGTGATGGTTCTAATGAATTGGACCAATCTATATTTTTACCATTTTGGATTTTTCTATTTTATATATTTTATCCAGTTGTATTTTTTTTCATTTTAATTAGTTAATGATATGAACTTTTAATTTTTTATAATATAATACTATATGACAAAAATATTCCCAGGAAACAAATATAATTTAAAACTCTTGCATCTTTACACTATATTTGAAGAAGGTCGGAAGAGAAACCTGAAAAAATATAACAAATAGAGGGAAAGATGTTATCTATGTGGAAAAGAATGTCATAGAGGGATAAATTGTCGAGGAGTTATATTTAGTAGGTGCGGGGGAACATGGTAACTATCCAAGTCAATGTCTTGAACCAATGTTTTACTTCTATAAAAAGGAAGGATTTGTTTTATTCTGATTATTGAATTGGAAATAATGAAGTATTTATGCATTTGGATTCAAGAATTATTTTCTAGAAGTATTTTTCCATTGGTATTTTTGTTATAATAATCATGAGACATATAAGTATTCAATTATATTTGGAAAAATATATCATTTCAATGTAATATTAACTTAAGATTTATGGATACCATAATTGGTTTTTAATTATATGGATGATCATGTTTTCAAAGTATTTCACACCCATATTAAGGTTCAATGTGATGGGAGTGTGTCATGAATAATGATATTTTACAAAACAAATCATGGTAATAAAACCATTTTGATTTTTATATTGTAAAAAAAAGTAATTTTAGGATTAATTAAATTTCATTTTATAGACATATGATCGTATATTTGATGTTGAAAATATTATAGTTTGTATTTGATCACCTTATAAATTTACCACACCATTTTTCTATGAGAGAAGATTTATATCTAGATCCAATTTCTATAATATACATTAATGAAGTGGTAATATTTCATTTAATACCATAATAAATCATATCGGATCTAGATCCAATGTCTACCATGATGCTTTGATGAATTATTAAAAATATCTTGATAAATATTTGAGTTTCAGCACTACTTATGATCCCAAAAAAGACGCCTAGTATGAGGGAAAATTTCAAACCCTAGAGGATATGTAAAGATATTTTCATATGAATTCCAAAGGCGGTTGGTATTAATACCTTACTCTATTTGAGTTTTCTTACACCAATATCTTTTACTGATTAATTTAAATGTGTCCTTATAAATCCCTTTATAAAAAGAAGTGTAGAACTCTAACATACTAGAATGTAGTTATAGAAAGAAATCTATTTGGACATGAGCTAGCTAATGAAATTGTAGATAAGGTTATATACATTGAACAATATATAAGGGTAGAACAAAGTCAAATGAATACATATGCTAATAATCATTGATGTGATATATAATTGAATGATTATTAGAATGTGTCTCTAGGAATTTCTCAATGGATGTATGAAGGGAAAACTACACCCTAGGTAGAACCGTCCATTTGGAATATAGGATCATATCAGGATGATAGACTATACATTAGCACTTACAAAAAACCTCTCTCAAGTTCATTATCTGTTCATTGTATCTCTTATAAAGATGTACATATATGATCAATCATATCAATATAAATCATATGACATACTAATAGTGCATGATCATTCTTATGAGGAGGAAATGGAGGAGATTTTGGATCATACAATGAAATTAATACAAAACAAGACCACTCAAATTATTGATATTTTGTGGTGAGACCACCATATTGGGGAAGATACATGGGAACCTAATGATGGATTGAGAAAGAAGTATCCTTAGTTTTTATTATGAGACTGACATATTTTGGGGGAGAAATTCATTTTAAGGTAGTAGAATGTAACACCCAGAGATTTTTGAGAAATATATATTTTCAAATAAATTAAATATATTGGTTATATTTTATTACAAATAACCCCATGTTCATCTTTCATTACATGTAACACCGATTCCAACTTTTATTATATGAAATGTTTAGCTTAAATGAGAAGTGACATACTATTAAAAAATTATCATTTAATATGATAATTAACACCTAGATACTAGAATATAGGGTATGAATAGGATTAACTAAATTATGGAAATATATAGTTTACACATGTATATAAAATGAATTCATTGGTGACCGATAAATTTAAAAAATTAAAATAAAATACATTTAATAATATAGGAAATATTTTTCTGAAATATCAATTTTCAGGAAAAGAGACACATTTTAACTCAATAAATTAAAAAACACTTTTGGTGAATTGTTTTAATAAAAAAGATATATTATATATTTAATAAAATATTTAAAATTCATCTTATGTGTTTTCTCTACAAGATAAAAGAATAAATATAATTTTACTCTTAAAAATTAAATTTTTCCAATAAATAGTTTTTTCAACCCTTTGCGCACATACATTAAAAATAATTTCTGAAACATATAGAAATAATATTTTAAAATGTATTGTAAATTTTTGAAATCATAATTTAAGAATTATCTTATGGGTATTATTTTGATAATTTTACGAAATGAATAGTAAAAAATACTCAATTTTAATTTTAAATCCAATTTTTAATTTAAATTAATTATAAACTTAAATTTTTTTGAATTTGTTTTTAAATTAATATTTGTTAAATTATTTGTCTATTAATATAATTTAGGTCATTAAAATCATTTTCATATTGAATTTGGATATAAAACAATTGTTGATTTTTGAACATTTTCTCATTGAAAAAAAAAACTAGTTTCTCCTCGCATATCCATGATTAATTTTTAATTAGTATTTTACACATATGTGAATGATATTTGAAAAAAATTGACTAAATAATTGGAATCAGAATAATATATATAATATAATAATTTTAAAGTAATTTTTTACCATAATTAATAGTAAAAACAATAAAAATTATTTTCCATGGTTAAGGTAAAATAGGTTTTAACAAGTGGGGGTGAAATAAAATGATAAGGGTTATCATGACCTGATAAATATCTAAAATATATTTTATGGAAAAAAATTTACCCTATATTTTTTAAATATTTTTAATACTCTATTTTGGATTCTTTTTAAATGGGTAAAATGTAGGTACCCCTTTTTCTTTTCAAAAAAATACATGTGTTCCACTCACATCACTTATAAAAATCAACTCACTCTACTCTCTTACAAACACATTTAAACTCTTTGGTTCAAACAGGTCCATAACCATGAACTATAAAACACCCCCATCTAATCATATAATCCTTATGTTGGGATTAAATACAACCTAGGAAGGTTTTTGGTGCAAAGCAAGTAGGATATGTGAAGAAGAGGTATTGTTCCTCAACGAATATTTTTATGTTTTTTATTCCTCCTCATCCATAAATTATTATTAAAATATATTGATATAATAACATAAGTATCTTACATATACTAATAATTTGACATGTTATACATAAATATACTCATTTTCATGATATTTATAGTTTCATTTCATTTTGTTATTTATTGGAGCTTTATATTTGAAAGATTACTAAAACGGTAAGGGATTTTGTCTCATATTTATTTTTTGTGAGATTCAAGCCATATTCCCCATGTATTTCTTTCATTTGGTGTATATAATAAGCTTGAGTTTATATTAATATTATTATAATAAAAAATATTGGGATAAGATATGAATTCTAAGATCTATTTTCATGGGTATTATCAATCAAATGTTACTAAATTGATAATGGTTTTATGTTACAATCTAATTTTTTATCGGGACTGTTTACTATTAAGTCTCCAATGTTGAAATATTATGTTATAAATCCCAATATTACTCATAAAATTTTGTATCCTCTAGTTATTCATTATATTTTAATTCACTATTATCATTTTCACTATTTAGTACTTAAAATAATTGATATTGTTTTATGAAAAATCATCTTTATTTCTCTCTTTGGTCGAAAGCACATTTTCTCCTAAAACCATGTTTTCTAAAAATGTTTTAAAAAAAGTTTTTAAATTTATTAAATTTATTTATTCGTTGAAGTTTTAAAATTATTTTATGTCAAAAAATTAAAGGAATATTCTTGTCATTTTCCAATCAATTATCATTTATCTTTTCTCGAAAATGTGAAATGAATCTTTATTTTATTGTGTACAACATGAACTTAATTTAGTACCATCCTGAACATTATTTTTTAAGATTAATTTATCTGTTGTAAATTTTATTTTTTGTAAAAATTGTTTTTAGGATTTTTTAGTTTTAAAAATTTTATTTCAAATTGAAAAGGACATTTTTCAAAGAAATTTGTTTAAATGATTTTTCATGATTCCTTTATAATTTTTCAAGGTTATTTTCATAAAAAAAAATATTTTCAAAATTTTTTGTGTTAAAAAGATTTTTTCAAAGGCGAAATGATTTTTTTAATCAAGAAATGTTTTAAATTATTTTTAAATTTTTATTTATTATTTATCATGGTTATTTTCAAAATGTTTTACGTTTCAAAAAATGTTTTTACAAGTGGAAATGATATTTTCATCATGAAATCCTTTAAATTATTATTAAATAATACATTATAAGTTCTAAAGGTTATCTTAAAATATTTTTTTTTCAAAAAAAGTGTGTATTTTTATTTTAAAAAAATCATTTTTCTAGTATACAACTTTTTTATTACCTAAAATTATCATTATATATAACAAAACGAAGGATATTTTAATGTTTAGATTCTATAAAATAAATAAAATAATACATAATTACATAAATCAATTCTCTTATAAAACATAAAATAATTCTTCAAGGTTTCATCAAAAGAACATTTACTACATGGCATAACCTGGTGACATAAATTAAAGGAAATGGCCGAGCATGAGGTTCGATAAGGGAATAATCAAGAGAAACAGTTGACATGTTATCATGAGTAATATAAAACAGAACATTATGAATTTTATTATCGAATGATGAATGGAAAATGGGGAGTATAATAAAAAATAACACGAACCATATCATGGAAATCTGGATACCACATTTAAATGAGATATTCTTAAATATATCACAAATGTATAATAAAACATGTCATCCCTATAGGATAAATTCATTAATAAATAAATTAGAGTTCTATAAAGGAAAAACATTCATTTTTAATAATTAAAGTGATAAAAATATGTCATATAAATTATTTCATTAGTGAACCATGAGAATAAAGAATGGTGTTTTTTTTTATCAAAATCATGGCTTATAAAAGTGCTTAAAGACACGATCATTTTGGTATTTTTAACCCATTAAAAGAAATTTGGGTTTCATATATGTAAATCCTTGAATAAGTAATTAATTGTTACATATATTTTAATACCCATTGAAGATAAAATAGGCCTTGTTATTCAAATAAAAAATAAAAGATAATTTCTCATTTAAAAGTGAAAAATTTGAGAAGTAAATTCGGTAGCATGATGGGTATAAATAATGGTTTTAGAACAGGGTAAAATGATGGAGAAAAATGGTCACACATTGATAAAGGACTACTATTATAGTAATGGGATAATAAAATTTGGGAAAAAAATATTTTATTGGAAATTGGAAAACATGCCATAAAAATAACTCTTGAATGGAAAAGAGAAGTGGAGATTTATTTTACATGAAGTGCTATACCAAAATCATGAGGAATGAAACCTTGGAGGATTGAGAAAATCATCGGGGACTCCTTCGGGGAAAAAAATGAAATTCATGTAGGGTGGATTGGTAGTGAATGTAAATGGATTAATGGGTGGGTATTTATATGAAAAGTTTAAGATTTGTTTAATAATATCCAAAAATTGGCCTTGGAAATATAGTTTGTAGAAAATGTTAAACCATTGGCTTACCCATGAGGTATTCCCGTAGTTTTGGTCATTTGGAAAAAAATTATTTAATTTTAATCCACCATAATTGAAAAAAAATATTACTTCTTTTCGCATAGAAAAGTAAAGTTTCAATAATATAAGGTTTTTTGAAGTCAAATTTTCCATTTTAGACTATGGTAAGTCACTTATAGTTTTAAAAATTTATTAAAATCTATTAAAATACTTCATATAAATAAAATAAAATATTTTAGGACTTGGATTGTGGTTAATTAATTATTAAATCTTTATAATATTATTATGAAGTCATTAAACATACCAAAAACCGAATACTATATTTATTTATTATTCTAGAAAAAAATTTCGAAAATTATTATTAATTCACCCTAACAAAATTTTTATATGATTATCTAAAAAATTATATTTATTTTATCATAATAAATCTATAAATATAATATTTTTAACTTCTAAATATAGAAAACCTTATTTATTATTAAAATTGCAGTTTGTAAGGAACAATCAAATTTTTGGCGCTTCAAAATTTATTAGGACATAATAAACATATTTTAACATTAATATTAAAACAATATTATTTATTTAAATAATATGTAATTAAAAAATTATATAGATAACCTTAGTTTAATATGAAAATTAATATCTTTTCTGAAAGAAAAATTTGGGTTTGAAAGTTCAATTTTTTAAATTCATCCCAATTAAATATATATTTTATTAAGAAAAACTATTCATAAAATAGAATTGATGGAATAAAAATAAAATTTATACAAATGAATTACACTATAAGTAACTTTGGCATGGACATGTCACCCCTTATAACACTCATGTATGACCTAAGGGTATGGTGTGCTATGGTGATAAATTCATGGGGTGACTCGGCAAGCATCGACTAAGTGGTAATTTCCATGAACATGAACTTCTCCCATATGTGATTTCATTATAGATTTAATTTTTAAATATCAATATGAGATTTTCCAAGGTTGAACCCCATTAATGATACCTCCCTCCCAAGTTATGAAAAATAGACATCATCTGACATGACTCTACTGGTTGAGGCCATCATTTTTCCTTTGTTAACTAATTATCCTATGTAATTACTACTTATAAAAAATAATTATAATGTTATAATTATTTATAATGGGTATAGTTCTCAACAGTCAAAGTTTCCTATGGTTATATTGACCAATGATCGAGTAATAGTCAAATCTTGATGATCACATTTTCTTTTATTCTCTATAAATTATAGTTCATTATTTCACTAAATATTCACTACCAATTCTCCCATAGTTATAGATTTTAATTTCTTAAGATTTTCATTGGTTTGCTAATATTTTGTTTTATTTTTATAGTGTTGGTCATGGGAAGATGTTTCTAATGTATAGGAGAAATCCATATTTTCTCATTTCATATTTTTCTATATTATATTTTTTATCTAATTGTAATGTTTGTAATTTTAATACGATAATGATATAAGGTTATTTTGGTTTATGTATAATATAATACAATATAACACACATTTTCTCAAGAAACAAATATCATTTAAAAACATGGGTTGTTATATTCTTCCCCATCAAAAATTTTGTCCCAAAATTTCAACTCATATTCTTGGTTCGAAAAAGGATAGGGTACTTCATATTTATTATTTCCTATGGTTCCCATTTCTCCACATTAAACATATAGTTTCACCGCAATAATTTGAAATGGTGGTTAGTCTTATTTCAAAGAATCTTGTATCCACAGTCCACTATCTTAATTGGATACTCCTCATAAGAGAGTTCATGTTCTAGTTATATCACCACTAAATTCATAACATGTGAGGGATTAGTTAAATAATTCCTTAGAAGATATATGTAGAATACATTATAAAAAAGACCTTGATTTGGTGTAAGTGCAAGCTGATAGTCTGTTGCTTCTATGAAATCCAAGATTTCATTGGGGGAAACATACTTGAGGATAAGTTTCCCTTTCATACCAAACCACATAAATCTATTCCATGGTGATATTTTATGAATCAAATTTTCACCATCATCAAACTAAAAGTATATTTGATGGTTTTCAGTATAGATATTCTGAAGACTCTGAGCAGCTTTTATCTATTATTGCATGGAATGAATATTTTTATCATATCTAGCACATGATCCAGACCAATAATATTTCTCTCACCAAATTTATCCCAACATGTTAGATTTCTACATTTCTTCCCATATAGTGCTTTATAGGATTCTCTTTGACTACTCATTTGGAAACTATTGTAGTTTGAGAACTCAACTAATGGGAGGTGTTGATTCCATCCATCATTAAATTTCATTGAGCATTGTCTTAGCATGTCCTTGAGTGTCTGAATAGAGCATTCATATTTTCCATCATTTTTGGGGTGATAGTTTGTACTAATATTCAATTCATTATTAAGACAATTTTGAAGACTTCTTTATAATTTATATGTGAACCATGGATCAAAATCATAAAAATAGAATGTAGCACCCTATGTAGCCTCATCACTTCCATTACATATATCTTGGAAGGTTTTTCAAGAGATAAATATTCTTAAATAGTTATATGATGGGCATTATTAGTGATTTGGTCCACTATAATCCATATCACAATGTTTCTTTTGGATGTTCTTGGGAGACCACTGAAAAAGTAAATAAGGACATTGTTCTACTTTCATGTTGGTGTGGGTAGTGGTTACAATACCCTTTTAAGAAGTTGTTTCTCTTCCTTAACTTGTTGAAACAACAAGAAAATTGTATTATATTTAGTAATCTCCCTTTTCATATTATCCCACCAATAATGATTATGAAATTCCCTATACAGTTTAGTACATCCAGGTTATATAGAGAATATTGAGCTATGAGATTCATCCTTTTGTTCTTTCTTTACCTCTAGAATAGATGAAACACATAGCCTTGTATGAAATTTGAGAATGTATTATTGATCTATATTGAACCCAAGTAAATTACCATTCCGTACGTCCTCTTTAATTTTTATCAATGGGTTGTTTCTTTGAGATTTATTGTTCTCTTATGGTAATGATGGTGGAGAAATTATATGGTATAGGATTTATGATGTCCCTTACCTCATTATTCCCATGTCCAACCTCACTATGAACTTGATCAATGGATTTCCTTGAATCATCGTTATTTCCAACATAATAGTTACTTTTTTACTTAATGTGTTAGTGACATTGTTTGTTCTTTTGGGGTGATAATGGATAGAAAAATCGTGGCCTTTTTGAAGTTCCATCAATCATATTTTTCTCATGCCAAATTCCTTCTGTGTGAATATATACATCAAAATTTGGTTGTCTGTGTATATATCACATTTTTTTCATAATGATAGTGCTTCCATATATTTAGAGAAAAAATTATTCATCTAGAATCAGGTTATGCATAGGTTAATTCTTCTCAAGAGGCCATACATTCATGATGTAAAATCACCACCCTTTCCATTTTTCATGAGGATGCACCAAATCCATTTCTGAGATGAATCACTATAAATAATAAATCTTTCTTTGAGAGATGATAGAGTTTACCTAGGTGTAGTAACCAATATATTATTTATCTGTTCGAAAAATTCTACACATCCCTTTTTCTAGATTAACCTAGATAATTTAAGATTTATCTTGTTCAGTGGATTATAAATTCATGAAATATTTCTCACAAACCTACTGTTATACTCTTATAAAATGAGGAAACTACATATATCATTTACTATTATAGGATGATGGAACTCCTATATAACCTTTGTTATGGTAGGGTCAACTGTGATATCTTCATTGGTAATAATGTTCTAGATGAAATGATCTTTTTCTAACCAAAATTCACATTTTTTTAATTTTCAAAATTAGATCTATTTCTCAAAAATTTTCATTATAAACATTTGATAATGCTTATACTTCTTGTGAGTTTTGGAATATATCAAAATATCATCAATAAAAACTACCATTTTTTTCAAGGTAGTTCTTAAAGATTATATTTCGAAAATAAATAAATATTAGAGGAGAATTAGTCTAGATGAAGGGCACAAAAATGAACTCATAATTCTTGTATATTGATTGGAAGGTTGTCTTTGGAATGTCTTCTCTATTCACCTTAAATTATTGATAATCAGATCGATGATCAATATTAGAAAATAATTGATCCCCACAAAGCTAGTAAAATACATATTTAGTATTTGGGAGGGGTTAATTTTACTTCCCTATGATCCTATTATTTTCTCTATAATCAATATATAACTACATTGATTTATCCTTCTTCTTCGCAAATAGAATAGTTGCACCCAAAAAAGACACTTGGTTGGATAAATCCATTCTCCAATAGATTATGAAACTTTTTTAGTTAATTCCCCTAGCTCCACATTTTATTTTCTATATGGGGTATTTCATATTACATGTTATCTAGGTATGAGTTCAATAGATAACTCTAAAACTTATTTTGGGGGAGGTCTATTTACCTCTTTAGGAAATTAATGAATGTATTCTTGAATAATGTGGAAATTTTCTATTCTTATACTTTCATTTCCTTCATCCTCTTCACTGAAAATATATGTAAGGAATGCTATGGGAGGTACATATAGACAAATTTTATTCTGATATATACTCCCTTTTAGAATAAATGTGGGTTTTTCATTCAATACTACTAATATTTACTTTTTTGTGGAGTTTATTATAGCATTATACTTTGAGATTCATTCTATCCCCAGTATATTGTTGAATTACACTATGGTTATGACTAATATATTTTTTATGATATTGTTTCCACCAAATTGAATACTAGTGATTTTATACAGTATTGATGTTTGGGTAATGTATCCTAAAGTCTTGAATAATAACTATACCTCAAGAATCTCAAAGATTAATTCTATATTGTTTCAAACATGGATAAAATAAATGAATTATTTGAATTTAAATAAAAAATACATGCCAGATTTTAGATAATACCAAGTGTACCTACCACCATATCATTTAGATCTTATACTTCATCTATCTTGATATAAAATACCCGGCCTTACTCTCGTGACCTATTTTGAGGTTAATGGTGATTTCCCTCCATTATCATACTATTTTTAAAATTATTGTAAAACTGACCACTCTGTACATTCTTGAATTATTGAACTCCAAGATAGACTTATACCATCATCCCATTACTATTAGTGTTATGAATTTGAGGCTTCACCTCACTAGGAAAGTTCCAAGATATATTTCCATCTCCCCCAAAATTGTATAATTTTATATTCCTAATCAAGAAGTTCCCCAAATGATTATTCCAATGTTTGTTTCTTGTTAGAAGTGTTACTTTATTTCCTCCTATTCTATGAGAAAAGTTCCTCCCAGAGTTTGGATCTATAAATATCTTTTTTTTATTCGAATTGTGTTACTAATATCTTTCTAAAAACTCTAATTAAACCTTCATATCACTCTTCAATATCTCCTCATATCTTTCATAGTATTTATTTTCCAAATTCCTCTATAGATGGAGTATCAGTCTACCAAAGAATCTATCAACCATTCCCTTATAATATATAACCATTCTAGAGGTTTATCAAGAATGTCTTGTCAATTTCATCTCATATTTTCCAAATGATTTATTTTCCTTATTCTCCAGTTTGAGTAATTCCTTATACATTTTGGTTCAAATAAAATAGGGAAAATATCTATTAAAAAAAATTCCCCTCAACTCTTACCACTTCATATAATCAACCCCCCTTATTAAAATTATGTTTTTTTATCTGTTTGCACCACTGATTAGATTCTCTTTCTAAGTGATATACATCTTGGGTGGATTCCTCTTTCTCAAAACTATGGTGTAAAAAAGATATTTTCTATAAAGGTAATACATTTTTAAGCAATCAATGGGTTACTTGATATACAAAAAATTTTGGTTGTTGATACATGAGGAACTCAATAACATGTTGTTCCCTTCAAGGTGAATGTGTTCTCTAAAAAGTTATAATGTTTTTATTCCCACCTTGAGATAGTTTATTAATCATGCCCACGAAGTTTTCCATCCTAGCTTCCATTGGAGTCTTGTTAGTTCCTCGTCTATTATGCATATAATTTATGTAGTTCAACCTATTTCATACCATTTTTCTTAAAGAATGAATCCTTAGTGTGAAAAGAGTTTTTTTAAGAATATTATATTTACAATAAAAATTTATGTCTTAAAACATCATCATTCTTAAATATGTTATTATTTTATGGAATTTTTATTTTAAATATATCCATCATAATAGTTCATAAAAAGCCTATGATTAAAAAAAAATATCCCACTTGACTGTCAAACTCAGAGTGAAGCAAGTCTCATTGTGATGCACTAGCTTCTAAACAAATTTAGCTTAATGTGGTTTTTTGGTTGTTACCCAGGATACATTTGTGCCAATCCACATCCACTTGTTTATATCCTGAAAGTGATTTTTTTTCTCATAAACCACTTACTTAATACATCACCCAAATATTAATATTTTTTCATAAATTTAAACTTTTCTATAGGGTTTATACTAAGGATTTCTACTCATAATTCTTTTAAATAACTAAACAACTCTTTGAAACCAATTATGGAATACCACCCATTTATTACATAATTTTTTCATTATGTGGAATAAAACGTAGGATATTTTATATTTTAGTTTCATGAATTCAAGGAGCATAATAAATAAATAAATAAAACATACATCTAATACACATTAATGTATTCTTAATGGGATAATTCTAAGTACATTTACCACATCTCATATCCTGAGGACATACCTCAAAGGAAAGGTGTGGACATTTGTCTTAGTAAGGGAAAACATTTACATGTGATCATGAGGAAAATAATTATGGAATGAGAAAGGTAACATGAGGAAAATAATAATAAAATAAAACATTAATCATATCTTTTTAATTCCACTACAATATTTAAATTATACATTCTTAAGCATATCACCAAGGTTTATCACCAACATGTCATAAATGAAAATTTCCAAGGTTATTCACCAAGGTATCATAAAACATGCCATCTTTAAAGATTAAGTTCTTTAACCAATTCATTGGGGATATATTAGGGAAAACACTTATTATATATTAATTAATGTGTTCAACATAGATCATAAAAAATAATTTCATTAAAAAACCATATAGAATAAAGAATGTGTTTCTTATCAATGTCCTAGCATACAAAAGTCCATAAATACATGATTATTAAGACATTTTTTACCGAAAAAAGGAAATGTGGGTGTCATATATATAAATAATATAATCAAAACTCATGTTTAAATATAATTGAACACTCATTTAAAATAAAAGAGTAAGGGGTATTCAATTAAAAAGGAAAAGATAATTTCTCGTGTAAACTATAGAACTTTGAGAAGTAAATTCAGTAGTATGCCGGGTATAAAACATGGTTTTCAAAAAGAGTAAAATATGGTAGAAAAAATGACCACAATTTATAAAAGAAAATAATTATATTAATGGGATAAAAGAAATAGTTAAAAATAAATTTTATTGGTAATTAGAATACAAACCACTAAAAGGACACTTGAATTGATTAGAGAAGTATATATTTCCGTTTATATGAGGGGTTACTATTAAATATTTAGGAAGGGATACTTGGTAGTCTAAGAAACCGTAGGGTACTCGTTGGGTAGAAAAAACACAAAAACATCATGGATAACATGTTAGAAGTGGGAGAAAATGGAGAAATGGGTGTGCATTTATAGAAAAATAAGAGGAAATGATTAATAATTTCAAAATATATGCCTCAAAAATATTAGTTGTGGAAAATGAAAAAAAATTTGCTTACCCATTGGGTTTTACTATGTTTTTAATAATTTGAGGCACATTTTATGTTATTTTAATCCACTAGAACAGAACATCATTTTTTATTACTTCTTTTGGAATTGAAAAGTAAAGTTTCCAAAAATTAATATTTTTAAAGTTGAAGTTTATATTTTAGAATTTGGAAATTCATTTATAGATTTGGAAATCGATTAAAACCTAATAAATTAATTTATATTAATAAAAAAAGATAATTTAGCTCATGAATTCTGTTTAATTGATTATTACATTTTTATGACTTAACTATGATTTTACTAAACATATCAAAAACCCAAAACTGTATTTTTTTACTATTCAGAAACAAATAAATTATTTTGGTATATTCTCATAATTTCAACCAAACCAAATTTTGATGGTCTGATTTCAAAAATGATGTATATTTTATCAGAGTTATTCCATAAATATGATAATTTTAACTTTGTAAAGAAAAATTCTAATTTATTAGAAAAATAACAGGTTGTAAGGCACAATCAAGTTTCTCGCACATAAAAATATGCTATGACATAATACGATTATTTTTAAATTTATACTTAAATTATTGTGTTTTTAAAATAATATTTAATTAAACAAAATATTATTCAGAATATCTTAGTTTATTATAAAAGTTTATATTTTTTCGAAAAGGAAAATTTGTGTCTGAAAAATTAAATAATCAAAATTATATCCATTAAAGATATATTTTATTAATTAAAAATATTTTTAAAATTTCATTTATGGAAAAATACTATTTATACAAAGAAAATTAACTTTATGTAACTAATTCCGGGATACGTATCCTCTTATAACACCCATGTATGACCTAAGGATAAGCTGTGTGGTGGTGATAGATTCATATTGTGGCTCACCTAATATATAATAAGTGGTAATTTACACTAAATTGAACTTATCATTGAGGAAATTTCATTATAGATTCAGTTATTGAGGCTCAAATTGGTAATGGTCAACAATGAACCTAAATGATGTTACCTCCACCCCCACCCATGATTTTAATAATGGGATTCAAACAACATGATTGTAGCGGTTGATTCCAACAATTATCCTTTTTTTATAAATTATATTTTGTAACTACTACTTATAAACATTAATTATAACATTATAATAATTACTAATGGGAATTTTTATCAATGGTTAAATTTTCCAATGGTTATATTGACTGGCTTTCATATTTGATCAGAGGTCATATAATAGTCAAATCTTGAAAATCACATTTCCTATTATACTATATAAATACCACTTCATTATTACACTAAAAATTCACAAACATTTATATCATAGTTACGTATTTTATTTTTTTAATATCTATATTGGCTTACAAATATATTTTTGTTTCAATAGTGTTGGTTGCCCAAGTGATGATTCTAATGGATTGGAGCAATCCCTATTTTCACATTTTATCTTTTTCTGTTTTATATTTTTTTATCCAGTTCCAATTTTTGGATATTTAATGGGTAAAAGTTATGATGTTTTTTTGGTTCATGTATGACTTAATTCAACATAACACAAATTTACTTAGGAAAGAAATATTATTTAAAAATCATGGGTCGTTAAATTTTTTAAATAAATGTTTTCTTCTTCAAGATACATTCTATGTGATTTATCTTTACAAATAATATTCCATATATGGGGACATAATTCACGTAACTTGTGAATTATTGGGGAAACCACCAAAGATACCATTATTATTATTTCTATAAATGTTTTATAATGACAATATATTTATGAAACCTATTTTTCTACCACAAGTTATACCTTGATAGAATTATTTTTCATAAGTTATCATATGATGAAATGTTTATGAAACCCATTTAATTTTATGGGTTTGTATTTGATGAATTTTATATGATCTTGTGGAAAACATATGTATTATTTTCATTATTTTATGTGCAGTCCATATATATAACTCAAAATCTTTGGGTAAACATTTATATTTCATGATATAGAGAGGAATTGAACTAGGAGTGAACCCAGTTCAGTATGAGACTTTGTATACTATGAAGTTCTTAGAAGTGAACCTTGAATACTATGATGGTTTAGGGATTGAACCGATTACACTATGATAGCCTTTTAAGTGAGCCTTGAATATATTGAATATGATTTTATATGCTTATGTGTATGCCATAATTTTATGTCTTATTTCAATGTTAAGATACCATGGATCATGTTTCATAGTTCCCCTGTGATTTTTGTGTTATGAATTGACAATATTAATGTAATTAGTCAATATTATGATCATTGATATGAAGGCTATGGTTTTTAAATGTTATTATCAGGTTCTCATATAATTATGTTCATGTTATTCTCATATATCTCCTTTTTTCCATTACATAAAATCTGATCTCCCCCTTTATTATGATTCCTTTCTCTAAGTTATGATGAAATGTTTTAAAAAGGGTATGCCTATGAAGTGTACTAAATAGGAATATATTTATGGGAGATAATTCAGTAAATTAGATTATTGTGTACATAATATCTAAATAAAATGAACTATCATATCCCTCAGACATGTGTTTGTGTAATGTATTTAATATTCATCTAAAAATATTAACAAAAGTGTATAAAAATCATAGGTTTCTATATAGATATAGAACATTCAATATAGATTAAAAAATGGGCAGTGAGAATTGGAAAAATAAAACAAATACAGTTTTGGAATTAAACTATGTGAACAGATTAAAAGAGAAACTAAATAATAAATTATTAAGGAATAGTAAACATTCAAATACTAGAATGAAGAAAAGAACAATAAAATGGATAACAAGTAAAATTTCATTAATAAAACAAAAAATGTTTATAACAATATATTACATTATTTCTTCTAAATTTTATATGTGGTAGGGTTTTGTTTAGGTTGTTGTTTATAATAGTAAACATGAAAGGAGAGATCTGGTAGAAGACAACCAATAAAAGAAATATCATCAAAGTGAATCTAAAAAACTATGACTTTTGAACTGGAACATCCTCTATGACCAACCCAATATCTCCTAGAGGTTTCTCCTATACCATCCATGATTCCTTCAAATATTTGTATATCCTTTTCTTATCATACGTGGAATATCTAGTAAAAGAGATTGTGGCTGAAGGGGAAGGAGGAGATACTAGTTTGGCTTGCATGAAATACAACTTTAGTTATTTTTGATAAAGGGAAGATAGATCAAAGACATATTGCATCTTTTTTTAGGTAGTAGAAAATTGTTTTGGAATTTTAGGACCCAAATTTTCAATGTTTTTTATTTCATAGAGTGGATCAACACACACATATATATAATTTTGGTAATGAACTATAATAAAATTTAGGATGACTATATAACCTTGCCCTAGATTTTAATTGATTACCTTTTCCCAATTCATCAAGTCTAACTTATGGAAACATATTTTTTGGGCAGTTTTCAACACTTCAACTAAACATTTCAAAAATTCATGAGATGGAATAGAATATACAGAAACATGATATGGTGAACTTGAAATAACCACTTACTTTCTTTTAGAATATTCTATTTAAACAAGAACATTTATCTCAATGACCTGCATAATTGTTTATTTGGAATTATAAATGATGGAACCATTAAGAATATATTGAATTATATTCATATTACCATCAAATATAATGAAACAATTATATATATTAGGATCTATAGTCTTTATAAAACCCAACATAATCTTTGAAACAGTAAGTACATTTTCTATAGTCTCCCTCAATGACAAAAATTTCTCTATAATATAAACCTTAAGATTAGAAAGATAATTCTTTATCAAATGCACTCTTTCAATGAAAATATCTTTAACCACCCTAATTTTATATGTGAGAACCCTTCGAAGATTTTAGAAATTGACCAGCCACTCATAATCACTTTTGTTATAAGATATCTTATTATTCAATTATTCATGATTAGACGAAAAATCTACCACCATAGCCTCTATTAAACATGAATATCCTAGTAAATATTAATTAATGATGTTAATAGTTTGAGGTTGAATAGTTAAAATAATTTTAATATACTCAAATTAAGATATCAACATTTTATACATAAAATTGAGATATATTATAACTTTAACATCAATAGAACAGGTCTCTTCCAATATTGATGTAGTGAAACACATTACACAATGGTAAAACTCTAAACCATTTCTGTTTGAGCATAAATTTGAACTTTTAGACATTTTTTTTCTAATTAATAAACAATGTTTTTATACATATTATTCATGATGTCGTATAAAAAGAATAACTCTCCTTAAAAAATGTGTTTCTTCATCTGAACAAATAGATCTAGTAACAGGTGATGGAATCTCAGAAGAGATTACTTGTCTAATACATTGTATAATAAGAGGTATGATTTCTATTTCATCCTCTAGGATATCTCTAGTAGGAACACCATATTTTATAACTCCAAATCTTCTAGAAATAACTATATCCTGGAAAAATTCAACCCCTCATCGTAGTTGAGTCAAAAGATTATTTTTTTACTCTTCAATTCCTTTTGCTTTGGAATCAAAAAATCATTCTAAAATATACAATATCTAATACTTTTATTTCTATAATATTTTTACAATGTTTTTAGAAAACATATAATTTTTCCATAAATTGTCTATTATAATTATTAAAATCTTCCAGGTACTAAGAATAACTGGATTTTCTACAACCAATAACAATCTGATTCTTATCCAGAAAGTTTATCATGATGAAATGCATCAAATTAACTTATGTTCAAATCTAGAATATAGAAAAATGTTTTATCATATCCATCAAATTTAATCATATTTTAATCCTAAATATGGAAAACTATGTTATCGTATTGAAGCGTTTTACTCTGAAAACTGTGTTGAAAAAATCATATCATGCATTGTATTCTTTGTGATAATAAAAATGAAGTCATGGTTTCAGTATTTAAATGATCACTATTTTTTTTGACCAGGGACACACTAAAACATCAGATAAAATATGACTATTTATGATCATGATGACTGTTGGGATGAACGCCTATAAGTACCTTGTCATTTGAATATGTGAATTTTTTTTTGAAATCAATTTTCATGTAAATCTGTGTTGTGAATTTTGTTTAATTTTTATAAACTAAAAAAGCATGAACATATTGTTCATATACTTTTGTATTTCTTTATAAAGAGTCAATTTCTTATGTAAAACATGTCAGGTGGTATCCTAAAAAAAATTTTGTATTGCTATGTGTGATTCTGATTGTTGTTATTATGATTAGGGGATTCTATGACTGGGAAGATATATAATTTAATCAACTTGATCGAGGGATTGCATGTATAGCAAGATATAATCTGACCCATCAGATTAAGGACTTCCAAGGATAAGAAGACAAAGGATTCTGTCACCTTCTTGATCGAGGGTTGGTAGGGATAGCCATACAAAAGACGATCACATTCTTGATCAGGGGATTCTGGGGATAGCAAGTTAGAACATGATCATTGTATCACATTTTTGAAAAAAATGCATTCAAGATCAACCTCTCCAGTCAATATTGTAGTTTGAAATTGAAAACATTGAAGTGTGAATGATCAAATGATTAGAAATAGATTAGTCTTTCCAATAAATTCTAATTTCTTAAAAAGATAAGAAAATGAAGATTTATAGACTATAACCATAAGGTTTTAAAATTCATGAGCTAAGAATGTTCATCCTGTGATCATATTGTTTAAAGTAGTGAAAAAAACCAGAAACAGAGTACAAAAATTATGGATTGAGGGGAGGAAAACTCCCCTAGAACTACTCTACTTCCAGTATCATTAGTCTCCTACTCTACTAATATGGTTCTCCTGGATGTTCGCTATAGAAAATTTTTTTGTGTCATATGTGGATGAGCGTCCCTGGATTTGCTCTCGAATGGATGTGATCATGGAATGAGAATTAGCGTCCTCAGATCTGCTCTCCAAAGGTTTGTTCGAGGAATTACATTGAGATTCTAGCTCTCGTCTGATGTGATCGTGGAATTATGAACAAGATTACCCCTAAATTGTCTCAAATGATTGTCCTCTTCAAATCCCCCCTTCAAATTATGGCATTGCTCTGCTTTTGTATCCTCTGTCATCTGCTGTTTGTCACCGACCATCTTCCACCGACATAGACTTTTACTTTAATGTGCACCTCAACCATGTATTTTTTTGTGAATGACACGTCACGCTATCTTTGCCACTATAACTAACTCCCAGTGGGTTAGTTGAATGATCCTGGATGGGGTTCTACTTCTTGAATGAACCTACATATGAAAGAAAAAACAAAATAGTTAAAAACACAATAGAAATAATTGTTTACAATTAAAGGTATTAGTTTATTTAAAAGTCTCAAAAGAGTTAAATTTTTTTTAGAAAATATATTATTTTTTATGTAAACTTATTAGAATTATTATTCACTAGTAATTATATTTTAAAATTATATTTTTATTAATTCAAATGAAATAATAATAATATTATTAAGATAGTAACTATTAAGTTACAAATAAATAAATATTAAATTATATTTTAGTTAATTAATTTAATTAAAGATGATTAATTTTATAAATCATTATCAACATTTGAAATTTTAGAAGTTTTATTAATATACATTCAATTTATTTATTGTTTTTATTTAATTTTATTATTTAATTATGTTTTTTATATTCTTTATTAATATAATTAATATTGATTGAGTCTTAAATTATTTTCTATAGTAGCTTAATTATATTAGTTTATATTAATTAATTATTTTAGTTTTTAAAAGTTTAATTTAATTAGTTTTATATTTTTTAATTTATTCAAGATTATTATTAATTGTTTATTTATTAAGTTTACATTTTTATTAAAATTATTTATAATTTTAATTTTAATCGTTTTATTTTTTATTTATTCATTTTTATTTTGTTAACTTCTTTTATATTCCCTGGTCTTTCCCCAAACCCTTCGGGCATGCCTCCTATCTGGAAAGCATTGACTCTCTAGTATTCGGGGCAAATCATGGACGACGAACTCATCCTTCTATCCATTGAGGCCCATGATTCGTCGATGAAGAAGCTCCTATCCATCGATAGTGCAACAACATGGCAGACACTAACTTCAGACCTCTATAACATCCTTCTTCTACAGTGGCCAATGATGGCTTCAATCAGTGAAAAACTAGTGGTGGCTGCTGCTCAACTCGCGACAATGACTCCCGCAACGAACAATGGGTTCTTCTCCAAAGTTGAATAGTGTGTCTCTTGCTCATCAACCCAATGGTTCAATGGTCTCCCTGCTCAACTCTTCCTCTCCTCAACCAGCTCAAAATGGATGAGTTTTATCATTACGGTGAAACCCCCATTGACAACTTCAGATGAATAACAGGTTCTACGTCTTCAATAGTGGTGATTCAGGTCACCAGTGGCGGCCTTAATCTCCCCGATGGAGAATGGATTCAACTACTCATTCCAGCTCTTGACTTGATCCTCCCTTGGCTCGACATCCTCTAAGAAACAACGCGACTCGGCTCAACCTCCTCCATGGAATGTGATTCAATGACAAAGAGCACATGGCAGCAGCGGAGGCTTTCAGCTTGGACGGTGATTTCTCAACTTTGTGTCAAAATCCACAGTGGCTCAATGATTTTAAATGCACATTCGATTGAGTCTAGATTTGAATAATTCTGCTCTGGGACTATGATTTGAGTTGCATTGATTCTTTGGTTTTGAATCATTGATCTCGTTGAGTAGATTCTAATCTTATGTGTGGCAAGGCCGGGGTGGTGAAGGCATGTTGCAGAATGGATACTACTGGATACGAAGAATGGAGTTGGTGGGTGGCTATAGATGCGTTGGTGAGTGAATTGGGGAAGGTGAGGTAGAGCAACCAATGGAAGGAAGGGGACTGGTGACAGAAATAGGATAGGATCGATGCCATGGTTGAGACTGATAGTGTAGGGATTGGACTGGTGAGTCAATGACTCACCAATAGTTAAATAGAATAAGACACTGAATATTAGAAAGAAAAATTAATTAAGATAAAATAAACATACAAGTCACCGATAAATAAAAATAAATAACGGTGAGTGAAAAGTGGAAAACATTGGAAAATTAATGAGTTGGACAACTCACCGATAGTTAATAATTTAAATAACTCACTGATAGTTAAATAATAAATTAGTAAGTAATCGGTGTGATGTAAAACTGATGAGAGATTTGTATCAGTTAGTCATGACTAACTAAAATAAGGAATAATAATGGGTCGTAGTGGGACAAAATAAAATTAAATATATCGATGAGTCGCAACATCGGTGCATCATGAGAAACTGTTAGTAAAAAAAAAGAAAAACATTGGTGAGTCAGTGAATCACTGATAATTGAAATAAAATAAGATGCCGATAAAATGAGAGACCGAAACCGATGCACATAAGAGACCGAATATATTTCAAAATGATCGGTGAGTCATGACTCACCGATAGTTATAAAAAAAACTTCAATGTGAAAAAAATCGGTGAGTAACGAACATCGAGTCGCGACATCTCTGTGACGGATCACAGATAAAACAAATTGAAACATTAACCATAAAAATTTATTTATAGCAAATAATAAAATGACAAAACATTAATTAATTAACACAAAAAATAAATTAAATAAATTTTTTAAGATTAAATAATTAACTGTAACTAAAAACTAACTAAATTATTTGAAAAACTAAAAATAACAGTGGCTTAATTATTAACTAAAAATACAAATATAAATATTAATTAAATATATGTCTAAATAAATGAAAAACACTTACAATAAACTAACTATTAACATGAAATTAAAAAAATTAAGATAAAATAAATATTTAGAAAAGCTAAGTTAATTAATTAATTGAAAAAATGAAACATAAAATTAAAAACACGTTATTTTAATAAATTTTTACTTAATTTGATTTCTTATCTAATTAAAAAAATATTTAGACTAGATAATAAATAATGTTAATTTCTTTTAATCAATCTATTTTAAATATTAATGTTTTAAATTAAAATCTAAACTAGATTATTGTAAATAACAACGAACCATTAATTTAGTTAATAAACATTTAAAATTAATAAAAATTAAACCAAATTAGAATTATTAATCTAAAAAGTAATCTAATATAATTAAAATAATTATAAATACTAAATTATCATTTTAAAAGACTAAACAAATTTAATTTTAAAAAGTGATTAATTATTAGATTTAGTGATTGAAATACGAAAGTGCCATTATTTATTAAAAATTTTCCAAAATAAATAAATAATTTTTTACAAAATAAATAAATGATGTGGCAAAAGTATGTAAAAATAGAGCCACATAAAGAGCCTAGTTGGGCCAACAAAGAAGTGATCTTTATGGGGGAATCAATCCCATGCCTAATGTGGCCCTTTTCATGATCCCGCGAGAGTAACATTAATTTGGATGAAACCTGTTAGGGACACAAAGTTCTTATGGCCCATGTTTATGTGAAAGTTGTTCTAAGTGCCCACCATGGCGCGGGTTTCTCACTAGCGGAATCCATGAGATTTGTTATTAACCCTCATCTCCGTGCATCCACATTTCAATCTTGGATTTAATTTCTCAAGTATTATTCACACTTAACTTAAACGACACCATCCCACCCGCTCATGTGACTCCCATGCTCAGACACCCATCTCCACCATCCTCTACCGCTACCACCTTCAATCTCAACTGCTAAACACCACTTAAATCACTAGAAAACCCCATTGTAGCTTCCAAAAAATCACTATCCTAAGCTCTTTGTCACTGTTGAGGGATTACACTATAATGGGATCCCTTAGAGGCCTTTTACAACCTCGATGGTGACTGATTAGAAGCTTCATTAGTCCACTACGTAGGATAGATAAAGGAGGACCTCCCATTGTTACATTTCTTCCATGTTTACCATGCACCTTCCTCAAAACCAATTTCACAAAGCTTAAACCACCGTGGAACCATGCACATGAAATAAAAAGGATATGGTTTCCCTGTATCTACCACTACACCATGTGGAAATCATGGAACCCCTATTTTCAATAGGTGATATTTTAAAGTCTCTAAACTGATGATCTAAATCACCAAAAAAGGAAAATATAAATACATTGACTAAAGATATGGGAAAGTGGAGTACGGGTCTTTCACTTATCCTATAAAATAATAATTTCCTCAACTGATAAAGGTGGATGGATACTCGTGGGAGGATAATCTGGGCTCAACATGGTACTCCCATTTTCTTTTTTATTTTATTTTATTTTATTTTAATTTTCACTTAATTTATATTTCTTTAATTTATTTTCATTTTAATATTTTGTAATTTTAATTTCTAAAATAAAATTCATGATTTTTTAATGTGTTACCACCAATATTCTTTTTTTCTTCTTCTTCTTCTTATTCTTCTTATTCATTTTGTTTTACTTCTTCTTCTATTAATTTCTCTTCTGCCCATTTTTTATGTTTCTTATTTTATATTTAATTATTATTTTTTTTCTATTATATATTTTATTTTGTTATTACATCTCTATTTATCTCTTCTTTTGTAATATTTTTTTTGATTCAGGTGTTTGTTTTCTTCTTATTCTTTCAATTTTTTTATTCCCATGTCTTCTCCTCTTTTCAAAATTATCATTTATTTCTCTCAATAACGGGAGGCTAACCCAAGGCTTGACCTTGTGAAGGTTAAGAGTTCACTATTTCTTTATTAAAGACTATTTTTTATGGTAGAGGTGCGTAGAATGCACGGGTGTGGTGATTGTCCCCAATGACATGAAAATAAAATCTATTTTTTTATTTTATGTTATTTCATTTCCCTCTCTTACATTTACTATCTATTTGCACAATAAAGTTCATACAATCAATGCAGTAAATGGAAAACATTGGAGTTGGGTCCTAGAAGATGTCACACACTCAAATGAGGTATTCTATAAATGCTGATTAAATGAGGAGGTAGAATTTAGATTACTTAATGAATTAGATATTCCACAACATGAAATAAAAGGATATTATTCCATGTATGAGACTTAATATATTAATTGTTAAACATAATTTAACCAAATAATGGAGAATAACGAGAGAACCCAAAAAAGAACCTAGAACCATGTAATTTTTTTTAAATTAATTCTATTTATCAGTGAATAGAAATATAAAATTTCATGTCATTTCATTTTCATAAAATTTTTAAAAAAACCAGAAATTAGTCATTTATTTCATAGAATACTACAAAAAAAAATAAATTCTTTAATTGAATTAGATTATGTAAACAGACTAAGAATCTACTGAAGTTAGATGACCCTTGTTAGTCACTATGTTTCACTAAGAATAATGTTTTAAATTTTTATTTTGATACACCCCATGATAGGTGTACTACCAGTTTTCATTTTTCTGCTTAATTCAACTCAAAATATTCTAGAAGGTTCTCCATCCTATTGGGGCATATAAAAGGAGTTCCTTGGAATCTTGGAAGATCACACCATTAAAACACAATGCTCTATAGTTATTTCAATGATAAATTTCCAATATTCCCCGAATCCTATCAAAGTGACATCCTCATTTATCAAAATAAAAAAGGCTCTCACCCTTTCTATCATATATAGAATCCTAAATTATAATAATCTAGATGAGAGATTATTTATTAAATTTGAAATGTATTTTTTAAAATAAAACCTATCTCTTCTCATAACATTCTTTAATGGGTTCTCTCTTAAAAAATTGAGGAATGGGTTGCTGGGCTATAAGAGATTCTCAAGAGTATTCTAAGAGATCCCAATTATGAGGAATTAGTTTGTTGGTCTTTCCTACAATCATGGGATTAATAACATCGACTACTCAAGTTAAAGTGTAGGGATGTGGTGTCTCACACCCTTTCCTTCAATTATGTTTTTTGTATTCTCAAAATATATGTTTGATTTAAATCATTAAAGTAAAATTAAATATAACCCCTATTTCAATCTACTCTATCCAATAACTTGTATAAATGATTTATTTGAATTTTCAGATTTTTTTTTTCAAAAAATTTATTTTTAAATCATAAATTATTTCAAAGTATAATACTATTATAATGGAATATAATTCTATTTCACATGATTTTATTTTTTTTATGGAAAGAATTTTTCATATTGGAAATTTTTTATGACATTCTTTCTTGGTAGTATTAGTTACTCTGTTTAGAAAACATAAATGTATAAATATGTTTCAACTAATGAATATGAAGGGAAATGCACACCTAATAATGTATAGAACTTTCAAATTAATAGAAAATCTATGAATTAGTTACATAATTGTCTTGATTGTAGAGTGTCTAATCATGTTTCTATATAAAAATGGATTATGATTTATGGAAGTTATTAGAATTCACACATGAAGGTACAAATAAAGTAAAATACATGAGACTATATTTATATCATCAAGATTTAAAAAGTTTGTTTGTTCATCCAAATAAATCTATTTCAAGCTATTTCACTAACATTTTGAATTGTATAAAGTATCTGGATGACGATTTATTTATAGAATCCATAGTAAAATATATATTATGGGTCCTAATATGTAATTGGGAACCCAAAGTCCCTGTTACTCAATAAGAATATTATGTGAACAAAATGTTAGTCGAAGAACACATCAAATCCACAATGATATATGAAATAATAATAAATAAGCAATCTAAAAACAAGGAAAAATAATTGAAATCATTAATAAAAAAAATTACCATTAAAGATATCAATGCCAATTCATTAAAATGGGATGTTATTTTTTTTTCAAACTCACCTAAAACAAGCATAATTTCATCTAGAAGAAGAAATTTTACAATATAAACAAGAAAGTTAATAAATAATTGGGACAATAAGTGAAATGTTATAAATTTAAAAAAATGCATGTCAACTTGGCGTGGCCCACCTATAAATGAGAATATAAAATAAAATAAATTTGTAGAGAAGGATTTAAATGATACAATGTGGAGTAAAATCGATGAATCTTGGGATTCAACATCCCCATCCTATTTATTTAGAACAAGTCTGAAGTGCCTTGTGAAATGTGTTGATGAAGTAATATATATTAGTACCCCTCTTCTTATTTCCTTATCTTCTTCATCTCATAATTCATTAACTTATTTTTCTTATTCTTTCTCCTATATTCACCTTAATTTTAAAGATCTATAATATTATAATGATCAAATTAAAAATGTTTTTCATCAACTTTTTTCCTTATATAATGAACTTGAACAGAAATAAAAGAACGTTCTTAGTAAAGAATATGATCTTCAAAAATAAAGGGAACCTCTCATCAAGTAATAGAATGTAATATTACATTACAGTTAAATATCAATAATATGAAAAATAAACTCTAATATACTATTAAAGACCTCTAAATTATCTTTTGAAATTCACACTAAGAGAAAAAAATCTATAACATTTTTTGGGTTCTGGAAAAGATGGAAAAAAGTAGGTTGGTCTTGGTTTCTACACTCATTAAGTAACATTAAGAAACCACTAAAAACTAATATTATTAAAGGTTTATCTCCATATATATTTTTTAATTATTTTAAAATAATCGGTCATATATTTTATGATTGTGATTGAAATGATGAAATATAAGGTAGACCAAGACAATTCATATTTCATCTAGTATATCTAGAATAGAATATAATACTAAATAAATATGGATTCTAAAATCCTTATTTTCTAATATTAGTGAACCAAATATTATTTGGGTACCAGAACATTTAATCATTTTATTTGTTAAGAAAATTATCTTCTATGAAGAAACCAATAACTACTACGGTAGTAAGATAATGGTTTCTCAAGATACATGTTTGATGACCTCACTGATTTTAATCAAATAAATAAATTAGAAGGAGTTCACACCAACATTGGTGATATCTCTATGGGAAATATAATTAGGGATTGTGCCATTGGTTTTTCTAAATCAACTCTTATTAAAAATATTATTCACCAAAGGCTTGAAACATTATTTTCAAACCATTAGTAAATTGTGTGATAGTGGTTTTCAAATTTCATTTGAAAAATTATTTCTAAAAAGGATTACTTTTTTACCTCTTGATTATTTCAAAATGATTATATAATCAATTTAAAAAATATTACTAGACAAAATGGTAAATTCTTGAGTATAAGAGTTAGTGAGTCATGTATTTGGAATATACTCTTTTGTTATTGTAGCACAAAATCACATGTCAAACTCAACCATTATCAATTAGTATGAGATCTACCCAAATTACATTTCGATGATTACATGGTTTTTGAATAATGCTGACATGTTAAAAAACACAAATCCTCTTTTACATATAAAAAGTGATTTATTCTTTATAATAACTCAAATTAATTCATAATTATTTATTTTTTCGTTCTCAAATTGAATGTTTAGGAAGAAATTATTATACTATTTTAATATTTAATGTCTTTAGAATATTAATATGGTCTTGTTTCTTAACTTATATAATTGAATATTTCAATGTCTTTATCGACTTTTCTAAAAATCATAAAAATGAGAAAGGATTTGATATTATTTTAATTCTAAGTGATCATGGTAAAAACATAACAATAAAGTATTTGATAAATTATATTAATTTAAAGTATATAATCATTTATTTTCTAAACCTCTAACCCCTAAAAATAGTTATATAGAAAGATTAAATCAAAATATCCCAAAAATAAAAAAAATTAATTTAATTTACCAACATATGTTTATGTTATGGACATAAATAATGTGTATTTTATAATTAATTGAATTATCATAAATAAATTTCAAAAAATATCCCCTATGCACTATAGAAAAATAAAAAAACACATAGTTGAATTTTTAATGTTCTTGTTTAAATTTGTTTTATTTTAAACACCAAATAAATTCTTAGAGAATTATATTCCAAGTCTGATGAAGGTTTTATTTTTGGGTAAACTAACATGGGAAAAGTATACTATGTCTTTAAAAAATACAAAAATGTTGGAAGATTCAATAAATGTTATTTTTTATAAAAAATTCCCACAACAACTGTCTCAAAATGTTTTAGAAAGTGGTGTTTTTAATAAACCATTTTAAAATAATGATGTTAAAAAAGAACAAAAATATATTTCAAATTATTTACCTAAATATTTTATAAAATCAAAAGTATATACCCTTGAAAATTTATTTAGATAGATATATGTACAAACTTATACTATTATATTGGCCTTAAATGGGGTTGAGGACCTCACATTTTCACTCAATTAGAACCCAAAAACCATAATGATGCCCTTAAATATTAAGATTGGGTTCTTTTTACCTAATAGGAACTAAATGAATTCAATAAAACTGAAATATTAACTCTCTTATAAATACCTAATGATCATCCAATAACTATATATAAATGAGGTTTTTGGAATATGTTAGAAGATTATTCTAATATCACTAGAAATAAATCTTTTTTAGAAGATAAAGATAATAAACAAGAAGAAGGAATATGCTTTGCTGAAACCTTTTCTCCCATTTCTTACTCAGAATCCATTAGAATTTTTTGGAATTTATATGTCATTTTTAATTTAAAATATTTCAAATCGATGTCAAAACTGCCTTTCAAATGGTTTTATTTATGATATTTTTTTGGAACAACCAATTGGTTTTAAAAATCCATTTATAAATCATATTTTCAAATTAATTACATATATTTATGGATTAAAAAAATCCCTTAAGGATTGGTATGAACACATTTCTATGTTTTTCATTTATAACATGGATTTAAAATGGGAAAATATCATTCTTATCTTTTTATAAAACAAATCTCAAATGATTTTTTACTAATATAAATTTTAATTGGATATGTAATTTTTGTCTCAAAAAATGTATCTATTAGTTTTCAATTTTCTTAGTTATTGGAAAATTAATTTGAAATGTGATTTTTATGTGAACATAAACTACATTTTTGTTCAGTATTTTCAATGAAATTATGTATTTTTTATAAAATAAGTAAAATACACAAATGAACTATAATTTAATTTATATTGATCATGATAAGGAAATTAGTATGCCTATAAATACAAATTGTATTCTAATATTGGATGAATCTAATAAGCTAGTTGAAAAAAATCATTATCAAAGAATGATCTATATTCATATTTATCTTATTAGGACCTAGTCAGACATCCTGTTTAGGGTTTCTCACTCTAATTATTTTGAATAAAATCCAAAATAATCTTATCTTAAATCAATTAAATTGAATTTTCATTATTTAAAATGAAATTAAAATATTTATTTGTTTTATCCCAATGGAAATTATTTTGAATTTAATAGTTTTTTATGATGATTTTATAGTATGTCAACTAGATGGGAAAATTAAAAGTGGTACTTTCTAGATAATTGGAAAATCCTTTATCTCATGGAGTAGTGAGAATCAGATCTTCGTCTCTATTTCTATCTCTAAATTGGTATACATAGCCACTATGAGTTTTTAAACCCATATAATATAGAAAAAATACACTCTATTATACTTCATGATTACACATGACCATGTCCCTATTAGGTGTGATTAAACTATTGATATTAATATCTCTAAAACTCAAATCCCTCACTCATGCACTAGACATAATCAACATATGCATCATTTATTATGAGATAACCACCAAAAGTGTGATATCTCATTAGAATTTCTATGATGTAAGATCAACTCACTATTATTTTCATTTAGACCCTATCACGTAATTTTCTAGATCTCATTAAAGGTGGAATAATAATGGTTTTCTTGTGATACACTTCATTGTTTTATGTATATCTTGAGTTCTATCTTTAAAAAATGTTTTGAAAATCCGGAAATTATTATTTCATCTTTTTTACCGTATATTTTCTATGATCCCTTTATATATCTTCTATTATAATTTTCAGGTGCACCATTTCTATTTTATAATTCAAACATTTTCAGTAAGATAGATATTTAGATATAAATTTCTTTTTACAAAATTTTTCTATATTTTTCCAAATTCCCAAAATCTATTTCCAAAAAAAGACTATTTTTATAATAGTACTAATGGTTTTAAATAATATTTCATTTATAATTAATTAATTTTTTATGTATGTACTCTTTTTTTAAATTTTATTTATCCCTCTTAGAGGATGATTAATAATGATTAAAAATTTATATATTCTTTTCTCCCAAACATTATTCATGTAATAACCTTAATGAAATGGAAATTGAAGGATGATACCTAAATATTATTTCCCAACCATATGTTATTTTTCCTTCATGCCTTTTTAATGGATAAATATTTAATTGAGCTCATACTAACCTTTTTGGGGAATGAAAATCTTGGATGTGGTTTGTACAAAATTTATTTTTTTAATTTTATTTTACATTCTTTTTTTCTCTCTCACACCTCAAGTACACATATTTGAAATGGTATTTGGATGTTAAGAAATGTTTTCCAAATCTCTTTCATATTCTTATTTTCAAAATATTTTTCTCTATGGATATTTATTTTCAAATTCCTATTTTTGGTTTTCCAATATATCCCATGAGTTTATCATAAAACCACTATTAATTTTTTCGTTCCTCTATAATTTTTTATTTTTGATAATCACAAAGTGGGATAAATTTCTAACCAGTTTATTAAGTAGAATTTTTAATTTCATTTTTTAAAAGGGAATGAGTAAATTTTATAAAAATGGGGGATAAGTTTCTAGAATGTGTATTTCATCACAAATTGGGGACATGTTTTTAGAAATTTTTTTCATCCAAATAGGGGATAATTTTCTTGAAAATTTATATTTTTTTTCAAAAAATAAGATTTATATATTTAGTACTTAATTGTTTTACAAAGGGGGTTTAATTTAAATTCTTATTAAATTTTTTGGGTATGGATTGATTTTTTAATTTCTTGATCATGTTGAAAATTTTGTTTTTTCCTTGGAAATATTGATTATGTTGATCTCTTTAATCATTAAATACAATGTTATCTATTTCACTATTGATTTTCACATAATTTAAATTTTTTATATTACGTTTTTGTGATAAAAAAAGGGGACTACTTATGTGTATATATCTATTTATATATATCATCGATCTATAATTATAAAAAAAACTCATCTAAGTTTCTAAATATTTCATTTGAGTGAGTTTTAGTGTTTATTTTGAATACTATGTGATATAAATCATTGAAATATTAAAGATATTTAATTTTTTAATGTTTTGGGACAAACAATTATCATATTTTAATATAATGTAATCATTTTAGAAGTTCTATTGAATCTATTAAAATGTAGCCTCAGAGGTTATATTTGATGTTAGAAAGCAAAAAGTGGAACCATATACTCGATGCCATGGTGATAGGCACCCTAATGAGAATAAGACCCTCTATCTAGCCGGTGGAGTCCCGTCAACGAATTGGTGGTGAAGATAGAATTGGGAACATTATCTAGTAGTCCATTAACTACCTATTAGAGGATCACTAGCTAGATGGTGGTAGATCTAAAACTATTGGTAGCCCCATGTAACCCATTGGGTACACATTAGAGGCTTCCAGGTCTCTGGTGGTGTCGAGAATGGTATTATAAGAGTGCAATTTTTATGGTCTAAAATTATATAATGGTAGTCTTCTTCAGATTCCTTACCCTTGATGAATTATTGAAGGTTACTGGTCATATTAGATTTCATAAAAGGTATTATTGACATATTAGAAGATCACACCATTTTCTAAAATCATTCAATAATTATTTCAACCCCCAATCTCTAGAAATATAACAATTCTCTAAAATAGCCATTTTTATTTATAAATCTCTCTATAGAACTAACCCTCTGTCTCAAATATTTCTTTATTAATTTTAATCATACATATAAGAAGTTTTTTTTTCATATTTACAACAATTTTATAAACTCTCACTTATAATAACATTATTTAATGGGTTCTCACTCTAAAAAACTGTGGGATGAGATCTTTGGATACTGAAGATGCTCATGATGGTGCTCATAAACCAAAATTGTGAGGTATGGGTTCCTTGAATGTAACCAATATCAAGGTATTGATAACATTAACCTATCATGTTATTAGGTTTAGGTGAAAGGGCTCACATCATGTTATAGTTGTAAACGTTACCAATTGTCTATACTCCCTTTTTACCTTTTATATCTACTTTAAATTCTTAAAGTAAAATTCACCCCTTTCCATCTACTCTAATAAAAAATACACACTTTCTTTTTAAACACTCTCATACCAAAGAGTAAATGAAAATAACATAAAACAAATGAAAATATATGAACCCCATAACTCATACTAACAGGATCATACACTTCTGAAATTATTTAGTGATTTATCTACTATGAAAAGAAATTAGAAAAATAGAAACATTTTCCAAATTAGGGATTTTAAAAGCATAATTAAGATACATCGGAAGAAACACAATCAATAAGAGATATAAAGAGAATAAATATGGGTAGCTATATAATGGGACATATGATACTAAAATGAGATATCAATAAAAGGTTATTTAATATGACTCTACCTATTAGGGCTCGTTTTAGATTTTGGATATACTAAATGTAGCACCCCATGTTCACATCCAATAGGTTTTGGGATAGAAACCCTCACCAAAAATGCATAATAGTGTATGGTTGGGATTAAATAATATCAATGTAAAATGGAAACATATTTCCAATGAACCTAATAAAAAGAAAAACATTAATTTTTATAAATAAATAACTTATCTATATATAAATATATGCATGATACATTACAGGATAAGCACATTTCCATATAGACAAAAAGCATAAGATTTATTAAATTTTCAATGAATTTAAAACTGATGAGCCACGAGGCAACATGAATATCTTCCTAAATATAAGAAAAAAACCATTGATCCAAAAATATAAATGTTACTATCATAATTATGAACTACTAAACGACATGAGGTATCAACTCTTAACACATAATACCATCTCTACATCCACTAAGAACATCTCTAAACTTAGTTTTATCTTTATAAACACAATATTTTTGGGAATATAACCCATAAAATAGAGAGTATTGAAAAACGTTTTAGAATACCTTGAAACTATAAAAGAATGAAAATTAGTAAGTTAAATCAATCTACAAAATAATAGAGTAATTGGAAGGAAGGATATGAATCATGATATTCTCAATAACTAGAAGTATTTCTCACATAATGATGTCCATGTTATCTTTTCTCTATTATATGAAGGATCATTTATCAAGATAAACTTTGGATACTTGAAATACTAAAATTCTAACAAATTATAATGTTGATAACCCTGTTTAAGGACATATCTTATAGGAATGAAAGAATGATTGAGGATATATTGGGCCTAGAACATTAGTAATGTTCATCCTTTATATAGAACCATCCTAAACTATAGTGGGAGACACACTCTACATAAAATTATAAATACTAATCTTGGTAATTCTATACCCTTTCCCAAGTAACTACCATGTCTGTATTCTAGAAACACATTTGGTGAACCTACAACTTGTTAATAATTTTTTTAGTCATGTTTGTTTTAAAACATTATCTAAAATAACAAACAACACATGTGAAAACCTACTCACCACATGGAATCAATAGTGGTGGCCAACGACTCACCAATGTATGTGAAACATTCTAGGGAGTTAAAAACTCTGATGTAGAACCTATGTCTCATTGTGTAAAACACAGTAGAAATAGGAGTACCTAAACCAAAGGATAGAGTACCCATACCATAAAGTGGGAGAGTTCATAACCCTATTAGTCATGGGGTGGACACACATGTTGTTAAGGTCAAGGGAGTATTAACCTCATTCCAAATATGGATGAATCATGACCCACATATGTGGGATGAGTACTATAATCTATGAAGAATATGGGGGACCCATGACTTATCATCAGCTTATCACCATGGGAGTGTCTAACCCTATGTTTGATACAACCATTCATTCAAACCAAGTAATCCTGTCTATAGAGAAAAAAATCCACAACTATGTAGTATGCCTCATAAATAGGATATATTATTCAAGAGTATTTCAACAACATGTTTAACCTGGAAAATTGATATGAAATGGCTATTTTATTGCTAAATAACAACACCTGAGTTAGAAGCTGTTATAAACATCATTAACTAGAAAATAAATATGTACTTCTGTAATACCCAACATGTAAGCCCTAGTATGAGACTGATTGTGTACAACATTTATCTCATCACACAGAGTCAACCTACATGGAATTTCCCATTAGGGTACATGGCATGTGTGAAAATTCCCTCCCAAATTTTGGAAGAGTCACTGATAGGGGGTTTGAATTTGTGATTCAATTTCCTTTTATGTTTCTTTAGAGAAATAATAATCATCCATTTTATGAGTGGATATTGATAATTTTCAAGAAAAAAAACATGGGAAAATTAAATTTATGAGTATCACCACTAAAAAAGAAAAGGTTATACATTTTCATGATTTGGATTTCACTAAGACTGTGTAACCCTCTTGTTTCAAAATATAAGTACTAAGAGAATGGTTTATCCCAATGAATCCTGTTACAGTAAGTCTCCCAACTATTCTTGTGATTCCTACACTATTAGAATGATATAATTCATGAAATCAACAAAAAGAAACCCATCTAAACATAGCCTTAACTTGTTGATACAATTTTTTTATTTCTCTACTTGTTCATCCTAAATAAAATCAGGAATGATCTCTTCCTGACGTGTAAATTTTAATATCCACTTCTTCTTTGATTATTCTTCTTCTATAATAATCCCTTCTTCTACTTTTCTATCATTTTTTGTTTATTTTTGTGCATATTTCATAGTTTTAACATATGTAATTTAAAAGCATTAAATTGAATTAAAAATTGTTAAATTTGAATTCAAAACATTGACTTCCGTCAACCAAATAAACTACCCCAAATAAATTTTGAGTTATTGGATCTTGTTGGATAATTTAGATACCATTTATGATTCCAAAAATGACCTCATAGATTGAATTAAAGAGAAATAAGTTATTTGAAGAATCCATATGATTAAAACCACTGATAACTATCCCAAAAACCATTCCTATGATTTCCTTATAAAATGATTCAAAAAGGTTTTACTTGAACCATTGAATCTCGACCACATCTTGTCAAGACATGGGTGTAGTCACTACATTATGCAATTTTTCACAACTACTCTCCCTAAAAACTATGGGCACTACCAACATAATTTTTTCCTCTTTTGTGTCATAAATCAGACAAGAAGATCACCATAGGGTCCACCATGATCATTTTTTCATGGTTGTTTTGGACATACACACTACCAATTCCACAAATATAAAAAAACTCCCACTATCATGCTTATTTCCCTACTAGACTTCTTCTGGAACTTCAATACAACCACTACTAGGATATATACTTTTCCATGTTGGGAAATTCATTCACAAAATTTCCTTCAATAAGGGAATGGAATTACCTAGATTTCACCTTCCATCACTATCCTTCCATGATATATCGAAAATCCTTAAAAACATCATAAAATTACTAAAACCAATCATGATGGGTAACAAGAAGTAATATCTTACATTCCATCATCTGATTTAACAAAGAATAATATTTATGTATTAAAAATAAAATATAACATACTTAATCATATCCCCTTTACTAATTTTACAGTATTACTCATCCCATAAACCATATTAACACCTCTTGGGCTCAACAATCTCCCCCTTAGGATTTTATTATCGTATAAGGAACAAATATCAATATTATTTATAAAAAACAAGAAATGTATCACCATCCAATAGCTATAATCCTCTATGAATGATATCTTTATAGAAAATATGAAAACTGAATAAATAATACCATATATTCAAAATGATAGTAATCTATATAAATCTTATTTAACAGAAACATCAAAAAATTCAACATTAAATCAACTAATATTTAAAATAAAAAATATTATTGTAACCTCTCATAATAAAATATGAAAATAGTTCATAAATACTGAAATAATATCCTTCAACCTTGAATAAATCTTTATAAATAGATTATTCCCTTTTAGAGATAATTTCATCAAAGGTAACACATATTAATAAACACCCCACATAAATATATACTCCTCCTTTGAAAAATAATGTGAAGAAAAATATAAAGTTAAGATTTATTTTTCCAAAAACATTCTCCCCATATAACAACAATATCCAAATACAAGACAAGAGAGTTAATGGAAAACCCATAACATAACCCTATAAAGATTGATGTTGAACACACAACTTGAACATCATATTTGGAAATACTTTATTTGACTGTGTCTTAGTAAAAACATCTTCAATATTATACCTTGTAGGAACAAATTGAAACTATAAATTAATCTTATACACTATATCTATGATGAAGTGATATTTTATACCTATGTTCTTGGATCATGAATACTGAACTGAATCCTTTTAATTATTAATAACACGTTGAATATCAAATCCCATTAGTATAGGTCAATTCACTTTAACCTTCAAAATTTTTAACTGAGTATTTATCCACATAATTTTGGTTGATGCATATTTCATAAACATATATTAAACCATGACGATTCTTAGTGTGATTAAATTCCACTTCTTGGAATTCCAATAAATATATCATTATTCAATAATGAATTCTTACCATATATAGATGTACAATAATCAATAATTAAAACCCAATATGTATATGAAAAAATTAATAGATCAAGTTTCCATTTTTTATCATATTTCAATCCGTAGATTAATATTCCTTTGATGTATCAAAATATTATTTCTTCAGCTATGAAATGAGAGACTTTAGGGGGATTTTATATTGATCACAAAGAGTAACAACATAAATGTTATTTAGTATTGAATCTGTAAGGTATCATAGACTAATAATTAGCTTCTGGAATTTCCTCATATTCATATCGTTTCCTTGTTCATCCTCATACAATTTAGTTTCTATTGAAATTTATGTAGAAAATGGACTTAAATCGTCTATTGCAGACTAAGCTAACATTTCACTAACATACGTCTCTTGAGAGATAAAAATATAATATTTTTCAAGTGAAATTTGTAATCTAAAAAATTACCTCATATCCCTGAGCATCGACATTTCAAAAAGAGCATTCATTTTTTTTCAAACTCTTTACAAACTTCTTCATCATTTATAGAAAAAATAATATCATCTATATAAACAAAAAGAATTTAATGTACACCATTTTCCTCTTTAATGTAGAGATTACTATAAAAAATTACTTTATTAGATTTTAACTTCTTAAAAAATGTGTCCATATTAGAATACCATGCTCTTTGAACTTGACTTAGACCATATAAAGCCTTATTGAATATACCATTCACATCTTCACCAAGAGACAAACCACATGGTTTTACAATGTACACTTCCTCTTCTAATTCACTATTGAAGAAGGTTGACTTAAAATTGATATGAAATATCTTTCATTTCCTTTGTGATAAAATGGAAAGAAAAATTCAAATCATTTCATGCCATGAAATTAGTGTAAATTCCTTATCAAATTAAACTCTGTCAACCTATAAATATCATTTACACACTTATCTTGACTTATTGTCACCACTTTAACTTTTTCATTCAACATGTTCGATAACACCCAATTTATCCCGAGGATATTATTATATTTGACCTTAGGTACTAACACCCATGTACTATAATTTTATATCTAATGAAACTATTCACTCTCTGTATTAATACACTGTTCTTGTTTCATTTTTCTTACTCATATCTTGGTTCAACATGAGGGAACTTTGTGATTCGAGAGTTTTTCATCAGATTCCCTCCAGTTTGAACCAATTTTACATGATTTATTATAATATTTTGACAATAAATTTTTTTATAAGACTTAGATAGTATGAAAAATATTGTTCCTCATCACCCTAATTTACCGAATAAACCTCTTCAACTTGAAATTAATCATAATTCTAATCGTTTTTTTAAATTCCGATTTTTAGTTTTATAAAAAATGATTCATGGACATCACTTATGGTACATCATCCTTCATGGGAGTCCATATTAATGGTATCATACATCAATTTCCCATCAATGACATAAAAATCCTTCATTATCAATTTTTTATAACAACAATATCCTCTTCCATTTTGTGGATACCCTAGGAAGATACCTTAAACATTTATTCTTTCAAATTTTCCCATTTTCTCACCTTTAACGTTGATAATGTAAGGGATGAAAAAAATCCAAGATACATAAAACATATATAATTCTTGTAATACATCTCATATGATGACATATCATAATTTGGCATAAAATTACAATGATTTTTATTATGATCCACTAATCCAATGGCTTGTCACCATAAATTTTGAGATGTGTTAGTCTATAATAAAATTGTTTTCCCTATATCGAAAAAAAATCCATTATTTTGTTTTTCCACACAATATTATTGAGGCATAAATAGTTCACTAAGTTCATGATAGATACTATGCATCACATTTTTGGTTTCAAATATTCCACTAGTATACTCAACACTATTATGTTTAGGAATATCCTTAAATGAGTAACCATACACTTTTTCTATACTTATCTAGAAATTCATGAATTGATTTAGAGTCTATGGTTCATTATTCAGGAAAATAATTCATGTAATGACATTAAATCCATTAAAAAAGAAAATAAAATACTTTTCTCGGAATGTTTATTTTATCCACATGGGCTCGCAAATGTCCAAGTGGATCAACTCTAATGGATGAAAATATTATATTTTAACCATATTGTATAGTGCATTCACAATCTATCCTTATATCTTTTCAACTTTGGAACATCATGAACATTTTCTACATTAAAAAGTTAAAAATATTCTTTTGGAAATGATTACCATGTATTTGATGACATAATTGATTTTCTTCTTTCATGCTCATATAACAATAAATTACTACATTACCAATCTGAAAATAATTCGCCCCTTGTTTATTATCCTCTTATCAAGATACATCTATATTTAAATATCTTTAAAAAACCCCATCTTTCTAAATCATAACTTCATATCAGTCATCAAATAACTAAGACATACTAAGAAGATCATGTTTTATTCCTTCAACATTCTACTTGTTATTGGATTTCAATTGATCATTACCAATCCATTTTGATCTATAGACTTTGATTTTTATTGACCCATTATTTCAAAATAACATTGATTATTCTTTAAATTTTTCTAAATCATTATAAAGATTCATATCTCTTATCATACCTGTTGAGAAACTAGTGTCCAAACACCATGGACATTCTCCTTTGGATTTTTTGTTGGAAAATGTACAAACCTTATCCATTTATTTTATTTCTCCTTACTTTTATAAGACTTATCAGAACTATCAATTGAACTAATTTTTTCTAGAATCATAAAAATACATTTTATGCAAGATTATCAATCTTCTCACATAATACACAAGTATCTTTCGATGGTTGAAATCAATTTTCAAATTTCAATACAGAATTTAGAGGTTATCTTCGAATTATTCTTCTTTGAATACAGTGAATAACCCTCAGTTATTATCTTCCAAACCATAGAAACTCATTATTATATCTTTAATTTAAATACCACATACTTTAAATGTTTCCAAAACTACCCCAGTTCCAAAAATTACAATTGGAATCATATTTTTCATTAAACACATCATTTTTTCTAAAACTAAGAACTTTTATTTCAGCCATGTTCCCAAAATTAATCTTGGGTTACATTTGTAAAATTGTTTTGGTTAACCATTGGTATGTTCATATTCACATCCAATTTATTTTGAACCTTTTTTCTTTCACCATTTATATTAGTTTATTCATTAAATATTATGCATATATAATTTCTAAAATCTAGAAAATCAATGAATTTATTTTCAAGCTAGGTCGTCTTTATTTGATTCTAATTCTCAGAGTAATTTCCAATTTTTTTAGTAATATTATAATCTTTAATAAATTATTTATATTTAACTCCATGATATTCATAAAATTTATAACATTAAATAATCTTGTAAATAGAAATCCTAACATTGGATCTATATTTCATAAAAACCACTATATTTTTATCATGTTTTATTTAAATTATTAACCTTTTTCAATATCCTCAAAAATATATTCTATATTGATTTTAAGAGTATTATAATCATAAAGAAACCTTTTAAATCCTTTAACTTCATCATATACCTTTTAATTTAATTTTATAAATATATATTCATCATCAATATCTAATTTTTAAACTCCTTTTTGCTTTTAGGAAATATTTGAGAAGATTTATTTTTATTCTATCTCAAGAAAGTATTAAATTTAAATTTATTCATTGTTCTCATCATAATAACTATTTTAACTACTTAATATTTCTTTATTTACCTTAGAAATGAGTTTTTTTCATCAACATGTCTTGAAATATCTATTTCTAATTCTTCATCACTGTTATCACTAATCTCACATATAGATATGGAATTTACCTATTTTAGTTTTGACATATTCATTAAGTTACCTTTAGAAGATACCCATATTAGTTTAAATCTTGATGATATCTTTTTAAATAATATTCTTGGTGCTTCTTCTTCTTCTTTTCTAACATTGTATTCTTTTATCTTAGGATAATTTGCATCAAAATTTCTAGCTACTCCACACCTAATTTTTTTTAGTGGAAGCATACATTTAAACCCTTCATTTAATATTATAATATTACTATATATTAAAAACATCATCATGTCTAACATTTTATCCAAATCACTATCTAGATCAAAACAAAAAAAATTCTATTTAAATATAAACATTCTTTTTTAAATTTTATTACTTTGTAGAATTAAAGGAGATTTATTTTTCATCCTTCACCTTCTTATTGATAGAACTGTGTTTCCTCATTTAATAAGATATTAGTAAACTAAAATAATCCTTAAGGGAAATATCTTTAGTATCTATTAATTCCAAATAATATATATTATAATCAAAATTACCGAGTATTATATACACAAAATTTCAACAATATTAGCATCGTCTGATTTGTCCCCATAGACTCGGAGTGTTATCACAAATTTATTCAACCTTATGAATAAAATAATAATCATTTCATTATCACAATTCTGTAAATATTCATACATAAGATTCTAAAAAATTTATTTAGATCGCTTCACTTTGGTCCTCCCTTCATAAATAATCTAGATTTTATCCCATATTTTTACTAACTTCAGTCCTTTGAGTTTCAAAAAAGAAAATTCTAAGTGGGATGATGGAATATCATTATTTGAAAAAAAATAATTATTTAAATTCTTCTTATATACTTAGATCATATAATCACCTCTTTTCTGGGAAAAAATCCACTAGTTAGTACTAAAAATATTTTATAATTAATAGATTGTAGGTACGAAATAATCATTCCTTTCTATATAAGACATCATTTCCCATAAAATATAACAACTCCATATTTATTCATAGAATTATGATTATTAATTTTTTTACACCAGAAATTTAGTAACAATATCTTTGAATGGAGTCGAACTCCTTCAAAATACAAATAAATAACTTAATGAGGTGTAATTATTTCTCTCATTCCACTTGAAAAGGAAACTATAAGACAATATGAGAATCATAGAGAGGGGGGATGGGTAAGTTAGTGATTAAATTAACATTTATATTTAATTAGATAAATAACCCTAGTCACCAATTTGAGTGAATCTTGATCATTTCACAACAAAAACACTCTGTGAAAAGTATATTTATAAGTTTAACCTCTCAAAATGAGACTTATATTCTATGTTATTATTTGTATTTCACTGACAATAAACAACCCACTAGTTTAAAGATGTCGGTACAATAAGAAAGGGTTATCGTTGTACTCATGTTATAATAAGTCTCCAAGATGTTATATTGATTACCACACTACTATAAAAATAAAAAGCATTAAATAAACTAGAATATATCCTTCCAAATATATAAATCATTTATTGATATAGTGTTTCTCGTCCACTACTTCTTTAACCTGAAGAAACTCATGTATGAATTATTTAATTTTTGATATTTTTTCATAGCCCCTTATTATTCTATTTTTCTTATTTTATCTTATGTGACTCTTCTAGTCCTCTCACCTTATATATTTACTTCAAAATATTCCATAATTTTCTTAGAAGCCATGGAAAATAATTAAATATTATTTAAATTTTTCAAATTTGAATTCTAACTAATAACATAATCCAACCCAATTATAAAATCTTTCTTTATTTGGATCAATTGTATCTTGTTGGATCGTTTAGATAACTATTATTATTATAACAATGAACTCATAGATCATGTTATAGTTGAATAGGATTCTCTAACAAGTCAAATAATCCAAATCCCTCATTACTAGAACTAAAACCCCAACACAGCTTGAAAAATAATGTTTCACTGATAGGTTGACTGTTTTCCCTTAAAAATACCTGACACAATGGGTGTAGAACTTCTAGAACTAGTAGTTTTTTATTTTTACATTTTTATGTAGACCATAGATTTCCATACCATGGGTGTGGTAACAACATTAGACCATTTTGTCATATCCAAACTCGTGAAAAACCATGGGGACCAACAAAACTAATTTTAGAATTTTCTATTTCACACAGGCACTATAGAAGATCACTAAGGGGAAATTCACAAACACTTTATCATATGCTGCTTTGCATAGGAACACTATTAATTCACCACAACCAAAAAATACCCACTACTATGGGTGTATCCATCCTGACCCTCTTGTCCATTTTCACCATAACCACCACTATGGAATTATATTGAAAAATACCTTACATCATGGGTGAGGCCTTTTCTAGATTTCCACTCCCATCTCCATCCCTATTCAATACTCAAAAATGCATTCAACACTTCATGAAATTCCTTAATCATGATAAACCAATCATGATATTTAATAAAAAATGACATATTTCATAGAATTATATAATTTAAGATAGACCAAGATTTAAGTTTTGATAATAAAATATAACACAATGAATTTTATACTCTTAAATAATTATAAAACAAAAATCATCACAAAGTTCATCTTACCACCTCTTAATCATAATAATGTGGGACTTTCTAGGCACTCAAAATGTATCTCTAATATATGAAGCCTAGCTGTATCTATGTACACACTCTGCCTAATGAGGCACATGACATGTGGATATTATGAGAACAAGGAGGAAACCACGACCAGGTCTATGTAATATGCCCCCACATGGTACATACATTAATTAAATAACATTTAATAAAAATGGGGTGTTTGTATATGTATTTTTCTACACCTTAGGTCAAGTAACAATACATGAAATGTACCCCAAATATATATATCACATATAGCTTCATGAATTTTGGAATGTCTTCTAGTGAATATTGAGTCATTTAGTTATCTTATACATAGCATGTTTACTATAATCACCTATTTTTTTATATTAAAAACTACCATAACTATATAGATGCACCCGCATACACTACATAGTATGTGATTTATCAGGACTACACAATATATAGTTATGTTCTTTATCGAGATCCATTGCACATGTAACACCCTAAGATTTTGTGATTTTTTCTAATATATATAATATTTTTATTATCTTACATTAAATTAAACACTATGTTTCTCTTGTGTTACTTGCAACACTAATTTTTTATTATGTTACACAAAATACCATGTTTATCTTGTGCTACACGTAACATTGAGTTTAAATAAAACATGAAATACTATTAAAATATTTATATCACATAGCCATTAGAATAGTGGGTATGCATATGATCAACTAAATTATGAAAATATATAGTTTGGACAAATATATATAATTAAATAATGTATTAAAAAATTAATTATAAATAAAAAAACCTTTCAAAAATAAAGGAAATCATTTTCTAAAAAACTATTTTATCCACATTAACATGTTTTACCTGAATAAATACAATAATTACTTTTTGTGATTTATTATAATGAAATATATATTTTATATTCTAAAAAATATTCATCTTATATATTTTCTATACAATATATACGGATTAATCAATTTTTACACATAAAATCAGAATTTTTCTAAAAACCGGTTTTATCTCTTTTTTATAGAGAACGTAATTCAAAAATATTTTTTTGAAACTTTTATAAAATTTATTTGAGAAAATAAAGATAATTTTTGAAAAATTCATTTCAAAATTATCTTAGTGGTATTTTCAAGAATTTTTCTCAATGGTTTAATAATTTTATGAGTAGTGAAAATTATTGAATTTTAATTGAAAAATTCATTTCTTTTAAATAATTTATAAAGGTGAATTATATTTTTAATTGGTTCTAAATTATAATTAGTTAAATTATTATATCATTAATTAATTTAGGTCATTCTATTTGATTTATACTGGTGTTTTATATAAAAAATTTTACACTTTGGAATATTTTCTCTTTGAAACCATGGTTACTCATCGTGTTTGTGGGATAGTTTCTAAATTAAATCTTACCACTTTTGTGAATGGAATTTAGAGAATTAGATTCCATATTTTACATCATATTAATATATATTAATTTATATTAATTTTATAAATTTTACATAATTTTTTCACCTTAATTATTTGGGGAAACAATTAAAATTAATTATCGTGATAAAGGTTAGAATAATTTCTTTTCACATTATTTACATTTTTATTAAAATTTATTCAATATAGAAACATAATTTTTATTTATTTAACATTATTTGAAATTTATAATAATTATTTCAATATTATCAAATAAATATCAATTTAATTTTTTTTTCTGAAAGGTTTAATTACCTAGGTAAATAAAAAGATACAAGTTACCATGATAAAAAACTAAAATTCTATAATTGAGTACAATTAATGACTAAGGAATAACGTTATAAAAATGTATTCAGTTTTTTTCAGATGTTTATTTTTTAAAATATTCCATCCAATTCATTATTTATATATTTTCTGGAATATTTAGTCGGATTGACCTCCAAATAGTGAAAACCTTTGTGTATTTACAAAAATACAACCCCTCCTCAATTGTAAAGGGGAAATCACCCCTAACATGATCACTACTTCCAAGACCTTTTACTAAACCAAAATGTGCACAAATAACTTTTCCAAAACCATCCTCTTATAGTTGAATCATTTCTTTGGGTAAAATTTCATTATATGATTGTTTTGGTGCAGACATAATGGTGATACCTGAAGAAGAAGTAACATTCTTCAATGAGGATTTTTTGTTTATTTATTCATCCAAATCATTATACTTTTATTATAAAATGTTGATATAATAACCACATTATCTTAAATATATTTATATGTTTTTATGTTATTTTCACCAAATAAACCATCTTGTCATCCATCAAATGGGTTACAAAATCATCGTTCCTGTGAACAAAAAACTACCACCATACGAACCAATGCCCTTTATTTTTTTTCCATTACCACCAATAAAGGATGGTTACAATGATAAATTTATTTTATTTATATGATATTTATTATTATTTTTAATTTTTAATAATTTTATCATAAATACATTTATCAGCACTATTTTTTTATACGATAATATCACTAATGTACGGTAGATAGCCGCCTTGCAAAGTGATGTGACTCATTTATGATTTACATGGAATATATTCATGACGAGTTTAATAAAAGTATAAAAAATGATTCTATAATAATAATATATCATTTAACTTTGTATATTTTAATCAAACAAGAAAATGTAAATATCGTTCATTCGTACTTACAACCCACCATCTTCAGGAATGGTGCATTTCATTTTCTATCTCAAAATACTATGGATTACTCTAAAAAATTATATAATGAATATATATGATATTTATATAATTTTTTAAAATATGGATATTATTAAACCATGATTCATGTAATATAAACATAAATAAAAAGCTAAATCTTACATGAAAAACCAAGCAAATATTTCCAAAAATGGGACTTTAACATGAAATCGTAAATAAACAGGTAATAAAAGGATATAAGACAACATATATAGTATAATATAAATGAATATGGTTCTATATTATATTTATAATAAACATATATTTATTATATATGGTATTTTAAAAGTTATTGTGCAATTAATGACTTAGGGTAAGGGATTTCTATTTAACTGTTTTACTTTTTTGAGACGCATGCCATATTCATCACCTATTTCTTTTATGTGGTATATATAATTCTTCGTAATGTATTTTATAATTATTATAATTAAAATAATTGTTATATAAAATATCATTCTAAGGCTCTATCATTCATGATGTTTACATTTCAAAATTTAACAAATCAATAAGGGATTTTTGTCTCAATTTGCCGAAGTTGGGACAAAAGTTATGTCATGAACCTATCTTCTTCTATGGGATGTATGTACTTCAGATTTAATATTTTACATCATTAATAATCTTAATTTAATTATAATTTATGTTTTTTAAATTTTATAATTTCACTAAGATTATGATTTAATGTTACCAAATCTATAAATATATTATGTTACAATCAAATCATTTATCAGGATTGTTTATGATTATGTTTCCAATGATAAAAACATACCATCTATCTATCAATAAGTCATTACAATTTTATTAGACTCTATTTATTCATGATATCTTCAATTAATTGTTTTTTCCAACATTTTAAAATTAAAATATTTTATATTGTTTTTTTACAAAAATCCATCCTTATATCTCTCTTCGGTTGAAAAAATATTTCCTTCCAAAACCATGATTTCTAAAAATGTTTTTAATTTTTTGAAATTATTATCATATTATTTTAAAAAAATATTTTTTTATGCATGTTTTTATTTTTCAAAAAATTTAATGGAATATTAATTTCATTTTTATAAACTATTCATGTTTTAATTTAAGTTGAAGAATGAAAATAATAATTATTTTTACAATTCAAATCATGATGAATATTTCCCGATGTGATGACCACTAAGTGATTTAAATATTACCATCCATGTTTAAAACATATTTTAAATGGTTTTTTTCCAATAATATTCATGAAATTTATAAATTTCTAATAAATTATTTGAACACGAAAAGTATTTTGAAAAACGTTTGTTTTTTAAAACTTGTTTCTCCAAGATGGAAGGATATTTTCCTCAAGAAATTTTTTTTTGAAGATTGTTTTATATGTTTTCAATTTTATTTTAAAAAATATTTTTTCAAAATATTTTTTGTTTTCATAACGATTTTTTCAAATTAGAAAGGAAATCCACATCATGAATTTTTTATAGATTCTTTTATAAGTATTCAAGGTTACTTTTAATATTCATTATGTTTTAAAAAGTGTTCTTAAAATTGTAAATTATATTTTCTTCAATAAATTTCATAAATGGTATTTCAAAATAATTTTCCATCTTTGAAGAAATACTTTGATGTTACATATACCTTACTGGGGACATGATCCAAAAGTACCATTCATATTATTTATATTAATGGTTTTATTTTTATTATGAAATGATGTTTATGAAACCATTTTATCTTCCATGGGTTATACCATGACAAAATTATTATTGAACCCCCTTATTTTCTTGGGTTATGCTATACTGAAATGATTAGGAAATCTATCTCTTTCCCTAGGTTATTATATAACTAAAATTTTATGATATCTGTTTCATTTCATGGGTTATGATATGATGAATGTAAATGATCTTATGGAACACATAAACATGTTTTTCTTTATGTTCTTTGTGGGACCTATATCTCTATATAATTCATTGGGTAAATAATTATGTCTCATGGGATTTAAACGAATGGAACATGGTGAAAACCCTGTTCAGTAAGATAGAACTAGAACATGGAGTGTACTCAATTCAGTTTGACATGAATGGAACAGGGACTGAAACTGTTTTAGTAAGATATGTATAAAATAGGGAGTGAACAGTAATTAGTAATGGACTTTGTCCACTATAATGGTCTTGAGAGTGAAGCTTGACTACTATGATGGTTTGGGGAGTGAACCCATTCAATATTATAGCCTTGGATGCGATCCTTGACTAATATAGAAATTATTTTCTATACTTATTTGTATGCTTCCATTTCGATGTATTTTTTCAATGAAATGATCTATTTACTCATACAATTTGATTTCCTTATGATTAATTTCTTATTAACTACCAATCATTATTCCATGACTCATGATTATATTCCTTGATATGCATGGTATTATTTTCAAATGTTATGATCATGTTCTTATACACTTATTCTCATGTTATGCATATGTATCTCTTTCGTTTATCCTTGAAATGTATTTGAGATCACTATTTCTTATGCTTCCTTTCTCCTTGTTGTAAATAAAGTTTTTATGTAGGGATTGTCTATGAGGCATATTAAATTGGAATATCTTGGTGGAGAAAATTTAATATCATTTATCAAATTACAATATTGTGTATCGGGTCTCCAATGAAACTAAACTATTTTGGTCCTTAAACATGTATTTATGTAATTTAATTAATATTCATCTAAAAAGATTTAATACCCATGAATTAGGATACAATGTCTCTATAAAACAAGATAAATCTCACTAAATTTCACCGTTTTCGTTCATAAATCACTACCACTGGTGACATCCATAACATTCACACATATGGTGACTATTTCACTCCCACCCCTCACTATAAAAACCCTCAGAATATGATCACAAGCACCCTAAATATCCTACAATGTAATTTCCCTCTATATATCATATAATCACACCTCCTGATGTGTCATTATCATCAATCCATCATTCCCCACACCATAATCTAAATCATAATGCTTAAATATTTTTCTTACAAAACTAGATACCTCATGTTATTTACACCAAGCCAATTTAATCAAATCAATGATAATGTGGAAGTTCTATATTGAATGAATGATGAAGAAAAGAAAATAATGTGAAAGAAAAACATAAACATAATTTATTGGTTATTGGTATGAATGTATGGACACCAATCATCAGGTGTAAATTCTATAATGATAAAGAACACAAAAAGAGTTAGTTTTTTTGTAAATAATTAATAAAAAATATTAAGGGGATATAAAGTCCTTAATAAACCATAAATGATAATTTAAAATGTGATTAGATATATAAAACATAAATATCATTGTAATAATTATAAATACTGAGCCATACCTCATGGTGTATGTCATTCACTTCAAAAGTTTGTTAATGAATTTTTTTGTTCGTTATTTCCTATCGATCTGATCATTATTATCACTGAAAAATGGACCCTCCTCCCACTAAGCTCTCTCTCAATATCAATATATCTAATTAAGGGTATATGGTGGCTAGCCCTATTTACTATGGTTAACGTGGAATAAATAAGGGGATTTTATCATTAAAATAAATTTTACTAATTTTTTAATAATTAATCTATTCATTTAATGACATTCCCATAATGAGGCCTAACCTTGGTTCTATTTTAAACCCAATATTATAACTCCCTTAGAGAAAAACCCATATCAATATCCCAATGAAGGTGATGTAATTTCCACCCAAGGATCTATTTTGAAGATATAAATACTAACACCCATAGTTATATAAATAGTATATAATTAAAAACCCTAAAAATTATTTTATCCTCATAATTTCAAGAAAAAATCATATGGGATGGGGAGGGGGGGTGTAAATAACATTCCATGAGATCAAAAAAATTATTTTAAAATGTTTATATGATGATTTTATTTGAAAAATGTACCATTTCACCACTATTCATTAACCCAATACTTTAAAACTTAAAATTGAGCTTTATCTTGATCATGAAAGATCTATGTTTCTATATCCTCCCCTTATTTAAAAAAATTTCCCAAAAAATATCCAAAAAAATCCTCTAAACTAGGAAGTAGATAAAATAATTTAATGTGGATAGAAAATCCATCCACACACATGCTTCCTTTATCCTTGGATGTCTGAACTGTAATTTTTTTTTAAAAATCGTCCATGAAGAGAACTTATTATTCCCACACTAAATCTATTATCTTATACTCATTTCAAATACAAACCATAGTAGTAACATAACCACACTTTATGAAAGTATTTCTAAGCTTCCAAACCCAAAATCTTTCTCCAATCAATGTTCACTCAACTAAAAGGTAGAATGTGAAACTATAAACCATTAACACCCATTATAAAATGGTTCATCACCAAGGAAAACTATCATCGAGTAATTATATTCCCCAACATTATGGAGTTCTCAACATTACATTTATATGGTAGTGATCTATCTTATAAAAACCTCACTACTAATCTCATCATGCATATTTTTCACCAACACCAAAGATGTTTCATGTTAGCGTGATCTTCGATGTCTATGTCGTTTTTCCACATTTTAAACTGATAATGTATATGTGCCACTATATAAGATATAAATATAATATAATATTTTTTACTTAATTAATTCCCCAAACACTAGTTGGATCCTCATATCCATACCTTGATCACATAACAAGATTTCTTCACTCACTAGAAAAAACTTGATTATGTCATCATCTCTACTTCGTGTAATATATTGAAAATCGCAGCAGGAAAAAACATCAACCTCAAAAAACTTCTCATATACATAACACATCTCATTAGTGGCCAAATAATTTTCCTGGTTATTCAACTGACTATTCTATGCCATCTTTAGATACTAGGATAAGACCTACCAAAACATGAGTGAACAAAAACTAAAACCTACATAGAAAAACTCTTCATGCACTAAATAACAATAGTTTTCATGTGATTGGAATTTCTAAGTGGCTCTTATATATATTCCATAGTGATGAATACACTCTGCTAGGGTACTCCTTAATTTAAATTACCATTGTGACATTCAATGTGAACACTAATGAAAAACAATTATCCGAATATTGAAGTGGATGAATTGATCCCCAAATTAAAGGAAACAAAATAAATGTTATTATTCTAAAAACAATTGATACTGATTGAAAAAAGAATCAAAATAAACACTATGGGACTCACAAACACAAAATAATCGTGTGGAGTAATGACCACCAATCCAAGGTGACAGAAGTCTTCCTCTCCTATAAATATTGACCATTTAGTGGATATTTGTTTCACCACCTCCACTATTATCATATCATAGGATTATTCTCAAATGGTTTTAACCACTACAACACTATTTAACCACTCTAATCTCATTAAACGTTTCCTAATAAGTTTTTTAAATTGACTTGATAGGGGCTGTGAATTGAGTTCTTTATTTTTTAACGACATAAATCCACCTTATTTAAAAACATAATTAATTTCATTCATTAATTTATTGTAGATGAGTAGTAGGATATTTATATATAATATAATTAAAAGAACACCTGATATTTATAGAGGTTTGGGTAAAAAATATTTTAGTCCACTCCACCAATCACTCTCTCAGCAAACATGGTGATTTTCACTATGCATGACCTTTTTCGAGAGATCATAACAGTTTAGGGAATGAAATTAAAATTGGATACAAAGGTAAAAAGATATATTATAGACATATACCTTATTATAAGACTTGTTCAAATTATTCACAAACTCAACAAAATGAGTACGATATTAAAAATAATGAGATGAAGAAAGTGTTGTGGGTTCATCACATAGTTGTAAGATGTATGTGAATAATAATAAAGAAATATAAAGAAATAAAATACATATGTAAGAAAAATATTAGGAGATTCTTCACCTGTAGATGATAATATAAAATTCAAAATAGTAGTAAATTCTCATTTTTATTTCACAATAAAAAAATTATATAAAAATGAGGATATAATTCTTGCGAGAGATCACTTGAATCTTAATAGTAGTTTTATTTATATCTGAATTTAGACACTACTTCCAATTAAATGGTCAAGAGAATAAAAAAATAATACAAAAAATATACTCTTAATTCGCATGAATACCTTTTTATATAAATGGTAAGGATATAGGTAGTCATTTTTGTAATTTTGTATTTTTTTTGAATTAAACCCATTATTAGAGATAAAAAAATTTAAATCTTTATTTCCTCATTTGGATTCATAGTTTCAGATAAAATAAATGGTATAAATTTAATTCACTTGAAATAATTCAATGGTAATAAATTTATCAATAGTACAATTAAATATTTAAATATACTTAAATTAATAGATTTCAAATTTCCTAAACTTTTCATTATAAAATGATTTCTCCAATGGATTCTCTTCTAAATATAAGAATTTACACTTTCTCAGGATAATTTAATACTTTATATGAATTATGACATATAGAAAGAGTATTATGATTTTTATGATAATTTTACCATTGAATTTTATCCAATTTTTCATAATAATTTTATCATTTTAATTAAATCATTAGCCTCATTGGGTATTCTGCATCATAAGATATTTTAACTGTTTGAGATAAAAATAAACACAAAACAATAATGTAATCTAATTTTACATATGATATTTTCAAAATGTGTATGATATTTTTATCTTCGCATGAAATTATAATTTATAATAAATAACATTCTAAGATCATAAGATAATATAATTTATCACATATATAACACATATTTCTATTTGACTTCATAAGATAATTCCCATTGGAAGTTTCCTTATGTAAGATATTTTTCCATTTGTTCCAAGATAGTTATTTTACATGAGTCTCTCATAATACATTAATTTTTTCATATTTCTGAAATCTAGAGTATAATTTTCAGACGAATCTAGTGCATAGGATATTTTCTTTTTAGATAAATCATCAACTATGACAGAGTGTATAAGACTTAATAATCTCATAAGATATTTATCTTAGGAAAAAATTTATTTATAAATTAAATATAGACTACTAAACTAAAATACTCCCAAATGAAATAACACTTTAGTGAATAAAAATTATTTATTTGAAATAGCTTAGGACAAATCTATTAGTAAAAAAAATGGGGATTTATTAAGAAACAAAACATATAAAATATTAGGATATGTTGTAATAAAATAAGTGTGTCCATTAATCAACTCAATTTTATGATAAAATCCCCATAAATATTTAAATAATATTTATTGAAATAAAAAACAATTGTGTTTTAGATATTCTCTCATTTTACAAAACATTTTTATAACATAGATCTTCTCCCCCTTTTTGTGATATAAAAAATAATGAATAATAGTAGTTACTGTAACACCCGGTGATTTTGTGAAATATTTTTTCAAATAAAATTAATATTTTTGATATACTTCATTATACAAAACATCATTTTTATATTACATTACACACAACACTAATTTTATCTTTTGTTACATACAACACTGAGTTTTAATGAAACATGACATGTAACTAAAAAATTATTAGTTAATATAAATGTTATCACATGTACATTGGAAAGGAGGGTATGAATAGAATTTAATAAGTTATGAAAATATATTTCATAAAAATTTATATAAAATTATTTATTTTGTGACCAAATAATTTTTTAAAAAATAAAAAGTTTTTGAAAATAACGGAAATCAAATTCTAATGTATTATTTTTATGAAAACCAAATTTTTTTACTTAAATAAATTAATATAAACCTTTTTGGTGAAAAGTTTTAATTAATTTTATAAATTATATATATAATTATATCTTTTAATTTCTTCATATGTTTTTTCCATACAAGATATTAAAAATATCAACTTTACACTTAAAAAATGATTATTTTAAAAAAAATTGTATTGTCACCGTCTTGTAAATGCAATTTAAAATTAATTGTAAAAATTTTTAGAAACTATATTCCAAAAAATTAATTAATTTTTTAAAATAATAATTTTAAAATTATATTGGGGATAAATTTAAAAAATTTTATGAAAAGATTAAATTTTTGATGAATAATTAAGAGTACTGAATTTAATTAGAATACTATATTTTTGTTTAAATTATTAATAAAGATTAATTATATTTAAAATTCCATTAGAATTAAAATTATTTCAATTATATATCTATTAATTTAATATATTTCATTATTATAATTTTTATATTTAAATTGTATATAAAAACCTTATAAACTTTCAAAGATTTTCTCATTAAAACCCTACATTCTCGTCATCTCTATGATATTAATATTAAATTAAAATTTTCCATTTCTATGAATTGAATTTGAAACAATGGATTCTATATTTGTAATAATATTAATTTTTATTATCTAATATGTTCAATTAATGTTTTTACCCTAATTAATAGAAAAAATTGTAAAAATTAGTTACCATGGTTAAGGTAACAATGAGTTTTTCATGGGTTAACCTATATAGATAAGGGTTAAAATGACTAATAGATTTGTCTAAAATAAATTGTATGGATATATTTAAAACCTATAATGGGTAATTTTGTCTAATTCTCGGTTTTTGATCCTTTTTTCATGATAAAAACGTTTTTACAACATTTTATTTTCAAAGGCTTGCACGTATTCCACTCACAAAACATATAAAAGTACACCCACTCTCCTCTCTTTTTCACACCATAATCCCCTATTGGTTCCGAACAAAAACGGACCAAAATAATTCCCAAATTCAATAATTATATCATATAATACTTATTTTTTGATGTAATCCAGCCTAGGAAGGGATTTTTTTAAAAATCTAAGGAGGATATTCGAATAAGAGTTAACGATCTTCAATAGATTTTTTTTGTTTATTTCTTCATCCACCTCTTTAAATTAATATCAAAAAATGATGAAATAATAAATTTATTATCTTAAATATAATTATATTTTTTTATTTTAATTTCAGTACCTAAAACCATATTCTCTTCCATCAAATAGGCTATGAAATCAGCATTCATGTTTGTGACGAACTAACGCCTTGTGAACTAATGTGATTCAATTTTTACATTACTACCCAAAAAGATGATTATAATGATGCATTAAATTTTTACATATTATATTTATGATATTTATTCTTATGGAATAAAAATATTATATGTTAGTTTTTTTACATCCCATTTCATGGGAATATAATAACGCCATTCATGTGTATGGAGAACTACAACTTTGTGAAGCGACACAGTTCATTCATGATTTACATAGAATGTAATAAGGATTTTTTAATAAAAAATGAGACATATATTACATTGATATTATTTTTAATGTTAATATATCACATACCTTTGTTACTTTCTTTCCATTAGAAAAATTGAAACTACATTCATGTGTACATATACCTACCATCTCTCAAAAGATTCTATTTAATTCTACCTCTACAGATTTTATAGATCACTATAAATACATATATAATGAATATATATTATATTTATATTATGGAATAAAATTAATATATTATGAAACAATTATCAAATTACGAGTACAAAAAATAAAAAATAAAAACATATTCAAAAAACCAGTTATTAACGAAATGTTTGTTTAAGCTGGAATTGTCAATAAACAAGTAATAGAAAGTCCATAAGTAAATATTATATGATATGATATGATTAATTATAGTTATTTGAGATATTTATAATAAACTTATATTTGTTATACATGAGTTTAAAATATGTATGATAGAATTAGAGACATAAGGTATGGGATTTCTGGTATCTCTTTGATTTTTGGAAGACATATGTAAATTCACCACAAGTTTATTTGATGTGGTTTATATACTAACACATTCACATTTTATATCCTTAATACCATCCTTTTTTGATATTTCATGCCTAATTTTATGTTATCCATTATTGGGGCTTATTATTCCAATAAATAGTAATGCAGTAATGGATTTTTGTCTAACTTTTATTTTCTATGAGATAGAAGACATATTCACTATCTATTTATTTTATGTGATTTATATACTACCCACGAAAGTAATTTATAATCTTTATTCAGAAAATTATGGGTATTAATTATACTTTTTAGAATATATATATCATGGGTATTATACTTTAAATGTAACCAATATTTAGTGGTTTATGTTACAATCTCATCACTTATCAGGATGAATTATGATTAAGTCTCAAATGTTTAAATATTATGATATATCTCTTAATAATTCTCATGAATTTTATTCTCATATGGTTATTCATAATAATTTCAAGTATTAGTACCAATTCTTTACTCTTTTGAAGTTAACATAATGAAGAATTTTTTTTAAATAAAAATCATCTTTATTTCTCCCTTTGGTTGAAAACCTTTATTGTTATAAAACCATGCTTTCTAAAAATATTTTTATATCTATATTTAATATTATTGAAATGAATTAATTAAATTTTTTATTCCTATGTTTTAATTTTTACACGTTTATTTGAATGGAACCTTCATGTCATTTTCCAAACAATACATGTTTTCCTTTTATCTAATATTTGAAATAAATGTTTATTTTAATGTGTATGGTATGAAAAGAACATCCCACATTCATGAACATTTTCTTGAATATTAATTTATAGATTTTAAATTTTTTTTAAATAAAAAGTATTTTGAATTTTTTTAGGTTTTAAAAAGTGTTTGCCAATGTAAAAAATGTGTTTTACTCATGAAATGTTTTTAAAGCTTTATTTAAAAAATTTCAATGTCATTTACAATGAAAATGATTTTTAAATTTTATTATGTATTAAACTGTTTTTTTCATAGTCTAAGTAATAATTTTTTCAATAAATGTATTAAATGATTTTTCAATATTCTTTTATAATTTTACAGGTATATTTTGAAATAAATGGATTTTCAAAATGTTTAACGTCATAAAAATTGTTTTTCAAAGGGGAAATTTTATTTTCCTCAAGAAATTTTGTTAAATTATTTTTAAATATACATTTATAAATATAAAAGTTCAATTTTAAAGAAAATTTTATACAAAATTCTTTATGATTTTTTAGTTTTAGGAACTTATTTTCAAATAAAAGTTTTATTCCTCAACATTTATTCTGAGTAATTTATCATTCAAAATCATTTTTGATCTATAATGAAATAATTTATATAACTAATGGTTTTATGGGGATATAAACCATGTATAGAATTATTATTCATTATATGAATGGTTCATGTTATAAATATTTTTATGAAAAACTTTTCTTTTCAATGGTTTATACCATTTTATAATTAATATGATTATTTCTTATTTTTCCATAGATTATGTAAAGATGAACGGATAAAATGATTATAAAACCTATTTCATTTCCATGTTGAAACTCATTTTATATAATGGGTTGTGTGTGATGATTTTTTCATGATCATGTGGAATATATATGTATAATTTTCTTTATGTGATGGGTGGGACCAATATCTCCCTCCAATGCAATGGGTAAATATTTAAATCTCTAGGGATAGACAGGATTGGAATATGGAGTTAAGCTAGATTAGTAATAGAATTATTACACTATAAAGATCTTGGGAGTGAACCATGAATACTATGCTGGTTTGGGTATTGAACCCATTCCACTATGATAGCCATGTTAGTGATCCTTAACTACTATTTAAATAATTTATTATCCTAATTTGTATGTAATATTTTTATTTTTTATGCCAATGTTATGCTCTCGTAGCTCATGTTATTTGATTAACTAATATTTAAATTCTTTAGAGCTTGTAATATATATTAAATGAATTAATATTATGATATTTTTATCAGGGTATGGATATCAAATGTTAGGTTCTTGTTATAATACCCTTATGTTTGTGTTATGTTTACATATAACCCTTTGTTACCTTTACTGAGCATATTAGTTCACCATTTTTTATCATTCGTTTCCCTAGGTTATGTTGAAAGGTTTCATGTAGGGTATGATTGTTAATATTACTAATGTAAATATCTTTTTGGTAAATTTTGAAGATCTTTCACCAAATTAAAATATTGTATACCTAGTCTCCAAATACACTAAATTATTATGGTTTTCTAGATTATGTTTGTTTAATGTATTGGATATTCATCTAAAAATATGAAAGATTTATGTGTGAAATGCCGAGGACACCAGAGTATTTATCAGAGGGATGGTTTAGTTAACATTTGAAAACTAGAATGAGAAACCTTTACTGAGATCCTGGGATATTTCTAAGTATTTTTCTAGGTATGCATCTAAGGATAGGCCTTAGGATGGGTCGAATTATAGAAACACCTCCTGGAATTTTGGTAAATGATTGATTAACTAGTTTACAAGAAATTAAATCCATGTATGGATACTAAAAGTGGATGTGGCTCTAGTAAAAATAGTACTACTATTATTAACTCCAAAAAGGGTGCATTGAGATAGACTCTATCATCACCAGGTGGAAGAAAATGTTCCTTTTTACACACCTAGTTTGACACTCTTGAGGGATATGGTTTGTAATATGTCAAACTCATTATGAACCACTATTAATGACTTAAAAATATAATGAAAATGAATGACCTAGGTTAAACTTAAGATTTAATTGATTGAAAATAATGTGTGATGATATAAATGTCATATTTGTGTTTTTTCATGATTATATGGTTTTCCCCTATGATTAGTGTTTCTAAAAATATGATTCTGGATTAATTCAATAGAGGGGACCAAAAATAATTGGGTTAAAATTTTATGGAATGAATGATTTGGTGACTGTATGGCACCAAAGTGGATGATTATTAGAGATAAAAATATTGTGATTATTCTTAATCAACTATCATGATATATGACTAATAGTATGACCTTCAGTGGGATTCATAACACATTGAATAACAAGAATATGTAATTATACGAAAGTTATTATGTCAATGATAATATTGGAAATAATATTTTGATTCTTACATACGTAATCGTACCTTTTTATTACATAAAATATTCAATACATAGAACAAAACAAAGGGTCTTTTAAAAATTAGTTTCTTGGAAATCTGGAATATAATACATTAAAACATAAAAAATTAATTTAATCTAATGAAAAGGATTCTTCGTGGGTTTATCCTAAGTGAATTTACTACATCTCATATCCTAGGGACGGAAATTAATGGAAAATAATGATCATGAGGACCAATAAGGGAATAAGCAAAGGAAACAATTTACATGTTGTTACAGTGAATATCAATAATAACACAATGAATAACATTATGGAATGAGTAATGTAACATGAGTCATATCATAATAAAAATAATATTAATCAAAACATGGAAATGTAGCTACATATTTTAAATGTGATATTTTTAAGCATATCATGAAGTTTTATATCCAAGGTGTCCAAAATGAATATTACTAAGGTTATTCACCAAGGTATCGAAAAACATGTCATCTCAAGAGATTAAATTAATTTTACAATGAATTTTATCTCTATTAGGGTTCACCTTCAATATTTTTTAATTAATGTGTGCCACTATGATCATAATTAATCATTTAACTAATAACCCATAAAGAATAAAGATCATGTTTCTTCTCAAAATAATGGTATAAAAATGTTTTAAAGAAATGATCATTACATCATTTTTGTCAATGAAAAAGGAATTTGGGTTTCTTATGTGTAAATAAATACATAAAATAAAAAATAAATAAATCTCGGTGAATAACCATGGAAATGAAATATGTGTTTGTATCCTCACAATGGAAATAAAATAGATTTTCTTAAGGTGAACAGAGAAATTTTGAAAAGTAAATTAGGAAGCATGATGGGTATAAAATGTGGTTTAAGAAAATGATAAAATGAGAGTGTAAATGGTATCTCATTGAGAAAACATAATTTTTAAGTAAGGGTATGATAAAAAGGGTAATTAAACATGTTATCCATAAAAAAATTAACACATATAAAAAAGAGGGTCTTTAATTGAAGAGAAAAGAAGGATAATTCCCTTACCTCAAAGAGTTACTCCTACAGAAGGAATAATTGAGACTTGGTGTATTGAAGACACATTGGGGGGGACTCTATGGGAGGAAAGCACCAAAACCTCATGGATGATAGATTCTGAGAAATGGAAATGAATAAATGGGTGTGTATTTATAGAAACATTGGAGGATTTGTTTATTAATTTCCAAATATAGGCATAAAATATCTCAGTTGTGGAAAATAAAAAACCATTGTACTACCCATGTATTTTACCCATGGTTTTGCAAATTTTGGAATCAATTTATGTTATTTTAATCCACCCAAATCAAACATAATTTTTATTACTATTTTGTCCTCAAAATTTTAATTTTACACAAAATAATATTTTTAATGCCAATGTTTCTTTTTTAGATTTTTTGAAGTTAATTATAGGTTTGGAAATGGATTAAAATATATTAAAATAATCGACATTAACAAAATAAATGTATTTAGGTTTCATATTGTGTTAAGTTAATTGTTACATCATTATGAAGAAACTACGATATCATTAAACATACCAAAACCCCAATTTTTTTTACAATTCATAGAATGATAAAATATTTAGAAAATTTTCATAAATTCACCATAAACTAATATCAATGTGATGATTTTAAAAATGATGTTCATATTATCATATAGATTCTCAAAATATGATAATTGTAACTTTAAAAAAATCATTATATATTAAAAATAAATAGTGTGTTATAAGGTACTATCAATATTCAGACACTTAAAAATATCCTAGGACAAAATAAATGTATTTTATATTTTATATTATAATAATATTATTTTTAAAAAACTATTTTATTAAAATAAATATCATGTTGAATACCTTAGGTTATTTTAAAAATTTATATCTTTTCAGAAAAGAATTTTTTTTTTCCAGGAAAATCAATTTATTATATTTTTCTTAATTAAACATATATTTTATTAAGAAAAAATATTCATATAATAGAATAGATGGAATAAAACTTTTACTAATAAAAATAAACTACTATTTATGTAACTAAGGACTGAACATATAACCCCTTATACCACCCATATATGACCTTAGGGTATGGTGTACGTTGTTGACAGATTCATGGGGTGGATATAATATAATCATCTAAGTAGTAATTGAAAATAACCTGACCTTATAACTTAGGAATTTTTTATTTAGATTCACTTATTGAAGCTCAGATTGGGCATGGCCAAGGGAAAACCCCTATAACACTACCTCTCACCCTCATTCTGACACATGGTCATTAGACGGCAAGACTCTTCTGGTTGAGGTCATCACTTCTCTTTAATGCATTAATTATACTTTTCCATAATTACTTATAAACACTAATTATAACATTATGATTATTAATAATGGGTATAGTTCTCAATGGTCAAATTTTCAAATGGAAATGTTGAACAACAATCATATTTAACCAATGAAAATATAATGGTCAAATACTAACAACCACATTTCTTTTTATACTATATAAATAGAAATTCATTATTTCACTCAAAACTCACTAACATTTATCCTATAGATATATATTTTGATTTCCTAGGATGTTTATTTGTTTTCTAATATTTTGTTTATTTATAAAGTTTTGGTCATTGAGGAAATGATTCTTATAGATTGGAGTAAACTATATTTTCTCCATATGGATTTTTCTATATTATATTTTTTTATCCCATTGTAATGTTTGGAATTTTAATTAGTCAATAATATAAGGTTTTTTGGGTTGATGTATAATATAATACAGTATACCACACATTATATTGGGAAAAAATTATCATTTAAAAATATTGGGTCAGTAAATTCATCCCCCATTTATAAATTTCATCCAAAAGATCCAACTAATATTTTCTGCTGTTAAAAGTTGAGGGTATATATTATTCTTTTTTCCCACTACTTCTAATGTCACCTCTTCAAACTTATAGTTTATCCACGACAATTTGAAAAGGTGGATATTCTTATTTTGTAGAAACATGGATCTATGGTCAACTTTATCCACATGATTCTTCTTATAAGTGAGGTTATGTTCCATTTATACCACCTTTATATTCAGTACATTAGAGGGATCATGTATGTAATTCCTTAAAAAAGATACGTAGAATACCTCCTGACATTGAGATATATTTTTTATAAGTTCAAAATGATATTCCACTACTACTATGTGTTCCAGAGTTTCATAGGGGCCAATTTACCTAGGGAAAATAATCCCTTTATTACTAAACAACATGAATCTCTTCCATTGGGGTATTTAATGAAAACATTTGTCACTAATATGAAACTATAAGTCCCTTCACAGGTTTTCAGCATAGCTATTCTAATGACTCTAAGTAGTTTTTATATGTTGTTGGATGACATGAATATTTGCATTCATCTTGTGCACAAGATCAAACCCAATCTCTTTTCACTCACCAATTTCAACCCAACATGTTGGAGTTCTACATAGTGTCCCATATAGAGCTTCATATGGTTCCATTTCAATACATGAGTGGAAGTTATTATTGTATAAGAACTAAAATAATGGGAGGTGTTGATCCCATCCACCTTTAAATCTCATTGAGCATGTTCTCAGCATGTCCTTGAGTGTTAGAATAGTACATTTAGATTGGACTTTAGTTTGGGGGTGATAAGATGTACTGAAATTCAATTTTATATTCATAGAATGATCAACACTTCTCTAGAATTTATATGTGAACCTTGGATCGTGATCTGAAATAATATAAATTAGTTCTCTATACAGCCTCAACACATTCATTTTGTGTGGCTTGTCAAGTTTTTCAAGGGAGAGAATGTCACAAATAGTGATACAATGGGTTGTTTTTTGTGTGTTGGTCCACTATAACCCATATCATCTTATTTATATTGGATGTTTTTCAGAGACAAGTGAAAAATTATGTAGTGAAATTATCCCACTTCCATGTTGGTATGAGTAGTGGTTTCTAATTCCCCTTTCTATGTTTTTTTCATCGGCTTCACTTTTTGGTACCTTAAAAACCTTGAAGTGTAATTAAAAATCTCCATTTTCATATTATTCCACAAATAATGATAATTAAGGTCCATACATATTTTAGTGATTTTACAATGTATAGAGTATGTATAGTTATGAGATTTATCCATTAGTACATTCCTTATCTTCAAAATAAATAGAACACATATCCTTGTATGAAATTTAAGTACACCTTCTTGATTGATATTTAACTTATAAAACATCCCATTATTCACATCCTGTATCATAATTTTTAAAAAGGGATCTTCTCTTTGAGATTTCAAGATATCCTCTAGTAATGATGGTTGACAACTCATTTGGGATGGGATTGATGATTTCCCTTACCTTATTATTCCCTTGTACCATCATATAAGGTAATTAATCAATAGATATCGTTTAATTATTATCATTTCATGCATAATAGGATCTTTCCAACTTAATGAATATGTAATTTTTTTTCTCTTCCAGGTTGATAGTAAATTGAATAATTGATGTCTGAATAAGTTCTAACCATCTTATTTATCTCATTTTCAATTTTTTTGTGTGTATATAATTAAAACATTAGTGCTCAATGAATATATCACATTTCTACCTATAAATATAGTGCCTCCATATCTACAGTGAAAAGAATAACTGCATATACCTCTAGGTTAGGCATACAATAATTCTGCTCATGAGGCTTTAACTATCATGATGAATAAGTAATCTCCATTTCATTTTTCATGAGTTGTCACCCATGTACTTTTAGATATGTGTCGCTATAAATCACAAATAATTCTCCCATAGTGGAAATTTTTAACATGGGTGTGGTAACCAATATCTTCTTTAGCTCTTGGAAACATTCATTACACTCCTTTGTCAAGATTAATTTATCTCTTTCTCTAGTTTACTTGATTGCTGGATTGTAAATTTGTGAAACGTTTTTTAGAAACCTCCTATAATACTCTACTAAACTTGGGAAACTACAAATATATGTTACCTCTGTAGGATGAGTCCATTACTCTACAACCATAGTCTTCTCAAAGTCAATTAAGTTTCTTTTATTGGCGAGAATTTTCCCAAATAATGCAATTATTTTTAACCAAAATTCAATTTTTTAAATTTCCCTAATAGCCTTTCATTCCTCAAGATATTCAATATAACCCTTAGATGATATTTATGATCCTCATTAATCTTATAATTTATCAAAATGTCATCAATAAAAACAACCATAAATTTACCATGGTAGTCTTAAAATACAATATTCATCAAATATATAAATATACTAGGATTAATAGTCAAGCCAAAAGGAATAACAACAAACATATAATACACATTTCTTGATATGATGGATTACATTGGAGTAACTTCTTTTATTACCATTAATTAATGATAATGAGATTAATGGTAATCCTTGGAGAATTATTAGGCCCCATGAAGATGGTAAAATAAATCATCAATACATAGGAGAGAGAACACGTTCATTATCATGATCCCATTAAGTTATCTCCAACCAATGCATAACCAAATTGATCCATTCTTTTTCTTCAAAAAGAGAATGTATTTTTCATGAGGATATACACTTTATTAGATTAATCCCTTATCAAAAATACCTTGATGTTTTTTATTTAATTCATTTAGATCCACATTTGTTATCCATTATGAGGTCTTATATATCATCTAGGATTTAGGTATGAGTTCAATGAATAACTCTACCTCTCTTTTAAGAGGATCTATAGGCAACTCCTTATAAAAAATATTAATGTATTTCTAAACAATGGGGAAATTTTATATTCTTATTATTTAATTTTCTTCTTCATCTTCCCTGATAATATCCATAATGAAGGCAATAGGAGGTTCTTTTAGACAAACTTCAGGCCAGTATATGCCCCCTTTGAAAATAACTGTGGGCTGTCCATTCAAGACGACTAATGGTTTCTTGCTTTTTCATTTTATCTTAGAATTAATGTTTGAGATCCATTAGACTCATATTATAGTTTAGAATTCCCCCAAGGGAATGACTACTGGATTTTTGATGTGATTGTACATAGAAAAGTAAATACTTGAGTTTTTATACCCTATTCATGCTTGGATAATCCCTCTATGATTCTTGAATAATAACTATACTTCATGAATCTTAGATATTTATTTTATATTATTTTCAAACATGTATGAAATAAAGTAATATGAAAAACCAGAATCAAACAATATACTTCCTATATTTGAGAGCACAACATGTGTACCTGGTACCACATCATTTGGATACTCTACTTATTCCATCGTGATAGAAAATTCTTGACCAAACTCTATTAGTATATGATGATGTTGATGGTGATTCACCTTTACTATCTTTTTATTTTTATATTTATTAGAAAATCGACCAAGATATCCACACATGAAGCATTTAACATCAGGTTGGGCCTATACTATATTCCCATAGTCATTAGTAAGGAGAAGTTTCAACTTCACCTTAATATAATAGTTCTGAGCAATATGAACTTTTCTTTAACACTTGTTGCATTTTCTACGATCAAGAAAGAAATTCCTAGAATTCTTCTTCCAAAAATTGTTTTACACTTACAGGTACACTTTTTTTCACCTCTTTAATGAGAAAATATCCAACTTGGGTTTTGATTCATAACTATAATATTTTAATTTAACCCATGTGACAACTTAATTTCTCCAAAATCTAATTCAACCGTCATAGAACTCCCACTATCACATTATATCTTTCCTTATCTTTATTTTCAAAATTCCTCTACATATGGGGTCTTAGTCCATTAAAAACTCTATCAATATTTCCCTTTGGATCCATGAAAAAAATAAAGGTGTATCAATAAATTCTTGAAATGTTTATATCATGTCTTCCCACTAATCCATTTTCCTTTTGCTTCTTCTCAAGGATATCCTACTCAATTTTTGTTTTCATTGAACTGGGAAAATATTTATTAAACAATATTCCATTCCACTCTTCCTACTCTATCCCCTCAATATCTATTTGTCATAGTTTTTGTAATTAGTTTCTTCAAATGATTAACTTTACATTGTATGTGGTATATTTATAGGGTGACTTTATCATTCTCTAAATAGGTGAGCACAAAAATATATTTTCTACAGATCTAATCCCTTTTTCAAAAATAAATGGTTCGGTAGGTCCAATAAAAGAAAGTGGCTTCTCAAGCATGAAGGGATCAATGAAAACATGTTCCCATTGAGGTGAATTCAGCAGCCCAACTCAATTTGACTTATTTTTTACAGATATATATAGTATATTAATTATCCTCATGATGTTTTCCATTCTAGCTTCCACTATAGGTTTATAAGAACATTATCTATTTCAGTAATGATTTTTTAGGTTCCTCCTATTTCCCATAAATTTTCTAAAAGAAGAAAACCTTAGTGAGAAACATGTTTCTTTTAAGAATATTATAATTTAAATGTCATTTTATATCCTAAAAAATCATTCATAAATATGTTTTTATTTAATAAAAATTTCAGTTTCTATATAATCTTGAAAATGGTTCATAGGTAGCTTGTGATTAACCAAGCATATCCCCCAGGAGTTTCAAACTAGAAGTGAAAAATGGCTCATTTTTGGGCATTGGTTCCTGATCGAGTCTAGCTCAATCTAGATTTTTGGGGTGTTACCTCTAGATTTATCTATTCCAAAGCCACATACACTTATTTATATCTATAAAAGGATTTTTTTTGTCAAAATAAACTTATATAATACTTCACCAAAATACATGGATGTTTTCTTTTATGTAAATGTTTTTCTAGGGTTCATAATAAGGATTTATATTCATAATTCACACAAATAACTAAACCTTACATTAATAACTACTATAGAATTCCCCCTTTTTATTACAAAATCTTTTCATTAGATGTAATAATATATAGGATCTTTTACATTATAGTTTCATAGAAATTAGAAATATAGTGAATAAAAACATAAAAAAATATTCTAATACATTTTAAGAGATACTTCATGGGTTCATCATAAGTAAATTCACTATATCTCATATCCTAGGGAAAAATGAAAGGAAAGGGGTGGGAATGAGGCCCAGTAAGGGAACAATCAAGAGAAACAGTGTACATGTGGTCATGATGAATATCAATAAGAACATGAGGAATATCATTGTGGTGTGATCAGGGGAACATGAGGAATATCACAATAAAAATTACTTGAATCATATCATGGAAATATCGATACAACATTTATATGAGACAAAATTGATCATTTCAAAAAGGTTTATCACTAAGGTGTTATAAATTAGAATTACCATGTTTATTCACCAATGTATCATAAAACATGTCATATCAAGAGATCAAATTCTATACCCTATGCATTGGAAAACTATCCAGGATCTCCCGTTATGCGTATTATTTAATTTGAGCCATATAAATCATTATAAATCATTTCATTAATAACCCTTGGAGAATTAATAATAGGTTTCTTATCCAAATCATGGAATACAGAAGTCCTTAAAGATATCATCATTACGTAATTTTTTACCATTAAAATGGAATATGGATATAATATATGTAAATAAAAAAATAAAATAAATCATTTTTACATCCAATTTATTAACCATGGAAAATAAAAATAGTAAGGTATCCACCCAAAGAAAATTAAAGAGAATATCTAAAAGTGAAGTGTGAAAGTTTAAGAAGTAAATTCAGCAACGTGACGAGTATAAAACATGGTTTTGCATATGGGTAAAATGTGAGGGGGAAAAGGTATCTCCTTGAAAAAAATTATTTGGAATCATGTTTATGATAGAGATTGTAATAAAATATATTAAACATAACAATTATAATACATATACAACAAGTGATACATGAATTGAAGAGAAAAGAAGGATAATTCCCTTACATCAAAGAGTCACTCCAAAATATTGAGGAATGAAACCTTGTGGGAATAAGGACACATTGAGGGGACTCTTTAGAAGGGAACCCACCATAACATCATGTATTAGGGATTAGTAGTAAAAAATGGAGAAATGGGTGGTTATTTATAAAAAAAGTGGATGACTTATTTAATAATTTTAAAATATAGGAATTTGAAATCTAGGTTGTGGGAAATAAAAAATTATTGTATTATCCATAGTATTTTACCATGGATTTAAAAATTTGGGACAAATTTTATGTTAATTTAATTCTCCAAAATCAAAAATCATTATATTTTTCTTATTTTGGTATAAAATAGTAAATCTTCTATTAGGTAATGTTTTTAAAGTCAAAGACCCCATCTAGATTTTCGAAAGCCACTTATAGGTTTGGAAATTGATTAAAATCTATTAAAATATATAATTTTAATAAAATAACATATTTTACGTAGTGTAATGTGTTTAATTAATTTTGAAGTTATTATTACATAATTATGAAGACATTAAACATACTGAAAACCTTAAACTGTATTTTTTACTATTCTGAAAAAATAATGTATCTTAGGAAATTCTCATAAATTTACACTAACCAAATCTCCAAATGATGATATAAAAAATAGTGTTTATTTTTGGAAAAATAATTCTCTAAATATTTTAATATTAACCATAATATATAAAAATCTTATTTATTAGAAAAATAGAAGGTTGTAAGAAATCATACAAATTATGAAATGGTAAAATTTCTTAGGGCATAATAAAATTATTTGGTAATTTATATTTAAATAAGAGCGTATTTAATGATAGTATTATTTATAATACCTTATTTGTTTTTTTAAAAAAACTTATAACTTTATTGATAAGGAAAAATTATGTTTGAGAAATCAATTTATCTAATTAGCCTCAATTAAACATATATTTTATTATGAAAAGCTATTCTTAAAATGAAATTGATTGAATAAAAATTTTATTTGGGTAAAGGAATTTAACTTCTAGTGACTATATAATGTAAACATAAACCCTTAAAACACTATCATACAACCTAAGGGAAAGTTATGCGATGATAGTAGATTCATGGGGTGGCTCGACTAAAATGGACCGAGTTGTAATTTCTACTAACATGAACATCTCTAATATGGGATTTTGTTCTATCTTAACTTGTTGAAGCTTGACATGGGATTGGTCAAGGTAGAATCCTAATGATGATACATCATCTAATGTTCTATCAAATGTGATCCTTATGGCATGAATCTACTCATTGGGGCCATTGCATCTCATTCGTCATTAATTATCTTTTTCCATTACTACGTATAATCACTAATTATTACATTATAATTAATACCAATATATATAGTTATAAATGGTAAAATTTTAAATTGTTTGTATATAAAAAGGTCCTATAACGGTGAAATCCTGATAATCAAATTTCCATGTATACTCTATAAATATAACATCATTATTTCCCTCAAAATTAACTACTATTTATTCCATAGTTACATATTTTAATTTTCTAATATATTTGTTGATTTACTAATATTATGTTTATATATGTATTGTTAGTCATCAAGGTGATGGTTCTAATGAATTGGACCAATCTATATTTTTACCATTTTGGATTTTTCTATTTTATATATTTTATCCAGTTGTATTTTTTTTCATTTTAATTAGTTAATGATATGAACTTTTAATTTTTTATAATATAATACTATATGACAAAAATATTCCCAGGAAACAAATATAATTTAAAACTCTTGCATCTTTACACTATATTTGAAGAAGGTCGGAAGAGAAACCTGAAAAAATATAACAAATAGAGGGAAAGATGTTATCTATGTGGAAAAGAATGTCATAGAGGGATAAATTGTCGAGGAGTTATATTTAGTAGGTGCGGGGGAACATGGTAACTATCCAAGTCAATGTCTTGAACCAATGTTTTACTTCTATAAAAAGGAAGGATTTGTTTTATTCTGATTATTGAATTGGAAATAATGAAGTATTTATGCATTTGGATTCAAGAATTATTTTCTAGAAGTATTTTTCCATTGGTATTTTTGTTATAATAATCATGAGACATATAAGTATTCAATTATATTTGGAAAAATATATCATTTCAATGTAATATTAACTTAAGATTTATGGATACCATAATTGGTTTTTAATTATATGGATGATCATGTTTTCAAAGTATTTCACACCCATATTAAGGTTCAATGTGATGGGAGTGTGTCATGAATAATGATATTTTACAAAACAAATCATGGTAATAAAACCATTTTGATTTTTATATTGTAAAAAAAAGTAATTTTAGGATTAATTAAATTTCATTTTATAGACATATGATCGTATATTTGATGTTGAAAATATTATAGTTTGTATTTGATCACCTTATAAATTTACCACACCATTTTTCTATGAGAGAAGATTTATATCTAGATCCAATTTCTATAATATACATTAATGAAGTGGTAATATTTCATTTAATACCACAATAAATCATATCGGATCTAGATCCAATGTCTACCATGATGCTTTGATGAATTATTAAAAATATCTTGATAAATATTTGAGTTTCAGCACTACTTATGATCCCAAAAAAGACGCCTAGTATGAGGGAAAATTTCAAACCCTAGAGGATATGTAAAGATATTTTCATATGAATTCCAAAGGCGGTTGGTATTAATACCTTACTCTATTTGAGTTTTCTTACACCAATATCTTTTACTGATTAATTTAAATGTGTCCTTATAAATCCCTTTATAAAAAGAAGTGTAGAACTCTAACATACTAGAATGTAGTTATAGAAAGAAATCTATTTGGACATGAGCTAGCTAATGAAATTGTAGATAAGGTTATATACATTGAACAATATATAAGGGTAGAACAAAGTCAAATGAATACATATGCTAATAATCATTGATGTGATATATAATTGAATGATTATTAGAATGTGTCTCTAGGAATTTCTCAATGGATGTATGAAGGGAAAACTACACCCTAGGTAGAACCGTCCATTTGGAATATAGGATCATATCAGGATGATAGACTATACATTAGCACTTACAAAAAACCTCTCTCAAGTTCATTATCTGTTCATTGTATCTCTTATAAATATGTACATATATGATCAATCATATCAATATAAATCATATGACATACTAATAGTGCATGATCATTCTTATGAGGAGGAAATGGAGGAGATTTTGGATCATACAATGAAATTAATACAAAACAAGACCACTCAAATTATTGATATTTTGTGGTGAGACCACCATATTGGGGAAGATACATGGGAACCTAATGATGGATTGAGAAAGAAGTATCCTTAGTTTTTATTATGAGACTGACATATTTTGGGGGAGAAATTCATTTTAAGGTAGTAGAATGTAACACCCAGAGATTTTTGAGAAATATATATTTTCAAATAAATTAAATATATTGGTTATATTTTATTACAAATAACCCCATGTTCATCTTTCATTACATGTAACACCGATTCCAACTTTTATTATATGAAATGTTTAGCTTAAATGAGAAGTGACATACTATTAAAAAATTATCATTTAATATGATAATTAACACCTAGATACTAGAATATAGGGTATGAATAGGATTAACTAAATTATGGAAATATATAGTTTACACATGTATATAAAATGAATTCATTGGTGACCGATAAATTTAAAAAATTAAAATAAAATACATTTAATAATATAGGAAATATTTTTCTGAAATATCAATTTTCAGGAAAAGAGACACATTTTAACTCAATAAATTAAAAAACACTTTTGGTGAATTGTTTTAATAAAAAAGATATATTATATATTTAATAAAATATTTAAAATTCATCTTATGTGTTTTCTCTACAAGATAAAAGAATAAATATAATTTTACTCTTAAAAATTAAATTTTTCCAATAAATAGTTTTTTCAACCCTTTGCGCACATACATTAAAAATAATTTCTGAAACATATAGAAATAATATTTTAAAATGTATTGTAAATTTTTGAAATCATAATTTAAGAATTATCTTATGGGTATTATTTTGATAATTTTACGAAATGAATAGTAAAAAATACTCAATTTTAATTTTAAATCCAATTTTTAATTTAAATTAATTATAAACTTAAATTTTTTTGAATTTGTTTTTAAATTAATATTTGTTAAATTATTTGTCTATTAATATAATTTAGGTCATTAAAATCATTTTCATATTGAATTTGGATATAAAACAATTGTTGATTTTTGAACATTTTCTCATTGAAAAAAAAAACTAGTTTCTCCTCGCATATCCATGATTAATTTTTAATTAGTATTTTACACATATGTGAATGATATTTGAAAAAAATTGACTAAATAATTGGAATCAGAATAATATATATAATATAATAATTTTAAAGTAATTTTTTACCATAATTAATAGTAAAAACAATAAAAATTATTTTCCATGGTTAAGGTAAAATAGGTTTTAACAAGTGGGGGTGAAATAAAATGATAAGGGTTATCATGACCTGATAAATATCTAAAATATATTTTATGGAAAAAAATTTACCCTATATTTTTTAAATATTTTTAATACTCTATTTTGGATTCTTTTTAAATGGGTAAAATGTAGGTACCCCTTTTTCTTTTCAAAAAAATACATGTGTTCCACTCACATCACTTATAAAAATCAACTCACTCTACTCTCTTACAAACACATTTAAACTCTTTGGTTCAAACAGGTCCATAACCATGAACTATAAAACACCCCCATCTAATCATATAATCCTTATGTTGGGATTAAATACAACCTAGGAAGGTTTTTGGTGCAAAGCAAGTAGGATATGTGAAGAAGAGGTATTGTTCCTCAACGAATATTTTTATGTTTTTTATTCCTCCTCATCCATAAATTATTATTAAAATATATTGATATAATAACATAAGTATCTTACATATACTAATAATTTGACATGTTATACATAAATATACTCATTTTCATGATATTTATAGTTTCATTTCATTTTGTTATTTATTGGAGCTTTATATTTGAAAGATTACTAAAACGGTAAGGGATTTTGTCTCATATTTATTTTTTGTGAGATTCAAGCCATATTCCCCATGTATTTCTTTCATTTGGTGTATATAATAAGCTTGAGTTTATATTAATATTATTATAATAAAAAATATTGGGATAAGATATGAATTCTAAGATCTATTTTCATGGGTATTATCAATCAAATGTTACTAAATTGATAATGGTTTTATGTTACAATCTAATTTTTTATCGGGACTGTTTACTATTAAGTCTCCAATGTTGAAATATTATGTTATAAATCCCAATATTACTCATAAAATTTTGTATCCTCTAGTTATTCATTATATTTTAATTCACTATTATCATTTTCACTATTTAGTACTTAAAATAATTGATATTGTTTTATGAAAAATCATCTTTATTTCTCTCTTTGGTCGAAAGCACATTTTCTCCTAAAACCATGTTTTCTAAAAATGTTTTAAAAAAAGTTTTTAAATTTATTAAATTTATTTATTCGTTGAAGTTTTAAAATTATTTTATGTCAAAAAATTAAAGGAATATTCTTGTCATTTTCCAATCAATTATCATTTATCTTTTCTCGAAAATGTGAAATGAATCTTTATTTTATTGTGTACAACATGAACTTAATTTAGTACCATCCTGAACATTATTTTTTAAGATTAATTTATCTGTTGTAAATTTTATTTTTTGTAAAAATTGTTTTTAGGATTTTTTAGTTTTAAAAATTTTATTTCAAATTGAAAAGGACATTTTTCAAAGAAATTTGTTTAAATGATTTTTCATGATTCCTTTATAATTTTTCAAGGTTATTTTCATAAAAAAAAATATTTTCAAAATTTTTTGTGTTAAAAAGATTTTTTCAAAGGCGAAATGATTTTTTTAATCAAGAAATGTTTTAAATTATTTTTAAATTTTTATTTATTATTTATCATGGTTATTTTCAAAATGTTTTACGTTTCAAAAAATGTTTTTACAAGTGGAAATGATATTTTCATCATGAAATCCTTTAAATTATTATTAAATAATACATTATAAGTTCTAAAGGTTATCTTAAAATATTTTTTTTTCAAAAAAAGTGTGTATTTTTATTTTAAAAAAATCATTTTTCTAGTATACAACTTTTTTATTACCTAAAATTATCATTATATATAACAAAACGAAGGATATTTTAATGTTTAGATTCTATAAAATAAATAAAATAATACATAATTACATAAATCAATTCTCTTATAAAACATAAAATAATTCTTCAAGGTTTCATCAAAAGAACATTTACTACATGGCATAACCTGGTGACATAAATTAAAGGAAATGGCCGAGCATGAGGTTCGATAAGGGAATAATCAAGAGAAACAGTTGACATGTTATCATGAGTAATATAAAACAGAACATTATGAATTTTATTATCGAATGATGAATGGAAAATGGGGAGTATAATAAAAAATAACACGAACCATATCATGGAAATCTGGATACCACATTTAAATGAGATATTCTTAAATATATCACAAATGTATAATAAAACATGTCATCCCTATAGGATAAATTCATTAATAAATAAATTAGAGTTCTATAAAGGAAAAACATTCATTTTTAATAATTAAAGTGATAAAAATATGTCATATAAATTATTTCATTAGTGAACCATGAGAATAAAGAATGGTGTTTTTTTTTATCAAAATCATGGCTTATAAAAGTGCTTAAAGACACGATCATTTTGGTATTTTTAACCCATTAAAAGAAATTTGGGTTTCATATATGTAAATCCTTGAATAAGTAATTAATTGTTACATATATTTTAATACCCATTGAAGATAAAATAGGCCTTGTTATTCAAATAAAAAATAAAAGATAATTTCTCATTTAAAAGTGAAAAATTTGAGAAGTAAATTCGGTAGCATGATGGGTATAAATAATGGTTTTAGAACAGGGTAAAATGATGGAGAAAAATGGTCACACATTGATAAAGGACTACTATTATAGTAATGGGATAATAAAATTTGGGAAAAAAATATTTTATTGGAAATTGGAAAACATGCCATAAAAATAACTCTTGAATGGAAAAGAGAAGTGGAGATTTATTTTACATGAAGTGCTATACCAAAATCATGAGGAATGAAACCTTGGAGGATTGAGAAAATCATCGGGGACTCCTTCGGGGAAAAAAATGAAATTCATGTAGGGTGGATTGGTAGTGAATGTAAATGGATTAATGGGTGGGTATTTATATGAAAAGTTTAAGATTTGTTTAATAATATCCAAAAATTGGCCTTGGAAATATAGTTTGTAGAAAATGTTAAACCATTGGCTTACCCATGAGGTATTCCCGTAGTTTTGGTCATTTGGAAAAAAATTATTTAATTTTAATCCACCATAATTGAAAAAAAATATTACTTCTTTTCGCATAGAAAAGTAAAGTTTCAATAATATAAGGTTTTTTGAAGTCAAATTTTCCATTTTAGACTATGGTAAGTCACTTATAGTTTTAAAAATTTATTAAAATCTATTAAAATACTTCATATAAATAAAATAAAATATTTTAGGACTTGGATTGTGGTTAATTAATTATTAAATCTTTATAATATTATTATGAAGTCATTAAACATACCAAAAACCGAATACTATATTTATTTATTATTCTAGAAAAAAATTTCGAAAATTATTATTAATTCACCCTAACAAAATTTTTATATGATTATCTAAAAAATTATATTTATTTTATCATAATAAATCTATAAATATAATATTTTTAACTTCTAAATATAGAAAACCTTATTTATTATTAAAATTGCAGTTTGTAAGGAACAATCAAATTTTTGGCGCTTCAAAATTTATTAGGACATAATAAACATATTTTAACATTAATATTAAAACAATATTATTTATTTAAATAATATGTAATTAAAAAATTATATAGATAACCTTAGTTTAATATGAAAATTAATATCTTTTCTGAAAGAAAAATTTGGGTTTGAAAGTTCAATTTTTTAAATTCATCCCAATTAAATATATATTTTATTAAGAAAAACTATTCATAAAATAGAATTGATGGAATAAAAATAAAATTTATACAAATGAATTACACTATAAGTAACTTTGGCATGGACATGTCACCCCTTATAACACTCATGTATGACCTAAGGGTATGGTGTGCTATGGTGATAAATTCATGGGGTGACTCGGCAAGCATCGACTAAGTGGTAATTTCCATGAACATGAACTTCTCCCATATGTGATTTCATTATAGATTTAATTTTTAAATATCAATATGAGATTTTCCAAGGTTGAACCCCATTAATGATACCTCCCTCCCAAGTTATGAAAAATAGACATCATCTGACATGACTCTACTGGTTGAGGCCATCATTTTTCCTTTGTTAACTAATTATCCTATGTAATTACTACTTATAAAAAATAATTATAATGTTATAATTATTTATAATGGGTATAGTTCTCAACAGTCAAAGTTTCCTATGGTTATATTGACCAATGATCGAGTAATAGTCAAATCTTGATGATCACATTTTCTTTTATTCTCTATAAATTATAGTTCATTATTTCACTAAATATTCACTACCAATTCTCCCATAGTTATAGATTTTAATTTCTTAAGATTTTCATTGGTTTGCTAATATTTTGTTTTATTTTTATAGTGTTGGTCATGGGAAGATGTTTCTAATGTATAGGAGAAATCCATATTTTCTCATTTCATATTTTTCTATATTATATTTTTTATCTAATTGTAATGTTTGTAATTTTAATACGATAATGATATAAGGTTATTTTGGTTTATGTATAATATAATACAATATAACACACATTTTCTCAAGAAACAAATATCATTTAAAAACATGGGTTGTTATATTCTTCCCCATCAAAAATTTTGTCCCAAAATTTCAACTCATATTCTTGGTTCGAAAAAGGATAGGGTACTTCATATTTATTATTTCCTATGGTTCCCATTTCTCCACATTAAACATATAGTTTCACCGCAATAATTTGAAATGGTGGTTAGTCTTATTTCAAAGAATCTTGTATCCACAGTCCACTATCTTAATTGGATACTCCTCATAAGAGAGTTCATGTTCTAGTTATATCACCACTAAATTCATAACATGTGAGGGATTAGTTAAATAATTCCTTAGAAGATATATGTAGAATACATTATAAAAAAGACCTTGATTTGGTGTAAGTGCAAGCTGATAGTCTGTTGCTTCTATGAAATCCAAGATTTCATTGGGGGAAATATACTTGAGGATAAGTTTCCCTTTCATACCAAACCACATAAATCTATTCCATGGTGATATTTTATGAATCAAATTTTCACCATCATCAAACTAAAAGTATATTTGATGGTTTTCAGTATAGATATTCTGAAGACTCTGAGCAGCTTTTATCTATTATTGCATGGAATGAATATTTTTATCATATCTAGCACATGATCCAGACCAATAATATTTCTCTCACCAAATTTATCCCAACATGTTAGATTTCTACATTTCTTCCCATATAGTGCTTTATAGGATTCTCTTTGACTACTCATTTGGAAACTATTGTAGTTTGAGAACTCAACTAATGGGAGGTGTTGATTCCATCCATCATTAAATTTCATTGAGCATTGTCTTAGCATGTCCTTGAGTGTCTGAATAGAGCATTCATATTTTCCATCATTTTTGGGGTGATAGTTTGTACTAATATTCAATTCATTATTAAGACAATTTTGAAGACTTCTTTATAATTTATATGTGAACCATGGATCAAAATCATAAAAATAGAATGTAGCACCCTATGTAGCCTCATCACTTCCATTACATATATCTTGGAAGGTTTTTCAAGAGATAAATATTCTTAAATAGTTATATGATGGGCATTATTAGTGATTTGGTCCACTATAATCCATATCACAATGTTTCTTTTGGATGTTCTTGGGAGACCACTGAAAAAGTAAATAAGGACATTGTTCTACTTTCATGTTGGTGTGGGTAGTGGTTACAATACCCTTTTAAGAAGTTGTTTCTCTTCCTTAACTTGTTGAAACAACAAGAAAATTGTATTATATTTAGTAATCTCCCTTTTCATATTATCCCACCAATAATGATTATGAAATTCCCTATACAGTTTAGTACATCCAGGTTATATAGAGAATATTGAGCTATGAGATTCATCCTTTTGTTCTTTCTTTACCTCTAGAATAGATGAAACACATAGCCTTGTATGAAATTTGAGAATGTATTATTGATCTATATTGAACCCAAGTAAATTACCATTCCGTACGTCCTCTTTAATTTTTATCAATGGGTTGTTTCTTTGAGATTTATTGTTCTCTTATGGTAATGATGGTGGAGAAATTATATGGTATAGGATTTATGATGTCCCTTACCTCATTATTCCCATGTCCAACCTCACTATGAACTTGATCAATGGATTTCCTTGAATCATCGTTATTTCCAACATAATAGTTACTTTTTTACTTAATGTGTTAGTGACATTGTTTGTTCTTTTGGGGTGATAATGGATAGAAAAATCGTGGCCTTTTTGAAGTTCCATCAATCATATTTTTCTCATGCCAAATTCCTTCTGTGTGAATATATACATCAAAATTTGGTTGTCTGTGTATATATCACATTTTTTTCATAATGATAGTGCTTCCATATATTTAGAGAAAAAATTATTCATCTAGAATCAGGTTATGCATAGGTTAATTCTTCTCAAGAGGCCATACATTCATGATGTAAAATCACCACCCTTTCCATTTTTCATGAGGATGCACCAAATCCATTTCTGAGATGAATCACTATAAATAATAAATCTTTCTTTGAGAGATGATAGAGTTTACCTAGGTGTAGTAACCAATATATTATTTATCTGTTCGAAAAATTCTACACATCCCTTTTTCTAGATTAACCTAGATAATTTAAGATTTATCTTGTTCAGTGGATTATAAATTCATGAAATATTTCTCACAAACCTACTGTTATACTCTTATAAAATGAGGAAACTACATATATCATTTACTATTATAGGATGATGGAACTCCTATATAACCTTTGTTATGGTAGGGTCAACTGTGATATCTTCATTGGTAATAATGTTCTAGATGAAATGATCTTTTTCTAACCAAAATTCACATTTTTTTAATTTTCAAAATTAGATCTATTTCTCAAAAATTTTCATTATAAACATTTGATAATGCTTATACTTCTTGTGAGTTTTGGAATATATCAAAATATCATCAATAAAAACTACCATTTTTTTCAAGGTAGTTCTTAAAGATTATATTTCGAAAATAAATAAATATTAGAGGAGAATTAGTCTAGATGAAGGGCACAAAAATGAACTCATAATTCTTGTATATTGATTGGAAGGTTGTCTTTGGAATGTCTTCTCTATTCACCTTAAATTATTGATAATCAGATCGATGATCAATATTAGAAAATAATTGATCCCCACAAAGCTAGTAAAATACATATTTAGTATTTGGGAGGGGTTAATTTTACTTCCCTATGATCCTATTATTTTCTCTATAATCAATATATAACTACATTGATTTATCCTTCTTCTTCGCAAATAGAATAGTTGCACCCAAAAAAGACACTTGGTTGGATAAATCCATTCTCCAATAGATTATGAAACTTTTTTAGTTAATTCCCCTAGCTCCACATTTTATTTTCTATATGGGGTATTTCATATTACATGTTATCTAGGTATGAGTTCAATAGATAACTCTAAAACTTATTTTGGGGGAGGTCTATTTAACTCTTTAGGAAATTAATGAATGTATTCTTGAATAATGTGGAAATTTTCTATTCTTATACTTTCATTTCCTTCATCCTCTTCACTGAAAATATATGTAAGGAATGCTATGGGAGGTACATATAGACAAATTTTATTCTGATATATACTCCCTTTTAGAATAAATGTGGGTTTTTCATTCAATACTACTAATATTTACTTTTTTGTGGAGTTTATTATAGCATTATACTTTGAGATTCATTCTATCCCCAGTATATTGTTGAATTACACTATGGTTATGACTAATATATTTTTTATGATATTGTTTCCACCAAATTGAATACTAGTGATTTTATACAGTATTGATGTTTGGGTAATGTATCCTAAAGTCTTGAATAATAACTATACCTCAAGAATCTCAAAGATTAATTCTATATTGTTTCAAACATGGATAAAATAAATGAATTATTTGAATTTAAATAAAAAATACATGCCAGATTTTAGATAATACCAAGTGTACCTACCACCATATCATTTAGATCTTATACTTCATCTATCTTGATATAAAATACCCGGCCTTACTCTCGTGACCTATTTTGAGGTTAATGGTGATTTCCCTCCATTATCATACTATTTTTAAAATTATTGTAAAACTGACCACTCTGTACATTCTTGAATTATTGAACTCCAAGATAGACTTATACCATCATCCCATTACTATTAGTGTTATGAATTTGAGGCTTCACCTCACTAGGAAAGTTCCAAGATATATTTCCATCTCCCCCAAAATTGTATAATTTTATATTCCTAATCAAGAAGTTCCCCAAATGATTCTTCCAATGTTTGTTTCTTGTTAGAAGTGTTACTTTATTTCCTCCTATTCTATGAGAAAAGTTCCTCCCAGAGTTTGGATCTATAAATATCTTTTTTTTATTCGAATTGTGTTACTAATATCTTTCTAAAAACTCTAATTAAACCTTCATATCACTCTTCAATATCTCCTCATATCTTTCATAGTATTTATTTTCCAAATTCCTCTATAGATGGAGTATCAGTCTACCAAAGAATCTATCAACCATTCCCTTATAATATATAACCATTCTAGAGGTTTATCAAGAATGTCTTGTCAATTTCATCTCATATTTTCCAAATGATTTATTTTCCTTATTCTCCAGTTTGAGTAATTCCTTATACATTTTGGTTCAAATAAAATAGGGAAAATATCTATTAAAAAAAATTCCCCTCAACTCTTACCACTTCATATAATCAACCCCCCTTATTAAAATTATGTTTTTTTATCTGTTTGCACCACTGATTAGATTCTCTTTCTAAGTGATATACATCTTGGGTGGATTCCTCTTTCTCAAAACTATGGTGTAAAAAAGATATTTTCTATAAAGGTAATACATTTTTAAGCAATCAATGGGTTACTTGATATACAAAAAATTTTGGTTGTTGATACATGAGGAACTCAATAACATGTTGTTCCCTTCAAGGTGAATGTGTTCTCTAAAAAGTTATAATGTTTTTATTCCCACCTTGAGATAGTTTATTAATCATGCCCACGAAGTTTTCCATCCTAGCTTCCATTGGAGTCTTGTTAGTTCCTCGTCTATTATGCATATAATTTATGTAGTTCAACCTATTTCATACCATTTTTCTTAAAGAATGAATCCTTAGTGTGAAAAGAGTTTTTTTAAGAATATTATATTTACAATAAAAATTTATGTCTTAAAACATCATCATTCTTAAATATGTTATTATTTTATGGAATTTTTATTTTAAATATATCCATCATAATAGTTCATAAAAAGCCTATGATTAAAAAAAAATATCCCACTTGACTGTCAAACTCAGAGTGAAGCAAGTCTCATTGTGATGCACTAGCTTCTAAACAAATTTAGCTTAATGTGGTTTTTTGGTTGTTACCCAGGATACATTTGTGCCAATCCACATCCACTTGTTTATATCCTGAAAGTGATTTTTTTTCTCATAAACCACTTACTTAATACATCACCCAAATATTAATATTTTTTCATAAATTTAAACTTTTCTATAGGGTTTATACTAAGGATTTCTACTCATAATTCTTTTAAATAACTAAACAACTCTTTGAAACCAATTATGGAATACCACCCATTTATTACATAATTTTTTCATTATGTGGAATAAAACGTAGGATATTTTATATTTTAGTTTCATGAATTCAAGGAGCATAATAAATAAATAAATAAAACATACATCTAATACACATTAATGTATTCTTAATGGGATAATTCTAAGTACATTTACCACATCTCATATCCTGAGGACATACCTCAAAGGAAAGGTGTGGACATTTGTCTTAGTAAGGGAAAACATTTACATGTGATCATGAGGAAAATAATTATGGAATGAGAAAGGTAACATGAGGAAAATAATAATAAAATAAAACATTAATCATATCTTTTTAATTCCACTACAATATTTAAATTATACATTCTTAAGCATATCACCAAGGTTTATCACCAACATGTCATAAATGAAAATTTCCAAGGTTATTCACCAAGGTATCATAAAACATGCCATCTTTAAAGATTAAGTTCTTTAACCAATTCATTGGGGATATATTAGGGAAAACACTTAATATATATTAATTAATGTGTTCAACATAGATCATAAAAAATAATTTCATTAAAAAACCATATAGAATAAAGAATGTGTTTCTTATCAATGTCCTAGCATACAAAAGTCCATAAATACATGATTATTAAGACATTTTTTACCGAAAAAAGGAAATGTGGGTGTCATATATATAAATAATATAATCAAAACTCATGTTTAAATATAATTGAACACTCATTTAAAATAAAAGAGTAAGGGGTATTCAATTAAAAAGGAAAAGATAATTTCTCGTGTAAACTATAGAACTTTGAGAAGTAAATTCAGTAGTATGCCGGGTATAAAACATGGTTTTCAAAAAGAGTAAAATATGGTAGAAAAAATGACCACAATTTATAAAAGAAAATAATTATATTAATGGGATAAAAGAAATAGTTAAAAATAAATTTTATTGGTAATTAGAATACAAACCACTAAAAGGACACTTGAATTGATTAGAGAAGTATATATTTCCGTTTATATGAGGGGTTACTATTAAATATTTAGGAAGGGATACTTGGTAGTCTAAGAAACCGTAGGGTACTCGTTGGGTAGAAAAAACACAAAAACATCATGGATAACATGTTAGAAGTGGGAGAAAATGGAGAAATGGGTGTGCATTTATAGAAAAATAAGAGGAAATGATTAATAATTTCAAAATATATGCCTCAAAAATATTAGTTGTGGAAAATGAAAAAAAATTTGCTTACCCATTGGGTTTTACTATGTTTTTAATAATTTGAGGCACATTTTATGTTATTTTAATCCACTAGAACAGAACATCATTTTTTATTACTTCTTTTGGAATTGAAAAGTAAAGTTTCCAAAAATTAATATTTTTAAAGTTGAAGTTTATATTTTAGAATTTGGAAATTCATTTATAGATTTGGAAATCGATTAAAACCTAATAAATTAATTTATATTAATAAAAAAAGATAATTTAGCTCATGAATTCTGTTTAATTGATTATTACATTTTTATGACTTAACTATGATTTTACTAAACATATCAAAAACCCAAAACTGTATTTTTTTACTATTCAGAAACAAATAAATTATTTTGGTATATTCTCATAATTTCAACCAAACCAAATTTTGATGGTCTGATTTCAAAAATGATGTATATTTTATCAGAGTTATTCCATAAATATGATAATTTTAACTTTGTAAAGAAAAATTCTAATTTATTAGAAAAATAACAGGTTGTAAGGCACAATCAAGTTTCTCGCACATAAAAATATGCTATGACATAATACGATTATTTTTAAATTTATACTTAAATTATTGTGTTTTTAAAATAATATTTAATTAAACAAAATATTATTCAGAATATCTTAGTTTATTATAAAAGTTTATATTTTTTCGAAAAGGAAAATTTGTGTCTGAAAAATTAAATAATCAAAATTATATCCATTAAAGATATATTTTATTAATTAAAAATATTTTTAAAATTTCATTTATGGAAAAATACTATTTATACAAAGAAAATTAACTTTATGTAACTAATTCCGGGATACGTATCCTCTTATAACACCCATGTATGACCTAAGGATAAGCTGTGTGGTGGTGATAGATTCATATTGTGGCTCACCTAATATATAATAAGTGGTAATTTACACTAAATTGAACTTATCATTGAGGAAATTTCATTATAGATTCAGTTATTGAGGCTCAAATTGGTAATGGTCAACAATGAACCTAAATGATGTTACCTCCACCCCCACCCATGATTTTAATAATGGGATTCAAACAACATGATTGTAGCGGTTGATTCCAACAATTATCCTTTTTTTATAAATTATATTTTGTAACTACTACTTATAAACATTAATTATAACATTATAATAATTACTAATGGGAATTTTTATCAATGGTTAAATTTTCCAATGGTTATATTGACTGGCTTTCATATTTGATCAGAGGTCATATAATAGTCAAATCTTGAAAATCACATTTCCTATTATACTATATAAATACCACTTCATTATTACACTAAAAATTCACAAACATTTATATCATAGTTACGTATTTTATTTTTTTAATATCTATATTGGCTTACAAATATATTTTTGTTTCAATAGTGTTGGTTGCCCAAGTGATGATTCTAATGGATTGGAGCAATCCCTATTTTCACATTTTATCTTTTTCTGTTTTATATTTTTTTATCCAGTTCCAATTTTTGGATATTTAATGGGTAAAAGTTATGATGTTTTTTTGGTTCATGTATGACTTAATTCAACATAACACAAATTTACTTAGGAAAGAAATATTATTTAAAAATCATGGGTCGTTAAATTTTTTAAATAAATGTTTTCTTCTTCAAGATACATTCTATGTGATTTATCTTTACAAATAATATTCCATATATGGGGACATAATTCACGTAACTTGTGAATTATTGGGGAAACCACCAAAGATACCATTATTATTATTTCTATAAATGTTTTATAATGACAATATATTTATGAAACCTATTTTTCTACCACAAGTTATACCTTGATAGAATTATTTTTCATAAGTTATCATATGATGAAATGTTTATGAAACCCATTTAATTTTATGGGTTTGTATTTGATGAATTTTATATGATCTTGTGGAAAACATATGTATTATTTTCATTATTTTATGTGCAGTCCATATATATAACTCAAAATCTTTGGGTAAACATTTATATTTCATGATATAGAGAGGAATTGAACTAGGAGTGAACCCAGTTCAGTATGAGACTTTGTATACTATGAAGTTCTTAGAAGTGAACCTTGAATACTATGATGGTTTAGGGATTGAACCGATTACACTATGATAGCCTTTTAAGTGAGCCTTGAATATATTGAATATGATTTTATATGCTTATGTGTATGCCATAATTTTATGTCTTATTTCAATGTTAAGATACCATGGATCATGTTTCATAGTTCCCCTGTGATTTTTGTGTTATGAATTGACAATATTAATGTAATTAGTCAATATTATGATCATTGATATGAAGGCTATGGTTTTTAAATGTTATTATCAGGTTCTCATATAATTATGTTCATGTTATTCTCATATATCTCCTTTTTTCCATTACATAAAATCTGATCTCCCCCTTTATTATGATTCCTTTCTCTAAGTTATGATGAAATGTTTTAAAAAGGGTATGCCTATGAAGTGTACTAAATAGGAATATATTTATGGGAGATAATTCAGTAAATTAGATTATTGTGTACATAATATCTAAATAAAATGAACTATCATATCCCTCAGACATGTGTTTGTGTAATGTATTTAATATTCATCTAAAAATATTAACAAAAGTGTATAAAAATCATAGGTTTCTATATAGATATAGAACATTCAATATAGATTAAAAAATGGGCAGTGAGAATTGGAAAAATAAAACAAATACAGTTTTGGAATTAAACTATGTGAACAGATTAAAAGAGAAACTAAATAATAAATTATTAAGGAATAGTAAACATTCAAATACTAGAATGAAGAAAAGAACAATAAAATGGATAACAAGTAAAATTTCATTAATAAAACAAAAAATGTTTATAACAATATATTACATTATTTCTTCTAAATTTTATATGTGGTAGGGTTTTGTTTAGGTTGTTGTTTATAATAGTAAACATGAAAGGAGAGATCTGGTAGAAGACAACCAATAAAAGAAATATCATCAAAGTGAATCTAAAAAACTATGACTTTTGAACTGGAACATCCTCTATGACCAACCCAATATCTCCTAGAGGTTTCTCCTATACCATCCATGATTCCTTCAAATATTTGTATATCCTTTTCTTATCATACGTGGAATATCTAGTAAAAGAGATTGTGGCTGAAGGGGAAGGAGGAGATACTAGTTTGGCTTGCATGAAATACAACTTTAGTTATTTTTGATAAAGGGAAGATAGATCAAAGACATATTGCATCTTTTTTTAGGTAGTAGAAAATTGTTTTGGAATTTTAGGACCCAAATTTTCAATGTTTTTTATTTCATAGAGTGGATCAACACACACATATATATAATTTTGGTAATGAACTATAATAAAATTTAGGATGACTATATAACCTTGCCCTAGATTTTAATTGATTACCTTTTCCCAATTCATCAAGTCTAACTTATGGAAACATATTTTTTGGGCAGTTTTCAACACTTCAACTAAACATTTCAAAAATTCATGAGATGGAATAGAATATACAGAAACATGATATGGTGAACTTGAAATAACCACTTACTTTCTTTTAGAATATTCTATTTAAACAAGAACATTTATCTCAATGACCTGCATAATTGTTTATTTGGAATTATAAATGATGGAACCATTAAGAATATATTGAATTATATTCATATTACCATCAAATATAATGAAACAATTATATATATTAGGATCTATAGTCTTTATAAAACCCAACATAATCTTTGAAACAGTAAGTACATTTTCTATAGTCTCCCTCAATGACAAAAATTTCTCTATAATATAAACCTTAAGATTAGAAAGATAATTCTTTATCAAATGCACTCTTTCAATGAAAATATCTTTAACCACCCTAATTTTATATGTGAGAACCCTTCGAAGATTTTAGAAATTGACCAGCCACTCATAATCACTTTTGTTATAAGATATCTTATTATTCAATTATTCATGATTAGACGAAAAATCTACCACCATAGCCTCTATTAAACATGAATATCCTAGTAAATATTAATTAATGATGTTAATAGTTTGAGGTTGAATAGTTAAAATAATTTTAATATACTCAAATTAAGATATCAACATTTTATACATAAAATTGAGATATATTATAACTTTAACATCAATAGAACAGGTCTCTTCCAATATTGATGTAGTGAAACACATTACACAATGGTAAAACTCTAAACCATTTCTGTTTGAGCATAAATTTGAACTTTTAGACATTTTTTTTCTAATTAATAAACAATGTTTTCTTACAAATATCTTACTTTTTATCCCAAACAACCTATCTCATATCATAAGAATGTGTGTTTAGAAACAATATTTCAAAAAAAATTCAAAGCACACTATATGAATCAATACATTTTCTTCCTTGAGTATATGCGAATCCTATACAACTTTGTTTTTATACATATTATTCATGATGTCGTATAAAAAGAATAACTCTCCTTAAAAAATGTGTTTCTTCATCTGAACAAATAGATCTAGTAACAGGTGATGGAATCTCAGAAGAGATTACTTGTCTAATACATTGTATAATAAGAGGTATGATTTCTATTTCATCCTCTAGGATATCTCTAGTAGGAACACCATATTTTATAACTCCAAATCTTCTAGAAATAACTATATCCTGGAAAAATTCAACCCCTCATCGTAGTTGAGTCAAAAGATTATTTTTTTACTCTTCAATTCCTTTTGCTTTGGAATCAAAAAATCATTCTAAAATATACAATATCTAATACTTTTATTTCTATAATATTTTTACAATGTTTTTAGAAAACATATAATTTTTCCATAAATTGTCTATTATAATTATTAAAATCTTCCAGGTACTAAGAATAACTGGATTTTCTACAACCAATAACAATCTGATTCTTATCCAGAAAGTTTATCATGATGAAATGCATCAAATTAACTTATGTTCAAATCTAGAATATAGAAAAATGTTTTATCATATCCATCAAATTTAATCATATTTTAATCCTAAATATGGAAAACTATGTTATCGTATTGAAGCGTTTTACTCTGAAAACTGTGTTGAAAAAATCATATCATGCATTGTATTCTTTGTGATAATAAAAATGAAGTCATGGTTTCAGTATTTAAATGATCACTATTTTTTTTGACCAGGGACACACTAAAACATCAGATAAAATATGACTATTTATGATCATGATGACTGTTGGGATGAACGCCTATAAGTACCTTGTCATTTGAATATGTGAATTTTTTTTTGAAATCAATTTTCATGTAAATCTGTGTTGTGAATTTTGTTTAATTTTTATAAACTAAAAAAGCATGAACATATTGTTCATATACTTTTGTATTTCTTTATAAAGAGTCAATTTCTTATGTAAAACATGTCAGGTGGTATCCTAAAAAAAATTTTGTATTGCTATGTGTGATTCTGATTGTTGTTATTATGATTAGGGGATTCTATGACTGGGAAGATATATAATTTAATCAACTTGATCGAGGGATTGCATGTATAGCAAGATATAATCTGACCCATCAGATTAAGGACTTCCAAGGATAAGAAGACAAAGGATTCTGTCACCTTCTTGATCGAGGGTTGGTAGGGATAGCCATACAAAAGACGATCACATTCTTGATCAGGGGATTCTGGGGATAGCAAGTTAGAACATGATCATTGTATCAAGGTATAAACCTAGTGTGGGTAAGATATAATTTCATGAAAGTATAAATAATGGGGCATATATTAAAGGTTATTGAATATACTCCTCTTTGGGTTAAAATAATAATATTCAATAGTACTATTTTTTCCTTTACAATTCATTGAAAACAAATAGAAAGTGATATTTTTTATTAATCTTTCTATTTCTCAGTTCAATTAAATTTCGAATAAAAAAGTGGTTTTGTGAATATGTTTTGTTTAATTATATTAAACAAAGTTTCTCTTGAGGTTTAAAATGAATGTTTGGAAACATAAAATTCACCCCTCTTGTATTTTTCCATCTATATATACATTTCGATCCAACAATTGGTATCCGATCCATGTATCTATAAGACTGATACTTATATTTAGTATCCATTGAGGAGTCCATTTCAAATACTTCATAACATTTACTTCTCTTATTTTTTAATTTAGTTATAAACTCTTTTTTTGTAATACTTATTACACTCATAAAAATACTATTTATTCTAAAAAAAGGAAACAAAGAGTTAGGGTGGTCTATATTGGTGAAGCCCTAGATCATCACTACAGATTGGTGATTATAAAATTCCTGATAAATATGTTAGAAATTTTACCAATCATGAAAAGAAGGAATACCAATTGAATTATAAGGTTAGGAATACCTTATTATATTATATAATAAGAAATATATATTTCCAAATTTATTCTTGTGAAGAATACAATAGTATTTGGAATAATTTAGAGATTACACATTTTGGAACATCAAAAGTTGTTGAAATAAGAAGAGCTATGCTGAGAGAAGATTATCATGCTTTGGAATTTCCTTATGGTGAACACATTTTTAAGTTACAACACAAGATTTTTAAAATTTTTAATAGTTTAAAATATGGGTGAAAAATGACTAGAGGATTAATGTTTTGTTGAAAATATTATTCACATCATGCCCAATGAGTGGGAATCCAAGAGATCTGTTATTGAGGAACCTAGAATAAATAAAAATGTTACTTTTGACAATTTATTTGGTACTATTATAAAATATAAAAATAGATTTAAAAGAGATTCTTAGAAATATGAATATAATAATGGTGGAGTTACTTTTACTTTTACTTCAAATCTAATAAATGCTCAGACTCTTGATAATGTTTTTATGTCATCAAAGAAAAAGTTTTTTGTTCAATACGATTCAAGTTATTATGAGTATTATGAGAATTAGTTGGCTAATCTTTCCCGAATAATGAACAATATTGCTAGAAAAAAGGATTTTTTAGTATTATTAAAAGATAAATAACAAGGATATAAATGATAAGTGAGAATCCAAATTCACTTGTTATAAATGCAAAAGAGCATTAAATATACCACTTGACTACCCATGTTGAAAGGAAAAGACATGGATGAATGGAATTATGATAGGAATAAAGAATGTGTTATAGGAAAAAAGGGAACAAATTATTCAATGAAAATAATGAATATAGTGATAGTGGAGGAGACTCTTTAGACGATTCTTATAATAATTAAATTTCTAGACACCTGAATATTTGTATATATGCCAAGTTTCCTTTTGAAAATCGGTGTCATATGGCCAAGGTACAAACTCTTTATTCATTGAAAAATATTTCATTGAATGAAAAATTTCTCATGAAAAAAATTATATTACTTATAATGAAAAATATTTATCACCATAGGATAATATATTACCTTTATATGATTATGTTTCTAGATTTTCTATGTTTTCTGAAAATGAAAATTTTAAATTATGTAAGAATCCTGGAAAAGAAAATACAATTATAAAAGTCTTAATAAAATAAGAATCAGATATTTTAAATGTATTGATATGAAATATTTTTAAATTGATTATACTTCAAAACCCATTCAAAAATATAATTCTAGAAAGGGCTATATTTCAATGGATTTTGAAAAATATATTTATGAATTTTTTTTAAAAACAAAACACTCTTATAAAGCTAATGATAGTAAAGATAAGGATATAGTTGTAAAACTAATGTCTGAAATTGTTTCATTAAAGAAACTTTTATTAAATTTTACTTCTACTAAGGAATGTTTTGATAGGATGTATAAACAAATTCATTCCCATAGAACTAGTTATAAAAAAGGATATACTCATAATTCCTACAATTAAATAAACAATCCTTTGATACCAATTATGTCATACCACCATTTTATTACATAAAATTTTCATTAAATGGAATAAAACAAAAGATATTTTACATTTTAGTTTATTGAAAACTATGAGCAGAATACATAAGTACAGAAAAAATACTTCTAATACAATTCAAATTATTATTAATGGTCTCATCCTAAGTACATTTACTACATCTAATATCTTGAGGATTTACCTCAAGGGAAATTGGTGAACATGTGGCATAGTAAGGGAATAATAAAGGAAAACAGTTTACATGTGATCATGAGGAATATCATTATGGAATGGGAAAGGAAACACGAGGCATATAATAAAAAAATAAAACATTAATCATAATATTATAATGCAACTAAAACATTTAAATTATACATTCTTAAGCATATCACCATGGTTTATCACCAAGATGACATAAATGAAAATTACCAAGGTTATTCACCAAGGTATCATAAAACATGACATCTCTAAAGATTACATTCTTTACCCAATTCATTGGGGATCTGTTGAGGAAAACCATTCATATATATTAATTAATGTGTTTCAGATATATCATAATAAATTATTTCATTCAAAACCCATATATAATAAAGGATGTTTTTCTTATCAATGTTTTGGCAAACAAATGTTCTTAAAGACATGATCATTATGTAATTTTTAACCCAAAAAAGGAAATGTGGGTGTTATATATATAACTAATAGAATAATAATTAGCGTTTAAATATAATTTAACACTCATTGAAAATATATGAGGTATTGTTATTCAAGTAAAAAGGAAAATATAATTTCTCTTATAAATGAGAGAAATTTTAGAATTAAATTCGGTAGTTTGTGGGGCATAAAACATGGTTTTAGAATAGGTTAAAATATGGAAGGAAAAAAACCACCATTTATAAAAGAAAATTATTATATAAATGGGATAATATAAAGCATTAAAAATAAATTTTATCATCAATTGGAATATAGACCACAAAAAGAACTCAGGAATTGAAAATAAAAGTGTAGATTTCCATTTCCACGAATAGTTACTCTTATATATTGAGTAATGGAGACTTGGGAGTCTAGGAAACCATAGGGTACTCTTTATGAAAAAAAAACAAAAAAATCATGGATAATGAATTGGAAATTGGAGAAAATTGAGAAATGGGTGTATATTTATTGAAAAATAAGAGTACTTGATTAATAATTTCAAAATATAGGCCTCAAAAATATAGGTTGTGGAAAATGAAAAAAATGGAATACCAATTAGTTTTACCATGTTTTTAAACATTTGGGACACATTTTAGGTTATTTTAATCCACTAGAACTAAACATCATTTTTATCACTTATTTTGTCCTGGAAAAGTAAAGTATCCACAAATTAATATTATTAATGTCAAAGTTTATATTTTAGAATTTGGAAAGTCATTTATAGTTTTGGAAATTTATTAAGCCATAATAAAATACTTTATATTAATAAAATAAGACAAGATGGGTCATGAATTCTAATTAATTTGTTATTAAATTATTATAACTTAATTTTGATGTCATTAAACATATCAAAAATCAAAAACTATAATTTTTACTATTCAAAAACAAATAAGGTATTTTAGAATATTCTCATAAATTCAACCAAACCACTTTTTGATGTCCTGATTTCTAAAATGACATATATTTTATTAGAGTTATTCCAAGAATATGATAATTCTAACTTTGTATAGAAAAATTATTATTTACTAGAAAAATAATAGGTTTAAAGGCACAATCATGTTTCTGACACTTAAAAATATACTATGACATAATTAAATTATTATTCAATTTATATATAAATTAGAGTTTTTTACACATAATCTTTAATTCAAATAATTATTATTCAGAATATATTTGTTTATTATAAAAATTTATATCTTTTTTGAAAAGGATAATTGGTGTCTGAAAAATTAATTAATCAAATTCATATCAATTAAATATATATTTGATTAATTAAAAATATTTTTAAAATTTAATTTATATAATAAAAATTCTATTTATACAAAGTAAATACACTTTAAGTAACTAATTATTAGATATATCACAACTTATAACACCCATGTATGACCTAAGGATAAGGTGTGTAGTGGTGATTGATTCATATAATGGCTTGGCTAATATAGAGTAATTGGTAATTTCCACTAAATTGAACTTATAATGGAGGTAATTTCAATCTAGATCCACTTCTTGAAGCTCATATTATTCTTGGTCAAAAATAAACCCCAACGATGCTACCTCCACCCCCAGGTTTTTACAAATGGGATTAATACAACATGTTACTGGAGGTTGACGCATATAGTTATCCTTTTTTTATTAAACATATTTTTTAATTAATACATATAAACACTAATTATAACATTATAATAATTACTATTGGTAATTTTTCTCAATTATTTTTTTTCAATGGTTATATCAGATATCTTTCATATTTGATCAGAGTTCATATAACAGTCAAATCCTGACAATCACATTTCCTTTATACTATAATAATACCACTTCATTATTACTATCAAAATTCATTACCATTTTTATCATAGTTAAATATTTTATTTTTCTAATTTATATATTGGATTAATGATATTTTTTTATTTCTATATTGTTGGATGTGTGGGTGATAATTCTAATGGATTGGAGCAATCCATATTTTCCCATTTTATCTATTTATGTTTTAAATTTTTTTATCAAGTTTCAATTTTTGGAAATTTAATTAGTAAATGTTATGATGTTTTATTGGTTCATATATAACGTAATACAATATAAAACAAATTTACATAGGAAAAAAATATTATTTAAAATTCATGGGTCACTACAATTTTCAAATAAATGTTTTCTTCTTCTAGAAACCTTCCATGTGATTTAGCGTTACAAATCATTTTATATATATAGAGACATAATTGATGTAACTTGTGATTTATTTGTGAATGAACCCTGGATAACATTCTTGTTATTTATCAGAATGTTTTATAATGACAAGATATTTATGAAACCTATTTTTCTTACACATGTTATACCATGATAGAATTCTTTTTCATAGATTATGATATGATGAAATGTTTATGAAACCCATTTCATTTTATGGGTTATGATTTGATGGATTTTATATGATCTCGTGGAAGAAATATGTATGATTTTAATTATGGGATGTGTGGTCTATATATATTACTCAAATTCATTGGGAAAACATTTATATCTCATGAGATAAATAGGAATAGAACCAGGAGAGAACATAGTTCAGTATGGGACTTTTTCTACTATGAAGGTCTTGTAAGTGAACCTTGAATACTATAATGGTTTAGAGAGTAAACCCATTCCATTATGAGAGCATTTTAAGTGAGCCTTGAATACTTCAGGTATGATTTTATATGCTTATATGTATTACATAATTTTATGTCTTATTCCAATGTTACGATCTCATGGATTAGGTTCCTTAGTTCCCTTATGATTTTTGTATTACAAATTGCCAATATTAATGTAATGCGTCAATATTATGATCATTGAGATAAATGAAATGGTTTTTAATTTTTTTTATCATGTTATCATATAATTATGTCCATGTTTTTCTTATATTTCTCCATTTTTCAATTACTGAAAATCCGAGATCACCCTTTCTTACTTTTCCTTTCCTAATGTTAAGAAGAGATGCTTTAAGTAGGGTAAGCTTATGAAGAGTACTAAATTGGAATATCTTTATGGGAGATAATTATGTAAATTATATTATTGTGTACATAATATCTAAAGGAACTAAAATATCATAGTCCTCAGGTATGTTTTTGTGTAATGTATTTAATATTCATCTAAAATGATTAAAATCATTGTATAAAAGTTATTGGCTTGCATATAGAGAAAGAAAATTCAATATAGATTAAAAAAAGGACTATGAAAATAGGAAAAATAAAATATATTTAGATTTTGAATTAAATTGTGTGAACAGATTAAAAGAGGAACTAAATAATAAATTAATAAGGAATAATAAACATTTAAATTCCATAAGGAAGAAAAGAACATTAAAAATGGATAATTTGTAAAATTTCATTGATAACACAAAAAATGTTTACAATAATATATTCCCTTATTTCTTCACAATTGTATATATGGTAGGTTTGGGTTTAGGTAGTGCTTTCTGAATGTAAACTGAAAAAGGAGGGATCTAGTAGAAGACTACCAATAAAAGAAATATCATCAAAGTGAATCTTAAAAACAAGGACTTTTGAACTAGAACATCCTCCAAGACCAACTGAATATCACCTAGTGGTTTCTTCTATATCATCGATGATGCCATCACTTTTTTTTCATATTATTTTCATATCATACAAGGAAGATCTAGTAATGGAGATTTTGGCTAAAGGGGAAGGTGGTGATACTAGTTTGTCTGGAATGAAATACTAATTCAATTCTTTTTGAAAAAGGGAAGATATATCAATGATAAATTGCATTTTTTTCTTAGTAGTAAAAAATTGTTTATGAATTTTAGGACCCATATTTTTCATTTTTATTATTTTATAGAGTGTATCTACACACACACACATATATCATTTTGGTAATGAATTATACAAAAATTTAGGATGTTCATATAACATTTCCCTAGATTTTGATTAATTAGATCTTCCAAATTCTTCAAGTATAACTTATGGATAAATATTTTTTAGAGAGTTTTCAACAGTTAAACTAAACATTTCAAAAATTCATGAGATGGAATAGAATATACAAACACAAGATATGGTGCTCTTGAAATAACCACCTCCATTCCCATAGAATATTCTATTTAAACTAGAACATTTATCTCAATGGCCTCCATAATAGTTTACTTGGAATTATAAGTGATGGAAGAATTAAGAATATATTGAATTATAATCATATTACCAGCCAATATCATTAAATTATCATATTTGTTAGGATATATAGTTTCTAGTAAACCTAGCATAAATGGTGAAACAACAAGGACTTTTTCTATCGTCTCCCTCAAAGACACACATTTTTCCTTAATAAAAACATTATGATCATAAAGATATTTCTTTATTAAATGCACTCTTTCTTTGACAGTATCTTTAACCACCCTGATTGTATATGTGTGAACCCTTCGAACATCTTAAAAAGTGTCCAAAGACTCATAATCACATTTCTTATAGGGTGTCCTATTGGTTTATTCATCATGATTAGACAAAAAAACTACTAACATAGCCTTTATTACACATGAATATCCTAGTAAATATTTTTTAATAATGAGAATAGGTTGAGGTTGAATAGTTCAAATAATTTTTATACACTCAAATTAAGTTATCAATATTTTATTCATAAAATTAAGATATATTTTTTACTTTAACATCAATAGAACATGTCTCTTCAAAGATGGATGTAGTGAAATAAATTACACAATGGTAAAATTATAAAGCATTTCTACTTGAGAATAAATTTGATCAATTAGACAATTTTACTCTTAAATATAAACAATATTTTCTTATAAGTATATTACTTATTATCTCAAACTACCTATCTCATATAATATGAATGTCTTCTTAGGAAACATATTTTTAAAAATTGTTCAAAGCTAACTATATGAATCAATACTTTTAAGTCCTTGAGTATATGTTAATCCTATACATCTTTTTTTTCTACATCTTATTTATGATGTGGTATAAAAACAATAACTCTCCTTAAAGAAATGTGTTTATTCATCTGAAAAAACAGATCTAGTAACAGGTGATGGAATCTTAGAAGATATTACTTGTCTACCACATATTACAATAAGAGTTTTGTTGTCTATTTCATCCTCTAGGATGTCTCCAGTAAGAAAACCATAATCTATAATACTGAATCTTCTAGAAACAACTATATATTGGAAAAATTCTTCCCATCTTCTCAGTTGATTCAAAAGATTCTTTTTTTACTTTTCCATTCCTTTTTCTTTGGAATCACAAACTCATTCTAAAATATATAATATCTAATAATTTTATATCTAAAGTATTTTTACAATGCTTTTATGTTATATATAATTTTACAATACATTGTATATTATTATTATCATAATATTCATGGTAATAGGATCTATTAGATTTTCTAGAACTAATAACAATCAGATTCTTATCCAAGTTATTTATCATAATCAAATCCACCATATTAACTTATGTTATAATCCATAATGTAGAAAAGTGTTTTATTATATCCATCAAATTGAATTATATTTTAATCCTGAATACAGAAAACTTTTTTATCATATTGAAACATTTTACTATGAAAAACTGTATTGAAAAAATGATATCGTGTATTCTATTATACGTGATAATAAAAATGAGGTAATGGTTTCGATTTTAAAATGACCATTGATATTATTGTTTACCAGGTCCTCACTAAAATATCAGATAAAATATGATAGTTTAAGTTCAAGAAGATTGTTCGGATAAATGTCTATAAATACATTATCATTTAAAGATGTGAAAACTGTTTTTTTAAATCAATTATCATGTGCGTGTGCACTGTGATTTTTCTCTCATTTTTATAAAGTGTAAAATCATGAACATCTTGTTTTTAGACTTTTGTATTTCTTTAGATAGAGTCACAATCTTATGTAAACCTTGTCGGGTTGTCTCCTTAAAAATTTGTTGTATTTCTTTGTGCGATTTCGATTGTTGTTTTTATGATTGGGGGCTTCCCCAAATAAGATGATATAAAATCTAATCAACTTGATCAAGGGTTTGGATGGATTGCAAGACAGAATCTAATCCATTAGATTGAGGACTTATTATGGGAGGAATACAGAAGAGTCTATCACCTTCTTGATCGAGGGTTGGCAGGGATAGTTTGATAGAAGACGATCACTTTCTTAATCAAGGGATTCTAGGGATAGAAATTCATAACATTATCATCATATCAATGTATTACCCTAGTGTGGGTAAGGTATATTTTCTTGAAAATATAAATCAAGGGCCTTATATTCAAATTTACTGAATATCATTCTTTTTGGGTTAAAATAATTATATTCAATATTACTATTTTTTCATTAAAAGTATTTTATATTTCACTAAAAACAAATAGAAAGTGATATTTTATATTTATATTTATATTTATATTTATTTTATCATAATAGATTTAATTAATATTCATTCATTTACTCAGAAGATGATTATGTATTCTTTAAGATATAATTATCATTTATTTTATTACATTAATAAATCAAAATAGTTGTGATTACATTTATTTACACCTCTTAAGGAATAAGATTATATTCACCAGAATCAAACCTTTAAATTACATATATGAATATATTGTATTATGGTATAATTTTCATAAGATCCTAGGTATAAGTTCAATTAAATTTTGAATACAGAAGAGGTTTGGTGAATATGTTTTGTTTAATTATTTTAAAAAAAGTTTCTCTTGAGGTTTAAAAATAATGTTTTTAAACATAAAATTCACCCCCTCTTATATTTTTTCATCTACATATACATTTCGATCATACAATTTGTATCAGGTCCAAGTCTCTATAATATAAATATTTACATTTGGTATCATGGGAGGAATCCACATCAAATACTTCATACCTTTTACTTCTCTTACTTTTAAATTTAGTTATAAACTCTTTGTTTTTAATACTTATTACACTCCAAAAAGACTATTTATTTTCAAAAAAGGAAACAAAGAGTTAAGTTGGTCTACAATGGTGAAGCCCCAGATCATCACTACATACTGGTGATTATAAAATTCCTGATAAATAAGTTAGAACATTTACCAATCATGACCAGAAGGAATACCAATTGAAATAAAAGTTCAGGAATACCATATTATATTATATAATAATAAATATATATAGAAACATTTATTCTTGTGAAGAATATAATAGTATTTTGGAATAATTTAGAGATTACTCATTTTGGAACATCAAAAGTTATTAAAACCAAAAGAGCTATTCTGAGAGCTGATTGTCAATCTATTGAATTTCCTTATGGTGAACTCGTTGTTAAGGTACAACAAAGGATTATGAAAATTGTTTCTTGTTTAAAAAATGGGTGAAAATGATTAGTATATTAAATTCTTATTGAAAATATTATTCACAGCATTCCCAATGAGTGGGAATCAAAGAGAACTGTTGTTGAGGAATCTATAAAGATTACAAATGTTACTTTTGATAGTTTATTTTTTAATATTTTAAAATACGAAAATAGATTGATAAGATATTATTAGAAAGATAAAAATAATAACGTTGGAGTTACTTTTAATTTTACACCAAATCTAATAAATGCACAGACTCTTGAGAAGGTTGTTATGTCATCAAAGAAAAAGGTTAATGTAGAATATGATTCAAGTGATTATGAGTACTATGAGAATTAGTTTGCTAATATTTCTCAAATAATGATAAATTTTTTTGGAAAAAGGATTTTAAGTATTGTTTAAATAAAAATAACAAGGATATAAACGATAAGAAAGAATCGAGATTAACTTTTTTTAAAAGTAAAAGAGCTTTAAAAATCTGACTTCACAACCCAAGTTGAAAAGAAAAGACATGAATGAATGGAATTATGATAGAAATAAAGAAAGTTTTATCTGAAAAAGGGAAGGAAAGTATTTAATGAAAATAATGAATAGAGTGATAGTATAGGAGACTCTTTAGATGATTCTACTAATAATGAAATTTCTGGACACTTGAATATTTGCCTCTATGCCTGGTTTCCTTTTAAACATCAGTGTCTTATGGCCAAGTTACACACTTCTAATTACATGAAAAATATTTCATGGAATGAAAACTATCCTGATGAGAAAAATTATATTTATTATAATGAAAATTCATTATAACCATAGGATAATATATTACCTTCCATATGGTGAAGTATCTATATTTTCTAAGTTTCTTGATTTTTTTTAATTTTTGTAAGAATCATTAAAAATAAAAATACTAGAATAAATGTTTTAAGAAAAGAAGCATTAGATATTTAAAAATTATTTATATGATATCTTTTTAAATTGAATCTAAATCTAAAAACATTCAAAAATCTAATTCTGAAAAGGACTATCTTTCTATGTCTTTTGAAAAATCTATTTATAATAAAATTAGTTTAGAAACAAAACTATCTTATAAAACATTTGATTGTAAAGATAAGAACTCAGTTGTAAAACTAAAGTATGAAATTGATTCTTTAAAGGAACTTTTATTAAATTTTACTTCTATTAATTATGGTTTTGATAGGATTTATAATCAAATTTATTCCCATGAAAACAGTTCTAGAATAGGATATACTCATAAAAAACTGATTTCTAATAAAAAATTCTTTATTCTTAAAAATGAACCATTTTATAAATAATGTGAATGAGGAGGAAACTAAAAAATAATTTTCCCCTTAATGAAATTAAATATTTTGGTTCCTTCAAAGAAATGTTTCAAAAAAATATGGATTCCTAAAATTTTATTTACTAACATTTTTAGACCCAGCAAAGTTTGGGTTCCAAAAGTATAGATTTTTAAGAGAAAAAAGGAAATACCAACAATAATAATGCTTGGTACATGGATAGTAGTATTTCCTGACATATGACTCATAAAAAAGGATTCTTTGAAAATATTATCAAAACGAATGGTGGAAGAGTTACTTTCAGAGATAACACTCAAGGAAAGATTTTTGGTGTTGGTAATGTTGTTATTCTGGGAAAAGCCTTAATTTCAAATGTTTTATTTGTAAAAGTTATTAAGAACAACCTTTTAAGAATAAGTAAATTATTTTATGAATATTAACTTGTAAATTTTATGAATGATAAATGTGTAGTACACAATTCTAAGGTTGAATTCAGTCTTTCTTCCCATCGGCATGAGAATGTTTATACACTAAACATAAAAGACCATGGGATCCCCGAAATACTTTGTGTTAGAAAAATAGAATATTATTATTTATTGTGGAATATATGGTTAGGACACTATAACCTTAGAAAATTATATAAATTGACTAAGAATATACTCATTAAGGATCCACTAGAACTTAGATTTGATTCATCAATACACTGTGATCCTTGTCAATGTACAAAGAAACATAATTAAAGCATTAAATCTACTAGTGAAGTCTCAACTAATGATGTCTTACAATTAGTGCACATGGATCTCTTTTCCCCTACACAAAATGGAATTATTGGTGGAAAGTAATATGTATTTGTTTTATTTGATGATTATACCTGATATACATGAGTCTTTTTTTTGCAATGAAATATGAAGCCTTTTTTGTTTTTAATAATTTTGTAGCTAAATTTAAAAATAATAAAAACATTTCCTAGATAATTATTCATAGTGATCGTGGTAAAGAATTTTAAAATAATTATTTTGAAACTTTTTCTAGTAATAAAGGAATTACTCATAACTATTTTTCTCTTACATATACTCAGAAAAATGCTGTTGTTGAAAGAAGAAATCTTATTATTTAAGAAATTATGAGATCTATGTTGAGTGAATACTCATTTTCTAAACATTTTTGGGATGAAGCAGTTTGTTCATATTTAAAAACAATATATAGAGTTTTAATTTGAACATTTATTAATAAAACACCTTATGAATTATACAGAGGCTGAAAACAAAAAATTTTATAACTCAGTTTCTTTAGATGCAAAGTATTAATTTTTAATACAAAAGACAATTTACATAAATTCGCACCCAATTGGATTAAGGTATGTTCTTAGGATTTTACACTACATCTAAGAATTATTGAATTTTTAATATAACTTATTATACTATTGAGAAAAAATACAAGTTAAATTTGATGAAACTAATCCTTTGCCTATTAAAAACCACAAACTTTATCTTATAATGTGATTTCCAAAACATATTATCCACCTTTGATAAAAGACACTTCTATTAAGGAAAATATTCAAGAAATTATTTCCAAAGTATTCACTGAAGAATATCTTTTATCTTATATTGATGAATAGGTTTTACAAATCCCCTGTTAGTTGTTTCAAAGACATCTTCCTAGTGATAATTTCATTGGTGATGTTAATTGATCTATAAAGACCATAATATATTTATGAAATTAAGTAGAAGACCTTTATTTCCTTTCTCAATTTAAACCTAACAGTTCTGATGAGGCTTTAGGTGATGAAGATTGGATTAAGGCTCTGTAAGATGAACTAAATAAATTTAAAAGGAAAATAGTCTAGACCTTGGTTGAATAACCTAAAGAAACATCTGTAATTTGTGTAAAATGTGTTTCCAGAAACAAATGTGAAGAAATGAAATAATCATTTAAAATAAAGAATGACCTTTTTCACAGAAAAGAGGGAATATATTATGATGAAACTTGTACTTCAGTAGTTATACATGAATCTATTCATATTCTATTATAATTTACATAATTATTTAATTTCAAAAATTATCAAATGGATGTAAAGTGTGATTTCTATAATATATGTAATCAAGAGAATTTTTATTAAATAAAATCTAGGTTTCGAAGATACAAAACATACTGAATATATTTTTAAACTTACCAAATCTCTATACAGACTTAAAAAATCCCCTAGATCCTAGTATAATAGATTAACATTGTTTTTATTACAAAATAAGTATGTTAAGGGAACTATTCATCCAACTCTTTTTATAAAAAAAGATTTCAAATATTCTTGGATTGTTCAAATATATGTTGATGACATTATGATCAGGTCATCTTAACAATATTTAAAAAATTCCTTTTTGAATCTTATAAAGTCTGAGTTTCAAATGAGTATGATGGGTGAGATAACATTATTTCATGGTTTTTAAATTTCTCAAAAACCAGAAAGTACTTAAATATCCAAATATAATTATATCAAATATCTTCTTAAATGGTTTGGATATGACAACACTAAATGTATTATAACTCCAATTGGTATGTCAAAAAAACATTATCTTAATGAAACTGAGAAACCAATTGATCGAAAAACTTTTAGAGGTATGATAGGAGGTCTAGTATACTTAATATCTATTCATCTAGACTTAATGTTATTGGTTTTCTTATGTGCCTGATATCAAAAAAATTTAAATAAATCCCATTTAAAATGAGTAAAATGAATTTTTTGTTATTGAAAGGGATCCCCAAATTTTGGAATTTTCTATTCTTCTAAGAATTACTTTTAATTGAAATGCTTTTTAGATTCTGACTTTGGTAGTTATAGAATGGATAGAAAAAGTACCCATGAAACAAGTATTTTCTTAGAATAATCATTAGTTTTTTTGTCTAGTAAGAAAAAACACACAGTAGAACATTCCTCTACTGAAGATGGATATGTTTTAGTGGGAAGTTTTTATTCTTAGGTATTGTGGATGCAACACACACTCACTAACTATGGCTTGAGTTTTACAAAATCTAAAGTACTTTGTGATCATACAATCTCCCTTACTCTTAGTAATAACCCTACACATCACTCCTATGAAAAACACATTGATATCAAGCATTACTTTATTATGAATCATGTAAAAAATGAGATATCATTTTACACTTCATCTAAATGAAAGAAAAAATTACTGATATATTTAAAAAACATTTACCATTCTATAGATTTGAATACTTTAAATAGATACATGGAATTATCACTATAAGGTAATCATCCACATATACTTACTATTTAAAAAATATACTGACATTAAGTTACTCATTTTCATAGGGATAGTACATTAGATTCTATTTTACCAAAAATTCAGTCTTTTAATGTTTTATTTTTCCAAATAGTTTAATTATAAGTCTTCTAGACTTGATTTTGTTCTATACTCAGATTTAAAATTTTAACCGAATTTACAATTTCAGATTTGAAATTTTTTTCAGAATCAAATGTTTTTGGTATTTTAATTCCTAGTAAGATTTTAAAAACTAATCAGATTTCAATTTTCCAATGAAATGTAGATAAGTATTCATATTCTATTTTTAAATTTTACATTAAATTAATTTTATTAAAATATTAAAATATTTTTTTTTCAAATTTTCATTTGAAATTTTTTACGTAAACGAGACTTTTAATCATCATCTATTTTGTTGAAAAAAAAGAAGTACATATTACCTTATGAATATTTCCACTAAAAATGGTATTTTTATCTCTTTCATACTACAAAAACTATTTTTTGTTAAAAATTTTTGTTCTTATTTTTTTATTCTTTATGTTTTTTTTCAAAAATTATTTTACTTCTCCCAATCGTATTCACTCAATACAGTGAAAATTGTTTCTCAAATTCAATCATATTTATCCTATATAATAATTTTGTTTTTAAAACCTCAAGAGTTTATATATTAAATCTTTATTCAGATACAATCCTATCCTTAAGATCATAGTGATTAATTTCCAGTCATTAGATTTATTTGTAACATGAACCATCACAAAACTTTCCATATGAAAATGGGACAACTCCCTGACCCACATCACATATCTCAGTATTTTTTTTGAAGTGTAACTAATTTAAAAAGCAATATTTTGATTCCTTTATTTATCATCTATTTCTAGCCCAAATATGATGGCTGCAACCAAATGATACTAAAACAAGTTCTCCTTTTAAGAAAAGATATTATATAGATTGTTTTATGAAAAATATGATCCGTTATTGAAAATGATGATATAATTCCAAGGATGTTTTAATTATTGATTAACTTATCAACAAGATAATTCTAAACCATGAGGTATTCATTATTTTAGCCATGAAAAATTTTATGTCAAGGTCTATCAAGTCCCATATTATCATGTTTCCAGGTTTCATATGAAAAATTATTGAAAACAGCCTGAAACATTTCAATTTTTCCATCTAATCTGAACAAGTTAGAGAAAATATTAAGTTTATCAGCAATGAAATGATTAGAAGGATGTAATATATTTTTTTTATCCAAAGTCAAAAATGTTTTTAAAAAATACAGAGGTCACTACATCAGTGAAATAGCCTCTAGGATAAAGAAAATTGAGAAAGATGACAAGATTATAAAATCTTATTATCTTTCAAAATATAAATAAAGGAATGAAAATAAATACCCAAAGGAATTTGTAGATGATTGGAGAAATAAAAATTATGAAAGAGAAAAGATAGAGACTCTATTTGGTCTTGATCTAGTAGAAGTTTCTTCTAAAAGACTTCATAGTGAGGAATTCATTGAAAAACAATTAAAATAAAAGAAGAATTAGAAATTGTTTTTCAAAAGCATTGTTATGTGACATGTTATTAAAATGAGTAGAGTAATCTTATGATTTTTTTTAAACTGAACTGAATATAGGAATAATTTTAAAATATACATCTGTAGTTCATGCCGATGCACCTTAAGAAAGTAAAATAAAAATTACATATTGTCAATGCATCAATTCTTATGGGAAAAGATTATTTAAGAACTGATTATCATATTTATTAAGTAATATAAAAATATGTTGATGAAATTAATGAATAAGAAAATGGGTTTAAGAAAATAAAAGAATATAACAGAGAATGATAAGAAGAAGAATTGGAAGAAAGAGACGAATAAGAAGAAGGATAAGAACAATGAAGATGATAAAGAGAAGAATAAGGAGGGGGAGAAGAATAAAAGGAAGGAGATAAAGAATAAGAATAAGAAGAAGAGGAAGAGGAATATGAATAAGAAAATTTAATAGAAAATATTTTAGAAAATATTTCATTAATAACATCACTATATTCTTCAAAAATATTATATTCCTCAGGAAATTGTATTGAAAATACAATAAGACAACAGAATAAAAAGACACATTTGATTCAAATTACAAAGGATGAAGGAAGAAAGAAGTCTATTATAGAATAAACCCAAATTTCTAATGATAATATTGGTGTTCACAGATTTTAGAAAACTAAGTTATAGAAAAATAAAATAAAGTCACTAAAAGAAGATATTAAAATAAAAAAAATAAACATTTAATAATAATTTGAATCATTGAATAAAATCACTACACAAGGTATTCAATATATTTTCATAACATTAGTATATTAGATAAGATCGTTCCATGTTTTCATGGAATCAAAACAAAGGTAGATTCGGTCATTGGAAATCAGTAAAAATATTTTTATTCTATTAAATATTTAATTTGTAGACTAAAAAGTTTGGAACCGATATCAAAGTATTTAATGAAGATGGTAAAGCCCAGAGAATGAGTGGCAACAAAATTTTAAAATTATTTAGAGGAGTTGATAAAGAATTTAAGATCAATTCTGAGAATATTGTAAAACTCAATAAATATTTAGATGAGATATACATTGCTCTAAATAGTATAATAATATATATATTTAATAGTGTAAATAATCTTGATACATTCAAAAGTGACTCTCAGAAGAAGTCTAAAGATATCTTACACATAAAAGAAAACTTAAAATTTTTGATCAAAGAGATTTCTAGACTCAAAGTCTATAAATTTGATATTTATATCTTAATGAATCATCAATAATTTTTAACATAATGAATCAATGACCAGGAAAATCAAATCAATATTTTGAATGAAAAATTCTAGGAACATAAAGTGGAAAAGAAATAACATAATGAAAGGTTTACCATCTAAGGGTAAAAGATTCAATAGATGTAAATGAGAAACAAATACGAGGAGGAGCTTTTAGAAAAAGTGAAAGTGGACAATAAATAATTCATAAAGCTCATCGCAATTTTTAAATAAATGATACCTATAAAGAATTAATGATTTTTCTAAAACAATTTTTGTATTATTTCTATTTTGGAAACTTGAATGAAGTACTTTTTCATCTACATTCATTTTTATTGAATTTCTTCCAATTTTATCTGGTTTAATATTATTTCATATATTTTTTGATGATCTAGTTTTATTTTTCATATAGAATATTTTCTTTAACCCTTTTCAGGTACATCAAAAAGTATTCCCATTCATTTTTAAAAATTAAAAATAAGGAGAATGATATAGAAAGGGAAGAATGATATAGAAAGGGGTAATGATATAAAAATGGGAAAATTATTTAGAAATGAAGATAATACTATCCTTAGGGGGATTCCTATCATAAGGGGATGTTATTCAAATTCACTATCACGAACAAAAGAGTTTATAAACTTTAAGAGATATAATTATAAATGTTTATTTATGAGTATGATAATTCTTAAAAATAATTTTGGAATTCAAATTTTAAATAAATTTTCTATTTAATATTTAGGGTTTATGCTTTTCCAAAAGGGGAGATTGTTGATTCAAAAGATTATTTTTAATTTTTCCATTATTTTTTCTTTGGAAATCAAATACTCATTCATAAATATAAAATATCAAAGTCTTTTTTATATAAAGTATTTTAACATTGTTTTTACAAAACATATACTTTTAAAATTATATATCAATTATAATTATAATAACCAGTCTAGAATCTAGAATAGTTGGATTTTCTAGAACCTATAACAATCAAATTTATATTTAGAAAATTTATCGTAATGAAATATATCTGATTAACTACTATTTTATCTCTAAATATCAAAATATTTCATGTCATATCCATAATATTGACTAATTTGTTAATCCTATGTAGTGATAAATTTTTTATCAAATTTAAATATTTTACTCTAAAACACTGTATTTACAAAACAATGTTGTACGTTATGTTATATGTGATAGTCAAAATGATTTCATGGTTTCCGTAATAAAATGACTTTTGAAGTTCTATGTATCTTGGTCCTCCCTAAAATCATGGAGAAAATATAACCATTATACATCAATATGACCATTTAGATGAACACTATAAATTCATTGTCATTTGAAGATAAGAAAAATGATTTACTGACATTAATTTTCATGTTCATGTGTGATGTGATTTTTGAATCATTTTTATAAATTGTAAAATCATGAATATATTGTTTTTATAATTTTGTATTACTTTATATAGTGTATCTTTCTTAAAGAAACCTTGTTAGGTTATCAATTTAAGAAACTATTATATTTATTTGTGTGATTTTGATTTTTCTGATTACAATTGAGTGCTTCTAAGACTTGGAGAAATAGAATTTGATCATCTTAATTGAGTGATTGTAGGGATAGTAAGTCAAAATCCAATCTATCAGATCAAGGAATTCTGAGGATAGGATGATAGAGAATCTTATCACCTTCTTGGTCGGGGGATTATGGGGATATAGAGATAAAAACTGATCACCTTCAGTATCCAAGGCTTGTGGAGATATCTAGATAGAATCCAATCATTATATTGAGGGCTAACCATGGTGTGGGTAAGATATAATTTTTTTAAAGTATAAATCAATGGAAATTAATTCAAGGTTACTAAATACCCTTCTCTTTGGGTTAAAATAATTATATTTTATTTTATTACTTGTTTATATATAATTATTTTATATTCCATTGTAAATAAATAAAAAGTGATATTTTATATTAATCTATCTACTTTTATTTCATTAATCATAATATCATTAATTATGAATCAGTTATTTTACTCTGAATATGATTCAATACACATTATGATAAAATTATCATTTATTGTATTACTCTAATAAATTATAAAAGTTGTGATTAGGATTCCTTACACCACTTACTGAATAATATTCTATTCACTGGAATCAAACATGTGGATTACATATGAGAATCGACTTGATTAAGATATTATTTTCATCCGAATATATGTCCTAATCCGATTATCATTTGAATACAAAAGATGTTTTGTGAAAAATTTTAGTTTGATTATATTAAAAAATATTTCTATTAAGTTTTAAAATTAATGTTTTTTAGCTTACAATTCACCCCTCTTTTAGTTAGCCATCTACATAGACATTTTGATCCTATAATTTGTATGAGAGCCAAGTATCTATAATATGAATAATTAGAATCTCAAGTAGTGTTTATTTAATATTATTATCTATAAATTGGAATTAAATTATTCAAATAAGGTTTCCATATATAAAAAATACTTTTATAATAACAACATTGAATGTATTCAACCCATGATACTTATACATCATTACTTTACTTAGCCACAGTTCTACTTTTTGAAATATGAGAGTTAGAATATGTCCATAGGGAAGAAACTATAGGATTATTTAAAATCATGATAATTACATTACAATATGTATCTTATAAGATTGATTTTATTTTCTATCAATATAATGTATAGAATGTATATTGCATAAAATAATACCTTTTTGAAACACACTATTCATCTAGGACATCCTAGTTTGGACAGGCTTTACCAGAACTTTTCACTTAGTCACCAAGCATTATACATGGTTTTTCATAGTAACTTGGTCTCCCAAAAGTGACATCATAATCCTAATAGGTAAGATATATTCCACACTAAACAAAATGAAATTAATCTCATCGTAACACCCTGAGTTTTTTAAAATAAAAACTATTTTTGATAGTGTACGAAACACCCAACACCAATCCAAAACGAATTATGATTATTTATGAATGTTATAATCTAACCATTAAACTAGTGGGTATGAATAGTATCAAATACTATATAAAATATATATAAAATTCCTAATATATATATTTTTTATAAATTATTAATAAATAAGTATGCAAATTTTCTAAAGATATTTTATTCCTTAAAAACTATTTTTTATTCAAAAATGATTTCCTTTATTTTTTGAGAGAGAATATTAAAATTAATTTTTGAAATTTTTGAAATATTATTATATTTGTTTTTGAAATCATCATTTCAAATTTTACTAAAGGTCAAATTTTGGCACTTTACCGAAATAATTGATTTTTCTTGTGAATTCTGAAATTTATCAAATTTTCAAATACTGTCATTTATTTTAATTAAATAAAGAAATTTAAAATTTACAATATATTTTAGGATTGATGTAAAATTTAAATATTAACCATTTTAAATATATTAATCTAATTAATTTATTTTTAATATTAAATTTCCATGATTTTTGTGTAAGTTTATTTTTATACTTAAAAACGTGGTCTTCTGCAAATTGTTTATAAGTACTTAAATATTATCCATTTAAATTAATTAAAATAATCCCTATGAAGGAAAATTTTAAATTAAATTAATATATTTTAAATCTATATATATTAATTTTAATTCACATTAATATTATTTCTAGTTGTATAGCTAATATAATATCATTTATTTCTTACCAAATGCATTTTTTGAAAACCTATTTTCAACATGTTTTTACGGGTTTAATTTTATGTTAAATTATGAAATATATGTGATTTTAATTTTATAATATGTATTAAAAATTTGATATTCATGATTTAAATTATGTAATTTTTTCATATTTATTTTTTACATAATGAACACTAAAAATAGTAAAAAAAACTATTTATAATGGTGAAAAACTAAAATGGTAAAAGTGAGTAACATTAGATGTAAATAGAATAACTTGCTTAAAACATATTTCTTTTGGAATTTTAGAAATTGTTATCATAAAAATAACCCCTAAAATCAATTTTTAATCAATTTCAGAGGCACTTGGAATGCTATTGACTTCTAATTATTGAAAAGTTTTGGGTATTTACAAAAATGACACTCCCCTCATTTATAAAAGGGATCCTCTCATCTTATACCTTAAAGAATTAAAAATAATCTTTATTTGAAAAATAAATACAGAAAAAATTACCTAATTCCCTAAAAAAATCATAGGTAAATTATGATGATCATAAATACAATATATGGAGAATTTAGATACGATCCTAAAGAGGTGCTCTGAAGATGATGAATCTTTCATAATCGAGATTCTTCATTTTATTTATTCTTCCATATAATTCAAAATTTTCACTTTCGAAATGATATAAAAAATTATTATATATCATATAATAGTATTTTATTTTGTTAATTTAATACCCTAAATCTATATCCACTTATATACAATGGGAAATTAAACCATCGTTCGCGTGTACGACAGAATTCCACCCTGAGAATCAATGTAATTTGTTTTCCATCATTTACTCCCATGCTTGTTTTTGATGATGGATTTAATCTATATATATCATATTCATGAAACTTTTTTCATTCATATAAATTAATATATCATACATCTTCTTAATTCTCAATTCATGGAAAAATGATAAGGTTGTGCACGCATATGTGTGGATTATCACCTCAATGATATAATGTGATTCATTTTTTTAACACATCAGATTAATAATATATAAAAGTTTTCATAAATAAATAATATTATAATTATGATATAATAATGATTCTATAAAGATAAAAATACACTTAACATATTTCCATCATGATCATTGAAAAATTGAATGTTACTTATATGTATGTACGAACAACATTCTCTATGATTATAACACATTTCATTTCTCATAATCATCATTAATGATAAATTTTAAAAGTATAATTGGTGTATAAAAATGATAAAAAAATGAATATGAAAAATGAAAATTTTATTTAGAATGTAAATAATTAATATATTATTATTTTTCAAGATGATAAATAAAGTATATGATGAAAAGGGACCAAGGTAAGGGATCTCTTTAAACCACCCTTTTCATTATTTTAAGACCATTCTGTCTCAAACTCACTTTATCTCTCTTTTTAATGTTATGGAATTATTATAAATCCTATATAAATTTCTATCACATAAATACCAAGATTATTATCCTTTTGTTTTATAGGATAATTTATTCATTATTCTCATTTCTCAAATGTATTAATTTTATGATTTCCATTGATTATGATGTAAGGGAAGATTATGAATCCCATTTTATTTTATTGGGAAATTATTATTTTATTCATTATGATTTATTTACTTGATGTGGAACACATAAATCATGAACATGTTATGATGGTTGTGAACAGATATTCCTCCAATGTTTTGAGTAAATATTTAGTCTCTTTAGGATTCATGAATATGACTATGGAGTAAACATAATCTATTTTGGGACATTTTAAACCTTGTGATATTTTCTTAGAAGTTAAACTTGAATCATGTTTTTATCATGATATATGTTTCTACCACATTTCCTATGTTACTATGATCTTGTAATACCATGTTCTTTATATTATCCTACTATGTGATTACACATGATCCTTCTCTTTTCTAACATCATGTTATAAATTTGAATCAAATTTTAGGTTTCTTTATCAAGATTGTTCCCTTATAGGGATTTTTATCTCAAAATTTAATTTTATATATTCCATAGGTAATCCTATATTGTTTTAGGAGATAAAATGGATTTTAGATTTCATTAGGTATAATAAAATATGGATTTCAGGATTAAATTTTCCTTTAGATGTATCATGAAACTAATCATCCAAAGAAACTAGGCATCATGGCCTTTTGTGTGGTAATTATTAGTTATTTATGTTCAAAACTCATATAATAACATGTTTAAAAGGAATTGATTCAAATATTTAGTATCATAACAAGGTCTATTTATTTTTTGTGAAATATGATTATTAAACATTGGAAAATGGATTTGGGATAAGATTTAATAGGAAAATATCAATAAATTTTGGTAATGTATTGAGTAATTGGTATCCAAGAAAATACATTCATGTCTAGATACTACAAGTGGATATGGATTTGGAATAGTTGTACATAGGAGTAATAACCCAAAAAAGCAAAATAATATTGACCCTATTTTTACCTGGTGTATAAAATGGACCATGTTTTACACTTGGTTATACACTATGGGATGATATTCTTTAGAAATTCACAGAACTCATAATGGAGCATTATAAAGGAATTGAAGAAATTGTTACGGTTGAAAACATAATATGGAAATTATCACGGTTAAGCTCAATAGAAACCTAGTGAGACAAAAGTTATGATATATATATATATATATCATTTATATGTTATTCCACCAATTCCTTTAAGTTTTTCTTCTTTATGTTTATTAATAAATGTATAGTTATTTTTTTATCTTTTTAGTAAATGGTGAAAAATAATAGAAACTATGACAAGACACAACATGATAAAGATGTTATAATTCCCCCAATGACATGCCTAACCTTATAGGAGGAGGTGTTGAGACCTATGTGTAAGTAATCGTTTAACTAGCTCAATTTATGAATAACAACTTGAATCTTGTGGAACAAACTCCTCCTCTTAAGAAAGAGAAAGTTATAGTCAAGTATTTATGCTACAAAGGCCCCTACATTATGTAAATCTAATGATCCCCTTAGCATAGAACAATATATTAACAACCCTGAGAACATGTCCTATGATCTCTAATGAAGAGATAAATACAAAGTTGTTTAATCCATTTATCATATTGAAGGAGAAACTATTCTGTAGTGGAAATTGATCAATAACACAATGTCAAAAGAGTATATTTATTCCATAAAATGCAAAGACTTTAAGAAATTATTTTTCAATAAATATTCTTCCAAAACTCTTAATCTTAAAATGGAGAGGGAGTTACTTATTCTAAAGAATAAGGAATAAGTGTCTCTCAGGTAAAATTAATAAAACATTACAGGTCTTTCATATTATGCCTCTAACTTTTCAATCAATAGTAAGGGTAAGGTGGACTATTTATTCAGTGTGTTAAAGGTGATTCTATTAAAAAAATTGATTCGAGAACTTGTTAGCTATAAATACATCATCTATTATGCTATCAATGTTTAGATATGGGCCAATGACTACAAATGGTATTCTATGACTAGAGACAAACAATAAAAAATGGAGTTTTATTTAGGAGTATCAAAAGATAAATCTCACAGAGTAAAGAAAACCAATCATTCTAGTTGTCAAAAGTGTGGGAATAAGCATCTAAAAATTTGTCTGATGATACCTAGGATATGTTTCAAATATGTAAAAGAGGTGCAAGATATTAATACATTTATAAGGTAAATAATTAAACCAAATAATATGGAAGAAGAAATGAAGTTTTAAATATACATAGAGCCTCTAGTGTAGTGTTTCAATTTCATGAAACATGGGTATTATAAAAGATAATTCCCTAAGCCAAGGGTTGTTAAAGACAATCAATGACAATAACCTCCAAGGCCTTGATAGTAGGGAAGATCATATGTTATCACTAATACTGAACTGGATCCCAAAAATGATATGAAAAAAACTAAAATAGTTATTCATCCATTGATAAAACACATTTTATTTCATTTTATTTCTACTCGTTTATTTATTTATTTTAGATTTAGTATAAGTATTCAAGAACCACCTCAAAACATGAGGGTTAAGCTACTTGTGAGAATATTAAACTGAGAACTAGTTTTATCCAATGTATTTCACTCCTCCTCAGTCAATGTTTTTGGGCTTAATACTCCATGAAATCTCATATTACATTCTTTATTAATGTTTTATGATATATTGGGCATGAATTAGATATATTTATATAAATCCAACAACTAATTTAGAGAGAGGTATATCACACTCTTCAACCGAAGTTATCCATTTATTATATTCAAGTTTAAAGTGGTAGAAAAATATCCTTATAATATTTTGTTTAATCATGGATATTATTTACTTATTATAAAGAATATATAGCATAAATGATTGAGACAAATTAGAGATTCATTCTTCAATACATACCTATTGTGGAGGATTATAATGATGTATTCCATAATGATTTTCCTTGTCATACTTGTGACCAAGGGGTTAAATTCTCAGAAAACATTATATTGGGATCTCTTCCCATATTGAAGAGTCCTTATATAATTTCCATTATTTAGTTGGAAGATATAAAAATATAAGTTACAATAGAAACTAGGAAATGGTTTTATATATCAAAGTACTTCACTGTGGGGTGTATCAATCCTCCTCATCAAGAAGAATGATGGGTCAATGTGACTCTATATTGATTATCATGAACTCAATAGTATCATTATAGAGATCAAGTACATCTTGAAATATATAGAAAACTTTTTTTATCATCATTGTGGATTCTTGTATTTCTCTAATGTGATCCTTTGATTAAGATATCACTAATTAAGGTGAATAATAAAGATATTACCAAAACTAACTTTCAAAATAATTATGGACACCATGAGTTCATATTGATGCCTTTTAGACTCATTGATACTCCATAAATCATAATGGAATTAATGAATAATGTATCTAGAGATTACATTTAGAATCTTGTTGCAGTCATTGTAGATGATATAATTATTTAAACTATTTGAAAGGAGTAGCATGAAGATAATTTGAATATTTTTCTCAAGGATTTGAAAAGGGAGAATCTATATTAAAGGTTTAGTAAATGTGAGTTCTGGATGAGGGAAGCATCATTATTGGGTAATATTATAACTAGAAAATGGGTATTAGTAGAAAATCATAAGATAAAGGCAATTGAGTATTATCATAGACTAGCTTCTATAATAGAGACTATAACTTCATTAAAATATATGGGTATTGACGAGGACTTGTGAGAAATTTATCATTATTTTAAAATTCACTAACCATGCTTACACAGAACCGAGTATTGTTTTTTGGACTAGTGAATGGAAAGGGCGTATTGAGGAGTTGAAAAAGAGTCTTATCACTGCACTAGTCCTCACATTAACCACAAGTGGGGAAATGTTTGTTTTATATAATGATTATTAAAATAATTTATGAATAATTAAACTAATATATAATGATAAAATTATATCCTATGCCTTAATATAGTTAAAAATATCTAAGAACTATCTCAAAGATGATCTGGAGTTGGTTACTGTGGTCATTGCATTGAAAATACAGAGAAATTATCTCTATAGGGAGAAGTGTGAAATATATACAGACCATAAGAACCTTAAATATATATTAACAGAGAAGGAGTTTAATATTAACCATTTAATATGGTTATTGATGTTCATGGACAATTGGTGATTAATCCATTACCATCATAGAAATACAATAATGTGGTAGATGCTCTATGTAGAAATCACCTGACCACCATGTCACTGATGAGAATTGAGAAGTTTACAATATTTCTATACATAAAAAATGTACATAGGAATCATGAAAAAATGAATATCATCATTCCCAGCACAAATTATTTCTCAACCATCCCATCTAAAGATAATAAAATATGATTAGAGAAATGATGTTTAATTTTTGAAGAAAGCATAATTTTTTAAAAAAGTATATTAATAGAGTTCAAAATTGATTAATTTGATGATGTAATATTTGGGTTATAAAAATGTATTCCATAAATTATAGAGAGAGAAAAAATTGAATGATTTACATAGCACAACCTTCCCCGTCTATCTAGGGAACTTGAAGATGCATCAATATATAAAAGTGAACTATTGGTGGAATGATATGAAGAAAGAGGTTGTTAAATATACATTAATGTCTCTGATATGTCAAAAAAGTGATGGTTGGAAGGAAAACTTCTAAGGTGATGATGAAACCATAACACATTTCTATATGGAAATGGGAAGACAACACCAATGACTTTTTTGTTGTTATTCAAAAGACATAAAGAGTAAACAATGACATATGGGTTGTGGTGGATAATTTTACAATGAATACTAACTTTATTGAAATTTTAGTGGAATTACCAATCAATAAACTTGTAATGATATACATCTATGAGGTTTTGAGGCTACATTGAACATCGTTATTTATTATATCTTACCAGCACTCGTGATTTACCTCTATGTTTGGGAAGAGCCTATAATATGATCTAAACACCAAGTTGGGCATTATTATAACTAATCACACCCAAAATTATGGCCAATATAAGTTGAATAATAATACACATTAAAACATGATGAGATCATGTTATATTAAATTTCAATGAGGGCAGTATTAACACATTATTCTGGTTGGGTTATCGTACAATTATAGTTTCCACTCAAACATCTAAATGGCCTCATATGAATCCATTTATAGGAAGAGATTTATATAACCTATGTGATGGGGTAACTCAGTGAACTCAAGCTATTGAGACCTAAAATGGTTTATGAAATGGTAGAAATGTTCAAGACCATTCAAGAATACATCAGGACTTCTCATAGTTGATAAAAGATCTATGTTGACAATCATCATTGTGGCCTAGAGTTTGAGGTCATGTATAATGTGTTTCTCCACATATCTCCACAAAAGAAATTATTAATATTTGGGAAGAGTGAAAAATTAATCCCCATGTAAATCATCCCCTTTGAGATTCTAAATTGTGTTGGATCTATAGCTTATTAACAAACACTCCCACCAACCCTTTCAGAGATACATGATGTATTCCTTGTATCCCTCTTGAGGAAGTACATACCAGATCACTCATACAAACTGAATTCAGAAGTTTTATAGTTGGAAAATGATATCTCTTCAGAGGATTTTATGGTGAATATATTTTACCAAAGTGATAAATTTATATACAACAAGACAACACACTAGTTCAATGTGTTATGGAAGAACCTTAAATATAAAGAGGCAACCTAGGAATTAGAGGAAACCATTAAGAAAGAAATAACCACACATATTTTAACTGTAATAAGTAATATAAATTTTTAAGGGTGAAATTATTTATTGAGGGGAATATTATAACACAACATGTTTTTAAAATTGTAAACTTTTTTTCGGGCATATGCAACATGCAACACCAAGCCTAACCAAACTATTATTATTTATGACTATTATGACCTAGCTATTAAACTGATGAGTATGAATAGTATTAAAAAATATGAAATATATATAATGGTCCAAATTGAAATAAATGTATTGATAAATTCTTAATAAATAATCACTCAACTTTTATTAAATATATTTTATTCTTCAAAAAACATGTTTTCTTTAAAAAATTTATTTATTTATTTTTAAAGAGACTATTATAATAAATTTCATTAACTTTTAGAAATTTTATTCCATAAAAGTATCATAAATATTTAAATGATTATATCAAAATTTACTTGGTGTAAACATTTTGAATTTTTTTGAAATGGTTGATTTTTCAGTGAATAGTGAAAATTACCAATTTTTCTAACGCTACCATTTATTTTCATTAAATATAGTATATAAAAAGTAATTATATATTATGTATTTATTATTAAATTTAAATATGAACTATTTTACTTATAATAATTAATTAATTTCTTTTGAATCTTCGTTTTTTATTTTTTAGTATATGTATATTTTTAGGCTTAAAATTGTGGTTTTCTACAAACTGATTTTGAGTGCATTAGGTTTATAAATTTTAATTAATTAAAATTACATCTAATAAAGAAATATTAAAAATTAAATTAATATATTAAACATCTAATTATATTTATTTAAATTCATATAATGATGATTTCTCGTCATATAGTTAATATAAGTTCATCTATTGCTTGTAAAATGCATTTCTTGAAAAACCGTTTTGACATGTTTTACAGGAATAGTTTTAAAATGAATTATTCCAATTCAATAATTTTAACTATATAAAACAGATCCAATATTTTGAATCATAATAATAAATATTATTTTATAATTTTAACTTAATCTTATAAATAATGAATATAAAATAGTAAAAAACTAGTTACTGTGGTGAGAAATTAAAATGGTAAAAGAATATAACCTTAGAGAAAAATAGAATAAAATGTTTATTTTCTAATAGTGTTGGTGTTACTATAAAATATCCCTTGTAAAATATATTATTTATAATTTTTTGTCACTTTTCATGAGACTCACTTCCCATTATTAAACAATTTTGTGTATTTATAAATATACCAATCCCCCTCACTTAGAAAAAAGAATATCCTATAATCTGATTTACATAATTAAAAATCCATGTGGTTCAAAAAATCTCTAAACATATACCTTATTTAACCCCCCCACATCCTAGAGTCATTTTTTATCACAAATATAGTCAAGGCAGGCATTAGGTATAATCCTAGAGGTGGTCAGAAAAATAAATATCATTCTTAACCATGCGTCTATGTTTTATTTATTCACCTCATACATAAAATATTAAACAATAGTGATGATATGAAAAAATAATTATCACCCAAAAAATAATATTTTCCAATGTTAATGTATCATCAAAAATCCATCTCCACTTCCTTAAAATGGGAATTGAAACCAATATTCATGTGCACGGTGGACTACAACCATGCAGACTAATGTAATTAATTTTACATTATAATATCCCATGAATGTTTATAGTGATTGATTTAATTTATATATATGATACTAATTACATATTATTAATTATTTAAAATTAATATTTCATATATTTTATTACCATTACATTCATAGATAAATGAGAAAGTTTTTCGTGCGTATGTGTGGATTACCACCTCAATAAGGCAATGTGATTAGTTTTTATATACCAATTCACATTAATATAACTGTATTTAAAATGGAAACATCATTCATCTGCATATACAACCTACAATCTCCATGATTGTAATGTAGTTCATTTTTTATAACGATACTTCATGATTGATTTTAAAAATATAATTTGTTTATATAAATGATAATTATTTCATTATTATTACTCTATAAATGATGTAATAACAATATATTTGACCTTAGTTAACATTATAAATTGATTTTGTATATTTGAGTCAAACATCTTTTAAATTTTCGAATAGCACCTAAATTATTAGGTAATTCAATATAACAAGATAATAAATAAAATATAATGAATAATAAAATCTAAAAAAGTTCTTAAGAAATAAAATAATTAACATTCATTTAATATTTAAGAATATAAAGGCCACATGTGATGAATCAGACTCCAGGTAAGGGATCTCTCTAAACTACCATTTTCATTAGGTTATGATCATTCTCTCTCTAACTCACTTTATTACACTCTTTAATTATGTTGAATTCTTAAAAATTCTATATAAATTTCTCCCATATATATACCTAGATTATTATCACTAATTTTTATGAGGTAATAAATTATTTATTATTAGTTGTAAAAATTCTTCATTTTCAAATTTTATATGATTACAATATGAATAAATACTATGGAACCCATTTTATTTCCATGGGTAATTATTATGGTATTCCTTATGACTGATTTCATTTATTTTTTACGCATAAAAAATAATTATTTTTTTTGGTTTCACCAATATATCAACTCAATGCATCGGATGAATCTATAGTCTCATGAGGCGTCATGTATTGGACTAGAGAGTAAACCTAATTAACTATGGGCCATTATCCTCCTTGTGATATTGCCTATATAGTAATACATGGTTCATGTTTATGTAATTTTAGATATTGATGCTTTATTTACTATATTTCCATGATCTTATGATACCATGTCATTTTTGTAATGATTCCATTATATTACTCATAAGCCTCCTCTTTTATTATATCATGTTATACCCTTGAATAACACGTTATGTTTCATTATCATGTTTATTCCATAAATGGGATTTTTAGATCACACCATTATTTTATGTATTGTCTATGTTATCTTAAGTAGTTTTAAGAGATAAAATGGATTTAGGATCTATTTATATAAAATAAAAGAATATTTTTCATGTTTTAAGTTTCCTTTTGATGAATCATAAACCTAGTATTAAAAATATACTAGGCCTTATGATCTTTAGGGTTGTAATTATTGGTTATTTATGTTTAAAAAACATCTAATAAAATGGTTAAATGTAATAGGTCAACATAATATTGAAATCCTTCATGCAGTCCAAAAAATGCTTCAACCAACATAGTTAATGAGATTGAGAAGTTATTACCATTTTCCCTCAAAATCACAAAATCTTCCCCATTTCCAAAACATAACAAATCATTATAAAACAAAAATCGTCATAATATATTTCATATAATAATTCAATCATTTCCTCTTAAAATAAAATCACCAAATCCTAGATTTTTAAAATTTTATTCTATTGAATTTCTATTCGATCTAGTTAGTAGAAATTAATTGTTTTTTTACATATAAAGATGGATAAAATAATTCCATTCCCTTCGAATCAAAAATCAATATCTTCAACAATTTTCAACTTTCCATCTTAGTTGGTAATAATCATCTTAAAGGACTAAGGATTAGAGTTTGGTCAAAAAAGAATTGAATTTGGGAGAGAAATCAAGCTCATATGATTTTGAAAGTGCAAGACAATAATAATGATATCTCTTATAGAGAATGTGAAGAATCACTAATACTGATGTAATAAAACTAAAAAAATTGAAATCAAGTAAGCTTCCTTGTAATTTTATGACATAGAAAAATAGTTCAATTAAATAAATTATGTATGGTAATCAAGAACACTACTTTTTATTCTTATTAACATTGAATTAATAAGAAAATAAAATATTTTAGAATAATTATTTAATAAGATAAAATAATAAATTAGAATAAAATTATTTAAAATAAAATATTACAAATTCATGTTTTATAATATAAAAAATTTGATCTAATAAAGGATGTATAATTATATCTAGAATTTGAAATTTAGTACATGTGAATTATAAATATATATCACCATTTTTTGAATTCTCCCTTAATAAATTATTTCATAAGACAATATGTTTTTTTCGACAATGAATTATTAGATTATTAAAAATGTTGATTGAAGAAGTATTATCACATTTTATTTTAAAATTATAAAAATGCTATGGATTATACTATTGTGTGTTTCATTAATGGCACCTATGAACAACAACTTCCAATTTTAGTATACTCTACATCAGAAGTTAATAATGAAACAGAGTGTTGCTTTTAACTAGACCATGAAACTAAATATTTTCCTAAAAATAGAAGGCTGTGATTTCTATTTATCTATACAATCAAAACCCCAAAATTCATAATTATAATATTAAATTAAATCAAAATTATATATTATATTAAAAAGTAATGTTTAAGAAATTGTTCCTTCAAAATATGTTAAAATTACTTTGGAAATAGTTAAATGGGACTCTTGTGGGATTGATTGAAAAATAGTACAAATACATACTTAAGACATGATATTTGTTCTACTTGTATTTATTTAAATCAATATCCAAATTATTATTCTATATAACATGTTTTCAATTGGATTATAAACATCATTGAAATCAATATTAACATTTTAACTTATATGATTTGAAGAAGCCTTATTGTTTTTAAGTCCCAATATTATTAATAAATCTTGTATATATTTGATTTGATTTAAAAAGTATCCAATATATTTTTGATAGATTATAAATCGAGAAAATAAATTTTATTCTCCCATAATACTCATTTAAAAAATTACTTAAGTATTGAAAAATCATTGTAATTATTTGATTTATTAAGCTAAAAATTACTTCATCAAAAAAGATTTGAACTAAAAAATGTATTTTTATGAGGTCTTATTAATCATATCAGGGCCTTATAACCCCATTGTAAAACAAATTTATAATTTAAATTAAATTAAACATTCATACCAATCATTAGGTGTTTTTTGGATACTGTATGAGGCATTGGTAAGTTCGAATTGTTTTTGGAATGTCAGGATTTTCAAAACTATGAGGAAGTTCAATATAAACATCATCTATAAGAAAACAATTTGTAAAAACATATTTTATATTGATATAATTTAAAATTACTGTATGTTTTATAATCTAGAATGATTCTAATGGCTTCTAATCTAGATATATGGGCAATGGATTCTGCATAATTTACTCTATCCTTTTTATTTTAACTTTTGTCAAATAACATGGACTTATTTTTAGTGATCACACCTTTATTATCCTGCTTGTTTCTAAATATCCATTTAGTTATAATAATAAAATAATCAAAGGGTTTATAAACTATTTCACATATATTGGTTTCTCTTGAACTGGTTTAACTCTTCATGTATGGATAAGGGCCAACTATCATCATCTCAGGATTTTCTATAGTTATAGATTCTATTTGGGATATAAGAGAAGAAAATTAGAAAATGTTACTTATACATCTTCTTGTCCTAAATTACTCATTTATATCTACTATGATAGTCTCTAAAAGATGTTTATTTTAGGTTCAAGACTCTCTAGATAGTACACTTATATGTTATTCAGATTTTATTTTTCCAAGACTAGATTGTACATGATAAATTTATACATTATTATCCTTTTTATCAATGAAGAGAGGTTAGAGGCTTAGGTTGACCTTAGAATAAAATAACTCATATATTTGAATTTCGTTACAATCAAATGGATTAGTTTCATCAAATTTGAAATGAGTGGATTCTTTAACTCTCTTTGAATTCTTATTAAAAACTTCTTAATAATAGTATATAGTATAATATCGAAGAAATATTCCTCCATTCGACTTTATATCAAACTTACTAAGATTTAAATTGGTGTTCAATATATACACTTTACCAAAAAAAACCATACAGTATCCGACATTTATTTTCATATTGTTCCATAATTTATAGGGTGTTTTACTCATTATAGTTCTTGTTAGATGTCTATTGAAGAAATATCAAGTTGTGTTTTCTACTTCGACTTTAAATTGATAAGAATTACTATATTAACGCAAAGAAATATGTTATCATATTTAACGGTTTTTTCATACTTATTGAAACTTATAAAAACAACACAAACTTCACTTATATGTATTAAGAAATAAAACCACGTAAATATAGAATAATCCTCAAATAGAACATAAAATATATATATTAATAATACCAATTATTTACATAGTCTAAATAGATCTATATGAATAATTTATAGGCATCTAGAAGTAAAAACCTCTTTAATTGGTTTGAAAATATTATTGTTGTTTTTTTCCTACTTAATATGCATCACATAGATTATTTCTATCCAAATTAATTCTAGGTAAATCAAAAATTATATTTTTATTAGATAATATTCTTAAAAAATGAAATTATAATATATAAGTATTATAAATCAGATCCAAGATTCAATAACTTCAGGTTTAGGTAATTTTATATTTTCTACATAAGGAATGAATATGAGATGTGTAAAAAAATTACTTATTGGTGATCTATATTTAATAAATATATATTTTAATATAAAATATGAATTGATAGAAAAATCAATAAAAATCCTTTATTTCATATTTATAAAATATTTATCAGGTTTTTCTTCAACCCTTCTATATAATGTAATTTTTTGAAGAGAAAATTATGGGGATCACCGACAGATCCTACTCAAATAATATTTATTTTATCATTATCTCCAAATATGTCAATGGACCCATTTATTATATATTTCTTTGGAAGTTGGGAAAAAATTAAATCGTATTTGTTAAAAAACACTTTCCATAAATGATTTTCATTGTTTTTTATGGATTTTCCATACAAATACATATAAAACATGATGGTTCTTGGTACCCAAATTCTCTTGGATCCATATTCATTAGCTACAAATTAATTGTGAAACCAAATATATATATATTCCAAAATTACAATTTGAAATGTTTATAGAAATTGATAAATTTTTTAAATGAAAAATATGATTTTCTGTATTCAATAATCATTAGCATACTGATTAATTCTTTCGTAGTAAAACATGTGATGTTTTAAATATTTTTGTTTTTAAAAATTGGCAAAAAATAATTATTATATGGTTATGGTTTTTATATATAATTTTTTATTTCTTATTTTTATTTATTTCCGTTATTTTTACTAATATTTTGATTGAGATAATTAACCACTCAGTAAAGAAAGTAAAAAATAATAATTTAGATCTCTGACATCAACCATTAATTTTTTTTCTTGTTTCCATTGAAAAAACAAATATAAGCATATTTTTCAAAATTAGATCTCAATTATGAAATATATTTAGTTAAAGATTATTTTCTATTTAAAATAGAATCCTTTGATATTTTGAGAGTCTTGTTAATTTTCTTTCCCAGACTATTAGTTTACTTCTCGAATTGAACAATATTTATTTATTTTTTTATAAGTGAAATTTTTAGTTTCATATTCAGATTTAGGAGAAGAAGATCAAATAGGATGTACCTCATTTCTCTGATCCATGAAGCATATATTATCCTTTTGATTTTATTTATCAATATCTGAAAGAAATTGTGGGTTATCAGTATAGTATTCAAAAAACATCCATGTTCCCTTCTTTTCCTTATTTTCCCATTTTATCATAATCATATTTATCATAACTCCTCATTTCATATTTATTCTTCTCCTTCAGCTGAGGACACTCAGGCTTGATATTTCCATATTTATTATATTTATAAAATCTCACTTCTTATGAGTTTCCATAAAAATTCTGGTAAATGTTAAATTATTTTAGGAATTCTCTTCACTTATTGTACAATATTTTAAAATTTCATGAAAAATGAGAAAGTTTTCAATTAGATTCTAATCTATTTGAGTTTCCATTATTAGAATAATTTAAAAATGACTTTCTATTTTCATTATTCTCATCCATATAATCATAATATTTAAAAATAGTATTCTCCATTTTGATCATCTTTTTATCATTATAATGAACATTCCTTTCTTACTCATACATCATGAGAGTTCCAAATAGGTTTCTTATCTCAAGATTATTGAAATGAGTCGATTTTATAATGGTAATAGATATCAAACACAACATGGATTGTAAAACTCTTAGAACATTTAACACTTTATAAATTTTAGTATTAAGTGTGCCAAATGAATAAATATAATTTACAATTTTCATAAACCTTTTATTTAATTAATATGTATTTTCTCCCTCATTTATTTAGAATATAAAAAATTTAAGCTTAGAAGTGTTGGTAGTCCATATTTCGTGAGTTTTGGAACACCATAAAATTTGATTATTAACTCACTGTCAAATTCTGGTATGAATTCTGATGGTGATGGCGTATGGTTTATGTCTCTGTTCAAGGATTCCAGTTCTATTAGAATCGTTCGTAAGGGATCATCAGCACACGTTGAAGCAAACCATGCTGCCCTTGCAGAGAGAATGACAATCAGTAAAAATTGTTTGATTGCACGCATTGTTTTACTTAAAGGTGAAAAACCTTGGAAGTTTCAAGATTTGGTTCATAGGATCTCGATCTTATGGGGATTCTCTAACTAGAAGTGTGTTTCTCTTGGTTGAGTTTTTTTCACTATCTTTTCCTTTCAGATGAAGATAAGCTTTGAGCACTAAGTATTGGGTCCTTGTTATTGAAACCTGGATGGCTTCTTTACATCAACGGTCTTTGGATTTTAATGTATCTCTTGTAAGAAATTCATTTTCACAGGTTTGATTTCATCTTCATAGACTCAATTGGGTCCTTTGGCATATGAAAATCTTACATGACATTGGTATGACAATTGAGACTCCTATTCGCCTTGATAAGGAAACTGAGGATGTTCGGTTTGGACACTTTTCCAGGATATTAGTTGAGGTTGACCTCATCTCCACTGTGATTGATAAGGTAACTCTTTCTACCCCTACTGATAACATCCAAATTGATTTTGAGTATGAAAGAAAATCACTTTTTTGCAATTAACGCATGGTTATTGATCACTATTTAGATCTATGTCGGAAGAAGGTTTCATGTGAGAAATGTGGGATGAAATTTCATCATACCAATCTCTGTCAAAGGAAGCCAAAGTTGAAGGATGCAGATTTATAAAAATCCCATTGATCAAAATGGTGATACACCCACAGAGCCATTTCCCACTATGGTTGATGTGTTTATTTATGAGAAATATGCTTCTCAAGAGCCTAATTTGAAAGGCAAGGGGCCGCTGGTAGATGAGTCACCGGTGAGAGCTAATAGTGGGCCTTCGAATACTTGATTCGACATTGCCAAGGAAGTTACTGCAATAGAAGATACTACTGCACGGTCTCATGAAGGTACACAACTAGTGACCTCTGATCCCCCTATAGATGTCTCCAATCGAAATGATGCACAAAAAAATATTGACTGTCATCAGGAAATTCATAAATTATTTCAATCCTAGATGGGGTAATGTCCTTAAGGATGATAGGGTGCATGTTGTTACCCCTATTCGGGCTTTAGGTAGTGGTTTGCATGCCTCTTTTAAGGATTCATTCCTAAGTGGCAAGACGAAGATCCCTGATAGTGAGGGCCTTACCTCTGTTCCTCCAAAGTGGAGACCATGAAAGGATTATTCTACTCTTCCTAAGACTGTGTCTACCAGATCGTCTTCTAAGCTACCAAGGAAGGTCGATGCAAATATCCTTAAGATTTTCAATCAAGGTAAGTCTCAATATTAATGGTAAATATGTGATTATTCTGATTATGGGAATGACATGTCATATTATGATCTTTAAAATTGTTGTTTGTTGAATGAGGGAATGTTTGTTTGTTTAACCCCATCCGCCTCTTTTGTACTTTTCCTTTATTTTTAATAAATGGTCAGAGGCTCTGCTTCTGGCTAGACTTGGATGGTAAAACAAGATTAAACTATTTATTTTATAGTACACAAATAATAGTATTCATGAATATAAAATTGAGATTATATTCACCTTTGTATAATGCATCCCAAGTATTTGGTTAACTATTAAAAATTTCATAAGTATTCAAAAACCATTATATATTCTTTTATAAATATATATTTTTAAGTATATAATCAATTAATCTTTCTAGTAGCCATAATTCTCTCCATTGAAGTATAGTGGTTTGATCATAGACACTCTATATTTTTAATTTTCCATTGTAGAAAAAAATAACCTTTCAAAATTACAAAGATAAAAATTTAGAACTTGAAATCCCAAATCAATGATACAAATTGTTTTCCCAATGGGTATTGAAGAACTGCTCAGGTAGGGGGTGAATGGTGTTGTTAAAATTTTTTCAACATGAAATCACCTTCATTAAAAAAATGAATATTTACTATAATATAAAATAAATCAAAAGAAAATTATTTATGGATACTATATGGAATATAAAATTGAAATTTATTGTGGTTTGAGGAAAAATGATCCCATAACCCACTCCCTAATCACTCTGTTAGTGAGATTGCAGATTTCCACAATGTGGGTCCTTTTTAAGGTCCTCAACTATTGAATTAAACTAAATAAGACTCATTATAGTGGTACTAAGATATTCTATAGGAATATCCATTTTTTTATAAGACTTATACTGAGTCTTTATAAACATGAAGTAATGAGTTCGATCTTATAATGAATGAGATGAAGAAAGTGTGGTGGGTTCATAACACATTTTCTATCAGAAAATAAAAAATGTTGATGAAATTATAGAGAGATTAATTATAGTTTCTTGAAGTAGATATATATATATATATTATTTAGTTGTAGATGATAGAATTTAATGTATAGTAGTATAAGATGTTCCATCTTGATTGCACGATCACAATAATCTTTTAAAATAAGGAAAGTAGTTTCCATGAGTGATCATCTTATTTATAAAAGTATCTCTACTTATAGTTGATTTTAAACACTTCTTCCATAACAATTGTTGAAATAATAAAACAAAAATATGAAAATACATACACTTAATTCAAATTCAACTTTATTTTCAATAACTTTCAATGAATGAGTTACTTGTTGATAGAAACTTCAATCATTGTTAGAGCAATATGTGTTTTTAGAAATAGAAGTAATATTTAAATTAGTATTTACCTTTTTAATGAAACAAAATTTTATAAAAAAATTTGTATGACTAAACTTATCATGAAATAACGAAACAGTAATAAATTTTACAATAATCTAATTAAATGATTGAAAATACTTAGCTTCATGGGTCTTCTTCTTTATAATAATTTTCTTCATAAGATGTTTTCTCAAAAAAAATTTATTTTGAACACAAGTTATTATTATTTTATAATATACTTCAATACTTAATATAAATGTTTACATAAAAAAAATTTATTCTACATTGTTTGATATTTTTTACTTTTAATGATATAATATTTCTCAGAATTCTTTTCTCTTTATAAATAAATCCTTATCTTTATATGATATTTTTAATAATAAGATATTTTATCATTGAGAAATAACTAGAATGAATATTCTATTGGATTGTTTTACTTTTCATAAGATATTCTCTACAAGTGTGTAATATTTGATCTTATTATGATGCTCCAACTTAGCACATTTGAATTTCATAGCAAGTAATATTTTTTACATTAACACGTATCTGATATATAAATAATTTAGAATTCTTAGGATAATAATCATAGGAAGATTCCAAGAAAAAGAAATTTTTTCACTCATATTAAGATAATTTTATTATGTGATAATCGAATAATATATTTATATGGTGATATTTCTGAATTCCAAATCTTTCTTGAAAGATAATTATAGTGCATAGGATAATATCCATTAATAGAAATCATCCATCTCATCATCAGGTGTGATACATAAGAGGATAAAAATATATTTAATTTATAGAAAATTTCATCAAAACATAAATATGGTATCATTAAATAAAAAAATTCAAATTTAAATGACACCTTTGAAAATATAAATTATCAACCTAAAATAATATAAGATAAAGTTTATAATACTCTTAAATTCTAAAAAAACATCATTTTATTCAATAGCATGTGTGACACGTAACAAAAAATCCTCAAAGGGAATATGAAACCCAAATAATTTAGAATATTTTACTTTTTTAATAAATATATTATCTTTTATATCTTATGACACACACTACAATTGGTTTCCTTGATAACATGTGTTACATGCAAGACCAAGTTCTACAAAATAATAATATAATATTAATAATATTATTTAATATAATAGTTATTACCTAGTCATTAGAATACAAGATATGAATATGATTAAATAAATTAATAAAATATTTATTTGACATGTTTTCATTATTTATCTATCAATTATAAAAAATCATCATTTAAAAGGAAAAATAATTTTCTCAAAAATTTATTTTTTATAAAATATGGTTTTACCATGCATTGAGTACATAATTTTAAATTAATTTAAAACAATTTTATAAAATTTATTTAAAAATTTAAAATTATGTTTTTAAATCACTATAATAAATTATCTAATAAAAATGTTTGGTGTTATTTTGAAAGGTTTCACATTTTATTGAATTGTGTAAAATACAAAATTTTAATTGAAAACTGCATCTTCATTTAATGAATTTATCTTGTTAAATTATATTTTAATTTTTTTTTCAAGTAATATTATATAATTATATATCAATAAATAAAATTTAGACCATTGTGATCACTTGTATATTTAATTTATATATAAGAACATTGTAATCTTTTGAGCATTTTCTTTATAAACTCCCTTTATCATCACATCTTTGAGATTAATTTTAGATTAAATTCTAAGAATTATATGAATTTAGATTTGAAAAATGTATTAAAATTAGGAATAATAATAATTTATAATATATAATAAGTTCAACTAAATTTTTGACTAATATTAATAGTGAAAACATAAATAATCATTTATCACGATTATGGTAAAAAATGATTTATTGTGGGTTAAACTAGAATTATAAGGATTATATATACCTAAAATATTTTCTAAAACTAATTTAATGGAATTCTCTTTATTTTACATAATATTATTTCTATAATTTCATTTTTTACTGGCTTGTGACATCATAAAAACGAAGGTATGATTAAATCTTTTTAAAAATTTACAAGTGTTCCACTCACCTACTTATAAAAGACCACCAACTCTCCTCTGTTCTGCACACATTCAATCATATATGGTTTATAATATACCTACACAAATAACATTCCAAATTACCTCATATGATATTAGAATTATTATTTTGGTCATAAATCCATCATAGGAAGACCTTTGTGAAAACCTAAGAAATAAGCCTAATAATAGGTAACATTATTCAGCGTGCATTTTTTCTTTATTTCTTTCTCCTCCAATTGTTTTTACAAAATCAGGATTATATAATAACATTATTATCATAAATATAATTTTTTATTTTGATAATAAGTTAACTACTTACAATAATACCAAATTTAATCATATGGGCTATGAAATCATAATTTGTGTGTATGGAGGACTACCACCTCACTAATTGATGTCATTTATTTTTCTGTTACTAATTTTCCCAGTTGGGTATGATGATGGTTTTAAAGTATATATTTTATATTTAATAAATAATTATACCTCTAGAACAATTATATAAAATATTAATTTTTTAATTTCCATTCCTTAGGGAATACGATAATATAGCTCATGTGTGCGGTGAACTACCACCTCAAGAAGAGATATGATTCATCTTTCACTAATACTTCACATGGAAAGTAATAATGATACAGTTAATGATAATATGTGATATACATGGCATAATTATTATATAAATAATATATTGGTCATTCTAAACAGATAATATATATCATTTTATATCTTTCCATTTCACTCAAGTACAGATAATAACATCATTTGTGAATGTCTGGTCTACCACCTTTACAATGTGATGTTACTCTCTTTTCATCACCAAATCACAGGGATGATATATATAAGTATATTTAAATAAATAAAATGATATTATTATTATTATTATTATTATTATCAATATTTAAATTTAAAATATTACTTATTTTCTTTCCATAATGATCATTGAATAATGTAAATGTTACTCATGCATACATACAATCTATAATTTCCATGATCATAACATACTTAATTTCTCAAAATCAACATTAATGATTAGTATTAAAAGTATAATTTATTTATTAATATGATAGTTAATTAAATATTGTTATTACTTAGATCATATAACAATTATTTTGTGCAATAATGAGACCTTTCATGACACAACACGCATGAACAACCTAGGAAATTAACACTCAAAACAATGAAAATAATGAAAGATATTTAACAAATGGGTCATAAGATGTTATAAAAGGATAATATAAGATATTATAAATGTTAATATGCTTATAAAACTAGTAAATAACATTTTTAAAGCTACTATATAAGATTTTCATGAACGTTCAAGAGAAATTAAGCATGAGATAAGGGTTTTCGTCTCAATTTCATTTCATGGTAGCATATTTTAATGTTAAGAACCTAGATTATTTTATACTATTTGTATATTTCTTCATTAACATTTAATATCATGATTAATTAATAATTCATGGTATTTTCAATATAAATTATAATTATTTCATCCATGGTAATTGAATTAAGTGTTACCAAGTGGAAAATAACTTTATAACTCAATTTCATTTCATTGGGTTATAGTATGCCTTCATTATCTTTGATTTTTTATGATTTAGTGTGTAATAAATATTTACAATATATTTTTTTAATAATTTTTTTATATGGATATAAAATTTATAAATATAATCAATTTATTGAATAATTATCAGTTCAATGTTATGATTTTTTGTAAGGGTTTAATTTGAAATCTCATTCTCATCAAGATTATATATTCTTGAATTTAATTTGATGGAAATTATTAGATAATTATATTATAAACCCATATAAATTTCTCATACTCAATTTATTCATGATATTTTTGAGTAATATTACTATCTTCCCATTATTTCATAATTAAAATTATTTATAAAATATTTTTAAGAAAATCACACATTATTTCTCTCTTCGGTCGAAAATCCTTTTTCATCAAACCTGTCGTTTTCAAAAAATGTTTTCAAAATTTTTTAAACCTTTTATATAAGATTTAATAATTTAATAATTTATAATTTTTTACATTTTACAAAATTATTAGAAATTAATATTTATATCATTTTCAAAATAATCCTCGTTGGGATTTTTCTAAAAAAATTGAATGGAATATTTGTATTAATGTGTATGACATTTATAGGATTTTCTAAAGTCATGGACTCTAAAATGTTTTAAAGATTCTTTTATAAGTTTCAATTATTATTTTAAAAGAAACATATTTTCATAATATCTGTGAAATTTTAGTTTTAAATGTTTATTTTTAAAATTAAAGAGATATTTTCCTCCAGAATGGGTTTGAAGAAATTTTATAGTATTTTTATTTATCAATGATATCAACCAATTAATGTAATTATGAAACAATAGTGATATACTGTATTGATATAATCATTATTATTTCATCGGAAGATTTATTTTCAGTTTAATTGATGATGAAAGATTCTATCATCATTCACCATTTTACACTTATTGATTTATGATAATTTTTATCAATTGGGCTAAGTAAGAACATTTTATATGTTATTTTTAAAATATGATTGTTTTGTTAATTGTGTTTCATCCCTTTCAGATGCGAAATGTAGTGGTATTATTATGTGATGGTCGAGGCCTTCTATATTCCCTTTAGGGAGTAGTAAGTCTTATGAGATGAAATACATATGGTTTTGGCTGAGGCCTTACCCATTTATTTTATGTCTTGCACAAGGAATTGATGATATTATATATCTTGAATAAAAAATCTAATTTACGTTTCATATGACCATAATTACTCATTCTATAACTATGAATTCATTTATTGATATTCCAATGTCAGTATTCAATTATTTATAATATCTATGGTAAATGTTTCTTGTTTAGGTGATTATTTATATGGAATTATTAGATAATTACTTATTCTTTCCATACTATGCTCAAGTTACTGATTAAATGGAATTTTTTTTAGTTGTTTTCATTTACATATTGATTATGCCTCATTCTTTCATAGATTATTATGTACTCTTAACCTTACTGAGCATCTAAACTCACCCATTTATTAAGATATATATTTTTAGGATACCGTGAATATTTTTATTGATTGATATGTAAGGATAACTGATGTTATTAATATTTTAATGACTTATTATATTCCACCTTTACTTATTTTATATAAAATGTGCATAATTTGTGTGAAATATTAATGTTTTAATATTAAGTATAATATTTGAGCATTTTTAGAAGTAGTCCAATTGAGTCAGTTTAATGTTTTAATTATAACTGTCAGTATACTGATCCAAATTGTGTGGTTATTGTTTTTTGGGATTCTAAATTCAATATAAAATATTTCATTAGAAGGAACCATGATTCATTCTGCCATTTTAAGGGTCATATGGTCCTCACAAACAAGACCAAAGAATCTGTGAACAAACTGGACCAGCCTTGAATATTGATTTACTGGGCTCAATACAGAAGTCCAAAAACCTTAACTCTCCACCATAATTAGGGGGACACTACATGTCATCTTGGATAAAAATTTCATGGCCCAAATCCAAGTACAAGGGGCCCAAATGAAGCTTTGAAGTCCAGCCCACCATTCTGTCCGAGAATTAAAATCAGTATACTATTCATGACATATCTCATGATTTATGAATCAAATCGAGCTTAGATTTTGCAGTGTGAAAGCGTCTATATAGGCTGACGACTTGGTTGAAGAAGTCATTTGGATTTTAAGGCATCTTCCTGTTCAAAAATCCATTCACAGTTTGGCCATCGAAAAAGCTTGGATAGAAATGGACAGTTTACCTTTGTTTAATAAAACCGCCATAACTATGGATCCACTTGTCCACATTCCTCCATATTTTGACAGTAGTCAGCCAACATTATTTTCTACAACTTTGAAGAAGGAGATATGTTAAGATTAGGCTTTCTGAATAGCCAAATCGGCGATGCAAGTGGAGGGACAGATTGGGAATGCAAACAGTTTACTCCTTGGAATATAAATACTCTACCCTTCTCTCCTTGAAAGGGGTTGGTATTTCAGAAGAGAGGATATCATATTGGCATGAAAAAAGCCTTGCCAAAGGCTTGGGAAGACCTTACATACTAAAGTTTTCACTTGAGAGACCTTTCCTCCTCTCTTTGTTTTCACTTACTTTTGTGTTCTTCATTTTTGTAATCTTGTGATTCTCTTTCTTTGTAATTCTGTTTTAATGCAAGTTACTTCTTCAATATCTCTTATTATCATCCACAATCTCTAGTTTAATATTTATGTTCTTAAAATATTTTAAATTCAGTTCAATCCCCTTCCCTTCATTTGATTCCTCATTCAATCGAAAATCCGTTTTTAATTATCATCATCGTTCGTGTGTGTGTGTGTCAACGTTCCACTCTTTTATAATCCCTTTATTTTTCTTCTATTCTTAATTTATCATCATAATTATTTTAACCAGAATATTAAACATCCAAATGTCTGAGTAAATCTCTCATTGGGGTGAGTTATAATTCAGGGATGTTAAGTGATTGAGAGTTTTGCTCGATGAGTATTCTTTAAATTAATATTGTGTATGTTAAACTTAATATGTCAAGGATTAATGATATGTTTTGTTTAACGAGTGGTTTACATGGATTATTGGAACCATAAATACACTACCATAAATAAGTTTTGATTGATATTAGAACCCTATGTTAAGTTAAGGCTTGGATTAAAGCCTTCACACTTAGGAATTCTAATCAAGGTCAACTTATGACATGAGTGTTAATTTAATGCAATACAAAGTAAGGCTCAAGGATATCACATGCTTAACTCCCCAATGATGAACTCACCCCAATATTTATCAATTTGGTAAACCAAACATCATCCATAAATAATTTCAATTAATCTCTGCAAACAAACCCCCCTAATCAAAATACAATCAACTAAAAACAAACGACTATTACAAAGTATCATCGCCGAGGATTCGACCCGAGTGCTGCTATACACATTAGTAGAGCACCGGAATTTTGACCGGTCGATAGGCGACAATCGGCCGTGCGTTTCAAATGGTGCCGTTGCCTGGGATGGTGCTTTAAGTAGTCATTCATTTCTGATTATTGAAAAAAAAAACCCCAAAAAAAATAAAAATTTTTAAAAAAATTGAAAAAAAATCACAAAGAAAAACCCGTCTTCTCTTAAAAATCATAAACTGAAAAAAAATACAAAGAAAAACCCGTCTTCCTCTTTCTTCCAAAATCTTTCTGAATGCCCCGTAGCCTTCCAAACAATCCCTCGGGTTTGTTTGACCCTGAAATTGATAGAACTCTTCGTCGACTTAGGAGGACCATTAGGGATAACCAAATCACCCAAGAACCAATCAATGCCCTACCAATTGAATTAGATATGGCCAATCCTAGGGAAAAAACATTGAAAGAACTTGTTGCCCCTAATATGAATTACCAACCTCTTGGTATTCAATATCCAAACATTGAAGCTAACTTCGAACTCAAATCGGGTTTGATTCATCTTCTCCCTCATTTTCACGGGCTAGCCGGTGAGGATCCACATCTTCACCTTAAAGAGTTCCAAGTAGTATGCTCTACCATGAAGCCTCATGGGGTTTCTGAAGAACAAATCAAGCTTAGAGATTTCCCCTTTTCCCTAGCGGATTCTTCCAAGTCTTGGCTCTACTATTTCCCACCTGGTTCCATAAACTCATGGGTTGACATGAAGATACTTTTCCTTGAGAAGTTCTTTCCCGCTTCCCGAATAGCTTCTATCCGAACGGAAATAAGAGGCATCCGTAAATTCCCTAATGAATCACTCCATGAGTATTGAGAGAGGTTCAAAAAGCTTGTGGAAAATTGTCCACACCGTCAAATCCCTGACCAACTCATGATCCAATACTTCTATGAGGGGTTATTGGCTATGGAGAGAACTCTCATTGATGCCGCAAGTGGCGGTGTTCTTATTGACAAAACTCCTGCAGCTGCTCGAGAACTCATAAGAAACATGGCTGCAAACACGCAGAAATTCCATACTCAAGCACATGATCAAGTGAAACAAGCCCAAGATAATCAATCCATAGAGCCCAACAAGATGACTGAGTGGATGAGTGAACTTACAGGTCTTGTGCGTCAACTAGCGGTGGCTACCAAAGCCCCAACCTCATCTTCTCCACAGTCACTATTCGCTGGACCTATCATGAATTGTGGAATCTGAAACTCTCCATCTCATCCGACTGACACATGTCCACAACTTCAAGATGATCCTTCTGATTCATCTAGTCAAATGGAGCTCAATGCGGCATATGCTCAGCGAAACTTCAACCCTCAACAATCAGGTTAGTTTGTTAGAAACTTCAACCAACCCCACTCTGAGCCCTTCTCTTCTACCTTTAACCCACCTCTGAGGTATTGTAATCCCATTTCTCATCCTCCTCAGTTCCCTCATCAAAATCCAAACCAGTTCCAATATGGTCAAAGTGGTGGTAACATCCATCAACCTTATCCTTTTGTTCCTCAACCCCAAAGGAACAATCCTCCTCCTGGATTCCACTATCCTAACGAGCCTTCCCAATTCCCCACCCAATACAATTGCTTTCCTAAGAACCAAAATCAAGGCCAACCCAATTTTGGACAAGCCACTTCTTCTAAACAACCATGGGAAAGTGCTGTAGAGGATCTTGCTTCCTTCACCCGTTCTAGCCTCAAGAACATTGAAACCCAAATAGTTCAACTTGCATCCCACCTTAGCCAGCAACAACCATCCAATTCATCCCAACTCCCAGCTCAACCATTACCCAACCCTAAGGGTAATGTAAGTGCAATTGAACTTAGATCTGGAAAGAAAATTTCTATGCCCCATGATGATTGCTCTACCTCCCCTTTCGATGTTGATCTAGAAAATGAAAAGAACAAAAAGCTGGAAAAGGAACTTGAATCCACTCCTTCACCTCCTTCCATTCCTATAAGGAACCCAATTCCTTTTCCTCAAGCCATCTCCAAGCCTAAGAAGTCCTTTGAGCCTGATCCCGAAATGCTTGACATGTTTAGACATGTTGAAGTGAACATCCCCCTCTTAGATGCCATCAAACAAATCCCTAAGTATGCCAAGTTTCTTAAGGAATTGTGCACCCTTAAGAGGCAACTTAGAAACATTGAAAATTTTCAACCCAACAGTCCATTCCCATGAAGTGTAAAGATCCAGGGACCTTCACGGTTCCATGTCAAATAGGGAGTTCCAACTTTGGTGATGAACTCATAGACCTTGGAGCCTGAATAAATGTCTTGCCCAAATCAATTTTCTCCAACCTTGGTCTAGGTCCCTTGCACCCAACGGGTGTTGTCATTCAATTAGCCAATCGAAGCACTACCATTCCTGAGGGGATAATTGAGGATGTTCTTGTTTGGGTCTATGATCTTATCTTCCCACCTGATTTCTATGTCCTTGACATGGAAGGTGAGACGACCTCTTATCGATCTCCCCTTATTCAAGGAAGACCATTCCTCATGACTGCGAGAACCAAGATTGATGTCCATTCAGGCATCTTATCCATGGAATTCGGTGACCAACTGGTCAAGTTCAACATTTTCCAAGCCATGCGATACCCATCTGAGGATCACTCTGCATTCTCAATCCATGCTTTTGAGGACACTTCTAAGATTAAATCGAACCCCAATCCACCATGTTCTTCATGTTCTAATGATAAAGGATCTTGTGAAATCTGCACCATGATTGACAAAGTCATAAATGGTGAAGTTGATGTGGACCTCTCATTCATAGACTCCATCAATCTAGAGGAACTTGAAAACTCTCTTGAATCCCACATCAACTCTGATCTCTACTGCTCCACCTTGGACAGTGTTGAGGAAAATGATCCAAACCCATCTGGAATCTCTTCTCCTGCTCCTAACTTGTCTAGCTCTCAAATCAAGGCTGAAACTGATCTAAAACCACTTCCTTCACACCTCAAGTATGCATTCCTTTTCCATGATCCCTCCTACCCTATCATTATATCTGCTTCACTTTCTGAAACTGAGGAGTCCCAACTTGTTCAAGTGTTAGAGGAAAAAAAAAATGCCTTAGGTTGGACCCTAGAGAATATTCCAGGAATCAACCCTGCCCTTTGCATGCATCACATCCATCTAGAGGAATCATCCAAACCAATTAGGCAACCTCAAAGAAGTCTCAATCCACTCATACTTGAGGTAGTTAGGGAAGAGATTACCAAGCTTCTTCAAGCTGGTATGATCTACCCAATTTCTAATAGTGAATGGGTTAGTCCAATTCAAGTCATTCCTAAGAAGGGCGGTATAACAGTTGTCCCAAATGAACATGGAGAAGTGGTCACAACTCGAGTGAAAAAAAATGGCGTGTGTGCATCGATTATCGCAAATTGAATGCTGAAACACGAAAAGATCACTACCCACTTCCTTTCCTTGACCAAATGCTTGAGAGATTGGCCGGAAAGTCACATTATTTCTTTCTTGATGGTTACACCGGCTACTTCCAAATTCAAATCGCACCTCAAGACCAAGAAAATACCACATTCACTTTCCCCTTTGGAACCTATGCCTATAGGCGAATGCCTTTTGGCCTTTGTAATGATCCTGCAACATTCCAGCGGTGTATGATGAGTTTCTTTTCTAAATTCATTGAGAATTTCATGGAGGTCTTCATGGATTACTTTACCATTTATGGCGAGTCATTTGAATCTTGCTTACATTCACTCTCTTTGGTCCTTCAAAAGTGTGTCAAGTGCAACCTTGTGCTGAATTTTGAAAAATGTCACTTCATGGTTTCAAATGGGATTGTTCTGGGGAACATAATTTCTCAAGAGGGTATCCAAGTTGATCCAACCAAAATTGAGGTGATCCAATCACTTCCTGAACCCAAATCAGTTCGAGACATTCGGTCCTTCCTTGGTCATGCTGGTTTCTATCGGCGATTCATTCAGAACTTCAGCATGATTTCCCTCCCACTCACTCGTTTACTTCAAAATGATGTCACATTCAATTTTGATGAAGCTTTAAAGAGAGACTTCATTGATCTCAAATCTGCTCTCACATCTTCTCCAATAATCTAACCCCCATATTGGTCCTTACCATTTGAATTGATGTGTGATGCTTCTGATAGGGTCATTGGGGCTGTTCTTGGTCAAAGAAGAGAAAACATTCCTCATGACATCTTTTATGCCTAAAAAACATTGGATGAAACTCAATCACACTACACTGTGACTGAAAAAGAACTTTTATCTGTGGTTTTTTAGTTGGATAAATTCCGGCCCAATCTCTTAGGTGCCAAAATCATCATCTTCACAGACCACTCAACATTAAAGTTCTTACTTAAGAAAAGTGATTCCAAACCAAGGATAATAATATGGATTTTAATGCTCCAAGAGTTTGACCTTGTGATAAAAGATAAACCTGGAAAAGAAAACCCTGTGGCTGACCAACTGAGTAGAATTTCTAATTCTTCTCATTCTTAAATAATTGATCCTGAATTTCCAACTGAAAACCTCTCATCTCTCACTCCAAAGTTACCATGGTATGCCCCAATTGTCAATTACTTGGTTTTTGGTGTTTTCCCTGAATATTTTTCAAAATAACAAAAAGAAAAGATTAAAAGTGATTCAAAGCATTATTTTTGGGAAGATAATAAACTTTGGAAAACTGGGGCTGACATGGTAATTATGAGATGTGTTGATGAAACTGAACAATCCTCCATCTTGGAATTCTGCCACACAATGCCTAGAGGTGGCCACTTTGGACCACAAAGGACTTCTCGAAAGGTCCTTGATTCTGGATTCTTTTGGCCTTCACTCTTCAAGGACTCACATGAGTTCTGTCAGTCATGTCCCACTTGCCAAAAGTTTGGCACAATTTCCAAAAGAAACGAAATGTCTCAAAATCCATTAATCTTCTGTGAGCTCTTCGATGTTTGGGGCATCGATTTCATGGGACCTTTTCCCCCTTCCAATGGATTATCCTATATTCTCCTTACTGTTGACTATGTTTCTAGGTGGTTTGAGGCCAAACCCACTAGGATAGATGATGCTCAAACTGTGAGTGAGTTCCTCAAAACCCATATCTTCCATCGATTCGGAACACCACGTGCTTTGATAAGTGACTTAGGAACTCATTTCTGTAATAGAACCATGGAGTCACTTTTGAAAAATAATGGGTTTGTACATAAAACATCCACTGCATATCACCATCAAACAAATGGAATGGCTGAACTTTCTAACAGAGAAGTGAAAGGAGTGCTTGAAGGAATTGTTAAGCCCACAAGAAAAGACTGGCCCGATAGACTTGGTGAAGCACTTTGGGCCTATCGAACAGCCTATAAGACACCCATTGGGATGTCTCCATTTAGGCTAGTTTTTGGTAAAGCATGTCATTTACCAGTTGAAATCCAACATAAGTCATTTTGGGCTGTCAAAACTTGTAATTTTGATTGTGAAAAATCTGGTGAAGAAAGATTGTTGTAGTTGACTGAATTGGAGGAGCTTCGACTCGATTCGTATGAGAACTCCATTCTCCACAAAGAAAAGGCAAAGTCACTCCATGACAAGCACATTCTTCGAAAGGTATTTCATGAAGGTGAAAAGGTAATGCTCTTCAATTCTCGATTTCGACTTCACCCAGGTAAGCTGAATTCCCGTTGGGATGGACCTTTTATTATTACTAATGTTTACCCATTTGGTGCAGTGCAAGTCGAAGTCCCTTCTTCAAAAAGAACATTCACGGTTAACGTACATCGGTTAAAGCATCACCATGAGAGGTCTCACAATCCAGGAACCACGTCGACTTCCATCGAAACCCCATCCACTTCAATAGAACCACCACTAGATGGAGACCCGCCAAATCCAAACCAGGGGGCACCTCTTTCCCTTTAACTCTCTCTCTCCTCAATCTCTCTTCCCTCTCTTCTTCTCTCTATTTCATCTTCTTCCTCTCTCCCTCTCATTTTTTACAACATTCTTCCACAACCTTTTTTCTATTTTCTCTTTTGTGTGGATGTGTCATTAAAAATAAAAAATTTTAAAAAAAAATTAATTAAAAAAAATGAAAATTAACAAAAAAAAAGGGTGTCATAATTACTCATCATCCAATATTGAAATTTTGTCCAACCATTTTTGGGAGTCAAAAGGCTTGTTTTAAACTCAAATATATTGAATTTTTATCTCAAACTTGGGTAAACATTTTGTGTCAATAACAAACATTTTGAATGAAAAAAATTTCGTGGAAAATGATTCTCCCCTACCGTGAGGAATAACATTAGCCTTCATGCCAAGGTCATCTATGGCCATCTTTTTCATTGTGTGTCTTCACCACTGATTGTGAGTCTTGAGTTTGTGGACCTTCGAGCTGAATTTCCATCTTTTGTGTGCATTAATATGATAGAGGCATTTTCTAAGCCACATGAGAATCAGAATAGCCAAACAGCCTCCCGTTACCCTTACATTGATCCTACTATTGAAAACCCCTTTGAGCCTATGAAAACCTTTCTTTTTATAGCCACATTACAAGCCTAATACCTTGTCCCACCCAACATCTTCATGGATTTTCATTGTACAATTTATTGAAATTTAAGTGTGGGGGGGGGGAATGGACTTCATTTTTGGGCGTACTTTCATTGATTTCCAATGTGTCATCATATGATTTAGGGCAAGCATCCATTCCAGTGTGGGGGAGTGGTTGTAATTCTGTGAGCTTTGGGGTGTATATGTGTAATTGTCATTTGTACAAAAGTCATTGAAAAGTGTTCAAAAAAAATGAAAAAAATTATATTAAAAAAAATGAAAAAAAAGGAATGGGTTGTGTCTTGGGTGTGTCAAAAATCATTCATCATCAACCTTTGATCGTGTTATAACTACTAAAATTATTTCCATGAGAAGATCAAACATTGGTTGGGAGATGACTGTGAGACTTGTTTCAAGCACAACTTTCGAAAAAAAGAGAAAAAAGAGAAAAAAAAGAACACTTGAATCATATTGTATTGTGTCATTATTGGAAGTCTTCCATGTTTTATATATTCCATCATCTCACCCTATTCAATTTTCTATCTCCCTCACTTTTCATTCATCACACATTCATGCCCTTGTAAATATGTGTTTCTATTTCCTTTCAAATCAAATTTAAAAAAAATGTGCATTGATTTTTCCATGTTGGTGTTTTTAACCCCTCTTTTACTTCGGACATTATATACCTACCGTCCCATAGCCACTGAAAAACCCCTTAAAAGACCTCTTGATTTTTGTACACATTATATTTGGGAATGGAATCTGAGAGCTCTTACAAACTCTTGATTTTCACTTTTTGTTGGTGAATGAGTGAACCTCCTAAAATACATTTTTATCATCTTGAGAGGAGTAAGTTTTGAGTGCCTACATTTATCCAATTCAAACCTTGAACATAAAAAATTGAATTGTTTCTGATGCATTATTGTGAACCAAATTTGTGATGGAATTCAATATGGATGAGTGAAATAGTCTAAACCTCCCCTGATTGGAGAAAACAAAATTTTAATATTTGTTGGTGAGTGAAAATGATTTTGTCATGTTTTTATATTTGTTGCACATGAGGACACACACAAATCAAATGTGGGGGAGTTGATGTTATTAATATTTTCATGACTTATTATATTCCCCCTATACTTATTTTATATAAAATGTGCATAATTTGTGTGAAATATTAATGTTTTAATATTAAGTATAATATTTGAGCATTTTTAGAAGTAGTCCGATTGAGTCAGTTTAATGTTTTAATTCTAGATGTCACTATACTGATCAAAATTGTGTGGTTATTGTTTTTTGGGATTCTAATTTCAATATACAACATTTCATTAGAAGGAACCATGATCCAATTCTGCCATTTGAAGGGTCATATGGTCCTCACAAACAAGACCAACGAATCTGTGAACAAACTGGACCAGCCTTGAAGATTGATTTACTGGGATCCATAAAGAACTCCAAAATCCTTAACTCTCCACCATATTTCGGGGGACACTTCATTTCATCTTGGATAAAACTTTCATGGCCCAAATCCAAGTACAAGGGGCCCAAATGAAGCTTTGAAGTCCATCCCACCATTCTGTCCGAGAATTACAATCAGTATACTATTCATGACATATCTCATTATGTAAGTATCAAATCGAGCTTATATGTTTCAGTGTGAAAGAGGAGATATAGTCGGCCGAATTTGTTGAATAAGTCATTCGGATTTTAAGGAATATTCCTATTCAAAAATCCATTCACATTTTGGCCATCGAAAAAGCATGGATAGAAATGGACGGTTTAACTTTCTTTAATAAAACCGCCATAACTATGGATCCACTTGTCCAAATGCCTCCATATTTTGATAGTAGTCGGAAATATTATTGTATACAACTTTTAAGAAGGAGATATTTGAATATTCTGCTGTCTGAATAGCCAAATTGGCGATGCAAGTGGAGGGATAGATTGGGAATGCAAACAGTCCACTCCTTGGGCTATAAATACTCTCCACTTCTCTCCTTGAGAGGGGTTGGTATTTCAGAAGAGAGGATATCATATTGGCAAGACCCAAGCCTTTCCAAAGGCTTGGGAGGACCTTCCATACTCATGTTTTCACTTGAGAGACCTTTCCTCCTCTCTTTGTTTTCACTTACTTTTGTGTTCTTCATTTTTGTAATCTTGTAATTCTCTTTCTTTGTAATTCTGTTTTAATGCAAGTTACTTCTTCAATATCTCTTATTATCATCCACCATATGTAGTTTAATATTTATGTTCTTAAAATAGTTTAAATTCAGTTCAATCCCCTTCCCTTCTTTTGCTTCCTCATTCAATCAAAAATCCATTTTTAATTATCATCATCGTTCATGTGTGTGTGTCAACGTACCACTCTTTTCTAATCCCTTTCTTTTTCTTATATTCTTAATTTATCATCATAATTATTTTAACCAGAATATTAAACATCCAAATGGCTGAGTAAATCTCTCATTGGGGTGAGTTATAATTCGGGGATGTTAAGTGATTGAGTGTTTTGCTCGATGAGTATTCTTTAAATTAATATTGTGTATGTTAAACTTAATATGTCATGGATTAATGATATGTTTTGTTTAACGAGTGGTTTCCATGGATTATTGGTACCATAAATACACTGCCATAAATAAGTTTTGATTGAGATTAGAACCCTAAGTTAAGTTAAGGCTTGGATCAAAGCCTTCACACTTAGGAATTCCAATCAACGTCAACTTATGACATGGGTGTTAATTTAATGCAATACAAAGTAAGGCTCAAGGATATCACATGCTTAACGCCCCAATGATGAACTCACCCCAATATTTATCAATTTGGTAAATCAAACATCATCCATAAATCATTTCAAATAAGCTCTGCAAACAAACCCCCCTAATCAAAATACAATCAAGTAAAAACAAACGACTATTACAAAGTATCATCGCTGAGGATTCGACCCGAGTGCTGCTATACACATTAGCAGAGCACCGGAAATTTGACCGGTTGATAGGCGACAATCGGCCGTGTGTTTCAATAACATAAGCGGAACAATTACATTCAAAGATAAAACACTTTTTTATTTCATGTTTTCAAATGTAAATATTATGCAAGTATATATCTAGCATACGATGACTATTAAACTATTTAGTAATTTGGTACATGATTACTTGTAACTTACGGAAATTTTTTAATGTAGGCATTAGAAACAGGATAATTGGGTCAGGTTTCAATAGTTGGTATCAGATAAAGTTTAATATGAACCATGGGAACAAATTTAGGAATAAATAATTGGGATAATATGTGACATGTTATAAATTTAAAAAAAGGCATGTCAACTTGGTGTGGCCCACCTATAAATGAGAATATAAAATAAAATAAATTTGTAGAGAAGGATTTCAATGATACAATGTGGAGTAAGATTGATGAATCTTGGGATTCAACATCCCCATCATATTTATTTAGAACAAGTCTGAAGTGCCTTGTGAAACCTGTTGATGAAGTAATGTATATTAGTACCCCTCTTCTTATTTCCTTATCTTCTTCATCTCAAAATTCATTACCTTATTTTTCTTATTCTTTCTCCTATATTCACCTTAATTTTAAAGATCTATAATATTATAATGATCAAATTAAAAATGTTTTTCATCAACTTTTTTCCTTATATAATGAACTTGAATAGAAATAAAAGAACGTTCTTAGTAAAGAATATGATCTTCAAAAATAAAGGGAACCTCTCATCAAGTAATAGAATGTAATTTTACATTACAGTTAAATATCAATAATTTGAAAAATAAACTCTAACATACTATTAAAGACCTTAAAATTATCTTTTGAAATTCACACTAAGAGAAAAAAATCTATAACATTTTTTGGGTTCTGGAAAAGATGGAAAAAAGTAGGTTGGTCTTGGTTTCTACACTCATTAAGTAACTTTAAGAAACTACTAAAAACTAATTTTATTAAAGGTTTATCTCCATATAATTTTTTTAATTATTTTAAAATAATTGGTCATATATTTTATGATTGTGATTGAAAAGATGAAATCTAAGGTAGACCAAGACAATTCATATTTCATCTAGTATATCTAGAATAGAATATAATACTAAATAAATATGGATTCTAAAATCGTTATTTTCTATTATTAGTGAACCAAATATTATTTGGGTACCAGAACATTTAATCATTTGATTTTTTAAGAAAATTATCTTCTATAAAGAAACCAATAAGTACTACGGTAGTAAGATAATGGTTTCTCAAGATACATGTTTGGTGACCTCTCTGATTTTAATCAAATAAATAAAGTAGAAGGAGTTTACACCAACATTGGTGATATCTCTATGGGAAATATAATTAGGGAATGTGCCATTGGTTTTTCTAAATCAACTCTTATTAAAAATATTATTCATCAAAGGCTTGAAACATTATTTTCAAACCATTAGTCAATTGTGTGATAGTGGTTTTCAAATTTCATTTGAAAAATTATTTCTAAAAATGATTACTTTTTTACCTCTTGATTATTTCAAAATGATTATATAAACAATTTAAAAAAAATTACTAGACAAAATGGTAAATTCTTGAGTATAAGAGTTAGTGAGTCATGTATTTGGAATATACTCATTTGTTATTTTAGCACAAAATCACATGTCAAACTCAACCATTATCAATTAGTATGAGATCTACCCAAATTACATTTCGATGATTACATGGTTTTTGAATAATGCTGACATGTTAAGAAACACAAATCCTCTTTTACATATAAAAAGTGACTTATTCTTTATAATAACTCAAATTAATTCAGAATTGTTTATTTTTTCCTTCTCAAATTGAATGTTTAGGAAGAAATTATTATACTATTTTAATATTTAATGTCTTTAGAATATTGATATGGTCTTGTTTCTTAACTTATATAATTGAATATTTCAATGTCTTCATAGAATTTTCTAAAAATCATAAAAATGAGAAAGGATTTGATATTATTTCAATTCGAAGTGATCATGGTAAGAAACATTACAATAAAGAATTTGATAAATTATATTAATTTAAAGTCCATAATCATTTATTTTCTAAACCTCTAACCCCTAAAAATAGTTATGTAGAAAGATTAAATAAAAATATCCCAAAAATAACTAAAATTAATTTAATTTACAAAAATATGTTTATGTTATGGACATAAAAAATGTGTATTTTATAATTAATTTAATTATCATAAATAAATTTCAAAAAATATCCCCTATGCACTATAGAAAAATAAAAAAACAAATAGTTGAATTTTTAATGTTCTTGGTTAAATTTGTTTTATTTTAAACACCAAATACATTCTTAGAGAATTATATTCCAAATCTGATGAAGGTTTTATTTTTGGGTACACTAACATGGGAAAAACATACTATGTCTTTAAAAAATACTAAAATGTTGTAAGATTCAATAAATGTTATTTTTTATAAAAAATTCCCACAACAACTGTCTCAAAATGTTTTAGAAAGTGGTGTTTTTAATAAACCATTTTAAAATAATAATGTTAAAAAAGAACAAAAATATATTTCAAATTATTTTCCTAAATATTTTATAAAATCAAAAATATATACCCTTGAAAATTTAATTAGATAGATATATGTAGAAACTTATACTATTATATTGGCCTTAAATGGGGTTGAGTACATCACATTTTCACTCAATTAGAACCCAAAAACCATAATGATGCCCTTAAATATTAAGATTGGGTTCTTTTTAACTAATAGAAACTAAATGAATTCAATAAAACTGAAATATTAACTCTCATATAAATACCTAATGATCATCCCATAACTATATATAAATGAGGTTTTTGGAATATGTTAGAAGAGAATTCTAATATCACTAGAAATAAATCTTTTTTAGAAGATAAAGATAATAAACAAGAAGAAGGAATATACTTTTCTGAAACCTTTTCTCCCATTTCTTACTCAGAATCCATTAGAATTTGTTGGAATTTATATGCCATTTTTAATTTAAAATATTTCAAATCGAAGTCAAAAGTGCCTTTCAAATGGTTTTATTTATGATATTTTTTTGGAACAACCACTTGGTTTTAAAAATCCATTTATAAATCCTATTTTCAAATTAATTACATATATTTATGGATTAAAAAAATCCCTTAAGGATTGGTATGAACACATTTCTATGTTTTTCATTTATAACATGGATTTAAAATGGGAAAATATCATTCTTATCTTTTTATAAAACAAATCTCAAATGATTTTTACTAATATAAATTGTAATTGGATATGAAATTTTTGTCTCAAAAAATGTATCTATTAGTTTTCAATTTTCTAAGTTATTGGAAAATTAATTTGAAATGTGATTTTTATGTGAACATAAACTACATTTTTGTTCAGTATTTTCAATGAAATTATGTATTTTTTATAAAATAAGTAAAATACACAAATGAACTATAATTTAATTTATATTGATCATGATAAGGAAATTAGTATGCCTATAAATACAAATTGTATTCTAATATTGGATTAATCTAATAAGCTAGTTGAAAAAAATCATTATCAAAGAATGATATGTATTCATATTTATCTTATTAAGACCCAGTCAGACATCCTGTTTAGGGTTTCTCACTCTAATTATTTTGAATAAAATCCAAAATAATCTCATCTTAAATCTATTAAATTGAATTTTCATTATTTAAAATGAAATTAAAATATTGATTTGTTTTATCCCAATGGAAATTATTTTGAATTTAATAGTTTTTTATGATGATTTTATAGTATGTCAACTAGATGGGAAAATTAAAAGTGGTACTTTCTAGATAATTGGAAAATACTTTATCTCATGGAGTAGTGAGAATCAGATCTTCGTCTCTATTTCTATCTCTAAATTGGTATACATAGCCACTATGAGTTTTTAAACCCATATAATATGGAAAAAATACACTCTTATACATCATGATTACACATGACCATGTCCCTATTAGGTGTGATTAAACTATTGATATTAATATCTCTAAAACTAAAATCCCTCACTCATGCACTAGAAATAATCAACATATGCATCATTTCTTATGAGATAATCACCAAAAGTGTGATATCTCATTGAAATTTCTATGATGTAAGATCAACTCACTATTATTTTCATTTAGACCCTATCACATAATTTTCTAGATCTCATTAAAGGTGGAATAATAATGGTTTTCTTGTGATACACTTCATTGTTTTATGGATATCTTGAGTTCTATCTTTAAAAAATGTTTTGAAAATCCGGAAATTATTATTTCATCTTTTTTTACCGTATATTTTCTATGATCCCTTTATATATCTTCTATTATAATTTTTAGGTGCACCACTTCTATTTTATAATTCAAATATTTTCAGTAAGATAGATATTTATATATAAATTTCTTTTTACAAAATTTTTCTATATTTTTCCAAATTCCCAAAATCGATTTCCAAAAAAAGACTATTCTTATAATAGTATTAATGGTTTTAAATAATATTTCATTTAGAATTCATTAATTTTTTATGTATGTACTCTTTTTTTAAATTTTATTTATCCCTCTTAGAGGATGATTAAAAATGATTAAAAAATTATATATTCTTTTCTCCCAAAAATTATTCATATAATAACCTTAATGAAATCGAAATTGAAGGATGATACCTAAGTATTATTTCACACCCATATGTAATTTTTCCTTCATGCCTTTTTAATGGATAAATATTTAATTGAGCTCATACTAACCTTTTTGGGGAATGAAAATCTTGGATGTAGTTTGTACAAAATTTATTTTTTTAATTTTATTTTACATTCTTTTTTTCTATCTCACTCCTCAAGTACACATATTTGAAATGGTATTTGGATGTTAAGAAATGTTTTCCAAATCTCTTTTATATTCTTATTTTCAAAATATTTTTCTCTATGGATATTTATTTTCAAATTCCTATTTTTGTTTTTCCAAAATCTCCCATGAGTTTATCATAAAACCACTATTAATTTTTTCTTTCCTCTATAATTTTATATTTGTGATAATCACAAAGTGGGATAAATTTCTAACCAGTTTATTAAGCAGAATTTTTAATTTCATTTTTTAAAAGGGAATGAGTAAATTTTATAATAATGGGGAATAAGTTTCTAGAATTTTTATTTCATCAAAAATTGGGGATATGTTTTTAGGAATTTTTTTTCATCCAAATAGGGGATAATTTTCTTGAAAATTTATATTTTTTTCAAAAAAATAAGAGATATGCATTTAGTGCTTAATTGTTTTACAAAGGGGGTGTAATTTAAATTCTTATTAAATTTTTTGGGTATGGATTGATTTTTTTCTTTCTTGATCTTGTTGAGAAATTTTGTTTTTTCCTTGGAAATATTGATTATCTTGATCTCTTTAATCATTAACTACAATGTTATCTATTTCACTATTGATTTTAACATAATTTAAATTTTTTTATATTACGTTTTTGTAATAAAAAATAAGGGGAAGACTTATGTATATATATCTATTTATATATATCATGGATCTATAATTATAAAAAAAACTCATCTAAGTTTCTAAATATTTCATTTGAGTGAGTTTCAGTGTTTATTTGGAATACCATGTGATATAAATCATTGAAATATTAAAGATATTTAATTTTTTAATGTTTTGGGACAAAAAATTATCATATTTTAATATCATGTAATCATTTTAGAAGTTCTATCGAATCTATTAAAACGTAGCCTCAGAGGTTATATTTGATGTTAGAAAGCAAAAAGTGGCACCATATACTCGATGCCATGGTGATAGGAACCCTAATGAGCATAAGACCCTCTATATAGCTGGTGGAGTCCCGTCAACGAATTGCTGGTGAAGGCAGAATTGGGAACATTATCCAGTAGTCCATTAACTACCTATTAGAGGATCACTAGCTAGATGGTGTTAGATCCAAAACTATTGGTAGCCCCAATTAACCCATCGGCTACACATTAGAGGCTTCCAGTTCTCTGGTGGTGTCGAGACTGGTATACTAAGAGTGTAATTTTTATGGTCTAAAATTATATAATGGTAGTATTCTTCAGATTCCTTACCCTTGATGAATTATTGAAGGTTACTGGTCATATAAGATTCCATAAAAGGTATTATTTGACATATTAAAAGATCACACCATTTTCTAAAATCATTCAATAATTATTTCAACACCCAATCTCTAGAAATATAACAATTCCCTAAAATAGGCATTTTTATTTCTAAATCTTTCTATAGAACTAACCCTCTGTCTCAAATATCTATTTATTAATTTTAATCATACATATAAGAAGTTTTTTTTTCATATTTATAATGATTTTATAAACTCTCACTTATAATAACATTATTTAATGGGTTCTCATTCTAAAAAACTGTGGGATGAGATCTTTTGATACTGAAGATGCTCATGATGGTGCTCATAAACCCAAATTGTGAGGTATGGGTTCCTTGAATGTAACCAAGATCAAGGGATTGATAACATTAACCTATCATGTTGATAGGTGTAGGTGAAAGGGCTCACATCATGTTATAGTTGTAAACGTTACCAATTGTCTATACTCCCTTTTTACCTTTTATATCTACTGTAAATTCTTAAAGTAAAATTCACCCATTTCCATCTACTCTAATCATCAATACACACTTTCTTTTTAAACACTCTCCTACCAAAGAGTAAATGAAAATAACATAAAACAAATGAAAATATATGAACCCCATAACTCATACTAACAGGATCATGCACTTCTGAAATTATTTAGTGATTCATCCACTATCAAAAGAAATTAGAAAAATAGAAACATTTTCCAAATTAGGGATTTTAAAATCATAAGTAAGATACATCGGAAGAAACACAATCAATAAGCGATATAAAGAGAATAAATATGGGTAGCTATCTAATGGTACGTATGATACTAAAATGAGATATCAATAAAAGGTTATTTAATATGAATCTACCTATTAGGGCTCATTCTAGATTTTGGATATACTAAATGTAGCACCCCATGTTCACATCCAATAGGTTTTGGGATAGAAACCCTCACCAAAAATGCATAATAGTATATGGTTGGGATTAAATAATATCAATGTAAAATGGAAACATATTTCCAATGAACCTAATAAAAAGAAAAACATTAATTTTTATAAATAAATAACTTATCTATATATAAATATATGCATGATACATTACAGGATAAACACATTTCCATATAGACAAAAAGCATAAGATTTATTAAATTTTCAATGAATTTAAAACTGATGAACCACGAGGAAACATGAATATCTTCCTAAATATAAGAAAAAATCCATTGATCCAAAAATATAAATGTTACTACCATAATTATGAACTACTAAACGACATGAGGTATCAACTCTTAACACAAAATACCATCTCTACATCCACTAAGAACATCTATAAACTTAGTGTTATCTTTATAAAGACAATATATTTGGGAATATAAACCATAAAATAGAGAGTATTGAAAAACTTTTTAGAATACCTTGAAACTATAAAAGAATGAAAATTATTAAGTTAAATCAATCTCCAAAGTAATAGAGTAATTGGAAGGAAGGATATGAATCATGATATTCTCAATAACTATAAGTATTTTGTACATAACGATGTCCATGTTATCTTTTCTCTATTCTATGAAGGATCATTTATCAATATAAACTTTGGATACTTGCAATACTAAAATTCTCACAAATTATAATGTTGATAACCCTGTTTAAGGACATATCTTATAGGAATGAAAGAATGATTGAGGATATATTGGGCCTAGAACATTAGTAATGTTCATCCTTTCTATGGAACCATCCTAAACTATAGTGGGAGACACACTCTACATAAAATTATAATTACTAAACCTGGTAATTCAATACCCTTTCCCAAGTAACTACCATGTCACTATTCTAGAAACATATTTGGTGAACCTACAACTTGTTAATAATTTTTTTAGTCATGTATGTTTTAAAACATTATCTAAAATAACAAACAACACATGTGAAAACCTACTCACCACATGGAATCAATAGTGGTGGCCAACGACTCACCAAAGTATGTGCAACATTCGAGGGAGTTAAAAACCCTGATGTAGAACCTATGTCTCATTGTGTAAAACACAGTAGAAATGAGAGTACCTAAACCAAAGGATAGAGTACCCATACCATAAAGTGGGAGAGTTCATAACCCTATCAGTCATGGGGAGGACACACATGTTGTTAAGGTCAAGGGAGTACAAACCTCATTCCAAATATGGATGAATCATGACCCACATATGTGGGCGGAGTACTGTAATCTATGAAGAATATGGGGGACCCATGCCTTATCATCAGCTTATCACCATGGGAGTGTCTAACCCTATGTTTGATACAACCATTCATTCAAACCATGTAATCCTCTCTATAGAGAAAAAAATCCACAACTATGTAGTATGCCTCATAAATAGGATATGTTTTTCATGAGTATTTCAACAACATTTTTAACCCGGAAAATTGATATGAAATGGCTATTTTATTTCTAAATAACAACACCTGAGATAGAAGCTGTTATAAACATCATTAACTAGAAAATAAATATGTACTTCTGTAATACCCAACATGTAAGCCCTAGTATGAGACTGATTGTGTACAACATTTATCTCATCACACAGAGTCAACCTACATGGAATTTCCCGTTAGGGTACATGGCATGTGTGAAAATTCCCTCCCAAATTTGGGAAGAGTCACTGATAGGGGGTTTGAATTTGTGATTCAATTTCCTTTTATGTTTCTTTAGATAAATAATAATCATCCATTGTATGAGTGGATATTGATAATTTTCAAGAAAAAAACATGGGAAAATTAAATTTATGAGGATCACCACTAAAAAAGAAAAGGTTATACCTTTTCATGATTTGGATTTCACTAAGACTATATAACCCTCTTGTTTCAAAATATAAGTACCAAGAGAATGGTTTATCTCAATTAATCCTGTTACAGTATGTCTTCCAACTATTCTTGTGATTCCTACACTATTAGAATGATATAATTCATGAAATCAACAAAAATAAACCCATCTAAACATAGACTTAACTTGTTTATACAATTTTTTTATTTCACAACTTGTTCATCCTAAATAATATCAGGAATGATCTCTTCCTAACGTGTAAATTTTAATATCCACTTATTCTTTGATTATTCTTCTTCTATAATAATCCCTTCTTCTACTTTTCTATCATTTTTTTTTATTTTTGTGCATATTTCATAGTTTTAACATATGTAATTTCAAAGAATTAAATTGAATTCAAAATTGTTAAATTTGAATTCAAAACATTGACTTCCTTCAACCAAATCAACTACCCCAAATACATTTTGAGTTATTGGATCTTGTTGGATAATTTAGATACCATTTTTGCTTCCAAAAATGACCTCATAGATTGAAATAAAGAGAAATAAGTTATTTGAATAATCCATATCATTAAAACCACTGATAAATATCCCAAAAACCATTCCTATGATTTCCCTATGAAATGTTTGAAAAAGGTTTTACTTGAACCATTGAATCTCTAACACATCTTGTCAAGACATGAGTGTAGTCACTACATTAGGCAATTTTTCACAACCACTCTCCCTAAAAACTATGGGCACAACCAACATAATTTTTTGCTATTCTGTGTCATAATTCATACTATAAGATCACCATAGGGGCCACCATGATCATTTTTCCATGTTTATTTTGGACATACACACTACCAATTCCACAAATATAAAAAAACTCCCACTATCATGCTTCTTTCCCTACAAGACTTCTTCTGTAACTTCAATACAACCACAACTAGGATATATACTTTTCCATGTTGGGAAATTGATTCACATAATTTCCTTCAATAAGGGAATGGAATTACCTAGATTTCACCTTCCATCACTATCCTTCCATGATATATCGAAAATCCTTAAAAACATCATAAAATTACTAAAACCAATCATGATGGGTAACAAGAAGTAATATCTTACATTCCATCATCCGATTTAACAAAGAATAATATTTATGTATTAAAAATAAAATATAACATACTTAATCATATCTCCTTTACTAATTTTATAGTTTTACTCATACCATAAACCATATTAACACCTCTTGGGATAAACAATCTCCCCCTTAGGATTTTATTATCGTATAAGGAACAAATATCAATATTATTTATAAAAAAACAAGAAATGTATCACCATCCAATAGTTATAATCCTATTTGAATGATATCTGTATAGAAAATTTGAAAACTAAATAAATAATACCATATATTCCAAATGATAGTAATCTATATAAATCTTATTTAACAGAAACATCAAAAAATTCAACATTAAATCAACTAATATTTCAAATCAAAAATATTATTGTAACCTCTCATAATAAAATATTAAAATAGATCATATATACTGAAATAATATCCTTCAACCTCTAATAAATATTTATAAATAGATTATTCCCTTTTAGAGATAATTTCATCAAAGGTAACACATATTAATAAACCCCCCACATAAATATATACTCCTCCTTTGAAAAATAATGTGAAGAAAAATATAAAGTTAAGATTTATTTTTCCAAAAACATTCTCCCCATATAACAAAAATATCCAAATACAAGACAAGAGAGTTAATGGAAAACCCATAACGTAACCCTATAAAGATTGATGTTGAACACATAACTTGAACATCATATTTGGAAATACATTATTTGACCCTGTCTTAGTAAAAACGTCTTCAATATTATAACTTGTATGAAAAAATTGAAACTATAAATTAATCTTCTACATTATATCTATGATGTAGTGATATTTTATACCTATGTTCTTGGATCATGAATACTGAACTGAATCCTTTTAATTATTAATAACATGTTGATTATCAAATCCCATTATTATAGGTCAATTCACTTTAACCTTCGAAATTTTTAACTGAGTATTTATCCACATAATTTTGGTTGATGCATATTTCATAAACATATATTAAACTATGACGATTCTTAGTGTGATTAAATTACACTTCTTGGAATTCCAATAAATATATCATTGTTCAATAATGAATTCTTACCATATATAGATGTACAGTCATCAATAATTAAAACCCAATATGTATATGAAAAAATTAATAGATCAAGTTTCCATTTGTTATCATATTTCAATCCGTAGATTAATATGCCTTTGATGTATCAAAATATTATTTCTTCAGCTATGAAATGAGAGACTTTAGGGGGATTTTATACTGATCACAAAGAGTAACAACATAAATGTTATTTAGTATTGAATCTGTAAGGTATCATAGACTAATAATTAGCTTCTGGAATTTCCTCATATTCATATTGTTTCCTTGTTCATCCTCATACAATTTAGTTTCTATTGAAATTTATGTAGAAAATGTACTTAAATCCTCTATTGCAGACTAAGCTAACATTTCACTTACATACGTCTCTTGAGAGATAAAAATATAATATTTTTCAAGTGAAATTTGTAATCTAAAAAATTACCTCATATCCCTGAGCATCGACATTTCAAAAAGAGCATTCATTTTTTTTCAAACTCTTTACAAACTTCTTCATCATTTATAGAAAAAATTATATCATCTACATAAACAAAAATAATTTAATGTACACCATTTTCCTCTTTAATATAGAGATTACTATAAAAAATTACTTTATTAGATTTTAACTTCTTAAAAAATGTGTCCATATTAGAATACCATGCTCTTTGAACTTGACTTAGACCATATAAAGCCTTATTGAATATACCATTCACATCTTCACCAAGAGACAAACCACATGGTTTTACAATGTGCACTTCCTCTTCTAATTCACTATTGAAGAAGGTTGACTTAAAATTGATATGAAATATCTTTCATTTCCTTTGTGCTAAAATGGAAAGAAAAATTCAAATCATTTCATGCCATGAAATTAGTGTAAATTCCTTATCAAATTAAACTCTGTCAACCTATAAATATCATTTACACATTTATCTTGACTTATTTGTGACCACTTTAACTTTTTCATTCAACATGTTCGATAACACCCAATTTATCCTAAGGATATTATTATCTTTGACCTTAGGTACTAACACCCATGTACTATTATTTTATATCTAATCCAACTATTCACTCTCTGTATTAATACACTGTTCTTGTTTCATTTTTCTTACTCATATCTTTGTTCAACATGAGGGAACTTTGTGATTCAAGAGTTTTTCATCAGATTCCCTCTAGTTTGAACCAATTTTACATGATTTATTATAATATTTTGACAATAAATTTTTTTATAAGACTTAGATAGCATGAAAAATATTGTTCCTCATCACCCTAATTTACTGAATAAAGCTCTTCAACTTGAAATCAATCATAATTCTAATCATTTTTTTGTAAATTCCCCTATTTAGTTTTATAAAAAATGATTCATGGACATCACTTATGGTACATCATCCTTAATGGGAGTCCATATTAATGGTATCATACATCAATTTCACATCAATGACATAAAAATACTTCATTATCAATATTTTATAACAACAATATCCTCTTCCATTTTGTGGATACCCTAGGAAGATACCTTAAACATTTATTCTTTCAAATTTTCCCATATTCTCACCTTTAACGTTGATAATGTAAGGTATGAAAAAAATCCAAGATACATAAAACATATATAATTCTTGTAATACATCTCATATGATGACATATAATAATTTGGCATAAAATTTCAATGATTTTTAATATGATCCACTAATCCAATGGATTTTCACCATAAATTTTGAGATGTGTTAGTCTATAAAAAAATAGTTTTCCCTATATCCAAAAAACATCCATTATTTTGTTTTTCCACACAATATTATTGAGGCATAAATAGTGCACTAAGTTCATGATAGATACTATGCATTACATTTTTGGTTTCAAATATTCCACAAGTATACTCAACACTATTCTGTTTAGGAATATCCTTAAACGAGTAACCATACACTTTTTCTATACTTATCTAGAAACTAATGAATTTATTTAGAGTCTATGGTTCATTATTCAGGAAAATAATTCATGTAATGACATTAAATCCATTAAAAAAGAAAATAAAATACTTTTCTCGGAATGTTTATTTTATCCACATGGGCTCACAAATGTCCAAGTGGATCAACTCTAATGGATGAAAATACTATATTTTAACCTTATTGTGTAGTGCATTCACAATCTATCCTTATATCTTTTCAACTTTGGAACATCATGAAAATTTTCTCCATTAAAAAGTTAAAAATATTCTTTTGGAAATGATTACCATGTCTTTGATGACATAATTGATTTTCTTCTTTCATGTTCATATAACAATAAATTACTACATTACCAATCTGAAAATAACTCACCCCTTGTTTATTATCCTCTTATCAAGATACATCTATATTTCAATATCTTTAAAAAACCCCATCTTTATAAATCATAACTTCATATCAGTCATCAAATAACTAAGACATACTAAGGAGATCATGTTTTATTCCTTCAACATTCTACTTGTTCTTGGATTTCAATTGATCATTACCAATCCATTTTGATCTATAGACTTTGATTTTTATTGACCCATTATTTCAAAATATCATTGATTATTCTTTAAATTTTTCTAAATCATTATAAAGATTCATATCTCTTATCGTACCTGTTGAGAAACTAGTGTCCAAACTCCATGGACATTCTCCTTTGGATTTTTTGTTGGAAAATGTACAAACCTTATCCATTTATTTTTTTCTCCTTCCTTTTATAAGACTTATCAGAACTATCAATTGAACTAATTTTTTCTAGAATCATAAAAATACATTGTTATGTAAGATTACCAAGCTTCTCACATAATACACAAGTATCTTTCGATGGTTGAAATCAATTTTCAAATTTCAATACAGAATTTAGAGGTTATCTTTGAATTATTCTTCTTTGAATATAGTGAATAACCCTCAGTTATCATCTTCCAAACCATAGAAACTCATTATTATATCTTTAATTTAAATACCACATCCTTTAAATGTTTCCAAAACTACCCCAGTTCCAAAAAATACAATTGGAAACATATTTTTCATTAAACACATCATTTTTTCTAAAACTAGGAACTTTTATTTTAGCCATCTTCCCAAAATTAATCTTGGGTTACTTTTGTAAAATTGTTTTGGTTAACCATTGGGATGTTTCTATTCACGTACAATTTATTTTGAACCTTTTTTCTTTCACCATTTATATTAGTTTATTCATTAAATATTATGCATATATAATTTCTAAAATCTAGAAAATCAACAAATTTTTCTTTAAGCTAGGTCATCTTTATTTGATTCTAATTCTCAGAGTAATTTCCAATATTTTTAGTACTATTATAATCTTCAATAAATAATTTATATTTAACTCCATGATATTCACAAAAGTTATAACATTAAATAATCTTGTAAATAGAAATCCTAACATTGGATCTATATTTCATAAAAACCACTATATTTTTATCATGTTTTATTTAAATTATTAACATTTTTCAATATCCTCAAAAATATATTCTATATTGATTTTAAGAGTATTATAATCATAAATAAACCTTTTAAATCCTTTAACTTCATCATATACCTTTTAATTTGATTTCATAATGATATATTCATCATCAATCTCTAATTTTTAAACTACTTTTTGCTTTTTGGAAATATTTGAGAGGATTTATTTTTATTCTATCTTGAGAAAGTATTAAATCAAAATTCATTCATTGTTCTCATCATCATAACTATTTTAACTGTTGAATATTTCTTTATTTACCTTACAAATGAGTTTTTTTCATCAACATGTCTTGAAATATCTATTTCTAATTCTTCATCACTGTTATCACTAATCTCACATATAGATATGGAATTTACCTATTTTATTTTTGACATATTCATTAAGTTACCTTTAGAAGATACCCATGTTATTTTAAATCTTGATGATATATTTTTAAATAATATTCTTGGTGTTTCTTCTTCCTCTTTACTAACTTTGTATTCTTTTATCTTAGGATAATTTGCATCAAAATTTCTAGCTACTCCACACCTAAATTTTTTTAGTGGAAGCATACATTTAAACCATTCATTTAATATTATAATATTACTATATATTAAAAACATCATCATGTCTAACATTTTATCCAAATCACTATCTAGATCAGAACAAAAAAAATCTATTTAAATATAAACATTATTTTTTAAATTTTATTACTTTGTAGAATTAAAGGAGATTTGTTTTTCATCCTTCACCTTCTTATTGATAGCACCGTGTTTCCTAATTTAATAAGATATTAGAAAACTAAAATAATCTTTAAGGGAAATATCTTTAGTATCTATTAATTCCAAATAATATATATTAGAATCAAAATTACCGAGTATTATATACACAAAATTTCAACAATATCAGCATCTTCTGATTTGTCCCCATAGACTCGGAGTGTTATCACAAATATATTCAACCTTATGAATAAAATAATAATCATTTCATCATCACAATTCTGTAAATATTCATACATAAGATTCTAAAAAATTTATTTAGATCGCTTCATTTTTGTCCTCCCTTCATAAATAATCTAGATTTTATCCCATATTTTTTCTAACTTTAGTCCTTTGAGTTTCAAAAAAGAAAATTCTAAGTGGGATGATGGAATATCATTATTTGAAAAAAAAATTATTTAAATTCTTCTTATATACTTAGATCATATAATCACCTCTTTTCAGGGAAAAAATCCACTAGTTAGTACTAAAAATATTTTATAATTAACAGATTGTAGGTACGAAATCATCATTCCATTCTATATAAGACATCATTTCCCATAAAATATAACAATTCCTTATTTATTCATAGAATTATGATTATTTATTTTTTTACACCAAAAATTTAGTAACAATAAATTTGAATGGAGTCGAACTCCTTCAAAATACAAATAAATAGCTTAATGAGGTGTAATTATATCTCTCATTCTACTTGAAAAGGAACCTATAAGACAATATGAGAATCATAGAGAGGGGGGATGGGTAAGTTAGTGATTCAATTTACTTTTATATTTAATTAGATAAATAACCCTAGTCACCAATTTGAGTGAATCTTGATCATTTCACAACAAAAACACTATGTGAAAAGTATATTTATAAGTTTAACCTCTCAAAATGAGACTTATATTCTATGGTATTATTTGTATTTCACTGACAATAAACAACCCACTAGTTTAAATATGTCATTACAATAAGAAAGGGTTATCATTATACTCATGTTATAATACGTCTCCAAGATGTTATATTGATTCCCACACTACTATAATAATAAAAAGCTTTAAATAAACTAGAATATATCCTTCCAAATATATAAATCATTTATTGATATAGTGTTTCTCGTCCACTACTTCTTTAACCTGAAGAAACTCATGTATTAATTATTTAATTTTTGATATTTTTTCATAGCTCCTTATTATTCTATTTTTCTTATTTTATCTTATTTGACTCTTCTAGTCCTCTAACCTTATAATTTTTCTTCAAAATATTCCATAATTTTCTTAGAAGCCATGGAAAATAAATAAATAATATTTAAAATTTTCAAATTTCAATTCTAACTAATAACATAATCCAACCAAATTATAAACTCTTTCTTTATTTGGATCAATTGTATCTTGTTGGATCTTTTAGATGACTATGATTATTATAACAATGAACACATAGATCATGTTATAGTTGAATAGGATTCTCTAACAAGTCAAATAATCCAAATCACTCATAACTAGAACTAAAACCCCAACACAGCTTGAAAAATAATGTTTCACTGATAGGTTGACTGTTTTCCCTTAGAAATACCTGACACAATGGGTGTAGAACTTCTAGAACTAGTAGTTTTTTATTTTTACGTTTTTATGTAGACCATAGCTTTCCATACCATGGGTGTGGTAACAACTTTAGACCATTTTGTCATATCCAAACTCATGAAAAACCATGGGGACCAACAAAACTAATTTTAGAATTTTCTATTTCACACAAGCACAATAGAAGATCACTAAGGGGAAATTCACAAACACTTTATCATAGGCTTCTTTGCATAGGAACACTATTAATTCACCACAACCAAAAAATACCCACTACTATGGGTGTATCCATCCTGACCCTCTTCTCCATTTTCACCATAACCACCACTATGGAATTATATTGAAAAATACATTACATCATGGGTAAGGCCTTTTCTAGATTTCCACTCCCATATCCATCCCTATTCAATACTCAAAAATGCATTCAACACTTCATGAAATTCCTTAATCATGATAAACCAATCATGATATTTAATAAAAAATGACATATTTCATAGAATCATATAATTTAAGACAGACCAAGATTTATGTTTTGATAATAAAATATAACACAATGAATTTTATACTCTTAAATAATTATAAAACAAAAATCATCACAAAGTTCATCTTACCACCTCTTAATCATAATAATGTGGGACTTTCTAGGCACTCAAAATGTATCTCTGATATATGAAGCCCAGCTGTATCTATATACACACTCTGCCTAATGAGGCACACGACATGTGGATATTATGAGAACAAGGAGGAAACCACGACCAGGTCTATGTAATATGCCCCCACATGGTACATACATGAATTAAATAACATTTAATAAAAATGGGGTGTTTGTATCTGTATTTTTCTACACCTTAGTTAAAGTAACAATATATGAAATGTACCCCAAATATATATATCACATATAGCTTCAGGAATTTTGGAATGTATTCTAGTGAATATTGAGTCATTTAGTTATCTTATACATAGCATGTTTACTATAATCACCTATTTTTTTATATTAAAAACTACCATAACTATATATATGCACCCGCATACACTACATAGTATGTGATTTATCAGGACTACACAATATATAGTTATGTTCTTTATCGATATCCATTGCACATGTAACACCCTAAGATTTTGTGATTTTTTCTAACATATATAATATTTTTATTATCTTACATTAAATTAAACACTATGTTTATCTTGTGTTACTTGAAACACTAATTGTTTCTTATGTTACACAAAATACCATGTTTATCTTGTGCTACACGTAACATTTAGTTTAAATAAAACATGAAATACTATTAAAATATTTATACCACATAGCCATTAGAATAGTGGGTATGCATATGATCAACTAAATTATGAAAATATATAGTTTGGAAAAATATATATAATTAAATAATGTATTAACAAATTAATTAGAAATAAAAAAACCTTTCAAAAATAAAGGAAATCATTTTCTAAAAAACTATTTTATCCACATTAACATGTTTTACCTGAATAAATACAATAATTACTTTTTGTGATTTATTATAATGAAATATATATTTTATATTCTAAAAAAATATTCATCTTATATATTTTCTATACAATATATACGAATTAATCAATTTTAAAGATAAAATCCGCATTTTTCTAAAAACCTGTTTTATCTCTTTTTTATAGAGAATGTATTTCAAAAATATTTTTTCGAAACTTTTATAAAATTTATTTGGGAAAATAAAGATAATTTTTGAAAAATTCATATCAAAATTAACTTAGTGGTATTTTCAATAATTTTTCTGAATGGTTTAATAGTTTTATGAATAGAAAAAATTATTGAATTTTAATTGAAAAATTCATTTCTTTTAAATAATTTATAAAGGTGAATTATATTTTTAATTGGTTCTAAATTATAATTAGTTAAATTATTATATCATTAATTAATTTAGATCATTATATTTGATTTATACTGATGTTTTATATAAAACATTTTACACTTTGGAATATTTTCTCTTTGAAACCATGGTTACTCATCATGTTTGTGGGATAGTTTCTAAATTAAATCCTACCACTTTTTTGAATGGAATTTAGAGAATTAGATTCCATATTTTACATCATATTAATTTATATTAATTTATATTAATTTTATAAATTTTACATAATTTTTTCACCTTAATTATTTGGGGAAAAAATTAAAATTAATTATTGTAATAAAGGTTAGAATAGTTTTTTTTCACATTATTTGCATTTTTATTAATATTTATTCAATATAGAAACATAATTTTTATATAATTAACATTATTTGAAATTTATAATAATTATTTCAATATTATCAAATAAATATCAATTTAATTTTTTTTCTGAAAGGATAAATTACCTAGGTAAATAAAAAGATACAAGTTACCATGATAAAAAACTAAAATTCTATAATTGAGTACAATTAGTGACTAAGGAATAACGTTATAAAAATGTATTCAGTTTTTTCCGGATGTTTATTTTTTAAAATATTCCATCCAATTCATTATTTATATATTTTTTGGAATATTTAGTAGGATTGACCTCCAAATAGTGAATACCTTTGGGTATTTACAAAAATACAACCCCTCCTCAATTGTAAAGGGGAAATCACCCCTAACATGATCACTACTTCCAAGACCTTTGACTAAACCAAAATGTGCACAAATAAATTTTCAAAAACCATCCTCTTATAGTTGAATCATTTCTTTGGGTAAAAATTCATTATATGATTGTTTTGGTGCAGACATAATGGTGATACCTGAAGAAGAAGTAACCTTCTTCAATGTGGATTTTTTGTTTATCTATTCCTCCAAATCTTTAAACTTTTATTATAAAATGTTGATATAATAACCACATTATCTTAAATATATTTATATGTTTTTATGTTATTTTCACCAAATAAACCATCTTGTCATCCATCCAATGGGTTACAAAATCATCGTTCCTGTGAACAACAAACTACCACCATACGAACCAATTCCCTTTATTTTTTTCCATTACCACCAATAAAGGATGGTTACAATGATAAATTTATTTTATTTATATGATATTTATTATTATTTTTATTTTTTAATAATTTTATCATAAATACATTTACCCGCACTATTTTTTTATACGATAATATCACTAATGTACGGCAGATAACCGCCTTGCAAAGTGATGTGACTCATTCATGATTTACATGGAATATATTCATGATGAGTTTAATGAAATTATAAAAAATGATTCTATAATAATAATATATCATTTAACTTTGTATATTTTAATCAAACAAGAAAATGGAAATATCGTTCATTCGTACGTACAACCCACCATCTTCAGGAATGGTGCATTTCATTTTTTATCTCAAAATACTATGGATTACTCTAAAAAATTATATAATGAATATATATGATATTTATATAATTTTTTAAAATATGGATATTGTTAAACCATGATTCATGTAATATAACCATAAATAAAAAGCTAAATCTTATATGAAAAACCAAGCAAATATTTCCAAAAATGCGACTTTAACATGAAATCGTAAATAAACAGGTAATAAAAGGATATAAGACCACATATATGGTATAATATAAATGAATAAGGTTCTATATTATATTTATAATAAACATATATTTATTATATATGGTATTTTAAAAGTTATTGTGCAATTAAAGACTTAGGGTAATGGATTTATATTTAACTGTTTTACTTTCTTGAGACGCTTTCCATATTCATCACCTATTTCTTTTATGTGGTATATATAATTCTTCATAATGTATTTTATAATTATTATAATTAAAATAATTGGTATATAAAATATCATTCTAAGGTTCTATCATTCACGATGTTTACATTTCAAAATTTAACAAATCAATAAGGGATTTTTGTCTCAATTTGCCAAAGTTGGGACAAAAGTTATGTCATGAACCTATCTTCTTCTATGGGATGTATGTACTTCAGATATAATATTTTACATCATTAATAATCTTAATTTAATTATAATTTATGTTTTTTAAATTTTATAATTTCACTAAGATTATGATTTAAAGTTACCAAATCTATAAATATATTATGTTATAATCTCATCATTTATCAGGATTGTTTATGATTATGTTTCCAATGATAAAAATATACCATCTATCTATCAATAAGTCATTACAATTTTATTAGACTCTGTTTATTCATGATATCTTCAATTAATTGTTTTTTACAATATTTCAAAATTAAAATATTTTATATTGTTTTTTTACAAAAAATACATCCTTATATCTCTCTTCGGTTGAAAAAATATTTCCTTCCAAAACCATGATTTGTAAAAATGTTTTCAATTTTTTGTAATTATTATCAAATTATTTTAAAAAAATATTTTTTTATGCATGTTTTATTTTTTTTAAAAATTGAATGGAATATTAATTTCATTTTTATAAACTATTCATGTTTTAATTTTAGTCTAATAATGAAAATAATAATTATTTTTAAAACTCAAATCATGATGAATATTTCCCGATGTGATGACCACTAAGTGATTTAAATATTACCATCTATGTTTAAAACATATTTTCAATGGATTTTTTCCAATAATATTCATGAAATTTATAAATTTCTAATAAATTATTTGAATAAGAAAAGTATTTTGAAAAACGTTTGTTTTTTAAAACATGTTTCTCCAAGAAGGAAGGATATTTTCCTCAAGAAAATATTTTTGGAAGATTGTTTTATATGTTTTCAATTTTATTTTAAAAAATATTTTTTCAAAATATTTTTTGTTTTCATAACGATTTTTTCAAATTTGAAAGGAAATCCACTTCATGAATTTTTTTATAGATTCTTTTATAAGTATTCAAGGTTACATTCTATATTCATTATGTTTTAAAAAGTGTTTTTAAAATTGTATATTATATTTTCTTCAATAAATTTCATAAATGGTATTTCAAAATAATTTTCCATCTATGAAGAAATACTTTGATGTTGCATATACCGTACTGGGGACATGATCCAAAAGTATCATTCATATTATTTATATTAATGGTTTTATTTTTATTATGAAATGATGTTTATTAAACCATTTTATCTACCATGGGTTATACCATGATAAAATTATTATTGAACCCCCTTATTTTCTTGGGTTATACTATACTGAAATGATTAGGAAATCTATCTCTTTCCCTAGGTTATTATATAACTAAATTTTTATGATATCTATTTCATTTCATGGGTTATGATATGATGAATGTAAATGATCTTATGGAACACATAAAAATGTTTTTATTTATGTTCTTTTTGGGACCTATATCTCTCTATAATTCATTGGGTAAATAATTATGTCTCAAGGGATTTAAACGAATGGAACATGGTGAAAACCATGTTCGGTAAGATAAAACTAGAACATAGAGTGTACTCAATTCATTTTGACATGAATAGAATAGGGACTGAAACTGTTTTAGTAAGATATGTATAAAATAGGGAGTGAACCCTAATTAGTAATGGAATTTGTCCACTATAATGGTCTTGAGAGTGAAGCTTGACTACTATGATGGTTTGGGTAGTGAACCCATTCAATATTATAGCCTTGGATGCGATCCTTGACTAATATAGAAATGATTTTCTATACTTATTTGTATGCTTCAATTTCGATGTATTTTTTCAATGCTATGATCTATTTACTCATACAATTTGATTTCCTTATGATTAATTTCTTATTAATTACCAATAATTATTCCATGACTCATGATTATATTCCTTGATATGCATGGTATTATTTTCAAATGTTATGATCATGTTCTTATACACTTATTCTCATGTTATGCTTGTGTATCTCCTTCGTTTATCCTTGAAATGTATTTGAGATCACTATTTCTTATGCTTCATTTCTCCTTGTTGTAAATAAAGTTTTTATGTAGGGATTGTCTATGAGGCATATTAAATGGGAATATCTTGGTGGAAAAAATTTAATATCATTTATCAAATTACAATATTGTGTATCAGGTCTCCAATGAAACTAAACTATTTTGGTCCTTAAACATGTATTTATGTAATTTAATTAATATTAATCTAAAAAGATTTAATACCCATGAATTAGGATCCAATGTCTCTATAAAACAAGATAAATATCACAAAATTTCACCTTTTTCGTGCATAAATCACTACCAATGGTGACATCCATAACATTCACACATATGGTGACTATTTTACTCCCACCCCTCACTATAAAAACCCTCAGAATATGATCACAAGCACCCTAAATATCCCACAATGTAATTTCCCTATATATATCATATAATCACACCTCCTGATGTGTCATTATCATCAATCCATCATTCCACACACCTTAATCTATATCATAATGCTTAAATATTTTTCTTACAAAACTAAATACCTCATGTTATTTACACCAAGGCAATTTAATCAAATCACTGATAATGTGGAAGTTATATAGTGAATGAATGATGAAGAAAAGAAAATAACGTGAAAGAAAAACATAAAAATAATTTATTGGTTGTTGGTATGAATGTATGGACACCAATCATCAGGTGTAAATTCTATAATGATAGAGAACACAAAAAGAGTTAGTTTTTTTGTAAATAATTAATAAAAAATATTGAGGGGATATAAAGTCTGTAATAAACCATAAATGATAATTTAAAATGTGATTAGATATATGAAACATAAATATTATTGTAATAATTATAAATACTGAGCCATACCTCATGGTGTATATCATTCACTTCAAAAGTTTGTTGTTGATTTTTTTTGTTCGTTATTTCCTATTGATCTGATCATTATTATCACTGAAAAATGGACCCTCCTCCCACTAAGCTCTCTCTCAATATCAATCTCTCTAGTTAAGGGTATATGGTGGCTAATCCTTTTTACTATAGTTAACGTGGAATAAATAAGGGGATTTTATCATTAAAATAAATTTTACTAATTTTTTAATAATTAATCTTTTCATTTAATGACATTCCCATAATGAGGCCAAACCTTGGTTCTATTTTAAACCCAATATTAGAACTCCCTTGGAGAAAAAACCATATCATTAACACAATGAAGGTGTTGTAATTTCCATCCAAGGATCTATTTTGAAGATATGAATACTAACACCCATAGTTATATAAATAGTATATAATTAAAAACCCTAAAAATTATTTTATCCTCATAATTTCAAGAAAACATCATATGGGAGGGTGGTGTAAATAACATTCCATGAGATCAAAAAAATTATTTTAAAATGTTTATATGATGATTTTATTTGAAAAATGTACCATTTCACCACTATTCATTAACCCAATACTTTAAAACATAAAATTGAGATTTATCTTGATCATGAAAGATCTAGGTTTCTATATCCTCCCCTTATTTAAAAAAATTTCCCAAAAAATATCGAAAAAAATCCTCCAAACTAGGAAGTAGATAAAATAATTTAATGTGGATAGAAAATCCATCCACACACATGCCTCCTTTATCCTTGGATGTCTGAACTGTAAACAAATTGTAAAAATTGTCCATGAAGAGAACTTATTATTCCCACACTAAATCTATTATCTTATACTCATTTCAAATACAAACCATAGTAGTAACATAACTACACTTAATGAAAGTATTTCTAAGCTTCCAAACCCAAAATCTTTCTCCAATCAATGTTCACTCAACTAAAAGGTAGAATGTGAAACTATAAACCATTAACACCCATTATAAAATGGTTCATCACCAAGGAAAACTCTCATGGAGTAATTATATTCCCCAACATTATGGAGTTCTCAACATTACATTTATATGGTAGTGATCTATCTTATAAAAACCTCACTACTAATCTCATCATGCATATTTTTCACCAACACGAAAGATGTTTCATGTTAGCGTGATCTTCGATGTCTATGTCATTTTTCCACATTTTAAACTGATAAGGTATGTGTGCCACTATCTAAGATATAAATATAATATAATATTTCTTACTTAATTAATTCCCCAAACACTAGTTGGATCCTCATATCCATACCTTGATCACAAAACAAGATTTCTTCCCTCACTAGAAAAAACTTGATTATGTCATCATCTCTAATTCGTGTAATATATTGAAAATCACAGCAGGAAACACCATCATCCTCAAAAAACTTCTCATATTCATAACACATCTCATTAGTGGCCAAATAATTTTCCTGGTTATTCAACTGACTATACTCTGCCATCTTTAGATACTAGGATAAGACCTACCAAATGATGAGTGACCAAAAACTAAAACCTACATAGAAAAACTCTTAATGCACTAAATAACAATAGTTTTCATGTGATGGTAATTTCTAAGTGGCTCTTATATATATTCCATAGTGATGAATACACTCTGCTAGGGTACTCCTTAATTTAAATTACCATTGTGACATTCAATGTGAACACTAATGAAAAACAATTATCCGAATATTAAAGTGGATGAATTGATCCCCAAATTAAAAGAAACAAAAAAAAAATGTTATTCTTCTAAAAAAATTGATACTGATTGAAAAAAGAATAAAAATAAACACTATGGGACTCACAAACACAAAATAATCGTGTGGAGTAATGACCACCAATCCAAGGTGACAGAAGTCTCCCTCTCCTATAAATATTGACCATTTAGTGGATATTGGTTTCACAACCTCCACTATTATCATATCATAGGATTATTATCAAATGGTTTTAACCACTACAACACTATTTAACCACTCTGATCTCATTAAATGTTTCCTAATAAGTTTTTTACATTGACTTGATAGGGGTTGTGAATTGAGTTCTTTATTTTTTACCGACATAAATCCACCTTATTTAAAAACATAATTAATTTCATTCATTAATTTATTGTAGATGAGTAGTAGGATATTTATATATAATATAAATAAAATAACAGCGGAAATTTATAGAGGTTTGGGGAAAAAATATTTTAGTCCACTCCACCAATCACTCTCTTAGCAAACATGGTGATTTTCACTATGCATGACCTTTTTCGAGAGATCATAACAGTTTAGGGAATGATATTAAAATTGGATACAAAGGTACAAAGATATATTATAAACATATACCTTATTATAAGACTTGTTCAAATTATTCACAAACTCAACAAAATGAGTATGATATGAAAAATAATGAGACGAAGAAAGTGTTGTGGGTTCATCACATAGTTGTAAGATGTATGTGAATAATAATAAAGAAATATAAAGAAATAAAATACATATGTAATAAAAATATCAGGAGATTCTTCACCTGTAGATGATAATATAAAATTCAAAATAGTAGTAAATTCTCATTTTTATTTCACAATAAATTTTTTTTTAAAAAATGAGGATATAATTCTTGCAAGAGATCACTTGAATCTTAATATTAGTTTTATTTATATTTGAATTTAGACACTACTTCCAATTAAATGGTCAAGAGAATAAAAAATAATACAAAAAATATACTCTTAATTCTCATGAATACCTTTTTATATAAATGGTAAGGATATAGGTAGTCATTTTTGTAAATTTGTATTTTTTTTGAATTAAACCCATTTTTAGAGATAAAAAATTTAAATCTTGATTTCCTCATTTGGATTCATAGTTTCAGATAAAATAAATGGTATAAATGTAATTCACTTGAAATAATTCAATGGTAACAAATTTATCAATAGTACAATTAAATATTTAAATATACTTAAATTAATAGATTTCAAATTTCCTAAACTTTTCATTATAAAATGATTTCTCCTATAGATTCTCTTCTAAATGTAAGACATTACACTTTCTCAGGATAATTTAATACTTTATATGAATTATGACATATAGAAAGAGTTTTATGATTTTTATGATAATTTTACCGTTTAATTTTATCCAATTTTTCATAATAATTTTATCATTTTAATTAAATCATTAGCCTCATTGGGTATTCTGCATCATAAGATATTTTAACTGTGTGAGATAAAAATAAACACAAAACAATGATGTAATCTAATTTTACATATGATATTTTCAAAATGTGTATGATATTTTTATCTTCGCGTGAAATTATAATTTATAATAAATAACTTTCTAAGATCATAAGATAATATAATTTATCACATATATAACACATATTTCTATTTGACTTCATAAGATAATTCCCATTGGAAGTTTTCTTTATGTAAGATATTTTTCCATTTGTTCCAAGATATTTATTCTACATGAGTCTGTCATAATACATTAATTTTTTCATATTTCTGAAATCTAGAGTATAATTTTTAGATGAATCTAGTGCATAGGATATTTTTTATAAGATAAATCATCAACTATGACAAAATGTATAAGACTTAATAATATCATAAGATATTTATCTTAGAAAAAAATTTATTTATAAATTAAATATATACTACTAAAATAAAATACTCCCAAATGAAATAACACTTTAGTGAATAAAAATTATTTATTTGAAATAGCTTAGGACAGATCTATTAGTAAAATAAATTTGGATTTATTAAGAAACAAAACATATAAAATATTGGGATATGTTGGAATAAAATAAGTGTGTCCATTAATCAACTCAATTTTCTGATAAAATCCCCATAAATATTTAAATAATATTTATTGAAATAAAAAACAATTGTGTTTTAGATCTTCTCTCCTTTTAGAAAACATTTTTATAACATAAGTCTTCTCCCCCTTTTTGTGATATAAAAAATAATGAATAACAGTAGTTATTGTAACACCCGGTGATTTTGTGAATTTTTTTTCAAATAAATTTAATCTTTTTGATATATTTTATTATACAAAACATCATTTTTATATTACATTACACACAACACTAATTTTATCTTTCGTTACATACAACACTGAGTTTTAATGAAACATGACATGTAACTAAAAAATTATTAGTTAATATACATGTTATCACATGTACATTAGAAAGGAGGGTATGAATAGAATTTAATAAATTATGAAAATATATTTCTTAAAAATTTATATAAAATTATTTATTTTGTGACCAAATTTTTTTTAAAAAATAAAAAGTATTTGAAAATAAAGGAAATCAGATTCTAATATATAATTTTTATGAAAACCAAATTTTTTTACTTAAATAAATTAATATAAACCTTTTTGGTGAAAAATTTTAATTAATTTTATAAATTATATATTTAATTATATCTTTGAATTTCTTCATATGTTTTTTCCATACAAGATATTAAAAATATCTACTTTACACTTAAAAAATGATTATTTAAAAAAAATTGTATTGTCACCGTCTTGTAAATGTAATTTAAAATTAATTGTAAAAAATTTTAGAAACTATATTTCAATAAATTAATTAATTTTTTAAAATATTAATTATAAAATTATATTGGGGATAAATTTTAAAATTTTTATGAAAAGATTAAAATTTTCATGAATAATTAAGAGTACTGAATTTAATTATAATACTATATTTTTGTTTAAATTATTAATAAAGATTAATTATATTTAAAATTCCATTAGAATTAAAATTATTTCAATTATATATCTATTAATTTAATATATTTCATTATAATCATTTTTATATTTAAATTTTATATAAAAACCTTGTAAACTTTCAAAGATTATCTCATTAAAACCCTACATTCTCGTCATCTCTACGATATTAATATTAAAGTAAAATTTTCCATTTCTATGAATTGAATTTGAAACAATGGATTCCATATTTGTAATAATAATAATTTTTATTATCTAATATGTTCAATTAATGTTTTTACCCTAATTAATAGAAAAAATAGTAAAAATTAGTTACCATGGTTAAGGTAAAAATGAGTTTATCATGGGTTAACCTATATAGATAAGGGTTAAAATGACTAATAGAATTGTCTAAAATAAATTATATGGATATATTTAAAAGATATAATGGGTTATTTTGTCTAATTCTCGGTTCTTGATCATTTTGGCATGATAAAAACGTTTTTACAACATTTTATTTTGAAAGACTTGCAAGTATGCCACTCACCAAACATATAAAAGGACACCCACTCTCCTCTCTTTTTCACACCATAATCCCCTATTGGTTCAGAACAAAAACGGACCAAAATAATTCCCAAATTCCATAATTCTATCATATAATACTTATTTTTTGATGTAATCTAGCCTAGAAAGGGGTTTTTTTAAAAATCTAAGGAGGATATTCGAATAAGAGTTAACGTTCTTCAATAGATTTTTTTGTTTATTTCTTCATCCACCTTTTTAAATTATTATCAAAAAATGATGAAATAATAACTTTATTATCTTAAATATAATTATATTTTTTTATTTTAATTTCAGTACCTAAAACCATATTCTGTTCCATCAAATAGGCTATGAAATCAGCATTCATGTTTGTGACGGACTAACGCCTTGTGAACTAATGTGATTCAATTTTTACATTACTACCCAAAAAGATGATTATAATGATGCATTAAATTTTTACATATTATATTTATGATATTTATTATTATGGAATAAAAATATTATATGTTTGTTTTTTTACATCCCATTTCATGGGAATATAATAACGCCATTCATGTGTATGGAGAACTACAACTTTGTGAAGCGACACAGTTCATTCATGATTTACATGGAATGTAATAAGGATTTTTTAATAAAAATGAGACATATATTAAATAAAAATTATTTTTAATGTTAATATATCACATACCTTTGTTACTTTCTCTCCATTAGAAAAATTGAAACTACATTCATGTGTACATATACCTACCATCTTTCGAAAGATTCTATTTAATTTTACCTCTACAGATTTTATAGATCAATATAAATACATATATAATGAATATATATTATATTGATATCATGGAATAAAATTAATATATTATGAAACAATTATCAAATTAAGAGTACAAAATATAAAAAATAAAAACATATTCAAAAAACCAGTTATTAACGAAATGTTTGTTTAAGCTGGAATTGTTAATAAACAAGTAATAGAAAATTCATAAGTAAATATTATATGATATGATATGATTAATTATAGTAATTTGAGATATTTATAATAAACTTATATTTATTATACATGAGTTTAAAATATGTATGATAGAATTAGAGACTTAAGGTATGGGATTTCTGGTATCTCTTTGATTTTTAGAAAACATATGTAAATTCACCACAAGTTTATTTGATGCGGTTTATATACTAACACATTCACATTTTATATCCTTAAGACCATCCTTTTTTTATATTTCATGCCTAATTTTCTGTTATCCATTATTGGGGCTTATTATTCCAATAAATAGTAATGCAGTAATGGATTTTTGTCTAACTTTTATTTTCTATGAGATAGAAGACATATTCACTATCTATTTATTTGATGTGATTTATATGCTACCCACGAAAGTAATTTATAATCTTTATTCAGAAAATTATGGGTATTAATTATACTTTTTAGAATATATATATATCATGGGTATTATACTTTAAATGTAACCAATATATAGTGGTTTATGTTACAATCTCATCATTTATCAGGATGAATTATGATTAAGTCTCAAATGTTTAAATATTATGATATATCTCTTAATAATTATAATGAATTTTATTCTCATATGGTTATTAATAATAATTTCAAGTATTAATAACAATTTTTTACTCTTTTGTAGTTAACATAATGAAGATTTTTTTAAATAAAAATCATCTTTATTTCTCCCTTTAGTTGAAAACCTTTATTCTTATAAAACCATGCTTGCTAAAAATATTTTTATATCTATATTTAATATTATGGAAATGAATTAATTAAATTTTTTATTCCAATGTTTTAATTTTTACATGTTTATTTGAATGGAACCTTCATGTCGTTTTCCAAATAGTACATGTTTTCCTTTTATCGAATATTTGAAATTAATGTTTATTTTAATGTGTATGAAATGAAAAGAACTTACCAAATTCATGAACATTTTTTTTGAATATTAATTTATAGTTTTTAAATATTTTTTAAATAAAAAGTATTTTGAATTTTTTTAGGTGTTAAAAAGTGTTTCTCAATGTAAAAAATGTGTTTTACTCCTGAAATTTTTTTAAATGTTTTTAAAGATTTATTTAATAATTTTCAATGTCATTTACAATGAACTTTTTTTTAAATTTTATTGTGTATTAAACTGTTTTTTTCATAGTCTAAGTAATAATTTTTTTCAATAAATGTATTAAATGATTTTTCAATATTCTTTTATAATTTTACAGGTATATTTTGAAATAAATGGATTTTCAAAATGTTTAATGTCTTAAAAATTGTTTTTCAAAGGGGAAATTTTATTTTCCTCAAGAATTTTTTTTAAATTATTTTTAAATATACATTTATAAATATAAAAGTTCAATTTTAAAGAAAATTTTATACAAAATGCTTTATGATTGTTTAGTTTTAGGAACTTATTTTCAAATAAAAGTTTTCTTCCTCAACAAATATTCTGAGTAATTTATAATTCAAAATCATTTTTGATCTATAATGAAATAATTTATATAACTAATGGTTTTATGGTGATATAAACCATGTATAGAATTATTATTCATTATATGAATGGTTCTTGTTATAAGTATTTTTATGAAAAAATTTCTTTCCAATGGTTTATACCATTTTATAATTAATATTATTCTTTCTTATTTTTCCATAGATTATGTGATGATGAAAGGATAAAATGATTATAAAACCTATTTCTCTTCTATGTTGAAACTCATTTTATTTAATGGGTTGTGTTTGATGAATTTTTCATGATCATGTTGAATATATATGTATAATTTTCTTTATGTGATGGGTGGGACCAATATCTCCCTCCAATGCATTGGGTAAAGATTTAAATCTCTAGGGATAGACATGATTGGAATAGGGAGTTAAGCTAGATTAGTAATAGAATTATTACACTATAAAGATCTTGGGAGTGAACCATGAATACTATGATGGTTTGGGGATTGAACCCATTCCACTATGATAGCCATGTTAGTGATCCTTAACTACTATTTAAATAATTTATTATCCTAATTTGTATGTAATATTTTTATTTTTTATGCCAATGTTATGCTCTCATAGCTCATGTTATTTGATTAACTTATATTTCAATTCTTTAGAGCTTGTAATATATATTAAATGAATTAATATTATGATATTTTTATCGGGGTATGGATATCAAATGTTAGGTTCTTGTTATACTACCCTTATGTTTGTGTTATGTTTACATATAACCCTTTGTTACCTTTACTGAGCATATTAGTTCACAATTTTTTATCATTCGTTTCCCTAGGTTATGTAGAAAGGTTTCATGTAGGGTATGATTGTTAATATTACTAATGTAAATATCTTTATGGTAAATTTTGATGATCTTTCACTAAATTAAAATATTGTATACCTAGTCTCCAAATACACTAAATTATTATGGTTTTCTAGATTATGTTTGTTTAATGTATTGAATATTCATCTAAAAATATGAAAGATTTATGTGTGAAATGACTAGGACAGTAGAGTATTTATTAGAGGTATGGTTTAGTTAACCTTTTAAAACTAGAATGAGAAACCTTTACTGAGATCTTGGGATAATTCTTAGTATTTTTCTAGGTATGCATCTAAGGATAGGCCTTAGGATGGGTCGAATTATAGAAACATCTTCTGGAATTTTGGTAAATGATAGATTAACTAGTTTTCAAGAAATTAAATCCATGTATGGATACTAAAAGTGGATGTGGCTCTAGTACAAATAGTACTACTATTATTAACTCCAAAAAGCGTGCATTGAGATAGACTCTATCATCACCAGGTGGAAGAAAATGTGCCTTGTTACACACCTATTTTGACACTCTTGAGGGATATGGTTTGTAATATGACAAACTCATTATTAACCATCATGAATGACTTAAAAATATAATGAAAATGAATAACCTAGGGTAAACTTAAGATTTAATTGATTAAAAATAATGTGTGATGATATAAATGTCATTTTGTGTTTTTTCATGATTATATGGTTTTCCCCTATGATTAGTGTTTCTCAAAATATTATTTTGGATTAATTCAATAGTGGGGACCAAAAATAATTGGGTTAAAATTTGATGGAATTAATGATTTGGTGACTATATGCCACCAAATTGGATGATTATTGGAGATAAAAATATTGTGATTATTCTTAATCAACTATCATGATATATGACTAATAGTATGACCTTCAGTGGGATTCATAACACATTGAATAACAAGAATATGTAATTATACGAAAGTTAATGTGTCAATGATCATATTGGAAATAATATTTTGATTCTTACATATGTAATCCTACCTTTTTATTACATAAAATGTTCAATACATGGAACAAAACAGAGGGACTTTTAAAAATTAGTTTCTTGGAAATCTGGAATATAATACATTAAAACATAAAAAATTATTTTAATCTAATTAAAAGGATTCTTCGTGGGTTTATCCTATGTGAATTTACTACATCTCATATCCTGGGGACAGACATTAATGGAAAAGAATGATCATGTGGACCAATAAGGGAATAAGCAAGGGAAACAATTTACATGTTGTTACAGTGAATATCAATAATAACACAATGAATAACATTATCTCTATTGGGGTTCACCTTCAATATTTTTTAATTAATGTGAGCCACTTTGATCATAATTAATCATTTAACTAACAACCCATTAAGAATAAAGATCATGTTTCTTCTCAAAATAATGGTATAAAAATGTTTTAAAGAAATGATCATTACATAATTTTTGTCAATGAAAAAGGAATTTGGGTTTATTATGTGTAAATAACTACATAAAATAATAAATAAATAAATCTCGGTGAATAACCATGGAAATGAAATATGTTTTTGTATCCTCACAATGACAATATAATAGATTTTCTTAAGGTTAACAGAGAAATTTTGAAAAGTAAATTAGGAAGAATGATGGGTATAAAATGTGGTTTAGGAAAATGATAAAATGAGAGTGTAAATGGTATCTCATTAAGAAAACATAATTTTTAAGTAAGGGTATGATAAAAAGGGTAATTAAACATGTTAACCATAAAAAAATTAACACATATAAAAAAGAGGGTCTTTAATTGAAGAGAAAAGAAGGATAATTCCCTTACCTCAAAGAGTTACTCCTACAGAAGGCATAATTGAGACATGGTGTATTGAAGACACATTGGGGGGACTCCATGGGAGGAAACCACAAAAACCTCATGGATGATAGATTCTGAGAAATGGAAATGAATAAATGGGTGTGTATTTATAGAAACATTCGAGGATTTGTTTATTAATTTCTAAATATAGGCATAAAATATCTCGGTTGTGGAAAATAAAAAACCATTGTACTACCCATGTATTTTACCCATGGTTTTGCAAATTTGGGAATCAATTTATTTTATTTTAATCCACACAAATCAAACATAATTTTTATTACTATTTTTTCCTCAAAATTTTAATTTTACACAAAATAATATTTTTAATGCCAATGTTTCTTTTTTAGATTTTTTGAAGTTAATTATAGGTTAGGAAATGGATTAAAATATATTAAAATAATCGATATTAACAAAATAAATTTATTTAGGTTTCAGATTGTGTTAAGTTAATTGTTACATCATTAGGAAGAAACTACGATATCATTAAACATACCAAAAACCCAATTTTTTTTACAATTCATAGAATGATAAAATATTTAGAAAAGTTTCATAAATTCAACATAAACTAATATCAATGTGATGATTTTAAAAATGATGTTCATGTTATCATATAGATTCTCTAAATATGATAATTGTAACTTTAAAAAAATCATTATATATTAAAAATAAATAGTGTGTTATAAGGTACTATCAATATTCAGACACTTAAAAATTTCCTAGGACAAAATAAATGTATTTTATATTTTATATTTAAATAAGATTATTTTTAAAAAACTATTTTATCAAATTTAATATCTTGTTGAATACCTTAGGTTATTTTAAAAATTTATATCTTTTCAGAAAAGAATTATTCTTTTTCAGGAAAATCAATTTATTATATTTTTCTTAATTAAACATATATTTTATTAAGAAAAAATATTCATATAATGGAATAGATGGAATAAAACTTTTACAAATAAAAATAAACTACTATTTATGTAACTAAGGACTGAACATATAACCTCTTATACCACCCATATATGACCTTCGGGTATGGTGTACGTTGTTGACAGATTCATGGGGTGGATATAATATAATCAACTAAGTAGTAATTGAAAATAACCTGAACTTATAACTTAGGAATTTTTTATTTAGATTCACTTATTGAAGCTCAGATTGGGCTTGGACAAGGGAAAACCCCTATGACACTACCTCTCACCCTCATTCTGACACATGGGCTTTAGACGGAAAGACTCTTCTGGTTGTGGTCATCACTTCTCTTTAATGCATTAATTATACTTTTCCATAATTACTTATAAACACTAATTATAACATTATGATTATTAATAATGGGTATAGTTCTCAATGGTCAAATTTTCAAATGGTAATGTTGAACAACAATCATATTTAACCAATGAAAATATAATGGTCAAATACTAACAACCACATTTCTTTTTATACTATATAAATAGAAATTTATTATTTCACTCAAAACTCACTACCATTTATCCTATAGTTATATATTTTGATTTCCTAGGATGTTGATTTGATTGCTAATATTTTGTTTATTTATAAAGTTTTGGTCATTGAGGAAATGATTCTTATATATTGGAGTAAACTATATTTTCTCCATATGTATTTTTCTATATTATATTTTTTTATCCCATTGTAATGTTTGGAATTCTAATTAGTCAATAATATAAGGTTTTTTTGGGTTGATGTATAATATAATACAATATACCACACATTATATTGGGAAAAAATTATCATTTAAAAATATTGGGTCAGTAAATTTATCCCCCATTTATAAATTTCATCCTAAAGATCCAACTAATATTTTCTGTTGTTAAAATTTGAGGGTACATATTATTCTTTTTTCCCACTACTTCTAATGTCACCTCTTAAAACTTATAGTTTTTCCACGACACTTTGAAAAGGTGGATATACTTATTTTGTAGAAACATGGATCTATGGTCAACTTTATCCACATGATTCTTCTTATAAGTGAGGTTATGTTCCATTTATACCACCTTCATATTCAGTACATTAGAGGGATCATGTATGTAATTACTCAAAAAAGATACGTAGAATACCTCTTGACATTGAGATATATTTTTTATAAGTTCAAAATGATATTCCACTACTACTATGTGTTCCAAAGTTTCATAGGGTCCAATGTACCTAGGGAAAATAATACCTTTCTTACTAAACAACATGAATCTCTTCCATTGGGGTATTTAATGAAAACATTTGTCACTAATATAAAACTATAAGTCCCATCACATATTTTCAGCATAGCTATTCTAATGACTCTAAGTAGTTTTTATATGTTGTTAGATGGCATGAATATTTGCATTCATCTTGTGCACAAGATCAAACCCAATCTCTTCTCACTCACCAATTTCAACCCAACATGTTGGAGTTCTACATAGCGTCCCATATAGAGCTTCATAGGGTTCCATTTCAATACATGAGTGGAATTTATTATTGTATAAGAACTAAAAAAATGGGAGGTTTTGATCCCATCCACCTTTAAATCTCATTGAGCATGTTCTCAGCATGTCCTTGAGTGTTAGAATAGTACATTTAGATTGGCCTTTAGTTTGGGGGTGATAAGATGTACTGAAATTCAATTTTATATTCATAGATTGATAAATACTTCTCTAGAATTTATATGTGAACCTTGGATCGTGATCTGAAATAATATAAATTAGTTCTCCATATAGCCTCAACACATTCATTTTGTGTGCCTTGTCAAGTTTTTCAAGGGAGATAATGTCACAAATAGTGATACAATGGGTTGTTTTTTGTGTGTTGGTCCACTGTAACCCATATCATCTTATTTATATTGGATGTTTTTCGGAGACATGTGAAAAATTATGTAGTGAAATTATCCCACTTCCATGTTGGTATGAGTAGTGGTTTTTAATTCCCCTTTCTATGTTTTTTCATCGGCTTCACTTTTTGGTACCTTAAAAACCTTGAAGTGTAATTTAAAATCTCCATTTTCATATTATGCCACCAATAATGATAATTAAGGTCCATACACATTTTAGTGATTTTAGGATGTATAGAGTATGTATAGTAATGAGATTTATCCATTAGTACATTCCTTATCTTCAAAATAGATAGAACACATATCCTTGTATGAAATTTAAGTACACCTTCTTGATCGATATTTAACTTATAAAACTTCCCATTATTCACATCCTCTATCTTAATTTTTAAAAAGGGATCTTCTATTTGAGATTTCATGATATCCTCTAGTAATGATGGTTGACAACTCATTTGGGATGGGATTGATGATTTCCCTTACCTTATTATTCCCATGTACCATCATATAAGGTAATTAATCAATGGATCTCGTTTAATTCTTATCATTTCATGCATAATAGGATCTTTCCAGCTTAATGAATATTTAATTTTTTTTCTCTTCCAGGTTGATATTAAATTGAATAGTTGATGTCTGAATAAGTTCTAACCATCTTATTTTTCTCATTTTCAATTTTTTTGTGAGTATATAATTAAAACATTAGTGCTCAATGAATATATCACATTTCTACCTATAAATACAGTGCCTCCATATCTATAGTGAAAATAATAACTGCATATACCTCCAGGTTAGGCATACAATAATTCTTCTCATTAGGCTTTAACTATCATGATGAATAAGTAATCTCCATTTCATTTTTCATGAGTTATCACCCATGTACTTTTAGATATGTTTCGCTATAAATCACAAATAATTCTCCCATAGTAGAAATTGTTAACATGGGTGTGGTAACCAATATCTTATTTATCTCTTGGAAACATTCATTACACTCCTTTTTCAAGATTAATTTATCTCTTTCTCTAGTTTACTTGATTGGGGGATTGTAAATTTGTGAAACTTTTTTTAGAAACCTCCTATAATACTCTACTAAACTTGGTAAACTACAAATATATGTTACCTCTGTAGGATGAGTCCATTACTCTACAACCATAGTCTTCTCAAAGTCAACTAAGATTCTTTTATTGGCGAGAATTTTCCCAAATAATGAAATTATTTTTAACCAAAATTCATTTTTTTAAATTTCCCTAATAGCCTTTCATTCCTCAAGATATTCAATATAACCCTTAGATGATATTTATGATCCTCATTAATCTTATAATTTATCAAAATTTCATCAATAAAAACAACCATACATTTACCATGGTAGTCTTAAAATACTATATTCATCAAATATACAAATATACTAGGATTAGTAGTCAAGCCAAAGGGAATAACAACAAACATATAATACACATTTCATGATATGATGGATTACATTGGAGTAAATTCTTTTATTACAATAAATTAATGATAATGAGATTAATGGTAATCCTTGGAGAATTATTAGGCCCCATGAAGATGGTAAAATAAATCATCAATACATGGGAGAGAGATCACGTTCATCATCATGATCCCATTAAGTTATCTCTAACCAATGCATAACCAAATTGATCCACTGTTTTTATTCAAAAAGAGAATGTATTTTTCATGAGGATATACACTTGATTATATTAATCCCTTATCAAAAATATCTTGATGTTTTTTATTTAATTCATTTAGCTCCACATTTTTTATCCATTATGAGGTCTTAGATATCATCTAGGATTTAGGTACGAGTTCAATGAATAACTCTACCTCTCTTTTAAGAGGATCTATAAGTAACTCCTTATAAAAAATATTAATGTATTTCTAAACAATGGGGAAATTTTATATTCTTATTATTTAATTTTCTTCTTCATATTCACTGATAATATCCATAATGAAGGCAATAGGAGGTTCTTTTAGACAAATTTCAGGCCAATATATGCCCCCTTTGAAAATAAATGTGGGCTGTCCATTCAAGACGACTGATGGTTTCTTGCTTTTTCATTTTATCTTAGAATTAATGTTTGAGATCCATTTGAATCATATTATAGTTTATAATTCCCCCAAGGTAATGACTACTGGATTTTTGATGTGATTGTACATAGAAAAGTAAATACTTGAGTTTTTATACCCTATTCATGCTTGGATAATCCCTCTATGATTATTGACTAATAACTATACTTCATGAATCTTAAATATTTATTTTATATTATTTTAAAACATGTATGAAATAAAGTAATATAAAAACCATAATCAAACAATGTACTTCCTATATTTGAGAGCACAACATGTGTACTTGGTACCACATCATTTGGATACACTACTTATTCCATCGTGATAGAAAATTCTTGAACAAACTCTATTAGTCTATGATGATGTTGATGGTGATTCACCTCTACTATCTTTTTATTTTTATATTTATTAGAAAATTGACCAAGATATCCACACATGAAGCATTTAACATCAGGTTGGGCCTATACTATCTTCCCATAGTCATTAGTAAGGAGAAGTTTCAACTTCACCTTAATACAGTAGTTCTGAGCTATATGACCTTCTCTTTAACACTTGTTTCATTTTCTACTATCAAGAAAGAAATTCCTAGAATTCTTCTTCCAAAAATTGTTTTACACTGAGAGGTACAGTTTTTTCCACCACTTTAATTAGAAAATATCCGACTTGAGTTTTGATTCATAGCTCTAATATTTTAATTTAACCCATGTGACAACTTAATTTCTCCAAAATCTAATTCAACCGTCATAGAACTCCCACTATCACATTATATCTTTCCTTATCTTTATTTTCTAAATTCCTCTACATATGGGGTCAAAGTCCATTAAAAACTATATCAATATTTCCCTTTTGATCCATGACAAAAATAAAGGTGTATCAATAAATTCTTGAAATGTTTATATCATATCTTCCCACTAATCCATTTTCCTTTTGCTTCTTCTCAAGGATGTCCTACTCAATTTTTGTTTTCATTGAACTGGGAAAATATTTATAAAAAAATATTTCTTTGTACTCTTCCTACTCTATCCCCTCAATATCTATTTTTCATAGTTTTTGTAATCAGTTTCATCAAATGATCAACTTTACATTGTATGTGGTATATTTATAGGGTGACTTTATCATTCTCTAAATAGGTGAGCACAAAAATATATTTTCTACAGATCTAATCCCTTTTTTAAAAATCAATGGTTCGGCAGGTCCACTAAAAGAAAGTGGTTTCTCAAGCATGAAGGGATCAATGAAAACATGTTCCCATTGAGGTGAATTCAGCAGCCCAACTCAATTTGACTTATTTTATACAAATCTATATAGTATATTAATTATCCTCATGATGTTTTCCATTCTAGCTTCCACTATAGGTTCATAAGAACATTATCTATTTCATTAATGATTTTTGAGGTTCCTCCTATTTCCTATAATTTTTCTAAAAGAATAAAACCTTAGTGAGAAACATGTTTCTTTTAAGAATATTATAATTTAAATGTCATTTTATATCCTAAAAAATCATTCATAAATATGTTTTATTTAATAAAAATTTCAGTTTCTATATAATCTTCAAAATGGTTCATAGGTAGCTTGTGATTAACCAAGCATATCCCCTAGGAGTTTCAAACTAGAAGTGAAAAATGGCTCATTTTTGTGCATCGGTTCCTGATCGAGTCTAGGTCAATCTAGATTTTTGTGGTGTTACCTCTAGATTTATCTATTCCAGAGCCACATCCACTTATTTATTTCTAGAAAAGGATTTTTTTTTGTCGAAATAAACTTTTATAATACTTCACCAAAATACATGGATGTTTTATTTTATGTAAATGTTTTTCTAGGGTTCATAATAAGGATTTATATTCATAATTCACACAAATAACTAAACCTTACATTAATAACTACTATAGAATCCCCCCTTTTTATTACAAAATCTTTTCATTAGATTTAATAATATATAGGATCTTTTATATTATAGTTTCATGGAAATTAGAAATATAGTGAATAAAAACATAAAAAAATATTCTAATACATTTTAAGAGATACTTCATGGGTTCATCATAAGTAAATTCACTATATCTCATATCCTAGGGAAAAATGAAAGGAAAGGGGTGGGAATGAGGCCCAGTAAGGGAACAATCAAGAGAAACAGTTTACATGTGGTCATGATGAATATCAATAAGAACATGAGGAATATCATTGTGGTGTGATCAAGGGAACATGAGGAATATCACAATAAAAATTACTTGAATCATATCATGGAAATATCGATACAACATTTATATGAGACAAAATTGAGCATTTCAAAAAGGTTTATCACTAAGGTTTTATAAATTAGAATTACCATGTTTATTCACCAATGTATCATAAAACATGACATATCAAGAGATCAAATTCTATACCCTATGCATTGGAGAACTATTCAAGATATCCCGTTATGCATATTATTTAATTTGAGCCACATAAATCATTATAAATCATTTCATTAATAACCCTTGGAGAATTAATAATAGGTTTCTTATCCAAATCATGGAATACAGAAGTCCTTAAAGACATCATCATTACGTAATTTTTTTCCCATTAAAATGGAATATGGATATAATATATGTAAATAAAAAAATAAAATAAATCATTTTTACATCCAATTTATTAACCATGGAAAATAAAAATAGTAAGGTATCCACCCAAAGAAATTTAAAGAGAATATATAAAAGAGAAGTGTGAAATTTTAAGAAGTAAATTCAGCAACGTGACGAGTATAAAACATGGTTTTAGATATGGGTAAAATGTGAGGGGAAAAAGGTATCTACTTGAAAAAAATTATTTGGATTCATGTTTATGATAGAGATTGTAATAAAATATATTAGACATAAAAATTATAATACATATACAACAAGTGATTCATGAATTGAAGAGAAAAGAAGGATAATTCCCTTACATCAAAGAGTCACTCCAAAATATTGTGGAATGGAACCTTGTGGGATTAAGGACACATTGAGGGGACTCTTTAGATGGGAACCCACCATAACATCATGTATTAGGGATTAGGAGTAAAAAATGGAGAAATGGGTGGTTATTTATAAAAAAAGTTGATGACTTATTTAATAATTTTCAAATATAGGAATTTGAAATCTAGGTTGTGGGAAATAAAAAATTATTGTATTATCTATAGTATTTTACCATGGATTTGAAAATTTGGGACACATTTTATGTTAATTTAATTCTCCAAAATCAAAAATCATTATATTTTTTTTATTTTGGTATAAAATAGTAAATCTTCTACTAGGTAATGTTTTTAAAGTCAAAGACCCCATCTAGATTTTCGAAAGCCACTTATAGGTTTGGAAATTGAATAAAATCTATTAAAATATATAATTTCAATAAAATAACATATTTTAGGTAGTGTAATGTGTTTAATTAATTATGAAGTTATTATTACATAATTATGAAGACATTAAACATACTAAAAACCTTAAAGTGTATTTTTTACTATTCTGAAAAAAATAATGTATCTTAGGAAATTCTAATAAATTTACACTAACCAAATCTCCAAATGTTGATATAAAAAATAGTGTTTATTTTTTAAAAAATAATTCTCTAAATATTTTAATATTAACCATAATATATAAAAATATTATTTATTAGAAAAATAGAAGGTTGTAAGAAATCATTAAAATTATGAAATGGTAAAATTTCTTAGGGTATAATAAAATTATTTAGTAATTTATATTTAAATAAGAGCGTATTTAATGATAGTATTATTTATAATACCTTATTTTTTAAAAAAAACTTATAACTTTATTGAGAAGGAAAAATTATGTTTGAGAAATAAATTTATCCAATTAGCCTCAATTAAACATATATTTTATTATGAAAAGCTATTCTTAAAATGAAATTGATTGAATAAAAGTTTTATTTGGGAAAAGGAATTTAACTTCTAGTGACTATATAATGGAAACATAAACCCTTATAACACTATCATACAACCTAAGGGAAAGTTATGCGATGATAGTAGATTCATGGGGTGGCTCGACTAAAATGGACCGAGTTGTAATTTCTACTAACATGAACATCTCTAATATGAGATTTTGTTCTATCTTAACTTGTTGAAGCATGACATGGGATTGGTCAAGGGAGAATCCTAATGATGATACCTCATCTAATGTTCTATCAAATGTGATCCTTATGGAATGAATCTACTCATTGGGGCCATTGCATCTCATTTCATCATTAATTATATTTTTCCATTACTACTTATAATCACTAATTATTACATTATAATTAATACCAATGGATATAGTTATAAATGGTAAAATTTTAAATTGTTTGTATGTAAAAAGGTCCTATAACGGTGAAATCCTGATAATCACATTTCCATGTATACTCTATAAATAAAACATCATTATTTCCCTCAAAATTCACTACTATTTATTCCATAGTTACATATTTTAATTTTCTAATATATTTATTGATTTACTAATATTATGTTTATATATGTATTGTTGGTCATCAGGGTGATGATTCCAATGAATTGGACCAATCTATATTTTTACCATTTTGGATTTTTCTATTTTATATATTTTATCCAGTTGTATTTTTTTTCATTTTAATTAGTTATTGATATAAAATTTTATTTTTTTATAATATAATACTATATGACAAAAATATTCCAAGGAAACAAATATAATTTAAAAATCTTGCATATTTACACTATATTTGAAAAAGGTCGGAAGAGAAACCTGGAAAAAAATAACAAATAGAGGGAAAGATGTTATCTATGTGGAAAAGAATATCATAGAGGGATAAATTGTCGAGGAGTTCTATTTAATAGGTGCGGGGGAACCTGGTAATTATCCAAGTCAATTTCTTGAACCAATATTTTACTTCTATAAAAAGGAAGGATTTGTTTTATTCTGATTATTGAATTGAAAAGAACGAAGTATTTATGCATTTGGGTTCAAGAATTATTTTCTAGAAGTACTTTTCCATTGGTATTTTTGTTATAATAATCACGAGACATATAAGTATTCAATTATATTTGGAAATATATATCATTTCAATGTAATATTAACTTAAGATTTATGGATACCATAATTGGTTTTTAATTATATGGATGATCATGTTTTCAAAGTATTTCACACCCATATTAAGTTTTAATGTGATGGGAGTGTGTCATGAATAATGATATTTTACAAAACAAATCATGGAAATAAAACCATTTGGATTTTTATATTGTGAAAAAAGTTCTTTTAGGATTAATTAAATTTCACTTTATAGACATATGATCTTATATTTGATGTTGAAAATATTATAGTTTGTATTTGATCACCTTATAAATTTAACACACCATTTTTCTATCAGAGAAGATTTATATCTAGATCCAATTTCTATAATATACATTAATGAAGTGGTAATATTTTATTTAATACCACAATAAATCATATCGTATCTATATCCAATGTCTACCATGATGCATTGATGAATTATTAAAAATATCTTGATAAAGATTTGAGTTTCAGCACTACTTATGATCCCCAAAAAGACGCCTAGTATGAGGGAAAATTTCAAACCCTAGAGGATATGTAAAGATATTTTCATATGAATTCCAAAGACGGTTGGTATTAATACCTTACTCTATTTGAGTTTTCTTACAACAATATCTTTTACTGATGAATTTAAATGTGTCCTTATAAATCCCTTTATAGAAAGAAGTATAGAACTCTAACATACTAGAATATAGTTATAGAAAGAAATCTATTTGGACCTGAGCTAGCTAATGAAATTGTAGATAAGGTTATATACATTGAACAATATATAAGGGTAGAACAAAGTCAAATGAATACTTATGCTAATAATCATTGATGTGATATATAATTGAATGATTATTAGAATGTGTCTCTAGGAATTTCTCAATGGATGTATGAAGGGAAAACTACACCCTAGGTAGAACCGTCCATTTGGAATATAAGATCATATCAGGATGATAGAGTATACATTAGCACTTCCAAAAAACCTCTCTCAAGTTCATTATCTATTCCTTGTATCTCTTATAAAGATGTACATATATGATCAATCATATCAATATAAATCATATGACATACTAATAGTGCATGATCATTCTTATGAGGAGGAAATGGAGGAGATTTTGGATCATACAATGAAATTAATACAAAACAAGACCACTCAAATGCTTGATATTTTGTGGTGAGACCACCATATTGGGGAAGATAAATGGGAACCTAATGATGGATTGAGAAATAAGTATCCTTAGTTTTTATTATGAGACTGACATATTTTGGTGGAGAAATTCATTTTAAGGTTGTAGAATGTAACACCCAGAGATTTTTGAGAAATACATGTTTTCAAATAAATTAAATATATTGGTTATATTTTATTAAAAATAACCCCATGTTCATCTTTCATTACATGTAACACCGATTCCAACTTTTATTATATGAAATGTTTAGCTTAAATGAGAAGTGACATACTATTAAAAAATTATCATTTAATATGATAATTAACACCTAGATACTAGAATATAGGGTATGAATAGGATTAACTAAATTATGGAAATATATAGTTTACACATGTATATAAAATGAATTCATTGGTCACTGATAAATTTAAAAAATTAAAATAAAATATATTTAATAATAAAGGAAATATTTTTGTGAAATATCAAATTTCAAGCAAAGAGACACATTTTAACTCAATAAATTAAAAAAAACTTTTGGTGAATTGTTTTAATAAAAAAGATATATTATATATTTAATAAAATATTTAAAATTCATCTTATGTGTTTTCTCTACAAGATAAAAGAATAAATATAATTATACTCTTAAAAATTAAATTTTTCCAATAAATAGTTTTGTCAACCCTTTGCGCACATACATTAAAAATAATTTCTGAAACATCTAGAAAAAATATTTTAAAATGTATTTTAAATTTTTGAAATCATAATTTATGAATTATCTTAGGGGTATTATTTTGATAATTTTACGAAATGAATAGTAAAAAATACTCAATTTTAATTTTAAATCCCATTTTTCATTTAAATTAATTATAAAGTTAAATTTTATTTGAATTTTTTTTTAAATTAATATTTGTTAAATTATTTGTCTATTAATATAATTTAGGTCATTAAAATCATTTTCATATTGAATTTGGATATGAAACAATTGTTGGTTTTTGAGCATTTTCTCCTTGAAAAAAAAACGAGTTTCTCCTCGCATATCCATGATTAATTTTTAATTAGTATTTTACACATATGTGAATGATATTTGAAAAAAATTGACTAAATAATTGGAATCAGAATAATATATATAATATAATAATTTTAAACTAATTTTTTCCCATAATTAATAGTAAAAACAATAAAAATCATTTTCCATGGTTAAGGTAAAATATGTTTTAACAAGTGGGGGTGAAATAAAATGATAAGGGTTATCATGACCTGAAAAATATCTAAAATATATTTTATGGAAAAAATTTTACCATATATTTTTTAAATATTTTTAATACTCTATTTTGGATCCTTTTTAAATGAGTAAAATGTAGGTACCCCTTTTTCTTTTCAAAAAAATACATGTGTTCCACTCACATCACTTATAAAAATCAAATCACTCTACTCTCTTATAAACACATTTAAAATCTTTGGTTCAAACACGTCCATAACCATGAACTATAAAACACCCCCATATTATCATATAATCCTTATGTTGGGATTAAATACAACCTAGGAAGGTTTTTGGTGCAAAGCAAGTAGGATACGCGAAGAAGAGGTATTGTTCCTCAACGAATATTTTTAGGTTTTTTATTCCTAATCATCCATAAATTATTATTAAAATATATTGATATAATAACATAAGTATCTTACATATACTAATATGTTTTTATGTTATGGTAATTATCTTCAATAATCTCCTCTTTGTTTAAATATTTTATTAAATCATCACTCGTATTAATGGAGGACTACTGCCTCGTGAACCATGGTCATCTATTTGTTTCATTAAAACCTCACATGGATAGTAATAATGATGGATTAACCATTTATATATGATACTTATGATATTATTATTATTCTTTAATCATAATATCACATGTGCATTTTTTACTTCCCATTACATGGGAATACGGTAACATCATTCTTGTCTACGGCGGATTACCACCTCGCAAAGCAATGTGATTCATTCAATATTTAAATGGAAGGTAATAGGGATGATTTGGGGAAAATATATGATATTAATTACATAAAAATTATTCTATAATGATAATACATTGTTTACATTTTCTTTCGTTCCTTTCCTCAGGATAATGTAAACAATGGTCACACATACGTATAACCTACCGTCTCTCTGAAATATATATTTCATATTATATATCTAACTTGTATGGATAACTCTAAATACATATATAATGAATATATATGATATTTATATAATTTATAATTTTTTTGATATATTTTAACAATGATACAATTAAAAATATTGAAAATAAAAAATCAAAACTTATATGAAAATAATTGATGTTATTAACCGAAACATGACATTAACATAGATTTGTTAATAAATGGGTAATAAAAGGACAAAATTAAATCATATTATGTGTTATATATATAATAATTATATTGTACTATCTTTATAACAAATTAAATTTATTATACAGTAGTTTTGAATGTGCGTGAAGGATGTCGAGGCCTAAGGTAAGGGATTTGTAGTCACTCTTTTATTTTTGGGAGAGAAAAAAAATTCACCACTCATTTATTTTTTGTTCTATATATACTAATAATTTGACATGTTATATAATAAATATACTCATTTTCATGATATTTATAGTTTCATTTTATTTTATTATTTATTGAAGCTTTATATTTAAAAGATTACTAAAACGGTAAGGGATTTTGTCTCATATTTTTTTTGTGAGATTCAAGCCATATTCCCCATGTATTTCTTTGATTTGGTGTATATACTGACCTTGAGTTTATATTAATATTATTATAATAAAAAATATTGGGATATGATATGAATTCTAAGATCTATTTTTCATGTGTATTATCAATCAAATGTTACTAAATTGATAATGGTTTTATGTTACAATCTAATTTTTTATCGGGTCTGTTTGCTATTAAGTCTCCAATGTTGAAATATTATGTTATAAATCCCAATATTACTCATAAAATTTTGTATCCTCTAGTTATTCATTATATTTTAATTCACTATTATCATTTTTACTCTTTGGTACTTAAAATAATTGATATTTTTTTATGAAAAATCATCTTTATTTCTCTCTTTGGTCGAAAACACTTTTTCTCCTAAAACCATGTTTTCTAAAAATGTTTTAAAAAAGTTTTTAAATTTATTAAACTTATTTATTCGTTGAAGTTTTACAATTATTTTATGTCAAAATATTAAAGGAATAATCTTGTCATTTTCCAATCAATTATCATTTATCTTTTCTCGAAAATATGATATGAATCTTTATTTTATTGTGTAAAACATGAACTTAATTTAGTACCATCATGACCATTATTTTTTAAGATTAATTTATCTGTTTTAAATTTTATTTTATGTAAAAATTGTTTTTTGGATTTTTTAGTTTAAAAAATTTTATTTCAATTTGAAAAGGACATTTTTCAAAGAAATTTTTTTAAATGATTTTTAATGATTCCTTTATAATTTATCAAGGATATTTTCATAAAAAAAATACTTTCAAAATTTTTTGTGTTAAAAAGATTTTTTCAAAGGCAAAATGATTTTTTTAATCAAGAAATATTTTAAATTATTTTTAAATATTCATTTATTATTTATCAAGATTATTTTCAAAACGTTTTATGTTTCAAAAAATGTTTTTCCAAGTGGAAATGATATTTTCATCATGAAATACTTTAAATTATTATTAAATCATACATTATAAGTTCTAAAGGTCATATTAAAATAATTTGTTTTCAAAAAAATTGTGTATTTTTAGTTTAAAAAAATTATTTTTCTAGTATACAACTTTTTTATTACCTAAAATTATCATTATATGGAACAAAATGAAGGATATTTTAATGTTTAGATTCTATAAAATAAAAAATAATAATACATAATTACATAAATCAATTCTCCTATGAAACATAAAATAATTCTTCAAGGGTTCATCAAAAGAACATTTACTATGTGGCATAACCTGGTGACATAAATTAAAGGAAAAGGCCGAGCATGAGGTTCGATAAGGGAATAATCAAGAGAAACAGTTGACATGTTATCATGAGTAATATAAAATATAACATTATGAATTTTATTATGGAATGATGAATGGAAAATGGGGAATATAATAAAAAATAACATGAAACATAACATGGAAATCTGGATACCACATTTAAATGAGATATTCTTAAATATATCACAAATGTATAATAAAACATGTCATCTCTATAGGATAAATTCATTAATCAATAAATTAGAGTTCTATAAAGTAAAAACATTAATTTTTATGAATTAAAGTGATCAAAATATGTCATATAAATTATTTCATTGGTGAACCATGAGAATAAAGAATGGTGTTTTTTTATCAAAACCATGGCTTATAAAAGTGCTTAAAGACATGATAATTTTGGTATTTTTAACCCATTAAAAGAAATTTGGGTTTAATATATGTAAATCCTTGAATAAGTAATTAATTGTTACATATATTTTAATACCCATTGAAAATAAAATAGGCCTTGGTATTCAAATAAAAAATAAAAGATAATTTCTCATTTAAAAGTGAAAAATTTGAGAAGTAAATTCGGTAGCATGATAAGTATAAATAATGGTTTTAGAAAAGGGTAAAATAATGGAGAAAAATGGTCACACATTGATAAAGGACTACTATTATAGTAATGGGATAATAAAATTTGGGAAAAATATATTTTATTGGAAATTGGAAAACATGACATAAAAATAACTCTTGAATGGAAAAGAGAAGTGGAGATTTCTTTTACATGAAGTGTTATACCAAAATCATGTGTAATGAAACCTTGGGGGATTGAGAAAATCATCAGGGACTCCTTCAGGGAAAAAAATGACATTCATGTTGGGTGGATTGGTAGTGAATGTAAATGGATTAATGGGTGGGTATTTATATGAAAAGTGTAAGATTTGTTTAATAATATCCAAAAATAGGCCTTGGAAATATAGGTTGTAGAAAATGTGAAACCATTGGCTTACCCATGGGGTATTCCCATAGTTTTGGTCATTTGGAAAAAAATTATTTAATTTTAATCTTCCATAATTGAAAAAAATATTACTTCTTTTCGCATAGAAAAGTAAAGTTTCAATAATATAAGGTTTTTTGAAGTCAAATTTTCCATTTTAGACTTTGGGAAGTCACTTATAGTTTTAAATTTTTTTTTAAAATCTATTAAAATACTTCATATAAATAAAAAAAATATTTTAGGACTTGGATTGTGGTTAATTAATTATTAAATCTTTATAATATTATTATGAATTCATTAAACATACCAAAAACCGAATACTATATTTATTTATTATTCTAGAAAAAAAATTAGAAAATTATTATTAATTCACCCTAAATTTTTTTTATATGATTATCTAAAAAATTATATTTATTTTATCATAATAAATCTATAAATATAATAATTTTAACTTCTAAATATAAAAAACCTTATTTATTATTAAAATTTCAGTTTGTAAGGGACAATCAAATTTTTGACGCTTCAAAATTTATTAGGACATAATAAACATATTTTAACATTAATATTAAAATAATATTATTTATTTAAATAATATGTAATTAAAAAATTATTTAGATAACCTTAGTTTAATATGAAAATTAATATCTTTTCTGAAAGAAAATTTTGGGTTTGAAAATTCAATTTTTTAAATTCATCTCAATTAAATATATATTTTATTAAGAACAACTATTCATAAAATAGAATTGATGGAATAAAAATAAAATTTATACAAAGGAATCACACTATAAGTAACTTTGGCATGGACATGTCACCCCTTATAACACTCGTGTATGACCTAAGGGTATGGTGTGCTATGGTGATAAATTCATGGGGTGACTCGGTAAGCATCGACTAAGTGGTAATTTCCATGAACTTGAACTTGTCCCATATGTGATTTCATTATAGATTTAATTTTTAAATCTCAATATGAGATTTTCCAAGGTTGAACCCCATTAATGATACCTTCCTCCCAAGTTATGAAAAATAGACATGATCTGACATGACTCTACTGGTTGAGTCCATCATTTTTCCTTTGTTAACTAATTATCCAATGTAATTACTACTTATAAAAAATAATTATAATGTTATAATTATTTATAATGGGTATAGTTCTCAACAGTCAAAGTTTCATAAGGTTATATTGACCAATGATCGAGTAATAGTCAACTCTTGATGATCACATTTTCTTTTATACTCTATAAATTATAGTTCATTATTTCACTAAAAATTCACTACCAATTCTCCCATAGTTATAGATTTTCATTTTTTAAGATGTTCATTGGTTTGCTAATATTTTGTTTTATTTTTATAGTGTAGGTCATGGGAAGATGTTTCTAATGGATAGGAGAAATCCATATTTTCTTATTTCATATTTTTCTATATTATATTTTTTATCTAATTGTATTGTTTGGAATTTTAATAGGATAATGATATAAGGTTATTTTGGTTTATGTATAATATAATACAATATAACACACATTTTCTCAAGAAACAAATATCATTTAAAAACATGGGTTGTTATATTCTTCCCCCATCAAAAATTTTGTCCCAAAATTTCAACTCATATTCTTGGTTCGAAAAAGGTTAGGGTACTTCATATTTATTATTTCCTCTAGTTCCCATGTCTCCACATTAAACATATAGTTTCACCGCATTAATTTGAAATGGTGGGTAGTCTTATTTCAAAGAATCTTGTCTCCACAGTCCACTATCTTAATTGGATACTCCTCATAAGAGAGTTCATGTTCTAGTTATATCACCACTAAATTCATAACATGTGAGGGATTAGTTAAATAATTCCCCAGAAGATATATGTAGAATACATTATAAAAAAGACCTTGATTTGGTGTAAGTGCAAGATGATAGTCTACTACTTCTATGAAATCCAAGATTTCATTGGAGGAAATATACTTGGGGATAAGTTTCCCTTTCATACCAAACAACATAAATCTATTCCATGGGGATATTTTATGAAACAAATTTTCACCATCATTAAACTAAAAGTATATTTGATGGTTTTCAGTATAGCTATTCTGAAGACTCTGAGCAGCTTTTATCTATTATTGCATGGAATGAATATTTTTTTATCATATCTAGCACATGATCCAGACCAATAATATTTCTCTCACCAAATTTATCCAAACATGTTGGATTTCTACATTTCTTCCCATAAAGTGATTTATAGGATTCCCTATGACTACTCATGTGGAAAATATTGTAGTTTGAGAACTCAACTAATGGGAGGTGTTGATCCCATACATCATTAAATTTCATTGAGCATTGTCTTAGCATGTCCTTGAGTGTCTAAATAGAGCATTCATATTTTCCATCATTTTTGGGGTGATAGGTTGTACTAATATTCAATTCATTATTAAGATAATTTTGAAGACTTCTTTATAATTTATATGTGAACCATGGATCAAAATCATAAAAATAGAATGTAGCACCCTATGCAGCCTCATCACTTCCATTACATATATCTTGGAGGGTTTTTCAAGAGATAAATATTCTTAAATAGTGATATGATGGGAATTATTGGTGATTTGGTCCACTATAATCCATATCACATTGTTTCTTTTGGATGTTATTAGGAGACCACTGAAAAAGTAAATAAGGACATTGTTCTACTTTCATGTTGGTGTGGGTAGTGGTTACAATACCCTTTTAAGAAGTTGTTTCTCTTCCTTAACTTGTTGAAACACCAAGAATATTGTAGTATATTTAGTAATCTCCCTTTTCATATTATCCCACCAATAATGATTATGAAATTACCTATACAATTTAGTACATCCAGGTTATATAGAGAATATTGAGTATGAGATACATCCATTTGTTCTTTCTTTATCTCTATAATAGATGAAACACATAGCCTTGTATGAAATTTGAGAATGTATTATTGATCTATATTGAACCCAAGTAAATTACCATTCCGTACGTCCTCTTTAATTTTTATCAATGGGTTGTTCCTTTGAGATTTATTGTTCTCTTATGGTAATGATGGTGGAGAAATTATATGGTGTAGGATTTATGATGTCCCTTACCTCATGATTCCCATGTCCAACCTCACTATGAACTTGATCAATAGATTTCCTTGAATCATCGTTATTTCCAGCATAATAGTTCCTTTTTTACTTAATGTGTTAGTGACATTGTTTGTTCTTTTGGGGTGATAATGAATAGAAAAATCATGGCCTTTTTGAAGTTCCATCAATCTTATTTTTCTCATGCCAAATTCCTTCTTTGTGAATATATACATCAAAATTTGGTGGTCTATGTATATATCACATTTTTTCCATAATGATAGTGCTTCCATATATTTAGAGAAAAAATTATTCATCTAGAATCAGGTTATGCATAGGTTATTTCTTCTCAAGAGGCCATACATTCATGATGTAAAATCAACACCCTTTCCATTTTTTATGAGGATGCACCAAATCCATTTCTGAGATGAATCACTATAAATAATAAATCCTTCTTTGAGAGATGATAGAGTTTACCTAGGTGTAGTAACCAATATCTTATTTATCTGTTCGAAAAATTCTACACATCCCTTTTTCTAGATTAACCTAGACAATTTAAGAATTATCATGTTTAGTGGATTATAGATTCATGAAATATTTCTCACAAACCTACTATTATACTCTTATAAACTGAGGAAACTACATATATCATTTACTATTATAAGATGACGAAACTCCTATATAACCTTTTTTATGGTAGGGTCAGCTGTGATATCGTCATTGGTAATAATGTTCTAGAAGAAAGAATCTTTTTCTAAGCAAAATTCACATTTTCTGAATTTTCAAAATTAGATCTATTTCTCAAAAATTTTCATTATAAACATTTGATAATCCTTATACTCCTTGTGAGTTTTGGAATATATCAAAATATCATCAATAAAAACTACCATTTTTTTCAAGGTAGTTCTTAAAGATTATATTTTGAAAATAAATAAATATTAGAGGAGAATTAGTCTAGATGAAGGGCACAAAAATAAACTCATAATTCTAGTATATTGATTGGAAGGTTGTCTTTGTAATGTCTTCTTTATTCACCTTAAATTATTGATAACCAGATCGATGATCAATATTAGAAAATAATTGATCCCCATAAAGCTAGTAAAATACATATTTAGTATTTGGGAGGGGGTACTTGTACTTCCCTATAATCCTATTATTTTCTCTATAATCAATATATAACTACATTGATTTATCCTTCTTCTTCGCAAATAGAATAGTTGCACCCAAAAAAGACACTTGGTTGGATAAATCAATTCTCTAATAGATCATGAAACTTTTTTAATTAATTCCCCTAGCTCCATATTTTATTTTCTATATGGGGTATTTCATATTACATGTTATCTAGGTATGAGTTCAATATATAACTCTAAAACTTATTTTGGGGGTGGTCTATTTAACTCTTTATGAAATTAATGAATGTATTCTTAAATAATGTGGAAATTTTCTATTCTTATACTTTCATTTCCTTCATCCTCTTCACTGAAAATCTATGTAAGGATTGCTATGGGAGGTACATATAGACAAATTTTATTCTAATATATACTCCCTTTTAGAATAAATGTGGGTTTTTCATTCAATACTACTAATATTTACTTTTTTGTGGAGTTGATTATAGAATTATACATTGAGATTCATTCCATCCCCAGTATATTGTTGAAGTACACTATGGTTATGACTAATATATTTTTTATGATATTGTTCCCACCAAATTCAACACTAGTGATTTTATACAGTATTGATGTTTGTGTAATGTATCCTAAAGTCTTGAATAATAACTCTACCTCAAGAAGCTCAAGGATTAATTCTATATTTTTTCAAACATGGATAAAATAAATGAATTATTTGTATTTAAATAAAAAATTCATGCCAGGTTTTAGAGAATACCGAGTGTACCTACCACCATATCATTTAGATCCTATACTTCATCTATCTTGATATAAAATACCCGGCCTTACTCTCGTGACCTATTTTGAGGTTAATGGTGATTTCCTGCCATTATCATACTATTTTTAAAATTATTGGAAAATTTACCACTCTGTACATTCTTGAATTATTTAACTCCAAGATGGGCTTATACCATTATCCCATTACTATTAGTGTTATGAATTTGAGGCTTCACCTCACCAGGAAAGTTCCAAGGTATATTTCCATCTCCCCCAAAATTGTATAATTTTATATTAATAATCAAGAAGTTCCCCAAATGATTCTTCCAATGTTTGTTTCTTGTCAGAAGTGTTACTTTATTTCCTCCTATTCTATGAGAAAATCTCCTCCCAGAGTTTGGATCTATAAATATCTTTTTTTATTCGAATTGTATGACTAATATCTTTCTAAAAACTCTAATTAATCCTTCATATCACTCTTCAATATCTCCTCATATCTTTCATAGTATTTATTTTCCAAATTCCTCTACAGATGGGGTATCAGTCTACCAAAGAATCTATCAACCTTTCCCTTATAATATATAACCATTCTAGAGGTTTATCAAGAACGTCTTGTCAATTTCATCTCATATTTTCCAAATGATTTATTTTCCTTCTTCTCCAGTTTGAGTAATTCCTTATATATTTTGGTTCATATAAAATAGGGATAATATCTATTAAAAAAATTCCCCTCAACTCTTACCACTTTATATAATCAACCTCCCTTATTCACATTATGTTTTTTTATCTGTTTCCACCACTTATTAGATTCTCTTTCTAAGTGATATACATATTGGGTGGATTCCTCTTTCTCAAAACTATGGTGTAAAAAAGACATTTTCTATAGAGGTAATACATTTTTAAGCAATCAATGGGTTACTAGATCTACAAAAAAAATTTGGTTTTTGATACATGAGGAACTCAATAACATTTTGTTCCCTTCAAGGTGAATGTGTTCTATAAACAGTTATAATGTTTTTATTCCCACCTTGAGATAGTTTATTCATCATCCCCACGAAGTTTTCCATCCTGGATTCCATTGGAGTCTCATTAGTTCCTCGTCTATTATGCAGATAATTTATGTAGTTCAACCTATTTCATACCATTTTTCATAAATAATGAATCCTTAGTGTGAAAAGTGTTTTTTTAAGAATATTATATTTACAATAAAAATTATGTCATAAAACATCATCATTCTTAAAAATGTTATTATTTTATGGAATTTATATTTTAAATATATCCATCATAATAGTTCATAAAAAGCATATGATTAACAAAAAATATCCCACCTGACTGTCAAACTCAGAGTGAAGCAAGTCTCATTGTGATGCACTAGATTCTAATCAAATTTAGCTTAATGTGGTTTTTTAGTTGTTACCCAGGATACATTTGTGCCAATCCACATCCACTTGTTCATATCCTGAAAGTGATTTTTTTCTCATAAACCACTTACTTAATACATCACCCAAACATTAATATTTTTTTCATATATTTAAACTTTTCTATAGGGTTTATACTAAGGATTTCTACTCATAATTCTTTTAAATAACTAAACAACTCTTTGATACCAATTATGGCATACCACCTATTTATTACATAATTTTTTCATTATGTGGAATAAAACATAGGATATTTTACATTTTAGTTTCATGAATTCAAGGAGCATAATAAATAAATAAATAAAACATACATCTAATACACTTTAATGTATTCTTAATGGGATCATTCTAAGTACATTTACCACATCTCATATCTTGAGGACATACCTCAAAGGAAAGGTGTGAACATTTGTCTTAGTAAGGGAAAACATTTACATGTGATCATGAGGAAAATCATTATGGAATGAGAAAGGTAACATGAGGCAAATAATAATAAAATAAAACATTAATCATATCTTTTTAATTCCACTACAATATTTAAATTATACATTCTTAAGCATATCACCAAGGTTTATCACAAATATGTCATAAATGAAAATTTCCAAGGTTATTCACCAAGGTATCATAAAACATGCCATATTTAAAGATTAAGTTCTTTAACCAATTCATTGGGGATATATTAGGGAAAAAAATTAATATCTATTAATTAATGCGTTCAACATAGATCATAAAAAATAATTCCATTAGAAACCCATATAGAATAAAGAATGTGTTTCTTATCAATGTCCTAGCATACAAAAGTCCATAAAGACATGATTATTAAGACATTTTTGACCGAAAAAAGGAAATATGGGTGTCATATATATAATTATATAATCAAAACTCATGTTTAAATATAATTGAACACTCATTTAAAATAAAAGAGTAAGGGGTATTCAATAAAAAAGGCAAATATAATTTCTCATGTAAACTATAGAAATTTGTGAATTAAATTCAGTAGTATGCCGGGTATAAAACATGGTTTTCAAAAAGAGTAAAATATGGTAGAAAAAAAGACCACAATTTATAAAAGAAAATAATTATAGTAATGAGATAAAAGAAATAGTTAAACATAAATTTTATTGGCAATTAGAATACAAACCACTAAAAGGACACTTGAATTGATTAGAGAAGTATATATTTCCATTTATATGAGGGGTTACTATTAAATATTTAGGAAGGGATACTTGGTAGTCTAGGAAACCTTAGGGGACTCATTGGGTAGAAAAAACACAAAAACATCATGGATAACATGTTAGAAGTGGGAGAAAATGGAGAAATGGGTGTGCATTTATAGAAAAATAAGATGAATTGATTAATAATTTCAAAATATATACCTCAAAAATATTAGTTATGGAAAATGAAAAAACATTTGCTTACCCATTGGGTTTTACTATGTTTTTAATAATTTGAGGCGCATTTTATGTTATTTTATTCCACTAGAACAGAACATCATTTTTTATTACTTCTTTTGGAATTTAAAAGTAAAGTTTCCAGAAATTAATATTTTTAAAGTCGAAGTTTATATTTTAGAATTTGGAAATTCATTTATAGATTTGGAAATCGATTAAAACCTAATAAATTAATTTATATTAATAAAAAAGGTAATTTAGCTCATGAATTCTGTTTAATTGATTATTACATTATTATGACTTAACTATGATATTACTAAACAAATCAAAAACACAAAACTGTATTTTTTTACTATTCAGAAACAAAGAAATTATTTTTTTATATTCTCATAATTTCAACCAAACCAAATTTTGATGGTCTGATTTCAAAAATGATGTATATTTTATCAGAGTTATTCCATAAATATGATAATTTTAACTTTGTAAAGAAAAATTCTAATTTATTAGAAAAATAACAGGTTGTAAGGGACAATCAAGTTTCTCGCACATAAAAATATGCCATGACATAATACGATTATTTTTAAATTTATATTTAAATTATTGTGTTTTTAAAATAATATTTAATTAAACAAAATATTATTCAGAATATCTTAGTTGATTATAAAAATTTATATTTTTTCGAAAAGGAAAATTTGTGTCTGAAAAATTAATTAATCAAAATTATATCCATTAAAGATATATTTTATTAATTAAAAATATTTTTAAAATTTCATTTATGGAAAAATACTATTTATACAAAGAAAAGTCACTTTAAGTAACTAATTCCGGGATACGTATCCCCTTATAACACCCATGTATGACCTAAGGATAAGTTGTGTGGTGGTGATAGATTCATATTGTGGCTCACCTAATATAGAATAAGTGGTAATTTCCACTAAATTGAACTTATCATTAAGGAAATTTCATTATAGATTCAGTTATTGAAGCTCAAATTGGTATTGGTCAACAATGAACCTAAATGATGCTACCTCCACCCCCACCCGTGATTTTAAAAATGGGATTCAAACAACATGATTGTTGCGGTTGATGCCAACAATTATCCTTTTTTATTAATTATATTTTGTAAATACTACTTATAGACATTAATTATAACATTATAATAATTACTAATGGGAATTTTTATCAATAGTTAAATATTTCTAATGGTTATATTGACTGGCTTTCATATTTGATCATAGGTCATATAATAGTCAAATCCTGACAATCACATTTCCCATTATACTATATAAATACCACTTCATTATTACACTGAAAATTCACAACCATTTATATCATAGTTACTTATTTTATTTTTTTAATATCTAGATTGGCTTAAAAAATATATTTTTATTTCAATAGTGTTGGTTTCCCAGGTGATGATTCTAATGGATTGTTGCAATCCCTATTTTCACATTTTATTTTTTCTGTTTTATATTTTTTTTATCCAGTTCTAATTTTTGGATATTTAATGTGTAAAAGTTATGATGTTTTTTTGGTTCATGTATGACTTCATTCAACACAACACAAACTTACTTAGGAAAAAAATATTATTTAAAAATCATGGGTCATTAAATTTTTTAAATAAATGTTTTCTTCTTCAAGATACATTCTATGTGATTTATCTTTACAAATAATATTCCATATATGGGGACATAATTCACGTAACTTGTGAATTATTGGGGAAACCACCAAAGATACCATTATTATTATTTCTATAAATGTTTTATATTGACAATATATTTATGAAACCTATTTTTCTACCACAAGTTATACCTTGATAGAATTATTTTTCATAAGTTATGATATGATGAAATGTTTATGAAACCCATTTAATTTTATGGGTTTGGATTTGATGAATTTTATATGATATTGTAGAAAACATATGTATTATTTTCATTATTTTATGTGCGGTACATATATATAACTCAAATTCTTTGGGTAAACATTTATATATCATGATATAGAGAGGAATTGAACTAGGAGTGAACCCAGTTCAGTATGAGACTTTGTATACTATGAAGGTCTTAGAAGTGATCCTTGAATACTATGATGGTTTAGGGATTGAACCAATTACACTATGATAGCCTTTTAAGTGAGCCTTGAATATATCGAATATGATTTTATATGCTTATGTGTATGCCATAATTTTATGTCTTATTTCAATGTTAAGCTACCGTGGATCATGTTCCATATTTCCCTTGTGATTTTTGTGTTATGAATTGACAATATTAATGTAATTAGTCAATATTATGATCATTGATATGAAGGCTATGGTTTTTAAATGTTATTATCAGGTTCTCATATAATTATGTTCATGTTATTCTCATATGTCTCCTTTTTCCATTACATAAAATCTGATCTCCCCCTTTCTTATGATTATTTTCTCTAAGTTATGATGAAATGTTTTAAAAATGGTATGCCTATGAAGTGTACTAAAAATGAATATATTTATGGTAGATAATTCATTAAATTAGATTATTGTGTACATAATATCTAAAGAAACTAAACTATCATATCCCTTAGACATGTGTTTGTGTAATGTATTTAATATTCATCTAAAAATATTAAAAAAAGTGTATAAAAATCATAGGTTTCTATATAGATAAAGAACATTCAATATAGATTAAAAAATGGGCAGTGAGAATTGGAAAAATAAAACAAATACAGTTTTGGAATTAAACTATGTGAACAAATTAAAAGAGAAACTAAATAATAAATTATTAAGGAATAGTAAACATTCAAATACTAGAATGAAGAAAAGAACAATAAAATGGATAACAAGTAAAATTTCATTAATAAAACAAAAAATGTTTATAACAATATATTACATTATTTCTTATAAATTTTATATGTGGTAGGGTTGTGTTTAGGTTGTGGTTTATAATAGGAAACATTAAAGGAGAGATCTGGTAGAAGACAACCAATAAAAGAAATATCATCAAAGTGAATCTCAAAAACTATGACTTTTGAACTGGAACATCCTCTATGACCAACCCAATATCTCCTAGAGGTTTCTCCTATATCATACATGATTCCTTCAAATGTTTTTATATCATTTTCTTATCATACATGGAATATCTAGTAAAAGAGATTGTGGCTGATGGGGAAGGAGGAGATACTAGTTTGGCTTGCATGAAATACAACTTTAGTTATTTTTGATCAAGGGAAGATAGATCAAAGACATCTTGCATCTTTTTTTAGGTAGTAGAAAATTGTTTAGGAATTTTAGGACCCAAATTTTCAATTTTTTTTATTTCATAGAGTGGATCAACACACACATATATATAATTTTGGTAATGAACTATAATAAAATTTAGAATGACTATATAACCTTGCCCTAGATTTTTATTGATTACCTTTTCCCAATTCATCAAGTCTAACTTATGGACACATATTTTTTGGGGAGTTTTCAACACTTCAACTAAACATTTCAAAAATTCCTGAGATGGAATAGAATATACAGAAATATGATATGGTGCACTTGAAACAACCACTTCCTTTATTTTAGAATATTCTATTTAAACAAGAACATTTATCTTAATGACCTGCATAATTGTTTATTTGGAATTATAAATGACGGAACCATTAAGAATATATTGAATTATATTCATATTACCATCAAATATAATGAAACAATTATATATATTAGGATCTATAGTCTTTATAAAACCCAACATAAACTTTGAAACAGTAAGGACATTTTCTATAGTCTCCCTCAATGACAAAAATTTCTCTTTAATATAAACCTTAAGATTAGAAACATAATTCTTTATCAAATGCACTCTTTCAATGAAAATATCTTTAACCACCCTAATTTTATATGTGAGAACCCTTCGAAGATTTTAGAAATTGACCAGCCACTCATAATCACTTTTCTTATAAGATATCTTATTATTCAATTATTCATGATTAGACGAAAAATCTACTACCATAGCCTCTATTAAACATGAATATCCTAGTAAATATTAATTAATGATGTGAACAGTTTGAGGTTGAATAGTTAAAATAATTTTTATGTACTCAAATTAAGATATCAACATTTTATACATAAAATTAAGATATATTATAACTTTAACATCAATAGAATAGGTCTCTTCCAAGATTGATGTGGTGAAACACATTACACAATGGTAAAACTCTAAACCATTTCTGTTTGAGCATAAATTTTAACTTTTAGACATTTTTTTTTCTAATTAATAAACAATGTTTTCTTATAAATCTCTTACTTTTTTTCCCAAACAACCTATCTCATATCATAAGAATGTGTGTTTAGAAACAATATTTCAAAAAAAATTCCAAGCACACTATATGAATCAATACTTTTTCTTCCTTGAGTATATGTGAATCCTATACAACTTTATTTTTATACATATTATTCATGATGTCGTATAAAAAGAATAACTCTCCTTAAAAAATGTGTTTCTTCATCTGAACAAATAGATCTAGTAACAGGTGATGGAATCTCAGAAGAGATTACTTGTCTAATACAATGTATAATAAGAGGTATGATGTCTATTTCATCCTCTAGGATATCTCTAGTAGGAACACAATATATTATAACTCCAAATCTTCTAGCAATAACTATATCTTAGAAAAATTCTACCCCTTATTATAGTTGAGTCAAAAGATTCTTTTTTTACTCTTCAATTCCTTTTTCTTTGGAATCACAAAATCATTCTAAAATATACAATATCTGATACTTTTATTTCTATAATATTTTTACAATGTTTTTATAAAACATATAATTTTACCATACATTGTCTATTATGATTATTAAAATCTTCCAGGTACTAAGAATAATTGGATTTTCTACAACCAATAACAATCTGATTCTTATCCAGACAGTTTATCATGATGAAATGCATCAAATTAACTTATGTTCAAATCTAGAATATATAAAAATGTTTATCATATCCATCAAATTTAATCATATTTTAATCTTAAATATGGAAAACTATGTTATCGTATTGAAGCATTTTACTCAGAAAGCTGTGTTGAAAAAATCATATCATGTATTGTATTCTCTGTGATAATCAAAATGAAGTCATGGTTTCAGTATTTAAATGATCACTGTTTTTTTACCAGGGCCACACTAAAACATCAGATAAAATATGACTATTTAAGATCATGATGACTGTTGGGATGAATGCCTATAAGTACCTTGTCATTTGAATATGTGAATTTTTTTTTGAAATCAATTTTCATGTACATCTGTGTTGTGAATTTTATTTAATTTTTATAAACTGAAAAATCATGAACATCTTGTTCATATACTTTTGTATTTCTTTATAAAGAGTCAATTGATTATGTAAAACATGTCAGGTGGTCTCCTAAAAAAAATTTGTATTGCTATGTGTGATTCTGATTGTCGTTATTATGATTAGGGGATTCTAAGACTAGGAAGATATATAATTTAATCAACTTGATCGAGGGATTGCATGTATAGCAAGATATAATCTGACCCATCAGATTAAGGACTTCCAAGGATAAGAAGACAAATGATTCTATCACCTTCTTGATCGAGGGTTGGCAGGGATAGCCATACAAAAGATGATCACATTCTTGATCAGGGGATTCTGGGGATAGCAAGTCAGAACCTGATCATTGTATCAAGGTATAAACCTAGTGTGGGTACGATATAATTTCATGAAAGTATAAATAATGGGGAATATATTAAAGGTTATTGAATATACCCCTCTTTGGGTTAAAATAATTATATTCAATAGTACTATTTTTTCCTTTACAATTCATTGAAAACAAATAGAAAGTGATATTTTTTATTTATCTTTATATTTCTCAGTTCAATTAAATTTCGAATAAAAAAGTGGTTTTGTGAATATGTTTTGTTTAATTATATTAAAGAAAGTTTCTCTTGAGGTTTAAAATGATTGTTTGGAAACATAAAATTCACCCCCTCTTTTATTTTTCCATCTATATATACATTTCGATCCAACAATTGGCATCAGATCCATGTATCTATAATACTGATACTTATATTTAGTATCCATAGAGGAATCCATTTCAAATACTTCTTACCATTTTCTTCTCTTATTTTTTAATTTAGTTATAAACTCTTTGTTTGTAATACTTATTACACTCCTAAAAACACTATTTATTCTGAAAAAAAGGAAACAAAGAGTTAGGGTGGTCTATATTGGTGAAGCCCTAGATCATCACTACATATTGGTGATTATAAAATTCCGGATAAATATGTTAGAATTTTTACCAATCATGAAAATAAGGAATACCAATTGAATTATAAGGTTAGGAATACCTTATTATATTATATAATAAGAAATATATATTTCCAAATTTATTCTTATGAAGAATACAATAGTATTTAGAATAATTTAGAGATTACACATTTTGGAACATCAAAAGTTGTTGAAATAAGAAGAGCTATGCTGAGAGAAGATTATCATGCTTTGGAATTTCCTTATGGTGAACACATTGTTAAGGTACAAAACAGGATTTTTAAAATTGTTAATAGTTTAAAATATGGGTGAAAAATGACTAGAGGATTAAATTTTTGTTGAAAATATTATTCACATAGTGCCCAATGAGTGGGAATCCAAGAGATCTGTTACTGAGGAACCTAGAATAAATAAAAATGTTACTTTTGACAATTTATTTGGTACTATTATAAAATATAAAAATAGATTGAAAAGAGATTCTTACAAATATAAATATAATAATGGTGGAGTTACTTTTACTTTTACTTCAAATATAATAAATGCTCAGACTCTTGATAATGTTTTTATGTCATCAAAGAAAAAGTTTTTTGTTCAATGTGATTCAAGTGATTATGAGTATTATGAGAATTAGTTGGCTAATCTTTCCCAAATAATGAACAATATTGTTATAAAAAAGGATTTTTTAGTATTATTAAAAGTTAAATAACAAGGATATAAATGATAAGTGAGAATCCAAATTCACTTGTTATAAATGCAAAATAGCATTAAATATACCACTTGACTACCCATGTTGAAAAGAAAAGACATGGATGAATGGAATTATGATAGGAATAAACAATGTGTTATAGGAAAAAGGGAACAAATTATTCAATGAAAATAATGAATATAGTGATAGTGGAGGAGACTCTTTAAATGATTCTTATAATAATTAAATTTCTAGACACCTAAATATTTGTATATATGCCAAGTTTCCTTTTGAAAATCTGTGTCATATGGCCAAGGTACAGACTCTTAATTCCTTGAAAAATATTTCATTGAATGAAAAATTTCTCGTGAAAAAAATTAAATTACTTATAATGAAAAAAATTTATCACCACAGGATAATATATTACCTTTATATGATGAAGTTTCTAGATTTTCTATGTTTTCTAAAAATGAAAATTTTAAATTATGTAAGAATCGTGGAAAAGAAAATACTATAATTAATGTCTTATGAAAATAAGAATCAGATATTTCAAATGTATTGATATGAAATATTTTTAGATTGATTATAATTCAAAACCCATTCAAAAATATAATTCTAGAAAGGGATATATTTCTATGGATTTTGAAAAATATATTTATGAAAAAATTGTTTTAAAAACAAAACACTCTTATAAAGCTAATGATTGTAATGATAAGGATGTAGTTGTAAAACTAATGTCTGAAATTGTTTCATTAAAGAAACTTTTATTAAATTTTACTTCTACTAAGGAATGTTTTGATAAGATGTATAAAAAAATTCATTCCCATAGAACTAGTTATAAAAAAGGATATACTCATAATTCCTACAATTAAATAAACAATCCTTTGATACCAATTATGGCATACCACCCTTTTATTACATAAAATTTTCATTAAATGGAATAAAACAAAAGATATTTTACATTTTAGTTTATTGAAAACTATGAGAAGAATACATAAGTACATAAAACATACTTCTAATACACTTCAAATTATTATTAATGGGCTCATACTAAGTACATTTACTGCATCTAATATCTTGAGGATTTACCTCAAAGGAAAGGGGTGAACATGTGGCCTAGTAAGGGAATAATAAAGGAAAACAGTTTACATGTGATCATGAGGAATATCATTATGGAATGGGAAATGAAACAAGAGGCATATAATAAAAAATTAAAACATTAATAATAACATTATAATGCAACTAAAACATTTAAATTATACATTCTTAAGCATATCACCATGGTTTATCACCAAGAAGTCATAAATGAAAATTAACAAGGTTATTCACCAAGGTATCATAAAACATGACATATCTAAAGATTACATTCTTTACCCAATTCATTGGGGATATATTGAGGAAAACCATTCATATATATTAATTAATGTGTTTCAGATATATCATAATAAATTATTTCATTCAAAACCCATATATAATAAAGGATGTTTTTTTATCAATGTTTTGGCAAAAAAAAGTTCTTAAAGACATGATCATTATGTAATTTTTAACCCACAAAAGGAAATGTGGGTGTTATATATATAACTAATAAAATAATAATTAGCGTTTAAATATAATTTAACACTCATTGAAAATATATGAGGTATTGTTATTCAAATAAAAAGTAAAATATAATTTCTCTTATAAATGAGAGAAATTTTAGAATTAAATTCGGTAGTTTGTGGGGGCATAAAACATGGTTTTATAATAGGTTAAATATGGAAGGAAAAAACCACCATTTATAAAAAAAATTATTATATAAATGGGATAAGATGAAGCATTAAAAATAAATTTTATCATCAATTGGAATATAGACCAGAAAAAGAACTCAGGAATTGAAAATAAAAGTGTAGATTTCTATTTCCATGAATAGTTGCTCTTATATATTGAGGAATGGAGACTTGGGAGTCTAGGAAACCATAGGGTACTCGTTATGAGGAAAAAAAACAAAAAAATCATGGATAATGAATTGGAAATTGGAGAAAATGGAGAAATGGGTGTATATTTATAGAAAAATAAGAGTACTTGATTAATAATTTCAAAATATAGGCCTCAAAAATATAGGTTGTGGAAAATGAAAAAAATGGAATACCAATTGGTTTTACCATGTTTTTAAACATTTGAGACACATTTTAGGTTATTTTAATCCACTAGAACTAAAATACTTTATATTAATAAAATAAGACAAGATGGGTCATGAATTCTAATTAATTTGTTATTAAATTATTATGACTTAATTTTGATGTCATTTAACATATCAAAAATCAAAAACTATATTTTTTACTATTCAAAAACAAATAAGGTATTTTATAATATTCTCATAAATTCAACAAAACCACTTTTTGATGGCCTGATTTCTAAAATGACATATATTTTATTAGAGTTATTACATGAATATGATAATTCTAACTTTGTATAGAAAAATTATTATTTATTAGAAAAATAATAGGTTTAAAGGCACAATCATGTTTCTGACACTTAAAAATATACTATGACATAATTAAATTATTATTCAATTTATATATAAATTAGAGTTTTTTAACATAATATTTAATTCAAATAATTATTATTCAGAATATATTGGTTTATTATAAAAATTTATATCTTTTTTTAAAAGGATAATTGGTGTCTAAAAAATTAATTAATCAAATTCATATCAATTAAATATATATTTGATTAATTAAAAATATTTTTAAAATTTAATTTATGGAATAAAAATTCTATTAATACAAAGTAAATACACTTTAAGTAACTAATTATTAGATATATCACAACTTATAACACCCATGTATGACCTAAGGATAAGGTGTGTGGTGGTGATTGATTCATATAATGGCTTGGCTAATATAGAGTAATTGGTAATTTCCACTAAATTGAACTTATAATGGAGGTAATTTCAATCTAGATCCACTTCTTGAAGCTCATATTATTCTTGGTCAAAAATAAACCCCAACGATGCTACCTCCACCCCCAGGTTTTTACAAATGGGATTAATACAACATGTTACTAGAGGTTGACGCATATAGTTATCCTTTTTTTATTAAACATATTTTGTAATTAATATATATAAAAACTAATTATAACATTATAATAATTACTAATGGGAATTTTTCTCAATTTTTTTTTCAATGGTTATATCAAATATCTTTCATATTTGATCAGAGGTCATATAACGGTCAAATCCTGACAATCACATTTCCCTTTATAATATATTAATACCACTTCATTATTACTATCAAAATTCATTACCATTTTTATCATAGTTAAATATTTTATTTTTCTAATTTATAGATTTGATTAATGATATTTTTTTATTTCTATAGTGTTGGATGTGTGGGTGATAATTCTAATGGATTGGAGCAATCCATATTTTCCCATTTTATCTATTTATGTTTTAACTTTTTTTATCAAGTTTCAATTTTTTGGAAATTTAATTAGTAAATGTTATGATGTTTTATTGGTTCATATATAACTTAATACAATATAAAACAAATTTACATAGGAAACAAATATTATTTAAAATTCATGGGTCGCTACAATTTTCAAATAAATGTTTTCTTCTTCTAGAAACCTTCCATGGGATTTAGCATTACAAATCATTTTCTATATATGGAGACATAATTGATGTAACTTGTGATTTATTTTTGAATGAACCCTGGATACCATTCTTGTTATTTATCAGAATTTTTTATAATGACAAGATATTTATGAATCCTATTTTTCTTACACATGTTATACCATGATAGAATTCTTTTTTATAGCTTATGATATGATGAAATGTTTATGAACCCCATTTAATTTTATGGGTTATGATTTGATGGATTTTATATGATCTCGTCGAAGAAATATGTATGATTTTCATTATGGGATGTGTGGTCTATATATATTACTCAAATTCATTGGGAAAACATTTATATCTCATGAGATAAATAGGAATAGAACCAGGAGAGAACACAATTCAGTATGGGACTTTTTCTACTATGAATGTCTTGTAAGTGAACCTTGAATACTATAATGGTTTAGGTAGTAAATCCATTCCATTATGAGAGCATTTTAAGTGAGACTTGAATACTTCAGGTATAATTTTATATGCTTATATGTATTAGATAATTTTATGTCTTATTCCAATGTTACAATCTCATGGATTAGGTTCCTTAGTTCCCTTATGATTTTTGTATTACAAATTGCCAATATTAATGTAATGAGTCAATATTATGATCATTGAGATAAATGAAATGGGTTTTAAATGTTTTTATCATGTTATCATATAATTATGTTCATGTTTTTCTTATATTTCTCTATTTTTCAATTAATGAAAATCTGAGATCACCCTTTCTTACTTTTCCTTTCCTAATGTTAAGAAGAAATGCTTTAAGTAGAGTAAGATTATTAAGAGTACTAAATTGGAATATCTTTATGAAAGATAATTATGTAAATTATATTATTGTGTACATAATATCTAAAGGCACTAAACTATCATAGTCCTCAGGCATGTTTTTGTGTAATGTATTTAATATTCATCTAAAATGATTAAAATCATTGTATAAAAGTCATTGGCTTTCATATAGAGAAAGAAAATTCAATATAGATTAAAAAAAGGACTATGAGAATAGGAAAAATAAAATATATTTAGATTTTGAATTAAATTGTGTGAACAGATTAAAAGAGGAACTAAATAATAAATTAATAAGGAATAATAAACATTTAAATTCCAGATGGAAGAAAAGAACACTAAAATGGATAATTTGTAAAATTTCATTGATAACACAAAAAATGTTTACAATAATATATTCCCCTATTTCTTCACAATTTTATATATGGTAGGTTTGGGTTTAGGTAGTGCTTTCTGTAAGTAAACTGAAAAAGGAGGGATCTAGTGGAAGACAACCAATAAAAGAAATATCATCAAAGTGAAGCTTAAAAACAAGGACTTTTGAACTAGAACATCCTCTAAGACCAATTGAATATCACCTAGTGGTTTCTCCTATATCATCCATGATGCCATCACTTTTTTCATATTATTTTCATATCATACAAGGAAGATCTAGTTATGGGGATTTTGGCTGAAGGGGAAGGTGGTGATACTAGTTTTTATGGAATGAAATACTAATTCAATTCTTTTTGATAAAGGGAAGATAGATCAATGATATATTGCATTTTTTTCTTAGTAGTAAAAAATTGTTTAGGAATTTTAGGACCCAAATTTTTCATGTATATTATTTTATAGAGTGTGTCTACACACACACATATATATCATTTTGGTAATGAATTATACAAAAATTTAGGATGTTCATATAACATTTCCCTAGATTTTGATTAATTAGATCTTCCAAATTCTTCAAGTCTAACTTATGGATAAATATTTTTTAGAGAGTTTTCAACACTTAAACTAAACATTTAAAAAATTCATGAGATGAAATAGAATATACAAACACAAGATATGGTGCACATGAAATAACCACTTCCATTCCCTTAGAATATTCTGTTTAAACTAGAACATTTATCTCAATGGCCTCCATAATAGTTTACTTGGAATTATATGTGATGGAAGAATTAAGAATATATTGGATTATATTCATATTGCCAGCCAATATCATTAAATTATCATATTTGTTAGGATATATATTTTCTAGTAAACCTAGCATAAATGGTGAAACAGCAAGGACTTTTTCTATCGTCTCCCTCAAAGACACAAATTTCTCCTTAATAAAAACCTTATGATCATAAAGATATATCTTTATTAAATGCACTCTTTCTTTGACAGTATCTTTAACCACCCTGATTGTATATGTGTGAACCCTTCGAACATCTTAAAAAGCATCCAAAGACTCATAATCACATTTCTTATAGGATGTCCTATTGGTTTATTCATCATGATTAGACAAAAAATCTACTAACATAGCCTTTATTAAACATGAATATCCTAGTAAATATTCTTTAATAATCCGAATAGGTTGAGGTTGAATAGTTCAAATAATTTTTATACACTCAAATTATGTTATCAATATTTTATACATAAAATTAAGATATATTTTTTACTTTAACATCAATAGAACATGTCTCTTCCAAGATGGATGTAGTGAAATAAATTACACAATGGTAAAATTCTAAAGCATTTCTACTTGAGAATAAATTTGATCAATTAGACAATTTTACTCTTAAATATAAACAATATTTTCTTACAAGTATATTACTTATTTTCTCAAACTACCTATCTCATATAATATGAATGTATTCTTAGGAAACATATTTTTAAAAATTATTCGAAGCTAACTATATGAATCAATACTTTTAAGTCCTTGAGTATATGTTAATCCTATAAATCTTTGTTTTTATACATCTTATTTATGATGTGGTATAAAAATAATAACTCTCCTTAAATAAATGTGTTTATTCATCTGAAAAACAGATCTAGTAACAGGTGATGGAATCTTAGAAGATATTACTTGTCTACCACATATTACAATAAGAGTTTTGTTGTCTATTTCATCCTCTAGGATGTCTCTAGTAGGAAAACCATAATCTATAATACTGAATATTCTAGAAACAACTATATATTAGAAAAATTCCTCCCATCCGCTCAGTTGATTCAAAATATTCTTTTTTTACTTTTCCATTCCTTTTTCTTTGGAATCAAAAACTCATTCTAAAATATATATTTTCTAATAATTTTATATCTAAAGTATTTTTACAATGCTTTTATGTTATATATAATTTTACAATACATTGTCTATTATTATTATCATAATATTGAAGGTAATAGGAACTATTAGATTTTCTAGAACTAATAACAATCAGATTCTTATCCAAGTTGTTTATCATAATTAAATCCACCATATTAACATATGTTCTAATCCAGAATGTAGAAAAGTGTTTTATTATATCCATCAAATGGAATCATATTTTAATCCTGAATACGAAAAACTTTTTTATCATATTGAAACATTTTACTATGAAAAAATGTATTGAAAAAATGATATCGTGTATTCTATTATACGTGATAATAAAAATGAGGTAATGGTTTCAGTTTTAAAATGACCATTAAAATTATTGTTTACCAGGTCCTCACTAAAATATCAGATAAAATAAGATAGTTTAAGTTCAAGAAGATTGTTGGGATAAATTTCTATAAATACATTATCATTTGAAGATGTGAAAACTGTTTTTTTTAAATCAATTATCATGTGCGTGTGCACTGTGATTTTTCTCTCATTTTTATAAAGTGTAAAATCATGAACATCTTGTTTTTAGAGTTTTTTATTTCTTTAGATAGAGTCAAATTCTTATGTAAACCTTGTCGGGTTGTCTCCTTAAAAATTTGTTGTATTTCTTTGTGTGATTTCGATTGTTGTTATTATGATTGGGGGCTTCCCCAACTAAGATGATATAAAATCTAAGCAACTTGATCAAGGGTTTGGATGGATTGCAAGACAGAATCTAATCCATTAGATTGAGGACTTATTAGGAGAGGAATACAGAAGAGTCTATCACCTTCTTGATCGAGGGTTGGCAGGGATAGTTTGATAGAAGACGATCACTTTCTTAATCAAGGGATTCTAGGGATAGAAATTCATAACATTATCATCGTATCAAGGTATTACCCTAGTGTGGGTATGATATATTTTCTTGAAAATATAAATCAAGGGACTTATATTCAAGGCTATTGAATATCCTTCTTTTTGGGTTAAAATAATTATATTCAATATTACTATTTGTTCATTAAAAGTATTTTATATTTCACTAAAAACAAATAGAAAATGATATTTTATATTTATATTTCAATTTATATTTCATTTATCATAATAGATTAAATTTATATTCATTCATTTACTCAGAAGATGATTATGTATGCTTTAAGATATAATTATCATTTATTTTATTACATTAATAAATCAAAATAGTTGTGATTACATTTATTTACACCTCTTAATGAATAAGATTATATTCACCAGAATCAAACCTTTAGATTACATATATGAATCTATTGTATTATGGTATAATTTTCATCAGATCCTAGGTATAAGTTCGATTAAATTTTGAATACAGAAGAGGTTTGGTGAATATGTTTTGTTTAATTCTTTTAAAAAAAGTTTCTCTTGAGGTTTAAAAATAACGTTTTTAAACATAAAATTCACCCCTCTTATATTTTTTCATCTACATATACATTTCGATCATACAATTTGTATCAGGTCCAAGTCTCTATAATACAAATATTTACATTTTGTATCATGGGAGGAATCCACATGAAATACTTCATACCTTTTACTTCTCTTACTTTTAAATTTAGTTATAAACTCTTTGTTTCTAATACTTATTACACTCCAAAAACACTATTTATTTTCAAAAAAGGAAACAAAGAGTTAGGTTGGTCTACAATGGTTAAGCCCCAGATCATCACCACATACTGGTGATTATAAAATTCATGATAAATAAGTTAGAACATTTACCAATCATGACCATAAGGAATACCAATTGAAATAAAAGTTCAGGAATACCATATTATATTATATAATAATAAATATATATAGAAAAATTTATTCTTATGAAGAATATAATAGTATTTTGGAATAATTTAGAGATTACTCATTTTGGAATATCAAAAGTTATTAAAACCAAAAGAGCTATACTGAGAGCTGATTGTCAATCTATTGAATTTCCTTATGGTGAACTCGTTGTTAAGGTACAACAAAGGATTATGAAAATTGTTGCTTGTTTAAAAAATGGGTGAAAAGGATTAGTATATTAAATTCATATTGAAAATATTATTCACATCATTCCCAACGAGTGGGAATCAAAGAGAACTGTTGTTGAGGAATCTATAAAGATTACAAATGTTACTTTTGATAGTTTATTTTTTACTATTTTACAATATGAAAATAGATTGATAAGATATTATTAGAAAGATAAAAATAATAATGTTGGAGTTACTTTTAATTTTACACCAAATCTAATAAATGCACAGACTCTTGAGAAGGTTGTTATGTCATCAAAGAAAAAGGTTGATGTAGAATATGATTCAAGTGATTATGAGTACTATGAGAATTAGTTGGCTAATATTTCCCAAATAATGAGCAATTTTGTTGGAAAAATGATTTTAAGTATTGTTTAAATAAAAATAACAAGGATATAAACGATAAGAAAGAATCGAGATTCACTTTTTTTAAAAGTAAAAGAGCTTAAAAAATATGACTTCACAACCCAAGTTGAAAAGAAAAGACATGAATGAAGGGAATTATGATAGAAATAAAGAAAGTTTTATCTGAAAAGGGAAGGATAGTATTTAATGAAAATAATGAATAGAGTGATAGTATAGGAGACTCTTTAGATGATTCTAATAATAAATAAATTTCTGGACACTTGAATATTTGCCTCTATGCCTGGTTTCCTTTTAAACATCAGTGTCTTATGGCCAAGGTACACACTTCTAATTACATGAAAAATATTTCTTGGAATGAAAACTATCCTGATGAGAAAAATTATATTTCTTCTAATGAAAATTCATTATCACCATAGGATAATATATTACCTTCCATATGGTTAAGTATCTATATTTTCAATGTTTCTTGATTTTTTTTTAATTTTTGTAATAATCATGAAAAATAAAATACTAGAATAAATGTTTTAAGAAAAGAAGCATTAGATATTTAAAAATTATTTATATGATATCTTTTTAAATTGAATCTAAATCTAAAAACATTCAAAAAACTAATTCTAAAAAGGACTATCTTTCTATGTCTTTTGAAAAATCTATTTATAAGAAAATTGTTTTAGAAACAAAACTATCTTATAAAACATATGATTGTAAAGATAAGAACTCAGTTGTAAAACTAAAGTATGAAATTGATTCTTTAAAGGAACTTTTATTAAATTTTACTTCTATTAATTATGGTTTTGATAGGATTTATAAACAAATTTATTCCCATGAAAACAGTTCTGGAATAGGATATACTCATAAAAAACTGATTTCTAATAAAAAATTCTTTATTCTTAAAAATGAACCATTTTATAAATAATGTGAATGAGGAGGAAACTAAAAAATAATTTTCCCCTTAATGAAATTAAATATTTTGGTTCCTTCAAGGAAATGTTTCCAAAAAATATGGATTCCTAAAATTTTATTTACTAACATTTTTAGACCCAGCAAAGTTTGGGTTCCAAAAGTATAGTTTTTTAAGAGAACAAAGGAAATACCATCAATAATAATGCTTGGTACATGGATAGTAGTATTTCCTGACATATGACTCATAAAAAAGGATTCTTTGAAAATATTATCAAAACGAATGGTGGAAGAGTTACTTTCAGAGATAACACTCAAGGAATGATTTTTGGTGTTGGTAATGTTGTTCTTCTGGGAAAAGCCTTAATTTCAAATGTTTTATTTGTAAAAGGTATTAAGAACAACATTTTAAGAATAAGTAAATTATTTTATGAATATTACCTTGAAAATTTTAAGGATGATAAATGTGCAGTACACAATTCTAAGGTTGAATTCAATTTTTCTTCCCATCGGCATGAGAATGTTTATACACTAAACATAAAAGACCATGGGATCCCCGTAATAATATTTCTTATAAAAATAGAATATTATTATTTGTTGTGGAATATATGGTTAGAACACTATAACCTCAGAAAATTAGATAAATTGACGTAGAATATACTCATTAAGGATCTACTAGAAATTAGATTTGATTCATCAATACACTGTGATCCTTGTCAATGTAGAAAGAAACATAATTAAAGCATTAAATCTATTAGTGAAGTCTCAACTAATGATGTCTTAAAATTAGTGCACATGGATCTCTTCTCCCCTACACAAAATGGAATTATTGGTGGAATGTAACATGTATTTGTTGTATTTGATGATTATACTAGATATACATGAGTGTTTTTTTTTGCAATGAAATATGAAGCATTTTTTCTTTTTAATAATTTTGTAGCTAAATTTAAAAATGATAAAAACATTTCCTAGATAATTATTCATAGTGATCGTGGTTAAGAATTTGAAAATTATTATTTTGAAACTTTTTCTAGTAAAAAAGGCATTACTCATAACTATTTTTCTCTTACATATACTCAGAAAAATGTTTTTGTTGAAAGAAGAAATCTTATTATTTAAGAAATTACGAGATCCATGTTGAGTGAATACTAATTTTCTAAACATTTTTGGGATGAATCAGTTTTTTCATATTTCAAAACAATAGATAGAGTTTTAATTTGACCATTTATCAATAAAACACCTTATGAATTATACAGAGGCTGAAAACAAAAAATTTTATAACTCAGTTTATTTAGATGCAAATTATTAATTTTTAATACAAAAGACAATTTACATAAATTCGCACCCAATCTGATTAAGGTATGTTATTAGGATTTTACACTACATCTAAGAATTATTGAGTTTTTAATATAACTTATTATACTATTGAGAAAAAATACAAGTTAAATTTGATGAAACTAATCCTTTGGCTATTAAAAACCCCAAACGTTATCTAATAATGTGATTTCCAAAACATATTATCCACCTTTGATAAAAGACACTTATATTAAGGAAAATATTCAAGAAATTATTTCCAAAGTATTCACTGAAGAATATCTTATATCTTATATTGATGAATAGGTTTTACAAATCCCCTGTTAGTTGTTTCAAAGACATCTTCCTAGTGATAATTTCATTGGTGATGTTAATTGATCTATAAGGACCATAATATCTTTATGAAATTAAGTAGAAGACCTTTATTTCCTTTCTCAATTTAAACCTAACAGTTCTGATGAGGCTTTAGGTGATGAAGATTGGATTAAGGCTCTATAAGATGAACTAAATAAATTTAAAAGGAAAATAGTCTAGACCTTGCTTGAATAACCTAAAGAAACATCTGTAATTTGTGTAAAATGTTTTTCCAGAAACAAATGTGATGAAATGGAATAATCATTTAAAATATAGAATGACCTTTTTCACAAAAAAGAGGGAATATATTATGATGAAACTTGTACTTCAGTAGTTATACATGAATCTATTAATATTCTATTATAATTTACATCATTATTTAATTTCAAAAATTATCAAATGGATGTAAAGTGTGATTTCCGTAATATATGTATTCAAGAGATTTTTTTTTTAAATAAAATCTAGGTTTTGAAGATACAAAACATCTTGAATATATTTTTAAACTTACCACATCTTTATATAGACATAGAAAATCCCCTAGATCCTAGTATAATAGATTAACATTGTTTTTATTACAAAATAAGTATGTTAAAGGAACTATTCATCCAACACTTTTTATAAAAAAAGATTTCAAATATTTTTGGATTGTTCAAATATATGTTGATGACATTATGATCAGGTTATCTTAACAATATTTAAAAAATTCCATTTTGAATCTTATGAAGTCTGAGTTTCAAATGAGTATGATGGGTGAGATAACATTCTTTCTTGGTTTTTAAATTTCTCAAAAACCAGAAAGTACTTAAATATCCAAATATAATTATATCAAATATCTTCTTAAATGGTTTGAATATGAAAACACTAAATGTATTATAACTCCAATTGGTATCTCAAAAAAACATTATCTTAATGAAACTGAGAAACCAATTGATCGAATAACTTTTAGAGGTATGATAGGAGGTCTAGTATACTTAATATCTATTCATCTAGACTTAATGTTTTTGGTTTTCTTATGTGCCTGATATCAAACAAATTTAAATAAATTCCATTTAAAATGAGTAAAATGAAATTTTCGTTATTGAAAGGGATCCCCAAATTTTGGAATTTTCTATTCTTCTAAGAATTACTTTTAATTGAAATGATTGTCAGATTCTGACTTTGGTAGTTATAGAATGGATAGAAAAAGTACCCATGAAACAAGTAATTTCTTAGCATAATCAGTAGTTTTTTTGTCTAGTAAGAAAAAACACACAGTAGAACATTCCACTACTGAAGATGGATATGTGTTAGTGGGAAGTTTTTATTCTTAGGTATTGTGGATGCAACACACACTCACTGACTATGGCTTGAGGTTTACAAAAACTAAATTACTTTGTGATCATACAATCTCTCTTACTCTTAGTAATAACCCTACACATCACTCCTATGAAAACCACATTGATATCAAGCATTACTTTATTATGAATCATGTAAAAAATGAGATATCATTTTACAATTCATCTAAATGAAAGAAAAAATTACTGATATATTTAAAAAACATTTACCATTCTATAGATTTGAATACATTAAATAGATACATGGAATTATCACTATAAGGTAATCATCCATATATACTTACTATTTAAAAAATATACTTACATTAAGTTACTCATTTTCATAGGGATAGTACATTAGATTCCATTTTACCAAAAATTCAGTCTTTTAATGTTTTATTTTTCCAAATAGTTTAATTATAAGTCTTCTAGACTTGATTTTGTTCTATACTTAGATTTAAAATTTTAACTGAATTTACAATTTCAGATTTGAAATTTTTTTCAGAATCAAATGTTTTTGTTATTTTAATTCCTAGTAATATTTTAAAAACTAATCAGATTTCAAATTTCCAATGAAATGTAGATAAGTATTCATATTCTATTTTGAAATTTTACTTTAAATTAATTTTATTAAAATATTATAATATTATTTTTTCAAATTTTCATTTGAAATTTTTTAAGTAAACGAGAATTTTAATCACCATCTATTTTGTTGCAAAAAAAGAGGAACATATTACCATATGAATATTTCCACTAAAAATAGTATTTTTATCTCTTTCATTCTACAAACACTATTTTTTGTTAAAAATTTTTGTTCTTATTTTTTTAATTCTTTATGTTTTTTTCGAAAATTATTTTACTTCTCCCAATCGTATTCACTCAATACAGTGAAAATTGTTTCTCAAATTCAATCATATTTATCTTATATAATAATTTTGTTTTTAGAACCTCAAGAGTTTATATATTAAATCTTTATTCATATACAATCCTATCCTTAAGATCGTAGTGATTAATTTCCAGTCATTAGATCTATTTGTAACATGAACCATCACAAAAATTTCCATATGAAAATGGGACCACTCCCTGACCCACATCCCTTATCTCAGAATTTTTTTGATGTGTAACTAATTTAAAAAGAATGATTTTGATTCCTTTTTATATATATCCTCTATTTCTAGCCGAAATACGATGGCTGCAACCAAATGATACTAAAACAAGTTCTCCTTCCAAGAAAAGATATTATATAGATTGTTTTATGAAAAATATGATCCGTTATTGAAAATGATGATATAATTCCAAGGATGAGAATAACTATGCAGAGAATAACTAGATCCTGACTATGATTTGTTTGACTGGATATTTTTCATGTTTTTTATGATTCTATGAAGTTTTACAAGAAACACGTAAAATATATGTTTTCAATTAAAATCTATGATAAAAACTATGAAATGACCCTGAAAGCAGACACTGTTTGTTTTCATATTAGATGAAGGAGATATGTATTTCCCATCTCACAAGATAACAGAGTCTAAGGTAAACTTTTTGAAAGAAAGAGTAGAAAAGTTATTTTTTGAAATTAATGGAGATCTAATAAAATTCACACATTTGATTTCAGATCATAGAGTTCTAGAAATTATTTGATTTTTAATTATTGATTAACCTATCAACAAGATAATTCTAAACCATGAAGGATTCATTATTTTAGCCATGAAAAATGTTATGTCAAGGTCTGTCAAGTCCCATATTATCATGTTTCCAGGTTTCATATGAAAAATTATTGAAAACAGCCTGAAATATTTCAATTTTTCAATATAATCTGAACCAGTTAGAGAACATATTAAGTTTATCAGCAATTAAATGATTAGAAGGATGTAATATATTTTTTTTATCCAAAGTCAAAAATGTTTTTAAAAAATACAGAGGTCACTACATCGGTGAAATACCCTCTAGGATAAAGATAATTGAGAAAGATGACAAGATTATAAAATCTTATTATCTTTCAAAATATAAATAAAGGAATGAAAATAAATACGCAAAGGAATTAGTAGATGATTGGAGAAATAAAAATTATGAAACAAAAAAGATAGAGACTGTATTTGGTCTTGATATAGTAGAAGTTTCTTCTAAAAGACTTCATAGTGAGGAATTCATTGAAAAACAATTAAAATAAAAGAAGAATTAGAAATTGTTTTTCAAAAGCAGTGTTATGTGACATGTTATTAAAATCAGTAGAGTAATCCTATGATTTTTTTAAACTGAACTGAATATAGGAATTATTTTAAAATATACATCTGTAGTTCAATCCGATGCACCCTAAAAAGTAAAATAAAAATAACATATTGTCAATGCATCAATTCCTATGGGAAAATATTATTTAAGAACTGATTATCATATTCATTAAGTAATAGAAAAATATGTTGATGAAATTAATGAATAAGAAAATGGGTTTAAGAAAATAGAAGATTATAACAGAGAATGATAAGAAGAAGAATTGGAAGAAAGAGACGAATAAGAAGAAGGATAAGAACAATGAAGATGATAAAGAGAAGAATAAGGAGGAGGAGAAGAATAAAAGGAAGGAGATAAAGAATAAGAATAAGAATAAGAGGAAGAGGAATATGAATAAGAAAATTTAATATAAAATATTTTATAAAATATTTCATTAATAACATCACTATATTATTCAAAAATATTATCTTCCTCAGGAAATTGTATTGAAAATACAATAAGACAACAGAAAAAAAAAGACACATTTGATTCAAATTACAAAGGATGAAGGAAGAAAGAAGTCTATTATAGAATAAACCCAAATTTCTAATGATAATATTGGTGTTCACAGATTTTAGAAAACTATGTTATAGAAAAATAAAAGAAAGTCACTAAAAGAAGATATTAAAATAAAAAAAATAAACATTCAATAAGAATTTGAATCATTGAATAAAATCATTGCACAAGGTATTCAATATATTTTCATAACATTAGTATATTTGATAAGATCGTTCCATGTTTTCTTGGAATCAAAACAAAGGTAGATTCGGTCATTGGAAATCAGTAAAAATATTTGGATTCTCTTAAATATTTAATTTGTAGACTAAAAAGTTCGGAACCGATATCAATGTATTTAATGAATATGGTGAAGCCCAGAGAATGAGTGGAAACAAAATTTTAAAATGATTTTGAGGAGTTGATAAAGAATTTAAGATCAATTCTGAGAATATTGTAAAACTCAATAAATATTTAGATGAGATATACATTGCTCTAAATAGTATAATAATATATATATTTAATAGTGTAAAGAATCTTGATACATTCAAAAGTGACTCTGAGAAGAAGTCTAAAGATATCTTACACATAAAAGAAAACTTAAATTTTTTGATCAAAGAGGTTTTTAGACTCAAAGTCTATAAATTTGATATTTATATCTTAATGAATCATCAATAATTTTTAACATAACGAATCAATGACCAGGAAAATAAAATCAATATTTTGAATGAAAAATTCTAGGAACATAAAGTGGAAAAGAAAGAACATAATGAAAGGTTTCCCATCCAAGGGTAAAAGATTCAATAGATGGAAATGAGAAACAAATATCAGGAGGAGCTTTTAGAAAAAGTGAAAGTGGACAATAAAGAATTCATGAAGCTCATCGCAATTTTCAAATCAATGATTCCTATAGAGCATTAATTATTTTTCTAAAACAATTTTTTTATTATTTCTATTTTGGAAACTTGAATGAAGAACTTTTTCATCTACATTCATTTTTATTGAATTTCTTCCAATTTTATCTGGTTTAATATTATTTCATATATTTTTTGATGATCATGTTTTATTTTTCATATAGAATATTTTCTTTAACCCTTTTCATGTACATCAAAAAGTATTCCCATTCATTTTTAAAAATTAGAAAGACGGAGAATGATATAGAAAGGGCAGAATGATATAGAATGGGGTAATGATATAAAAATGGGAAAATTATTTAGAAATGAAGATAATACTATCCTTAGAGGGATTCTTATCATAAGGGGATGTTATTCAAATTCACTATCACAAACAAAAGAGTTTATAAACTTTAAGAGAGATAATTATATATGTTTATTTATGAGTATGATAATTCTTAAAAATAATTTTGGAATTCAAATTTTAAATAAATGTTCTATTTAATATTTAGGGTTTATGCTTTTCCAAAAGGGGAGATTGTTGATTCAAAAGATTATTTTTAATTTTTCCATTATTTTTTCTTTGGAAATCAAAGAATCATTCATAAATATAAAATATCAAAGTCTTTTTAATATAAAGTATTTTAACAATGTTTTTACAAAACATATACTTTTAAAATTATATATCAATTATAATTATAATAATCAGTCTAGAATCTAGAATAGTTGGATTTTATTGAACCTATAACAATCAGATTTATATTTAGAAAATTTATCGTAATGAAATATATCTGATTAACTACTATTTTATCTCTAAATATCAAAATCTTTTATGTCATATCCATCATATTGACTAATTTGTTAATCATAAGTAGTGATAACTATTTTATCAAATTTAAATATTTTACTCTAAAACACTGTATTTACAAAACAATGTTGTACGTTATGTTATATGTGATAGTCAAAATGATTTCATGGTTTCTGTAATAAAAATACTTTTGAAGTTATATGTATATTGGTCCTCCCTAAAATCATGGAGAAAATATAACCATTAGACATCAATATGACCATTTAGATGCACACTATAAATTCATTGTCATTTGAAGATAAGAAAAATGATTTACTGACATTAATTTTCATGTTCATGTGTGATGTGATTTTTGAATCATTCTTTTAAATTGTAAAATCATGAATAGATTGTTTTTATAATTTTGTATTACTTTATATAGTGTATCTTTCTTAAATAAACCTTGTTAGGTTATCAATTTAAGAAACTATTATATTTATTTGTGTGATTTTGATTTTTCTGATTACAATTGAGTGCTTCTAAGACTTGGAGAAATAGAATTTGATCATCTTAATTGAGTGATTGTAGGGATAGTAAGTCAAAATCCAATATATCAGATCAAGGAATTCTGAGGATAGGATGATAGAGAATCTTATCACCTTCTTGGTCGGGGGATTATGGGGATATAGAGATAAAAACTGATCACCTTCAGTATCGAAGGGTTGTGGAGATATCAAGATAGAATCCAATCATTATATAGAGGGCTAACCATGGTGTGGGTAAGACATAATTTTTTTAAGTATAAATCAATGGAAATTAATTCAAGGTTACTAAATACCCTTCTCTTTGGGTTAAAATAATTATATTTAATTTTATTACTTGTTTATATACAATTATTTTATATTCTGCTGTAAATAAATAAAAAGTGATATTTTATATTAATCTATCTACTTTTATTTCATTAATCATAATATCTTTAAATATGAATCATTTGTTTTACTCTGAATATGATTCAATATACATTACGATAAAATTATCATTTATTGTATTACTCTAATTAATTATAAAAGTTGTGATTAAGATTCCTTACACCACATACTGAATAATATTCTATTCACTGGAATCAAACATGTGGATTACATATCAGAATCGACTTGATTAAGATATTATTTTCATCCAAATGTATATCCCAATCCGATTATCGTTTGAATACAAAAGATGTTTTGTGAAAAATATTAGTTTGATTCTATTAAAGAATATTTATATTAAGGTTTAAAATTAATGTTTTTAGCTTACAATTCACCCCCTCTTTTATTTAGCCATCTACATATACATTTTGATCCTATAATTTGTATGAGAGCCATGTATCTATAATATGAATAATTAGAATCTAAAGTAGTGTTTATTTAACATTATTATCTATAAATAGGAATTAAATTATTCAAATAAGGTTTCCATATATAAAAAATATTTTTATAATAACAACATTGAATGTATTCAACCCATGATACTTATACATCATTACTTTACTTAGCCATAGTTCTACTTTTTGAAATATGAGAGTTAGAATATGTCCATAGGGAAGAAACTCTATGATCCTTTAAAATCAGGATAATTACATTATAATATGTATCTTATAAGATTGATTTTATTTTCTATCAATAGAATGTATAGAATGTATATTGCATAAAATAATACCTTTTTGAAACACACTATTCATCTAGGAAATCCTAGTTTGGACATGCTTTACCAGAACTTTTCACTTAGTCACCAAGCCTTATACATGGTTTTTCATAGTAACTTGGTCTCCCAAAAGTGACATCATAATCCTAATAGGTAATATATATTCCACACTAAACAAAATGAAATTAATCTCATTATAACACCGTGAGTTTTTTAAAATAAAAACTATTTTTGATAGTGTACGAAACACCCAACACCAATCCAAAACGAATTATGATTATTTATGAATGTCATAATCTAACCATTAAACTAGTGGGTATGAATAGTATCAAATACTATATAAAAATATATATAAATTTCCTAATAGATATAATTTTTTTATAAATTATTAGTAAATAAGTACACAAATTTTCTGAAGATATTTTATTCTTTAAAAACTATTTTTTATTCAAAAATGATTTCATTTATTTTTTGAGAGAGAATATTAAAATTAATTTTTGAAATTTTAGAAATATTATTATATTTGTTTTTGAAATCATCATTTCAAATTTTACTAAAGGTGAAATTTTGGCACTTTACCGAAATAATTGATTTTTCTTGTGAATTCTGAAATTTATCAAATTTTCAAATGCTGTCATTTATTTTAATTAAATAAAGAAATTTAAAAGTTACAATATATTTTAGGATTGATGTAAAATTTAAATATTAACCATTTTAAATATATTAATCTAATTAATTTATATTTAATATTAAATTTCCATGATTTTTGTGTAAGTTTATTTTTATACATAAAAACGTGGTCTTCTACGACTTGTTTATAAGTACTTAAATATTATCCATTTAAATTAATTAAAATAATCCCTATGAAGGAAATTTTTAAATTAAATTAATATATTTTAAATCTATATATATTAATTTTAATTCACATTAATATTATTTCTAGTTGTATAGCTAATATAATATCATTTATTTCTTACCAAATGCATTTTTTGAAAACCTATTTTCAACATGTTTTTATGGGTTTAATTTTATGTTAAATTATGAAATATATGTGATTTTAATTTTATAATATGTATTAAATTTTTTTGATATTCATGATTTAAATTATGTAATTTTTTCATATTTATTTTTTACATAATGAACACTAAAAATAGTAAAAAAACTATTTATAATGGTGAAAAACTGAAATTGGAAAAGTGAGTAACATTAGATGTAAATAGAATAACTTGCTTAAAACATATATCTTTTGGAATTTTAGAAATTGTTATCATAAAAATAACCCCTAAAATCAATTTTTAATCAATTTCAGAGGCACTTGTAATGCTATTGACTTCTAATTATTGAAAAGTTTTTTGGTATTTACAAAAATGGCACTCCCCACATTTATAAAAGGGATCCTCTCGTCTTATACCTTAAAGAATTAAAAATAATTTTCATTTGAAAAATAAATACAGAAAAAATTACCTAATTCCCTAAAAAAATCATAGGTAAATTATGATGATCATAAATACAATATATGGAGAATTTAGATACGAACCTAAATAGGTGCTCTAAAGATGATGAATCTTTCATAATCGAAATTCTTCATTTTATTTATTCTTCCATATAATTCGAAATTTTAACTTTCAAAATGATATAAAAAATTATTATATATCATATAATAATATTTTATTTTGTTAATTGAATACCCTAAATCTATATCCACTTATATACAATGGGAAATTAAACCATCGTTCGCGTGTACGACAGAATTCCACCCTGAGAATCAATGTAATTTTTTTCCCATCATTTACTCCCATGCTTGTTTTTGATGATGGATTTAATCTATATATATCATATTCATGTATTTTTTTTCATTCATAGAAATAAATATATCATACATCTTCTTAATTCTCAATTCATGAAAAAATGATAAGGTTGTGTACGCATATGTGTGGATTATCACCTCAATAATATGATGGGATTCATTTTTTTAACACATCAGATTAATAATATATAAATGTTTTCATAAATAAATAATATTATAATTTTGATATAATAATGATTCTATAAAGATAAAAATACACTTAACATATTTCCATCATGATCATTGAAAAACATTAATGTTACTTATATATATGTACGAACAACATTCTCTATGATTATAACACAGTTCATTTCTCATAATCATCATTAATGATAAATTTTAAAAGTATAATTGGTGTATAAAAGTGATAAAAAAATGAATATGAAAAATGAAAATTTTATTTAGAATGTAAATAATTAATATATTTTTATTTTTCAAGATGTTAAATAAAGTATGTGATGAAAAGGGACCAATGTAAGGGATCTCTTTAAACCACCCTTTTCATTATTTTAAGACCATTCTCTCTCAAACTCACTTTATCTCTCTTTTTAATGTTATGGAATTATTATAAATCCTATACAAATTTCTATCACATAAATACCAAGATTATAATCCTTTTGTTTTATAGGATAATTTATTCATTATTCTCATTTCTCAAATGTATTCATTGTATGATTTCCATTGATTATGATGTAAGGGAAGATTATGAATCCCATTTTATTTTATTGGAAAATTATTATGTTATTCATTATGATTTATTTCCTTGATGTGGAACACATAAATCATGAACATGTTATGATGGTTATGAACAGATATTCCTCCAATGTTTTGAGTAAATATTTAGTCTCTTGGGGATTCATGAATATGACTGTGGAGTAAACATAATCTATTTTGGGACATTTTCAACCCTGTGATATTTTCTTAGAAGTAAAACTTGAATCTTGTTTTTATCATGATATATGTTTCTACCACATTTCCTATGTTACTATGATCTTGTAATACCATGTTCTTTATATTATCCTACCATGTGATTACACATGATCCTTCTCTTTTCTAATATCATGTTATAAATTTGAATCAAATTTTAGGTTTCTTTATCAAGCTTATTCCCTTATAGGGATTTTTATCTCAAAATTTAATTTTATATATTCCATAGGTAATCCTATATTGTTTTAGGAGATAAAATGGATTTTAGATTTCATTAGGTATAATAAAATATGGATTTCAGGATTAAAATTTCCTTTAGATGTATCATGAAACTAATCATCCAAAGACACTAGGCATCATGGCCTTTTGTGTGGTAATTATTGGTTATTTATGTTTAAAACTCATATAATAACAAGTTTAAAAGGAATTGATTCAAATATTTAGTATCATAACAAGGTCTATTTATTTTTGTGAAATATGATTATTAAACATTGGAAAATGGATTTAGGATAAGATTTAACAGGAAAATATCAATAAATTTTGGTAATGTTTTGAGTAATTGGTATCCAAGAAAATACATTCATGTCTTGATACTACAAGTGGATATGGATTTCGAATAGCTGTACATAGGAGTAATAACCCAAAAAAATCAAAATAATATTGACCCTATTTTTACCTGGTGTATAAAATGGACTATGTTTTACACTTGGTTATACACTATGGGATGATATTCTTTAGAAATTCACAGAACTAATAATGGAGCATTATATAGGAATTGATGAAATTGTTACAGTTGAAAACATAATATGGAAATTATCACGGTTAAGCTCGATAGAAACCTAGTGAGACCAATGTTATGATATATATATCATTTATATGTTATTCCACCAATCCCTTTAAGTTTTTCTTCTTTATGTTTATTAATAAATGTATAGTTGTTTTTTAATCTTTTTAGTAAATAGTGAAAAATAATAGAAACTATGACAAAACACAACATGATAAAAATGTAATTATTCCCCCAATGACATGCCTAACCTTATAGGAGGAGGTGTTGAGACATATATGTAAGTAATCGTTTAACTAGATCAATTTATGAATAACAACTTGAATCTTGTGGAACAAACTCCTCCTCTTAAGAAAGAGAAAGTTATAGTCAAGTATTTATGCTACAAAGGCCCCTAAATTATGTAAATCTAATGATCCCCTCAGCACAGAACAATATATTAACAACCCTGAGAACATGTCCTATGATCTCTAATGAAGAGAGAAAGAAAAAGTTGTTTAATACATTTATCATATTGAGGGAGAAACTATTCTATAGTGGAAATTGATCAAGAACACAATGTCAAAAGAGTATATTTATTCCATAAAATGCAAAGACTTTAAGAAATTATTTTTCAATAAATATTCTTCCAAAACTCTTAATATTAAAATGGAGAGGATGTTACTTATTCTAAAGAATAAGGAATATGTGTCTCTCAGGGAAAATTAGTAAAACAATAAAAGTCTTTAATATTACGCCTCTAACTTTTCAATCAATAGTAAGGGTAAGGTTGACTATTTATTCAGTGTGTTAAAGGTGATTCTATTAAAAAAATTGATTCGAGACCTTGTTAGCTATAAATACATCATCTATTATGCTATCAATGTTTAGATATAGACCAATGACTACAAATGGTCTCCTATGACTAGATACAAACAATAAAAAATGGATTTTTATTTAGGAGTATCAAAAGATAAATCTCACAGAGTAAAGAAAACCCATCATCCTAGTTGTCAAAAGTGTGGGAAGAAGCATCTAAGAAACTGTCTGATGATACCTAGGATATGTTTCAAATATGTAAAAGAGGTGTAAGATATTAATACATGTATAAGGTAAATAATGAAACCAAATAATATGGAAGAAGAAATGAAGTTTTAAATATACATAGAGCCTCTAGTTTAGTGTTTCAATTTCATGAAACATGGGTATTATAAAAGATAACTCCCTAAGCCAAGGGTTGTTAGAGACAATCAATGACAATAACCTCCAAGGCCTTGATAGTAGGGAAGATCATATGTTATCACTAATACTGAAGTGGATCCCAAAAATGATATGACGAAAACTAAAATAGTTATTTATCCATTGATAAAATAAATTTTATTTCATTTTATTTCTACTCGTTTGTTTATTTATTTTAGATTTAGTATAAGTATTCAAGAACCACCTCAAAACATGAGGGTTAAACTACTTTTGAGAATAGTAAACCGAGAACTAGTTTTATCCAATGTATGTCACTCCTCCTCAGTCAATGTTTTTTGGAATAATACTCAATGAAATCTCATATTACATTCTTTATTAATGTTTTATGATATATTGGGCATGAATTAGATATATTTATATAAATCCAACAACCAATTTAGAGAGAGGGAGATCACACTCCTCAACCGAAGTTATCCATTTATTATATTCAAGTTTAAAGTGGTAGACAAATATACATATAATATTTTGTTTAATCTTGGATATTATTTACTTATGATAAAGAATATATAGCATAAATGATTGAGACAAATTAGAGAATCATTCTTCAATACATACCTATTGTGGAGGATTATAATGATGTATTCCCTAATGATTTTCCTTATCATACTTGTGACCAAGGGGTTAAATTCTCAGAAAAATTATATTGGGATCTCTTCCCATATTGAAGAGTCCTTATATAATTTCCATTATTTAGTTGGAAGATATAAAAATATAAGTTACAATAGAAACTAGGAAATGGTTTTATATATCCAAGTACTTCACTGTGGGGTGTATCAATCCTCCTCATCAAGAAGAATGATGGTTCAATGTAACTCTATATTGATTATCATGAACTCAACAGTATCATTATAGAGATCAAGTACATCTTGAAATATATAGAAAACTTGTTTTATCATCATTGTGGATTCTTGTATTTCTCTAATGTGAACCTTTGATTTAGATATCACTAATTAAGGTGAATAATAAAGATATTCCCAAAACTAACATTCAAAATAATTATAGACACTATGAGTTCATATTGATGCCTTTTAGACTCATTGATACTCCATAAATCTTAATGGAATTAATGAATAATGTATCTAGAGATTACATTTAGAAACTTGTTGCAGTCATTGTAGATGATATTATTATTTAAACTATTTGAAAGGAGGAGAATGAAGATAATTTGAATATTGTTATCAAGGATTTGAAAAGGGAGAATCTATATTAAAGGTTTAGTAAATGTGAGTTCTGGATGAGGGAAGCATCATTATTGGGTAATATTCTAACTAGAAAATGGGTATTATTAGAAAATTATAAGATAAAGGCAATTGAGTATTATCATAGACTAGCTTCTATAATAGAGACTATAACTTCATTAAACTATATGGGTATTGATGAGGACTTGTGAGAAATTTATCATGATTTTAAAATTCACTAACCATGCTTACACAGAACCGAGTATTGTTTTTTGGACTAGTGAATGGAAAGGGGGTGTTGAGGAGTTAAAAAAGAGTCTTATCACTGCACTAGTCGTCACATTAACCAGAAGTGGGGAAATGTTTTTTTTATATAATGATTATTAAAATAATTTATGAAGAATTAAACCAATATATAATGATAAAATTATATCCTATTCCTCAATATAGTTAAAATTATCTGAGAACTATCTCAAAGATGATCTAGAGTTGGTAGTTGTGATCATTTCATTGAAAATATAGAGAAATTATCTCTATAGGGAGAAGTGTGAAATATATACAGGCCATAAGAACCTTAAATATATATTAACATTGAAGGAGTTTAATATGAACCATTTTATATGGTTATTGATGTTCATGGTCAATTGGTGATTAATCTGTTACCATCATAGGAAATACAATAATGTGGTAGATGCTCTATGTAGAAATGACCAGACCACCATGTCACTGATGAGAATTGAGAAGTTTACAATATTTCTATACATAAAAAATGGACATAGGAATCATGATAAAAGGAATATCATCATTCCCATCACAAATTATTTCTCAACCAGCCCATCTAAAGATAATAAAATATGATTAAAGAAATGATGTTTAATTTTTGAAGAAAGCATAATATTTAAAAAAAGTATATTAATAGAGTTTAAAATTCATTAATTTGATGATGTAATATTTGGGTCATAAAAATGTATTCCATAAATTATAGAGAGTGAAAAAAATTGAATGATTTACATAGCACAACCTTCCCCATCTATCTAGGGAACTTGAAGATGCATCAATATATAAAAATGAACTATTGGTGGAATGATATGAAGAAAGAGGTTGTTAAATATACATTAATGTCTCTGATATGTCAAAAAGTGATGGTTAGAAGGAAAACTTCTAAGGTGATGATGAAACCATAACACATTTCTATATGGAAATGGGAAGACAACACCAATGACTTTTTTATTGTTATTCAAAAGACATAAAGAGTAAACAATGACATATGGGTTGTGGTGGATCATTTTACAATGACTACTAACTTTATTGAACTTTTAGTGGAATTACCAATCAATAAACTTGTAATGATATACATCTATGAGGTTTTGAGGCTACATTGAACATCATTATTTATTATATCTTACCAGCACTCGTGATTTACCTCTATGTTCGGGAAGAGCCTATAATATAATCTAAACACCTATTTGGGCATTATTATAACTAATCACACCCAAAATTATGGCCAATATAAGTTGAATAATAATACACTTTGAAACATGTTGAGATCATGTTATTTTAACTTTCAATGAGGGCAGTATTAACACATTTTTCTGGTTGGGTTATCGTACAATTATAGTTTCCACTCAAACATCTAAATGGCCTCATATGAATCCATTTATAGGAAGAGATTTATATAACCTATGTGATGGGGTAACTCAGTGAACTCAAGCTATTGAGACCTAAAATGGTTTATGAAATGGTAGAAAAGTTCAGGACCATTCAAGAATACATCAGGACTTCTCATAGTTGATAAAAGATCTATGTTGACAATCATCAATGTGGCCTAGAGTTTGAGGTCATGGATAATGTGTTTCTCTACATATCTCCACAAAAGAAATTATTAATATTTGGGAAGAGTGAAAAATTAATCCCCATGTAAATCATCCCCTTTGAGATTCTAAATTGTGTTGGATCTATAGCTTATTAACAAACACTCCCACCAACCCTTTCAGAGGTACATGATGTATTCCATGTATCCCTCTTGAGGAAGTACATACCAGATCACTCATAAAAACTGAATTCAGAAGTTTTATGGTTGGAAAATGATATCTCTTCATATGATTTTATGGTGAATATATTTTAACAAAGTGATAAATTTATATGCAACAAGACAACACACTAGTTCAATGTGTTATGGAAGAACCTTAAATATAAAGAGACAACCTAGGAATCAGAGGAAACCATTAAGAAAGAAATAACCACACATATTTTAACCGTAATAAGTAATATAAAATTTTAAGGTTGAAATTATTTATTGAGGGGAATATTGTAACACAACCTGTTTTTAAAATTGTAAACTTTTTTTACTGCATATGCAACATGCAACACCGAGCCTAACCAAACTATTATTATTTATGACTATTGTGACCTAGCTATTAAACTGATGAGTATGAATAGTATTAAAAAATATTAAATATATATAATGGTCCAAATTGAAATAAATATATTGATAAATTCTTAATAAAGAATCACTCAAATTTTTTTAAATATATTTTATTCTTCAAAAAACATGTTTTCTTTAAAAAATTTATTTATTTATTTTTTAGAGAGACTATTATAATTAATTTCATAAACTTTTATAAATTTTATTGCATAAAAGTATCATAAATTTTTAAATGATTATATCAAAATTTACTTGGTGTAAACATTTTGAATTTTTTTGAAATGGTTGATTTTTCAGTGAATAGTGAAAATTACCAATTTTTCTAATGCTACCATTTATTTTCATTAAATCTAGTATATAAAAAGTAATTATATATTATGTATTTAGTATTAAATTTAAATATGAACTATTTTACTTATAATAATAAATTAATTTCTTTTGAATCTTCGTTTTTTATTTTTTAGTATAAGTATATTTTTAGGCTTAAAATTGTGGTTTTCTACAAACTGATTTTGAGTGTATTAGGTTTATAAATTTTAATTAATTAAAATTACATCTAATAAAGAAATATTAAAAATTAAATTAATATATTAAATATCTAATTATATTTATTTAAATTCATATAATGATGATTTATAGTCATATAGTTAATATAAGTTCATCTATTGCTTTTAAAATAAATTTCTTGAAAAACCGTTTTGACATGTTTTATAGGAATATTTTTAAAATGAATTATTCCAATTCAATAATTTTAACTATATAAAATAGATCCAATATTTTGAATCATAATAATAAATATTATTTTATAATTTTAACTTAATCTTATAAATAATGAATATAAAATAGTAAAAAACTAGTTACTGTGGTGAGAAATTAAAATGGTAAAAGAATATAACCTTAGAGAAAAATAGAATAAAAAGTTTATTTTATAATAGTGTTGGTGTTACTATAAAATATCCCTTGTAAAATATATTATTTATAATTTTTTGTCACTTTTCATGAGACTCACTTCCCATTATTGAACAATTTTGTGTATTTATAAAAATACCAATCCCCCTCACATAGAAAAAAGAATATCCTATAATCTGATTTACATAATTAAAAATCCATTTGGTTCAAAAAATCTCTAAATATATACCTTATTTAACCCCCCCCCCCCCACATCGTAGAGTCATTTTTTATCATAAATATAGTCAAGGAAAGCATTAGGTATAATCCTAGAGGTGGTCAGAAAAATAAATATCATTCTTAACCATGCATCTATGTTTTATTTATTCACCTCATACATAAAATATTAAACAATAGTGATGATATGAAAAAATAATTATCACCCAAAAACTAATATCTTCCAATGTTAATGTATCATCAAAAATCCATCTCCACTTCTTTAAAATGGGAATTGAAACCAACATTCATGTGTACGTTGGACTATAACCATACAGAATAATGTAATTAATTTTACTTTATAATATCCCATGAATGTATATAGTGCTTGATTTAATTTATATATATGATACTAATTACATATTATTAATTAATTAAAATTAATATTTCATATATTTTATTACCATTACATTCATAGAAAAATGAGAATGTTTTTCGTGCGTATGTGTGGATTACCACCTCAATGAGGCAATGCGATTAGTTTTTATATACCAATTCACATTAATATAACTGTATTTAAAATGGAAACATCATTCATCTGCATATACAACCTACAATCTCCATGATTGTAATGTAGTTCATTTTTCATAACGATACTTCATGATTGATTTTAAAAATATAATTTGTTTATATAAATTAAAATTATTTCATTATTATTACTCTATAAATGATATAATAACAATCTATTTGACCTTAGTTAACCATATAAATTGATTTTGTATATTTGAGTCGAACGTCTTTTAAATTTTCGAATAGCACCTAAATTATTAGGTAATTCAATATAACAAGATAATAAATAAAATATAATGAATAATAAAATCTAAAAAAGTTCTTAAGAAATAAAATAATTAACATTCATTTAATATTTAGGAATATAAAGGCCACATGTGATGAATCAGACTCCAGGTAATGGATCTCTCTAAACTACCATTTTCATTAGGTTATGATCATTCGCTCCCTAACTCACTTTATTACACTCTTTAATGATGTGGAATTCTTAAAAATTCTATATAAATTTCTCCCATATAGATACCTAGATTATTATCAATTATTTTTATGAGGAAATAAATTCTTTATTATTAGTTGTCAAAATTATTAATTTTCAAATTTTTTATGATTACAATATGAATAAATACTATGAAACCCATTTTATTTCCATGGTTAATTATTATGGTATTCCTTATGACTGATTTCATTTATTTTTTACGCATAAAAAATAATTATTTTTTTTGGTTTCGCCAATATATCAACTCAATGCATCGGCTGAATCTATAGTCTCATGAGGCGTCATGTATTGGACTAGAGAGTAAACCTAATTAACTATGGTCCATTATCCTCTTTGTGATATTGCCTATATAGTAATACATGGTTCATGTTTATGTAATTTTAGATATTGATGCTTTTTTTACTATATTTCCATGATCTTATGATACCATGTTATTTTTGTAATGATTCCATTATATTACTCATAAGCCTCCTCTTTTATGATATCATGTTATACCCTCGAATAACACGTTATGTTTCATTATCATGTTTATTCCATAAATGGGATTTTTAGATCGCACCATTATTTTATGTATTGTCTATGTTATCTTAAGTAGTTTTAAGAGATAAAATGGATTTAGGATCTATTTATATAAAATAAATGAATATTTTTTGTGTTTTAAGTTTCCTTTTGATGAATCATAAACCTAGTATTAAAAATATACTAGGCCTTATGATCTTTAGGGTTGAAATTATTGGTTATTTATGTTTAAAAAACATGTAATAAAATGGATAAATGTAATAGGTCACCATAATATTGAAATCCTTCATGCAGTCCAAAAAATGCTTCAACCAACATAGTTAAGGAGATTGAGAAGTTATTACCATTTTCCCTCAAAATCACAAAATCTTCCCCACTTCCAAAACATAACAAATCATTATAAAACAAAAATCGTCATAATCTATTTCATATAATAATTCAATCATTTCCTCTTAAAATAAAATCACTAAATCCTAGGTTTTTAAAATTTTATTCTATGGAATTTCTATTCGATCTAGTTAGTAGAAATTAATTGTTTTTTTACATATAAAGATGGATAAAATAATTCCATTCCCTTCGAATCAAAAATCAATATCTTCATCAATTTTCAACTTTCCCTTTTTAGTTGATAATAATCATCTTAAAGGACTAAGGATTAGAGTTTGGTCAAAAAAGATTTGAATTTGCGAGAGAAATCAAGCTCATATGTTTTTGAAAGTGCAAGACAATAATAATGATATCTCTTATGGAGAATGTGAAGAATCACAAATACTGATGTAATAAAACTAAAAAAAATTGAAATCAAGTAAGCTTCCTTGTAATTTTATGACATAAAAAAATAGTTTAATTAAATAAATTATGTATGGTAATCAAGAACACTAATTTTTATTCTTATTAACATTGAATTAATAAGAAAATAAAATATTTTAGGATAATTATTTAATAAGAGAAAATAATAAATTAGAATAAAATTATTTAAAATAAAATATTACAAATTAATGTTTTATAATATAAAAAATTTGATCTATTAAAGGATGTTTAATTATATATATAATTTGAAATTTAGTACCTGTGAATTATAAATATATATCACCATTTTTTGAATTCTCCCTTAATAAATTATTTCATAAGACAATATGTTTTTTTCGACAATGAATTATTAGATTATTAAAAATGTTGATTGAAGAAGTATTATCACATTTTATTGTAAAATTATCAAAATGGTATGGATTATAATATTGTGTGTTTCATTAATGGAACCTATGAACAACAACGTCCAATTTTAGTGTACTCTACATCAAAAGTTAATAATGAAACAGAGTGTTGCTTTTAACTAGACCATAAAACTAAATATTTTCCTAAAAATAAAATGATGTGATTTCAATTTATCTATACAATCAAAACCCCAAAATGCATAATTATAATATTAAATTAAATCAAAATTATATATTATTTTAAAAAGTAATGTTTAAGAAATTGTTCCTTAAAAATATTTTAAAATTACTTTGGAATTAGTTAAATGGGACTCTTTTGGGATTGATTGAAAAATAGTACAAATACATAATGAAGACATGATATTTGTTCTACTTGTATTTATTTAAATCAATATAAAATTTTTTATTCAATATAACATGTTTTCAATTGGATTATAAACATCATTCAAATCAATATTAACATTTTTACTTATATGGTTTGAAGAAGCCTTGTTGTTTTTAAGTCCAAATATTATTAATGAATCTTGTATATATTTGATTTGATTTAAAAAGTATCTAATATATTTTTGATAGATTTTAAATCAAGGAAATAAATTTTATTCTCCCATAATACTCATTTAAAAAATTACTTAAATATTGAAAAATCATTGTAATTAGTTGATTTATTAAGCTAAAAATTACTTCATCAAAAAATATTTGAACTAAAAAATGTATTTTTATGAGGTCTTATTAATCATATTAGGGCCTTATAACCCCATTGTAAAACAAATTTATAATTTAAATAAAATTAAACATTCATACCAATCATTAGGTGTTTTTTGGATACTGTATGAGGCATTGGTAAGTTTGAATTTGTTTTTGGAATGTCAGGATTTTCAAAACTATAAAGAAGTTCAATATAAACATTATCTATAAGAAAAAAATTGTAAAATCATATTTTATATTGATATAATTTAAAATTACTATATGTTTTATAATCTAGAATGATTCTAATGGCTTCTAATCCAGATATATGGGCAAAGGATTCTGCATAATTTACTCTATCCTTTTTATTGTAACTTTTGTCAAATAACATGGACTTATTTCTAGTGATCACACCTTTATCATCCTTCTTGTTTCTAAATATCCATTTATTTATAATAATAAAATAATCAAAGGGTTTATAAACTATTTCACATATATTTGTTTCTCTTGAACTGGTTTAACTCTTCCTGTATGGATAAGGGCCAACTATCATCATCTCAGGATTTTCTATAGTTATAGATTCTATTTGGGATATAAAAGAAGAAAATTAGAAAATGTTACTTATACATATTATTGTCCTAAATTACTCATTTATATCTACTATGATAGTCTCTAAAAGATGTTTATTTTAGGTTCAAGACTCTCTAGATCATACACTTATATGTTATTCAGATTTTATTTTTCCAACACTAGATTGTACATGATAAATATATACATTATTATCCTTTTTATCAATGAATAGAGGTTAAAGCCTTAGGTTGTCCTTAGAATAAAATAACTCATATATTTGAATTTTGTTACAATCAAATGGATTAGTTTCATCAAATTTGAAATGAGTGGATTCTTTAACTCTCTTTTAATTCTTATTAAAAACTTCTTAATAATAGTATGTAGTATAATATCCAAGAAATATTCCTCCATTCGACTTTGTATCAAACTTACTAAGATTTAAATTGGTGTTCAATATATACACTTTACCAAAAAAACCATACAGTATCCGACATTTATTTTCCTATTGTTCCATAATTTATATGGTGTTTTATTCATTATAGTTCTTGTTAGATGTCTATTGAAGAAATATCAAGTTGTGTTTTCTACTTCAACTTTAAATTGATATGAATTACTATATTAACGCAAAGAAATATGTTATCATATTTAATGGTTTTTTCATACTTATTGAAACTTATAAAAACAACACAAACTTCAATTATATGTATTAAGAAATAAAACCACGTAAATATAGAATAATCCTCAAATAAAACATAAAAAATATATATTAATAATACCAGTTATTTACATAGTCTAAATAGATCTATATAAATAATTTATAGGCATCTAGAAGTAAAAACCTCTTTAATTGGTTTAAAAATATTATTCTTGTTTCATGCCTACTTAATATGCATCACATAGTTTATTTCTATCCAAATTAATTCTAGGTAAATAAAAAGTAATATTTTTATTAGATAATATTCTTAAAAAAATGAAATTATAATATATAAGTATTATAAATCAGATCCAAGATTCAATAACTTCTGGTTTAGGTAATTTTATATTTTTTACATAAGGAATGAATATGAGATGTGTAAAAAAATTACTTATTGGTGATCTATATTTAATAAATATATATTTTAATATAAAATATGAATTGATAAAAAAACAATAAAAATCCTTTATTTCATATTTATGAAATATTTATCAGGTTTTTCTTCAACCCTTATATATAATGTAATTTTTTGAAGAGAAAATTATGGGGATCACCAACAGATCCTACTCAAATAATATTTATTTTATCATTATCACCAAATTTGTCAATGGACCCATTTATTATATATTGCTTTGGAAGTTGGAAAAAAATTCAATCGTATTTGTTAAAAAACACTTTCCATAAATGATTTTTCATTTTTTTATGGATTTTCCATACAAATACATATAAAACATGATGGTTCTTGGTACCCAAATTATCTTGGATCCATCTTCATTAGCTACAAATTAATTTCGAAACCAAATATATATATATTCCAAAATTACAATTTGAAACGTTTATAGAAATTGATAAATTTTTTAAATGAAAAATATGATTTTCTGTATTCAATAATCATTAGCATAATGATTAATTGTTTTTTAGTAAAACATGTGATGTTTTAAATGTTTTTGTTCTTAAAAATTTTCATAAAATAATTCTTATATGGTTATGGTTTTTATATATAATTTTTTATTTTTTATTTTTATTTATATCAATTATTTTTACTAATATTTTGATTGAGATAATTACCCACTCAGTAAAGAAAGTAAAAAAAATAATTTAGATCTCTGACATCAACCATTAATTATTTTTTTCTTGTTTCCATTGAAAAAACAAATAAAAGCATATTTTTCAAAATTAGATCTCAATTATGAAATATATTTAGTTAAAGATTATTTTCTATTTAAAATAGAATCCTTTGATATTTTGAGAGTCTTGTTAATTTTCTTTCCCAGACTATTAGTTTACTTCTCGAATTGAACAATATTTATTTATTTTTTTATAAGTGAAATTTTTAGTTTCATATTCAGATTTAGGAGAAGAAGATCAAATAGGATGTACCTCATTTCTCCGATCCATGAAGCATATATTATCCTTTTGATTTTATTTATCAATATCTGAGACAAATTGTGGGTTATCGGTATAGTATTCAAAAAACATCCATGTTCCCTTCTTTTCCTTATTTTCCAATTTTATCATAATCATATTTATCATAACTCCTCATTTCAGATTTATTCTCCTCCTTCAGCTGAGGACACTCTGGATTGATATTTCCATATTTATTATATTTATAAAATCTTACTTCTTATGAGTTTCCATAAAAATTCTGGTAAATGTTAAATTATTTTAGGAATTCTCTTTACTTAGTGTATAATATTTTAAAATTTCATGAAAAATGAGAAAGTTTTCCATTAGATTCTAATATATTTGAGTTTCCATTATTAGAATAATTTAAAAATGAATTTCCATTTTCATTATTCTCATCCATAGAATCATAATATTTAAAAATAGTATTCTCCATTTTGATCATCTTTTTATCATTATAATGAACTTTCCTTTCTTACTCATACATCATGAGAGTTCCAAATAGGTTTCTTATCTCAAGATTGTTGAAATGAGTTGATTTTATAATGGTAATAGATATCAAACAAAAATTGGATTGTAAAACTCTTAGAACATTTAACACTTTATAAATTTTTGTATTAAGTCTTCCAAATGAAGAAATATAATTTACAATTTTCATAAACCTTTTATTTAATTAATAAGTATTTTCTCCCTCATTTATTTAGAATATAAAAAATTTAAGCTTAGAAGTGTTGGTAGTCCATATTTCATGAGTTGTGGAACACCATAAAACTTGATTATTAACTCACTGTCAAATTCTGGTATGAATTCTGATGGTGATGGCGTCTAGTTGATGTCTCTCTTCAAGGATTCTGGTTCTATTAGAATCGTTCATAGGGGATCATCAGCACACGTTTAAGCGAACCCTGCTGCCCTTGCAGAGAGAATGACAATCAGTAAAAATTGTTGGATTGCATGCATTTTTTTATTTAAAGGTGAAAAACCTTAGAAGTTTAAAGATTTGGTTCATAGGATCTCGATCTTATGGGGATTCTCTAACTAGAAGTGTGTCTCTCTTGGTTGAGGTTTTTTTCACTATATTTTCCTTTTAGATGAAGATAAGCTTTGAGCACTGTGTATTGGGTCCTTGTTATTGAAACCTGGATGGATTCTTTACATCAATGGTCTTTGGATTTTAATGTATCTCTTGTAAGAAATTCCTTTTCTTAGGTTTTATTTCATCTTCATAGACTCAATTGGGTCCTTTGGCATCTGAAAATCTTACATGACATTGGTACGACAATTGAGACTCCTATTCTCCTTGATAAGGAAACTAAGGATGTTCGGTTTGGACACTTTTCGAGGATATTAGTTGAGGTTGACCTCAGCTCCACTCTGATTGATAAGGTAACTCTTTCTACCCCTACTGATAACATCCAAATTGATGTTGAGTACGAAAGAAAATCATTTTTTTGCAATTAATGCATGGTTGTTGATCACTATTTAGATATATGTCTGTAGAAGGTTTCATGTGAGAAATGTGGGATGAAATTTCATCATGCCAATCTCTGTCAAAGGAATCCAAAGTTGAAGGATGCAGATTTATAAAAATCCCATTGATCAAAATGGTGATACACCCACCGAGCCATTTCCCACTGTGGTTTATGTGTTGATTTATGAGAAATATGCTTCTCAAGAGCCTAATTTGAAAAGCAAGGGGCCGCTGGTAGATGATTCACCGGTGAGAGTTAATAGTAGGCCTTTGAATACTTGAGTTGACATTGCCAAGGAGGTTACTGCAATAGAAGACACTACTGCACAGTCTCATGAAGGTACACAACTACTGACTTATGATCCCCCTATAGATGTCTCCAATCGAAATGATACACAACCAAATATTGACTGTCATCAGGAAATTCAAAAATTATTTCAATCCTAGATGGGGTAATGTCTCTAAGGATGATAGGGTGCATGTTGGTACCCCTATTCGGGATTTAGGTAGTGGTTTGCATGCCTCTTTTAAGGATTCATTCCTAAGTGGCAAGACAAAGATCCCTGATAGTGAGGGCCTTACCTATGTTCCTCCAATGTGGAGACCATGAAAGGATTATTCTACTCTTCCTAAGACTGTGTCTACCAGATCGTCTTCTAAGCTACCAAGGAAGGTCGATGCAAATATCCTTAATATTTTCAATCAAGGTAAGTCTCAATCTTAATGGTAAATATGTGATGATTCTGATTATGGGAATGACATGTCATATTATGATCTTTAACATTGTTGTTTGTTGAATGAGGGCATGTTTGTTTGTTTAACCCCATCCACCTCTTTTGTACTTTTCCATTATTTTTAATAAATGGTCAGAGGCTCTGCTTCTGGCTAGACTTGGATTGTAAAACTAGATTAAACTATTTATTATATAATACACAAATAATAGTATTCATGAATATAAAATTGAGATTATATTCACCTTTGTATAATGAATCCCAAGTATTTGGTTCACCATTAAAAATTTCATAAGTATTCAAAAACCATTAGATATTCTTTTATACATATATATTTTTAAGTATATAATCAATTAATATTTCTAGTAGCCATAATTTTCTCCATTGAAGTATAGTTGTTTGATCATAGACACTCTGTATTTGTAATTTTCCGTTGTAGAAAAAAATAACCTTTCAAAATTACAGAGATAAAAATTTAGAACATGAAATCCAAAATCAATGATACAAATTGTTGTCCCAATGGGTATTGAAGAACTGCTCAGGTAGGGGGTGAATGGTGTTGTTAAAATTTTTTCAACATGAAATCACCTTCATTAAAAAATGAATATTTACTGTAATATAAAATAAATTAAAAGACTAATATTGATGGATACTATATGGAATATAAAATTGAAATTTATTGTGGTTTGAGGAAAAATGATCCCATAGCCCACTCCCCAATCACTCTCTTAGTGAGATTGCAGATTTCCACTATGTGGGTCCTTTTTAAGGTCCTCAACTATTTAATTAAACTAAATATGACTCATTATAGTGGTACTAAGATATTCTATAGGAATTTCCATTTTTTTATAAGACTTATACAGAGTCTTTATAAACATGAAGTAATGAGTGTGATCTTATAATGAATGAGATGAAGAAAGTGTGGTGGGTTCATAACGCATTTTCTATCAGAAAATAAAAAATGTTGATGAAATTATAGAGAGATTAATTATAGTTTCTTGAAGTAGATATATATATATATATTCTTTAGTTGTAGATGATAGAATTTAATGTATAGTAGTATAAGATGTTCCATATTGATTGCAAGATCACAATAATCTTTTAAAACAAGGAAAGTAGTTTCCATGAGTGATCATCATATTTATAAAAGTATCTCTACTTATATTTGATTTTAAACACTTCATCCATATCAATTGTTGAAATAATAATAAAAAATATGAAAATACATACACTTAATTCAAATTCAACATTATTTTCTATAACTTTCAATGAATGAGTTACTTGTTGATAGAAACTTCAATCATTGTTAGAGTAATATGTGTTTTTAGAAATAGAAGTAATATTTAAATTAGTATTTCCCTTTTTAATGAAACAAAATTTTATAAAAAAATTTGTATGACTAAACTTATCATGAAATAATGAAACAGTAATAAATTTTACAATAATCTAATTAAATATATGAAAATAATTATCTTCATGAGTCTTCTTCTTTATAATAATTTTCTTCATAAGATGTTTTCTCGGAAAAATTTTATTTTGAACACATGTTATTATTATTTTCTAATATACTTCAATACTTATTATAAATGTTTACATAGAAAAAATTTATTCTACATTGTTTGATATTTTTTACTTTTAATGATATAATATTTCTCAGAATACTTTTCTCTTTATAAATAAACCCTTATCTTTATATGATATTTTGAATAATAAGAAATTTTATCATTGAGAAATAACTAGAATGAATATTCTATTGGATAGTTTTACTATTCATAAGATATTCTCTATAAGTGTGTAATATTTTATATTATTATGATGCTCCAACTTAGCACATTTGAATTTCATAGCAAGTAAGATTTTTTACATTAACACGTATCTGATATATAAATAATTCTGAATTCTTAGGATAATAATCATAGGAAGATTCCATGAAAAAGATATTTTTTCACTCATATTAAGATAATTTTATTATGTGATAATCGAATAATATATTTACATGGTGATATTTCTGAATTCCAAATCGTTCTTGAAAGATAATTATACTGCATAGGATAATATCCATTAATAGAAATCATCCATCTCATCATCAGGTGTGATACATAAGAGGATAATAATATATTTAATTTATAGAAAATTTCATCAAAACATAAATATGGTATCATTAAATAAAAAAATTCAAATTTAAATGACACCTTTGTAAATATAAATTATCAACCTAAAATAATATAAGATAAAGTTTATAATACCCTTAAATTCTAAAAAAAACATCATTTCATTTAATAGCATGTGTGACACGTAACAAAAAATCCTCAAAGGGAATATGAAACCCAAATAATATAGAATATTTTAATTTTTGAATAAATATATTATCTTTTATATCTTATGAGACACACTACAACTGGTTTCCTTGATAACATGTGTTACATGCAAGACCAAGTTCTACAAAATAATAATATAATATTAATAATATTATTTAATATAATATTTATCACCTAGTCATTAGAATACAAGATATGAATATGATTAAATAAATTAATAAAATATTTATTTGACATGTTTTCAATATTTATCTATCAATTATAAAAAATAATCATTTAAAAGGAAATATTATTTTCTCAAAAATTTATTTTTTATAAAATATGGTTTTACCATGCATTGAGTACATAATTTTAAATTAATTTATAACAATTTTATAAATTTTATTTAGAAATTTAAAATTATGTTTTTAAATCACCAAAATAAATTATCTTATAAAAAATGTTTGGTGTTATTTTGAATGGTTTCACATTTTAATGAATTGTGTAAAATACCAAATTTTAATTGAAAACTGCATCTTCATTTAATGAATTTATCTTTTTAAATTATATTTTAATTTGGTTTTCAAGTAATATTATATAATTATATATCAATCAATAAAATTTAGACCATTGGGATCACTTCTCTATTTAATTTATATATAAGAACAGTGTAATCTTTTGAGCATTTTCTTTATAAACTCCCTTTATCATCACATCATTGAGATTAATTTTAGATTAAATTCTAAGAATTCTATGAATTTTGATTTGAAAAATGTATTAAAATTAGGAATAATAATAATTTATAATATATAATAAGTTCAACTAAATTTTTGACTAATATTAATAGTGAAAACAGAAATAATCAATTATCACGATTATGGTAAAAAATGATTTATTAGGGGTTAAACTAGAATTATAAGGATTATATATACCTAAAATATTTTCTAAAACTAATTTAATGGAATTATATTTATGTTACATAATATTATTTCTATAATTTCATTTTTTTCTGGCTTGTGACATCATAAAAACGAAGGTATGATTAAATATTTTTAAAAACTTACAAGTGTGCCACTCACCTACTTATAAAAGGCCACCAACTCTCCTCTGTTCTGCACACATTCAATCATATATGGTTTATAATATACCTACACAAATAACATTACAAATTACCTCATATGATATAAGAATTATTATTTTGGTCATAAATCCATCATAGGAAGACCTTTGTGAAAACCTAAGAAATAAGCCTAAAAATAGGTAACATTATTCAGCGTGCATTTTTACTTTATTTCTTTCTCCTCCAATTGTTTTTACAAAATCAGGATTATATAATAACATTATTATCATAAATAAAATTTTTTGTTTTGATAATAAGTTAACTACTTACAATAATCCCCAATTTAATCATATGGGCTATGAAATCATCATTTGTGTGTACGGAGGACTACCACCTCACTAATTGATGTCATTTATTTTTCTGTTACTAATTTTCCCGGTTGGGTATGATGATGGATTTAAAGTATATATTTTATATTTAATAAATAATTATACCTCTAGAACAATTATATAAAATATTAATTTTTTAATTTCCATTCCTTAGGGAATACGATAATGTAGCTCATGTGTGCGGTGAACTACCACCTCAAGAAGAGATGTGATTCATCTTTCACTAATACTTCACATGGAAAGTAATAATGATACAGTTAATGATAATATGTGATATAAATGGCATAATTATTATTTAAATAATATATTGGTCATTATAAACAGATAATATATATCATTTTATATCTTTCCATTTCACTCAAGTACAGATAATAACATCATTTGTGAATGTCTGTTCTAACACCTTTACAATGTGATGTTACTCTCTTTTCATCACCAAATCACAGGGATGATATATATAAGTATATTTAAATAAATAAAATGATATATTATTATTATTATTATCAATATTTAAATTTAAAATATTACTTATTTTCTTTCCATAATGATCATTGAATAATGTATATGTTACTCATGCATACATACCATCTATAATTTCCATGATCATAACATACTTATTTTCTCAAAATCAACATTAATGATTAGTATTACAAGTATAATTTATTTATTAATATGATAGTTAATTAAATATTTTCATTATTTAGATCATATAACAATTATTTTTTACAATAATGAGACCTTTCATGACACAACACGCATGAACAACCTAGGAAATTAACACTCAAAACAATGAAAATAATGAAAGATATTTAAGAAATAGGTCATAAGATGTTATAAAAGGATAATATAATATATTATAAATGTTAATATGCTTATAAAACTAGTAAATAACATTTTTAAAGCTACTATATAAGATTTTCATGAACATTCAAGAGAAATTAAGCATGAGATATGGGTTTTCGTCTCAATTTCATTTCATGGTAGCATATTGTTATGTTAAGAACCTAGATTATTTAATACTATTTGTATATTGCCTCATTAACATTTAATATCATGATTAATTAATAATTCATGGTATTTTCAATTTAAATTATAATTATTTCATCCATGGTAATTGAATTAAGTGTTACCAAGTGGAAAATAACTTTTAACTCAATTTCATTTCATTGGGTTACAGTATGCCTTCATTATCTTTGATTTTTTAATATTTAGTGTGTACTAAATATTTACAATATATTTTTTTAATAATTTTTTATATGAATATAAAATTTATAACTATAATCAATTCATTGAATAATTCTTAGTTCAATGTTATGATTTTTGTAAGGGTTTAATTTTAAATCTCATTCTCATCGAGATTATATATTCTTGAATTTAATTTGATGGAAATTATTGGATAATTATATTATAAAACCATATAAATTTCTCATACTCAATTTATTCATGATATTTTTGAGTAATATTACTATCTTTCTATTATTTCATAATAAAAATTATTTATAAAATATTTTTAAGAAAATCACGCATTATTTCTCTCTTCGGTCGAAAATCCTTTTTCATCAAACCTGTTGTTTCCAAAAAATGTTTTCAAATTTTTTTAAACTTTTTATATAAGATTTAATAATTTAATATTTTACAATTTTTTACATTTTACAAAATTATTAGAAATTAATATTTATATCATTTTCAAAATAATCCTCATTGGGATTTTTCTAAAAAAAATGAATGGAATATTTGTATTAATGTGTATGACATTAATAGGATTTTCTGAAGTCATGGACACTAAAATGTTTTAAAGATTCTTTTATATATTTCAATTATTATATTAAAAGAAACATATTTTCATAATATCTGTGAAATTTTAGTTTTAAATGTTTATTTTTTAAATTAAAGAGATATTTTCCTCCAGAATGGGTTTGATGAAATTTTATAGTATTTTTATTTATCAATGATATCAACCCATTGATGTAATTATGAAACAATAGTGATATAATGTATTGATATAATCATTATTATTTCATTGGAAAATTTATTTTCAGTTTAATTGATTATGAAAGATTCTATCATCATTCACCATTTTACACTTATTGATTTATGATAATTTTTATCAATTGGGTTAAGTAAGAACATTTTATATGTTATTTTTAAAATATGATTGTTTTGTTAATTGTGTTTCATCCCTTTCAGATGAGAAATGTAGTGGTATTATTATGTGATGGTCGGGGCCTTCTATATTCCCTTTAGGGAGTAGTAAGTCTTATGAGATGAAATACATATGGTTTTGGCTGAGGCCATACCCATTTATTTTATGTCTTGCACAAGGAATTTATGATATTATATATCTTGAATAAAACATCTAAGTTACGTTTCATATGACCATAATTACTCATTCTATAACTATAAATTCATTTATTGATATTCCAATGTCAGTATTCAATTATTTATAATATCTATGGTAAAGTTTTCTTGTTCAGGTGATTATTTATATGCAATTATTAGATAACTACTTATTCCTTCCATAATATGCTCAAGTTATTGATTAAATGGAATGTGTTTTAGTTGTTTTCATTTACATATTGATTATGCCTCATTTTTTCATAGATTATTATGTACTCTTAACCTTACTGAGCATCTAAACTCACCCATTTATTAAGATATATATTTTTAGGATACCATGAATATTTTTTTTGATTGATATATAGGGATAACATAAGGGGAACAATTACATTCGAAGATAAAACACTTTTTTATTTCATGTTTTCAAATGTAAAGATTATTCAAGTATATATCTAGCGTACGATGACTATTAAACTATTTAGTCATTTGGTACATGATTACTTGTAACTTATGGCAATGTTTTAATGTAGGCATTAGAAACAGGATAATTGGGTTAGGTTTCAATAGTTGGTATCAGAGAAAGTTTAATATGAACCATGGGAACAAGATTTAGGAATACATAGTTTAGGGAAAATAACCCTATGAGAGATAATGAGGATAATCATCAAAGGATATTCAAATGTTTTTATATGGAATATATTATGTAGTTTTTCTTAGAAAATACATCCATGTCTAGATAATACAAGTGGATATAGTTCAAGCACAATGGAACATTGGGGATATAACTTTGAAAATGGATCATTAAGATTGACTTGATCATCATATGGTGAAAATAAATGGGCCTTTATTTACACCTAGTTTTACACTCTTGGGGATACTCTTAGGATAAATCACATTCCCCATACAAACCATTATATAGGATTTGAAAATAACGATAACCTCAAAGAAAGCATTTTTTTATTATGAGATTAATTATGCATAAAGTTTTCAATTTAAGTTAACTATTTCACTAGTTTGGGGATTATACATTAGTTTCATAATGTTATTATCTAATATAGTGTATTCAATCATTTAGAAATGTCACATAATTAAAGGAATGGGAACCAAATCAAATCATATAATCCAAATAGAATGAATTATTATTTCTTTCATAGGTTTAAGAACATATTCTGAAGGGAATGAGTCTCTTAAAAATTATCAACATATGCCGACATAGTATCTTATACTATCAAGTCATAGAGAAATATTTCTATGTATTTTTTATTAGAAGGGAAGAAAGATAATAATAAGACATCATGTAAAAATACATATGATGGGAATAATGGAAAGAAGTATTTTCCAACATGTGACAACTGTGGAAAAAGAAACCCTGTTAATTTCTTAAATGTATTGGTAGTTTTCTACAAATTTAGAGTCAAATTCCACCATGTTTTTGATTTAAATGGTATGAAATTTTTTTACAATATTGAATGATTCAATTCTAAGGATATGGGTAAATACACAAATACATGTACCAAGCATCAGGGGAATATTCCTTGGATGAGGCTAAGGGGTCAAGTTCATGTTTATGTTATTGATAAAACTACAGAGTAGTGATCAATGTGTGTGTATTTTTTGATGCAATAAAATGTTGTAAAAGTATATTATTGATTATATTATTCTTATAAGAATTATGGAATATATAAGTATTATACAATAATATTATTTCATTATGAATTTTAGATCATATATTGAATAATACCAATGAAAAAGAAAAATGATTCAATGGAAATTATATCTTCTTGTAAAACACATAATTGAGGTAATAATAACCCTAAATATGTTCCTCATATTGACATAATTATGTTAGGATAAAGGGATGGTTGGTATGAATAATGTAAACTGAATAATACTCACGAACTTAGAAATGATTAATGATTTATTGAGAAATTGTTTTATGCTATCACTGATGGAATTAACAACATTTTTTAATTTATAGAACATATTCATCGATATATATTTTATTTAAGTTATAAGTAAGCATTCATGTTTTCAATATGGTTTTATAGTAATTTTTTTATTACCATGTTTCAATAAAATACCTGATGAAGGTATTCACATGTTTTGTTTGTGATGATAATGATCTAATCCATATTTTTACGGGATTAATGATAAGTTCATTTTGTAAAGTCAATGAAATTATTTCTAAAGTTATGGATTATAATCTTTTGGATGGTCCCTAAGGTTAAGAATTAATGAAATGGTTTATGTATAACATTGGATAATGTTATAGATATTAATGTATTATATTGGATATATTTTTCTAACCATATTGGTTTTGGAAAATATTTTGATACACAAAGAAAGACTTGTCACACTTTTATGGATATTATAATCTATTAAAAGTGAATTTCAGTGCTTTGGACATAAAAAATCAATTTTGGATATTTTTTTCTTAAAGTATGCATTGAATTGAAAATTGAATGAAGCACAACAAAAAGATTATATTATACAAGTGAAATATAATTTTATCAAGTAATTATACTTTCATATACTCTCATTCTATATGGTAAAGTAATTCCTCAACTATAGGAAAAGGATATTGAAATAAAATTTTATTCAAAATACCATCGCTTATGTTGAATTTCTGGTATTTTATATCGTCACAAAATTTATGGTCATGAAACCCATAATTTTACATTGATCATTAATCTTTTGTTGATCAAATAACATTATCACTCTATATAATTATTTTTTTTTCTTTTATTTCCTTATCTTTACTTTCCATCAATGCTCTCTTATATAGAAACCCAGTTATATATTATTATATATGACCGTTTTATTACATTTTATCTCTTATTAAGAGGAAATATTATTAAATCTATTTATGATGTGGATTTTCAAAAAATTAATTTTCAAATTACAAAACCTTTATTACAATGATAATGTTTAAATTGCGAGGTCTTAATTTATTTAAGGTTGAAATAATGTAACACCCTAAAATTATAAAATAACAACATTTCATTAAATAATGTAAGTAACATATAGAAAAAATATTAAAGGGGAATATAATATAACAATACATTACAATATAATTCTTTTATAATAAATTTAATTTCATTCGTAGTTAATTATATACGCAACAATGAGTTTTAATTATATCTTGGCATACATGCAAGATTGAGTTTTATGAACCAAAATATACTATATAAAAGATAAATTATTATCAAAGTTTTTTCCTATACATTGGAATGTCGGGGTTTAATATAATTAAATAAATTACAAAAATATATATTTTAAACATTTTTATTAGTTATCGATTGATTAAAAATAAAATAAGAATCATTTAAAATTGGAAAAAATGAATGTTTTTTGAGAAACTATATTTTTTAAAAAAGATAGTTAAGTCACACCATGAGAACATAACTTAATATTAATTTATAATAATTTTATAAAATTTATATGAATAAATAAACATCATTTTTTAAATCATACAATCAAAATTAACTTAGATTAAATTTTTTGGATTTTTTTGAGAAGTTTCATTTTTTGATGAATACTGAAAAATATTGAATTTTAACAGAAAACAAACTTTTCATTTAAATAATTTATAATGATAAAATATATTTTATTTTTTAAAAGTAAAATTATCTCAAATTTATATTGATTTTTCCAATTTATGTTTTTGGAACCATTTTTATTTCAAGTATAGATTAAAATATTATTGTAAACATTTGAACAATTTCTCTTTAAAACCCATCTTTCTCGTCGCATCTGCAACATTAATTTTAAATTCAAATTTCACACCTATGTGAATTGAATTTTGAAAAATGAATTCAATATTCTTAATTACAATTATTTATAATTAATAATAATTTAATATTTATTTTATGACCGAACTGAATTGTGAAAAAAGGAAAAATTAATAATCACGATTCTGTTAAAAATTGGTTTACTGAGGGTTAAACTAGAACATTATGGGTTATATTTAACTAAAAAATATCTAAAATTATTTATATGTCCCAATATTTCCCTTTAATCATATAGGTTCTATATTGACCAATTTTAGAGTCTTGGGACATGATAAAAATGTGGTTATGATTGAATCAAATCAGAACATTATATGTGTTCGACTCAACCTACTTATTAAAGGCCACCCCCACTCCTCTCTACTTCACACCTTAATGACTATTTGTTTTAGTAAATAACTATGCAAATCACATACAAAATTACATTTTATTATATAGTAAAACTTATTTTGATTATAAATACAATCTAGTATTGCTGTGGTGAAAACCTATAGAAGATACCTGAAGAAGAGGTAACCTTCTTCAACAACTATTTTTATTTCTTCCCCCAACTTATTAAATTATTATTAAAACTTGATTATACAATAACCTACATATATTAAGTATATTGTTATGTTTTTTATAATAATTAAATTACCTACAAACAACTCCACTTTCATCAAATGGGTTACAAATTCATCGTCTGTGTGTACGACGGACAACAACCTCACGGACGAATGTCTATCGTTTTTCTAATACTTCCAACCATAATTCAGTATGATGATTGATCGAAAAAATATATTTGATATTTATAACATAATTATAATTTTTAAATAATTATATAAAATATTACTTTTTTACGTTCAATTCCTTTGGGAATATGATATTGTCGCTCGTGTGTACGTTGGATTGCTACCTCACGAAGTGATGTGATTTATCTTTCACTAATGCTTCACATGGAAAGTGATAAGGATAAAGTAAATGATCATATATGATATTAATTACATAATTATTATATTAATAGTATATTTTTAATTCTTAAAATATAATATATATCATTTTATTTATTACTATTTCACTTATGTAAAGATGATAATACCATTCGTATAAGTGTGGACAACCATCTTCATGAAGCGACATGACTCTCTTTTCATCACCATGTCACAAGGATGATATATATATATATCTATGTGTGTGTTTATTTAGAGAAATAATATTAAATATGTGATATGATTATCATTCTTTAAGGTTGAATTATTACACACCTTCTTTTAATAAGGATAATTGAAAAATGGAAACGTTTCTCACGTGTATGTATGACCTACCATCTCCATGATCATAACATACATAATTTCTCAAAACCATATTTAATGATTGGTTTTAGAAGTATAATTGAATTATGAATATGTTAATTATGTCTTTATTATTATTCTTTATTTTATAGAACTATATAATATGTACATGAACTAGTTCTTTCGTGATGAAATATGCATGAGAAAACAAGGTAATTAACACTAGAAAAAATAATAATAATGGAAGATAATTAATGAAAAGGTGATAATATTTTATAAAGATAACATATATGATATTTTAAATATTAATATGATACAAGAATAATTTTATAACATGTTTAAAACCGCTATATCAAAGGTAACATTATATTCAACCAAAAAGAAACATGAGCTAAGGGATTTATTATTAATCTAATTTCATTGAGGTATATTGAAATGTTGTGATACTTTTTTATTTTATATGTTGTATATAATACCCATTTTACATGTAATATCATGGTTAATTAATAATTCATGGTATTTTATGTTCAAATTTAAATTATTTTATTTAAGGTTATTTAACTTAAGAGTTACTAATTTGTAAAGAATTTCATAAATCAATTTTATTTCAATGGGTTATATTACTTCTTAATTGTCTTTGATATTCTTAGATTATGTATGTTACAAATTTTTACTATATATTATATTATATAAACTTGTTATATATATATATTTACTGTTTATATAGATAATTTATTAATTTAATAAATCTCACATCATCATTATGATCGTTGTTCGGGATTATTTCACAATCTCATTCTCATCATTATAGTTTATTCTTGAATTATAGTTGGAGGAAATTATTGTTTCTTTGTATAATAAACCAAAATATTTTCCCTTACTATGGTTATTCTTGATATTTTCAAATAACAGTACCATTTTATCACTCTTTGGTACATAAAATAATTGATAAAATTTTTCAAAAAAAAATTCACTTTATTTCTCTCTTTGGTTGGAAATCCTTTTTCATCAAAATCCATGTTTTCTAAAAAGATTTTCAAAAAAGGTTTTTATGCATTTTTAAATTATTTATTTAATTAATTTTTACCCATTTTTACTTGTTTAAAAATTCATTGAAAGGAATCTTCATGTTTTTTTCAAAACAATACTTATTTTTATTTTACCAAAAAAAGCAAAGGGAATATGTGTTTTAATGTTTACGATATGAATGGGATTTTCTAGACATAATGAACCATAAAATGTTTTGAATATTTATTTATATGATTAAAAAAATATTTTTAATCAAAATTAGTTTCAAAATGTTTTTTAAATTTTTAGTTTTAATTTTTTTTCAAAATTTAAAAGATATTTTACTCAAGAATATATTTAATGTAATTTTAATTATATTTCTATTTATAAAAATCATCAACCCTTTAATGTACGAATTATTTATTGGGAATATATTTTTTCATATCATCCTTATTATTTGATTTGATTATTTATGATAATTTTAATAGAGGATGTATAATTTTATTACCAATCACCATTTTACTATAAATGTTATATGATTATGTTTATTGATTGGGGATAGATATTAACCTTTAATAAGTTATTTTTTCAATATGGATGTTTATATTGATTATGTATCACCACATTCATATGGGTAACATGTTAGAATTGTTATGTGATGATAGTGTATTTTTATAGCCCCTTGATGCATTGGTAGGTCTCATGAGACAAACTAGATACTGTTTTGGTCAAGTTCTTACCTAATTATTATATATCTTGGAACAAGGCCCCTATGATATTAAATTTTTGTAATAAGGCTTTGAAAATATGTTTCATATATCCAATATTATTCATTCCATAATTATGAATTCATTCATTGTACTTACATGGGATTATTCAATGAGTTAAAATATCCATTGTAATATTTTCAATATCATGTGATTATTTATTTGGAATTATTTGAACTTTATTTATTCCTTCCTTCTTATAATCATGTTAATGATTAAATGAAATGTTTTCAGAACTTTATCTTACCATATAGACTATGAATAATTTAGTCATATCTTCTTTTGTATTCTTACCCTTACTAAGCAACTGAGCTCACCCATTTCTTCTGTTTTATATTCCCTAAGATACCAGGAAGTATTTTCTGATTGATATTCATAGATAATATAAGTGGAATACTGGTATTATCAAAGAAAAAACATTGTGTATATTATTTATTCAACTGTAAGTGTGATTTATGTATGAATATAATTTACGAATACAAATAAACTATATGGTCCTTTAGTATGTGATTCCTTGTATCTTAATCAAATATATTAATAAAGGCACCAGATTTAGGCTACTGGGATCACGGTTGATAAAAATTAAATACAAATACAAATGAGGATTTTCTGTACACCAAAACATAATAAATATTTGGATATGTTGGAATAACATTATTTTTTCCAAAAATCAACCACCTAAAAACTACACATTATGAAAGATAAAAACTACTCCATGTATTACATCGATATGTCTCAAGGAAAGAGCATCTTGAATCTAGAACTTATTTTATAAGAGTTTATTGTATATTAGACACTCTCATTATAAGAATAATATTACATATGATCATACAATTGTATCCCTATATGAACCAATACCAAAAAGGTCTAGGTCCATGTGTCACATAACCATGGAAAGGGAGTTCATCATTCTAATTATTATCATCAAAACTGTTTTACTCCAAGAAATATTTGAACCCCAAATTTAGAGAGTGAGTTGATACATATATTATCCTTTTAATATGTTACATCCATAGTCCATCCTCTATATGTAAATTTTCATTTCTTTATATTCATATGAAGGTAATGTTATCCTGTACATGTAGTATATACATTCATGATTACAATAAAAAATAAAATTCTTTCAATCATTAATATCATCTATTAATCATCAAATCACTATGGATGGTGACATATTGAAGTGAATATATCAATAAAAATGAGGAGGAATAGGTAATAAAACTATGAATATAATCTTTTAGTGGTTTATGTGAAGTTATATTCATTAATCATCTATTATATATTCACCAACAATGAAGAAAATAAAAAAAATTGTGTCTCATGTAATAATTTGAACAAAAAATATGGACGGGGTAGAAATTTGGAAATAAAATATAAAAACATTTAATCATTGTTTAGATATAGAAATCAAAATGAAGGGTATAATAAAATAGATATAATAAACAATTCCTTATAGTTTATAATATCCACATCAATGATTCATCGATTGAATAGTTCCATTCACCATTCCATGTGATTCGTTCAATGCCTCTCCAACCAAAATGTTTCCCCATAAAATGGTTTTCAACTACTTTGAATAATGTGAAACAACAAACCAATGCTCTCCACCATAAAATGGTTCATGACACAGATTACCAATCATGGGAGAAATATATTTCCCACCTTTAAATAGTGTTTATTATGAATTCGATATGGGAAAATTATTCCTTTTACAAACACTTCTAGTATTCAAATCATGAATATTTTTTAATGAAACACATAAATATTTATGGAATATTTCTATTCAAGGTATACTTCATATTTCAATTATTGTATATTGATAATGAATACGTGCCTCTATATAATATTTAATGAAAACCAAACATTTATACATCAATTATTTTCTAATAATATAATGGGATAATAATTTTTGTGCCCAAAAATAAAAAAAAGTTCACATATCCTACCAGAAATAACCTAGTTTTGTTATCATTACTCCTTATTGAATTAATCAGACGAGAACATAAAGAATTAAAACCAACCTCTTCAAACTTCTAATAGTCATAACATTTTTCATTAGTTTCCTAATCTTCCACAATCCAAAGTGGATGGTCAAAATCATTTTGATTACCATACAATATCATCTCTAGACCCCAGGATCACACCTACCTACATAATAGAAATCAAAATGTAAAACCATCATAGAAAACCTCCACATTTACTACATATAATGAGTTATCATGTGAAGGAATTGTCTAAGAGTATTTACTAAACTTACCACGTTTTGGACCACATTTTAATGGGTGGGTACTTACTTAAAATGTTCACCAGGATAATCAGTATGAACACTAATGGAAAACTATTATACTCTTATATAAGTAAATGACATAATCCATATGTTAATGAAAAAAAAATTAGCTTAATTTCCCAAAACAACTTGTCACACAATACCACTGAATTTATATCACCGCTATGATTCTTACTCCAAAAAAAGAAGAATTTTAGGCCAACACCATTGATTAATAGTGAGAAATTTCATTTTATAATTTCAACAATAAAGTTTTTAGAGGTTATTTTTTTATGTAAACTATCAAATAATCACACTATTTCCTAATAAGGGGATTCTCTACATGTCATGATTGTGCCAATTTAATCTCATAAACCACAATTGTGCCAAACATTACATAAGATAACACCAAATCCAAGCATTAAACCAAAATTTCATGGAGAATGGGATCTATAATCCTAGAACCTACAATATCAATGTTTTTTATACATATGATACTATTATGGTATGACTAATATGACCATGGGAAACTTAATGAACCAATACCAGAAAAGGATAGGTCTATGTGCCCCATAATCACATCAAGAGAGTTCATTATTCAACCTAAAAACAAAAAAAAAACACATATTTTTTTTATAGAAATATGAGATAAATAATTCAAGAATGTTACTTAATTCACATGATATTCCCTAAACATGGGGAAACCATGGGTCACCCACATAAAGTATCTGTGCATTCATTTATGACCACCTAAAGTGATTCCTCCCCAATACACATTTCATATTAATGCATGCTTATTATATCCTTATTTTCTTCTTGTAATCATAGATATCACACATTCATAAATCTTATCAAATTTTATTAAATATCCAACTATATAGAAGTATTAATATGAATTCATGAAGAAAATGATATTACATGAATGTGAACCAAAAATAAATTGTTTTGGAAAAAAATGGAAATGTCTATCCACCAATCATCAGGCATGTATTCACTAAATATGTTCAACAAAAAAATGGTGATTCATGAAATAATTCCAAAAAATAATATAGAAGGGATATGAATTTAGTAATAAACCGTAAATGGTAATTTGGAAAACAGTATTACATAGAAATATTAAATAATAGAGAAAGTAAAATGAAATAATATTCCTTATCTCATGGTGTATGGCAATTGCATAAAAGATTCAGTGATTGAAAAGTAAGATTCATTATTCCACATGATTCGATCATATTTTCACCTCTTAGATGGAGAGTATTCATCATTCCAAGATTTATCTCAATCTCTCTCTATCTAATTTAGGTTTTATAGATGATAACACTAATTATAGAGGTCAAGAGGGAATAAGTAATGGGGTTTTTGGGTTCCATTTAATTTAATTAATTAATTAATATTTTTTAATGACATGCTTATGACATGGACCAACCTAGGGTCTGATATTGAACCCATATTGGACATCCCCTAGGGTAAACCATGTGTTTTAGATGCATCAATCGTGTAATAATATCTATATAGTGATCTATTTTAGAGAAACCCATATTGATATTTTCAAAATAACATATCATTAGTGTAATAAAGTAAACATAGAAGGATGTTGACATAAATGAAAATCATCCATTAAAAAATAATTCATTGAATAGTATCACATAATAGAGGTTAAGAAATATAATTGTTTGATACCATGAGATCAATCCCCCAAATTATATATATATTTATATATATATATCAATAAAAATTAATCTCATGATTGAAAATCTTTTTTAATTTGAAAATAAATTGGAATTAAAAACATTAAATAGATTTTATAAGACATTTTTATTATTTATGTAAAATAAAAAAATTATTTTAATTTCAAATGTAAATTTTGAAAAAATAATGTGAAAGATTTTAAAATTTTACACATTTAAAATTAATATCCAATAGTGGTTCCTTCAAAATTATATTTTTTCTTATATATTAATTGTGGAAGAAAAGATAAAACATTTGATAATAGAAGGAAATATTTTTTTTAATACTTTAAAATTACCTTTGTTTGAAACCCACATTTTAAAAAGTATAATAAAAACATCATTGTATTAAACAATTATTTTAATAAAAGGGATTGTAAAATTACATAGAATATAATATTATGGAAGTATAAACCAATAATTAGAGAAAAATGTTTAGGATTAAACATTATTACTCTATGAAAAAATATTTTAGCAATCAATATCCCTTACTAACAAGAAAATCCATAACATAAGAAGTATTTGATAATGATTTCTGTGCTAGTAATATAAATAAATAGAAAAATGATATAATTCTAAAAATTTAAAATATAAGGGAATAATGTAGAAAATATATATATTATAAGTTCAAGAGAACAATCATAACTCAATGAATGAATATTGGTTTACCAGAAACTCTTACAAATCGGGTAACAGATGAGCCAAAAAATTGATGAAAATAACTTGATTTGGATTAGTATATACCATTAATTAAAAGGAAATAATTTATATAACATTCATGGGATATTAAATTGATACAACACCATACAAATGAAACCTGGTGTATAAAACGTAAATGTCTCAAAGAACTAGAATTGTGACAAAGAAATCCCTTCCCACTTGGCCAAAATTACATAAATGCACTTTAACTTCATGTATCATAAACATTAAAAAATTAATGACCTAAATAAAAACCAAAATCATATTTATGAGAGTGTTTGTTATGATTTTTCATGATTAATTTAGCAATGAACATGTTTCTATGATTCTATCAAACAAATGGAGTTTTTTAATAATGTTTTATATTTTAATATTTGTATTCCAGAAAAAACTCCTTATTTAATTTTTTATATCATATAATACTAGAATTTAAATTATTATAGCCATCCATGATTTAAATTCATAAAATTTTCAAGTAGGTAGTTTAATTGAACCAAACATAATCCTAAAATATTTATTAGATGATTATGAAGTGACTTAGTTTTAATATCATTATACAAGAAGAATAATGATCTTATTTTTTTTATTATGATATATCATAATTTTAAATAATTAGAAGAATAATATAACCTATATGAAGTTATTATATAATACTAAGAAATAATTTTTTCTCTTACAACACTCTATTGGATAGTTGAATTTACCACGATTATATATTACTCCCACATTACTAGGATGTCCATTATTTATTTTTAAAACATTAATAAAACTATGAAAATTATTTTTATCTATTAATTTAATTCTCATGACCATCCATATAAAGTGTTTATTAAAATAAAATGTTAAATTGATCATTCCATGGAGGTGGTATTCCCCCCATATGCGTGGATTGTTATTTCATTTTCTATAAAATAGATAAAATGTGTAATATGGATTATCAATTAAGAATATAAAATTTGTCATAAATATCATAATTATATATTAAATTCCTTAATAGGACAATCCTTATATGGAGGTGAAGTAAAATTAAAAAGGTTTCATTATAGTGGATGTGACGGACAAGACCTAGAAGATCATTACATTGTGAGAATTCATGTAGTGGATGTGTTTAGAGTAGGTTTTGAGGGATTTAGATTGTTCAAAGGGGATTAAGATAGAAAATACAGATACAAGTGTCTTGTGACATGGATCCTTAGTATATTCCTTAGGGGTGGATGTTGTGGCATGGTGGGTGGATATGGAGTAGGTTTCTCAAGGGAAGTGTTTTGGAGAAATTGTAAAAACCATCCTAGTAGTCACATTGAGGTGTTTCATGTGGCATATCTTCTTAGTGTGATGGCTACAACATTTATACTTTTTTAGGAACCACTACATTGTGTACCATAGTTATATAATAATACCTTATCAGTGGATAAGGGATATGGAATAGAGATTTTGGATGTTGTTCAGAGTTTAAGGGTAAGTGTTTAGGGTATTCTATCATTTTAGGGGTAGCTACAATGTAGATATGTGGTTTCATTACAGCCTCTTCTTGGTTTATGGTGGTCTTTGGTGTATTTGTTTAGGTGACACTAAGGCTTCATGAATATTTTATATGATTTTTGGCATCTAGAGTACCATATCTCTTAAAGTATATTTTTACAAACCTAGATGTGGAATTATCTTCCCCATTGTACCATAACCCCTTCTATTTTCATCCATTCTATAGTATAGTAGCCAGAGTTCCACTATAGAATTATAAGTATTTTATTTCCAATAAATTCTAATATCCCATTAAAACCCCTCATTCCTCTAATATTTCATTCATTTCATGGATTACTCAAGTGCATCCCAAATATGCCTTTTTACCCCTTTTTAGTGTCTTTAATCATTAGAATTTGATAGTAAATATTTGGTGTTTAGGGTGGGTTTCCCTCATTTTATCCTCTGTTTTTCTTCAAATTATTCACATGGGAATTGTTATTATAAAGTAGTTTTTTGTTTTTGGGGTTTACTTTTATAAAGGGATTATATGTTTTAGTGTTTCATGTCATTAATGGTTCCATAATTAATTTTGGTGACTGGTAATTTTTCCCCCACCCCTCTTGATCCAACATTGCGCAACATATCAAAAATATTTTTTTTGAGGAATGAGGTCCTTCATTTCTCCTATGGTGTATCATGTAGGATGGGTTATGCTTTTTTTTATCTTGGGAAAGATAGTTGAACCATCCTAATAAAGGTAATGAATTGGTTATTAGAAATTTAAAGGATAAGGGGAATGAAATCACATTATTTTACAGGTTTTCGATATTATTGATGTTTGAATTATATAGGATAGATTCTTGTTGAAAATAATGGTTGTTGGGGGAATTTATTCTCTTCGGATTGTTGTGATCATGAAAACCATGTTGTCTTTTTTTCACCTGAAACCGAAATTGGATGACAACTTATATTAGTTTAATAAAATGGATTCCCTTTGTGATTTATGGATTCTAAGACAATTCCATTGAATTAAGAAGTCACATGTGATAAAATTACTCCATTATAAATCTAAAATATGTATGTAAATGTGTTGTGGAAATTATTTGTGAAGCTGGGTAGTGAGTCATGGTTGTTTTACGGGGGGATGTGATGAGTTTTGTGGATGTGAAATGGTGTGGTTACCTTAGAAACCAGTGTTGATGCGGGTTGATTATTTAATGATGAGTGGTTGTGGTTATGGAATTTGAATGGTAGTGATGTGGGATTGTTGTTATGAGGATGATGTGATATTTATTTTTTTGGTGTTCTGTTGTGGCTTTTGGATTGTGGCTTATTGTGTGGTTCAATGGATTAATTTGTGGTAGATAAAGTGGTGGATGTTGCGAGGTTTAATGATGATGTGGTAATTTTATTATTACTCTCATTGTAAAACTCATAAGTTAGAATTTTGTGTGGCTATATACGAACCTTATATTTTACTTTTTATTTCTATGCACTTCTTACAAGCATCGAGAACCATGTTCCAAAACCAATATATATATATATTTGGGTGGTTTTTTCACAAAATCTTATTGATGAGGACAGATTGTTGGCTACCCCTATTCCCGATTTCTCTTCCAAGACGTTTAGATATTGATGAGATGTGATTGATAGAAGTAAAAAATTTTAATCGTAATGGTTTTTAAGAGATGATAAGTTGACTTATTGTGGGTGTTTGGTAATGTTGGAGGAAGTCACAAGGTTAATGTCCTTCATGTTCATGATCCCCTACTATTCTGGTTATGGTTGTGATGAGTTAGACCATGTGTCTTTTAGGGAGATGTGATTTGGTTTGATGGACCAGGTGTTATTAGTTGATACATGATGTGATATGATAGAACATGTGTCTTTATTTGAGGTTTAATTTGATTTGATATACTAGGTTTGAATGGGTGAGATGTGATGGGATGTGATATTATACGGAGGAGATGTGAGTTCCAGGATGTGAAATGTTGGGGTGTGAGAGAGGTAACCCAATATATAATAGGTGAAGGGTACCCTTTATAGATACACTTCAAACTATATTATTATTTTTCAATGTGTTATTTGGTGAGCGTGACTTGGTCAGAATGATATTGTATATTTGACCTGTTTAGGTGTTGTTGGTTCTATTTTTTCACATGGGTGCATTAGTTTTCTCTTATCACATGTGAATGAGAGACTATGTAATGTTCTTACTGAATATAATTTTATGCTCTACCAGCATATATAAGAGATATTTTTAGGTTTCCATGGGGGGTGTTTTAGTAGTGATAGACATTTCTAGCTCCGATTTTTGGGTCTTTTGTTATGTCTCTACATTATCTTTTCCTTCTAGGTATTTATTTACATAATTCTATATATCTCTATTTTATTTATACATCCATTATAGTATGGTTTGTGTGTTTTTATTATATTAGGTCCTGGAGTTTCTTGTGGTTTATTAATCCTATCTTATAACTCTCTTACTGTAGAGGGCAATGCCTCCCACTTATGAGATTTTTATACCCTCAGTGTTCGTTACCAACTCTGGACCTACTAGTTGAAAGACTTTGGGGTCATTATCTATATTACATAATTTTTGACCTAGGAGGGGTTCCATTAAAGGGAGGGTGTCATGGAAGAGTGGTAATAGAGTAGATGGTTGAGAGATAAGTTGGATTTCAGTGTTAGGAATAGTGAGGATTTCATGAGTTGGTAAGGAAATGATGTTATTTAATCTTTTTGTGTGACATTTTCCAAGGAAGAAGAGTTAGGACATAGGATTTTATGTCCCCTAATGATCAAATGAAAGGACTCAGAGTCACATAATGACCAAGTAAGGTGATTTTTCAATCATAGTAGATACTTAGGATAGGAACATCCATCATGATTGACTTGTGTTCTTATTTGGATTGGGTGGTTTCTTGTTATAGATGGTTAAAATGAATTAAATAAAAACTTATAAAATTACCTAACACCATACACAAAAAAAATAATTTTTTTGAATTAAATTATGGTCCTTAACATAGTCTTCATACATATATGGTAGTGGAGGCTCAATAGGCTAATCCACTAGATCTGAGGAGGGTTGATCTGATTGAGGAGGATGATCAATGGAAGAAAAACTTGTGCGCCTTTTAGAGAATGAATTTAGGGGAAGAGGGAACTATTTTTAATATGTATATAGAGAACAGGATGGAGGATATTGAGATCACCTTTAGGTTGTTCTGGGCTTTGGTGGAGTGCTGAGCCCTTTTGGAAGTCAGTCAAATGTGTGGATCTTCACGTCAATGGTGGATATTGTATCATAGTGAGAGAAAGGATACATGTGTTCTATGAGATGAATTTAAAATGTAGTTTTGAGTTGATTCCCTCTCATAGACCAAAAATGACGTGAAGTGGTAAGAGATACTATCTACTTAGAAATTTAGTATGTGTAGCTCCCATTTATTTAAAAAGAATAATATAATTTTTGAGAGTCAATACGAAACACGACACTGAGCTTAAACGACCCTTGAAATATATTTCCCTTAAAATATATGTGTTAAATTGGAGGGTATGAATAGTATTAATTTAATTATGAAATATATAAAAATTTTCCATAAAAAATAAATTTACTGATAATTTATTAATAAATAATCAATCAAATTTTGGTAAAGATATTTTACTTTTCAAAAAAATATATATGCTTCAAAAATATCTTTACTTGTTTTTTAGAGTAAATATAAAAATTAATTTATGAAAATTTTAGAAATTATATTTATAAAATTTTTATCATTTTTGAAATAATTATATGAAATTTAACTTCGGGTGAAATTTATTAATTTTAATGAAATGTTTGACTTTTTAGTGAATAGTGAAAATTATCAATTTTTCAAATACATTCATTTATTTTTATTAAATAAAGCAATTTAAAATTTCCATAATATTTTTTAAAGGGTATTAAGGTTACATATTATCCAATTTATTTATAATAATATAATTAATTCCATTTTGATCATTAATTTTCATGATTTTGGCATGTGTTTATTTTTATTCTAAAAAAACGTGGTTTTCTACAAACTGTCTTTAAAAACATAATGTTAATCCATATTAATTAAATAAAATATCCCATATAATCGAAATTTTTAAATGAAATTAATATATTATACATATATTTATATGAATTTAAATTCATATAATTTTTATTTCTAGTCATAATGTTAATATAAGATCATATATTTCATGGAGAAAGGAATTTCATGAAATATTGTTTTTCAACACATTTTGTAGTTTTAATTTTAAATATACTTCTAAAAAATTGATTTAAACATGATAAAACGTATTATATATTTTTAATAATAAAAATTAATATTTTTTTAATAAGTTCAACTTAATTTTGTTCATAATGAATATTAAAAAGCGTAAAAAAATAGATAGCGTGGTGAAAAACAAAAATTATAAAGTGAGTAACATTAGAGGTAAATGGAATAACATGTTTAAAACATGTTTTTTAATGCTGGTTATTTTTATCTACCTTGTCACCCTAAAACCCCTTTATATATAAATTTATGAGTCACTTGAGTTGAAAGTGAATTCTCATTATTTAATTATTTTGGGTATTTACAAAAATGTCACTTCTCTTTAATTATAAAAGGGAACCCCATACCCTCATTTCTTCATATGACACATGAAATTTGGATTGACAAAACCATTCATAACAAACTCTAAAACATACTTATGAAAATTTTAGATATTATTTTCTTCCTAAAATACCAACATTATGGTCCTTAATAAGATACTCGAATGAGGTTCTTCTAAGTAAAGACAATCATGTTCCTCTAGATCCTTCTTTTCATACTTCTTATTTTTCAAAATTCAATTTTTAATTATAAATTAAAATATAAAAACCATTATATTATATATAATAATATTTTTTTTTATTATTTGATAATATATATCTAACTCGTCTTCCATCAAATGGGAAACAAAAGCATCATTCGTTTGTACGACAGATAATCACCTTGCGAACCGATGTAATTTTTTCCATCATCACCACTCAAGGATATTCATGATGATATATTTAATGTTTATATATTATATTCTGTACGTTTTAATCATTCCTAATATTTAACATATCATATACATTCATGCATTACCATTAATTGAAAAATAATAACATCGTTTGTGTGTAGGGAAAATTACTACTTCACGAAGAGATGTTGTCCATTATTTATTACCACAACACATAGATGGTATATGTAAGTGTATTTAAAGATATATTATGATATTAATTATATAATTATAATTATTTAATGGTAAAATAAACATTAACTTCTTTTCTTGATTATCATTTAAAAGTTAATATATTACTTATTCATACATACGACATACTGTCTCCATGATTTTAAGATGGTTCATTTTTGAAAACCATAATTCATAGATGTTTTTGAAATTAAAATTTATATATAAAAATTATAATTATTACACGATTAATATTCTATTTATTACATAATAATGAACCATTTTTTCATGTTCAATAGATTGATTCCATTTAGAATTTATGAATTGAACACCGTCAAAACAAGTGATGTGGACATAACAGATTCTGTAATTAAATATGATATTAAAATAAATGATGTAAATGGATTATGTATAAGGTATTAAACATATAAAATTTTGTTTTTAGAAAAAAATCATTGATATATGTTTATTATATAATACATAAAGGACTTACACGACAATTCTAGACTCGAGGTAAGAGATTTCCCATCTCCCTTTTACTTCCATGAGCCATATGCCAAATACACCAATTATTTAGTTTTTTATAGTGAATATACTTCCCATTTTGAATTTTATATCAATAATATATTTATATTAAATCTATTTAACGTTTTATCTTATTTTTTTTCTATTATTGGGGTTATGATTCAACTGTTACCAAAGTTATAAGGGTCTATTTCCCAATATCATCATTATTTGTGATTGTTTAGGTTTATTCCTCCCTTGGAGTAATAGTTTGATATTTCTATCTTAAAACCATTATATTTACTTATAATATATTTATTCATGATCTTTTCAATTAATAATACCATTTTACACTATTTGAAACATAAAATTATTGAGAAACTTTTGTTACAAAAATATGGATTTATTTCTATAATCAGCAAAAAATAATTTATCTTCCATATCATTATTTTCAAAAACATTTTAAAGAATGTTATTAAAATTAACCTAATGATTTATTAAAAAAATTACCCATGATTTATTTTTTATTAAGTGGTTTTAATGGAATCTTAGTTTCATTTTCTAAAATCAGGAATTTTTAACCTTTTTACAAAAGTGTGAAATGGATGTTTCTTACTTATACAAAATGTACATAATTGCCCTTCATCATGACCAGTCATTTATATAATTATTCCATTATAATTTTAATTTTTTTTTAAAAATCTATAATATTTTATAAATTATTAAATTTTTTAGAAGTGATTTTAAATTTAAAATGGTATTTTTCAAATGAATTTTTTCATCTAATATTTTATACATAATTTCATCTATGACATCAACCTTTGATGTTATGTATTGATTATAAATTATGTATATATTTCTCTCACATATATATTAATCTTATTCATCCTCAAATTATTATGGTAACACATGACTTATGTTCATCTCTCAAATGACTTCATTATGAAATTTCCATTGATTATGATATGACACAAGATTGTGCAACCCATTTTATCTAAATTTATATTTTTAATTTTTATGACTTATGATTGATTTCCTTTTTGTGGAATACATAAATCATTAAAATTTTATGAGGGGTGTACCCATATAGACCTCCACTGAATTGGTAAATTATTTATTCTCTTGAGGCATCATGTATTAGAATATAGAATAAACCTAATCCATCAAGGTACTTTGTACACCCTATGTATTTTCTAGAAAATTACCCTTCCCTCATTTTTATTTGACATTATATGTGTCTTCAATATTTATTAGGATTCCAGGACTTTATGATACCATTTTATATATGTTATTCTTCCATGTGTTTACCCTTGAGACTTCTATTTTATTAAATCATGTTATACTTTGACTCACAAGTTATGGATCCTTGTCATATTTAATAAATTATAGGGTTTTTAGCTCACCAAATTCTCTTATGTATTCTATACATTATCTTTTGTAGTTTTTAGAGATAATATTATTTTAGGTTCTCATTATAGAGAATAAAATAATGAAGTTTTATTTTAGTCTTACTTTCATATATTATCAACATAGTAATTCAAGGACACTAGGACCCAAGATATTTCAATTGTAATTATTATATGTTTATGTTAAAATACAAGGAATATTATTCTTTAAAGGATTAGGGCCCTATAGTTAGTATCAGAAAAAGTTATAGTTATTTTTTCGGGATTAGGGATAGTATAATTTTGTGATAACCTTAATAATTAGAATATGGGAAAGGCTATGTATAGAAAAATATCCTAAAATTTTATTAATGTTTAGAATGAGTAGGTTTAATGAAATTACATAATTTTTTAGATACTAAAAGTAGATGTGCCTATGGAACAATTTTATCAAGTGTTGATAACTCTAAAAAGGGAATATTGGTTTGAATCGATCATCACCTAGTGCACGACAATTGGCCTTACTAAACACCTGCTTTGATATTCCAGGGGGATATAATTTTGAAATTCAAAAACACATTATGAACCATTATAAAGGACATGGACATATTATTAGGTGAGAAACCCTAATAATAAACGTTACCACAGATAACCTACATTGAAACATAGATAATCATAAGTTATGATATAATTATAATTTATAATTTATTCTATCAAGGTTTATTTATTTATTCTTGGGTAGGTTATTTAATTATGATATTTTTTCTTTCATTATTTCTAGTTAATAATGCTAAATAGTAAAAATAATTCCATTGAACAATGTGATGGTAAATGTAATGATTTACCTAAAGAGATACCTAACCTAATGAGAATGGAATTAAACATATTGTGATCATGAAAATGTAATATATCAAATTATGATCAAAATATATAACATATTTCAATTTAAATACACTTAAAATAATGACATGATGGAATCTCATTGATGCTCAAGTGTTGAAGATGAAAAAGAAAAGAATATTCAATTTCCTATAAGTCCATAATGTTGGAAGAGGCACCCTAGAAAATTCCTTAAAGGAACCAAAATATTATTTATGTGTGTAAAATGAGGTAATAATGCATATAATTTCAAAATAAAAATTAAGATTGTGGTTGAAAATATATATGGAAGAAAAATTCAACATAATCCCACAATAATAGTTCAATGTCGTTGATGTGGGGAACAAGGTGATTATCTAAGTCAATACCCTAATCAATGTATTATTATGTCATATGTTTTGAAAATAAATTATGTGGAATTATTAATTTTTATAAGTGCTAGAACTTGATAATGATAATATTGAATTGTTTTTATTAATGATAAACTGGTTATAAGAATCTTGAAACATCTAGGGATTGTTTGGGAGTAGTTTTTCTTTATGATTTTTCAATAACATGTTGAATTGTTTTTAATAACCTATTATGGAAATTTATTCGTAAATTGATATTTTATGTAAAAAAATTATTTTCGAAAAAATAATCTTTGATATGTGATTTCTGTTGAGGTGATTGTAGTCAATTATGATTATTTTATTTTTCTGGGGAAAAGTAAGCTGTATAAAAGACTATAGTGGTTAAAAATTGACTTTATGGCTAATTTTATTTTGAGTATATTTTTAATAATTTATGAAATTATATTGTAATTATATTTATATATTTTTTTTAAAATCACAACCTCTATGGGCGGTGACAATTCATCGTGTCCAGTAAGTTTGAAAGGGCTAAACCCACAACAAAATGGAGATAATAGTGTTGTGACTACCATGGACCTAAATAATGTACTGGTTAGTATGAAATTGTTTTTACATAAATAATTATATTTATAATAATTAATTTCTATTTTGGAAACGTATTATAGGATCAAATATTTTCTTATTTGTAGATTTCGGGGTGGGGTTAATGATATTTTTAGAAATGTTTCATAGGGTTGAGGTGTATGAAACCCTTTGATATAACATGTGTTTTAACCTAAAAAATTAGTTGGAAAGAACACAAAGAATTTTTTTTTAATATTTTGGACATCAAGGATGTAGGTTTACTTATTTGTGGAATATTCTATGATAAAAATTTGGTGAAAATTTTAAAGTAAAATTTATTATCCTTAAAATGAAGGTTTATAATTTTTTTATAAACATTTTAGTTTTTATAGATATATAAAGACATAAAGAATATATTATTATTATTTTATAGGTCATATGTTCTCTTACAATTAAATTTTAGTGCTTCATGAATAAAAAATTCATATAAGATATTTATTCATTGGAGTAAGAGATGAAGTGGAAATTAATTTAATCCCAACTAAATGATGAAATTATTATTAGGAAATAGAAAGATATCTTATAAGTATATTTCCTTTTTTTATTAGTATAAATGGTAAAATAATTTCTCAAATATAGAAAAATCATCTTTTAATGAAAATATTTTCCCATTATAATAATTTCAGATGAATTTACGTCCTTTTCACCCATCTCAAAATTAGGGTTCGTAACTGTTCACTTTCACATGATCATTCACATTCATGTGATCAGTGACCTTTATCACTATCCATCATCATTTGGGAATTAAAATTTTATTTTATTTCCGTATCATCACTTCCCACAAATTTTTTCCTACTTAGAAATCTACTTAAGTGTTTTTTAGATGACCTTCGTACTTCCCATTATATCTTATCAAGGGTAAGTTATATTAACCCTTGGTAGGGCATGATATTTTTAAAAAAAAATAAAATATAAAATTACTAGGTTGGAGTTCAAATTGTGAGGGTGTAATTTATTAAATGGGTTGGGGACACCCTAATATTTAAAAATAATAACCCAATGTTCGATAGTATAAATGGAAATCGATATCAAGATTTAACGACCCATGAAATATATTACCATTATATAATAGATATTAAATTTGAGTGAATGAATAATATTAATTACATTATGAAATATATATAAATATCATTATCTATAAATTATATAGTAAATTATTTTATTAAATAAGCACACAAATTGTAAAAAAGATATCTTATTCTATAAAATAGGACTCCTTCAAAAATGATTTTTATTTTATTTTGTGAGAAAATAATATAAATAAATTATTAAAATTTTATAAATGATATTTTATAAAATTAGATTATTTTTTATATTCAAAGTATAAAAATTAAATTAGGGTGAATTTTTTTTATTTAATTAATTGTTGGATTATTCAATGAATAGTTAAAATAACTGATTTTTCAAATACTATCATTTATTTTCATTTAAAAATTAATTTAAAAATTATATTATATTATGGATTTGGTATTATGGAGAAATATAAAACATTTAATTTAAAATAATTTATTTAATTTCATTTTAATGATTAATTATCATGATTTTTGTCTTAGTTTATTTTTATGCTTAAAATCGTTATTCTCTGCAAACGTTTTAAAATTATTAATGTTTTTCAATTTTAATTAATAAAAATTACCCCTAGTAATGGAATATTAAAATTAAATTCATATATTAAATATATAAAAATATTTTTAGAAATTCATATCATGATGATTGTTATTCATTAATTTAACATTAGATTATTTATTTCTTAAAAATAATTCCTTTCTTGAAAATCCCTTTCTCTACAAGTTTTATATGTTTTATATTAAATTAAATTTTAAATTAATTTCTAAAAATTATATATTTTTAATATTATAAATTTGATTCCTTATTTAGAATCAAAATAATTAATATTAGTTAATAATTTTAACGTAATTTTTGTCTTATTAAATAGAAAATATATTAAAAAACTAGTTATCGTGTTGAAAACAGAAAAGGTAAAAGGTTGTAACCATGGAGGTAATTGAAATGAAATATATAAAATATGATTTTTTTTGAATTTTTGTTGTTTCTATCAATCAAATAACTCATAAAACCCATTATTTATAAATTTTGGATTCAGTTGGCTTGAGAGTGACTTCCAGTTGTTGAGTATTTTAGGGTATTTCCAAAAATACCACTCCCCCTGAATTGTAAAAGGGAACCCCATACGCTCACTGATTTACACCCCTAAAGTCATTTTAATGTAAAAAATTTAAAATATATCTCAAAAAACATACTCAATCACATTATAGATATTTTTTTATTCTTAATAGACCATCCTTAGGGTCCTTAATATGGTATCCAAATAAGGTTCTTCTAAGAAAAGTTAATTGTCTTCACCGAGCTCCTTCTTTTTATTTATGATTTTTCCACATTAACATTTATCTTAATGATTAAAATATAAAAAACCAATATATCCTATGTAATATTATTTTTTTATGTTTATTTCAAATTATTTATCCTTCTCCACTTTCATCACATGGGAAACTAAACCATCGTTCATGTGTACGACAAACTACTTCCTTGTAAATAAATATAGTTCGTTATCCATAATATCTTATCAATTATATTTATGGTGATTGATTTAATTATTATATAACATATTAATTAAATATTAACTATTTTGAAAATGTATCACATCATCAACCTTATTACCTTACCATTCATTTAAAAATGATATCATTGTTCGTGTCTATGGTGGATTACCACCTCATGAAGCTATGTGATTTTTTTGGATTACCATTTATCATGGATGGTGTATTTAAGAGTATTTTAATGAATAATATGATACTTATGATATTATTATTCTTTTTATGGATAAAATAATACTTACCTTATTTCTATCATGATCGTTCAAAATTTAAAGTGCTACTCAAGCACACGCACGACTTATCTTCATCATGATTTTAATGTGGGTGATTTTTCATAATACTATTTCATGGACGGTATTAAATGTATAATTTATATATAAAAATTATAATTATTTCATAATTTTTATTATTTAGAAAATTGAATAATGAAATCTTTTATTATTTTCAACACACCAAAATTATTTTGAATTTATGTACTGAACATCCACAAAAACACTCAATATGGACATAACAGATTTGGTAATTAAATATGTCATTATAATAAGTGGATTAAAAGTTTTAAGTACAAATTATTAATCTAGTAAATGTTTATTAAGAAAAAATTGATATATTTTTATTATATAGAATATAAAAGGCATTCACAAAAAGTCCAAACTTAAGGTAAGAGATTTCTCGTACCCCTTTAACTTCCGTGAGACATATATCATATTCACCACTTATTTTTTTGGGGTATATACTACAATTTTTTAATTTTATATCATTACTATATTTTTCTTCATGATATTTAAATTTTCATTTTCTATTTATTATTTCATAGGGGTAATGATTCAAAATTTACCGAAGTGGTATGAGTTTATTAAAGAGTCTAACCATTATTTGGTATTGTTTAGGTTTAAGCCTCCCCTAGAAGAATTGTTTGATATTTATATCATTAAACCAATATATTTTATTTTACTTTTGTATTTCATTAACTTTTCAAGTAATAGATTCATTTTTACCTCTTTTGTATATAAAATCATTGATAAATTTTTATAAAATGCTAACTTTATTTATCTCTTTATTAAATAATACATTTTATTTTATATCTGTTTTCTCTAAATATATTTAAATTAATTTTTTTAGAACTATATAAATTATTTATTAAATTAACTTTTACCCATTATTTATTTTTTTGAAATTTTTTGAATTTACTTATTTTGTTTGGAATGTGTGACATTTTTATCCTTTTCACAATAATGAGAAATGAATGTTTTTTTACTTAAATGGAATTTATATAATTACCCACCTTCATGAAAAATAAATTAATTTAAGATTCCTTTATATGATTCAACTGTTATTTTTAGAGAATTGTTTTATATAATATTTTGGAATTTTTTATTTCTTGAAGAAATGATTTCAATGCGAAGAGGGTATTTTTCTCAATAAATATTCCACTTAATCATTTTTTTACATTTTCATCAATGATGAAAGCCTTTTTTATTATGGATTGCTTTTAAATTATGTATATAGGTATCTCATATACAAATCTATATTATTATACTTAAATTTTATTGGTCAATACAATCCTTTTATTCATCTCTTAAGTTCCTTCATTATAAAATTTCCTCATATTATGATATGAGATAAGATTATGAAAACCGTTTTCATTCCATTAGTTATTATTTTTTATGACCTATGATTTATTTACTTTTTGTTTAATTTATAAATCTTGAACATGTTATGATCTATTTTATAATTTAGCCCCCAAATTATTAGTGAAAATCTTTAGTCTAACGAGGCATCATGTGTGAGAATAATGAGTAAACCTAACACATTACGAGACATTGTACACCATGTGATATTGTCTAGTAAATTATCCTTGACCCATTTTTATTTCATGTTTTATGTTTCTCCAACATTTCCTATAATTAAATGATATTATTATACCATATTATTTAGGATATTCTCCAATTTTATTAACTGTGAGCCTTATCTTTTAGGTATCATGTTATACTATTGAATAACAAGTAATGCTTCCTTATTATGTTTCTTCCCTTTCATGGATTTTCAGATCACAACATTATTTTATTTATTCACTGGGTTAACCTTTTTATTTTTAGGAGATCAAATGGATTTAGGATCACATTATGGAAAATAAAATAAATTAGTTTTGTTTTAGTATAACATTGATGTATTATTAACCTAGTCATAAAAATACCTTAGGCCTCATGATCTTTTGGTTTTAATTATTGTATGTTTATGTTAAAAATCATGCAATAATCGGTGTACAAGTATTGGATCCCTAAAGTTGGTATCAGATACAGTTATAGTCTTATTTTTGGATTATTAGTAGAATAATTTAGATAGAAAAATAGGGTAATTATTAAGTAAAGACAATGTATAGACAAATATACTGTAATTTTGTTAATTTATAGAGTGATTGGCTTCCAAGAAATTACATCCTTGTTTGGATATTAAAAGTGAATGTGGCTCTAGCATTGTTTTACTTACTGGTAATAACCCCAAAAACAGTGCATTGGTCTTAGCACAATCATCACTTGGTGTGTGGAAATGGTCATTTCTACACACAATATTTGACACTATCTAGGGATATGATTTTGAAATTACTAAACTATTTATAAACCATTAAGATGGATTTGAAAAAATTGATAGGTTGGAAATCCAAATTGGAAATGCTACTATGGATAACCTATATTGAAACATATAGACTCATAAGTTACGATATTATTATCATTTATAAGTTATTATTTATAGGTTTATAATTTTTCCCCTTTTATATGTTAATAAATTTTTATCTTATTTATTATTATTATTATTAGTCATGAGAAATATGTGAAATAGTGCCCACCACCAATGTGATGGATAATGTAATTCATTCCAAAATTATATTCCAAACTTAATGGTAATGGAAGTTATAAATCTAGTAATCATGAAAAATTAGCTATGTCCAATTATGATTAAGAAATATAATATGGTTGAATTTACATACACATAAAAAAAATATAAGGATGGCTTCTCATGGAAGTTCAATTGCAAAAGATAATAAATAAAGGTAGATTCAATTTCCTACATATCAAATATGTGGAATAGGAACCATGGAACATGCCTTTAAAGAACTAAAATATTCTTCATGGGTGGAAAAGGAGGGCACAAAGTAGCTAATTGTTGAATAAAAATATAGTGTTTGGTCCAAAAGATGGATAGAAATAATGTTCAATCTAAGAAACCATTAATAGTTTGATTTCCTAGATTTGGGGAATTTGGTTTTAATATGATTCAATTCCCTAATACATAGATTAATTCATAAATTCATTTGTTAGTACTATAATTTAAGTGGAATTATATAACTATTTAGGTTTCAGAGCTCAAAAATCATGTTGTTGAAGTAATGTTTTCAATGGTATATTGGTTATTAGAGTCATGGAATTTCTACAGATTATTTTGTAGTAGATTTTATTTAAGGATTGGAAATAATATATTGAATGGTACCAATTAAATAGAATATTTTTTTCAAGGTAATGTGATATTTTATAGAGAAAAAATACTATGGAAAAGATAATATTTGATAGGAGCTTAATATTGAGGTAATTATAGTCAATTAAGATTATTTAATTTAGTGGAAAACCAAAATGTAAAATAGATGGGTTTTGTGGTAAAAAATATAATTATTAATGTTATTTTGATTATTTTCATCATATATTTTGTAAAAATAATGGAATTATATAAATATAGTTTTGTAAAAGGATAGACATCATGTTGGGAGACAACTCATCATATCTGGAAAGGCCACAACTCTTAACCAACAACTGAAGGGCTATATGGGTACATAGTCTACCACCTACCAACATAATGTACTAGTTAGTAAAAAATTATTTTAACATAAATAATTTGATGTATAAAAATTAATTTTATTTTGTGAAACATATTATAGGATCAAATATTTTTGAATTGTTAAATTTTTAGGTTATTAATGATACATTGTGAAATGTTTCATTGGGTTGAGGTATTTGTAACACGTAGGTATAACATGTGCTTTAATATAAAATATTTTCTAGGAAAAAAATAATTTTATTTTTGAATGATGAGTTGGTTTTGGATGTATTATATTTATTTGTAGCATATTTTAAATTTATTATTTATTGTAAATGTTATATAAAATATATTATTTCATTATACGAATGTTCATAGATTTTTTACCTTATGGTGACCATTCCTTTTTTGGTTCATATTTAAATACTGTATAAATAGATTTTTATTATTTTTTAGATATTATTATCAATTAAAACCAAATTTTAGTGATTCATACATAAAAAATTAAAATTGGATATTCATTCAATGGAGTTAGAGATGAAGGGGAAATTGATTGAAGCGTAACCAATAGATGAAATTGTGATTATGAAATAGAATGATTTCAGGTAAGTATATTTTCTTATGTTTTTAGTATATATGGTATAATAATTCCTAAAATCTACGAAATTAATCTTTAAATTAAATTTTTTATCCTATTATTATCATTTTAGTCTATTTTTAGTCTTTTCACCAATCACTGATTTGGGGTTTTTTGGTTGTTAACTTTTTCATGATCATTTCTGCATTATTTTTTATTCAATTCAAATATATTCACACACCAATAATGCATTCATATTTTTAAACCTAGTTATGTTTTATTCTGGATGATCTTTGCACTCCCTTTTCTCTCTTATCAAGAGGTTGTTTGATTAACCCTTTATGTAATGTGGAATTCCAAAAACGGAAGTTTCAAATATCCAACCTTTGATTAATGAGTTCAATTTCTAATTATAGATGTGAAATTTATTAAATTGTGGAAGATTTTAATAATCCAATATTTTAAAAAGGGAACATAATGTTTGATTGTGTATATTGCACACAACATCAAACATAATCAAACTGATAAATATATTACCATTAAAACCTAAGCAATAAATTTTATAGAATTAATTATATTAAATTATTTATTATATATATATATATATTTAAAAATAAATAAACATATATTCATAATTTCCCAATAAATATATTCACAAATTTTAATAATGATATTTTATTCTATTGAAAATATGTTTCATTAAAAAATGATTTTTATTGATTTTTGTGAAAAAAATATGTCACGACGAGTCCCCCGGGGACCATGTTGTGACTACCCCAAGCCCTCCTTCCTTCGAATAGGGGTTAGCGACTAGCACAAAAGGCTTATTCCATAAAATATGAAGGCATTGATTTTATAACCTATAAACACATATAACCAAGCACACAAGAAGATACGAACTTAAGTAAACTGAGTAGTAAACAGAGTGAGTACAAAAGAAAAAGGGGCCAGAATACAAGCCCAACTGGAATGTATAAGAAATTAAAAGTACAAAAAAATTGGAAGAGATCCCGTGATCACCCTCCAAGGATCCTACCTGATGGGTAGGTACAGATATCGAACGGTCATCTCTATAGTATGCCTCATATAAGGTCCCCCACCAGGCTACCTCTAGTCCTAGTAATCTTGACCTCAGTCAGAGTTGTCCGTCATCTGAAGCAAACACAATGAGGTGCAGGCATAATCCTTTCCGGGGTGAGTATAACGATACTCAGTAAGGACCTCGAGACCCTAAAGATCTCATAAAATCCAAAAAGGATAAACCAAAAAGTATGTAAACCAGTGACAACCCTACTTAGGTATATGCCCATACATATACCTGAGTTATCAAGTCAACCCATCTCAATCATGAGGAGAAAACATAGTCCAAATCCATAGCCCCAAGCTCAAATATTCCACAAATGATGAAATACCACAAATTCAAGTACCACATAGGTATGCCACACAGAAGAATACCACCAAGGTATTACCACCAAGAAAAGTACCCCCCAGGTACATACTCATCTTAGACCAAGTATAAATTACGTACAATTGTAGAGACGATTAGATGTAACTATTGAATCATATTACTTTGTTAAGAGGCAGACCCCCAGAGGATCACTAATAATCATGATACCCACATAGGATCTCTAGGTGTTGACCTAAATACGATCGCTCGGTGCTGACCCAAATAGGATTACTAAGTGCTGACCCACACAGGATTGCTAGGTGTTGACCCACATAGGATCGCTAGGTGCGGACAATATAGGATTTTTTAGGTAACCCCACATGGAATCCTTGAGTGGTTCAATGTGGGACCCTCAATCATAGACCCATGAAGGATCTCTTCTTCAAGTCACAACCAGCTACTGGGTTCCCGCACAAAGTTTTCACGTCTCCAGGAGGGTCCACTCCTCAAGCCACTGGTCGATACTTCAACTACCACGAAGTCCATCAAAGAAGTATCCCAAAGGACCACTATGTCAAAGGGGTCTCAACGCAATAGACGACATGTCAATCGGACGTCCGGTCTGTATGTTATTAGCTTTTTAGTCCCGAGGGACTAGTTGGATTTGTGCTCGATCCAACACGACCATATCCCAAATTTATCCAAATCTCAAGTGGGGTAAACTAAAGGGACGGTCCCACTACAGGGTTTACAATTACATTGACGGTTCGTCAAACGGACATTCGGTTCCAATGTTATGGCCAAAATAATGCAAATGGGTCCAAGTGGGTCTAGGTCCGGTGCGACACGGTCGGACCGACCCAGCCCGACCAAGTCTGGGCCGACTTTTTTGTTGTCTTGTATTTTATAGTTTTAATGTAACAACTGTGTCCCGATGACAGCATAGACACCCCACCTTAACATTGGTGTCAGGTCCTAACTCTCCAGGTTCCACCAGTTGCCCCGCAGACACATGGTCCTCCCCATGGGCCCCACCCACGTTCCCAAACAGGTCATCAGACTAATGAAAGTCCCCACATGAAAACACATGTCCTTTATAGTGTGCTTTGTCCTCACTCACACACACCCAATGAAACTTTCCAGAAGGTCACCCATCCCGATCACTACTCCCGGCCATGCACGCTTAACTGTGGAGTTTAATCAGATAGGCTCCCAAAAATGTAGGTTCACCTTATCGACATGAGTCATATCATTTAGTTATTTAACCCTTTATAATTCTAGGTTGTTACAATCACCCCCCCATTAGAGAACACTGTCCACATTGTGGTCCCTTCATCTCAAATCGTCACCCACCGCCAGCTACATGGCCAGCTCCTCTGCCACGTCCGACTGCTCCCTGTAGACTTCCTCGATCGAACATATGTCTCTGTGTGGGCGGTCCTTCAACCATATGTTGATCATCGTTACGGAGGGTCAGATATTCACGAGCCATGTGAGCATGCCCGCCGCATTCCTAACACTTCCCTCTCATGGCATGACTGGATATAGCTCGAGTTCCCCGTACAACCAACCCTGAATCTCGCGGTCGTCCACCTATAGTTCTGGTCCTCTTAGACCTCTGTGAAATCTGTCTCCTTCAGCTATAGAAGACCCCGCTACCTGACATCGGGTGGTGGGTCTTGCTGCTGGCGACGTCACAGTAAGGAAACTCTCCACTAAGAGGGCTCGCCTTAACACCCCTACCAGAGTCAGGATGCTACGAGAAATCATGGAAGCCCTGATCTCCCACCTGAGTCCCTTCTCAAAGGTCTGGTCCCTGAAGAATGGGTCTCACACCATATCTATGGAGTGTCTTGAGAGTTCAGTGAACCTCACAGAGTACTGAGCCACAGTCATGCTGCCATTCTGCAGATGAAGTAGCTCCTAAATGTGCACTGCGTGAAGAGTCGCTAGGAAAAAACTCTTCTCTAAATAGGGTCTCGAAGTATGCCTAGAGAAGTGTCACCTCGTTTTGAGCCTAGAGCATCGAGTTCCACCATATGATCGCTACTGCATGTAGAAGACTGGAATAAATGATCACCATGAGATCATCTAGTGTCCTTACCAGTCGGAAGACACTCACTACAACCTCTAACCAATCCTCAGTCACCTGTGGGTCCATCTCTCCCTTGAACCTGGGTGGCCTCTGGTACTGGAACTCGTGAAACACACTCAATTGGCGTGCACCTTCTTCTGCTGGGTATGGTGGCATCAGTGGCCCAACGGGTAATGGTTCTGCTGGTGCATCCACTAGTGCCTCTACTAGAAGGGGCCCCTACACGGTGGCCTCGTCGCTCGGTGGGATATCAGTGCGTACTATATACGGAACCCTAGCTGGTTATCTATGTGGAGGCATCCTTAAAAGAAACAGGTGCACCACAGTCAATAATTTATACCTGGTGATCTAACTAAAACTATCACATAGAAAACTTTTGAAAACACACACACAATCAATGTTTTCGTGCACTATGTCAGAAATTAGAAGTCAGGGTCTTGGTGTATGGATATGTCAGCCACCGCACCAAAACTGGATTCCTTAAACTAATAACTACACTCACTACACATAACACTATTTCCATTAGAAAAATATCATATTCCTATTTTCTATGGTAGAACCGACTCCTCTGATACCAATTTGTCGCGAACCGTCCCCCGGGGCCCGTGCCGTGACTACCCCAAGCCTTCCTTCCTTATTCTAGGGGCTGGCGACTAGCACCAAATGCGTATTCCCAAAAACTGGGAAGGCATTGCCTTTATAACCTTTAAACACATTAAACCAAACACACAAAAAGATATGAACTCAAGTAAACCGAATAGTAAACAGAGTGAGTAAGGAAAGAAAAAGGGTCCAGAATACCAGCCCAACTGGAAAGTATAGGATATTGAAAGTACAAATTAACTAGAATAGCTTCTGTGATCACCTATCAAGGATCCTTCTTGAAGGGTAGGTACTGCTCTCGAATGGTCGTCTCTCCGGTACGCCTCATATGAGGTCCCCCTCCGAGCTACCTATAGTCCTGGTACTCCCCTACTCAATCATTGTTGTCTGTCATCTGCACCAAACACAACAAGGTGTGGGTATAGCCCATATAGGGGTGAGTAAAACGATTCTCAGTAGGGACCTAGAGACCCTCAAGGTCTCACAAAATCTACAAAGTAAAAACCACAAAGCATGTAAACCAGTGACAACCCTACTTAGTTATATTCCATTACATATACCTAATTTATCATGTAAAACCATCTCAGTCATGAGGAAAACATAAAGTCCAAATCAAAAGCCCCAAGATCAACTATTCCACAATGGAATAAATACCACGAAGGCAAGTAAAAAAATATCAGAGTCCTATGTTCTACGGTAGAACTGACTCCTCTAATACCATCTTAGTAGGGGCCCTGATACCCCCAAGGTCTCACAAAATCCACAATGGATAAACCGCAAATAATGTAATCCGGTGAAAACCCTACTTAGGTATATGAACTTACATACACCTAAGTTATCATGTAAACCCATATCAGTCATGAGGAAAACACAGAGTCCAACTCCAAATCCCTAAGCTCAATTGTTCCACAAAGGGAGAAATACCACGAAGGCAAGTAAAAAAGACAAGAGTCATATGTTCTAGGGTAGAACAAACTCCTCTAATACCAATTTGTCACGAATGGGTCCCAATGACAGGAAAAACACCCCACCTTATCATGGATTTCCGGTCCTGGCCCATGAGGTGCCACCAGTTCCTCGTAGACACGTGGTCCTCACCATGGGGCCCACCCACATGCACAAACGGGTCAGCTGACTAATGACAATCCCCACAAGACAACACATGTCCTTTATAGTGGGATTTTTCCTCACTCACACACATCCTAGGAAACATCGCATAATGTTACCCATCATGATCACTACTCCAGGCCAAGCACGCTTAAATGTGGAGTTCTAATCAGATAGGCTCCCGAAAAGGAAGGTGCACCTTATTGACATGAGTCATATCATTTAGTCATTTAACCCTTTATCATGCAGGGTGTTACAAAATATTATAATTAATTTCAATAAATCATAGAAATTTCATTTTATAAAAAAAAAATTATTTGTTAAATCATCATATCAAAATTAACACAAGGTTGCATTTTTTTGTTCTTTAGAAATGATTGATTTTTCAACGAATATTGAAAATTAACGATTTTTTGAATAATATCATTTCTTTTCATTAAATCAAAAGATTTAAAATATTCATAATATTATTTATTTGGTCTTAAATTTTACTATATGAAATTTTATTTATAATAATAAATTTAAATCAATTTTAATCATCAATTTTCAGGATTTTAGTATAAGTTTTTTTTATTCTTAAAATGTAGTTTCCTGTAAATTGTTTCTATATGCATAATGTTTATCCATTTTAATTAATGAAAATAACACCTAGTAAAAAATAATTAAATTAAGTTAAAATATCATAAAACTATTTATATTAATTTAAAAACATATAATGATTATTTATATTCATAAATTTAATATAAGAGCTTTTATTTCTTGAGAAATTAATTTATTGGAAAAATGTATTTTGGCATGTTTTGCAGGTTTAATTTTCAATTGAATTATGAAAATTATGTTTTTTAAATATGATAAAATTGATTATATATTTGGAATCAGAATAATTAATATTATCTAATTAGGTTAACTAAATTTTGGAAATAATTAATTTTAAAAACAGTACAAAAACTAGTTACCATGGTGAAAAACTAAAATGGTTAAAAGGAGTAACCTTAATAGTAAATGAGATAACATTTCTAATTTTGAATTGTGGAGGTGTCGATCAACTATCTAATCCATATTATTCATTATTTATCAATTTTTGGTACTTTTCTTGAGAGTCACTTCCCATTATTCAATAGTTTTTGGTATTTACAAAAATATCTCTCCTCTTGAATTATATAAGGGAACCACCTCCCCACACTTCTTCACACCACTAGATCCATTTGACTCTACCAAACCATAAAAATATCCCTTCTTGAAATCCTTATACAAATTATTGAGCTTTTTTTCTCCACAAAATATCATCATTAAGGTCCTATAAAACTAAAATAAAATATAACGTCTTACCTAAGCATCCATTGAAAAATGATAACTATATTCATGTGAATGATGGATAACCTCCTCACGAAGTGATGTTACTTATTTTTTATTACCTCATAACATGAATAGTATATTTAATTTTATTTATTGAAATAATGTTATATTTATGATATAATAATCATTACTTAAATATACAATAACACTTCACTTGTTTCCATCTTGATCATTGAAAAATGTAATCATCACTCACGTATACGTATGACCCCCCATCTTCATGATTGTAATGTGGATCAATTTTCATAAACATATTTCATGGTTGGTTTCAAAATTATATTGTATTTATATTAATTTTAATTATTTCATTATTACTAATATATATTTAATGACATAGTGCCCACATTGACCCGGTTCAATACACTGATGTCATTTTGAATTTATGATCTTAACATCCTCAAAATACCTGATATAGAAATAAATTATTAGGTAATTTAATATGTAACTAAAATAAATAAATAAAATTTTTTAAGTATAATTTACTAAACATGTAAATAGATACTAAAAAATTATATATTCTTATTATTCATGAGATAATGACATACATGATATAGTTGTACTTGAGGTAAGGGATTACTTGTCTCACTTTTACTTCCATGAGACATATGTTATATTTACCACTTTTATATTTTTTGTTTTGTATATAATACACATTTTTATTTTTATATCTTAAATCACATTATAATAATGGTAATTAATGTTTCATATAAATTTAATTCTTTTATTGGGGTTATGATTGTAATGCTACCATTGTGGTAATGTTTTATTTTAAAATCACATCATTATTTAGGATTATTTATTTTGAATCCACCCATAGAAGAATTATTTAAAATTTCTATATTAAAAAGAAAATATTTTATTATCCTCTAGTTATTCATGAACTTTTAATTTTATATTATCATTTCCCATCTTTGAAACTTAAAATTATTGTTAAAATGTTGTTAAGAAAAGAGGACTTTTTTTTCTCTCTTTGATTGAAAAAACTCTTTTCTTCCATATCTATGTTTTCTAAAAATACATTCAAAAACAATTTTAACAATCTAATAATGATTTATTAAATACATTTTTATAAATTTTTGACTTTTCCAAAAATGTTTTTAAAGGAATATTCTTTTATTTTTCTAAAAGAGGAACTTTTTAACCCTTTTACAAAAGATGGAATTTACAGAATTACCTCCCATCATGGCCACTCAATTATTTTAAAATTTCATTATATGTTTCCATTTTTATTTTTAAATAAATTTTCTTCTATAATTTTTTTGAAATTTTTAGATTTTAAATGATTGATATCATTAATATCTAAGATGTTAAATGGAAATATAATGATTTATAGTGTACACTATACACAATATTGAGCATAAAAAAATGAAATATTATTATTTAAATGTGACTGTTATAACCTAGCCCAGAAATTTTCTAGAATGATTATTATTAAAGGTAATTATTAAATATATAATGGTCTACCACATTTCTAATGTTTTAAATAATTATTTTTGTAAATAAATACTCAACTTTTCATTAGGTAATTTTAATTTTCAAAAATATGTTTTATTAAAAATTATTTTTTTAGTGAATATAATTTATGGAAATTTAAGAAAATATATTTTAAAAAATTAAATACATTTTCGAGTTTATAATTTCAATATTTTCTTAGGATAATGTCTTGAGAAATTTCTAATAAGATTTATTTTTCAATTAATAATGGAAAATAGTAATTTTTATTGAAAACAATATATTCAATTAAAGTATTTATAATGTCAATTTATATTTTGGATTAGTTTTAAAGATTCATTAGTTCCATTTCATTTAAAATAATCCTATTATGATTTTTAAAATGAATTTTATACTTTAATTTTTGATAAAATATTTGATATTTAAAAAGGAAATTTTTATGAGAAACTATTTTTCATTATGTTTTTTTGGTCTAATTTTAAATTAAATTTATCACTTATTTGTTTTGAGTTTTTAAAGAAGGATAACATATTTTTAATTGTTTCATCCAAATTTGATAAATATAGCACATTTAGTTTTGGTCCTATGAATTGTAACTGTAACATCCTCATATTTTTGGAAATATATTATTTCAAATTAAGTTAAATTCTATAATAGACTGTGTTACATGAAATAGTTTATAATCCATCACATTCATCACCATGTTTATCCAATGTATCATGCAACATCAAGTATCTTCAACAATGTGTCTTACACATAATCCCATGTCTTACCGACCAATAATATACTGTTAATGTTATTATGATAGTTATCACCTATAATTTGGAATGGTGGAAATTAATGAGATAAACTAAATTATTAAATTATAGTTTACACATGTTTATAAAATGAATTCATAGGTAAAAATGTTTAAGAAATGAATACAATGACCAATTGAATACAATGAATTTGTATTTATGAAAAAAATATTTTCATGACAAGAATGGATTTCTTTTGAAAATAAATTAAATTAACATCAATTATTTAAATATATTAATGAAATTAATATGTTTTTAAATTCATTAACTAAATTTTATTGGGTTTAGAGAAGAGTAAATCTATTTTTATGCATACAAGAATATATATTTTTAGAAATCTATTTTACTTAATTTTAATGATGGGATTGTATTAAAGATAAATTTTCAAATTTTTATAATTTTTATTTGAAAAAATAAAAATAATTTTCTAAATTTTGATATCACAATTTACTCTAGGTTGTTATTTGTATTTTTCTGATAAGTTTAATGTTTCGATGAGTAGTGAAAAATAATCTATTTTAATTGAAACATGCTTCTTTTTATAAAACTTTTATAGTGTAAAATTGTATTTATTTTAATTGGTTTCAATTTATAACTAGATAAATGTTATATCACATAATTCAATGTGGGTCAATGGAATCAATTTGACTTATAAATTGGTTATAAAAACATTTCAAACTTTTGAAATCCTTCTCTTTAAAAACTCATTGTCTCATCCCATTTGTGAGATTAATTTCAAATTAATTTATTCCACACATGTGATTTGAATTTTGAAAATGGATTAAATATTTATAATCAACATTTTATATAATTTATATTATATTTAACATAGTTTTTGACCAAAACAATTAATGAAAAAAATTAGAATTAATTAAAACGATTAAAGAAAATATTAGTTTACATAGTGGTTAAAATTTAATCATAAGGGGAAAATGACCTAAAAACTTGCCCAAAAACCATTTACATGACATATTTAAACCATGTCTCCAAGTTTCTTAAATTTTTTTATTTATCCATAGGGAGACCTCCTAATAGTGTTTACCTTTTTGTATTTTCAAGAATGTCACTCCTCCACTATAAATAGTCACTCACTCTCCACCATTCTTAAATAATCTGAATCCCATTGAATTAACCAACCCCTACCCAAAAAATATCAGAAAATACCTCTTCTCATCATAGAATCCTCACTTTTATCAGAAATAAAACCATGAAAGTCCTTTTGTGAATGCCAAAAGAAGTTACCCAAAGAAGAAGTAACATTCTTCAATGAGAAATTTTGTTTTATTTATTTCTCCACCATGTGAATTATTATTTTTTCATGATTATATAATAACATTAGTATCCTAAATAAAATGAGATGTTTTAAATTTAATGATTCTACCTACACCTATATACACTTCCATAAAACGGGTAACGAAATCACTATTCATGTATACGGTGAACTACCACCTCACAAAATAATGTTGTTCCATTATACTTTTACACCTATTATGGATGTAAAATATGATGTGAATACATTTTTATAAGATATATATATGATATTTATAATTTCTTCATACTTATTTAGTTATTATTTAACACATTCCTTCATGATTTCCATTTCGTGGGAATATAATAACTTCATTTGTGGATGTGTGAACTACCGCCTCTTTAAAGAGATGTGATGTGTTCACAATTTACATGGATTTTAGTAAATATGGGTATAAAAAAGATATATGACATAAATAAAATATTTATGATAATCAAGGAATAATTAACTATCTTGACATATAACATATCATTTTCTTCTTTCCATTTCACACACTGAAAAAGTGAAGCTTCATTTGTGGATGTGGGGACTACCATCTCCTCGATGTGGTGTGAATATTCCATTTTCAAAACCACATCACAATAATTATATATATATATATTGAAAATATTTTTTATGATATAATGGTCATTATTGAAAGATAAATATCACATACCTTCATTCCATGATGATCATTAAAAAATGGTAGCGTTACTCATGAGTAGATAAGGCATATTGTCTCCATGATTGTTACATTGGTTCATTTTCCAAAAACCATCACTCTTGTTCAAATGTAAATGTATAATTTATTTAAAATTGTGAAAATTGTGTCATTATTATTATTCTAGATATGTTTAAATAATAGCCTCATTGATCATATTTGACATATCAATGTCGGTTTTGACATTTAAGATGTATATTTTCAGAACACCTGATTTAAACATTATTTTTTAAGTAATTGCATATAATTTATAATTTAAATAAAATAATTAATAAAATTTCAAAAGTTTCTAAAACCTGTAGACAATTAAAATAATTTTAATAATTCATGAAGATATTGGAAAATCATGATAAATTAGACTCAAGGTAGGGATTTTAATATCACTTTTTAAATATGTGAGATAAATGTCATATACACCACATACATAATGTGTGTGTCATATATACTACACATTTGATATATTATATCATGAATTATTTTATCCTTATGGTATTTAAATTTTTTATTTTATGATTATTACTTTTTGGGCTTCCGATTCAAATGCCACCACAGTTGTTAGGGGATTTCTAGTCTAACTTTTATTTCTATGTGACTTATACAATATTCACCGATAATTTATTTTCTGTGGTTCATATTATGACTTATGACCTATTATATCATCAATAACCTTATTCTAATCATAATATATGTTTCATATCAGGTTATTACTCCATGGGGTTTATAATTCAGATATTTCATTGTGGTATGAGACACTTTTGGAATGTTTAATTTTATTTAATGATGATGACTTGGTCAAAATACCAAAGAACTAAAATATATAAAGATAAACAACATTATTATAAAATTTTGAATGTGGGAAATTATTACAATCTTTTTCATGTAACAGGATGGTATCTACTCAGAGGTTATCCATCAATGTAATTTCACTAATAACTACTTTATTGGAATGAAAATATGACACGTTGTTTTCCCCATGATAAGCATGGGTGATTATATGATTTAGCTCTATCAGTTGTTGGAGGAAAACCATCCATCTGGTTGTGAGGGGAGAAGCCAAGTGAGCCCCCCCATGTCAAAGTTCTTGTATGAAGGTATTGAATTCACATTCGATCGATATTTTATTCCATCCTTTTTGCCTAATGATACCAACAATAATAATGATATTGTACATATCAGCTTCTAAATAGAAAGAAAGAAACATGTAACATATAAGCATCCCAGAATATATCCATTATGATTTTTCTCACTATTCCATAGCTTATAGGGCTTGGGTTTTCTTTTTAGGCATCATCGACATTTATTTTGGTCGATCCAAAGAGTGGGAGCTTCCAGATGACTTCCAACATACCTTTTGACTAGATGAATCTTCATTTGATTTTGATCTGATAAATAATAATAATATCCATGATAGAATTATGGAAGATACCTATTTTCATCATTCCAAATTCCTTGATAGCAATGTTGATCATCACCTAAACTGCATGAATATTTAAAGTATTATTGTTTTTAATGGTATAATTTCATTCATATGAGATGATGTGAATTAGTTTGGAAATAGTAGTATTGAAGAGATGTTCAATTTAAGGAGATGAATCTACTGTAGTGCATATTTTAAGATAAAGATGAATGGAGTCGAAAACTATCCATATAAGATGAAAATTTTAAAATATGTATTCCTTAATACAGAAGTAGTAGTATATTATAAAAAATAGTTGTCAAAACCCTCTTTGTGTTGATTACACATACAACAATTTGAACAAAGTTGAATATCTAATAATTGATGATAACAATCAATGGGAAGTCTATTGTGGGAAATTTTCCATTTTAGGGTGAATCAAAAGGTCATAACACGTTTCTTGTTAAATCAATATAACAAAGAAAAATCATAGATTTTATTACTAAAATTATTATTGTTGTAATATTTCTTGTTTAAAACACTTTTATGAGTTTTTTTCCAAACTAGAAAATCCTCATTGTTGAAAAAATGGTAGTTGGTAAAAATAATATTGATGTCATTAGGTAAATAAAAATATTAAGAGCACATGTAGTCATTCATAAATATATAAATATCATTATATAAATGAATATAATTATTCATAGAGAAAATACGGTAACCATTATAGTAAACCAAACAAAATTTTTAAGAATATTCTTTATTAATAATCCATCTAGAGTGATTCGAAATTTTAGAAAATGAGTTCTTGATTGAAGGCCTTATAGATGAGTTTATATTAAAAACATATGTTTTTATTATATTATTATAAAATCTTTCCCTAACAAAATCAATGTTTGATGAATTATTATTTATAAGGATCCATGCGAGTTTAGTTTGGAGGGATTCATTAAAGTGGAAAAGGTTCTTAATACTAAGGCCAACATTGTCTAAGAGTTTACAATAATTATTCTAAGGAATAATGAAAAGTTTCATTTCAAGAGTGATTCTACTCTAGACAATGTTTTTTATTATACTGTTCTATTTTTATGTAATTCTATATGCCATTTATAAACCATCATGTGCTAATACATTTTATAAATAATGGTGTATTTTAAAATAAAAAGTCATCCTTCCATCGATAATTATTTTCCCATCTAATTAGAGTGTTGATTATTAATCTGGACAACTATATGGTACACCTATCTATTTTGAGTCTTTTCTAAGATGATAGGAACTCCAAGGTGCATGAAAGGGAGGGTTTCCTCCTTTATACCAACTCCATTAATAATATTATATTTTTGGAATGTTTAAAGATTATTTTCCTCAAGATTTTTTTTATGGTCTTTTAATGGTATTTCTATTCATCAATATCAACAACCCATGTTATTACTTATCCTAAACTATTGATATTTATAATTACTACCATACACATTCTTTCTATGGTGGGATTATTTTTGTTTCAAATATATTGTTCTGAAACCAATTTCATTACCATGGGTTAATCTTGTTTCATAGAAATTAATTAGGAACTCATTTCGTTTCCATGGGATAAACATGTTTCAAAGAGATTTTTATTGAACCCATTTATTTTCCAAGGGATAGAAATGATTCAAATATATTCTTATGAAACCCATTTCTTTTCTACAGGATAACCTTGTTTCAATGATATTTTTCGAAACCTATTTCTTTTTCATGGGTTAAGCATGTTTCAAAGTGATTGACATGACAAACATTATTTTTTTAAGTGTCAATAATGTTATAAAATGAATAATGATTATTTCTATTAGTTTTACCCAATTAGTTTTTATTGGACAACTAACATGATGGAGCATCCCATATAGCAATGGTTGAGCCTGTTACAGTTCTATGAGGTGTCCTAGATAGCACCAGATGAGCCTGTTATAGCTTATATTATGGGGTGGCCTAGATAATGCGAGGTTACCCGTTATAGATCTCCAATGCTTTGAGTAATGATGTTAATGGAATTAAATTATATAATTATTCCAATTAAATAGGTTTCGAAGGGGATTCATGAAAGTGATGATATATATTTCCAAAAATATTTTTAATTTCATTTTATGAGTTCATAATGTCCTTATTGATTGAGATAGATATCAAATGGATTTTGATTATTGATTATTATGACTATTGAATTTGAAATGTTTTTATATTTGATGATCTAGGTGTTTATGTGCTTTAATTCTTTTATAATTCTCTCATTCACTTTTATTATGTCATCATAACCTTATGATCTTTTATAATCATTGATTTCATTCATTTGTTAATGATTTCATTTTTCCTCATTGAGAATCGTAGATCACCCTTCTTATTATTCTTTTTCCCCATTTTATAAATAATGTAGTTGAACAATTAATTTCTAAAAATTATTTCACAATGATTATATATATTACCTATTATAAAACATAAAATTATGGGTTTGGTGGGAGAAATTAAGATTTAATGTCATTTGAATTGTTTTTGTATGATTTTTTCATAATTATATAATACTCTAAACCTAAAAGGTCCTCCAGTATATAAGTGATCCAATTTTTTCTTCAGATTTTATAAAGTTGAAAGGAAAATTTTGGATCACATATATCATTATCAAAACCATGAATGTAATGTTATAGATTTCTTCATAGGATCCGGGTTTGTAGGTCTTGGGTTTTCATAGTTGGTATCAATGGTTGGTTTAGATAACTTAAGAGATTAGGCTGTTCTCATATGAGGTAAAAGTTATGGATACTGTCATAGGACTATTTGACTATTTTGATCCTAATTTCAAAGTATTGGATGACCCATTTGAGTTTTTAAAGGAGTAAAAAAATTTATGTTAACAAAAACGGTTTTGGACATGACTTATTGGTTTTAAGTATTCGTAAAACATATATTAAATTTTAAGTATTCCTATTATTTTTTTTAGAAATAAGTTTTAAGGTAATTATAACCTATATGTTATATATGATCATAGATATTGAGGTAACTATTGGAAAATAAGATTTATCATATAGATAAAAACATGATTGAAAATTTATTTGGTGAATATTTGACTAATGTTACTACAAAAGAAGACCGCCATATTTTTGGACTTGAAATCCGGATGGTATGGGATAAAGATTGAGTGTAAAATACTCATTAATTTTAAGGTTATTGAGGTTATTTGGGATATAGGGTTACAAAATGATTTAGTTTCATATTTGTTTATTACTATTTAATTTTGATGATAATTTTATCATATGATGGTTTATATATTTTGGAAATTATCTGACCAGGTGATAACCTTTTTGGTTTCTGTTAGTGTTTAAAGATAATAGGAAGATATTGTTATCCCTCTTATGGTTATGTTGTATTTCCAATTTTATTTTAGTGATTTAAGAACTAAAAATTCATATTTAATACAAATAATTTGGGGAAAAATATGATATTTTGGTTGAAATTTATTGAAGGATGAAATATTACTCAACAAGTAACTATATTTCCTTTTTTATCTTGGTCTAGATGGTAAGAGAAATGATTAACTCTTGGAAAAGGATCATTAAACTAAACTATTATCATGTAAAATTAAATTATGATGAACCTGTTGTATATATGATCATAACAATTTTTTTGAGGCCCTTAACATTCTATTGATTATTTTCTTATTTTTGATCAATTACCTAAATTAATATCTATAATTATTTATAATTTTCCTCCATTCTAACCATTGTTATGATAATGTTGAATCCATGTTATGTGTAACTTTTGGGGACCATTATGTTCCCCATATTCCTTTTTCAAGGGAATATTTTATTAACTCTTTGTATGATGTGGGTTTTAATATAGGATTTCTAGAAATGTATGTCATTTAATAACCACGATTAATTTAACGGGAGAATTTCTTTTTAAGGGTGTAGGATGTAACATCCCAAGAGTTTATAAAACAAATTCATTAAATAAAATTTCTATTCTTTAATAAAAATTTCAAAATGGAATAAATTTTTTATCTTTTATGACACACAACACCTAGTTTTTCATGTGTTTCACGCCACATTGAGTCTCTTCCATACTCTGTGTTACACAATGGCCTGATTCTTATTGGATGAAAATATACTATTAATATTATTATGATATTTATAAAATGTCCATTTATTTGGAAATAATGAATTATATTTACAAAATTTTGAAATTATAGTTTAAACATGTTTATAAAATAAATTCACGGGTTACCAATTAATTACAAATGCAAATAAAGATCAATTCAATATAAAAGATGTGTATTTATGAAACATTATTTTGATTAACAGAATGGAATTTATTATTAATAAATTAAAATAATAAATAATTATGAAATATATTGATGCTACCTATATATTTTTAAATTCATCCAATAAGTTTTATAGGCTTACGATAAGAATAAATCCAATATTAAGTACAATAAGTTGTATATTTTTAAAACATTTACCACCATTTAATGGAATAATTGTTTTAAAACTAAAACATTCCACTTTTTTAATTTAAATTAGACAAAATAGACTTCAGTTTTCAAAATAGTAATATCAAAATTAACATTCAGTGAATTTTTTATCATTTTATGACATGTTTCATGTTTTGATAATTAGAGAAGAATACTATATTTTAATTGAAAAGTTCTTTTTTGCCTAAATAATTTATTATGATAGACTATATTTTTAATAGGTTTTAAAGTATAATTAGATCAATTTTATATCATTTAATCTAATTTATGTCATTGGAATCAATTTTACATTGAAATTTGATATATACAAAAATTTCAAACATTTGAATATTTTCTATTTAAAAACTCATTGTCTTATTCCATCGGTGAGATTAATTTTAAATTAATTTCCCTGAATAAGGTGATTTAAATTTGGAAAAATGGGTTCTAAATTGCAATAACAATAATTTAAAATTTATAGTATGTACAAATTATATATGACCAAAAATATTAGTTAAATAAATTAAAATTAATTACATCAATTAAGGTAAAATGAGTTTACATAGTGGTTAAACTTTATTATTAAGTAGGAAAATGGCCAAGAAAATTTTCCAAAACCAATTTATCAAATATATTTAGACTATATATTCACTTTTATAAAATTTAGGCCATTATTGGAGGAACACGATGTAAGGTATACCTCCTAAAAGTGATTACTTTTTGGTATTTACAAGAATGAAAATCCTCCAATATAAAAAGGCACTCACTCTCTCCCATTTTTCATACATATAAATCCCTTTAGATTATTAAAAAATTACCCAAATAATCTCCCAACATAACTCCTATTATTTTAGAATGCTCACTTTGGATAAAAAGGAAACCAAAGATGTCATTTGGTTCATACCAAAAGATGTTACCAAGAGAAGAGGTAACATTAGTCAATGATAAATTTTGTTTTATTTATTCCAAACAACCTTAAATTATTATTATTACATTATTATATAAAAACCTAAATATCCTTAATATAATTTTATTTTTTTATATTATTTTTTCGACCTTAACCTACACACACTTCTATCAAATGGGTGTCGAAATCACCATTCTTGTGCATGGTGAACTTCTGTCTTGTGAAACCATGTCATTTGTTTTCTATTTATCACCTCTTATGGGGGGTAATTATGATTAAAAAATATTTTTATATGATATATGTGATTTTAATAATGTCTTCATAATTCTTGAATTATTATATAACACATACCTTCATGCTTTAAATTTTTTTGGAATACGATAACATTATTTGCGGATGTGTAGAATACAACCTCCTCAAAGCGATGTGAAACATTCACACTTTACATGGAATGTATTAAGAATGTGTTGTATAACATACTGGGTTTTTGGGGATGAAAATATTCCTCAACATTATTGAATTTTTATTGTTTTTTTGGTAGACCGACTCCTCTCACCATCAACAGAACTTAATTTTGAGTTTTTCTTTGAACCAAAACCTTGTTTTTTGGATGATTCATTGTTATTGAAAAGTGTCATAGGGGTTAAGTTGGGTTTCGTGTCTTTCGAAGGATAAAAATCCAATTTTTTAAGTGATTAGACTATGGTTAAAACTTTGGAGAAACTGTGAATCCTCCAAGGATAGATCTTGTGCCCTTTAAATACATTTGAGAAAGTTTTTTTATACTATGTAGGAGGTTGAACAAGACAGTTCATGAACCTCTACAGTTTACAGTAAAGGGATCTGTATGGATTTGCACACTGTTTGGGAAAACCATTCCCAATTCCAATTCTTATAACCATGTAAATAGTAGCTACTTATGGCCTTGAAACATTTTGTCCAAACAATGTGAGCAAACCATGTGAGGCCTGAATCATAAAAAGATGGAGTTGAACGGTTTGAAAAACCATGAAAGATAACCATGAAACCCATTAAAACTGTGAAATGAAGATTTTTCACCTTCTCCTATAAACTTACCTTCCTCCATTTCTTCATCAGTCACCCATGTACAGTAGATGAGAACCCTCCTTCTCCGCCTCCTCTGTATTTTGAGCTAGATTCACCATCTAAGCTCCACTCTTTGATCCGTCTATGATGATGGATTCAAATTGATATGCTTTAAAATCTTCCTTTAAACTTTTTTATTTATCTCTCCATATGGAATACTAAATCTGGGTGAGTGGTTTTACACAATGTTCAAGGTATTTGTCTAAAATTGTGATTTATTCCAAATAATCTCATGATAAAGCATATGATCAGACTAGTGGATGTCCACCAGCATGAGGTAGGTGGTTCTCATCTTTAATTATGATTTTAAAAATTTTTTTGGGGTGCATCTCAAAGAGAGTTGTTGTGTTGACTGAGAAAGACCATATAAATTTAACCACATTACATTAATTAATTGAATTGATAATCTGATATGCCTATAAAAATTCTCAATCAATGTTACAAATGGTTTGATCTATGTGAGAGGATTTTGACCATGATAATATAATAAAAGGGTATTGTTTATTTTATAAAATTTAATAATTTTTTGATATTAATCAAATGTGATGATTATTATAGTTCCATGGGAATGTGATGAGCTTAGCCTGAGGATTGAGATGGAATTAGCCATCTGGACTAAGGTGATTGGATCATGAGACTGGGAGTGGCATGATATATATGTATTCTACATGATGTTGACCATTGGTTGAGAGACATGGGCATAGTTTGAGGTGAAAATGTTTTCAGGTTCTGGACATGGATCATTTGATAAGGTATGGTGATGAACATAATGTTTAGAGACATGGTCCCAAGGTAATGAGGTCCTAGATTTTTTGGATTAGGTTCTTATTTGGTTATTTCCCCTCACCCGTGTTGGTCCATGCGTCGTTTGTAGTTGTGTGCACAAAAAAGGACCCATATGATGAGCATGTTGTTTCATTATTAATGTTTTTTCTTATGCTTCATCCATGGGTGGGTTACTTGCCCAGTATATTGGTCTTAGATTTATGATAGTTATATATATCTATAATAACATTGTTATATCATAACCCTAGAGTATATTATCCCCGTTATCACAACTTCACACCCTCCCTACTAGTCAGCAGCCTTGGCCAATGAGGGGGTGCACTTAAGGCCAAGTATCACTCTGATTGTTTCACTGTTATGGTGGAAATTCCGGTCAGGGTGCTAAAAATTGTATCATAAGATTTTTCATTACCTATTTCTATGTGATATTATTTGGATTATTTCATCTCATAGATTGGTATATTGTTGGAACTGGTTTTATAACTCGTGTTTTAGTGCCTGAATCCCTAGGCATGGGGGGACATACCAAGCTTCCAGGGGTGGTAATTTCAATATTGTTTTCTCTTTTTATAGTCAATATGATTTTAACCACAATTATTTAAATTTTAATGTTATTTTTATATGCGGTGACATATGAACCTTGCCCTAGTTTGAAAAGAGAGGATATTTGGACCCATAGATCGGTATGGAAAAGGAGTGATTATTTATGATTTTGATAGGAAAATTGGAATTTATTATATATATTCATGTTCCTATGATAATTTTTTAATTTTTTCATTAGGAATTTTTATTTTGATAATAGATGTTAGTTTATTAAAAGTTTAAAGAAAGTAAGTTAAAGTGTGTCTTCCTTCCTTGCCTCACTTTGGAGGAATTTTACTCTAGAAACCCAGGAAAGTGGACCTAATGAAATGTGTATGTGCTATGTGATATATATATATATGGTCCAGGATCTTATAGGTGAGTGCATGGATGATTTTGGGGGGTGATGTTGATCAAAAGGTTGGGTGATGATGTCATCTAATTGAAGAAACATAGTTCGTCATGATGTTCATGGATTGAGGACTATGTGATAGCTATCTCTAATATGGGTGGGTAAGGGTCCTTGAGGCCAAATATTCTAGGACACAGTTGCGAGGGGGAAGGGTGTTGTTAGTGGTATTTCTCTTCTTATTATGGATTTACCTATATGTGTTACATATATATATATATATATATCTGTGTGTGTGTGTGTGTTTGTGTGTGTGTGTGAGTGTGTGTTATCTTGGTTGTATTAATAATGAATTGATAGTCAAAATGTATCTATTTAGATGTAATATAATGCAATGTATGGCGGGTGGTGATTTTGTTTCATAAGAGCATTCATAAGTTGAGACGCCATATGGTCGGGATGAGGCCCTGGAGGGTCAGGCTAGGCATGATCCGTAGGTACAAGAACAAGTATAAGGATTTAGTACTCGTGTAGCAGCCATTGGATTTAATATAATTTGGTTGGTGGATTAACAAGAAGCATAGAGTGAGTCAGGAACATGTCATCTAAGGTATTGATATGGAACTCATGGATTAGAGCCTTCTATGATGTACTTGACTTGAGAGTTCCAGTTACAGCACCCACCACTATTTCTGGGAGAGTATGGACCATAGGCTGATGATAACTGGATTCAAGAAATGAAAATGATATTTGAGAATTTTTATATTCCCTAATAAAGGAGGGTGAAATTGGCGACATATATTATCAGAGGACCATCCAAGCGCTGGTGGGATGGGCAAGTTCAGGCAGGCAGACATGAGAGACTAACCATGAAGGATTTGGAGGCCAGGTTCTTTGACCACTTATTTCTATAGATTATTAGGGCCTAGATAGATTAGGAGTTCTTGAGCCTATTGAAATGATATATTTATATCATGGTCATTGCAGTGATATTGACTGAGTTGTCTCTCTTTTCACCACGTGTGGTGGGAGATGACATCTTCAAGGTGATTTATTTGGATGACCGTTCACCACATGCCATTCGAGTGTAGGTAAACATGTTAAGGTTATCATCATTCTATGATAAGGTGAATCATACATTCATATAAAAGGAAAATTTGACGGATTATTCTTATTCATTTCAGGTGACAGCTTCAAGAGATTTCATTGGAAATTAATTATATAGAAAGAAGCAAGCTTGAGAGGAGTTCTTATAGGTAAGTCACGCCAAGGGCTCTTGAAGACCACCTCCTTGTATATTGTCAATGATTTTCTTCCATTATAGGAAGTCAGGTCATGTGAAAGCACAGTGTGATCGGGAGCCGACGGAGTGTCGAGCATGCGAATAGGTTTGGTATCTCAAGAAGTTTTATAGGAATGATTCTAGGATAGCTGAAAATCAAGTATTGAGATAGAGTCAGGGTTTTGAGATCAAACTAGAAGTGGTACCATGTTCTAGTACCTAAGATACAACTACACGTAGAGGCCATGGAAGAGACAATGAGACCCTATTGTGGGGTTATTGTTTAGTGGTTGGTGCACCACTATAAGGAGGTCAGACATTATGTAGTCAGCCTTTAGGCTAGGTGCCTTCCATAGATTTTTCAGGGTTAGAGAAAGCCAGTGAGATGATTATGGTTAGAGATACATTATTGGAATTCTCATATTCAATTTTATGGAAATTTGTTTTCCATACATGTCCATTTTGGGTGAATGAGGTGCACAAGATATATACGTGGGCTAACCAAACATCGGTCATTAGGATGGCATAATTTCATATACATTATAAGTATATATATGTGAGGTTCATGGGACCTAGATTCATTTGTGATTATTGTTGGATGAATCACTTATGAGGTGTATTGGAATCTGGTTAATGATGTGATGTGATATCACATGAGCTTCATAGGAATATGGGAATCAGTGTGATGCATGACTTATTTGAGGTGTAAGGCACCAACACTCATTTGAGCATCTGGTGAGATGTTGTATCTTCTAGATATTATTTTTGACCTGTATACGAGGTGATAATTTTTTATGATATGGTACTTGATTGGGGTTGGGATTAAAATAGGAGGACAAAATTAGGTGTAGGAGCGACCACACATCATGGGACGAATTTTGGGATCAGGCATGGTCGATGGACCAACAATTTTGTTTGTGCTTTGGGTTGGGATGTGACCAACTTAGGTAACTCCTAAGGTGGGGATCACCTTGAGGGAGTCTACCTTTGGCCATGTTACCAAGGTAGTACTGGTTAATTTTAATGAGATGGGTATGTTCGGTACTATCTTTGGGTTCTTCTTTATAGCTCGAGGATGAGCTGTGATTAGGGAGGGAGATTGTAACATCCTAGGACATTTGGATTAGGTCTAATTCCTCACCTGTTTTGAGTTTTTAGAGTTTAGGGTGTAGACCAACTCTTTATTCGATGACTAGAACTTAATTATGAGAGTTCCTTTGACACAAGAACTTTATTGTATGATTGATTATGATCATAATGTGTCTCAGGTCTTCGATTGGGGTTTGAATCTATTGGAGTCCGAAAACAAGTTTTTTCAAAGTGCATAGAATAAGGTTCCAGGTTTTGAAAAAATATGAGGTCTCCAATGAAATATTTTATGCCCTACGAATTCATAGATTGTCATTTGGTAAACCCTAAAGATAATGGTGCATGGCCATGAGTAATCCTCTATAGTTTGTAGAAAATGGATCAGCATGGCTTTTATATAGAATGAGAAACCTATGAATAAGACACACTCTTAGTGCCACATTACCAGTAGATATGCATGGTATCAGAATGGTTTAGCCTCACCATGTGAGATTTATATTGTAATTAGTAGAATAATATTTTTTTAAACACATTTTGGAAATTGTGTGAGCTAACCATGTGGCCCATTAAAAGTGATAAGTTATGATTTTTTCACTTATTCTATAAACATTTTTTCCTCTTTTTCTTGTTCCCCACCCACATGCAGCAAAATAGAACCCTTATCCTCATCCTCCTCTAAAATTACATCTTTATTCTCTATCTAAGCTATGTTTTTTGATCCATATGTAGTATTGGATCCGTATTGGTAAGACCGAGAATCATCTTTCCTCTTTTATACTCTTTTCCCATCATATAGAATGGTAAAAACATGCGAGTGGATTCCCAAAATTTTGTGTGTGTTCGTATTAAACAAAATATTCTTCCAAATCATCATGAGTTAGAGTCTATGGTCATATTAGTTAGTGTTGACCAACATTTGGTAGGTGGTTCTCATCTTTCTTTAATATTTTGTGAGATTTTTGGGAGTGTAGATTTGAAATTGTCTTTGTATTGACCGAGGTATACCCTATAAAGTTAACCAATTTACTTTAATTAATTAAATTGATCATGTGATATTCCTATGAGCATGCTCAATCAATTTTAAAAATGTTTTGAGTCTTTAGAGAGGCTTTGTACCTTGTAAAGATTAGGCTGGGGTGTTGGTCATATTATTAAATTGAATTGTTTGTTTTAAATTAAATAAATTTGATTCTTATTATGGTTTCATGGTAATGTGGTGTGCTTGTCCTGAGGATTAATATATAGTTTTCCATTTGGACTGAGTTGATTTGATATTCTTGCTGGGCTTGGCCTGATATATAATTATTCTAAGAGATGTTGATGATTGTTTGGGTGACAAGATCATCATTTGATGTGAAAATATTGTTTGATTATGGGAATGGATAGTGTGATATGAGATGATGATGACCATAAGGTTGAGAGAAATGGTTATAGGGGAACGAGGTGCAAGATGATGTGGATTAGGTTCTTATTTTGTGATGTCCACTAACCTAGGTTTGAAAATGAATCATTTGGAGTTTTCTACGTAGAGAAGTAATCACATGTTGAGGTGTTATTGATGACTCATGTTGGTAGTGGCCTCCATTATTTGAGGCTTAGAAAACTATTTGCAGGTTTTTTCCATAGAAATCTAGGAGAATGGTGTGGACACATCAATTGAGAGTTAGGCTTTCCATACATGAGGTCTTTGGGATGGGACTATTATAGGAGGGAAGATATTGTAATTCCCCAAGATATAAGTTTTTGATATGATAGTGACATTTTTTAGGTTATGTATCATTATGCCTCAGACTTTGTTCTTTGATCTGATAGAGTTACTTTTGAGCTGTGGTCGTGGGATCATGTAAGGATGTTGGGGAGTGCCTTCAAGATGTTATATTTTTTATATACCCTAGGTTTTAGTTGGAATGAGGTGTCCATTTTCATGATGTTAAATTTGGTTTTATTAAAGGGGGAGCCTTAGGGTTCACCTAAATTGATTTACAATAGGGGATGCCTTGGCCACAGGCTTAGGATACTCTCCACTTTGGGGTTCTTTGGTTAATTGGAATTGGTGATTGATCCCTTGTGGATTCTAAGCACAAGGGGAGTGGGGTTTTGTTATGAATGTGTGATTTTTTTCTTCTTTTTGTTTACATCTATATACCCCTTATAAATCACATATGTTAGATAGGCACACATTAGTAGTTACCAACATAGATTCTTTCTCACACCCTACATGGTCCCTTCAGGATGTGAGTAGATTTCATGATCTTGCGGTCAAGTAAAGACTCGAGGTATAAATCTTGACCTTAGTGTTGGGATGTTTATAATGGGGTGTATGGAAAGGGACCTTTTGTTTTTTGTATCATCTATGGTTTCTATTACTTTTATTTGCTAAATTAGCATGCTGATATAAGTATTTACTGAAGTTGACCTTTGGTGACCCTTTTGTTTATTGTATTGTAGGAATTGATATGTAAACATGATTTGTAATAGTATCTAAAAATGTGATATTATAATGTTTAATTATGAAAATGGTAAATGGTTCTTTTGGTTTGGTTTTTTTGTTACTGTTTTTGCTTTTTCCATGGGTGGGTTACTCTTCTAGTCAGTTGGTCTTTATTTTAAACAAATTATATATATATATATATATATATATATTTGACCAATATTATATCTCAACTAGAGGTTATAGTCCCCTAACTATCACCTCTTTTCACCCTATCGGTTATTTGGTAGCTTTAGGCATATGGGGAAGCTCATTTAAGGCCTAGTGGCACTCAGCCCGTTGCATTGTTCGGTTGGATAATTTGTATGGGGTGATAAAGTTTTCATAAAAATATATAATATAAATTAAATATTGATGATTCTCCAGACATAATTATCTATATATAAATAAATCAAATTATTTTCTTCTTTCCATTTTAGAAACATATAAATTTATTACATCATTTGTGGGTGTGTAGACTACCACTGCCTTGAAGCGATGTGATTCTTCCTTTTGCATCATCAAATAACAGGAATTGTATATATATATATATATATATATATATATCAAAATAATATTTTATTTATGATATAATGTTCATTCGATAATGTTAATTGTTACTTAAAATCTTTCTATAATGATCAATGAAAAATGGGAATGTTACTTTTTCATTTTCACATCCTACCATTTCAATGATCGTAACGGTTGTTCATTTTCCATAACCATAATTTATATTTCATTTCAAAAGTATTATTGATGTAAAAATTTTATAATAAATTCCATTTTATTATTATATGAATTTACAAATAATGACCTCAATGACCATAGTCAACATATCAAAATCTGTTTTGACACATAATCCGAATTTGGTCAAAACATTCGACTAAAACATTATTGATCAAGTAATTTCATACAATATGAATATAAGTGAAATAAAAGTTACAATAAAGTTGTAATATTTTCTAAAAGAATTAAATATTTATCATATGATTATTATTTAAGATGATAGATGAAAATTATGAATGATTGGACTCAAGGTAAGGGATTTCTATCTCACTTTTCACATCTATGAGATAAATGCAATATTCATCACATACTTATTTTTGGTAGTGTTTCTACTAAAATATTGATATATTATATCATGTATTATTTTATATTCATTTAATTAGATGTTTCATTTTATGATTATTAATTTTTGGACCCCTAATATAGATGTTACCACAGATGTAATGGGATTTCTAATATCACTTTTATTTATATGAGACAAATGCCATATTCACCACACATTTATTTTTTGTGGTGTATATTCATCCTTATGGAATGTTATATCACGGTTATCCTTATTATAAAGATTTTATAAGTTTCATTTAATGTTATTCCCTCCTAGGGTTTATGATTCAAATGTTTCAAAGTATAACGGGACACTTTGGAATTTTTATATACTATTTTCCTCGAGAAAGTTATTAATGATATTTTAATGGTATTTCCATTAATCAATGTCAATAATCAATGTTACATTCATGGTGCCATAGTTTTTATGATTTGAGATAACTAAGTTACTTATGAGCTAAGGTTCATGGGACCAGGTACTTATTGTTGAGGTTTTCCTTCAAGAAGTCAAATTTTGTATGGATATGAGGTGTTGGTTGGAATGAGGTTTTGGGTGGTTTTATTAGTGTTGGAACCATATGGTTCACATGGAATGATTTAAATCAGGGGATTCATAGGTCTTGGTCTAAATATTGTCTCCACATTGGTATTCTAATGATGGCCAAAGTAGGTGATCACTACCTTTTGGCTACTCATCACAAGGGGATCATGGTTTCCATATGAATTTTTGTTGTGTTTTTCTATTTATTTATTTTTGTATACACCTTCTAAATCACATATATCATAAAGGTAATGATGGTGGTGTCCTACTTAGATTTTTGTCACACCCTACATTGGTCCTTTTGAATTCATGTAGACTTTATGCTTCTACGATGAGGTAATGGTTTGGGCTATAGAGATAGACCTTAGTTTTCGGGTGTTTGGCATCATATGGATAGAAATGGACACTAATCTTCCTAAATCAGTTTCAGTTTCCGTTTTTTCTTTTCCTCATCACCATGTTGTTATATGTTTGTACTGAGGCCAAACTTTGGTGAACCTTCTATTTATTGTACTATATAAACTGATGTGTAAGAATGTTTTTTTAGTATCTACAATTGGAATCTTTTAATTATTGATTCTGTATATGGTTAATTGAGCTTATTGTTCCATTGTTAATATTATTTCATGTGCTTCTTCCATGGAAGGGTTACTCGCCCAGTCTTCTGGTCTTAATTTTCCACTACATATATATATATCTTTAACACCATTATTATATCATCACCCTAGGGTATATTATCCCCATTATCACCACTTTAACACCCTCCCTGCTCGTCAGCAGCCTGTCCTGTGAGGAGGTTCACTTAAGGCCTAGCAGCACTCTTCTTTTTTCACTATTTGGGTGGAAATTTGGGTTAGGGTGATACAAATGGTATCACATAAGTTTATTTTACCTCTTTCTGGGTATTATTATTTAGGTTATGTCATCTAATAGATTTTCATGTTATTGGAACTTGTTTTATAACTTGTGTTTGGGTGCATGCATCCCTAGACATGGGGGATAGACCAAGTTTCCAGGGATGGGAATTTATATATTTTTTCTCATTTTATAGTTGATATGATTTTAATCTGAATTGTTTCAATTGGAATTTTATTTTAATACATGGTGACATGTGAACCTATACCTGGGATGAAAAGGGATGTTATTTGGGCCCATGGCTTGGTATGGAAAGATTTATTGTTTATGATTTTGATAGGAACATAAAAATTGATTATATATATTCATGTTACTGAGATAAATTCGTATTGTTTTAATTAGATATTTTTATTTTTATATGAGTGTGTAGTTTATTAAAAGTGTAAACCAATGATTTCAATGTGTGTTTTCCATCCTAGCCTCACTTTGGTAGAATTTTAATCAAGAAACCCATGAAAGTGGACCTAATGAAATGTGTATGTGATATGTGATATATATATATATATATATATATATGGTCCTAGATCATATAGGTGAAGGCAGGGATGATTTTGGGGGGTGATGTTGATCAACAGGTTTGGTGATAAGGTCATCGAATTAAAGAAACACAGTTCATCATGATGTTCATGGCCTGAGGAATATGTGATAGCTAGCTCTAATATAGGTGAGTAAGGGTCCTTGAGGCTGAATATTGTGGGACATAGTTGTGAGGGGGAAGGGTAAGGGTAGTGATGTTTCTGTTCTTATTATGGATTTACCTATATGTGTTATATATATATATATATATATATATATATTTTGTGAGATTGTGTGTTATCTTGGTTGTATGACCAATGTATTGATACTAAAAATGTATCAACTTAGATGGAATCTAATGGAATGTTAGGTGGGTAGTGATTTGGTTCTATAAGAGCATGCATAAGTTGAGACGCCATATGGTTGGGATGAGGCCCCGAAGGGTCAGTCTAAGCATGATCCGTAGAAACAAGAATACATATAGGGATCTAGTACAAGTGTAGCATCCAGTAGATTTAATATAATTTGGTTTGCGGATTAACAATAAGTTTAGTGTGAGTTTGGAATATGTCATCCAAGGGATTGATAGGGAACTCTTGGAGAAGAGCCTATTATGATGTACTTGACTTGAGAGTTCTAGTTACAACACCAACTGCTATTTTTGGGTGAGGGCGGACCATTGGCCACTAATAATTGGATTCAAGAAATGAAAATTATATATGAGAATTTTGAGATGCCCTAATATAGGAGGGTGAAATTGGTGATGTATATTATCATAGGACCATCCAAGCACTTGTGGGATGAGCAGGTTCAGGCAGGCAGACATGAGAGACTGACCATTAAGGACTAGGAAGACAGGTTCTTTGACCACTTATTTCTGTAGATTCTTAGTGCATAGATTGATTATAAGTTCTTGAGCCTATTGAAATGGTATATGTACATTGTGGTCTATGCAGTGAGATTGACCCAATTTTCTTTCTTTGCACCTAGTGTTGTGGGAGATGACATATTGAGGGTGATGTATTTTGATGATGGTTCAACACATGCCATTTGGGTGTAGGTAAACATCTTAAGGTTACCATTGTTCTCTGATAAGGTGAATCATACATTCATATACAAGGAAAATTTGGTGAATTGGACTTATTTAATTCATGTGACAACTTCAAGATATTTCAGTGGAAATTATTTATATAGAAAGAAGCAATATTGAGAGGAGTTCATACATGGGATGTCATGCCAAGGGCTCTGGAAGACCACATCCTTGTAGATCATCAATTATTTTCTTCCACTATGGGAAGTTGAGTCATGTGAAAAGATAGTGTGATTAGGAGACGACGGAGTTTCGAGCAAGAGAACAGTTCTGGTATCTCAAGAGGTTTTAAAGGATTGATTCTTGGATAGCTGAAAATTAGGGATTGAGATAGAGTCTGAGTTTTGATATCAAACTAGGAGTGATACCATGTTCTAGGACCTAATATTCAACTACACCTAGAGGCCATGGAAGAGACAATGAGACATTATTGTGGGTTCAGTGGTTGATGGTTGGCATTTCACTATAGGGAGGTTAGGAATCAAGCAGTTAGCCTTCAGGCTAGGTGCCTACCTTGTATTTTTCAGGGTTAGAGCAATCCAGTGAGCTTATTATGGTTAGAGATACATTATTGGAATAATAATATTCAATTATCTATAAAAAAATTTCAAGACATGTCCATTTTGGGTGAATGAGGTGCACAGGTTGTATCAGTGGGCTAACCAAACATTGGACAGTAAGATGGAATAATTTTGAATTCATTATAAGTACATATATGTGAGGTTCGTGGGACCTAGATTCATTTGTAAGTATTTTTGGATTCATCACTTATGAAGTGTATTATAATCTAGTAAAATATGTGATACATGATTACATGAGGTTAATAAGAATCTAATAATCATGTTGATGCAAGACTTATTTGAGGTGTAAGGCACCGACACTCATTTGAGCATCTGATGAGATGTTGTATCTTTTAGATATTATTTTTGACCTGTAGATGAGGTGATAATTTGTTAAGATATGGTAACTGATGGGTGTTGGGTTTAATAAAGGATCACATAATGAGGTGTAGGAGTGATGACACGTCAGGGGAGGAATTTTGAGACCAGGCATGGTCGATGGACCATCGATTTTGTTTGTGCTTTGGGTCGGGATGCGACTAACTTAGGTAACTCATAAGGTGGGAATTAACTTGAGGGAGACTACCTTTGGCCCTGTTACCAAGGTATTACTAGTCAATTTTAATTATATAGGTATGTTCAGTCCAATATTTGGGTTCATATTTATAGCCTGAGGATGATCTATGTTAAGGGAGGGAGATTGTAACATCCCATGTTTTTTGGAGTAGGTCTAATTCCTCACCCATTTTGAGTTTTCAGTGATTAGGGGGTAGACCAAATCTTTTTTCGATGACTAGAACATAATTCTCTGTGTTCCTTTGACCCAAGACCTTTATTTGATGATGGATGATGATCATAATGTGTCCTAGGGGTTCGGTTGTGTTTTGAATCTATTGGAGTCCAAAAAAAACTTTATTTCAAAGTGCACAGAATAAGGTGAAAGGTTTTGAAAAACTATGAGGCCTCCAATGAAATATTTTATTCCCTCTAAATTCACTGATTTTGGTTTGGTAAACCATGAAAACGATGGTGCATGGCAATGAGTGATCCTCTATAGTGTGTAGGAAATGGATCATGATGGATTTCATATGGAATGAGAAACCTATGAATAAGATAGACTCTTACTGGCACTTTACTAGAAGATATGCATGGTATTATAATGGTTTTGCCTCACCATGCGAGGTCTGGATCTTAATTTGTAGGATAATATTGATTTACACAAATTTTAGAAATTTTTTGAGCTAACCGTGTGGCCCATTAAAATTGATAAGTGAATATTTTTTCACTTATTCTATAAACATATTTTTTCTCTGTTTCTTCCTCGCCATCTGCGTGCATCAAAAGAGAACCCTTATCCTCTTTCTCCTCTAAAATTTGATCTATATTCTCCATATAATCTATGTTATTTGATCCATATGTAGTGTTGGATCCATATTGGTAAGCCAGAGAATCATCTTTCCTCTTTTATCCCCTTCTCCCATCATATAGAATGGTAAATACATGTGAGTGGTTTTACCAAAAATTTTGTGTGTTCATATTAAACAAAATATTCTTCCAAATCTTCTTGAGTTAGAGGATATGGTCATATGATTGGAAATTGACCAACATTAGGTAGGTGGTTCTCATCTTTCTTTGTGATTTTGTGAGTGTTTTGGGTGTTTAGATTTGAAAATGTATTTTTATTGACCGAGGGATACCCTATAAAATTAACCAATTTACATTAATTAATTAAATTGACCATGTGATATTCCTATGAGCATGCTAAATCAATTTTAAAAATGTTTTGAGTCTCTGGAGTGGCATTGTACCTTGTAAATATTAGGCTGGGGTGTTACTCATTTTATTAAATTCAATTGTTTGTTTTGAATTAAATAAATTTTATTCTTATTATGGTTTCATGGTAATTTTATGGGCTTGGCCTGAGGATTAAAATATAGTTTTCCATCTGGACTGATTTGATGTGATCATCATGACGGTCTTGGCCTGATATATATTTTTTATTGAGAGATGTTGATGACTGGTTGGGTGATAATATCATCATTTGATGTGAAAATATTGTTGTATTATGGGAATTGATAGTGTGGTATGATATTATGACGAACATAAGTTTGAGAGAAATAGTTATAAGGGAACGAGGAGCTAGATGAAGTGTACTAGGTTCTTATTTTGTGATTTCTACTAACCCAGGTTGAAAAATGCATCATTTGGAGTTGTGTGTGCAGAAAAGTAATCACATGATGAGGTGGTATTTATGACTCATGTTGGTAGTGGACTTCATTATTTGAGTCTTAGAAAACTATTTGGAGGTGTTTTCCATAGAAACCCATGAGGATGTTGTGGATACATCAATTGGTATTGTTGAGACTATCAATTGAGAGTTGAGGCTTTCCATACATGAGATCATTTAGACGGGACTATTATAGGAGGTAATATATCGTAATTCCCCAAGATATAGATTTTTTATATGATAGTGACCTTCTTGAGGGTACGTATCATTGTTCCTTAGACTTTGTTCTTTGATCTGATAAACTTACTTTTGAGTTGGGCTCTGTGGGAACATGTAGGGTTGTTGGGGAGTGCCTTCGAGATGTCATATTTTTTATATACCCTAGGTTTCAGTTGGAATGAGGTGTTAGTTGGTATGACATTCAATTTGGTTTTATTATAGGTGGAGCCTAAGGGTTCACCTAAATTTATTTACATTAGGGGTTTCTTTGGCCACAAGCTTAGGATTCTCTCCACTATGGTGTTCTTGGTTTCATTGAAATTGGTGATAGATCCCTTGTGGATAATAAGCACAAGCGGATTGGGGTTTTTTTATGAATGTGTGATGTTTTTTCTATTTATTTACTCCTATATACCCATTATAAATCACATATTTCAGATAGGAACACATTAGTGGTTACCAACTAAGATTCTATCTCACACCCTACATGGTCCCTTCAATATGCGAGTAGATTCCATGCTCTTGCGTTCAAGTAAAGTCTCGGGGTATGAATATATACCTTAGTGTTGGGATGTTTAGAATGGGATGTATGGAAAGGGACCTATTTTTTTGTGCATCATCTATGGTTTCTATTACATTTATTTTCTAAATTAGCATGCTAATATAAGTATGTATTGAATTTGACCTTTGGGGACCCTTATGTTTATTTTATTTCATGAATTCATATGTAAACATGATTTGTAATAGTAACTAAAAATCTAGGCATGTAATGTTTAATTATGGAAATGGAAAATGGTTCTTCTGGTTTTGTTATTTTTGTTACTATTTTTACTTTTTCCATGGGTGGGTTACTCTTCTAGTCAGTTGGCCTTTATTTTCACCTACTTATATATATATATATATATATATATATTAAACCAATAGAATATCTTTACCATAGGGTATAGTGTCCCCACTATCACCTCTTTACACCCTCTCTACTATTCGGTAGATTTTGGTATATGGGGAGTCTCATTTAAGGCCTAGTGACACTCAGCCCATTGCACTGTTCGGTTGGATAATTTGTATGGGGTGATAAAGTTTTAATAAAAATATATAATATAAATGAAATCTTCATGATAATCCAGACATTATTATCTATATATACATATAACACATTATTTTCTTCTTTCCATTTTAGAAACATATAAATTTATTACATCATTTGTAGATGTGTAGTCTACCACTGCCTTGAAGCGATGTGATTCTTCCTTGTTCCTCATTAAATCACATGAATTGTATATATATATATATATATAACTAAATAATATTTTATTTATGATATAATTTTCATTATATAATGTTAAATTTTACTTACCAACTTTCCAAAATGATCAATGAAAAATGGGAATGTTACTTATTCGTATGCATAGCCTACCATCTCCATGATCATAACGGTTATTCATTTTCCATAACCATAATTTATGTTACATTTCAAAATTATTATTGATGTAATAATTTTATAATAAATTCATTTTTATTATTCAATAAATTTTAAAATAATGACCTCAATGACCATAATCAACAAATCAAATTCTGTTTTGACACAAAATCCTAATATGGTCAAAACATCCAACTAAAACATTATTGGTTAAGTAATTGTATATAACATTATTATAAGTGAAGTAAAAGTTATAATAATGTTGTAAAACTTTCTAAAAGAACTAAATAATTATCATAAGTTTATTATTTAGGATGATAGAAGAAAATCTTAAAAAATTGGACACAAGTTAAGGGATTCCTATCTCACTTTTCACATCTATGAGATAAATGTAACATTCATCACATACTTCTTTTATGTGGTGTGTCTACTAGAATTTTCATATATTATATCATGGATTATTTTATATTCATGTAATTAGATGTTTCATTTGATGATTATTAATTTTGGGGCCTCTAATATAGATGTTACCATAGAAGTAATGGGATTTCTAGTCTCAATTTTATTTATATATGACATATGCCAATTCACCACACATTAATTTTTTGTAGTTTATATTCAACCATATGGAATGTTATATAATGGATATCATTATTATAAAGATATTATATGTTTCATTTAATGTTATTACCTCCCGGGGTTTATGATTCAAATGTTTCAAAGTAGAATGGGAAACTAGAATTTTTAAGGATTATTTTCCCCGAGAATGTTTTTAATGATATTTTAATGGTATTTACTTTCATCAGTTTCAAAAACCCATGTTACATTCATGGTGCCATAGTTTTTATGATTTGAGATAATGGAGTTACTTATGAGATGAGGTCTATGGAACCAGGTACTTATTATTGAGGTGTGCCTTCCGAATATAAAATTTTGTATAGACACGAGGTGTTGGTTGGCATGAGGTTTTGGGTGGTTTTATTAGTGTTTGAACCATATGGTTCATTTGGAATGATTTAAATCAGGGGATTCATTGGACTTGTTCTAAGGATCATCTCCACATTGGTATTCTGACGTTGGCCAAAGTAGGTGATCACTACCTTGTGGCTACTCATCACAAGGGGAGCAGGGTTTTCATATGAATTTGTGTTTTGTTTTTCTATTTATTTATTTTTGTATAAAACTTATAAATCACATATATTATATAGGTTTATGTTGGTGGTGTCCTATTGAGATTCTTTCTCACACTCTACATGGGTCCTTTTGGATTCATGTAGACTTTATACTTGTACGATCAGGTAATGGTTTGAGCTATAAGGATAGACCTTAGTTTTGGGTTGTTTTGCATGGGGTGGATAAAAATGGACCCTAATCTTCCTAAATCAGTTTAACTTTCAATTTTTTATTTCTCCATCACCATGTTGTTATATGTTTGTACTAAGGTCAACCTTTGGTGAACCTTCTATTTACTGTATTGTATGAACTGATGTGTAAGAATGTTTTTTAGTATCTAAAATTGGAATCTTTTATTTCTTGATTATACATATGTTTAATTGAACTTATTGTTTCATTATTACTATTATTGCTTATTCTTCTTCCATGGAAGGGTTACTAGCCCAGTCTATTGGTCTTACTTTTTAACTATATATATATATATCTGTAAGACCATTATTATATCATCACCCTAGGGTATATTATCTACATTATCACTACTTTACACCCTCCGTGCTAGTCAATAGCCTGGCCTGTGTGGAGGTGCACTTAAGGCCTAGTAGCACTCTTCTTGTTTCACTGTTAGAGTGGAAATTTGGGTTAGGGTGCTACAATTGGTATCTTATATGTTTATTTTACCTCTTTCTATGTATTATTATTTGGGTTATGTCATCTTATAGATTGGTATGTTATTGGAACTTGTTTTATAACTCGTTTTTGGGTGCATGCATCCCCAGAAATGGGGGAAAGACCAAGTTTCCAGGGGTCGGAATTTATATTTTGTTTTCTCATTTTATAGTTGATATGATTTTCATCCCAATTTTTTTAATTGTAATGTGATTTTTATATGTGGTGACATGTGAACCTTGACCTGGTATGAAAAGGGATGATATTTGGACCCATGGCTCGGTATGGAAAATGAGTGATTATTTATGATTTTCATAGGAACATAGGAATTGATTATATATATGCATGTTCCTGTGATAAATTATTATTGTTTTCATTAACAATTTTTATTGTGATAAGAGTGTTTAGTTTATTAAAAGTATAAGAAAAGGAAGTTAATGCGTTTTTTCTATCCTAGCCTTACTTTCGAGGAATTTTACTCAGGAAACCTAGGAAAGTGGACCCAATTAAATATATATGTGATATGTTATATATATTTGTGTGTGTGTGTGTGGTCTTGGATCTTATAGGTGAAGGCAGGTAAAATTATGCAGGGTGATGTTGATCACCGGGTTGGGTGATGAGGTCATCGAATTTAAGAAACATGGTTCATCATGATGTTCAGGGCCTAAGGAGTATGTGATAACTAGATCTGATATGGGTGGGTAAGGGGCCTTGAGGCCGATTGTTGTGTGACACCGTTGCGAGGGGAAAGGGTAAGGGTTGTGATATTTCACTTCTTATTAATGATTTTCCTATTTGTATAATGGGTATGTGTGTGTGTGTGTGTGTATGTGCATGTGTGTGTGTCTTATATTGGTTGCATGACCAATGTATTGATACTCAAAAGGTTTCCACATATATGGGATATAATGGAATTCCAGGAAAGTGGTGATTTGGTTCCACAGGAGAATGAATTGGATGAGACGCTAGAGGGTTGGGATGAGGCCCCAGAGGGTTAGGTTGGACATGATCCGTAGGTGCAAGAAAAATTACCTGGATCTTGTACCAGAGTAGTAGCCACTGTAATTGATATAATTTGGTTTGTGGTTTAACATGAATCTCATAATGTGTCTGGCTCATGTCATATGAGGGATTGATAGGGGAACTCATGGAGAAGAGCCTTCTATAATGTACTTTACTTGAGAGTTCTAGTTACAAAACCAACCACTATTTTTGGGTGAGGGAAGAACACATTCCACTAAGAAATGTATTCAGGAAATGAAAATGATATTTGGGAATTTGGGGACACCCTAATGGATAAGGGTGAATCTGGTGACGTATGTTATCAGAGGACCATCCAAGTGCTTGTGGGATGAGCAGGTTCAGGCAGGCAGACATGAGAGACTAACCAAGGACTTGGAGGCCATGTTCTTTGACCACTTATTTCTGGAGATGATCAGGGAATATATAGATTATGATTTCTTGAGCCTATTGAAAATATATATGTACATCATGGAATATGCAGTGATATTGACCTAGTTGTCTCACTTCACACCTAGTTTAGAGGGAGATGAGACCTTGAGAGTGATGTATTTTGAATATTCTATACAACATGCCATTAAGGTGTAGGTAAAAATCTTCATGTCAGTATCATTCTTAGAGAAGGTGAATCATACATTCATATACACTGTCAATTTGACATATTGGTCTTATTTAATTTAGGTGGTAGCTTCAGGAGATTTAGTTTCTATGTTTTACATAGCAAGAAGCAAGCCCGAGAGGAGTTCCTATAGGAGATTCATGCCAAGGACTCTAGAAGACCACATCCTTGTAGATCATCAATGATGTTCTTCTATTACAAGAATTTGGGTCATTTGAGAACATATTGAGATCGGGTGCCGACGGAGTGTCGAGCATGTAGACATGTGAGGTATCTCAAGAGGTTCTATAGGAATGTTTCTTGGATAGTTCAAAATCTGGGAATAATATCAACTCATGGTTCTAAGATCAGACTGGGAGTGGTACCATGTGCTGGTTACAAAGATACAGATACATGTAGAGGCCATGGAAGAGACAATGAGACCTTGTAGTGGGGTCAGTTGTTGGTGGTTGGTTCAATTCTATAGGGAGGTCAGGTGTTTGGAAATCAGTCATCAAGATAGGTGCATTTCATGAATTTTCCAGGGTCAGAATAGTTCGGTGAACCGATTATGGTTATAGATACATAATGGGAATAGTCATATTCCATTTTTTAGAATTTCCATTTTCGATACATGCATATTTTGGGTGAATGAGGAACACGAGATATATCTTTGGACTGACCAAATATTGGTATATAGGCTGGCATCATTTCAAAAGCATTATAAGTAAATATATGTGTGGTGCATGGGTCCAAGATTCATTTGTATGTATTTTTGGATGTGTTACTTATGAGGTGTAATGGAATCTGGTCAATGATATGATGTGATGTTACTTGAGGTGCGTAGGCATCTAGGAATTAGTGTGATGCAGGAATTATTTGAGGTGTGAGGCACCAAGACAGATTGGAGAATCTGATATCTTGTAGATATTATTTAATACATGGATATGAGGTGATAATTTGTTAAGATATGGTACTTGATGGGTGTTGGGTTTAATATAAGAGCACCTAATAAGGTGTTAGAGTGACGATGCATCCTGGGAGGAATCTTGAGATCTGGCATGGTCGATGGACTGTCTATTTTTCTTGTGCTTTGGGTCAGGATGTGACCAAATTATGTACCACCTATGGTGGGGATCACCTTGAGGGAGTCTACCTTTGGCCTTGTGACCAAGGTAGTACTGGTTAATTTTAATGAGATGGACATGTTCGTTAATATATTTGGGTTTTTCTTTATTGCTTAGGGATGATCAAGGTTAATGTAGGTAGATTGTAATGTCCCATGTTTTTTGGAGAATGTAGAATTCATCATCCGTTTTGAATTTTATAAATTTAAGGGGTAGAACAACTCTTTTTCAGTCAAAATAACTTAATTATGAGTGTTCCTTTGACCCAAGACCTTTATTGAATTAGTGATGATGATCAAATTGTGTCTCGGGGGGTTTAGTTTGGTTTTGGATCTATTAGAGGCCAAAAAATGAAAATTTTAAAACTGTACAGACTAAGGTGTACGTTTTTTAAAAAATATGAGGCATACAATGATAAATTTTATGCCATCCAAATGCACTGATCATGGTTTGGTAAACCCTAAAAAAGATGTTTTGTGGCCATGAGTGAGCCTCTATAGTTTTTAGAAAATGGATCATCATGTCATGCACATGGTATGAGAAACATGTGCATAAAACACACATTTAGTGCCATGTAAATAGTATATATTCATGGTATTAGAATGGTTTTTCCTAACCATGCGAGGTCTGGATCATAATAAGTAGTACAATCATGGTTTACACATGATTTGTAAATAGTGCGAGCTAACCGTGTGGCCTATTAAAAGAGAGAAGTGATGATTTTTCCTCTTATTCTATAAACATATTTTACCTATGTTTCTTCCTCCCTCACCCACGTGCACAAAATGATAACCCTTCTCCTACTCCTCCTCTAAATTTTGATCTATATTCTCTATCTATTCTACATTCTTTGATCCATATATAGTGTTGGATTTTTATTAGTTAGCCTGAGAATCATCTTTCCTCTTTTCTCCTCTTCTCCCAGTATATAGAATGGAAATTACATGTGAGTGGTTTTACACAATTTTTAGTGTGTTCATATGAAACAAAAATTTCTTCCAAATCATCCTAAGTTTAATTCTATGCTCAGATGAGTGGGCATCGACCAATATGAGGTATGTGGTTCTCACATTTCTTATTGATTTTGTGAGTGTTTTGGGTGTGTAGATTTAACAATGTTATCAGATTGACTGAGGGAGACCCTATAAAGTTAACCAAATTAATTTAATTAATTAAATTGACCATGTGAGATTCTTATGAGCATTCTCAATCAAGATTACAAATTTTTTGTGTTGTGGGAGAGGCTTTATAACTAGGTATGATTAGAAAAGGGTGTCAGTCATTTTATTAAATTGTTTTTTTTTAATTAAAGAAATATGATTCTTATTATGGTGCCATGGGAAAGTGTTGTCCTTATCCTAAGGATTGAGATATAGTTTTCCATCTAGACTGAGGTGATGTGATCTCTATACTGGGCCTTTCTAGATATATATTTATTCTGAGATACATTGATGACTGGATACGTGACAAGATCATTATTTGATGTGAAAATATTGTTGGGTTATGGGAAGGGACAATGTGATATGATATGGTGATGACCATAAGGTTGATATAAATAGTAATAGGGGAATGAGGTTCTATATGAAGTGGATTAGGTTCTTATTTGGTGGTTTTTGCTAACCCATGTTTGATAATGCATCGTTTGGAGTTGTGTGCAAAGAGAAAAACTCACATGATGAGGTGGTATTGACCACTCATGTGGTTAGTGGCCTCCATTATTTGAGCCTTAGGAAAACAGCTGGAGGTGTTTTCTATAGAAATAAATGATGATGGTGTGGATCCATAAGTTGATAATGTAGAGACTATCAGTTGGGAGTTGAGGCTTTTCATACATGAGGTCATTGGGTCGGGACTATTCTGGGAGTGCAAATATCGCTATTCCTCAAGACATAGTTTTTTGATATGATAGTGACATTTTTTAGGGTACATATCACTGTGCCTCAGATGTCGTTCTTTGATATGGCAGATGTTATTTTGAGTTGAGTTATGTGGGACCTTGTAGGGATGTTGGGGAGTGCCTTTGAGATGTCATATTTTTTATATAACCAAGGTGTCATTTGGAAGGAGGTGTTAGTTGTCATGAGGATCAAGGTGGTTTTATTAGAGGTGGATCCTAAGGGTTCACTTAAACTGATTTACATTAGGGGATGCCTTGGCCTCAGTCATAGAATACCCTCCACATCAATGTTCTTGGGATTGTCAAAATTAGGGATCGATCCCTTATGGATGCTAAGCACATGGGGAGTGGGGTTTTGTTATGAATGTTTGATGTTTTTCAATATATTTATTTCTATATACACCTTCTTAATCATATATATTATATAGGCACACATGGGTGGTTACCAACTGAGATTCTGTCTCACACCCTACATGGTCCCTTCAGGATGCTTATAAATTTAAAGCTTTTGAGATCAAGTAAAGGCCCGAGCTATGAATCTGGACCTCAGTGTTGGGATGTTTATAATGGGATTTATGGAAAGGGACCAAGTGTTTCATGCATTATCTAGGGTTTCCATTATTTTTTATTTTCTACATTAGCATGCTAACATATGTATGTACTAATATAGACTATTGGAGACCCTTCTATTTATTGTATTTTATGAATTAATATTTAAACATGATTTGTAATATTATCTGAAAATTAAATCTTGTAATTTTTAATTATACATATGGTAAATTTTTCTTTTGGTTTCGTTATTGTTGTTACTATTTTTTCTTTTTCCATTGATGGGTTATTATTCTAGTCTGTTTGTATTTATTTTCGGCTACTTATATGTATATATATATATATATCTATTATAACAACAATATATCTTCACCATAGGGTATTTTATCTCCAATATCATCTCTTTACACCCTCTTTTCTATTCGGTTTCCTTCGGTATATGGGGAGGCAAATTTTAGACCTAGTGGCACTTAGCCTGTTGCACTATTCTGTTGGAAATTTTAGATGGGGTGATACTAGTTTAATAAACACATATACTATAAATGAATTCTTTATGATACTTCAGACATAATTATCTATCTGTACATATAAAATATTATTTTCTTCTTTCCATTTTAGAAACTTTTAATTTTATAACTTCATTTTTGGATGTGTAGACTATTGACTCCTTGAAGTGATGTCATTCTTGAATTTTACATCAAAAAATCACAAGAATTATATATATATATAACTAAATATTATTATATTTATGATATAATTTTAATTCTATAAAGATAAATGTTACTTACCATTTTTCGATAATGATAAATGAAAAATGGGAGCATTACTTATTTTTATGCATAGCCTATTGCCTCCATGATCATAATGTTTGTTCATTTTCATAACCATAATTTATGTTTAATTTTAAAAGTATTATTGTTGAAAAAATTTGATAATAAATTGATTTTTATTATTCAATAGATTTTCAAATAATGACATCATTTACCATAGTCAACATATCACATTCTGTTTTGACACAAAAGCTGAATATGGATAAATCATATGAAAAAAACATTACTGATTAAGTAATTGTATATAGCATCATTATAAGTTAAATAAATGTAATAATATATGTATAAAAGTTTCTCAAAGAAGTAAATAATTACCATAACTTTTTTATTTAAGAATATTGAGAAAACCCATGAAAAATTAAACTCAAGGTAAGGGATTTTCATCTCACTTTTCACATCTACGTGATAAATTTAATATTCATCACATACTCCTTATTATAAAGATACTATATTTTTCATTTAATGTTCTTCCATCCTGGGCTTTAGATTCCAATGTTTTAATGTAGAATGGGACACTTTGTAAATTTTAAAGATTATTTTCCTCGAGAATTTTTTTATGATATTTGTAACGTTATTCTCATTCATCAATGTCAAAAACCCATGGTATTACTTATCCTACAATGAGGATAATTCTTATTGATACCATACATTTTATTTCTATGGATGGATTATGTTTTTTAAAATATATTTTTATGAAACCCATTTCATTCACATGAGTTAACCATGTTTTAGAGAGATTTATTGGGAACCTGTTTCTTTTCCATAGAATAACCACGCATTAAAAATATTATTATAAAGCCCATTTCTTTAACATGGGATAATCATGTTTCAAAGATATTATTATGGAACTCATTTCCTTTCCATGTGATAACCATATTTCCTAGATATTGTTATCAAACATATTTCTTTTCCATTATTTAATTAGTTTTCTAAGATATTGACATGACAATCATTTCGTTTCCATGGGTTAATGACTTAATCAAAGGAATAATGATTTTTTATATAGACTCAGCCTTAAAACATTACTTAATATTGAATTAAATGAATAATTCACATTGAGGATATTTTCAGGTTTAGAGTTTTAGGGAATTAGGATGTAACTATTACATCTCAAAAGATTATAAAGTAGAAACTTCTACACAGTTTCCATGTTTTTACAAAACATTAACTCTTAATAAAAGGGTCATGTATAGTTCTATGTTTAAGACAACATGAATTTTCCTTAATACCATCCTTGACCCTATTCCACAATATAGCCTGTGAAAAACTTTTCAAAAACTTGTGGTGTGCATAAAAAACTCAATAAGGGATACACAAATAAGGAAAATTGTAAGTTTTCTTCAAAACAATAGTTAAACCATGAATACATTATTATAAGTAATACATTTCACCTTTATGAAGTAGTAAATACTCCTCACTAAATAAAAGATCATCACATACCCTTTTGTAACCAAAATATTACCATAAAACCCATATAAAGAACACATAACATATATAGGTAACTTGGGACATAAACATACATAAATAGAATTACCATATGGTCGACTTCCACAGATATCACTAAATAGAATCGCCATTCGGCTGACTTCTATACCCAATGCATTGGAGTTTATAAAGTAACCATCCATACTGGTATTCACGGCACCACCCGTCATTTGGTTTGTCACATAACCACCTGTCAAATGTCCAAGTACTATTATAAAATCATAAGACATAAAAAAATATAAAGGAAAGAAAACAATTCCACATTTCAATCACAATATATAACTTAAATATATAGACATAAAAAATCCATTATCAAAACCATTTTCAATACCAAAATACATAAAAGAGAATATTGTATTTATTTTATTTTAAAAACATTATGGCTTGTTAAAGATTCGAAAGATCAAGTGGTACTCACGGCAGCGGAAAAGGTCGTTGTCACTTCATACGTTAAAAGAAACATTCCTTTTTGTCATTTAGTAAAATGATTTGTAGAAAAATATTACCTTTGAATGAAATGAACAGTCAAATGTGTTTATACAGTGTATAAAATAAAGTATTGTATTATAACAAAATATGCCTCAATGAAAGGAGATTGAGACGAAGTCCCTTACCTCGTGTCTGACTTGACTCGATCATTCTTTAACCTCCGGAATAATAAACTAAAGTTAATTTATACTTTATTAAGAAACGTTTTCATATTTATTATTTCTTTTATATCACTTATTTCCATGTTATAAACATTATTCAATTATTTAAGTTAATAATGTTTGTTTTGTTGATATTTGGTACTTAAGTCAAAAAATGGACTTCTTATAATTACATGTTGTTCATGTGGTCAAATGATCATTATATCTAGAATTATATTCATGATTTAGATATCATATATATCACATATATCCATCATATACATGTATTTATAATAGTACATAACATTTAGAGGTAAGAAATGAAATGCATCGTTCATGGAGACGTACGGTAAGCCGTACGTACGCATGAACGCTACTTCCATTTCTATTTAATATTTAATGGAATTAAAACATAATGATACATAGTAGTATTATGATTACAGTATAGTATCATATATAATATTATTAACTCCATCCTTTATACGTCCGAAATATGGCATTAATGATTCAAATCACTTTGAGGGGGCGGTAGTCCACAATTCCTAAAATGAAATTATCGCGTTTATCCATTATGGAAACCATAAAGGTATGCCATAAATGAAAAATACAGAAGCATAAGAAAACCCTAAACATAATATATATCATATATAAATATAGTGACATCTTAATGGCCACCATGAGAAGCAGTAGGAGATATTTGAACAATCATCGTTTTGTAAGATAGTAGTTCACCGTCCACGGAAATAGTATGTTCTTCACCCATTAGATGGAGGTGTGTGTAAGTGTAGCCAGAATACTTCTCATAAAAAAATCATAGTATATTTAAGATACTGTTTTTGTTAAAAAATAAAATAATAAAAAGAGTTTAGGGGGTTGGAGAGGCAAAATAAAACAGAAGAACATAAGAGAAGACATTAACTTTAAATCTGGTAACTCCCCTTGGTTTGAACCAAAAGGGTTTCATTAAGATATTTCTGCCTAAGGTAAGGATTCTAAGATGAAGAGAGGGACATTGGGAGATTTTTTGAGTAGAGGTTGGAATATCCAAATGCCTTGAGAAGGGTGATAAATGGGTAGGAAGTAGGGTTATTTTATAAGGGAGATGAGGGGCTCTTTTGGAAAGCACAAAACCATTATTTTATTATATAATGATTTTCTGTTTATAAAGGTCCAAAAATTATTAAATTTAAAGATATGGTTTCCCATTTTCGAAATAGATTAATCCAATAAGAATTGGACAAGTGTTGGATATTATTTTAAACATTATATTCTTATTTATTTAAATCATTCATTAATGACGTAAACACTGCATCATCAATATGTCATAAATAATTTTATTTATTTGATGTCTAAAATTTATAAAAAAAATTACCATATTTTTCGAAATATTTTTAGATTTATAATGAATTTTTATAGTCAAATATATCAATTATATATCCCCATGTAAAAATTGTTTTAATAAAACAATACATGTTTTTGACACTTTTATTTTTATTTTAAATAAAAAGTTATTAATGTCATTTTATTACCCAAGTGGCTCCATGGGGTCCCTAAGTTGACCCGTGGATTTTCATGGTATTCCATGACTCATCCAATAAGTATAGGACATGTGTCAAGGTTATTTCATATTATTATAACATTATTTTTACCTTAAATTACACTAATTACCTTTAATCGCGATTAATAAAACTTAAAAGTTAATTTTCACCAAAATAATATTTTCATCCCATTGAACAAAATTTTACTTACTAATGACAACCATGTATGTTGGATTCTTTAAATTTAATTCATAGAAGTGGTAATGTTTCATTTAAACGACAAATCAGTTTTTTAACTACCACTTAGTGGTTTCACTATTCATAAAAAATTGATGTTTTTCAGAAAAAAAAACAAAAATACACCCTAAGTTATGTTTGATATTCTAAATTAAAAAATGATGTCTATTTTAACAAATTAAAAACATATAAGTTCCATTGATGAATTTTATAATTAATTCTCATTGTTAAAACAAATAGCATGTTTTTAAGAAACAGTATATATCAAAAGATTGAAACTTGTTTATGTCCAATTTCAAAGTTAAATTAATTCCAAAGTCCACCATTGGTTTAAATAGTAAAAAAATATTCTAATTTAACTTTAAAACCAATTCAAAAGATAATCTAATAATATAAATAAATTATATTAAAAATAGGTTTTGAATTAAAATACAACATTTTTCACTTATTCATGAACTTTATCAGAAAAATAACAAAAACATACACAATGTAAGTTTTGATGTCTCGATTCTAAATAAGGATTTTATTTGGTCCAATAGAATGTATATGAGTGACCGAAACTATTTTTAAAAAGGCTTCTCCATCAAAAGGCGATAAATCGACCTATTAGTGAATATTAGAGTATCTAAGCCTAAAATTAAATTATTTTCTTTTTTTATGCCTTTATATTTTATTGGATAAATGTAGAAACATTTAACAAACATATATAATCATATTTTAGTTATTTCTATTCATTCTCGCCAATACAACGGCTACATGTTAACTACCATTTATAATAATATTATTCTATTATTTCTGTGCAACGTAAGATTTAAAAGAAACTCGTTGTTGTGTGTCTGGTACACCATCGAACATAGAAACCCCTTTAAAATAAAATTAATATTTAATCCAAAATTATTAATAAATATGAAAATGTATTATTCTTTATTTACCTTGGATGTTACATCCTTCCACCTTTTTGAGAATTGCGTCCACGCAATTTTATTCACTTATCAAAATAAGTGGGGGTATTTATCCCTAATCGCATTTTTAGATTCCCACGTTGCCTCTGCAACCATATGGTTCTTCTACAAAACCTTCACCTAATAAATTACCTTATTTCGCATCACTTAATCTCTTCAGTCAAGAATCTGGACTGGTTGTTCCTTATATGAGAGATTCTCTTCCAACTAAACTACCCATGGGCTCAAAACATGAAATTGATCTGGCATATACATTCTCAACATCAAAATATGAAAAACATTATGTACCTGAGATAAACTCGGAGGTAAAGCCACTCGGTACGCAACTGATCCAACTCTCTCCAGAATTTAATAGGGTCCAATGAACCTTGGACTCATCTTTCCTTTCTTACAAAATCACATCACACTTTTCCGTGGAGAAACTTTGACAAAAACTCGATCACCTACCTCGAAAGATAGATCCTTCCTCCGGTTATCCGTATAACTTTTCTGCCTACTCTGAGCTGTTCTCATGTGCTTCTGAATCAACTGAACATTTTTTTCCATCTCTTCTACCAATTCTGGTCCCATCAGCTTCCTTTCAACTACTTCATCCCAAAAAGCTGGAGTTCGACATCGTTTACCATATAATTCCTCAAAGGCAGCCATCTGTATTCTAGATTAAAAACTGTTGTTATAAGAAAATTCAACCAAAGAAAGATGTTTCTCCCAACTTCTCTGGTAATCCATAATTCAAGCACGTAACATATCCTCCAAGGTATGAATTGTTTGTTCTGACTACCCATATGATTGCTGATGAAAAGTTGTACTAAAATTTAATTCAGTACCCAACGACTTCTGAAGGCCTTTCCAAAAGTTATAAGTCAACCTGGAATCATGATCAGATACAATAGAGAGGGGAACTCTGTGTAACCTGACTATCTCTTTAACATACAACTGAGAAAGTTGATCTAGAGAGAATGTATCTCGAATAGGAAGGAAATGAGAAGATTTAGTTAATCGATCAACAATAACCCAGATTGCAGTATTACCTCAAGATTTATTTGGTAATCCCACAGTTAAGTCCATGGATATATTTTCCCATTTCCACTCTGGCACCGCTAAAGACTGAAGTATCCCTTTAGGTAACTGCCACTCTACTTTAACCTACTGACAATTAAAACAGTTCACAGTAAAATCAGCAATTTCTCTTTTCATTCCATCCCACCAGTAATACTCCTGCAGATCTCTGTACCTCTTAGTACTGCCAGGATGAATTGAAAACGGGGAACTATGAGCCTCACATAACAACTCATTCTTCAACTATGAATCACAGGGCACACATAATATCTTCCAAAACCTCAATACAAAATCATTATCAATGTTAAATTTAAGAAACATACCCTTCTGAACCAGCTCTACATTTTTCTGCAACTCACTGTCTTTCTTTTGCGCTTGCTTAATTCTTTCTAATAGAGATGATCTCACTGACACCTTAAACAATATAGAAGAACTTCCTGAACCAAAATATTCTATGCCAAAGTTCATCAAATAAAAAACCAAAGGATCTCGTTCCAAATGTAGGATGTTTAATGAATCATTACTTTTTCGACTCAAAGCATCAGCCACTTTATTTTCTTTTCCCAAATTGTAATGAATTGTACAATCATAATCCTTGATTAATTCCAGCCATCTCCTCTATATCATGTTCAATTCTTTTTGAGTGAATATATACATTAAAATTTTTTGATCGGTATATATTTCACACTTTACTCCATACAAATGATACCTCCAAATATTTAGAGAAAAAACAACAGCAGCTAATTCCAAATCATGTGTAGGTTAATTTAACTCATGAGTTTTCAACTAACATGAAGCATAAGCAATTACATGATCATTCTGCATAAGGACACAACCAAGTTCCTTCAACGAAGCATCACTATAGATAAAAAAACTCACCATTTCTAGAAGGATGTGCCAAAACTGGATCATTCACCAATATTCTTTTCAATTCTTGAAAATAATCATCAAATTATTTTGTCCAGATGAACATACCACCTTTTCAAGATAACTTAGTCATTGGACTAGATAACTGTGAAAAAGATTCAACAAACCTCTGGTAATAACCTTCCAAACCAATAAAACTATAGATCTTGGTTATATTTGTGGGCCTTGGCCCTTCTTCAACATCATTTGTTTTAGAATGATTAACAGTTTTTCCATTTCTTGAAACAATGTGACCTGGGAAAGAAATTTGGTTTAACCAAAACTCACACTTGCTGAATTTTCCCTATAGTTTATTTTCTTTTATGGTTTGAAAGATAACCCTTAAATGACTTTCAAGCTCCTATTTACTTTTAGAAAACACCAAAATATCATCAATGAACACAACCAAAAAATTATCCAAGAACTCATGGAAAATTCTATTCATCAGATCAATGAATACAACAGGTGCATTGGTTAACCCAAAAGGCATAACTACAAATTCATAATGGATATATCTAGTATGAAATAGAGTCTTCAGAACATCTGTTTTTTTTACTTTAAACTGATGGTACCCCGACCTCAAGTCAATCTTTGAAAAATTATGATCTCCCAGGATCTAATTAAACAAATCATCGATATGAGGAAAAGGATACTTGTTCTTAATAGTGATGTTATTCAATGCTCTTTAATCAATGCAAAGTCTCATTGAACCATATTTATTTTTAACAAACAAGACAAGAGAACCCCATGGTGATGTGCTAGGTCAAATGAAACCTTTATCTAATAACTCCTGCAATTGCTTCTTTAACTCTAAATGTTCAACTTGAGCCATTTTATAAGGGGGTTTTGAAATTGGATTAGAATCAGGAACAAAGACAATAATGAATTCAACTTCCCGGTCATGAATAATACCAGGAAACTCATTAGGAAAAACATCAAGATACTCATTTACCACTATCTCATCATTAATATGAATAGTTCCTTTGTTTTCAACAATATGTGCAAGGTAATATTCACTTTCATCTTTTACTAGTTTCTCAACATCCTGATATGTTATCAAACACAAGGGTTAATTCTTGTACACAAACTAAAAATCTTTCTGAAAAGAGACCACTCTAGCTCTGTAGTCAATATTAGTATGATAAATAGAAAGCCAATCCATGACTCAAATAACAACAAACTCTACTAGAGTAAAAATAATATGGTTTTCAGGTAGATTATTTCCGCACACAAGGATATGAAGGTTCTGATAATTTATTTTTCTCTCATCGTTTCCTCCAGGTGTTTTTACCATAAGTTCAGGATTCATATATTGATATGGAATTCCCAATTTACTAGAAAACATCTCAGAAATTAAAGAATGTGTAGACCCTGAATTAAACAACACAATGGAATAATTTGAACAAACAAATAGTGTATCTGATACTACTTCATTCGATGGCCCAACATCTGCTGAAGTAGTTGCAATGTATTTCACTACCCCTTTCTGCTTGTAGTCTGGCTGCTTTCCCTCAGCTGAGTTCTTCTTTATATAGTCATTTTCATAATGACCCATTTCATTACACTTAAAACAACTTAAAACTAGCTTTTCATTGCCTGCTTGATCATCTTCTATACAGTTACGAGCAATATGACCAGACTTAGCACAATGAAAGCACTTTACAAACTTGGATAAACATTCTCCAGGATGCATTTTACCACACTTATCATAGGATGGATATTTGGTTTTCTTACCTCCTGGCTTCTTTGATGAATTCTTTCCCTTTTCCTGCCAACAAGACCTCTTATTATGTTGTTTATCAAAGAACACCTGATCATCGGTAAACTCCATTTTCACCTTCTCCACACATCGAACAAGTTTTTTCATAACTTTTGAACTCACGAGATGCTAAATCCCTTCGATTCTTTGGCTTTAACCCTGAGTAAAAACAGTTGATTTTACTATCAAGATCTCATATGAAATTTGGATCATACCTTGCTAGTTGAGTGAACTTTGCTTCATAAGTAACCACTGAGTCATCCCCCTGCCTCAATTCTAGGAATTTGTTTTCCATCCTAAGACGAACCACCTTAGGAAAATATTTCTCAAGAAACATTCCTTTGAGTTCATCCAAGTCAAGATCATCAATCTCCTCACTATCATTGATATTTTTCACCATAGACCACTACTGATCATCTTCACCTTCAAAATAGTAAATAGCGAGACTAAACTTTTGATGTTCTAAACACCCCATGACATTAAAAATCTTCTCCAGTGCATTAATCCAACCTTCTACTAGCATAGGGTCAGATGATCCTTTGAATGATGGGGGATGTTGCCTCATAAAATGACCCACTACATATATGTTACTCTATGGTTGATCTGGATGATCTTGTGCATGGATACCACCACCATTTATTGCCTAATTCAACTGTTCCATCACTGCAACAAACTGTTCAGTTCCGATTCTGACCATCTCAGGTTGCTGATTTGGAAAGTTGTATTCCTCCTAATGTCATCCCAATATAGTTACCATGTTTCCTATGTGGAAAACCATTCTAAACATAGAAATATCTTAGGTAAAGCAACATGGTAATCTTTAAATTCTATATCATTTCAATCATACCATAAATTTATTTATGGAAATGAATTTAACAATTTTATAACTCGTAAAGTTCTCTAAACCAACCATTTATTCCAACTATAAGGACCCAGCCTCAAAAAATTACTTAATCGTGAATTAAATGAATAATTCACATTGAGGATCTCTTCAAGTTTAGAGTTTTAGAGAATTAGGACATAACTATTACATCTCAAAAGAATACAAAGTAGACACTTCTACACAGTTTGCCATTTTTTTACAAAACATGAACTCTTAACAAAATAGTCATGTCTAGTTCCATGTTTAAGACAACATGAATTTTTCTTTGATCTCATACTTGAACCTATTCCACATTATTTCCTATGATTTTTTTTCAAAAACATGGGGTGAGCATAAAAAACTCAGTAACGGATACACAAAGAAGGAAAACTGTTATTTTTCTTGAAAAAAATAGGTAAACCATGAATACTTTATCATAAGTAATACTTTTCACCTTTATGAAGTAGTAAATACACTTCACTAAATAAAAGATAATTACTTACCCTTTTGTAACCAAAATATTACCATAAAACCCATATAATAAACACATATCATATAAAGGTAACTTGGGACATAAACATACATAAATGGAATAACCATACGGTCGAATTCCACACATATCACTAAATGGACTAGCCATTCGGCTGACTTCCACACCCAATGCATTGGAGGTTATAACGTAACTGCTTGTCCTGGTATTCACGGCACCACCCGTCATTTGGTTTATCACTTAACCACCCGTCAAATGTCCAAGTACCATTATAAAATCGTAAGACATAAAAAGGAAAGAAAACATTTCGACATTTCAATCACAATATATAACTTAAATATATTAACATAACAAATCCATTATGAAAACCATTTTCAATACCAAAATACATAAATGATTATATGGTATTTATTTTCTTTTAAAAACATTACGGCTTGTTAAGGAAGCCAAAGATCAAGTAGTACTCGCGGCGGCAGAAAAGGTTTTTGTTACCGCGTACATTAAAAGAAACATTCCTTTTTATTATTTTGTAAAATGATTCAAAGAAAAATATTCCCTTTGAATGAAATGAAAAGTTAAATGTGTTTATACATCTTATAAAAGAAAGTCTTTCATTAGAACAAAATATGCCTCAATGAAAGGAGATTGAGACGAAGTCCCTTACCTCATGTCCGAATTGACTCAATCGTTCTTTAATCTCCTGAATAATAAACTATAGTTAATTTCTACTTGATTAAGAACCTTTTTCAAGTTTATTATTCTATTTATATCACTTATTTCCATGTTATAAACATTATTCAATCATTTAGGTTAATAATGTTCATTTTGTTGATATTTGGTACTTAAGTCAAAAATAGACTTCTTATATTTACATGTTGTTCATGTGGTAAAAGGTTCATTATATCCAGAATGATATTCATTATTTGGATATCATATATATCATATATATCCAGCATATAAATGTATTTATAATAGTATATAACATTTAGAGGTAAGAAATGAAATGCATCGTTCATGGAGACGGTAAGCCGAACTTATGCATGAACGCTACTACCATTTCTATTTCATATTTAATGGAATTAAAACATAATGATAAATAGTAGTATTATAATTCCAGTATAGTATCATATATAATATTATTAACTCCATCCTTTATATGTCCCACATATGGCATTAACGATTCAAATCACTTTGAAGGGCCGGTAGTCCGCACTTCCTGAAATGAAATTATCGCGTTTATCCATTATAGAAACCATAAAGGTATTCCAAAAATGAAAAATAAAGATCATTAGGAAAACATAAACATAATATATATCATATATTCAGATAGTTACATCTTAATGGACACCATGATAGTCGGTATGATATATTTGAACAATCATCGTTTCGTGAGGCAGTAGTTCGCCGTCCATAGAAACAGTATGTTCTTCACCCATTAGATGGAGGTGTGTGTTGAGCAATGTATTATTTTCAAACAATTCAAAATAATGTTTTTTAAAAGGGGGAGATTATTTCAAATAATACTCTGTCTCTTTATGATGATTTTGATGCTCACAAATACCCTTAATTATTTACTAATTATTTCGTTGAGTATTTTGCAGGAATTTATTTTATTTATTTATTTCATACAACGAGATTTCATACTTCATTTATTCCGAGATCAATTTTAGCGTGTTCTGGAATCACTGTAGCGCAAGATCAATTTTAGCGTGTTCTGGAATCACTGTAGCGCGAGATCAATTTTAGCGCGTACTGAAATCACTGTTCATACCCTACGTTGATGAACGTAACGTATGGATGAAAAGTTTACTTTTTATGTTAAAAGAAACGTATGGTTAAGGAACCTTACGTTATTTTGAAACGTATGGTTAATGAATCTTACGTTGTTGAAAGGTATGGAAGAAGAACATTACGTTTGGAAGGAACCTTACGTTTTCGTTGTTGGACAAGTATGGAAGAGAAACCGTACGTTAGTTTTCAGTGTTGAGTTTGTTTCTCAAAAGTATGGATCATCAACCTTACTTTTATAATCAACCGTACGTTCTTTGGAGAGTTGAAGCGAGACAAAGTATGGATGATCAACCCTACGTTTGAATGCTGAAGAGAAAGTATGTACGTTCTGAACCTTACGTTTCTGAACCTTACGTTTGTGAACCCTACGTTTGGAGCCACGTCATCAACCCTACGTTTGGCGTCGGGATATTTTTGACAGACGATATTTCCTTTTGCATTGGTCAAACAAGCGGATTATTAAGCGGATTTCGAGCCGATTCTTAAGTACGACTTTGACTGAATCAAAGACGATTTTCAACGGATTACTGATTGATTTAAACGGAGCTTTTTATGCCGATTCTTCAGGAGAGTTACAACGGCTCTGTTATTTCATTTAATATCGTGAATCTAAAGGAGATTTTCATGGATCTATTTATGCGAAAGATTTTCTCAGATTTGAATATATATGTTCTATCTTGGAAACTTCGGATATATATATATACACAGAAAAGTGTGTGAAATATATAGATTGATCTTTTAACGAGCAAGAAACAGAGACTGTGTAAAGGCGTTCTTTTCTGGTGATCGAGAAGAAGTGTAAAACCTTTATTACCGAAGGAAGATCTTGATAGCAGATTCACGTGTTCTACATCGACTATCTATTGTGAATCTATTGCTGCTGAAGTTGTGAAGTTTCTGGTAATATCTATTGCAACTGGATCGACTCAGAACTGTTTTTGATTACAGATCTTTATTTTCTGAAGACAACGATCTATCTACTGTCAATTGCATTCTGTTGCAATTGTGAAGAACAACTGGAGAAGTGTTTTCTTTATCAAAACCCTTTTTTATTTTTGAGTGATCAGCTTCTCGTTCTAAGCTGTGTGGGTTCGTGTTTAAACCAGGAAGGCTGTGTTTGCCTGAATCTTGTAAAGGTGTCAACTGCCTGTACTCAGTTGTGAACAGGTCTGTGGAAACGAGGACCAGATAGTGAAAATCGCCAAGCTCGTGGATTTGAGCGTTGGTGGAGTGGACTAGGGGCCTTCTGTTCCCCGAACCACTATACATCCGTGTGTTCATGCTTTTACTTTTTCCGCTGCATATTTAATTGTGCAAAAGCATAGTGGACAGAATTTGTCTAAATTGAAGAGATTGTAATAATTTTGAAAAGACACAATTCACCCCCCCCCCCCTCTTGTGTGTAATCCATAGATTCAGATCCAACAATTGGTATCAAAGGAGGAGATTCTTATTTTTAAAGTCTTATCAAGCTAGAAGTATTTAAAGATTATACATAGTGTATCATGGATGATATGAGAGAGGGAATGTCAATGGTCAGAGCACCTTACTTTAATGGAGATAATTATGGCTGCTGGAAATCACGTATGATTATTTATCTGAAAAATCTTGGTTACAAAGTCTATTCAAAGATTCTGACTCCCTATGAAATTCCTGAAAATCCCGATACATGGAGTGCTGCTACAGAGGCTGAGTATGACATAAATTCAAAAGCTATGAATGCAATCATCTGTGGTCTAGGACCAGATGAATTTAACAGAGTATCTCAATGCCCGAATGCATATGAAATGTGGCAAACAATAGCTGTTGCTTATGAAGGAACAGATAATGTAAGACAATGAGATATGCAACTGCTAAGTTAAAATTCGATACTTTCAGAATGATTGAAGGAGAGAGCATCACTCAGATGAATGGAAGATTGACAGAAATTTTCAATAATATAACAGCTCTAGGAGAACCAATCAAGCAGGCTGATCAAGCATTGAAGGTACTGAGAGTACTTCCTACTCGATGGAATGGAATCTCTGCAGCAATCAGACAATCAACTTCTGTTAAAGATCTAACTATGAGAGAACTGATTGGTACATTGATGATGTACGAAGCTGAAATGCAAGATGAGGTAAATGAGCATAAATTCTACATAAAAAGGGAAAATACTGCTTTGAAAGTGACTTCTCAACAAAAGGATAGAAAGATGAAGAACATAGAAGTAAGTGCTAAATCAGAAAGCTCTGATTCTTCAAATTCGGATGAAGAACTGGCTCAGCTAGCCAGAAAATTCAGAAAGTTCTACAGTAAGAAGAAAGACTTCAAGAAATCCTTCAAAAAGGATAGCAAGGAAGTGAGATGTTATGAATGCAAAAAGATGGGACATATCAGACCGGATTTCCCAAAATTGAAAGATGCAAAGAAGAAGAAATTCTTCAAAAGAGTTGATTATGAACAGAAAGACAAGAAAGCTATGAAAGCTACTTGGAGTGTTTCTGAAGAATCAAGTAATTCTTCTGAATCAAGATCAGAGAAGGAGGAAGCCAATTTAAAAGCAAATATGTGTTTCATGGCTGAAACTGATGAGGTACACTCATATTACTCCTCTGACTCAAATAATGAATCAAACTCTGAAACAAGCTTCTCAAATAAAAAACTTGCAGCTTACTGCAATATGCTTGAAGAAAGGTATGACTCATTATTTAAAAAATATAAATCTATAAAGAACTTGCACAAAGCTATTTCAGATGAGAGAAATACTTTGCTAAAACAACATAAGGAATTAATTGACAAATACAACTCTTCTGACTCAAATAAAATTAATTTTGAATCAAAAATAAAAACTCTACAGGATGAAGTAGAATCTTATAAAAAGGCTGCATTAGTTTTTACAAAAGGAGAAAACACCTTAAATGAGATACTTGGAAAAACTGTAATTAAAAAGGAAAGGTTTGGAATTGGAAGTAAAGGAGAAAAACCTATGTTATACAAAAATTATTTTGTTCCTAGCACTAAACAGGTTATTTGTAACTTCTGTGGAACAAAAGGTCATATAGCTAAAAACTGTTTTCTAAGACAACCTCAAATATGTGGCATTAAGAAAGATTATATTTCCAACGATCTATATGATTCAATAAATTTTAAGGAAACAAAGCAAATCTGGATACCCAGATCACTGCTTGCTAACACTCCTGGACCCAACAAAATATGGGTACCAAAGCAATTTGTTTGAATGTCTTTGCAGGTAGCAGGTCACCAAAGAAAGAAAGAAATATGGTATATGGACAGTGGCTGCTCAAGACACATGAGTGGAACTTCAGCTAATTTCTCTTCTCTTACTCGAAAGGAAGGAGGACTTGTCACCTTTGGTGACAATGCCAAAGGAAAGATTATTGGTATTGGAACAGTTGGAGATCCAGAGACAGCCTCAATCAACAAAGTACTTTATGTACACGGGTTAAAACACAATCTGATAAGTATCTCTCAACTCTGTGATGATGGATACACTGTTGATTTTACTAACAATAGTTGTACTGTTTCTAAAGATAAACTGTTTAAGTTTAGAGCACCCAGAACTGATAATGTTTATACTTTGGATTTGTATTCCTTGTGTAAACAACAAGTAAACTGCTTAACTGCTAATATAAGTGAATCCTGGATCTGGCATAGAAGACTTGGTCATTGCAATATATATGATTTACATAAATTATCTAAGAAACATCTAGTTTCTGATTTTCCTAGTCTCAAATTTGAAAATAACAGATTCTGTGATGCATTTCAGCTTGGCAAGCAACAGAAATCATCATTCAAATCTGTTAATAAAATTGCTACAACTAAACCTCTAGAACTTATCCATATGGATTTGTTTGGACCTTCAAGAGTAGCAAGTTTAGCTGGTAAATTATATGTTTATGTATTAGTTGATGATTATTCTAGATTTACTTGGATTTTCTTTTTGAAATTTAAAAGTGAAGCTTTTAGTTTATTTGAAGGTTTTTGTAAATCTATTCAAAATAAAAATGGTTTTAATATAATCTCATTGAGAAGTGATCATGGTGGAGAATTTGAGAACCAGGAATTTAATTCCTTTTGCTCAAACATGGGTATTAAACACACCTTCTCTGCTCCAAGAACACCTCAACAGAATGGGATTGTAGAAAGAAGAAATAGAACTATTCAAGAAATGGCTAGAACTATGTTAAATGAATATAGCCTACCTATATATTTCTGGGCAGAAGCTGTTAATACAGCTTGTTATATAATGAATAGAATTTTAATAAGACCTATTTTGAAAAAGACACCCTATGAACTATGGAATAACAGAAAACCTAAAGTAAATTACTTTAAAGTTTTTGGATGCAAGGTTTACATCTTGAATACCAAAGATAATCTTGGTAAATTTGATCCAAAATCTGATAAAGGTATTTTCTTAGGATATTCTGCAACCTCCAAAGCTTATAGAGTCTATAATAAAAAGTCAAGGATTGTTGAAGAATCAGTTCATGTGAAATTTGATGAATCTGATCCTTTTGAGAAAATGATAGAACAAATAGATGAACCTGATTCTAATGAAAACATGAGACTTGAGAATTTAAAGAATGATTTTGAAAATGATATAAAAGAAATTCAGTCCAGTTCAGAAGAACATGACACTGAAGAACCTTTGAATGTAATGCCTAGACAGTCTAGAACCTTAAAGAATCACCCTTTAGAATCTGTGATAGGTGACTTAGATACTGGTATTCAAACTAGAAGAAACTTTGGAAACATAGTTGAATTCTCTGCTTTCCTATCCCAACAAGAACCTAAGACCATAGAAGAAGCCTTAGATGATGAGAGCTGGGTAATAGCAATGCAGGATGAATTGAACCAGTTCAAGAGAAATAAGGTTTGGGAATTAGTTGAAAGACCACATGATTATCCAGTAATAGGAACTAAATGGGTCTTTAGGAATAAACAGGATGATCAAGGGATAATAACTAGAAATAAAGCAAGATTAGTAGCTAAAGGATATAATCAAGAAGAAGGAATAGATTATGATGAGACCTTTTCACCTGTAGCCAGGTTAGAATCCATTAGAATCCTTTTAGCCTATGCATCTTATATGAATTTTAAATTATTTCAGATGGATGTTAAATCTGCCTTTTTAAATGGTTATTTAATGGAGGAAGTTTATGTTGAGCAACCTCCTGGTTTTGAAAATTCTCAAAAACCATATTCTGTTTTCAAACTTACTAAAGCTCTTTATGGACTTAAACAAGCACCTAGAGCTTGGTATGAAAGACTAAGTTCTTTTCTTTTGAAAAATGATTTTACTGTTGGACTAGCAGATCCAACACTCTTTAAGAAAACTGTGAAAAATAATGTTTTGTTGGTTCAAATTTATGTTGATGATGTAATTTTTGGATCAACCAATAAAATTCTTTGTCATGAATTTTCAGAATTAATGCAAAAAGAATTTGAAATGAGTATGATGGGAGAATTAAATTTCTTTTTGGGTCTTCAAATATTTCAAAAAGATTTTGGAAATGTTTTAAATCAATGCAAATACATTACTGATTTACTTAAGAAATTTGGACTTGAAAACAGCAAGACATTTACAACTCCTATGTGTACTAATATAAAACTTGATTTGGATGAAACTGGAAAATCAGTGGACAACAAGTTATATAGAGGTATGATTGGTATTTTGTTATATCTTACTGCTAGTAGACCAGATATAATGTATTCAGTATGTCTTTGTGCTCGATTTCAATCAAATCCCAAAGAATCCCACTTAACTGCTGTTAAAAGAATTTTTAGATATTTAAAAGGTACTATTTATCAATCTCTGCTTTATCCAAAAACCTCTGATTTTAATTTAATTTTATATTCAAATGCTGACTTTGGAAGCTGTAGATTAGATAGGAAGAGTACTTCAGGAACATGTCACTTTTTAGGAAAGTCTTTAGTATCATGGTCTAGTAAGAAACAACACTCAGTTGCCCTGTCAACAGCCGAGGCAGAATATGTGTCTGCAGGTAGTTGCTGTGCACAGGTGTTGTGGATAAAAAACACTCTTATGGACTTTGGATTAAATTTCAATAATACACCTATTTTATGTGATAATACTAGTGAAATTAATATTTCAAAAAATCCTATTTGTCATTCTAGAACTAAGCACATTGATATAAGACATCACTTTTTAAGAGATCATGTGTTTAAAAAAGATATATTTTTAGAATTTGTAAATACAGAAAATCAATTAGCAGATATTTTTACTAAACCACTTCCCACGGCAAGGTTTGAATTTATTAAGGGGGAGTTAGGTTTATTTAATTTTAAATAATTTTTTTTAAATCTTATTCCGTTTTCGAATTCTTCTTAATTTCTGTTTCCCGCTATAAGTAATTTTATTTTGTTTTAAATAAAAGTAATGATTAGTGATTACACGGGAATCAAGGCTGTCAGAACCGTTTCACCTTCTAAACTGTTTCACCTTTTTCGGAAACCCTTTCGAAAACCTAAAACCGCACATCTGCTCCAAAACCCTTTTCTGAATCTTCAAACCCTAAACTTTCGAACCTTCAGAAATCGTTGTTGAAATGGCAAAGACTAAGCGTCCAGATGAAGCTGAGAGCAGTGCTGCAAAGAAACCTAAAGTAGTTGGTCGGAAAATACTGCAAGGTAAAGTCAAAGATTTAGAATGGCTGTTTGAAACTAATTTACTGTTGAAGCAAGCGTTGTCGTTTCAAAGCCTTGAGAAAGCTTTTAATAGTGCAAATTCTGAGTTTCTATATGAGGCAGAAATGAGACATTTCTTTAGAACTGTTCAGTTTAGCCTTGGAGATACGGAGGATAGTTTATTGGCTCAAATAGAGGATAAGGACTTTTCCATATCATCTGTAGAGATAAGTCAAATTCTTAACTGCCCTCATGAAGGAGTTTTTCATTTCGATTTACGGAATATTGGAGATTCTGTACATAAGTCTGAAGACATTATGTCTTGTCTGTTTGGAACCAGAGTGATAAAGAAAATGTTTATTAAAGATTTGGAGCCCGATCAGAAAATCTTGGTAAAATTTGTTCAGACTGGTTTAGCACCAAGGATGGATGAGATGGAGAAAATCCTATACCCTGACATGTACATAATGTATCTTCTGATGTCTGATATTAAGTTTAATTTTCCTCGGTTTATGATAAGATATCTGAGATACTGCTGTCAGAGTGAAGCAAGAATGACCTTTTTCCCTTATGGAAGGTTCATTTCTTTGTTTTTGTTTAAAAGAGGAATGATCAGATTGGTAGATGCTGGGGTGAAATGTCACCACAGTAATGTTTTTAATGCTGGAACTTTAAGGACAGTAGGATACTTCTGGAGCACAATAAAAGGAAAACTCTTACCTGTTGGAGCTGAGGAAGACTCGGAGAGTGCTCAGGCTCAACCGGCTAAGTCCAAGGAGGGACAAACAGAATCAAGGGTTAGTACAGTGGCAAGGAGAATTCGCTTTGAGAAAAGAAGAAGTTGTTGAGTTGTACAAGCATATCTCTCAATTAGAATCTGAGAATGTTAGTCTCAGAAATTCTCTGAACTTAGAGCAGTTGAAGTTTCAGAAGCTGAAAGAATCTACTGTTTCAAGACAGGAAGTAGATTTATTTAAGACTGATATGCTGCATGTTGTTGATCAGTTAAAATCAGAGATGGTAAAGAAAGATGATTTGTCTGAGATGAAGATTTACATGGAGAATAAATTTGAGTCTGTTGCAAACAATGCTGTGAGTGGATCAGGCTCTTCACCTGATTTGATTCGGAGATTTCAAGCAATTACTGCAGCAATGAGCAATATGAGTGACAGATTACACGATCTTCAGTGTAATAGTGCCCCTTTGTCAGTTTTGCTAGATAATCAGAAATTTTTAGTGGATCAGTTGACATCTGGAGAGCAACCGATTAGGATTCTTTTGAATCAGTTATCAGAGAAACTGGCTCTTTTTGTTGAAAAAGAAGAAAGAATGCATGAGTTTTTCAGAGTTAATTTGATTGAAGATATTCATATGACTCAAGAGAACAAAGATCTTATCATCAAGTTAGGAGATGGGATGATGAAGAGGCTCAGAGAACAGTTTACAGAGATCAAGACTGCGATTCAAAGGAGATAGACACCCTTTTTTTCTTCCCTGTCTTATCTATGAACCTTGATTCCTCTGTATATCACAATCGTTTATATATAACAGCTTGTGAATGAAAATTCTTTTCTTAATTTTTTTTTGTTTTGTTGTTTATTGATTTATGTTTAAGTTAGCCAGTATAACAAATTCACTTATTAATACACAGTTAATTATAGCATTTACTTATAGTTCAGTGCAATATTGAATGTGTTCAAATCCGTAATTTTTCATTCTTTTTGATATCAAAAAAAGGGGGAGAATTTGGATAAACACAACATTTAAATTCATTTGTTTCCTATGAAGAAATTTGGATATATAGGAGAAGACATTTATCTTTTATCTATTTTTTAGCTGAAAATTTATTTTTATGGGGGAGAAATTTTATTATAGTTAAATATTGTTTTAATCCTTTCAGAATTCTAAAATTTTATAAAACTAATTTTTCAATAAAGATTGCAATTAAATTAGTTCTATTATTTTATGGGTTTTGTGATCATCAAAAAGGGGGAGATTGTTGAGCAATGTATTATTTTCAAACAATTAAAAAATAATGTTTTTTAAAAGGGGGAGATTATTTCAAATAATACTCTGTCTCTTTATGATGATTTTGATGCTCACAAATACCATTAATTATTTACTAATTATTTCGTTGAGTATTTTGCAGGAATTTATTTTATTTATTTATTTCATACAACGAGATTTCATACTTCATTTATTCCGAGATCAATTTTAGCGTGTTCTGGAATCACTGTAGCGCAAGATCAATTTTAGCGTGTTCTGGAATCACTGTAGCGTGAGATCAATTTTAGCACGTACTGGAATCACTGTTCATACCCTACGTTGATGAACGTAACGTATGGATGAAAAGTTTACTTTTTATGTTAAAAGAAACATATGGTTAAGGAACCTTACGTTATTTTGAAACGTATGGTTAATGAATCTTACGTTGTTGAAAAGTATGGAAGAAGAACATTAAGTTTGGAAGGAACCTTACATTTTCGTTGTTGGACAAGTATGGAAGAGAAACCGTACGTTAGTTTTCAGTGTTGAGTTTGTTTCTCAAAAGTATGGATCATCAACCTTACTTTTATAATCAACCGTACGTTCTTTGGAGAGTTGAAGCGAGACAAAGTATGGATGATCAACCCTACGTTTGAATGCTGAAGAGAAAGTATGTACGTTCTGAACCTTACGTTTGTGAACCTTACGTTTGTGAACCCTACGTTTGGAGCCACGTCATCAACCCTACGTTTGGCGTCGGGATATTTTTGACAGACGATATTTCCTTTTGCATTGGTCAAACAAGCGGATTATTAAGCGGATTTCGAGCCGATTCTTAAGTACGACTTTGACTGAATCAAAGACGATTTTCAACGGATTACTGATTGATTTAAACGGAGCTTTTTATGCCGATTCTTCAGGAGAGTTACAACGGCTCTGTTATTTCATTTAATATCACGAATCTAAAGGATATTTTCATGGATCTATTTATGCGAAAGATTTTCTCAGATTTGAATATATATGTTCTATCTTGGAAACTTCGGATATATATATATACACAAAAAAGTGTGTGAAATATATAGATTGATCTTTTAACGAGCAAGAAACAGAGACTGTGTAAAGGCGTTCTTTTCTGGTGATCGAGAAGAAGTGTAAAACCTTTATTACCGAAGGAAGATCTTGATAGCAGATTCACGTGTTCTACATCGACTATCTGTTGTGAATCTATTGCTGCTGAAGTTGTGAAGTTTCTGGTAATATCTATTGCAACTGGATCGACTCAGAACTGTTTTTGATTACAGATCTTTATTTTCTGAAGACAATGATCTATCTACTGTCAATTGCATTCTGTTGCAATTGTGAAGAACAACTGGAGAAGTGTTTTCTTTATCGAAACCCTTTTTTATTTTTGAGTGATCAGCTTCTCGTTCTAAGCTGTGTGGGTTCGTGTTTGAACCAGGAAGGCTGTGTTTGCCTGAATCTTGTAAAGGTGTCAACTGCCTGTACTCAGTTGTGAACAGGTCTGTGGAAACGAGGACCAGATAGTGAAAATCACCAAGCTCGTGGATTTGAGCATTGGTGGAGTGGACTAGGGGCCTTCTGTTCCCCGAACCACTATACATCCGTGTGTTCATGCTTTTACTTTTTCCGCTGCATATTTAATCGTGCAAAAGCATAGTGGACAGAATTTGTCTAAATTGAAGTGATTGTAATAATTTTGAAAAGACACAATTCACCCCCCCTCTTGTGTGTAATCCGTAGATTCAGATCCAACAGTGTGTGTAACTGCAGCTTGAATACATCTCATAAAAAAATCCAAGTATATTTAATATACGTGTTTTATTACAAAATATTGGAATAAAAGGAGTTTAGGGGGTTTGATAAGCAAAATAAAACATAAGAACATAAGAGAAGACATTACTTTTAAATCGGATAACTCACATTGGTTTGAACAAAAAAGGTTTCTTGTAGAGCTTTCTGCCTAAGGTAAGGCTTCTAGGATGAATATACAGACATTTAGAGCTAGTTTGAGTAGGGTTTGTATGAGCCAAAGGGCTTGATAAGTTTGATAAATGGGTAGGGAGAGATGTCTTTTTATAAGGGAGAGGAGGGGCTCTTTTGGAAAGCATGAAACTATTATTTTATTATATAATGATTTTCGGTTTATATATGTCCAAAAATTATTAAAGTCTAAGATAAGGATTCCCATGTTCGAAATAAAATCATACATTAAGATTTGGACAAGTGTTGGATATTATTTTAAACATTATCTTCTTATTTATTTAAATCATTCATTAATGACATAAACACTGCATCATCATTGTGTCATAAATATGTTTATTCATTTGGTGTATAAAAATTATAAAAAATTATCATGTTGTAGGAAATCTATTTATCTTTCTAATTAATTTTTATAGTAAAATATATAAATTATATAACCCCATTTAATTTTTTTTAGTAAAACAATACATGTTTGTGACACTTTTATTTTTACTTTAAATAAAAAGTTATTAATGTCATTTTCTTACCCAAGAGGCTCCATGGGGTCCCCAAGTTGACCCATGGATTTTAATGGTCGGACATGACTCATCAAATAAGTTTAGGACACGTTTCATGGTGATTTCATATTGTTATAACATTTTTTTTACCTTAGATTACACTAATTACCTTTAATCGCGATTAATAAAACATAAAAGTTATTATTCACCAATAAAAATATTTTCATCCCATTGAATTTTTTTTTACTTAATAATGAAAACCATGTATGGAGGGTACAATGTTTCTTCCTTTTTAAGTGTCACTACATCATGGATCATGACTATGGAGTTGTCACTTTGAAATGGAAAGGGGTTGTGATGTTGGGATCTTAGCTATAGTGTGGAGTCTGAGGGTGAGTGTTTGGGTGGTTATACCATTTTGGGTGGCAGCTCCACCATGGATCTAGGGTTAGAATGTAGTGTATTTCGATTTCATAGTGGTATGTAGTGTTTTTCTCTTGGATATATTGTGGTATCCCCCCTATTTTCTGGAACATTAGTGTGTATATAGATGTATATACCTGAGGTCGGTTTACTAGCTAGATTTTGTGTGGTCTTCCAAACTATGCTGTACTCCCTTATATTTTTACACAACTTGCAATGTGGTGGCTAGTGATACACCAAGTTTTTATAAATATTTTCAGCCTATAAATTCTAAAATTCCATCATTCCTACAAAATTTCCTTCTTTTCTTAGGTGACTCATGTTCATCCAAAGGAGGACATCTGATTCCTTTTTAGTGTAATTCAACCCCATACTTTTGGATTCAATCCAAAGCTGTTATGGTAAGTTCTCCTCCTTCCCTCCTCGCAGTTTATTTCAATTTTTATCTTAGGAATGATTTTGCGAAGGTGATTTTTTTATTTTTTGGTCTTTTTTGGTAAGGTGATAATGATTTATTGTTCTTTAGGCTATTGAATTTTTCTTTCCTTCTTCATGTTAATAGTTAATCCTCCCTGCTCTATATTAGACTTGTGGAACTAATCAGAAATCATCCTTTGAGGACGGAGATCCTTTATTTATCTAATAGTGTATCATTTGGGATGAATTATAGTTTTTTTATATTTTGTAATATATTTTAAACTTGAAAAATTAAGATAATGAATTTTTACTTTTATTTTGTAAGTACAAGGGGAATTAAATCGCATGCTTGTATAGCTTTTGTAAATTATTGATATTGGAATTGTAATGGCTTGATGCCTTACTGGAAACCATGGATATTTGAATTGTACTGGTGATAAGTGTCATGAACCCCTTCCTCAAAAGATACTGCAATTATGGGAGACAGATAATGACCCCCCCCAAGTCTCACCTCTAGTAGGCCTCTGGTTGGATACAGGAACCGAGGGTATAAAAATATCAATAAACGGGACGAATTAATCTCTAATATATTGCAGGATTAGGTTATAAAATGAATCGTCTAGAAAAAAACTCCAAGACATAATATAAAAAAGAAACCAACACCATCCCACATGCTTTTATAAATAATACTAATATAAATAAATGTATCCAAAGAAAAATTACAAAAAATAATGCTAAAGCCGTGATACACTACCTATCCAAAGTCTGAGTTAGTAACGTCCAACATGGTCCATGTAATCCTCTGCGAAACCTGAAAAAAGTTTTATATTTTTTGGGTGACCATACAAGTACACTTAGTAGGAAAACCAAAGTATCTCATGCAAATGTTAATGAATCATACTAATGCAATCATGAGGAAATAACATAACCAAACAGTACTTATACAAGTATACTAACCAAACCCAACCACACCAATGAATGGTCACAAAATAATGAAATAAAAGTAAAATAATATAACATGAATCACATCAATAAGGGTCCTACACACCACTTTCCTATTAGTACAGCACTCTCTACCACAAATTCTTACATTATGAAACTCCCATATATTCTTTAAACCAAGTCATCCCACAAGCATGGTCACAAAACATCTCTCCCAAAGTCACCAGGGCTCCCTTACCCACATGCACAACCACATCACCTCTCATATGAAGACACATGGGCCAAAACACTTCCACAACCATAACCCGAGTATTATGGTATCATAAACATGTAAGAAATCAACCTCATTCCCTCATCATACCATGAACGCCCCCACCATAATCTTTCCCACAAGAATAGTCATATCACACCTCACTCAAAAATATCTAGGCCACCGCACCACTTACAGAGTCTCATATTTCCCAAGAAAATGTAGGATGTCACAACAACCATACAATGCATTGTTAGACCTCTAACCATAAAAGCCTATGTAATACCATCCTCCCATGGAAGACAGTGCATTAAAGAGCGGGTACCCAAGCATCCTTCCTCCTCACTATATTTGAGGAAACACACCTCCCATATGACTATGTGGGTGTTAGTATATAGTTATATATGTGGGTGGGTGCATAAAAAAATAAAAAGTAATATAAAATTATATATAAAATAGAACACGCACAATAAAATATATGGGTTCATAAACAAAATCTATCAAATCTGCAACACTGTCACATTTTACACCACCACAAAATGTAGAAAAGTACACAAGCCACAACCAGAAGTCACATTTCTAAACAATTTCATTTAATCCTCTAAATAATTTCATTATTTAGCATAAACCATGATTAACCACTTAACGAATAATTTATTTATTCATTAACCATTTGCATCCTATTAACTAAACCAAACCCCATTCATTTCAATCAATATTAATAATTTATTACATCACTATCTTGGAATCTAGAACAAAGTAAACACAACCTCACCACCCCAAATGAACGGTAAAAAACACTATCTCATCCCCCAAAAATCACATCCAACAAACAACTTCACCACCCCAAAATCATGGACACCCCACATGACCCAACCACACATAACCACACCACAAGCATGACCACACATCACAACATATAAAGATCATTTTATAAATTTAACAATGGTATTTTATCACAATTCACATTATTTTAAAGGAGTTATCACAAAGTCCATAATCCTGGGGAATCCATTTTATTAACCAAATAAAAGTGGTTAGCCAATTTCTATTTTAGAGTTACATCACGATAATAACAACAGTCAAAGTAGTTAAAAACATATCATCCATCACAATAAACCCCCCAATAGCCAAAATGTTTAATGAGATATCAAACATGTACAATCCATAATATCACAATAATAATAATCTGTGAAAACATGAAAATAAAACCTATTTACCGAGCAATTTCAATTTAGAGGGTTCTTTATCATTTATTAATCCATCACAACTATAACCCATAGGTAAAAAAAATTAAACCCCTACCACATGATATATAATAAATAGAAATGAGAGATTCATAACCTTAAAGAATCATTTCCAAGTCGCTGCACACAACATAGCAACGAAGAAATGCATAAAAACAACAACTGCACCATGAGAAATTGTGGATAAAACAAAACTACACTGAAGGATCATAAAAATATAGAACAAAACACACACCAATCCAAAACAACATGGTTATAGTGAATCCCCCAGATAATAATGGATGAAAGCCAGCAAGGGGGGAGAAGATCCTACCACAGATTTCCAACATTGATCAACCAGAACCAACAGGTTGAAAAAAGAGGAGAGGAGGTCTAAAGGTCCTCTCTGGGCACCTAGGACTAATCCTAAAATCAATTAAGGATGAGAGGTTTTATGGTTTGGGAGAAACATTAGTGCTCCAATATTTATAATCGTATTACATTGGTGGTATACATGACGTGTAATCCCCTTTCACATAATGTAATTTTTAAATTTTATGTTTCACGAAAATAACTTTTCTCCATGAAGTTTTAATCACCCAATTTATTGCATGTTTTAAACCATCCCTTCAAAAGTCATGAACCCCACATTAACATCGTGAAAACTATACAAGGTGTGTATTTCCTATAGCATTTCTCTTGCACCTCTAGCCTCTCTTGAAAACGCCAGAAACCTCCCCCAAACACCTACAACCCCCAAAATAATAATACTAATAAACCTCGAAGATATAGAACATTATGTTAGATACATATCAAATGATTCTCACCCTCAAGAATCCAAAATCAAGATGCGAAGGAAAGGGAAGCGAACTACAACCCCATGATATACCTCTCAATGATCTCATCATACCTCAAATTCTACCACAAACCAAGAAATATGAAACCAAATGGTCATAAAACATCTTGCACAACCTCACCACTACACAACCACAAGTTTCCTCCTCCCACATAACCACACTACCACCCAACCATTACACATCCATATCAATCTCCATGCATCCAAAACCAACAACCTCTACAAACAACAAACAACATAATCTTGAACACATGAATCTAGAAATTCCATCCTCCATCCCAAGATATTATCCTCTCTGGGTGGCACTAACTTACCTCTATGATTTTAATCACATCATAGTTAATTAACCTCAATAAAGAATCAGGTCCTACCCTTTCCATATGACATGTATCTACCACACATCATACATCACAAAAAAGGAACACTAGATCATCACATAAAACAAAAGGATCCAAAAAATAACCTCACAATGTAAAACAAAGAAAAGGAAAAAAACTCTCAGTACTTGGAACACATCTACGTCTCTCACTCCCAATTACTCCCCTCTAGACCACTATAGCACCACAATACATGAACCAATGAAATGGTATGTCTATGAAATGAATTCTCTTGATGATATAGGATCTCAAATGGCTACTCCATGAAAGTTGAATCATCCTCGATATCTAACTATCGCTAGAAAATGACATGGGAGTCATTGTGAAGACACTGATTAATCTTAAAGAGATCTAAGGCACAATGAATCATCTCCAACCGTGGTGTCAATTACAACTGATACGCCACCACACTTACTTTCCCCAACACCATAAAGGGACCCACAAACTCATGATAAATCTTACTCTCTCTTCCAGAACTATACTTCCCACATCGATGGGGAACCTTCAAGAACATGTGTTCCCCATCCTCAAACTCCAAATGCATACTCCTGCGATTAGAATAAGACTTATTATAGTCCTATGTTGTTTTCATACTCTCCTAAACAAGTTGAACCTTATCAATTGTCCACTACACTACATCAGTACCCAGAACTACTACCTACCCAACCCTTGTCTAGCAGAACAGAGAATGAAACAGTCTCTTGTACAAAGCCTAAAATAGAGCCATTCCCATGGATGAGTGATAACTTTTCTAATAATAAAAATAAACTAAGGTAAATTTTTATACATAATATCTTCTAAAGTACAGGACCTATTCCCACAACATATCCAATAGCATCTAGATATTCCACTCAATATGTTCGTCTGTCTAAGAGTGGAAAGTTGTGATAAGGAGTAACTAAGTTCTAAAACAATGCTGCAATCCCCTCTAGACTCATGAGGTAAAACTTTTGTCCCAATAAAAAAATATACCTAAAAACTCCATTCAACCACACCACCTCATCCACATACCTCTTATACAATCCATGTTCCATTCTCGACTCCATGATTACTAATAAGTGGGTTATTTACATCAATCGATCAATGATCTCCCAAATAGAATCACATACTCCTTGAGCCCTAGGTAACCATATTAATAAATCCATTGATATTTCATCCCATTTCCACTTGAAAAAATCCATGGGATTCAAGAGACCACTGGTAACATGATGGTCAACCTTTAACTACTAGAAACCTGAGAACTTCACCCCAAACTCTACCTCCTCCCATTTCATTTTGGGCCACCAAAAATATATCCTAATGATACATTACATCATGTAGACTCATGTATGTATCATAAAATTCCAGTTATAAAGCTCAAAAATGACTCTCCTATGCATAACTTCCTTAAAAATAGCATCCCAAAAAACAAAATCTGGTTTTCCCATCAAATGACCATCCACTTGGAGAAACAAAATGTCCAACACAATCATGAATTGACTCTACCTCTAAGTATCACTAATGAGACTCCATCACATTCTTTATCAGAGTAGACTACAACATCATCTATAAAAATTAATTTTACCATAATACACCATTAAATCTATGTGGAAGGCTACAAACTTTTCTATTTCTCTCAAAGAATCACCAGAGTCTTGGACAATATCCTTCCCCAAATTTCAACTCAAAGTGTAATCCAGAAAATATATTTTTCTTGAGGTTGGGGAGATCAAAAAATAAAAATTCTAATGAAATTCCATCCTCCTCAACTTATACAAGATCAGATCATACTATGAAAAGTTATACTCAAAATCATATTATCTTTAAAGATCAAAAACCACTCCCCATAAAGATAATGTCTACAAAATGGTAGTGAAAATACAACCACTGGATGATCAAGATCATGAATGTAATAGTTATGATCATGGGGATGTAACTTCTTAGACCCATAAAAGATCACTTCCCTCTACTGCATCAACATGCATCCCAAACCCATATGGGAAGCATCACAAAACACCTCAAACATTACCCATCCTTAGGAAAATGAAGCAATAAAGCATTAACTAGAATCCTTTTTACATATCTGAAAACTATCTGGCACTGATCATTGTACACATTATCCTGAACCTTCATAGTCAAATTAGTTTACAGGGCCAAAAATTGAGAGAAATTGGATACCATCCTCTAATAATAACCTACAAGATCAAGTAAACAATGACGATCTTCCATTTTGGGGGGTTCTTCCCAAGAATTAACTTACTTGACCTTCGAAGGGACCACTCCCCACCCTTGATGATACAATATATTCATGAGGAAATGAAACTCTTGTGTCAAAAATTACGCCCATAAAACTGTACATAAATCTGATGGTGTTGAAGGACCTGAAAAATGTCTTTGAGATGCTTGAAATGGTCCTCCTATGACTATAATTAGATCAAGATATCATCAATGAATAATTTGATGAACTAGTCTATAAGCTTATAGAACAAATATTTTATAATAATCATGAACAAAATAGGTGTGTTCGTAACACCAAATGGAATGACTAAAAAACTAAAAGTTCCCATACCTGCATCTGAAGGCAGTATTGGGAATATCTCCATCTTTCTCCCTAAATTCGTGATATCCAAACTGAAAATTAATCTTATAAAACAAACACATCCCTCTCAACTAGTAGAAAAGATTATCTATTCCACTTATGGTAGTCTATAAACAACCTCATACTACAATCCACCTACTTGGGGAACAACATTAGATCACCCCATGACAATACATTAGGATGGATAAAACCATTTTTCCTCAAATAATATATCTAAATCCAAAAATCCCACAACATAGAAGGCTTCAAGAAACAAGGATCCATCAAAATCATAGAAACACCATGATGCAAGCATGTCCTGCACTAAACATTTTGTTGAGGTGGTAACATCACAACCTCCTTTGAGAAAACATCCAAGAACTCCCCAATAACCTTGGGTACCTCCAATATCCCATATGTTTCTGATTCTAAAGACATATTTGCTAACAAATAAATAAAGGGATCCACATGTATACCTACAAACTGACTACCCTACACCCCAAAAAACCCACACGATTTCCATCCAAATTTGAAAACATGAATCTTATTCGGATGTATTCAATAAAAGTACATAAGAAAAACAACAAGTTGATTCCATGAATAAAATCTTATTAATACATATATATCAAGAAAAGATACCCATGTGACTGATGCAGACCCACAATAAGTCTATATCACTGGAATAAATCAAACAACTGGTCTAGCCTCAGACTGGCATAGTGAACACAAAAGGCATGGAATGTATATCTACATCTAGTCCTATAACAAATAATTGAGTGGGTGAAACAAAGGATTGTGAAGATCCATATTTAAAAAAGAAAAAACTAGTGTACTAAACAAACTAATGAAACCACTAATGATATTTTGACCAATTGGAACTACCACCTCTACTGTGTGAAACTGACCACGCCCAACTCCTATACCTCTCTGATAACTAATACCCCAACCAACAAGCTTAGTTCAAGGTCTCTGAACACAAAGAACATCCTAAGTTCATTCCCTACCAACTACATCTTCCGTCCATGAATCACAATCCCGCTACCCCTACAACTATTAAAACAGTATCACTTGTAACTACTATTGAGGTTGGCACTGAACTTGTCCACCTCCATGATATTGATCAGAGGGAACTACTAGGAAATGGTTTTGCTGATGAAAATGAACCCCATGACCAAAACACACTAGCATAAATCCCATTGGAAAATCAATCAAACCATTATCCCCAGTATTCCTTAAAAGAATATGTAATGTTAAATCCCTGCTGGTGAAAACCTTGATGGTCATGGTGTTTGAGACCTGCCACTAACAACCCCGATCCTCAAGGAACCTTGTTGGATCCCCTGTCATGGAAATACTCCTAGAGAGTGGATATTCTCGATCACCTCCACATTCTTTTAAACCTCTAGGTATGTTGGTAGCGTAAAGCGAGTTACTATATACCTTATAGAAGTATTGAGTGCCTCTTCATGATGCCAAAAACGAGACTCCTCATCTTGTAAATTATTTTGGAAAACATATAAGGTCCTTGAACTTTATTCCAAAGTCCTTCATTGACATGCTCCCCTACTAAAGAGAAATATTCTCTTAACTCTCCATTATCTTTATAGTCGATGAAAGTAACTATGCTCGAAACTGCTAGAGTACAACCCAAAAAAAACATTGTTCTCTTTTTTCTATATCATGTAAATTATCCACCATTAACATGTGGATCCTAGCATCTAGCTAACTACCACAGGGACCCAGTACTCCAATGGTATGGAATTTCACCTTTTATTACATAACTTTTCATTACATTTTAAAAACAGAGGATCTTTAAAGTATCTTTTCTTCGAAATGAGGAATATAAAATAAGAAAAAATAAAACATTATTCTAATCCACTTGTAGGGATTCATAATAAGTTCTTCCTAAGTAAAATTATTGCATCTCATAACCTAGAGACATACCTCAGAGGAAATGGAGAGCATAAGGCCCAGTATGGAAAACAAGGGAAACTTTTTTACTTGTGAACTCAATAAGAACATGATAAAAAATAAAGACATTATAAATGGAAGTTGAGGAATATTATAATAAAAAGAAATTGAATCATAACTTGATTATGTGGATACAAAATTTAATTTATACATTCATGAACATATCATTAAGGTTTATCCCTAAGGTGTCATAAAAATTACCAATGTCATTCTCCAAGGTATCATGAAATTTGTCATCTCTAGAGATTAAATTATTTACCCAATTAATGGGAGAGCTATCAAGGTGAACATTTAATATGTATTTATATTCATGTGATCCACATATATAATAATCAAAAATTTCAAAAATAACACATATTGAGTAAATATAATGGGTTTCATTTCAAAATCGTGATGTTTTAAAAGTGATTAGAATCATGATCATTATGTCTTTTTTAACCCTTGGAAAAGGAAAGAGGGTTTAATGAATATCGATTCTAGAATCAAATAGATAAATTTAATGTCTTGATTAATACCTCTGGAAATGAAAATATATTCAGATATTCAGATAAATAAAACCAGATAATTTCTCGAGAAAAAGAGAGAGATATTTTGAGACAAAATTTCTGCATCATAACGGCTATATAACATGGTTTTATAAAACAATAAAAAGAGAGGGGAAAACGGTCTCCCATCAATAAATTAATAATTTAATATATAGGTAATGAATAAAAACAAATAATATCATGGAGTGGAATGACACATCACATAAAAAGGAAACTTGAAGGAAAAGAGAAAATGTGATTTCTTTTACGAAAATTCAGCAGCCTAACGATGACACTTATAATTAAAAAAACAAGTTGATGAGAGAGAAAAGAGTCTCTCATAAATTTTAAATGAAATTTAAATTAATAAATATATATAATAACATACCCCCACATAATGAAATCAAAACTACAAGACATAACATAAAGGAAGTCATGGCAAAAAAGAGAAGGGTGAAAGGTTCCCTTACCTTGAAGAGTGGGTTTGAAAGATCGCAGGTTGGGAACATGGGGTCTTGAGGGAACCTTGGGATTACTACATGGAAAGACTATAACATAGTTTAGAGGAGTTTTCAAATGAAATGAATGAAGGAATGCCTTGGTATTTATAGGGAAAGAGAGAGAATATTTTATTAATTTCTAAGGGACACCTCATCGGTGGTATTTGCAAAACCATGGGATTTTCTGTGGGATTTTCCCATGGTATTGGCCACTTGGTACACCTCATAGATTATAATACTATTAAAATGTCTACCAGAATTATTACATCATTATTACATCATTAATTATTTCATTAATCACACTGAAACACAAAACTATATTTTTATTATTCATCGACAATTCAAATGTTTCAGAAAAGAACCAAAAAATTACCCTAAACTAATATCGAAAATATGAATTCAAAAATGAAATACATTTTATGAAAATAATTATCTATATATTTTTAATTTCTTTTTTAAATAAAATCATTTTTTATTCAAAAAAAACAATAAAACAATAACTTGTTTTGTAACACCTTGAAAAGATAATCAAGGTCCCATAAAATTATTGTATAACCATAAAACAATAAAGTAAAAAATTTTGATTACATTTTATGAAAAAAAATTTCCAATTTAAATTATTAAATTAGTTGTAAAATTTTAAATAAATTATTTGTGACATGAAAAATATGAAAACTTATACTATGATAGTTTTTTTCACTTTTATGATGTATACATTATATTTATACATTCATGGGTGATGTTTCTATTTTTTGTTCGATTTACTATTCATTACAATTCATTACTATTCATAAGGGTATGTTAATATTCATAATTTATTATTCACTAAAAATCAATTTCATCTTATTCGAATCTAAATTTGTTACTAATCACAAATGTTGAAGACTATTTTTTGAAAATAATTTCACATTTTTAATTATTTAAAGTATAAAAAAATATTTTAAAATACCCTTTTTCCGAAATTCATCAATAAAATGAAACTTCAATAAATGCATCCTACATTTATTAGAACATTTTAAATTCAAAAATTTTACCATAAGAAGAAATAGAAATTTTATTTATACCTAGGGATCAGAAATAGTATATAAGGCCTTGTTACATATCCCCTTACAACACTTACATAGGACATAAGTGTAAGGTGTGCTATAGAATCTTGGGGCAGCTCCGACAATATTGCCTGAGTGGTGATTTCTAATAGTGTAAAATTTTCCCTTTGTTGATTTGGTTCAAGCTTCACATATTAAATCTCTTCTTGGGCTTGCTCTAGAAAAAATCTGAGAGATTCTACCTCCTTCCCAAGCTCTAATAGATGGGCTTCATATGGCCCAAGTCTACTGGATGGGGCCATCTAATCTTCTTTCTATATTAATTAACCAAGATCACTTGTATTTAAAAACAATAATTGTAACGTTAAGAGTTTACATTCCCATGGTCATATTGACCAATGTCCATATAATAGTCAAAACCTAATGGTATCACTTCATTAATTAAAATATATAGTTTGTGGAGTATAAAATGAAATAACACACAAATTTAGGAAATAAATATTATTCAAATGGTTGGGTAATTATATTCATCCCCCCTTATGAAATTTCTTCCCCAAAATTTTAACTTGTACCCTCATAAGATAATAGGTGTGGGTACATCTGTATCATAGACTCCTTAGGTTCCCACATGGATTCTTCACATTTGTGGTTCCTCTACAACACCTTAACAAGGTGGTAGTCTTGTTGTGTAGAACCTTGTCTCTACGATCCATGATCTCCACCCATTTCTCCTCAAAGGAGAGGACATTTCCAGTTGTACCACCTCATGATTTAGTACATGTGAAGGGTTAGGTATGTACTACCTCAATAGGGATACATGGAAGAAATCATGAACTTGTTCTAGATTTAGAGGAAGTGCAAACTGATATTCCACTCCTCCTATGCGATCAAGGATTTCATAGGTGCCAATGTTCTTAGGGATGAGATTCCCTTTATTCCCAATATTCGTGAGTATTTTCCATGGTGAAATTCCAAAAAAGACTTTTTCACCAACATAAAACTCCATGTCCCTTCGATGGTGGTCGGTATAACTCTTTTGCCAACTCTGAGCAGCCTTAATGTGTTGTTGGATGGCATGAACTTTTTCCGTCATCTCTTGTACAAGATCAGGCCCAAGAAGCATTCTCTCACCAGCTTCATGCCAACAAGTAGGTGGTCTACATATCATACCATATAGAGCTTCATAAGGTTCTATTTTAATGCTCGAGTGGAAGTTATTATTGTAAGAGAACTCTACTAAAAGGAGATGATGATCCTATCCATCATTAAATTCCATCGAGAATTTTCTCAGCATGTCCTCGTGTGTTTGAATAGTCCTTTCATACTGGACACCATTTTGGGGGTGATAAGACATATTGAAATTCAATTCAGTGCTCATAGCATGTTTAAGACTTCTCCAAAATTCTGATGTGAGCCTTGGATCATGATCAAATGTGATAGATAGTGTAACTCCATGCAACCTTACCACTTCGATCACAGATATCATGGAAAGTTGATCAAGAGAGAAATCAACCTGAATGTAGATAAAATGGGCAGTCTTGGTGAGACGGTCTATAATAACCCATATCGAATTATTTCATTTCGATGTTCTTGGGAGACAAGTGACGAAGTCCATAGTGATATTGTCCCACTTCCATGCTGGTATGGGTAGTGGTTTCAATACCCCTTTAAGAAGTTGTCCCTCTGCCTTCACTTGCTGACATACCAGGCACCTTGAAGTGTAGTCAGAAATCTCACTTTTCATATTACCCCACCAATAAAGATCACAAAGGTCCCTATATATTTTTTTGCTTCCTAGATGTATAGAGAATGTAGAGCTATGAACATCATCCATCAGATTATTCTTTATTTTAGGATTAGATGGAACAGATAGTCTTGTATGAAATTCCAATACACCTTCTTGATCAATATTGAACTCAGGAAACTTCACATCCTTCACAACCTCAAACTTCTTCTATAACAAAGGATCTTTTTTTATCTTTCTTGATCTTATCTAGTAATGACGGTTGAGAAATCATTTATGTTAGGGTTGATGATGTCTCTTCCCTTATAATTCCCATGTCCAGCTTTAGTAGGTCATTGATCAAAGGATCTCTTTTAATCCTCATCATGAAATGAACAACTAGGTCCTTCCTGATTAATGCATTAGTGACTTTGTTTGCACTTCTGGGATGATAATGAATGGAACAATCTTAGTCTTTGCGAAGTTCCAACCATCTTCTCTATCTCAAGTTCAATTCCTTTTGTGTGAAAATATAATTCAAACATTGATGGTCTGTGTATATATCACATTTATCCCCATAAAAATAGTGCCTCTATATCTTTAGAGTAAAAATGACCGCACCCAGCTCCATATCATTCATAGGATAGTTCTTCTTGTGACTCTTCTACTATTGAGATGCATAAGAAATGACTTTGTCATTTTACATGAGGACACACCCAATCCCATTCAAAGATACATCTCTAGAAATAATGAATCATTATCCACTTGAGGGAAGAGTTAAAATGGGAGCAACAACCAAATATCTTATTCAGCTCTTGGAAACATTTCGTACACTCCTTGTCCAGATAAACTTGACCCCTTTTCGAGTTAACTTGGTTAATGGATTAGAATGTCAAGAATTTTTTTTTACAAACCTCATATAATATCATAATAATCCATGGAAACTACAAATCTCAGTTATTATTGTAGGTTGGGGCCACTCCTCTACAACTTTTGTCCTTTTAGGGTCAACTATTATTCCTTCATTGGTTATAATGAGCCGTAAGAAAACAATTTATTGCAACCAGAATTCCAATTTACAGAACTTCCCAAAATGCCTCTCCTTCCATAGAGTTTGCAAAAATAACTATTAGAGAATCCTCATGCTCTTCACAAATTTTGGAATATATCATAATATAATCAATAAAAACTACCACAAAGTTATCAAGGTAGTCCTTAAAGATTCTATTCATCAAATCCATAAAAATAGAAGGTGCATTAGTCAGTCTGAAGGGGATAACAACAAACTCATAATTCCCATATCTTGATTGGAAGGAATTTTAAAAAATATATTCATTCTTTACCCTCAATTGATGATAACCAGTTCGAAGATATGTCTTAGAGAAGTATTGAACCCCACAAAGTAGATCAAATAAGCCATCAATTCTTGGAAGAGGGTATTTGTTCTTCACTATGATCCTGTTCAGTTCTCTATAATTGATGCATAGAAGTATTGATCCTTCCTTCTTCTTCGCAGAGTGAACTGGTGCTACCTAAGGAGACACACCCGATCAGATAAAACCCTTCTGTAAAAGATTAAGGATTTGTTTCTTTGACTCCTCCAGGTCCAGATTTTTTATCATATACGGGGTATTTGATATAGGATGGGATTGAGGTACATGTTCAATAGATAACTCTACCTATATTTCTGGTGGAGGTCTATGTACCTCCTCAGGAAATACGTCGATGTATTCCTAGACGATGGGAACACTTTATATCCTTAAACTCTCATTTCCTTCATCTTCTTCATCGATCAACTCCATAACGAAGCATATAGGTGGTTCTTATAGAAAATATTTGGTTGAGATATCTCTCCTTAGAAGATAAATGTAGGTTTTCAATTCAACACTTCTGATATTTCTTGGATTCTGCATTTGATCTTAGCTTTATACATTAAGAGCCAGTCCATCCCTAGTATAATGTCGAATTATTGCATTGGGATGACTACTAGATTTTAAATAAGATTGTGATCACTGAAGTAAATACTAGTGTTTCTAAACACTAGTGATAATCAGATAATCCCACCAAGAGTCATGATTGATAACTCTACTTTTAGAAAATTGGGGTTTCATTCTAAATTATTTGAAAACTTGGAAGAAATAAAGGAATGCTTGGAACTAGAATCAAACAATGTACTTGCTAAATTTGATAGAACAAAAAGAGTACCTTCCACCACATCATTCGGGGCTTCAACTTCATCCGTAGTGATTAAAAAAACAATACCTTGTTCCCTTGGATGTTGTTAAGGTTTATAGTGATTCCCCTCCACTACCCTTAGATTTGTACAGTGATTGGAAAAGTTCCCAAGTTGTCCAAACTTATAGCATTGGACATCGGGTAGGGTCTACACCAACTTCCCTTTGTTGTTAGTTTTGGGAAGTTATGGATTCACCTCACTACAATAATTCTATGCAATGTGGGCATCTCTACCACAAATGTAGCACTTCCCACTCCCGAGCAGGCATCTCCTCAAATGCTTATTCCCACATTTATTACATGTGGGAAGTTGTACTTTCATGCCTCATCTTCCCTAATTGAATATCCTCCCTATGTTTGGCTCCATAAATATTTTCTTGTCATTGGATTTATATGACCATTGTGTCTCACTAAACTGTAGTTCAACTTTCATCGCACTTCACATGATCTCCTCATAACTATCATATCCTCGGTTGGCTAGATTCTTCCGCAGATGCGGTCTTAGTCCACTAAGGAGTCTATCAACTTTACCATTTGGATCCGTGATAAATCTAGTGGTGTAATGTGGAAGCCTTATAAAGTTCATCTCGTATCTTCCACAGATTCATTCTCCTTCTGCTTTAGCTCGAATAACTCCTTATCCATTCTCGTTCTCAACGATCGAGGGAAATACTTGTTGAAGAATATCCCTCTAAACTCTTACCACTCCATTGATTCAACTTTGAATATTAACATTCTGTTTTTAATCAGTTCCCACCACGAATCTTCTTCTCTATCTATGCGATAAACATCCAAGGTAAACTTCTCTTATTCAGAATAATGGAGCATAAAAAAGATATTCTAGATAGATCTAATCCATTGTTCAACAATCAATGGGTCGGTAGATCCTTTAATGTTTGGTGGTCATTGACTCATGAAGGAATCAATAGAAAGTTGTTCCCTTCGCGGTGAGATTGGTCTCTTAGCTTGATTCAAGTTATTTCCCAAAACATGATTCAGTTGGTTTATCATTCGCATGAAAGTTTCCATTCTGACATCCTTCAGAGGGTTGTCAGGGCATGGTCCACTGTGGTCACCAGTTGAACGGTTCCTCCTCTTGCCTTCCAGTTTATAAAATAATAAAAGCTTAGTTAAAAAATTATTTTATTTATTAATATTTTAACTATAAATGATTTTATGTATTAAAACTTCATACTTTAAACAATTACATTTCTCTAAGAATCCTTCATAATGATTCATAAAATGTTTATGATTAACCAAACTTATCCCCCAGGAGTGTCGTAACCAAGAGTGCAACAAAGCCCATTTTTGTGTTCCAGTATACCCTCGGTCAAGCATGAAACTCCTTTTTACAGTTTTCACTCCTAGGTTTATTTGTTCCAGGGCTTCCTGTACTTGCTCATATCCAGATTGGGATATATTTTCTTTATAAACCACTTACTCAATACTCACCAAAATACTAGGAAGTATTCCTATATTTAAACTTTTCAATAGGATTCTTCAAAACGTTTTCATAGCCTAATTCTGATAAATAACTAAACTATCGCTTGATACCAATTATGGCATTCCTCCTTTAATTACATAACTTTTCATTACATTTTACAAATAGAGGATCTTTAAAGTCTAGTGTCTTAGAAATAAGGGACATAAAACATGAAAACATAAAAAAATATTATAATCCACTTATAAGGATTCATCATATGTTATTCCTAATTAAAATTATTGCATATCATAACCAGGAGACATACATCAAAGGAAAGGGTGAGCAGAAGGCCCAATAAGGAAAACAAGGGAATCAGTTTACTTGTGAAATCAATAAGAACATGATAAAAAAATAATGACATGATAAATGGAAGTGGAGGCATATCATAATAAAAATAAATTTAATCATAACATGATAATGTGGCTACATCATTTAATTTATACATTCATCAATATATCATAAAGGTTCATCGCCATGGTGTTATAAAAATTACCAAGGTTATTCACCAAGATGTTGTGAAACTTGTTATCTCTAAAGATTAAATTATTTACCCAATGCATTGGAGAAATATCAGTGATAACCCTTAATATGTATTTATATTTATGTGATCTACAATTATCATAATCAAACATTTCATAAATAACCTCTAGAGAGTAAAAGTAATGGGTTTCGCTTCAAATTCGGGTCATTTTAAAAGTGCTTAGAAGAATGATTGTTATGTTTTTTATAACCCTTGGAAAAGGAAAGAGGGTTTCAAGTATTTAAATTCTATAATAAAATAGATAAATTTTATGTCTTGATGAATACGTTTGTTAATGAAAATATATTTGGTTATTCAGATAAATATAAGAAGAGATTTTATTGAGAAAAAGAGAGATATATTTTGAGATGAAATTTCTGCAGCATAACAGATATATAACACAGTTTTAGAAAATAATAAAAAGATAGGGGAAAAAGGTCTCCCATAGGGTGTGGAATGACACACCACATGAAAAGGGAACTTGAAAGAAGAGAGAAAATGTGATTTCTTTTACGAAACTTCTGGAGCTTAATGGCTACACTTACAATTAAGAAAAACAATTTTTTAAAGTGGAAAGGGTATCTCATCAATTGAAAATGAAATAGACAGTAATAAAGACACAGGAGAACGTCCCCCCACATAATGAAATGGAAACTAGGAGACATAATATAAAGTAAGTGAATACTTAAAAGAGGAGGGTGAATGTTTCCCTTACCATGCAGAGTGAGTTTGAAAGCTCAAAGTTTGGGACCTTGGGGTATTGAGGGAACCTTGGGAGGACTCCTTGGGAGGTAAAAAGACTAGAAATTCGTTGAGAGGGATTTTGGGATGAAATTAATTTTGGAATGTCTTGGTATTTATAGGGAAAGAGAGGGAATATTTAATTAATTTCCAAGGGACTCCTCATTGGTGGTATTTGAAAACCCATGGGATTACCCATGGTATTTTCCCATGGTATTGTCCACATGGGACACCTGATAGATTATCTTACTATTCACAAGTTGAAAAAAAATATTAGATCATTATTACATCATTAATGGTATCATTAATTACACCGAAACTCAAAACTATATTTTTACCATTCACCGAAACTTCAACTATTTCAGAAAAAACCCAAATTTTACCCCAAACTAATATCAAAACTATGAATTCAAAAATGAACTCCATTTTATGAAAATAATTTTCTAAATATTTTTAATTTAATTTTTAAATAAAATCATTATTTATTCTAAAAACAACTCTCAAACTACAAATTGTTTTGTAACACCTTGAAAAAGAAATCAAGGTCCCATAAAATTATCCTATAACCATAACGAAATAAAGTAACAATTTATGATTACATTTAATGAAAATACATTTCCATTTTAAATTATTAAATTAATTATAAAATTGTAAAAAAAATACTTATAACACATAAAAATACCAAAAGTTATAATATGATCGTTATTTTCACTTTTTAGATATCTACATTATATTTATACATTCTAGGGAAAAGTTTCTATTTTTTTCTACCGATTTACTATTCATTACTATTCATAACGATATGTAACTATTCATACCTTACTGTTCACTAAAATCAAGTTGATCTAATTAGACTCTAAATTTATTATAGATCAGAACTATAGAAGACCATTTTTTGAAAATCATTTCACATTATCAATTATTTAAAATATAAAAAAATATTTATAAATACCCATTTTTCCAAAATTCATCAATAATATGGAACTTCTATAAATTCATCCTACATTTATCTAGACATTTTAAATTATCAAATTTTACCATAAGAAGAATCTGAAATTTTATTTATACCAAGGGATTATAAAAAAGTATCTAAGGCCTCATTACATAGCCCCTTATAACACCTGCATAGGACCTAAGTGTAACGTGCACTATAGAATCTTGGGGAATCTTGGACAACATGGCCCAACTAGTGATTTCAATCATCTTGAACATCTCCCGTAGGCGATTCTGTTCAAGATTCACATGTTAAAGCTCATCTTGGGATTGGTCCAAAGTAAATCCCAGAGATTCTCCCTCCTTCCCAAAATCAGACAGATGGGCTTTGTACGGCCCAAGTCTACTGGATGGGGCTATCAACTCTTCTTTTTGTATTAATTAACCAAGATCACTTGTATTTAAAAAAAAATTGTAATGTTAAGAGTTTAGTTTCCAATGGTCATATTGACCAACGGTCATATAATAATCGAAACCCAATTATATATATTCATTTATTAAAGGATATAGTTTGTAGAGTATTAAATTAAATAACACACAAATTTAAGAAACCAATATTATTTAAAAGTTCGGGTCATTACAACTGGGAACCGCATAAAATTGAAAGTGGAATTAATCTCCTCCATCAAACTCTTTATTTCCACATCCAAAACACTCCCCTCATACATTCTCATGGCCTTTTGTGGATAACACACAATGCCCTCAACAAATCATCATCCACCTCTCTCAGATAAACCCTGCAGTGATAAACTATATCAGTTTTCTGAACATCAATTGCCCGAGCCACATGCTAATGATGAACATGAGCCATAAGTAAAAAAATTAAAACATGAACTTCCTAAGATCAGTAGTGTGGAATTTTATTTACATTCATTTTAATTAGTTTTATTTATTTCAACCATCCCTAAACAACCTCATTAAAACAAGAATGCAAGTCATTATGATTAATGTATATATCTTAGGTCTCTACCCTATAAATGGGACCACCTTTCTTGGTTGTTCAATAAGCTCAAAGTCCGTGTAGTGGATCTCGTGGGGGGGGGGCTAAAATTTTGTGTCATATCTAGTCTCTCTATACTATGTCACGCAACATCAAGAGGAATTGTTTCCATACCAACCCATGTAATCCTCATTGTACCTAACTCTAAACTCCATCTTATCTCTCAACCATTACCTTTGATACCTATATATCATTACCTTCTACCCCCAATTATGATACAATGAAGGGATATATAAAATTCCCCCCGAGTCCCACCTCCAGTAGTCCCTGAGTTTGAAAAAAGCACTGAGGGTATAAAAATCTCAAGAAATAGGATGTGTTTTACACTATAATAATTTAGGATAGAGAGATAAGATGAATCATACACAATCAACTCAAATAAATAATATAAGAAGAAACCAAAACCATCCCATAATACTTTATAAATAAAACTCATAAAAATAAAATTCTCCAGTGTAAAATACTCAAAAGTAAATATAATGAAACAACACATCATCTTTCATTGGTTTGAGCTAGTAATGTCCATCAGGGTCCACATAAACCTATATGAAACCTGAAAAAAATTATATACATAGGGTGAGCATAAAAGTATACTCTGTTGGAAAGCCAAAATTTTTCATACACTTGTGAAAGAAGAATACTGATGAACCCATGAGAAAACAATAGAACCCAATTGCACCTATGCTAGTACTCTAACCAAACACAACCTCAGCAAGGGACAATCACCAAATAACGCAAGCCAAGTAATATAATATTACATGAATCACATATACAAGCAGATCATGAACCCCTAACCCACTAGTATTCCACTCTCACATCTCAATATCATGGGTCCTGAACCTCCCATCTATTTTGTATACCACATCACCCCACAAGCATAGTCACAATACATCCTGCCTGAAGACACCTGGGCTTGCTTCCCCCCAAGCATAGCCACATCACATCTCACCCAAAGAAACCTCAGCCAAAACACATCCACAACCAGAACAGAGTACTAGGGTACCATGAACATGAAGGAAATAAACATCATTCCCTCATCCTACCAAGAATGACCCCCACCAGAAGCCACCCCACATGCACAGTCATGTCACATCACACTCGAAAACACCTAGGCCACCACCCCAAAAGCACAATCACATCTCATCCAAAAACACATGGTCAATCACAGACACTATTTAATTCACTAATAAACATCCATCCATCACAACATGTACAATACATACCTTAACTATAATGGAGAGTTGCAAAGATCGGGTACCCATCCATTCATCCTCCTTTCTTAATTCAGGACCCCCGATTGATTGTGTGGGTGTCGGCACATAGTGCTCGATGTGTGGGTGGGGTGCATATAGAAATCACAAGGAATATACAAGTATATATAAAATATCAAAAACTCAATCCCAACTTATGGGTTTAAAACAAAAATCTAACCTACTCACATCACCATTACTTTTTGTGACACCTCTAAATGCAAAACACCACACAAGCCACAACCACAAGTCACATTTCTAACTAATTTCATTGAATCATCCCATTGGTTTCATTATTTAGAATAAACCACATTTAACCACGCAACCCATAAATTATTTATTCCTTAAAAAATTCTATACAATTAATTAGACCAAACACTAGACATTTCAGTCATTCTTAGTCAATTATTTCATCACTACCCAAGAATCTAGCAAAAAAGAACCGAAAAATTTCATCACCAAAAGAACAAGAAAAAAAACTATCTCACCAAACCAAAATTAAGGACAACAAACCTAATCGCCACCCCAAGATCATATCCAAAAAACAATCATCCCCACATTCCCCAATCACGCACCACCTCCCCACAAGCACATACATATTCCATGACACATCAAGGTCATTTTACAAAATTATAAAGGGGGTTTTATCATATTATAAATTAATTAAGGGGTGTAATCACACAAGTAGTAATCCTATAGAATCCATTTTATTAACCAAATATAAGTAGTTATCCAATTTCTATTTTAGGGTGATATCACAATAATCACAACAGTCACAATAGTCACAAAACATATCATCTGTTATAACAAATCCCCCAATGACCACAAATTTTAGCGGGGAACTAAACATGTACAATCCATAATTTCATAATAATAATAAGCTGTAGAAACATGAAAGTTGAACCCATATACCCGTTAATTTAAATTATACTGGTTCATTATATTTTAGTAATCTAGCACAACTATAAAGCATTAGTAAACCAAAGTAAATCCCTATTTCAAGATAAACATTAAAGAGAAATTTGGTATTACCTACTTCAAGAAGATTTTCCAATTCACTGCACCCCATAATTTGAAGAAGAAATGACGTCAAACTATAACAACACTATGAGAAACCATAAATTATCTTACACTACACCAAGGTATTTTCAAAATGTAGTCGAAGTCACACCCAATCCAAATCAACATTACCACAAAAAACCCTGGGATATGATCAGAAAAAACAACCAAGAATGGAGAAGAACCTTACATGGATCAAACATGGTTTCCAACAGGGGTAAACAAGAACTAACATATCGATGAAAGTGGATAGGAGGGATGAAAGTCCTCTCAGGGCGTCTAGGAATCGTTTTTAATTAGAAGAAGAAAGTGAAGTTGTAGGGTTTAAGAGAAACTTGATCGCTCCAAACATTATAACTACGCTACATCGAAGATTTACATGATGATTAATCCCATTTCATGTCGTATAAGTTCATGATTTTAAGTTTGTATAAAAATTATTATCCTTGAAGATTTAATCAAACAATTTTTTACACATCATGAACCGGTCATGCATAATCAGTGAACCTGAATTTCATGTCGTGTAAACTTTACATGAACTAAATTTAATGTCGTATATATGTTTCACCTCTAGCCTCAACAAAAAACTCCCAGAACCTCCCTCAAACACCTCAAGTAACAAAAAATATAAAAGTAAAAAACCAAGAAGGAGAAAACCATTAAAATTTGGATGGATAGTTGGTTACCCCCTCTTTCCCATTATCTCTTCTAGGTGAGTTAGATATACATGGGTTGTGGGGGCCAACCATAAAATTTATATAGTGTTAGGACCAACAGGGGCCTATATACCCTATAAGGGGGGGGGGGGGTGAATCATGGTATGGATATTCTTTTTCAAAATTCTTTTTGTCCCACTGGATCTTGACCTCTTAATTACAAGGGTCGCTTTATTTCCTCTTGTGTGTTTAATAAGATCACATAATTTCTTCTTCATCTGATGATGATGCTTTAAATGAAATGTAGGGAATTAAGTAGGCAGACACAAATACTTTTACTTAGTTAACCCTCACTAGGCTACGCCCAAGGAGCATACGCCGACAAGTTTCCGGTCATACCAAATTCCACTAAACTTCACTAGCTATTGATTACAAGGTTCAAGCACAGTCACTCTATCCTAGGCTCACTGCCTTTATAAGGTTTAGGGTCATCTCACTAGTTTCCCAAGGGTCACTCCCTATTTCTCTCTCTCTGGATCACTACCGGTGGAGAGGACCACCTTCTCTTTCTTCCTTTGCTCACTACATCGAAAAGGATCCACTCACAGTTTATAGACCTATAGGTTTGTTCATTATCACAAATGAATACATCCTCTCTTGTATGTAGATGCTCTGTTGAAGCTCAACCTTAACCCGTAGATGAATTTCTTCTTTGCACCGAAGGTATCGGGCAATCTCCCAGCTTCCACACAGCCCTGAATCACTGCCGGAAATCAACCTTACTTGGCACCCTTCTCTAAGGTGGCACGCAAGTCTCGGCGCACAAGTATTTCTTAACAGTTGCGCGAATCAAGATTAAGATTCTCCAAACGTGCATGACACACTTCCTTTGCTGCCCAAACCACCTTAGGTTCACAACAAATAGATGGCACACAACTTCAACACTGGTGCGAAAGTCCCTACTTGCGTGACCACACACCACTTGCGCGACTTCCACACCTGCGCGACGGGAGCTCTGATTTTTCTAAGTATTGAACTCCATGAGAAATGAGGAGGGGTGGTCCAGTATTTATAGGCATTTGAACTACCTGCATGATGGTGCGCAAGTCCCCCTCCGGTGCACAAGTCTCAGCGCGCAGCTCAACTGCCCTGGCCTCTGTCGCGCTACTCACTTGCGCGACCAAACCAATACTTGCGTGACCCAACTTCCTTTTCCGTATTTTGAAGTTCTGATACTGAAAAACAACAGGCACGCAAGTTCCCAAGCCCCCTAAGCACCGGCGCGCAAGTCTCTTCACGGCGTGCATGTCACTTGTGTGACCAACTCAATACTTGCACGACCCTTGTCCCTTTTCCATATTTTGATGATCTGATTTTGAAAAACATACTGCGCGCATGTTTCCAAGTCTTTAAGTACATGGATCCACCTTGTATCTGTTCTTTTTATGCCACCTCCAGATCATCCACTCCTTTGTCGACGTTCTTGAACCAAACATGGATCATTGATCACAGCTCTTGAACTCAACATTTCGCCATGAAATTCCTTTGTTAACAAATTTGTATGTCATGGTTTTCTTTGTCAACAATTACAGCACAGTTGTCTACTTTGTCAACAAACACAATCACCTCAAAAATGCTTCAATGATACCTTGAGGGATTTTTTCCCAACATATAGTGATGGTTGTAACGAAATATTGATGTGGCATATGTTGGGGATCATGCATGGTAGTAAGAGGGGCATGTTTGATTTCCTTGATGTTTATGATACCCTACTATTATTTTATGGATGTGATGTTACAGCCCATGTGTCTTTGGGTGAGATGTGGTGTGGTGTGATAGACTAGATGTATTCAGTTGAGATGTGATGTGATGTAATGGACCTAGTTTCTTTAGGTGATATTTTATGTGATGTGATATACTAAGTGTCTATGGGTGAGATGTGATGCGATGTGATGTTTCATAGAGCAGATGGAACATCGGGATGTGTGATGTTGGGGTTTGAGAGTGGGAACCTGATGTGAAAATGCGGTGGGGTTCCCTTTATCAACATTCTCCATGTTATATTATTATTCATGGATGTAGTATTTGGTGACCATGCCTTAGTGAGGATGGGATTGGATAGTTGACATGTTTGGGTGTTATGGGTTTTGTTGTTTTCTCACAATTTCACTATTGTTCTCTTCTCACATGTTCAACAGAGACTTTAGCGTGTTCTTATTGAGTATAATTGTATTCTCATCCTACATATATGAAAAATATTTTAGGTGTTTAGGGGGGACTTCTTGGACTGTGATGGACATTTCATGCATGGGCTTTAGAGTTATTGTTGCATTGTTGCATTAATTTCTTCTTTTAGGTATTTATTTGGAGGGTTTAATAAATTTCTAAATTATTTATTCATGCATTGTGGGATGGTTTCAATTTTCATTTAATTTTATTTATTGAAGTTACTTATAGTTTATTTATCCAATCTACCCGTCCGATTATTGTATAAAGTGATGCCTCCCATTTGTGGGATTTTTATTCCCTCAGTGCTAGACACAAACCTTGGTCCCATAGGAGGTCGGACTCAGAGGTCATTATTTCTCTTCTTTTATTGGTGGCCTAGGTGAGATACCTTTATGGGGAGGGGTTCATGATAGAGGTGGTATTACACACAACACATGAATGGGAATTTATTTTTTATTAATAATGTAGGGATAAGTGGTTAATGCTTATACCACAATCTTTTTTAGAAATGGGTTTTTTATTTTTGTTTTATTTTAAATTTTATGTGTTTGATTTTATTTGTGTTGGAATGTGGGATGGTCAAGAATCATATGAATTGAATCTCATTCATTTTAGGTAAAAGTTTCAAGGTAATTGATGTTCAGCTAAGAGTATCAATTCAGTTGACAATATTGTGGTATTTTTTAGTTTGATATATATGTGTATATATATATAATAAAATAAAAAATATTCACTAAAATACTATTTTTTTAGTTTTTTGTTGTTTTATTTGGTTATATATATAATTAAATTTTAAATAGTATATCAAATACCCTTTTTTATTTGGAATTACCAATATTTAAGTAATTCAAAAATCAAACTAAAAACTCTACCCATGAAACCCTAATATTGGGTAAGGGGCCTTAACATCTCATATAGATTTTCTATGTGAGATTTGATTTCACTTTTACATCATTCCCACAATAATAGATTAATAACAATAATAATAATACATAAATAATAACATATAATTAAAATACAACTAATAAGAAAAATACATTAATACAAATAATAAGAAATATTATATATAATAATAATAAGAAATATAATTAATAATTATTATGTAAAATAATAAATATATAATAAATATTAATAATTAATAATATTATTTAATATTATTTAATAATCATTAACAATTATTAATAATTATTAATAATTAAATAATAACTAATTAATAATTAATAGTATTCATTAATATTAATTAATGGTAAATAAATATTATTATTAATTTCTAATAATTAATATTTATTAATTGATAGTTAAAATAATTAATAATAATTAATAATAATAATAATTAATGAGATAAATATTAAATAATAATCTTATTAATATAATTGATATAATTAATATTTGATATCCTAATTTTCTAATTAAAAACTCAAAATTAATAATTAATAATATAGTAATAAATACTTATAATAATTAACATTAATTTTTAATTAATAACAATTTTTATAAATTAATCATTACAAATAATTAAATTATAATTAATAATAATAATTATTAACAATAATTAATTATTAATTATTAAAAAATTATTATTAACTATTATTTAATTATTATACTTAATTAATCATTATTATTACTTACAATTATTAATTAATATTAATTGTTAATTAATATTAGTTATTAATTATTATGAATTACTAATTAATATTACTAATAATTAATAATTATTAGAAATTATTGTTGATTATTAAATAATAATATTAATTATTATTATTAATTATGACTAATTATTTTAAATTATTATTATTTATTATATGTCTGGATAAATTTAAATTATAGTACTAATATTATTCTATTTCTTTCATAATATTAATATTTTTTATATTTAGGATAAATTATGTTTTTAAGAAGGTGGTTCATCGGTCAAAGACCGAGACACTTTTTATTAAAAAGAATGAAACGTGAACTACATGAGTATGAAATAAGTAATCTTATTACAATCTTTATCATAAAGTGGAAGAAGCTCAACAGATAAGTCTTCCTTCCAAGTTATGTTCTGGTTGATTCCTTTGTTAGCAAGACCATCAACAACCATGATCGCTTCACGAAAGGCATGTGTGTCAATGAAGTTAGTCCCTATAAGCGAATCAAATAATGTTATCCAATAGGTGGTTAGTGGCCAGACAAGATGCACCACATCCTCCCAAATAGCATGAACTATAGTGGTTGAATCACATTCAATCCAAATATTATTCTAGCCATTTTTCTTTGCAAAGCTAATGGCGTGTATCACCCCCCATCATTTCTGCCTCTAGAGACAACGCAGTACCACAATTGCCAAAGAAGCACCCAAGACACTGACCAAGGTATTTTTTGAAGATAGCACCACATCTCGCAGGTCTCGGATTTCCTTTAGAAGCACCATACGCATTCACTTTGATCCATCCTGGAAGCATGGTTTTCCAAAAAACCTCAAAAGTGCGCCTTGGCCATTTATAAAGAAAATCAATCTAAAGGAGACGAAGGATCTCAAATTCACCAACAGTGTTGTCACAATGAGCTTTCTATATTGAATCAGCCTTTCTAATGGAAATGAGAATTTACATCGGACCTGAATTAAGACAGAATGAGTAATTATTTTGAATACTAGTGTTTCTATCATACTAGATCACATGGAGTAGTTCACCAATAGCTGTGAGAAATAGTTTCCTGATTTGTTGAGAGAGTTTTAGTTCTAAATATTTTTTTAATTGCAAGATGATGATATCAATGAGAATCCATCTGTAATAAAAAATGTCAGCAATATAATTCCAATGACCAGAAGCTATAACACAAGATAAGAACAGATGGTTAGTATCTTCTCTATTCAGATGACAGAAGGAACACCTGGAGAAAAGTTGGACCCCAAAATACTAAATACAAGACTCAATGGGGACACTGTTATAGGCAAGTCACCAAACAGGAGTAAATCATGAGGGTTTAATCCTGGTCTTATCAAAAAAATTTACCCAAAAAAAATCAAGATCAAACAAGTCGAGTCATTGGAGCATAGATGGTTAAAATAAATGATCACTAAATGGTATTTAAATTAAGAAAACTAATCATAAAAAATATAAATCATCGATAAATAATTACAGATACCATGATGAGATCACAAAAACAAGAAATAGTTGATTCACATTGAAGATCAAACATTTCAAGTTGGGGGCATGATGATGGTTGAATGAAATGATCGTTAAATTATGATATGTGTATAATGAAAACATATAATTGAGATGATAAAATAAAACGAGGTATTAAAACTTTTAGGTGGTAATTGGAAATTTTGATGTCACAATGTAAAAAAAATTGAAATTCCGTATTGGTGGGATATTAAAATTATCTTTCACATCGGTTTTATGATAACTGTCGTGAAAAAAAATTAAATGTTTTGTAGATTTTTCACATCGATGATATAAGAATCGGCATGAAAAATAAAAATTCATGGGTTTTTTATCTTTTTTATAAAATAATCTATGTAAATATGTTAATAAATATGTATTTCATTTCCCAAGTGTCGATTTTATAGGTAATAAATCTCAAACAGAGTTATGGATCAAAATTTATGTCTATTGGAAGTGGTCCTTCCCTAAGACATGGTTTAGAGATGATCATCTTCTGATGACCATAACCTTTGATTCATAACTCAGTTTGAGCTTTGTGACCTATCAAATTGAATCTTGGGAAATGAAAAACATGTTTGGAAACATTTTTCATATAAGTTATTTTATAATATAAGGGGAAAAATTATCTCCGATTATTAAACAACTAACATGAAAAAAGTTAGGAAAATGGATTTTTCTTGTCAGTCCATATATAACCGATGTGAAAAATAAGGAAAAATGGATTTTCAGATCATTTATATAACAAAAAATGTGAAAAATAAATTTTTAGATATTTTCACATCAATTCTAAAAAACCGACATGAAAAAGGGGACGTTAAAAATAGTTTTTTACTAGTTTATGTGGAAATAGACATTTGTTAGAGGTAGTAAAGTGGCTTTAGAATTTTTAGAATGTCATAAGAGTTTTTGTAACATCCAATGTTGTTAGAGTTCATGTTGGTCTGTGTTTTTTTGGGGGTCCATATTTAAATGAATGAGAGTTGTTTTCCCAATCAATGATGCAAGTTGGGATGACATGGGATGATTTTTAGTCCCTCTTTTTCAAATGGTTTATACCAGAAGAGATGAATATTAAGAAAATAGAAGAGCTCATGAGTTTCCATTAAGATTATTGGAAGGTGAAGACATATTTTCAACACTTCAGAGATTTGTTTTCCTATTTTTCCAAGGTGGTGTTCTATGATTTTTTGAAAAATTCTATTTTCATTGAGGATCTTCATCAAGTGATCAATGGGAAATTGTTATTCTCTAAGGATCTCCATTTTGAGAAGATGGTGGAGGAAATATTTTTGGATGAGTTTGTGTGAAAGAAGCACAAACACATTGGCTTAGTTGTTGTCTCCTGTGTTGGGGTGAATACCTTCAAAGTTTCCGAATTTCTGATTTATGGATATTATAAGTTCAAATTTTATTATAAAAGTCATATGAAATTATCCTTCCACAGTTAAAATGGTTTTTTTGTATGTGAACTTTTAAATATCCAGTATTTTATGAATTATTTCCCATCTTTTTATCGTACTTGTTTAGATATATCTATTTTTGTGGAAATATATCTTTGTGCCTTGTGTGGGGGTTTATTTATATTCTATATTTTGATCATTTTTGTTGTTGTCCCTACTGATGTAGTGTGTTGGATGAATATAAATGTATAATTGGATCCATTGATCAATGAATCCAAAACATGGATTTGTTGTGCATCCCACAAAAATTTAATATAAAAATTAAGTATTCTATAGGCACTTTACTACTGTTGGTTAACTATATATTAACATAAAATTTGATCATAGCATTTTACTCGGCGTTCGGATGATGCTCTCAACCCCCACATGCTTTCCACCATCTGTATCATATCATTATTCAACATTCACTTTTCCTTATATTCGTGCACCCATTTACTATATGCATGCATCTTCATGCATCATGGATCTTTACAGGTAGTAAATGGGTGCATGAAGAGAAAAAAAAAGTGACTGTAGAATGGTGAATGATAGAGATGGTGGTGAGTGTTTGTGAGATGAGAGCATCATGGGGATGTCGAGCAGGATGTTCAGGTCAAATGCTATATTATGTGGTAGTTAACCAATAGTAGTGAATTGAAAATAAAATATTTAGTTTGGTTATTAGATTATATATGGACCAAAGAAACCCCTTGTAAATATGTAAAGTTAATGTTACGATATTCTTTCTCTATTTAACCGAAAAATTGTATAATTAAACATTGATTTAATTTTCATTATTGCTTGTTTAGTTTGTTTATTTTAGAATATTTCTGTCCATATGCCATGATTTTAAAGGAAGATAAATGATGTTGTATATACTAAATCACATAGGTAATATTTCTGTTTTCACAATAAAATCATTGTCTTTATAATTAAATTAGGAATTCATATTTATGTTTAATTTATTTCTTTTTACTATTACACATGTAATAATTATTTTTATTTAGATGGATTTTTTGTTCAAGTTGGGTTGTCCTGTCTAATTTTTATTCTTTTTCTCCCTCAAAACCTTTTCCCCCCTGATGTATTTCATTTATCACTTTTTTTCAAGTTCTCTCCATTGACATTGAAGGAAGAGCAACACTGCAGCCTCTTCTGAATTACAAAGGCAATACTGATATTTTCATAGTAAAATAATTGTCTATAGAATTAATTTATTATTTAATATTTTTATTTAATTTAATTATTTTTATTATTACTCATAATAACTGTTTTCATATGTAGGTGGATTATTTTTTTCATACTGATGTGGTTTGTTTGAATCTACTCATCTAGTGTTGGCAGTTCAATAAAGAATGTCAATGGAAATTGTGGTAACATTGACCATTTGAATTGTTTTTTAATGTATGAAATAATTTATATTTATGTAGTTTTATAAACAAATGTTTGAAATGTTTATAATATAGTATTTTTTGTTATTCTTGTTGTAAAATTAATTTCATTTAAATTTTGTATTGGGACTTGTTTTTGTTGATATTTGGTGTGTTTTTGGTGTGTTTCTAGTGCCTTTCCTAGTGTTTATAGGGTTGTGGTGTGCTGTTACAACACACTATAGTTGTGTTCCAGTTTGCTTCTACAATAAACTATAGTATGGACCTTTATCATAACTTTTAAATGCACTAATAAAGATCAAATTTATCAGTTCTTTAAAAAACATTGATAAAGGAAACATTTATCTGCACTTCTAAAAGCAGTGATAAAGATATACATTATCAGTGCTTTTATAGTGCTGATAAAAAAGTACATTATCATACCTTATAAAAACATTGATAAATTATTCCTTTAGTGATGATAAATAAAAGAGCTGATAAATGAGACCTTTATCCCCGCTTTTTGAAGCATTGATAATGGTCGCATTTTTTCTATTCTTTTCAGCATTGATAAAAGTCCTTGGATTTTAACATCACCGATGTTTTCAGTTGTTTTTAGTGCTGATAAAAGTCATTTCAAGAATTTTTAAAGGCAATTTTTGCCGTAGTGAACGTTTGATGGGCAGAGATTATAGATCATGAGTAGAGCTCTCTTTGGACATTTACTTTCTAGTTTTTTCATGTTGGGACATATTTCTCGTTGGGCATCTATTGTACCACTTTTAATTTAGTTTACAATTTCATACTCTTGTACACCCTAGAATATTTTCATATTCGTGGTTATAATCTAGATATTAGAACATTTAATTATTATTCCTCTACACTTCTGCATTAATATTTTTGGGTTTGTGAGTAAAGGTACATTAAGAAATGGTCTCCCATACTAGTTATGACTTTTAGAATTTTTCTCTATACCCTAACATATGGAGGTAGGATTAGGGTAGTTTTGGATTGATCCCTTTTGGGTCAGGTCGAGGTGATTGGATTCCCAAATTTAATCCAAATAACTTAATGGTGAAATCTTAATGGGAACATGTCATATTCCCACCCAACGAGGCCTGCTTTAATAGTAAAAAGTTGAGAGTGACAGGTTGGGGCTTGCGATAGGCACTGAGTAGGAACATCACATGAATGGGAGGAATTATCCTAAAGTACATGTACACACACATCTCCGAACACCAATGTGATGCGTAAATGTAAATAAATGACACTATTAATGCATTCATAACATCTAATCTCACATAAAAGTTTGAAAACATAGTATGAAAGTATATAATGTTCCAAATAAAATCCACCAAATCAAAAAAAAGTGTATTACCTAATGATACAAGAAACTTTATACCCAAAAGTGACTCCATGATAAATCTGTAGTATGTCTAGCCCATATAATCTCTACCTTCCCCGGTGCCCCTATGACTCGGTCGAAAGTCCTGTCATCTTCATAAGACACGATATGTGTAGGAATATCCCATGTTGGGGTGTGTATAATCATGCCTATTAGGACACTTTGAAAACACGAAACAAAAAGAATCATGAGTGGGTCATTAATATATTGTAAAAGCAAGGGGGTTGACTAGGTAAAATATATACATTCTCATAGTAAGAATCAAAATTCAAGGGTAAAGTTTATCACCCCTACCATGATAATATTTTTCTCAAAATCCAAGGTAATTCTTATCATAGTAAACTCACTCTACTGGTCTTTCCAATAGTAATTAAACTCAAAGAAAAAGGTACACAAGTAGTAGATCATGTCTAGGGCCTATGGGGGATACCAAAATATATCCAAAAAGACCCCACTAGTAAGGGGATAACTTTCCCTAGATGTCGGTCACGGGATACCTGAACCAACCTGGGGGAGAGTCAGAAATAATATCCCCCCATTGTATATGCGAAGGATACCTGAATCAATCCTGAACTAGTCCACAGAGGGTATTTCTCAGCCTCTACTCATGATGGGATACCTTAGTGTACCCTCATGATATAGAAAAATGTGAAAATGTAGCTATACTAAAATGGATTGATGGAGAAAACTTTTGCTAAAATAGTTCAGAGTAAAAAAATTCTAAAAATATAAAATTCATCTTGGGATTCCCATGAAATGTAGATAATTTACATGGTCATGTGATACTTTCTCATCCCAAATGGCTAGTCCTTGTATAGAGGGGTCCACACGATGTGTGTTCAAAAAACTGTGCACCCTGTAAAACTGAATTTCCTAGAAACTATATGTAATCCCCACATATCTTCCCATATAATTTTCCACTCTACATCCATTATGGATCTTATCCAAAGTTCTCATCCATTATGTTGAATATGTTAGAGTAATCATCATCGCACCCTTATAAATAAACACATGAACGAACCATGTTTCAAAACCACAATCTCCCAAACCACCATCAGATTTTCATCATCACTATCACACCTCTTTCACATCAATAAGCATGACAATGAACCATCATAAAAAATCTATATAACATATAATCAAATACACCATGGAACAGGTTTACAAATATAGACAAATCCTAGGACGATCGAATGTCAAAGTCGAATGTAGAAAAAAGGGAGAGGGGAGAGAAACAAAAATATTTGAATCCAACAAGTTCCATGTTCATTTGAAAATATATGATGGATTCCAATGAATGAGGAGTATAATCAAATCAAAAAAATTTAAAAAAAACATCTAAAATTACTAATCCAAAGAAAAGAAATAAATGATATAAAAATAAAAAAGAATTATCCAAAGATTAATTCCAAAGGTATTAATGTATGTTTTCTAAAATAATCAAAAATATGGAAAATAAACCAAAAAATAATAAACAAAATACCTTATATTAGATTGATCATTGGAGGAGAATATGTCTATTAGTGCTGAAAAAGGGGAACTTTGTAAACTCACTACTATCTCGAAGGATCCCCAATCTCTTCTGACATCAATTAGTAGGAATAAGTGTCCAACATCCAAAATTTTATTTCTAGCAACAATGATTCATGAACAGTTAACCAATCACCATATGTTTATCTAGGAGTCATATGGAAATCATTTGGTACAAGGAAATAATAATATATTAGGGTCCAATTGGTTAATATGGTAGGATTAAATTAAAAACAACATTAAATTCCAAACATTAAATTGGAACATGTTTCCCATTTAAATAGATCCAGATCATAGAAGAATGATGATGGTTTAGACCATTTTAAATCCATCCTAACCATCTCCATAACCTCCACCACGACCTGGACATGGTTGTGGTGTATATAAACACATTGAAAATGGTTATCCCATAATGGTAGTTTTCTAGGATCCTAGGAATGTTTCCTCACCCTGAACTCAACCATGGTTGTGATGAGGTCTTTATGGTAATGGCATACAACACCTTCTCTCAAGGACCATATCCAAGCCACGACCAAGTATCCCAATTTCCCCCTTGCCTGCATTACACAATGGGGCCACCACACCATGTACCATGGTGATGGTGTTTCCATTTTTCGCCTAATAACCCCTAAAACAAAATTTAAAAATTCTACAAGATACTCAAAGCCCACTAATTTAACCCAATAGTGGAACAACCTAAACAATGAATGATTATTCCAAAACATGTATTAACTTATCATAAAACCCCCATTGACTCCATGCCTGACATCAGATATATCATTGAAAATAGTCCAATATATTTTACTACTAAAATATTTTCATTCCATTCTCCCCAAATCATGTGTTTTCATACTAAAAAGAAAAAAAATACTCAAATAGGTTATCATACGAAGCTTGAATGTGGTCCTCCCACTCCCACAAATTCTCTTGGAGGTTCTTTTACTACCAAAGTATGCACAAAAAGGTATTTTCTCACCCCATGAAGAATCTTCTTTGACCAATCCTATATTTTTACCAGGTACTCCAAGAGTGTAGCTTCATCCTCAATTTTCACCTCTCCCTAGTCAGTAATTTATTAATGCTCATGCACATATCGCCTCATCTATGAAACATGGAAGAAGTTATATTTCTGATATAACATTGGTGGTAAGTCTAAATGGAATGCCTCATCTATAACTCTATCTATTATCTTTAAAGGACTAAATAAACTCATGTATAACCATAAAACTTAGCTAAATATCCAATGACCATGATGAGGTGAGACCTTTTAGAATAGATGGTCCCCCTCATTGAACTCAAAAGGCCTCAATAATCAATCCATATATAACTTATTATGGATCTAGGAAGTCTTCACCCCCTCCATGATGACAAGCATCATCCCTGTAGTATCATGCATCAATAATGTCCCAATAATCACTGTCTCCCTTGGATCTATATTAAAAAATGAAAACATATTGGGTCTCTCGTATAAGGCCCCAAATGGTACCATTCCAATGGAGGAGAGGTCACTATTATTCAATGCAAAATACACCAATGTGATATGATCCCACTAACTATATACCAATTTCAACACACAATCCCACAACATGTCCCCTAGTAATTGAACTTTATGCTCAGTTTGGTCAACTTTCTAGGGGTGGAACATCATTCTCAACCATAAATGAGTCGCAAAAGAAAAAATTAACCCTATATAAAATCATGATGTGAATTTAGAATCATTATCTTAAACAATTTAAATGTGTTATTCAAAAAACCAGACTATCTCTATCATGTAAATGCATCACAAAATCTATATTGAACTCTTATCTCAAATAGCTTGGAAGTGGGCCGAGTTGGTGAGTATATCAGTGATCACCCAGATAGTGTTGTGACCTATAGTGGGTTGTGGATGTCCCATCACTAAATCCATCAAGATATTATCACACTTAAACTCTATCACCTCAAGTAGTTAAGCTAGACTAGGTTTTTCTTGATGCTCATCCTTCAACTACTAGAAAGTGAGGCACTGAGTGATAAACCATACAACACTCATCCTCATCACTAGAAACCAAAACTAACATCAAAGGTCCTAGTATATCTTCAACACTCACAGATGTTCCACTAAGGGGGTTGTATGAAACTACATCATATCCTCCTCCCACAATGGAACTATTACTATCATCCATACATGTAAAGGATGAAATTTCAAGTGATAAACTCAACAATAGTCGTCATAATATTTAAAAAACGAAACTAACATCGAAGGTCCTAGTATGACATCATCACTCATAGATGTGCCACTAAGGGGGATGTAAGAAACTCCCTCATTACCCCTTCAACATTATGACTAGTACCATCATCCATCCTTGGAAAAGGATGAAATTATACAAAACCTCAGAAAACCCATCAGGAGTGTATCCTATGAATATTTATTCATAGAAGACTTAGTAATTTATATCCCCAATTTTTTGTCCCTATCTTATTGAAGAAGAAGTGGGGTCACAACCATTGATTAAAGTTAATATTCTCTACCCTCAATCATAAGGGTCAATTGTAAAGAGTTTAATTACTCATTTGCCTCAATCGGAAACAATGAATAGTATTTTCTACTTAGAGCATCCACCAACATTTTCCTCTTCCTTAGAGTATAGACTATCTCAAAATATTAGTCCTTTCAGATATCTTTCCACCACTTATACTGTATGTTATTTTTATTCTAGGATAATATATACCTAATAATATTATGGCCATAATAAATGATGAATTGATATCCCATAAGTTAGAGCTACCAAAAGATCAATGCAAATACCACTACTACCAAATATTGATCATGGTTCATATAAGTTTTATCTCGAGGTCTCATTTATTAGGACCCATAAGTAATCACTACATAATTATGCATCATAACATATCCAATAATATATCTAGGGTAATATAAGAACATCACATGCTAAATTCCAACCTCTAGAATTCCCAATATGGGGTGCTCATCAACCTCTGATACAGCTCCTGAAAATATTGTTGATATGTCTATGTATATATAAATGTTTTTCTATTATGTGTAAATGTTGTTTGAAGTGTCACAACCCTGGATAAATTAGTCACGAATCTCCAGGAATATTCTACCAACCCATGTAATCTATGTATGATTGTCACATCCTTATGTGGATCTCAAACTAGACATGCCTTAATATTTTTCGAGTCCACTACTACTCCCTCCCCTAAGATGACATGTCCTAGAAAGTGGACATATAGAATCTAGAACTAACATTTCAAGTGGTTCCCATAAATCTATTACTATAAAATTATGTCCAAGACCATCCTCTAATGTATTTCATGATACTCCTCTAATGCTCAATATAAGAGGATTTCATCTCTGAAGACAATCATGAGTTGATCTAGTAAGTTCTAAAAGATCATGTTTATGAGTCCCATAAACACAGAAAGGGAATTCTTCACGCAAATGGGAATCACCAAGAACTAAAAATGAATATAATAACCTGTGAATTTCATCTATAGTATTTCTTATTCAAAAACTCAAAGCTTGTGAAAACTCAACCCAAGGTTAATTCTCAATAATTACTTCTCCACTTTCCACTGGTCAAAGTGGTCATTGATCCTTGGTAGTGGACTGTTTTTATTGATATTCACTCTATTCATGTGATAGTAATCCATGCATGACCTTGAGCTCACATCAAACCTTTTAGAGAAAACCATAGGGGCTACGTTGGGGTACATACATGGCCTAAAAAATCCCCTCCTCTACATATCCTCTAACCACACCTCCAACTCTCACAAATTTATGTGGTCCATATTATGTGATATAATAGATACTGGTATAGTCCCTAAGTGAAAATATATAAAATATTCCACCTCTTGATAGGAAGGAAAGTCTATATGTTCTTGGGTAATACATCCTCATACTCCTCTAATATTAGAGGAAACTAAACGCTCAAAGCATCTACGAATTCAAGGGATATACTATCCAACATATGAGTAATTGTATTTACACTCTCAAATATGATCCTGACTGACTGAAAATTAATTAATTAATATTTTTATTATTATTATTATTATCAGCACTTTTGATGATAATGTGAGAAACCACAACATCCATCATTACACCAAAAAACCATTAAGAAGATAATTCAGATCAAGACAACACAATCTGACCCTCCCCAGCGAATACACCAAGATGTCAAGCCTTCACCATCGCATGAACACTCATCTCCCATTCCCGTGCAGAGTTTCACGGGAAAAGAACCAATGGCAGAGCCATACCATCTCAAACTTCCAAATCCAAATGACATGCGCAGGTGAAAGCGTATTGATCTGATCCTAATCTGGCATAGATACATGTAAAAATTTGTTTGCAAGATTATCCAAAATACACCTCTGAACCGCAACACCATTAAGAGATTTAGCTTCATCATAACATCACCACTGCTTCAAAAAATTCACCACTGATTCCTCAAAAAATTACCACTGCTCATAAAAATCACCACTGCATCCTCAAAAAATCACCACTGCAACACCACTAGGAGCATATGCTTTAGCAGGGCATCACCACTGCAAACCATCGCGCGTCCTTCACAATTAAAAATCCCAGGAAACCAAAAAACCATGTAGGATTCTGCTTCAACAATACATCACCACTGCAAACCGTTGTGAGAAAAACCCAAAAAACCAGATTCGACCCGAGTAGGAAACCAAAGCTGAAAACGCCAACAAGGTTCGAATCACCGACTCTCGGAGTAGCATTACCAACTATCGCTCAACACAGAACCATGAATCAACCCAAACTGAGACTCCAAAACGAAGTCATGAAAACAAAAAACAGCCAAGATTCATAGATTGTCAGAGGGGTTCAATACGAACCGTCATGCAACATGATGAAAAGAATCTGAAACCAAAATTATTGCAAGAAAATGAAAACAGAACATCACCAATATGCCTAAAGAAGGTACCATTGTGGCCAGATCCCGTCACCACCAACCAGAACCCTAATGAGATGTGATGAACCACCCTGCGCACCCACAAGAGATGATGCGACATCCTTCACCAGTTGAAGCTCGGTCATGGGTCACCACGCTTCCAAAGAAAACCTATCCAGCTATGAGGATTCGGGTGAGGAACAAGCCAACAACTAGTAAGTGTCCAATCCCGAGAAGAACACTGCAAAGGAGATCCACCGCCGCATCTCACTGAGTGTGATGAGGAGTGCTTCTTGAGATTATTTCTCACCAATAAAGTAAAATATCATATAATATACCAAAACATGCAACATCTCCCTATGAAATATTTTTTATGGACTTCTAAGAGCTAGTATATACTTAGAATGCCATCATAGGGTCTCATAACCCTTATGAAGAGATGATATATGAATCTCATCCCTTTGAGATTCATACCACACGATAAAATAAAGTGTTTGATCACAAAATCTTCCCCTGTAAAATTCTCAAAGGGAAAGTTTGAGTTAATTTTTTCATTAGAATCTCTATGTATCAAACAAGGGATGTGGAAAGGAAAGAGTGGTCTGCCCTTATCTCAATCGAAACTATATGAAATGTAGTGTTGATAAAGATTGTACCTCAGATCATAATCAGATCCTCTATGTCGTAAGACTCCACTACCTATAATGATCCACATACCTAAACACCAGATCAATGATCCCAATGTGGACCACATGGGGGGTAACGATGGAATCAAAATAAACTTTTAGCCACCTCCAACAGCTCTCCTAGTCCCTCTATCATATCTGTAACTCCAAGGATCTCCCTTCTCATGTTTTTATCTATACCATAGTGGACCATAAAATGAATCTATATCTAAATCATGGTGTATTGGGTAATCATGGATGATATATACTCACCCATCAAATGAGACTAATTACCTCTACCTCAAATGACCAGAATCTCTGTATCCTAGAGTGGCTGACCCTATCCATGAGACTACCTCTAATGTAACATCATGAGGTTATATATCTGAGTCTATTGTTGATTACCAGCTAATGAGGAATAATTTACAAATTTCCCACTTCCATAACCAATGGAAAATTATTTTCTCAATAAAAATATCTTTATAGCTGTGGAACACTCTGGTGCCCTAGCGTAAGAATGAAAGAAGGATATACCATTCCATCCATGATATCATGGAGAATTCCATAATAAATGTTCTATAAATGAAATTATCTACAAAAAAACACTTCTACAAAATATAATAAGAGGTTTGTTAAAATCAATACATACTATGTGACTTTCATGTTGCCCTACTAGAGATCCAAAAGCTCCTAAATACACACTTCCCATAATGTAGTTGGATAAAACTCCTCCCTGAGGAGTAAAACAATATCTGAGCTAGGGAGGGTCACCTCATCATATGTCTGCATTATCCACCGCCACCATCACCTTATGGCCCATGGATAATACTCACCTACATGATAGTCATCTAGACAAGAGGGTTACTTAGAAGGTAGAAAACTCGGTCTACAACCTTGAGTTAGTCTTTAACCACTTGGGGGTATTGCTCACCTCAAAACAAGAGTAGTCACTATCTATTGAAAATGAGATGTTTTCACAACCTACACACATAATCTTATTGTACTACCATAATAATTTGATTCTTATCATGTGTAGGTAATATCAGTAATCCACCCAAAGTGAATACCTCTTTTATAGGTCCCCCGACTGAAGCCTCATCACTATTTAGATTATCATCATGAGTCTTATATAGAATCTGAGAAGGATATCATCATGGATACATCCTATAATAGTAAATACACACCATCATTAAAAGATAATGTCATGGGAGATTACTGAAAAAAGGAATGCAATCCACATCTTAATCCAATATGATGCATGTACAAAACTTTTCCAAACTACCAGCACCTACCTATATCGAGTCAGAAAGTATGTTATCAGAGACCTAGTGAATGGATATGATGAATGATACACCATCACTAAGATAATTGGATTGAGATTAGAACTTAAGAAACATTAATAAATTATTCCTAGATCCCAAAATAAATATCATAAATAAGATACCTCCAAACTATTGTCTACAATTAGCCTACTCTGATACCACTCTGTCACGACCCGACCCATTAAGGTCTGCCTGGATAGTAGTAATCCAAGAGTGGGACCCATTTTAACATCCGGATATTTTGGAATTTTTGTTCAAATAAATTTATTTTATATAAATTTTTCATAAAATGAATCACTTAGTTTATATTTCCATTGATGCAACACCGAGTATAATTGGAATGTCACAAACTATTAAAAATTTGATATTTAATTTGGTATTTATCTCCTAGACATTTTAATTTCTTGAATGGAGAAGATTAACTAAATAATTAAATATTATGGTTTACACATGCATATATATAATGTATTCTTTGGTGACTAATTAATTAAAAATTAATATTAAAACTATCTGAATATAAAAGAAATATATTTTTGGAAAAAACTATTTTTATGCACAAAAATGTGTTTTGCCTCAATAAATTTAAAAAATATTTTTTGGTAAATTATTTTAATGAAATTTATATATTATATATTTAATAAAAATTTTAACATTCATCTTGAATTATTTTATAAGAGACAAGAAAAAATCTAATTTTATGCTTAAAACTATATTTTTCTAAAAAAATAGTATCCCCGTATTATGTGAACTTATTTAAGAATTAAATTTCTCATCATTTAGAAAAATTATTAATGAAAGTAAACTCCATTTTGAAATATAAATTCCAAATTTATCTTATGGGGAATTTTGGGGACTTTTCTGACTAGATTAATATTTAAATGGATATTGAAAATTACTTGTTTTTATTGAAAACAACTTTTCATTCGATGAATTTACAAGATAAAATTAATTTTAATATGGTGTAAAAAAGTAATATTAGCTATATTTTGTATCTATTAATAAAATTTTGTACATTTTAATCAATTTCATTTTAAATTTTTATATAAAAACATTTTCAAACTTTTGAAACATCACCCTTTGGAAAACATATATTTCAACATGTTTGAGAGATTAATTTTAAATTAAAATTTGACAGTTATGTGAATTTAATTTGTAAAATTGGATTCCTTATTTTGAATAAGAATATTTTATATTTCCTAATAATTCAACTTATTTTTTTCTAATTATGAATAGTAAAAGCTGTAAAAATCAATTACTGCGGTTAATGTGAAAATTGGTTTATCAGAGGGTTAAACTAAACATATATGGGGTAAAATGAACCCTAAAATTTTAATAAACCCATTTTACTCCCATATATAGAACTTAAAATCTCTAAATGTAATTAATGGATGATTTTGGAGCCTGGAAGAATGTGTAAAATGTGGTCACACCTTTTTTTAAAAAAAATTTACAAGTATTCCACAGACCAAAATTCTAAAAGGACACCCCTATCCTCAATAATTTGTCATTAAAAATCCATTGGTTCACCAAAAAATACCCAAATAACTTAATTCCATATTATCGTATTGTATCCCTTATTTTGTTTAGAAATATATCATAGTAAGGCTTTTGGTGTAAAAAAATAAGTTGTTCTAAGAAGAGGTAATGTCCCTAATGGAGCATCTTATTTTTTTCTTCCTCAACCTCATTCAATTATTATTAAACCTTATTCATACTATAAAAAAATTATAATACATATTATTATATATTTTTATGTGAATTTAATTACATATATCAATATCTTCTCCCATAAAATGGGTTATGAAATCCTCCTTCATGTGTACGGTGAACTACCCCCTCACAAACTGATGTTATATTTTTACATCACCACTTCTCACGGATGTCTATAATGATGTATTTAATGTTTATATATGATATTTATTATACTATTATATATTTATATTTATAATACCACATCTACCTTATTACCTCCCACCCCGTTGGAAAACAATAATGTCTTTCATGTGCAGGGTGAACTACCAACTCATGAATCGATGAGATATTATTTTCCATTTAAATTTTTAATGGACGGTCATAAGGATATATTAAATGAATATATATGTTATTTGTAACATAATTATACCTATATAATAAATATATCACATACAAATTCTTAATTTTCATTTCATGGGGGATATGATAACGCCAATCATGTGCACGACAGACTACCACCTCACGAAGCGGTGTGATTCTTTTTTTACCAATGGTTTTCATGGAAGGTAATAATGTTAAATTTAATAAATATATAGGTTATATATGACATATAAATGACTCTGTAAATGATATATATTATTTAATTTCCTTTCATTAAATCCTTCGATAAAATGGATACAACGTTCATGTGTATGTACAACCTATCATCTCCAAGAATGGTGTGTTTAATTTTCTATATATAATATTAATGGATTAATATAAATAAATATTATAGTGGATCAGACCTTCCATCTTGTTACTTTTTTTGAAAATAATGTTGCTGATGTGTCTGGGGAGTTTTCAAAGGTCTTGGGTGAAGGAAGGGAGGAATTTTGAGGTGTTTTGGAGGAACAATGGTGTTTTAGTGGATTATGAAAAACCTTGATAGTAGTACCTAATTGTAGTACCCAAGTGGTAACACCTAATGGTATCACCCTAATAGTAGAACCTGATGGTAGCACCATGATAATAGCATCTCATGGTAGCACCTGATGGTATCACCTTGGTGGTATGACAGGATGGTAGAACCTCATGGTACCACCCTTAATGAAGCACCATATGGTAGCACCCTCGAGGCAGAACCTGAGGGTAGCACCATAGAGGTACCAGCTGATAGTATAATCCCAATGGTAGCACCTAATGTTAGCATCCTATTGGTATCACCCTACTAGTAGCACATTCTTGTAGCACTCTGGTGGTAGAACTAGGATATAGAACCACAGTGGTAGCACCTAATGGTAGCACCCTGGTGGTAGCACCTAGTGGTAGCACCTTGGTGATAGAACCGAATGGTATCACCCTATCAGTAACAACTGATGGTAGTACCCTGGTAGTATAACCTAATGGTATCTCCATGGTGGTATCACCTAACAGTAGCACCCTGGTGGCATTTGACGGTAGAACCCATGTTGTGGCACCCAACAGTAGCATTTCCCATTTTTGATCTTTCTTTGATGGAAAATTATTTTAATGCCTTAAATAGTTAATTTTATAGCTATTTTAAAGGATGATATTTATTTTCTCTATTTCTTCAAATTCCAGAGTCTTTTTAAATGGATCACATGCATGGTTTTGATGACATATTCCTTTAATGTCCAATTAAAACCATATCTAATCCAACGGGTTTGGGATATCAACATTCTAAAGTGGATATCCTTATATCCTTCATTTTTTCCTTCTTTATTTCCCATGATATGAAATTTTCTGAAATCCTTCTTCCCATAGGGTCTTGGAGTTTTGTTGACTGTGTCACCTTGAGTTCTTCTCGGTAGGGGGTTTCATTTTGTGCACACACCCCTTGTTTCTAGTGCAGTTTGGTAGTGTAAGGCTGATTTATTCCATCTAGGTAATTATTTCATTTTTCCTATATCTGTATCATATAGGTAGGGGTTCTTAGGTTTCTCTAGGTGTAAATTATTTCATATAAACCAATAAAGATAAATAAATTGGTTAAATGAATTTGGTTCTTGGATGGGTGATGTTTCACATACTTTTAATAATTTTTGATATTTTAATATTAGACTTATCTATATGGTTGTATCATTGAAATTAATGGTTTATATAAGCACATGTTTTTTGGTTAATATATATGATGTGATTCCAATGTAGTGTGATTATTTTGAGACCATCATAAATAAATGTTTAATCACATATACTCATCTAATGAATTGGTTATTCCATTATATATGGATCATGTGATAATGACCTTAAATAAAGAAGTGGAATTTAATGAAATACCCTATGTCCAATATGTAGAATTATATTTGTATATTGAAACATGTTTTTGGATGTTGTTGTATATTGTGGCATGGTTTTTTTTATGTGGTTCTTGAATGGTGGTGTTGTTGTGATGTGTGTGGGGGAAGTTAATGTGATGTGGTTGTCCAGTAGTGATATGATGGTGGTTGTGGTGTGGTTGTGTTGTATGGGATATGATGGTGGTTTCAGTTTGGTTGTGAAGGGAGGTTGACATGGAGTTTGAGTTTTTGTTCTATAGCGGGGTATAAAAAGTGGTTGTGATGTGAGGGAAGGTGGGAGTTAGATGTGGTTTTGGGTTTTTGAGTTTTTATGCATGTTGTGTGTAGTGTTTCCATAGTTTCTTGAGTAGTATTAAAATAAACATGGATCTACTAATGGAATAATAAAACGTAATAGGATGCGTGGTTTAAATTGTGGGTTGTTAAATATAAATTGATGGTATAGAAATTTTATAATGAACTAGCTTTCATAATTGAAATGGGTTGATAAAAGATAATATGGAAATTATATCTAATTCAATATGATTTGAGGATTATGTATTTTTGTGGGGTTTTTGGTATTTAGAGGAAAAAAAATTTGTTGAAAGTTGTGAGTTTGTAATTTCCTTTTCTATGAACCGCAAGGATGTGCTTGTGTGTAACTATTATATACACACTGTAATTCCTTGGGATTTCATTACACGCCCCACCCATTTCGAGCACCATGTTCCGACACCCATATATATATAGTGGGGAGATATTATCCCAACATTTAGGGGGAAGGATAGATGGATGGCTACCCACTCTTCCTTGCTCTCTCTTCCAAATGTCGGTGAAATGAAGAGGCGTTGATGGCCAGAAGACATGTGTGGTGTTGTCTACTTGTGATGTGATGTGATGTGATGAGATAGACTAGGTGTCTTCTGGGAAGATTTAATGAGATTAATTATGGTGGGGTTTGTGCATGGAAGAAAGAGGGAATGTGGTTTATTTCTTTCATGTCCACAATACCATATGACATTGGTTATAAGATGTAATGTGATGTGATTGCCTAGGTTTTTGTGGGAGGGAGGTGATGTGATGTTATTTAGAAGATGTGGGAGCACTAGGACGTTTAATGTTGGAGTGTGAGAGTGTAAAATTAGTAGTAAAATGTTGTAGGAAACCCCTCATTGATATTTTTTATATTACATTATTATACTTTGATGCTTTATTTGGTGAGTGTGCCATGGAGAGTATGATTTTGGTTACTATATCCATGTAGGTTTTGTATGGTTATACTGTTTTCTCTTGGGTAAATTAGTATTCTCGTTTAACAAGTGAATGAGATATTTTGGATTTCCTATCAGTATACATTTATGATAACCCTATGTATAAAAAACTATTTTAAGGATTCTAAAATGAAATATTAGACTGTGCGGGACATTGCTACCTCAGACCATTGGACAATTTTTGGTTTGCTACTTTATCTTTGATTTTAGGTTTTTACTTCGGAGACTTTTACCTATATTAGTTTCATTCATACATGAATTGTTGGATGATTTGGATTCATTTTAAAATTTTACATGGGGTTTTTTGTAGCTGATTCATATTATCCCTTGATCCAACATTATTATAGAGGGTAATTCCTACCACTTCATGAGATTTTTATACCCTTGATGCTAGTCTCTTACTCGGGCCCTACTGGAGGTGGGACTCGGGGGGTCATTATATCACTCCCTTCATTGTGGTACCACTGGTGGGAGGGGGTCAGGATAGAGTGGCATCAAAGAAGGTAGTTAAGAGATAGGATGGAGTTTTCATTTAGGACCAAATAGGATTGCATGGTTTGGTATGTAAACTATGCCAGTTGACGTTGGTGTGTCACATAGGATAGTAATACTAGCTATATCATGGGATTTTAGGGCCCCCTATGATTCTATGTATGGACTAAGATTTTATTGAATAGTCAATTGGGGTGGCACCACTTTTAGGGAAGAAACCTAGGATAGGTACATGCATCATGATGAATTTTTTTATTCTTTTAATTGGGTGCTTTTGGATAATGGAAAGTTAATGTAGGTTAAAATAAATTAAACAGGACTTAATAAAATTCTATACTATCGGACTTAGGAAATCATTGTTTCCATTTTCATCTATAACTCTTTGTCATAATCCATATGTGGCTCAGGCAGTTGAGGTTCAATAGGTTGAACTAGTTGATCTTTCTAGGGATGATCCAGTTTAGGATAATGATCAATTGAAAAGTATATTGTAAGATTTTTAGTGGCAGGTTTTGGGAAACTATGAGGGAATCTATCATGACACCCACACACCAAATATACTGCAATGAAGGGAGAGAGATAATAACCCCTTGAGTCCATCCTCTACTAGCCCCTCGGTTGGAAACTAGCATCATAAGTAAAAAAAACCATGAAATATGAGACATTAAAATCGATAATAATATAGGATGAGGAGGTAAGATGAGAAATTCAAAATAAATCCCTAGAAAAAATATATAAAGAAACCAAATCACCCAAAAATACATGTATAAAAAATACTATAGGTAAATATATTCAAAGTAAATACCAAAAATCAAATCTACAACTACAAAACTGGAAAATTCCAAAGGACTAATTGATAAATTTTCAGCACGGTCCATGATTTTCGGCAAGAAACCTAAAAAAGTTTAATAATGTACGGTTAACATACAGATAAACTCATAAGGAAAACAAAATTCAGTCATGGACATGTGAAAAGAGAATACTAATGTAACCATGAGAAAATATTAGAACCAAACAAAACCTACACATGTATACTAAGCAAACCCATCCTCAAATTGGCTTAGTCACCACATAATTTATCCAAGGATAATAAAATAATAGGAATCACGTCGATAAAGATTTCCTTGCATTGATTTCCCATTGATTTTCTGCACTTACACCCCAACATCGAACATTTTGGTGCTCCCACCTTTTCCTAATAACATCACCTCACATCACATAACACCTACTGATACTCAGTCCATCACATCACATAACATAACATAACTAGTGTAGTAGGTTATCATGAACATAAAGGGAATCAACCTCAATCCCTCTTCCTACCCCAATATAACCCTCACCAAACTCTATCTTTTCAAATCTCACCCAAAGACACATGGGATACCACATTTCATAACATCACATGTATGCAATGACACTTTTGACTTTTGACCATCATAACCCATGCATATCACCAATTCCTGGAAGAGGGACCGAGGAAGAGCAGGTATCCAGTCATCTCTCCTCCCACTGGGATGTTGGGAAAACAATCCCTAAATATATAAATATATTTATATGTGTTTCAGCAAATGGTTCTCTACATGGGTTGGTCATGTTAATAAACCACAAGAAAATACAATGTATATATAATATCTACACAAAAACCCATCCTAGGGGTTTACAGAAAAGGTACCAACCAACTCAAAACATTCCCCCACTTTATTACTTCCTCTAAATATATAAAACCCCACAGTAATCCAAAAGCCTCAAACCATATTCAATCAAATAAAGTTTAAAGATGAACTATTATTAACCCATTTCAATTAAAATAACGTGTTCATTAAAAACTTTCCATATCATTAATTTATATTTAACTACCCACCCTTTATACCACATATACTATTATAGTTTACTATTCCATTTAAAAATCCATTTTAATTCAAATACTACTTGGGATGCTATCACAACACAACATACAATAGGTATCACAACTCAATATCCCAATAACCACATTTTACTTCCACATTACATCACATCACAACCACTTTTGTAGACCCACCACACAACCATAGTGCAACCATTATCACAACCCCACCTCACAACCACATCACATCCACTTCCCCCTCACACATCACAAAAAAGAGACCGCCCAGGTATCATTTCAACACAACTAGCCCACAACACACAAAAACATCCAAAAAGAAGTTAAGACACACATATATCATTTTCTATATTGGGTGTAGGAGATTTCATTCAATTATACTACTTTCCTTAAGGGTTTTATCAAACAATCCATTTATCCTAATTCAACCAATTCATTTGCTGAGTAAAAGTGGTTAACCATTTATTTTGAAATTCCATGACCATAGTTACCAAGAGTCAGTGAATTATTATATAACATTGTTATGATACATGGAATCATATCCCAAAAGACTGATTAGTTTAGTAGCCTTGGAAGTACTTCATACATATATAAGTTTTACATTAAATCATAAGATAAAAAACAACAACAAAATTTTTTCCCATTGAACACACTCATATCCCTTAGCCTCTCCCTGTAGGACAACCATAAAATACTTCTTAATATCCTCAAAAAAATAAAACATAGAAAGGGGTGAGCTCAGATGCTCATAATATGGAAAAGATAAATCAAATAATTCCATTTCTTTATTTATATAAATATTATACTATTTGAATAATCACATTTAATATGAATATCTAATTTCAAAATGATGGAATGCATAATGTCGGACATCATAACCACATAGTCAAGGCCTCGTTCCAAGACTACAAATAAGATTTTGTCAAGAACTTGTGCCAAGACACCAGTTTGTCTCGTGAGACCTACCGATGCATTTAGGAGCTATAACGAGCTCCACCCGTCACATACTAAGTTCTATGAATTCATAATATGAAAATATTGAAACATAAGATAAACAATCATATTAAAACTGGCATAAAAAATGTTAATACATTAACTATAAACCATGAATGGAATAAAATAACACATCGATAGTCAAACATAACTCATTCAATACAAGATGGACCATTTTATTATAATAAATTAACCTCAATCGAGAATAATGAATAATATTGAAATAGATGAAAACAATCGTCAAAACTATAGGAGAGAAATATCCCCCTTTTCTTGAAATCATTTAAAAGTCTCACTATATATCCAGAAGACGTTTAAATAGATTTTTGATTCAAAGGTTCCCATACCATTTTGAATCATTTAAAAAATAAATAAATTTAAAACATTAATTTACATATAAATATATCCTTAAAACCATTTTTAAAACATGGAAATTAATGAGAATGATTTGGAAGAATAAATCTTTAAAACATTTAAAATTGTATTTTAGTTACAGTTCCTCACCAAATGAGAGATGTTTGATTAAAAATAATTGTGGTTATAAAAACTATATAATATCATGAGAATAAAAGTATTTATGATATACTATGTCATAGAAAAATATGTACACCATAAAAAAGGGAATCGACACATTACAAGAAAGAAGTCTCAATATAATGTAAATTGAGATGAAATCCCTTATAAAGATTGTATCATTATGTTAAGGATAAAACAATGAAATAATTATGTGTAAAAAATACAAATAAACTCAATATTATTGGATATTCAGTTTAAATCAATCAGAATACATTCCCACATATTACTGTAAAAACAACACCAATAACATGGATGTTTAACTAAATGAATAGAAATTGAGTTGAAATTACTCTTATCAAGTTTATATCAATGACTTGAGAATTTATCAAAGGAGTGATTATGTGTATCAAAAGTATATCCACAGAAATGGTACTGGAAATTACTACATAATTAAATAAATAGTGATTTTACACATAGTCTTGGATTAAAATAGTCAATAATGTTTTCATAAAACCCAATGAGTGGAAATTGAAATATGATATTCCCTTACCGATTTGGTAACATATGAAACATACTCCCCATGAAAGAAGGATCATACAATGAAGATGTAAATACCCATAAATTAAAGTGTATTGAACCAATTATACAATCATGGGATGTTCATACAACACCCAAAAGGAAATAGTGGCAAATATAGCCTCAATCTCATGGGAATAAAAAGTGAGATGAAAACCCCTTACCTTGTACTTTTCCTTGGTCGAAGGTACGTTAACCTCCAGTATAATAGTTAAATTATTTTTATTAAATTATACAATAACCACATACATAAATATTATATCATATTGGATATTCTATTATTTATTGGCTAATAATATTTTAGTTGTACTATTATTTCGTGTGTTAACTGATTTGTTTTCCTTTATATGTTTTTTTATGTAAGTCATGTTCATTATGGATTGGATGTATTTTATTCATATATAGAATGATATTATGTTCATAAATAATATTTTTCATAATAAAATAAAATTATTCTTGAATGGTTATGATGGGGAATGAATCTCATCGCATTCATGGAGACGGTAATCCATACGTACGCACGAACGCTACTTCCATTTTTTTTTATTTGAAAAGGAATGAAACCAAAATGATACATAGTTATATTATTATTATAGTATAATATAATATTTTATATATGTTACGTCAGATCATCAACACCATCCTTTATAAGATCCATGCATGGTATGAACAAGTCATATCACATTGAGGGGCATGTAGTCTGAACATCCTCAAATGAAATTATCGTATATATGAAACAAAAAAATAATAAATGTTTTATACAAAGTAAAGATACAAAAGTTAATAGATAAAATAAATATAAATATCTTATTTAGTTACAGTTCCATCATAATGGCAACCATAAGAGGTGGTAGTAGAAGATTGAACAATCATCGTTTCGTGAGGCAGTAGATCGCTGTCCACAGAAACATTATGTTCTATACCCATTAGATGGAGTTGTGTGTAAGTGTAGTTAAAATAATTCCCATAAAAACAACCTATTATATTTATAATACTAGTTTTTTTATAAAATAAAGGAACATATACAGTTTAGGGGGTTGGAATATAAAATAAAAAAAAAGAACATAAGAGAAGACGTTACCTTTAAATCAGTTAACTCCCTTTGGTTTGAACCCAAAGGCTTATTTTAAGTTCCTTCTTCCTAAGGTAAGGAATATAAGAATAATATATGGATGTAGGAAGATTAATTAGGCAGTGTTTGGATGAGACAAGGGGCTTGAGAGGTGTGAGTAATGGGTTAGAGGTGATGGTTTTTTATAAGGGGAGGAGGGGCTCTTTAGGAAAGTTTGAAAATTTTATTTTATTATATAATTATTTTCGGTTAATAAAGATCTAAAACTCCTTAAAGTCAATTTTAAGATGACTCATGTTTGAAATAAAATCATCCAAAAAGAATTGAATAGGTTTTGGATATTGTTTTAATTTTTATAATCTTATATATTGAAATAATTCATTAATGATGTAAACACTGCATCATTATTGTGTCATTAAAAATTTTATTTATTTGATATCTAAAATTAATAAAAAAATACCATGATTTATGAAATATTTTAATATTTTAAATTAATATTTATAGTCTAAATGATAACTTATATAACCCCATGTAAAAATTAGTTTACTAAAAGATAGATGTTTATGTCATTTTTCTCTTTACTTTAAATTAATTAATATAAAGTGTTATTATCACTTTCATGTGGCTCCATGGGGTCCCTAAATCGACCCAAGGATGACCATGGTCGGAAATGTATCAACCAATATAAATATGACACATGTTAGGGTAATTTAATATTATTATTATAATATTTTCTCACACTTATTTACCAGATTTACCCTTTTACCAGGGTAAATAAAATATTTACTAAAGTAAATATTTCTAATGTATAAAAATAAAAGTTAACTATTTAAAAAAATTTCACCTCCTGATTCTAAATGTGGGATCAATTTCTCAAAATTCAAAACACATAACTGGTAAAAGTTAATTTAAAATTAATTCCCATTGTCAAAACAAAAAGTGTGTTTTCTAGGGAATAATAACTATCAAAATATTGACACTTATTCATGTCCAATTTCTATGTGGAATTAAATCCAATGACCAAAATTGGATTAAATGGTAAAAAAAAGTTATCTAATTATACTTAAAAACAACTCAAATGTATAATTTAGAACTATAAATTACTTTGATTAAAAATTTGTTTTTAATTAAAATTTAGTATTTTTTCACTATTCATCAAAATATGAAAGTTATAAAAAAGTACAAAACAAATATCCAATATAAATTTTTATCTCTCTATTATAAATAATAATTTAATTTAAATAAATTTAATATATAAAAGTTCCAAATATATAATTTAAAAATGGGTTTCCATTAAAAGGCGGAAAACTGCATTTTTTTAAATACCTCTTTTATCTTAAAAATTGAATTTTCATTACATTATTTCTAAGAAACACAAAAGATGAATGTTAAAATTATTTAGGATATATATATAATTCAAAATATGGTTAATACTATTTATAAAAACTTTTTGAATGGTTAGTTTGGTAGGTCATGGGGTGCTCGATCTCGGTGTTGTGTATAGCGTAAGCTACTGAATTACTTTAAAGAGACAACATACTATGAAATCATGGGGTGTTACATTCTCCCCTCCATAAATAGAATGGGTTGTCACAATTTGAATGTTTTCTTCAAAAATAAAAGGGTTAAAATAGAAAATAAATTTGTGGAAAACCCACATCAGAAATAGGGTTTATGAAATTTAGTCTTAATAAGAAGGAAAGGGAAATGAAAAAGTCTCCACCAAATTAGGGTTTCAAATAGGATAACATTTGTGGAAATTATAGACACATAATTGGATGAAAAACATAAATATTTATAGGGAGTGATTTAGGTAATCAATCAAAAACATGTTTAAAATTGAGGGCCTCAAAGTCATCAATCTATGTTGATTTAAAATATCACCGGTTCAACGAAATATAAGGTATTAGGATAACACATTTTTTGTTTTAAGATCCCTTACCTAATGTTTAAGAATTAATTTCTACATATAATTAGAGAAATAAATATACTTGAAAAGTAGAGTTCCATCCTTTAACTAATTTATACCATAATCTCATCTTTCACTCTAAAAGATAATAGAACTTAAAAGTATTCTATATATCCTAATCCTATAGGGCTCAAAAAATAATGAATTTATAATTCATTTGTCATAATATTTAAAAAAACTACCTTATACTAACTAGGAAATCACATAAGACAGTGGTAGGTGATTACCCTTGTCACCCTTCGGTTGCGGGGTCAAGTCTCACGACCTTGCCGGACGCGACGAGTTGTCGCCCGACCTATGAGTTGTCCTTTTATGACAATCGAAAAAAAATCTCAAGAAAAGATTTAACCTTAAAAATAGTATCTTATATCAAACTTAATCTATTCCAACCTTTATACGTATCCCCAATACTTCTATCCGAACTCACAATACAAAATTTATAAGGAAGTTCACATAACATACATGTGAAAACCTTCTTCATGTATTCTCTTAGAATGTGGTAATAAAATGAATTGCCAGAAAACCATATTTGAATAGGTATATACTTATTTATTCCTTCTGTAAATCATAGAATACTGGATATACTCCTAAAATCCAAAAATTTTGTAATCACGAACGATTATGGGATAAAAAACATTAATTAGTTCCAATGAAGTCAATAATATCGAATATAATTTATATAAATCATCCATCTCTTACTCCGTAATAAATACCACAATATCAGGACCATATTAAATTTTATCTTTCCTTCAACCAAGTATTTTCTGAAAATTTTTACTTGCTATTGAGTCACTTTTCTTGGTACCACACAATCTCAAATCCTTAAAGAAATAGTACTGCAACACAATACTTATATACTCCATAATTCTTATAAACAGTACATCATTGATATAACACTCAAATGAAATAATTATTTAAAAACAAAAAAAGGAAACTAGTCATTACTATATATCTATGGTAGTATTATAACTATATTATTATCTAATAGCATCATTTGGGGCATACTCTGATGATTTGGACATTTATTTGTGTAGTGTCCCCACTCCTTACCAATGAAGCATTTTATAGTTGAAACCTTATTTTACCCTTCGAATCACGTACTTTATGTCCAATTTCAAATTGAAATTACATCCAATGACCAAAATTGGATTAAATGGTAAAAATATAATCTAATTATACCTAAAAACCACTCAAATATATAATTTAACACTATAAATTATTTTGACAAAAAATGTAATTTTTAATTAAAAATTAGTATTTTTCACTATACATCAAAATATGAAAGTTATCAGAAAAGTAGAAAAAAATTATAAAAAACAAAATTTTTATGTCCCTATTCTAAAGATGAATTTAATTTCACTAAATTGAAAATATAAAAGTGTCAAATATTAGATTTAAAATGTGGTCATCATTAAAAGGCTAAAAATACATTTTTTTTTAAAAATACCTCTTTTATCTTAAAAATTGAATTTTCCTTAAATAATTTATAATAAACACAAAAGATGAATATTAAAATTATATAGTATATATATAAAATTTAAAATAAGGTTAATACTATTTATATCTACTTTTTGAACGGTTAATTTGGTAAGTCATAGTGAGCTCGATCACGATGTTGATTGTAGCGCAAGCTATTGATTTACTTTAAAGAGATAACATACTATGAAATTGTGGTGTGTTACTTTCTCCCCGCCTTCGATAAATTGAGTTCTCTCAATTTGAAATTGTTCTTCGAAAATAAAAGGTTGAAAATATAAAATACCTTTGTGGAAGACCCACATTGGAAATAGGGTTAATAAAAGTTAGTCTTAATAAAAGGGAAAGGGTAATGAAAAAGACACCACCAAATTAGGGTTTCGAATAAGAGAACATTGGTGGCGATTATAGACACATAATTAGATGAAAAATGTAAATATTTATAGGGAGTGATTGAGGTCATGAATCACAAAAAAAGTGTGAAATTAAAGGCCTCAAAGTCATCAATCTAAGATTAATTAAACTATCATATGTTCAAAAAAACATAAGGTATTAGGATAACACATTTTTTATTTTAAGACCTCTTACCTAAATTTTTAGAATTAATTTCTTCATAGATTAAGAGAAAAGAATAACCTTGAAATGTAGAGTTCCATCCTTTAACTTATTTCTACAACAAACTCATATTTCACTCTAAAAGAAAAGAGAACTTAAAAATATTATATTTATCCTAATTATATAGGGTTCCAAAAATAATAAATTTATAATTCATTTGTTAGACTATTTAAAAACTACAATATACTAACTAGGATATCACGTAAGCCAGTGGTAGGTGATTACCCTTGTTTCCCTTTGGTTTCGAGTTCATGTCCTATGGCCTTGCCGAATGCAACGGGTTATTGGCCAAGCTTCGGGTCGTACTTTTTATGGAAGTCCAAAAATAATCTCAAAAAATGATTTAACATTAACAATAGTATCTGATATAAAACTTAATCTATTCCAACCTTTAGGATTATCCACCATACTTCTGCCCGAACTCATAGTCCAAAATCTATAAGGAAGCTCACATAATATACATGTGAATACCTTCATCATGTATTCTCTTAAAAAGTGGTAATAAAATGAATTGCTAGAAAACCATAATTTAATAGGTATGTACTTCCTTATTCCTTCTGTAAATCATAGAATAATGTATATACTCCTAAAATTCAACATTGTTGTAATCACCAACAATGATGGAATAAAAAAACATTAATTAGTTCCGATGTAGTCAATAATATCCAATATAATTTATCCAAATAAATCATCTCTTATTCCAAAATCAATACCACACCATCAGGACCATATTAAAGTTTATCTTTCCTTTAACCTTGTATTTTTTGAAAAGTTTAACTTTATATTGATTCACTTTTCTTTGTACCACACAATCTCAAATCCTTAATGAAATAGTACTGTATTACTATCCTTATATACTCCATAATTCTTATAACCAGTACATCATTGATAAAAAACTAAAATGATATAATTATTTAATAACAACATAAGAATACAAGTCATTCCTTTTCATATGTGGTAGTATCATAACATTATTATTATCCAATAGCATCATTTGTGGCATACTTAGATTATTTGGACATTGATTCGCGTAGTGTCCCAACTCTTTGCGGATGAAACATTGTACATTTGAAAAACAAATTACCCCTAGAATCACTTACTTTGTGTCCTTTTTCTCCACACTTATAATGAACTCTCAATCCATTAAAAAATTTACCAAAATGATTCTTTCCACAGTTATCACATATGGAAATATCCTTCTTTCCCATCAGCACTTTATCCATATTTCTCTCTACCATCATTTTCTTCTCTTGCTTCCCTTCAAAGCCATAGGACTCAAGGAATTCATTACGTAACTTATTAATAGTTGATATTATTTATTAATATAATGAGAATACATGGGAAACTATTTCCCTTATAAATGATGACTTAATACCATGAAAAATATGATTCATCTTACTCTTTGGATCATGCATATTTCTAGAGTTCTCATTCCTTCTACTGGACACCATTTCTAATCAATGACATACACCATATTAGTTTATGAATCAAAATATAGAATTCCAAACATGTAAAAAACTTAACAAAAATTGAAAATTTATGCATATAATCCATAATCATAAAAATGTTTTGTTTGAGGAAGTATATAATCATAAATCCCTCATAATGGTTTGTAAAGAAAATGTGAAATTTCCTAAGCATATCCCTCTAGATAGTCATAACCAAGAGTGCAGTAAGGCTCATTATAGTGTACCAAGATACCCTGAATCAAGCTCGAAACTCCTTGAAGGGAGTTTTCACTCCAAGTTATATATGTTCCAGAGCCGCCTCTACCTTCTCGTATCCAGAAAAGGATGTATTTCTGGGAAAACACACTAAATCTCTACATTACTAGAATTATAGGACTTTCTTCTATACTAATCCTCAATGTCTATCTTAGGGTAATGTTCTCTAATAAGAATTTATCTAAATCTAGTTTTCATGGTTTGTACTAAACATCCTATGATACCAACTGTAACACCCTCACCCTAGATACCATGAGTCAGTGCATTATTACATAACATTGGTATGATACAAGGAATCATGTCCTGAAATACCAATTAGTTTAGTAGCCTTAGAAGTACTAGATACATACATAAGTTTTACATTACATCATGATATAAAAACAACGACAACATTTTGTCCCCTTTGAACACACATATATCCCTTAGCCTATCCTGGCCGGTCAACCATAAAATACTTCTTTATATCTTGGAAAAAATAAAACATATAAATGGGGGAGATCAGAATCTCATTAAGGATAATAATATAGAGAAAACATCATAAAAAAGCGTATAAATTTAATGAAATGTATAAAACTAAAACAAAATCCTTTTAAACATAAACTTTAGCGTAATATGAAAAAGATAAATGAAATAATTCCAGTAAATTTTTCACATGGATATTCTACTAGTCGAATAATCACATGTAATATCAATACCTAATTTTATAATGATTGAATACATATTGGCAGACATCATAACCACATAGTCAAGTCGTCGTGCCAAGACTAGAAATCAGATTTTATCAAGGCCTTGTACCAAGAAACTAGTTTTTATCATGAGACCTACCGATGTATCGAGAATATATAGCGGGATCCACCCATTACATACTATGTCCAATGAATTCATCATCAGAAAAGGTTGAAACCTAACATAAACATTCGTATTAAAACTAACATACGAAATGTTAATAAATTAACCATAAACCTTGAATGGTATAAAAACCCCACATCTATATTCAAACAAAAATAATTAAATACAATATGGAAGATTGCATTATAATAAATTAACCTCAATTGATAATAATGAAGAATATTTACAAAGATAAAAATGACCATCAAAACTATATGAGTGAAATATCCCCCTTTTTCTTGAAAACATTTAAAAGTCTCACTATTTATCAAGAACCCGTTTAAAATGGATTTTTTAATTGAAGTTTCCCATAAAAATTGGAAACTTTTAAAATGAATTTAAATTTTAAAAATTAATTTCCATATAAATAAATCCTTAAAACCATTTTTAAAAAATGGACATTAATGGGAATGATTTAGAAGAAGACACTTTATAGAATTTAAAATGATATTTTAGTTAGAGTTTCTCACCAAATGAGAGTTGCTTGAATAAAAATAATTGAGGTAATCAAAACAATATAATATCATGAGAATAAATGGATTCATGATATACTATTTCAAATTATAGTATGTACACCATATAAAAGTGAATCAGCGCATAATAACAAATAAGTCTCAATGGAATGTAAATTGAGAAGAAATCACTTATAAAGACAGTATCCTTAGGATAAGGATAAAACAAAGACATAATTATGTGTGAAAAATATTAACACACTAAATATTATTGGATATTCTATGTAAATAAATCAGAGTACATTCACACATATTCTTATAGAAACAACACCAACGACTTGGATGTTTAATTAAATGAATAGAAATTCAGTTAAAATTACTCTTATCATGTTCATATCAATGACATTAGAATTTATAAATGAAGTTATTATGTGTATCAAAAGTATATCCACACAAAGGGGAGTGTAAATTATTACATATGAAAATAAATAGTAATTTCACACATAAGCTTGGAGTAAAATAATCAATTATGTTTGTGTAAAACCCAATCTGTGGAGATTGAGTTTTTAAAATCCCTTACTGATTTGGTAACTTATGAAACATACACCCCATGAAAGAAGGATAATAAAATGAAGATGTAGATACCCATAGATTAATTTATATTACACCAAGAATAAAATAATGCGAAGTGCATACACCACACAAAATGAAATAGTGGCCAATATAGCATTAATCTCTTGGGAATATAAAGTGAGATGAAAACCCCTTACCTTGAAATTTTCCTTGGTCAAGGGTACATTAACCTCACTTATAATATTTAAATAATTTTTATCAAATTATAAAAGAACCACATACATAAATATGAAATAATATATGATCTTCTAATATTTCATTGTTAATAATATTTTAGTTGCATCATTGTTTCAGGTGTTAACTGATTAATTTTCCTTTATATGTTTTGTTACGTAAGTCATGTTTGTTATGGATAGGATTTATTTGATTTAAATAAAAAATAATATTATGTTATTAAATATTATTTTTAATAATAAAATGAAAATTATTCTTTAATGGTTATGATGGGGAATGAATCTCATCGCATTAATGGAGACGATAATCCATAAGTACACACGAACGCTAATTCAATTTTTTTATTTTAAAATGAAAGAAAACCATATGATACATAAGTATATTATTATTACAGTATAATATAATATTTTATATATTTAATTTATGTTCATTAATACCATATTTTATACGTTCCATGTATGGTATGAATGAGTCATTCCAATTTTAGGGGTGGTAGTCCGCACTTCCTCAAATGAAATTATCATTTATATACAACCTGATGAAACATGGTATTCTGTAATTGAGAATTACCGAAACTTATAGAGAAAATATATATAAATATCATATATATTTACAGTTCTATCTTAATGGACACCATAAGAGGTGGTAGTAAAATATTTAACAATCACGGTTTCGTGAGGCTGTAGTTCGCCGTCCACAGAAACATTATATTCTATACCCATTAGATGGAGTTGTGTGTAAGTGTAGTTAAAATACCTCTCATAAAAACAACCAAGTTTGTTTTGGATACTGGTTTTGTTATGAAATAAAGGAATAAAGAGATTTTAGGGGTTTGGATATGTAAAGTAAAAGAAAAGAACATAAAAGAAGATGTTACCTTTAAATCGGGTAACTCCCTTTGGATTGAACCAAAAGGCTTCCATGAAGTGACTTATGCCTAATGTAAGGATTCTAAGAGTAATACAGGGATGTAGGGATCCTAATTTGGAAGAGGTTGGATGATACAAGGGGCTTCGGTGGTGTGAGAAATGTGTTCGAGGTGATGGATTTTTATAAGGGGAAGGAGGGGATCTTTAGGAACGTTTGAAAATATTATTTTATTATGTAATGATATTAGGTTTATAAAGGTCAAAAACTAGTTAAAGTAAAATATAAGATGACTCATGTTCTAAATAAAATTTTCCAATAATAATTGGATAGGTTTTGGATATTGTTTTAATTTTTATAATCTCATTTATTAAAATCATTCATTAATGAGATAAACACTGCATAATTGTTGGGTCAAAAATAATTTTATTTATTTGATGTCAAAAAATTAATAAAAAAAATACCATGATGTAGGAAATATTTTTATATTTCAAATGAATATTTATAGTCGAAATGATAACTTACATAACCGCAAGTAAAAATTGGTTTACTAAAAGATATATGTTTATGTCATTTTTGGCATTACTCTAAATTAATTAATATAATGTGTCAGTGGCCCCATGGGGTCCCAAAATCAACCCAAGGATTTCGATGGTCTGACATGTATCAACAAATCAGATTAGTACACATGTTAGGGTAATTTTATATTATTATAAAAATATTTTTTGACCCTTATTTACAATATTTACCCTTTAACCATGGAAAATAAAATATTTACTAAAGTAAATATTCATAATGTCTAAAAATAAAAGTTTACTATTTACAAAATTTTGACTTCTTGATTCAAAATATGGAATCCATTTTTCCAAATTCAAAAAAAAATAAGTGGAATAAATTAATTTAATATTAATTACCATTGTCTAAACAAAAAAAGCGTTTTTTTAAGAAATAATAACTATCAAAAGATTGACACTTTTTTATTTCCAATTTCGAATAGAAATTACTTCAAACGACCAACATTGGATTAAATTGTAAAAATATAGTATAATTATACTTTAAAAACACTCAAATGTATAATTTAACACCATATAATATTTCGAATAAAAAATTAGTTTATAATTAAAATTTAGTGTTTTCCACAATTCCTCAAAATATGAAAGTTATCAGAAAAGTACCAATAATTTATCCAAAATAAATTTTCATGTCCCTATTCTAGAGAAGAATTTAATTTCACTAAATTTAATATATAAAAGTGTAAAATATTGGATTTAAAAAGGGGTCTCCATTAAAAGGTGGAAAACTACATTGTTTGAAAAATACCTCTTTTATCTTAAAATTTGAATTTTCCTTAAATTGAATTTAATATAAAAAAATTGTGAATGTTAAAATTATATAGTATATATATAATTCAAAATATGGTTACTACTATTTATAACCTCTTTTTGAATGGTTAGTTTGATAAGTCGTGATGCGCTTGATCTCGGTGTTGCGTGTAGCGCAAGCTATTGAATTACTTTAAAGAGATAACGTACTATGAAATCTAGGGGGGTTACTTTCTCCCTTCCTTTAATAAATTGCATTCTCGCAATTTAAAATTGTTCTTCGAAAATAAAATGTTTAAAATAGAAAATACCTTTTTGGAAAACCCACATCGAAGATACAGTTAATAAAATTTAGTCTTACTAAGAGGGAAAGGGAAATGAAAAAGTCACCACCAAATTAGGGTTTCAAATAGAATTACATTAGTGGAAATTATAGAAACATAATTGGTGGAAAAACTTAAATATTTATTGGGAGTGATTGAGGTCATCAATCACAAAAAGGGGTAAAATTGAGGACCTCAAAGTCATCAATCTAAGATGATTTAAAATATCATTGGTTCAAGAAAACATAAGGTATTAGTATAACACATTTTTGGTTGTAATATCCCTTACCTAAAGTTTAAGAATTAATTTCTTCACAAAATAATAGAAAAAATATATACTTTACAAGTAAAGTTCCGCCCTTTAACTAATTTCTACCACAAACTCATCTTTTACTCTAAAAGATAATAGAACTTAAAAATATTCTATTTATCCTAACTGTATAGGGTTCAAAAAAAATTAATTTTTAATTAATTTTCAAACTATTTTAAAAAATACATTATACTAAATAGGAAATCACAAAAGCCAGTGATAATTGATTAACCTTGTCACCCTTTGGTTGTGGGTTCAAGTCTCTTTTCTTTGCCAAATGCGACGGGTTGTCACCCGACCTCCGAGTGGTCCTTTTTATGAAAATCCAAAAATAACCTCAAGAAATGATTTATCTTAACAATATTATCTGATATCAAACTTAATCTATTCCAACCATTAGGCTTATCCACAATAATTTGGTCCGAACTCACAGTCCAATATTTATATGCAAGGACACATAATATACATATGAATACCTTCATCGTGTATTCTCTTAAAATGTGGTAATAAAGTGAATTGCCAGAAAACGATATTTGAATAGGTATGTACTTCTTTATTCCTTCTATAAATCATAGAATATAGGATATACTCCTAAAATCCAAAAATTTTGTAATCACCAACAATGTTGGAATAAAAAACCATTAATTAGTTTTAATACAGTCAATAATATGCAATATAATTTATCCAAATTAATCATCTCTTATTCCAAAATCAATTCCACAATATCAGCACCATATTAAAGTTTATCTTTCCTTCAACCGTGTATTTTCCAAAAGGTTTAACTTGAAATTGAGTCACTTTTCGTAGTACTACACAATCTCAAATCCATAATAAAATAGTACTACAGTACAATACTTATATACTACATAATTATTATAACCATTACATCATTGATACAACACTGAAATGAAATAATTATTTAATAACAACATATGAAAACTAGTCATTCCTCTTCATCTATGGTAGTATGATAACTTGATTATTATCTAATAGCATCATTTGGGGAATAATCTGATGATTTGGACATTGATTCGTGTAGTGTCCCAACTACTTGAAGATATTTCATTGTACATTTGAAACCTTTTTTACCCTTAAAATCTCATACTTTGTGTTCTTTTTCTACACACTTATAATAATCTCTCATTCTCTTCAAGCATTTACCAAAATGATTCTTTCTACTGTTACCACATATGTGAAAATCCTTCTTTCCCCTCTTCCCTTTATCTATCTTTCTCTCTTTCATACTTTTATTCTCTTACTTCCCTTCAGAGCCATAGGACTCAAAAAATTCTTTACTTATCTAATTAACACATGATACTATTTTTCATATGATGATAATACATGGGAAAATGTTTCCCTTCTCAATGATGACTTAATAACATGAAATATATGATCCTTCTTACTCTTTAGATCATGTATATTGTTGGAGTTCTCATTCCTTCAACTGGGCACCATTTCTAATCAATGACATATATTAGATTATTTTGTGAATCGAAATACATATTTCCAAACTTGTAAAACACTTAACATAAATTGAAAAATTTATGGATATAATCCATAATCCTAAAAATGTTTTCTTTGAGGAAGTATATAATAATGAATCCTTCATAATGGTATGTCAAGAAAATGTTAATTATCCTAAGAATATCCCTTGGGAGTGTTGTAACCAAGAGTACAGCAAGGCCTATTGTCGTGATACCTCGCGTCAAGCCCAAAACTCCTTGTCAGAGTTTTCACTCCTAGGTACGTTAGTTCCAGAGTCACTTCTACCAGCTCATATCCATAAAAGTATGTATTTCTTAGAAAACTCACTGAATCTCTACATTACCAAAATTTTAGGAATTTCTTCTATACTAATCCTCAATGTCTATCTTAGGGTAATGTGACCTAATCATGGTTTATCTAAATCTAGTTTCCAAGGTTTGTACTAAACTTTCTCTCATACCAACTTTAATGGCATGACCCTAGTTACCTAGAGTCGGTGCATTATTACGTAACAATTAGCATGATATAAGGAATCATGTCTTGAAAGACTGATTAGTTTATTTACCTTGGAAGTACAAGATATATACTTAAGTTTTACATTACATCATGAGATAAAAACAACAAAAACATTTTCCCCTTTGAACACACTTATAATCCTCAGCCTATCCCGATAGGTGAACTATAAAATACTTCTTCATATCCTGGAAAAAATAAAACATTGAAAGGGGTCAGCTCAAATGCTCAGTAAGGATATCAATATAGTAGAAACTTAATAAATAACCATAAAAATTTAATGCAATGTTTAAAACTAAAACAAAATCCTTTTAAAAATAAACTTCAGAATAACATGGAAAGGATAAATCAAATAATTCCATTTATATATTCACATTTATATTCTACTAGTAGAATAAACAGATGTAATATCAATATCAAATTTTATAATAGTGGAATGCATAATTTCGGACATCATAACCACGAAATCAAGGCCTCATGCCCAGAATACAAATAAGATTTTGTAAAGGTCTTGTGCCAAGACACTGGTTTGTCTCATGAGACTTACTGATGTATTGAGGAGTTATAGCGGGCTCCACCCATCACTTACTAAGTCCTATTCATTCCTCATATTAAAAGGTTGAAAGATTACATAAACATTCCTTTTAAAACTAGCATACAAAATGTTAATACATTAACCATAAACCATGAATGGTGTAGAAATAACACATCCACAGTCAAACATAACTCATTAAACACAATATGGAAGATTTCATTATAATAAATTAACCTTAGTTGAGAATAATGAAGAATATAGACATCGATGAAAATAAACATCAAAACTATATGAGATAAATATCTACCTTTTTCTTGAAAACATTTAAAAGTCTCATTATTTATCAAGAAGCCATTTAAAATAGATTTTTGAATCAAGCTGTCTCATACATCTTTGAAACATTTAAAAGGAATTTTAATTTTAAAACATTATTGTCCATATAAATAAATCCTTAAAACCATTTTTAAAACATGTACATTAATGAGAAATATTTAGAAGAATAAACTTTAAAACATTTAAAATGATATTTTAGTTAGAGTTACTAACCAAATGAGGGATGTTTGAATAAATATAATTGAGGTAACAAAAACATTATAATATCATGAGAATTAAGGGATTCATGATAAACTATGTCAAAGTACATTTTGTACACCATATAAAAATGAATCTGTGTATAACAACAAAGAAGTATCAACGGAATGTAAATTGAGATGAAATCCCTTAAAAAGGAAGTATCGTTAGGTTAAAGATAAACCAAAGACATAATTATGTGTGAAAAATATAAATACACTCAATATGATTGGATATATAGTGTAAATAAATTAGAGGACATTCACACATATTCTAGTAAAAATAGCACCAATGACATGGATGTTTATCTCAATGAATATAAATTGTGTTAAAATAAATCTTATCAGGTTCATATCAATGGATTTAGAATTTATCAATGAATTGATTATGTGTATCAAAATTATATACAAACAAATGGAATTTTAAATTATGACATAAGTAAATAAATAGTTATTTCACACATAATCTTGGAGTAAAATAATCAATAAAGTTTTCGTAAAACCTAATTAGTGGAAATTGAAAATTGAAATACCCTTAATGATTTGGTAACTTATGAAACATACACCACATGAGAGAAGGAACATGCAATGAAGATATAAATACCCATAAATTAATGTATATTACACCAAGAATACAATCATGGGTAGTATATACACCACACAAAATTAAATAGTGGTAAATATAGCAAAAATATCATGGGAATAAAAAGTGAGATGAAAACCCCTTATGTTGTACTTTTCCTTAGTCAACGGTACATTAACCTCCTATATAATTGTTAAATAATTTTTATTAAATTATAAAAGAACCCCATATGTAAATATGATATCATATATGATCTTATAATGTTGCTTTCTTAATAATATTTTAGATGTATCATTGTTTAGGGTGTTAAATGATTCGTTTTCCTTTATATGTTTTGTTACGTAAGTCATGTTTTTTATTAATAGGATGTATTTGATTCATATCCAGAATTATATTATGTTCTTAAATATTTTTTTTAAATAAAATTAAAATTATTTTTGAATAGTTAATATGGGGATTGAATTTCATCGCGTTTGTGGAGACGGTAATCCGTACGTAAGCACGAATGCTACTTCAATTTTATTTATTTTAAAATGAAAGAAAAAAAATGAAACATAGGTATATTATTAGTCCAGTAAAATATAATATTTTATATACTTTACATAAGTTCATTAACACCATCATTTATACGTTCCATGTATGGTATGAATGAGTCATATCACTTTTAGGGGGCGGTAGTCTGCACTTCCTGAAATGAAATTATCATGTATATACAACATGAAAATAATAATGGAATGATATAAAATATAATTATAGAATATTATAGATAAAAATATATAAATATCATATATAATTATAGTTCCATCATAAAGGTCACCATAAGAGGTGGTAGTAAAAGATTTATAATCATCGTTTCGTGAGGCAGTAGTTTGCCGTCCACAGAAACATTATGTTATATACCCATTAGATGGAGGTGTGTGTAAGTGTTTTTAAAATACGTATCTTAAAAAAAACCAAGTATATTAAGGATAATTGTTTTGTTATAAAATATAGTAATAAAGAGATTTTATGGGGTTGGATAAGTGAAGTAAAAAAAAATAACATAAGAAAAGATGTTACCTTTAAATCGGGTAACTCCCTTTGGTTTGAACCAAAATTCTTCCTTAAAGTGCCTTCTGCCTAAGGTAAGGCTCCTAATAGTAATAGAGGGATTTAGGGAGATTAATTAGGTCATGGTTAGATGATCCAAGGGGATTTATAGGTGTGAGTAATGGGTTATAGGTGATGTCTTTTTATAAGGGGGAGGAGGGGCTACTTAGGAATGTTTGAAAATATTATTTTATTATATAATGATTTTGGGTTTCTAAATGTCAAAAACTCATTAAAGTAGAATATAAGATGACTCTTGTTCAAAATAAAATCATCCAATAAGAATTGGACAGTTTTTTGGATATTATTTTAATTTTTATAATCTCATTTATTTAAATCATTCATTAATGAGGTAAACGCTGCATCATTATTGTGTCATAAATAATTATATTAATTTGATGTCTAAAAATTAACAAAAAATACCATGATGTAAGCAATAGTTTTATATTTCAAATGAATATTTATATTCAGAAATATAACTTATATAACTATAGGTAAAAATTGTTTTACTTAAATTTATATGTTTATGTCATTTTTGTCTTTCCTTTAAATTAATTAATATAAAGTGTCATTATCACTCTCAAGTGGCTCCATGGGGTCCCAAAATCAACCTAAGGATACCCATGGTCAAACTTGTATCAATAAATAGGAATAGGAAACGTTTTAGAGTAATTTAATATTATTATAATAATATTTCTTTCACCCTTATTACCAGATTTACCCTTTAACCATGCTAAATAAAATATTTACTGAAGTAAATATTCATAATGTCTAAAAATAAAAGTTAACCATTTTTAAATTTTTGAGCTACTAATTCCAAATATGGAGTCCATTTTTTCAAATTGAAAACACATAAGTGTCCAAAATTAATTTAAAATTAATTTTCTTTGTCCAAACAAAAAGGGTGTTGTTTAAGAAATAATAGCTATAAAAAAATTAGCACTTTTTTATGTCAATATTCAAAGTAAAATTACTTACAATGAAAAAAATTGGATTAAATGGTAAAAATATAATATAATTATACTTTAAAACAACTCAAATGTTTAAATTAACACTATAAATTATTTTGATTAAAAAATTTGTTTTTAATTAAAATTTAGTATTTTTTACTATTCATTAAAATATGAAAGTTATAAGAAAAGTACCAAAAAATTCCAAACTAAATTTTTATGTCCCTATTCTAAATAAGAATTTAATCTCACTAAATTTAATATATAAATGAGCTTAATATTGTATTTAGAAAGGGGTTTCCATTAAAAGGCAGGAAAAAATGCATTTTTTGGAAAATACCTCTTTTATCTTAAAAATTGAATTTTCCTAACATTATGTCTAAGAAACACAAAATTTGAATGTTAAAATTATATCTGATATATATAAAATTCAAAATATGGGTAATACACTTCATAACTACTTTTTGAACAGTTTTTTTGGTAAGTCATGGTGTGCTCGATATCGGTGTTGTGTGTAGCGCAAACTATTGAATTACTTTAAAGAGATAACATACCATGAAATATTTGGGTGTTACATATTTACAATGTGGTCACAATAATCACACAACATGGGCATCACATCATATATAAAAACCAATGAAATAGGGGATACCAACAACCATTACCTTCAATGATACAATAACATTGATTGGTCTAGTATCAAAATATCTAAAAGCTATAAAAACATGTTAAATATCCCCTTTCATTTCCAAATTTTTTTAACCAATTTATTTATATTTTTTAAATTAGATGAAACTGTTTCAATATAGAAAAAAATAATCACCCCTCATTACATGATACACATAAAGGTGAAACAAAGTATTTACTAACCTGGAATAAAGGATCCTTACACCAACTTTATTCACCAGAATCATGTGGTTCATGAATAAGAGGAAACCACCTATATGGAAGTACTCGAGACAACACCATAAATAGGGATACATGAATCCAAGGCAATAAGTATTTTGTATATTCCTATATCAATTGAGTTAAATAATTAAAGAAATAATTAAGGAAGGATCCTCACATTATAATGTTTGGATTTGAAACTAGTGGGATTTGAAGCAGCTTTAATTGGTTATTGAAGGTGTATCTCATAAAAACCATGTAGTTTAACCATTTAATAAGACTTCATAATTTGAATAAATAGATTACATAATTATTCTAGTTTAAAAAGAATTTAAAATTTACTAATTAAGGTATTAAAACAATTTTAATCAAAGAAACATCAAATAGAGAAAATCTAGAAATTCTTTATAATCAGGAAAATCCGACTATTGGGTTCTATGGTTAGATGATACCACCAGAGTGCCACAATAAGGTGCTATCACTAGGGTGATACCTTCAGCTATTACAATCATGGTTCAACCATCAAGTTATACTATCAAGATTATACCATCAAGGGATACTATTTGGCTTCTACATTCAGGTGCTACCACCAGGGTGCTCCCATCAAGGGCTACCGGTATGGTGCTACCGTCAGATTCTACCACCATTGTGATACTGTTAGGTGCTACATAAATAGTGCTAACTCCATTTTTCTACTGTTAGGTGCTACCTCCATGGAGCTACCATCATGTTCTACCGGAAGGTGCTAATATTAGGGTTTGACCTTTAGGTGCTACCACCAGGGTGCTTCTGTTAGGTGCTACCAGTAGGATGAAACCATCAAGTTCTACCACTAGGGACAATCCATCCTGTGATGACACCAATGTGATACCATAAGGTCCGACCATTATGGTTTTCTTTCTTCCTCTAAAACACTAAATATTTCATCTAAACTCTTCAAAACTCCTCCCTTTCTTAACCTAACACCTATGGATATTCTAGATACACCTCAACCACCATATTTCCCACAATGTAATGGGTCATATGGTCTGGGTTGTTATATTTGATACCTATCAAACTATTCTCACCCTTGATAATTTAAAAACAACTTGGAATTATGGAGAGTAAAGGTCCAAATAAACTATCCCTTAAGATAACACTCAAGGAACCCCTTACATCCAAAACACTGCCACCATCCAAAAACCCAAGTCATAAACTTCTGCACCTGACAAATATAATGTACCCAAACATAAAAAACAATTAATTAAATCTTCTATGTCAAGATACTATCTGATTTGGATGTCACTAACTCTCTTGAATGGGTTTAATCGCATCATAGTATAATAAATCTTATTTATGAATCAGGTCCTCCCCTTTTCAAATTTCATAACTTTTCACACATTATATAAAAAAAGGATTAGAGAATATCATATAAAATAATTAGGTTCAAAAATATCATCAAATAACAATGAGGAAATGTAAATTATCAAATGAATCAAAACAAATCTAGGTACTACGAATAAACCTACATCTCCTGCTCCCATGTATTCTCCTCCAAAACACCATTCATACATGAAACATGAACCAAATGATATTTCCATCCTTATAGCACCTTCTCCCAGTATTCTTTGATATCCACTAGATACTACATGAATGTCGCATCATCTTCAATATCCAAGTCACCCCATTCCATTACATGGGATTAATCATGAAGATATCAAAATATCTGAGATATTAAAAAGATTTAATGGATCTGGTTCTGTCAATGCAGATGTAAAATCTAGTAACCCACCTCAACAATTCACCCCAACACCTTAATGGTCCCAAAAAGCATGGAAAAGATCTTAATACCATTTTTGAACCTCTAATTCCCACATCGATGGGAAAACTTCAAGAACATATGGTCTCAAAAAATAATCTCCAAGTGCCTCCTCCTACAGTCAGCATATGAATTTTTATGGTCATATGCTACATTCATCGTCCCTAAAACCAATATAACCTTATCTGTTTGGGTCTGCACAAAATATGGTCCAACAACTACTGACTCCCTAACCTCTATTGGGAATAATGGAGAATGACATGGCTTCCCATATAAATCCTCAAACAGTTCCATGAAAATGGTTGGTTGATATGTATTATTATAAGAAAAATCAACCAAGGGTAGTTGTTGTACCTCAGATCTACAAATTTCTATGATACCCGCCTACAATAATTCCTCCAACGCTTGGATATTTTTCTTTGTCTACCCATCCATCTGATGGTGAAAAGTAGTGTGAATGTGTAATTGAGTTCCAAAATAATGTTTCAATCCTGTATAGAATCACAAGGTAGAATGTGCATCCCAATCCAATTCAATCAACCTTAGGACTCCTTATAGTCACACAACATCATCCACATAACTCCTTTCCAAAAAAATCCAATTTTCCCAACTCCTTAATCGCTAAGAAGTGAGAAAATTTTGTGAACTGGTCCACAATTAAATTGATAACATATAAACCTCTTGGATATCAGGGTAAACCAACGATAAATTCCATAGATATGTCATCCAATTTCTAGTCAAGAATATATAAGGGTTGTATAAAACCATCCAAAACATGAATTTATTCCTTTACATGTTGAAAAACTACACACCGAGCCACAAACTTTACCAATTCTCATTTCATCCAAGGACACAAAAAATGTTTCCTCAAGTGATGGTACATATTGGAAACTCTAATTTGTATTTCTAAAGGTGAGAAATGATACTCATGAAGGACTAACGCACACATATCTACCAGAAAAAACATCCTCACATTAAACATCATCTGGTTTTTACCATCATCTGACCATTCCATTGGAGAATCACCATAACCAACAGGATCACAAATTACCTATTCCTATATGTATCCCCATATATAATCCACTAACTACTATACCAAATAAGATAACACCATAATATGAAACAATAAACCTCCTTTACCAACCACCCATGTATATAAGTATAAGGTAGTCAACTCCTCTATTGCTCTCCATGTATCCACATACTCCTAAACAACATACTTCTATGAATTTCTTCTCAATTAATTGGCCAAAAAAAACCATGTTCCAGAGGAATAAGAGATCTCAAAATAATAATATTGAAAAACACCATCCACATCCACTATTTCATATTCATATTATGCTGAAAAAAGATATACCTGAAGCTGTTGGGATTCATGAAGACCACAAAGAACCCCCGATGTGGTAATTTCACCACAACCTTATTTAAAACAAAACTAGCACTCTCTATAGATCTTGGGTAGAATAGGTACACTCATGAGGAAATAACTACATATTCCAATAATATGTCACTTCCTTTTGATTAATTAATACGCATAACAAGACTATAATGGAGAGGTTATCGAAAAACTCAAAGAACACTCCCTCCTACAACAGCTGAAGCACTAAAGAACTAGTAAATTTACATATTAAATAGTTGAATGATGATAGACACCAATTATTTTAGAAAAATATAGGTACATACCAGTCAATTACACCAACAAGGATGAGACTCAAGAGAAAAAAAGCAAAAAATCCAATAATTTCCTAAAATACCAAAAATGTAATACAATTATACCACATTCTTGGGTGCTGACCAAGAAACAACTACCTTCAACTTTGATGGTTCCACAACCACACCCTAATAAGATACAACAAGACTTTGGAAATAAACCAACCTTGCCTAAAACTAAAACTTATACAACCTTTCATAGAGATTGTGATGATGAAGAACCTATAAAACATATCTTAGATGGTCAACATGATCCTTTTATGACTTTGAGAAAATGAGTATGTCCTCAATGAACCCAACTAAAAACTAGTTCAGAAAATCATAGAACATGACATGATACCCATGAACATAGATGGTTCATTAGTAAAACCAAAAGTCTTGACCATGAACTCATAGTTCCCATACTGACATCTGAAGATAGTGTTATGGATATCTCCACCATTCACATTCATCTGGTGATATCCAAGCCACATATTATTCTTGTAGAACTAATAAGCTCCCCTCAACTAGTTAAAAAGAACATTATTCCTTGAAATACAATAGTAATTCTTGATTGTCACATGGTTAAACCTCCAATAATCTATTTAAAACATTAGACTAACATATATCTTCTTAATGAATAACACTAGATCACGCCATTGTAACACGTTAGGTTAGATGAAACCACTCTACATCAGATCATATATCTAGATCCTCAACACTTGAAAATTAGAAGGTTCTATTTGATATGGGGAGATCAAAATTGTAGGACCACTTGGATTCAAGTCTATCTCTAACTCAACGGTGTTTTGAGGTTGTAGTGCTATAAAATCTTTAGGGGAAACATCAAATAACTCCCAGATAACCTTAGGAACCTCCTCTATCCCTATGTCTACAGAATCTATAGACAAATCACCCCCCAACGAAATATAAGGCTCCAAAATCTATAATCTCACCTAGAAATATCAGTTACCAACTAAAACTACAAGTTGGATATCTACATATGAGAATATAACTCATCATTAGTAGTTGATAACAGCATACAAAAAATAGAACCATACTATGCCGAGGATGACATAATATGGTCGCATCTGAAGTAATTAAAGGTCAACATGTGAATTATTATTCCCTATCATTAGTTCAAATCCTTAGTACACATAAATCAATCTAATCTGGCCTTTTAATATTTTTTTCAACACAAAGGGAGTGGGAAACCTCTCTTTATCTAGTAACATAGCATGAACTACAAAGGGTGAAACAAAGGAGTAAAAATCTCTTGAATCAAAAAATTATCAAACAAGGGTACATGATAAATTGAGTGTACCTAGAATGATCTCCAAACCCTCTAGTGTTATTACCTCCACTACCTAAAAGTGACCAAAAACAACTCATCTGCCTCTCAGTTGAAGTCCACCTCCATGTCCATGTTTGGGTCGAGGTCCCTAAGGGAGACGTACATCTTGAGGTCAACCTATTCTTACTAAATCTTCTCCTAGTAGAGTATAATCTGACTTACCCTACTTGTATAATAGATTCACTGGTAATTTCTATTGAGGTAGACATTGAACCAGTTCACCTCTACCAAAATGAGCTTGAGTGGACACTAGGCACTAATCCCGATGATGGCCATCAACACCATACACAAAACACGGTTATCTAAAGTACCCAGGAAGAGCTCAAAAACCACATCACCTAGAATACTAGAGGGGAATCTGCTGAGGTCAACTCCCAAATAGTCTAAATATTGAAGGCCCTAAAACCCCATACCTACCACTAATAACTCTACTCTTCAAGGAACCCTACTGGTTACCCAATTTCAGTTATCCTCATTATGTGTGCATCTTCTTGATCACATATACCTTCTTATAAACCTCTATATAATTTGGAAATGTAAAATGTGTAATTGTGTACTAGATTAATGGATGGATTATCTCCCTAAGACTCCTCACACAGGACTCTTCATATGAGAAACGATCGTGGGAAAAGTGTATAAGGACCTTGAAATTGATCTAAATCACCCACAAAGACATACTCATCTACTAAAGGTAGAGTATCTCCAACCACTTCACATCCTTCCTGGTTGATGAAAGGAACTCCTACCATAACACATTTTGGATTTCTACCCTTGAAAAATCTACCTCCTTCTGCTCACCAAGGTAAAATGTCCACCAATGATGTGCATCTCCTCACATAAGACTAACTACTGATGGAACCAAGTACTCAGTCTGGGATCCGATCAAACTAAAAGTGATCTACAACTCCTTCAGCCAGCTCCCTATATCCAAATCCGAAATGCTGCCTTTATAACCCGCCAACTCCTACCATAGAAAATCCCACAACATCCACTGCCACTGATCATCATCCTTAGTAAGTTCAACCCTTTGACGGTCAACAGGTCTGACATACTAAACCTCCACTACATGATACACACATGGACGATGACAAAGATCTAAAGATGAAAGTGAAAAAGGTATTTTATAAGCATTATAGTGTGGAATTTTATTATGTTTTTTTATAAATAAATTTTAAATACTTCAAATTTCCCAAATCAAAAACCACCAAATTCAAATAAAAACACAAGTCATCATGATGGTTTATATAAACCTAAATATCTAACCAGTAAGAATTCCACCTTACATGGTCATTTAATAATCTTAGATTCTAAACACAGGACCATGGGGGACCTAAAATCCCATGTCCTAACTAGTCTCACATGCCTATGTTATGAACCAAGGTCATGTGACACTGTTGTGATACCAACACATGAAAACCTCAATGTTCCTAGCTCCAAAATCCATCTTATCTCCCGACCATCAGCTTTGATACCACAATATCATGACCCCTTACCACTAAAGATATTATAATGAAGGGAGATAGATAATGAATCCGAAGTCCCACCTCCAGTAGGCCCCACATTGGATACTAGATCCTAAGATATAAAAATATCATGAAATGCTAGAAATTACCCTATTTAATAATGTAGGATCAGTAGATAAGATGAATCATCTAAAAAAAACCCAAAAATAATATAAAAAGAAACCAAGTCATACCGAAATTCATGTATAAATAAAAATGATATGGGTAAAATTATCCAAATAAAATATCTCAAAATAATTATAAAGTAGTGATATAACAACTATATAAAGGTCCAAGATAGTAATGTCCATCAAATCCATGAATTCTTCCTAGAAACCTGAAAATAGTTTTATATGCGTACGGTGAGCATACAAATATACTCAGTCAAAAAATAAAAGCCTCTCATGCACACATGAAAAGAAAATACTAATCCACCTATGAGAAAGAAAGAAGAACTAAACCAAACCTACACAGTTATAATAGAAAAACACATCCACACCATGGCTCAGTCACTAAATAATACATCCAAGTATAGTAATGTACTATAAACCATATCAATGAAGGGTACCCCATAGCACATTCCCACAGATTTGTCACTCTCACACCCCAAAATTCTATTTCATGGACATACCACCTCTTTTGAATAAAATAACATCAAATCACACCAACCCATAGACACCTAAGTCATCACATCACATCAGATCTCATAACCATTGTAGTAAGGTATCATTAGAATGAAGGACATCACCCTTGTGACCTCCTCTTACCGTGCACCACCCCATCATAATCCATTTCATCCCATCTTTCCTGCACACACCTACACCATCCCATCCCATCCCATCCCATGTAGACAGTTTCACTTATAACATCTAAACATTACAACTCTTGCATATCACCAGTTCTTGGAAGAGGGAGTGGGTAAGAGAAGGAATCCAATCTTCAATCCTCCCACCAATATATTGGAAAAACACCCATAATATATATATACTAGTGTCATCACATTGTGCTAAAAATGGTGAGTTGCATAAAGAAATATAGAATAAATATAATGTATATATAATATGTACACGAAATCCCTTCCTAGGGGTTCACAACGAAGTTACCAACCAACTCACAACTTTCCCCCAATTTTGTGTCGGATCAAAATTCATAAACACCAGAAAGACCTATAAGCCTCAAACCATCTTTAATTAAGTAAAAGTAATATCTTATCTCTTAAAAAACTATTTCAATTAAAATAGATACTTTATTAAACACTTTATATCTTCTTAATTTATATTTAGTATCCCAACATTTAAACCACACAAAACATTAACGTTTATTTTTCAGTTATAAAATCCACGTTAATTCCAATACTACAAAAACAAATATTGCACAAAATCACACAATTAGAATCCCAACTGAATTTCCCCACAACCACATCCAGCTTCCATCTTCCATCACATCACAACCACTTTTTCAACCCCACTACACAACCACACCGCAACCACCATCTTATCCCCACTGTAAAACCACATCAGATCCACTTCTTTGACACACGTCTTAAAAAAGACACTACGTAGGAATCACATCAACACAACCTACATAAAATACAAAAACGAATCCAAAAACATGTTACCACACACAAATAGAATTTTCAAGACTGTTAAAAGTGGATTTCATTCAATTCCACTTCTTTATTTAATGGTGTTATCACAAAAGTTGTATATGCTGGTGCATCCAATTAATTGTATGAGTATATGTGGTTATAAATTTAATTACAGTGGTGTCACAACAATCTCACAAGAATGTAATAAAATCATATTTAAAACCCACAAACTAGGGACTACCATCGACCATGACCTTTAGTGATACAAAAGAATAGATAGGTACAATATCTAAATATCAAAAAGATGTAAAATCATGTGAACTTTCCCCCTTACCCTTACCAAATTAATCTAACCAATAAATTTATCTCTATTAATTTAGATAAAACTATTTATACATTAATTAACATAAGAACCACTCCCCACATGATACTCAAAAAAAAAATAATTCCCTACCTGGAATAAATGAGCCTTACACCAACAAACTACACTAGAAAAATGGGGTACACACACAAGAGGAAACTATATATAAGTTAGAAATAAAAACAACAACGTCAATAGGGATCCATGACTCAAATGTAAGAATGATTTTGGAAGCTCTCATATCAAGATAAATAGAGAAGGTAATAACAAATTAAGGAAGGAGCTTTTCTTTAGAAAAATAAATCCAAAACTAGTGGGATTAGATATGGTTTTAATAGGTTTTTAATGAAAGATATCATCTAAAACATATGGTTGAACCATTTCAAAGTTAGATATATTTTAAAGAAATAAGGGATGTAATTATTCTCCTTTAAAAGGGATTTAAAATTCATTAATTAAGGCATTAAAACAATTTTTCCTTAAAGAAACATAAAAATGATAAATTTTAGAAAACATGGAATATCTAGAACATGATACTAATAGCTGCTACTATTGGGTTCTACCATTAGGGTGCTACAGTCAATTGTTACCACCAGGGTGCTAGTATTCAGTGATACTGCCAGGGTGCTTCCATCAGGTTATACCGATAGGGTGCTACCATCTATTCATACTTCTACGATACTACCATTAGGTGCTACCACCAGGGTGATGTCATCAAGTGCTACCACCAAGGTGTTTCCATTAGCTGGTTGTGCTAAATTGCTACATTCAGGTGTTACCAGCAAGGTACTACCACCAAGGTTCTGCCATTAGGTTCTACTCCTAGGGTGCTACCATAATGTTCTACCCCCATGGTACCACCTTTAAGTGCTACCACTAGGGTGCTACTATAAGGTGCTACCTCCAATGTACTACCATCAAGTGTTGCCACTAATTTTTTATCATCTAGTACTACCGTTATGTGATACAATCAGGGTGCTACAACCAAGGTACTATCGTCAAAATTATACCAACATATGATATCTATAGGGTGCTACCATTAGGTGATACAATTCTGTGATACCACTAGAGAGGTACCATCAGCTGTTACCTCCAGGTTTTTACCATCAGGTTCAATTACCAGGGTTTTACCATTAGGTGATACCACTAGGTTTGTACCATCAGGGTTTTTCATAATCCACTAAAACACCCTATTTTCCTCCAAAACACCTCAAAACTCCCTCATTAACATTATACCTATGTATATTATCTACACACCACAACCACCTTTTTTATCCCGATGTAATGGTTCATAAGGTCTCATCCATTACAACATCATTTTATAGGTAGAGATAGAGAGATTACTAGAGGATCTAGAGATTTCTTTCTATTTGATCTGAGCCCCAATACAGTATTGGGTCCCAATAGAAGTTATTTATATAAAGGTAGTTGTGTGTGTAGTGTTGAATGTTTTAACTTGGTGAAATGAAGGATGCATATGTCTAATGGGAAGACTTTCCAAAGGAGTTTCGGGTGGAGTTCCTTTCATCTACCATGATGGCTATGAAGAGGCCGAAGCTAATGTTTCTTCATCCAGAGAGTATATCTAAATAGGATCTTGGGATCAAGTTCAATGAACTTCTATGATTTTCCCTATATCTTTTCCTAGATGATGAATCATGATCGAGGGGTCTTTAAGAGTCATTACTTCATTCAATCTAGTATACAATTACTCCTTTCCCAATGTCATTGTATGTTGAGGTTCAAAATAAGGCACAGGTGATCGAGTAGGTACACTCACAAGGAGGATAATAATGGGAGGGGAACTATAAGGGTTCCACGAGGAGAATATTTTTTAGTGGTAGGTCTCATGTTCTAGGGACATTTAGGTTTCAACTAGTAGGGGTTCGAACTTAGAAACTTCCCTTTTGAACTTTTGGTGATAGTGGATTTTGTACTCTTACTAGGGACTTCAGACCAGTGTGTTTTTTCTATGGGGTTAGTTTCCATCATTGGGATCAGTTCCTAGTGGCTACTTGAGATATGTTATATAGGGGTGGAAAAGTTTTGTTCTAGAATAATTTTTAGTTACCAATGAGGTTGTTCAAGAAATAGTGTTAGTATGCTTATTCTCTTCCAATAGTAGGTGTGGTAGGTAGAGTTCAACATTAGGATATACGTCACCCTCAGGGACCTCGACCTGATTATTTTCATGGTGGTGGTAGTCAACTTAGAGGAAAAGGAACTAGCTTTGGTCAATTGTAGGCAGTGGAGGCAGTAGCACCAGAGGGGCTATAGATTATTCAAGGTACACTCAAATTGACATGTACCCCTGTGTGTGACTTATTTAATTTGGAATATCCATACTCCTTTTTTTAACCTCTCCACTCTGTCCTCTTTGACTAGTAGTAGAGAAGATTTCTATACCCCTATGGCTAACTACACTATTCGAAGGACAAAACAACTTATTTGATGTTTTTTGGGGATGTGCACTGATGAAGGGGTAGCACCAGTCAGGTGTGGATATTTTCTAACATCATATTTAACCTTATTATGTCATTATTTACATTTAATAGTTGTATTATGTGCATTCTATTATCAAATTATTCAATATGATATTTAAATTCTTAGATGTAGATGGTCATCATGTTGTTTTTAGATCCCCTTATATCCTTGGTGGCTATGTTGTCTATGGAATTAGTAGATAGGGGGGTGGCGGGGGCTCTAAATGTTTTACGGGAGTTCTTCGATGGTTTCCTCAAATAGGTTGTGATTCTATCCTTTAGACATAAAATTACATTTAGGATAGACTTGCATGAATGTTCTTATCTTACTTATATGGATCCCTATCACATGGAAGCTTCCTAGTCATGAGAGTTAAGGATTCCTATAGTTGATCGGATGTGGAGGGTTTTCATCTGACCTAGTGCATCATTGATGGGTGCTCCAATGCTATTCTTGAAGAAGCCAGTTGGAATTATGAGGTTGTGAATAGACCTCTAAAGGTTGAACCATGTGATAATCAATAATCTCTATCCGCTTCTAAGGATTGATGATTATTTCGACTATTTGAGGTTTGCATGTTGGTTCTCCATGACTAATCTGTGGTATGGATATCACCAGTTGAGGATGAAGGATAGATATATCCATAAGACTACCTTCATATGTATGTATGGGCACCATGAGTTAGTGTTCATTCGTTTCAATGTCACTAACACAATAATTGGTGTCGACCTCACCTGTTTTGATAATCCCAATTATGCTTTCATATGATTTCATAATCCCAATTATGCTTTCATATGCTTTGATAATCCCAATTTGTTTATCAAGATGTTAATAATATTAAAGTAGTCTCTGAAATATGTTAATCAATGTTTGTCTATGTTTATATAAATTTTGATGTAATTCTAACCCAATCAGATGTGTTTTGCATAAAACAGACAAGTGTTTGTCAATGATCTGCATGTAGCTACTGATAACAGAGCTACTGGTACTTAGTCTACCGATAGACAGATTCACCGATAAGCTAAGGCTACCAATATGTACCGAGATACCGACAGAAACTGATCTACCGATGTTTGTAAACCCTCCAGTAAGCAAGTATACTGACAGATTTAGTCTACCGATATAGCACTCAGAGCTACCGATACGAGCTACGGACCGACTTACTGATACACAGACTAACGACTGATATGAAGCGACTGACATAGTCTACCGATACAAGTACATATTCACTGATACATCGATCTACCGATAGCCCAAGACCTACCGATGGATTAAGATCTGCCAATAACAAGAGATACCGATAGAATGATTTCACCGATATATATATATATATATATATATATATATATATATATATAGTTACCGATAAAAGTTCAAAAGATCTACCGATGGAAGGTCCTGTTACACAAAGTCCACCATACACATTTACCAACAGAAGGCTACTAATGATTGACCAACCAGTAAAACTCTATACTCTCAATACTATTTATTTATTAAGATAACAGTTACATTTCATGATTTTAATGTACTTAATTTTATTTAATGAATTCTATTTCCATGTCAGAGAATCGTACCTAGTACCCATGCAAAAGGTGATCATTCCTTTTTTCCAGAGCTAAAAGCTATAAAAAGGAAGATAAAGACCTAGCTGAAAGAGGTTTGTTTATGTAATAAAATAGAGAGAACCAAGGAACTAAGAAGGCACATGAAGGTGAAGAAGAAAAAGGGCCAAGAACATTAAAACGTAGACCATTCATGCAAGGCTACATCCATACTCCAGGAACACTGGACATACGTGAAGTACCTAATTCTGAAGGAAACCAAAAGTTATATCTTGAGTGAAGAACTACAAAAAACACTTCATGAACTCAATATGACAAGGTGAAACAAGAATGAAATAAGAAAACGACACTCTGTGTTCTGTGAAGAAACCAGAGAATGACTCAGAAGATATTATGACCAACCAAACGAGTCCAGAGCTACACTGCCAATCACTAAAGCTCTTCTAAACTCATTCTCATTTACTTTAGTGATTCTTTCATTTAATTTTCGAGTAGTGTGTGTACCCCGTTTATTTTACACACACTGTCTCCTAAGCTAAATTAAGGGAATCTTAAATCCTCACTCAAACTCTTTAACTCCTTTGTTTTCCCATTGTGGATAGTGGTAGAGGTCAAGTAAGGCCTAGACATCTGTGAGCTGTTGTTTGTTTTCCCTCGTAGAATTGTGGTAGAGGTCTTTGTACCTGGAAATTATGCTCACTGTTTTTTACCCCAATCCAGGGTGTGTATCAATTTATATAAATTATTGAGAGGACTAAGTCTCGACTTGAGACTGAACCTCTTGGTTACCTCTACTGTTCATTATAGTTTAAGTCATAAGTACACTATATATATTTTTCATATTCCACTGCTATTACTTTGAAATACAAAATTATTTTAAAGCTAATTTGATAGTTAAATTTTCAAGGGTTTTTACTTATTGTTAACCAGTAAGTCAGTTTCAAAAGTTAATTTAATCTTCAGATTATGTTAACTAAGACCTAATCAATCTTTGAGAAACTGATTGTACATTTACACTATGTATAAATTCACTACAGTTTAACATTGATTTTAAATTGGGGGATTTTATAGAGAAATATTTCAAACAGAAATTTTAATTGGAACTCAATTCACCCCCCTCTTGAGTATCCACTCTGACCAACATTTGGTATCAGAAGTTGTTTTTATTAATACAAATTTTCAAAACATTCTGTTTTCAACTGTGCTTTTAGTTTTATCTTTAAAGATCTTAAATTTCTCTTAGTTCTAAATTTTATCTCTTTAAATTTATTTTCTAAAATCTAGTTGTGGATTATAGACTAGAGGGTTATGCTACAAACCGACCACCTTTCATTAATGGTACAAACTATGCCCAGTGGAAAATTAAAATGAAAATTCATTTAGAAAGTATGGGCCTTGATATTTGGACTGCTATAGAGTCACAATATAAAATTCCATAAATTGAAATAAAAACGTGGCGTGAACTTTCTAAGACTGCTTACAATAATAATTGTAAAGCTATGAATGCCCCGTATTGTGTTCTATGAGATGAAGAATTTAATAGAATATCTTCTTGCAAAACTGCTTATGAAATATGGGATACTTTGGTTGTTTCTCATGAAGAAACAACCAATGTTAAAGAAATGAGATTAAATACTTATACTATTAAATATGATAATTTTAAAATAAAGACTGATGAACCTATTTCTGACATGTATCTCAGGTTCAATGAGATTTTCAATACTATGAGATCACTTGGAAAGGTTGTTCCAACAAAGGAACAAATCATGAGAATCTTGAGATGTCTACCAGATCGATGGAGGGGCACTTCTGTTTCAATCATAGAATCATGTGACATTGTAGCTCTCCCTATAAAATAGCTTATTAGTAAATTAATGATGTATGAGGAAGAACTCAAGGTAAATAAGGAGGAAGATGATGAACCCAAGAGAAAATCTGTGGCATTTAAGTCTACTACTTCAAAGAGCATAGACAAGGAGAAAATTAAAATACAAACTGAAAGATCAACCAGTGAAGAATCAGATTCAAACAGTGATGTTGAAATGGCTCAAATAGCCAGGAGATTCAAGAAGTTTTATAAGAAGAAGAATTTATTTAGAAAATCTAACTAAAAAGAAAATTATGACAACAAGGGTCATTGGAAAAATCCTGACAAGGAGGATGATATAGTCTGCTATGAGTGAAAAAAGGAAAGGACAGATCAAGGATGACTGTCCAAAACTGAAATTCAAAAAGAAATATGATTATAAGGACAAAAAGTACAAGAAATCAATGAAAGAAACCTGGAGTGTTTCAGAGGACAACACAAGTAAATCTGAAGTTTCTGATTCTTAAAATAATCATCCCAACATGTGCTTCATGACTAATACCTCTGAGGTACCTATTTCCCCTATGCTGAAAGAATATTTTTATGGAAATAACAGTGATTCAGACAATGATGAAAATATTTCTAATGCTGAATTATTTGAATATTGTAATATGCTGGAAGAAACATGTAATGAACTTAAGGGAAAATATAAGTCACTAAAGAAACAGCATGATCTCACTGCCAATGTTAAATATGCCTTTGATATAGAAAACGAAAATAATGCTCAACTGTTAAAGGAAAATATTGAACTAAAACTATCTAATGAGCAACTAAGAAAGGACTTAGAAAAGTTCACAAATGGAAAAGATACACTTACACAAATGATAGGTAATAAATTTGCACCTAAATACACTACTGGTTTGGGATACCAAGATGGACAGAGATAGTTCACTAAAACTTGATTTATTCCTAAGTCTGGACAAAATTATGCTTATTCCAGTTCTGGAAATTCCTATGCTTCAACTAGTTATTCATATGGTTATAGATCAAATAAATTTTATCTTTCAAAATCTATTGATTTTTTAAATTATATGAGACCCATAAGACAAATATGGGTACCTAAAGCTTTGATTTCTAACCTTTCTGGACCCAAGAAGATCTGGGTACCAAAATCATTTTTTGTTTAAATCTATTTTGTAGGAGACCTATTTAAAGAGTTCTCACAATAAGGTATGATACTTGGATAGTGGATGTTCAAGGACATGTCTGGAGATTATTCATGATTCAAAAGCTTAATAAAAGTTGATGGAGGCCATGTCACCTTTGGTGATAATTCTAACGGAAAAATCATCGGCCTAGTCCAGATTGATAACACTGATTCAGTTTTGATTTATAAAGTTTTATTTGTTGATGGACATAAATACAATCTTTTAAGTATTTCTCAATTATGTGATGACGGTTTTAATGTTATGTTTGAAAATGATTCTTGTAATGTTTTTAACTGTAAAAATGTTTTAGTATTTTCTACTTTAGGAAATGAAAATGTTTATGCTGTTGATTTAAATTCTTTAACTAAACAAAATGTTACTTGTTTAAATGCTTTTCATAAAGAATCTTGGTTGTGGCCTAGAAGATTAGGACATTGCAACATCTATTCACTTAGAAAATTAACTAGGAAGAACTTGGTTAGAGACCTACCTAAACTTGAGTTCCTAAATGACAAAGTTTGTAATCCCTGTCCAAAGGGAAAGCAACATAAAGTTTCTTTTAAATCAATGAAAGAAGTTTCAACTTCTCAACCTCCTGAGTTGGTTCACATGGATTTATTTGTACCTCCTAGAGATTCTAGTCTAAATGGGAAGCACTATGTCTATGTCTTAGTAGATGACTTTTCTATATATACTTGGGTATACTTCTTATCTCACAAAAGTGAAGCTTGTTCTTACTTTGTTAAATACTCCAAGTCTGTAAAAAACCTTAGTGGACTTAAGATTAAAACTCTAAGAAGTGATCATGGACGTGAGCTTTAAAATCATGTGTTTGAATCTTATTCCTCACACAATGGCTATAGTCACAACGTTTCTACTCCCAGGACACCTCAGTAGAATGGTGTAGTAGAAAGAAGGAATATAACCCTTCAAGAAATTTCAAGGACCATGCTTAATGAATATAACCTGCCTATTTATTATTGGGATAAAGCGATAAATATAGCTTGTTAAATTATTAATAGAGTCTTAATTAGTCATGTTCTAAAGAAGACCCCATATGAGTTATGGTATAATAGAAAACCCAAAGTTAGTTACTTTAGAGTCTTTGGCTGCAATGTTTTTATTCTTAATACAAAGGATAATCTTGACAAGTTTTCTTCTAAAAGTGATGAAGGAATTTTTCTTGGTTATTATTTAACTATGAAAGCCTATAGAGTCTTTAATGAAATAACCACATGTGTGGAATAATCTGTTCACATCAAATTTGATGAAACTGATCCACATGAGCTTAAAACCTCTCTTGAAAATCATGAAGAAGATTTGAGTGTTCTGGACCTTAATGATAAATCTGAAGAACCTACTGTAAAAACATCTAGTTCTGGACATATTCCAGAATCTAATTCTATAGAACCTGAAAATAGAGATGATCCAGAAATATCTAGTCCTACCTTTACTAGATCAACTAGGATTCTGAAGAATCATCCTTTAGATTCTGTTGTTGGTAATCTTGATAGAGGGACACATACTAGAGATTCTCTAAGAAACCAAGTTGAACATCAAGATTTTATTTCACAGCTAGAACATAAAAATATCAATGATGCTATCAATGATGAATTTTGGGTAATGGCTATGCAAGAAGAGTTAAATCAATTTGAATGAAAAAAATTCTGTGAATTATTTGACAGGCCCAAGGACACTTTAACAATAGGCACTAAATGGGTTTTTAGAAACAAAGTTGTTGAATCTGGAAACATAGTTAGAAACAAAGCTAGACTAGTTGAGAAAGGATATAGTCAATAGGAATGTATAGACTATGGGGAAACCTTTTCACCTATAGCTAGATTAGAAGCCATTAGGATCTTACTTGCCTATGCTGCTCATCTGAATTTCAAGTTATATCAAATGGATGTTAAAAGTTCTTTTCTAAATGGTTTTATAATTGAAGATGTTTTTGTTGAACAACCACCTGGAATTACTAATCCTCATTTTCCAAATCAAGTTCTTAAACATTATAAAGCATTATATGGTTTAAAACAAGCTCTAAGAGTTTGGTATGATAGACTTAGTAACATTCTTATATAAAAATGTTTTACTAAAGGGATTTCTGATCCAACTCTTTTTATTAAAATAATTTCTAAAGATATTTTAATAGTACAAATCTATGTTGATGATATTATTTTTGAAACTTCTAAACATTATTTATGTAATGATTGGTCAAAAATTATGAAAAATTAATTTGAAATGAGTTTAATTGGAGAACTCAAATTTTTTCTTGGATTTCAAGTTTTTCAAAATGAAAATGGTATTATTTTTAATAAAAGTAAATATACAAAGGATCTTTTAGAGAATTTTGGTTTGGATAGTATTAAGTAAAGTGATACTCCTATGAGTACAGTCTGTAAATTGGATGCATATGAAACTGGGAAACCAGTGGATCAAACCAATTACAGAGGTATTATTGGAAGCTTAATTTACCTTACTACTAGTCGACCAGATATTATGTTTAGTGTGTGTATGTGTGCAAGATTTCAAGCTAATCTAAAAGAATCTCATTTACTTGCTGTTAAAAGAATTTTTAACTATCTTAAACACACTGTAATCTTAGGTTTGTTTTACCCAAAAGGAAAATCCTTTGAGTTAATAAGTTATTCATATGCTAACTTTTCTGGTTGCAAGTTGGATAGAAAAATCACATCTGGAACATGTCATTTCTTGGGAAAATCCTTAGTATCTTGGTTTAGTAAGAAGCATAATTTTGTAGCTTTGCCCACTTCCGAATTAGAGTACATAGCTGCTGGTAGTTGCTGTGCACAAATTCTGTGGATGAAACACACTATTTTGGACTATGGATATGATTTTAAGCATGTTTCAATCAACTGTGACAACACTAGTGCAATTAATATCTTGAAGAACCTTGTATCTCACTCTAGGACCAAACACATTGATGTAGGGCACCATTTCTTGAGATATCATTACCAAAAGGGTGATATTACTCTTGAATTTATTGGTACTGAAAATCAATTAGCTGACATTCTCACTAAACCTTTATGTTCGGATAGGTTAAGTTACATTAGGCATGAGTTAGGTATGTTTAACCTTGATCGATAGATACCTCACCGATAATACCTCATCGATGTAAATTCTCACCGATATAAATTCTCACCGATGTAAATTCTCACCGATGTAAATCATCATCGATGTAAATCCACACCAATGTAAATTATCACTGATGTAATTTCTCACTGATAAACCCTACCGATGAGTGCGCTATTTTAAACATCTATCTGCCACCAGAATCTGAATTGTTTTTACTTTATCTTATTTTATTTGTTTATTTTATGATTCCTAAATGTTAGAAACAAAGTCCGAGATACTTCTCAGTCCACCGAGCCTCAAACCCTTTACCCTCAAACCTTAACTCCCAAATCTTTCGAGAACCATAAATCCCTCAAATACAAGATGGAAAAAAACCAAACTCCCTGCTGTTAGAGATGTTGCTGATGAGCCGAAAGTGAACAAGCAGAAGTCCGATCTAGAAGAAAGTGGAAGTGCTAGAAGAACAAGATCAGGAAGACGACCAGTAAATCCTCATTTGTAGAATAGAGTTATTGTGATCGAAAAAGAGCTGTGCATGGAATGGCTACTGGCAAGTAAATCGTTATCACTCGAAGTGGTGAAAGATCAAAAGTGGGTAGATTGTTTTTCGAATAAAAATGGTACCTACTATCCAATTCTAGTGAAATAGTTTTATTAATATGTAAGTATTGAGAAAACTGAAGATGAGAACCGAGTAACTTCATTTGTGAATGAAAATGAGTTTTCCTTCTCATCGACTGAGTGGGTTGAATGTCTGAAAGTTCCGCACGAAGGTGTATCTGGATGTATCTCGAGAGCTGTATCACATATTAGTGATATATTTGATTATGAGACTTCCTTGTAGGAACTCACTGGCAATGAAATCAAAGACAAGTAGTAGATGCTAAAATGGATGGAGAGAGCAGATTGGTGTTCAAGTTTGTTCAACATGTCTTAATACCAAGGAGAGGAGACTTGTCAAATTTAAGATATCAGGATATCTATCTCCTGCATCTTTTGAGACATGGAGTCAAGGTGAATCTATGCAGATTACTGATTACTCAAATGGACGATATGATTAGACCCAAGTCAAAAACTAATTCCTTGTTCTTTTCCAAGTTGATCTCAGTAATGATCAAAGTGAAAGGAATAGCTGAGTCACAAGATGAGATAGTGGTAGTAAGGAACAATTTCTGTGTTACCATTACAGTTTGCAAATACATGAAAATAAATTGGAACCCATGGAGAGAAGAATGGGTCACTGATGACAAGAAGGTGTATGATAATTTCAATCTTGTGGATCATCCTTCAAGTTTGAAGGATGTAAGGGATCCAGGTCTAGGACCTGATGAAGAGGAACCAGAATACAGTGATGATTCAGAAGAGGAAGTGTCCCCTGGTGATGAAGGAGGAGACCCTGACATACCTCCTGGCCCAGCCCCTAAAAATCTAGATCAACATAAATCAGATAAATAAGAATCTTCTTTAGAGGATGTTGAAGTGGCTGCTGTAGATAATGAAGAAGATTTTCATGAAAGTGAAGCATCACTGTCAGCTGATTTGAGCCTTAGTCTTGTGATTGGAAAATCTTTAGTGCCTATTAAGGATGAAAATGAAGTTGACACACCCTTGCCTATTTTGTAAGACCCTCCACCTATTGTAGAGAAATAATTGATAGTAGAAAATTATAATGAAAAAGGAATACCTACTGAGAATGCTGCTGAGAATGCTATTGTTTTACTTAAGGATGCACCAGTTGAGGGGGACCATCAAACCATGTTTGGAAGTGTTACGGTGGCTATTGATATTGAGGACTCGGTAGAAGACCCAGGTTTTTTGGTCTGTGGTTTAGACTATCTTGATTCTGAGAATGAAGCATCTCTAAATAGACCAAAAATCATTTATGATGTTGAGTCTGAGTTGCTACATGAAGATTTGGTCAGAATCTGTGACCTAGATACTTTGAAGAAAAATATTAAGGATAGTTTTATGGAATAGGTAAAGAAGATGGAATTTTCTCTGGTATCATCAATTCAGTCGATCATGACTGACTTAGTGGTCAGTTTAACATCTGAAAGAGTACCTATTTCAGTTTCTCCTACTGATATGATCACCAGGGCCGACCTTGAATCCATAAAGGATGAGATGAAAGAATCTTTTAGTGCCTTAGTTGCTGAAATGAAAAATTGGTTTGTTGAAGAGATGAGTATGTTCGGAAGATCTTTTGAACTCTCTCTCGGTTGTAGTTTGTCATCCTTTTAGGCCGAAATAATGGAAGAAGTTAAAGACTGCCAGACTCAAGTATCTTGAATGGAAGCAGATCTTGAAGCTCTAAAGAAATCGGTTATCTCTTTAGACTCCTACATGAGCTCAAAATCCCAAGTAGACAAGGACTTAGCCTATGTCAAGAGTGTTGTAAGTCAGATGGTTTCAGTGTTCAAAGGTTTTAAAAATTCCATGAAAGATCATGTTAAAACCTAGGATTCTCAAGTACAAAATCTTATCAGTGGGTTGACGAAAAACTTCAAGGAAATAGTAACCTTCTCTATTGATTTTGTTGCTTCTAAACCTTAAGTAGATTTGAATCAAATTCATTCTGTGATGAAGGAGGAGCTTGGTTCAGCATCAACCAGTGGCTCTGTAGACTCATCTGATCTGAGCAAAGATTTGATTTATATTAGAGATTTATCTCAAGAAATAATGAAGATAGTCCAAGACTATATGAGAGAAGCTTCTGCCTCTCAGAAAGAAGTGAAAGAAAAAGTGGACTACTATTTCCAAAAGATTTACACAAAGCATCAACTCAATAATCACTTCAAACTTCTGTTGGAAAATCTGAATTTACCTCCGGTCAATCAAGCCTTCCGAGAACAAGTTAGCAAGCTAAGGGAATTGAATCCAGTGTTGGAAATATTTATGGAGAACAAGGATGACTTCATATCTGCTACGGAGAGAGGAGGAATAATAATTATAGATTTCAAAAATCTGTTGATGCCTTTCTTGCATGTTGATGCTAGACCAGTGATTGTACCTCCTACTTTACCAGCCTCTGCCTCTACTGCTTCTCCTGTTCAAAAGACTCCAGCCTAAGAAATTCAAAGCCTTACTCCTATAATCACTCAAAGAACTCCTCAGTACATTCCAGGCGTAGTGTTAGTGGCTCAGCCTCTTATGATCATCTCTGTTGTTCCTAAGCCTTCACCTGCATCCATGCCACCTGAATCCTCTTCTGATCCCAAGGGAAAATCTGACATTGAGGATGTGGATTGAAAAAGTGGCTAGTCTGTTTGATAATAATCCATTGTATTTTGTTTTATTTAGTTGTACCTTATTTGCACCATGCAATGAAACTTCCCCTCTGATACTATTACCTTTAATTCTATAACACCATTACATTTAATTTTATCTCTGATACTATCACATTTAATTCTTCCTTTGATACATTATGTTTTATAATATACTATTTTCACTGAGAAAATTGAATTCAATGATATATCCTCTAATACAATTACTCACTATTTTAAAATGAAAATATCATAAGTTGTGATTATCAAAAAGGGGGAGATTTGTGACCTCACCTGTTTTTATAATCCCAATTATGCTTTCATATGATTTTATAATCCCAATTATGCTTTCATATGCTTTGATAATCCCAATTTTTTATCAAGATGATAATAATATTAAAATAGTCCCTGAAATATGTTAATCAATGTTTGTCTAGGTTTATATAAATTCTGAAGTAATTCTAACCCAATCGGATGTGTTTTTCATAAAACAGATAAGTGTTTATCACTGATCTGCATATAGCTATTGATAACAGAGCTATCGATACTTAGTCTACCGATAGACAGAGTCACCGATAAGCTAAGGCTACAAATATGTATAGAGATACCGATAAAAACCGAGCTACCGATGTTTGTAAACCCACCGGTAAGCAAGTCTACAGACAGATTTACTCTACCGATAGAGCACTCAGAGCTACCGATACGAGCTACCGACCAACCTACTGATACACAAACTAGCGATAGATATGAAGCGACTGACATAGTCTACCAATACAAGTACAGAGTCACCAATACATTGATCTACTGATATCCCAATAGATACTGATGGATTAAGAGCTACCGATAACAAGAGCTACCAATAGAATGAAGTCACCGATATATATATATATATACAGCTACTGATACAAGTTCAAAAGAGCTACCGATGGAAGGTCCTGTTACACAAAGTCCACCGTGCACATCTACAAACAGGAGGCTATTAAGGATTGACCAACCAGTCAAACTCTATACTCTCAATACTACTTATTTATTAATCTAATGGTTACATTTGATGGTTTTAATGTAGTTAATGTTATTTAATGAATTCGGTTGCCATGTTAGGGAACCATACCTAGTACCCATGAAAAAGTTGATCATTCCTTTTTGCCGGAGATAAAAGCTATAAAAAGGAAGATAAAGACCTAGATGAAAGAGGTGTGTCGATGTAATGGAATAGAGAGAACCGAGGAACTAATAAGGTACACGAAGGTGAAGAAGAAAAAGGGAAAAAACATTCATACGTGGAGCATTCATGCAAGGATACATCCATACTCCAAGAACATTGGACATATGCGAAGTCCCTTATTCTGAAAGAAACCAAAAGCTACATCTTGAGTGAAGAACTACAACAAACACTTCATGCACTCAAGCTGACAAGGTAAACCAAGAATCAAAGAAGAAATCGACACTATGTTTTCTGAGCAGAAACCAGAGAAGGACTCAGAAGCTTTTCTGACCAACCAAACGAGTCCAGAGCTACACTTCTAATCACTAAAGCTCTTCTAAACTCATTCTCACTTACTTTAGTAATTCTTTAATTTAATTTTCAAGCAGTGTGTGTACCCTGTTTATTTTACACACACTGTCTCCTGAGCTAAACTAGAGGATTCTTGAATCCTCACTAAAACTCTTTAACTCCTTTGTTTTCCCACTGTGGATAGTTGTAGAGGTTGACTAAGACCTGGACACTTTTACCTGTTGTTTGTTTTCCCATGTAGAACTGTGGTAGAGGTCTTTGTACCTGGACAGTGTGCTCACTATTGTTTACCCTGATCCAGGGTGTGGACCAACTTATATAAACATTTGAGAGGACTAAGTCTCGGTTGGGACTGAACCTCTCAGTTACCTCTATTGTGCATTATAGTTTAAGTCATAAGTATACTATATATATTTTTCATATTCTGCTACTATTAATTTGAAATACAAAATTATTTTAAAGCTACTTTGATAGTTAAATTAGCAAGTGTTTAGACTTATTGTAAACCAGTAAGTTAGTTTCAAAAGTTAATTTACTTTTCAGATTAAGTTAACTGAGACCTAATAAATCTTTGAGAAAATGATTGAACATTTACACTCTGTATAAATTCACTACAGTTTAACGTTGATTTTAAATTGGGGGATTTTAAGAGATATATTTTTAACAAAAAATTTAATTGGAACTCAATTTACCCCCCCTCTTGTGTATCCACTCCGACCAACAATTGGTTTCTTGGGGATCATTTGATCTCCGTATTTTGTGAATTTGTTTAATAGTTCACAGTTGTGTTCATTGAATATATACTAATCTAATCAAAGTCATAGGATGAGAATGATGATCATATCAGAGTTTTTTAATAGGTTACTATTCACCACCATCTCTATAGAATTTTTTCCAAGTGTATGTTTTGGGCATGATAGGTTTATTTCATTGTAAATGTGGTGTATCATTAGGGTGTGGTAGTGGACCCTTCGAAGGTTGAGGAAATGTTTTCATGGTTAGATCCCACGAATCTGGAATATGTTCATAAACTACTTTGCCTCTATGGATATTATCTATGTTTTGTGTACTATTTATCTCGAATTGCATCCCAATTGACTGTGTTAAACTAGGAAGGACAAAGATTTTATCTAGACTTATTTCTTTCAGGAAGCATTCAACTATTTGAAAGGGAGTTAGTCAGTGCTTTAGTTTTTCAATTACTAAGAGGAGTGTGTGTTGTTAGAGGTTTTGTGTGACAAATCCCATTTGGGATTGGGATTCATCTTGATATAGCAGAAGGTACTGATCTCTTATGGTCCTAGGTAGTTACATCCTCAAGAGAATAACTACTCCATCCATGATCTAGATATAGTAGTTGTTGTGTTTTCACTAAATTTGTGCTCATATTACTTCATTATGGGGTAATTTTTTGTCTTCATGGATCAAAAAATGTTTAGGTTTATATTCTATCAATATGATCTAAATATCAAAAAGTGGATGTGATTGAAGATTCATTAGGATTGTGATTCTGAGTACCTTTATTCCCCTAGAAAATGGAATTTTTTGGCTAATGTTTTGATCATAATGTCATGGAATTATATTATTCAAGAGTTTGGGGAAGCTAGAAGAGAAAAGGAGGAGCTGGTAGTTGTTCACTTTGATACAAGTTTGGTTGATGGGGGAGGTTTCTTATTTCAACTAATGTTGAAGTCTTCTCTAATTATTATGGTAGTGGAGTCAAAATTGTTAAGCTCATAGGCATAGTTAATGTTTTATTATAATGGCCATGGTGAATCTTTGGTGGGTTTTTCATAGGATAGTAAGACCAAGATAATGTTTCATGGGAGTTTTTTGTTCTATTAGCGATGTGTGAGATAGTTCTTCATGAGTTTAATTCTCAACTTTAGTAGTACACCCAAGAGTTTCCAAGATTTCCCATAGATTTAGGTAACTATTTTAGTGGCTTGGTATAAAATGAGTAGTGGTGAAGTTTGTGGCTCGGTGTCTAATATCCAACAGGTAGACAGTGACACCATGTACGTGGAGGTTTTTGGTATACCTTGGATATTCTTGAGTTGAAATTTGATTAAATATGAATGGACTTATTCATAGTATTACCCTGATCTCCATTAGGTTATTTTTCTATCTTGGAAAATATGGATTGGTTTAAAAAATTGTCTCACTTCCTAGATATCAAGGAGTCGGGTATAGTGGATGTTTTAGAATAGAGTAAGTGGATGAGTTTGTGTTACTTCATGTAGCCCCGGGGCCCATTTCCTTGGATCAGGAATCACATTTTACCACATGAGTTTGTATGGGATTTCATAATTCTTTTGGCACTCATTTATGCCTCATCACTACTTTCCACCATCATACTGGTGTGTATAAATATCAAACTATCTAGGCATAGGAGGGCATATTTCAAGAATGTATCTTAGACATCTGTACATATTGGGAACAAAACCTTCCCATAGTTGAGATTTCTTATAATAATTAATATCAATCTTACATTTTCATGGCCCCATTTGAGGATTTTATGGGAATCCATATCGTTTTAGGTTGTGCTATACAGAGGTTGGGGAGTCATCTTGTCTTGGACCCAACATGGCTGTAAAGCATGATAGATATTGTTCAATTCGCTCGAGTGAAGATTAAAGCACTTTAAAATGGGAAACATTATTTTGATGATCGAAAGAGGATTACCTTAGAGTTTACATTTGATACCATGTGTTCTTTATGGATTCTCATCAATGAGGGAATTTTAGGTTTGAAAGTGGAATTAATATCCTGCTCCAGTTTGTTGGGCCCTCTGAGGTGGTTGGATTGTTGGTGAGGTATCTTACCAGTTGACACTTCTTCCTCAACTAGACTGCATCTGTGATAGATTACACATCTCTCAACTCTCTCAGTATCTTCAAAATTACTCCCATTTTATTTACATGGTGGGTTTGGATATCAAGGATGGCACATCATTCATGGAGAAACTAGTGGAGATCCCAGACTGTTGAGATACACTGCTGTGAGGATGGTTTATTCCCTTAGTTTGTGTGATATGTAGGCATGGTGTACAGGAGGAGATTACATGGTAGAGTGATAAAAATATGTTTTCCCAGTATATTACCCTTTTATTTTATATGAGATATGCTTATTTCTTTATAGGTGGATATTGGAAAGGCTTCCAATTTATGAAAAGGTGAGGTCCTAATTCCTAATCAAGACACATTGTACTACGATGTGATTAAACCCATGCGGGTGAGTCAGTGTTTCCAAAAGAGGGTAGTATCTTGACAAGGGAGATGGAATACCTCAATTTTTATGCATTGGATTCTTCTGTTTGTTGGGTTTGGAAGATTCTGGTTGTGTTCTTTGGTTGGTAACAACATTTCGGATATAATAAGATACTTTAGATGTATCTGAAGGGATGGTTATTTGGACCATTCCTCTCTTCCCATAGAGTTTGGTTATATATTCTTAAGGGTGATAATATTTTGAGATGAATGTAATTAAATTTACTAGACCATTAGGCCCATTGTGTTTTGGTAAATATGGTGGTTGAGGTGTATGGGGAATGTCCATACATTTTCGGTGAAGGATGATATGATTTTTTGAGGTTTTTTGGATGAAAATGGTTATTTTAGAGGATGATGGAAAACCCTTATGGTAACACTGATGGTAAAACCCAGGAATTATCCCAATACAGTAGCACCCTTGTGGTTGTACCTGATGGTAACACCCTAGAGGTAGCACTTGAAGGTAGGCAGTAGAACCTGATAGTAGAACACTAGTGGAAGAACTCGATAGTATCACTCTAATGATAGTACCTAATGGTATAAACTAGAAAAATAAATTGATCATAGAACTATGGGGGGATCACATAAATGTTTCACCATGGCGGTAGCACCTGACAGTAGCACCCTAGTCATAGCACCTGATGGTTGCACCCTGACTCTAGCCCATAATGGTAGCACCCTGGCTATTGCATCTAATGGTAGAACCCTATCGATAACACCAAACTATATCACCCTAGAGCACCAGAGGATATAACCCTAGTGGTAGGATCTAAGGGTAGAACCCTACAGTAGCACCTAATAGTAGCATCCTGGTTGTATCACTAAATTGTAGCACAGTGGAACCCTAATGGTAGCACCCGACAGTAGTACCCTTGTAGTGGAACTTAATAGTACTACCCTGGGGTACCACCTAATGGTAGCACCCTAGAGGTATAACATAATTATATAACCATAGTATTAGAACCTGATGGTATCACCTTGATGGCAGAGCACTGGTTGTAGCACCTAATGGTAGCTCCATAGAGGTAGCACGTGATAGTATCCCCCTAACGGTAGAACCCTAGTAGTAGCACTTGATTGTAGCACATAATTATAGCACACTGGTGGGATAACCCTAGTGGTAGAACCTGATGGTATCACCCTAGTGGTAGCACCTGAATACTGCACCCTAGTAGTGGCACCTAGGTGGTAGCACCTAATGGTAGCACCAGATAGTAGCACCCAACAGTAGCACCTTGATGGTAGCACATAGTGGTATCATCCTGGTGGTAACACCCAACCAATAGTACCTGAAAGTAGAACCCTTGATGAAGCAGTAGATGGTAACACCATAGTAGTATCACCTGACTATAGATTGATGGCAGTAGAACCTAATAGTATCACCCAACAACATCATGTTCCATATTTTCTTGAATTTCCATATTTTCCATTTTTGAAATTTCATTGATGAAAATGGTTTTAATTCCTTAATTGATGGATTTTAAAGCTGTTTTAAAGGCATATAATTATAACCTCTATTTATTCAAATTATTGAGACTTTAAATGGTTCATCCAGGTGGTTTTTATGAGATCCACCTTTAATATAAATTTAAAACTGTATCTAGTCCCACTAGTTTTGAATCTTATATTTCAAAAGCTATGATCCTTACATCATTTATTCCTTATTTATTTCTGTTGAGATGGGAGGTATCCAAATCCTTCTCCCCTTAGAGTCATGAATCCATGTAGATGGTGTTATCTTGAGTTTTTCCCTATAGGTTGTTCATTCTTGTGCGTCCTCGTAGTTTCTGGAGCAAAAAGTTGGTGTAAGGATCCCTAACTCTGGGTCAGGAATTATTTCATTTCTCATATATTTGTATCATGTGATGGGTGATTTTGTTTATATATATAGAAATAGTTTCATTTAAATAATACATGTAAGTTATTTGGTTAAATTAATTTGGTAAAAGGAATGGGATATCGCACATGATCATACATATTTTTGATATTTCAATATTTTACCTATATATGTTGTTATATCACTAAAATTGATGGTCACCGGTAGCCCTTATTCTTTCTTTTTTATATATGATGTGATTCCCATTTTCTATGTTTTTTTTCACTTCTTTATATAAATTTTTAACCACTTATACTCGACTAATGAATTGGTTGTACTAGGATATATGGATTGTGTGATAACACCCTTAAATAAATTAGTAGAATTGAATGAAAGGCCCTATTACAAAACTAGAAAAATCCATGTGTATTTTGTAACAATTTTTTTGATTTTTTTTTATTGTTGTGTTGATGTAATTCATGGATGGTGGATTTTTTTGATTCATGTGGGAGAAGTGTATGTGATATGGTTGTGTTGTGGGGCTGTGTTGGTGGTTGCGGTGTAGTTTTTCAGATGGGCTATCATAGTGGTTGTGATGTGGTTGTGTCTAGGGGCCGAAAAAGTGGTTATTTTTTGTGATGGAAAGTGGAGGTTGGATGTGGTTATTGGGATGTTTAGTTGTGATTCCAAGAGTGTGCTATGTTTTGATAGTTTCCAATGTACTATTGTAATTCACTTGGATTTTCTAAAAAAAATAATAAACTATAATAGGTTGTGTGGTTTTAATGGTGGACATTTAAATATAAATTCATGGGTTGGAATTTGTTTAATGATCATTAAATTTTATCTGAAATGGATTGTTAAAAAATAATCTTGAAAATTTAATTAATTTAATATGGTTTGAGGATTATAGATTTTTGTAGGTTTCTTTGCTTTTAGAGGCGGTAGAAAAGTGGTGGAAAGTGGGGAGTTTTTAGGAACCTTCATTTTGAACCCCTATGATGGGATTGTGTGCCATTATTATATATAATTTCTATTTCCTTGTTATTTCTTTACATTCCCCACCCATGTCCAGCACCATGTGCCGAAACCCATATATATATTGGGGGTGTTTTTATAATATCCTGATGGGTGGTTAGATGGATGGATACCCACTCATCCCAACTCTCTCTTCTAGGTGTTGGTGATATGCATGGGATGTGATGGCTAGAATTTAGAAGTACCACTGTCTACATGTGTGGTGATGTGATGGCCCAGTTGTCTTTAGGAAATATGTGTTGAGATGTCTTATGGTGGGGGTCATGCATGGTAGGTGGAGGGAATAAGTTTTATACCCTTCATGTTCACGAAACCCTACTACAACGGTTATGAGATGTGACGTGATGTGATAGACTAGGTGTATGTGGGTGGGATTTGATGTGTTCTGATGTTATTCAGAATAAGTGGGAGTGCTATGATGTACGACATTGGGGTGTGAGAGAGGAAAATCAATGGGGATGTTGTGCGGGGTTTCCTTTATCAATTTTATTAATATTATGTAATTATACATGGATAATTTTTCTAGTGTGTGATCCATTTTTATGATGAGTTTGGTTAGTATAATTGTGTAGATTCTGTTTGGTTCTACTATTTTATCTTAGGTGTAGTAGTTTTCACCTTACACATATGAACGAGAGAATTTTGTTGTCTTACTGAGTAAACCTGTATTATCACCCAACATATATAAAACTATTTCATGGTTTTTAAGATGAATTTTTGGACTTTTATAGACATTACTATCTTGTACCTTTGGACTGTTTCTATCTCACTGCTTTATCTTTTTCTCGGGTGTTGACTTTGAAGGTTTTTACCTATATTAGTTTTATATATACTTGCATTGTGAGATGATTTGGTTTATTTTTATAATATATATTGGTGTTTTTTGTGTGTGATTAATCTTAACTCAATATCCAACATTATTATAGAGTGTAATTTATCCAATTTCCAGAGATTTTATTACCCTTAGTTATAGCTGCCAAGCTGAGGCCAATTGGAGGTGGGACTCGAGGGGTCATTATCTCTCTCCTTCCATTGTGGTATCCTTAGTGGTAGGGGTCATGACACATGTATAATGAATAAATATTATTTTAATATAATGGTTAACATTATGGAAATGATTTATCCATGATAAAATTAGTAGGAAAAGAAATATAAAATCAAAACATTCATGAAAAACCAAATAGATATTTCCTACAACTTGACTTTAGCATAGAATTGTTAATTAATGACCAATTAAAGGTCATTAGTAAATCATATATGTCATGATATATATAATTATATTTATTTAAAATATTTATAATAAACATATAATTAATATATTGTATTTTTTAATGTTTATAAAGAAATTTAATACTTAAGGTAAGATATTTTTGTATCGCTTTTATTTTAGGTGAGACAAATGTGGTATTCACCATGTGTTTATTTTATGTGCAGTATATACTACCTATTAATTTATTTTGTGATTATTATCCTGAAAAGTATGGGTATTTATATATCCATTTGAGTATCTCACTTTAAGGGGGATTATAGTTTCAAAGTTACCAATACGGTAAGGTATTTTTGCCTTTATTTTCATTCTTTGATAAATATGTTATGTAACACGCCTATATTATTTTATGAGGGGTATATAAATACACTTAAACATCTAATTTCAGGACATTATTCATTCTCGTGATATTTTAAATCCCATTTAATATTATAAATTTATGGGGATTATGATTTAATGTTACCAAAGTGGTAAAAGGTTTATATTACAATCTCATAGTTTATCGGGGTTGTTCATGTTATGCTTCCAATGGAAAAATATTATGATCCATATCTCAATAAAATAATTTTTTATTTGCCTATATTTATTCCTTTTAAATTTATTTTTCCATCTATTTTACTTATTTTACATACTCAAGAGTTCATAATAATGTTTAAAAAAAAGAATATTTACTTCTCTCTTCGGTTGAAATCCCTTTTTATTCTAAAACCAAGTTTTCTAAAAATGTTTTCAAATAGTATTTTAACATTATAGAAATGATTCATTAATGAAATTTTCAATCATGTTTGAATTTTTCTTAATTAATGTAATATTCATGTCATTTTTCAAATAATTCATGTTTGTATATTATTGATACTATAAAATAAGTCATTGTTTTAACATATACAACATGAATGATATTTTCCACTATCATGAACAAATAATGGTTTTAAAGATTCATTTATTATATTCAATGTTTTTTTTCAAATGAAATTATTTCTAAAATGTTTAATTAATTTTTACTATTATAAATGTTGTTTTCAAAATGGAAAGTTGATTTTCTACATGAAATGTTTTAAATGCTTTTACAACATCCATTATATATTTTTATTATTATATTCAAATTAAGGTATATTTAAAATGATTTATATATTAAAAAGAGGTTTTAAATGAAAGGTTATTTTTATTATTAAATGTTCCAAGTGATCTTTCAAAATCATTTGTTATATAAGATGAAATCCTTTGATGTAACATATACTTTACTCGGGATATAATCCAATGATACTATTATTATTGTTTATCTAGATGGTTTATGATGATAAGATATTTATGAAATAAAATTTATTTTCTTGAGTTATACCATGGAAAAATTATTAGGAAACCTGATTCTTTTTCCATGGGTTATACTATGATGAAATGAATAAATATATATGAAACTCATTTATTTTCCATTGGTTATGGGATAATGTAATGTTATGGAAACCCATCTCAGTTCATTTTTTTGGATATGATGGATGTTTTTTGATTTTGTGTCACACACATGTATTCTTTTCATTATTTAATTATGGTTAAGATATAACCAAGGATAGTGTATACATTTTAACCAAGATGGTTGTGGCCTATATCTCCCTTCAATGAATAAGGTATTGATTAATGCTATATGATATCAATGGGAACATGAAATGTTATCAAAAGCCTAGAAGGGGTACATGAGATGTTATCCCAAGACTATAAATGGGTAAACAGTAGATCATTCCATGGACAATGCATGTACATGAGGGGTAATCCTAATCCTAAAATGTTATTAATTTATTATTGGGTATCCATGATATAATATTTTAAATTATTATGTCTATGCCAAAAATATATTTCTTATTCCAAAGTTATATTCTCATGGATCATGTTATTTGATCTAGTTAAGATTCATGTCTTGTAAACTTCCAATATTTATTCTATGAAATAATATTTTTGATCTTCAATATACATGGTATGGTTTTCATATGTAATGATCATGTTTTCACACCCTTACGGTGACATTATGTTTATGTATTTTCCATTTTCACCCTTAATATGAATATAAGATCACCATTTCTTGTGTTTCTTTCCTAGTTTATATAGAATGGTTTTAAGTTGGGTATTTTTTTGAAGATTTAAAATGGGGTAAAATCTTTATAGAACAAGTTGAAGATATTTAAATAAATAAGAATATTGTGTTTATAGTCTCAAAATACACTAAACCATTATGATCCTCTAGCTGGTATTTTGTGTAATGTAATGAAGATATATTTTAAAAAATTAATATCTATATATGATATGTTTTGATCTTTATAGTTTATATCAAAGGATAAGTTTAGATGGAAACTATGATATGAAGTCATTAGTGAGATCCCTAGGGATATTTCTTAGGATATATCTTGGGATATATATTAGGATAAGTCTAATTAGGAGTTTATGTATAGAAAATAGTCCTAAATTATTGGTAAATGATAGAGTTGGTGGTATCCAAGAAAATGCATTCATCTCTAGATAATACCAGTGGATGTGGATATAGTATAGATGTACCTAAGGGTAATAACTCTAAAAATGGAACATTGAGCTGGAATCGATCGTCAACTCATACATGAAAATGGGCCTTGCTGCACACTTGTTTTGACACTCCTCGAGGATAAGTTTTAGAATTTCACAAAATCTTTATAATAAATCATGAAGGATCTTAATAATGAACATCAATGACCTAGGTTAATCATAATTTGTAATGATTTATACATCCTGTATTTTATTTTCCATGATTATGTAACTACCCACTTTGATTATTATTATTCACACTATGATTTTTGTTTCAGTCAATGTCGAGAACCATGAATAACTATAATGACATTGAATGCTATAGAAAATTTGTTGATGAGAAACCAAATATGTTGACGACTGGAGTGAAGGATATTGTTATTAGGGATAAAAAGTTTTTACGGTATATAATTAATAAAGTGCCGCAAAACTAAATCTTGGATGCACCAACAAATAGATAAATAGTGTTTGTTGAGTGTATGAGTGGTGGATACCATATATGAAAGAAGATTTAGTTTCATATATTTTAATAATGTGGGAATAATCACTCTAGGAAATATCTCAAAGGAAAGATAACATGTTTTATGTGTGTATAGTAAGGGAATAGAGAATGTAATTATCGAGGGAAAATTATAAGTTCAGTTAATGCAATGGATGGGAATATTTTTATCCATAATTTATAATAAATGGGAGAATGTTTTAATTGTAAAAGGTATTGTAATTACAAGAATTTATGTCGTAGGGTAAATCGAAAGAAGAGGATCAGTGAGGTGGTACAAGTAAAGGTTTTTTGTTGAGGATGAAGAGACTGCAAATGACACATGACTTAAATGTGTTATTAAGAAATATGATGATGAATATGGGATAATGGATTAAGAATATAATATAATTATTGAACTATTTATCTATATGAATTCAATAATTATGAAATATTTAAGGATTGTTTAGTATAATTGTTTCCTTATATATTTGAAAGAATATATTGAATACTACTGAGTACATAAGAACTTTATTTAATTGAGATATGATATTATATGGAAAAAACATGATTAAGGGAAGATATCACTTAATATGTTCCGGATGTTGAGAAAATGGTGTTTAGTTTGGATAAAGAGATAATGTATATGGGTAAAGTAAATTAGGTAGTATTGATGACCATAGAACTGATTAAGGATTTGTTGAAAAAGCGGTTTATATTGTCATTGATGGTTTTTAATGTTTTTTTGGGATTTAATGAATATATTAAATAATCTATGTTTTCATTTAAAGAATGACATAATAATAATTGAGGTTTTATGGTAATTCTACATAATATTATTCTTCAAAAGAATATATAATCATGGTATTAAAATATTTTGAATGTGACCATTAAGAACTATTAATGATATTTTTGGGATTAATGTAAAGATTATTTTTGTGAAATTTAGTGGACATCATTATAAATTTTTAATTTTCTAATTTTCATGTGGTTAACAACTTATTTAATGGTTAAAGATGAAAATTGGATGAGGTTTTATAGATTAATTTATTATTTCACCACATTAAGATTTATGCATATTGGATAACATGTTCTGATATTTTTTTATGATGATATCATCAGATATAAAGAATAACATATAATTTTGTTTTGGATCTTATGATCCATTAGGGATTCAGGTATAAAAAATCATCTTTATTTCATAGAGTATGAGTTTAAGTGGAAATTGATCAAAACACAACCAAAATATGACATTTTTATTAATATATAAATTAAATATAATACCTAGTTATATTGGTCCCTTTGATATTCATGATCATACTGGGATGGTATCATGTCGATTGGTGCTTCCACTGAACTTCTATCAAGTTCATGATGTGTTTCATATATCTCCACTAAGGAAGTGCATACCTGATCATTCACATGAACTGAACTCATATTTTATACCATTGGATCATGATCTTTCCTAAAAGGAATAATAAATTGATATTATAGATCGTATAGATAAATTTCTATGAAAAATAATTCTCACCTGGTCAATTTGGTTTTTTGAAGAAATCACCAGCTTGAGGAAGTTATGTACAAACCCGAGGACGTAATGGGGTAGAAGTATCATCAGTTATTAGTACTAAAGTTGAAATTTTCAAGGTAAAAATTCATTTTAAGGGGGATGGAATGTAACATAATTTTGTTTTGTGAATTTCCTTCAAATAAATTTAATTTAATTTTTTATTTTTCATTAAACGCAACAGTGATTTTAGCTGTCATTACATGGAACATTGTGTTTAAAAAAAAGTTACATACTATTAAAAACTATTATTTAATATGATATTTATCACATAGTTATTATAATAGATGGTATAAATAATATTAAATAAAATCTGAAAATATACGGTGTACACATTTACAAACAACTAAATATTTTGTAGCTGATTAATTAAAAATTAAAATAAAAAATATTTGAAAATAAAGGAAATATTTATCAAAAAAACTACTTTCATGCACCCAAAAGTGTTTTACCTCAATAAATTAAAACTTAAATTTTTGGTGAATGATTTTAATGACATTTATATATTATATATTAAATAAAATACTAACATTAATCTTATATTTTTTAATTAGAGATAATAATAAATACAATTTTATACTTAAAAATTTTATTTTTATGAAAAGTAGTATCATTTCCTTTCATGCACTTATTTTAAAATACAATTATGACACTTTTAGAAAAAATTTTTCAAAAAATCAATTTAATTTTATAAATATACATTAAAATTATCAAAGGTTGATTTTTTGGGATTTTTTTAACACCCCAAACCTAGTTACCCTGAGTCAGTGCCTTATTATATATTATTGGCATGATCACAAGAGATCATGTCCCAAAATACCGATTAGTTTATTAGCCTTGAAATTACTAGATACATACATAAGTTTTACATTACATCACGAAATAAAGAAAAATGACATTGTATCCCCTTTGAACATGCTCAAATACCTTATCCTATTCCTAAAGGTTAATCATGATATACTACTTCACATCCTGGGAAAAATAAAACCTAGAAAGGGGAAAGTTCAGATGCTCAATAAGGATAATAATATATCAGAAACATTCATAAATAATCATAAACATTTAAGGCAATGTATAAGACTAAAACACAATCCTTTTAAACATCAATTTCAACATAACATGGAAAATATAAATCCAATATTGTAATTTACTTATTCAAATGGATATTCAACTAGTCGAATAATCACATGTAATATAAATATCTAATTTGATAATGATGAACTGCATAATTCCAGACATCATAACCCCATAGTAAAGGCCCCATTCCAAGACTACAAATAAAAGTTTGTCAAGGCCTTGTGCCAAGACACTAGTTTGTCTCATGAGACCTACTAATGCATCGAGGAGATATAGCGGGCTCCACCCATCACATACTAATTACAATGCATTCCTAATATGAAATGGGTGAAACATTATCTAAACATTATTATTAAAACTAGCGTACAAAATTTCAATACTTTAACCACAAACCATGAATGACATAAAAATAGCACATCCACGGTCAAACATAACTCATTAAATAAAATATGGGAGATTGTATTATCATAAATCAACATCATTAAATAATAAAATATAATGAAGGATATAGACCTAGATGAAAGTATTCAGTAAAACTATTTGAGAAAAATATACTTTTTTTCTTGAAAACATTTAAAACTCGAACTATTTATCAAAGAAGTCTCTAAAAGAGATTTTTGAATCAAAGTGTCCCATAAAACATTGAAAATTTTGCAAGATATTTTAATTTCAAATTATTCATGTTCATATAAATAAATTCATAAAACCATATTTAAATCATGAACATTAATTAGAAGGATTTAGAAGAATAAATATTTAAAACATTTAAAACGATATTTGAGTAAAAGAGTCCCTAAACAAATGAGAGACGCATGAATATAAGTAATTAATGAATAAAATTAATCAAAAAATTATAATATCTAGAGAATAAAGGGATTCATGATATAATATGTCAAAGGATACTATGTACACTATATAAAAGTGAATTTCGGCTTAAAGACAAAGAGGTCTCAATGGAATGTAAATTGAGATGAAATTCCTTATAAAGACTATATCCTTAGAATAAGGATAAATCAATGGAATAACTATGTCTAAAAAAATATAAATACACTCAATATAATTGTATCTTAATTGTAAATCAATCATATGAAATTCACACATATTCTTGTAAAAACAAAAACAATGACTAGGATGTTTAAATCAATGAATGGAAATTGAGTTAAGATTACCCTTAACAAGTTCATATCAATGGAATGATAATTTATAAATGGAGTGATTATGTTTATCAAAAGTATATCCATAAAAAAAGGGAGTGTCAATTAATAAATAAATAATAAATAGTGATTCCACACATAATCTTGGAGTAAAATAATCAATGATGTATGTGTAAAGCCTAATGATTGGAAATTGAAATTTGAAATTCCTTACCAATTTGGTAACATACCAAACATACACCCCATGAAATAGGGATCATAAAATGAATTGTAAATAACCATAAATTAAATTTTATTACACCAAGAATACAATCATGGGAAGTATATACACCACTCAAAAGGAAATAGTGGCAAATATAGAATGAATCTCATAGGAATAAAAAGTGAGATGAAACCCCCTTACCTTGTAATTGTTTTTAGTTTTGGGTACATTAACCTCCTGTATAATGGTCAAATAATTTTTATTAAATTATAAAAAAACGATATACATAAATATGATATCATATATGATCTTTTAATATTTCTTTGTTAATAATATTTCAGTTGTATCATTACTTCCGGTGTTAACTGATATGTTTTTATTTATATGTTTTGTTACATAATTCAGGTTTTTTATGGATAGAATGTATTTGATTTGTATCCAGAATGATATTATGTTCTTAAACATTATTGTTTAATCATAAAATTATATTTATTCTTGAATGGTTACGATGGGGAATGAATCTCATCACGTTCGGGGAGATGATAATCTGTATATATGCACGAGCAACAATACCATTCAATTGATGGTGAATTAGAATGTAATTGGATGGTATATCCTATATAAAAGATCAGTAACATCTTATATTTATTAATTAAATCAATTATAATCATTATTATATCAATCCAAATAATTATGTTTTGAATAACAAACTACACCACGGCGTGGAGACGGTAAGTCGTACGTACACACGTATGGTGACTTTGTCATTCATAGGATGGATAGAATAATGAATATGGTTGTATCATATTTACAATAACATCACAGTATGTAGAAGGTACTGGATTTAGTATTTTGGTAGGTAAATAAAAAAGAAATAAGAAGTGGAAGAAGAAAAGAACGTTGAAAAAGGTGATGAAATAATTACCTCTTCTTCGGGTGCTTCATTTTGATTTAATCAAAAGGGATCATTAGGTTATATTTCTGATCAAATTAAGGCCTCTAGGTTGAATTTAAGGTAGTTGGGAGGATATTTGAGTAGGGTTTGTCCTAGAAAAAAGTTATTGGAGGTGTTATTTTGAGATAAGGGGAAGTAACCTTTTTTAAAAGAGGTGAGGGTCTCCTTAGAGAACCCTTGAAATCTTATTTTATTATACAATCATATTCATTATATAATTGCTCCAAAAGGATTTATTTTGATTATAAGTTGTGTCTGGGTCGAAAACCTCTTAGAAAATTGGTTTTATACAGGTTTTTGTCACCATATTAACGTTATCTTTTAGATTTAACTCTTGGTTAAATAGTTAAACAATTACCATGTCTCCTTGTATTTTTATATTATATGCTTAATAAAATTACTATAAAATGCGAATAGAACCCAAAGTGGTTCTTATTGGAATTTATCTTATTATATAATTCCTTTGTATGAACATTATATTTTAAGTACTTTTATATCATTTAATAATATAGTATTTGTTTTAAAAACTCATTTATGTCAATTTTGATATTATTTAATATTTGGTTTTTGTGAAACTCATAAAAATATTATTTCTTAAAAAAAATTAATCAACCCTAACATGTAATATTAACCTAGAAGTTTTTTGGAATGCATCAAAAGTCTCAATTTACATTTATTTTAATATTTATAAGATCATTTATTTTAATAATTCATTAATAAGGTAGTTACTCCATCATCATTGTGTCATAATTAAATCTACTCATTTAAGTTCTAAAAATTAGAAATAAAATACCATGATTTAGGAAATATTCTTAGCTTTATAATGACTTTTTATAGTGTAAATTGTCTTATGTATAACCCTATATTAAAAAAAATTAATTATTAAAATATGAATTTAACACTTTTAACTCTTCTTTAAATAAAATACTAATAAATGTCCTAATCTAAATAGAGTGGACCAAAATGATCATATTTTATTCCTAATATTGATTTTGGTCGATATACACTTATCCAATAGAATTTGTACATCTATTAGGGTAATTATAAAATCATTTTTACCTTTAATTACACTATTTACATTTAACTGTGGTAAATTAAAAACAAAAGTTACTATTCACAAAATATTATTTTCATTTTATTGAACCACATTTTACTTACTGATGTCAATCGTGTCTCTAAGATTTTTGAAATTTAATTCACAGAAGCATTAAAATTACATTTTATGAAAATTTTCTAACGTGCCTATAAGGTGGGTAAAAGACATTAAAAAATTCAATAAACTTTTATACATCTAATTTTAATATAAAAGGACTCAAATGAATTAATTTGAACTAATATATATTTTATATATCTTTTTTAAGTAAAATAAATATAAATAAAATAAATTTAAATAAAATAAATAATTAATTAAATTAAAAGTCGGGTTTTAAATAATAACGCAGTGCTTTTCACTATTCATCAAAAATTGAATGTTTACTGAAAAATAAAAAATTTCACCCTAACATAATTTTAATATTCTGAATACCAAAACGATTTCTATTTTACAAAATCCAAAACATAGAAGTAAAATTAATTAATTTGAAATTAATTCCAATTGTCAAAACTAGGAAGCAGTTTTTTGAGAAGTAAAAACTATCCAAAGATTGATATGTGTTAATGTTCGGTTTAAAAGTAAAATTACTTTAAATGACCAACATTGGATTAAATGATAAAAATATAATCTAATTATAATTCAAAACCATTCAAATAAATAATTTAACATGAAAAAATATTTTGATTTAAAAATTAGTTTTCAATTAAAATATATTATCTTTCACTATTCATCAAAATATGGAAGTTATCAGAAAAAACCCAAAATATTTATCCATATTAAAATTTAATGTTCCTATTATAAATAAAAATTTAATTTCATAAAATTTAAAATATTAAAGTGTAAAATATTGTATTTATAAAGGGTTATTCATTAAAAGGCGGAAAACTCCAGTTTTTGAAAAATAATTTTTAATCTGAAAAACTAAATTTGTCCTTATATTATGTCTAAGAAACGCAATAGATGAATGTTAAAATTATATTGGATATATATAATTCAAAATTTTGTTATTACTTTTCATAACTGCTTTGTATAGGTCTAGTTTGATAGGTCGTGGTTTGTTTGAACTAGGTGTTGCATATATAGCACACTATTGTATTATTCTCAGAGAATCATACCATGGAATCTTGGGGTAATACATTCTTACCTCCTTTAATAAATTGTGTCCTTTCAATTTCAAAATGTTCTTTGGAAATAAATGGTAAAAAAATAGAAAATACCTTTGTGGAAAAACCACATCGGAAATAGGGTTAACAAAATTTTGTCTTGATAAGAGGGGAAGGGAAACGAAAAATACACCACCAAATTAGAATTTTGAATAGGAGAACAGTTATGTAAATTATAATTGGGGGAAAACATAAATATTTATAGGGACTGATTGAGGTCATCGATCACAAACAAGTGAATGAAAAATTGAGGGCCTTTAATCCATAAATCTATGATAAATAACATAAGGTATGAGGATAAAACATTTTTGGTTTTAAGATCCTTTCCCTAAGGTTTAAGAATTAATTACTTCATAGAATAAGAAAAAAATACTTGAGATTTAGATTTTCATCTTTTAACTTATTTCTACCACAAACTCATCTTTCACTCCAAAGGATGAGTATTCAAGATGACATGGTCTCACCTGAAGCGCTAGAATCAACTTATAGTGAATCACATAATCCACAATGGATAAACTATATATTTCCCTAGCATTTAGAGATTAACCAAAACCAAAATGGTTAGTACAAGATCAGATGATCCCCAAAAAGGATAATCCTTTAGAAAAATAAATACTAATCATTATTTTTAAAAATAAACCAACAATACCCAGAGTTCAGTAAATACTATTCAATAAAAAAATTGTCCTTAAAATCCTTCAATATAATCCAAACTAAGATTGAAACCCAAAACATAAAATAATTTGATAACATAGTCTTCCATGTTAAATAGTATCTCCAAATAACATCCACTACTATTAAAGTATCATACTTAAAATTAATTGACCTAATCACATACTCTCTATAAGAGGTTAATTATTTCCATAAATAACCCAAATCGCTATAAATCCACAATAAAAACAATGATAAAAATCCACCATTACTCCTCAAATGAAATCTCATAGTATTCAATTTTTTAGGCATATAGTGTTCCCGACAGAGCGAATATCTTCCATAATAACATTTATCACATAGTCAATAAATCATTTTCTAAAACTAAGGATATCAATTTGATAAAACATAAGATCCAAATCAACTTATTATTGATTAGTAAAATCCTTTTAACTAAAAAAATAGTCACACTAACCAGGGGCTTCACGTAGTCTTGTGGTAAGTGATAAATCCCAGTCGCACTTTGGTTGTGGGTTTGATTCCTGTAGATTTTTCCCACGCGACAGGCTTTCACACGGTCTGCATGTTGTAATTTTTCAAAAACTATATTTTATAACATTCCGAAAATGATATAAATTCCCCAAAATATCCATAACATAATTTAACCATAAATTTTATCTCATACCCTGAATTTTCATCCCAAAAATTAATAACATATAATTGCCTCCAATTCAAGGATTAAATAAACCCAAATGGTTATTTATAACTATATCCACAAAAGAAAAGATAATTCTTCCTTCTATACCATTTCCACATAACAAACTGTAGGGTCACACATACAAGAGAAAAGTCTTCCAATATAATCTAATAAACAAAGATCACTAATACTTTTAAAAATTTCATCGTATATTTATTTCCATATAGGTTATTCCATAACCAAGAGGTTATCCTATAGAATATGGAATTGACTCTTGTAATTTCTAGGTCCCCTACATTTACAGCAATTGACTGTATATGGATTCTTGGGATCATTTTTATTTTCTTCCATAGTACACTTCATTTTTCCTTGTAAATTATTTACTTGATGACCTTCTTTCCAACACATAAATCATTTCTTTGTTCCATTGAGACACTTTTCTAGGTTTCTCCTTCTATATTTCATGCATGATGGAAATCAAATTTCTTTTCTCCAAGGTCCCCACTGCTAGAGCTCTTATTATTCACTGCCTTTCACTTCTTTATTGAGTCTGGGAGTTGGTTAATATATATGTTATTGCTCATATATTTGGAAAACTAATTCGGCATGAACATGATATATTTTATGTCTATCAATATTCCATTTTTTTTGCTCATTTCCACCTCTTTTCCCACATTGTAAATCATGTTAAATGTTACTATGACTTCCTTGGAATCTATCCATTGACTAAAACCAGAAATCATTGTGTGAGTAACAATAGTCATAAAATAATTTAGAAAATATCATGACACCTTATTTTCAATCTAAAACAACTTAGGATTAACCAAGGTTATTTATTCTCATCTTATATTAAAATCTTCCAAATCAGTTTTTAAGTAAAATGTGAATTGTCCTAAGCATATCCCCCAGGAGTGTTGTAACCAAGAGTGAAGCAAGGCTAGTAGTTATGCACTAGTTCCCATTCTAGTCTAGCTCAATGTGGTGTTTTTAGGTTTTACCCCAAGGTACATTTTTTCTAGATCCGCCTTTACCTGCTCATATCTAGATAGGGAAGTATTTCTTGAAAAACCAAAAAAATATTTACAATGCCAAAAAATTTGGATGTTATTCTATACTAATCCTCAAAGTCTATCTTAGGGTATTTTTCTCTAATCATAGTTTTTCTAAATCTAGTTTTAAAGGTTTGTACTAAACATCTTCTGATACCAAATTTAATGAATTGACCCAAGTAACCTAGAGTCAGTGGATTATTACATATCATTGGAATGATAACAAGAGATAAAGTCCCAAAAGACTGATAAGTTTAGTAGAATTGGAAGTACTAGATACATACATAAGTTTTACACTACATCATGAAATAAATAAAAACAACATTGTATCCCTTTTGAACACAATCATATACCTTAGCCTATTACTCTAAGTTAATAATTATATACTTATTCACATACTAGGAAAAATAAAACATAGAAAAGGGTGAGAACAGATGCTCAGTAAGGATAATAATATAGCAGAAACTTTCATAAATAAGAATAAACATTTAAGGCAATGTATAAGACTAAAACAAAAGCCTTTTAAATTTAAATTTCAACATAATATGGAAAATATAAATAAAATAATTCCATTTTATTATGAACAGGGATATTCTTCTGGTCAATTAATCACATGTAACATCAATAGATAATTTCATAATTAAGAAATGCATAATGCTAGACATCATAACCACATAGTCAAGTCCTCATTCCAAGACTGCAAATAAAATTTTTTCAAGGCCTTGTGCCAATACACTAGTTTGTCTTATGTGACCTACCGATGCATCGAGGAGCTATAGTGGGCTCCACCCATCATTTATTAAAACCAAATCATTCCTCATGTAAAATGGGTGAAAAATAATCTAATAATTTGTATTCAAACTAGCATATGAAATATCAATACTATAACCACAAACCATGAATGGAATAAAAATAGAAAATCCACAGTCAAACATAACTCATTCAGTAGAATATATAATATTGTATTATAATAAATAAACCTAAACAAAGAATAAAATATAATGAATGATATTTACATAGATGAAAATAGTTAGAAAAACTATTTGAGAGAAATATTCCTTTTTTTATTGAAAACATTTAAAAGTTGCACTATTTATCAACGAATTAATTTAGAATAGATTTTTGAATCCAAGTGTACCATACCACTTTGAAAATTTTAAAAGGTATTTTCATTTCAAAACATTCATGTCCATATAAATGAATTATTAAAAGCATTTTTAAAACATCGACATTAATGATAAGGATTTAGAAGAATGAATCTTTAAAACATTTAAAATGGTATTTGAGTTAAATAATTCTTAACCAAATGAGAGACACTTGAATACAAGTAATTGGGAAATTAAATTAATCAAAATTTATAATTTCATGAGAATAATGGGATTCATGATATAATATTTCAAATGGTATTATATACACCATATGAAAGTGAATTTGTGTATAATAACAAAGGGGTCTTAGTGGAATGTAAATTGAAATGAAATTATTTGTAAAGACTATATCATTAGATCAAGGATAAATCAATGAAATAATTATGTATGAAAAATATAAATACCCTAAATATAATTGGGTATTTAGTGTAAATATATCAGTGGATATTCACATATATTTGGGTAAAAACAATACCAATGGCTTGGATGCTTAACTCAATTAATGGAAATTGAGTTAAGATTTCCCCTAACAAGTTCATATCAATGGAATGAGAATTTATCAATGGAGTGAGTATGTGTATCAAAAGTATATACACACAAAGGGGAGTGTAAATTACTACATAAATAATAAATATTGATTCCACACAACATCTTGGAGTAAAATAATCAATGAAGTGTGCGTAAATACCAATGAGTGGAAATTGAAATTTGAAATTCCCTTTCTGATTTGGTAACTTACAAAACATACACCCCATGAAAGAAGTATACTACAATAAAGATTTAAACACCCATAAATTTAATTTTATTACACCTATAATACAATCATGGGCAGTATATACACCATACAAAATGAAATAGTGGCAAATATAGCATGAATCTCAGAGGAATAAAAAGTGAGATGAAAACCCCTTACCTTTTACTTTTCCTTAGATGAGGGTATGTTAACCTCCGGTATAATGGTGAAATAATTGTTATTAAATTATACAAGAACCATATTCCTAAATATGATATCTTATTTGATCTTTTAATATTGCTTTGTTGATAATATTTCAGTAGTATCATTGCTTCGTAAGTTAACTGATTCATTTTTATTTACATGTTTTGTTACATAATTCTTGATTTTTATGGATAGGATGTATATGATTTGTATCCCTAATGATATTATGTTCTTAAAAAAATATTTCTTAACCATAAAATGAAATTTATTCTTGAATCGTTACGATGGGGAATGAATCTCATCACGTTTATGGAGACGGTAATCTCTACGTACGCACGAGCGACAATACCATTCTAGTGATGGTGAAATAGTATTTAATTGGATGGCATGTCATATATATAGAATCAGTAACATGTTATATTTATTATTTACATCAATTATACTCATTATTATACCCATATAAATAATTAAGTGTTGAATAACAAACTACACCATGACGTGAAGGCGGTAAGTCGTACGTACACACGTATGATGACTTTGTCAATCATAGGATAGATAGAGTAATGAATATGGTTATACCATGTTAAAAATAACATCAATGTATGTATAGGGTACTGGATTTATTATTTTGGTATGGAAACAACAAATAAAGAGGAAGTGGAAGAAGAAAAGAACATTGAAAGAGGTGACGAACTAATTACATCTTCTTCGGGTGCTTCCTTTTGATTTGATCAAAAGGACTTCTTAGGATGACATTATGATCAAATTAAGGCATCTGGGTTGAATTTATGGTAGGTGGGAGGATATTTGAGTTGTGGTTGGGCGAGCCTAATGGAATTGGAGATGATATTTTTAGATAATCGTAAGTACCCTTTTCCAAGAGAGGTGAGGGTCACTTTAGGAAAACCTTGAAATATTATTTTATTTCACAATCATATTCTGTTTATACTGGATCTGAAATAATTTATTTTGAGGAATATTTGGCGATGGGTCGAAACCCTCTCAACCTATTAGTTTTTGACAGTTTTAGGTCACAATATTAATCTTATCTTTTAGATTTAACTCTTGGTTAAATAGTTTAACATTTACCATGTCTCCTTCTATTTTTATATTATATGGTTAATAAAATTAATATAAAATGGAAAGAGAAAGAAAATTGGTTAATTAATGACTTATATATTATTAAATAATTCTTTATGTTGAACCATAGATTTTTACGGCTATTATATCATTTAATAATATTGTATTTTATTTAAAAACTCATTTATGTGAATTTTGACATTATTTAGTATTTGGTTTCTGTGAAAGTAATAACAATCTGATTTGTTGAAACAAAATAAATTGAATCAAGACTAACATGTAATATTAACCTATAAATTTTTTGGAATGCATCAAAAGTCTCAATTTGTATTTGTTTTAATATTTACAATATCGATTATTTTAATCACTCATTAATAATATAGTTACTGCATCATCATTGTGTCATAATTAAATTTAATTTTTTTAAGTATAAAATTTAAAAATAATACAACATTATATAGGAAATATTATTATCTTTCTAATAAATATTTATAGGTGAAATTATTTTATTTATATCACCATATTAAAAAAATATTTATTAAAATTTGAATTTAACACTTTTAACTCTCTTTAAATAAAATTATAATAAATATCTTAATCTAAACCAAGTGGACCAAAAGGATCATATTTTATTCATAAGGTTGATTTTGGTCGAAATACACTAATACAATAGAATTATGACATGTATTAGGGTAATTATAAAATCATTTTCACCTTTAATTACCCTATTTACTTTTAACCGTGGTAAATAAAATTCAAAAGTTATTATTCACAAAACATTATTTTAATCTTATTGAACCATATTTTACTTACTGATGTCAATTGTGTCTCTTTAATTTTATAAATTCAATTCACAGATATGGTAAAATTAAGTTTTATTCTAATTTGCTAATGTGTGCCTAGAAGGTGGGTAAAAGACATTAAAAAATTCAATAAAATTTTATACATCTAATTTTATTATAAAATGAATCAAATGAATTATATTGAATGAATATAGGTATTATGTATCTATTTTTACTTAAAATAAATTTTATTATAATAAATAATTATTTAAATAAAAATTTTATTTTTAAATAATAACGTAGTGTTTTTCACTACTCATCAAAATTGAATGTTTTCAGATAATACCAAAAAATTTCCTGAAGCTAATTTTGATATTCATAATGGAAAAATGATGTCTATTTTACCAAATTGAAAACATAGAAGTTTCATTATTTAATTTAAAATTAATTCCCATTGTCCAAACCCGAAAGTGAGTTTTTTAGATGTAAAAACTAGCAAAAGATTTATATGTGTTTATGTATGGTTTAAAAGTAAAATTAATTACAATGACCAAAATTGGATTAAATAATAAAAATATAATCTATTTATGATTCAAAACCATTAAAATGTAAAATTTAACAATATAAATTATTTTGATTAAAAATGTTTTTTTCAATTAAAATTTAGTATCTTTCACTATTCATCAAAATATGAATGTTATCAGAAAAACACCAAAAATTTATCCAAACTAGATTTTTATATCCCTATTATAAAAAATAATTTCATTTCCTCAAATTGAATTTATAAAATCATCAAATATTGGATTTATAAAGGTTTATCCATTAAAAGGTGGAAAAAATGCATTTTTTGAAAAATACTTTTTTATCTGAAAAACTGAATTTGTCCTTATATTATGTCTAAGAAACACAAAAGATGAAAGTTAAAATTATATGGGATATATATAAAATTCAAAATGTGTTTATTACTATTCATAATCGCTTTATAAATGGCCAGTTTGATTGGTCGTGGTGCACTTGAACTCAGTGTTGCGTAAATCGCAAGCTATTGTATTATTCAAATAGAAGCATACCGTAGATGTTTGGGGTGTTACAATTTTTCAAAAAAAATATTTTTTAGAGTAATAGAAAAAATTAGTGGTTTTTATTGAAAACATTCTTTTCATTCATTAAATTTACAATATATATTTTATTTTAATAACCATTAAAATAAATCATTTGTTTAATTTAATGTATATAAGTCCAATTTATTTCATTTCAACAAATTTCAAGTTGATTTTTGTATCAAAACGTTTTAAACGTTTGAATCATTTCTCTCCAGATAACTTTTTTTCATCATGTCCATTTTATTAATTTTGAATTAAATTATTCCAATTTTGTGAATGGAATTTGTGAAAATGGATTTCATATTTAAAATCATCATAATTTATAATTAATAATAATCCTAACCTAATTTCTTAATATTATGAATAATAAAAAGCAGAAAAAATTAATTACAATGGATAACATGAAAATGGGTTTATCGGGGGTTAAGCTATACTAAAATGGAATAAAATGACCTAAAATTTGTAAAAAAAAATTTTATGAAAATATTTAGACCTTATGATTTATAATCTTAAATAATATACCATTTTTTATCCTTTTTCTTGTGAAATATATGGGAACACCATTTTCTTTTCAAAACCTACAAGTGTGTCACTTACCAAACTTATAAAGGGCCACCCTCTATCCTATCCTATTCACAATTCCAAAATACATTTGTTTCGAAAATACCCACAAAAATAACTTCATTAATTACCTAACAGCATCTTATAATCCTTATTTTGATCGGAAATCCATCAAAGGAATAATTTTTTTGTGTAAACCAAATGAAGTAGTTTGAAAATGAGGTAGCATCCCTAACTGAGTATTTTATTTTATTTATTCTTCTAGAACATTCAATTATTAATAAATAATGATGATATAAAAAAATATATTAAATATAATTATATATTTTTATTCTATATTCATGACTTATATCCTTCTCTTATTCCATCGAATGAGTTATGAAATCATCATTCATGTGTACTGAGGACTACAGCCTCATAAACCGATGTAATTAGTTTTCCAACACCACCTATCATGATTGGATATAATAATGTATTTAATGTATATATATTATATTTATGATATTATTATACCTATAGTATTATAATAACAAATCAATTTTATTATCACCAACCCATTGGAAAAAAATAGTGTAACTTGTGTGTAAGGAGGACTACCACCTCGCGAATCGAAGTGATGTTTTTTTCCATTCCCATTTTACTTGAATAGTAATAAGGATAAATTAAATGAACATGTATGATATATGAAAAATAATTATACACATGTAATAAATATATCACATATACCTTCTTATTTTCCATTATATAGAATATAAAATAAATATGTTCATGTGTATAGTGGATTATAACCCCATGATGGATTGTGATTCATTTTTCACTAACTATATGAATGAAAGGTGATAAGGTTAAATTGAATGAAAATATGTGATATATATGAAATATAAAACTACTATTTAAATGTGATTTATTTTTTACCTTTATTTTACTCAATCCATCAAGAAAATGGAACAAGTGTATAGCGACCCAAGCCTTTTACATATAATATTACATGATTTTAAGCATAGTTAATCATCAGAGTTCAAGCCAAGGATCGTTAAGTCTAGTATCTTGGAAGTATAGGTACATATAACATAAAACATGGGGATAAAAAAATACTTCTTTATTTAATCTCCATAAAGATCTCCTTACTTCCTTTGATCCCTTACATCTTTATAGGGTACCTTGGGCAACACATGAACAATGGGGTGAGCTGAAAATCCCGGTAAGGCAGTGAACATAAGGATACATCATAAGAACATGAGTTAGGATGCATGACATAAATATATCCAAATCAAGGGACTTATGAAATCATGTCATATAAGAATGGGTTCATATAAACATGGAATAATATAATTGTGTTAGAATCATAAATCATTTATTTTGTATGGGTCAAGGATAACCGCAAATCCCGTCTTCCATTTTAGTATGGGTCCTCGCTAACCTCCAATCCCATTTCACATCGCATCTCATGAGACCTAACTTTACTAAATTCATTAGAGATCTATCTAGGTTCACCCATATCAACATTTTCATGAATATTATTTCCACATAAATAATCTTTCCACACAAATAATCATACATAATCAACCATACATAAACATAAGGGTACCCATGGAAAGAATTAGGTACCACAACCATGACATAAATCATAACCAATGGACGTATCGTGAAAGTGTCCATGAAAGAAAGGTATTAGAACATACATGGACATTTATAAGGTAATATAGGAATATAACATGGTATGTGGTGAAAAATATAAGTGACAACATATAATAAATGCATTTGAGAAACATTAGCATTAATACATGTTTGTGAGGTTCTTAAGGAAAATACTATAGTGCTTTTAAAATAGTAAAGAGGACATTATTTTATATAAAATCAGGATTGAACCAATAATGTTTTAATAATAAAAATAATGATTTTATAAAGACAATTTTGTCTTAAAACAGTGGATAAAGTGCAATTGAAATTGGGTAAAATTTTGGGAAGTTTCTTTAAAACGAGTGTGCTTATTGGGAAGTGTCGAGGAGGGATTTACATAAAAACATGCATATCCCCGAAAGAGAATGAGATATGGATCTTGGAACATGATTTTAGAGCATAAAAAAATTTATAAGTTTTAAATAAAAAAAGAGAAGTACATTTTGGTAAAAAGAAAGATAGAGAAACTTGAAGGAATAAAGGAAGTCAGGGTAAAATCCATTACGGTTTATCAGCATGGTATCAGGTGTAACTAAGAGGGCTCAATGAGAGAGATATGGGGTTTATAATCACTTATAAAAAATTATATATTTATGGGGGAGGTGAAAAAACATACCTCATCACTTAGTATTACACAAAAAAGGCATATCATTGGGAACAATATTGATGAATATTGAAAAGGAGTGGATCACTTACCTTAAATCTGTTGGTGTTCTCCACTTGTTATTGAAGAGATCAATAAAAAAAATTAGGTTTATTAATTACTAATTAAAGATCCTATTATATATTTAATTGGTTTGGTATAATCATTTTAGGATCACTTATAAGTGTTTTGATTGGTTATGAGGTTCAGTTTCATTTTTCGGGCTCGTTTGTTTACTTTGTTTTGAAAGATCGGTTCACTTATATTCAAGTTCAGATAAACATGAAAGATGGAAGTGGTTGTCCAGAAATTATGTTATATGATATTAGAGAACATCTTGGAGATTACATGGTTTTAGATTTTATTTGGTTACTTATAATTAAGTTGAATTATTATATAAAACCAAAGTGACAACCATTTTTGTTAATTGGTTGGTTTGATTACAAAGAGCCTATTTTCCTTTATAACTTAATACCATTTGTAAAAAATGATTATAGAATAAAAATAGGATATATTACATATATATATATATATATTCTAGTCCAACCATAACAAAATTTCTTTCATGACCAGATTTGATGATGATAATAGAAATATATAAAATGTTGCCCTTGAATGTGCTAAATTAGCACATCTCAAATGGTGCTTTCATTTCTTTCCAACAAAAGGTGAGGAAAGGATAGAAGATAATGAATTATCAAATTAGCATAATATAATTCCATTACATTTATTCTACTAGAGTTATCATACCATTTGGTTGAAGGGAGGTGAGTAAAGAAACAAAAAAAAATAACTAAAAAGAAAAGAAGGAATTGGAAAGAGGAATTTACCTCTTGAGACTTCCTCCTTTAAGAACCTCTTAATGGGAATGGTTTTGGTATTTTGAAGAGGATAGGAGATTTTGGACGTGGGGGAGGATCTTAGGGAGATATGCAAGAAAAATATTGGCAAGTCTCAAACCTTGAGAGGAGTGAAGAGAAGAGGGAGTGGGGGGGGGGGGGTTTATAGTGGAGGAGAGGAGGGTTTTCATAATATTTTAATCTTTAGTTTATTATTTCCTCACACGACAATGAATAGTAAGTATTCCATGACAAAGAATAGTAATAAATGCTTGTTACTTAAAACTGAATGGGATTACATCATCAGATCATCAACAATGACTCAATTAATCCCTTATTTAGCATTTATAGTTAAATATCAAATTCTACTATTCATTAAAAATTCACGTATTTCAGAAAAATCAAAAAAATTCACCCTAACCATTTTTCGACATGTAGAATCAAAAAATAAATTCCATTTTTCAAAAAATAATTTTCTAAATATGATTAATTTAATATTTAACTAAAATCATAATTTATTAATAAAAACAGCTTTAAAACATTAATTTACTTATTCTAAAATATACGTACATCATAATTTCACTTCAATATCATTTTTTGACTATCATTGGTAAGGTTATTATTCATTAAGTTATTTCACTATACATAAGGGTATGTTACTATTCATAAGGTAGGTTACTACTCACCAAAAATTAAGTTTCTCTTATCGGAATCCAAATAACTTACTAATTGCAACCATGTATATCATATTTTTGAAATTCCAAACACAGAAGTGAAAAAAATTTGTTTAATGGACACATAGAAATTATTAGTTCATTATGATGTATTTTCATGTTATTTTATGACATGTTTATAAGAAGGGAAATTTCCATTTAAAACATTGGGTCGCTACATTCTTCCCCCTTTATGAAATTTCTCCCTCGAAATTTCATTTTTCATTCTTGGTCGTAAAAAAGTGAGGATAATTCTCCCTCATCACCTCCTCTAGTTCCCAAGTAGATTCTTCAAACTTTTGGTTCCTCCTCAACACCTTGACAGGGTAGGTTGTCCTGTTGCATAGAACCTTATCTTTTCTGTCTGGAATCTTTACTGGCTTCTCCTCGTAAGAGAGATCATCTTCCAACTGCACCACCTCTAAGTTCAGTACATGGGAGAGATTGGGTATGTACTTCCCCAGGAGTGATACATGAAACACATCATGTACTCGAGTAAAATATGGAGTAAGTGCTAACAGATAGGTCACGGCTCCTATACGGTCCAGGATCACAAAGGGCCCAATATACCTTGGGCTTAGCTTCCATTTCTTTCCAGACTACATGAATCTCTTCCATGTTGATATTTAAATCAAGACCTTATCCCCAACGTCAAACTCCATGTCCCTTAGATGGTTGTTAGTGTATCTCTTTTTCCGAATCTGAGCAACTTTGAGGTTTTTCTGGATGAATTTAACCTTCTCTATCATCTCTTGCACAAGATAAGGTCCAAGTAGCTTTGGTTCTCTAAATTCATCACAACAGGTTGGAGTTCTACATCGCTTTCCATACGGAGCTTTATAAGAATCCATTAGAATACCCGAGTGGAAGCAATTGTTGTATGAGAACTCAACCAACAAGAGATGTTGATCCCATCTACCTTTGAATTCTAGAGAGTATGCTCTTAGCATATCATAAAGCATCTAAATAGTCTTTTAGATTCTCCATCTATTTTGGGGGTGATAGGTCGTGCTGAAATTTAATTCTGTACTCAAAGCATGTTATAGACTCCTCTAGAATTTAGATGTGAACCTTGGATCATGATCAGAGACAATTGAGAGTGTAAAACCATGCAGTCTCACCACATCCTTCACATATATTTTGGGAAGTTGTTTAAGCGAGAGGTCTTCCCGAATAGCGATAAAATGGGATGTCTTGGTGAGTCGGTCAACCACAACCCATATCGCATTATTTCCCTTCGACATCTTTGGGAGACCTGTGGCAATGTCCATTGTGACATTCTCCCATTTCCACATGGGTATAGGTAATGGTTTCATCATCCCTTTGGACTTTTGTCTCCCTGCCTTAACTTGTTGACATACCAAGAAACTTGATATATATTCTACAATATCCTTCTTCATGTTATCCCACCAGAAGTTTTCCCAGAGATCATGATACATCTTGGTACCCCTATAGTGGATATAGAATGTTAAGCTATGTGCATTATCCAATATCTCTTTCTTTATCACAAGTGATTAAGGCACACGAAGCCGCGTTCCAAACAAAATCACACCATCATCATTGATATGGAACTCTTGTAGCTTCCCTTCCTTTACTGCATTGACCATCTTTTGTTACTCTACATCATCCCTTTGTGCTTCCTTAATCTTCTCTTGAATGGATGGTTGTGCAATCATTTGGGAAAGGTAGGATGTATCCCTTGCCCTTATGATTTCAAAATCCATCCTTTACATATCCAAGAAGATAGGGTCTTTCTAAATCTGTAACATGGTAGAGTATCAGGTTCTTTTCTTTTTAGAGCTTCAGCTAGCTTGTTTTCCTTTCCAGGATGATAGTGAATCGAGAAATCGTAATCCTCTATTCGCTCTAACCATCTCTTTTGATGCATTTTGAGCTCCTTTTGTGTGGATATATAATTTAATCTCTTGTGGTCGGTGTATATGTCACACATATCACCATAAAGGTAGTGCTGCCATATTTTCAATGAAAAATCATTGCTGGCAGCTCTAGATCATGTGTCAGGTAGTTCTGCTCATGGATCTTCAGCTGTCATGAGGAATAGGCTATCACATTATCATTTTTTATGAGTAAAAAACCCAATCCTTTATTTCAAGCATCACTGTATATCACAAAACTTTCTCCACTTTTTTGTAATGTGAGTACAGGTGCAGTGAACAGCCTTCTCTTTAGATCTATGAAGCTTACCTCACATTCTTCAGTCCAGACAAACTTTACCCCCTTCTGTGTCAGCTTGGTCATTGGGTTGGACAATCATGAATGGTTCTTCATGAATCGTCGATAATACCCTGCTAGACCCAAAAACCTACTGATCTCCATTACAAAAGTTACCATGGGCCACTCTTCAATTGCCATCAACTTGGAAGGGTCGACAGATATCCCTTTGATGGTGATAACATGCCACAGTAATGATATTTCCTCCATCCCTAACTCACATTTATTGTACTTTGCATAAAACTTCTCCCCTCGCAATGTATTTAACACAGTTTTTAAATTCTCCTCATGTTCTTCCTTAATCTTGTAGAATATCAGAATATCATCAATAAAGACTATAAAAAAATTGTTAAGGTAATCTATAAAGACTCTATTCATTAAATCCATGAAAATTGTGGGATAATTAGTGAGTCTGAAGGGCATAACTATGAACTCATAGTGTCCATACCTCGTTAGAAAGGTAGTCTTGGGTATATCTTCCTTCCCCACCTTTAGTTCGTGGTATCCTAACTGAAGGTTCACCTTAGGTAAATAACTGGACCCATGAACCTGATCGAACAAGTCATCTATCCCTGGAAGGGGATACTTGTTCTTAATCAATATTTTATTGAGCTCGTGATAATCAACTTATAGGCACATTGATCCATACTTATTCTTGACGAAGAGGAATGGTGCACCCTATAGTGAATCACTCGGGCGTATAAAACCCTTCTCCATATTCTCCTGGAACTGCTTCTTCAGCTCCTTTAGCTCTATGGTGGCCATTCTGTAAGGTGTCTTTGATATAGGCAAAGATCCTTGGATAAGTTCAATTGAGAACTCAACCTCTCGGTCAAGATGAGGTCTGGGATACTCTTCTGGGAATACATCAGTGTTATCCCTCACGATGGGCATGTATTCAAGAATGATTCTATCCTTTGTCTCAATAATTTGAGCTAGATATTCTTTCTCATAAGGCAAAAATATCCACACTTGAGACAAATATTCTAAAGGAGACTCATCTTCCTCCTTACACTTTGTAAATAATCAAATTTGAGTTGTGAAAATTGATCTCCCATTCCTGACAATTTATTTTGGCTTTGTACATAGATATCCAATCCAAGCCCAAGATTGCATCAAACTTTACTAAAAGAAGTATGAAGATATTTTTTGGGAGGTTCAGTCCACAAAAATTAACCGGGGAGGAGTTATAAACCATCGATGTAGATATTTCCCCATTTTCTGTTCTCACAGATAACATTCCCCCCAAATTTTTAGGTGGTGTTTTAATAGTTCTACTAAACTTGTAAGATATGAAAGAATGCATAGAACCAGAATCAAAAAGTATGTCTGGTATTCTTGAATGAATAACCAGCATACTTGTCCCCACATTTTTGTCTAGCTCCACCTTAGCAGTAGTGATAACATAAGCCCTTCCTTGTTGCCTTGTAGGTTGTTGTTGATTGCCAACCCTCGTCTTAGGGAAATTGTTTGCATAATGCCCAAGATTTTTGTAGTTGTAACACTACACTGCGGGCTAACTATTGATCTGAACCTTCCTTTCTTCTTCAACATTAGTGGGATTTTTCAAATCCCATCAGAAGTTCTTGGCTAGATAACCAAACTTTATATATTGGAAGCAATTATTGGTTCCCTTCAGACAGTTACTAGGATACTTTTTCCCACAATTTTTTCCAAGGGAAAATTCATGCTTCCTTCCATCATGGAATTTGTTTAATGAACCACTCATGTTGTTTTCCATTTTCCTCTTCTTGTCATTGGGCCCACGATACCACTTAGAGTCTCCAATATTTATTTCCACCATGAGGTCATAATGGAAAATATCCTCATAACTATCGAAGTCTCAAATTTCCAACACATTTCGTAGATTCAGTTTTAGTCCGCTAAAGAAGAGATCCACCTTGCTTTCGGTGTTCAGGACAAAGCCAGAGTCGTACCTAGAAAGCCTTGTAAAGTTTGCTTCATACAATCCGATGGACTCATCTTCCTTCTGCTTGAGTTTGAGGAACTCTCTTTCAATCTTGAGATGGACGGTTTGAGGAAAATATTTGTTGAAAAAATCCTCTTGAATTCCTCCCAATACATGGAATCAATTTCCTATTGGGACTTTGTATTCTTGATCAACTTCCACCACTGATCAGCTTCCCCATCAAAACGATAGACTTCTAGTACAACCTTTTCTTCTTCCAAGAACTGGAGAATGGGGAATAGGTTTTTAATGGAGTTAATCCATTATTCTATGAGGAGGGGATCATAAGATCCGTTAAACATGGGATACATTTTCCACATGAAGGATTCTATGGAAGCATTTTATTTCCTTGGAGGAGGAGGTAATTCTGCATTATTCTTTATAATTCATAACTCGATCCAGCTGATGAAATACTATCATTATGTTTTGATCACCCACTCCCATTATATCAGGCATATCGCTAGAGAAATCTTCACATTTCCTATCACATTGGTTTTTGGAACGTGTTCTTCTATTTCCCTCCATTAAATAAAAAAAGAATATATAATTAGAGGTCTTGAATACTTATTTATTGAGAATAAAAAGGAAACTTTGAATATAAAAGGATAAACTTATAAAGAAGAAGTACACCCTAACTTGTGATTCCTTAGGTTAAAACCAAAGTTATCCTTGATCTATTTCTGGATTTGTATTCTTATGGGATTTTTTTATCCCTTAATAATGGTTTGTACTAAGATCATGAATCTACCAAAGAATATCCCCCAGGAGTTTCATAACCAAGAGTGCTGCAAGGCCCGTTGTCATGTACCAGGATACCATGGGTCAAGCCCAAAACTCCTTATCAGAGTTTTCACTCCTAGATTCATTTGTTCCAGAGCTGCCTCTACCTGCTCATATCCTGACAGGGATATATTTGTTTGATAAACCACTTACTCTATACTTACCAAAATTTAGGGAAGTTTTATTGTACTTCGTCTTATCCTTATGGTTCTCACTAAGGTTCTCTATTAATAATCTCCAAAAAACTAGACCATCCTCTAATACCAACTATAGCGACCCAAGCCTTTTACATATAAAAATACATGATTTTAATCATAGTTAATCATCAGAGTACAAGCCAAGGATCGTTAAGTCTATTTTCATTTAATATTATGTACGTATAACATAAATCATAAGGCAAAAAAACATGTATTTATTTAATCTACCTAAAGTTCTCCTAACTACCTTTGAGCCCTTACATCTTCATAGGGTACCTAAGGGAACACATGAACAAAGTGGTGAGCTGAAAATCCCAATAAGGTAATGAACATAAAGATACATCTTAAGAACATGAGTTTGGAGGAATGAAAAAAAGATACCCAAAGTATGGAACTTATGAAATCATATCATATAAACATGGGTTCATATAAACAAGGAATCATATAAATGTGGAAGAATCATAAAACATTTCTTTATTACGGGTCAAGGATAACCACCAATATTGTTTCCCCTTTTAGTAGGGGTCAAGGCTAACCACCAATCTCGTTTCACATCGCATCTCATGAGACCTAAATTTACCCAATGCATAGGAGCGCTATCTGGGTGTACACATATCCAAATTTTCATGAATATTCTTGCCACATAAATAATCTTTCCACACAAATAATTACATAATCAACCATATATAAACATAAGGTTATCCATGGAAAGAATCAGGTACCACAATCATGACATAAATCATAATCGGTGGACGTATAATGAAAGTGTCCATGAATGAAAGGGATTAGAATAGACATGGACATTAATAAGGTAATATAGGCTTATAACATAGTAGGTGGTGACAAATAGAAGTGACAACATATAAAAAATGTATTTGAAATACATTAACACTAAAACATTTTTTTGTGTTTTTAAAGGAAAATACTATAGAGCTTTTAAAATAGTAAAGAGAATATTCTTTTATATAAAACCAGAATTGAACCAAGAATGTTTTCATAATAAAAATACTGATTGTATAAATATAATTTTTCCTTAAAACATAGGATATATTTCACTTGAAATTTGGTAAAAGTTCAGGAAGTTCCTTTAAAACAAGTGTCCTTATTGGGAAGTGTTGAGGAGGTATTCACTTAACAGCATGTAAATCGGTGAAAGTGAATGAGGGATGGATCTTGGAACATGATTTTGAAGCATTTAAATAGAATTTATAAGTTTTACATAAAAATAAGAAAAAAATACATTTTTCTTAAAAAAAGATAGAGCAACCCGAAGGAATAAAGGACGTTTGGGTAGAATCCATTACGGTTTATCGGCATGGTATCAGGTGTAACTAAGAGGGCTTGATTAGAGAGATAAGGGGTTTCTTATGACTTATATAATATTATGGAAGTATGTTGTAGGTTAAAAAACATACCCCATCACTTGGTATTACACAAAAAAAGTATAGCAATGAGAACAATCTTGATTAAGAGTGAAAATGATAGGATCTCTTACTTTATATCTGTTGGTGTTCTCCAATTGTTGTTAAAGTCCTGAATAAAAAAATTAGGTTTATTAATTAATAATTCCAGAACTTATTATATGTTTAATTTTATTATTATAATCAATTTAAGATCATTTATAATAATTTTTATTGTTTATTAGGTTCAATATCATTGTTCAGGCTCGTTTGTTTACTTGGTTTTGAAAGATTAGTTCACTTTTATTTAAGTTCAGATAAACATGAAAGATGGAAGTGGTTGTCCTGAAATGTAGTTATATGAAATTATTGAACATATATAATATTAAATTGTTTTATATTAAATCTGGTTTCTTTTAATTAAATCGAATTATTATATAAAACCAATGTGACGACCGTTTTTGTTAATTGGTTGGTTTGATTACAAAGATACTATTTTTCTTTATAACATAACACCATTTGTAAAAAAATATTAAAGAATCAAAATAGGATATATTAAATATATATATTTGGGTCCAACCATACCAAAAATGGTTTCATGACTAGATTTGATGATGATAGTAGAAATTAGTAAACTATTTTCCTTGAATGTGCTAAATTAGCACATCTCAAATGGTGCTTTCATTTCTTTCAAACAAAAGGTGAGGAAAGGAGAGAAGATAATGAATTATCCAATTAGCATAATAGAATTCTAGTACGTGTATTCTAATGGAGTTATCATACCATTTTATTTAAGGGAGGTGAGGAAAGAAACCAAAAGAAAATAACTTAAAAGAAAAGTAGGAATTGGAAAGAGGAATTTACCTCTTGAGACTTCCTCCTTTGAGAACATCTTAAGGGGATAGTTTTTAGTATTATGCAGAGGCTATGAGTTTTTGGATGTGGGGGGGCTAGGGGAGAGATTTTGGCCAAATATTGTCAAGGAACAAGGCTTGAGAGTAGTGAAGAGAAGAGGGAGTGAGGGGGGGGGGGTTTATAGTGAAGGAGATGAGGGTTTTCATAATTTATTAATCATTAGTTTATTATTTCCTCACAAGACAAGGAGTAGTAGGTATTCCATGACAAAGAATAGTAATAAATGCAGGTGACGTGGAACCAAATGGTCTTTCATCATCATATCATCATCAAGGACTCAATTAATCCATTATCTAGCATTTATAGTGAATTATGAGATTCTACTATTCATAAAAAAATCAAGTATTTCAAAAAAATCCCAAAAATTCACCCTAATCATTTTTCAATGTGTAAAATCCAATAATGAATTCAATTTTTTCAAAAAATAATTTTCTAAATATTATTAATTTACTATTTAATTAAAATCATAATTTATTATTAAAAACCAGTTTTAAAACATTAATTTACATATTCTAAAATATAGGTACATCATAATTTCAATTGAATATTATTTTATGACTATCATAGATAAGGTTACTATTCATTAGGGTATTTTACTATTCATAAGGGTATGATACTAATCATTAGGTAGGTTACTATTCAACAAAAATTAAGTTTTTCTCATCAGACTCCAAATAACTTACTGATTTCAACCATGTATATCAGATTTTCAAAATTCCAAACACAGAAGTGAAAAACTTATGTTTGAAGGCCATTTAGCACTTAGTGGTTCATTATTTTGTGTTATCATGTTATTTTAGGACATATTTATAAGAAGTGAGATTTCTATTGAAAAATTTGGGTCATTAAAAAGTGTCCAGATGAAAGTATGGTCCTACGACTCTATGAACGGTGTATTTAATTTTATACCTCAATATTTTATGTATTATTGTAAATAAAAAATAATTAATATATATGATATTTATATCATGGTTATAATTATTCCTATTATTCATCCTTGATAAAAATAATTGGTCTATAAATACCATATCAAAATATACATGAAAAAATGAGTTGTTACACAAAAAATGACATTAACATTGAATTGTTAACAAACATATAATGAAAAGTCATAAGTATTTAATATAAGGTATGAGATATATAATTATATTTCTATAATAGATGTTTAATAAACTTATATTTATTATAAAATTGGTTTTTATGTGTATGAAGGAAGTCAAGACATAAGGTAATGAATTTTTGACTCACTTTTATTTTTTGTGAGACAAATTACATATTTACCATGTGTTTCTTTTATATGGTGTATATAATTTAGATAAATTTATTTTAAGATTTATAGCCTAAAAATTATTAATATTTAAATATCCATTTTATAATTTCACTTTCATGGGGTTTATGGTTTCAAAATTACCAATGTGGTAGGGCAATTTTATCTCAATTTTCCTTCTTTGATACATATGTTATGTTATGCACCTATCTTCTTTTATGAGGTGTATATACATCTCATTTTACAAGTAATATCATGGTTTTATTTATTCTCAAGATATTATATGTTTCATATAATGTTATTATTTCATGTGTATTACATTTCAATGTTATCAAAGAGGTAAGGGTTTGATGTTATAATCTCCTCATTTATCAAGATAGTTCATAATTATGCATCCAATGATGATATATTGTGATATATATCCCAATAAACTATTTTTAGTTATCCTATATTTAATTAATGATAATAAATGTTTTCCGTTCATTTGTATCACTTTATGTACGCGATAGTTAAAAATAATGCTTTTAATAAAAATTACCTTCATTTCACTCTTTGATTGAATACCATTTTTCTTCCAAACCGATGTTTTTTAAAGAAAATCTGAAACGATTTTATAATTATAAAAAATTATTTATTAAATAAAATTTTACCTATTTTTTAATTTTTACCAAAAAATTTAAAGGAGTATTTGTATCATTTTCCAAACAACGGACATCTGGATTTTTGAAAAAATGTTAAAGAAATCCATGTTTTAACCTGTATGGAGTGAATTATATTTTCTACCAAAATGAAAAAATAAATATTTTAAATCATACTTTATAAGTTTCAAATTTTATTTAAAAAAAGTATTTCCAAAATTTTTAATTATTTTTTAGTTTTAAAATAATGGTTTTCCAAATGGTAAGAGTATTTTCCTCAATAAATGATTGAAATTATTTTTAAAGATTAATGTATAAGTTTATAATGTTATTTTTAATGATTTTTTTTAAATTTTTTATGTTTTAAATATTTATTTTAAAATTAAGTTTCTTTTCATTAATAAATTTTTCTAGTGATCCTTCACTATAATTTTTCTTCGAAGATGATATCCTTTTATGTTATTTATACTTTACAAAGGATATAATCCAAGGATTTTATTATTATTATTTCCTTAAATTTTATATAATGAAAATAATTTTTTCAAGCCCATTTATTTCTGTGGGTTATACTTTGACAAAATTATAATGATACCCTCTTATTTTTCCATGGGATTTTCTATGATAAATTGACAAAATATATATGAAACCTATTTTTTTACATGGTTTATGGAATGATTTATTTCATCCAAAACACTTTTATTTTCATGGAGTCTGATATGATATATTCTACAAGATTATGTGGCACACACATGTATGATTTTCATTATGTGATGGTGGTTAGGTTATAACCAAGTACAGTGGTTAACTATTACCAAGATGGATGGGGTCTATATCTTCATCCAATGAATTGGTTAATGAGTAATTTTATATGTATTCAAATGGTACATGAGAGGATACCTCAAGCCCAAAAGGTGATACATGTTAGGTTATACCAATAGCAAAAATAGTGTACATGGTAAGATATCCCAACCCAATATAGGCACACAAGTGGTTGTCCCAAGACTAACATGTTATTAATATGTTGGTTGGTATCCTTGACAAAAGATTTTATATTATTATGTATAGTCCACAATTCTATGTCTTATTCCAATTTTATGTCCAGATGGATCATTTTATATGATTACATTATGATTCATGTCTTATGAATTTCCAATCTTTATTCCATGACATAAGATTTTAATTTGTGATATGCAGGGTATAGTTTTCATATGTTATGCTCGTATTATCATACCGTTATACTCACATTATGTTTTTGTATTTTTTACACTTATTAAACATATAAGATAACCATTTATTATGTTTCCTTCCAATTTTATGAAGAAATATTTTAATCAGTGTATGTTTATTAACAGTACAAAAGGGGAATATATTTGTGGAAGATGTTGAATATATTTTATTAAATAAGATGATAGTGTACCAAGTCTCAAAAGAAAGAAAACCATTATGATCCCCTGGAATGTGTTTGGGTAATTTAATGAATGTTAATCTAAAATATTTAATATCTATTTTTGATAAGTTTGGGTCTATACACCCCAACCCCACCTCTGATAGACATGGGGATGGAAACAAGTTCCATGTAGGCATATCACACACATGGGAGTCCTTATCTTGATGTACTTGTACACACACACATCTCCAAAAACTATTATGATATGGAAAGGTAAAAAAATAATATTTTAAATTTTTTACTAACATATAATCTAACATTAGAGTATTCCAAAAATAATATGAAAATATATAAAGGGATAAATACAAGATACTAAAATTCTAAAGGAGTCCGGTTTGCTAGTAAGAGAAAATTTCAACCCTGTTGTGACTCTATTGGGACCAAGTTGGTTGGAAAAGGTCATTAGATGTTTAAGGAATATTTTTACAGGTTTATAGCCTTTTTTCAAATAAGGTAAATCAACTAAATTTTTTAAATTTGAAAATTAGACTCATGTTTATTTTCAGAAAAATTGGACTCACTCTATTTAAGAAATTCCATTATATTGAGAAGAAGTTGTTTGGATGAAAATATTCTAATTAGGCTCACCTTGGGTCTCGAATTGGTGAAGATCCTAATGAGGTTTTGACTGTAATTGGATTCATCATGGATCTGATATAAATGTAATTATGCTCTTCTAATCTCTATTTTGCATAAATCATAAGTAAGGTGTGAAACTTATGATGCAATATTGATGGATTAAAGTGTAATTGAAATAGAAAATGGCATCAGAGATCATAATCATGTTGATCATACTCAGAAGGATCATACTCTAAATGATTGTACTCTGAATTAATATACCCATACTGATTATATCCATGCCTATGGTACTTAGAAAGATTGTAGTTAGGATAGTCATATTTTGACTGATTATATATAGGCCAATTGTTTTCTAGGAAAACATACTCATCCAGAGAAGTAAAGAAATAAGCTATAAAGAATATAATTTGTGGTATTTTTCATTTTATTTATGATGAAGTTGAATATTTTATGAATTTTATTTAAATTCATGAAGTAAGTCCTGATATTGGAACAATATTGTAAATGAAATAAGTTGATGAAGTTTAAGTTGTTGATACTAGTCTATTTTATTCAGCATACCATTGTATTTAGGCAGAACTATGTTTAACAAATACTGATGGAAAAGGTATTGAGATTAAGATGATAAAAATCGTAATGAAAAAAAAAACTGATCAATAATGTATTCAACTATTTTAAATGGGTTGAATTAATTTGTTTTATTTCAAATGAATCAATAGAATTACTGAAGAAAAGATATGGATGTTGTGGGGGAACTTGAAATTCAAGGGTGTGGTTTTCTATAATTGGTATAGAGAATTTTATTCATGATTTGGAGTATAGAATTGAAATTTTAATTGGTTTTTGAAAAGAAAATTGAAGAATAGATGAATGTTGAAGAAGGTTCATGAAGATTCCAGAAGATTTGATGAGTTCTAAAAACACCCTAGATTTAAGGGAAATTGAGAATTGGGTGAATTATTTTGAGCGGGAAATATTTTTTCGGATTCCCACCAAAACGACTCATGAGTCCCCAATAAAAAGTGAAAATTACTTTTTATTTTTTCTGATTGATGTACTATTCATAATAGAAGACAGATAGCCTCCCAATTTTTAGGGAGATAAGAAGTTTGATGTATTGAGATTTTGTAGAAGAAGTTTTTATGGGAAGAAGTGAAAGGAGAAGAGACAAGATTGCAATGTTATTCTTCTGATCATTTTATTTAGTTGTTTATCATATTTATCTTTTCAATCATATATTGTTGATCATCGTATCAGATGGGCTAATCAGATTGGGATTTCTGTGTTGGAATTTTTGGACTAAGGAAGGAGTTCTGGATTGTCTCAATTGTACTCAGACAGTGTTAATTTTTTTGTATTGAGAATCGTACCATGAAAAATCATAGTGGGAAGAATCATATTTGGAGGAATAGTACCATATAGGATTGTACCAAGGATGATTTTATAGGGGAGAATCATACTGGGAAAATTATACAGGGATGAACCGAACTGATAAAAACAAAATGGAAAAATTGGATTGAGTTTTCCTTATCAAATTACTTTAAGATCTTACCATATTTTAGGTATGAAATTGAATATTTTCTTCCAAATGAATACATTTGGGAAATTTGAAAGAATCACAATTTACATGCATTGTTAGAAAAATATTTTTTCACATATTTAAACTAGGAGGATGCACACACACTATTAGAATTTTTTATATAGTGATACATGAGTAAAAGGGTATATCCTACTCTTTGTAATCCCAAGATTGTTTTTAGTGGATTAAGTGGTATTGGATCATTTCAAACCATACCAGGGATGTAAAAATTCTTATTAAATAGATAACCTTGTAAATATGTATGTTCTTGTGGATGTAAGTTTGAATTGTTTTCAATAGGGTTTTAAATCTTTAACAGGTGTTGAAGGTTGTTTCAAGTAAATAATATAATAAAAATGGTATCACTGATTCACCCCCTCCCCTATCAATGATACAACAATCCTGATTGGGAACTTTCAACTAGTATCAATGTTGATGGCTTACTTCTCTTATTATTTACTGATAGATAATTTGAGTTGAGCGAACATTAAAGGAATTCCAGCCTTCAGTGGAAAGAATCATCATATATGGAAAGATATAATTTTTACTTATCTTATTTCTATTGGATATCATGTTCATGAAGCTATAACAGTTGGGTTTCCTCTTGTTGATTTTAATGATTCCCTTACATCTGATGATAAAAAGAATTTGGAGAATGACATAAGGACCAAAATCATATAGTATCATCACCTTTTAAAAGATAATTCCTAATGCTGAAAGGTGTTTCCATATCCAAAGGTATATGGGATAAATTGAAAAACATAGTAGAAGGAAATACAAAAGTGAAGAAGGAAAGACTTAAAATATGAATATTGGATTATGAAGACTTGAAAACGGATGAGTATGTATCTATTAGGGGCTTCTTTGCCAAAGTAAATGAAATTACTAGTACAATCCAGATGTCTTGGTAAAAAGTTAGATGATTCATTAATTGTTGAAAATATTTTGAGAATCCTTCCAAATAAGTTTGATGAAAAATTTTATTTATTATAATATAGAGGTCCTAAAACATTATATCTTAAATACTTTCATAGATATATTATCACTTATTAATTTAGAAAGGATGAAGCTATGAAGCACAAAACAATAGTTGATGTTGAAATTTCATTCAAGGCTATGAAAGATGAAATTTCAAACAATATTCTTATTGAAGATAAAGCTGGTGAATCCAATTATGAAAATGATGTATGTAAAAAAATTAATGATATATTATCCTTACTTTCTAAAAATGTTAGTAGACTTACAATGAAATATAATGGAAAAATTCCTTTGAAATATTTTGAATATGGAACCATTGGAAATTTTATGGCTAATTGTCCTCTAATAATGGAAGAAGAGGGTAATGATGATGAAGAAATAAAACTGAGAACATCATGGAATAAATATAGAGATAACATAAAATTTTATTCTATAAGGAATGAAAGAAAATTATTAAAATCCAAAAAATATTTTCTTATCTAAAGATGAATAAAAATAGGTCATTGAATCTAAATCATAAAAATATGTAGAGTATGGTATTGAGAATACATTTATTAAAATAGTGAATGAAGGAAAATTTGAATGTAGTAGTTCTGAGCAAGAATAAACTCAACATGAATTTCATTTGAATGAATAGTTGAATGAATGTTTAAGAGAGATCAAGAGGCTTGAAAATAAAAACAAAACCTAGGAAGATGAATGTTCCTAAAAAAGAAAGCAAGAATTTTTTTCTGATAAGAAGGTGATGTTGGTAAAAGAAATTGATTATTTGAAGAAATATCATGATGAAGAAAAGAATCATAATGATCATCTAGAAGTAAAGATGAAAGAAAAAATAAGAAGAGTTACAACTAGTACAAAAAAAGTTATCTGAAGCTGAGATGGGGAATAAAAGTTCCAAAAAACACTTTCTCTAAAGTTCATGAAAGTTCTTATATTGAAAAACCTAATAAAGATAAAAAATGTACCTTTACTTTGTGAGAAGAAATTTGGAGTTTTTTCTAAAATAAAGAAATAAGGGAAAGTTATGTACGTGGAAAAAACTGACAAATTTGGGATTTCAATAAGTTTCTAAATATTCTAAATATGAAAAAGTTTTCAATACATCGAGTTTCAATAAAGCTGAAAAGAAAAGGAAACTTCCCATTGAAAATAAACAGGTTTTTGGTTCAGAGAAGAAATACAATAATATTTCTAAGAAACAAATTTACAATTCTGGTAATTAAGGAAGTTTTAAAGGTAAATAATATTTCTATGGATACTACTTGTACTATGGTGGATTCAGAAATAGGACTCTTATGTGTTCATTAAACAAAAAACATTACTCTCACTCCACCAGTTATGAATGTGAAAGGCTGAGTGTGAGTCAATTACCTCAAAAGAAGAATTTTGATAATGTTGTTTTTATGAAACCTAAGAAGGATGGGAATAATATTGAAAATAGATTCCAAGCATTCGAAAATATTTTTGAAAGATGTGAACAACCTAGAAACCTATCAAAAGAATTTCTAGTATTGGCACTAGCACAACAAAAATATTCTTAAAAAATCTCAGAATCTAAAAGTGAATAAAGAAAAGATAAAAAAGGGCTCTTATTATTGAAACTGAATTCAAAGCTATAGAAGTAGAATGATGTTGGATTCTTGATAGTTGATCTTATTATTATATGATATGAGATTTTGGAATTTTTTTAAGAATTTAGATGACTTTAAATAAGGAATAGTATTATTTTTCAATAATGAATCCTTAAAAATCAAAGGAGTTGGATCGGCCATCATTGGGAATGAAATTTTGAAATCCATAAAAACTTTTTTTTGTTGATGGGCTGAAAGAGAATTTTCTAAGTGATTCAAAATTATGTGATGAGTGTAAAAATTAACTTTATAAAATATGTTTTTGATGTGAAAAGTGAGTAAGATGGAAAAATTATTACAAGAGTCCAATATATAAAAGTAAATTTATTTTAGGTTGGTGAAATAAAAGACTCTTATTACATGATTTTGGTAGAAGAGAATAAATTGTGGAATAAAAGGATGGGCCAGATGTGTTAAAGAAACATGATCAAGTTATCAAAGTGAGACAGTGTTCAAGAAATTCTATATTTTCTAAGAAGAAGAAATTGTTGTCGTACTATTTTCTAGGAAGGAAAGATTACAAATTTTTTTCATAAGAATGTTTAGATTTGTTCAAAACAACCCCTAGAGCGATTCATTCCAATATTTGTGGGTTGATGAGAAAAAAATTAAAATGGATATAAGTACTTCATTAATTTCCTTAATAATTTTACTCAAATTACTTGTGTTATGTATATGAAACATAAGTTAGATGCTTTGAAAATGTTTAAAATTTTTAGAAGGAATACTGAGAAGGAATTTGAGTATTCAGTAAAGAAGTTGAAAACTAATAACGGTGGTGAATTTATAAGTGAAGAATTTGAAATTAATATTGACAAGCCTGGATTTCAGCAAGATTATAGTTCTACATACACGCTTAAAAAATGGGGTTACTAATAGAAAGAATATAAGTTTTTTGGAAATTTGAAGAACTATGTTACTTGAACATAGTCTTTCCCGTTAATTTTGGAGGAAATCCCTGAGTACTTCTTTGTACATTGACAACTTATATTTATATATACCTAACTCATATATGACTCCATATGAACTATTTTATAAGAGAACTCCAAGCTTGAAACACTTTAGAGTATTCATACAGAAAAATAAGTTGAGTATGATAAGGAATGTTTTGAAAAAAAATCTGATCAGGATACAGAAAATTCTAATCATTCTCAAGAAGAAAAATCAAACTCATATATTTCTAGTGTTTATGAAGATACTCAAAAATCTCATCCTAGGTTTAGGAAACATGTGGAAACTCATAATATAATTTCAGATCAACATTATAAGGTTCAAACAATATGAATAAAAAATGTTATTACACATACTTATTTGTATTCAAAAGTTGGGTTGAATAATGTGAAAGAAGATTTTGAGAATCTAGAATGGGTTTAATCCATGAATGAATAATTTGATCAGATTGAAAATAATGATACCTAGGAACTCATACCAAATCTAGAAAACAAAAAAAAATTATTGGCACAAAATGGGTTTTTCAGAACAATATGAATTACAAAGGTGAACTGGTAAGAAACAAATCAAAATTAGTGTGTAAAGGGTATTCAATAATTGAATGTATTTATTTTCATGAAACCATTGATCTAGTTGTAATATTTTAAACAAATATAATTTTTATGGCTATTGTTTCACAATTAGGTTACAATATATTTCAAATGGATATTAAATCTACATTGTTAAATGATGATCTTGATGAGTAAATTTATAATTAACAAGGTTGTGGATTTGTTTTTGGATAATATGAAAGTTATGTACATTGATTGTAGAAGTATTTATATGGGCTGAAAAAAGACCCAAGATCTTGGTATTCCAAATTGGATACAAAATTAAAGAAAATTAATTTCAATAAAGGAATAATTGATAAAAATCTTTACATAAGAGAAAGTCAAGAGTATTCACTTATTGTAATTGTTTATGTTGATGACATGATGAAAGAATTTTTGATAGATTTCTGAAGAAATAAAAAAGGTTTTAGAAATGAGTATTCAGGTAGAAGTGAAATAACTTCTTGGGTTAAAAATTCTAAAAAAGAAGAAATATATTTATCTTTCTTAGGAAAAGTATGCTAAGGAACTTTTGAAGCGATTTGGTATTGAAAACTAAAAACCTATCTCCATGTCAATTATGGTGGTAAAAAAGTTTTATAAAGATATAGAATGAAAAGTAGTTGATTAGAAATATTTTTAGTATATTATTGGATGTTTTTTGTATTTGACTACCTCTAGACCCCAAATTGTATATGTTGTTACTTTACCTACATGATTTCATATTTCTCCTAGAGAATCGCATTTAATTGTTGAAAAAATAATTATCAATTACATGAAAGAGATAACAAATTTTAGAATCAAGTATGATAGATCATAAAGTATTGTTTTCTATGGGTATTCAACTTCATATTGTGTTGAAAATGTTGATTATAGAAGATCCATATCTGGTGGGGTATTTTTTGGGAAATAATTGTGTTAGTTGGAATACAAAGAAACAGAATTTAGTAATTCTTAGTATGGTTGAGGTGGATTATGTAGCTTCGACACAATCTGGTACTCTACTTATTTGGATGAAAACTCAATTATAATACTTACTTATTGAGGTAAAGATACCCTTCCTCTTGGGTTGTTCTAATCATAGTACAATCAATCTCACAAGTAATCCAATTAAATATTCTATTAATAAAAAAATTGATATCAAATATCATTTCATCAAAGAGCATGTGGAGACTAATGAATTGAAGATAGAGTATGTTCCTACATCAGAACATGTTGCTAACATTTTCACAATACCATTATCGGTGGAATTTTGTTCTAAATTGAGTTTGACCATGTGCATCCAACCTCTTTATCATCAAGTTTCAGTTATGTGTTTTTCCCCCTCTCTCATCTTACCTTTGGATAGTGTTGTCAAGGGGTGGAATTGTATTGTTTCCTAAATCTATCCTTTTTAAAATCATAAATATGGAGTTGTGGGTAAGAATTGATTTCATAAAATAAGTCTATAAACTATTCTAACTATTTTTGGGAGAGGTTATAGGAAACAAAATATTTTAATTCAAGTAAAATTGATGAAGTTAAGAAAATCTTGTCGAGAAAAGCTAAGGAAGTTACATAATCTATACTTTTGGACAACATGGTTCAGCTGTCAATAATTCTAATTTCCTATAATGAGTTTTCTCATTTAGAATTATAATTTATGATAACTAATAAATTTCTTGAGGATACTAAGTTCAATGATTTTTGAATATTGGTTGACAAAAAAAATAAAAAGGGGGAGATTGTTAAGACAAAGTTTGATGAGGAAGGTCTTTAGATGTTTAAAAAAAATTACAAGGTTATTGTGTTTTTTCATCAAATAAGATAAATCCACTGAATTTTTAAAATTTAAAAATCATACTCATATTTTTTTTCATAATAATCAGACTCAATTTGGTTATGAAATTCAATCATATCAATAAGAAGATGTTTGGAAGAAAATATTCTGATCAGACTCACCTAGGGTCTGGAATGGGAGAATATCATAATGAGGTTTTGTTTTTAATTGGGTTCATCATGGATCTGATATAAATTTAAAGATTCTTTAGTTATTTTTATTTCACATAAATCAAAATTATGATGTGAAACTTATTATTAAAGCTTAACGGAAGAATGATTAATTGAAATATAAAATGGTTTTGGAGATCATAATCATTAAAATTGTACTCAAAAGTATCATAATTATAATGATCGTAATCATAATGATTGTAATCAGACTGATCATATCCTGTCCAATGGTACTCAGAAAGATCATAGTCAGGACAATCGTATTTATCCAAATTGTATATGGGCCAGTTATTTTCTAGTGAAATTTACTCGGGATGAGAAATAAACAATGAAGCTGGAAAGAATGGAATGTTACGATATTTTTCATTTTATATATAATGATGTTGAAGAAGTTATAAAATATATTTAAATCCATGATGGAATTCATGATACAAGCACAAGTTTTTAAATGAAACAATTTTATGATGTTACAGCTATTGATACTAGTCTATTGTATTTAGTGTACCATCATATTCAAAAATAACTGTTTTCAACAAAGACAGATGAAAAATGAATTGAGACAAAGATGATGAAAATAATAATGACAAAAATTGATCAACAATTTAGTCAATCATTTAAAAGATGGTGACTTACTTTGTTTTTATTAAAATGAATCAAGATTATTGCAAGAGAAAAGCGATGGATATTGAGGGAGATCATGAAATTCAAAGGGTGTAGTTTTCTATAATTGGTATGGAGCATTGTATTAATCAATTGGAGTGGAGAATAAAAATTGTAATTAGTTTTTGAAAATAATTTCAAAAAATAAATGAAGTATCACTAAGATTCATGAAGATTCGAGAAGAGTTGAAGAAGTCATAAGTGCACTCGAGATTTAAGGGAAATTAGGATTTGGGTGAATTTGTTTGAGCAGGAAATATTTTTCAGATTATTTCAAAATCCTATCATGACTCACCTATAAATAGTAAAAAGTACTTTGTACTTTTTCTGGATCATTTTCAATTAATGATAAAAGAGAGATACATTTACTTTTTAAGGAGGTATGATGTTTTCCATATTTATATTTTGTTGAAGAAATTTCAAAGGAAATAAGTGAAAGGATAAGAGACACGATTGCAATGTTATTCATCTAATTATCGTATTTAGTTGTGTATCATATTAATCTTGTTAGTTTTATTCTTCTGATCATCATATTAGGATGTATAATTAAATCGGTATTTCTATATTGGGATTTTCAGACTGAGGAATAATTAGTTCTAAAATGTCTCAATCGTAATCAAATAGTGTAATATTTTTTGTATTGAGAATCGTACTAGGAAAAATATTATTGGGAAGAATCATATTGGGAAGAATGAGTCCATGATGTTCTTACAATCTTCTGGGTAAAAAATTGATGGTTTTTTTCAAAGGGAAAACTTTTTTGAAATTGAAAAAAATCACAAGTATCATGTGTGGTAACAAAGATATTTGTTTATCATATTTTTTCTAAGATGTTGCACACACACTATTGGAATTGTTTACATTTTTCTACATGAATTAAAGGTTATATCCTACTCCTTGTAATCCAACAATTCTTTTTCTACTGTATTTTATGGTATTGGATCATTTCCAAATCATACCAAGGACGTAGCTATTCTTAAGGAATAGTAAACCTCGAAAATACTTGTGTTCCTATAGATATGTGTTAGAATTTTTTCTGTATGGATTGAAATCTTTAATTGGAGGAAAAATATGTTTCATGGAAATAAAAATAGGAAATATGTATAATTGATTCACCCACTCCCCCTTTCAGTGATATAACTATCCTGACTGGTCACTTTCAGACTCTAGGATCTGTCTATAGTGAATCTATCCCAACTAAACATCACCCACTCCCAGTGAACCTCGGAAGCCATCAAAAGGCCTAAAAGGTTCATAAGACAAAACTCATGAGGGAAGATCCTATTTAGGGGTAAGTATAAACATTCCTAGTAATATAACTTGAAATCACTAAACATAAATAAATATGATAGAGTCAGTTATATATCACGAAATCATGGGGGAGACATGGAAAACCAAAGATATGATCATAAGAAAAATTTAGGTCCCAAGGTGAGGTCTGTACTCACTACTGGCATATGGATTATTCTCAATCTCTAAGTTAATTCCTATTCCAAGTAATTCACTCCACTAGTATTGATAGCACTAGTGGAACTCATAAGAAAATGGTATGTATGTAGGGTATCATTCCCAATGCCTATGGGGATACCTGACCCTATACATAAAAAACCCTACTAAGAAGTGTATCACAAGCCTTATATATCATTCAATGGATTCCAGACCCAACCTAGGGGAGATGATATAGAGATCACACACTTAGCCATGGGGAGGGATACATGACTCTATCCAAAACTATCCGACATGGTGGATCCGACTTTCTCTACTCATGATGATTTTCCTCAATATACCCTAATGGAAAAGGAAAGCATTAGAATAAACCCAAATTAAAACAGTTTGATGGAGTACCCATATATTAAAATGGTTCAAGGTAACTCACAACCACTAATAATAAATACTTCCAGCGAGTCACACACCATGTTGATAAAGTACAGGTTCATATCATACTTCTTCATCTAAAAAGTATATCCCTCCCAAGGAGGGTTCCATATGATGTGTTTTATTATAAAATGAAAACAATGTAATAAACATTACCTAAAACTCCAGATATTTTACATATCTCCACCCACATCATTATCTTCTCTACTTCTATTACATGTCTCACCTGAAGTGCACTTGGAATCTGTTGTTTGTTTTTAATTAATCATCATAAAACCATAGAAAAGAAACACTCACATGAAAAAGTTTGAAAAATCATTATCACCTGCACCACCATCATATTTTCATCACCACCATTAATGCTACATCACATCACCGAACCTGACATTGAACCCACATAAATAATCTATAGAATTTAAAGTCCTATACAGTGTGCAATGGGTTCCCAAATATAGTAAAATCACTGGGTAATTGAGCATTGATGAAGCGAATATAGAAAATAGATATAGGAAAAAATCAAAAAGTTGAGAATCCAATGTGAAACATGTTTATTTGGATATCATCGACAAAATAAAAATAACAGGGAGGATAATAAAATCAACAAGTTTGGAAAATATTAAATCACAAATTCCTAAATCTGGGAAGGTAAATAAATGATAAAAAATAAAGAAGAGAGATGCAAATATTAATTAAAAATGAATTAATTCATGTTAATTTTAATAAATAATAATCAAGAAAATAAACTATAAAAAAATCCCTACCTTTATTTTGATTGATAGTTGAAGGGGAAGATGTTTATAAGTGTTGAACAAGGAGAACATGTTGTGTACAGTACTGACTCCAATGATCATCAATCTCATATGTCGTAAATCATCTAGAACAATAATCTACCTACTAATATTTGATTTCTAGTAACCTTAATGAAATTAGATTCTTCCACACAACATATGTCATCTAGGAGTCCTCTATAAAGTGTCTGGTTCAGGGAAAAAATAAGGTATATGGGTCAATTCAATTAATAGTGGTAGGAATTGAATGCATACCATATTAAAGACCCCAAATATTATCCACACATGATTCCCATTTGAATCATTCAAGATTCAAGAATAATGATGATGGTTTGTGCCATTTAAGAGTCACCATGACCTCTCAATGACCTCTGCCAAAGCATGGACATGTCCCTGTTGTTCTTGGGAACACTAAAAAATTGGACATCCCACCATGGGTGTGTTCCAAGATCCTAGGCATTTTCCCTCACCATGGCTACCACAGTGGACATTGTGAGGTGGTTATGGTTGTGTACTAGAGTACTACATGGACACCATGCCTAGGAAATTCCATTCCCTAGCCTCCCCATTTCCTCTCTTTCCCACTTAATATAAGGGGGCCTTTATATCCTACACCATGGTCATAGTGATGCCAATTTTTTTCCAAAAACACCTAACCCTCACTTTTATGGTTTCAAAATACACTCAAATCCCACTAAGTTCACCCAATCCTAGATCAATTCAAAAACCTAAATAATATTATATAAAAAATACTAGGATATTAGGAAAACTGTATCAACTCTATTCCTTAATCATGGTATATCATTTAAAATATTCCAAAGTAGTGTACATGTAAAATGGCATCATTACATCATACATAATATTTATATTTTAATCTAAATATATAGAAGTTTAGTTTATGTTTATAGTTTTATGTGAAGAAATATTTCCATAAAATTGAATTACTTGAAGATAATAATATATTAAAATATCTAGAGTGTTAAATTCTACACCTTAAATAAATTATGTTCTCACAGTTTTAATTTTTACTCAATGATGTACATAGGTGAGGGTAATATTAATAGATCTGTCATTTTGGATATAACTTCTAATATTATATCTTCCTTACTCTATTAAGTTATACCATTTTACATATCATTCCTTAAAAAACACTAATCATTCATAAAATTATGTACCCCAGTATGTATATACCCTAATCATATATTGTACACTACATTCCTTTTAGAAAACCATTTGAATATAAAAGAAATTAACCTACAAATAAATCCAATATTACATAAAAAATTAACTCTTATCTTTAACCACTAGTTCATAAAGTCATACACTAGTATATATATATCATGATTCCATGAATGAGATAAATTTCACACAAAATGTCCTGGATAACTTTTTCATTAAATAAATAATTAGTTCCAAGTCACTAAATACTATCTAACCCACCTTACTCAAAATATATAAACCTTTTATTCCTAAAAATAAAACATATATTAAACTTAAGGGTTATCCATACCTCAATAATATATTCTTGAATAGTTATACCAAAAAAATTAACCTTTTCATAAAATAACATTTTAAATTTATTAATACCTTTAAGAATTTGATTCCATTCCTTTAAAAAACTACGATAGAAAAATCCTTAGATGTTTCATGTAATCCTCATAACAATTAGAGAATACTATCAATCACTAATGAAAGTATCTAAGAGTATAAAAATTTAATTTCTATTGAGATATCAACCACACTACCCCAGCTAAGACAAATAAATTCACCTTTTTTCCATCATTACAAGCATAAAATAAAATTCCAAACATTAGAGTATGCTACCTTACTCATTTATAATGACATAGTGGTTTCTGGATACATGCCTTTATTTACATCATTTTTTTTATATTACTTCAACCAAAAACTAAAACTAAAATTGTTATGATAACATAATAAAATTTAAATATTAAAACATCAATTTAAAGATGTTATACCCTATGATGCCATAATTTTTAACATATAATTTTTTGTTAAAATATATGACTCTCTTTATTCATCCCTTCATAAACCATGACTATTTTCCTTATATTTTCTATAACATAATTAGTTAACATCATACTAAAATTATCTATAATGGTTCATTAAAGAGGAACAGAAAAAAATTATCTTATCCTCCTAAGAGTGTTAACTGAGGTTTTTATTTTGGCATCTTTATTGTACACCAGGTGATGTTTAGGTCAATACTTATTCTACCTTTTTTTGGATTAATACACCTAGGTACATCTATGACATACCCTGCATCCACTTTTAGTATCCATATAGGGACGAAATTTAATTAAGAACCACAAAAATCTCTAATTTCATAGAACCTCAGTATGTTATCTAATGAATAGAATTATTTCTTAGACTTATTCATATGGTTTCACTAATGTTATCTTATCCTAATCCCAATATAAAATTTCATTATTAGCTTAACATTAAGATATATATGATTCAAACAGTTTATCTATACCTTTGAAATTGAAATAGACCTTAACTTATTAACCCTTAAATTAACCTCAACACAATTCTTATTATCCAAAGTTATCTAAACTATATTCTAATACCCAATGTGGTTCCCCAAACCTGAGCTTCCAAATCCGGTGTAGAATAACACATACTTCACATATTAGATTTGATGCCACTACAGATTCCCACACATAACTATCCCATTATTACATGAATTAAAGAAAAATATGTCATTAAATACATTCAAAATGCCATTTAGGATTATAGATTTATATAATTTTCAAAAATTCAAAAACTAATAAATACCAGATATTTTTTACCTAATGAACATTTTTCACATTATAAGAAACTACATAATCTATAATAACTCTTTATGATCTCCCAAAAATTCTATAAATAAGATATCCTATTTTAAATGTTATGTGTAAAAATTTACTTCCTAAACTATGAAATATAAACATAAGAAGGGGTGTTTTCAAATGGTTAATAAGGTTAAACATAAGATATAAAAATCAAAGATCCTAAGTGTGCATAAGATGAGAATAAATATTATGACAAAAATATATAATAAAAAATAATTACATAATTGAATGAAATTAAATTAATAATATATCCATGGATAACAATGAAAATAAATATATCACATGCGTAAAAAAACTTATTCCTTAATGATGAAATTAATAATTTCATATAGATAATTATATTCCCTAATCCAAGATATCATGATCTTAGAAATCATAATCATATCCACAAAGCCTTGTTTCTGGGAATAAATACACCAAAATTCCAAAAAAATGTTTGTCTCATGATACTTACCAAAGAATCATGAGGATATATAATTCTAGTCCATTCCCATCACTTGATCATGTTCAATTCATTCATCGTATGAGATAATGATTAAAAAATACATAGTCAACTTTTACAATAATCATCTATGTTTGGATAAAAACATATAAAATTATAATACTTTCCTCATGTCAACAAAAGGGATAACAAGATCATAATACATTGGTATAAAGAAGGTCGATTGTTAAAAATAATATATCCGTAGTTTAAAAAAGAAAAATCATAAATATTATTAATTTATTGAAAACATCCTCGAAAAAGAATGCTCTAAATGATATCATGCAAGAAGGAATCATGAAAATAATCTTTTTGATACCCTGAGTTCAATCCTAAAAATTATAAATATATATATACTTATTTATTATAAAATAAATCATGCAAAATTAATCCCATAATTTGAAATATTTTTCAATATTAAAGAGAAAATTGAGGTGAATACAAAAGATCTTCTAGAAAAAAAGTATAACAATAATGTTAAATAGAAACTTACAACGCCACTTCCAAAAGTAACTTTTTAAAAAGTGAAGTGAAAGATTTTGAAAATTTTATGTTTAAAAGAAAATATCAAAAATGTTTCCTTGAAAATGAAATAAAATTTTATTTAGTAAAATAAGATACAAAGATAAAATTGTTTATAATGAAAGGAAATGATCCTTTTAATAATTTTAAATGACCACTGTTCAAAACCTGCACTATTAAAAGAGTAACAAAAAATTTATTGTATTAAATAATCATTTTCTCAAGAAGGATAATAAAATATCATATAATAAAATATTAGGTTGGGAGAACATAAGCATAGAAGAAAAAAGTTCAAGATAAAACTTTATATCATAAAAAGTGATATCTGTGCTATCAATATCTCTTATAGAAAACATAATTCATAAGGAAAGAAATATTCTAAAAGGATTTATGTAGTAAGAAAATAAATTAAAAAAATGATAAAATAAAATATAAAAAATTTAAATGATATAATTTACCCAACATATTTGAAATAACTTCTATAAAATTATAATAACTCAATGAGTGAAAATTGAGTTTATAAAAATATGTATGATATGGGTAACACATGTTTCAAAACAAATTTAAAGAAAATAAATTGACTTGTCTTAGTATATCCCAAGAATTAAATGGAAATAAAATATATAACATTCATGGGAAATTTAATCAATATAACACCATATAAAGGCAACATGGTGCATAACATGTAACATGTCTTGGAGTATCAAAATTGAGACCAAGTAAATCCTTACATATTATCTATATTGCTCTGAATTCACATTAACATCATGTATCAAAAACAAAATCATATTAATCACCTGATTCGGAATCTCCCTCATATCTATTTCCATTTATACTCTTCATTTTTAATCATTCTCTATAGGAATTATAGTTACTTATTACATATTTTCAATATTAGGTGTAAATAATCATGATTGTTTTGAACTAGTTTCATAATTGCAGTGTTGTTATTAATTATTCTACCAAAAATCATCATTCCCATATCACACAAGGTACCTGAATTGATTTTTTATAATTAGTTGTAATTTTATAATTTTTTAATGAGATTTTTGGTTATGTGTCTTAAATATAAATTAAATGACTTCTATTTTTTGATGATGCTTAGAAAACAATGGGTTTTTTATAATGTAAATATTTAAGATTTGTGTTACCATTTTTAACACTGTGAAATTTTTTCAATTCACTTTTCCATAAAATTCATGATGTGATCCTCACTTAGATAGAAAATTTTGAGTTTAAGTTGAAATGTGTCCTTATTTTATAAGGAACTGATTACCTTTCCATGTGTTGGGACTGAAAACATCCTCGACCCAGCCTAAAAAGTTCAGAGTGAAACTATCACATTTTCATGAGGCTTAGAGATGGTAGAGAAGGGACTGAACCCAAGGTCTTGGACTAAAACTCAGAACTAATCCCATATTTTGGTGTGGGGTGTAGCCCGCATGGTATGGAGTAGCGGGTTCTCATATGTGGTCCTGCATGCACCAACCCTACATTCCAAGAGGCTAGCACATTACCTACCTATGCAACATAGAATGTGAAACCACCCCAATTCATAGAACCAATGAAAATCACTTTCTCTTTGGTCTTACATGGAGCCAAACAATTCCACCCACGTGTGGAAAACTGTGAAAAACCCCTTTTCTAGGGACCGACATGGAAAAAATACCTTGACTTAGGTCCCATATTTTCCTATAAATAAGACATTAGGGATCCTCATTTTCACAATAGAAAATTAAAAGGAATCCCTAAAGCTCTAGTCACACAACCCTTTCATCCAGGTCTCCACAAATCTCTTAGGTAGCCCTCAGCAACCTGAGAAAATAGGGAATTAAGGAGAATATGAAGATCAAAGTCTCTACAACATCTGAATCATAAGATACATATAGAAGCACCGCTTTCCCCTAGTCAAAAACCACTTACACGAAGTTCTATTCCCTTAACAGGGACCTATGAAAGACCCATCCAAGCACACTTGAGGAGGCCTATGGTGCCTAGGCTACGGCCTCTCCCAAGTGTTGTTTCATAGGTGGTATATTTCCTAATGTATCTCTATCTTGAGCAGGCCTAACCCCTACATAAACAACCTCTAGATCCTCCCATTCTCTACATGATGCACCTTTTCTCATCAATACAGGACCTATGCAAGTCTCCCGTTGTGGCCTATTTTAAGCTGATATTGGTATGGATCATTTTCTAATGGATCCATCATCTGTGGGGGAAAAAATGGGATCCTCCACTGAAGCCTCCAAACCTCAAAACCCATGGAAATAGGAACACCAATATGTATCCAATTTGGATATGCATTCCTTTAGTCATAGGTTTCCTGAACATGTCTAACCTGATTGTTAGGGTCCGCAGGGTGCATGTACATATGAATTTCCCTGATCATGAGGATACCATCTGAGGGGTGACTCAAGGGATCTATCATTCTTAGGTTTGAGGGTTTATTCTGTGTCTTTAAAATGTTGTCTCTAAAATGAGGGACCTCTGGTTCTAGATGGGGATAAATGGAATGAGACCCTCCTCTCATCCCCATGAACCAAATTATGGTCATCCCTTCTAGAGTAAGACCTTATCCTTTATTGTATGGAATTATCTTCATGGTTGGTCTGATGTGACTATCTGATATACAAAACAAGAGGATATATGCACATCAAATCCCTTTCTTCTTCTCCCGTCTCCCTACACTCATCCACCAGCATATGAAGGAGATTTTTTGTTTTTCTATATCTTAAACGTCCTCTTGATTCTTACCTTAAATCATGACTCAAGTGAGCATATCAGATAGCTATGATTGTAACATCTGAATAGTTAGATGCATGTTTTGGTAGAGTATATTTTCTCGAATCTTCTACCCCTCGTTCCTCAAGGGGATTCCATCGGCGTAATCCCTCAATGTCATGCATCCAAACTTAGGTAATCCCTAATGGAGTAAAATAATAATATTTCTTGAATGAGGTTGAACTCTTTCTCTAAATATCAAGCCCGAGTCATATCCATATTTTTAATTATATGTGAATATCTCAGTTACCAAAATAAAGAAGGAAACCTGAACATCCAAACCCCTTTCTCTTTCCCTTTGGGATCCATCCTCTATTCACTCGTGGAAAGAGTTCAACATGTGATCTTCATATCTTCTGGTTCCCCTTGTTTCTCACACTGAGCATGACTTACGTGGTCTTAGAGGTTAGTGTTGATGATGGAATCCCCACGATCCCAAAACCTCCATTAAAATGGGCCTCCTAATTTATGTAATCCACAACCCCTATTCAAATACGAATCCTCCTTTAGAGTAATCCCCAACTTAACCCTATCAAAGAGATGTACTCCCCTATTAGAAAAACCTTCATAGATCCTCCATAGGCATGGGTTCTCACAACTAAATTGTGTTGTTTTTTATTACCATCCAAATGTAATACATAGGAAGTCTCCTTGAGGTCCAAACCCAAAACCCCCAAATCAACCCTAATTCCATATGTCCACATTTTCTATAAAGTATTATTCAACCTAAGAAACCATACCCATTCCAAATTCCTTGGGGTAATTCAACATAAGTCCCACACCAAACATTAACTTGTCACCATTTTCCAAGATATCCTCATCACATTACATTAAACTACATGGTTTGGTCCTTTCACAAGAACATAAAATGTATGATTTGTCCCATTAAGTGGCATTGAACTATTTCATTTCTCATTTCCTTTCAAAATGATATAGAATAATACAATTTCTTGGTTCTCCAACATCAAAACAACTTCCATATCCCAAAATGATGATACACTTGAGATCAACCCACAACTATATTGCTCAAAACAAACATCGTAATAATAAACAGTGAAAGAATATCAAACCAATACATAAGTGGGTTACATTGATGGAGAACCTCGAATACATACATTTTTATCCATTGACGAGGAACCTCAGATACATACATATGATTATAAGTTCCATATATACTAATAATTTATTACTAATTCATGTTTGACCCGTGTCATACTTATAAATTAATTAAGAATTCATGAACATATCTTAATTATATTGGATGACCTCCATGTAGGAAATAATTCCCCTAAAATGTTATGATAATCTTAGCCTCCCATCCTTTTGAAAGATGTGAGTTATTAAGTATCGTCGGCCTAATTTTTCAATGAGAACTATCCTTCAAAAAGTGGATCTATGATTCATCTAGGATATAGAATCATTGAATGTTTCCATCCCCATGAAAAACCCCTCTTGGGAGATATTTGAAAATAGTGAGTCTGACTTGAATTATTTCACAAGATTCAACCCCCTACAAACAACCATCAGGTGTCTAATTTTTGTTGGAAGAAAAAAATGGTGAACATGATGTGAATCCTTAACCAAGTTGATAGTATCACCAACCTGTTATACCCCTTTCACTCTCAAAGTAGAATAGGGAAATACAATACAATCAATAATTCATTTTTTCATTTAATAATATGCTACATCAATGAGGTTTTCTTGTTTTTTGTCTCCTATATTTCAAGAACTTCCAATAGGATATCCCTTCAATCGAAATGGTGTTGTACCAACTCTCATAAATGTATGCCATGACTACCATTCATTTTGGGTCCTTTTCCCAGAAAAGGGTATCCTCACCAACCTGGCATCTTCAATGTTAGGTCTCGAATTCACTTGTCTAGGATTATCATTATTACAGTACCATCATGACTATTGAGGCTACCTGACTGGACCTTTAGCTTGAAAAGCCCCACCGTTCATCCAATCAGTAACAACTGGTGGTCCAGAATCCGATGAAATCAATCACTATCTCCAAATTTTTTAGGAGATTATCCCAAGAATGCAATAACCAGTCCTTGAATTATCATTGGGAGGTTGATCAAGAGTCCACTAACAGCCTCATCATGAAGAAACAAGGGCCCTTCAAAGGGTATCCTGCTATCAATCGACACCACCAATGACTTGCATAGCTTACCCTCAACATGATATGGGTTCCATCCTGGGTAGTCCATACATGTTCATACATACTTGGGCACACAATACAGACCGCCAAGGGTAGAAACCGGTCAGTATGGAATATAACCAAACCTTTTTCCCCTTAAGAGAATCTCATTGCTCAAAATTTGAGGTAGACTATGAGCAGGAGAAAACACATGCCTTCACCAATCAATATTTCGAACAGACCCATCTTCATGTATTTAGATAATCCTAACACCAAAATATAGTCACTAATAGAGATAATGAACAGAAAATATTCCACACCCAAAATTCCCACCAAAAAAAATATTGGTGAACTATGGGCATGCAAAAACACCTATCCACATCAACCAAGCCAACTAGAAACCTCATCTGGTAGTGTTAAAAGAATTATTATGTTCATGATTTATATAAAACTATGAGAAGGTGCAAAAACCTACCCACACTAATCGATCCTACCAACAGGATCGACTAGTAGCACCTAGATAAGTTAGTCAGAAAGTCTTGACGACATATTGGGGAGACCCAAATAACTTCCCCTGTACTTGAGTTTTAGCGATATCCACTAGAAAAAATAGAGTGTAGTGGTAGGCACATACCCCTACTCTAGATATTTAATGCTCATATTTTCTTGTTCCCATTACTAAAATTGTTATGAATATCATAAAAATGGTGATGGGATGGATGAAAAAAGTTTCCCACATCCTATAGACTTGTAACGATATCATAACTGGTAGTGATAGAGTGACAGACACACAACTCTGTCCCCACAAATGGTATGGCTCATAAATATGACACCTCGAAGTAGACACACCTCTGCTCCCATCTATGAGGGTTTTGGGGAAAACACCCCTGAAATATACAAACAACAGGATCAGGAACATACATTAGTTCCAACAAGAGGTAATAGGCTTATTCCAGTGGCCACTCTATAGTAGGAACAAACCCATACCAAAAGGAATCACTCTCCCTAGTAAGTAGCCCCAATTGATCACCAAAAGGAATCTAAAAAGAAGATTTGTTAGAGGAGATTAAAAATTGAATTTTTGATCTATGAACCGACTCTAATTAGTGAAGTAGTTATTGAAGCCCTTAGATGCTTATCTATGGTTTATTAAGATCCTACTCTCACATTACCAAATTATGGGTGTAGTAGTTTTAATTTTGAAGGACTTATCTAGACACTTCATCTTGAAGGCTTTATTTATGTCCATAATCTGATCGATCTTGAGAGCTCAACTCCTGATGAGAGTTACGGCATCCCTCTACATGTCTGAACAATGAATGTTCAAGAGGGTCTTCCCTTTTCTATAATTCACTATGCTAGTCCTCCCCATGATGGAATTCATTTTGAAAGTTTTCTATTAAGTAGTGTTCCTATTTTCTAAAAGGGGCCTCCCCTTAGTGATTTAAAAATGATAAATCCCTCCTATGATGAGGCACTTGGAAAATCAAGGCCAATCTTGTTTGATTCCTTGTCATTAACAATCGAAATCATTTATCATCCAGAGGATAGACCAAGGTGATGGAATTTTTCTGAACCACACTTGGATTGTCTTCCTTCCAATATGATAGAGGAAGTCCCTACCAAATATTTTTGTTTATAATAAAGTAGCTGAGAAGCATCCACTTTGATCAAACTAGGTTGAAGAACCTCTAGAGAAATATGAAAAGACATGTAAAATATGAGTAAATAACTTGATACAGAAGATATACTAGTAATAATATAACCATTATCTACCCCTAAATAAAACATTCCAGAGGTATTTTTGGAATATTGTGTGAACGACATAGACCTTAAAAAATGGAACACAATTATTCACATGAGAGAAAAATAATTACCCTATGAAGTGTATAAAATTATCATCAAGTTAAAAGAATGGATGAAATTCCAAATTAAATTGGATTCTCTCCTAGATGCACTATATCAAAAATTGGGGAATCAGTAGGGAGCCCCTCAGTGCATATTCCTCAGAACATTAAATGAATAAAATTAGTTGATCGCATCTACATCATCTGGTGTTCATATCAGAGGATGGGGTGACCATGGATCATTACATTTTACTATTCACCCTAACCCAAAAACCCTCCTAAAGATGGCATCATTCAATATCATAGATTTAGGCTTGCTTCAAAAAAACAAATTTTGGTCACAGTTCATGATACACACAACAAAAATAGGCCCCAAATGAGTCTCTCCAATGTCAATATCAAATAGGGAAAGATATAGAAATACTTTTTCATTATGAATTTTAAAATATCGAGCAAGTCTCTTATTTAGTGAAGTCAGTTTTCAAATTTTGAAAATTCCATAGATAGCGCCATGGTCTTTGGAAGTGGGAGATTTGGGTGTAACTCAAATGATTCACTCAACCCATGTTCAAAAAAACATTATAAAATCTAAAGGTTAGTCATAGAAATAGTAGCCATATTAGTCCAGGAGTATACCCAACCTATAGGGTTGGGGGATTTTTTATCACCACCATTGAAGCTAGAAAACCAAAACTGAAGAGTTGTAAAATTGGAATTGGAACTACCCCAGCCCTCCAAGTTGGCAGATTTTTATCCTCAACATCCTCTTCCTCAGTAGAAGTCAGTATTCTCTTGATTAGGGGAAATATCACAGAATTAATCCTCCAAGTTTCTCATATAGCTGGATTCAATGTTCTTATAAGGGACATGCATGACCGAACTATTTATTAATTTTCTCTGAATTACCATCTAATAAACTACCCTTTGAGAAATAGAAATAGAGATGAAAATGCCTCATAGAGGGCATAGAAAAATTCATTCACACAAAGACACTAATGAAGTTTATGTGATGTATTATACATTAGTGAATGTCATTAACATTGCCCCTACAGAACATGAAAAACATAAGGCCCATTCAGAGGAGGAGTCGAAGGAGGAAGTTTTGGTTCACAATACAATACAAACTGAAATAATTGAAGGAAGTGTTTTTACCCTAAACTATAGGCCCGCCTTGAATTTGGGAATTCCCTCAAACAATCAATCATTACCTCCCCAATGAGTATCCAACACAGAAAAGGGTAAAGGAAATATTGAACCTCACCTACCTCCTAGAGAGGTTGATCCCCTTACACTTTAGGAATGATTTGATGGGTTAAAGGAATAAATGAAATGACTAAGAAGATTCATTACATAACTACATAGAGGAATCATTCATACTAGATACTTTTTATAAACCATGATTCAACTCACACTCCTAGATATTTCACCTCAAAAAAGAGAGTTTGCTGCAGCAATAGAAAGGTATCTAGAACAACTTCTCAACATTGGACACCAAAAACTTATATACTTGGACCCCACAATAGTAGGTCTAGAGTTCCGTCCATTAGGTATACAACCAGAACAAGGCTAGGTGCATCCCTACAGTCCTTCCCCAGTAGACTACCCATGATATATAACATAAGTGCCACCACATATGGCCTTACCTATTTCTACCCATGTTCTAGTTCTTTCTTTTCAATATAATACTCAAGGGATCATGAATACGATTGAGTTTCTAATGGATAAATTGGAAGCCATGGAGGATAGGTGTGCATGGGTAAACTAATAACATAAGCCTTTACTCAAATGGGTTGATCCGAATCATCCCCCACTGAACTTCGGGAACCCTAAATTTCAAATTTTCAATGGATCAGGAGACCCAGAGTAGTATTGGATACATTTTTTATCTCGTTGTAGCCCCATTATGAGGAACCCTAAATAATAGGATGCAATGAAACTAAAATTATTCATGTAATCACTATATTGATCAACCTTTGTTTGGTACAATAGTTTTCTAGATCGATCAATTATAGGGTGGAAAGATCTCTGTCAGATGTTTCTCTTCAAATTCATCTTGACATTATAAAATTCAATAGTCCTTGACCTCTCAAATAGAAAATGGTAGGATGATGATAGTTTAATGGATTTCCATACTCATATGAAGGTATCTAGACACTCTTCAAACCTACATATTCTTCAGAAACACTTGTTTCTCATATGTATAGTCAACCTTTGCGATGAGTTGTGAATTCCACTCATTATTGTGAAATACATAGTATGGTTACGGGACATTGCAATAATTTCTCAAATAGTGTAATAATAAATCAAATATAAAAAGTCTAAAACTTGAGTAATTCTATAAGCTCAAGAAAATATAATGGGTAATTTGGAGGCTACCACTACCGAGAAACACCTGATCATGCTCCAAAGCCCACACCATATCAGGTGGTTCCGCATCCTGATCAAAAGAAACAATTCTAGCTTCAGTAAGAAGATAAAATGGAGAAGATATGAAAATATTTTGAGGAGATAAAGAACATATTTTAATCTTTTCAAAGTGACCAAGTCCCTTTCTACTTAAACACGGCATTGGAGAACAATTTGACCAGGTTTCTAAATCACATGAATCCTAGTAAATATGGTGATGAAGATATCTCAAACTATTTCCCATTTAATTGATCATTGGGCCGCAACATCAAGTAATATTTCATTTTCAATTAAATCTTATATAAAATTGTGTGATCCTCAAAAGTACAGCTAGGTGGGCCACCTACTCAAGTAGCATGTGTTTATGCCATCGATTTGAAGGAGGAGAATAAATGGAAGGAAGTTATCATTAAGGTTATACAGATGTTCACTGACTATATAATAAAAAATATGGTTAATTAGACTCATGAAATCCTTTCAACATAGTTCAAATAGTAGACTATTCCCTCGACTCCTTATCTTGAGACACAATCAACTTTGCTCGAATAACCTTCCACCAAGATACAGTCTTCGATGAAATGTCATGGTCATAATATTTAGATGAAAACATAATAATAAGATCCTATTGAAAGGAAAAATTTGGATTTGAATTTAGTTTACTTCATTAAAACTGTCTCAAAAACAAGTTAACCCCCCCCCCCAAATGGTACTCTGATGTAAACTAGCCATAAGCATACCTAATCAGACAAAGAGTTGATCTTCGATTACATTAATGTTATTCACTTAATAGATCCCTTCTCAGAGTGTGACTATGAACTAAAATTCCCTACATTAAATTGGGGATATGGGGGAATAAGATATTAGATCCAAGGATATAGGGAAGGATGTAGTCTTTCCATAACTCACTACTCTAATTTTGTTCCTTGTCGAACCGTCTGTATGGCTGAAACTCAGGGGAGAGATCCCCAACAAGATCAGTGGTAGAAAGGATGTCCCCCCATGATTTCCAAGGACTTCCCTGACATAATAATCCAAAAAATATCATCTAGAGGATACATCATTGCCTAATCAACCTCAGTGTGCATCCAAACCTAGTCAAACTGATCCACCGAAAGCAGAATCACATTCTTCTTCTATTCTAATGGTATATCTATCCACATCTAGTGCTTTGGTTCTTAAATCACATTAAATATTTTTTCACCAAGCTGGAAAGCGCAGACCTTTAGACTAGAGGTAATAAATTTTGAAGCAATTAGCCTTGGTTTCGGCCATGCTGTCAGTCATGGATTTTCTGAGTCTGTCAAAAAATCTACTAGAAGAACATCGTGAGGCATTGTAAAACCCCCAGGAATTTAAGGTAGAAGTTTTTGTTCCCGAAATATATCATGTAGAGATTGGTCCTATGTATTGCAACAAGATCATCTATTTAATAGACCAGGACAAAGATTATATCATACAGGAACATGTTAGACCCTTTTATATATCTATTCAGATAAACAAAACTAATATGTAGCAATCCTTCATTAACAACATCTTGGGATTCAAAATCATTCCAGTCAAGAAAATCAATTGTGTTTCAATGAATCTCACTTCCCCACTCTACCCTAGTTTTATAGGGTTATGAAATGATTGGGTGAAATATTCTTAAGAAAAATCAAATTGAAGACTCATTTTAGGGATCTCATGTCTTAGTTAGAAATCTTGGTTTTCTTGTAAGATAAATCCTTCAATATTCTACTGGGAAGGCCTTGGTTACCCCAATATGTGGATATTTCATCATCATTCTTACAATTCTTAAAATATTGAATAAATGGAAAAATTTGGACATTCCGTGGTAAAAATACCCATTTAAATCATCTAAATCACAGTACATCAATATAGGATTGTACTATAGGGAAGGGAGATAGTCCATGACTGACGATATGGCTCAAATAAATGTTGTGAATGGTAAAGAGAATATTTCAGATAATAATTTCCAGTATCTCATTATAGAGTATGTGATTCCCATTCATCAATTCAGAAAGGTGGGAAAGAATTAATTCACACATTCTGTGAAATCTATGATGTCAGCGATGACAACTGAGCTGATAGAATTGTAGAAGTTGTCCAATCTCTGAGAATTAATTAATTCTTGGATGAAAATGGATTCATTACATCCCCTGATCTTTAAAAAAATCCATGTTCTAATGGCTTGTAAAAAATAGGTTCTTGGTCCTCTGAGAGAAGATGAATATAATCATTATTTACACCTAGTTTCCCCTTAAAAGATTCCAAAATACATTACATAATTAATCAATTTGGAAGTAGTTGTTTCACCTTTAGAACATTGAGATTTTGAATCCTCTCCCAATAGTAGAAACATTTATTGATCACATAATTCCTATGGAGAGGTGGATTTGGTAAATCCTGAGGATGACGATGAAGAGGAATACCTCACTGATTCCCCTCCATTATTTAGGGAAGGTGTCTCAACTATTGTTGATTAAGTTATAGAAAAAAATCTAGGAATAGAATTACATATACAACACACTTTGATCAATTTTTCAATAAATTCCAATGAACAAGAGGTATATACCTCCTTCCTAATGCAAAACATGGAAATGTCCTCCTATAATTACACAGATATCACATACCACTATCCCGAGGTGTCCACCCATCGCTTTGTCTTCCCAAAAGACCATTGGGGATATTATTAGATTATTAGAAGGACAAACCCAACTCATGCCTCCAAAACTGAGGTAGAACTGAACAAGAAAATCAATGATGATTTCATCTAGGAGGTTCTTTATCTGAAATTGCTAGAAAAAATTGTCCCTATCAAGAAGATGAATGTGTAAATCAGGGTTTTCATCGAATTGAGATATCTCAACCAGCATTATCTGAAAGACGATTTCTAGGTTCTGATCATAGAGTTTCTCATTGATGCAACATATGGCTATCAAAAAATCTCATTTATAGATGTATATTTAGGGGATAACCAAATTTTCATGGCCCCAAAAGATGTAGAATCCACCACCTCTAGGAAACCCCATGGAGTATTTTTTTATTAGGTAATTCCCTTTGGCTTGAAGAATGTCATTGTTGCATAAAAATGTTCCATGCATCGCTTCTTCAAACCCTTTTGGGGATTTTTTAGAAATATATTTTTATTACCAGGTGGTTAACTCTCTGCATCATTCTGACACCTAGTTGATCGATGATCTCGATGTCATCTTCAACAAACTATGACATCAAAGCCTGAAGATAAGACCCTTGAAAAGTTCTTTTGGGGTAACCTCCAAAACATTTCTCAGTATCTTTGTATACCATAATGGTATCTAAGTTGAACCATAGAAGAAAAAGGTTATCTTTATCATGACACCTCATAAAAACTATAAATATTTGATTGGACTTAAAGGAGACTTGGCCTACATCTAGTGCTTCATAGCCAACCTTGTAGAAAATTGTTTTACCTTCAATATATTGATGAGGAAAGGGTCCCCATATAAATGGAGTAGTGACTGTCAAGAATCATTTTATTGCCTCAATAAATATATCTTGATTCCACCAATTCTAATGTCACCCGTTGAAAGGAATCCACTCATTCTATATGTGATAGCCCAGGGGTGGTCACTTGGAACTTTCCTTGTATAAAACAATGATGCTATAAATGAAAACATTATTTATTATCACAGTCAAATCATGATCAATGCTAAGAAATTATATTTAGATATCAAGAAAAACTACCCGGTGTTAATCTTTGAGGATGGGAAATGGAGGCACTCCTTACAGCACCCCATGGACAATTTTTTCTCCCACAATAAACTACTATATTACAACCTAATCATCCTATTTTGACAAGATGGTTGGAATGGTACGTAGTTATCCTATAGTAGTTTTATATAAATTTTATTCCTTATAAATTAGTGAAAGTCCAATCATTGGTATAATTATTTTTAGAATAGCCATCTATAAAAACAACATCACTAAATACTGAATTTCCATATGATGAGATATTTTATATTCAAGAGGGCCCCCAAATGTGGGAAATATATTTTGATGGAACATCTAAGAGATCAATAGGAAAGATAATGGAATACCCTAAGATAAATAAACTTAGGTTATAGATCATGCTCATTTATCCAGCAAAGGATATTTTTCCTAAATTATTCCTATTTTAAAAACGCAGAAAAAAATAATGAAGAAAAATATTATGCCCCCATAACAATCATGGAACTGGAACTTCAAATTCCAATGGACGACCAAGAGATAAAAGGTGACTCTAAGTTGGAAATAAAATAGATCAATGGGGAGTACGACGCTAGAATAGAAGATTTTATCCCTCTACTTAAAAATATATGAGGTTTGATGTTAGAGTTCTCATAAGATACAACATTGACTCATTTACTGCGATCAAATAATTCTTAGGAATATTCAATGGAAAAAATCCTTACAACCATGGAATATCAAAAATGGGATGAAACAGTCATAAGAATTGCCCATTAGTGAATTGTATCACCTTTTTCTCAAGTCATAATGGAATATATCAACAAAATCTACCCTATCCCCAAGCCATATGGAACTACCACTATGCGAATGATAACTTTCTTGGAATACCTTCATAATATAATTCTTCCATCGGATATATATGGTAATAATAAAATATGATGGTGAGAATCCAATGTCACTCCTTATAAAGGCCCAAATTACAATAAGTTCCTCTATAAATAAGGCTTTGATAGTTCCCTTCTCCAATGTATTGATGGATAATAGACCACTAATTTTATGAAAAAAGTACATACAAGAGGCTATATTTCCCTTCAGTTAGGATTAAAGGTTTCTAATAACGGTTTCACCAAGAAATTTCATTGCTTACATGTTAATTCCAACTTCATCCACAAACCCCTAGATTTTCTAAATATATAAAAATAATCCAAGACATTTTCCATATTAGGAATGGTTGTTTTGGGTCCATACCCTCTATGTATGGACAAGTAGTTCAAATACAACTTAGCTGCTTCTGATTTATTCTCCAAATGGGTTTATACAATACAAAGAAATGATATTAGGGCTAAACGAATCTTCAAAATTGTAAAGTCCAATATAATTACTAGATTTTGTGTCCCTCATGCATTACTAATGGAAAACAACACCAATCTCTACTATGTAAAGTAAAAAATCTCTATCAGGAATATAACATCAAATCCAACCACGCATCCTAATATAACGTAGTGGCGAGTAGATAGATAGAAGATTTTATCAAGACTCTATATAACATAATTAAAAATATATTAGATAAGGATAAAAATTCTTGTCCTTATTTACTCTTTCATGCCTTGTGGTCTTACCGAACCACAACTCGTACCACTATGTGAGCAACCCCGTATTCACTTTCGTATGGGATAATAGTTGTCCTACCCATTGAGGTCCAATTTATATTTATTAGTATTTCCATATTTGATCAACTATCTATATATGTGAAATCCTATAAATTATTGTATGAATTAGAGTGACTCAATAAGGAAATATTACACACCTTGAATCACTTGTTGGTCTATCAATATCGGATAGTGAAATATTTTAACAAGAAAGGATAACTATATTAATTACTCTTTGTAGAACGGTTATTGGTCCTTAGGAATCCAATGATACAAGCAAGGTAGCCTCCAAATATTGATCCAATGTGGGAGGGACCTTACTCTATACACAAGGTCTACTTTAACAAATATTATTTCTTAATCTTAGTGGATGGAGATCTCATTATGACCCAAATCAATGTAAGGTTCCTGAGGAAATATTTCTTGTAATCCCGTGAAAATCATCCTATTATAAGGATGTTAAAATGTGTTGAACTATATAGTCCATGTTTTATAAATTTAAACATTATATCATGTATTCCTAATCATATGAAGATAAAATGTATGGTAGATGTCTCTTTTATATGACGCTAAACTATATAGTCAGTCTTTGTCATGTGACTATAAAAAAGAATGAGATATCATTCATGTCCTCAGATGATAAACTACATGACCTAGGCATACCATTCACAAGAAATTAAATTTAATGACACGATCATTATCTCATGATGTAAAACATAATGATTCACTTCTATGCTGTTAGTTGTAAAACCACTGAGCATTTGGATCCTTGATTGATTGTGTAACATTTCTTGGTGTTGGTATTCTACCATACCTTCTTAACAAAACTATTTATGGATTGATTCTAATCTCAATGAGATATGTAGTAACTCCTAGACCTCATGTATTCAGCCCAACCAACATTCTAGATAATATAAAAGTCCCCTATCCAAATGTTAAAACCTGATTGATGTAGGGAACTATTTTTAAGAAATGTTTGTTCCTTGATTCCAACCATTTCAAGACACATAGTGATGACCATGACTCAATAATTGGACTCAGCCTCAATAATACTTCTTTTCCACATCAGGTGAACAAAATCCTTAACACAAGACATTAAACTGCCCAACTAACATCCTTCGTGCATGAAAATAATCTTTAAGATCTCTTTAAGGACTATGTGTGACTTGATTCTCTCCCTAATGAGATATTTAGTGGTACTCGAATATCTAATCCTATGTCCAACTACAACAAAATATGAACCCCTACCTATGTATGGGTTAGATGTACATAGGAAACCTTTCAGGAACAATGTTTGGATTAATTCTCATTCTATTGATATGAGTAGTGATGCCTAGATCATTTATCCAATCCCTACCACTACATAATCTAAATAACCCTATTCATTACTTATATCTCCTTTGTGTGGTATATGAAACCTTCACCACTCCTTATTTTTCACACTGAGCATAAATCATGTGGGCATATGATTTTTTATAAATAATTTCCCTATATAAGTAATTTATATCAATTTACATCGTTTTTATCATAGTCCTAATTGAAAGACCTTAAAAGGAACACTATATGTCATTATTGCATGAATTTAAACTGTATGGGTTCTTTGAGAACTATGTATGGATTTGTTCTCATTCCTATGTGATATATAGCAACACCCAAATCCGACATTATGGTTTATCCACCCTATGGGAAATACCCCTACTCTCATATGAATGAGTTAGATCTACATAAGAGAATCCAAAATATATTCTCTCCCTATATGTGATCCCATATTAAAAAAACCCATTCTTCGCACATGAATTCAATTATTATGGGTAATCCTTTCAAGAACTATGATTGGATAGATTGTTTCACCAAAACAAATATAGTAACAACTGGGTCCAAAACCCTAGTCAAGACACAATATTAATTTTTCACATTGAGTCACTTTTATCCTTACTACATGGTGTTAAACTACATGGATGATGTCCTCTCCACATGAATTTAAACTGTAAAGGTTCCCTAAGAAATTCATGTGGTTTGATTATCATCCTAATGAGATACATGGTGATTACTAGACCCTATTTCATAGTCCCAACCACAGGGTAATGAATAATTCACCATCTCCTGCATACTAACATAGATCTATGCATGATATATTTATATGTCTTCCCTCTCCATTTGACCACCAAAGAAACATAGATGTCCTCACCTACATATGAATTTGATCTATACAAGGTAATTTACACTTCAGGGCCAATATCAGTACAATTACATCCTTTTTTCTTGGACACATATCTTACACATGTCATACTCCTATTCTTGGACACTTTCGGATCTTTATAGTGTTTCTCCATATATCGGTGATATAATTTTTGATACTTGAGAACTCCTTTGCATGAATATGTAGTAAAATACACTAGTTTCCTTTGTATAAGTCGCACACTTGATGGGACTTTTATCCATAGGATTCCACTAATTATCTATGAATAAGCCCTACTTGTCTTCAAAAAAAGTCTCCCACAAAATGGGTTTTTCAACTAGGAATAATTTCATCCACAAAAGAAGCATATTCTATCTCTGTTATCCTTCATGACATTATTCTGAAACCCATGATTCAAATTTGATCCATGGTCATCCCTCACTTATTTTTCTCATTTCATTTCTCCTAATATAATAAATCCCAAGAACATGGTTTAAAATTTACTTCCACGTGTTTGAAGTATACCAGAATTCCCTTAGTTTTTTCAATAACATATTATATATCATTTCTATAATGCAGTGGTCCTAGTCATATGACATAAAACTACCAGAACCATATTTCCAACATTTGGATCTAACCTAAATTGGAAACTTATTCCCCCATTATTGGTTAATTATATCTTAAAATGTTCCTTTAATATTCAAGAACATTTCTTCCACATAACTAAACTATATGTATATGGAAATCCGAGTATTAATAAACTTCCTATGACCACCAAAAATGGAATTTTTTAGTTCCTGATAACTCCCTTTCTTAAATATGTTGTAACACTCCCCAGTTTTATTTTCATAATTCACCCACAGGGAGGGTCTTTCATCTAGTGGATGCCTCTATTTGACTATATAATGAAATTCCTCAATTGGATTTTCATAAAGATGCACACAAAAGGGTTTCTCAACCAGTGGTAATTTCATCCTCAAGATAGACCTCCTATATCACCATAATCCATTTCTCCCATACCAATATTTAAATCCATAGATCCCCATATTAAACCATACAACATTTCTCCCTTAGTAACTAAAAGTTATGGAACATTCCCAGATATATTACTGTGAAAGGGGAGAATTCCCAACCTTTTGGTCAGAGCTAAAGACCTGAAATTATAGCCCCAAATGTCCAAGATACATGACATTAAAATCCATAACATTGCATCATAGTCACAAGATTTTAAACTTTACAACCAACGTCCTCGTCATAAGATGTTAAATTTCATGGTCCATGTCCTAGTCACATGACATTAAATAGCACAATGCTTCAACCCTTGTTAGAAAGGGACCTTCCCCTAATATCGGTCACTTAACAAAATGTACCCACCTTCACAAGATCCAAATTCATGTAGGATTGGTTCCCCATTAATTTCCAATTCTAATAAGAATGGTATCTTCATTCTCAAGAATCTTACCTTGAAAACCCCACCCTTTGTGGTCCTGAATAATCTAGATCTTCACAAACTCTATGACCATGGGTAGTCACATGTCGGAATTCTTGAGAATACTGTTTTCTTACTATTTAGTATAATAGACCAATTATCATTCAATAAGTCACCCACATTAATGGATAGTTATTTAGATGATGACACCACTTTACAATATTGTAACATGGCCTAGTTTTATTTTCATAATGCTACCAACAAAAAGGTTTTTTCAACCAATTGAATATTTATCCTTAGGAGATACCTCCTCTATTCCCATATTCCAGGAAAATATTTTTTTATAAACTTATTTTTGAACACAATCTATATCCATTCCTCACATGTTTTCCTCATATCATGTTTTAGATTTAGGAACCATAAATTCATGGCTAAAAAATTCCCCTTTGGCTATCTTAAGAATGTTAGACCATTTTTGGCCCACAAGCCTTTTTTGGGTCATAATTTTAAAACTCATGGTAAAATATATTCAACCTAAAACAATAATTGTAATTAGTACATCTTAAACATCATTACACTGCCAATGAAAATAGACTGTACTCAAAATACTGAAAACCGACAAAGGAAACTCCATAAAAAATCTTGTCTCAGGTCACTAGACAAGCACTCTATAAGTTTTAGGAAAACATAAATCCATGAAAAGGAGGAGGCATAAAACTTTTTTGGTTGAAATCCCACAAAGGGTGGACAAATTAAAATCCAAGTTTCAACCACTATGTCTTTTTCATATTGGACATAGAAGAAAATAAGGTGATGACACAAAAGAAATAAATATTGTACGATTGTCCATATCATCCTAGAAATAGTCTAACTATGCTCTCCAGGACCCTAGGATTTGAAAAAAATCATCCTCCCATAATTGAAATATATTTGAAATTGACCGACTGATGTAGGGGAATGAATCAAAGTTACCTATAGTTACTTTAGAACCATATTCTTTTCATTTTGAACGAATATAATTATTAGGGGAATATTTTGTTGATAATGTGAAATGTGTTTTGTGAAATATTTTGTAGAATTCATTTTGTGATCCTTACTTTGATAGAAAATATTGAATTTGAGTAAAAATTCTTATTTATGATGGAAGAAGGATGATATAGGATTTCCATGTGTTGTGATTGAAAACATCCTTGACACAGTTTAAAAATTTCATGGTTAAACTATCTATTTTTTATGTAGGTCAATGATGGTAGCGAGAGGACATTATTGAAGGGATGAGACCACAGCCCGACACTAATCCTAACAAGGGATGTGGGGGGCACAACCCCCATGGTATGGATTAGTGGGTTCACCTAGGTGAACCCTTGTGAACTGACCCTACATGCCCGGAATCTTGTGCAATCCCTACCTATGTAGCCTAGATATTTCATCCACACCTACACACAAAACCTATGCAAAGCACTGGCACGTCGGACCTGTGTATCCTAGAATAATTTTCCACCCCTATATAAGACACCTTCTTGGAACACCTACACCAAGTACCTATAAGGAAAAACTCCTTTGACCAGGTTCTTCTATTTTCTTTTAAATATGACCTTATGGATCATCATTTTCACAACTAGAAAATATTAAGAAGCCTTAAATCATTTTCCTGGAAGATCCTTCACCCAGGTCTCGAAAAGTCTCTCAAGTGCCCCTATACAACCAGATATAAGAGAGAAATTATGGGAATATAAATATCAAAGTACCTATAAGGTTTGAAACACAAGACACCAATATAAGGACCCATTTACCCCTTGTCAACAACTACATGCATAAAGGTCCCATCCCTAACTATGGACCTCCACAAGACACATACAAGGATACCTGAGGAGAAATGTGGTACCTAGGATAAGGCCACTCCCAAGTTTTCTTTCCCAGGTGTTCCATTCTCAGGTCATCTTCATCTCGATTTGAACTAATCCCTAGGTGAAGCTCTTTCAGATCCACCTAGGCCCTGTTTAAAGAACCTTTTATCATCAAATCATGACCTACATGAGCCTACTTTTGTGAACTCTTCCATGAAACCAATGGATGGGATCCTCTTCCTCTAGATCCCTCATATGATTGGGGGAAAATGGGAACCCTGACTGAAGCATGTGAACTTGAAAACCCATGGAAATAGGTACATGAGTGTGTCTTCTATTTGGATGATAATTCCTTCAGTCATACGTGTCCCACAATTTCCCTACATGATGGGTAGAGTCCTTGGGGTGATTTTATATATGAATTCTCATGGTCACAAGGACCCAGGCCTTGGTGGTAGTCCAAGGGAAAATCAGATCTCGGGTAATATGGTTATGGTCATGTATTTAACTTGTCATCTCTAAGACCAAGGACCTCTAGTTTTAGGTAGGGAGACATGGAATGAGATCACACTCTCTTCCCCATGAACTGCTTTTAGGGAATACCTGTTATAGAAATACCATATCCATTATTTTAGGGTGTTATCTATATGGGTATTCTGATGTGACTATCCTGGATACGAAACAAGAGGAGGTGGGCACATTAAAGCCCTTTCTTTTTCTCTCATCACCCTTCCCTCAACCACCAATAGACAAAGGAGATTTTGTGGTTTGTTTGATATTATGCTACCACTAGTTTCTCAGATTTAGTAATGACACAAATGGGAATAGATGATGTTATGATCATGATATCTGATAAATCAGTAGTATGTTTTGGCATAGAATATTTTCTTGGATCATCCTCTCATATTTACTCAAGGGGGTTTCATAGTTATAAGCCCTCATGTACTTGCATCCAACCATGGGGAAATTCTTCTTGGAGTAAACCCATAATATTTCTTAGGGGAGGAGTCACCCTTTCACCTTCTTCCCTCCCTGGTTTGAGGACATATATTTCATCATATGTGACAATCCCGGTAACTAAAATAGAAGATAAAACATTCACATTAAACCCATTTTCTATTTCTCTTTGGGATCTAACTGCAGTTCACCAACAGACCAAGTGGATCATGTGATATTTTTATATACTACTTCCTCTTGTTTCTCAAACCAAGAATGACTCACTTGGGATTAGAGGTTAGTGGTGATCATGAAATCTTCATGATCCCAAAACATCCATTCAAATGGGCCATCAAATTGGTGTAATCTACAACCCGTATTCATATAGGAATCCTCCTTAAGAGTAATCACCAAATAAATCATCTCAAAGGGTCATAATAGCCTATGATAAAACCTTTATAGGACCTCCATAGGTGTGGGTCCTCACAATATAACTACATATGATTTCATTCCTATCTAAATGTGATATGTGGAGGGCCTCTTGAGGTCTCACCCTACACCCCAAATAAATTCTAATTCTATCTAGGCCTCATTTATGATAGTTTATTATTAAACCGGATAATCCTTAACTCTTCCAAGTTCACTGGGAAAGTTTTTCATAAGTCCCACACCAAACATTGACTAGTCACCTATTGACTAGACTTCCTCATTTCATGCTGTAAAACTACACGGTTTGTTCCTCGTCACATGACCAAAAAACATATGATGTGTCTGATTATGTTGCACTGAAATACATGGGTTGTGATTCCTTTTATGAGGAAACATAGGAATCCCATTTCACAGGTTAGATCCTAACATCAAAACATCTCTTATGTCCCAATATGATTATACACTCTAGAGAACCCCACTACTGTGTGTCTCAAAACCTATGTGGTAATAATAAATTATGAAAAAAATATCTAACCAGTAAATAAGAGGGTTCCATTAATGGATAACCTAGAATACATACAGATTTCTCCATTGATGAATAACCTTGAATATATACATATTATTCTAAGTTACATACTTTTTATTGATTGATTGTTAATTCTACTGTGGTGTATTTTATACTTGGAAAATAATTAAATATTCTTGAATATATCTTAAATCTATAAGAGAGTCCCAGAGTAAGAAACAATTACCCACAAAAGTGTGATTAACATGACCTCCCATCCTCTTAGACAATGTGAGTTATTAAGTTACGTTTTCCTAGTTTCCTAATGAGAACAAGCCTTTAGAAAGAAGGTCCATGAGACATCATTGATATATAAACATTGGTTGTGTCAATATCTACAAACAAATACCATTGAAATCTATTCGAAAATAGTGATCCTAAAATGAATGATTTCACAAAATTCCACCCCCTGCAATCAACTGTCGGACGCTTGATTTCCATTGTAAAAAACATTCCAAAAAAACAAATTATTTACTTATTTATATCATGTATTATTAGAAATTAAATTCCCATTGTCTCCCATGATATAAATTTATTGAATTATTCAAGTATTTGCTTATCCCGGTCCAAACATGAACATGTGAAAATTAATGGATGATTATGTAGTGATTTATTTTTAATATAATTATAAAAGTGGAATAATGATCCTTTTCATGTTTACTTTTTGTGATATATTATAATTAGAAAGAATTATAATAAGAATATAATGTATATTAAGTTACTATATAAAATAGAGAAACCATTTTCTACACTTATTATACTCTTTTGAAAAGTTTAATTTACAATGGTTATTTATTATTTAGATTTTTAATAGGTTGTGAAATTTTTTTTAATGACCTTAATAATTTCATAAAAATATAATTTATCCATTAAAAAATTTATATGACTATCCATATAAGGTTTTTATGAAAATAAAAAAAACAAAAGTGATCTATCCATAGAGGTGGTAATCCATATATGGATGATGATTTGTTTTCATATAACAGGTGTAGCGACCTCAACACCAGTAGCCTATAGTTGGTTTCAACATTATAACATTGGAATAAGATACAAGAAATTTCATATATAAGTACAGAATAGTTTATTAATATTAGTAAAAGAGATACATACTTTAAATTCATAATAAAACTGAAAACATAAAATATAAAAAGTGTTTCATTTGAGAATTACCTTATTCCTCATAGTATATCCATGAAAATCAATCCCAAAACACTTATTTATATTCTAATAAGGATAAAAAATAAGAAATTGGTGATCTTGGATTATTATTAAGGGTAATAATACAATATAAGATAAAAATAAATATAGCATAATGAATATTTCATGGAAAATAACTAAAACACATGACACTTAATCAAAAAAATGAGCATAATGTGGTAGGAAAAAATGATGATAAAATAATTTCATATTAATAGTCACATGATCTTCAAAAAATAACTGTGGATATTATAAATAATCAAATAATCCAATGCAAAATAAATAACTAAATTAATAATGATGGAAGGAAAAATGTTGTTCATCTAAAATATACCTCTGATACTTTGGTTCAATATATCTAAAAAATGGTTATGGCCTAATCCAAAACCCAATTTAGTCTTTCTCATGAGAACTTCTAATGCATCGAGGGGCTATAGTGGGCCTAGTATATAGCATCCCGCATTTCTATCACATAAACTTTCATTACATTTTACAAAACCGAGGATCTTTAAGGTTTAGTGTCTTGGAAACCAAGAACTTTAAACATGAAAACATAAAACATTCTTCTAAAACACTTGAAAGGCCTCTCCTCATGTTCATCCTAGGTTCATTACTGCATCACATAACCTGGGGACATACATCAAAAGAAAGGATGAGCAAAAATCCCAGTAATGGAAACAAGCGAAACATTTTACATGTGAACTTGAGATACTTCAATAAGGCCATGAAAAGAACTTTAAGGCTTGAGAAAGCAATCGTGAGGCATATCATAATAAAAATAACATTTTTCATAACTTTAAGATGTGGCTATATCATTTAATATAGACAATCATGAACATATCACCATGGTCCATCCCCAAGGTGTCATTAAAAAAATTACCAAGGTTATTCACCAAGATATCATGAAAATTTAAATCTCTAGTAGTTACATCATTACCCAATGCAATGGGGCGCTATCAGGGCACACCCTTAAATTGTAATCTCTAGTGGTTACATCATTACCCAATGCATTAGATCGCTATCAGGGCGCACCCTTAAATTTTCCTTTATTATAATGTGATCCACATATATCATCATCAAAAATTTCATAAATAACCCACATAGCATAAAATATATGGGTTTCATTTCATAATTATAACGTTTTAAAAACTGCTTTAAAGACATGATCTTTACGTCACTTTAAACCCACGAAAAGGGAAAGCAGGTTTCATGTATGTAAATCCCAGAATTTAAAATAGAAAATTTTGATATATATGTGAATACCCATGTATAAATAATATCTTTGAGTATTCCTTTAATAACATAAAATAATTTTGAGAAAAGAGAGAGGCATTTTGAGACGAAAATTCTGCAGCATAACGGCTATGTTTCGGGGTTTTAGAATACATTGAAAAGAGAGGGGACATGGGTCACCCACTCATAAATGATCCATAAAACAGTAGGGGGACAGAATAAGAAGGATATATGGACATGGTAATGAAAATTTTAAGGACATACCATTTGAAATGAAAAACATGGAAGGAAGACAAAAATTAGATTTCTCTTATGAAAATTTGGCAGCCTAACGGCGTCACTTAAACTTCAATAAAAATGAATTGACAAGATAAAATAGGGTATCTCATCATATGATCATAATAGATCAGTATGATAGATTTAGAGATCATACACCAACATAATAAAAGGAACTTGAAATAATTGACATGAAAGTAGAACTTCAAAATGAGAAGGGTGAAGAACCACTTAAAAATTCGGCAGCCTAATGGCGTCACTTAAAACTTCGAAATACTGAATTAAAGAGATCAAATGGGGTCTCTCATAATTATATCATAAAATATCAGTATGATAAATATAGATATAAGACCCCAACATAATAAAAAGTAACTTGAAAGACTTGACATGAAAGTAGAACTTTGAAAAGAATGATGAGGGTGAAAGAATCCCTTAAAAATTCGGCAGCCTAACGGCGCCACATAAAACATCATAAAATGAAATGATGAGAGTAATAGGGGTTCTCTCATAATATTAACATAAAATGTACAGTATAATGAATATAAAAGAACATCCTCCAACATAAGAACATGTACTATAAAATAATTGACAAAAAAGAGATCACTTGAAAAGAAAGAGAGGGGTCGGATCCCTTACCTTAAAACATAACTCTTAAAACTCAACGGTTGGGACCTCGAGGGCTTGGGGGCACCATGTGAGGACTCCTTGGGAGGTAATGAGACCAGAACGTCGTTGGGGGGGAGTGGGGAGTCGAATGGATGAGAGGATGTCTTGGTATTTATAGGGAAAGTGAGGGGACAAGGCATTAATGGCCAAGGGACACCTCATTAGTGGTTTTGGCAAAACCATGGGCTTGCCCATGCTATTTGCCCATGGTATTGGCCACTTGGGACACCTCATACCTTATCTTACTATTAATAAGTCGACCATATTGATTACATACTTAATACATCATTTAATGATGTCATTAGACACCCGTAACTTAAAAACTGTATTTTCACTATTCATCGAAAATTCATCTTTCTCAGAATAATCCCAAAATTTCACCTTAACCAAATATCAATGCTCTGATTTCAAAAATGAACTCCATTTTACAAAAATAATTTTCTAAATATTTTTAATTTATTTTTTAAATAAATACACTATTCACTGAAAATTCATTTTTTTCAGAAAAAACCCCAAAAATTACCATAACATAATATCGGTGCTCTGAGTTCAAAAATGAAATCCATTTTATAAAAATAATTTTTTTAAAATATTTTTAATTTAATTTTTAATTAAAAAACACTATTGAATCGAAAAAACTAATACTTGAATAATAATTTATGAAACCGTTATTTAACCATTTTATTGAATCACATTACTTAATCAAGGTGCCTAGATTATATTAATACTTTCTTTAAGTGAGATTACTAATCCATTTAGACACATTACTAATCCTAATCATAAAATCACTATTCATAATTTACTATTCATCAAAAATTAAGTTGATCTTATTAGACTCTAAATTTCGTACTGAACATAATTGTAGAAGACCATTTTTGGAAAATCATTACACATTTTTAATTATTTAAGGTTTACACAACCATTTTTAATATATCCTTTTTCTAAAATTCACCAAAAATATGCATACTGTATTTATCCGGTCATTTGAAAATTCATAAACTTCATCATAAGAAGAAATCCCAATTTTTATTTAAAACAAAGGATTGCACAAGGCAGTTACGGTCTCCTTACATAGCCCCTTATCACACCAGCATAGGACCTAAGTGTAAGGTGTGCTAATGTGAGAGAATCTGAGGGAGGCTCGGCTAACATCGCACGAGTAGTAATTTCTATTAGTTTGAACTTCTCGCAAAGGAGATTCCATTCTAGCTTCGCACGATGAAGTTCGACTTGGGTTTGGTCCAGAGCAAAGCCCAGTGGTGCTACCTCCTTCCCAAGTTCTGTTAGATGGGCTTCGATTGGTCCAAGACTACTGGGTGAGGCCATCGAATCTTCTTTCTATAATAATTAACCAAGATTACATGTATTTAGAGGCAATAATCAAAACGTTTATTTTCCAGTGGTCATATTGACCAATGGTCATATAACAGTCAAAGCCCAACAGTCTCATTTTAATTATTCTCATGTTATCAAATGAAACAATTTTGTCGAGTAAAAAAATAAAATAAAATAACACACAAAATTACGAAACAATATTTATTCAAAATTTCGGGCCGTTACAATCTTCCCCCCTTAAGAAATTGCATCCTCGCATTTTTTTTAACGGGTTTTGAAATTTCATTAAAAGTACCACATCGGAAAAGGAGTCAGAAAAACAATTACTTTAAAAGAAAGAAAGGGAAGTACAAAGGTCACCCGAGTTAACCCACACTAGGATTCCATGTAGGAAAACATGGACATGGAAGAAAAACAAAGGGTCAAGTTCTGGGGGAGAGTGATGGAGAACATGATTAGGAGAATGTTAACCATAAGAAAATCCCAAAATTATGATGTGTGTAAACGGTCTTTGATTACCTAGTAGGAAATGTAAACCAACAACGTTTTTGATTTACGTTCCTTTTCATAATTTTGAGGAATTCATTTACAACATAAAACAAAAATATAAGAAAATATACCTATCTTAAAGTAGAGTTTCATCCTTTAATAAGTTTCTACCCAAAACTAATCTTTTCTACAAACTATGAGCATTCAAACCTACTTGGTCTCATCAAAACACAAGAATCATATTCATAATCCACAAAATATTAACTATCTATTTCTTCTATCTTTAGACATTATCCCAAAAATAGAAAGGGTAAGGTAAAACAACTCTTCAAAAATAAATAATCCCATAGGAATGGAAACTACTTTTAAATCTTCAAAGTTCCATGGTACTACCCAAAGTTCATCATAGTCTATTCCATAAATAACGGTCCTTAAAATTCCTCAAAATAAACCAAACTAATATTGAAACCCAAATACAAGAAGGATTTGATAACATAGTCTTCCAAAATAAACTTCATTGTTCATCTCCAAACAACGTCAACCACTCCTAACATCTTATAACAAAAGTATCTAACCTAAACATATTTTACCCAAGATAGGTTAATCATTCCCATAAGTAACCTAAATTACTATAATTCCACCTTAAATTCATCGATTATTCAAAATAAAAGTCAACCTTACTCCTCAATGAAAATACCGTAGTAATCTATTTACCTCGATCATATAGGGTCCCCAAAATAGTGAACGTATTCCAAAATAATAATCATATGTTAATCCCCTAATCATCCCTGTCATATTAATACGACAATTGTCTCATTTCTTATCACATTGGTTGTTGGGACATGTTCTTCCATTTCCCGCCATTAACTAAGAAAAGAAACCATAATTAAGGGCTTAAATACTTTGCCAATAATCATGAAAAGGAACTAAAAGCATATAGGGATAACTTGTAGAAGAAAAGTATTCCCTAACTTGTGATCCCCTAGGTTCCCATCTAGGTCATCCATGATCATATATTCTTATGTGAATCTTTATTTTATTTCATCTTTGTTCCTTTAACAATAGTTCATACTAAGCTTATGAATTTACCAAAGCATATCCCCCGAGAGTGTCGTAACCAAGAGTGCAACATGTCCCGTTGTCGTGTACCAGTTCTCGTTCGAGTCTAGCTCAAAGCGGTGTTTTTGGGTTTTACCCCTATGTACATCTGTGCCAGAGCCACCTCTACCTGCTCGTATCCAGACAGGGATGTATTTTCTTGGAAACCCCTTACTCAATACTCACCAAAATAATAGGAAGATTTCCTATTTTTTTTAACTTTTCTATAGGCTTCTTCCTAAAGTTTTCATGTCCTAATTTCTACAAATAACTAAACCATCCTTTGATACCAACTATAGAATCCTGCCTTTTATCACATAAACATTCATTACATTTTAAAAAACCAAGGATCTTTAAGGTTTAGTGTCTTGGAAACCAGGAACTTTAAACATGAAAACATAAAACATTCTTCTAAAACACTTGAAAGGCTTCTCCTCATGTTCATCATAGGTTCATTACTGCATCACATAACCTGGGGACATACATCAAAAGAAAGGATGATCAAAAAGCCTAGTAAGGGAAACAAGAAAAACATTTTACATGTGAACTTGAGATACTTCAATAAGGCCATGAAAATAACTTTAAGGCATGAGAAAGAAATCGTGAGGCATATCATAATAAAAATAACATTTTTCATAACTTTAAGATGTGGCTACATCATTTAATATAGACAATCATGAACATATCACCAAGGTCCATCCCCAAGGTGTCATTAAGAAATATTACCAAGGTTATTCACCAAGATATCGTGAAAATTGTAATCTCTAGTGGTTACATCATTACCCAATGCAATGGGGCGCTATCAGGGCGCACCCTTAAATTGTAATCTCTAGTGGTTACATCATTACCCAATGCATTGGAGCGCTATCAGGGTGAACCCTTAAATTTGCCTTTATTATCATGTGAGCCACATATATCATCATCAAAAATTTCATAAATAACCCACATAGCATAGAATAAATGGGTTTCATTTCATAATCATAACGTTTTAAAAACTGCTTTAAAGACATGATCTTTACGTCACTTTAAACCCACGAAAAGGGAAAGCAGGTTTCATGCATGTAAATCCCAGAATTTAAAATAGAAAATTTTGATATATATGTGAATACCCCTGTATAAATAAGATCTTTGAGTATTCACTTAATAACATAAAATAATTTTGAGAAAAGAGAGAGGCATTTTGAGACGAAAATTCTGCAGCATAACGGCTATGTTTCGGGGTTTTAGAAAACATTGAAAAGAGAGGGGACATGGGTCACCCACTCATAAATGATCCATAAAACAGTAGGGGGACACAATAATAAGTATATATGGACATGGTAATGAAATTTTAAGGACATACCATTTGAAATTAAAAACATGGAAGGAAGACAAAAATTAGATTTCTCTTATGAAAATTCGGCAGCCTAACGACGTCACTTAAACTTCAATAAAAATGAATTGACAAGATCAAATAGGGTCTCTAATAATATGATCATAATAGATCAGTATTATAGATTTAGAGATCATACACCAACATAATAAAAGGAACTTGAATGAATTGACATGAAAGTAGAACTTCAAAATGAGAAGGGTGAAAAACCACTTAAAAATTCGGCAGCCTAACAACGTCACTTAAAACTTCGAAATACTGAATTGAAGAGATAAAATGGGGTCTCTCATAATTATATAATAAAATATCAGTATGATAAATATAGAGATCATACCACAGCATAATAAAAAGTAACTTGAAAGACTTGACATGAAAGTAGAACTTTGAAAAGAATGAGGAGGGGGAAAAATTCCCTTAAAAATTCGGCAGCCTAACGACGCCACTTAAAACCTCATAAAATGAAATGATGAGAGTAATAGGGGGTATCTCATCATATGAACATAAAATTTACAGTATAATTAATATAAAAGAACATCCTCCAACATAAGAACATGGAGTATAAAATAATTGACATAAAAGAGATCACGTGAAAAGAAAAAGAGGGGTCGGATCCCTTACCTTAAAACATAACTCTTAAAACTCAAAGGTTGGGACCTTGAGGGCTTGGGGGCACCATGGGAGGACTCCTGGGGAGGTAATGAGACCAGAACTTCGTTGGGGGATAGTGGGGAGTCGAATGGATGAGAGGATGGATTGGTATTTATAGGGAAAGTGAGGGGACAACGCATTAATGGCCAAGGGACACCTCATTAGTGGTTTTGGCAAAACCATGGGCTTGCCCATGGTATTTGCCAATGGTATTGGCCAATTGGGACACCTCATACCTTATCGTACTATTCATAAGTCGACCATATTCATTAAATACTTAATACATCATTTAATGATGTCATTAGACACCTGTAACTTAAAAACTGTATTTTCACTATTCATCAAAAATTCAACTTTCTCAGAATAATCCCAAAATTTCACCTTAACCAAATATCAATGCTCTGATTTCAAAAATGAACTCCATTTTATAAAAATAATTTTCTAAATATTTTTAATTTATTTTTTAAATAAACACACTATTCACCGAAAATTCATTTTTTTCAGAAAAAACCCTAAAAATTACCATAACATAATATCGGTGCTCTCAGTTCAAAAATGAAATCCATTTTATAAAAATAATTTTTTTTTAAATATTTTTAATTTTATTTTTAATTAAAAAACACTATTCACTCAAAAAAACTAATACTTGAATAATAATTTATGAAACCGTTATTTAACCATTTTATTGAATGACATTACTTAATCAAGGTGCCTAAATTATATTAATACTTTCTTTAAGTGAGATTACTAATCCATTTAGACACATTACTAATCCTAATCATAAAATCTCTATTCATAATTTACTATTCATAAAAAATTAAGTTGATCTTATTAGACTCTAAATTTCATGCTGAACATAATTGTAGAAGACCATTTTTCGAAAATCATTACACATTTTTAATTATTTAAGTTTTACACAACCATTTTTAAAATATCCGTTTTCTAAAATTCATCAAAAATATGCATACTATATTTATCCGGTCATTTGAAAATTCATAAACTTCATCATAAGAAGAAATCCCAATTTTTATTTAAAAAAAGGATTGCACAAGGTAGTTACGGTCTCCTTACATAGCCCCTTATCACACCAGCATAGGACTTAAGTGTAAGGTGTGCTAAGGTGAGAGAATCTGAGGGAGGCTCGGCTAACATCGCACGAGTAGTAATTTCTATTAGTTTGAACTTCTCGCAAAGGCGATTCCGTTCTAGCTTCGCACGATGAAGTTCGGCTTGGGTTTGGTCCAGAGCAAAGCCCAATGGTGCTACCTCCTTCCCAAGTTCTGTTATATGGGCTTCGATTGGTCCAAGACTACTGGGTGAGGCCATCGAATCTTCTTTCTATAATAATTAACCATGATTACTTGTATTTAGAGGCAATAATCAAAACGTTTAGTTTCCAGTGGTCATATTGACCAATGGTCATATAACAGTCAAAGCCCAACAGTCTCATTTTAATTATTCTCATGTTATCAAATGAAACATTTTTGTTGAGTAAAAAAAATAAAATAAAATAACACACAAAATTAGGAAACAATATTTATTCAAAATTTCGGGTCGTTACATAGTACATCACATACTATGTTCAATGCATTCCCCATAAAAATGGGGTTAAACATAATCAACATAAACATAATATATGAAAAATAACTTATTAAATGTTAATAATTACAAAAATTAATATACATAATTATAAACTATCCAGAATAAAATGGTTAATGGTAATAAAATTGTACATCTCCAAAAAAAGATCATAAAAAACACTGAGAAATAATAAGGATAGTGTCATTTCAACATATCTTCAGTGGATCATAATTAAAATAGAGGGTTTATTTTGTTTATGAATAGAAAAACTGTGAAAATATCCTTAGAATAATTTTTAAAAAATGAACTTTGTATTTGGAAAACAAAATATTATAACCAAAGGTTCACAAAAAATATATATAAAAAATTCACAAAAAATTACATTTTAAAACTTTTAAAATAATAATTAAAACATTGATTTTTCATGATGTTGTAAACATACATTAATTTCATACACAATGAAACAATTTATACTTTAAAATATTTGGTAAAATCCAAATAGGTATTATTTTGAAAACAACATTAATATTCATTTAAAAACATTTTTTAAAAAGTATAAATGGGTAAAACTATATTTAATGAATCATTTTGAAAAGTATAAAGAATATTTTTGAAAAATAATAGATACATGAGTTTCAATGAAAAATTATTTTCATAATTACTTCTAGCTTTGAAAGATGGTTATGGAAAATGAATGACATCGGTTCGAGAGACAGAAGTCATTTGTACATATGAATGATGATTTCATAACCCATTTAATGGAAGAGGAGATGGATATAGGTCATTTCCATAACATAAAAACATATTATTATATTTAATATACTAAGGTTATTATATCATCATGGTTTAATAATATCATAATAAGGTTGAGGAAAAATAAAATAAAATAATTTGTTAGGGACGTTGCCTCTTCTTCAGATAATTTATTTTGGTTCTCACCAAAATCCTTACTAGGTTAGACTTAAAACCAAATTATCTCTTCTATGATGATAGGAGGTAAGTACATAATTAATTTGGATATGTATTGGCTAAACTAATAGGTTGTTGATGTGTGAATAGTAGAGGAGATGGGGTGATCTTTAATAACTGTGTTGAGTGTCACAATTGTAAATTTTGAAAAGAAAAAGATTTGTCCATTATTTCAAATGAAAAAAATCCTAAAAATGGATATTTATAGAAAATATAAGATATATGGTCTAAATATTTCCATCCAATGGATTTTGGACAAATTTTAGATGATTTCTAACACATATTTTCTTAGTTTAACCCACCCCTCCCCCTAGTAAATTAGTATTTACCTTAACCATAGTAACTAATTTTAACTAATTTTACTATAAATTATGATCAAAAATTAAATCGAACATATTAGATAATATAAATTGTTATAATTATAAATATATTTTAATGACCTGCCAATTATCATTAGCTTGAGAGTACAACGAGTCATTACTAGGCCTTAAGCGACATCCCCAAGGTGCCAAAGGCTAGCAATAAATGTCGAAGGGTTTCAAATACAAGTTGGGGGACGATTTAACCTTTAAGAAAAAAACCCATAATACACCATGCATAACCAAAAATTCACTATATGATGCATAAAAAATTAATGACAATTAAACAACTTCATTTATGTCAAACCACATCAAGTACACAACAACGGAAGACCAAACCAAACGTCAAAGTACACAGCAGAAGAACAACTCAAGATTCTCAAAAGACACCATAACTCCATACTCCACAAGCTCCAAGATCTACAATATCTCCCAAGCATCACCACGGGACACTAACAATAAGATTATTTACCTTTAATTGTTTCCTGGAACATGACATCTGCAAAAGCACCAAAGTGACAATGCAGGGGTGAGTATGAAACTCAATAGGTTTCCCCAATGACTTCCCTACTCATGAAACTAGGATAGAAGAGTTAGCGACATTTATATAAAAACATTTTATATAAAACATTTTCTCAAAAGCAGTTTATAACTAAATATAAACAAGTTTAACAAAACCACTTATGACCAAAAGTATTCAAATGCAAAATAAATAAATTTTCCAGAGAGTTATTTTTTCAGAAAAATTAACTAAACAATCTTTAGAACCATTTTACAAACATCCCATTTTGGAATACCCAACCATTTCTCAAACCGTGTAGCTAATCAAGCATGCTTCGTTATGATAGTTCCATCCTCAAGAGTGATTTCTTGTCGATCTACCAAGTCGTCACAAGGTAATAGTTTCCCATGTGCCATTACACCTTTGGCACCGAGCACAAGGTCATATTTCAAGCATGCCTCATACATATAGTTACCATTGTGCCATTAAATGCTTAGCACTTAGCACAAGGTCATATTACAACCAAGACTCATACATGAAACATGAACACACACCACAAATTCCCATAAATCATGCCAAAACACCCTTTCAGTGAAACACATTTTTATTTAAAACCATTTCCACCAAAACCATTTCAATTCTAACCCATTTCAATTCCCAACCATTTCAATAAAAGTCTCTTTTTATTAAAAACCAATTCCATAAAATTCATTTTAATCTCAAACCATTCAATAAAACACCCTTTTTATTGAAAACCCATTTTTTATCAAACCATTTACAATTTTAGAAAATCCATAATTTAATATCAACATTTTAAATTCAAGATGCCCAAATAAATTTTACAACAGTTCACCAAGATTTCACAATTTCACCAAAGCCATAAATCATCACTAAAGAAGATTTATTCTATGTTTTTCACAATCAATTCCATTAAAAAATCCCAATTTGAAACTAGGTAAATCAATTATAACTAGAGGAGTTGAGAGTGATGCCTCCTACCTTTAGGGTTTTGACAAAACCCACAAGGGACGAATAACGTATAAGAAAATCGGGTTTCTTCTTCAAAAACACGCCGATGATCTCTTCTCCTAGAAAGACCAAGACCAAAACTCATCATATTTGGCATCCAAACACTAAGATCTACCCATAAAAGGTGTAGATCTAAGAAACTGAGAGGAGAGTAGAATCATATCTGAGTATATCTGAGAAACCGAAGAAGAACGATGAAGAACGATCACATACCTCAAGAATCCGGCTTCGATTCTCAAAGAGAAGCCTTCGGATCGCCTCTGAAATGATGGGAGAACCGTCTTTACCTTAGGAGAATCAAAATCCTGAGTTAGGGCCACTTGGGAATAAAACCATCCTCTTAGAGGAAAAACACATTAGATCCACCTTTATAGGATCTCGTATAAGTGGTCACACTGTTTGGTCGCAAGGTTAGACAGACCATGCGCTAACCATGCATTAGCCACTACCTCAACAGACCCTCCAGGCATGGTTTGGGCACACGGTTTGACAAACCGTGTGTCGTCCATGCAGAAGCTACTACCTCTAAGACCAAATACTCATGGTTATTCGGCACGGTTTAGAGAAACCATGCGTCGTCCGTGCAACTTTCCTTTTGCCTTAAAACTTCATTCAAAGTTCTCTCAACTCTCCCATTTATCACCCTTAACATTAAAACCATGAAAATAATCAATTAAAGGTTACATACCAGAAACTTGGAGTACTATATTCTCCCCACCATTGGTCTTTCCATCCTTTGAAATTAGAAAACCATCACCCAACTGAAAGATTTTCGACCACTGCTCATTCATTTCCTTTTCACGTTCCCAAGTCTCTTCCTGAATCTGACCATGATGCCATAAAACTCGAACAAGACCAATTATTTTTCCATGAAATACTTTCTCTTGCCTATCCAAAATCCCTACTAGGATATTTATCAATGAATCATCTTACTATAGGTCAATGTGATCTCATCTGATCACATGGTCAGGATTAGGCTGATACATTTTCAACTGAGATACATGGAACACATTATGCACCGAACTAAACCATTGTGGTAATGCCAACTTATATACCACCTCTTCAACCCATTAAAGTATCTCAAAAGGGCCAATTTATCTAGGAGATAACTTTCCCTACTTCCCAAAATGACGATGTCTTAGCCTTGGAGAGATCCTCAAGAAGACAAGATCACCTGCATTGAACGACAATGGTCTTTGACGATGACCTGGATAAGATTCTTGATGACTCTAAGCTATCTCCATCCTTTTTATAATCAAATGGATCTTCTCTATTGTTTCTTAGACAAGTCTTGGCCCGACTATTGATGTTTCACCTGTTTCTACCAAACAAAGGGGAGAACGACAAAGATGCTCATACTATGCTTCAAACAAAGCCATGTGTATCGAGGCTTCATAACTATTATTGTATGAGAACTCCACTAAGGATATATGCTCCCCCCATAAGCCACCAAAATCCATTAAAAAAGCCTAAAACATGTCTTACCATGTTTGTATCATCCACTCGGATTGCCCATCCGTCTGAGGATGACACATCATGCTCATTGTCAACTAAGTTCTTAAGGGCTTGTTATAATGATTTCTAGAAATGAGATATGAACCTCAGATCTCTATCTAAGACTATAGACATAGGTACACCATGCCTCTTTACCAATTCTCATATATAAATTTTTGAAAGATCCTCCACCGTATGAGTTTCTTGAATAGGGATGAAAATGGGACGACTTGGTTAGATGATCCACTATCACCCAAGTGGCATCGTGTTTCTAGACCATTCTAGGAAGACCTATAACAAAATACATTGCTATCTGATCCCATTTCCACACTAGGATGGACAAAGATTGTAACATACCCACTAGACTCTGATGCTCTACTTTAACCTGCTGACAAGTTAAACATCGCGAGACAAAGTCGGCCACGTTCCTTTTCATGTCGCTCCACAAAAACTGCACCTTCAATTCCTTATACATTTTCTATGTACCTGGATGTACAACCAATCTTGAATGGTGGTAAGCATGAAGGATTTGTTCCTGATAATCCATAGGTACGACCATCAAATCTCTGAAACACAAAAATGAACCCCCATTAAGTTTCAAGCCATCAATGGTCTCCCCACCATTGAGTTATGAACTTACAACCAGACATTCTGCATCAGACGTTTGTGCTTCTTTGATCATTTTTACGAGATCAGGAACAATCATAAATGAAAATAAACATGCAACATCACCTCGGTCTTCATATTCCACATGAAAGTCTTTTAAGACCAACATCAACATCCATTCATCTAAAGCATCTTTCGCCAACTGAGCATATGACTTTCTACTCAATGCATTCGCCATAGAATTTCATTTCCCTTGTGTGTACATAAAGTCAAATTCAAACATTTGGAGATACTCCATCCACCTCCTTTGCCTTAGATTCAAATATCACTGTGAGAAAATGTGTTTCAAGATTTTTTGATCCGTAAACAGAGTAAATTTCTCACCAAAGAGATAATGTCTGTAACGACCCGAAATTTTTTAAATAAATTTTGTTTCCTAATTTTATGTGTTATTGTTATACTCAACAAAAATGTTTTATTTGATAAACATGATTATAATTAAAATGAGATCAGTGGGTTTTGACTATTATATAACCATCAGTCAATATGACCGCTGTGAACAAAATTTTTTGATTATTGTCTCTAAATATAAGTAATCTTGGTTAATTATTATAGAAAGAAGATTCGATGGCCTCACCTAGTAGTCTTGGACCGATCAAAGCCCATCTAACAGAGCTTGGGAAGGAGGTAGCACCACTGGGCTTTGCTCTGGATCAAATCCAAGCCGAACTTCATCATGTGAAGCTGGAACGGAATCGCCTTCGTGAGAAGTTCAAACTGATAGAAATTACTACTCGGGCAATGTTGACTGAGCCGCCCCAAGCTTCTATCACCCTAGCACACCTTACTCTTAGGTCCTATGCTGGTATTATAAGGGGTTATGTAACGAGACCGTAACTACCTTGTGTAATCCTTGTTTTAAATAAAAATTGGGATTTCTTCTTATGATGAAGTTTATGAATTTTGAAATGACCGAATAAATATAGTATTCATATTTTTGATGAATTTTAGAAAAATGATATTTTAAATATGTTTATGTAAACCCTAAATAATTAAAAATGTGTAATGATTTTCAAAAAATGGTCTTCTGCAATTATGTTCAGTACTAAATTTAGAGTCTAATGAGATCAACTTGATTTTTGATGAATAGTAAATTATGAATAGTGATTTTATGATTAGGATTAGTAATATGACCAAATGGATTAGTAATCTCACTTAAAGAAAGTTTTAAAATAATCTAGGCACCTTGATTAAGTAATGTGATTCAATAAAATAGTTAAATAACGGTTTCATTAATTATTATTCAAGTATTAGTTTTTTCGGGTGAATGGTGTTTTTTAATTAAAAATTTAATTAAAAATAATTAGAAAATTATTTTTATAAAAATGACTTTATTTTTGAACTCAGTGCATCGATATTATGTTATGGTAATTTTTGGGGTTTTTTCTGAAAAAAATGAATTTTCGATGAATAGTGTTTTTATTTAAAAATTAAATTAAAAATATTTAGAAAATTATTTTTCTAAAATGGATTTCATTTTTGAAATCAGAGCATTGATATTTGGTTAATGTGAAATTTTGGGATTTTTCTGAGAAAGTTGAATTTTCAGTGAATAGTAAAAATACCGTTTTAGGGTTTCAGTATGTTTAATGACATCATAACGGTGTCATGATGATGTCATGAAATCGTTTGAGGGTTGGCCGGCCAAGGGTGATGAATTATTGTTTTGGGGGCCCCATGTGGCCTAACTCCATGATAAATGACAAGGGAGAGCACATGGGTTTGAGAAAAGCACATGTGAGGTGTCCCTTGGCCATTAATGCGTTGTCCCCTCACTTTCCCTATAAATACCAAGCCCTCCTCTCATCCATTCGACTCCCCACTCATTCCCAACAAATTTCGGGTCTCATTACCTCCCAAGGAGTCCTCCCAAGGTGCCCCCAAGCCCTCAAGGTCCCAACCTTTGAGGTTTAAGAGTTACATTTTAAGGTAAGGGATCCGACCTCTCTCTTTCTTTTCAAGTAATCTCTTTTATGTCTTTTCTTTTATACTCCATGTTCTTATGTTGGAGGATGTTATTTTATATTCATCATACTGCCTATTTCATGTTCATATGATGATAGACCCCCCCCCTTGCTCTCCTCAATTCGTTTTAAGAATGTTTAAGTGGCGCCGTTAGGCTGCCGAATTTTTAAGGGATTCTTTCACCTTCCTCGTTTTCAAGTTCTATTTTCATTCAAGTATTTCATGTTCCTTTTTATTATGTTGGGGTATGATCTCTAAATTATAATACTTATCTTTTATGATCATATGATGAGAGACCCCATTTGATCGCTTCAATTCAGTATTTTGATGTTTTAAGTGGCGCCGTTAGGCTGCCGAATTTTTAAGTGGTTCTTCACCTTTCTCGTTTTGAAGTTCTACTTTCATGTCAATTATTTCAAGTTCCTTTTTGTTATATTGGGGTATTATATCTATATATATCATACTGTACTCTTATGTTCATATGATGAGAGACCCCATTTGATCTCTTCAATTCAGTATTTTGATGTTTTAAGTGGCGCCGTTAGGCTGCCGAATTTTTAAGTGGTTCTTCACCCTTCTCATTTTGAAGTTCTACTTTCATGTCAATTATTTCAAGTTCCTTTTTGTTATATTGGGGTATTATCTCTATATATATCATACTGGACTCTTATGTTCATATGATGAGAGACCCCATTTTATCTCTTCAATTCAGTATTTTGATGTTTTAAGTGGCGCCGTTAGGCTGCCGAATTTTTAAGTGGTTCTTCACCCTTCTCGTTTTGAAGTTCTACTTTCATGTCAATTCTTTCAAGTTACTTTTTGTTATTTTGGGGAATTATCTCTATATATATCATACTGAACTCTTATGTTCACATGATGAGAGATACTATTTGATCTTTTCAAATCATTTTTGTTGATGTTTAAGTAACGTCGTTAGGCTGCCGAACTTTCATAAGAGAAATCTAATTTTTTTTCTTCCTTCCATGTTTTTCATTTCAAATGGTATGTCCTTTAAATTTCATTACCATGATCATGTATCCTTCTTATTCTGTCCATGTACTATTTTATGGGTCATTTATGAATGTTTGACACATTTACCTCTCTTTTAATGTCTTCTAAAACCTCGGAACATTGCCGTTATGCTGCAGAATTTCGGTCTCAAAATGTCTATCTCTTTTTCTAAAGTCCTTTTCTTTTATTAAGTGAATAATCAAAGCTCTTTCTTTTAAAGGGGTATTCACATATATACAAAAATGTTCTATTTTAAATTCTGGGATTTACATACATGAGACCCACCTTCCTTCTCTGTGGGTTTTAAAGTGATATAAAGATCATGTCTTTAAAGCTGTTTTTAAAAAGTTATGATTATGAAATGAAACCCATTTCCTTTATGCTATATGGGTTATTTATGAAATTTTTGATGATGATATATGTGGCTCACATGATAATAAAGGAAAATTTAAGGGTGCGCCCTGATAGCGCTCCAATGCATTGGGTAATGATGTAACCACTAGAGATTACAATTTTCACGATACCTTGGTGAATAACCTTGGTAATTTTAAAATGACACCTTGGGGATGGACCTTGGTGATATGTTCACGATTGTCTATGTTAAATGATGTAGCCACATCTTCAAGTTATGAAAAAGTTTTATTTTTATTATGATATGCCTCATGATTTCATTTTCATGCATTAAAGTTATTTTCATGACTTTATTGATGTATCTCAAGTTCATATGTAAAATGTTTCACTTATTTCCCTTGCTGGGCCTTCTGCTCACCCTTCCTTTTGATATATGTCCCCAGGTTATGAGATGCAGTAATGAGCCTAGGGTGAACATGAGGAGAATCCTTTCAAGTGTTTAAGAAGAATGTTTTTTTTTTGTTTCATGTTTTATGTTCCTTGTTTCCAAGACACTAAACCTTAAAGATCCTCAGTTCCGTGTAATGGAATGAAAAGTTATGTTATAAAAAGATGGGATGCTATAGTTGGTACCAAAGGATGGTTTAGTTATTTGTGGAAATTAGGATATGAAAACTCTAGGAGGAACCCTATAGAAAAGTTTAATATAGGAAATCTTCCTGGTATTTTGGTGATTATTGAGTAAGGGGTTGCCAAGCAAATACATCCCTGTCTGGATACGAGCAGGTAGAGGTGCCTCTGGCACAGATGTACATAGGGGTAAAACCCGAAAACACCGCTTTGAGCTAGACTCGAACGGGAACTGGTACACGACAACGGGCCTTGCTGCACTCTTGGTTACGACACTCCCGGGGGATATGCTTTGGTAAATTCATAAGCTTGGTATGAACCATTGTTAAAGGAACAAAGATAAAATAAAATAAAGGTTCACATAAGAATATATGATCATTCATAACCTAGATGGGAACCTAGGAGATCACAAGTTAGGGTATACCTTTCATATACAAGTTATCCTTATATGCTTTCAGTTCCTTTTCATGATTATTAGCTAAGTACTTAAGCCCCTAATTATGCTTTCTCTTCTTAGTTAATGGTGGGAAATGGAAGAACATGTTCCGACAACCAATGTGATAGGAAATGCGACGATTTTCGTATTAATATGACAGGGATGATTAGGGGATTAAAATATGATTATTATTTTGGAAGACGTTCATTATTTTGGGAACCATATTTGATCGAGGTAAATAGATTACTACGGTATTTTCATTGAGGAGTAAGGTTGACTTATATTTTGAAGAATCGAGGAATTTAAGGTGAACTTATAGTAATTTAGGTTACTTATGGGAATGACTAACCTATCTTGGGTAAAATATTTTTAGGTTAGCTACTTTTTTTATAAGATGTTAGGAGTGGTTGATGTTGTATGGAGATGAACAATGAAGTTGTTTTGGAAGACTATGTTATCAAATCCTTATTGTATTTGGGTTTCAATCTTAGTTTGGTTTGTTTTGAGGAATTTTAAGGACCGTTATTTATGGAATGGTCTATGATGAACTTTGGGTAGTACCATGGAACTTTGATGATTTAAAAGTAGTTTCCATTCCTATGGGATTATTTCTTTTTGAAGAGTTGTTTTACCTTAACCTTTCTGTTTTTGGGATAATGTTTAAAGATAGAAGAAATAGATAGTTAATCTTTTGTAGATTATGTGATTCTATAGAAGATGATTCTTGTGCTTTTATGAGACCAAGTGTTTTTGAATTCTCATCATTTGGAGAAAAGATTAGTGTTGGTAGGGACTTGTGAAAGGATGAAACTCTACTTGAAGGTAGGTATATTTTCTTATGTTTTTGTTCTATGTAGTAAATGAAATCCTCAAAATTATGGAAAGAAACATAAAACAAAAATGTTGTTGGTTTACGTTTCCTACTAGGTAATCAAAGACCGTTTACACACATCATAAGTTTTGGATTTTCTCATGGTTAACTTTCTCCTAATCATGTTCTCTATCACTCTCCCTCAGAACTTGACCCTTTGTTTTCTCCTCCATGTCCATGTTTTCCTACATGGAACCCTAGTGTGGGTTAACTCGGGTGACCTTTGTACTTCCCTTTCTTTATTTTAAAGTAATAGTTTTACTGACTCCTTTTCTGATGTGGGACTTTCAATGAAATTTCAAAACCCAATTTTAAAATTGCGAGGACGCAATTTCTTAAGGGGGGAAGATTGTAACGACCCGAAATTTTTTAAATAAATTTTGTTTCCTAATTTTATGTGTTATTGTTATACTCAACAAAAATGTTTTATTTGATAAACATGATTATAATTAAAATGAGATCAGTGGGTTTTGACTATTATATAACCATCGGTCAATATGACCGCTGTGAACAAAATGTTTTGATTATTGTCTCTAAATATAAGTAATCTTGGTTAATTATTATAGAAAGAAGATTCGATGGCCTCACCTAGTAGTATTGGACCGATCGAAGCCCATCTAACAGAGCTTGGGAAGGAGGTAGCACCACTGGGCTTTGCTCTGGATCAAATCCAAGCCGAACTTCATCATGTGAAGCTGGAACGGAATCGCCTTCGTGAGAAGTTCAAACTGATAGAAATTACTACTCAGGCAATGTTGACTGAGCCACCCCAAGCTTCTATCACCCTAGCACACCTTACTCTTAGGTCCTATGCTGGTATTATAAGGGGTTATGTAACGAGACCGTAACTACCTTGTGTAATCCTTGTTTTAAATAAAAATTGGGATTTCTTCTTATGATGAAGTTTATGAATTTTGAAATGACCGGATAAATATAGTATGCATATTTTTGATGAATTTTAGAAAAAGGATAATTTAAATATGTTTATGTAAACCCTAAATAATTAAAAATGTGTAATGATTTTCAAAAAATGGTCTTCTGCAATTATGTTCAGTACTAAATTTAGAGTCTAATGAGATCAACTTGATTTTTGATGAATAGTAAATTATGAATAGTGGTTTTATGATTAGGATTAGTAATATGACCAAATGGATTAGTAATCTCACTTAAAGAAAGTTTTAAAATAATCTAGGCACCTTGATTAAGTAATGTGATTCAATAAAATAGTTAAATAATGGTTTCATTAAATATTATTCAAGTATTAGTTTTTTCGGGTGAATGGTGTTTTTTAATTAAAAATAATTAGAAAATTATTTTTATAGAAATGACTTTATTTTTGAACTCAGTGCATCGATATTATGTTATGGTAATTTTTGGGGTTTTTTCTGAAAAAAATGAATTTTTGATGAATAGTGTTTTTATTTAAAAATTAAATTAAAAATATTTAGAAAATTATTTTTCTAAAATGGATATCATTTTTGAAATCAGACCATTGATATTTGGTTAATGTGAAATTTTGGGATTTTTCTGAGAAAGTTGAATTTTCAGTGAATAGTAAAAAATACCGTTTTAGGGTTTCGGTATGTTTAATGACATCATAACGGTGTCATGATGATTTCATGAGATCTTTTGAGGGTTGGCCGGCCAAGGGTTATGAATTATTGTTTTGGGGGCCCCATGTGGCCTAACTCCATGATAAATGACAAGGGAGAGCACATGGGTTTGAGAAAAGCACATGTGAGGTGTCCCTTGGCCATTAATGCCTTGTCCCCTCACTTTCCCTATAAATACCAAGCCCTCCTCTCATCCATTCGACTCCCCACTCATTCCCAACGAATTTATGGTCTCATTACCTCCCAAGGTGTCCTCCCAAGGTGCCCCCAAGCCCTCAAGGTCCCAACCTTTGAGGTTTAAGAGTTACATTTTAAGGTAAGGGATCCGACCTCTCTCTTTCTTTTCAAGTAATCTCTTTTATGTCTTTTCTTTTATACTCCAAGTTCTTATGTTGGAGGATGTTCTTTTATATTCATCCTACTGCCTATTTAATGTTCATATGATGATATACCCCCCCCCCTTTCTCTCATCAATTCGTTTTAAGAATGTTTAAGTGGCGCCGTTAGGCTGCCGAATTTTTAAGGGATTCTTTCACCTTCCTCGTTTTCAAGTTCTATTTTCATTCAAGCCTTTCATGTTCCTTTTTATTATGTTGGGGTATGATCTCTAAATTATCATACTGATATTTTATGATCATATGATGAGAGACCCCATTTGATCGCTTCAATTCAGTATTTTGATGTTTTAAGTGGCGCCGTTAGGCTGCCGAATTTTTAAGTGGTTCTTCACCTTTGTCGTTTTGAAGTTCTACTTTCATGTCAATTATTTCAAGTTCCTTTTTGTTATATTGGGGTATGATATCTATATATATCATACTGTACTCTTATGTTCATATGATTAGAGACCCCATTTTATCTCTTCAATTCAGTATTTTGATGTTTTAAGTGGCGCCGTTAGGCTGCCGAATTTTTAAGTGGTTCTTCACCCTTCTCGTTTTGAAGTTCTACTTTCATGTCAATTATTTCAAGTTCCTTTTTGTTATATTGGGGTATTATCTCTATATATATCATACTGGACTCTTATGTTCATATGATGAGAGACCCCATTTGATCTCTTCAATTCAGTATTTTGATGTTTTAAGTGGCGCCGTTAGGCTGCCGAATTTTTAAGTGGTTCTTCACCCTTCTCGTTTTGAAGTTCTACTTTCATGTCAATTCTTTCAAGTTACTTTTTGTTATTTTGGGGAATTATCTCTATATCTATCATACTTAACTCTTATGTTCACATGATGAGAGATCCTATTTGATCTTTTCAAATCATTTTTGTTGATGTTTAAGTAAAGTCGTTAGGCTGCCGAACTTTCATAAGAGAAATATAATTTTTTTTCTTCCTTCCATGTTTTTCATTTCAAATGGTATGTCCTTTAAATTTCATTACCATGATCATGTATCCTTCTTATTCTGTCATTGTACTATTTTATGGGTCATTTATGAATGTTTGACCCATTTACCTCTCTTTTAATGTCTTCTAAAACCTCGGAACATTGCCGTTATGCTGCAGAATTTCTGTCTCAAAATGTCTATCTCTTTTTCTAAAGTCCTTTTATTTTATTAAGTGAATACTAAAAGCTCTTTCTTCTAAAGGGGTATTCACATATATACAAAAATGTTCTATTTTAAATTCTGGGATTTACATACATGAGACCCACCTTCCTTTTCTGTGGGTTTTAAAGTGATATAAAGATCATGTCTTTAAAGCAGTTTTTAAAAAGTTATGATTATGAAATGAAACCCATTTCCTTTATTCTATATGGGTTATTTATGAAATTTTTGATGATGATATATGTGGCTCACATGATAATAAAGGCAAATCTAAGGGTGCGCCCTGATAGCGCTCCAATGCATTGGGTAATGATGTAACCACTAGAGATTACAATTTTCACGATACCTTGGTGAATAACCTTGGTAATTTTAAAATGACACCTTGGGGATGGACCTTGGTGATATGTTCACGATTGTCTATGTTAAATGATGTAGCCACATCTTCAAGTTATGAAAAAGTTTTATTTTTATTATGATATGCCTCATGATTTCATTTTCATGCATTAAAGTTCTTTTCATGACTTTATTGATGTATCTCAAGTTCATATGTAAAATGTTTCACTTGTTTCCCTTGCTGGGCCTTCTGCTCACCCTTCCTTTTGATGTATGTCCCCAGGTTATGAGATGCAGTAATGAGCCTAGGGTGAACATGAGGAGAATCCTTTCAAGTGTTTAAGAAGAATTTTTTTTTTGTTTCATGTTTTATGTTCCTTGTTTCCAAGACACTAAACCTTAAAGATCCTCAGTTCCGTGTAATGGAATGAAAAGTTATGTTATAAAAAGACGGGATGCTATAATGTCTCCATATTTTCAAATCATGGATGACTGCAACTAACTCCAGATCATGTGTTGGGTAATTATTCTCATGAAACCTAAACTGCCTTTAACCATAAGCAACCACATGGTCTCCTTTCATGAGAACATAGACCAAACCTGATCCTTAAGCATCACAATACACTACATACCCCTATCCTGATTCTGGTAAAATCAAGATAGGAGCTGATGTAAGCTGAACTTTGAGTTCCTAAAAAACCTTCTGGCATTCTTCTGTCCATATTAATGGAGAATTCTTTTTTTCAAAGCTATCATTGGTGAAGCTATTATGAGAAATAATGCACAAATTGTCGATTGTAACCAGCTAGACCAAGAAAACTTCATATCTTGTACACATTCTTCGGTGGTTTCCAAGAGATAAAGGCTTCTATCTTCTTAGGATCAACAGATATGCCTTTCCCAGAAATCACATGGCCAAGGAAACGTACTTCCTGTATCCAAAAATCACACTTTGATAATTTGGAATACAAGCGATGATCTCTCAAGATTTGTAACATTGTTTCTAAGTGCAACTCATGATCAGCCCTTGTCTTTGAATAGACCAAAATTTCATCCACAAACACCACCATAAAAGAATCCAAATATTCTTGAAATATCCAGTTCATAAATTCCATGAAGACTGTTGGTGAATTTTTTAGATCGAAAGGAATAACTACATGTTCAAAGTGTCCATATCTACTTCTGAAAGTTGTCTTCGGAATATCCTCCTTCCAAACATGCAATTGGTGATATCCTGGTTGCAATCAATCTTAGAGAACAACTGAGATCCCCTTAATTGATCGAACAGATCATCAATGTGTGTAATTGGCAATCTATTATTTATCGTAACTTGGTTATGCATATGATAATCAATACACAGCCAAATAGTTCAATCTACTTTTTTCACAAACAAAACCGGTGTTGCCCATGGAGACGTACTTGGTCAAATAAACCCTTTGTTTTCCAGCTCCCCTAACTACACTTTCAATTCCTGAAACTCTGTTGGTGCCATCCTATATGATTGAAGGGAAATAGGACTGGTCCCCCGAAGGAGATCAATCGTAAACTCCAATTCCCTTAGAGGTGTTAACCCTGAGAAGTTCTTGGGAATGACATCTTAAAATTTATCCAAAACAACTAGAAAACTATTTTCCTCAATCTCTTCCATTTATGCCAAAGTCAAATATACCAATTGGTAAGAGATCATTCCGACCATTGGTGACAAAAATCTCCTTGCACCGTTATTTACAATCCTCTCGCCTCTAAATAGATGCTCGATGTTGTCCTCAGTCGTGAAACTAACTATTATCCTATAACAGTCGATATGAGCCTTAAACATTGTCAACCAATCCATACCCAGGATTATATCATATACATCCATATCCCACCTTGGGAAGTCCCATTTTAACTCAACTCCATCAATAGTTATATCACTTTCTCTACACATAAAGGCTTGACATTCTCTTTCACCAAGAAGAGTTTGTAGTTTCAAAACAGAAGGCATCATTTCCAGTTTAACATAAAAAGTCAACACTATGAGAAATAATCAAGGAATGTGATGAACCAGTATCAAACAACACTTTCACAAAGGTAGAATTCAAAAGAATCATACCTCTTACTATAGATGGTCCAACCTGATCATTGAAAATCATTTGCTTAGCTCCATACAATTGCTTCTTCACTATAATGTTCTCCTTGTTTCCTTGTTGAGGTTACCCTAGTTGAGAAGTCATGGTATTTAATGAATCACCATGTATAGATCTGTTATGATGAAAATACTAACTCTATTGTCCTCATCTTGTCGAAGCATATGATGCTTGCGATGCCTGGGAAGTGTCACGCGCACCCGACTTCGGAGGATTCCTACAATAGCGTTGTAGATGCCCAATTTTCTTGAAATTGTGACATTCTCATGGTTGTGCCGAATAGATTTACTTTATGTGTTATTTCAAACCACATTGAACACAACATGCTTCGCTCTGGGGTCATGGAGGAAGGTTCATCGATCCTGTCATCTGGTTATGACTTCCACTTGCACTGTGGAAATAGATGTCCTTTTCCTCTTGTTCCTAGTGGAAGATTTACCACCATTTCCTATAAGTATCAACATTCATCCTCCTATCAATCTCGAGATATCATGCTCAGCCACAATCACTTTGTTCACCATCACTGTATAATTCGTAATACAGAGCACCGCAATTTTTGATCGAATCTCCTGCCTTAGCCCTGATTCTAAGATGCGTGCCTTCAAGGACACACTTGCTGAAACCTCTGGTGAAAAAATAGACTAAATTCATGAACTTAGTTCCATAATCTGTGATAGAGAGGCTCTCCTATTTCATGCTGAAAAAGTCAGTTGTTTTCTAGATTTTGAACGTGTGAGGATAGAATTGTTTGTTGAAAAATTCTTCAAAATCCTCCCATGTTAGGCCTTCATATAATTTAGCATGCCCCACTAAATCCCACCATTGACATGCTATATATTCAAGAATATACATCACCAACTTGACCTTGAACTCTGATGGTGTCTTGATGAAATCGAAGATATGATTCATCCTACTTAGGGACACCTCTGCTTTTTTGGGTTCAGCATCACCCCAAAAGTTTGGTGGATTCTACTTCATGAACAGGATGGTATGATCCACATGATTTGGTTCATTTTTTTAGTTCCCCATATCCACATCATGAAAATTCTGGAAATTACTCTGAACCAGATCTTGGTTCACCGGTGGTTCAGGTGCAACCACATTCTTTGCATCTTCTTCAGGTCGGTTTCAATGATGCCTACCAGGTGCCATTTTCTAAACCAATAATATCCTCCATCAATATCACTCTCTAGTAATTGATGTCTTAGAATTTCAAATTATATCACATCAACTATCACAACATTGTTTTCCAAAACAACATTTTCCCCATGTTTAACCATTTTTGAAAACATTCAATATGATTTTTGAAAATCAAACCATTTTCAAAATACACAAAATATATTGTTTTAAAAATCATTCACTTAAAACAATTTCTTCATTTTTTTCTTTTCAAAAATTCACACCTTGCAAAAAATCATAAGTCATTCCTCACAATGAGATATGCAGTCCCAGTGGGAATCCATTCCTCTACAACACATGCCATTCTCATCTCATTGGCTAAACCCATGACAATGAGATTTCCAACATTCTAAAAGTGTATCCAAAACCCTTATGAACCCAACACCCTGGTAACTTAAAGTTTAGCATAAACGGGTTAGCTATTTCTTTTTAGGCTATATATTTTATGTTCCGACAATCCTACTCCTACCTATGATTTTGACCCAAGGAATAGACCATATGGAATTTCAACTCCAAGACAAGGAACATCGATGACAACTTGTTAGGCAGGGACCGAACAAGCTGATACCATTTGTAATGACCCACTAATTCTCATTGTCTTGAGAGTACAATGAGTCATTACTAGGCCTTAAGAGACATCCCCAAGGCACCAAAGGCTGGAAATAAATACCGAAGGGTTTCAAATACAATTTGGGGGATGATTTACCATTTAAGAAAAAATCCCATAAACTAACCAACCATGGCCAAACATTCACTATATGATACATGAACAAATGAATGACAACAAAACAACTTCATTTATGTCAAACCACATAAAGTACACTATAGTGTAAGACCAAACCAAACATCAAAGTACACAGTGGAAGAACAACTCAAAACTCTCAAAAGACACCAAAACTCTATGCTCCACAAGATCTAAGCTCCACAACATCTCCCAAGCATCACCACGGGCCACTAACAATAAGTTGATTTACCTTTACCTGTATCACGGAACACAACATCTACAAAAGAACCAAATTTCCAATAAAGGGGTGAGCATAAAACTTAGTAGGTTTCCCCAATGACTTCCCTACTCATGCCACTAGGATAGAATAGTTAACAACATTTATATAAAAACATTTTATATAAAACATTTTTTCAAATGTAGTTTATAAAAAAATATAAACAAGTTTCCAAAAACCACTTATAACCAAAATCATTCAAATGAAAAAGAAAACTATTTTCCAGTGAGTTATTAATCTAGAAAAATAACTAAACAAGCTTTAGAACCATTTTTACAAAAATCCCATTTTGGCATACCCAACCATTTTCCAACCTGTGTAACCAATCATGAATGCTTCGTTATGACAGTTCCATACTCATGAGTAGTTTCTCGTTGATCTACAAAGTTGTCACAAGGTAATTGTTTTCCATGTTCCATTACACCATTGGCACCAAGCACAAGGTCATATTTGAACAAATCCTCGTACATATAGTTATCATTTTCAATTAAATGTTTGGCACAAATCAAAAGGTCAAATTTCAACCATGCCTCATACATGAAACATGAACACACACCACAAATTCCCATCAATCATGCCAAAAAACTCTTTCAATAAAACACCTTTTTTATTGAAATCCATTTCCACCAAAACCATTTTAATGCCAAACCATTTCACTTCCAAAACATTTCAATAAAACACCCTTTTTATTGAAAATCATTTCCTTTAAAGTCATTTCAATCTCAAACCATTCAATAAAACACCCTTTTTATTGAAAAACCCATTTTTCATCAAATCATTTACAATTTCTACAAATCCATAATTTAAAATCAATATTTTAAAATCAAGAAGCCCAAATCACTTGCACAACAATTCACCAAGATTTCACAATTTCACAAAATCCATAAATCATCACTAAAGAAGGTTTATTCTATGTTTTTCACAATCAATTCCATTCAAATAAACCAATTTTAAACTATTACAATCAATTATAACAAGTGGAGTTGAGAGTGAATCATCTTACCTTTAGGGTTTTGATGAAAACCACAAGGAATGAAGAACACACAAGAAAACTAGGTTGCTTCTTCAAATACCCACCTTAGATCTCATCTCCTAGAAAGACCAAGACCAAAAATCATCATATTAGGCATCCACACACTTTGATATACCCATAACGGGCTTAGATCTATGAAATAAAGAGGAGAGGATAAGAAGATATAAGTAGATCAAAGAAACCAAACATGAACGACGAGGAACGATCACATACCTCAAGAATCCGGCTTCGATTCAGCAATAGAAGCCTTCAGATTGCTTTTGGAATGATGGGAGAGACCTCTTTGACCTCAGGAGAAGAAAAATACCAAGTTAGGGCCACTTGAGAGGAAAAACAATCCACTTATAGGAAAAAACGTGTGAGATCCACCTTTATAGGATCTCGTTTAAGTTGTTGCACGATTTGGTCGCACAGTTAGACAAACTATGCGCTAATCGTGCATTAGCCACTGCCTCAGCAGACCCTCCATGCACAATTTGGCCACATGATTAAACAAACCATGTGTCGTCTGTGTGGAAGCTACTTCCTCCAAGACCAACTACGCACGGTTTTGCTGCACGGTTTAGACAAACCGTGCATTGTCCATGTGGCTTCCCCTTTACCTCAAAACATCATTCAATGTTCTCCCAACTCTCTCATTCAACACATTTAACTTTAAAACCATTAAAAGCATCAAGTAAGGGGTTACATACCGGAAACTGGGGGTACTACATATATAAACCTTTTCCCTAATTCTATTCACATAAGTGGAATAATCTTATTTAAAATTAATCCTACAAATGCAGTGAGAATGCGGGTTTTCGAAGAGAAAATATTCAAACGCCTATAAGGTTTTTGTATTAAAATTAAAATTAAAAATGATTCCAATTATCTAAATTAGATTAATAGAATATATAATCAAACTAATTTTACTTTAATACCAAATTAAAATACAATTTAACTTTTTAAATAATTTAAATGAAAAATAAGTTTCCAATAAATACCAATATTTTTCACTATTCACCCAAAAAGAAAACTATTAAAAAATATCCCAAAAAATCATCCTAAAATAATTTATATATAAAATTTTTAAAAATTATATTATTTTTACCAAATAATGTTTTAAATGTGTGAAAATTTTATTTTAACATCATTTTTCCGGAAGCAATGAAACTGTTTTCTTTGAAAGATATAGTTTTTTCAAAAAATATTTTTTTTTACTTTCATATTATTATTATTTTTATCAGTAGATAACCAATAAAAGTATGTAAACCATAAATTTTTAATGAATTATTTAATCATATTCATTTTTCCAACTTAGAGGCTATGTTATAATGTTCATGTTTAAATATTAATATTTTAATGTAGTATCATTTTTCATTTAAACCCAATGTCGCATGCATCGTAAGATATCAAAGAGATTAAATTTATTTAAAAATATATATATCCCAAATTATAAGGACATTATATTCTCTTATAATCTTGGTTTTTGTGTCATAAATTCTATTGAACATTATTTCCCTATTTTAAAAATATCTCAGTGTTACATTCTCCCGCATAGATAAAATGCATCCAAAAAATTTAATCTTGATCCCAATAATAAAGGGTTTGAAATTCTATAATACCTTTTTTGTAAAAATAAATCATAAATTAGTTAATAAAACATCATCTTAATAAGAGATTATGCAAATTAAAATGTTCATATGGAATAACACATAACTAGTTTTCTAAGTATGAGAATATTGGTGGAAATTAATGACATGGAGATGAAAGAAAGGTGTAAATAAATATAGAGAGTTGTATAAATCATTGATCACAAGAAATTAGGTTTTCCATAAAAAATAAAAACCATAAATATATTGTTTCTGACGCTTTCGCTAGGGTTCTCACATCCGTCACGTTCGGGGGACGTCGGCGTGGTGCCGTTGCCTTGCATTCCCGCTTTCCAAAGGCGGGCGACATTCGCTCCTTATTTAGGGACGTTTTCTCATTGATCAAAACAGGATGATGGGATGTTAGTTCTTCCTTTAATGGATTCATCCTCGGAACTCATCACCTAGTCCGGGTCTCCCTCATAGATTTAATACGTAGTTCGTGATACTCTTTCTAATGCCATGTTTCCATGGAAGTCGATTAATTACAATGCTTCTATCAGGACATTCCAAGGGGTCCAGTCAGGGAAGAAACCTTCAGTTTGGGGAGTAGTCACTTTGAGGCATCACTAACATGTCTGGACGCTAGGGAATTGGCGTGTTTGTCTTGTGTCCCTTATTATAGGGCTTCTCGAGGGCGCAGAAGCCTGAGGCATCCCACATCGATCACGGTGAATCGTATGACATAGGCATGTATCTGAGGTTTTCCTCAGCTTCCCATGTTTAACACAGGGTATGCCGCAATTTTAACGTCCATCGGGGACAAATTGGGCTGATCAGAACACTATCTAGAGTGGTTTAGATTGAAGAACACCCTTGAGGGAACACCGATATTGTGGCCAACACGTGGGCAGCTTCTCGAATACTGTGGAGGGGAATGAGGTGGCATGATATCACTGGGATGTGGCGGCCCAGGTAAGAATCAAGATAGACGATGGTTTTAGTCTTGAGCCTCGAAGAGACTCCCTACGTACCATGGATTAGCATGGATCAAAGTCCACATAGTTTAGGAATGGATGTGTGGGTCTTACACTCTAGGATGCCCGGGTGTTGGTGAGCCGATGTGAAAGAGATTGGACTGACTAGGTGGTGGGAAAGAACATCGTGAGTCTTCCTACTTACCATGCCTTAGCATGGATCAAAGATCTCGTAGTTTGGGTGGGCGCTGGTGAACCGACGTGAAGATAGAACTTGGTCTGATGGATCATGGGCTTGAACCTCATGATTCTTCCTACGTACCATTCCTTAGAACAAACAAAATTCCACGTAGTTTGAGATAGGGGCCTGACACACCGACACGTAAGCGTTTGGGACCAATGGTTGGTGGTCATGAACCTCAGTGAGGCTTCCTACGTACCATTCCTTGACATGGATCAAAGACCACGTAGTTCATATGGGTGTGTGTTGTCGAACCGACATGAAAAAGGACTTTGGTCCAATGGATAGTGGGCTTGAACCTTATGGAGGCTTCCTAAGTACCATGCCTTGACATGGATCAAAGACCACGTAGTTCTGAATGGTGTGTGTCGGAGGACTGACGTGAATCAGTACCTTGGTCCAATGGGTAGTGGTCTTGAACCTCATGGAGGCTTCCTACATACCATGCATTGACATGGATCAAAGTCGTCGTAGTTTGGGTGGGTGAAGGGGTTGTTGAACCGACGTGAAGGGGTGTCATAACAACTGGATGGTGGGATCTTGATGGCTTACCGCTAGATTGGGATGCAGTTTAATGTCATGCGGGACAAGGGCATGTCGGAGAACTGACATGAAGATGGACCGGGGGTCCGATGGGTGTTGGTATTATACCCCGTGGAGGCTTCCTACGTACCATGCCATAGCACAAATCAATTTTCTTGTAGTTCAGGTTGGTCACAATGGCTTACCACTGGATTAGAATGTAGTTTAACATCATGCAGGACATGGGCAATTGGGGCTTATGCTCTAAGGCAGCCCAAGGGGTGTCATGGTCGGTGCTCACTCTAAACTCACAGGATTCATGCTCAGTGTGAGAAACAAGAGGTTGCAGGGACCTGATGATCACGTTGCGAATGGTGCGTCTGTGGGAAGCGAAGAAGGGATTACGTGTTGGGTGGCCCATGGTTCTGGGACTTACTCCATGATGGAGGCCCGAGGGTGAAAAAGCTCAGAGGGAGAGGGATTTGGAACCCAGGAAGAGAGGAGGAGGGCATGTTTCTTATCATGTCCTATGCTGGCCTTGGGGATCAAAGATGAATGGAGGGAGCAGGGGGCTCTACCTCCTGCAAGAACGACTAGGGGCTTACACCAAGGTGGTTTCCCTTCCCCCACGGACAAACGCCACTCCAGAAGGAAGATATCATCTCTTGTGGAGACCGAGAGGCGTGGAGAATGTCCATGGTGTGGTCACCCCACATGACAGGCATGGGGTGATGTCATAGTTTAACGTCGTGTGTTGAGGATGAGGGTGCTTGGAAGTTTAACGTTCTGTAGCTTGGACGAGGGGGGTTTACTCTACACCCCTACGACTTACATATCTGGTACCCTCTTCTACTTGTGGGAGGGAAGTTACTGGCAATTCCATACTGAAGGGGAGTAGGAGAGAGAACCATTGATGGGTCCACATTAGTGTGGCTATGCGAAAAAGAAATATCCATTAACATTCCTATGCGATGAAGCATTAGGAGAAGCAACGCCATAGGTGGTATCATCCAGGGGACTTTGAAATCACATCGTGTGAACCTGGAGGGTTGCACGGAAAAAAGGAATTTTCAAGAAGAGGGGTCCATAGGCCGGGGGCTTGTGGAGCTCGGTTACTTTGCGTGGTGGAGGGCACTGGCGAAGGGGTGTTCTTAGTGAAGTGGGGTGCGTTAGCCTTATCATAGGGAAGAGCTGCATACGGGAGGTTCTTCGCGATGTGGAAGGAAGTTTTCAGAGAACTTCCTCATAGAGTACAGGCGCGTCGCGAAGCGAAGTGTTGTGAAGCAATGTGCTTTGCAAGGTATAGTGACCCTACCTTGGCATGTGGATCACATGTACATGAGGGGTGTTTCGCGAAGCATATACTTTTTGTGAAAACCCAGGTCCCCTTGGGGATCCCCTTCTTTAATGAAATCCCTTAGGCTTTGTGAAAGGCATCCCTCTCGGAAGAAGGGATCAAAATGAGACAATGCAGAGGCACCTCGCGAAACAAAAATACCTCACGTAGCTCATGATTCACAGAGCAAAGGGTGCTTCATGATTTGGGAGCTGAGAAGCTGAAAGGTGGGATTTTCCATCTGGGGGCTCAGGGGGAGCTTGGTATTTATAGGCAAGAGGCACCGCGAGGCAGATCTTACGCGGCATGAATAGGGGATTCAATTGCTTCGAGGCGGGTCGTGAACATCAACCGGGTTTGCTGAGGGGTACCACCTCCTTTTCTTCATGGTGGGTTCGCGATCATTAGGGGTGTTTGCGGAGGGCTACCACCTCATTTTCTTCGCAGAGGGTTCACAAACGTCAGAGGCATTCATGGAGGCGTACCACCACCTTTTCTTCGCAGCGGGTTTTCCAACGTCAAGGTCATTCGTGGAGGGGAACCACCACTTTTGCTTCGCGGCGGTCACGTTGCTTGGGGGACTCCACAAAGTGGCTTCATGAGACAGGTCGTAGGGCCTCTTTTTCTTCTTTTCTCTCTTCCAACATTTTGGAACCAAAAAATTCCCCCACTCAGACTTGGTGCCACAGATGGATCAAGGGTCGAAGTCTGAGGGAAATCACCAAAATCATCGGCTGTTCGTGGTGCTGACTCGCAAAGAGGATGCGCGAGGCGGATAGGGGCCGCGCGGGCCGGGCGCTTAGAGAACTCCGCATGGACTGGACATGATGTAAAGCTCCAAAGGCCACTGCCTATAAATATTGGGTCTTCCATCTCTTTTTTCCTTTCCATTATCCGTAATTTTGTCCTTTTTTTCTCTCGATTCACGAAGCTCCGCATACTCTGTGCCTACTCTCCGCGAATCGGGCTTCACGGAGAACCACGAGCCTTTGACTCCACAACAGCGCTATGCGATCGTGAGCCTGCATGCCGAGGCCGGGCTCCATGATTCGAATTCACGAAGGAGATCCGTGAATAGGCTTAGCGACCTAAGCTTAAAATTGTTGAATCCTTTAAAAACAAATTCCCATAAAGAAGCTACCTAGGGGGTGCTTGCAGACACCGCCTGGTGGGATGAGTTGGCAAATTGTCTGGGTCTGGGGGAGCTAGTCCGGAGCCACTCGGACCATAATTCTTTGGTGGAGCTACTGTCGGAGAGCTAGAAGAATTATCCTTTCTGAAAGAGGCTTCCATTTTATGGCTTCAGGATGAGGGATGACGTCTTCATTCCTGAGGCGAGTAGGGAAAAACCAGCTTACTGGTTCAAGAGCACGCCCTGCCAGCGCCAATGGTTCTGGGCGGCTGATGGTCATGCGTGGGAGGTAATTACACCTTTCACCATCGACTTCATGTACAATCATCTAAAAAATGTTTACGGGAATCCATTCCATCCATAGACGTCCCCTACCATGTACCACACAACACTAAAGGCATCCTTGAGGGATTCGAAGAAGGGGTGGTCCGATGAGTGGGACCTGTGCTAGAGTGGAAACTTCACAAATGACTGGGCATGGGCCTACTGTGTAGGCACCTCATGAGAGGAGTTCAGAGCCAAGATGAGGAGAGTGGGATTTTATGAGGTGCCCTGCACCTCCCAATTCCACATATATCAACCAAAACAGCTGAGGCCAGATCTGTTGAGCAGATGGTTTTCTAGGACCAACATGTTTCACCTGCACCATGGGGATGTTGGCATCAGTCTGTGGGATGTCCATCAGATTTCTGGGGTCCTAATCTTGGGGGCTATGTACGATGAGTTCCTCCCTGTCATGAGTGCGTGGGAGGATCTGGAGCAAATTCCACAGCTAGCGCTGGCACTGATGGGGCTGGTCCCCGGAGAAGACAAAGAAGCGGTGAAAGATGTCCACTTCAAGAAGTGGTTCAAGCAGTTCTTGAACATCCCAGTGGATTGAGAGTTTCCCACGGGGCCTCAACCTTGCCCTAAGGGGGCTCAACGAGGCAAATATAATTTGTATTGGCGGCTCTTGGAGGACAACTAGTGGAAGACCTTGGGTTTTAGTGTCAACACTGAACAGCAGCCGATAGTCAGACAGGCGGCGTTTATCGCGGCCCTTATCTGTGGTTGGATCCTACCAGTGAGGGATACCAACTTGGGGGGTGTGGCCTAGATCATTCATTAGGGAATCCATGTTGGCCATAGGGGGCGGGTCAATCTAGGGATTCTGAAGCTCCCCAGATTGTACAAGATGCTACGGAATGTTAGCGAGGGCAAGAGGCCACAGGGCATATGCGGGCCCTTCCATCTTCTGTATGGGTGGATGGCGACACACATCAGGGGGGTTTACGAATATATGAACCCCATATCTCCTCGTGGGTAAAACTTCGGCCCATCCATTCTGAATGCTTCAGGGATATTTCCAGCCAAATTAACCGTGTCATTGGTACTAAACCGGTTGTGGAAGGCGGACGAGTTTAATTTCTACCCGTTTCCATTGCCAACGGGGGTAATCACCGACGACGGTCGGGGGACGGAAGAGCATCGGGCATATCTCCTGGCCTTTCTAGGTGGAGTCTTGGTGGTATGGGTGGACCGCGAGCCTCTCTGCGAGCCGTACACCCCACACCGGTTTTCAAGGCAATTCTAGTTCCTGCAGTGGCTGACCCTGCAGGTCTACTAAGAGATGCGCCACGAGGAGCACCCATGTGTGATGAGGCAATTGTTGCTCATGTTCACACGGGAAGATGGGAAAATGCAAAATGCATTGCCTCCACCCACTGCCGCCTTCAGACTGGTGAACGAGTATGCCATAAGCTAGGAGGCAGCTTATCCGGGGAAAATGCTGATGCAACCAACTATTCAAGTTGGTGACGGCGGGTCTTCCCCATCTCGAGGTTGGGGTCTAAGGTCAGCAAGGGCCTCTCATAGTGGTGGGGTTGTCATGGCGGTGAGACTTTCACCAGCCGAGGACGAGGTAGCGGCGATGGATCCAACAGCGGCAGTGGACCCAGTGGTCCCGGGAGAGCAGATCCATCTGAAGGGGTAGCCACCGAGGGGATTCCACAGGATATCGACTCAAGCCCTGGGAAAATGGATGTGCCATATCAACATGCTAGAGAATGATATTTTTCAAGAGTCTTAGGACATCTGGGATGTCTATTGGAAGTTCCTTGGCCTGCACGAGATGTGGAAACGCCTGAACCACCTCGGGATGGATTTACCAGGTATAGGCCCGGTCTGGGCCAAGTTTGCAGTGTTTCTGGCGAAGGCAGAGCAATATCTGGATGAGCTGGAAGACTTTGTACATTCCAGGGGTGCCCCGCGTCCAATGATAGATCGGGTTATGGTACTACTTGATCAGACGGTTCCCCCACATCTATCGGCCACTGATCAGGGAGTGTGCTTTCCCCTATCAGAACATTCAGACGAATCCTCTTGGGGAGACGGGGCCGGTGGAGGAAGCCTGTTGGAAGAAGGCAAAGTCAGCAATCAAGACTCAGGTCTCGAAAATTTCACAGAGGCCCTCGAGGTAACATTCCATGTTTCGTTCCCCAGGGTCTGCTATCAGGTCATTATAGATTTCTTACCAACATCTAAACTGTGCAGGAGGACCTTGTGCACAAACCTCATTCTCGTCCCTTGGTGGGTGATGATGCAGGACCCTCGGAACCCGCACCTGTGGCCACGTCCAGTTCTGTGTCTCGCGGGGCTAGGACACCCAAGGTGTCTTATCTGGAGTGTTCAGACCTTCCGACAATATACAGAGGGCCACGCTTCGGGGTCCCATTAACATCAACTTAGGAGCAGCACCAGGAGTTCAATCTATGTAAGTCCTCTCCACAGAATTCATTACTGTCACACGTTGATCGTGAAAAATAATGACTATTCCCTTCTCTATCACATACAGTTATTAGACTGGCATGGGCTGCTGTGGTGAGGATGATCGAGATTTCTGGCGGCATCCCTCTTAGGGGTATTCTGGTAATTGTGGAGATAGTTACCTAGCACACATGAGCTACAGCGTTCCCTATCATTGGTGGGACCACCAGCGAGGTCGTGCCCAAGGTTATTGAGGTGGGGTCTGATGATGAGGATCGACCGGTTGACCCATGTCCCGCCACGCCTGATCCAATGCCAGATGTTGCACCTTATCCAATGCTAGGTGCAGATCCTGCTAAAGATTTGATGAGGGAGTACCCCACATATGAGCCTTCCAACTGTGTGGACTAGGATGAGACGAACTCTAATGAAGAGGAAAGCGACATAGACTGCCGCTGATCATGGAAGCTAATCGTGCACTTTATCAAAAATGCCCCCCAAGACTTATGGTTGGATGAGAAGGAAAGAATTTTCTCACGACTGCATGAACTATGTGCTGGGTGAGTGGATTCCCAGTGACCTCATCTGCTCATCCGATATCTCATGGTAGAGAAGACATAGGAGTATGATCATGGGCTTAGTGTGGGATGCAGCATAGGAAGGAGATGAACATCAAGAAGCTTTGGGAGGCTGATAATGAAGTCCAACGGCTACAGATCTGGGCGGATGACCACTCAGCCTCTCTTAATGAACAATCAGAGTTGATCTTGCGATTGAAGGCCCTGCTGGCAGAGGCAGAAGAGTGTATGAGGCAGGCTTCCGAAGAGATGGCTGTCATTTAGGCTGACGTAGAGCGGGCCCAAACTAAGGCTGATGAACTGCAGCCCATAGATGTTGAGGAGGAGCGAGAGTTGAGCCGGCGGTAGCAACTTCTGGACACGACAAGTCGGAGGGTGGCATAACTGTAACTCTCTTTTGACAGTGTCAACCCGTTCATGGGTGGAATAAACCCTCGATTGTTGTAAGGATCAAAAAATCTAAAATGTACTTTCCTGTTTTGATTTATTTGATGCCATGGCATGCATGACTCTCGTTATCAAGGTTGGCTTCATACGCGTCTGTTATATTCGTGAAATGTCCAGCGGTCAGTCCCTAAGCTCACGTGGGTTGAGCCCAATGTGAGAAACAAGGGGTGATCACCAAGCTATTCCATATGAACATAATGAATTTACCAAGATTCAGGTATCTAGGGTTTAGGTAAACAATTTGGATCTTTCGGGAAGACAGGGGAGAGGCCCGATCAGAGGATTAGGACCTCAGAACAATCGACAAGCCGTTCTTCTGATGTGCTTTGGTGCATGATCGGGGTAACACCAGGGGCGTTGGGATTAGTCTGAACATAGGGAAGTGGAAAGTGTGAATCATGATACCCAAAATTTGGTACACTATAGGGGTGTCATGACAATGAAGGATAACTATTTACCATGTTTGAAACACAGTATTGTTATTGCGTTAGCCTGAAATAGGGATAACAAATGAGGTCCGACCATTGACCATGTTCGAAACATGGGGCCTAACTCAAAATGCTACCCCTTATTCTTTCGAAACATTGGCCTAGGACAATAGGCGGGCCATATTCCGAGCATCCATACTATTAGGGGGTTCCTCCAGACATGAAATAGGACAAGGGTCTGAATAATGGGGAACACAAAGTGTGGAATGTGGAGTGAGGGTTTGTTCGAATAGAATCCAACACTCTTGAGGTTACGCCATCATGATAGAAGCACACTAGATGGAACATCAGTCTGATCATGGATCATTCTTTCCTTCATATAGAGCCTCTCTAGATAGGGAGTCGTCGCTTCCCAATGTCATCTTGGGGCATCCTGAACTTGTTTAGGGTAGAGATATAGTTGTACGGTTCCCTATGAGGGGTCCGGCCAGTAGGTCGGAAAGGGGGAAGAACAAGATTTATGATTCCTAGGTGCTGGACCCTAGGAAAAATACTAGCTTGTCCCTACATATCCCATGAGGATGGGAATCAAGCCACACGTAGTTCTGGAAATGTAGTTTAACGTCATGTGGGATGATGAGAAGCCCGGTTGTGCCGGTAAGCATCTTACCAAAACTACTAAACCCACGTGAGTCATGCTTGATCTGGGAAACAAGAAGTACTGGTGGGACTTTCCCAACATAGGGAGGGAAATGTTGGGGCAAAGGGACGCTTGGTGAATACCGACCCAATGATGCTAACCCATCTATGTAGCGCACTTAGACACACGAAGAGATAAATCCGAGTATATTGGAATTCTACTTGAAAATGAGGAAGTGGAAATGTGTGAATCATGACACTTGGAATTTGGATCATAATGATGACGGCGTGACAATGGAGGATAACTGTTGACCATGGAGGTAATGCAGCATCCATATCACGTCATCCTGGAATTGGTGTAGACAAATGAGGGTTAACCGTTGACCATGTTCGAAACATGGTACCTGCTGCAAATGTCAACTGAGATCCTTAGGGACGTCGGCCCAAAACAATAGGAGAGACCATAGGCCCAGCATCCATAGAGATCCCTTAAGCCTAGCATCCATGTCATCTGAGGGTCCTTTTGGATGTGGAAGTGGATGAGGGTCCAAATGGCGAGCTCACGAAGCTTAGTCATGGAACAAGTGAATGTCTCCATGAAAATTCCACACTTAGGACTCTTTGTCAAAACACATCTGAATATGTTAATGAGACATATTAGATAGAGGGAGTCGAGTCCCGTCCCTTAGGGAGATCATATTTTAGGGTTGTATAATTTAGACCATGGATGGGAGGAAACATAGGAGGCACGTGGTGGGGTAACTCAAACACCCGACGTGAATGGGAACTAGGGGTTCTGACCACTATGTGCTTCTCGGAGAGTTTTTTAGGTTGAGGGACCAAAAACGAGAGTTGACCTGGGCCTAAAGAAAAGTGAAAAGGCATTCGTAGATACGCCATGGGGATGGGGATCAAGCGGCACATAGTTCTTGAAAGGGGATTAGTTTAAGGTCTTAGAACTAAGACCATGAATGGGTAAAGAGAGCAGGAGACACACGGTAAGGCAGTTAAAAAACCCAACATGAATAAGGACATAATCCCTACTTACCATGTGTTCATTGGGGAAGTTCTCGAGTCGAGGTACCGAACACTAAAGTTAGGTTGGGCCCACAGGGAAGTTCTCGGGCACTCCTATGAATCTCATGAGGATGAGAATAAAGCCATATGTAGTTCTTGGATGGTGGCATGGCACGGTAAGGTACCAGTGCAAAGGATGGAAGGGGCGCATAGGTATAGACCTCGCACTAAGAGAAGTGGTATTTGATAAATCATGTTTTTCATTTGAGGTAAGTGGTTTTTTTTGTGAAGAAACATGCCTAGGGTAGCAGGAACTAGCGTCGCCACAAGAATAAAATCATAGTAGGCATTGACAAATGGCATGGTGTATGACCAATACCCAACGTGATTCTCTCTATGATGAGGTCATCACAATGCATCACTGTTTTTCATTGTGCATCCAGGATGATAATGTCACGGTTTAGGGTCATGTGATAGGACCAAGAATGATTTTTAACGTCACACAGCACAGACGTTGTAGAGAAGATGCTAGGTGGGTAATGTGTATGGCGCCATGAAACATAGCCGACGTGAATAGGGACATGATCCCAAATCACACCATACGCAATTCTGAGAGAGGAACCTCGGGCCAAGGGGCCCAAATAGGGGTGAAAGTGAAAAGGGGCTGAAGAAACTAGCTCCCAGCTAAGCTGGACCCAAAAACAAGATGTCTGGGTGGTCCTATATATCCCATAAGGATGGAAATCAAGCCATACGTAGTTCTAGAGGGTGACTTTTAACGTTGTTCATGACAGGAAGAAGGAGGGATAATTCTTAGAATGGGGTGCACGTGGTGAGACTATTGCAAACCCAACGTCAATGAGGACATAATCCCACACCATGCCATGCGGTCCCGTAGTCAATGTCCCGAAGGCGGGACAGAAAATACGAATTAGCAGACCTCAAGCTGGACCGATAGACAAAGGGTTCTGAGTGTTCCTACATATCCGATGAGTATGGGAATCATGTTGTACATAGTTCGAGGGAGATCTTAGTTTACGGTCTTGTAGATTGGACCACGGGTGTCCTGAAGGATGTCGTATTGCATCTTTGTCCCCCTAACGTGCAACGATTCCCTAAGGGATTGAGCCAAGAGTGTCGAGATTCCACCTAGACACGATGGGTTGGAACATAATGTGAATCACACAACCAACATTCAAGGCCTGAAGGGGCTGGTGTGATGACGAATGATTACTGCTGACCATATTTTCAACACAACATCCTGTCACATTAGCCTGAATGGGGACAAAAAAATGATCATCGACTGCTGACCTTGTTCACAACGTGGGATTTGTATCAATTTGTTGTCTGAAACCCTCGAGGGCGTTGGACCGTAAAGGTAGGAGAGCCCTCAAGCGTAGTATCCATGTTGTTCATGGGGGTCCCTCTAGGTGTGAAAGATAACAGAGGTCCGAATGAAGGAGAACATGAAGCTTGAAAAGTTGAAGGAACTTTCCTAAGTTGAATCTGACACTCTTGGTCCTAGACCGGAGTACTCTTAACACTTGGGAGAACCACTTCAAGGGGTCAAAGGACTCAACTTGAGGGTGGCCAAGAGATATCAGATTTCCGGGAGAAGGGGGGCATGGTGGAAAAAACCCTGTACCACACCTATATATCCCCATCATGGAGAGGGACAGGCCAAGGGGCCTAGGTGACCGGGAGATCGGGAGACCTCTGAGAGATGGTGCTGGACCCAAAGTCAAGATATTCGAGTGGTTTGATGTATCCCATAAGGATGGGAATACAACCAAACATAGTTATAGATGAGATCTTAGTTTATGGTCTTAGAGCTTGGACCATGATAGAGTAAAAACCCTCCAAGTAAGTGCAGACCACAACCCGATCCCTAAGCCCCGTGGGTTAAACTCGGTGTAGGAGAAAAGGGAGGAAGATGTCTTTTACAACACCTAGAATGCACGCCAAAGGGAAATCGGTGCGGAGCCCCGAATGATGCCCCTATCACGTCATTGGTCCTCCTATAACATGGATACGCACTGAAGAATAGTACCAAGAGTTTCGAAGTAATACTTGTACATGATGTGGTGGAGAAGGATGTAAATCATGCAACTGACATTTTGGGCTTAATGCGGTTGGTGTGGCGATAGAGGGTAACTGTTAAATGTGGTGGAAACGCAGTATCCATATTGTGTTAGCCTGAAATGGGAACAACAAATAATCATCAACTGCTAACCATATTCGCAACGTGGGATTTTTATCAATTTTTTGTCTGAAACCCTCAGGGGCATTGTCCCGTAAAACTAGGAGAGCCCTTAGGTGTGGTATCCATGTCGTTTTTTGGAGGTCCCTCTGGGTGTGAAAGGTGATGAAAGCCCTGATAAAGGGAGATAGAAAGCCTGAAAATCAGGTGAAGACATGTCTGAGTAGAACCCAGCATTCCAGGTACTAAACCAGAGTACCCTTAGGCACAATGGTGAACCGCCGAAACGGGTCGACGAAGTGGCTCAGAACGGAGAGGTAGTCCAAGGGGACAAGGTGGGATGAAAATTTCCCAAAGGTGGGGCTGGACCCGAAGCCTAGACATTCGGGTGGTCCTACGTATCCCATAATTATGGGAATCATGCCACACGTAGTTCTCAAGATGCAGTTTAACGTCATGCAGGATGAGGAGGGGAGTAGGATACCCCCAAACAAGGGAGGTGTACGACGCGAAGAATAACCCGACGAGAATGAGGACGTAATCTGACCCCACACCATATACTCTCATAAGATAGGACCTTGGCCAAGGGCCTGAAAAGGCCAAGGGGCCTGATAGTTGGGATTCGGTCAGGAAGGCCTGACTTACTTGCAGTTTAACGTCTTGCAGTGAGGATGGGGGTCGAATAATAGGGTTACCTAGACACGGGAGGTGTACGGCATGGTGAGTAACCCGACGTGAATGAGGACATGATCCCCAACCACACCATACACTCTGGTTAAGAACTTGTTCTAGGGCCCGAGAAGGCCAAGGGGCCTGAGGTGGGGGCTCGGTCAGGGAGGCCAGACTAGCTTGTAGTTTAACATCTCGCAGTAAGTACGAGGGTTGGGGGCCCGAAAAGACCAAGGGGCCTAAGGCTGGGCCTCGGTCAGGGAGGCCTGACCAGCTTGTAGTTTAATGTCTTGCTGTAAGGACGAGGTGAGGATAAGGTGTCTCATCTAGGGATGTGTATGGCGTGGTGATTAATCTGGCATGAATGAGGACATAATCCCATACCACACTGTACGCTCTCATAAGAGAACCTGGGATGGGGGCCCAAAAGGCCAAGGGTCATGAGGCTGGGCCTCGATCAAGGAGGCCTGACCAGCTTTTAGTTTAACGTCTTGTAGTAAGGACGAGGGTCGGGGAAGGTCTCATATAGGGATATGTACGGCATAGTGAGTAACTTGATGTGAATGAGGACATAACCCCACACTATGTCATTAAATCCTATCAGAGAGAACCTAGGCCAGGTTGAAGGTCATACGCCCTCTTTTACGTTTATCTCCTCCTTACGGCTTCTAAGCCCATATGAGTGGTGCTCGGTGTGGGAAAAAAGAGTTGGTCCTAGCTATCTTCATCCAATAGTTCCTGATAGCCGGCATCGCCTGAGGGGAGTTCGTCGCTTAGATATGAAGGGGTAAAACGAACCAATACACTCGATGTTTGGGAAATCTTGGGGTGGTCCTAACGATCTAGGACAACTTTTGACCATTTTCGAAACACATAGTCCTTATAGTGACCTGATGGGCGTAACAAACGAGCATCCACCGCTAACCACATTCGAAACGCGTGACTTGTATCGTCTTGTTGCTCGACATCCTTGAGGGCATTGGCCTGAAGTGGTAAGATGGCCCTTAAACCTAACATCCAAACCATTCAGTGGCCCTTTTAGATGGGGAAGAAAATGGAATACTAGTCCAGGAGTGGGTGAATCGCAATCGTACCCATCTATAAAAGAGGCGAACATCTCCAGGGAGGGGGACGTACAGCCGGATCGAGGCTAGCTCGATGTGAATTGGGGAAAAATTATGCACCCTGCCATATGTCTTGACTTGAGGGGAAGATTCTGGCTTTTGGTCTAGGCCAACAGACAAAATATCTAGGCGTTCCTACGTATCCCATGATTATGGGAATCAAGCCATACGTAGTTCATGAAGGCCATGCAGTTTAACGTCGTGCGGTGAAGACACGAGAGAATATAATAATAGAAGTGGGCACATGGTGGAACCATTATAATCCCTGTATGAGTGGGGATAAGGAGGCCAACTCAATATCATGTGAGGATCCTCCGAGGAAGCTATACCTAGGGGGGATAGTTAAAGATAAAAGTTTGGGGCTGGGCACAAAAAGAAGTGCCTGAGCATTCTTGCGTATCCCATAAGGATGGGAATCAAGCCATACGTAGTTCTCAAAATGCAGTTTAATGTCATGGAGGCCAACTCAATATCATGTGAGGATCCTCCGAGGAAGCTATACCTAGGGGGGATAGTTAAAGATAAAAGTTTGGGGCTGGGCACAAAAAGAAGTGCCTGAGCATTCTTGCGTATCCCATAAGGATGGGAATCAAGACATACGTAGTTCTCAAAATGCAGTTTAATGTCATGGAGGATGATGTGCAGTTTAAAGTCATGAAGGACGATGTGCAGTTTAAAGTCATGCAGGACTGGATAGTTTAAGGTCATGCAGGACCATCATATTTAAGGTCATGCAGGACCATCATTCAGTTTAGGGTCATGCAGGACCGTTCAGTTTATGGTCATGTCGGAACATACAGTTTAAGGTCGTGCAAGACCGTATAGTTTAAGTTCGTGTAGGACCGTTTAGTTTATTTTTATGCAGGACCGTACAGATTAAGGTCATGCAGGACCGTACAGTTTAAGGTCATGCAGGACCGTACTGTTTAAGGTTGAACATGACCGTACAGTTTAAGGTCGTGCAGGACCGAGGGGCTCAAGAAAAGTATTACTTGAGGAACTTTGCATTGGTGGTAGGAGTTATGCGCTCACCATCCATGGTCACCAACGAGTATGATCTATTGGGGTAAATATTTTTAATGATGTAAGGTCCTTCCCATTTGGGCTCCAACATGGGTGGTTTCCTGTTGGGGATCATTAGCGCTCGAAGGGCCAATACTAGGTTGCCTTGCAGAAAAGAGAGGAGGCTAACCTTCTTGTTGAAGGCTCTAGCTATCTTATTATTATGCCTTTCCAGATTGTGCAGGGCATGAAGCCTACTCTCGTCAAGTGCTTCCAATTCAGCTAGACGGATTTTGGCCACCTTATCTAGCGCCTGCTGGTCATAGACTACAGTACGTAACGAAGGCAGCTGGATCTCGATCGACAGGATGACCTCAGCTCCGTACACCAGAGAATATGGAGTCACCTGGTTGGAATTGTGAGTCGTTGTACGATAGGCCCAGAGGGCATTGCGGAGCTTGTCCAGCCAACTCTTCTTGTTCTAGATAAATATTTTCTACAAAATGTTATATAGGGTATTATTGAATTCCTCAATCTGTCCATTTGCATGTGTGTGATAGCAAGTGGTATGGTTCGAATAGATATTGTACTTAGCGTACAATTTCTTCAGCTCAGCTGCTCGGAAGTCGGTGTCATTATCAGTGAGGATAGCGTGAGGGACTCCAAATCGGTAGATGATGTTGGATCTCACAAAATTGAAAATGGATCGAGCCTTGACTTCCTTAATCAGGATTGCCTTTTCCCATTTTGAGAAGAAATATTTAGCGGTAATGATGAACTTGCACTGGCGATCTGCCGCTAGTGGGTACGACCCCACAACATCAAGCCCACACACCGCGAAGGGCCAAGAGTTCTTGGTGGAGTGGAGAGGTTCTGGCGGCCGATGCAGGAAATTAGCATGATCTTGGAACACATGACACCTCTTGGGGAACTAGATACAATTGTGGATCATCAAGGGCCAAAATTACCCCAATCTATGGATTTTATGGGACAACTTCGGCCTAGCCTAGTGGGCACCACAAGAGCCGGCATGAACCTCTTGCATGACCTATGGAATCTCGACACCTTGAATGCATTGGAGGAGAACACCATCGGGACCATGCTTATCGAGTATCTTCTCAAGACTGGGACCACTCTGGAAGGTAAACTGCAGCGCACGACGTTGGATTCACTCATGCTCGGCCCGATCATCCTGGAGGAGACAATTTTGGAGATACTCGACAAAAGGTTCTCTCTAGTCAGGAGTTGTCTCAACCGCTGCATCTGAAGGACCTAGGGCTCCTGACGTGGAGGATCCATCGGTAAGATGGCTTACCCACAGGTCGTCTTCATCCTCTAGGGTGACGGGGGTGATGAATCTTCGGTGTGCCACATGTATGATTAGATCATCCTGCTCGGGCAATGCAAGGGAGGGGGCTAGGCTGGAAAATGCATCTGCTCGACCATTCTGTGACCGAGGGACATGGGTAACCTCTGGTCAAGAAGGGAACTGAGCCATTAAATGGAGGGTGCACTCCAAAAATTGTATGGGCTATGGTTTCCTGACAACATAGTCTCCATTGACGTGGTAGATGACTAGCTCAGAATCCCCTTTCACATGAAAATGGGTCACATCGATCTCAAGGGCCAGCTCAAGGCCAGTGATGAGAGCCTGATACTTTGCTTAGTTGTTAGTGTAGGCTTCTGACAACAGGATTGAGTATGGCAGAACGGCTTGCACCGGGGTGATGAAGACGATACCCAGACCCACTCTGTTGAACCTAGGATCGCTGAGCATCGTATCGGTGGGGCTTCAGAAGGCACCGTCAAAGTGCATTTTTAACATGAGACGACATGATCGACTGAGAGGATTGCCTCATCAAGAAAATCTAGGTCCATGGATTGATCCGCATAGGTTGTATGGCCAGCTAGGAAGTCTACCAATTCCTGTCCCTTGATAGCCTTTTGAAGCACGGAATTAAAGTCAAACTGCTAGAGAATTACTGCCCACCATGCTAGTCGGCCAACCAACATGGGGCGGTTCGGAATATACTTCAATGGGTCTACCTGAGAGACCAATTGTACCTCATGGTGCTGTAGGTAATGTCGCAATTTCTGTATGGAAAACATGAGCGTGAGGCAGCTCTTTTCAATGGGGGAGTATTTGGTCTCTGTATCGAGGATCATGTGGCTGAGGTAGTAGAGGTTGTTCTATATCCCCTCATTGTTCTTCGGGGTGAGAAGGGTGCTGAGAGACCATTCTAGAGCAGTCACATAAAGGATCAACGGTTTTTAGGGGATGGGTGGCATCAAGACCGGAGGCTGTAGCAGATACCGCTTCACTTCCTCAAACGCGGTCTGACACTCTTCAACCCATTCATATGCAGTGCCATTCTTCATGAGCTAGTTAAAGGGCTTACACTTGTTTTCCAGGTTTGCAATGAATTGGATTATGTAGACTAAGTGGCCTTGGAATCCTCGAAGCTCCTAAATATTTCTTGAGGGGGCATCCGGATTTTGTCCTTGATCTTCTCTGGGTTGATCTTGATGCCCCGATATCTGACAATGAAGCTGAGAAACTTACCGGAGAAGACCCCGAAGGCACATTTAAGTGGTTTCATCTTCAGGTGGCGGTAATAGAGGAAACTGGACACTTTCTCAAGGTATTTGAGATGGCCCTAGTGCTGGTGAGATTTGACCACCAGATCGTTCACATAGCACTCCACCAATGTTCCCAGGATCGGCTTGAATATGCGATGCATGGCCCGCTGATAGGTGGTACCTACATTTTTTAGGCCGAAGGGCATAACCTGGTAACAGAAAGTACCTTAGGGGCCCTAAAAGCAATGGAATCCTCATCCTCGGGGTCCATTCAGATCTGATTATACCCAGAATACCCATCCATGAAGGAGAGGGCTTGGAACCCATCCCTAGAATCAATCAACAATTCTGTCATTGGAAGGGGGAAAATCATCCTTCGGGCAGTTGTGGTTGAGATCACGGAAGTCGATACAGACTCTAATATGGTCATTCCTCTTCTTGGCTGGCATAATGTTGGCTAGCCACCTGGGGTACTAGACCTCCTTGACAAAGTTGGATTTGATGAGCTTCTCAACCTCGTCCTCAACCATGGCACAATGAGAAGGGTGTATCTTTCTGGGAGGCTTCTTGAACCCGTGATGGTTTGTTGGGAGACCAAGGCGGTGGACGGCTACCTGAGGATCTAGTCCTGGAATCTCTTCATAACTCCAGGAAAACACATCAGAGTGTTGTTTAAGGAAGTTCACGTACTGCTGCTGCTTCTCGAGGGACATGGAGGCACTGATCAATGTGGGTCTTGGATCTACCTCGCTACTGAGGTTCACCTATACCAGTTCATCGACCGTGGTAGAGATGCCTTCTTCAAAAGTAGGGGGAGCATCCTCTAGATCCTCTTCGCCACTCGTGGAGGGATCTTCCACTGGGGTAGTCGCTTCTGAGCCACCCGAATCTAAGGGGAAGCTGGTTTCGGCTGGGGCGGCAGTGGTCATCACATCAAGAGATTCATACGGCACTGATACCATAGCGATGATGGTAGTTGATCCAATATTGTCTAGTCTTCGGCCCATGTGGACATGATTGATAAAATCAAAGCAGTAGTGGCACGTTGTCTTGAGCCGGTTAATTCTAGCCCATCAAAATAGACACGTATGACATACCACTAATTCCATGATCCTAACATCCCGATACCGTATAGGGGTAGGAGGTTCTGGGATCACCTGAGCCTGGTTTGTGTAGGATTACGAGTTGATTTTCCATTGTCGCTTGGACCTGTGAATATTCCTTCCTCTTATACCCAAAACAACAAAACATTACCCCATGTCGGGGGTCATGGCCTCCAACCGATGGATCGGGAAGATGTAGGCCTCATACAGACCTTCCCTATGATCATTTGTGACGGGGGTGGGTTCAATCTCACTTGATAGAATCTGATTATCCTTGCTCTTGTAATAGTCAACGTCTAGATAGGGAGCTTAACAAGAGGAAAAAGGAGAGGCATCTCTTTGGATCATGCCTACTCAACCATTGAGGGAGTATTTGAGGCATTGGTGATACGATGAAGGGACTACTGCATGCAGGTGGAGCCATGGACTGCCCATTAATGCATTGTATGCGGTTTCCAGGGAGACAACCATGAATTAGGTACTGGAAACTAGACCACTGAACTAGGTATTCAAACAGATCTTGTCGACCGGGGCCTGATTGGTCTTTTCATATCTCTGGATTCTTAGGTCAGAGGGAGTTAAATAATCCTCAAACAACCCCATATTCCATAGTGTCCGAGTCAGGATTAGGTTAATCCCTGAGCCCGTGTCAATAAGATCGCGGCAAACATACATGCCATTGAACTGACCAGTGATGTACAATAGAGGAATGTTCCCCTATATGGGAGGGTATTCTTATTCACCAGAGAACAAGATAACTGTTTGGAATTGGGCATTCTCAAATGCCTTAGCGTGGAAGGCTTCTCCAGCTTCTACCTCCATCTCAAACTGGAGGGGGCTCCTTAGGGCCTCGGCAAGTTCCTCCCACATGTCTGATGACAGGTGAAGAGCCTCAAGGATAGAAAGACTCGTGGGGATTCCAAAATGGTGCTTGAGGACCTCATACTTCCACGCCAAGCATGAACCTCTGCATACAAGAGGTCGCTCTGTGATTCGAGGCACGGCAGGCCCTGTCGGCTGGACCGACGGCTGGCTAGTGCTAGGTACACCACGTTGCTCACTAGTCGAGGCCTGAAGAGTAGCTGCCAGATGGGGTCCGGAAAACTGAGATTGAACTGTAGTAGGGAGAGACTGGTCGCGGTATAGACAAGGTAAATCTAACTGATCTAGTAGCAGAAACGACGGTGGTGGTGGATCTGAGGACACCAGATGAGGACGTTGTGCATGATGAGCTCTACGCTGGTCCTACTGTCTGGTCTCTATGGCATGAAAATCCTAGCTAAAAGTGCCAGCTGATGTTCCTAGGCGACCCATATGGCCGCAGTTCCAATGACATTGGCGTCATCTTGGGACTTTGGGGAGGCTCGCATGGCATTCCCCCTCGTCTGGAGGCATATATGGATTTATCAACTCCACGGTACAAACCGAAGTGTACCCCTAACTGTCACTTGACGAATCATCCACCACCGGGTGGATTCTGGGAGGGATCCCCATCTCAGGGGGAATGAAGTCACCGAGAGTGCGGGGTGACGACGACACTGGTGGAGCACGTTGCTTCTTCTTGAGTCATCGATTCTTGCTCTTCTTGGAAGAGGCCGACTGAGATGATGATGCAGAGGCACTGGCCATAGCTTCTGAAGGCTCCAACAGATTCAGGCTTTCCCGAATAATACCATGGGCACGAGCGGCTATTTTTTGAGCCATCCATTCATCATAATTCTGAGATCCCTGGCTAGGAACCTGCTGCTATTCACCCTCATCATCGCTACCACTTTTTGACCTCACAAAGACACCCGCCACCTGTGTCGGGGTCAGGACCAGCCTGACTATGTTGTTATTGACTTAGTCTTGGAGCTAGTCTTTAAACCCATATCACTCCTAGAGGGTGTTCCCCAGAATCCGATGATAGGGGAAATAGTTGGGGAGATCGGTGAGATTATCCTCTGTCGGCCTTCTACACTCAGGTAAGCACACAATACCCTATTCTAGGGCACTACAGAAGTAACTGGGGACCTGATCCTCGCTGAACGAGTAATTCTAGTGTCTTTTTTCCAAATAGGGGGCACTGGGAGCCTGGCCCTGATGAGGGGCCGGAGGAACCTGTTGAGGAGGTGGAGCCTGATTATCTTACCTAGGTGGTGGTGGCATGTTGCACTGGGGAACCTACCGATTCTGAGGCAGTCGCTGCTGGGCAGGAGGCTGTGCCTGAGGTGGATGGCCTCTACGAGGTTGCGGATCCGGTTATACTGGTAGAAACTCTAACTGCCTTGGGGATTCTACTTGGGCCACTACGACGGGCTCGGCTCTAGAATCCCTCCTTTCTGGGATCACAGGGGGCAGCGGACGCGCCTAACTAGCCTGCTGCAGAGCTTCCTCGAGGCGCTGGGCCTTATTTGAGAAGTCTCAGAACCCTCTAGGGTAGTTCTGAGTGATCAGGGAAAGAACCAGCTCTGTTTTGACATTACCTATGCACATCATCAGTAATTTCTCATGATTTAGTGGCATGTCGACAGAGTATGTGAGCTCCTTCCACCAGGTGATGAAGTTCGCGACTCGCTCATCGGGCCTTTTCTTACACCTGAAGAGGTCTACGATGATGGTCTTTTGCGTGGTGGTGCTGAACTAGTATAGGAATTTTCGGTTAAGATCCTCCTAACTGGTCAGTGATCCAATGGAGAGCTGGCTGTACCAGACAAACGTAGTGCCTTCTAATGTCTGCACAAATAATCGGAGCTTGGCGGATTCCTACTATGCTGGAGTCCCAAACAGGGGGCCACACCTAGAGGAAAAGTGGTCCAAGTGCTGTGGTGGGTCCCCTGTACCGTTAAATGGTGAGAAAGTGGGATTTTAAAAACCTGGGGGTGCAGGCATATCATCCACCCATGATGGATATGGCTTTCCATCTGGTGGGACTGCCACCTTCCGTGTTTCCAATGCCTCGAGGTGGGCGATGAGTGACGCCATCAGATCGTCTGGGAAGGGGTCCCTGTCTTGAAGGGGATCCATAACCTAGGGTGTTGTCGGGCTCTTCAACACGTTATATGGGTTCAACATCTGGTGGAGGGACTGGCGGAGTGGGCTAAGGGGCAGCTGGGGGAACCCGGGCTGGATTCCTCAGATTGTCGCACTGCTCGGGAGGGTTTGGTGAGACGTATCGTTCCCTCATTCCATGAGTTTCGGCTTCAACCATATCCATGGATGTGGTATGATCAGGGTTTCCCGAAGGCATATCACCGGGGAGGAGTTGTTCTTGCCCCTATTGCCCCGGCCTAGGATCACTATAGTCAGGTCATCTCTCTATAGCGTGTTCGGCCAGAAGTTTGTCGACCAGCCTCTTCTGCTCAACAAGTTGCTGGCATAACACGGCCTTCTCGGGGTCTTCCTCTATCTTCTGCACTGAGCCAGATGGGTCAGAGTGCTTGAAGGTTCCTATATGCTCTTTACCCTTACCGGAATTCCGACTGAGTATCAACGACTCGGTGGGAACAGGGAGACCTAGGTGGTTCCTCTACTGACGAGTAATCCTCCCGGATGGGTCCAACAATGGTGTCTCACACTCAGGGGGGGAATTATCCATCATGAAATTCTAGTTCATCCTCCTTATCCATGACATCATCCATGTGGACTATGACCCTTCATTGGGGCATGTCCTTAATATCACATATTGAGTCGGGCTACCGTCGAATAGGGCTGAAGAGGAGGGAAATGCACTTCCCCCAACCACGGACTAGCATGTTGGGGGTTGCCTCCCTGATGATTCTTCATAGTACCCTGAAACTATGAACTCCTTTTTGTTGGAGGGTCCTCTGACGGCCTGGTGACTCAGGGCACTGGGCCATGAGGAGATTGGCCAAATCGACCAGACAGCACTGCTCGTCGATTTCCTCAAAGTGCACTTGGATCCTGGGGTACACCATCCGATGATAACGAAGACAGAAGTGCATCACCCATAGGGTTTGATGGAAGCACTCGACATCCTCTGGGGTGAGGGATTACGGTGCACAGAATATTGATGTTGTAGCCGGCCAGAACTTCTCTTGGAAGTGGTCTGCCGTAAGAATATTCCAGAAGCTCCTGGGATTGGATTCAGGTTTTGGCCACGTATTGCCCCACTCTTCAACCAGAGGCGGATGAGGAATGGGTAAAGGAACTGAGGTGGACGGCTGAGATGGTAGACTATGCAACAGAGAATACGGCGAACGAGCCGACTGGCCGCTGAATTCTGGGCCATCCTCTGAAGAGTGTGGTGACCTAACCACGATGTCACGATACAACGAGTTGATAGCCACAGCTTCTGGTTTAGGGATCGCGGTTACCGGTGATGGGTCACAGTGTTTCTCAACCGCCATCGGTCCCCAAAATGTCTCTCCATGATCTCTGGTCGAGGTAGAAGGTGCTTCTAGTGATGATGGTGGTGACTTCACAGTCGAAAACTATGGGATCCAGGAAATTTCCTCCTCCTGGATGTACCTGCAAAGAGATGCAGGAATCTGGTGGACATCACACAGCAGGAGGATGAGGCTGATATGCCTTGTTCCTGCCCCGGTCCTTGACACAGAGGATCGAGGGCAGGGTTCCACCGTTGGGTCTTACTCTGCTTCAGACTCCAAGAAACATGCTGGTTTGATCTCAGTATGAAGCTTCTCGGTATTATTCTTGTGGATGGGATGACCCGCCTTCCTTCCTAGGGATGGATCTTTGGGGAAGGGACAATTCCCGGCATGAGAAGGTCCTTCGGTCGTACTAGTGTTGGGGCAGGGAGTACTTCCTCCTGAGTGGGATGAGGAGCGAGGAGCACTGGGGAAAATGTAAAAGGGGACATGGGGAGAACCTCTGTTCTATGTGCTGGTAAGGGTGGGACCCCCGTTGGAACTGACAAGAGCACGGGTAGGACCTATATTCCCAGTTCCTTTGTTGATGTCAGTGTGAGGCAGGTCCCTGTACTGATTGGACCGAACATGGGTAGAACCTCCGTGCTTGGTGCTGGTGAAGTGATGTTGGTCTCCACCCCTCTAGTTACTAGGACTAGGAGGACCATCATCGGTTTCTTCGAGGATTTGAGTAAGGTCCTCACATCAGAGGGTGACATGAAGTGTGACGCCCCCACCCTGGCGGTTCGTGGCAGAAGGGACGACTCTTTATCCAGTGTAATGAGCATGGGAGAGGCTCCAATATGAGGTGTTTCTACCATTGGGAAGGCCCTCATTCGGGTTAAAGCTGGAATGGGGCACACCTCCGAGCCGGGCCTGGGAGCGGGAAAGGCCCACATCCTCCATGGTGGTTGCATGGAGAGGGCCCCCGTAGTGGGTGGAATTACTGCGGGTTAGTCTGCGGTGACCATTGACTGTGCCTGCGACCAGGAGAGTCGAACCAGCCTTCTCGTGGGGTGGTTGGGGCCTCGATCTGGGTCGGGTGTATAGATTCCCCTGCTCAGCGAATGTAGGGGGTGATGATGCACGTCGGCAGTGGCTCAGGCCATAGTAGCCACTGATGTTGACACCCCTTTATGGGCGTCCTCCTCGGCCTGTGCCCGATGCTGGCATCGGGTTAGCCAGGCCGGTACCGGTGGTGCAAGTAGGCACTCCACCTGCTCTTCAACTCGGGGAACTAGGTGGTGGCGCTAGCGCAGCCTAGTGGGGGCCCTCGCTGGGAACACCTGGGATAGAACTCTAGCCATGTGGGCCCGAACATCCCCTCCCTTATCGGCGCAGGGTTTGGAGTCGTCGAGGTGTTCTGAGGATAGGCCCCGGAAACCATTGAATGTTGGAGTGGGGAGAAACGGCTCCCTACCCGGCCCTCGAGGGTGGAGTTGTTGGAAAGGCACAGATGCCTCTAAATCCAGGTGGGCCATGTCCCTCGTAGGAATGACATCCTCCTCCTCGTACCTACGTACAATTCATTGATTACCCTTCGTTGGATAATTTCTAATGGGGAGATGGGGTGTGGGCTCGCAGTAGTCACGGCAGACGAGGCCACCGTAGAAGAGGCAGAACCGCGCGGGGTAGCCGCGCTGGTATTTCCCCTCTCCCCGCATCGGTGGGCAGGAGGTGATCGGGTTCTAGATGCAACAACTGGGTTCTTGAAGGCAGGGAGGTCAGCTCATTAGTGCTGACGGAAAAAGAAATTGATACCAAGTGCCACAGTCTCGTTCCGTCTTCCATGACCAGTAAGAGGGATCCACGCTGACAACGTCACAGACCAAGATTCCCAATGTTTTGAATGCCTCATCTTTCGGTGAGTTTCATGCCAGGCCCACTATTTTCTTGGCATGACCCGGTGCTGAATATCTGGACCCGGTGACACATCACTCTACTGATGTCTCGAGCGCTACTAATCTACATTTTTAGGAGAAGAAATTTCACGTCCGGTTCACCATTTCTGTTTCCGACACTTTCACCGGGGCGCGCCCGTCCATCACATTCGGGGGACGTCAACGCGGTTCTGTTGCCCCTCATTCCTGCTTTCTAAAGGCGGGCGACATTCACTCCTTATTCAGGTATGTTTCTCCTTGATCAAAATGGGATGATGGGATATCAGTTCTTCCTTCCATGGATTTCTCCTCAGAACTCATCACCTAGTCCGGGTCTCCCTCATATATTTAATACTTAGTTCGTGAAACTATTTCTAGTGCCATGTTTCCATGGATTCCAGTTAATTACACTACTTCTGTCAGGACATTCCAAGGGGTCTGGTCAGGGAAGCAACCTTCAGTTGGGGGAGTAGTCACATTGAGAAATCACATGCATGTCTGGACATTGGGGAATTAGCAAGTCTATCTTTTGTCCCTTATAATAGGGATTCTTGAGGGTGTAGAAGCCCGAGGAATCCTACATCGATCGCGGGGAATCGTATTCCATAGACATGTATCTCAGGTTTTCCTCATCTTCCCATGTTTGACATAGGGTATGCCGCAAGTTTAACGTCCAGTGGGGACAGATCGGGCTGATCAGAAAACTAGCTAGAGTGGATCAGATTGAATAACCCCGTTGAGGGAACACTGATATTGTGGCCAGAACGTGGATGGATTCTCGAATACTGTGGAGGGGAACGAGTTGGCATGATCTCAATGAGATGTGGCGGCCCGGGTAAGAATCAGGATGGATAATGGTTTAGGTCATTATCCTTGAAAAGACTTCCTACATACCATGACTTATCATGGATCAAAGTCCACGTAGTTCGGGAATGGATTTGTGGGGCTTACACTATAGGCTTCCCGGGTGTTGGTGAGACGACGTGAAGGAGATCGTAACGACCTGGTGGTGGGATTGAACCTCGTGAGGCTTCCTACGTACCATGCCTTAGCATGGATCAATGATCTCGTAGTTCGTGTGGGCGCCAGTGAACCGATGTGAAGATGGTCCTTGGTCCAATGGATGATGGGCTTGAACCTCATGAGGCTTCCTACATACCATGCCTTAACACGGATCAAAGTCCACGTTGTTTGGGATAGGGGCCTGGCACCCCGACATAGAGGCGGTCGGGACCAATGGTTGGTGGGCTTGAACCTCAGGGAGGCTTCCTATGTACCATGCCTTGATATGGATCAAAGACCACGTAGATCATATGGGTGCATTCCAGCGAACCAACATGAATAAGGACCTTGGTCCAATGGGTAATGGGCCTGAACCTCATGGAGGATTTCTATGTACCATGCCTTGATATGGATTGAAGAGAACGTAGTTTAGAATAGTGTGTGTTGGAGTACTGACATGAATAAGGACCTTGGTCTAATGGGTAGTGGGCTTGAACCTCATGGAGGCTACCAATGTACCATGTCGTGACATGGATCAAAGACCCCACAGTTCGGGTGGGCAAAGGGGCTGTGGAACCGATGTGAAGGGGTGTCCGAATAACTGGATGGTGGGATCACGACAGCTTAGCACTGGATTGATATATAGTTTAACATCATGGAGGACATGGGATTGTCGGAGAACAGACATGAAGATCGAGTTGGGGTCCGATGGGTGTTGGGCTTGATCCTCATGGAGGATTCCTACGTACCATGCCTTAGCACGGATCAAAGTTCTCGTAGTTCAGGTTGGTCACAATGGCCTACCGCTGGATTGGAATTTAGTTTAACGTCATGCAAGATGGGGGCATTTGGGGCTTACGCTCTAAGGCGGCCCATGGGGTGTCATGGTCGGTGCTCACTCTAACTCACGAGAGTCATTCTTAGTGTGAGAAACAAGAGGTTGCAGGGACCTGATGATAACATCACGAAAGGTGCGTCCGTGGGAAGTGAAGAGGGGCTTACGCATTGGGCGGCCCATGGTGTTGGGACATACTCCAGGATGAAGGCCTGAGGGAAACAAAGCACATAGGGAGAGGGATTTGGAACCTAGGAAGAGAGGAGGGGTCCTGCTTCTTATCATGTTCTCTATTGACCTTGGGGATCGAAGCTGAATGGACGAAGCAGGGGGCTCTGCCCCTACAAGAACAGCTAGGGGATTACACCAAGGTGGCTTCCCTTCCCCCATGTACAAACGCCACTACCATAAGGAAGATATCATCCCTCTTAGATAACGGGAGGCGTGGAGAATGTCTAAGGTGGGGGAACCCCACATGAGAGGTACGGGGTGATGTCACATTTTAACATCGTGTGTTGAGGACAAGGGTGCTTGGCAGTTTAACATCTTGTAACTCAGATGAGGTCGGTTTAGTCTGCACCCCTAGGACTTACATAACCGGTACCCTCTTCTCCTTGTGAGAGGGAAGGTACCGTCAATGTCATACTAAAGGGGGGTCACAGAACGAACCATCGTGGGGTCCACATTAGCGTGGCTATGCGAAGAAGCAATAGCTATTAGCGTGACTATGTGAAGAAGCATTAGGAGAAGCAACGCCACAGGTGGTATCATCCAGGGGACTTTGAAATCATATCGTGCAAACCTAGAGGGTCACATGGAAAAAAGGAATCTCCAAGCAGAGGGGTCCACGGGCCGGGGCCTTATGGAGCTCGGTTGCTCTGCGTGGTGGATGGCACTGGCGAAGGGGTGTACTTCGAGAAGTGGGGTGACTTAGCCTTAGCATGGGGTATAGGTACACATGGGAGGTGCTTCGCGAAGTGGAATGAAATTCATGGATCACTCACTCACAGAACACATGTGCCTCGCAAAGCAAAGTTTCGTGAAGCAATGTGCTTCACGAAGTACAGTAACCCTGCCTTGGCATGTGTATCACGTGTACGTGAGGGGTGTTTCACGAAACATAAACACCTCGTGACAACCCAGGTCCCCTTGGGAATCCCCTTCCTTCGCGAAAACCCTTAGGCTTCGCGAAAGGCATCCCTCTTAGAAGAGGGGATCAAAAGGAGACAATGTAGAGGCACCTCACGAAGCAAAAATACCTCACGTAGCTCATGATTCACATAGCAAAGGGTGCTTTGTGATTTGGGAGCGAAGATGCCGAAAGGTAGGATTGTCCATCTGGGGGGATCAAGGGGATCTTGGTATTTATAGTCAAGAGGCTCTGCGAATCAGAGCTTACGAAGCGTGTAGAGGGGCTTTGGTTGCTTTGTGGCGGGTCACGAACGTCAACCGGGTTCGCAGAGGGGTAACGCCTCCTTTGCTACACGGCGGGTTCGCGAATGTCAGGGGAGTTCACGGAGGGGTACCGCATCCATTGCTTCGTAGCGGGTTCCTGAACATTAGGGGCATTCATGGAGGGTCACCGCCTCTTTTGCTTCACGGCGGCTCCGTTGCTTGGGGGAATCCACGCAGTGGATTCGTGAGGCAGGTCGCAGGGCCTCTTTTTCTTCTTTATTCTCTTCCAACATTATGGTGCCATCATATATGATGAGTTAAGATAACATTTAATACAACATAAATGAAGTTACTTCAATAACATTTTGTTTCAAGATTCATTCCTTAGATTTGAGGAATTCTTTTACCATCTACACATAGAACATATGAATATATATTGACATGATATCTTTCTATAGGAAATATTTAATCCTTTGGATTTGGTTTTATCAAATATTATTTCATCCCTTAATCTATGAAATGAATATCAAATAGAAATTTTTATGGTCGAAGCATTAAAAAAATTAAAATAAAATTAGAATTATAAAAGAATTAAAATTCATTCCACCTGTCTCTAGATATTTTCCAAGACCAAAATGGTTAGAAAAATTTATCCAATAACACCCAAATTCAAAATTAATCCATTTTACAAATATTTAACCTAAGAATCCTCCAAAAATTATATATGCAAATTCAAAGTCTAAAAAAATTCAAGGAGTCGCTAAATCAACATTATATTCCACATATAATATAATGTAGATATGAATGTTACATTAACAATATGTGAATAATTTGATCACAATAAAACCATAATTAAGATATGAATTATTATAAATATAAAATCACATTTTTTCAAATATATTTGATAAATAAATAGTTATGGTAAACTACAGAAAAGATTACATAAGACATCAAAAATCAAACAAATTTTGTGGTTAAAAACACTATCTTAAAAACATATCATTATTAAATCAACATCAGGAACATATTTAGGCTTATATTTCCTCTGTCATGTATTTTGAAAGAGGTTAAACTAATCATTAAATCACTCTTCTTGTTCATCAGTACCATTCAAAATATTCTCTTAAACCCTTATAGAAATAGTACTTCATTACAAATCATATACATTTCATGATTCTTATAACCAGAAAGTCAATGATAAAATACTCCTATGACAAAATTATGGAATCCAAACACAAGAACATTAAGCACTCCACTTATTTCGTCATAATGTCATAATATCTTCCATGATCCTGTATTTATTTTGGTATATTCCCTTTACTATTTATGAATTCATTTTTATAGTGCCCCATCTCCTTAAAATTGAATCATTGATGATTTCTAATTTATTTCATGACGTTTTACATACAAGTATAGTGTCCTTTTCACTACACTTAAATCAAAATATTTTTAATTTTAAGAATGTACCATGTTTTTTACTTCTAAAAGTATCACATGTTTTAAAATCATTCCAACCCTTCTTCCCTTTATCTATTTTATTCTCTTTAATTCTCTTATTCTCTTACTTCTCTTAAAATCCAAAAGACATGGAAAATTATTTCTCTATATTGATAGTAGATGATAGTATGTATTCATATGATGAGAGAGTTTGGGAAACTAATTCTCTTTGAAGGATTAGATTAGACCTTTTAAATAAACATCCAATATTCCTCTTTGGATTATGTAAGTAGTCTGTAACTTGTATTGCTAACCTGGTAAATTTGGCTTCATACGAATAAAAATTTTCATCTTCATTTTGTCTTATACTCAGGAATGTTTTGTCCATATCTTCTCATTTCTCGTGAGGAAAATATTTTTCCAAGAAGAGTACCTTATAATATATCCACTTTGTGATTTCTATTTCCACATAATCCTTCATTTTTTAAATTAATGAACACTATTAATCTATAACCACTTAGAGATGATAATTTTCCAAGACAACATTATCCCTTTCATTACTTCCTGGAGCACAAAATATCTTCTCTATAGAACTTATCAATTGATCATATAAAAATGGATTTAAATTCCCATGGAATGATAGAGGTTTCCGATGCATGAAGCAATATTACATGGTTTCACCACATATTTTATCCACAAAATACTCCACATAGGAAATTTAATTACTCATAACTTGATTTAGCTACCCCAATATGTTTATGATTTCATCTGTTCCAACCACAGCTCCAACTCTATCTTCATTAACTTTCCCAGGAGTCTGATCACTACATGGGGTGCATGCATTTATATGGTTTACATTCCTTCCATTAGGAATCATTTCAAAAAAAATAAAATGAACTAAATTAGATCATAACATTATGAAACATAATGTCTAATTCCAAAACATGTGAAACACATAACATAAATTAAAAAATTTAATCTTAGATAATATCATAACCATAATCATGTTTTCTTTGGGGGTATAATTATTTTTAACTCCTTAATAATTGTTTGTAAAGAAAATATTATTTATCTAAAACATAACCCTTAGGATTTTCAAACTTGGTTACTAGTAAGTCTTGTTTTCATACACCATGTGATGATTGGGTCAATCCCAATGTACCCATTTTGGATTTATTACCCCTTGGTACATCTGTTCTAGAACCATATACTATTATAGTATCCATATAGGGATATATTTATTAAAAATAATATAATATATTACTTACCAAAAAATTATGATTTTATTCTATACATATCCTTAAATTATATCATAGGGTTATGTACCCTTGTCTATGTACTTATACATCTAGTTCTTAATGGTTCTACAAAACTTCATCTAATACCAACTATTGGAATAATGACCCTAGTAGACCAAATTAGGGTTCTATATTGTTAAATTGGCACTAAATATAAGGAATCATATCAATAAGTACAAAACAGTTTAGTAGTATTAGTAAACTAGATACATATTTGAATTCGTGTTCTATTTTAACAAATACGGTACACAAAGTGTTTTCTTTGATAACATCATCATTCCTCATAGAGTATCCCTATATATCCATCACAAAACACTTCATGATATCCTATGAAATATAAAACATAAGAAAGGGGTTGCCTCATATACATAGTTAGGGTAAGCGTATAGTGGAAGATATGAATAAATAAGGAATAATAAATATGAAAAGTTAAATAACTAAAATATATTCCATTTAATTAATAACTTGATCATAAAATGGTAGAAACAAATTATGACCAACTGATGTTTTATAAATAATCACATGATCTATAAAACATAACAATTTATATTTTAAATAATTAAATAATCATATAGAAATTCAATAACTGAATTCATAATGATATAATACATAATACTGAACGTCTAAAACATAAAATCAAGTCCATCTTCCAATAAATATAAAACATGGGTAAGGAATTGGCCAAAACCCATTCTATTTTGTCTCATGGGACCTATTGATGTGTCAAAGGGTTATAGTGGGCCCCTCCCGTCACTTAATAAGTCCAATGTATTACTCATTTGAAATCAAAGAAACATAATCAATGTAAACCTTCATATTTATAAACAAATATACTAAATGTTAATACATACACCAATCAATAAATAGAATCATAACCCATCTAAAATAAAATGGTTAATGGTTAGAAAATTGTAGATCCTTGGTCAAACAGATAATAAACCATCCAGATAAATAATAATGATAGTATCAATACAACATATCATCAATGGATCATTTAAAAAATAGATGGTTAATGTTACTAATGAATATAAATACCATGAAATGTTCCTTAATTTTTTTTAAAAAAATAACATTTTTCATTTGGAAAATCACCTTTTAAAGTAAAACCTTCACAAATATTTTTAAGAATAATTCATTGAATATAAACTTTTAAAACATATAAAATAATAATTAAAAAATTTATATGTCTTCATGGTGGAAAATTTCACTAATGTCATTCACGTTAAAATAATGTCTCCTTTCATATTTTCAGTAAAATCCAAATGGGAATTGTTTTGAAAATGACATAAATATTCATTTAAAAAAATTATAATAAGTTAAATAAGGCTCAATTTTTTATTTAAGAATCATTTTGAAAATATAAAAATAATTAAAAATATTTTTAGAAAGCAAGGGTTTTTGTGGAAAAATGATATCCACCTAAAGAGAGAAATAAAGTTGGATTTTCTGGAAAAATTTCACAATCATTTTAAGAAACAAAGAGTGGGAAACAATGTTATTACTTAAATAAGCACATTAATAAACAAGTATGAATAAAATATTCTAATTTTTAGATGTAAATACCAAATAATTCTACCAATGGAGACATAAACAATATCAATCCCTAATAATGATGAGATTATGAAAATGAACCCTTACCACTTTGGTAACATTTGAATCATAACTCCCTTGAAATAAATAACATCAAATTAATATTTAAACAAAATTTATGAGAAATAGATTCATGATATAACATATTAAAAGGTTCAGTATATAAACCAAATGAAGGAATTATTGGTTAATATGGTGTATATCTCATGGAAGTAAAAGTGAGAAGAGAAACCCTTACCACTTGTTTGACTTCCTTATTATGTTTCTGAACCATATGACTAATTAAATTGGGTTATCAAATATTAATTTAATAACCATACTAATATAAATTATACCATATGTGATTTACTTATATTAATTTATCACTTTTGAATTTTTAATTCTTTGTTAAAATCATTACTTCAAGAGATAATTGCTTTATTTTTTGTGTATGTTTTGGTTCAGTAGTTTTGGTCCTTTTAATTTGATCATTGTTAAATAATATACAAAATATAAAAAATGAAAAAATTTAAAATATATTCATTATATTTATTTTTTATTTTTTATATTAATATGTTAATGTTAATGATAGAAAATGGATTATACCATTCATGTAGATGGTAGGTCATACGTATGCATGAATGATGTTTCCATTTTTCATAACGGATGGAAATAAAGGAAAAAGAATATTAATTAAAAATTAAATAATAATAATTATTTTATATATATAATTTATATTAATAAAATTCATCCCCATTAGCATTGATGTAAAAATAAAATGGAAAACATTTCACATCGTTGCGTGGAGTCAGTAGTCTACATGTACACACGAGCAACTTTATTGGTTTTCAATGGATTAGAAGGTAAGAAGATAGATATGATATAATATTTATATAAATATTATTTGATCATAAATATAACATATATTCATTGAATTTTATACCTACTTCCTTCTATGTAAAGAATAGTTCAAAAATGAATCACATCGTTTCACGAGGTGGTAGACCCTCGTATACATGAGCGCCGTTATTGTTTCCCTCATGGAATGGAAAGTAAGAAGGTATATTTTATATGATAAATAAATATTTTTAATATATCCTAAATATAATATACATATGTTAAATATATCATTACATCCATCCTTGAAAGGTACTAATTGGTTGTTATATTATCATGTTTTAATAATAATTTCAAAATATGGAGAATGAAATAAAATAAAATGCTCGGTCAGGGACCTTACCTCTACTTCAAACAACTTCTTTTGTTTTTCTCCAAAATCCTTATAAGGATAGATTTATGACTAATATAATGAATGTTGTATGATATTAAATAATTAGAAACATTGTTTTGGTTGGTATTTTCCTAAACTATTTTTTAAAGTTTTAAGAGAATATTAGAGGGGGTGGCCAATTATAAGGGAGGTGAGTGAAAAACTTGTAATTTGTGAATAAAAAATGGTGTAACCACATTTTACAAATGTCAAAAGGCTCTAAAATGTTCTATTATAGATCATATAAGACATAATATCAATATATTTATCTAAAATGGGGTTTTGTTTCAATTTTGTGTCATTTTTAAGCCATATATATTTAGTTTAACTCCCCGGTGAATCAATTTTTACCTTAAACAAGATAATTTTTTTTACTGTTTTTACTATTAATTGTGGTAAAAAATTAATTTGAACTTATTATATAATATATATTACTATTACTCAAAATATTAAATCCATCTTATATAATATAATTCACATAATTGTAAAATTTTAATTTAAAATTAATCACACAAACTCGGTGAGAAAGTGGGTTTTCAAAGAGAAAATGGTCAAAAGTTTACAAAGTTTTTATATCAAATTTCAATATGAAAATGATTCTAATGGTCTAAATTGGGTTAATATATATAAATATATAATAGGACTAATTTTACTTTAATAAAAATTAAAATTCTATTTAAGTTTGTAAAAAAATTAATGAATTGGTAGTTTTCAATAAATATCAATAATTTTAACAATTCAACAAAGAAAATAAACTTTTCAGAAAAATCCCAAAAATTCACTCTAAGATAATTTTGATATGAAAATTTATGAAATTATGTTCATTTTATCCAATAAATTTTTTAATAGTGTAAAAAATTAATTTTAACATAAGTGTGCAAGAAGCAATGAAACAATTTTCTTTTTAAAAATAGTGTTTTTTCAAAAACATTTCATTTTTATGTTCAAATGATTCTTATTTTTATCAATAGATAACCAATGAAAGTGTGTAAGCCTTATATTTTCCAAATATATTTATTCATATTCATACCCTCCAAACTTAATATCTAGGTTATAATGGTCATGTTTAAATAATATTATATTAATAGAGTGTCATGTTTCATTAAAACCCGATGTTGAGTACAAAGTAGGCTAGAAAAGATATTGAATTTATTTAAAAATAAATTTATCATAAAGTCTCTGGATATTATATTCTATTATATTCCTAGTTTTGTGTTTTATAAAAGTTATCAGACATGATGTTCTTATTTTAAAAAATCACAGGTTGTTACAACACATAAAAAGAGTAATATGGTATATCATTTCAAAATTGAAAATATTTCATAAATATTGTAATTATATAATAAATTCTATTTTAGGAACTTCAATTTAAGGAAATGAAGGAAAATGAAACATGTTGCGTCATGGAGGCCGTATTTCTCACAACACATGAATGATAGTTTGATTTTCCTTAATATATAAGGGGAAAGTGGTAAATTCTTGTACCATAAATATACTAACATAAAAGTATAATAATTTTATTAATATTATTATTTAAATATGGTGTAATTTATTTTTATGAATAGTATGTGTACATAATGAAATTCAAATGATAAACGACTGGATCAGAATTTCTACCTCACTTCTTGGATTGTCACCTTTCCAAGGTGTTTAAGCCTTTGATGGATGGTTTTTGGAGAAGAAAAGAACCTCTTGAAGGTGTATAGGAATTATTTATAGAGATTTTTGTATAGTTTTAGATTAAATAATTTTGTTTTGGTGTGAGGATAAGTGATTAAATGAGTTCCCCATTATAAGTGTAAAAGGATGTCATTTTTTGTAAAAACCCAAAACTTTTCAATAATGGGATGTCACTCTCAAGGATATTAGCTCCAAAATTTAGAACTAATAGATATGGAAATGTAAAAGGTAGAGGTATACCTCCAACACTCATTCCCACACATTTTTTAAACATGTTTGTGGTCTTTCCCTCTTGGTTAAACCCTTTTTACCCCTTTTGATTTTTACTGGGGTAACAAGTTGTTACCAAAGTAATTTATCCATTATGATTGAAAATAAATCATCCATTAGTATATAATTTCTATCTAATGATTGAAAATTTTAAATATATTTTATCAGATTAATATATAAAAGTGGTGAAAATTAATTTTAAAATAATAAATGTATAATATATTAAAAAAAATTTGTGAAAAATATAACTTAAGTTTTGAAATGTAAAATATGGGTTTGTAAATAAGTACCAAAAATTTTAAAATTTTAAATTCACTTATAAAATAAATATTTCATCTAATAAAAAGGCTTCTTGAATTTCCAATTCAATCATACATTCTAATAATGTCATAAAGGATATGTTATTTGTAAAAACAGTATTTTTCACTTTTCAGCTAAAAATATATATTTTCAAAAAAAATGAAAAAAATAATCTTAAAAAAATTTCTATAATGAATCCAAAACATATATCAATTTTTTCAAATTTAAATTGGAAAATTTAGAATTTTAGATTTTAGATACAAATGAGATATAATGAAAAACTGTATTTATAAGAAAATATCTTTTTTAGAATATAAGTCCTTCTCATTCATCTTAACTGTCATTTAATAAATAAATTATTATTAACCAATTATTCATATCAAATATATTTTATAATTATTAATCAATTTTTTCAAAAAATATAAATCAATATCGCATAAAACTGAAATATTTAGATAAATGAATTTATAAGCATAAATTGATTATATTAGTTATTTTGTCTATATCAATTGAATTTCATCATTATTTTAAGTAACGATTATATTATTATATATATATAATTTATAAATTATATACTCTTATTTATTTCCAAAAATTTAATTTCTCGGTTTTAATGGTCATAATTAATATTTATATTTTTATATTAATATATTTTTGTTTCATTTAAATTCAGTGTTGTATGTGGAGAAACCTATCAAACACATTGACATATTTGAAGGTAATCATATAATAAAATCTCAGTGTGTTACAGACACTGGTTTCATGTATAGTTGAAAAACTTCTTTGACTATATAGAATTTACCAAGAAAGTTATATCATTTTGTTTGTTCATTTAAATAATTATGTGGACTACTTGTGATGATGGAATGATTATGGTTCCCCCTAGATTTATCTACTAAGTATTGGGTTGTGTTGAATTGGGATATTTTGGTAGTCATGTGTTTTAGTTGACCTAGTGTATTCTTCTAATACATTATTGGAATTCAAGCCATTACCATGTGAACATGATGAGTTGGTAGGTAATGGGTTAGTTAATGATGTGATGTTGTTCGAATACAGATGAGTTATGTTTCATCATTATGTGGGTGTAGGATTTTTTCAGACTATTCCTCATTTTATTTATAAGGTTATTTTAGTAATGGGAGTATAATTTTGTATAAAACCATAAATCGGGGGTGGTTTTCTTAAATGCAACCTAACATTCAGCTCTTGAGAGAAAGAATATGGTGATCACCATAGTATTCCATCTCCCACACTGATGATTATAATGGAACAGATGTGAATTGGTTATATTGTGGCTAGGTTTTGAAAATGTATGGGTATGTGGAATGGTTATGATTCTGGGTGTAGAAAATTATTATAATTTATTGATGTGGATACATTCCACCATGGTATGTTGTATGTAGGATTTAACATTTACACTTGATTTCACCATTGAGTAATTTGGGGACCTAAAAAAATTGGGTTATTAAATATTGTTGTATTTTAGTGGTAAAAAATATTTTTGTTTCGTTTATGGGACTAATGATAATGGTGGTGGTGTTCCAGATTAGAAAAAAATGGTTTATAGAGGTGATCTTATTAGAGTAATGTCATTGACGTGTTTTATTTTCACATAGGTTAGTCAAGGTATTAGTTGGAAGAAAACCTATTCATCTACAATTGTTTTATATAATATAATGTATTTTTTCATGCTTTTAAAATAATTGAAATGTTAGGCAGAAACTATTATAAAAAAATTCAAAAAAATCTTGTAAATTTCAAAAGGAGTGTTTTCAAAAGTTTTATGTCCTGAAAATATTAAGGGATTGTTCATAGAAACTAGTGAATTTTATAAGTTGAAGAAGAATCAAAAGTGAAATCAAGAGTATATGGCAGTGGTAGAAGACTACTAAATTCGGTGGTTGGGAGCTGTGGAAGAAGAAACTTATTATTTCATAGGAATAACTCTGATAGACATGTATAGATAACATAGAATGTTTATGGGAGTATATGTGAGATTAATGTGAAGGATTTCATTATTCATCAAAGGCCACAAGTTAAGGTGGTTCTTGTGTTAATGTCTTTTACCAAATAGAGGGATACCAACATAGATCAGAAGGTAGTGGTGATTTTTTGTATAGATCAAATGGATATAGAACTATATATAACAGTTGGAATCTTATATAAATATAGAAATCGAAACACTAGTTCACTTATTCCAATTTTGTAACATTTATCTATCATTGCTAATAAAACGTTTCTATATTTCTCCCATGGAATAATATTAAGTTCTAAATCATGTAAACCCTTTATTATTTGTTTTTTTATTTATGAATTATTTTGTTCTTTGTCTTGTGTGTGTGTTTTATACGGTTATATGAGATCAAGTAGAATTCAATATTGTATATTGGAGTTCAGTTCCCTTGACGAGACATTGCAAACTAGTTTTTTCAGTTCTAGATATTTTGACCATGATCTATAAATGAGGTTCTCAAAGTGATTTGAGAATTTGGGTATTCAATACAACAAGTGGTTTCAAAGATTAAAAAAACCTTTAGATGTTCTGGTATTTAGTGATTTTTATCTCAATGAGAATTTACTAATTTGAATGAAATACTATTAGAAGAATGAATGGTCTGAAATGAGAAGTTTGATGTTTAGTAATTTGGATTCTAATTATTACAGATTAAAAAGTATATATATCAAAATGAGATCAATATTTTATTAAAGGGGTTCAATCCAAAAGTAATGGAAAAAGTGGAATGGGAAATACCACACTAGAATTCCATCAAGGATGTTCAGATGGCATTGGAAAAAAATTTATATTATTAAATCCAATTCCTAATGATTTTTTTACATTTTAAAGTAATTTATCCCATAATTAATCTAAAACCTATGTAATTAATTGATTTATGTTACTTTTAGAAATATATACTTTAAATGAAAAAATGATTTAAACATGAGTTTTAGAGTCTTATTCATTTTTATATTTCATTTAAAGAAAAACATTAATTTGAAAAACATACACTATTACACATATGCCCTTTAACAGTATGGAAATCAACTTTTAACAGCACTAAAAAATGTTGTTAATCACATAGATGATAAAGGGGGTCCCCTTTATTAATGCTAAAAAAATGACAAAGGGATTCTTTTATATGTGCTAAAACACTAATAAAGGACCCCCTATATCAGTTCTATTTTTAGTAATGATAAACACAACCCTTTATCTGTTCTTTTATAGCACTGATAAAGGGCAAGTTTCCTAAAATGTGCTATTAATGTAACAGCACACCCAAAAGAAAAAAACCTTCAATTTCAAATTTTATATACAAACTGTAATTTCAAACAATTCTATAATTTCAAAAAATGATATTTACATTTAATTGACATCTTAAATAAAAAAATTTCAACCCATGGTATAAGAAAAACACTACAATTTACATTTCAAACAAATTGTTTTATATAAGTACATTTACAATTATCCCACAAACATTCTAAAACATTACTATTCATATTTTGACGTCCATGATCCCCTCTCAAAAATGTCCACCCATGGTATCAGTTCCCCAACAAATCATCTCAACCTAAGCAAAATATTCCTCCTTTATATGCAAATAATGATTATGTTAGTGATACTATAAAGAAATAATTTAGACATTATTATGAAATAATTCATTAATAAAATGTTAATATTTAATAAAAATGACACATTTGGAGTAATACTGGTCACACCATTCATTCTATTGAGGTGGGGTTTATTCCTACACTTCACAAATGAGTTATGGATCATTTTCCTAAAATATCAAAACAATGCGAATGTGCTTGCTTAGTTTTGAGTTTGTCAATTTTCTTTTACTAAAAATAATGTACATTTTAAATAATGACAGATTGTGAGTTGTATTGGTCACACTATGCATAGGATTGAGGTGAGGATGATTCCTACCTATCAAAAATTACTGATGGATTGTTTTTCTAAATAATCAAAACAATATGAATGCATTTTCTTTATTTTCAATATGTCACTTATGATTTTTTAGTAACATGTCATTTCAAATTGGAAACATTCATTATGAGTCAAACCGATCAAATCGTGTGTCGGTTTAATGTGATACTCCTTCATACACATCAAAAAATGAATTATTAATCATATTTATAAATTATCAAGACAATCAGAGTTTGTTTTAATGGATTTAAGTGAGTGACGCGTTTTGAACTAAAATGTCAATTTTCAATAGATAACCGAGACTTTTAGTCATATTGGTCACATTGTTCATTAAATTGAGGCACGGTTAACACCTACACATCAAAAATGACTCAGGGATCATTCTCCAAAAGTATCAAAACAATCCGAATGTGTTTCCTTGGTTTTCAGTATGTAACTTATTTTTTTTCTACTTAAATTAATGTCAATTTTAAATAAAAAATGATACATTGAGTTATACCGGCCTCACCATGTATCAAATTTTGGTTTGGATGATTCCTATATATCACAAATTACTTGTTGTTTTTACTTAAATTAATTCCAAAATTAAGAAAAAATAGACACTTTGTGTTATACCAGTCACACCGTGTTTTGGATTGAGGTATGACTAATTCCTACAACTCAAAAATTAATAATAGATCACTTTCCAAAAATATCAAAATAATCTAAATGAGTTTGCTTAGTTTTTAGTATGTCACTTTTTTTATATAAATTAATGTCAATTTTAAATAAAAATAAACACTTTGTGTTATACCGGCCACATTGTGCATCTTATTGAGTTGAGGATGATTCCTACATTTCAAAAATTACTAATGGAACATTTTACAAAAATATCAAAATAATCTGAATGTTTTTCTCATTTTTCAGTATGTCACTTATTCTTTTAGTAAAAATAATTTTAGTTTTAAATTATGACACATTTGGAGTTATACCGTTCACACCATGTATCAGATTAAGGCGAAGCTTATTACTATCTATCAAAAATTACCAACGGATCATTTTCCTAAAGTATCAAAATAATATAAAGTCACTTTCTTGGTTTTCAATATGTCACATGTGTTTTTACTAAAATGTAATTTCAAAATGGAAACACACATTATGAGTCAGACCAATCACATCGTGTGTTGGTTTTATGGGAGACTACTTCATATAAATCATAAATGATAGATGAATCATTTTCCTAAATTATCAAGACAATTTGAGTGTGTGGGCTTGATTTTTAGTGAGTGAAATGTTTTGAACTCAATTTTCAATTTTAAAGTGATAACGAACACTTTTAGTCATACTAGTCACACCGTGAATTAGAGTGAGGTGTGTTTTACTCCTTAACTTCATAAATGACTCATGTATAGTTATCCAAAGGTATCAAAAAATTAGAATACATTTTCTCAGTTTTCAATTTGTCACTTTTTGTTTTTACTTAAATTAATGTAAATTTTAAATAAAAAGAGACACTTTAAGTTATACAATCCACATCATGCATTGTATTGATTTGAGTCCAATTCCTACACATCGTAAACTACTAATAGATCATTTTACTAAAATATAAAAACAATGCATATGAACTTTCTTAGATTTTAGTATGTCACTTCTTGTTTTTACTTACATTGATGTCAATTTTAAATAAAGAGAGTCAATTTGAGTTATACCAGCCACACCATGCATCATATGGAGAGGAAACTGATTCCTACACATAAAAAATTAATAATATATCATTTTAATAAAATATTAATACAATATGAATATGTTACGTTGGATTTTAGTATGTCACTTTCTATTTTTACTTTACTTATTGTTAATTTTAAATAAGAAGACACTGAGTTTTACCGTCCACACCGTATATCGTATTGAGATGATGTTGATTATTAAATATAAAAAATGATCAATAGATAATTATTCTTAAATATCTAGAAAATATTAATTTTTTTCTTGGTTTTCAGTATGCTAGTTCTATTTTTTTACTAAAATGTCATTTCAAACTGAAAACACTTATTTTGAGTAATACTGGTCACATCGTGCATCAGTTTGATGTGATACTTATTTATACTCATAAAAAATTACTTTTAAATATATTTCCTAAATTATCAAGACAGTATGAAAAAGCTTTCTTATTTTTTTAGTGACTGACATGTTTTGAACAAAAATGTCAATTTTAAACTGATAACAACCACTTTTAGTCATACTGGTCACACCATGCATCGGATTAAGGTCAGGTTGACTCCTATATATCAAAAATTACTCAGGGATCGTTTTCCTAACTTATCAATATAATACAAATTTGTTTACTCAGTTTTCATTATGTCACTTGTTCTTTTAACTTAAATTAATGTCAATTTTAAATAAAAAGGCACACTCTAAGTCATACCATCCAGATCGTGTTTGGGATTGATGTGTGGTTGATTTTTACACAACAAAGTTGACTTTTGGATCATTTCACTAAATTATCAAATTAATACAAATGATATTTTTTCAGTTTTCAATATGTCACTTGTTAATTTAATAAAATTAATGTCAATTTTAAATAAAAAGCGACACTTTGAGTGATACTGATCACTTGTTCTTTTTTCATAGTTTTGAGTAGGTAAAATGTTGAAAAATATTTAATTACACAAGTATTAGGAATTCAACTTTATACATTCTAACCCATTTCCTTATTTTCATTATCTCAGTTGCAGACTCGAAGTCCAATCTCTCACGAGAATGATTATATTTGAATAAATCCCTCTAACATAAACAAAGGAATCCACTTTTATAAGAAAAAAATACTTATGTGAGTTATAATAAAAAAAAGTAAATTAAAAATAAATAAGAAACAATCCACTACATCTATGAAAGTTACATCTTTATGAAATTTTTGTACATACTTCTATCAGGTATGCTTTCCTTTCATTTCTGAGCACATCTATATCATCTTTTGAATATTAGTCTTTTTAACAGTCATAGTAGTACTGGAAATATATAAATACACATAAAAATAAAAAATATCTTAAATTATATAGTAATTATCTTTGAAAATACCTCTTCAAGGATGCTAGTTTTATCATGGAATATGATCTCTCTCACAAATTTACAATCATAATAACTGCAATATTTTCCTTTAGTCTATTTTAGAAACTGTAGAAACATTGAATAGATTTAATAATTTATTTTGATATATGTTTTTATAGTTAAAATTTATTATATATAACATGATACTTATCCAGTCATATAACTTTTCTTCTTTATTTTCTTTATCCCCTGGCCTCATTCCATGTTTTTTATGATATTGATACACTGCCCTATCATAACAGAATCCTAATTAAAAGATATTATAAATTATATTACTTGATGTTTAGTTCTAAAATTCTGGATTTAGTGTATTAAAAATAGAAAAACTTTGTCATGTATGGACTGTTTGTTTGATATCCATTCATTGAAACCAAGCAATATATCTTTGAATTATCCAAATTTACTGCAATGAGCATCAAATACTGCCTAAAACAGCAAAACGAACAAGTAAGGAATGAAACGAAAATATATTTGATGTGAATAAATTGTATATTTTAACCCCCTACATAATTGTAATTAAATAGAGTTTGTCATCTAAAGTTTTTATTTTAAATTATTTTATCAAACTTGACACTATTTCATCCCTTTTTGTGTTCTATTTTCATTTGTTCTCTAGAGGAGATGTGAGGACACACTAGTCAAAATTCTCTTACATGGGAAAATGCCTTCAATTGTTTTTCTTATATACTCCTTATAAAAATATGAAATATATTTAGTCATAATTAACATAGTATATCATCATTTGGAAAATAAAATCATGAAAACATACCTCATGTATACATTTACTACTGAGCCACCTAGACAATCATAGTTGAGGATTTCACTTACACTATAAACACCAATTACGTCTTGATCTTTCTCTCCATAGATATTTTCTTTAAAAATCAACTATGTTATTACAACCATATTATAACATTGCATCCAAATGATCCTTCAATGATAGTAAATTTGGATATAGAACATGTGGGGTAATAGTTCTTTTGGTAGATCTTTTGGATTTTTTGGTCGATCCTTTAGAAGGTTTTGTGTCTCTCTTTCATTTTTCCCCATTCCCTTTGTATAACTATAATAAAATTCATCAGTTCAATCGTTTTTCCATTAATTTTTAAACGTTTATATTGATAAATAATTTGGAAATAAAAACTTCCTTGTCGACATGTTTTCGTAAAAGATGTAATGACTATGAGATGGATGTTCTAATAGATTTTTTGACCGTATGAATATCTTCCCCATGAATTGGAATAGGTAGATTGGTACTCAAATCATGTTCTAAGCTAATCGACACTCACTCAAGCCATGTTGGAAGTGGTCTGTTGTGTAGCATATCATTTTGGATATTGAACATCGTATCCCTCGCTACAAGACGATGGTTGGGGTTGATATATATAAATCATAGTCATTATCACCCTATGGAATATCATTAGCTGAAAGGATTCAGTGTTTGTCTAAATCAAATTTTATAGAAACGTTTATTAGAACATTTATCACCATGGTGAAGACATATCTTTATGGGGAATTGATTATCAAATAAAAACATATATTTTAATTACATTTTATTGGTATTAAATGTTCATTTTTTATCTTATGGGCCTGAGTTAGTGCATTTTCATTATGAACATACATTCTCATCATTTGTGCAGTTCATGCCTAATATACACCAATTTAGGCCCAATGAGTCATCTGATTCTAAGGAATGTAATTATCAATATTTTAATTTGATATTTTGGTAACTATATCTACACTTAAATGTGAAGATTTTTCATTCAGGGATTGATGGATGATTCATAAACAATGATGGATATATTTGGAGATGAATGGAAGCAATTCTAAGAGAAGGCAGATTGGAAACCAGCCCACTTATGAGACTGTGGGGCCCAAAATACAGGCCCAATGAATAGAACATTTTGTGAGATTCTCGAAAACATGTATAGGAACAAATAACCCTTCATGATCCAATTCTAATTAGGCCTCTATGGTGGTCATTAAGGCGGCCCAAGTTAGAGATACAATTCTGGGCCAGATTCTGTGGCCCAGAAGAACAGCCTTCTAATTTAATTATATCTCGGAATCCACAACTCCAAATGGTCCCAATGTTTACAGGCGGTTATTGGACATCTGTATCTCCATTTGCTTCTTCTATGGCCCACTCTTATTCGTCCATCTAGAAGGTCTTCTAGATGCGTCTGTTCGGTGAAGGAAAGCTGGCTGCCACCTCGGGTCAAGGGTGGAAAAATCAACTCTCCCTTACTTTCCACACACCTATGGCCTACCACAATTAATTTAGGAGACATGGAATGTTGGAGGATCGACCCAAGGGCTCAAAAATTCTTATTTAAGGCAGTGTTGTTGGAGGATTGAAGAATCTTTGAGCTTGTTTTTATCTTAATGTTATGCTGCCAATTTCTCTTTGTAATGTTCTTCCTTCACATGTAAGTTGTTTTAATTCATCCTTGTTTCTTAATAAAAGTTCTTCTTCTCTTATTATTCTGTTATTATACTTATAACTTTCATACCATTGGTTCAAGGTTTGAACTTTTTCATACCAAACCTTGTTAGATTATCACACAACGGTGGAGTGATTGTTACGTTTTTTTTACTTCTCCATTTCCTCCCTTATAAGTCTACTTCCCGCTTCCGTTGAAGTCATGTCATCAATGGAGGGATAACTCTTTTATGGGTTGATCCAAGGGAGTATAAAGGGGCTGTATTGGATTTTATTTATCACCTCATTAATGTATAATCACTTCTTTAATTGAGATTTTTATTTGATGATTTTTAAACTCCATCGTCCTTGTTGAATTTAAGGCCACACACTTCAAGTACTAATACGAACTTTTACCTTGAAGTGCTCAAAACAATGATCCTTAAAGTGTATAGGTTATTAGTATTAAAGGGTGTAGTAATTAAACTAGTATGTTTTGATGTTGTTTTATCTCCTTAAATGAACCCATCTCAAATTTAATAAATTGAAATCATTAAAAAGAAAATACGTCCAATCCACCCCAAGCGATAACCTAGGATCAACTCATTCTTTTAAATTGAATTCACTTAAGTATCTTAGAGTTCCTTTAAACCCATCTAAAATCAACCCATGTTGGATACTTCATAGCCAAAAATTGTCCATATAATGTACGTGTCTATAGGTTTCTTCTTAGGTCTCTGTGGATTCGATAACCCAAGCTAAACTACAAGGACCGTCGTACCTTCTTCTCTTGGGTAAATTTGAGCGAAAATAAAATTTTGGCACCATTTCTGGGGATCTAATTAAGTTATATTAGACACTACCATCTTTTTTTCATCCCTCTTCTTTGTTCTCACCCCCTCACTCCTATGGAATTAAATTTTGAACAAGTCCAAACATGGGAAACATATCCCTACTTTGATCACCAAACCCCATGTACGATGTACAATGACCATCCTAATTACTACTTGTGGGATCATCAGTAACCTACTGAAACCACAATGTTTTTATTCATATTATCCAAAATACATTCCAACATATTATGAGTTCCAATCCCAACAAGGCCAATTTGAACATCCTCCTATGGAATTCCAACAACATAGTTATCCTCCTGGAATAGACCATCTATCTCAAACCCTTGCCCATCATGATCCACAACCATTACTTGAAAAACTATGTCAAAAAATGGAGGTAATGAATTTTGAGGTTTCATCATTGAGGTTAGAACTACAAAGCATTAAAACTTGTGAGGAACCCATCCCTACACAAACTGTCCCTTCCCTAACCTTATGTGAAGTATCTAGTTTCACAAAAACCCCACATGAATTTATTGAATAACCAACCTTTGGATTTGGGATAGATGAAGAGGATCAAGGAATTTTTGAAGGGTCTTTAAATCAGGAAGAAATTAAGCTTTTGGATTCAAAAGAGGAGAATCTGACATCATGGATTGAGTCTCCTAAGTATAACTCCTTTGATGAATTTTCAAAAACACCAACCTTTGAACCATTGGGAGAAATCATAAACTTTGATTCCATACCCATTCCTAAAATTGATCTTTCTAATTTGGTGGTTAAATCTTCTATTCAAAAGGAACCAATTTTGTTGAGAAATTTGGAAAATGAAATTGAGTTGGATTCAAAATATTAACTTGTGTCTAAATGTCCTATCCAACCTGAGCTCAAAATTATTGTCCTTACCTCCCCTATAAAGAATCCATTAATAAGTTATAATAATTACCTTTCAATTGGAATTCATTCTTCTCTTGAAACCAAAAAAGTTGGAATGATCATTGGTGTCTTAGGAAAGACTACAGAAGAAACTGGATCAACCATTTTTGATATTCCTTTGATTTTACCACTAATTTTAGAACATAGGTTTGTGAAGGAAACAAATTCTAAACATAGAATCAATCTCAAACTATTATAATTGGTGAAACATGTGGTCCTTAAAATGTTGAAAGTTGGTATCTGGCAAGTCATGGGGTTCAAGTCGAGCTAATGACGTTAAACCAAGCGATTCACGGGAGGCAACCTGTGGTTTTCATGTTTCTAATCTTTATGAAACCATATTTATTATTCAAATAAGACTAATTAATCATTTTGATATTTAAAAAAAATTAAAAAATAATAATAAAATAAAATAAAAAAATAGACTTTTGACCTGTTCTTCTATTATGAGTATGGATGGGTACGAAAGGGGAGCACCATATTCATCTGTGTCACGTGGTGTGATCCTTGAGTAATACCTTACCCAGAAATTTAAAAAGAAGACAATGTATCATCCGTTTATTTTGTTGTATTTTTATTATTTTATATGTTAAGATAAAAATAATAAAAATAATAAAAATAATATACTAATAATAAAAAGGGGACACACTATAGGCCATGGGGAAAACCCTGTCACAACCGGCGAAGCCGCGGGGACTCGAACCTAGGACCGAAGGGAGACAGGGGCACGCACTTACCACTGACCTATGGCTTCTTGTGCTTCCTTATTCTATAATTTTTATATATATTCTTATATTTTACTTCCTTTATTATATATATATATATTGTTTTTTTTTGTTTTTTTTTCTTTTTTTCCACTAGGGAACTTTGCAAGAGACATGGATATCAAAGGACTAAATTCAAGCGGCAAGAACTTCAAACTTCAACCACCAGGTTAATTCATTCCATGATCCTCATATTTAAATTTCCTTATTGAACTCCCCTTTTATTTCCCTACCCCATTCTAAATTTTATTTTTACGAAACTAGGGACAGTTTCATTCTAAGTTAGGGGGTGTGGAAACAAAATTTTTGTTTAAAAAAAACAATGATACAAAAAAGAAGTAAAATTCCTTTATCATTCATATACTAACATCTTTTATCACATTAAATATATATAGAAAATAACTTTTATTTCCTTGACTCTTAATTTAATTCATGATTATGTTTAAAAGCATTGATTTTGGAAGTTTGGTTGTCCAATGAAAATTTTCATCATTTTTATTTTCATCCATTAAATCAAAATGCCACAATGCACGTCCTCTAGACTGCGGGGTACTAATTTGAATTTTTGGGGTCCCATAATAAATAGCATAGGATGGTTTTATTTTTATGAATAATATGAGTATTTAAAAAAAAATTGCGTGTAGAGCAATGGATTGATAAAATGTGAGGCTTTCGGCACTTGGGGATCGTGACTCCAGATTTGTCTAGCCCTGAGTTTTTCAATATATCTCTATTTATGGTAATATGACTTTGTTTTTGATTAAGTTAACTCGAGACGATGCCCGAGTATGTGGGTTTAACTTGGTGCCCTAAGGCCTTTGAGTCTGGGAGTCATCGGCAAAGTCTTTCTACATGGGTTAATTTGATTAACTGCAATCTCAATTACTACATCAATATTGCAAAAAAATTACAAAAAAAAAGAGGAATTAATAATACTCATATTAGGATTAAATGTGATTCCACCTAGCGCTTCCATGATTTCCCCCTTGAATGAAAATGAACCCCCATATCTATTGTGATTCACAACACATCATTACACCTAATTGAGTTGGATGAAGTATGATGATGGATTTGATAAAAGAAATGGGATAGGGATTGGGATATGCTTTTAAATTCATATTGTTTTAAATTATCTTGATAGGTTATAAAAATATATTTGTGTCCAGTTTACATTGTGAGAACTGTTTGTTATAATGTGTTTGAAGAAAGGAATTCAAATAAAATCATTGAATTATTTGCTCAGGAATAGCAAATCTCAAGTTGGGGGGTGTGATTATCCAATAAAAACATATATTTTAATTACATTTTAATGGTATTAAATTTTCATTTTTTATCTTATGGGCCCGAGTTAGTGCATTTTCATTATGAACATCCATTCTCATCATTTGTGCACTTCATGCCTAATATACACCAAGTTAGGCCCAATGAGTCATCTGATTATAAGGAATGTAATTATCAATATTTTAATTTGATATTTTGGAAACTATATCTACATGTAAATTTGAACATTTTTCATTCAGGGATCGATGGATGATTCATAAACAATTATGGAGATATTTGGAGATGAATGGAAGCAATTCTAAGAGAAGGCAGATTGGAAACCATCCCACTTATGAGACTGTGGGTCCCAACATACAGGCCCAATGAATCCCATATTTTATGAGATTCTATAAAACCTGTATAGGGACAAATAACCCTTGATTATCCAATGCTAATTCAGGCTCTATGGTGGTCATTAAGGCGGCCCAATTTAGAGATACAATTCTGGGCCAGATTCTGTGGCCCAGAAGAACAGCCTTCTAATTTGATTATATCTCGGAATCCACAACTCCAAATGGTCCCAATGTTTACAGGCGGTTATTGGACATCTGTAGATCCATTTTCTTCTTCTATGGCCCACTCTTATTCGGCCATCTAGAAGGTCTTCTAGATGCGTCTGTTCGGTGAAGGAAAGCTGGCTGCCACCTCGGGTCAAGGGTGGAAAAATCAACTCTCCCTTACTTTCCACCCACCTATGGCCTACCACAATTAATTGAGGAGACTTGGAATGTTGGAGGCTCGACCCAAGGGCTAAAAAATTCCTATTTAAGGCAGTGTTGTTGGAGGATTGAAGAATCTTTGAGCATGTTTTCATCTTAATGTTATGCTGCCAATTTCTCCTTGTAATGTTCTTCCTTCACATGTAAGTTGTTTTAATTCATCCTTGTTTCTTAATAAAAGTTCTTCTTCTCTTATTATTTTGTTCTTCTCCTTATCACTTTGATACCATTGGTTCAAGGTGTAAACTTTTTCATACCAAACCTTGTGAGATTATCACACAACGGTGGAGTGATTGTTACCTTTTTTTACTTCTCCATTTCCTCCCTTGTAAGTCTACTTCCCACTTCCGTTGAAGACGTGTCATCAATGGAGGGCTAAATCATTTATGGGTTGATCCAAGGAAGTATAAAGGGGTTTTATTGGATGTTATTTATCACCTCGTTAATGTATAATAACTTCTTTAATTGAGATATTTATTTGATGATTTTTAAACTCCATCGTCCTTGTTGAATTTAAGGCCACACACTTCAAGTGCTAATACGAACCTTTACCTTGAAGTGATCAAAACATTGATCCTTAAAGTGTATAGGTGAATACTATTGAAGGGTTTAAGAATTAAACCAGTAAGTGATGATGTTGTTTTATCTCCTTAAATGAACCCATATCAAATTTAAGAAATTGAAATCATTAAAAAGGAAATACGTCCAATCCACCCCGAGCGATAACCTAGGATCAACTCATTCTTTTAAATTGAATTCACTTAATTCTCTTAGATTTCCTTTAAACCAATATAAAATCAACCCAAGTTGGACACTTCATAGCCAAAAATAGTCCATAGAATGTACGTGTCTATAGGTTTCTTCTTAGGTCTCTGTGGATTCGATAACCCAAGCTAAACTACAAGGACCGTCTTACCTTCTTCTCTTGGGTAAATTTGAGCGAGAATCAAATTTTGGCACCATTGTCGGGGATCTAAGTAAGTTATATTAGACACTATCATCTTTTTTTCATCCCTCTTCTTTGTTCTCACCCACTCACTCTTATGGAATTCAATTTTGAACAAGTCCAAACATGTGAAACCTATCCGTACTTGGATCACCAAACCCCATGTACGATGTACAATGACCATCCTAATTCCTACGTGTGGGATCATCAAAAACCTACTAAACCACAATGTTTTTATTCATATTATCCACAATACTTCCCAACATATTATGAGTTCCAATCCCAACAAGGCCAATCTGAACATCCTCCTATGGAATTCCAACAACATAGTTATCCTCCTGGAATAGACCATCTGTCTCAACCACTTTCCCATCATGATCCACAACCATTACTTGAAAAAATATATCAAAAATTGGAGATAATGAATTTTGAGGTTTCATCATTGAGGTTAGAGCTACAAAGCATTAATACTTGTGAGGAACCCATCCCTACACAAACTGTCCCTTCCATAACCTTATGTGAAGTATCTAGTTCCACAAAAACCCCACATGAATTTATTGAAGAATCAACCTTTGGATTTGGGATAGATTAATAGGATCAAGGAATTTTTGAAGGGTCTTTAAATAAGTAAGAAATTAACTTTTTGGATTCAAAAGAGGAGAATTTGACATCATGGATCGAGTCTCCTAAGTATAACTCCATTGATGAATTTTCAAAAACACCATCCTTTGAACCATTGGGAGAAATCATAAACATTGAGTCCATACCCATTCCTGAAATTGATCTTTCTAATTTTGTGGTTAAATATTCTATTCAAAAGGAACCAATTTTGTTGAGAAATTTGGAAAATGAAATTGAGTTGGATTCAAAATATCAAATTGTGTCTAAATGTCCTATCCAACCTGAGCTCAAAATTATTTTCCTTCCCTCCCCTCTGAAGAATCCATTAATAAAGTATAATCATGACATTTCAATTGGAATTCATTCTTCTCTTGAAACCAAAAAAGTTGGAATGATCATTGATGTCTTAGGAAAGACTACAGAGGAAACTCGATCAACAATTTTTGATATTCCTTTGATTTTACCACTCATTTTAGAACATAGGTTTGTGAATGAAACAAATTCTAAACATAGAATCAATATCAACCTAGTAGAATTGGTGAAACATGTGGTCCTTAAAATGTTGAAAGTTGGTATTGGGTAAGTCGTGGGGTTCAAGTTGAGCTGATGACGTTAAACAAAGCGCTACACAGGAGGAAACCTGTGGTTTTCATGTTTCTAATCTTTCTGAATCATATTTATTTTTCAAATAAGATTAATTAATCATTTTGATATTTAAAAAAAAATAAAAAATAAAAAAATAGACTTTTGACCTGTTCTTCTATTATGAGTATGGATGGGTACGAAAGGGGAGCACCATATTCATCTGTGTCACGTGGTGTGATCCTTGAGTAATACCTTACCCAGAAATTTAAAAAGAAGACAATGTATCATCAGTTTATATTGTTGTATTTTTTTATTTTATAGTTTAAGATAAAAATAATAAAAATAATAAAAATAATATTATAATAATAATAAGGGGACACGCCATAGGCCATGGGGCAAACCCGGTCACAACCGGTGAAGCTGCGGCGACTCGAACCCGGGACCGAAGGGAGACAGGGGCGCTGGCTTACCACTGACCTGTGGCTTCTTGTGCTTCCTTATTCTATAATTTTTATATATATTATTATATTGTACTTCCTTTATTATATATATATATATATATATATTTGTTTTGTTTGTTTTGTTTTTCTTTTTTTCCACTAGGGAACTTTGTAAGCGACATGGATATCAAAGGACTAAATTCGAGCGGCAAGAACTTCAAACTTCAACCACCAGGTGACTTCATTCCATGATCCTCATATTTCAATTTCCTTATTGAACTCCCCTTTTATTTCTCTACCCCATTCTAAATTTTATTTTTACGAAACTAGGGACAGTTTCATTCTAAGTTGGGGGGTGTGGAAACAAAATGTTTGTTTAAACAAAACAATGATAAAAAAAGAAGTAAAATTCCTTTATCTTTCATATAATAACATCTTTTCTCACATTAAAACTATATAGCAAATAACCTTTATTTCCTTGACTCTTAATTTAATTCATGATTAAGTTTAAAAGCATTGATTTTGGAAGTTTGGTTGTCCAATGAAAATTTTCATCATTTTTATTTTCATCCATTAAATCAAAATTCCACAATGCACATCCTCTAGACTGTGGGGTACTAATTTTAATTTTTGGGTCCCACAATAAATAGCATAGGATGGTTTTATTTTTATGAATAATATGAGTATTCAAAAAAATTGCATGTAGAGGAATGGATTGATAAAATACGAGGCTTTCGGCACTTGGGGATCGTGAATCCAGAGTTTTCTAGCCCTGAGTTTTTCAATATATCTCTATTTATGGTAATATGACTTTGTTTTTGATTAATTTAACTCGAGACGATGGCCGAGTATATGGGTTTCACTTGGTTCCCTAAGGCCTTTGAGTCTGGGAGTCATCGGGAAAGTCTTGCAACATGGGTTAATTTGATTAACTGCAATCTCAATTGCTATAGCAATATTGCAAAAAAAATCCCAAAAAAAGAGGATTAAAGAATTCTCATATTAGGATTAAATGTGATTCCACCTAGCGCTTCCATGATTTCCCCCTTGAATGAAAATGAACCCCCATATCTATTGTGATTCACAACACATCATTACACCAAATTGAGTTGGATGAAGTATGATGATGGATTTGATCAAAGGAATGGGCTAGGGATTGGGATCTTATTTTAAATTCATCTTGTTTTAAATTATCTTGATATGTTATAAAAATATATTTGTGTGCAGTTTACATTGTGAGCACTGTTTGTTATAATGTGTTTGAAGAAAGGAATTCAAATAAAATCATTGAATTATTTTCTCGGGACTAGAAAATCTCAAGTTGGGGGGTGTGATTATCCAATAAAAACATATATTTTAATTACATTTTAATGGTATTAAATGTTCATTTTTGATCTTATGGGCCTGAGTTAGTGCATTTTCATTATGTACATCCATTCTCATCATTTGTGCACTTCATGCCTAATATACACCAATTTAGGCCCAATGAGTCATCTGATTCTAAGGAATTTAATTATAAATATTTTAATTTTATATTTTGAGAACTATATCTACACTTAAATTTGAACATTTTTCATTCAGGGATTGATGGATGATTCATAAACAATGATGGAGATATTTGGAGATTAATGGAAGCAATTCTAAGAGAAGGCAGATTGGAAACCAGCCCACTTATGAGACTGTGGGGCCCAACATACAGTCCCAATTAATCCCAAATTTTTTGAGATGCTAGAAAATATGTATAGTAACAAATACCCCTTCATTATCCAATGCTACGTCGGCCTCTATTGTGGTCATTAGGGCGGCCCAATTTAGAGATACAATTCTGGGCTAGGATTCTGCGGCCCAGAAACCCTGCCCACGAATTTGATTATATCTCGGAATCCACAACTCAAAATGGGCCCAAATTTTACATAAGGTTATTAGACATCCAGAGCTCCATTTGATTCTTCTATGGCCCACTCTGATTCGGCCATATAAAAGGTCTTCCAGATGAGTCTGTTCGGTGAAGGAAAGCTGGCTGCCACCTCGGGTCAAGGGTGGAAAAATCAACTATCCCTTACTTTCCACCCACCTATGGCCTACCACAATTAATTGAGGAGACTTAGACTGTTAGAGGGTCGACCCAAGGGCTCAAAAATTCCTATTTAATGCAGTGGTGTTGGAGGATTGAAGAATCTTTGAGCTTGTTTTCATCTTAATGTTATGCTACCAATTTCCCTTTGTAATGTTCTTCCTTCACATGTAGGTTGTTTTAATTCATCCTTGTTTCTTAATAAAAGTTTTTCTTATCTTATTATTCTGTTCTTCTCCTTATCACATTGATACCATTGGTTCAAGGTGTGAAATTTTTCATACCAAACCTTGTGAGATCATCACACAACAGTGGAGTGATTGTTACGTTTTTTTACTTCTCCATTTCCTCCCTTGTAAGTCTACTTCCCGCTTCCGTTGAAGACATGTCATCAATGGAGGGATAACTCTTTTATGGGTTGATCAAAGGGAGTAGAAAGGGGATGTATTGGATTTTATTTATCACCTCATTAATGTATAGTCACTTTTTTAATTGATATTTTTATTTGATGATTTTTAAACTCCATCGTCCTTGTTGAATTTAAGGTCACACACTTCAAGTGCTAATACGAACCTTTACCTTGAAGTGCTCAAAACTTTGATCCTTCAAGTGTATAGGTGATTAGTATTAAAGAGTGTAGGAATTAAACTAGTAAGTGATGATGTTGTTTTATCTCCTTAAATGAACCCATCTCAAATTTAAGAAATTGAAATCATTAAAAAGAAAATACATCCAATCCACCCCAAGCGATAACCTAGGATTAACTCATTCTTTTAAATTGAATTCACTTAAGTCTCTTAGAGTTCCTTTAAACCCATATAAAATCAACCCAAGTTGGCCACTTCATAGCCAAAAATAGTCCATAGAATGTACGTGTCTATAGGTTTCTTCTTTGGTCTCTGTGGATTCGATAACCCAAGCTAAACTACAAGGACCATCTTACCTTCTTCTCTTGGGTAAATTTGAGCGAGAATCGGGAATGAATCACCTAATAGATTATGGGGGTGGGGCGAGATCTCCACATGGTGACCATTCTTGAATTGAATCTTCTCTTTGATTCCCCATTATAGGTTCCATAATTTCTCTCTACTATTGGAATTCTTCTTTAAAAGGGTAGATATTCTTTCTCTCATATTTTTATGAATTCAATTTGATCCTACTAATGTTTTTCCTCAAAATATGTTCAGGGGGTCACCCCAAAACCCGAAACTCCAATACAATCGTACTATTCTGCCAGCTTCAAGGCCACCGACAATATGTGCTCTTCTGGTACATGTCTTTATGATTCTTATGAGTATGTGAGATAGAAAATATAGGAAAACAATTTATCATTTTTATGTAATAAATATTTAAAGAAAAAAATTATTATTTAATAATTAAACATTTTTCCCAATCTTTTGTGTGTTTTCTTATACTAGTATCCTGTATTTATTTACACATGTCTCCATTCATATCATATGGTGTGGGATGGAAGTGTGTTTGGATTTGGATTCATCAATATTATTGTAAATAGAGAAACATAATTATGGTTTGGTTTCATGTTACATAAATGTATTTTGGTATATTTAAAATACATACCAATTATTTTCATGTGAAGCATACCCCATCCTTAATTTACGGTAGGGGTATGCTTGTTTTTCTACTCATTTCTTATTTACAGCACTCAGTTGATGTTTCATAAAAAAAAAATTCAATCAATGTGATGAGTACACATATCATTAAACAACGTATTACTATCTAGAATGTACGTGAAAATATAAATCTTCACAAAGGCCAGTAAATATATCCCGCACTTCTTGGGTTATTAAGTGCTCATAGTTAAGTGGTGGGTGTGGGTTTGTTTCCCCTTAATTATCATTAAGATGATTTCTTGTTAGGATTGTGAAAACTCCTTTGTGAATCCTTCCAACAAACATTAATACATATTTCTTATGGGAGTCATATACTATAAATTCACTCTATAATTGATGATGAAGAGTAAGTCAATGATTAATTTTTTTATTATTCAGTAAAATAAAGAAATTACGTCATAATGTTACCATAATTTCTTCCCACAGTAGTGTCTTACTCAAGGAAAAAACATGGTTCCATGAATCTACCTCAATCAGCACGTGTTTCCAAGTGATGATTCCAATGTAATTGATGAACATTGCCTTGTTGGGGTCAACATGCTAGCCCTGCGCATTTTATATGACCTTGAATTTGATACCTTTGACTTTTTCCTTAATTATTTATTGTAACATCATCAAACTATAGTGCTCCTATTTTTTATGCTTCTCTAGTCCTTCGTCGCCTACCATTTACTCGGAATCAACATCGTCAATATATTCATATGGAGTGGTAGCATAAAAATGTGAAGATGGTCGTTTTACCTCTATATTGGGAGCAGTAGTCGATTGAGAACACTGTTTTTTCTTAGGAATGGAAGCATGAACATGTGAAAAAGATCATTCCTCTACAATACAAGCAGCAGCTTGTTGAGATACCTCTTGTTCCTTAGGATTGCAAGAACCATCACGTGTGGAAATCATTAACATCATAAGTGATTTAACATTTAATTTAGAGTATATAAATGAAGTATAAAAGGGATAATAACATGATGTAACATGATGTATATTACAAAAGAAAATGTAACATGATTATTGAACACTCTTTTACTTTTTAAAGGATTAATGGATTTGAACCCTCAATCGATGATCCAATTCCCATCATTATGGTCTCTTATAACCTGAAAAATGTCATCTAAAATAGGACCAATGCAAAATTATTGTGACATCCCAATGAAAGGGTCATCCTCAGTTCAATTTTCATCTAAACCATAAGTTTTTTTGGTTGATAATAAAATAATTGACCAGTTTCGGTTTGTGAGATTTGGAACATAAAATACTTATACTACCTATGATTCCATTATAAATTGTTATTCTTTGTACACTTCCTTACTGAAATAAACATTCACGATTCATAATTCATCTATTTTAATAGCACTACTATTATCAACCCACTTTCATTGAAAAATAATCAGTTGAAATTTATTATAAACCAAATACAATATTTTTTTAACGATGCCAATGTATGACATATTCACGTAAATTGTATTTTTTTTGTAGTACTAATAACATCTACTTCTTTATCCATGAGTGTAACTCCATGATTTTTCATGGTAATGTCTTCATCATTATCAATTTTATTGATAGTATAACTATTAATTACATAACCATTATAATATAATATATATACATAATTGGTCCTCTAGCTAGCCATTGAAATCATTATGAAATTGAATCCATATATTAATATGGATTCTTCAAAATGAAGTCCAAAAACCATCCTATAAACAAATGATTATTTGTATTTGATATCCATAATCCATCCCTTGATAGATTCAAATTCATAAGAATTTATTTGTGGGTTTAAATATATGGAGAAACCTCTAAATTGTTATGCAAAATGTAATGGTGGGATTGCTCTCGATATGTAATATAGATTATGAAAAAAATATCTTCTAGAAATTCCTTCACCCACAAGCCATCTGGTGTGATGAGATTTCAGTGGACTAATGTTTTCAATTTCAGATAGGTATTCGGTATAGAATTCAATGGCTTCCTCAATAATAAATCGCTCTGCAATACAACCCTCTCACCGGCTTCGCTTTTTGACATAAATATTCAAAATATTCATATACTATTCAATGGTTAACATCCATCTATAGTGTATAAGACCACATAGTAGAATATATATAACCAATTGAAACATCAAATGAACAATCATATCAAATAATTTTCGCAGGAAAAACATTTCAAATTCACATAATATGATGAAAATGTATCTTTCCATAGTCAGAAATTTCTTGGGGTCTATAACATTACTACTTGTATCTTTGAACAAGAAACTGATAATGGTTAATATATGATGAACAATCATGAGTAAAATTCTAAGTAAAAATATTGGCATTGTATCTTACTTCAAACAATGGAAATCATGTGATTTCTAACCCTTTAACTTTAAATAATTCATTAACATGATATTATTTATATTTGATGAATACACCTTTATAACCTTTTCATCATCGAAGAATTTGAAAAACTAATATCTTTTCTCCTTGGAATGAGTCTATGAAGTTAGAGGAATAGAATTTCGTTTTTCACCCTTCACTGGTGCTGAGTCTTTTTGTATTCGATTGTCAACCATTTTGAACCTAGCCTTAATTCAATCATTTTTTTCTAGAAGTATTTAGCAAAGTGAAGATGACACTATCACATAATTTTTTTTCAACATTAATAACATCTATAAAATGTCTGATATATAGTCAATTCTAGTATCATAATTCAAAAAACGGATCCCATTTTGTCAATTAGTTTTTGTAAGTTTTTTCAATTTTTTTTACCAAAAGCAGTGTCTAAATATTTTAATTTCTCAAATAGTTGATCACCTAGTAGTTGAGATATTGTTGTACATTCTTCTAAACTTCCATCGAATGATGTCATTCAAGATTGGTACTTATGCTGTTGGGGTAGAAATCTGTAATTTCTTAGAAATATAGTTTTTGATGAATGTTTCTTCCTAATGGAATGTGTGCATTTTTGAAAATAGGAAGCCATTCAATTCTTTTAATTCAATATCATAACAAATTTCCATAAATCAAAAATCCATTTATCATCTAATACAACATACCTCTCAACATGAAATCATTATTTCTTTAAGCATCGTACAATGTAACACATTAATCCCACAATAATTTCAAATCCTCAATCAATGGAGAAAAATAAACATCAATATCATTGCCTCGTTGTTTTGGTCTTGATATAAACATAAATAACATGATCTAATTTCATTTTAAGCATAACCATGGTGGAAAATTACAATTTACCAACATAACCATCCATGTACTATGAGTACTACTTTGAAAACCAAAAGGATCCAATATATATGTAAATAACATAAAATGAAGGTTTCTCATATTGTTTCTGAATTCAGGATACTCATGATCAATTATGTTTTACTAAGGAGGTTCTACTGGGAGATATAGTTTCCATATTTATTTATTGTATCTCCATGCCACATTAATTGCCCCACTATATCATCACCTCCGAATAGGTGGTTAAACCTTGTAATGATTGGAATGTACCATAAAACTTTCATAGTACCAGATTCATCTTTTTGGTATAGTGAATCAGTATAGTTTGGGGATTCTCTAAGAGATTTTTGGTCCTTCCAAAATAGCATACAATCATTTGTGGAGACATGTATTCTATCAAATATCATACCCATTGAGCATATCATTTGTTTGACATAATATGTTTGGATTAAGATATCATTATCTTCATGAAGAATGTCATTCAAGGTAGCATGCAATTCCATAAAACATGACCCACTCCATCATTTTCCTACTTTCAAATTATACAGCTTCAGTACGGCTGATAGTGTTGTATATTTAGAACAACCACCATACAATGGAATCTTTTCACTGCTCTTTAACTTCTAAAATAATTTTGGTAAATCATGAATTTAATCTTCAAATGTCTGTGTCATGTACTCAATACGAACTTCATCATAATTCAAATTTTTAACAACATACTCAATAAACTTTTCATCATTTTCCACACTTTTAATCATATTGAATGACCCACAAAATGTAGTGTTATCCTAACCACTAGCTACATTCACTTTTCTCCATTTTTATTCCAGCATTTATAACTTATATCTATTTCGTGACATATCAAGTGATCTTCCATCTCTTATGGATTAATTTTTCTTGAATAAAAATAGTATAAACATAGATAAAGGATTTGAGAAGGGTCATATAAATGATCTTTTTCAAACATGATGAACAGTTTCACTCCATCTTCAAACTCTTTTGTCAGTTAATTTGCATCCATCGGTTATTTATTCATATATATCATATTTTATTTGATGATATTGAAATTTAATAGTATAAATACACAAACAAATTGATATAAAAAATAAACAAGGATAAAAAAGGTATAGAATTAAAGTCTCTATCAATATTTATCCCCAATATCCAATTTCCAGAACCAAGGTCCTTCATTTGGGATCTTATAGATAAATCAATCTCCAAATCTTCCAGTATTTTCTCCAGTGGTCGAACTAAGAGAAATTCACCCACATAAAGAAGTAAAATGAAAAAACTCTTAACATAATGAACCTTCATATAGTAACAATTATTTACATTACACCTCATGAACATTAATTCTACAATGAAATCATTGAAATTGTAGTTTCACTGTCTTGGTGCCTACTTTAGCCCAAAAACTCCATTTCAGACTGGAATAGAACCTTCTATTCCCCTCATCATGAAACCTTCTAGTTAATTTATGTTGATAAATTCCTTATAATATCCATGAAGTAATATAATCATGACACTCATTTATTCTAGAAGTATACCTTTAATGGAAACCAAGTCAAGAACCATCATAATAATTATATTCTTTACAACAGGAGATAAAATCTAACTGAAATATAATCCTTCTAATTATTGAAATTCATTTACCCTTTCCATGGGGTTTTTATGAATCTACTTTTCTTCCCTATATAATTTAATGGGTTTCCTAATTCTAGAAAAATCTAAACATAAAAGATTATGAAAAAAATACATTTCAGATGTCCTTTGAAAACTATTTATAAAATCACAATTGAAATCCCTTTAAAAAACAACCCATTTTCACAAATTCCTCTTTAAAATAACAAACCCTTTTTAAAATAAACCAATCAGTTACAAACACCCTTTCACAAACCTCATTTTCATTTTATTAAATAATTCAAGTAAAATTCATGACCGAATAATCTTAATCATTTATAATGAGTGAAAACCCACTATATTTTACAAACATTCATTTAAAACAGCATACATCCCTTGTTAAAATGAAACCAGCATTACATACACTTTCAAAACATTCACATCCCTTTATGGAATCTAGTCAAGTGAGATGAAAAACACTTGGCATGAAACCTAAGTCTATTCCATGTATTTAAATCATTTTAAAACCTTTTAAAACAAAAAAAATGTATGTTCAACACATATAATTTTTTAAGAAACATTTCAAAACACTTGAATAATTTTAAATTAGACACTTAGGAATTTTCACAGAGTCATAAATCCCAATATAGGCACTTTATAAAGGATACATGAATCCAAAATAACCAAATAATTTTAAAATATAAGTCTAAAAAAGTTTAATAGTTTCTCTCCTAAATAAATAGTATAAATCCTATATTTTACTACCATATTACTACTAAGGAGTCAATAACTGATTGATAAAGACATAAGTGTATCTTGGCCATGATAATTTTGAACATAAAGTCACATCTCTTCAAAGTGGGAAACTATCTTCCACCTGACGGTTGAATCATTCACTGCCTAATTTTGATCTTTCTAAATGGTACATTAAGAAAAATGTTCCCCTTCTTGAGGGTATAAACTTGGTCAATGTTAATGGACTATATGTACTCAAACCTTCACTTCTATCAATGGTTCATTTCACATTGTGATTAAATATATTTAAAACACATTTTTTAGTGTATTCCAGAAATATATCACCCTAAAGATAATATCAATAAAACCTCATGGAAAGAACCCCTATTTCCAAATCTATGATAGGATTTGGAAAGTTTCTATTATGTGTCCTTAACTGTCTAAACCCATAAGCAACCACATGACCATCATGGACTGGAATAGTTCAAATACTAACTCCTGATGCATAAAAAAATACATTATCATTACCCATCTCATTTATTGTTAAGACTATTGTTTTCATCAATATCATATTAATATCTTATAAGGATCTTATAAGATTTGGTGTTCTATAATCAACTTTTTAACTTTCATTACATGAATATTTAATATATTTAATAATTAAACATCTTATTACATATTTTTCATTGTTTTTCATGACAATAATGATATAACGTCCTAGAGTATTTTTAGCATTAACAAGGTTATAACAGTTCCCCACTAAGATGAGAACCTAGAAGCACTATGACAATATTCATAAATTTAGTTCTACAGTTGGATGGAATACTATGATGGGAGACACAATATTTAGACTGTCAGGTGTGAGTAGTCGTAAGCAGTTGAGACATATGATCATGAAGTTCTCACTTGGTAATCTCTAAGATTTGAGATTATGATAACAAACCCACCAGTAGGAATTTGGTATGTTTTGGTGTCGTCGGATATTCCGATATTCAAGTGTGTGTAATGGTCCTAAAATATTAATATTATCATTAATATTTTTCAATACTTGACCACATTTATTTACTAATGAAACTCATCACGCAGACAGTTGGCAGGAAGTAGGGTACATTGGGTAAGTCACAAATGACATGTTATAAATGGATAAGTCGAGGAAGGATTTTTTTTCCTTCCATTTATGGAATTTGATAACTTGGACCTTCTATTGAAATAGAACTATCACATGAAATTCCATAGCCATGGTGTAATGACAATTTTAATTCAAGTAGTCAAATAATGACATATCAACCATAAAGGCTGATGACAATATCATGATACCAGCTTGATGAGATATTGAGATAAAGAGACTATATAACATAGTGAGTGTTTGTATGTGGATGTCATTATTGGGACATTATGTTCTTTCCCTTGGGTGCCTTGACCCATTTCCAGACAGTACTCTTGAACAATAGGAAATCATGCCTAATGCCATGAAGAATGAATCCTAGAGGATCACTAACTATGTTTTTCTGGTGGTCTTGATTAAATTTTATTTGAATTTAATTAATAAATATTATTCTCATAAAAGTGGAATAATTTTATTGAAGTTGAAATTATTGCATAAATTAAATAAATATTTAATTGTAGGATTGTGAATAAAAAAATATATTTTTTATTTTATTTATCATTTAATATATATTTATTTACTAGTTTGTAAATAAAATATTTATTTAAGAGAATAAATTATTTATTTATTTATTTATTTATTTAGGTGTTCAATAAAGGGAAGTGGAGTTCGAGCAGACCAAGGTTAGTCTGGTAGTAAAATAATTATTTACAAGATGGTAAATAATTATTTAACTAGTTTCCATAAAACAAAATAATAATAATGTTGTAATAATTATGAGTCATAAGATTTCATTTATGATTCTGTTTTGCGCAAGTTAGTGCACCAAAAATAATATCGTGGTTATTGTAATTATATATCATGGGTTTTCTCTAAGGTTATGAATGTATTTAATTACTATTACGCAATTAAATATTATGAATGAATCCCCATTTCAATAAACAGACAGCTGTATCTATTACGCCATGTACAAGAAACCTATGACACAAGAAAAATTCCAAGTCAAGAATTTTCTCTTCAATCCTATCTTATCTCCCTCTCAATAATAAGATACGTTCTTCAAGACTGAAGAACATGAGATCAATATTGATCAATGCAAGGCATTTATTTCACCAAGATAGTACCAAAAAAGCGAGTGGAGTAAATAGGAGACCATTGGAGCACTTGTGAATCACCGCAAGAGGGATTCTAGTTTGTATCCTCACAAGAGCAACAAGACAATCTGAAAGGGTAATCCCAGATGATCAACATCATCTACTAAGAAAGTACTAATGAACCATGTATTTTATTTCTTTGGAAATTAAATTTCAATTAATTATAAACATGATTTGAACGATCCTCTCTAATGGTTTCGAGCATCTTCCTTCTATATCTAAATATTTTATTCTATTTCAGGGAGAGAGGAATTAATTGTCGTATTGATCCCAAAATAATCATTGATCATGGTAAAAATTAAACTTGGGCTCTAGCCCAACCACACTTCCGTTGTGCCTAGAACCTATAAGTGGTATCAGAGGGAGGTCATCATAGATTATAACTATTTAAATAATTAGTTGATGATTTGATTTTTAATAATTTAGTTTTTCCATTTAAGGTTAATCGTTCTTTTAATCTAGATTTTGAGTTCTCTTCTCCCTCTTTTTGTTTCTTGCATATTTAACAAAAATGAATGATTTTTTATTAAAATTAAAATGGGGAACTCATTAGGAAGGACTGATGATTCTTCCTAGGTGACACAAAAGTACACACTGTGTGTTTGAACTTACACACTATATTATCTTCCATACACGCCATGTAATATGGACTACATGTCATGTGGTCATGTTCAGTGCATCAGGAGTAATTCAGAAATTACTCAAGCCTTGTGCATTTATTTCATGCGGTGTAGTTAATTATACCATGTGTGTTGACCAAGACAGAGAGGAACACACTTACCGGATTACAAGTCATGTGGCGCACTGCAAAAAATGTCTAGTCCCTTTAGGTCAGGGACCAAACTGTGTATCCCAAACACTGCTAAGCCAACCAGTAACTATGTAACGTAGAGAAAACACGTCATGTAGTCCATTGTACACATTGTGTAATCCAAAATTTTCAAATAATAATTCACATGTTGAGTCCCAAGGTATTTACTTCAGAACATATATTGAAGGTAGTGCATTCCATGTAGTCGGAACTACACACCATGGACTTTACCAAATTACACAAAGTTAAACCTTTAATGCTTCAGTGTTGTTTAGAACTACATATCATGTATAAATTCTACTATAGTTTATTACTCTATGCATTAAAATATCTTTTATTCCATATTTCATAAGAGTAAAACACTGTGAAAATATAATACAGTATGGGTAGATTAGAATGGGTATTCACCAGGATACCTCCAAGGTGCATTTATGTACGTGGATGAGAATATCAAGGAAATTAAAAAAAGGATTAATATAAAAGGATTTATTAATAAAATATAATAATTAATCAATTTGATTGAAATTTATGTTAATAAGAATTATTAAAGAATTGAATGCTAGTTTTATTAAATTCATCATGTGTTACATGTATGTGGGTGATCATGAGATAGACCAAGACCTTGGTATGTGATTGGTTTCCTTTTAATTTATTTATTAAATTATTTATTGTCTTGTGAGCCATATCTCCTCATTAATATGTAGGGCCTGCATACCCATGGCTTATTTTATGAAAATCAATTTTTACCTCTCACCTGCATGTGAGTTTAAAAACCATATGTAATGGATTGAGCTCCCAAGCTGGTGGAGGTGGTCCAACTCAATAGCCAAGGAGAAACCCATCCAAGGAGATACAAAGTTTTATAGGTGGAAATCCATAAACATGAACGTGTTTCTCCCTTAGGTCAGGTTTAGTATATCAACCACTAGAAAAACTAACCATTAGAAAAAATCTCTTGATCATGTTCTTTAATTTATTTTATTTCTGTTAGCTGCATTGTTTTTCATTATGGATCTGTTATCACAATCACATAATTAATGAACTAAAAAACATGCAATATGGAACTAAAATAAACCAAGCTTGTGCATAAATATTATCAATACATGGTTAATCACTAAAGTAAGTTACACTTAATATTAACAATCATGTGACAAAGATAATAAGTCAATTTATGCATAAGAGATAAATATCCTTCAACAAAATAGTAATCCATACTAAGCCTTCAATTACTTGAATAACAGAAAGGCTCAATAAAAAATGTGTTTGACCAACCCGTGTTGGGACACATACTTTTATACATGAAGCCCTTATGAAAGGTTTCATGTTGACTTAACCATATTGCATCAAGAGGAGTATACATTTCTAGACTTGGTGTAATATGGAGACAAGTGTTGGGGAAAACCATGTTAGGATGTCTGGATTCGGGAGTCCACTCAATGGATCAAGGAGTTATAGTCTCCTAGTTGGAAAATACCTACCTACCTAAATACCTTAAAATTGCTTGAGCAACCTTTTGGGGGTTATTTGAAAGGGAATATAGATCCCTACCACTATAATTTCAGGAAAACTGGACATTTCGAGTTCAATGGTGAGGGTTATTAGGACCTCATAAAATAGTGTGAGACTTAATAAAATTAATTTTTTATTTATGATAAAATGTAATCAAGAAAGTACTAATAATCTTCTCTTTTAATTGTTGAATAAAATGACAACATCATCAACCACACTATCACAGCATTCAATTCTGGATAAAGACAACAACCTCACCGGAAGTAATTTCTAGGAATAGTTTAGCACTTTTGGGTTATTCTACTCCATGAATGGATGTCTTATGTGCTAGAGTAAGCATTACCTGATCTTCCTACCCAAGAGGTGATTGATAAAGATTTCTTGGTCTATGAGAAACATATGAATGATTCGGTTGACATTAAATGTTTGATGTTATCATCAATGTCTAGTGATCTCATGAAGTCTCATGAAAACATGGATGCCTATAGCATGATCCAGAACCTATATGGTCTTTAACATGAGAGAGAAAGACAAGAATGGTTTGAGATCTCCAAGGCATTATTTTAGAGTAATCTTGGAGCGGGTTCCCCAGTTAGGCCTCACGTAGTCAAGATCATTGGTTACATTGGGAGCCTATAGGTTCTCAGGATTAAACTCCTTCAAGAACTGGGTACTGGTCTCATTATTACATCACTCCCTCATAGATTCTCCATATTTATTTTTAATTTCAATATGAACAACATTGAGAAGTTTCTATCTGATCATATTATCCTCATTATCCAAGTGGACAGAGATATGAAGGGAAAAAGACTTATTTCCTTCTGGGGAATAAGAGGAAAGGGATGGAGACGATCATTAAGCCCAAAGCTTCTTCACGGCCTTCCACAAAAAGAAATATCAAAGGGTTGAAAAGGGAAAATGAATCTATTTTTTTGTCATGTGGCAAGAAGGTCCACTAGAAGAATAATTATACCCAATGTAAGAAGTAAGGGGAAGCATCAGGTGTGTTTTTTATCAAATGAAATCTATCAGTTTCTACATATTGTGTATTAGATACAACTTTTGGTGCTCACATATGTATCCAAATACATGAACAAAGTATATTCAAGAAGATTGACCGAGGGGAGGTAGATCTATGATTAGCCAATGAAGCATACTTACTATTATAGCTATTAGGGACTACCACCTCATGCTGCCAACATGAGTGATCTTGGCGTTTAAGGGTTTTTATTTTGTGTCGTATGTTACTAAAAACATTATTTTTGTTTGAAGATTAGATACATATGGATTTAATTTAAAATTTGGAAATGAATGTTTCTTATTCTACAAAGATAGCATTTTTTTGGTTGGGAACATTTATACAATGGTCTTTACATGTTGAATTATACAAACCATGAAATGGAAATCGATAACAATGATATTTCACATGACTCATTCCACACCCAACTTTGGCATCACCAGCTAGTTAATGTAAATGAGAAACACATAAAAAGTTACATCAAGATGGATATTTATATTATTTCAAGATAAAACCACTTGGTGTATGTCACGCATGTTTACAAGGAAAAATAACCAAAGCCCCATTTAGTGGGAAAGGTGAAAGGGATAAACATATTCTTGAATTGGTTAATACTGATGTGTGTGGACCATTTTTAGTTAAAGAAAGGTGTGGGTTATCATACTAAATAACTTTTACTAATTAATTTAGTAGATATGGATATATCAACTTAATGTGTTATAAGTCAGATTCTTTTGATAAGTTCAAAGAATACAAGAATGAAGTTGAGAACCATATTAGTATGAAGATTAAGAAATTCCACTTAGACCAATGTAGAGAATATCATAATCAATACTTCATTGATTACTTACAAGAGATTGGGATCATATCCCAACTCACTCCTCCTTATACGCCCTTGTGGAATGGTGTGAGAAAAATGAGGAACCGCACCTTGTTGGGCATGGTGAGATTAATGATAAGTCATGAAAGACTTCTATTATCCATTCAGGGATATTCATTACAAACAAAAGCACACATACTAAACCAATTACCAACAAAATCATTAAATAGTATTCAATACAATTTTTGGAGTAGAAAGAAATCCATTTTATCGACTTTACATGTGTGGGGAAGTGAAGCATTAGTTAAGGCTTTTTTCAGGTAACAAACTTGCAGTCTAAGGCACAAAGTGAACCTTTATAGGATACCCTAATGAAACAAGGGTATATTACCTTTACAACCCCTCATATAAAAAGGTTATAGTGTCATAAAATTCCATATTACTTGAGGGTGATCACATGTCCAAAAGAGGTATTGGGAGTGATATATACTTCGATGAAGTTGCAGATCAAAGTACAAAAGAGTTGGTACATGAAGAGATTACAAAAATCCCTATGGAAGAATGAACTATTCCTATGACACAAGAACTATGTTTGAGTAAAAGAGAGGTTAGAGAACTGGAATAGTATAGTTTTTTAGTTACTGAGGATGGTGAATCGTTATTAGTTGATAATAACGATCCTCTAACCTACAAGGAACAAGTAAGTGGCACAGACCATCCCAAGTTGAAAAAATCCATAAATTCTGAAATATATTCCATGTACCAAAACCAAGTTTGGATTTTGGTAGATCCATTAGTTGATGTAAATATTTATGGTTGGAAATGGGTATTCAAGAAGAAACTAGAAACTAATGGAAAAGTTAGTACCTTTAAGTCACTACAGGTTGCAAAAGGGTTCTAAAAGTGTCAAGGCATTGACTACGACAAAACCTTTTCCCCAGTAGTAAACTGAAATCCATTGTAATTATATTTTCCATTGTCGCATGCCAGGACTATGAGATTTGGAAAATGGATGTCAAAACAGCCTTCCTTAATGAGAACCATTAGAAAGATGTTTTCATGACAAAATCTAAAGGGTTTATGACTCTAATGGATTCCAATAAGGTATACAAGTTCTAGAAATCCATTTATGAATAAAACAAGCATCCAGGTCATGGAAAATTCATTTTGAGGAATCCATAACAAAATAAGGTTTTATCAAGAATTAATGTGAGCCTTATGTCTACAAAAAACTTTAGTGGGAGTGCAGTAATTTTCCTAATAGTATATGTTGATGACATATTACTTATTGTAAATGAGATACTAGTATTACAATTTGTTAAGGAATGCATGAATCAATGCTTCTCCGTGAAGGGCTTGGGAGAGGTATCATATATTATTGGGATCAAGATCAATCATGATAGATCCAAGAGATTTTTGGGCCTAATTCAAAGTACATACATTGACAAGATACTGAGGAGATTTGGTATGGAATAGTCCAAGATGGTATTATTACCAACATCACATGGCATTCATATTTCCAAACAAATGTGTCCTAAAAACATGAGGAAATAAAGAGAATGGAAAGTACTCCATACGCATCATTGATTGGGTCAGTCATATATTCCATGTTATGTACTAGTTTGGATGTCACCTACACATTGATTGTGGTAGGAAGATATCAAGATGACCTAGGTGACAACCATTGGATGGTTGTTAAATACTATCCTAAAGTATCTGAGCCATACTAATGATATGTTCCTAGTTTATGGAAGAGATGAAGAAATAGTCATTAGAGGATATACAAATGCTAGTTTCCAGACTAATCAAGATGATAGGAAGTCACAAATGGGATACATCTTCACTTTGAATGGGGGTGCAGTGAGCAGAAAGAGCTCAAAGATGATTGTGGTTACAGATTCTACAATAGAGTATGAGTATATCCCATATTCTGAGGTATCTAAATAAGAAGTTTGGATGAGAATCTTTATCTAGGAGCTGGATGTGATACCTAGTAGTAAAGATCTCATCACATTTTATTGTGATAATACAACAGCGGTGGCTCTCAAAAAGAGCAAATGTCACATTAGTGGATGAAGCACATACTTTAGAAGTATCATCTCTTGAGGTATTTTTCTCAGAGAGGTGAAGTTATAGTGAGAAGTATTTCTATGGAAGACAACATGGTGGATCCCCTGATTAAAAACTTAACTCCATAAAAACTAGATCATCATGTGAGCTCTAGAGGACTGAAAGTCATAGGCAGTTGGCTCTAGTCCAAGAGGGAGTTTGTAATAGTTGGTTTCCAAGAACCAACTGTTTGTACTTTGATTACATTAATATTTCATATAGTTAAATATTAAACATATTATAACATGTTGTTTACTATTCTACATGACTGTAGTGTAATAATGTTGTTGGTTCCAAAATTTGGCACGAAGAAGTAGCCCCACAGACTGCCTCGTGAAGCCCCTTCATGGAGTCCCCCTGCACCGTTGCCACCGTGAAGCAAAGAATGCGGAAGGCTCCACGAACGAAATTGACATTTTCGAACCTGCCTCAAAGGAAAGAAGAAGGGACACTCTGCAAACACACTTGACATTCGCGAACCCACCACGAAGCGAAGTAGGCGGGAAGCTCCATGAACGCACATGACATTCACAAACCCACCATGAAGCGAAGGAGGTGGGACACTCTGCGACCCCATTTGACATTCGCGAGCCCACTGCGAAGCCACCAATCCCCTCTTCGCGTCGTGTGAGCTCTACTCAGCGGCGCCTCTTGCCTATAAATATCAGGCTCCCCCTAAGCTCTCATGATGGACAATCTAATATTTTGGCTTCTCATCTCCCAAATCGCGAAGCACTCTTCCTCTCGGTGAACTATGAGTTGTGCGAGGTACTTCTTCTTTACGAAGTGCCTCCCCATTTTCTCATTTTGATCCCCTCTTCCGAGAGGGAATTATTCCATGAATCCTAAGGGATTTCTCAAAGGAAGGGGATCCCCAAGGGGACCCAGGTCATTGTGAAGCGTTTATTCTTCGCAAAACACCTTTCCTGTACACATGATCCATTTTCTAAGGCAGGATCACTGTACTTCATGATGTACATTGCTTCCTGATACCTTGTTCCATCAGGCACCTTTGTTCTACGAGGATGTGCTCTGTGAATTCCCTTCCACTTTGCAAAGCACCTCCCATTTTTACCTCCACCCCATGCTAAGGCTAAGGCACCCCACTTCGCGATTCACACCCCTTCACAAGTGACCTCCACCACGCGGAGCAACAGAGCTCCACAAGGCCCCTGCCTATGGACCCCTCTACTTGGAAAATCCTTTTCCCATGCGACCCTCCAAGTTTTCACGATGTGACCTCAATGTCCCCTGGACGATACCGCTCTTAGCATTGATGCGCCTAATGCTTCTTCGCATAGGCACGCTAATGGTTATTTCTTCTTCGCATAGCCATGCTAACATGGACCCCTCGATGGTCCACTCTACGACACCCACTCAGTACGGCCTTGCTGATTCCTTCCATCCCATGAGGAGCAGAGGGTACCAGTTTTGTAGGTCCTAGGGGTGCGGAGTGAACCCACTTCGTCTGAGATGCAGGACATTAAACTGCCAAGTGCCATCATCCTCAACACATGATGTTAAACTATGACCTCGCCCAGTGCACTGCACGCAGGGTCCCATTCCTTGGGCACTCTCCACACACCCTAGTCTCCCCAGGGGATGATATCCTCCTTCTAGGAGTGGTGTTTGTCCATGGGGAAGGGCAGCCACCTTGGTGTAAGCCCCTAGATTTTCTTGCAGGAGGCAGCACCCCTGCCCCTCCTCACTTCCTCAGTGCCAAGGCCAGCGGAGGGCGTGATAGGGAATAAATGAAATCGTCATCACACACTCTCGATGACTTCATGCCCCCCGATATGGGGATTCCTCCTAGAATCCACTCAGTGGTGGATAAATCTTCAAGTGAAAGCCGAGGGTACACATCGGTTAATACCGTAGAGTTGGTAAATCCCTGTGTGACTCCCAACAAGGGGGAACTCCAGGCGAACCTCCCCAACGTCCCTAGCCAACGCCAATGTCGGTGGAGCCGCGAATACATGGGTTATCAAGGCGCACCAGTTGGAACCTCCATCCAGGCCATTCATGTCACGCATATTAGACAGCACTCCCAACACAGAGCTCAGCACGCATAGCCTTTTCATCTGGTGTCGTCAGGACTTCCCCTGCCACCGTTTGTGCTACTATATCATTGAGATCCACCTCGTCCGTACCGTGACTAGCTTTTCCCCACTACAGGCCGACCTCAGCCATTCGGACCTCATCTGGTAGCTACTCTTTAGGCTTCAACTAGTGAAAAGTTGGATATGCCTAGCACCAGCCAGCCGCCGGTCCAGCCAATAGGGCCCGCCATGCCTCCAATCGTAGAGCGGCCTCTCATAAGCAAAAGTTCACGCCTATCACGAAAGTATGATGTTCTCAAGAATCTCGACAGCATCCCAGCAAGACTTTCCATCCTTAAAGCCCTCCGCCTATCGTTAGATATGTGTGACACCCTTGTTGAGGCTTTAAAAATCCCCCTCCAATTTGAGACGGAGGTAGCAGTTGTAGAAGCCTTCCATTTTGAAGCAGTTGAGAATGTCGAATGTCGATCCATCATTTCATTCTCAGGAGAAGAAGAAGGCTCTCCCATACAAGGGTACATCTGACTGTTGTACATCACCATCCAATTCAATGGTGTGGAGGTTCACTGATGTCTCATTGACACTGGCTCCAGGATCAACCTTATCCCGACGTGGACACTACGAAATCTAGGGTTATCTGAATATGACCTGAATCCCTCCGATTTAAGCATCCAGGGATATGACATGATAGAATAGACCCCAGTCAACAAGATCTATTTGAAGACCCAATTCGGTGGCCTAGTTTCCATTACAGAATTTATGGTTGTCTCCCAGGACACTATGTACAATGTGTTGAGGGGTAGGCCATGGCTCCACCTGCACGTGGCGGCTCCCTCATCGTATCACCAGTGCCTCAAGTACTCCCTTAATGGTCGAGTGGGCGTGCTCCAAGGTGATGCATCCACTTTCGCCTCTTGTGAAGCCCGTTATCTGGACGCTGACTATTACAAGAGAAAGGATAAGTAGATTCTAGAAAGTGATTTTGAACCCGCCCCGATCACAAGTGATCCTTGGGCATGTATGGATGATTCATATATCTTCCTGATCCATCGATTAGAGGCCATGACCCCTGAAATGGGGTAGTGCTTTGCCGATTCGGGTAAAAGAGGATTCATATTCCCAAGTCCAAGTGATGGCGGAAAATCGCCTCATAATCCTACACAAACCAGGCTCGGGAGATACCGAAACCTCCTACCCCCATACGGTATCGGAACGTCCGGATCATGGCGATGGTGGTACTTCATACGTATCTGTTTCACCAGGCTGGAATTAATTGGCTCAAACCGACACGCCACTACTTCTTTGATGTTATCAAGCATAGCCCCATGGGCCAGAGACCATATGGGATTGGATCGACTACCTTCATTGCTATGGTCTCAGTGGCGCATGGGTCTCCTGATGTGATGACCACTGTCGCTCAAGCCGGCACCGGCCTCCCATCGTGGTCTAGTGGCTCAGAAGCAACTTCCCCTGTGGAAGATCCCTACATAAGAATAGGAGAGGATCTAGAGGATGCTCCCCTTGCCTTTGAAGAAGGCATCTCTACCACAGTTGATGAACTGGTACAGGTGAACCATGGTAGCGAGGTAGATCCAAGACCCACATTTATCAGTTCTGCCATGTCCCTTGAGGAGCAGTAGTGGTACATGAACATCCTTAAGCAGCACCGTGATGTTTTCGCCTGGAGATATGACATGATGACAAGACTAGATCCCTAGGTTTCCATCCACCACCTTGGTCTCCTAATAAACCATTGCGGGTTCAAGCAGTATCCTAGAAAGATTCACCCTTCTCACAGTTCCATGGTTGAGGCTAAAGATGACAAGCTCATTAGAGACAACTTTGTCAAGGAGGTCCAGTACCCCAAGTCGTTAGCCAAAATTGTGCCAGTCAAAAAGTATAATAGACAGATCAGAGTCTGTATCCAGGATGACCCCTGAGGATGAAGATTCCACGACTTTCAGGGCACCCCAAGGTACTTTCAGTTACCAGGTTATGCCCTTCGTTCTGAATAATGCAGGCACCAACTATCAGCGGTCCATGCATCACATATTCAAGCCAATCCTCAGGATGTTGGTGGAATGCTATGTGGATGATCTAGGGGTCAAATATCACTAGCACCAGGACCATCTCAAGGACCTTGAGAAAGTGTCTGGCTTCCTTCATTCCCGCCACTTGAAGATGAACCCATTTAAGTGTTCCTTCAGGGTCACTTCTGGGAAGATTCTTGGCTTTGTTTTCAGATAACAAGGCATCGAGATCGACCCGGAGAAGATCAGAACCATCAGATAGATGCCTCCCCAGAATAATATTTGGGAGCTTCTAGGCCTCCAAGTACACATATCCTACATACGCTGATTCATTGCGAATCTGGCTGGCAAGTGTAAGCCCTTTTCTCGGCTCATGAAGAAAGGATTCATTTATGAGTGGGATGATAATTTCTAGACTGCCTTTGAAGTAATAAAGAAATATTTTCTCTAGCCTTCGGTCTTGATGACACCCATCTCTGAAAAGTCGTTGATCCTCTATGTCACTGCCCTGGATCGATCTCTTGGCGCCCTTCTCACCCAGAAGAACAATGAGGATACAGAGAATATCCTCTACTACCTCAGCTGCATGCTCCTCGATATGGAGACTAGATACTCCCCCATCGAGAAGAGATGCCTTGTGGTCGTATTTACTATAAATAAGTTGCGACATTACCTGCAGCACCATGAGGTACAGCTGGTCTCTCAGGTAGACCCAATGAAGTATATTCTGAACCACCCCATTTTGACTGGATGACTAGCGTGGTGGGCGGTAATCCTCTAGCAGTTTGACATCAGGTTCATTCCTTAAAAGGCTACTAAGGGGCAGGCATTGGAAGAATTTTTAGTTTCCCATACAACTTCCACGGATCAGTCCCTAGACCTAGATTTTCCTGGTGAGTCAATCCTCTCAGTCGATCATGCCAGCCCATATTGGTAGATGAATTTTGATGGTGCCTCCTGGAGCCCCACCGGTAGGAAGCTCAATGATCCTAGGCTCAATAGAGTGGTTATGTGTATCGTCTTCATTACCCCGACGCAAGTCTTTCTACCATACTCATTCCTATTGTCAGAAGGCTAAACCAACAATGAGGCAGAGTATCGGCCTCTCATCACTGGCCTTGAGATGGACCTTGAGATCTATGTGCCCCATTTTCACGTGAAAGTGGATTCCGAACTAGTCATCAAGCAAGTTAATAGAGACTATGTTGTCAGCAGGATAGAACTCGCACCATTGTTGGAGCACACCCACCATCTAATGTCCCAGTTCTCTTCTCAACCAGAGGTTACCCATGTCCCTCGGTCAAAGAATGGTTGAGCGGATGCTTTGGTCGGCTTAGCCGCATCACTTGCAGAGCCTGGGCAGGATGATTTGATTATACATGTGGCGCATCAGAGAGTCATTGCACCCGTCACCCTAGATGATGATGATGTCCCACAAGTAAGACATATTACCACTGGATTCTCCATTTCAGGAGCCCTAGGTTCTTCAGATGAAATGGTTTAAATGGCTCCTAACTGGAGAGCCCCTTTTGTCGAGTATCTCCTAAATGGTTGTCTCTTTGCTGATCAGGCCGAACGCGAGTGAATCTGACGTCACGCACTGTAGTTTACCCTCTTGAGTGGTCCCATTCTTGAGCAGATCCTCTATAAGCACAGTTTCGATGGTGTTCTCCTCTGTTGTATCCAAGGAATTGAGATTCCACAGGCCATGCAAGAGGTTCACGCTGGTTCCTGGGTGCCCACCAGGCTGGGTCGAAACTATCCCATCAAATCTGGAGACTGGGGTACTTTTGGCCCTCTATGATCCATGATTGTTTCGAGTTCACCAACAGATGTCACGCATGCCAAGTTCATGCTAACTTCCAGCATCATCCGCTATAACCTCTCCACTCCACCAAGTACTTTGGCCATTTGCGGTGCGGGGGCTCGATGTCATTGGGCCATATCCACCGGCGACAGCTCACCAGGGCTAGTTCATCCTAACCTCCACAGATTTCTTTTCCAAGTGGGTAGAAGCAGTTCCACTCAAGGAGGTCATGGCCCATTCCATTGTTGACTTCGTGAGCTCCAATATCATCTACCAGTTTGGAGTCCCTCATGTTATCCTCACCGATAACAGAACCAACTTCCGAGCAGCCGAGCTGAAGAAATTGGACACCAACTACAATATTCGTTCGAACCATACCTCCTGCTATCACATGCAAAAAAAGGACAGATCAAGGCATTCAAAAAACCATCTCTAACATTTAGCAGAAAATGGTTGGTCAGAACAAGAAGAGTTGGCTGGACAACCTACCCAGTGCCCTCTGGGCATATCGGATGACGACTCGCAATTCCACCCAGGTGACCCTGTATTCCTAGGTGTATAGAGATAAGGCTGTCCTGCCCATCGAGATCTAGCTGCCTTCGTTATGCACTGCAGTCTATGACCTGCAAGCGCCTGACAAGGTGGCTGAAATCCGTCTAGCTGAATTTGAACCACTTGATGAAAGTAGGCTCTATGCCCTACATGATCTAGAAAGGCATCAAAATAATATGGATAGAGCCTTCAACAAGAAGGTTCGCCTCTTCACTTTTATGCAAGGCAGCCTAGTATTGGCCCTCCGAGTGCCAATGATCCCTGGAAGGAAACCACTCAAGTTGGCGACCAAATGGGAAGGTCCTTAAATAGTACACATGGTTTACCCCAATGGAGCATACTCCTTGGTGACCATGGATGGTGAGCATATAACTCCTCCCACCAATGCCAAATTCCTCAAGCAATACTTTTCCTGAGCTCCATGGTCCTGCATGACTTTAAACTGGACGGTCCTGCATGACCCTAGACTGCACGATGGTCCTGCATGCCCTTAAACTGTCCAGTCCTGCATGACTTCAAACTGTGCATCGTCCTGCATGATGTTAAACTGCATCTTGATAACTACTTATGGCTTGATTCTCATCCTTATGGGATACATAAGAACACTCAGATGCTTCATTTTGAGCCCAGACCCAAACTATTCTCTTGGACTATCCCCCCTGGGTATACTTCTCTCAGAGGATCCTTGGATGATATGGGATTCCTCAGCCCCACTCGTACAATGGTTATAATGGTCACACCATGTACCCACTTCCGTTCTTCTATCGTCCCACATCCTCACTACAAGACGTTGAAACTACATGGCCTTCAAATAACTATGTATGGCTTGATTCCCACCCTCATGGGATACATAGGAATGCCCGGACATTTCGTCCCTCGGCCTAGACCAAGCACCAGAATCTTCCCCTCGGGTCATGATATATGGTGGGTTCATACTTTTTCCCCAATTCACATTGAGCTAACCTCAATCTGGCCATACGTATCGCTCCCTGGAGACGTTTTCCTCTTTCATAGATTGGTACAACTATGATTAACCCACTCCTTGACAGGGATTCCATCACATTCCATGTTCGGAAGGGCCCCTGAATGGTATGGATACCATGCCTAAGGGCTCTCCTACCACTTCAGGCCAACGCCCTCGGGGATGTCAAGAAACAAGCCGATACAAGTCCTGAATTTTGAATATGGTTAGCAGTCGATGTTCATTTGTTGCTCCCATTTCAGGTCACTATAAGGATGTTGTGTTTCGAACATGGTCAATAGTTGTCATGAACTATTTGGACCACCCCAATATGTCCCAAACATCGAGTGTAGTGGTTCATTCTATCCCATTAATTCTAAGCAATGGACTCCCTTATGGCAATGTCACCTATCATGCCTCGTTGGATGGAAATAGCTAAGACCAACCCCTTGTTTCCCACACCGAGCACCGCTCACATGGGATTAGGGGCTGTGATGAGTCAGTAACCATAAAAGAAGGCGTATGACCTTCCATAAGGCATGAGTTCTCTCTTCTAGGATTATACGGCGTGGTGTGGGGTTATGTCCTCATTCACATTGGTTTGCTCACCATGTCGTACACATCCCCGGATGAGCCCTTCCCCGACCCTCTTCCTCACTATAAGACATTAAACTACAAGCTGGTCAGGCCTCCCTGACCAAGGTATAGCCTCTGGCCCCTTGGCCTTCTCAGGCCCCGGACCCTCATCCTCACTACAAGACGTTAAACTGGAAGCTGGTCAGGCCTCCCTGAACGAGGTCCAGCCTCAGGCCCCTTGGCCTTCTTGGGCCCCAGGCCCTTGTCCTCACTGCAAGTCGTTAAACTGTAAGAAGGTCAGGCCTTCCTGACCGAGGCCCATCCTCAGTCCCCTTGGCCTTCTTGGGCCCCGGCCCTTTACCTCACTGCAATATGTTAAACTGCAAGTTGTTCAGGCCTCCCTAACAGAGGCCCAACCACAGGACCCTTGTCCTTCTCGAGCCCTCAGCCCTTGTCCTCACTACAAGATGTTAAACTGCAAACTGGTCAGGAATTCCTGACCGAGGCCCATCCTCATGCCCCTTGGCCTTCTCGGGCACCATCCCAAGTTCTCCCCAGAGTGTACGTTGTGGTGCGGGATTTTGTCCCCATTCACGTTAGGTTGTTCGTTGTGCCATACACCTCCCTTTGATAGGGTATCTTTCCCCTGGGTGACTTTAAGAACTATGTGTGGCTTGATTCCCATCCTTATGGGATACGTAGGACCGCCTGAACATTTAGATTTCGGGTCAAGCCCCATTTCTTAGAGATATACCAATATCACAATCACCTAGGGCCCTTGGCATGTCCCTCTCCACAGGGGGGATATATAGGTGTGTTATAGGGCCAAGACCTCCATTGAATTGGGTTTTTGGAACCATTACTCCCTTCTACCAGGAATCCTACATCTCTTGGCAACCCTCAAGTTGAGTCCCTTGACCCCTTGCAGTGGTTCTCCAATGTGTTAGGAGTACTCTGGTCTTGGACCCGAAGTGTCAGATTCAACTTAGGCAAGTTCCTTCCACTTGTCAAGCTTCGTGTTCCCCTTCATTCAGGCATTAGTTATCTTTCACACCCGAAGGGACCCCCAAAAACGGAATGGTTACCAGGCCTAAGGGTTATCCTACCATTACGGAAAAACTCCCCTAAGGGTTTCAGACAGCAAATTGGTACAAATCCCACATTGCGAACACGGTCAGCCGTCGATGCTTATTTTTTTGTCCCCATTTCAGGCTAACGCGACCGGATGCTGTGTTGCGAACATGGTCAGCAGTAATCCCCTGTCATCACGCCAGCCCCTTCATTCCTTGAATGTTTTTTGCATGATTCACATTATGTTCCACCCGATCATGTACAGGTGGAATCTCGACACTTCTGGAACTACCCCTCAGTGCACCTCGGCACGTCAGCTAGACAAAGCTGCAATACGGTGTCTATCGAGGCTCATGCGATCCGAGTGCTAAAACTATAGGCTGGGATCTTCTCTAAGATCTATGAGTAGCCCGATCCTCATACCCATGGGATACGTTGGATCACCTGTGCATTGTGCTTCCATGTCCAGCTTAGCTCGGAGTTATTTTCTCCTTCCCATTATTCTCTGACCCACACTGGCCTCCTAGATCGAGGCTCCTCTCCCAGAATCGCATAGGGTGATGATGTGGACCTTTTCCTCATTCACGTCAAGTATGTTTTATCCCATCGTGTGCATTCCCACAGGTCCAAGCCATATGAATTTAAATAGTGCTGATGGTTATACCACATGACCCTAAACTGTGATGATATCATCCCGACCACATGACGAAAACTGGCACAGCATTCTGATGACCTCATCATAGAGGACATCACGTTGGGTATCAGTTATTTACCACACCATTTGTCAATGCCTTTATATGGATTGATTGTTATGGATATTCCAGGAGTATATACCCTAGGTCGGTCCCTCCACAAAAGAAAAACCATTCACTTTAAATAACAAACAAGATTTATCAAATACCGCTTCACATAAGCAAGGGCCATGCCCACACACCCCTTTTTCCCTGGCACTAGTACCTCACCATGCCCCCCTCAAGAACTACGTGCAGCTTGATCCCCATCCTCATGGGGTATGTAGGAACTCCTCTTCACTTTGCCTTAGGACCATCTCAAATCTCGTTTTAGGTCCCTTGACATAAAACCTCTCCAAGGTACACATGGTGGTCGGAACCCCTGGTTCCCATTCGTGTTGGGTTTTTATAATTACACACCATGAGTCTCCTTTGTTTCCCACCACCTATGGTCTGAGTTCTAAGACCCTATACTAAAATCTCCCTGTTGGAAGGGACTGAACTCCCTCTATCAAATATGTATTGTTGTCGTATTCAGAGTCATTTTGACAAAGATCCCGAAGTGTGGAATTTTCATGGGGACATTCCTCCTATTTTGTGTCCAAGCTTTGTGGGCTTGCTATTTGGATCCTCATACTCTTTCACATCCAAATGGACCCCTGGGTGGCGTGGATTCTAGGCCTAAGGGCTCTCCTACCGTTTCGGGCCAACATCCCTAGGGATCTCGGACGACATTTGTGACAGGTCCCATGTTTCGAACATGGTCAATGGACGACCCTCATTTGTCCATCCCCATTACAGGAAAATGTGATGTGGTTGCTGTGTTTCTGCCATGGTCAACAGTCATCCTACATCATCACTCCACCATCATTGTGGTCTAGATTTCAAGCGTCATGATTCACACATTTCCACTTCCTCATGTTCAAATGGAATTCCGACATACTCGACTCTACCTCTTTGCACGTCAAGGTGCACTACATGGACGAGTTAGCATCATTGGGTTGGAATTCACCGAGCATCCCTCCTCCCTAACATGCCCCTTCCTGTGTCAGGAAATTTCCCCATTAGTTCTTGTTTCCCACATCGAGCATGACTCACACGGGCTTAGTAGTTTTGGTGGGATGTGTACCGGCACCACCAGGCTTCTCCTCATCCTACATGACATTAAACTATGCCTCAAGAACTGAGTACGTCTTGATTCCCATAAGGATGGGATACGTATCGACATCCCATTATTTCACCCAGGGTCTAGCCACAGGAATCATAAATTCATGTTCCTCCCCATTTCGGGCCCATGGTCTGACCCCTTGTTAGGAACTGCGTAACTACAATTATACCCCGAACAAGTTCAGGATGCCCCAAAATGAAATTGGAAAGCAGCGACCCCCTCGCCAGAGAGACCCTATCTGAAAGAAGGATTGATCCATGATCAGACCGATGCACCCGTCCAGTGTGCTCCAACCATGGTGGTGTAATTTCGAGATTGTTTGATTCTGTTCGAACAAACCCTCACTTCACATTCCATGCTTTGTGTTCCCCTTATTCGAACCCTCGTCCTCTTTAATGTCTAGAGGAACCCTCTAAAAGTATGGATGCTTGGCCTATGGCTCGCCTACTATCCTAGGCAAACTTTTCGGAAGACTAACAGATGGAATTTACGACATGTCTCTTATTTCAAGCATTTTCAATGGTCAACCCTCATTTTCTATCCCCACTCTAGGCTAATGCAATAATAATATTGTGTTTAAAATGCTGTAAATGTTTATTCTTTATTATCACACCAACCCCACAATGTTCCAAATCCTGGGTATCGTGATTCACACTTCTCATTCCCATCTGTTCGGATTGATTTCAGCGCCCCTATCGTTACCCTGTTTGTGCCCAAGAGCACACTAGGAAAATAGTAATTTGGATGTTCTGGGAGCTTAATTCTCCATTCAGGTCTCTCCCATTTCTTCCCAGAAGTCCGGACCGGTTATTCAAACCCCAGATGCCCGAAGCTTGGTTTTCACTCCTACGTTTGAATGGGGTGATGACGTGGCCATCCCTTGTTTCCCACATCGGGCCTGACCCATGTGATCTTAGGTAATGGTCTCTGGACGTTCCATGAACATCATAAGGTTGCAATAAACCAATGTAAACAATGGAACTCATGCGTGCTATGACATTCAAACAGTCAAATCATGAGAGTAAGTTTAAGGGTTTGTAATCATTACAGTACCCGAGAGTCAACTCCCCCCATGGACGGATTGACCTCGTGGAAGGAACTTTGCAGCTCCACCACCCTCTGGCTGATGGCTTCTAGGAGATGTTGCCACTTGTTCACCTCCCGCTCCTCCTCGGAGGCGAGAGGGTGCAATTTGTTGGACACAATCTGGGCCCACTCCACATCAGCCCGGATGGCGATAACCTCCCCAGAATCCCACTTCAAGCCCTCTTCGGCATCCTCTAGCTGAGCTTTTTTCCACAATGTGGGCTCTGATCACACGCCGAGAGAAGCGTAATGCTCATCCTCCCGGGCCTACAACCGTTCAACCTCATTTTTGGTCTCCCGGAGCCTCTTGATGTTTATCGCCTTCCTCCACTTCCAACCCGTGCCAAGGCCATGGTCGTACTACCGAATCATTTCCGCCATAAGATCTCAGATGATCATGTGAGGACGTCGGTCATCCACTCCCTCAGCACACAGTTTGAGTCGTCGCGAGCGAAGTCTATCCATCTCATTCAACCATAGAACTTGGGGGTGTCATTGATTAAGCACGTGATTAGCTTCCATGATCGGCGATGGACTATTTTGTTTTCCTCCTTGTCAGAGGCCGTCAAGTCCCAGTCGGTGTGATTGGCGGGCTCGTATGCAAGGAATTCCCCCGAGAACTCCAAGGGCGGGTCCACTTTTGGTGTAGGATCAGGTGTAGAGGGTCCTGAATCATCTAGTTGATCCTCATCATCATATCCCACCTTGATGATCTCAGGTACAGTCCCACTGGAACCCCCGCCGGTGATCGGGAGTGATGCAGTTCAGTCAGGCTGGATTTTCACCTCCATGACCATTGCAAGCCCCTTGGAAGGGTGCTACTAGAAGCCCCAACCAACTTTTCCACAGCATACCAGGACAATTGAAGGACTATACACACCATGAAGGGGATTTGAATGTCATTTAACATGGTCAGGGTACGACAGTTGTGAATTCAGTGGATGGGACTTACAGAGGTGAAATCCCTGGTCTTTCTCTTGGGTTGATGTCGTTGGAACCCTGAGATGTGGCCCCCCGTATATGGTTGGCAGATCTGGAGACTCCAGGGGAGCTGCCTCGAGTGTCCCGGTCCTGCTAGATGCGGAAGTTGATACAGCCACAGGTGCAGATCCCGAAGGTCCCGCGTCAGTACTAGCTGAGGGGTGAGAACAATGTCTATGCACAAGATCCTCCTGTATAGTTCAAATGATGATAAAGAATCCAGAGTGGCCTAAGGACAGACTCGGAAGAAGTAAATTGGGATTTTACCTCAAGAGCCTCCGCAAAATCTTTGATATCCTAGGACTGGTCTTGACTTCACCCTCCTCTGGCGGACTTTCTCTACTAGCCTTGTCTCCCCAGGAGGACTTGTTTGATTCGTTCGGTAGAGGGAAGCACTCCCTCAGATCAATGGATGACAACTGCGGAGGGACCATGCAACCCAATAGTACCCTGACTTGGTCTATCATTGAGTGCAGGGTGCCCCGGGAATGGATGATGTCCTCCAGATCGTCTATGTATTACTCAGTCTCGACCTGGGATACTGCAAAGCTGGCTCAAATAGGGCCAATCCTCAGCAAGTCCATCCCGAGGCGGTTAAGGTGCCACCATAACTCGGTAGGGCCAAGTAATTTCCAGTTGACTTCACAGATGTCCCAGGCTTCTGGGAAGATAGAATTCTATAGCATGTCAATGTGCCACATCTGTTTCCCCAGGTCTTGAGTAGAAATCCTGCGGAATCCCCTCGGTGGCTGCCCCTCTGGATGACTCTATTCTCCTGGGACCACCGGCTCTGCGACCACTGCCGGATCCACTACCACTTCTCCCTCCTCAAAGGTTGCGGCCACCACCGCCACAGCAGCCCCATCACTATGGGATTCCCTTGTCACTTTACGGCCTAGGCCCCAAGATCGAGGAAGGTCACCCTCACCGACGAGGACGGTTGGCCACTTCAGCATCTCCCCTGGGTAGGCCACCTCGCAGGTTTGGGCGTATTATTTCACCATCCCAAGGACAAAAGTCAGGGGAGGCAGCACAATATGTGTCTTCCCGTCCTCCCATGTGAACATGAGCCACATCTGCCTCATCACACATGGGTGTTCCTCATAGTGCACCCCAAGGTAAACCTATGGGGTCAGCTATTGAAAGCACCAGAATTTCCTGGCGAACCGGTGTGGGGTGTATGGCTCGCAGAGACACTCGTAGTCCACCCTGGCCACCAGGAATCCACCTAGAAAGGCCAAGAGGTAGGCTCGGTGCTCTTCCATTCCCCGACCGCCATCAGTGAAGGCCCCCGTCGGCAATGAGAACAGGTGGAAATTGAATTCCTCCACCCTCTACACCCAGTTCAGAACCGACGGTGCTATCAGTTTAGTCGGAAAGCTCCTCTCTATGTTTAAGATTGAGGGGCAATAGTTCGACCCTAGAGGTGAGATGGGTTTTGGATACTCGTAGATTCCCCTGATGTGCGCTGCCTGTAACACCCCGAGATGTTTTGAGAATTAGTATTTTTAATTTCTTTGATGTCTTTTGTTGTACTCTACACCAAGATTATCTTGTGCTATAAGCAACAATATATTAGCTTTTAGTAAATGCAACACTATTTTTGGCTTGTGTTACACTCAAGAGAAACCTTCCTCGATAGCTTGTGTTGTACGCAATATCGAGTTTCACTAAACAACGATATGTTATTAAAATATTATATAAACTAGCCGTTATGAATAGTAATATTCACTTTTTGAAATTTTATAAATTTTATCTTTCAAAATGGACTTCATTTTTGGATTTGGAATATCGAAATTAGCCTAGGGTGAACTTTTGGTATTTTTCTGAAAACTTTCAATTTTCGATGAATAGTGAAAACACTAAGTTATTGGTTAAAACCGAATTTTTATTTAAATAATCATTTATTTTCATTAAATTAATTTTAGGTAAAAATAGATATTTAATACCTATATAAGTTCAATGTAATTCATTGGATTCATTTTATAATAATTTAGATATATAATAATTTAATTGATCTTTTTACCGCCTTTTACCCACCTCCTAGGAGCGTTTGCAAATTTACATAAAACTTAATTTTACTGCTTCTATGAGTTGAATTTTGAAAATCTGAGACACACGGTTAATATAAAGGAGTAAAATGTGGTTCAATAAGATAAAAATAATTTTTGGTGAATAGTAACTTTTAACTTTTAATTACTAAGGTTAAAAGTAAATAGGGTAATTAATGGTAAAAATGATATTATTAATACTCTAACACATGTCATAATTATATTAGATAAGTGTAATTCGACCAAAAATAACCTTAAGAGTAAAATATTACCCTTTAGGTCCACTTGGATTAGATTAGGACATTTATTATTATTTTATTTAAGAAGAGTTAAAATAGTTAAAACCAAAGTTTAATAAATAAAACATTTTTAATATAGGGTTATACATAAGATAAATTAGACTATAAATATTCATTAAATAGATAAAAAAAATTCCTACATAATGGTATTTTATTTATATTTTTTAGACATTAAATAATATAATTTTTTATGACACAATGATGATGCAGTAATTACCTTATTAATGAAATATTAACATAATTCATATTAAAAATACCCAAATAAATTATATTTGAAACATATTTGGTAATTAAACTAATTTTTAAGGTTAATATAACATATTAGGGTTGGATATATGATTTTTTTTTTGAATTAATAATGCTTTTATTAATTTAGAAAAAACAAAATACCAAATTATGTCAAAATTGACATAAAAGAGGTTTTAAAACAAATATTATATTATTAATTGATATAATGGTCCCAAAAATCTAAGGTTAGGAAAAAAGACATATATAATCATATATATGACATTAATGAACCAATTATGGTTCGATTGGTAGTTTATAGAAATTTTATTAACCATATAGTGTAAGAATACAAGAAGACACGGTAAAAGTTAAATCTAAATGATAAAGTTAAAATGGTAACCTAAACATGTCTAAAACATATTGATTGAGAGGATTTCAACCCATCCCCACCCTAGTCTCAAAATAAGACACTTTGGAGACATTATAAACAGAATATTAATTTATTATAAAATAATAGTTTATGTTTTCCTAAGGTGCCCCTCACCCCTCTTATAAAAGTGCACTCCCCCTTCTCTCTAATTCACACCTCCAAAGCCATTTGAATCGGCTAACCCCTGCCCAAATACCCTATCAACTATCCTAAAATAATCCTAGAGTCCTTACTTTAGTCATAAATTCAATCTATGGACCCCTTTTGATCAAATCAAAAGGAAGAACCTAAAGAAGAGCTAAATATCTCACCACCTATTTCAAGTTTCTTTCTTCTTCCACTTCCTCCTTCTTCGTTATTTCCATTCTAAAATAATAAATCCAGTATCTTATATATAATGTCATATTATTATAAAAATTTTACAACCATAATAGTTATTTTACCCATCCTATGAATGAAAAAGTCACCACACATGTGTATGTACGACTTACCATCTCCACGTTGTGGTGTAGTTTGTTATTCAAACATCTCATCATTTGGATGGGTATATTAATGAGTATAAATGATATAAATAATAAATATGACATTACGATGATTATCTATATATGATATACCATCCAATTATATATGATTTTAATATCAAAATAATGATATTGTGGGTCGTGCATACGTACGGACTACCGTCTCCACGAACGGGATGAGATTCATCCTCCATGATTAACCATTAAAGTATGATTATAAAGTATATATAATAAATAATCATCACTAGTGTAGAAAACGTTATTTATGTCAGTTATTTTTAATTTTTTATGTCGGTTTTTAGCCAACGTTAAAACGGACGACGTTATAAATAACGTTTTTTAAGTCGATTATTTAAAAACCGACGTAAAAAACAAAACATCACGGTGTTTCTCACGTCGGTTAATTAATAACCGACGTGAAAAAATCGGGGAGGGGGGTTTATAACGTCGGTTATTATATAACTTCCGTGATAAAATAGGGGGTTTATCATGTCGGTTATATAATAACCGACGTTATAAACACGTGCGGGGGAGTTTATCACGTCAGTTATTAAATAACCGACGTGATAAACCCCTGGGAAATGGTTTATCACATTGGTTATATAATAACCGACGTTCTAAACCAGTCCAGGGGGGTTTATCATGTCGGTTATGAAATAACCGACCTGATAAACCATTTCTCATGCCTTTTATCACGTCGGTTATTAAATAACCGACATGATAAACCATTTCCCAGGCCTTTTATCACGTCGGTTATTAAATAACCGACGTGATAAACCATGCCACAAGTGTTTATCATGTCGGTTATTAATAAACTGACGTGATAAACCCTTCCCGATTTCTTTATCACTTCAGTTATAAAATAACCAATGTGGAAGACAATTTTTTTATAAAAAAAATCGAATGCAGTCCTCTGCTCTCCCCCAGAAACAACCAGAAACCAAATCAAGAATTCGTACCACAAAAGCAGAAGGAGATAAAAACAAGAACTAAATCAAATTTAAGAATTTGCACTAATAACATATAAAACTTACCCCACTTGACAGCCCCCGTCACACCCCTGGACTTCACCCCAACCCCCTGGACAGCCCCAAACACCCCGGGACAGCCCCAAACACCCCGGGACAACCCCCCACCCTCATGTATACCCCCCCCCCCCCCACACCCTGGAAATCCCTCCCCCACCCCATTGGAGCCCCCACCACACCCCTGGACTACCCCTCGAACCCCTGGACATCCCCAAACACCCCGGGACAACCCCCCACACTCCTGAACAGCACCCCCTCACCCCACTTGACAGCCCCCCACCACACCCCTGGACAGCCCCCCGACCCCCAGGACAGCCCCAAACACCCTGGGACAGCCCCCCACCCTCATGTATACCCCTCACACCCTATACAACCCTCCCCCACCCCATTGGAGCCCCCACCACACCCCTAGATTGTCGCCCGACCCCTGGGCATCCCCAAACACCCCGGGAAAACCCCCCACCCTCCTGAACAGCACCCCCTCACCCCACTTGACAGCCCCCACCACACCCCTGGGCTGCCCCCGACACCTTGGACAGCCCCAAGCACCCTGGGAAAACCCCCCCACCCTCATGTATACCCCCCCCCCCCACACCCTAAATAGCCCTCCCCCACCCCGTTGGAGCCCCCACCACACCCCTGGACTGCCCCCCCCCCCCCCCCCGACCCCCTGGACAGCCCCAAACACCCCTGGACAACCCCCCACCCTCATGTATACCCCCACCCCCTGGACAACACTTCCACACCCCTGGAAAGCCCTCCCACACCCCTAAAACAGACCAAAAAGTTACCAAAAACAAACCATAACCCCCTCATTCCACTAGACTACCCCCACCACACCCCTGGACACTCCCCCCCCAACCACTGGACATCATCACCACCCCTGGACATCCCCCCACCCTCCTATAGACCCCCACCCACTAGACAGCACTCCCACATCCCTGGACAACCCTCCCACACCCTTGAAACAGACCAAAACGTTGCCAAAAATAGACCAGAACCCCCTCAACCCACTAGACAACCCCCACCACACCCTTGGACTGCCCCCCCCCCCCCCAATCCCCATGGACACCCTGGACCCCCCCCCCCCAATGTACATCCCCCCTGGAAACCCCCCTCACCGACAAGACACCCCCACACCCCTGGACAGCCTCCCACTCCCCTGGACAACCCTTCCACCCTCCTAGAAACGCTCCCACCCCCTTGGACTACCCCCACCCCAGCGGAAAGCCCTCCCAGACCCCTGGACACCCCCAACCCCACTGAACACACCCCCACACCCTTGGAACCCCTCCCCTAGACCAGAATCCAGACCAAAAAAACAATCATAAGTAGACCAAAACAAGAAGTAGAGCAAAATTAAACATTCATATATATAACATTCAAAACTTACACTGTCAACTTCAAAAAAAAACTAAATCCAACCTAAACAACTACCAAATACAAAATTTCAATGAAAATATTCAAAATTACATTTTACATTACAAACAACTAAAATTCAATCAAACCTGTAAAATAATTTGACCACTCCACTTATAAGTGTTTGATGTCTTCAGCAGTATAGGGTTGAGGGTCATCAAAAAGCTAAAAATGAAAAGGATAGTAGTTAACATGTATAATGAATAAATCAAATTGAAATATTATAACTAATTTTAAGAGAAATCTTACCAGGTCAAAATTCACAACTGTCCTAGTTGTTATTATTTCATACATAAATCTTAACATATAATATCCGCATTCGATGACACCTTGTTGTTCATGAAAATTCTGTTTGAATGAGTGTAAATTCAATATATTATTTTTATGTAATAAATAAAAAAGTACAAATTATAAATGGATATTTACCTTCACATTTACACATTTGATCTTTGCATTTCTTTTATTTGTGTTTTTTCGAAAGTAGGACCATGTCCTGTTAGAAAATAATACGAATGGGGTAAATTTAAAATTCATTATAATATATAAAACAATTGATAAATTCAAACTTACTTTTCCAATATATTCTTAAAACTTTCCCGCACATCATCATGGATAGAGCATATCCAATAAAGTGCTTTATCCCTTGGGCAAAAAACCCCTAACATCCAATGATCACTTATAAAAGGAAATTTAATGTTAGTGGGTTTTTATGTTAAAAGATAATTAACTCTTTGAGAGAGATGTGTTTCATACCTCTCAAAAAAAGGCATCATCCAACATTGTGTGACTATATTCTTTTCAAGTATTTCAGCAATATAAAGAATTCTTTGTTCCTCATCCAATGCAAATGCTTCAGGGGAAATCAATTGTGGGTCCATGAATCCATATACATATGTCAGCTCATTCCTCTCACAAATTTTATAAATATACCTAATAAAAACAGACTTAAGTATACATTTTTAATAAATATAACGCAGGGAAAAGGTGTTAAGACTTACATGGAAAAAATTTTCACCACGTTGATGACCAACTTATCTCCAATAACAAGCTCTGTGATATCAGTTTTCATAATCCCCGCATTTATTACATGTCCACAAACATGAGCTTCCATTGGAAACTCATAATGACCCACCAACAAATTTGAATATCATGACAATCTATCAAGACTACTAGAATCTTTATCTGATGTCATTGTCATTTGTCTTTATTGTTGTCTATACAATATTTCTTTACCTTTGAAGTATTCATGTAAAAATAAATTGAAAAATATATTAGTTTTCAAATGATAAAACAACTTTAATAAAAAAAAATTAAAAAAAAATATATAACATTCATACCTCTATGGTAATGAGTCATAGAAGTCCGGATGGCCAAATTAAAAAATGGCTGATACTATGTCCAACTATCATCACCTCATCTGTAAGTAATGGTACCTGAGCTGATCTATCTATAATATCATGTACAGTGACCCTCTGATTCTCTACCTCTAATTGTTGATGATGAACTGTATCTCCTATACAATATACCAACCCATATGCAAATATATTATGTTGAGGATCATCATCATACAACTCGCAATAGGTAGGAAGCTGCGGTGGAGGAGTAGGATAAAAAATGGGGTCTGCAGGCTGAGGTGGGGGAGTGGGAGCTACTAGAGGAGTTGGAGGATAAATAATGGGGTCTGCAAGGGGAGGTGGAGGAGTGGGAGCTGTAGTCTGAAATTGTCTTTGCATGTCTACAAACATATACTGTACCGACACTCTAATATTTTCCTCTATCATCACATTAATATTATGACCTTTAGCCTCCAAGGATTATATTTTTTTTATAAAACCCCTCAATGTTAGAAGTTGAAAAATGTGACAACATTTTTCTTACCAATACACCTGCTGGATATTCTCTTACATGACCAGGATGTTCGGGATTTCCCAATTCTACAGATAAAATATCATACCTCCCAGTAGCTGTAAATGTCCTCTATGAACTCTGCTCCTCAAGAGAGTCATGTATTAATTAATTTAACATTTATGTAATTATTGAAATTATATGAAGAAAATTGTTAACTTAAATAAATAAAATAGATATCTTACAATCCTCTCAGCTACGATTCTAGATTCTTCAGAAAGATATTGCCCTTTTTCCCCTCCGAGATCTCTTCCATTTTTCATGTCTAGATGGAGGGGGTGGAGGGGCCACCTCTCCAGAGCTTGAAGACTCAGCTCTTAGTTGTTGAAATTTTTCCACCATCATTTGTTCTTCCAAAAATGCATACCCTCCCCGAGATAAAATATGAGGGTATTCATTTTTAGATTGGATCTCCTAATGATATTTCCTTGTTTTCTGTAAATTAAGAATAAGAAATCATTAACAAAACATTAATAAGATCATTTATATAAGAAATCTTATAAAAGTTTACATTGCCCTTACCAAAAATGACTCTTTTCTTCTACTTTCAAAAAATGGTCTCCATGTGTATTCATCTATAAAAGGATATATACAACATGGATTGTCATGACTCCTATGATCATAAATGAAATCAGATGAGAGGGTTGATTTGAAATCCCTCCATCTCCTGGCAGCCAACGATAAGCATTTATTCCTGACTCCTCCAGTGTCAGGAATATCAAATGTCATCTGATAAAGAAGATGTTAAACATATTATATATACTAGAAACATTTAAAGAATAGTCAAAGAATAGAAAAAGATCTTACCAAAATCGTCTCCCACAACTGAGAGATTATCTCTTTTTCCAAACTTGTCGAGTCATCAAACAGAATGCTTACTTTGACCTTAGCCTGAGTTGCTACAAAACTCTTAAAATATTTTGCATTTGGACCTCTAGGAATATCATCATCATCAAACTCAATGAGTATCCTCTGATCCTTCATACGGGCAAGTGCTAATTTTGGTAAACATGTGCACCCACGTTTACCAACCTTTGAACTCTTTGTCGTAATAGGAGCACATGAAGAAGATTGGGGAACATCAAGAGGAGAATGTGAATGTTCCTCCCTAGAGGTATGACCAATATGCTCATATCTAGAATCATGTGGTTGATCAACTGAGTGATTGGTCATTATCCTTCAAATAAAAAAAACAAACATTAGTTCACAAATATACAAATTCAAATATTTTAATACTACTGTAATCAGAAAATAGAAAAGTGTACTAAGTTATGCAATAGTAAACATTGGTAATATGGTAAGCATGTTAAAAAATGGTAAAGATAGTCAAGATGGTCAAGATGGTAACCATGGTAAACACGGTAAACATGGTAAACATGGTAAACATGGTAAACCTAGTAAACATGGTAAAGTAATTTCCACTAAACAAAAATAATAGATATATAATTCATGTAATGGTAAATATGATAAAGTAAACTAAACAAACTTAAAACAAACTTAAAACAAACAAAAACTTATACTTGTTTTGTTTTAATACATGTTTTAATAAATAAAAAACTTACAATATCTAACATTTTATGAAAAAAATAAATGTAAACAAGAAATAAAGATATGTTACCTATAATTTTAGGAATGTACAAATGGATTGTTTTCCCAAATTATTTCATCGGGATCGTTCCTTACAGCACAAACCATGTCTTTAACATGCTCATCATTATGTTCTATTAATCTTTCCATGGATGTAGGGATCTCACATAAATCATCATCTTTATCAAGTTCATCCTCACCAATATATTGTTTTTTCCCTTGTAAAACAATAGCCCACTGCATATCTGATTGATCTACTACATAGAATTTTTTTTTCATGTGTTGCCATTATAAAAGAATCAGTTGTGTCTTCCAATCTATTCAGATTAAGAAGTGGAATTCCAAATTCATCATGTCTGAATCTGTTGTTACCGATAAACCATTTACAGTTAAAAACAGGAACTTTAATTTTAAACTAATCGACTTCCCATATGTCTTCAATCACCCCATAATATGCACTTGATGGAGAAATTGGTTTTTGTCTTTAGCACTCGAAAAATGCATTGCTTCTGCAAACACCAATACACCACTATTCTGAACTGCACTTTTGTTGTCCTGATCTTTTGTATGAAATGTATATCCATTAATGCCATAACAGGACCATGTTATCGCATTTAAACATGGACCACCCACTATCCATTTTAATGTCTTTGATAATACATCTGATCTACCAAGGAAGGTTTTTTTAAACCATGACAAAAAAGTTTTGTTGTGCTCATTCAAAATCCACATTTCTTTCTTCTTTAGATGACATTGTTTCAACTCATTAATATGCAATGTGATATACGGTTGAGTATCAGCTATGTTTTTCAAGATGTATGATTCTATCTTCTTTATCTGTTCAGCTAACAATGATTTTACTTTCAAGCCAAAAATCCCCTTTCCCTCATTATTAACTTGTTCTTACCGAGATGTAGGCAAACCTATGTGTTTCACCACAGCCAAGTATCTTGTACAAAACTCTTCTACCTCCTCATAAATATACTTTTCAATAATGGAGGCTTCAGGTCTATATGGATTTTTAATATACCCCTTTAATATTTTCATATACCTTTAAAAAGGATACATCCAACGAAGTTATATAGGTCCACAAAGCTTTATTTCTCGAACCAGATGAATCATTAAATGCACCATTATATTAAAAAATGTTGGAGGAAAATACATTTCCAATTGACAAAGTATAAAAATTTCATGCTTTTCCAAATTTTTCAAAGAATTCACATCAATCTCCTTGTTACAAATTGAATCGAAAAAATAACACAACTTCATTACAGTCTTTCTGACACGGATGGACAATATTCCAAGAAATGAAACTGTTAGAATTTGTTGCATCGTGACGTGACAATCATGTGATTTCATACCTATCAACTTCAAGTCCTTCAATGAGACAAAAAATTTTACATTTGAAGAATAACCTTGAGGCACTTTGATATCATGAAGACACTGGCAAAAGCTAATTTTCTCCCTCTTCGATAATGTATGACAATCCACGAGAAGAAATGTTCATCTTCCTTTAGGAGTGGGAGCTAACTCCAAACGTATTCCCATTGATTGTAAGTCTAATCTTTCATTCAATCCATCTTTTGTCATTCCTTTAATATCTAACAATGTTCCAGTCAAACAATCACAGATATTCTTATCCATGTGCATAAAATCAATATTATGTTTAACTTCATGATACCTCCAATATGGTAGCTCAAAAAATATTTACCTTTTCTTCCAAATATGTCTATCATTACCAGATTTCTGTGTCTTTCCCAATGTCACATCAAGGTTTTTCACCCTCTCAAAATACAGATCAGGGGATAAAGGTTTTGGAGCATTATCAAATTCTTGTGTTCCATTAAATGCCTTTTTTAGTCTTCTATAAGGGTGATCCATAGGCAAAAACTTTCGATGAACCATGTACATTGTTTTCGTCCCATGATGCAATTGACAATATGACGTCTGTTGTTCGCAAATTAGACAAGATTTATGCCCTTTAACACTATATCCAGACAAATTTCCATATGCTGGGAAGTCATTTATAGTGAACATAAGCACTACAGGCAGTTGAAAATATTCCATTTTATAATAATCATACACCCTAATACCATCATCCCATAACAATTTCAAATCATCAATCAATGGTGACAAGTAAACATCAATATCCTTACCGGGTTTCTTTGGACCAGAGATCATTATACTCAACATGAAATATTTGCGCTTCATACAAACTTCAGGAGAGAGGTTGTAAATTACCAATAAAATAGGCCATGAAATATGTGTTCTACTGAGGGTTTGGTATGGATTCATTCCATTTGTGTACAACACTAGTTTGAGATTTCTAATTTCATTTCCAAATGTAGAATACTGCGCATCAATTTTCTTCCATTGTGGACAATCAGCTGGATGATGTATTTTTCCATCACATACCTGCTCATCAGCATGTCATCTTAACATTTTTACATCATGTGAATTTGAAAATAAATGTTTGAAATGATGAATTATAGGAAGATACCAAAATACCTTTGAAGGGATCTTTGTAATCTCTATATCTGCCTGTGATTTTTCTTTCACCTTATACCGTGATGTCCCACATTTAGGAAACTCTGACAGAAATTCATATTCCTTCCTATATATAATGTAGTCATTCTGACAGGCATGTATTTTCTTGTATCCCAATCCCATCAGGCATAATATTTTCTTCGCCTTATAATGTGAATCTGGAAGATCTTTATCTTTTGGAAGAATGTCTTTCATCAAATTTAGCATCTCTGTAAAACTTCTGTCACTCCATCCATGTTTCGCCTTCAGGTTAATCAATATTAACACCTCCAAAAAAACTATAAAATCTATACAACCATGATATAATGGTGTTTTTTCATCACCATATAGAAGCGCAACTGTCGGTTCTATCTCAATTTGTTCTACTACAATATCGCAAATCATTTCTTCAATTCCATCGGAGTTACCATCTTGCGAATCATCATCATCAGTGACATTCCGTCCAGTTTCACCATGCCAAACCCAAGGGTTGTAACTTGTATTAAAACCATGACAAATTAAATGATCTTTTATCTTTCTACTTTTCAACTTCTTCATATTCAAACATTTCAGGCATGGACTGAAAAAAAATGTCACTACTTCGAACATTTCGTTTAGAAAATTCCAAAAAGGCATCAACACCATCCTCATATTCATTTCTCATTCGATGTGATATAATCCAACTTCGACTCATTATTACCTATAAGAAATATCAAAAATATATATATTTTTAAGATAAGACAAATATATGTTTATCTGACAAAAATCATAATTTAAATGTAAAACAATTTTGAAATATAAAAAAAATCTATGCGTATTTAAAAAAAATATGCTTTAATATTATTTTAAAAACAAAATATAGTTAGATATAACAGTTTTAAATTCCATTGAAGCAAAGAAAACCATGGGGCCTATAGTGGTTGATATAAAATTTGAGAAAATGGAGTAAACCTTAGAATCAAATCATATTTAAAATAAAAAATCAGATGGAGAAAATCACAATGTAAAGCCAATCATCACAGAACAATCATAATGTCATAATCTCAGAAACCAAGATGCAGTAGTCAATCCAAACTGACACTTATCCACCACCCCCTTGGACACCCCCTGGACACCACCAACCCCTTGTACAGCCCCCACCCCCTGGACACCACCCCCACCCCCTTGGACACCCCATGGACACCACCAAACCCTTGGACAGCCCCCCCCCCCCCAACCCCTCCCGGACACCCCCTCCCCTCTTGGACACCACCACCACCCCCTACCCCCTTGGACACCCCCCCCAGACACCCCAACCCTCTGGACAGACCCCCCCCCCCCACACCCCCTTGACAGCCCCCACCCCTCTAGACAGCACCCCCCACCCCTCCTAGACACAACCCCCACCCCCCACCCCCTACCCCCTTGGACACCCCCCTGGACACCCCCCTGGACACCCCCAACCCTTTGGACAACCCCCACACCCCGGACAACCCCCAAAACCCTCCGTACTACCCCCCAACCCTCTGGAAATCCCCCACCCCCCGAACAACCCCCAAAACCCTCTGGATAGTCCCCCACCCCCTTGGACATCCCCCCACACCCACCCACCCCCTTGGACACCCCCCTGGACACCCCCAACCCTCTGGACAGCCCCCCCCCCCCCCTGAACAACCCTCCAAAAAATGGTTTACATATAAAAACTAGGCATGGTGAACAACTGAAAACACATGAAATTAATATATACTTCATCATGAAATTGATGGAATTAAATTTATTAAACATGGATACTTAAATGATCGTATGATAATGAAAAATAACCATTGATATTAAACTAGTAAAATCATCACAAGTTTTCTCAATAACTAATATCATAATGAGGTAATGGGTAATTATATAAATCTTAATCATATTGTCAAGGCCTTGGCTAGGTCCTCAAAAAATACTAGGGTAAGCCCTAAGCAGAACCCAATTCTACTTGGAATCATGAGACATAGTGATGCATCGAAGGGCCATAGAGGTCAACAGCCATTACATTATATGTATAATAGATTCTCATATAAAAGAGGATAAACCTAAGCAACAAAAATACATGAAATATCCTTTCCCAATTCTTAAATTTAATCAATAACAATTCTATGCAGTAATATAGGTGAATGCGATCATTAGTTGTCAATGACAACAAAAATTGCTATCAATGTTTGGCATTCGTGAAACAAAAACAAACTAAATAGAAGTAGGTGATACTTACGTGAAAATTGTGAGTCGATCTAATAGATCTGGGGAAAATAAATAAGATGATGATGGTAAAATTAGGTAAGAGGGTTCAAAATCTAAGAATCTTACCTAGTTTAAACAAAAAAATCACAAAACGTAAATATAGACTATCCGGGAAAAAAACGAACGAAATAAAGTTTTGGGAGGCTTACCTGAGTGTTGCGAGTTGAGATGATATATCCAAGGAGATTAAAGACGATAAACGATGATTACAAAACGAGTTTAACGCAATGAGATCAACGAGTCGATTAGGGTTTACCGTGTGAGAGAGATGAGTCGCCGGACTGTTGATCGAAAAATCGTAAATGACAATGCACGGGGCTTGTTAATTTTTTAAATGTTTTATAATGTTAGTTATTTAATAAAAGACATTATAAACTATTTTTTTAACATTTATAATGTCGGTTATTATAATAACCGACATTATAAATGTATCAGATACAGATTTTTTTACGTTGGTTATTTTATAACCGACGTAAAAAAATACATCAGAAATCCCAGTTTTTTATGTCGGTTATAAAATAACCAATGTAAAAAAATCTGTGGGTTCTTTTGTTACGTCAGTTATCAAATAACTGACATCAAAAAGTCCTCAAAATCTGCTTTTTTTACGTTGGTTATTTTATAACTGACGTAAAAAATTATAGATAGCTCTTGTTTTACGTCGGTTATCAAATAACCGACGTAAAAAACACTGCACTTTGGTTTGTTACATCGGTTAATTTATAACTGACGTAAAAAAAGAACGCGCGCGAATTTTGACGTAGGTTATTAAAATAACTGACGTTAAAAATTTACTCACCACATTTTTTACGTCGGTTATAAAATAACCGACGTAAAAAAACCACATTTCACAGATTATCACGTCGGTTATATATAACCGACGTAAAAAATGGTGACGTAAATAACGTTTTCTTCACTAGTGCATGAAAGATATGACATAATAATGATACTGGATTTATGTACATATATTTTTCATTTAACTAATTCCATTCAATTCAATAAGGAAACAAAAATAGCATTCATGCGTATGTACGACCTACCGTCTCCATGAACGGTGTATTTCATTCCATTTATTGATCTATTATATATATTATATTCTGAATATATATTATTTATAAACCATGTTTTAAATTATGGATGTAAGTAAATCATGAAATATGTAATGATATCAAGAACAAAAAGTCTAAACACATACGATAAATGAAATGATTTTACCCACAACACTACTTTAACATGTAATTGACAAATGAACGGGTAATATACAGTCATAAGTAAATCATATATGATATCATAAATATTATTATGGTTCTGTTACAAGTTAATAATATGTTTAAACCCTCTATAAAGGAGTCTCAGACACATACGGATGAAATTGGACATAAGGTAAGGGATAATTTTTTAAATCTCATTTTTATCTGAGATTTCTTATACGTAAGTATTTACTGGGGTTATATTTTTCATCCATGTCTATAAAAATGATTTTTTATAAAGTGTTTAATATTATTCCATGTTTTTTGGAATTCATGTTCACCCATCATTGACTTTTACTTTGTGTTATGGAAGGAATCTTTCTTTTGTTTACCATATATGGTACTTTTTAACCTTTCTGTTAAAAGTACGAGGAGAATGTTTTTTTAACTTATACGGCATGAATGGATTTTTACGATGTCATAACTCCTTGTTTTCAAGAAGCTTAATCTACAAATATTTCATGATTGTTTTCAACAAAAATCCTTTTATTTTAAAATTGCATGGAATTTTGTGAAAATAAAATGATTTGGATGAAGAAAGGATATTTTTCTCAAGAATTATTTTCAAGTGTTTTATCAAAACCATTTTCCATATAATGTGACATTATTTAGTATGAATATGTTTCAAGTATAATGTCTCTTTTATTTACATGGTTTTATTTTTCTTATGATGAAATGATATCCATTTTTTATATAGATTATATTATGGTGGCTTGATGTTTAAGAATCCAATTCTATTACATGGGTTATGCTATGATGTATGATTTATGATTTTGTGGCACACGGAAGAATGATTTCATTATGAGATGGGTGGGACCTATATCTCCCTCCAATGAATTGGGTAAAGATTTATATCTCATGAGATAGACATGGCCAGAACAGAAAGTGAATCTAGTTCAGTAATATAGGGTTGTAACGGCACGTAAACCCGATTCAGTAATGGACTTTGTCCACTATGATGGTCTTGGCAGAAATTCCTTGGCTACTATGAAAATTATATCATGTGCTTAATGGTTTTCCACAATTACATGTTTTATTCCCATGCTATTTTATCAGGATTTATGTTCCATTATGATCTATGCCTTACGTACTACCATGTTTATTGTCATTGCCCAATATTTTGAAGTTTAAACTTTATATTCATGTTTTTAAGATCAAATATATATGGTTTGTTTTATTTTCTCCATGCTTACCCTTACTGAGCATTTGAGATCACCCTTTTTATGTTTTCATTTCCCCATGATATAAATAAAGGTTTTAGGTAAGAAAACAAAAGGGGAAGATATTTATAGGAGATGTTGAAGATATTTCACCATGATTAGAAGATTATGTTCTGAGTTTCCAAAGACACTAAACTAATACGGTCTTTGGGCATCTATTTTTGTTATGTATTAAGTATTCCGAAAAATTAATTTAATGTCTATGTACATAAAACATTGGGTCTCTACAGTTGGTATCAGAGCGAAGGTTTAGTTAACATTTGAAAACTAGGATGCGAAAACTTTAGTGAAATCCCTAGATATATTTCTAAGGTATGTCTAGGGATGTCTCTATGGTTAAGTATAAGTATAAGTTATAGTCCTAGAATTATGGTAATGATCATAGATTTAAACCTAAGATGTTATATATTGAAGGTACTCCCCCTTTATTATGTTTTTTTCGTTACATGATCTTTTCCTCTCACACTATTTTTTTTTGTTTTAGAAAATGGATGGAAATAGGAAGATTCACGACGGACAATGGAATGACATTCTTCATGAGAAACCAAATGAAATGGGATTTTTAAGTCCAAACATCGTCACTATGCCTAATCAGAAATCTCATAATATGATCAATAATCTCAACTTTGGTAAGTTTCCTGACTCAGCTAATAAGATAAAGATGGAGTTTCATGATGATCATAGAGGAAAAAAAGTTCAATTTACCTCATGTAAATCATGTGGGAAGAGGCATCAAGGAGAATGTTTCAAAGGAATTGGAAGATGCTTTGGGTGTGGAAAATAAGGACAAAAAGCAAGTAATTACAAAGGAAAAGGTTCAGTTAACCCCATGGTCAAGGATAATGGTATTGCTAAGACATCAACAACGGTTAAATGTTTTAAATGTGGATTATATGGGCATTATGAAAAATAATTCCCTAAGGGAAATTCTAATGAAGAGAATCAGCATGGTCTTATGGGTAGTATTTATGTTTATGATGATGAAGAGACTACAAATGATATATGAGATGAAAGAAGTTTTAAAGCTCGGTCGACGGTTTATGATGGTAGTGGAATGATTGCATGTTTATCAAGAATAATGTATGGTACTATAGAATAATGAAACATCTAAGGATTGTTACACTGTTGTTTTTTCTAAAGTATCTGAATGTATATGTTGAATAGTACTAGTAACCATGAAAAGTGATAGGAATATTTTTGTAATGAAGATGATATGTTCATAATAAAGGGATAAGGAGAAAATGAAATGTTTGATAGTACTAATGAGCTTATGACTGATATAAGGACAAAGTTATATCATGGTTTGAGTATATAGAAATTTTGGGATTTTGGTATGTGGAAAGAGTTAACTTTTGACAGCATTCATGTTTCACTAATGTTCAAGGGCTATTCATTTTTTTCAAGAGAATACATGATTAATGTATTCACATGTTTGGAATGTGACCAACAAGATCTATCTTATGATATATGGGGGATAAATGATAGTATTGACATGCTTGGTTGATGAAATTTCTAGTAATATTTTCCTTTATACTATGAGCTTGGATAGAAATATTTTTGATAAGCCTAAAGATTTGAAATGGATTGTGTTGGACATAAGATAATATTTTTTCGATATTGTTACAGGAATGTTACAATAATGTAGTTTTAGAAAAAGGGACAACCTGCAGGACAGGCAACAACCCATCGCGTCGGATAAGGTTGCGGGAATCGAACCCACAACCAAAGTGAGAAAGGCATTTATCACCTACCTCTGGTCTATAGGATGTCCCTGGTTAGTAGAAACTAGTTTTATTTTATTAAGCGGAATGATAGATGAAGTGTAAGTCCATTTTTGGAATCAGATACAATTAACCTCACCATATATGGACTTATGTATATTTGATAACTTTTGTTATCCTTTTGTTTGAGATAGATGGAATGACCTATCATTCTATCGCTTGATCTACTAACACTTCACGGAGGACAAATTAAACTTCATTTCTTTAAGAGATGAAGTGGAAATTGTTCAAGGCACAAACAATAGTGAGATTGTACCAAAATCAAGTAAGTATTTATTTTAATTAAAAAATTATTCAACATTAGGGAAATGATCTTGAAAACCAAAAATGTGGTCCTAGTACCCTCATATCCGATGAATTAGATGGTACCTTAGATTATTATAAATTTATGGCTTTGGGATTGTTGGATTTTTCAAATCCATGTTCTCTAACACTCTCTATCAGAACTTGACGGTTATATTTCTCTTCCATATCCATATTTTCACCTATATTCTCCTATGTGTAAACTCAGTGATGAGTTTCTTTGGGTATCCGTTATGTTTCTAACATTCCTTTTTAAAATGATGTTTTTTTATTCCTTTTTACGATGTGGGTTTCTCTGAGAGAAACTTTCAAGTAGAAAACCATTTATAACCCCGATGAATTTCAAGGGCGAAATTAATTTTAAGGGGGGTAGAATCTAACACCCCGAGATTTTCTGAGAATTATTATTTTTAATTTCTTTGATGTCTTTTGTTATATGTTACACCAAGATTATCTTGTGATATACACAACACTGTATCAGCTTGTAGTATACAGAACACTATTCCTATCTTGCGTTACACGCAATAGAAACCTTCCTCGATAGCTTGTATTGTATACAATACCGAGTTTCACTAAACAACAATATATTATTAAAATATTATATAAACTAGCCGTTATGAATCGTAATACCCAATTTTTGAAATTTTATAAATTTTATCTTTCAAAATGGACTTCATTTTTGGATTTGGAATATCGAAATTATCCTAGGGTGAATTTTTGGAATTCTTCTAAAAACTTTCAATTTTTGATGAATAGTGAAAACACTGAGTTATTGGTTAAACCCGAGTTTTTATATAAATAATCATTTATTTTATTTAAATTTATTTTTGTCAAAATAGATACATAATACCTAGATAAGTTCAATATAATTCATTAGAGTAATTTTATAATAATTTAGATATATAAAAAATTTATTGAACTTTTTACCGTCTTTTACCCACCTCCTAGGAGCATCTGAAAATTTACATAAAACATAATTTTACAACTTCTCTGAGTTGAATTTCAAAAATTAGAGAGACACCGTTAATATCAAGGAGTAAAATGTGGTTCAATAAGATAAAATAACTTTTGGTGAATAGTAACTTTTAACTTTTATTCACCATGATTAAAAGTAAATAGGATAATTAAGGGTAAAAATGATATTATTATTACTATAACACATGTCCTAATTCTATTGGATAAGTTTAATTTGACCAAAAACAACCTTAGATGTAAAATATTACCCTTTAGGTCTACTTGGATTAGATTAGGATATTTATTATTATTTTATTTAAAGAAGAGTTAAAATAGTTTAACTCCAAGTACTATAACTAAAAAATTTTAATATAGGGTTATACATATGCTAAATTAGACTATAAATATTCATTAGAAAGTTAAAGAACATTCCTACATAATGGTATTTTATTTATAGTTTTTAGACATTAAAAAATTTAATTTATTTATGTCACAATGATGATGCAGTAATTACCTTATTAATGAAATATTAACATAATTAATATTATAAATATCCAAATAAAATTAATTTGAGACTTTTTATGAATTAAAATAATTTTAAAGGTTAATCTAACATATTAGGGTTGTTTATATGAATTGTTTTTTAATTAACTATGTTGTTATGTTTTTAGAAAAAACAAAATACCAAATAGTGTCAAAATTGACATAAAAGAGTTTTTAAAACAAATATTATATTATTAATTGATATAATGGTCCTAAAAATCTAAGGTTCGGCCAAAAGACTTATAAAATAATATATATGAAATTAATGAACCAATTAGGGTTTGATTGGAAGTTTATAGAAAGTTTATTAACCACATATTTTAAGAATACAAGAAGACAAGGTAAAAGTTAAATTATTTAACTTAGAGTTAAATCTAAATGATAAGGTTAAAATGGTAACCTATACTTGTCTAAAACCTATTGGTTGAGGTTATTGCAACCCATAACCACCCCAACCTCAAAATAAGACACTTTGGAGCCATTATAAACTGAATATGAATTTATTATAAAATAATATTTTAAGTTTTCCTAAGGTGGCCATCACCCCTCTTATAAAAGGGCACTCACCATTCTCTCACATTCACACCTCCAAATCCATTTGGCTCAGAAACCCCTACCCAAATACCCTCTCAACTATCCTCCCTTCATCATAGAGGCCTTACTTTAGTCATAAAGCCAACATAAGGAGCCATTTTCATCAAATCAAAAGGAAGAACCCGAAGAAGAGGTAAATATCTCACCACCGATTTCAAGTTCCTTTCTTCTTCCACTTCGCCCTTTTTTGTTGTTTCCATTATAAAATAATAAATCCAGTATATTCTATATAATTTTATTTTATTATAAAAATTTTACAACCATATTAATTATTTTATCAATCCTATTAATGAAAAAGTCACCACACGTGCATTTGTACGGCTTGCCGTTTCCACGTCGTGGTGTAGTTTGTTATTCAAACCATTAAACATTTGGATGGGTATAATAATGAGTATAAATGATATAAATAAAAAATATAACATTATGATGATTTTTTTATATGTTATATACCATCCAATTATATACAATTTTAATATCAAAAGAATGATATTGTCACTCGTGCGTACATACAGACTACCGTCTCCACAAACGCAATGAGATTTAGTCTTCATGATTAACCATTCAAGTATGATTATAACATATATATAATAAAAAATAAATAAAGATATTATATAATATTGATACTTTATTTATGTACATATATGTTTCATTTACTTAATTCTATTCAATTCAATAAGGAAACGAAAACATTGTTCATGCGTACGTACGGCCTACGGTCTCCATGAATGGTGTATTTAATTCCATTTATTGATCTATTATATATATTATATTCTGAATATATATTATTTATAAATAATGTTTTAAATTATGGATTTAAGTAAATAATTATATTAGTAATGATATCAAGAACAACAAATCCAAACACGTACGATAAATGAAACGATTTTACCCAAAACATTGCTTTAACATGGAATTGACAAATGAATAGGTAATATAAAGACATAAGTGAATCATATATGATATAATAAATATTATTCTGGTTCTGTTACAAGTTAATAATATGTTTAAACCCACTATTTATGAGTCTCGTACACATAAGGAAGAAACTGGACATAACGTAAGGGATAACTTTTCAAATATCATTTTTGTCCGAGATTGCTTATACGTAAGTATTTACCGGGGTTATATTTTTCATCTATGTCCATAAAAATGTTTTTTTATAAAGTGTTTAATATTATTCCATGTATGTTTAAAGTCATTTTTACCCCTCTTTGAATTTTACTTTGTGTTATGGTAGGAATCTTTCTTTTGTTTACCATACGTGGTACTTTTTGACTTTTCCGTTAAAAGTGCGAGGAGAATGTTATTTTAACTTTTGCAGCATAAATAGATTTTTATGGTTTCATAATGTGTTGTTTTCATGAAGATTACTGTAAAAATATTTCATGATTATTTTCAACAAAAATCCTTTTATTTTAAAATTTCTTGGAATTTTGTGAAAAGAAAATGATTTTTAAGAAGAAAGGATATTTTCCTCAAGGATTCCTTTCAAGTGTTTTATAAAAACTATTTTCCATATAAGATGACATTATTTAGTATGAATATGTTTCAAGTATAATGTCTCTATTATTTACATGGTTTTATTTTTATTATGATGAAATGATATCCATTTTTTATATGGATTATTTTATGATGTCCGGATGTTTAAGAATCTCATTCTATTACATGGGTTATACTCTGATGTATGATTTATGATTTTGTGGCACATGAAAGAATGATTTCATTATGAGATGGGTGGGACCTATATCACCCTCCAATTCATTGGGTAAAGATTTGTATCTCATGAGATAGACATGGCTGGAACTACAAGTGAATCTGGTTTAGTAATAGAGGGATAGAACGGCATGTAAACCCGATTCAATAATGGACTTTGTCCACTATGATGGTCTTGGTAGCAATGCCTTGGATACTATAGAAATCATATCATGTGCTTAATGGTTTACCACAATTACATGTTTTATTCCTATTCTATTTTATCATGATTGATGTTCCATTAGGATCTATACCATACGTACTACCATGTTTAATGTCATTGCTCAAGATTTTGATGTTTAAACTTTTTGTTCATTTTTTAAGTTCAAATGTATATGGGTTGTTTTATTTTTTTCATGCTTACCCTTACTGAGAATTTGAGCTCACCGTTTTTATGTTTTCTTTTCCCTGGGATATAAATAAAGGTTTTAGGTAAGAAAACAAAAGTGGATGATATTTATGGGAGATGTTGAAGATCTTTCACCATGATTAGAGGATTATGTTCCAAGTTTCCAATGACACTAAACTAATTCTGTCTTTGGGCGTCAGTTTTTGTTATGTATTAAGTATTCTGAAAAAGTAATGTAATGTCTATGTACATCAAGCTTTGGGTATCTACACCGCCATCTATCCATACAGGATGTGGAACGACCCGCATACCCTCTATGGCCTTTCCCCTCGCTTATGTGCCACAACATTTTGTAAAACTTGGCGAGCATCGGGATCCCCAGTTTGACCCGCCTTCCTATCACCAATGTGGATTCCATTATGAAAGTTCTTGGCCGCACTCCCATGTTTTTATCCCGCACCGGAAGGATCCAACCATAGATAAGGGCTGCGATGAATGCCGCCAGCCTGACAATTGGTTGTTGTTCTGTGCTGACACTGAACCCCCAGGTCTTCCACTGGCTATCCTTCAGCAGCCATAAGTACGTATTTTTCTTACTATGGGCACCCTTTGGGAAATATCGTGACCTTTATGGGAACTGCCTGTTTTCTAGGAAGTTTATAAACTTCTTGAACCAGTTCTTGAAGTGGACATCCCTTATGACCTCCTTGTCCCCCCTAGGCACGAGCTCCATTAGTGCCATCACCAAACATGGCATCTGCTCCAGATCCTCCCACATGCCCATGGCCGTGAAGAATTCGTAATACATTGCCCCCGGTATCGGGACCCCCGATATCTGGTGCACATCCCATACGCTGATGTCAACCTCCACGTGATGTAGGTGAAAGTTATTGGTCCTCGGTGACCACCGGCACAACAGATCTGACATTAATTGATTTGGCTGGTAGAAATGCAAGTGGGAATCCCAAGCTGCCTCATATAGGCCCACTCTCCTTAGATCGGCCCTGAACTCCTCACACGAGGCGCTTACCCAGTAGGCCTAAGCCCAATCGTCCGTAAAGTTTCCGCCCTGTAGGAGGTCTCATTCCTCAGACCACCACTTCTTCGGGTTCCCCAGCGTCACCTTAAGGATGGTTCGATACAGTAGAGGGGATGTCTCCAACTGCAATGCCCTCCTGTCGACATTGTTTAGATTATTGTACAGACAGTCAGTGATTAGGGGCATGAAATCCTCCCAAGAATGACCTTCGGGAACCCTGAACCATCGATGCTGACACGGTGTGCTCCAGAACCAGTAAGATGGCTCATCACGACCCGCTGTAGGGATGAAGACGTCATCCCTCAGCCCGAAGCCATATAGTGGCAACCTCATGCATAGCGGATAGTTCTTCTGGCTCTCCGACAGCATCTCTGCCAAATAACTATGGTCCGAGGGGCTCCAGACTAGATCTCCTAGACCCAGGCTATTTTCCATTTCATACCTCTGGGCAGCATCCGCAAGGACCCTTTGGGAAGATTCTAGGGGGGCTATTCGGTTCTGGAACGTGGACTTTTGGTTGGCTGGTTCACGAAGATCGTTCACAAAGGCCGCTTGCAAAGTCTTTTCATAGGGACGCTACCTCGGTGTTCAAAGCCAGATCATGGAGTGCTAAAATGGATTCGAGGAACCGTGGTGCGCCGTGAAGACCTGATTCATAGAGATCACTTGCGAAGTACGTAGAGCATCGCAAATCGAGAGCACAAGAAGACAAGATCGCAGAGAAGGGAAAGGAAAAAAGAAATGACAGGACCCCTATTTATAGGCGACGACCTTCGGAGCTTCATGATGCATCCAGAATGTGTGGAGCTTCGCAGCACGTCCAGGACGCATGGAGCATTGTGGCGCGCCTGGCCCGCGCGGTGCCTATCCGCCTCGAGCACCCTCTTCACAAGTTAGTACAGCGAACAACCGAAGATTTTGGCGATTTCCCTCAGACTTCAACCCTTGATCCCTTCGTGGCTTCAAGTCTAAGGGGGGCATTTGTTGGCACCGAAATTTGGCATGAAAAAGCGGCCCCAAGACGGCCCCACGGACAGCCTCTCGAAGCCCCTTCATGGAGTCCCCCAACACTGCGGCCGCCGCGAAGCAAAGAAGGTGGAAGGCTCCGCGAATGCACTTGATGTTCGTGAACCCATTGCAAAGGAAAGAAGGTGAGACACTCTGTGAAGGAACTTGACGTTCATGAACCCACCATGATGTGAAGGAGGCGGGACACTCCGTGAACGCACTTGATGTTCGCGAACCTGCCACGAAGCGAAGGAGGAAGGACGCTCTGCGACTCCATTTGATGTTTGTGAGCACGTTGTGAAGCCACCAAGCCCCTCTTCAGGCCGTGTGAGCTCTAATTTGCGGCGCCTCCTGACTATAAATATCGGGCTTCCCCTGAGCTCTCAGGATGGAAAATCTGACCTTTCAACTTCTCATCTCCCAAATCGTGAAGCACTCTTCTGCTCGGTAAACTATGAGTTGCGCGAGGTACTTATGCTTCGCGAAGTTCCTCCCCATTGTCTCGTTTTGATCCCCTTTTCTGAGAGGGATTCCTTTCATGAAGCCTAAGGGATTTCGCGAAGGAAGGGGATCCCCAAGGGGACCTGGGTCATCACGGAGTGTTTATGCTTCATGAAACACCCTTCATGTACACATGATCTCTTTGCTAAGGCAGGATCATTGTACTTCGTGATGCACATTGCTTACTGATACCTTGCTCTATGAGGCACCTTTTCTCTACGAGGTTGTGCTCTGCGAATTCCCTTCCACTTCGCGAAGTACCTCCCATTTTCACCTCTACCCCATACAAAGGCTAAGGCACCCCACCTTGTGAAGGACACCCCTTCGCAAGTGCCTTCCACCACATGGAGCAATAGATCTCCACAAGGCACCTTCCCATGGACCCCTCTTCTTGGAAAATCCTTTTCATGTGCAACCCACCAAGTTTTCACGAAGTGACCAAAAAGTCCCCAAGACGATACCTCCCGTAGCGTTGTTGCGCCTAATGCTTTTTCTCATAGGCACGCTAATGGCTATTACTTCTTCGCATAGCCACGCTAACGTGGACCCCTAGATGGTCCGCTCCGCAAAACCCCCTTGGTATGGCCTTGTTGACGCCTTACCTACCACAAGGAGCAGAGGGTACCGGTTATGTAAGTCCTAGGGGTGCAGAGTGAACCCACTTCTTCTGAGTTGCAGGACGTTAAACTGCCAAGAGACATCGTCCTCAGCACATGACATTAAACTGTGACCTCGCCCCGTGCCCCACACGCAGGGTCCCCTGCCTTGGGCATTCTCTATGCCCCCTGGTCTCCCTAGGGGATGATATCCTCCATCTTGGAGTGGCGTTTGTCCACAGGGAAGGGAATACACCTTGGTTTAAGCCCTAGCATTTCTTGTAGGAGGCAGCACCCATGCCCCTCCTTACTTCCTCAATGTCAAGGCCAACAGAGGGCATGATATGGAATGAGGCTCATCCTTTCTTCGTTCCCAAGTCCATCTCCCGTTGTGCTTTGTCGCGCCACAGGCCCCCATATTGGAGTAAGTCCCGCACCCTGGGCCACCTCATAGCGTAATCCCCACTCCTCTCCACATCCTACAGGCGCACCTTTCACGACATGGTCGACAGGTCTTTGCTGCCTCATGTTTCTCACACTGAGCATGACTCACGTGGGTCTAGAATAAGCATCGACCATTACACCATCCCCATCCTGCATGAAGTTAAATTGTACAACCTGAACTACATGGTCATTGATCCATGTCAAGTCATGGTACATAGGAAGCCTCCACGAGGTTAAATCCCACCACCCACTTAGACCAAGGTCCTCATTCACATCGGTTCACTGAAACCATTTTTTTCCCGCATGACATTAAACTGTACAACCTGAACTATATCATCTTTGATCGATGTTAAGGCATGGTACATAGGAAGCCTAGACGTGGTTCAAGCCCACCACCCACCGGGACCAAGGTATTCATTCACGTCAGTTCACCAACACTATCCTCATCTCACATGACGTTAAACTGTACAACATGAACTACATGGGATTTGATCCATGTCAAGGAATGGTACGTAGGAAGCCTTCACAGGGTTCAATACCACCACCCACCTAGACCAAGGTCCTCATTCATGTTGGTTCGCTGACATAGACCGCCAACCCGAACTACTAGGACTTCAATCTATGTCAAGGCATGGTATGTAGGAAGCCTCACAAGGTTCAATCCCACCACCAGGTCGTACCGACCCACTTCACATCGGTTCACCAACACCTTGGGTAGCCAAGAGTGTAAGCCCCACGCCATCTGAACTACGTGGTCTTTGATCCTTTCGAAGGAAGGGTACGTAGGAATCCTCTCTCATGTTCAATACCAACAACCATTAGCCCTGACCGTCTCTGTGTCAGTGTGCCAAGCCCCTATCCTAAACTATGTGGTCTTTGATCCATGTTAAGGCATGGTACGTAGGAAGCCTCACAAGGTTCAATCCCAAAACCCATCGGACCCCAAGTCCACATTCACGTCAGTTCGCCGACACACCCCTTCTCGAACTATGAGGACTTGGATCCATGTAAAGGCATGGTACGTAGGAAGCCTCCCTGAGGTTCAAGCCCACCACCATCCAGTCATTCCAACCTTCTTCATGTTGGTTCAACCCCATCCAGCGGTAAGCTGTCACAACCTCATTCAGCAGTAATCAGTTGCAACCTCATTCAGTAGTAAGTCGTTGCAAGCTCATTCAGTGGTAAGCCATTGTCAACCTAATTAGATGGTAATCCATCACCATATGAACTACGCGGACTTTGATTCCATACCACATGGGTACGTAGGAATTCTCTTCGAGACTCAAGTCCAAAACCATCATCCATCCTGATTCTTACCTAGGATGCCACATCCCGGTGAGATCATGCCACCCCATACTCTCCCACAACACTAGAGAAGCCGCCAATGTGTTGGACCTAGTATCGGTGTTCCCTCTGGGGGATTCCTCCGTCTGATCCACTCTAGTCAGTGATCTGATCAGTCCGATCTGTCCCTACTGGACGTTAAACTTGCAGCATACCCCGTGTTAAACATGGGTAGTTGAGGAAAACCTCAGATACATGCCTATGGAGTATGATTCCTCGTTTTCGATGTGGGAAGCCTCTGGATTATGTGCCCTCGATAATCCCTATGATAAGGGACAGAAGACATACACGCTAATTCCCCAGCATCCAGACACGCCATAGATGCGCCAACGTGACAACTCCACTAACCGAAGGTTTCTGCCCTGACCAGACCCCTTGGAATGTCCTGACAGAAGCAGCATAATTAACTGGTGTCCATGAAAATATGGCACCGGGTTGAGTTTCATGAACAACGTATTAAATCTACGAGGGAGACCTGGACTAGGGGACGAGTTCTGAGGAGGAATCCATGGAAGGAAAAACTGATATCCCAGCATGTGGTTTAGATCAAGGAGCAGAAGTCCCTGAATAAGGAGTGAATGCCAACCACCTTTGGAAAGAAGGAATGCAGGGTAACAAAAGCTTCACCTGTCGCAGTCAAAAATACGGACGCGCACACACCGGCGAAAGCATTGGAAACAAATGTCCAAGATTGTTTTTCTAATTGACAAGGTCATAGTAGTTCACTTCTATTATGAGAACTATGATGTGTTGTGATAGAATTCTTAAATTTTTATGCGGTTGGATGATGTACTATGATGGGACACATAGTATATATACTATCAGGTCTGATTACTCATAAGTAGATGAGACATATTCTCATGAAGTTCTCACTTAGAAATATCTAAGATGGGAGATTATGAGAACAGACCCACCAGTATGAATTCCACATGTTTTGGTGTCATTAGAAAATCCAATCTCCAAGCATGTGTAATGGTCCTTAGACTTTAATATTATCATTAATACGTGTCATGACTTGCGCACTTTGATTTACTGGCAAAAATTGTCACACAGACAGTTGGAGAGAAGTAGGGTCCATTGGGTACGTCACGAATGACATGTTGTTAATAGATAACTCGATGAAGGATTTTTCACTTACATTTTGGGATGTTGATATCTCATCCCTTTGAATGAAATAGAACCATCACAGGAAATTCTATGGTCATGGTGTAATGATGAGTTTATTTTAGGTATTCAAAGAATAAAATATCAAGCATAAAGGCTGATAACACTATCATGAAAACATCTTGATGATATATTGAGATAAAGGGGCTATATTACATAGTGAGCTTTCATATGTGGATGTCGTTGTTGTGAATTTATGTTATTTGTCTTGGGAACCTTAACCCATTTCTAGAAAGTAATCTTGGACATTAGGCAATCCCGCCTAATGCCAATGAGAAATATTCCTAGAGGGTCACACACTATGTGTTTCTGGTGGCCTTGATTAAATTTTATTTATATTTTATTTATAAATATTATTCTCAATAAAATTGAAAAATTTTATTCCAGTTAAAAAGATTTCATGAATTAAATAAATATTTATTCATGGGATTGTGAATAAAAATATATTTATTTATTTTATTGAACATTTAATTAATATTTATTTACTAGTTTTTAAATAAAATGTGTATTTAAGAGAATAATTTATTTATTTATTAATTTGGGTGTTCAATAAATTGAATTGGAGTTCATGTGGACCATGGTTAGTCTTTTGTAATATAATTATTTGCAAGACGATAAATAATTATTTGACCAGTTATAACAAAAAATAATAATAACGCTTTTATTATTATGTGGAATGGGATTTCATTTATCATTCTGTTTTGTGTAAGTTGACACACTAAAAATAATGAAATAGTTATTATATTTATGTAGCATGAATTTTATCTAAAGTTATTAATGTATTTAATTGCTATTGCGCAATTAAATATTATAACTGAATCTTCAGGTCAATAAATAGATAGGTACATCTATTGTGCCATGTATGGGAAACCTGTGATGTAAGAGCAATTCTTACTCAAGAATTTTCTCTCGAATTCTCTCCTCTGTCCCCCTCAATAATGAGAGATGTTCTTCAAGATCGAATAGCAGGTGATCAAGATCTATCGATGCAAGACATTCATTTCACCACACTAGCACTTGAAAAGCGAGTTGCATCAATTGGTGACTATTGGAGCACATGTGAATCACTAGTATTGGGATTCTATTCTGGATCCTTGTAAGCATAACTAGACAATCCCAAAGGTTCATCCTTGAAGATCAAACTTATCAATGAAGAAAGTATCGAAGCACATGGTATTTTATTTCTTTAGAAATTAAATGTAAATTAATTATAAACATGATGTTCCAGATCCTCTCTAAATATTTTTTGCCTCTTCATTCATTTTATAAATATCTTATTATATTTTGTGGGGACTGGCTTTCATCATCATATTGATCCTAGAATAATCATTGGTCATGGTAAAAATTAATATTGAGCATCATCCCAACCGCGCTTCCGCTGTGCCTGGAACCTACATGTAACGCCCCAACCCCAGTTACCCAAAGTCGGTGCATTATTTTAATACATTATTATGATTACAAGGAAACAAGTCCCAAAGTACCGATTGGTTTAGCATTCTTGTAAAATAGATTACATACATGAATGTTACATTATACTTTAAGACATACCAAACGACATAAATAATCCTTTATGAACGCCATTATTCCCTTGGCTTAACCATGCATATCAATCACAATACACTTCTTGGAATCCTAGGAAATATAAAACATGGAAAGGGGTGATCTCAAACTCTTACTAAGGGTAATAAATACAGTGGAAACTTTCATAAATAAGCATAAACATTAAATGCAATGTATAACTAAAACAAATCCTTTTAAACTTGAACTTCAGCATAATATGGAAAAAATAAAATGGAATTATTCCATTTACTTATTCACATGGATATTCTACTAGTCGAATAATCATATGAAATATCAATAACCACTTTCATAATGATGGAATGCATAATTCCAGACTATCATAACCACATATTCAAGGCCTCCTGCCAAGACTACAAATAAGATTTTGTCAAGGCCTTATGCCAAGACACTAGTTTGTCTCATGAGACCTACCGATGCATCGAGGAGCTATAGCGGGCTCCACTTGTCACCTACTAAGTCCAATGCATTCCTCATATGAACAGGTTAAAACATAACATAAACATTCATATTAAAACTAGCATACGAAATGTCAATACTTTCTCTATAAACCATTAATGGTATAAAAATAACACATCCACAGTGAAACATATCACAAAACCTTCAATACAACATGGAAGTTTTGTGTCATAATAAATGAACTTAAAATAATCTTAAAATCCATCAAAGGATGTTGATATAGATGAAATCAAAACTATTTAATAGAAATATCTCGTTTTTTTAAATCATTTAAAAGTCACACATTTATTAAGGAAGTAATTTAAAAGAGATTTTTGAATCAAAGTGTCACATAACACTTTGAAACTTTTGAAAATAAATATCATTTCAAAACATTCATGTCCATAAAAATAAATCCTTAAAATCATTTTGAAAACATGGAAATTAATAAACAATATTTAGAAAGATGAATCTTTAAAACATTTAAAATTCTGATCTTGATAAAGAGTACCTTTAAAAAATTCTTAAAATATTCATTTTGAAGTCATTTTAATGTAACATAATTATAAAATAAAACATTTAAATTCAAAATATTATTATAATCTTGAAATATAAGCTTCGACGTGTTTATAATGGTAGAAAATAGACGCACCCGCCGTATAAGTTAAAAAACATTCTTACCTTAAATTTTTCAAAAAGGCCAAAAAGTACCTTGTTTGGAAAACGACAAAAAGATTCCTTTCGAAACACATAAGGGTATAAATTAATTTATCCAATTTTTTGGTAAATAGTAAAAAATTTGAAATATATTTTTATGAAACATGGATGTGGATGATAAAGAGGTCCCATTATATAATTATGTATAAACAACCTCGGATAATGAAGAGATTTGTGAAATAAACCCTTACATTGTCCTTTTCCTTGGTCGAGGGTAGGTTAACCTCCTGTATAATAGTTAAATCATTGTTATTAAATTATACAAGAATCATATACATAAATATGATATCATATATGATCTTTTAATATTTCTTTGTTAATAATATTTTAATATTATCTTCGTTTCGGGTGTTTACTTACTAATTTTTTTATATGTTTTATTACATAAATCGTTGTTGTTATCCATAGGTTGTATCTTATTTATATCCAGAATTATATCAAGTCCTTAAACATTATTTTTAATCATTAAATGAAAATTAGTCTTGAATGGATAGGATGGGGAATGAATCTCATCACATCCGTGGAGACGGTAGTCCGTACATACGCACGAACGCTACTTCCATTTCATTTTTCATTTTAAAAGGAATCAAAATCAAATGATAAATAGGTATATTATTATTCCAGTATAATATAATATCTTATATATTTTACTTAAGTTCATTAACACCGTCCTTTATATGTTCCATGTATGGTATGAACGTGTTATATCACTTTGAGGGGGCGGTAGTCCGCACTTCCTCAAATAAAATTATCGTACATATATACAACATGAAACGCATAATGGTATAATATAAAATGGAATTACATAAGCTTATATATAAAATAAATATCATTAATATCATATTTAATTATAGTCCCATCATAATGGCCACCATGAGAGGTGGTAGGAGATAATTGAACAATCATCGTTTCGTGAGGCGTTTGGTTTCCATCCACAGAAACATTATGTTCTTCACCCATTAGATGGATGTGTGTGTAAGTGTAGTTAGAATACTTCTCATTACAATATCCTAGTATATTTAGGATACTTGTTTTGTTACAAAAGAAAATTATAAGAAGATTTTAGGGGTTGGAGAAGTAAAAGAAAAGAAAAGAAGCTAAGAGAAATCGTTACCTTTAATTTGGGTAACTCTCTATGGTTTGAACCAAAAAGGACTCTTGAAGTGCCTTATTCCTAAAGAAAGGATTATAGTAGAAGTATAGGGATGTAGGGAGCTTAATTGGGCAGAGTTAGGATGAGACAAAAGGATTTATAGGTGTGAGAAATTGGTTAGAAGTGGTGTCTTTTTATAAGGGGGAGGAGGGGCTCTTTAGGAAAAACTTGAATTATTATTTTATAATAAATTAATGCTCGGTTAATAATGGCTCAAAACTGGATTATTTAAAGTCTATGGTGGTTATGAGTAGAAAAAAACTCAAACAATAGGTTTTAGACAAGTCTAAGTCACCATTTTCACCTTATCTTTTAGATTTAACTCTTAGTTAAATAGTTTGACATTACCGTGTCTCTTTGTATTTTTATATTATATGGTTAAAAAACATACTATAAACTACCAAGCTAACCCCAAGTGGTTAATTAATGACATAACTATCATCATATAAGTCCTTTGGCCAAACCATATATTTTTAGGAATATTATATCAACTAATAATATAATATTTGTTTTAAAAACTCCTTTATGTCAATTTTGACACTATTTAATAATTTAGTTTTTGTTAAAGTCTTAATAACATTATTAATTCGAAACAAATTCATTTAGTAAAGCCTAACATGCCATATTAACCAATAAAATTCGTTTAAATCATTAAAAGTTTCAAATTATATTTATTTGGGTATATATAATATCAATTATATTAATATTTCACTAATAAGGTAATTACTGCATTATCATTGTGTCATCAATAAATTAAATTATTTAATGTCTAAAAATTATAAATAAAATACCATTATGTAGGAAATATTTTTATATTTCTAATGAATATTTATAATTGAATTTATCTTATGTATAACCTTATATAAAAAATGTTTTAGTTATTAAACTTTGATTTTAACTCTTTTAACTCTTCTTTTAATTAAATAATAATTAAATATCCTAATCTAATCCAAGTGGATAAAAGATGTTCATATTTTGTTCCTAGGGTTATTTTTGGTCTAATGGTACTTATACAATAGAATTAGGACTTGTTTTAGGATAATAATAATATCATTTTTACCCTTAATTACCCTATTTAATATTTACCGTTGTAAATAAAAGTAAAAAGTTACTATCCACCAAAAAAACTTTTATCTTATTGAACCAAATTTTAATCCTTGATATTAACTGTGTCTCTCAGATTTTCAAAATTCCACTCATAGAAGCAGAAAAATTAAGTTTTATGTGAATTTTCAAATTCTCCTAGGAGGTGGGTAAAAGACAGTGAAAAGTTCAATAAAGTTTTTATATATTTAAAATTATTATGAACTAAATCCAATAAATTACATAGAACTTATATAGGCATTATTTATCTATTTTTACATAAAATAAATTTAAATAAAACACATAATTATTTAAATAAAAATTTGGTTTTAAACTATAACTTAGTGTTTTTCAATATTCATAAAAAATTAAAAGTTTTTAGAAAAATACCAAAAATTCACCCTAAGATAATTTTGATATTCTAAATTAAATAATGAAGTCTATTTTACCAAATTCAAAACATTTAAGTTGCATTTATTAATTTAAAATTAATTCCCACTGTCAAAACCAAAAGGCGTATTTTTAAGAAATAATAACTACCAAAAGTTTGACACTTGTTTATGTCCAATTTCAAAGTGAAATTACTTAAAATGACCATCATTGGATTAAATGGTAAAAATATAATCTATTTATACTGCCAACCCATTAAAATTTATAATTTAACAATATAAATTATTTGGATTTAAAAAGATGTTTTCAGTTAAAATATAGTATTTTTCACTATTCACCCAAATATTATAGTTATCAGAAAAACACTAAAACTTTATAGAAACTAAATTCCTATGTCCCGATTCTAAATAAGAAGTTCATTTTGTCAAATTGAATATATAAAAGTTTCAAATATTGTATTTAAAAAGGCTTTGCCATTAAAAGGTGGTAAAATTTCATTTTTTGAAAAATACTTCTTTCATCTAAAAAAATGTATTGGTTCCTACATTATGTCTAAAAAACTCATAATATGGATTCTAAAATTATTAGCATTATATAAATTTCGAAATTCAGTTAATACTATTCATAGCCTCTTTTGAACGGCTTGTTTGGTAAGTCATGGTGCACTAGAACTCAGTTATGCGTTTAGTGCAAGTTATTGAATTAATTTCAAGAAATAACATACTATGAAATCTTGGGGTGTTACATTCTTACCTCCTTCAATAAATTGAATCCTCGTAATTTGAAATTATTTTTCGAAAATAAAAGGTCGAAAGTAGAAAATACCTTTGGGAAAACCCACATCGGAAATTAGGTTAATAAAATTTAGTCTTAATAAGAGGAAAAGGAAAATGAAAGGGTCGCCACCAAATTATAATCTCGATTAAGAGAACATTATTGGCAATTAGAGACATATAATTGGAGGAAAAATGTAAATATTTATAGGTAGTTATTGAGGTCATCAATCACAAACAAGTGTAAAATTGAGGGCCTTAAATTCATCAATCTATGATGATTTAAAATACCATCGGTTCAACAAAACATATGGTATTAGGATAACACATTTTTTGTTTTAAGATCCCTTCACTAAAGTATAAGAATTAATTTCTTCATAGAATAAGAGAAGAATAAAAATATAAACTGGACAAGTAGAGTCCCATCCATTAACTAATTTCTACCACAAACTCATATTTCACTCTAAAAGATAATAGAAATTAAAAATAATATTATATCTATCCTATTCATATAGGGTTTCAAAAAAATGAATTTATAATTCATTTAACAGAATTTTTTTTTCAAAAAAATAGACTACATTATTCAATCCAGGACATCACGTGGGCCAGTGGTAGGTGATACACCCTTGTCGCCCATCGGTTGCGGGTTCAAGTCTCGCGGCCATGCCGGACACGACAGGTTGCCGCACAACCTCCGGGTTGTCCTTTTATGGAAATCCAAAAATAATCTCAAACAAGAATTATCAAAAATACTTCTGTCCAAACTCACATTCCAAAATTTATAAGGAAGTTAAACATAATGAAGATCCTTTTTTCCATGTAATGACATGTGAACACCTTCATCATGTACTCTTTTAAAACACTACAACATCCTGAATTACCATAAAACCTTATTGATTACATTCATGATCCCTTATTCCTTATAGAATACTGGATATACTCCTTCTACCCAAAAATGTTGTAAACTCAAACAATGATGGAATATCATTAATCACTTTCATGGTAGTAAAGAAAATCCAATATAATTTATCCAATTAAATCATGTATTATTCCAAAATCACTACCTCGGTATCATAACCATATTATGGTTTATCTTTCTCTCAACCATATATTTTCCAAAAATTTAACCAGCTATTGCTTCACTTTTCTTGGATCCACACAATCTCACGTCCTTAATAAAACACTACTCCAGTAAAATCCTTATATACTCCATAATTATTATAACCAGTACATCGTTGATACAACACTCAAATGAAACAATTCTTTAATAACAACATAAGAGCTCTAATAATTCCTCATCAACTGTGGTAGTATCATAACTTGATTATTATCCAATTGCATCATTTGGGTCATACTCTGATGATTTGGACATTGGTTCGCCTAGTGTCCCAATTCCATGCAGATAAATCATTGTATATTTGAAACCTTTTTCTTACCCTTACAGTCATGTACTTGGTGTCCTTTTTCTACACAGTTATAACAAACTCCCATTCCCTTCAGAAAATCTCCAGGGTATTTCTTCCCATAGTTATCACATATGGGAAAATTTTTCTTTTCCCTATTCCCTTTATCCATATTTATCTCTTCCATCCTTTTCTTCTCTTACTTGCCTTCAATTCCATAGAACTTAGATAATTCTTTACTTATCTTATTAACACATGATACCATTTATTTATATGTTGAGAATACATGAGAGACTATTTCACTTCTAAATGTTGGCTTAATACTATGAAAGATATTATGCTTCTTACTCTTTGGATCATACGTATTGCTGGAGTTCACATTCCTTCTACTGGGCGCCATTTCTACATAATTTCATAAACTAGGTCAGTTTATGAATGAAAATAATTCCAAACTTGTAAAATACCTAACATAAATTGAACGGTTTATCAATGTCGTGCACCAGTTCCCGTTCGAGTCTAGCTCAAAGCGGTGTTTTCAGGTTTTACCCCTAGGTACATCTGTGCCAGAGCCGCCTCTACCTACTCGTATCTAGACAGGGATGTATTTTCTTGGAAAACTGAAAAATTCTATACATTACCAAAATTATAGGAATTTCTTCTATACTAATCCTCAAAGTCTATCTTAGGTCTATTTTCTCTGATTAGAGTTTATCTAAATCAAGCTTCCAAGGTTATTGATAAACTTCCTCTGATACCATCTGTAATGCCCAGACCCCAGTTACCTAAAGTCAGTGCATTATTTTAATACATTGGTATGATTACAAGGAACCATGTCCCGAAGGACTAATCAGTTTAGCAGTCTTGGAAAATAGATTACATACATGAATGTTGCATTAAACTTTAAGACATACAAAACAACATAAATAATCTTTTATGAATTCCATTATTCCCTTGGATTAACCCTGCATATCAATCACAATACACTTCTTGGAATCATGGGAAAAATAAAACAAAGATAGGGGTGAGCTCAAACGCCCAGTAAGGGTAAGCAATACAGCGGAAACTTTCATAAATAAGCATAAACATTTAAGGAAATGTATAACTAAAACAAAGCTGTTTAAACTTGAACTTCAACATAATATGGAAAAAATAAAATGGAATAATGCCATTTACTTATTCACATGGACATTCTACTAGTCGAATAATCACATGCAATATCAATATCCACTTTCATAATGATGGAATGCATAATTACCGACTATCATAACCACATAGTCTAGGCCTCATGCCAAGACTACAAATAAGATTTTATCAAGTCCTTGTTCCAAGACACTAGTTTGTCTCATGAGACCTACTGATGCATTGAGGAGCTATAGCAGGGTCCACCCATCACTTAATAAGTCCAATGTATTCCTCATATGAACAGGTTTAAACATTACATAAACATTCATATTAAAACTAGTATGCGAAATGTTAATACTTTCTCCATAAACCATGAATGGTATAAAAATAACACATCCACAGTGAAACATATCACAGAACCTTCAATACAATATGGAAGTTTTTTATCATAATAAATCAACTTCAAATAAGCTTAAATTTTATCAAAGGATGTTGACATAGATGAAATCAAAACTATTTGAGAGAAATATCTCTTTTTTTAAATCATTTAAAAGTCACACATTTATTAAGGAAGTAATTTAAAAGAGATTTTTGAATCAAAGTGTCTCATACCACTTTGAAACTTTTTAAATGAAATATAATTTCCAAACATTCATGTCCATATGAATAAATCCTTAAAATCATTTTGAAAACGTGGACATTAATTAAAAATATTTATAAAGATAAATCTTTAAAACAGTTAAAACTCTGATCTTGATAAAGAGTACCTTTCACACATTATTAAAATATTCATTTTGAAATCATTTAAAGTCACATAATTATAAAATAAAAAATTTACATTCAAAATATTCTTATAAGATTGTAAGTGAAGCTTCTACGTGTTTATAATAGTAGAAAATAACCGCACCCGCCGTATAAGTTAAAAAAACATTTTTGCCTTAAATTTGTCGAAAAGGTCAAAAAGTACCTTGTTTAGAAAATGACAAAAAAATTCCTTTCAAAACACATAAGGGTATAAATTACTTTAACCCTTTGTCTAGTAAATAGTAAAAAAAAATTGAAATATATTTTTATGAAACATGGATGTGGATGATAAAGAGGTCCTGGTAGATAATTACGTATAAACAACTTCAGATAATGAAGAGATTATGAAATAAACCCTTACCTTGTACTTTTCCTTGGTCGAGGGTAGGTTAACCTCCTGTATAATAGTTAAATAATTTTTATTAAATTATACAAGAATCATATACATAAATATGATATCATATATGATCTTTTAATATTGCTTTGTAAATAATATTTTAGTGTTATCTGCGTTTTGGGTGTTCACTTACTCTTTTCTTATATGTTTTAGTACATAAGTCATGGTTTTTATCCATAGTTTGTATATTATTTATATACAGAATGATATGAAGACATTAAAAATTATTTTTAATCATAAAATGAAAATTAGCCTTCAATGGATAGGATGGGGAATGAATCTCATCGCGTTCGTGGAGACGGTAGTCCGTACGTACGCACGAACGCTACTTCCATTTCATTTTTCATTTTAAAAGGAATCAAAACAAAATGATACATAGGTAAATTATTATTCCAGTATAATATAATATCTTTTATATGTTACTTATGTTCATTAAAATCATCCTTTATATATTCCATGTATGGTGTGAACGAGTCATATCACTTTGAGGGGGCGGTAGTCCACACTTCCTCAAATGAAATTATCGTATATATATACAACATGAAAAAAATAATGGTATGATATAAAATAGAATTAAAAAATCTTATATATAAAATAAATATCATTAATATCATAATTAATCATAGTTCCATCATAATGGTCACCATGAGAGGCGGTAGGAGATAATTTAACAATCATCGTTTCGTGAGGCGTTTGGTTTCCATCCACAAAAACATTATGTTCATCACCCATTAGATGGAGTTTTGTGTAAATTTAGTTATAATAATTCTCATAAAAATATCCTAGTATATTTAGGATACTGGGTTTCTTACAAAAGAAAATAATAATAAGAGTTTAGGGGTTGGAGAAGTAAAATAAAAGAAAAGAAACTAAGAGAAATCATTACCTTTAATTTGGGTAACTCCCTTTGGTTTAAACCAAAAATGACTCTTGAAGTGCCTTCTGCCTAAGGAAAGGATTCCAAGAGGAGTATAGGGATGTAGGGAGATTAATTGGGTAGATTTTGGACGATGAAAAAGGCTTGAGAGGTGTGAGGAATTGGTTATAAGTGGTGTCCTTTTATAAGGGGGAGGAGGGGCTCTTTAGAAAAAACTTAAAGTATTATTTTATAATAAATTCATATTAGGTTTATAATGGCTCCAAAATGGATTATTTAAACTCTAAGGTGGGTATGGGTGGAAAACCACTCAACCAATAGGTTTTAGAGAAGTTTTGGCACTATTTTATCCTTATCATTTAGATTTAACTCTTAGTTAAATAGTTTGACATTTACCATGTCTCTTTATATTTTTATATTATATGGTTAATTAACTTAGTATAAACTGCCAAGAGAACCCCAAGTGGTTCATTAATGACATACCTATCATCATATAATTCTTTTTTCTGAACCATATATTTTTAGGAATATTATATCAATTAATAATATAATATTTGTTTTAAAAACTCCTTTATGTCAATTTCGACACTATTTAATAATTGATTTTTTTAAAGCCTTAATAACTTTTTTAATTTGAAAAAAAATTCGTTTAATCAATCCTAACATGTAATATTAGGCAATAAAATTTTTTTAATTCATTAAAATTCTCAAATTATATTTATTTGGGTATTTATAATATCAATTATTTTAATATTTCACTAATAAGGTAATTACTGCATCTACATTGTATCATAAATAAATTATATTATATAATGTATAAAAATTATAAATAAAATACCATTATGTAGGAAATATTTTTAGATTTCTAATGAATATTTATAATTGAATTTATCGTATGTATAACCCTATATAAAAAATGTTTTAGTTATTAAACATTGATTTTAACTCTTTTAACACTTCTTTGAATTAAAAAATAATAAATCTCCTAATCTAATCCAAGTGGACAAAAGAGGTTCATATTTTGTTCCTAAGGTTTGTTTTGGTCTAATTATACTTATCCAATAGAATTAGGACATGTGTTAGGGTATTAATAATATTATTTTTACCCTTAATTACCCTATTTACTTTTTACCGTGGTAAATAAAAGTAAAAAGTTACTATTCACCAAATATTATTTTTATCTTATTGAACCATATTTTACTCCTTAATATTAACCGTGTCTCATAGATTTTCAAAATTCCACTCACAAAAGTCGTAAAATTATGTTTTATGTGAATTTTCAAATTCTCATAGGAGGTGGGTAGAAGACGGTGAAAAGTTCAATAAAATTTTTATACATCTAAAATTATTATAAAATGATTCCAATTAATTACATTGAACTTATATAGGTATTATTTATCAATTTGGACATAAAATAAATTTAAATAAAATAAATAATTATTTAAATAAAAATTCATTTTTAAACTATAACTTAGTGTTTTTCACTATTCATCAGAAATTAAAAGTTTTCAGAAAAATAACAAAAATTCACCCTAAGCTAATTTTGATATTAAAAATTCAATAATGAATTCTATTTTACCAAATTCAAAACATAGAATTTCCATTTATTAATTTAAAATTAATTCCTCCTGTCAAAACCAAAATTCGTATTTTTAAGAAATAATAACTACCAAAAGTTTGACACTTGTTTATATCCAATTTCAAAGTGAAATTACTTACAATTACCATAATTGGATTAAATGGTAAAAATATAATCTATTTATACTTCCAAACAATTAAAATTTATAATTTAACAATATAAATTATTTTGATTTAAAAATTTATTTTCAGTTAAAATATAGTATTTTTTATTATTCACCCAAATTTGAAAGTTATGAGGAAAAACACTAAAACATTATCGAAACAAAATTATTATGTCCCAATTCTGAAGAAGAAGTTTATTTTTTCAAATTGAATATATAGAAGTTTCAAATATTGGATTTAAAAAGTCTTCTCCATTAAAAGGCGGTAAAATTTCATTTTCTGAAAAATACTTCTTTTATCTGAAAAAAATTTATTTGTTCTTACATTATGTCTAAGAAACTAATAATATGGATTCTAAAATTATAAGGATTATATAATGTTTAAAATTCAGTTAATACTATTCATAACCACTTTTGAACGACTTTTTTGGTAAGTCATGGTGCACTAAAACTCGGTTATGCATGTAGTGCAAGTTATTGAATTACTTTGAAGAAATAACATACTATGAAATCTTAGGGTGTTACACTATAGGTCTCTCATTAACATCTAAGAAAAAGAACCATACAACATTCTTGGTTAAGGTCTTCTTAGCGCTTCCAATTAGAAAGAATCCAGGTTGACCCTTTGGTAACAACTGTAAATTTCCAAATTTATTTGGATCTCAGAAAAAAAAGCCTCTCTAAATAAACTATAAAATCAAACATCTTGGGTTCTAAAAATACACTATCAACAAATATCATTTTTTCCATTGTGGTAAACTTGTCAGGTTATAAAAATATGTTATCCACAAATATTATTTTCCCATGAAGTGTAAATTATCAGTCCCCAAAATACAGTTTGAGATCATGGATTATAGTTGGCGCTCCATAAGTTTTCTCAAAATGATCTCAAAATATCGAGCATGTTCCTCCCACAACTTGTAATACATGATTATATGATTGAAAAATATGGGTAAAAGTTATCTAATTAAGGATGGAAGACCCCATTCATCTCAGATATGAACACTACCATTGTATTTTCAAACTGAATTACATCACTAGATACAAAAAAAATACATACATACTATAGAATCCCGCCTTTTTATAACATAAACTTTCATTTCATTACACAAAACTGAGTATCTTTAAGGTTTAGTGTCCTGGAAACCAGGAACATAAAACATGAAAACATAAAAAAAATTTCTTAAACACTTGAAAGGCTTCCCCTCATGTTCATCCTAGGTTCATTACTGCATCTCATAACCTGGGGACATACATCAAAAGGAAGGGTGAGCAGAAGGCCCAGTAAGGGAAACAAGAGAAACATTTTACATGTGAACTTGAGATACTTCAATAAGGTCATGAAAAGAACTTTAAGGCATTAGAAATAAATCATGAGATATATCATAATAAAAATACCATTTTTCATAACTTTAAGATGTGGCTACATCATTTAACATAGACAATCATGAACATATCACCAAGGTCTATCCCCAAGGTGTCATTTGAAAATTACCAAGGTTATTCACCAAGATATCATTAAAATTGTAATCTCTAGTGGTTACATCATTACCCAATGCATTGGAGCGCTGTTAGGGAGCACCCTTAAATTTTCCTTTATTATCATGTGATCCACATATATCATCATCAAACATTTCATAAATAACCCATATAGCATAAAATAAATGGTTTTCATTTCATAATCATAACGTTTTAAAAACTGCTTTAAAGACATGATCTTTACGTCACATTAAACCCACGGAAAGGGAAAAAAGGGTCTCATGTATGTAAATCCCAGAAATTAAAATATAACATTTTGGTATATATGTGAATACCCATGTAGAAATAAGATATTTTAGTATTCACTTTATAACATAAAATAATTTTGAGAAAAGAGAGAGGCATTTTGAGATGAAAATTCTGCAGCATAACAGCTATGTTTCGGGGTTTTAGAAAACATTGAAAAGAGAGGGGACAGGGGTCAAACATTCATAAATGACCCATAAAACAGTATAGGGACAGAATATAAGGGATTTAAGAACATGGTAATGAAATTTGAAAATATACCATATGAAATTAAGAACATGAAAGGAAGACAAAAAAATAAGATTTCTCTTATGAAAATTCGGCAGCCTAACGACGCCACTTAAACATCAACAAAAATGAATTGACGAGATCAAAAAGGGTCTCTCATAATATGAACATAAATGATAAGTACGATAGATATAGAGATCATACCCCAAAATAAATTAACTTGAAAGACTTGATAAGAAAATAGAACTTGAAAATGAGAAGGGTGAAAGAATCCCTTAAAAATTCAGCAGCCTAACGGCGTCACTTAAACATCAACAAAAATGAATTGATGAGATAAAATAGGGTCTCTCATCATAAGAACATAAAAGTCCAGTGTGATAGATATAGAGATCATACCACAACATAATAAAAAGTAACTTTAAATACTTGACATGAAAGCAGAAATTTGAAAAATGAGAAGGGTGAAAGAACCACTTAAAAATTCGGGAGCCTAACGGCGCCACTTAAAACATCAAAATACTGAATTGAAGAGATCAAATTGGGTCTCTCATAATATGATCATAAAATATCAGTATGATAAATATAGAGATCATACCCCAACATAATAAAAAGGAACTTGAAATACTTCACATGAAAGTAGAACTTTGAAAAATGAGAAAGGTGAACGAATCCCTTGAAAATTCGGCAGCCTAACGGCGCCACTTAAACATTCTTAAAACGAAATGATGAGAGTAAGAGGGGGTATCTCATCATATTAACATAAAAAGGAAATTATAATGAATATAAAATAACATACTCCAACATAAGAACATGGATCATAAAATAAATGACATAAAAGAGATCACTTGAAAAGAAAAAGAGAGGTCGGATCCCTTACCTTAAAACGTAACTCTTAAAACTCAAAGGTTGGAACCTTGAGGTCTTGGGGGCACCTTGGGAGGACTCCTTGAGAGGTAAGGAGACCAGAACTTCGTTGAGGATGTTTTTGGAGACGAAAAGATGAGAGGAGGGCTTGGTATTTATAGGGAAAGTGAGGGGACAAGGCATTAATGGCCAAGGGACACCTCAAGAGTGGTTTTCTCAAAAGCATGGGCCCTCCCATGGTACTTCCCATAAGTTAGGCCACATGGGGACCCCCACACAATAATCCATCCTATTTAGTCTAACATCCCTTAAAATATCTCATGACATCATCATGACACAGTTATGATGTCATTAAACATATCGAAACCCTAAAACTGTATTTTTACTATTCACTAAAAATTCAACTTTCTCAGAAAAATCCCAAAATTTCACATTAAACAAATATCAATGCTCTGATTTCATAAATGAAATCTATTTTATAAAAATAATTTTCTAAATATTTTTAATTCATTTTTTAAATAAACACACTATTCACCGAAAATTCATTTTTTCAGAAAAATCCCCAAAAATTACCTTAACATAATATTGATGCTCTGAGTTCAAAAATGAAATCCATTTTAAAAAAATAAGTTTCTAAATATTTTTAATTTAATTTTTAATTAAAAAACACTATTCACCCGAAAAAAACTAATACTTGAATAATAATTTATGAAACTGTTATTTACCCATTTTATTGAATCTCATTACATAATCTAGGTGTCTAAATTATATTAAAACATTCTTTGAGTGAAATTACTAATCCATTAGGTCACATTACTAATCCATTTGGTCACATTACTAATCCTAAGCATAAAATCACTATTCATAATTTACTATTCATCAAAAATCAAGTTGATCTTATTAGACTTGAAATTTCGTACTGAACATAATTGTAGAAGACCATTTTTTGAAAATCATTACACATTTTTATTTATTTAAGGTTTACATAAAAATTTTTAAAATATCCTTTATCTAAAATTCATCAAAAATATGCATACTATATTTATCGGGACATTTGAAAATTCATAAACTTCATCATAAGAAGAAATCTCAATTTTTATTTAAAACAAAGGATTACACAAGGCAGTTACGGTCTCCTTACATGGCCCCTTATCACACCAGCATAGGACCTAAGTGTAACGTGTGCTAAGGTGAGAGAATCTGAGGGAGGCTCAGCCAACATCGCACGAGTAGTAATTTCTATCAGTTTGAACTTCTCACGAAGGCGATTCCGTTCTAGATTTACACGATGAAGTTTGACTTGGGTTTGGTCCAGAGCAAAGCCCAGTGGTGCTACCTCCTTCCCAAGTTATGTTAGATGGGCTTCGATCGGTCCAAGAATACTGGGTGAGGACATCAAATCTTCTTTTTATAATAATTAACCAAGATTACTTGTATTTAGAGACAATAAGAAAAACGTTTAGTTTTCAGCGGTCAAATTGACCAATGGTCATATAATAGTCAAAACCCAACGGTCTCATTTTAATTATACCCATGTTATCAAATGAAAAAGTTTTGTTGAGTATAAAAATAAAATAACACATAAAATTAGGAAACAGGATTTATTCAAAATTTCGGGTCGTTACAATCTTCCCCCATTAAGAAATTGCGTCCTTGCAATTTTTAAAATTGGGTTTTGAAATTTCATTTAAAGTCCCACATCGGAAAAGGAGTCAGTAAAACTATTACTTTAAAAGAAAGAAAGGGAAGTACAAAGGTCACCCGAGTTAACCCATACTAGGATCCCATGTAGGAAAACATGGACATGGAGGAAAGAACAAAGGGTCACGTTATAAGGGAGAGTGATAGAAAACATGATTAGGAGAAAGTTAACCATAAGAAAATCTCAAACTTATGATGTGTGTAAACGGTCTTTGATTACCTAGTAGGAAACGTAAACCAACAACATTTTTTTTTACGTTCCTTTTCATAAGTTTGAGGAATTCATTTACTAAATAGAACAAAAACATAAAAAAAATATACCTACCTTCAAGTAGAGTTTCATCCTTTAATAAGTTTCTACCAAAACTAATCTTTTCTCCTAACGAAGTGCATTCAAAACTACTTGGTCTCATCAAAACACAAGAATCATCTTCTAGAGAATCACATAATCCACAAAAGATTAACCATCTATTTCTTCTATCTTTAAACATTATCCCAAAAAACATAAAGGGTAAGCTAAAACAACTCTTCAAAAAGAAAGAATCCCATAGGAAGGGAAACTAATTTTAAATCTTCAAAGTTCCACGGTACTACCCAGAGTTCATCATAGACCATTCCGTAAGTAACTATCCTTAAAATTCCTCAAAACAACCCAAACTAAGATGGAAACCCAAATACAAGAAGGACTTGATAACATAATCTTCCAAGATAAACTTTATCGTTCATCTCCAAACAACATCAACCAATCCTAACATCTCATAACCAAAGTAACTAACCTAAACATATTTTCCCCAGATAGGTCAATCATTTCCATAAGTGACCTATAATACTATAAGTTCACCTTAAATTAGTTGATTCTTCAAAATATAATTCAACCTTTACTCCTCAAAGAAAATACCATAGTAATCTATTTACTTCGATCAAATAGGGTTCCCAAAGTAGTGAACATCTTCAAAAATAATAATCATCTTTTAATCCCCTAATAATCTCTGTCATATTAATACGGAAATCATCACATTTTCTATCACATTGGTTTTTGGGACATTTTATTCCATTTCCCACCATTAACTAATAAGAGAAAGTATAATTAGGGTCTTAAACACTTATCCAATAATCATGAAAATGAACTTAAATCATATAAGGATAACTTGTAAAAGAAAAGTATACCCTAACTTGTGATCCCCTAGGTTTCAAACTAGGTTATCCATGATCATATATCCTTATGTGAATCTTTATTTTTTTTTATCTTTGTTCCTTTAATAATGGTTCATAATAAGCTTATGAATTTACCAAAGCATATCCCCCGGAAGTGTCGTAACCAAGAGTGCAGCAAGGCCCATTGTCGTGTACCAGTTCCCATTCGAGTCTAGCTCAAAGTGGTGTTTTCGGGTTTTTCCCCTATGTACATCTGTGCCAGAGCCACCTCTACCTTCTCATATCCAGACAGGGATGTATTTTCTTGGCAACCCCTTACTCAATACTCACCAACATATCTGGAAGATTTCCTATATTTAATCTTTTCTATGGGGTTCTTCCTAAAGTTTTCGTATCCTAATTTCCACAAATAACTAAACCATTCTTTGATACCAACTATAGAATCCCGCCTTTTTATAACATAAACTTTCATTTCATTACACAAAACTGAGGATCTTTAAGGTTTAGTGTCTTGGAAACCAGGAACATAAAACATGAAAACATAAAACATTCTTCTTAAACACTTGAAAGGCTTCTCCTCATGTTCATCCTAGGTTCATTACTGCATCTCATAACCTGGGGACATACATAAAAAGAAACGGTGAGCAGAAGGCCCAGTAAGGGAAACAAGAGAAACATTTTACATGTGAACTTGAGATACTTCAATAAGGTCATGAAAAGAACTTTAAGGCATGATAAATAAATCATGAGATATATCATAATAAAAATAACATTTTTTATAACTTTAAGATGTGGCTACATCATTTAACATAGACAATCATGAACATATCACCAAGGTCCATCCCCAAGGTGTCATTTAAAAATTACCATGGTTATCCACCAAGATATCGTGAAAATTGTAATCTCTAGTGGTTACATCATTACCCAATGCATTGGAGCGCTATCAGGAAGCACCCTTAAATTTGCCTTTATTATCATGTGATCCACATATATCATAATCAAACATTTCATAAATAACCCATATAGCATAAAATAAATGGGTTTCATTTCATAATCATAACGTTTTAAAAACTGCTTTAAAGACATGCTCTTTACGTCACTTTAAACCCACGGAAAGGGAAAGCGGGTCTCATGTATGTAAATCCCAAAATTTAAAATAGAACATTTTGGTATATATTTGAATACCCATGTAGAAATAAGAGCTTTTAGTATTCACTTTATAACTTAAAATAATTTTGAGAAAAGAGAGAGGCATTTTGAGATTAAAATTCTGCAGCATAACGACTATGTTTCGGGGTTTTAGAAAACATTGAAAAGAGAGGGGACATGGGTCAAACATTCATAAATGACCCATAAAACAGTATAGGGACATAATATAAGGGATTTAATAACATGGTAATGAAATTTGAAAATATACCATATAAAATGAATAACATGAAAGGAAGACAAAAAAATAAGATTTCTCTTATGAAAATTCGGCAGCCTAACGGCGCCACTTAAACTTCAACAAAAATGAATTGACGAGATGAAAAAGGGTCTCTCATCATATGAACATAAATGATCAGTATGATAGATATAGATATCATACCCCAAAATAAATTAACTTGAAAGACTTGATAAGAAAATAGAACTTGAAAATGAGAAGGGTGAAAGAATCCCTTAAAAATTCGACAGCCTAATGGCGTCACTTAAACTTCAAAAAAAATGAATTGATGAGATAAAATAGGGTCTCTAATCATAAGAAAATAAAAGTTCAGTATGATAGATATAGAGATCATACCCCAACATAATAAAAAGGAACTTGAAAGACTTGACATGAAAGTAGAAATTTGAAAAATGAGAAGGGTGAAAGAACCACTTAAAAAATCAGCAGCCTAACGGCGCCACTTAAAACATCAAAATACGGAATTGAAGAGATAAAATGGGGTCTCTCATCATATGATCATAAAATATTAGTATGATAAATATAGAGATCATACCGCAACATAATAAAAAGTAACTTTAAATACTTGACTTGAAAGTAGAACTTTGAAAAATGAGAAAGGTGAACGAATCCCTTGAAAATTCGACAGCCTAACGGCGCCACTTAACCATTCTTAAAATGAAATGATGAGAGTAAGAGGGGGTCTCTCATCATATTAACATAAAAAGGACATTATAATGAATATAAAATAACATACTCCAACATAAGAACATGGAGCATAAAAGAAATGACATAAAAGAGATCACTTGAAAAGAAAGAGAGAGGTCGGATCCCTTACCTTAAAACGTAACTCTTAAAACTCAAAGGTTGGGACCTTCAGGGCATGGGGGCACCTTGGGAGGACTCCTTGAGAGTTAAGGAGACCAGAAATTCGTTGAGGATGTTTTTGGAGTCGAAAAGATGAGAGGAGGGATTGGTATTTATAGGGAAAGTGAGGGGACAAGGCATTAATGGCCAAGGGACACCTCAAAAGTGGTTTTCTCAAAAGCATGGGCCCTCCCATGGTACTTCCCATAGAGTTAGGCCAAATGAGGACCCCCACACAATATTTCATCCTCTTTAGTCGAACATCCCTTAAAATATCTCATGATGTCATCATGACACAGTTATGATGTCATTAAACATACCGAAACCCTAAAACTATATTTTTACTATTCACTGAAAATTCAACTTTCTCAGAAAAATCCCAAAATTTCACATTAACCAAATATAAATTCTCTGATTTCAAAAATGAAATCTAGTTTATAAAAATAATTTTCTAAATATTTTTAATTCATTTTTTAAATAAACACACTATTCACCGAAAATTCATTTTTTTTCAGAAAAATCCCCAAAAATTACCTTAACATAATATCGACGCTCTGAGTTCAAAAATGAAATCCATTTTTTAAAAATAATTTTCTAAATATTTTTAATTTAATTTTTAATTAAAAAACACTATTCACCCGAAAAAACTAATACTTGAATAATAATTTATGAAATCGTTATTTACCCATTTTATTGAATCTGATTACTTAATCTAGGTGTCTAAATTATATTAAAACATTCTTTGAGTGAAATTACTAATCCATTTGGTCACATTACTAATCCATTTGGTCACATTACTAATCCTAAGCGTAAAATCACTATTCATAATTTACTATTCATCAAAAATCAATTTGATCTTATTAGACTCGAAATTTCGTACTGAACATAATTGTAGAAGGCCATTTTTTTAAAATCATTACACATTTTTATTTATTTAAGGTTTACATAAACATTTTTAAAATATCCTTTCTCTAAAATTCATCAAAAATATGCATACTATATTTATCCGGACATTTGAAAATTCATAAATTTCATCATAAGAAGAAATCCCAATTTTTATTTAAAACAAAGGATTACACAAGGCAGTTACGGTCTCCTTACATAGCCCCTTATCACACCAGCATAGGACCTAAGTGTAAGGTGTGCTAAGGTGAGAGAATCCGAGGGAGGCTCAGCCAACATCGCACGAGTAGTAATTTCTATCAGTTTGAACTTCTCGCGAAGTCGATTCTGTTCTAGCTTTACACGATGAAGTTCGGCTTGGGTTTAGTCCAAAGCAAAGCCCAGTGGTGCTACCTCCTTCCCATGTTCTGTTAGATGGGCTTCGATTGGTCCAAGACTACTGGGTGAGGACATCGAATCTTCTTTCTATAATAATTAACCAAGATTACTTGTATTTAGAGACAATAATTAAAACGTTTAGTTTTCAGCGGTCAAATTGACCAATGGTCATATAATAGTCAAAACCCAACGGTCTCGTTTTAATTATACCCATGTTATCAAATGAAAAAGTTTTGTTGAGTATAAAAATAAAATTACACATAAAATTAGGAAACAAGATTTATTCAAAATTTCGGGTCATTACACGTACTCTTAAATATGGTATGTGGTATATCAAAATACCTCACCATAAATTAATGATAAATTAAAATCAAATTAATCTTAGACAACACTTTAGCACATCTAAGTTGATCAAATAGTTCATCAATATGTATAAGTGGATATAAGTTCTTATATATCACTTTGAATAAGCTCTAATACTCCACACATATTCTCAATTATCCATTTGAATTTTAATAAAAAAACTAAGTCATCCCAAGGGGACATAATCATTCACATGAACCCCTACACCACGAAGGCATTCAATTGATCCTTCTTCTCTCATAGATCTATAGGATCCATATTATATGGTGGAATAGATATATGATCTACACTAGGTAAGAAAACAGTCATAAACTCAACCTATCACTTGGGTGGTAACCTAGAGAAGTCCCTAGGAAATACATCTAGGAACTTTTCAATGACACTAGGATATACTGACTAATGTTTTTCTCTATCATCCAAAATTACTCTAGAAAAAAGGGCTATGATTCTAATTAGATATTGAAATATAGGTCCTACAAAACTAGTTTTCATATCCAACTCTCCAATATAGATATAAACATCACCCTCAAAAAATATAATTCTGCCGATCAATGAAAAAAATGATACTGTAGATACACCACTACATAGGTGGTTTTAATTATAGTCACAAACAAGACTCACAGTTTTCATGTCACACAAATTTATTATTTATCAGTTATTATAATTTTTTATTAATAAAATTATATCAATCTAAAATTTACTTATTTATTTTATTTTTAAAGGAATGAAAAATCAATAAAGTGAGATGCACTGTCAGATAAAAATAATAACTTTGTGGAAATAAAGATACAATGTAAAAAAGTAAAAATCCCAACAATGAGAATCCATAGGATTCTGAAAAGAAATTTATTACCAACCAAATTTCAATCAAATGAACATGTTTCTTTTCCCCAATTTATTTGGATGATCTATAGAGTTGTTCCTAGGTATCCTAGATCCACACCCAAAACATCCTTGACTATATACCTATTGAAAGGTATGAAGTTATAATCCTGAATATTCATGGATTATTATCTCATTGGTGGAAATGAGTATCTAATACAGTAAGACCCACTTCAATTTGACGATCAATGAAAACTATACACTAGAAATTCATCAAACATGGTGATTTGGACTATTCATATTTTTTCCCTAGAAGCTCATCAATATCATTTATCAGAAATATAAAAGTTAAAGATATGGAATTGTTCATGGAAAATTGTACAATGAGAAAATACGAAGGAAATATTAAGAGCATTACCAGAATACTCATAATGGTGGCACTTGAGGAGGTCGATTCGCAAAAGAGATGGGGTCTCGTAGCAGAGGTGGGGTATGCGAAGGAGGTGGGTTCATAGAAATGGAAGGATTTAGGGCAGAGGTGGGGTTCGACACACGGTGGAGGTAAGGTTCGTAGAAGATCGGGTTCAGCAGTAGAGGAGATGTTCATAGAAGAGGAGGGGTTCACATTAGTAGAGGAGGGATTTGTGGTGGCAGAGTATAAATTAAAGGTAGTAGAGGAGGAGAAGGACGCAGCGATGGTAGCTAGTGGATGAGGAGGAGGAGGAGGATTCAGTGGTAGGGTTCAGCTTCTATGACAGCTTGAGGCATCTGAGAGAAGGAGGAGACTATTGGGGTTTATTTATAAAAGCAGGTAAACCTTTTATCAGTGCTAGATAAAAAGTGATGATAAAGTTATGTTTTATTAGTGCCAAAAATAAAAAGTGTTGATAAAACTATAATGAAAATAAATTATTTATATTTTCATATATATATTTATAAAATTAGATATAAAATAAATATATATTCATTTTTTATAACCATAAATATAAATAAATAAATATTTATATTTATATGCATGATAAATATTTATTTATTTGTAATTATAAATTTATAATTAATATATTTATTATATTTTTAATTATATATAATTAATATCTTTATTATAATTTTATAATTATTTAAATATATTAATATTTTTTTAGAATTAAAATCGTTTATATTTGTATATATTTTTTATAATTTTATAATTATTTAATAACTATAAGTTTATATATTTATTTAAAGTTATAAAAATATATATTTATTTAAAGTTATAATAAATATATATTTATTTATAGTTATATTTATAAATATATATATTTATATATTTATATATTTATATTAATAATTATATAATTATAAAAAATATATTTTTTACATTTATAATTTAAAAATATATAAAATTAATAAATTTATTATAATTTAAAAATACTTTAAATATATCTATATTTTTTAGAATTCTAATTATATATATTTGTATTTATTTATAAATATTTTTATATATTTATTAATATATTTATTTTATTATATATATTTATAACATTATAATTATAATAAATATATTTATTATAATTTTATAACATTATATTTATTTGTTTGTTTATTTATAATTATAACTATAAATAAATATTAATTTATTTATATTTATATATATAATAAATATATATTTATTTATAACTGTAAATTTATAACAAATATATTTATTATATTTATAAATATATATAATTAATATCCTTATTATTATTTTATAATTAATTAAATATATTTATATTTATTTAGAAAAACCATTGAAAAGTCTAATTAGTGATTAAACACTTTTGAAACATGAAATGAGGAACTTTAATCAATGAAAGAAAAAAACATATATTTATAAATATATTTATTTAATTATATATATTTACAACCTTATAAGTATAATAAATATATTTTTTATAATTTTATAATTATACATATATTTATTTATTTATAATTATAAATATTTTTATGTAATTATAAATATATATAGATATATAACTTGTAAAGTATAGATCATAAGAAATGAGTCATCACATATATATTGACATCATGAATAGTAATGGAGGTGTAATAGGTTAATGAACTTTCATAATGAATGTATAACATATGAGAGTCAATTGTATTCATGCATCAATATATTTGTTGACCATATTCATTGGAAACATGTATTTATATATATATATATATATATATATATTTAAAGAGTATTTATATATAATTATAAATATAATAAATATATTTATTATTTAACGAAATTTATTATAATCTTATAATTATTTAAATATATAATTATTTAATTATAATCTAATTAATATGTTTTTTAAACATTATATATATATATTTGAAATATTAAAATATATATATTCATTATAAACATGTGTTTTTTATTTAATGTATACAAATAAACATTACTTTTTAATATAAATATAATAATACATTTTATTGAAAACTTTTATCGGTGCTTTTAGTTAGCACTGATAAAGGCCCCACGTTTGCTAGCGCTTTCTGGTTAGCATTGATAAAATCTTGTGCATCCCTTTCCCAGATCTGTGGTAGTGGTGCTTAATATGTTAATAGTCTGACTTTAGGATTTTTTTTTGCTTTTATCATTCTATAAATAATCTGGAAAAAGATTCATTTGAATTGTGATTTTCATTATGTTTGGGTTAGAGATAAAAAATTGAAAAGAAGTCCCATTGTAGGGGTTATTTCATTCCCTATGTATGTCTCACCTTGTCCCTATGCATGTGTTGTTTTCCCTATATAGGCGTGATTTGCACAAGCCTACATTTGAAAAGGAAAGTATGTGTCATCAACCATCATAGGTGTCATTTGAAGGCTACATAAGGGTAAATTCATGCCTCGGGAGCTATATAATGGTACTGTTAAGACCTAAATCTATTTCAGGGCCACACTGGAATTTTATAAGGGTGGAACCCTAACCACTGATATTTCTTCATGGTCATTCTCATGGAAGGGTAGCTATATATGAGTAATTAAACTGGCCCTCAATAATGTTAGGGTACCACCATACATATGGGAAGTTTTATACGAGTACTACTTCATATTTATAAGCTACATGAAGGTATAAATTGTGGAAGATCTATGTAAGGTCGTCACCATGGTACAAATATATTTCATAAACATGAAGGCGCTTCAGAAGAGCAATATAAAGGTACACCACAACCTCCACATTGCCACTTCACTATGAAAAACATTGTGTAAAAGTTACCTCAAAGTTGTTGAATATATGTAAGGGTACTTATTTAAAGTTAAACTAAATTTCCCAAAAATATTGATCTCAACTTATGATTAAAATCCCATTCCACTGATCAATCCAAATTTGGAAAGAACACATTCATTCCCATGGAACAAACATCCAGTTTATGAAGAAAGTGGTTATCATTAGAAATATACTAATCCAAAGGGAATATCTGAGAGTGTACTTCGATGAATATTTTGGATCCATATCATAAGAACATGGTGACCATCAAAGTAAAGATCCTTGAGTCACTAAAAACTAGGAATATTCTAATGACATAAGGATTTACCAAGGGATAAGAAGATGCACCTATTGATTACAAGGGATATAAAGATATTGAACCATGATCGGAACCACATACCACTTCTATGAGAAGGTGAGTGTTCACTAAAGGATGGGCTATACTGCTGATTGAACTCCTCTTCAACTACTATTATTTTCTTTCTTCCATTTTGAAAAAATATCTCCAGTGGTGGAACGTTATTCCATTAGTGGCTAATCCATGTAGTGTCTCTCTATTCCCAGTCAATAAATAATATTCTTCAATGGTCAAGCTCTTCTAAATATTTATATAGAAGTTTTTTATATCATATTAATTTGGGGATTTATGTTGGTCTTATATTTTTAATTCCTATTCTATAATTCTAGGATTTACACACATGTGGAACTTATATTTACTTCACTACCTGTGATTGTGAGTAGTGGGTTAATCTGAGAGTTCTAATAGATATTTAATCACTAGGCTTGTCATGATTAGGGGATACAATGATTATTCTATTTCATTATTCAAATCTAAATAACCTAGTGATGTGATCATTGTGATATCATTTAATATAGAAAAATTAGTGGAAATAATTTAAAAATTGATTTAATAGAATAATAATGTGATAATATGATGTTCGACCACTATCTCTAAAAATGAATGAAACACAAAATCCACTCATATTTTTCACACACACAAAACCTATACAAAAAGATAAAAATACACTAAAACACCCTCCTATTTTAAGATAACCAATGTCCAACTATTTTAATACATTCATATTGGGATCAATACTTTTTTATTGGATCACTGCAACATGTTCCACATAAACCTAAAACCATTTTATAAGAGGATATTTTTGTGTTTTTTATATTTTTTTCATATAAAATGATTTTGAAACATGGATATGTTTAGTTCAAATAATCTCATTGGTTTTGATATATAGGTTGAAAGAACTATTTTGGAAGGAATTAAGAATCTGAAAATCACTAAGTGGAGAGAGATTTTGTCACAATTCCATTCAATGGCTCTTCCTCATCATCATCTTCCTATACTATATCCACTTTAGGAAGTGAAAATATGGATGATAATTTGGATTAATTAAATAGAAACCTTAGATATATTTATGCATATAATATGATTAATAATAACTAGATATTTCAGTTTAATAATCTATAGTATTGTGAAATGAAAACATGAATGATTCAACTGATTCCTCAATTTAATTGTTTATTAGGAGAGGATCTCAACCATAATTTGAAAAAATTTATGAATTTATGCTATAGATTCAAGCATAAAAGAGTCTCTGAGTCTCAAATTCTTAGGAATTAATTTACCTTATCCTTAAAAGAAATATAATAGGAATGAATATATAGATTGAAACTAGAATATGTCACTACATGGGAATAACTTCAAAAGGAATTCCTATATAAATTATTCCCTACATCTAGAAGCTCCCAACTATTAAATGATATATATGGGATCAAAAAATAAAGTCAAGAAACTCTCCTTGGTTTTTCAGAATGATTCAAGTTGGTGACAACAACCTTCCCACACCATCTGTTAAAATATTACCATGTTTTTGTATAATTTTACTAAGGAATATTGGATTATTATTAGAAACTATTGGATTATTCTTTTGGGGGAGCTCTAATTTAAAATTTACTTCCGAAAGCATGAGAGTGTATAGATAGGATCTCAAAAAACTCTCAGAAATTTAGTATAATATCATAGATAGAGGATCACATGATTAAAATAGTTCTTACCCTCCTTTACATGAAAATAAAATTTAGTAAATAACCTCTTCTATGATATAGTTATCATTGAATAAGATTTATAAAGCATCACCGTCCACACTTACTAGAGTTCGATAATTTTTTATTTTTCTAGATCATTATATTGATGGTTTTCATAAAATAAAAAAGGATTAGTTATTCCATGTAATAATGATAATACTAGTAGAAAAAAATATCAATGATGTTTTCAAGGTGTATTCCATAACTCATTGTGGATTTGGAAACTATAATCTAAAATGGCTACCTTTACAATAGGTTTTACAATATACTTTCTAGTCCCCACATTTTCAAATTAATTCCTCTAAACCTTATAGAATATATTAAGAAAGAAAATCTCAAGATACCTCTTTAAAGGACCCACTGAAATAGATTATGGAGGGTCAAACCAACCAGTAAAGTACTTTCATCACTCACAGGTCATAGATATTATAGTTGAAAGGACAGTTTAGCTAGATGATATCTACCTCAATGAATTAGTAACCTTGTCTTTAGGTAAAATCCCAACCAAGTAAATTCTTATTCCTAAGGGAAATATTATTCTATCTATTTAAGTGTTTTCAAATACATGAAAGGATCTAAAGAATCACCACTGATATCTGAAGTTAGAAGTAGACAATATGGATAACATGTAGAAATGGCCCCAATAGAACCTGATGAATTTTTCCCTAAGAAGGAACCATAATACAAATTCCATAAGTAAATTAAATAAATGAATAAGGATAATGTAAAATATAAGGTGTATAACCTACTTCAACCCCATCTCACTTCTCTATAATAATAAAACCACCCAAGAGAACCAATGAAGAAGTATTACAATATGAGGTCTTGGAGACATTCAAAACGGTGAAGATTAACATCACACTGTTATATTTCATCCACAAAATCCCACTCTATGAAATATTTATCAAGGGTATACACACTAAGAATATAAAATTTCAAGGACAAGATAATGCATGTTTAAGTAGAAATTTTTCTTCTCTAGTAACCCCACAATTAACTAGTAAATTTCAAGATTGGAATAAATTAACTATTCCTAAAACCATAGGATAACTTACTTTCACCTATTCATTTTGTCATTTAGTAGAATAAATCTATGAAATTTCTTAGTCTGTTTACTATTATCTATAAGTAAGAGATCTTGAACCAACTAGGGTAGTTGTTCATATAGCCAACCAAACCACTAACTTCCCAATTGAAGTCCTAGAAGATGTCTTAGTAAGCGTGAAAGAATTATTTTTCCATTTTCACTTTTATATTATGAACATGGAAAAAATGGAAATGATAATTCCCCTATCATTATTAGCGGTACATTTATTAAGACTTCTAAATCCATAATAAATGTTTAATAAGGAAACTTTTCAATGGATTTTTTAGAATATTAATTTAGTTTTAGAATTTTAGAATCATTGAAATATTCTCATGAAGAGAAACCAATTTTTTACTCTAAATCATTTTGTGAATTATTATTATTATAAGGATGATATTGAAATTATTGAAAAAATAATTCAATAAGATTACACCTCAGAATTACCTTATTTTTTAGATGAATATATTTGAGAAAATGAACTAAATATAGAAACAATCTTATGAACAGAATAGTTAGAGAAAATAATTGAAGAATATTTTGATGATTGTAGTAAAACAATAACAAGTGCTTATACCATACATTTTTAGGTTGAAAACATGGAAAATGATGATCTGAGGACATCTTAATAACATCCCCTAAAAATAAAACTTGAATTTTGTTTATCTATAACCTAAAATATGATTTCCTAAAAAGAAAATTTAAAACTACATTTTGAAATCTTAAAAAACATAGAACTTAATCAAGAACATCAATTGTTTAATATTATGAAATAATACATTAGGTCTATGGGATGGTTATTTTGAGACATTCCATGGATTAGTCATATAACCATTGTGCATACAATTTTAATTAATTGTGAGTCTAAATCTATGAGATAGCCTCAAAGAAGGATAAACCCAACCCTTATGTAAGCTGTAAAAAAATAATTTGATATAATTTTAGGGTTTGGGATTATATAACCTATCTAAAATTATGAATGGGTAACTCCAATTTATATTTACCTAAAATAATTATATTCACCATTGTGAAAAATTATAACAATGGGTTAGTTCCCACTAGGATTAAAAATAGATAGAGGGTTTTCATTTAATACGGGAAACTGAACCATGGGATAAGATTTGACCACCATCTCAACCCTTTTATATACCAAATGATAAAGTTTCTAGCTGGGAATGGTCATCACTATTTTCTTGATTTCTTTTATGGGTATTCTCATATACTCAATGATCATGAAGACTAGGATAAAACAGCATGCACCTGTTTATTTGATATGTTATCTTACCAATGGATTCTACGCTCTAGGTACTTACCACCATTGTATGGTAAGTATATATTCAGACCTGATTGAGATCTATTTAAAGGTATTTCTTAATTATTTTTATATTTATGCTATATACTTTAAAACATTTCTTGAAAGTGTAGAAAATGTTAATAAATTAATTGTGAAAACAGGATTAAAACATGGAAAAATGTCATCAGATGGTGGGAAAATATTTTTTTGGGTAAAATAATTTTTAAGGATGGAATTGAAGTAGATAAGTCCAAGGAATAAATCATTTCCACATTACCTTATCCCACAATTGTAAGACACGTTATATATTTTTTTAGAAAATTATGGATTTTTTAGAAGGTATATAAAATATTTTAGTAAAAAAAAGTTCCCATGACTAACCTTCTGAAAAAGAATACTAGTTTTGTGTTTGATGACTCTAGGAGAGTGAATTTTGAAAAATTTAAAGAGATCATGACTATATACCTTGTAATATGACCACTATCATGGAATAAACCTTTTGATTTTTTTTTGATTCCTTAAATAAAGTTGTGGGAGTGTAACTATCCAATGAATAATAATAATGGGAACCAACAAGTGTTATACTACACTTATCAGACCCTAGGAATAGGTCAAATCAATTACACAACAATATAGAAGTATTTTTTATCAATCTTTTATTCTATATAAGTATTGGTCTTATATTTGGAAGTTAAGTTACTAATTTTCTTACCATGTAGCACTTAGTTGTTTGATAAAAATGTGGAATAAAATCTAGGGTTAGTGAGATTGATGTTTCTATTATAGGAATTATATTTTGTGATCGAGGGAAATAAAATCTATAAAAAAAATTTTCATGCCACGTTATCATGTTACCTCATACTGCAAAGGTATTATCACCAAATAAGATAGATTTATAAGAAAACTTCTTTAGTGAATAGTTGTACAGAGTTTCCCATGTTCCCTAGAAGGCTGACTTGGTAAATTTTTTGGTCACATCATTGGTACCTTTGTTTTTTACTATGCATCACAATGTTAAATTGGAATTTGATTCAAGTTTTATATTTTGGAGTATCCTTATTTATGGATGATATGTATTGAACAAATGATTAGTAAGTGTATCCCATAAGAATAGTTTAATACAAAAATTTTATTTTGTTATCTACAAGCTTGTGGAGGTGATTTTAGACCTCAAATAATAGAAAGAAATTTTTTGGAAGCTGTTTTCTTTTGGAAATAAATTTTTAAAGACTCGTGTGATTTTTATAAATCATGTCTAAATTTTCAATATACTGGTGTAGTTTCCAAATGGTAGTAAATGACAAAAATAACATTTTTTTTGTAAAATATTTGATGTGTGGGGATTATATTTTGTTAGACTATTTCAGGTTTATTTTGGTTTTCCTGTATCTTATTATAATTGGACAAATTTTCCCAATGGATTGATGAAAAATAAACATTAACTAGTAATTACAGAGTTTTGATTAAGTTTCTAAGATCAAATATATTTTTTAGTTTTAGATTTCAGTTAGCCATAACCAATAACTAAGGAACACACTTCTATAAAAAGAAAATTAAATCCCACATGAAGAGATATGGAGTGCACCATAAGAGCTCAACTATATTTCATCAACAAATAAATGGGAAGCTTAAGGTTTCAAGTCGATAGATAAGATTATTTTGTAAAAGATAGTGAAACACACCTTGAATGAGTAAAGTAATAAGATAGAAGATTCATTTTGAGAATATTGAACTACATATAAAACCACATTCGGTGCGTACCCTTAAAAATTATTTATCAAAATACTTTTCACTTACTTAATGATCAACAACACAAATCCTAATTGATTGTGATGAAATTGAAACTAGAGTTTGGCAAGGATAGGGAGGAAATGAATCTCTAAATTATAGAACTAGAATAGTTGAGAAGGGAGGCATATGAAAAGAAATTGATGTATATGGATATGGAAAAATCTATCCATAAAAGAATCATCTTGAAAAGTGACTTCTAAGTTAGAGATAAACTAGTGATATTTTCCTCAAGGATGAAGCTCCTTACTGGTGTACTTAATTATAAATGGATAATACTATCAATTGTAACTAATAAATTTCTATTTGGTGTAGTTTAAATCAAAGGATCTAAGTAAAATCATCCATTGGATGTGAATATAAATCAGTTCAAACAATTCCATTAATGATTTTGGAAAATATCAATGGATGAGTCCAAACTCCTACCTTCTTGTTATAATTATAGATATGTCAGTTTGTCTCTCTCCTCTACATTATCCTAGATAATAACTCTTCAAATGTTTTATTCCATGAAAAAATTCATGTTAAAATTAATGGTAAGTGAGGTCTATGATAAGTTGTAACACCCCAAGCTTTCACGGTATGCTTCTCTTTGAATAATACAATAGTGTGTGTTGTACGCAACTTCAAATTTTAACACACCACAACCAATCAAACTAGCCATTATGAATAGTAATACCCAATTTTTAAAATATTATTAATTTTATATTTCCAAATGGAATTCGTTTTTGGATTCAAAATATAGAAATTAGCTTAGGGTGAATTTTTGGTATTTTTCTGAAAACATTCAATTTTTAATGAATAGTGAAAAACATTGTGTTATAGTTTAAAACTGAATTTTTATTTAAATAATTAGTTGTTTTATTTAAATTTATTTTAGGTCAAAATAGATACATAATACCTATATAATTTCAATTTAATTCATTGGAGTCATTTTATAATAATTTTAGATACATAAAAAATTTATTGAGCTTTTTACCGTCTTTTACCAACCTCCTATGAGCATATGAAAATTTACATAAAACTTAATTTTTCCACTCCTCTGAGTTGAATTTTGATAATCTAAGAAACATGATTAATATCAGTATGTAAAATTTGGTTCAATGAGATGAAAATAATTCTTATTGAATAGTAACTTTTTGCTTTTATTTACCACGATTAAAAGAAAATAGGGTAATTAAGTGTAAAAATGATATTATTATTACCCTAAAACATATCCTAATTCTATTATATAAGTTTAATTCGACCAAAAACAACCTTAGTAATAAAATATGATCCTTTAGGTCCACTTTATTAGATTAGGACATTTATTATTATTTAATTCAAAGAAGAGTTAAAAGTGTTAAAATAAAAAATTTAATAACTAAACCATTTTTAATATAAGGTTATACATAATATCAATTAGACTATAAATATTCATTATGAATCTAAAAGATTAACTACATAATAATATTTTATTTATAATTTTTAGAAATTAAATAATTAAATTTATTTATAACACAATGATGATGTAGTAATTACCATATTAAAGAAAGATTAAAATAATTGATATTATAAATATACAAATAAATATAATTTGACACTTTTAATGAATTACAATAATTTTATAGGTTAATAGGACATATTAGAGTTTATTAAATGTATTTTTTTCAAAGTAATAAAGTTTTTTGTATTTTAAAAAATCAATTATTAAATAATGTCAAAATTGACATAAATGAGTTTTTAAAACAAATACAATATTATTGGTTGATATAATATTCCTAAAAATATAAGTTTTATCCAAAAGACTTATATAATTATAGGTGTATTATTAAGGAACCAATTAGGGTTCTCTTGGAATTTTATAGTATGTTTATTAACCATATAATATAAACATACAGAGAGACATGGTAAATGTCAAACTATTTAACTAAGATTTAAATCTAAAAGATAAGGTTAAAATAGTTACCCAAACCAGTATAAAACCAATTGGTGGAGATTTTTTCAACCCATACCCACCTTATCCTTTAAATAATTCTTTTTGGAGCCATTAGAAACCGAAAATTATTTTATTTTAAAATAATATTTCAATATTTTCCTAAGGTGCCCCTCACCCCTATTATAAAAGGGCACTTCCCCTTCTCTCAAATTCACACCTTCAAAGCCATTTATATCGGCCAACCCCTGATAAAATATCCTCTCAACTGTCCTACCTTAATCCAAGAGTCCTTCCTTAAATAATAAAGTCATACTAAGGAGCCCTTTTGATCAAATCAAAAGGAAGAACCTGAAGAAGAGGTAAATATTTCATCACCTCTTTCAAGTTCCTTTCTTCTTCTACTTCCACTTCCTCTTTCTTTATTATTTCAATTCTAGAATAATAAATCCAGTATATTATATATAATTTGATGTTATTATAAAAATTTTACAACCATATGCATTATTTTATCCATCCTATGAATGACATGTCCCCATATGTGCGTACGCACGGCTTACTGTCTCCACGTCGTGGTGTAGTTGTTATTCAATACATTATTATTTGTATGGGTAAAATAATGATGTATAATTGATGTAAATAATAAATATAAAATTATAATTATTCGTTATATATGATATACCATCCAATTATATATTATTTTAATATCAAAATAATTATAATGTCACTCGTGCGTACGTACGGATTACCATCTCCATGAACACGATGAGATTCATTCCCCATCATATCCATTCAAGACTAATTTTTATTTGATAATTAAAAATTATGTTTAAAGACTTAATATCATTTTGAATACAAATAAGATACATCATATCCACAATAAACATTACTTTCATAAAACATCATATAAAGGGAAACGAATCAGTTAACACCCAAAACGATGATACTACTGAAATATAATTAACAAAGAAATATTAGAAGATCTTATATGATATAATATTAATGTATATGGTTGTTGTATAATTTAATAAAAATTATTTCACCATTATATAGGAGGTTAACCTACCCTCGACCAAGGAAAATAACAAGGTAATGGTTAATTTCACAATCTCTTCATTATCTGAGGCTGTTTATATGTAATTATCTACTGGAAACTCGTTATCATCCACATCCATGCTTCTTAAAAATGTATTTCAAAAAAATTTTACAATTTAATATACAATGGGTAAAAGTAATTTATACTCTTATTTTACTATATATGTTTTTAAAGGAATCTTTCTGTCGTTTTCCAAACAAGGTAATTTATGACCTTTTCGGCAAAATTAAGGTAAGAATGTTTTTTTACTTATATGGCGGGTGCGGCTATTTTCCGCCATTATAAAATCATCAAAGCTTCCCTTACAAGATTATAAGAATATTTACAGAATAAATTTTTTATTTTATAATTTTAGGAATTTTAAATGATTTCAAAATAGAAAGATATATTTCTGTAAAAAAGGTTTTGATTTCAACTATGTCGACATCCATAGATAGATTTTAATCTTATTTAAAGTTGAATTGTTATGATACAAAACTTCCATATTATATTGAATGTTTTTTTATATGTTTGACTGTGGATGTGTTATTTTTAGACAATTCATGGTTTATGGATAAAGTATTGACATTTCATATGCTAGTTTTAAGATAAATGTTTATGTTATGTTTAAAACTTTTCATATGAGGAATGCATTGGAATTAGTATGTGATGAGTGGAGCCCACTATAGATCCTTGATGTAAAGGTAGATATCATGAGACAAACTAGTGTCTTGGATCAAGGTCTTGACAAAATCTTATTTGTATTGTTGGAACAAGGCCTTGACTATTTAGTTATGAAGTCTGACATTATGCATTCCATCATTATGAAGGTTGCAATTGATATTGAATGTGATTATTCAACTAGTATAATATCCATGTGAATAAGTAAATAGAATTATTTGATTTTATCTTTAACATATTATGCAAAAGTTCAAGTTTAAAAGGCTTTTGTTTTAGTATTATACATTTCCTTAAATGTTTATGTCTATTTATGAATGTTTCAGCTATATTGTTATCCTTACTAATCATCTAAGATCACTGCTTTCTATGTTTTATTTTTCCAAGAATGTGAATAAGTATTTAATGACTAACTTGTAGGGATAGTCTGTGGAGATATGATTGGGGTCTATGAAAATACTGTTATTGTAGTTTTGAATTTTATAATGTAATGTAAAACTCATGAATGTATCAAGTATTTCCAATGCTACTAAACTGATTTGTCTTTCGGGACATGATTTCTTTGTATCATGCCAATGTTATGTAATAATCCACTGACTCTGTGTAACTAGGGTCAAGGTGATACATAAGTGTTGGGGAGTGGATATATAGCTTAGGATATAAATACCTTTCCTACTTTTCATTATATGTTTTTCATTTTTTATCCTGAAATAAAATAAATAAAGTAATACTCAATTTGTTTTTAGAATCTTTTTTAGAAATATTTTTTGTTGTTTGATTTTTTTAATATTTTTGGAGTGTATTAGATAGAAAATAATTGAATTTCAATACTACAAGGATTAGAAATAAGTACTATACTATAGTAAAAGGATTTTTTTTCTTATGAAATTATTGGTAATATATGATTATTGAGTGTGTTTTTACCTAGGATTTCATGGATTTTTTTCCTTAAAACTAAGAAAAAATTTCTCCTTGAGAAATAACATAGTGGAACCAAAATCAAAGCAAGAGGAAAATAGACCAATGAACCTTAACCTGAGTAACCCATCTATTTTAATTTATTATCACCTTAGGGATCCTCCCTAAAAATAATTTTATAGGTCATATGAACTAAATTAAAATTAGAATATGGGAACTAATCTAGAAGTATTACTATGTAAATGAATAACATGTGTTTGTATTCCATAAAATAACATTTAATGTGACCTCAAAACTAGTTTCCCGAGAATTTATTCTATAGCATGACCATAAAATTAGTCTTAAAGGATACTTATTTTATTAATATGGTTTAGTTCTAGATTTAGTTAAACTTATTCAATAATTTCATTACAAAAATATGACTGGGAAAAATTTTATAAGTGATAATTAACAATGTGGTTGAATGGATTTAGGGAATTTTAAAATTATTTGAAGAAGGGGAGATGATATACCTAAATTTAATTTACGAACTGTGAAAATGAACTTTGGAAATGTAATGTTATAGGAGATGGATTTAAAAAAGTTCCTCTTTATAATATCAGAATTACAATAAGATCTATTATGTTTAAAATCATGAAAATGATATTTTTTCTTAAATTTAATGTTTGGTCAAAAAAATAAATTTATAGAGGAGGAAAAATAATTACAATGATGATTTAATATTTTATTTTATTTCACTTCTCTAGTTTGTGTAGTTAAGCTTAGAAAATACTATATTTTTTAAAAAAATTATTGGAATTCATTAAATTTCTAGATATTGTAATATTGTAAGTGTAGTGGAGTGATGAAATATAATTTTTAATTATTTTTTCGTTGTTCAATGTAATTAACCCACTATTTATTATATAACCTATGTAATTTGTTTAATTGTGTTACTTTTTTAAATACGAGATTTCAATGATATTTTTTTATACATAGGTTTTAGAATTTTTTTAATTTTTTGATTTTATTTATATTCACACATTTATTGGAATTATTTTTTAAATATATTAATAGGCTGATTTTATGAATTTTAATTTTTTACCAATATATAAATAATCTGTAAAACATCATTTTAATTTTGATTTTCATAGAGCTGAAAATAGAAAAGGTGCCCCAGTGCACATGTAATTTCATGTTATGTGTCATTCGGTGTAACACCCCAATATTTTATGGCATGTATGTTTTTAAATTAAATATCTTTGATATCATGTGTTTCACACAACACCCACTTTTAATGAATAATGAAATATTATCATAACCTAGCTGTTAAATTGGCATACATAAAAAGTATTAACCACATTATGAAATATATAATTGGTCCACTCATTGTTCATGTGTTAATTAATTACTATTATGAAATTATTTTAATGAAATTTATATATTATATATTCATTAAATTTTTTTGACAATCATACAATAGATTTGACAGACATAAGATTAGAAAAAATCCAATTTTATGCATAAAAAGATATATTTTTCAAAATGTAGATTTTCAACCTTTTAATGGTGCACTTGTTTTATAACTAAAAGTTGAAAATTTTATAAATTATATTTAAAAAAGTAAAATTCTTTTTAAAATATTAATTACAAATTTATCTCGAGTTAATTTTTGGTATCTTTCAGAAAATATTTATTTTTCAGAGAATATTGAAAAATACTGATTTTTATTGAAAATTGTATTTTTATTTCAATAATTTAAAATATATATTTTATATTAATTTAATAGTAAAATTAGTTATATTATATTATGAATAATCTAATTAAATTAATTTGAACTAATTTTATAGTTTAATTTGGTATAAAAACTTTTTTATATTTAGTACGGTATTTTTTCTAAAAAAACTAATTTTCATTGCATTTTTATGGTTTTACATTAAATTAAATTATTCCAATTATATTTTTTAAATTTTGAAAAAATGATTTCATATTTGGATTCTGAAGGTCTCAAATTATTAAATACAACCATTTTAGTTTTTACCTATTTGAATAGTAATCAAAGTAATTTTTGTTACCCCAATAAAGGTTAAATTGAATAATTTAGGTTAAAAATAAAATGATAAGGACTATAAAATTTCCCTAACACTTTCTCATATTATAATGGATGATTCCATTTCTTCCATACTCAATTAAGGATCAGTTATATGATCATCTGTGGCCATTTGGATGAGGTTATGATATTTATAATAATTCATTTAAAGTAAAGTCAAAGATGTCACATTCATATTTTTAAAAACAATACCATTTTTAATATGTTTCTATCTAGAAGATATAGTTGACAATAAATATTATATTAAAATGTAAAATATTTATCTAAATCATGTTATTTTATTTTTAATTTTTATTAAATAATATATTACCTAAAATTATTATACAATGATGATGCAGTAACAATGTTTTTAATGGAAATATCAAATAAATGATGTCAAAAATATGAAAATAAATAGAATTTGATATTATTAATGAAATAAACGATTTTTATAAAATAATTTTGAATATTGGGGATGTATTAAAATGTTTCTTTCAAATTTATATTTTTTTATTAATTTTATTATATTCAAAGTGATGAATATTAATGAAAATTGACAATATGAATATTTTATAGTAAATAATATATTATTAAATGATATAAAATTACTAAAAATATTAGGTTTAGACCAAAAAAATGGATATGTTCTAAAATATAATTCATTATCCATTTATGGGTTGTTTGAAATTTTATAGTAATTATATTAAACATCAAATGAGTAAAAAATCATGTTGTGAGAGTAAGAGTTAAAATAGTTAAATAAGGGTTAAAACAAAACGATAAGCATATAATAATGACCTAAACATGTCCAATAAAATTATTGGATGAATAATATCGAACATTATTACATTATAATTTAATTTTCGTAATTTAATGGACTTGTTTCTAGGAAAATTACTTTTATGTTATTTAAATAAATATAGTTACAAAATGTCACTCTCTTCATATTTAATATCTTTTATGTGTTATCATAGGTACAAAATCTTGATATGAAATAATAAAAATATATATTTTTATCTTAATGAAACTATTTTCTTTATAAAAAATTTATTTTTATTATTTATAAGTTATAAAATTACTTTAAATGTGGAAAAATGCTAATACAATATTTTCTTAATTAATGGGAAAATAAAATAAATGATTTGAAAAAATAATTTTTATATAATTTGAATGATAAAATGTGTGAAATAATTTTTAAATATGTATATAAAATATTAATTAGGTTTTAAATCATTATATCTTAATTCAAATTTTTATTAGCATATTTGTATTCATTTTAACTGAATAGCGTCGAAATTAAAATTGATAATGATTTACCTACGTAATATTTTATTTAAATATTTAAAATTCATAAAAATGTTATCTTATACCATTTGAATGTAATATACATTAAAAACATAAATTTACCAATTATGAGTCATTTTTTCATTTATGGGAACATTACTAACCCTTTATGATAAAAATAGTGGTTACCACGATTATGGTCATAAATAACTAAGGGGTAAAACAAAAGGATAAGGTTTAAAATTACACTGAAACATATCTAAATTATATTTTTTGATGGGATAAAAACAATATATTTTTTTTAAAAAATATCTTTCCATTTTGAGTCATTTTGAATGATAAATTAATTTATTATTATTTAATCTTTTGTGTGGTGTACTTTCCCTTTGATGTATCATGTCGTGAATCACTTTAAATTCTTGGTATTAAATGTTTTATTTTATTATTATTAATTTTATGGGGTATACTATTAAACTGATTATAATGTGGTAGGGGATTTCTAATACAATTTTCAATCATTGGGTTAAACTTCTATTTCATTGATAATATCATACAGAGGTTACAAGTGAAATGAATTTTGATTATATTATGTCCTATTTCCACTTGTTTTATGTGTATTTATATTTTATACTTATAATATTTTAATTTTATCATTTCAGAAATCATATACAATTTTTATAAATAGCGTTTACATTGAAATTTATTTCATTAGTTTTGGAAATTTTGATAAATCTATATCTTTTATTCAGTATGGATATTTGATGATGTGGAAAATTGTTTATCAATTAAGTAGCCACTCAATGAGTCAGTATCCTCATCAGACAAATTTGTTAAGCTATCATTAAATGGGTTTTACATAAAATTATTAAACAAATTTATGAAAGTTATAGATGGTACTAGTTCATGTTCCTAATATATGTTGTGTAATAATTAAGTATTTTCTTAATTAAAAATTTAGTTATTATTGTCCATGATATTGTTACTATGAAAAAATCTTTGAATTCATTACATTCCCATTTTATTGATTAAATGGAATGTATGTTAAGTTATCTACCTTGTTATGTTGATTATGCTCACTGATTCACGACACCTTCCAGTGTGCTTAACCATTACTAATAAGTTGAGATCACCCCTTTCTTATGATTTCTTTTTCCCTAGGTTTCTAAGAATTTTATTATTTTTGATACACAGGGATATGTTAAGTGGAATAATGGGGTTCTCAAAGAAAATACTTTCAATATTTTATGTTTAAAATGTAATTTTGATATCAAATATGTATCCAGTTTACCAAAACTACTAAAATATACAGTCCTTTATGTTGTGATTAATCGTATTTTAGTCCTACTTAATAAATTAAGGAACCAAATCTGGGATACTATATTACATTTCAATAAACACCCATCTTAAACGAACAATTAAATATTATTATGTGATCATTATAACCAAGTCATTAAATTGGAGGGAATGAGTATAATTAAGCACATTATAAAATATATAATTTTCTAAATCATTATTAATATAGTAATTAATCACTACTATTGAATGATAAAAATAAAATTTATATATTTTATTTGCAATAAAGTGTTTTGAATTTCATCTAATAGATTTGATAAAAATAATATAAAAACAAATCCAATTTGTACACAAAAATCTATATTTTTCTAAACCGAGTTTTTTTAGCTTTTAATGGATCAATTATTTTAAAAATAAATTTTTACACATTTATAAATTCTATTTTAAATAATAAAATATAATTTTGAAATAAAAATAGAAAAATAAATTTAGGGTGATTTTTTGGTTTTTTTTTCAGAAATTGATTATTTTCTAGTGACTTCTGAAAAATCCAAATTTTTATTAAAAACTATATATTTTTATTTCAAAAATTTAAAAGTTCTATTTTATGTTGGTTTAAAATTAAAATTAGATTTATTATATTATCAATAATCATATTAAGTTTATTTTAATCAATTTTCATGGTTGATTTTTTTTGAAAATATTTTAATTTTCAATAGGTCATTTTTCTGAAACTGGGATTTAATTTTGTTCTGCAAGATTAATTTTAAATTAAATAATGAAATTTTTTTGTTTTGAATTTAAAAAATTTATTCAATATTTTGATTTATAGGGTCAAAATTTATTTAAAATGTTCCCTTTTTACCAATATGAACAGTAAATTTGGTAATTTTTGTTGCCCTAGTAAAGTGTGAATTGGGTAATTTAATTTAAAAAATTTGTAAGGACTAGAAAATGACATTAACACTAGCCCCAATATCATTTCATGATTCAATTTAATCAATATGAAATTAATTTTCAGTTATATAAACATTTATGGCCATTAGGAGGAGGTTATGATATATATAATATTTTATTTAAAGAAAAGTCAAAGATGTCACATTCATATTTTTAATGAATATTACATTTTTAATATGGTCTTATTTATTGGATATTTTAATCTACAGATATTCATTTAAAATATAAAGGATTTATCTACATTATGGTATATTATTTTTAGTATTTAGTGAATAAATAATTACCTTAAATAATTATACAATGATAATGCTGTAATTATTTTATTAATGGAATTATCAAATTAATGATATTAAAATATAAAAATAAATGTAATATGATATAATTTTTTCCATAAATTATTTTTGAGATGAATTTTAAATATTATGGATGTATTAAAATATTTTTTTGATTTTATCTTTTTTATTAATTATATTAAAGACAACGTAATGAATAGTTCTTAAAATTGACATTATGAATATTTTATAGTAAATGATATTAATGTTTTTAAGATATTACATTCAGAAAAATAATTTGGATATTGTTTAGAATATCATCCATTATCCATTTATGGTTATTGTGACATTTCTTAGTAACTATATTAACCCTCAAAGAGCAAAAATCCATGTTATCATGGTAAGAGCTAAAATGGTTAAATAATGGTTCAAAAACAACGGTAAGGGTATAACAATGACCTAAAATTTTAAAAAAGAATTACTGGATTAATATTATTATAAATTTATCACTTTAGGCTCTAATATTAGTTATTTAATGAACATTTTCCATGAAAATGACTTAATTATTATTTAAATCAATGATAATTACTAAATGTCACTTTATATCTATTTAATATATTTTATGAGTTGACATAGAAAATAAAGATATGAACAAAATTAAATACCTATTTTGATATTAATGATATTAGTTTCATAATATAAATTTATATTTAATTTTTATATGTTATATAATTAACTATAATTTATGTGGGATGTCAATAAAGTATTTATTTAATTAATAGAAAAATATAACAAATGATATTAAGAATAAAAATTTTGATATAATTTGGATAATTTAATTTATTTAATTAAATTTATAGATCTATATGAAATATAATAGAGACTTTAAATCATTATATTATAATTACCCAGTTTTCTTAACATATTTTAAGTCAAATTGAATGAATAGTATAAAAATTTGCATTAATGATAATTTATTTATTTTTCTAAAATTCATAAAATTATTATCATAATCAATTTTAATTAAATATATTTAAAAAAACCATAAATTTTCAATTTGTGAGTCATTTTTTCGGTTATAGTAATGTTATTAACTCTTTGTGATTAGAATAGTGGTTACCACGGTTAAGGTCAAAAATAACTAACCAATGTGTAAATCAAAAGGATAAATATTAAAATGACAGAAAAACATTTCTAAATTCTATGGTATTATGGGATTAAAACCATAAACTGTCTTATTTTTTAATAACTTTCCATTTGGAGGCATTTTTAATGAAAAATTAATTTATTATAATTTAATGTTTTGGAAAATTTCAAAAGTACCCCTCACCTCAATTATAAAAGGGCACCTCTTCCAGTACATATTCATACCACTATGAAACTTATATCTAGAAAAAACCCTTCCCATTTCTCTTTAAAACATATTATTTTAATACCTATCTTAGGTCCCTTAAGAGAAGTTATAAAGGATGTTCGCTGAAGAAGAGGTAATTGTCTTTACCGACTCTTTCAGTTTTATTTGTTCTTTTACTTTCTATTCGTGTGTTGTTTAGATGATAAATTAATAAATAGAGTATCATATATATTATTATATGTCATTATTATTATGGGAAAACAATATTTCATATTTTATCCGTCTTATAAAAAATAAAAACATCATGTGTGCATACGTAAGGTTTACCATCTCCACAGAGTGGTGTAATTTGTTTCTCATCACCACTTTACTATGATGGTTATAATGATGGGTATAGTGGATATATATTTCAGAGACTCAAGATTGATGTACATGGACATTAAATTACTTTTTCAGAATACCTAATAAATAACAAAAACCAACACTCAAGGATCGTAATAGTTTAGTGTCTTTGATAACTCGGAACATAATATTCTAATCATGGTGAAAGATATTCAACATATCCCATAAAGATCTTCCCCTTTTGTTTTCTTACCTAAAACCTTTATTTATATCCTGGGGAAAAGAAAACATATAAAGGATGAGCTCAAATTCTCAGTAAGGGTAAGCATGGAGAAAATAAAACAAACCATATACATTTTAACTTAAAAAAATGACAATAATGTTTAAACATCAAAATCTTGAGCAATGACATAAAACATGGCATTTCATAAGGCATAGATCATAATGGAACATAAATCATGATAAAATTTCATTGGGATATAACATTTAATTATGTAAAACCAATAATCACTTGATATGATTTCCATAGTAGCCAGTGCATTATTGTCAAGACCATCGTAGTGGACAAAGTCCCTTACTAAATCGAGTTCACTCCTCGTTCCAGTCCTGTATCACTGAACCAGATTAACTTGTCCTTACATACATGTATATATCATGAGATATAAATATTTACCCAATGCATTGGAGGGATATATAGGTCCCACCAATCTCATAATTAAATTATTCTTACGTGTGCCACAACATAAACATAAATCATCCATCATAACCTAAAGAATAAAATGGGTTTCATAAAAATCATCCCATCATAACATAATCCATATAAAACAAATGGATATCCTTTCATCATAATAAAAGTTAAACCACTTAAATCATAGAGAAATTATACTTAATACATAATCATACTAAAAAATTTCATCTTAGATGGAAAATAGTTTTGACAAAACACTTGAAATGAATTCTTGAGGAAAATATTCTTTCTTCTTCAAAATCATTTTCTTTTCACAAAAAGCCATTAAATTTTAAGAGAGAAGGATTATTTTGATAATAATTATGAAATATTTGGGAGGAAACTTCATTAAATAAGGCTTTATGAAACTATAAAAAAAATTTCATGTCTTATAAGTTAAAAAAACATTCTTCTCGTACTTTTACAAGAAAAGTCATAAAGTACCTCGTATGGTAAACAAAAGAAAGATTCCTTACATACCATGTAGTAAAAGTCAAAAATGGGTAAAAAGGACTTTAAACATACATGATACCATTTTCATAAAATAGGGGCATGGATGATAAATATAACCCAGGTAAATACTTATGAATAAACAACCTCAGATAAAAATGAGATTGGAAAAGTTATCCCTTACCTTATGTCTGATATGCTTCATATGTATCCGAACCTGCTATATAATGATTTAAATAAGGTCATTGACTTCTTACAGAATCATATTCATCGTTATGATATCATATATGGTTCACTTATGACTTTATATTACCCGTTCTTTTGTAAATTCCATGTTAAATCAGCATTTTGGGTAAAATCGTTTCATTTATCGTACGTGTTTCAACTTCTTGTTCTTGATATTATTACTTATATCCAGATTTACTTAATTCCAGAATTTAAAACATTATTTATATATAATATATATGAAGTATATAAATATATATGATAGATCGATAAATGGAATGGAGTACACCGTTCATGGAGACGATATGCCATACTTACGCATGAACGCTGTTTTCGTTTCCTTACTGAATTAAATGGAATAAAGTAAATGAAACATATATGTAAATAAATCCAGTATCATTATTATGTAATATATTTCATGATTATATATACTTTATAATCATACTTTAATGTTTAATCATGGAAAATGAATCTCATCGCGTTCATTGAGACGGTAGTCCGTACGTACGCACGAGCGATGATATCATTCCCATAATTATTTAATAGACTTTGAGTGGCTGATGTAATATCTAATAATCATTATTATGTTATAATAACCATATATAGTTATTTTTTACACCATTATACCCATCTAAGTAAGGTGGTGGTGGAAAACAGATTACACCACGACGTAGAGACGGTATTCCGTACGTACGCACGGGCGGTGATTTCATTTTCCGTAGGATGGATAGAAGATGAAATAGGGTTGTTTCATATTTATAATAATATATCAGTATATTATTGATACTTATGTCATTACTTTATAATTAAATAACTAATGAAGAATAAGTATATGAAGAAAGAAACTTGATAGAATCGGAAGAAGAGATTACCTCTTCTTCGATGCACCTCCTTTAAGCTTCCTCTTAAGGAACTAGAATTGGTCTTTTTAGAATACCATAACCTCCAAAATATTACTATGGAAGTTGAGAAGATTAATGGGTAGGGTTTGGACAAGATTGAAGGCTCTATGTTGGGTAACGAGGAGAGGGAGGAGGTGCCCTTTTATAAGGGAGGAGAGGGTCACCTTTGGAAACCTCAAAAATATTAATTTATAATAAATTCAAACCCCATATAAAAACTTCCAAAATGTCTCAAATCCAAATATTAGATGATATAGGGTTTTAATCTCATCAAAAAATAAAATTTAGACATGTTTGTAATTTATTTTAAACACTATCAACTTGATTTATCCTTATTTAATTTATTTAATTTTATTTGTGGTAATAAGATTCTAAATTTTAAATTATTATAAATAATTACTTATGTTTTGTGAATTATCCATAATTGGATACATTATGAAACTCTAGATCATATAAATTTTAATTTATAATTTTTAAATATTTTTGTGATTTTTAAACAATTTTATATTATGTTATTTTTATAAAATAACAATAGTGTCAATTTTGACACTATTCATTTATTTGAATTTAAATAAAATATTGATATAATATATGTTCAAAATAAAAGCTTTATTAGATTCATAACATGACATATTTATCGAGAAAATTAGTGGATCACATTAAATAGTTCATATAATATTTATTTTAATATTTTTAAAACAATTTATTTGATATTTAAATCAATAAAATAATTTCAACTTCACTATTCTGTCACCTTTAATGATACTTATTTAATTTCTAAAAATTCAAAATAAAATCCCATGATGTAGATAATGTTATTATATTTCTGTAGAATATTCATGTTTGAAGTTTCATTAAGTTTATCACTAAATTTAAATTATAATACTTATAAGATTTAAGAGAGTGACATGTTGTCACTTCCTTTCGTTTTAATAGTAATTATATCCTTTTCATGGTCAATAGTCCATGAAACGAATATAATCTGACTATTAGGTGATATGGGTCTACATTTATTCATCCAATAGAACTTTTTCAGGTGTTAGGATAATTTTATAATCTTGTTTTTACCCTTAATTATCCGATTTACCTTTAACTGCAGTAAATAAAAATTACCATAATTACTATTCATAATATGAAAAAAATAAAAATAACCTATTAACATAATTTGGACCCACCGAATTCAAATATTGAATCCATTTTTCAAAATTCAAAACACGGAAGTTGTATTAATTAATTTAAAATTAATCTCGTTGTTAAGAAAAACATGTTTTAAAAGTTAAAACGTTGCAAAAGATTGAAATGTTTTTAATTATAAATTTAGTGTAAAATTAATGATAATGATATAAATTATATTAAATGGTAAAAATATATTCTATTTATACTTTAAAATCATTCAATATTATAAACTAACCATATAAATTATTGCGATGAAAAAAGTTGTTTTTAATTAAAATATAGCGTGTTTTTACTATTCATTAAAATATGAAAGTTATCAGAATAATATGAAAAATTTATCCAAAGAAAATTTTTATATCCTGATTCCAAATAAGAAATTAATTTTGTCAAATTAAACTTATAAACATGTCAAAAACTATATATAAAGTGGGTGTTCCATCAAAAGGCGGCAAAACTGGATTTTTATGAAAAATATTTATTTTACCCGAAAAAATTATTTTTTTCTCATACCATGTTCTAGAAATTATGTAAGATGAATAATAATGTAATAAAATTAAAAATTTAGATACTACTATTTATAATGGCTAGTTCATAATAATATTATAACAATATATCATCGTTTAGCGTTTAACAGCTGCTATCGAGGAAGGTCGCGATTGCGTGTAATGCAAGCCAAGTCAGGGTTGCGTGTAGTTCAAGACTCATTTGTTGTTGCGTATAACGCAATCCAACCATATTTCAATTATAAATTCAATATATATATATATATACACACTCAATGTTTCATAGAATAACTACTATAAAAAAACATGAAATTGTGTGTAACACGATCCAAGATTAGTGTTGCGTATACTGCATGTTAATACGGTGTTGCATATAACGCAAGATAATCTTGGTGTAGCGTAAAACAGAAGATATGAAATAAATTAAAAATAATATATCTTATAAAATCTCATGGTGTTACAATCTACCCCCCTTAAAATTAATTTCTCCCTCAAAATTCGTTGGGGTTATAAATGGTTTATTACCTGAGAGTATCTTTCATTGAAACCCACATCATAAAAAGGAATACCAAAACTTATCTTTAAAAAATAATCTATGAAATTTAATGGTTACCCAAATTAACTAATCACTGGGCTTCCACATAAGAGAACATAGGTGAAAATATGGATATGAAAGAGAAATCTAACCATCAAGTTCTGATGGAGAGTGGTAGAGAACATGGCTATGAAGAAACCAACAATCACAAAGCCATAAATTTGTCATGATCTAAGGTACCATCTAATTCATCATATATGAGGACACTAGGACAACATTTTTGGTTTTCAAGATCATTTCCCTAAAGTTGAAAAATAATTAAAAGAAATACTTACTTGATTTTTGAATAATCTCAATGTTGTTTCTTCCTTGAACAATTTGTACATCATCTCTTAAAGAAATGAAATTGAATTTGTCTTTCGTGAAGTGTTAGCAGATCATTTGATAGAATGATAGGTCATTCCATATGTCTCAAAGAATATGTTATCAAAAGTTATCAAATATACATAAGTCCATCTATGGTAAGTTTAATCGTATATGATTCCAAAAATGGACTTATAATTCATCTATCACACTACTTAATAAAACAAAACTAAATTCTACTAACCAGTGACTTCTTGTAGGCCAGTGATATATGATAAAGCCCTGTCGCACTTCGGTTGTGGGTTCGATTCCGGGATCCTTGTCTGACGTGATGGGTTGTCACCCATCCTGCAGGTTGTCTTTTTTCTAAAACTACATTATTATAACATTCCATCAATAATATAAAAAAAAGTTCTTTCCTTAAACAAGACTAACTTTTGTCCAACATAATCCATTCCACTCTTTAGGATTATCCAAAATACGTCTATCCAAGCTCATAGTATAAAGAGAACAATTACTAGAAATTTCATCTACTGAGCATGTGAATGCCATCATTTATCCCCGATATATCATGTTGGTCACATTCCAATCACGTGAATACCTTAACCATGTATTCTATTGAAAAATTAATACCCATTGAACCTTAGTGAAAACAGGAATGTTGTCAAAAGTTACCTCTTTACACATACCAAAATCCAAAAATTTCTATATACTCAAACCATGAAATAACTTTGTCCTTATATCAGTCATGAGCTCATGAATATTATCAAACATTTAATTTTATCCTTATCCCTTCATTATGTGCATATCATCTTCTTTCCAAAAAATATTTCGATCACTTTTCATGGTTACTGATACCATACAACTATTGAAAACCAATGCATAGATATTTCAAAATTCCACGATACTCTAAATGAGATTCAATGATACTATTTTGAAATCACATTACATAAACACTTAATCAGTCCAAAATATCCTTGTCATACTCAACATCACAAATAGTGATCGCATGTGACTTCCCTTTGTCCTTTTCCTTTAGAGGTTTCTTACGTCGATCATCCTTAACCCTTGGATTAGGGAATTGATTAGCATAATGCCCCATTTCCTTGCACTTGAAGCATTGAAGTGTTGGTAGAGCGTTTTCTATAGTATTTTCTCTATTCACATCATTATCTACCTTTTTCCCATTACATCAGCACTCAGCTACTCGATGACCTTATTTTCCACACTTGAAACATTTTCTAGTACCTTTTAGACAATATCACCCATGCTTCTCTCCACACTTTGAGCATAAAGAAACATTCCTCTTCTTTTCACCATTTTTCTGAGATTTCTCTTTGAACTCCATCTTTTGTTTTTTGTCAAAACCATGAGATGGATATATAACACCAACTTCTAGTTCTACCTAGATAGCACAATGCACAATTTCTTCATAGCTACTGAAGTCTCTTATAGCTAATGCCCTTCGAAGGCTTGGTTTTCATCCACTGAATAATCGATCAACTTTACTTTTAGGTTGTATGATAAAGCCAGATGCCTACCTTTCAAGCCTTGTAAAATTCAATATGTATATACCAATAGATTCATCATCCTTTTTCTAAAGCTCAAGGAACTCCTTTTCCATCTTTTTTCTAAGAATACGTGGTAAGTACATATTGAAAAACCAGTTCTTAAACTCGTCCCATTCCATTGATTCAATTTCATCTTGGGGCCTTGTATTCTTAATTAGAGTCCACCACTGGTCTGCTTCACCTTTTAAAAGATAAATATCTAGAATGACTTTTTTGGGTTCTGAATAGAAATGTATGGAAAATATATTTTCAATGGTACTGATCCATTTTTCAGCAACAAGTGGATTAGAAGACCCACTGAAAGAAGGTGTACGTTTCCTCATGAAGGACTCAATAGAATATTTTTCCCTTATCTGCTCATTTGGAAGTCTAGAATTATTCATAGCTTGTGTAAGTATAGAAATAAGATTTTTCACTCTATCTCCCATAACATTGGTTTGTTCTGGTGGAAAATCATTTCATTTTCCATTACATGGATCAACACGGTTCCTTCGGGTTCCACCATCATCTAAAACCCAAAAGTAATAGTGTGAGAGGAAAAAATCATGCTCGGGAAAACAACATAATAAAGGGAGATTACCTTCAATATATAACATCTTAGAGTTAATTCTAAGATTGTTACCATAATTCTAGGACTATAACCTATACATATACTTATCATTAGGGACATCCCTAGACATACCTTAGAAATATATCTAGGGATATCACTAAAGTTTCTCCATCCTAGTTTCCAAAGGTTAACTAAACCTTTCCACTGATACCAACTGTAGAGACCCAAGCATGATGTACATGGACATTACAATACTTTTGCGGAATACTTAATACATAACAAAAACCAACACTCAAGCATCGTAATAGTTTAGTGTCTTTGTAAACTTAGAACATAATCTTCTAATCATGGTGAAAGATCTTCAACATCTCCCATAAAGATCTTCCCCTTTTGTTTTCTTACCTAATACCTGTCTTTATATATCGGGGAAAATAAAACATATAATGGGTGAGATAAAATGCTCAGTAAGGGTAATCATGGAGAAAATAAAACAAACCATATATATTTTAACTTAAAAAAATGAAAATAATGTTTAAACATCAAAATCATGAGCAATGACATAAAACATGGCAGTACCTAAGGCATAGATCATAGTGGAACATAAACCATGATAAAATGGCATGGGAATAAAAAATTTAATTATGTAAAACCAATAAGCACTTTATATGATTTCCATAGTATCCAAGGCATTATTTCCCAGACCATCTTAGTGGAAAAAGTCCCTTACTGAATCGAGTTCACTCATCATTCCCGTCAAGTATCACTGAACGGGATTAGCTTGTCGTTCCATCCATGTCTATCTCATGAGATATAAATATTTACCCAATGCATTGGATGGAGATATAGGTCTCACCCATCTCATAATGAAATCATTCTTACGTGTGCCACAACATAAACATAAATCATTCATCATAACCCAAAGAATAAATTGGGTTTCATAAACATCATCCAATCATAACATAATCCATATAAAACAAATGGATATCATTTCATGATAAGAAAAGTTAAACCATTGAAATCATATAGACATTATACTTGATACATAATCATACTAAATAATTTCATCTTAGATGGAAATAGTTTTGAAAAAACACTTGTAGTGAATTCTTGAGGAAAATATCATTTCTTCTTCAAAATCGTTTTATTTTCACAAAATGCCATGAAATTTTAAAATAAAATGATTTTTTTGTAAATAATCAAGAAATCTTGTGGATGAAAATTCATGAAAATAAGGATTTATGAAACCATATAAATATGTTCATGCTGTAGAAGTTAAAAAAACATCCTTCTCGTACTTTTGCTGAAAATTTCAAAAAGTACCTCGTATGGTAAAAAAAGAAAGATTCATTACATACCATGTAGTAAAAGTCAAAAATGTTTAAAACGGAATTTAAACACACCTGAAACCATTTCCAAAAAATATAGACATGGATGATAAATATAACCCCAGTAAATACTTTGGAATAAACAATCTCGGATGAAAACGAGATTGGAAAATTTATCCCTTACCTTATGTCTGATATGCTTCGTATGTATCTAAACCTCTTGTATAATGATTTAAATAATTTCATTGACTAATTAAAGAATCATATTAATTTTTATTATATCACATATGGTTCACTTATGACTTTATATTACCCGTTCTTTTGTAAATTCCATTTTAAGCAGCGTTTTGGGTAAAATCGTTTCATTTATCGTACGTGTTTCAACTTGTTTTTCTTGATATTATTACTTATATCCTGATTTACTTAATTCCAGAATGTAAAAATTGATTTATATATAATATATATTCATCAAATAAATATATATGATAGATCGATAAATGGAATGAAATACACCATTCATGGAGACTGTGGGTCGTACGTACGCATGGATGTTGTTTTCATTTCCTTATTGAACTAAATGGAATTAAGTAAATGAAAAATATATGTAAATAAATCCAGTATAATTATTATATAATATATTTCATGATTATATATACTTTATAATCATACTTGAATGATTAATCATTTAAAATGAATCTCATCGCGTTCGTGGAGACGGTAGTCCGTACGTACGCACGAGCGATGATATCATTACCATAATTATTTAATAGAATTTGAGTGGATGATATTATATCTCATAATCAGTATTATGTTATAATAACCATATATAGTTATTTTTTACACCATTATACCCATCCAAGTAAGGTGGCGGTGGAAAACAGATTACACCACAGCGTAGTGACAATATTCCATACATACGCATGCGCGGTGATTTCATTTTCCATAGGATAGATAGAAGATAAAATAGGGTAGATTTATATTTATAATAACATATCAGTATATTAGAGATACTGATGTTATTAAATTATAATGAAACAAGTAAATAAGAATAAGTATAAGAAGAAGGAAACTTGAATGAATCAGAAGAAGAGATTACCTCTTCTTCGACGTACCTCCTTTAAGCTTCCTCTTAAGGAACTAGAGTTGGTCTTTTGAGAAGACTAGAACCTAAAATATATTACTAGGTAAGTTTAGAATAGTAATTGGTAGGGTTTGGCTGAGATTGAAGGCTCTAAGTTGTGTAAAGAGGAGAGGGAGGAGGTGCCCTTTTATAAGGGAGGAGAGGGCACCTTTGAAAACCTCAAAAATATTAATTTATAATAAATTCAAAACCCAGATAAAATCTTACAAAATGACAAAAATCCAAATCGTAGATGAGATAGGGTATGAATCTCATCAACCAATAAAATTTAGACAGGTTTGGAATTTATTTTAAACATTATCAACTTGATTTATCCTTATTTAATCTATTTAATTTTATTTGTGGTAATAAGATTCTAAATTTCAAATTGTTATAAATAATTACTTATGAGTTATTAATTGTCCATAATTGTATAATTAATGACATTTTAGATCATATACATTTTAATTTATAATTTTTAAATATTTTTTTAATTTTTAAACAATTTTATATTATGTTATTTTTATAAAATAACAATAGTGTCAATTTGACACTATTCATTTATTTGAATTTAAATAAAATCCTCACAGAAGATATGTTTAAAATAAAAGCTTTAATAGATTAATAACATTTCATATGTATCTATAAAATTATTTTAGAACATTAAATAGTTTATATAAAATTTATTTTAATATTTTTAAAACCATTTATTTGATATTTCAATCAATAAAATAATTTCAATATCACTATTGTGTCACCTTTAATGATAATTATTTAATCCCTAAAAATTATAAATAAATTAAAATGATGTATATAATTTTATTATATTTCTGTATACTATTCATTCTTCGAAGTTACAAGAAGTTTATCACTAAATTAAAATTATTATACTTATAATATTTAAGAGAGTGACATGTTGTCACATTCTTTGGTTTGAATAATAATTATATCATTTTCATGGTCAATAGTCCATATAACGAATCTAATCATACCCTTAGATGATATGGGTATACTTTTATTCATCCAATAGAATTTTTTTCAGGTGTTAGGGTAATTTTATAATCTTATTTTTACCCTTAATTACCTGATTTACCTTTAACTACAGTAAATAAAAATTACCATAGTTACTATTCATAGTATCAAAAAATAAAAGTAACCTATTAACATAATTTGGACCCAATTAATTAAAATATGGAATCCATTTTTCGAAATTCAAAACACAGAATTTGTAGTAATTAATTTAAAATTAATCCTGTTGTTAAGAAAACATGTTTTAAAAATTAAAACGTTGCAAAAGATTGAAATGTTTTTACTTATAAATTCAGTGTAAAATTAATGCTAATGACATACATTATATTAAATGGTAAAAATATACTAAATTTATACTTTCAAATCATTCAATATTATAATTTAACCATATAAATTATTGTGATGAAAAAAGTTGTTTTTAATTAAAATATAGCATGTTTTTACTATTCATTAAAATATGAAAGTTATCAGAATAATATGAAAAATTTATCCAAAGTAAATTTTTATATCCTGATTTCAAAAAAGACTTTTATTTTGTAAAATTGAACTTATAAATATGTCATTAACAAGATTTAAAGTGGGTGTTCCATCAAAAGGCGGCAAAACTGCATTTTTTTTTAAATACTTATTTTACCCGAAAACTTTATTTTGTTCTCATACCATGTTCCGTAAAATGTGAAAGATGAATAATAATGTAATAAAATTCAAAATTTATATACTAATATTCATAATGGATAATTAATAATAATATTATAACAATATATCGTCATTTAATGAAACCTGGTATTGCGTACAACACCCGCTATCAAGGAAGGTCGTGATTGCGTGTACTGCAAGTCAAGTCAGGGTTGCGTGTAGTGAAAGACTCCTTTGTTGTTGCGTATAAAAAAATTCAACCATATTTCATTTATACTTTGAATATATATATTTATATATACACTCAATGTTTCATAGAATAACTATTACCGAAAAAACTTGAAATTGTGTGTAACACAATCCAAGATTAGTGTTGTGTATACTGCAAGCTAATAAGGTGTTGTGTATAGCACAAGATAATATTGGTGTAGAGTACAATAGAAGATATGAAATAAATTAAAAAGAATATATCTTATAAAATCTCATGGTGTTACATTCTACCACCCTTAAAATGAAATTCCCCTCAAAATTCGTCGGGGTTATAAATGGTTTTTTACATGACAGTTTCTTTCATAGAAGCCCACATCATAAAAAGGAATACCAAAACTTATCTTTAAAAACTAATGTATGAAATGTAATGGGTACCCAAATTAACTAATCACTGGGCTTCCACATACAAGAACATAGGTGAAAATATGGATATGAAAGAGAAATCTAACCATCATGTTCTGATGGAGAGTGGTAGAGAACATGGCTATGAAAAAGTCAACAATCACAAAGCCATAAATTTGTGATGATATAAAGTACCATCTGATTCATCAGATATGAGGACACTAGGACTACATTTTTGGTTTTCAAGATCATTTCCCTAATGTTGAATAATAATTAAAAGAAATACTTACTTGATTTTGGTACAATCTCAATGTTGTTTGTGCCTTGAAAAATTTCTACATCATCTCTTAAAGAAATGAAGTTGAATTTGTCTTCGATGAAGTGTTAGCAGATCATGTGATAGAATGATAGGTCATTCCATCTGTCTGAAACCAAAGGTTAGAAAAAGTTATCAAATATACATAAGTCCATTTATGGTAAGGTTAATCGTATATGATTCCAAAAATGGACTTATACTTCATCTATCATACTGCTTAATAAAATAAAACTAGTTTCTACTAACCAGGGACTTCTTGTAAGCCAGTGATATGCGATAAAGGCATGTCGCACTTCGGTTGTGGGTTCGATTCTCACATCCCTGTCTGACGTGATGGGTTGTCACCCATCGTGCAGGATGTCCTTTTTCTAAAACTACATTATTATAGAATTCCATCAATAATATCGAAAAATTTCTAGACTTAAACAATACTAACTTATGTCCAACATAATCCATTCCAATCTTTAGGCTTATCCAAAATATGTCTGTCCAAGATCATAGTATAAAGAAAACAATTACAAGAGATGTCATCTATCGAGCATGTGAATGCCATCATTTATCCCCGAAATATATCATGTTGGTCACTTTCCAATCACATGAATACCGTAACCATGTATTCTCTTGAAAAATGAATACCCATTGAACCTTAGTGAAAACAGGAATGCTGTCAAAAGTTACCTTTTTCCACATACCAAAATCCCAAAATTTCTATATACTCAAACCATGATATAACTTTGTCCTTATATTAGTCATGAGTTCATGAATATTATCAAAGATTTCATTTTCTTTTTATCCCTTCATTATGCGCATATCATCTGCTTTCCAAAAAATATTTCAATAAATTTTCATGGTTACCGGTGCCATACAATTATTGAAAACCAATACATAGATATTCCAAAATTCCATGATACTATAAATGAGATTCAATTATACTATTTTGAAATACCATTACATAAACACTTAATCAGTCCAAAACATCGTTGTCATACTCAACATCACAAATAGTGATGGCATGTGACTTCCCTTTGTCCATTGCCTTAAGAGGTTGCTCACGTCGATCATCCTTAACCCTTGGATTAGGGCATTGATTAGCATAATGCCCCCATTTTCTTGCACATGAAGCATTGAAGTGTTGGTAGATCATTTTCTATAGTCTTTTCTCAATTCACATAATTATCTACCTTTTTCCCATTACTTCGGCACTCAGCTACTCGATGACCTTATTTTCCACACTTGAAACATTTTCTAGTACCTTTTAGACAATCTCAATCATGCTTCTTTCCACACTTTGAGCATAAAGAAACATTCATATTTTTTTCACCATTGTTCAAAGATTTCTCCTTGAACTGCATCTTTTGTTTTTTGTCAAAACCATGAGATGTATATGTAACACCAACTTCCAGTTCTACCATGATAGCACAACGCACAATTTCTTCATAGCTACTGAAGTATCTTATAGCTAATTTCTTTCAAAGAATTGGTTTTAAGCCACTAAAGAATCGATTAACTTTACTTTCAGGTTGTAGGATAAAGCCAGATGCAAACCATGAAATCCTTGTAAAATTCGTTTCTTATATACCAACAGATTCATCTTCCTTTTTCTTAAGCTCAAGGAACTCTTTTTCCATCTTTGTTCGAAGAATACAAGGGAAGTAATTATTGAAAAATCTATTGTTGAACTCATCCCATTCCATTGATTCAATTTCATCTTGGGGCCTTGTATTATTAATTAGAGTCCACCACTGGTCTGCTTCACCTTCTAAACGGTAAACATCCCGAATGACTTTTTCAGGTTCTGAATAGCGAAGTATGGAAAATATCTTTTCAATGGTACTGATCCATTGTTCAGCAACAAGTGGATTAGAAGACCCACTAAAAGAAGGTGGATGTTTCCTTATGAAGGACTCAATAGAATAGTGTTCCCTTATCTTCTCATTTGGAAGTCCAGAATGATTCAAAGCTTGTGTAAGTATAGCAATAATATTTTTCACTCCATCTCCCATAAAATTGGTTTGTTCTAGAGGGAAATCATTGCATTGTCCATTACATTGATCAACACGGTTCCTTCGAGTTCGAGCCATCGTCTAAAACCCAAAAAGAATAGTGTGAGAGGAAAAAATATTACTATGGAAAAAAACATAATAAAGGGAGAGTACCTTAAATATATAACATCTTAGGTTTAATTATAAGATTGTTACCATAATTCTAGGACTATAACCTATACTTATACTTAACCTTAGGGACATCTGTAGACATACCTTAGAAATATCTATAGGGATCTCACTAAATTTTTCGCATCCTAGTTTCCAAAGGTTAACTAAACCTTTCCTCTGATACCAAATATAGAGACCGAAGATTGACATACATGGACATTACATTACTTTTTCTGATTACTTAATACATAACAAAAAACAACACTCAAGGATCATAATACTTTAGTGTCTTTGAAAACTCGGAACATAATCTTCTAATCATGGTGAAAGATCTTCAACATCTCACATAAAGATCTTAACATTTTTTTTACCTAAAACCATTCTTTATATCCCGGGGAAAAGAAAACATATAAAGGGTGATCTTAAATTCTCATTAAGGTTAAGCATGGAGAAAATAAAACAAACCGTATACATTTTAACTTAAAAAATGACAATAATGTTTAAACATCAAAATCTTGAGGAATGACATAAAACATGGCAGTACATAAGGCATAGATCATAATGGAAAATCAATCATGATAAAATGGAATGGGAATAAAACATATAATTGTGGAAAACCAAGAAGTACTTTATATGATTTCCATAGTATCCAATGCATTATTTCCAAGACCATCTTAGTGGAAAAAGTCCCTTACTGAATCGAGTTCACTCCTCATTACAGTCCTGTATAACTGAACTCGATTAAATTTCTGTTCCAGCCATGTCTATATCATGAGATATAAATCTTTACCCAATGCATTGGAGGGATATATAGGTCTCACCCATCTCATAATGAAATCATTCTTATGTGTTCCATAACATAAACATAAATCATTCATCATAACCCAAAGAATAAAATGGGTTTCATAAACATCATCCCATCATAACATAATCCATATGAAACAAATGGATATTATTTCATCATAAGGAAAGTGAAACCATGTAAATCATGGAGACATTATACTTGATACATAATCATACTAAATAATGTCATCTTACATGGAAAATATTTTTGACAAAACCCTTGAAATTAATTCTTGAGGAAAATATCCTTTCTTCTTCATAATCATTTTATTTTTTAAAAATGCCTTGAAATTTTAAAAGAAAATGATTTTTTTGAAAATAATCATGAAATATTGTGGAGGAAACTTCATGAAAATAAGGCCTTATGAAACCATAAAAATTTTTTCATGCCGTATAAGTTAAAAAAACATCCTTCTCGTACTTTTGCGGAAAAAGATAAAAAGTACCTCATATGGTAAAAAAAAGATAGATTCCTTACATACCATGTAGTAAAAGTAAAAATGAGTAAATAAGACTTTAAAAATACCTGAAACAATTTTCAGAAAATAGGGACATGGATCATAAATATAACTCTAATAAATACTTACGAATAAACAATCTCTGATAAAAATGAGATTGGAAAAGTTATCCCTTGCCTTATGTCTGATATGCTTCATATGTATCTGAACCTCATGTATAATGATTTAAATAATGACATTGACTAATTACATAATCATATTCATTATTATGATATCATATATGGTTCACTTATGACTTTATATTACCTGTTCTTTTGTAAATTCCATGTTAAAGCAGCATTTTGGGTAAAATCATTTCATTTATCGAACGTGTTTCGACTTGTAGTTCTTGATATTATTACTTATATCCTGATTTACTTAATTCCGGAATGTAAACCTTTATTTATATATAATATATATTGAGTATATAAATATATATGATAGATCAATAAATGGAATGAAATACACCATTCATGGAGATGGTAGGTCGTACGTACGCTTGAACACTGTTTTCATTTCCTTATTGAATTAAATGGAATTAAATAAATGAAACATATATGTAAATAAATCCCGTATCATTATTATGTAATATCTTTAATGATTATATATACTTTATAATCATACTTTAATGGTTAATCATGGAAAATTAATCTCATCCCGTTCGTGGAGACAGTTGTCCGTACGTACGCACGAACGATGATATCGTTCCCATAATTATTTAATAGAATTTTAGTGGATGATATAATATCTAATAATAAGTATGATGTTATAATAACCATATATAGTTATTTTTTACACCATTATACCCATCCAATTAAGGTGGTGGTGGAAAACAGATTACACCACAGCGTGGAGACGGTATTCCCTACGTACGCACGTGCGGTGATTTCATTTTCTGTAGGATGGATAGAAGATTAAATACAGTTGTTTCATATTTATAATAACATATCAGTATATTAGTGATACTTATGTTATTACTTTATAATGAAACTACTAAATAATAAGAAGTAGAAGAAGAAAGAAACTTGAAAGAATCGGAAGAAGAGATTACCTCTTCTTCGACACACCTCCTTTAAGCTTCCTTTTAAAGAACTTGAGTTGGTATTTTAAGAATACCAGAACCTCCAATATATTAATAAGAATTTTGGTAAGAGTAATTGGAAGGGTTTGGACGATCTTTAATGCTCAAAGTTGTGTAAAAAGGAGAGGGAGGAGGTTCCCTTTTATAAGGGAGGAGAGGGGCACCTTTGGAAACCTCAAAAATATTAATTTATAATAAATTAAAACCCGCATAAGAACTTCCAAAATTACTCCAATACGAATCTTAGATGAGATAGGGTTGTAATATTATCAAGAAATAAAATTTAGACATGTTTGGAATTTATTGTAAACATTATCAACTTGATTTATCCTTATAAAATCTATTTAATTTTATTTGTGTTAATAAGATTCTAAATTTTAAATTGTTATAAATAATTATTTATATGTTGTGAATTTTCTATAACTGGATAATTTATGAAAATTTCGACCATATAAATTTTAATTTATAAATTTTAAATATTTTTGTGATTTTTAAACAATTTCATATTATGTTATTTTTATAAAATAACAATAGTGTCAATTTTGACACTATTCATTTATTTGAATTTAAATAAAATCCTCACCGAAGATATGTTCTAAATAAAAGCTTTAATAGATTAATAACAAGTCATATTTATCTAAAAAATTAGTGTAGCACATTAAATGGTTCATATAATATTTATTTTAATATTTTTAAAACCATTTATTTGATATTTCAATCAATAAAATTTTTTCAACATCACTATTGTGTCACCTTTAATGATAATTATTTAATCCCTAAAAATTATAAATAAATTCACATGATGTATATAAATTTATTATATTTTTGGATACTATTCATTTTCGACGTTTCATAAAGCTTATCACTAAATAAAAATTATTATACTTATAAGATTTAAGAGAGTGACATGTTGTCACTTTCCTTGGTTTTAATAATAATTATATCATTTTCATGGTCAATAGTCTATGAATCAAATCTAATCCGACCCTTAGGTGAACTGGTAAGACTTTTATCTATCCAAATAATTTTTTGAGGGGTCAGAGTAATTTTATAATCTTATTTTTATCCTTCATTACCTGATTTACCTCTAACTGCAGTAAATAAAAATTATTACAGTTACTATTCATAATATCAAAAAAATAAAAGTAACCTATTAACATAATTTGGACCTACTTAATTCAAATATGGAATCAATTTTTTAAAATTCAAAACACAGAAGTTGCAGTAATTAATTTAAAATTAATCTCATAGTTAAGAAAACGGGTTTTAAAAGTTAAAAAGTTACAAAAGATTAAAATGTTTTTACTTATGAATTTAGTGTAAAATTAATGCTAATGACATAGATTATATTAAGCGGTAAAAATATATTCTATTTATACTTTAAAACCATTCAATATTATAATTTACCCATATAAATTATTATGATGAAAAAAGTTGTTTTTAATTAAAATATAGCATGTTTTTACTATTCATTAAAATATGAAAGTTTTCAGAATAATATGAAAAATTTATCCAAAGTAAATTTTTATATCATGATTCCAAATAAGAATTTTATTTTGTCAAATTTAACTTATAAACATTTAAAAAACTATTTTTAAAGTGGGTATGCCCTCAAAAAGCGGCAAAACTGCATTTTTTTTGAAAAATACTTATTTTACCCAAAAATTTTATTTTGTTCTCATACCATGTTCTAGAAAATGTGTAACATGAATAATAATGTAATAAAATTAAAAATTTAGATAATACTATTCATAACTACTAGTTCATAATAATATTATAACAATATATCATCGTTTAGTGAAACCTGGTATTGTGTACAACACACGCTATTGAGGAAGGTCGTGATTGCATGTAATGCAAGCCAAGTCAGGGTTGCGTGTAGCGCAAGACTCCTTTGTTGTTGTGTATAACAAAATCCAACCATATTTCACTTATTTATTGAATATATATATATATACTCAATGCTTCATAGAATAACTACTATCAAAAAAACTTGAAATTGTATGTAACACGATCCAAGATTAGTGTTGCGTATACTGCAAGCTAATATGGAGTTGCGTATAGTGAAAAATATTCTTGGTGTAGCGTTCAAAATAAGATATGAAATAAATTAAAAGGAATATATCTTATAAAATATCAGGGTGTTATATATATGGTAATTATTACATGATATTTATTATTTATAATTAATATATCACTTGATTTTTTACCTTTTTAGTCATTAATGGAACGATATCATCGCTCGTGCTTTTGTATGGTCTACCGCCTCCACGACGTGATGTGATTTATTTTCCATGTTCACCATTAAAGAATAATTATAAAATTTATATAATGAGTAAATATGATATCTATGACATTAATTCCATTATTTTTCTAATGTAAATATATCTTATACACAAGAACCATGACTTATTGGGCAAAAAATGCATAGGAAAATGAAGTAGTTAACATCCAAAAGAAGGGTAATAACAAAATATTATTAACAAACGAGTGATAATATGATATAAAATAATAATATATGATATCATAAATATGAATATGGTAGTGGTATTAATTAATAACATGATTTAAACCATTATAAAGTATGTTGAGTCATTTTCAAATAAAGGAAGGCGCAAGGTAAAAGTTTTTCTCTTCACTTTTACTTTTGTGAGATATATGCCTTATTCAGCACTTATTTATTTTTTGTGGTGTATATATACTACCCTTTGATATGTAATATCATGTAACTCATTATATTCATTTTATTAAATGTTTCATTTGATAAATTATTACTCTTATGGGGTATATGATTCAATTGATTATAAAGTGGTAAGGAATTTCATAACACAATAAATAGTCATTATGTTAACCTTCTACTTCATTGATTATTTCATGCTATGATTATTTGGGAAATAAATATATATTGGATTATATTGTATTTAAAATTTATGTATATATATTTACCATTTATACACATAAGTGAATCATTTGATTATTTTCTAAATCTTATACCATTTTAACATATGGTGTTTACTTTGAAAGTTATTTGATTAGTTTTGTAAATTTTAATAAATTTATATCTTTTAGTAAGTATGGATATTTCAATATAAGGAAAATTTATTATTAAATAGATTATTTTATATATGAGGAATTATTTGGACTAGAAGACACAGATGGGGGTGGTTATTCATTGCCCCTCGATGTATTGATTGTCTAATGGGACGAATCACTTAATATTACATTAAATGGGTTATTAACCATAAAATTAAATTATCTTTTGAAAGGTTTAAATGGTAGTTGTTGATGTTCTAGATATATGATTTCTGATAATTAATCAATACGTATATTCCAAATTAAATTATGATTATGTTGTATATTTTCACTTCAAAAAAATTATAGATGAATTTCATTATCAGCTTACAGATTAAAAGGCATGTTTGTTCTGTTATCTTCTTTTCCATGATGATTATACTTATGCATTCAGGATATCTTCCACTATAATTAACTTCTACTAGTCATTTGATATCACCCTTATTATGTTTCCTTTTACTTGGATATGAAGTTAAATTCTTGCAATGAATTTCACGAATGCTAGGCAGTTTATTTTTAATGTATTATGTTTCATTCTCTATTACCATTGTAAAATGGGTTTCACATATGTATCTATTTGACCAATAATACTAAAATATTCAATATTTTGGGATGAGATTCATTGATATCATGCCAATATAATAATTTAAGGCACCAACTCCGGGCTACTTGGTTCAAGTTTGTTACATTTTGTATCTAAGGAAGTTTAGTAAAAACCGTAGGAACTAGATTTAGGAAAACATATATTAGAAAACTCTTCCCTATGGTAGAAATTGAGGATAAGTGTAGAAACAAATCCCAAAGACACCATTTTTATTATTATGAGATTATCTATACAGAAAGTTTTTAGTTTTTGTTAATTCTTTCACTAGTTTTGGGATTCTAAATTATATTTCATAATGATATGATCTAATCCATTATATTACATTATTTATAAATAGTTCTTGGAAGGATTTATGGTGTCAATACTCATGGAAAATTTAGTGATTTCCCTGCTTTGGGGGGTCAATATAGCTTGAATAGGAATGGGGGAAGTTATGGTTATTTTAGGGTATCTTCATCAGATTACGAAAAATAACCTTTCATGGATGGAGAAACCAATTCCATACAATGTCTATCCTAAATTGGATCGCCTTATGCGATAGAATCCCTCATCCATTATGTTACTACTATTCTAATTTCTACTAAATTCTTTGGATATGATATTTGTGATGTTGGGATACATTGAAAATAAAATGGTCAAACTTGCTATATTTTTCATCAATGGAGATGTTGGCAAATATTGGTCATTGATCTAGAATACTATGGAGGAAGAAGAAATAAAACTCATGGAATGGAAGGATTTTAAGGATGAATTTTTTGACAAATATTTCTAATGTGAGAAATAAATTTAAATTAAGATAAATTTCATTAGTTTAAATCAAAAAGGTTAATAAGGTGTTTTTGAATAAAAAATAATATTTTATAAGGTTATCTTTCTATGATATGGATTACATATATAACATGGAGTGAAATATTGATCATTTATTTTAATGAATTATCCAATTTTCTGAAGGGTTCTGGTCTCTCAAACATTTTCTTTATACAATGAAATAGTTTTATGTGATATCAAGACAAAAAAATAATTAGATATTTACTTTGGATTGTGATGGAAAAAAGATAATAATAGAATGGTATAGAAAAATATGGATAAAGGGAAAAAGGGAAAGACTAATTTTCTCATATTTGATAATTATTGAACGAATCACCCTGGGAAGTTCGTGAAGGGATAAGAATATTGTTATAAGTGTGGAGATAAGACTCACTAGGAAAAATATTGTAGTGGGAAGAATAAAAAGGATGTTGTTCTATGTTACAGTTGTAAAAGGATAAGGTACTATTAAAACAATTTCCCCAAGTGTTAAGAGAATACACCTCAAAATAAGCTAATAGATCATGGTCAAGATTATGTTATTACCACATAAAAAGAGGAATGATTAATGTTCTTGTGTATGGATTCGAGAATTATGTTAATTAATTATTTTATCAATGATATAGTGGTAAACCTTATTATGAAATATATAAGAATTGTACTGCATTTCGTCTTTATTAAGGATTTTAAAGTTTATGTTTAAAAGTACTGATGATAAAGAAAAATGATTCAATTACAAGTTGGACTCCATAGAAAAAATTATTAAGTTAAGGATTACCCTAGATATGGTCCTGATATTGAGATAATGATGTTGGTATAAAGGGATGATTAATATGGATAAAGTAAATTGGATAGTACTGAATACCTTAGAAATTATTAATGAATTCGGGTTTATTTTATAATTGATATAGCGAACAACACTTTCAGATTAATGGAATACATCAAATAATCTTTGTTTTATTCAAGGTATAAGGATGCAAGCATGTTTTCAATAAGTTTTTATGGTAATTGAAGTTATTAAAATCTTTAAACAGAATACATTATGAAGGTATTCTCATGTTTGGTATGTGATGATTTAGTGTTACTTCATGTTGTTATGATTAATGAAATGTTCATAATTCAAATTTAGTGACCTTATTTCTAAAGTGTTGGATTATAATATTTTTTTAAAGTAAACCATTTATGAAATATTTCATGTTGAAATTTGGATGAGGTTATAGAGATTAATATACCACTTCACCATATAGTACAACCTGTGATAAGTGATGAAGTTTAAATAGTTCAAGGCGTAACCAAAGGATGATATTATGTTTATGACAAGTAAAGTAATCAACTATATTTATTTTCTTAGGTACTTATCTCAATATTAAATGTATCACTAAAATATATGAAAAATATTTCTGAATAAAAACTTTTTTTAAAAAAATTTATTATGGTGAAATCAGTGGTATTGTAACCAATCATAGATTTATGCTTTTTTTATGATTAAATTTCTTCTGAGAAAGTTATATATTACTTTCCACCAGAACATGATTGTTATTTTTCTCATCTATGTCCATATTTTACTACATTGAGACCCGATATGTGATATCTCAAGGGACCCTCATAATTTATTTTATCCATTATTAATATTATATTTTATTAACCATGTTTATGATGTGGGTTTCCCAAAAAGTAGATTTCAAGTATCAACCTTTTAATTTTTGAACAGAATTATAAAATTCCAAGGAAGTAATTGATTAAAGGATAGAAGGATGTAACACCCCAATATTTTACGGAATATATATTTTTAAATTTTACCTCTTCAAAATATTATGTTTAGTACAACACCCAACTTAATGGGTTTCTTCTGGATTTTTATCATTATGTTTGTACTGGGTTTTCTATTTTCTTATTCTTCAAAAGAGTCTTTGCTTTTATATATTATTGTGGCTCCTCCCCCATATTGTCAAAAAAACCACATCATGAAATATATAATTTTACAAATATTTGTTGATGTAGTAATTAATTACTATTAGTGAATGATATTTATGAAATTTTTATATTATATATTCAATCAAATGTTTTGACATTCATAAAATATATTTTATAGACATAATATACAAAAAAATATAAATTTTATATGTAAAAATATATATTTTTCTAAATGAGGGTTTGCCACCTTTTAATGGAGCACTTATTTTAAAACTAAATATTGAAAATTTTATAAATTCTATTTGAAAAAACAAAGTTTTTTTTAAACTTGTAATATCAAAATTAGCTTAGGGTGAGTTTTTTGTATTTTTCATAAAATATTTATTTTCTAGTAAATAGTGAGAAATATCAACTTTTATTAAAAAACTTATTATTATTTCAACCATTTAAAAGATCTATTTTATGTTGGTTTACAAGTAATTTAGTTATATAATACTATTAAAAATTAATTGAAGTTCATTGGAATCAATTTCATTGTAGAATTTGATGTAAAAACATTTTTATATTTATTAGGGAATCTTTTTTATAAAATAGTTATTCATTGTGTTTTACAGGATTAATTTCAAATTAAACACTAAACTTATGTATTTCGAATTTTGAAAAATTGATATCATATTTTTATTCAAAATTCAATTTATTTTAAATAGGTCCTTTTAATTTTTTTGACCAATATGAATAGTTACTTTTGTTATTTTTCTTACCATGGTAAAAGGTAAATTAGATAATTTAGGTTAAAAATAAAATTATGAGGACAAGAAAATGACCCTAATACTTGAAAAATATTATTTTATGATTCCATTTAATAAATATTCAATTAATATTTTCTTATATGTCCATTTATGGCCATTTATATAAGGTTATGGTATTTATAATATTTTATTTAAAGAAAAGTCAAAGATGTCAAAGTCATATTTTTAATAAATATAAAATTTTTCATATGATATTATTCAGAATATATATTCATCTATAAATATTAATTTTAAATCTAAAATATCTATCTAAAAAATTTTATTTTATTTTAAATTTTTACTGAATAAATAATTACCTTAAATCATTATACATTGATGATGGAGTGATTATTTTATTAATTGAAATATCAATTAAATGATTCTAAAGATATTATAATAAGTATATTTTGATATAATAAATGAAATACATTAATTTTACAGATTAATATAACATATTAGGGATGTATTAACATATTTGTTTCTAATTTATCTCATTTTTGCAATTTTATTAAAGTTAGAGTAATGAATAGATCTTAAAATTGACATTGGGAATATTTTATCATGATTAGTATTTTATTAAATGATATAAAATTTAAAAAAACTACCTTTGGCCATGTAATTGGGTTAACATCTAAAATTTCATATAATATCCATTTATGGGTGATTTTTCATTTTTGAGTAACTATATTAACCCTTGAAGTATAAAAATCCATGTTGTCAAGGTAAGCGTTAAAATTATTTAATAAGGGTTAAAACCAAAAGATAATGGTATAATCATAACCTAAAATTGTCCAAAAAATTATTGTATGAATACTATTCAATAATTATCACCTTAGGGTTTAATTTGAGTTATTTAATGGAAACGTTTCCATAAAAATGAATTATATATAATTTAAATCAAAGATAGATACAAAATGTATATCTCTTTGTATTTGTTATCTTTTATGTGTTCATATTGGGAATGAATAAAGATATAAATGAAAATAAATTTCTATTTTTATATTAATGAAATTAATTTCATTATATAAATTAATTTTAAATTTTTAGAAGTTATATAATTACCTTAAATGCATGTGAAAAGAAAATACAATATTAGTTTAATTAACAAAAAAAATAAAACAAATGATTTTAAAAATATTAACTTTTATATAATATGAATGTGTTAATGTGTGAAATGAATTTTATATATCTATATGAAATTTTTGATAGGTATGAAATAATTATATTCAAATTCCCCCTTTGTTATAAAATATTTTAAGTCAAATTAAATGAGTATATTCAAACTTGACATTAATGATAATTTATCAAATAATATTTTATTTTAATATTTAAAAATTTAAAAACTATTATCTTCATCCAAGTGAATTTAATATAGTTAAATGATTCATAAATGTTCCATTTAATAGTAATTTTTTCATTTATAGTAACATTATTAACCCTTTATGGTTAAAATAGTGGTTACCATGGCTAAAGTCAAAAATAACTAACCAGGGGGAAAATCAAAATATTAAAGTTTAAAATGACACCAAAACTTGTATAAGATATTTTGGTTGATATAATTACAACTCTATACTATCTTATTTTTAATATCATTCCATTTGGAGTCATTTGGAATGATAAAGTAAAAAATTATAATTTAAATTTTTTGGGAAATTTCAAAAGTTCCCCTTCCCACAATTCTAAAAGGGAACCTCATACCTCAAAAATCACACCACTTTGAGACTTATAGATCAACCAAACCTACCAATTTATCTTATGAATATCCTTAGTTTAGTCCATTAGGTTTGGGTCTTTCCAAAAGACCTTTCCTAAATCTATTAAGATAAGTTATAAACGAAGTCCTCCAAAATGAAGTAAACATATTTTGCTGACATTTTCATCATCATAATCATTATTTACTTATTTTCTATAAGTGTTGAAACATATATATGGTAATAAATATAAAACAAATTAGTGAATTATGGTATATTGAAATAATGGAGCCTGATATTTACAAACCCATCCAATTTTACTTCTTCTTCTACCACCCCTTAAAATGTTGTTTACATGATAAAGTAATAAATCTAGTATCATCTATATGCTGAGATGTTATTATGATTATGGGATAAACATATTCCACATTTTATCGATCTTGCATAAAATGAAAATGTTGTGCAATCACACGTATGACATACCATCTCCACAAAGTTATGTAATTTGTTTTTCATCACCACTTTACAATAATGGTTATAATGATGGGTATATTGGATAAATATGCTACTTAAGACATGATATTGATTCTAGATAATTAATATATCACCTGATTACATAATATTTTACCCATTAATATAATGATTTCGTCGATCATGCGTACGTACAACCTACCATCTCTAGGATGTGATGCAATTCATTTTCCATGTTTACTATACGAGAATGATTACAGAATGTATATAATGAATAAATATGATATCTTTAAACTTAATATAATTCTTTAGATTGTGGAAATATATCCTATTAACAATAATGAGGACTTAAATTACAAAACATGGATAGTAATATGAAGCAGATTACACATAAAACATGGGTAATAATGAAATATTATTAACAAATATGTGACAAGATGATTTTAGAATATAATATATGAGACCATAAATATGAATATAGTTATCGTAAAAATTAATAACATTATTTAAACCATTATAAATTAGATTAAATCATGTTAAATTAAAGGAAGGCACAAGGTAAAGGATTCTCATCTCACTTTTACTTCTGTGAGGTATATGTCTTATTCACCACTTATTTCTTATGTGTGGCATATGTATATTACCCTTTGATGTATCATATCATAAATCCAATTATCTTAATCATATTTAGTGTTTCATTTCATAAATTTTACTTTTATGGGGAATACAATTTGACGGATTAGAAAGTGGTAAGGGGGTTCTTAACTCAGATTCTATTCAATGTGTTAAAATTACACTTCATTGATTATGTCATGCTAAGATCATACGTGAAATGACTTTTTATTATCTTATGTTGTGTTTCAACTTTTTTATATGGATTTACAGTTGATACACATAATCAATTCATCTAATTATTTTCTATATCATATACTATTTTTACATACGATGTTTACTTTGAACTTTTTTTGATTAATTTTGGAAATATTGATAAATATGTATCTTTTATTTAGAATAGATATTGATGATAAAGCACATTGTTTATTAATTAAATATATAATTAGATATATGATGAATGCTTTAGACCAGAAGAAATGAGTGGGTAGCGATTATAGATATCCCCTCGATGCATCCATAGTCTCAATGGATGAATCAGTTAAGATAGCATTAAATGGGTTTTACACGTAAAGATTAAACTATTATATGAAAGGTATTTATGGTAATGGTTCATGTACAGGATACATGGAATCCAATAATTAAGCATTACATGTATTCAAAATTCAATTATTATAAGTAAAAGGGTTTTCACTATGAAAAACTCTATAGATGCATTTCATTCTCAGCTTATTGATTAAATACAATTTGTTTTCAGTTATCTAAATTTTCATTATTATTATGCTTATTGATTCTTGATAGCTTCCATTTTACTTAACCCTTACTAGGCATTTGATCTCACCCTTATTATATTTTTTTCCCAAAGTTATGTAGGGAAATTATTGTAATGAAATTCAAAGATTTGAGAAGTTTATTTTCTTATGTACTATATTTCATTTTCTATTCACAATGTAAAATGGTTTCCACGTATATATCTAGTTTATTGTGACTACTAAAATATTTGGCCTTTCGGGATGTGATTCTTTGTAATCATGCCAATGTAATCAAGTAAGGAATGAGATTATTATTATAGGGGTATAAGTAATTATTGTAATGTAACACTCTAATATTTAATTGTATATCTCTTTTTAAATTTAATCGCTTTGATGTCTTACATTGCACTCAACACATAGCTTTAACAAACAATAAAATATTATTATGTGATCATTATAATGAAACTATTAAATTGGAAGGAATGTATATTATTATTCACATTATTAAATTTATATATTATATATTCAATCAAATGTTTTTATGTTCATCCAATATATTTTATATCCATAAGATAATAACAAATCCAATTTTACGCCTAAAAAACTATATTTTTCTATATGCAGTTTTCCATAATTTAATGGTGAACTAATTTTAAAACTAAATTTCAAAATTTTTATAATTTCTAATTGAATCAATAAAATATCATTTAAATTATAGTTTCAATATTATATTATGGTTTTTTTTATTTTTTTCATTAAATAATTATTTTATAGTGAATAGTGAAAAATACCGATTTTTCTAGAAAATAGTATTTTTAATTAAAATTTATATTTTATGTTTATATCAATGTAAAATTAGTTATATAATATTATTAATAATACAATTATATTAATTGGAGTAAATTTCATGATTTAATTTGGTATAAAAACATTTTCATATTTGATAAGGCATTTTTCTGAAAAAACTTAATTTTCTTTGTGTTTTACCATTTTAATTCTATGTTATATTCCTAAAATTCCTTATTTTGAATTTTAAAAAAATTATTTTCTATTTTTATTCTTAAGTTAATATTTTTTTAAAATTTTCTCTTTTATGTTTTACCAATATGAGTAGTAACCTTGGTAATTTTGGTTACCACGGTAAAGGGTAAATTAGGTAATTTAGGTTGAAAATTAAATGATAAGGACTAGAAAATGACCCTAACTCTTGGATAAATAATATGGGATTTTTCAATTTCATCCATAATCAATTAAGGTTTGGTTATATAATAAGTTATGGCCATTATTATTTTATTATATTATTTATAATGTTTTATTTAATGAAAAGTCAAATATGTCATACTCATATTCTTGAGAACTAAAATACTCATTATATGCGTTACATGGATAATATGTTATAATATTAATATTAGTTTAAAAAATAATGCAATTATATTTACCATATAAATTTATTTTTAATTTTTAGTGAAAAATAATTACCTTAAATTCTTGCACAATAGTGATTCAATAACTCTTTTCTTAATGAAGGTTTCAAATAAATGATATTAAAAATATTAAAATAAATATAATTTTAGATGATTAATGTATTAAACTAATTTTATAGATTAATTTTCCATTTATTTTATTTATTAAAATACTTTTTTTGAAGATATGTTATTTTATTGATATTTTCAAAAATCAATGTAATGAATAGTATTAAAATTGACATTAACGATGTTTTAAAATAAATAACATTGTGTAAATTGTTATAAAATTATTAAAAATATGAAATTCATAAAACTTATTAGGATAAGATTTATAATTTCATAAAGTATCAATTTATGGAAATTTTGGAATTTTATATTAATAATATTTACCCTTAAGTAGTAAAATTCATGTTGTTACGGTAAAAGTTAAAGGGATTAAATAAGGGTTAAAACACAAAATATGAGGGTAATAATGTAGCACAAAATTTTTATGAGATTATTTATACAGATAATCATAATATATTATAAATAGATCATTTTTGATGAATTTGGATTTTAAAATTAATTTATATTAAAATGAAAACATCGTGTGTGCATACGTCTGCTTACGACTTAATGTCATTGTGTAATTTTTTTTGCATCCCCAATTTACATAGATGAGTATAACAGAAATAATAAATATATGTGATTATAATTAAATGATATTGATTATGTACAAATTTATATACCATCTACAACCATACCATTAAGGGAATGATATCATATCTTATTCAAACGTACAACCTACCACTTCCACGATGCAATGTGATACATTTTCCTTGTTCACCATTCAATAATGATTATAAAAATGTATATAATGAATAAATATGATACATATGACCATAATATCATTATTTATAGGATGTAACTATATCCTATAAACAATAATTGAGACATATATGATAAATGGTATAGGAAAATGAAGCAAATAACACCCAAAACAAGAGTAATAATGAAATATTATTAACAAATAGGTGATAATATGATAAAATAGGATCATATATGATATCAAAAATATGGATATGTCTTTTAATAAATTAATAAAATTCATTAATCCACTATATATAAGGTTAAATAATTTTTTAATTAAAGGAAAATAAAAGGTAAGGGTTTCTCGTTTCACTTTTACTTCTGTAAGATATATGCCTTATACAACACTTACTTATTTTTTGTAGTGTATATAATACCCATTTGATATTTTATATCATTAATTAAATTATATTAATGGTATTTAATGTTTCATTTAAAATTTATTTTTTTCTTGGGGATTATGATTCAAAGGTTGCCAAGGTGGTAAGGGACTTTGTCTCAATTTCACTTTATTGAGGCTAATTTTAATATTATATATCTAATTTATTTTATATGGTGTATATATAACCACTTTTATTTATGATTATCATTAATTTAATATCTAATTAAATATTCATATTTCTTATATCACAGAGTTGATTATTTTCTAAGTTGTGTACCATTTTTACATATGTTGTTTACTTTGAAAATTATTTGATTAATTTTAGAAATATTGATAAATTTATATATTTTATTAAATATAAATATTTAATTATAATTAAAATAATTTTTAATTGATTTTATTATTCAAAATATCAAGAATGTTTGGGAATGGAAGGCACGGGTGGGGCCCAGTTACAAATATCCCCTCCATACATCGGGAGTCTCATTGGAAAAATCAGTTAAGCTATCATTAAATAAGTTTTTAACTATATATTGAATAGTCTTGTGAAAGGTATTGATGGTAGTGGTTACTGTGAAAGATGCATGACATCCAATAATTAATAATTTCTTATATTGAGAATTCAATTATTATTATCCAGAAGTTTTTCAACTTGAAAAACAATTGATGCATTTTATTCTTAGTTTATTGATTAAATGGAATGTTTAATCAGTTATTTACCATTCAATATTTATTATACTTATTTATACATGCAATATTCTAATATAATTTACCCTTACTGAGAATTTGAGCTCACCCATTTCTTATTTTTTTACCTCAACTTTCTAAGAATTTTACTACGATTGATAATTAGGGTCATGGTAAGGGTAATAATGGTGTTATCAAATTAAATAATTTTAGTATTTTCAGTCTAAAATGTAATTTAAATTTTAAATATTCTTATATTTTACCAAGACCAATAAACCATTCGATCTTTTGGGATGCAATTTCTTTTATATTATGTCAATGTAATAAATTAAAGAACAGGCTCCGAGCTACTAGAGTCTATGACTTTATAGTTGGTATCAAAGAAATTTTAGTAAAAACATTGAGAACTTGATATTGAAAATCATATATTAGGTAAAATAAACCTAATATATACTTTCAGGATAAGTATAGAAGAATATCCCAAAGAAAAAAAATTTATGATTATGAGATTAGATATGCATAAATTTTTTTATTTATGATAAGTATTTCACTAGTTTTGGGATATTAAATTCTTAATCAAAATTATATGATCTAATATAGTGTATGTTGTCATTTAGAAATGTCATGTAGCATGAGTATGGGAATATCACCAATGCACATGGTCCATATAGTCAGAATGATTGTATCTTTTTTGGTCTAAATCCAATATTTTGATGGGAAGTAGTCTCACAAACATTATCATCATATGAGGAAAAAATATCATGTTCCAATAAGACATAAAAAAATTATCCATGTCTTATATATTCAATGGGGAAAAAGAGAATAAGATGATAGAAAGAAAAAACATGGTTAAATGGAATAACAGAAATAAATATTTCCCCACTTATGAAAATTGAGGAACGAAACAACCTGGTACCTGTTTAAAATGATTTAGAATTTTGTAAAAGTGCGGAGAGAAAAGAAATCATCATTTTTATTTCAATGAAAAGAAAAAAGTTTCTAGTGTACAATGCTCCAATTATAGAGATATGAGGAACTATGAAAATTAATTCCCCAAGTGTCAAAAGGATACACCTCAAAATAATTTGGTGGATCATGGTCAAGCTTATGATATTACTAAAGAAGAAGATGAATGATTATTGTGATTATGTTTAGATTCAATAATTAGGTTTTAAAAGTATTTTATCGTGTTTATTCTATTATACTAATAAAGTGATACATAATGATTTTAGTACATTACTTTATCATTACAGATTTGAGAGCATATGTTGAATGATATTAAGGACCTAAAAAAGTGATTCTGGTACAATTTGATCTTTAGGAAAACATATTATTGAGGTAAGATAACCCTTTATATATTATCGATTTTGAGATAATAATGATAAAGAGTTTTTTATGGGATAGTAATGCATATTTTAAATAGATCCCAATTGATTTATTTCGATGATATGGTGGGGATGGGTCGTAATCCTCTCATCCAATAGAATTTAGACAAGTTTAGGTTCCTATTTTAACCTTATCATTTATATTTAACTTTAAGTTAGATAATTTTACTTTTATCGTGTCTTTTTGTATTCTTAGACTATAAGGTTAATAAAATTACTATAACAAGACAAACGAACACCAAGTTGTTTATTATTAATATATATAACCTTATCTAAGTCATTTGGCCGAACCTTAGATTTTTAGGAATAAAATAACAATTAATAATATAATATTTGTTTTAAAAACTATTTTATGTCAATTTTGACACTATTTGGTAATTGATTTTTATGAAAATCATAACAGAATGATTAGTTCAAAGAAATTTAATTAAATCAACACTAACAGGTCATATTAACATATAATTTTTTTTTAATTCATAAAAAGTCTCAAATTACATTTATTTGGGTATTTATAACATCAATTATATCAATATTTCATTAATAAGATAATTACTGCATCATCATTGTGTCATAAATATATTAACTTATTTAAAGTCTAAAAATTACAAATAAAATATAATTATGTAGGAAATAGTTTTATATTTCTAATGAATATTTATAGTCGAATTTATCTTATGTATAACCCTATATTAAAAATGAATTACTTATTAAACTATGATTTTAACTATTTTAACCCTTCTTTTAATAATAAATGTCCTAATCTAATCCAAGTGGGCCTAAATGGTCATATTTTATTCATAAGGTTGTTTTTGGTCGAATTACACTTATCCAATAGAATTAGGACATGTGTTAGGGTAATAATAATATCATTTTTACTCTTAATTACCCTATTTACTTTTAACCGTGGTAAATAAAAGTAAAAAGTTACTATTCACCAAAAATTATTTTCATCTCATTGAACCACATTTTACTTACTGACATGAACCGTGTCTCTCGGATTTTTGAAATTCCACTCACAGAAGTGGTAAAATTAAGTTTTATGAAAAATTCAGTTTTTTTGACTACCACTTAGTGGTTTCACTATTCATCAAAAATTGAAAGTTTTTAGAAAAAAACCAATATTTCACCCTAGGATAATTTCGATATTCCGAATCCAAAAATGAAGTCCATTTTGGAAAATAAAATTTATAAAATTTCAAAAAGTCGGTATTACTATTCATAATGGCTAGTTTTAATAATATTTTAATAGCATATCGTTGTTTAGGGAAATTCGGTATTGCGTACAGCACACGCTATCGTGGAAGGTCGCGCTTACATGTAATGCAAGCCATGTCAGGGATACGTGTTGTGCACGCTCCTTTTGGTGTAGCATTCAACACACGACATTAATGAAATTAAAAAGAATATTTTTCGTAAAATCTTGCGGTGTTACATTCTACCCCCCTGAAAATGAATTTCGCCCTCGAAATTCGTCAGGGTTATAAATGGTTTACTACTCAAAAGTTTCTTTAATAGAAACCCACATCGTAAAAAGGAATACCAAAACTGGGATTTAAAAACTAACGTATGAAACGTAACGGTTACCCAAATTAACTAATCAATGGGTTTCCACATAGGAGAACATAGGTGAAAATATGGATATGGAAGAGAAATCTTACCATCATGTTCTGATGGAGAGTGGTAGAGAACATGGCTATGAAAAATCCAAAAATCACAAAGCCATAAATTTGTAATGATCTAGGGTACCATCTGATTCATCGGATATAAGGGCACTAGGACAACATTTTTGGTTTTCAAGATCATTTCCCTAAAGTTGAAGGATTTTAATTAGAATAAATACTTACTTTATTTTGTTACAATCTCACTATTGTTCGTGCTTTGAATAATTTCTACTTCATCACTTAAAGAAATGAAGTTGAATTTTTTATTCGTGAAGTGTTAACAGATCATGTGATAGAATGATGGGTCATTCCATCTGTTTCAAATAAAAGGTTGGCAAAAGTTATCAAATATACATAAGTCCATCTATAGTGAGGTTAATCGTATACGATTCCAAAAATAAACTTATAATTCATATATCATACCGCGTAACAAAATAAAACTAGTTTCTACTAACCAGGGACTTCATGTAGGCTAGTGGTAGGCGATAAAGGTCAGTCGCACTTCGGTTGTGGGTTCGATTCCCACAGTCTTTTCCGATGCGATGGGCTATCGCCCATCCTTCAGGTTTTCCTTTTTCTAAAACTATATTACTATAATATCCCATCAATAATATCGAAAAAAAGTTCTATCTTTAAACAATACTATCTTATTTCCAACATAATCAATTCCAATCTTTAGGCTTATCTAAAATACTTCGGTCCAAGTTCATAGTATAAAGAAAATGATTACTTGAAATGTGACATAACAATCACGTGAATGCCATCATTTATCCCCCATATATCATAAGATATATCTTGTTGGTCAAATTACAAACATGTGAATACCTTAATCATGTATTCTCTTGAATAATGAATACCCCTCTAACCTTACAGAAAACATGAATACAGTTAAAAGTTAACACTTTCCACATACCAAAATCCTCAAAATTCTTTATACGCAAACCATGATACCACTTAGTCCTTATATCAATCATGAGCTCATGAATACAATCAAACATCTCATTATCTTCTTATCCCTTCATTATGCACATATCATCTGCTTACCAAAAATATCTCAATCACTTTCCATGGTTACAGGTACCATAAAATTATTGAAAACCACAATAGACCAATACATAAATATTCTAATATTCCATGATTCTATATACAACATTATTTTGGAATCCCATTACATAAACACTTAATCATTCCACCACATCGTTGTCATATTCAACATCGCCAATAGTGATCGCATGTGACTTCCCTTTTTCATTTTCCTTAAGTGGTTGCTCATGTCGATCATCATTAACCCTTGGATTATGGAATTGATTAGAATAATTCCCCATTTCATTGCACTTGAAGCTTTGAAGTTTTGTTGGTGCGTTATCTGCAGTCTTTTCTTTAGTCACACCATTAGAAACACTTTTACCATTACTTCGACACTCAGTTTCTCGATGACCTTCTTTTCCACACTTAAAACATTTTCTAGTCCCTTTAAGACAATCTCCACCATGATTCTTTCCACACTTTGAGCATAAGGAAACATTCATCTTCTTTTCACCATTATTCTGAGATTTCTTCTTGAACTCCATCTTTCGTTTCTTGTCAAAACCATGAGATGGATATGTAACACCAACTTCCATTTATACCTTGAAAACACAACGCACAATTTCTTCATAGCTACTGAATTATCTTATAGTTAATGCCCTTCGAAGATTTGGTTTTAAGCCACTAAAGAATCGATCAATTTTACTTTCAGGTTGGATGATAAAGCTGGATGCATACCTTGAAAGCCTTGTAAAATTGGCTTCGTATATACCAACAGATTCATTATCCTTTTTATTTAGTTCAAGAAACTCCTTCTCCATATTTGTTAGAAGAATACGAGGGAAGTACTTATTGAAAAATAGGTTCTTGAACTCGTCCCATTCCATGGACTCAATTTCATCTCTTCGCCTCGTATTCTTGATAAGATTCCACCATTGATCAGATTCACCTTCCAAATGATATACTGCTAAGATGACTTTATCATGTTCAGAACATTGAAGAACAGAAAATATCTTTTTAGTGGTACTGATCCATTGTTCAGCAACAAGTGGATCAGAAGACCCACTGAAAGAAGGTGGGTGTTTTCTCATGAAGGACTCAATAGAATATTGTTCCCTTCTCTGTTCATTTGGAAGTCTATATTGATTCATATCTTGTGTAAGTATAGAAATAAGATTTTTCACTCCATCTCCCATAACATTTGTTTGTTCAGGAGGACAATCATTGCATTTTCCATTACATTGATCAACACGGTTCCTTCGGGTTCCATCCATCGTCTAAAACCCAAAAAGAATAGTGTGAGAGGAAAAAATCATGCTAGGGAAAACAACATAATAAAGGGGGAGTACCATCAATATCTAACATCTTAGGTTAAATTCTAATATCATTACCGTAGTTCTAGGACTATATCCTATGCGTATACTTATCCTTAGGGATATCCCTAGACATACCTTAGAAATATCTCTAGGGATCTCACTAACATTTTCGCATCCGAGTTTCCGATGGTTGACTAAACATTTCCTATGATACCAACTGTAGAGACCCTAGACTTGATGTACATGGACATTACATTACTTTTGTGTAATACTTAGTACATTACAAAAATACACACACAAGGACCGTAATAGTTTAGTGCCTTTGGAAACTCGGAATATAAACTTCTAATCATGTTTAAATATCTTCAACAACTCCCATAACGATCTTCCCCTTTTTGTTTCCTTACCTAAAACCTTTATTTACATCTTGGGGAAAATAAAACATAAAAAGGGTGAGCTCAAATGCTCAGTAAGGGCAAATATAGATAACATAAAACAATCCATAAATATTTGGAAGCAAAAACTTGAACATGAAATTTAAACATCAAAATATTGAGCAAAGACATAAATCGTGGAAGTACGTAAGGCATATATCATAATAGAACATCAACCATGATAAAATGGGAAGAAAACATGTAATTGTGGAAACCATTCAGCACATGTCATGATTTCCATAGTAGCCAAGGCATTGCTGCCAAGAGCATCTTAGTGGACAAAGTCCCTTTCTGGATCAAGTTCACTCCTCATTTCAGTCATGTAACACTGAACCGGATTAAATTACCATTCCATCCATGTCTATCTTATGAGATATAAATATTTACCCAATGAATTGAAGGGAGATATAGGTCCCACCCATCTCATAATGAAATAATTCTTACTTGTGCCACAAAATAAACATAAATCATTCATCATAACCCAAAGAATAAAATGGGTTTCATAAACATCATCCCACAATCACATAATCCATATAAAACAAATGGATATCATTTCATCATAAGAAAACTAAAACCATGTAAATCATAGATACATGATACTTGAAACATAAACATATGATATAATATCATCTTAGATGAAAAATTGTTTTGATAAAACACTTGAAATGAATTCATGAGGAAAATATCCTTTCTTCTTCAAAATCATTTTCTTTTCACAAAATGTCATGCAATTTTAAAAGAAAAATATTTTGTTTAAAATAGTCATGAAATAATTTTGAGGATGCTTCATGAAAATAAGGCTTTATAAAACCGTAAAAAAAATCCGTTCACGCCGTATAAGTTAAAAATAACAATCTCCTCACACTTTTGTCAGAGAAGTCAAAAAAATACCTTGTAGGGTAAATAAAAGAAGATTCCTTCCATACCATGGGGTAAAAGTAGAAATGGGTAAAAAGGACTTTAAACATACATTAATACATTTTTATAAAACATGGACATGGATGATAGCAATAAACCCAGTAAATACTTACGAATAAGCAATCTCGGATAAAAATGAGATTTGCAAAATTATCCCTTATCTTATGTCTGATATGCTTCGTATGTAACCAAACCTCATGTATAATGATTTAAATAATATCATTGACTTATTGAAGAATCATATTGATTGTTATGATATCATATATGGTTCACTTATTACTTTATATTACCCGTTCTTTTGTAAATTCCAGTTTAAAGAGCGTTTTGGGTAAAATCGTTTCATTTATCGTATGTGTTTCAACTCATCGTTCTTGATATTATTACTTATATCTTGATTTACATAATTCCAGAATGTAAAACATGATTTATATATAATATATATTCATTATATACATATATATATTATATATCGATAAAAGGAATGAAATACACCGTTCATGGAGACGGTAGGCCGTATGTACGCATGAACGCTGTTTTTGTTTCCTTATTGAATTGGATGGAATTGAATATATGACATACATATATATATATATATATATATATAAAGTATAATTATTATGTCATATATTTCATTATTATTCATTATATATACTTTATAATCATTCTCAAATGGTTAATCATGGAAAATGAATCTCATCGTGTTCGTGGAGACGGTATTCCATACGTACGCACGAGCGATGATATCATTCCCATGATCGTGGAATTGTATTGGAGTGTATGTATAATATTTCAGAATCAATATCACTTTAAAATAATCATATATAGTTATTTAGTTACACCATTATACCCATCCATGTATGGTGGTGGTGGAAAAAATAGATTACACCACGGCGTGGAGACGGTATTCCGTACGTACGCACGCGCGGTGATTTCGTTTTCCGTAGGATGGATAGATGGTGAAATAGGGTTGTTTCATACTTATAATAACATATACATATATGAGTGATACTGATGTTATTACTTCATAATGAAACAACCTAATAAGAAGAAGTGGAAGAAGAAATAAAGTTGAAAGAATCGGTAACAGACATTACCTCTTCTTTGAAGCGCCTCTTTGAGTCCTCCTCTTAGGGAACTAAAATTGGTCTTTGAAAATACCAGGACCTCTAGGATGTTTCTAGGGAAGTGGAGAAGAGAATTTGGTAGGGGTTGTCCGATCTTGAAGGCTCAATGTGGTGTGAGGAAGAGAGGGAGGAGGTGCCCTTTTATAAGGGAGGAGAGGGGCTCCTTTGGAAAAACTAAAAATATTATTTTATTATAAAGCCAAATTCGGTTTTAAATAGATCCCAATTGATTTATTTCGATGATATGGTGGGGATGGCTCGTAATCCTCTCATCCAATAGAATTTAGACAAGTTTAGGTTCGTATTTTAACCTTATCATTTATATTTAACTTTAAGTTAGATAATTTTACTTTTACCGTGTCTTTTTGTATTCTTACACTATAAGGTTAATAAACTTAATATAACAAGACAAACGAACCCCAAGTTGTTTATTATTAATATATATAACCTTATCTAAGTCATTTTGCCAAACCTTATATTTTTAGGAATAAAATAACAATTAATAATATAATATTTGTTTTAAAAACTATTTTATGTCAATTTTGACACTATTTGGTAAAGGATTTTTCTAAAAATCATAACAGAATGATTAGTTCGAAAAAAGTTAATTAAATCAACAATAACATGTCATATTAACATATAAATTTTTTTTAATTCATAAAAATTCTCAAATTACATTTATTTGGGTATTTATAACATCAATTATGTCAATATTTCATTAATAAGATAATTACTCCATCATCATTGTGTCATAAATATATTAAATTATTTAAAGTCTAAAAATTAAAAATAAAATATCACTATGTATTAAATAGTTTTATATTTCTAATGAATATTTATATTCGAATTTATCTTATGTATAACCCTATATTAAAAATTATTTATTTATTAAACTTTGATTTTAACTATTTTAACCCTTCTTTTAGTAATAAATGTCCTAATCTAATCCAAGTGGGCCTAAATGGTCATATTTTATTCATATGGTTGTTTTTGGTCGAATTACACTTATCCAATAGAATTGGGACATGTGTTAGGGTAATAATAATATCATTGTTACTCTTAATTACCCTATTTACTTTTAACCGTGTAAATAAAAGTAAAAAGTTACTATTCACCAAAAATTATTTTCATCTCATTGAACAACATTTTACTTACTGACATCAACTGTGTCTCTCGGATTTTTGAAATTCCACTCACAGAAGCGGTAAAATTAAGTTTTATGAAAAATTCAGTTTTTTTAACTACCATTTAGTGGTTTCACTATTCATCAAAAATTGAAAGTTTTCAGAAAAAAACCAAAATTTCATCCTAGGCTAATTTCGATATTCCGAATCCAAAAATGAAGTCCATTTTGAAAAATAAAATTTATAAAATTTCAAAAAGTTGGTATTACTATTCATAACGGCTAGTTTTAATAATATTTTAATAGCATATCGTTGTTTAGCGAAACTCGGTATTGCGTACAACACATGCTATCGTGGAAGGTCGCGCTTGTGTGTAATGCAAGCCAAGTCAGGGATACGTGTTGTGCAAGCTCCTTTTGGTGTAGCGTACAACACAGGACATTAATGAAATTAAAAAGAATATTTTTCGTAAAATCTTAGGGTGTTACAAACTTTAATTTGAAATATAAAGAAATTATATTCATCATAGTAATTTATTTTTAATTTTTTGTTAAAAAATAATTACCTTAAATTCTTACATGAGTGTGATGCAGTAATTGTCTATTTAATGAAAATATCATATAAATGATATTAAAAATATTAAAATAAATATAATTTGAAATAATTAATGTCATACATTAATTTTATATTTGAAATCTACATGTTAGTGATGTATTAAATGATTTTTTTCAGTGATATATTGTTTTATTGATATTTTTAAAAGTCAACCTAATGAATAGTGTCAAAATTGACATTAATGAGATTTTAAAAGAAATGATATTTTATAAAATGATATAAATTTTTTGAAAATATTATATTCATCCAATATATTTTTATATGTTTTAAAATTAAATCAATTATCCATTTATGGGTCTTTTGTCATTTTATAGGAATAGTATTGACCCTTAAGGTGTAAAATCCATGTTGTCACGATAAAAGTTAAAGGGATTAAATAAGGTTAAAGCTAAAAGATAAGGGTAATAAGGTGACATAAACATGATTAAAAGTTATTGTATGTGATTATTTTTACCCATAATCAAATTATATTCTTAATAACTCATTTTTTATTCATTCATATTTGAATATTAATTTGTATTAATTTAATATTTAGGGGGTTTCCAAAAGTACCACTCACCTCAATTATAAAAGGGAATCTACTCCCTCACTAATTCACACAACTTTGTGCCTAATATATAGACCAAACCCTAACCATTTCTCTTCCCAAAACCCTTTTCCATGTTCTATGGGTCTTGGAATTCCATATAGACCAACCATAGTGTCCCTAAGAGGAGATTCAAAGTACAATTCTTTAAGAATAGGTAATCATCTTTACCAACTATTTCAAGATTATTTATTCTTATAATTCATATTGATATGTTTTTACCATGATAAATTAATAACTATAGTATCATATATAATCTTATATGTTATTATGATTATGGTACAACCATATTCCACCTTTTATCTATCCTATGAAAAATGAAAGCACTACACGTGCGTACGTACGAATTACCATCTCTATATCGTGGTGTAATTTGTTTTTCATCACCACTTTAAATAAATGGGTATAATGTAAATAATATATATATATATATGATGATTATAGAATTATATTGATTATATAAAAATTAATATTTCATCTTCTTCCTTACCATTATGTTACTAATACTGTCACTCATGTGTTCATAAGGCCTTTCGTCACCCCTATGTGATGCGATTCATTTTCCATGATCACCATTAAATAATGATTCCAAAAATATATATATAATGAATAAATATTATATCAGTTTCCTTAATATCAATCTGGAGATTACAAAACTATATCCTATGCACAATAACGAGGACATATATAATAAAACATGCATAGGAAAATGAAGTTGTTAACACCAAAAACAAGGGTAATAACAAAATATTATTAACAGATGGGTGATACAATGATATAATAGGATAATATATGATATCATAAATATGGATATGGTTTTGTTTTAAATTAATAATATTATTTAAACAATTATACTATATATTAAATCCCATTAAATTAAAATAAAGTGAAAATTAATGGTTTATTGTCTCACTTTTACTTATCAGAGATATATTCCTTATACATCACTTGTTTCTTTTGTGTGGTGTATATAATTCCCCTTTGATATGTTATAACTTGAATTTATTTATCTTTACTGTATTTGAAATTTCATTTAAATTTATTTATTTCATGGGGCTTATAATTCAAATGTAACAGAAGTGGTAAGGGACTTCGTCTCAATTTCACTTCATTGATTCATATTTTAATATTATGGGCCTAATTTCTTTTCTACGATGTATATACTAATAATTTTATTTATAATAATAATTCATTGAATATTTCCTTAAATTTTGATATTTCTAGTATTATGTATATAATTATTTCTTAATTTGTGTACCATTTTTACAAAAGATATTTACTTCAAAACTTATTTGATTTGTTTTAGAAATATTAATGAATATATATATTTTATTCAATACAGATATTTAATGATAAGGAATATTATTTTTAATTAATTACATTATTCTAAAAATAATAAATTCTTTGGACTAGAAGACTCAAGTAGGGCTCGGTTATAGATATCCTCTCGATACATCATTAGTCTCATGGGAAGAATCAGTTAAGCCTGCATTAAATGGTTCTTTACTTGTATATTAAACTATATTATTAAAGGAATTGATAGTAGTGGTTCATGTACTTGATACATGTTGTCTAACAGTTAAACATTACCTCCATTAATAATTTAGTTATTATTATCTATAGTATTTTCTCTATGAAAAAAATCTATAGATGCATTTCATTCTCAGTTTATTGATTAAATATAATCTGTTCCTGATTACTTACCTTTCCATATTAATTATGCTTATTAATTCAAGTTATCTTATATTGTACATAACCCTTACTCATCATTTGATATAACCCGTTTCTTATGTTTTATTCTTTCCCAAGGCTTTAAAGAAGTTTATTATGATTGATATGTAGGGTTATTTGAAGGGTAATAATGGTTTTATAAATGAAAATACTTTTTATATTTTATTTATAAAATGTAATTTGAATTTCAAATATGTATCTTGTTTACCAATACTACTAAACAATTCACTCCATTGGGATATGATTTCTTGTATCTTATGCCAATGTAATAAAGCAGGGCACTGGCTTCAGGCTATTGGAGTCTGGGTCTTTACTGTAAAGACCTTGACCCCAGATCCCAGAGTTGGTTCCTTACCATATTGCATTGGCATATAAAACAAGGACTTTCATCCCAAAAGATCATATAGTTTAGTAGTCTTGGAAACCTGATTATACACACGAAATCCATTTTACAATGTAAAAAATAAAATAATACATAATACATAACAATAACTAAAAAACTACATCCTTAAAAACTCTTTCAAAGATATATTAATTATAACCTAGGAAAGGAAAAAAAAATAAGTTTGAGCTAAAATTGTTAATAATGTTCAAGTACAGTGGAAGATGTCAAGAATCAATGAGCATAATCCACATTTAGAGTTAGATAATTGAAGACACGTTCAATTTAATCAATAACTTGAGCACAATTCAAATCCATGGATAATATCATAGTGAAAATATCTTGGATAATAATAATAGAATGATGAATTAAAAAAATTATTAATTATTGGATGTCAAGTATCTGTAAGTTGAACCACTACCATAAATACCGTGCACAAGATAGTTTAATACTTATGGGTAAAACCCCATTTAATGTAAGTTAAATTGATTCATCCCATGATACTATAGATGCATCGAGGGGGATCTCTATAACTAGACCCCAACCATGTCTTCTATTTGAAATCATTACTCATATATTGAATAAATTATTTAATTAATAAAAATTATGACTTATCAAAAAAATCATTTTTAATAATGGTTACTTATTTAACATAATTTCTCTAATTAATCAAATAACTTTTAAAGTAATAACTGTATATAAAAATGGTATATGGATTAGGCAATAATCATATTAATTTTATAGGAAATATTTATATTTATGAAAAATGATAATTGTAAATAAATAAAATGGGAATTATATATACAATAGAAAATAAATTTTGTTCTTAATTTTAAAATATTTTTCAATGAAGTGAATTGTGACGAAGTCCATTATAAAGATCATATCATTGAAGAGAGAGTAAATTAAATAAATAAATTATGTGTATTCACTATAAATCCACATAAAACAAGTAGAAGTTAAAAATATAATAAAAAAAGGTCATTTCACACATATCCTTAGCCTGAAATAATCAATGAAATAGAATACTAACCCAATGAATGGAAAATGAGTTAAGAAATTTCTTACCAATTTGTAATCAGTAAAATTGTATGCCTCGTGAAAGTTATAACAATAAAATTAAAAAATTAATACCATGGATATAATTATATTCATAATATTATATATCTAAGGTTAGTATCCAAAATCCACACGTAAGAAATTAGTGATGAATAAGGCATATGTCTCACTGAAGTAAAAGTAAGATGAGAAACCCTTACCTTCTATTTTCCTTTATTTGAACATACTTTAACCTCCTATATAATGGTTTGCATAAAGTTTTTAATTTATAATAGAACCATGTTCATATTTATCATATCATTTATGATCCTATTATATCATTTTATCAGCCTCTTGTTAATAGTATTTATTTATTACCCTTGTTTCGAGGTTTAACTACTTCCTTTTATTATGCATGTTTTTTCATGTAAGTCTTGGTTATTGTGAATATTATATAGTACCTTAATATATAGAATTATATTAAGGTCATATATACCATATTTATTCATTATATACATTTTTTATAATCATTCTTGAATGGTGAACATGGAAAATTAATTGAATCACGTCGTGGAGATGGTAGGTCGCACGTATCCATGAGTGATGGTATCATTCCCTTAATAGTGAAAGGGTAAGAAAGTGGATGGTATATTGATTTTTGAAAATAAATATAATTTTATTATTACCATATCTATCCATTATTTTCATAATTATACCCATCCATGTAAATTGGTGATGAAAAACAATTACACCATGGCATGGAGATAGTAAGTCGTACTTACGCATGTGCGATGCTTTTGTTTTTCATAGGATAGATAAAATGTGAAATATGGTTTTTTATAATTATAATATCATATAATAATATATATTATACTGTATTTATTAATCTATCATGGAAACAACACATGAAGAGTAAGTATAAGAACAAATAAACTTGAAAGAGTCGGTTAAGACGATTACCTCTTCTATGGAAGACTTCCTTTTTAACTTCTCTTAATGGGCTTAGGGTAGGTAATTTGGAAGGAAAATAACCTATATAAATTAGATAAGTATGTTTGAAAGAGAAATCAGTAGGTTATCGTTGATCTAGAAGGCTCAATGTGACTTTGATAAGTGATGGAGGACGTTCTCTTTAATAATTGAAGTGAGGGAACGTTTGGAAATTCTAAAAATATTAAATTAATATAAATTAATTTTCAGTTATAAATGGATGAGAAAAAGATTAATATAAAATATTATATTAGTATGGGTATTAATATTTCCATACAATAATGTTTAGACAAAATTTGGTCACATTTTTCCCTTATCATTTGGTTTTAACCCTTATTTAATAACTTTAACTCTTACCGTGACTACATGTTTTTTTACAATTGAGGGTTAATATAGTTACTATAAAATCAAAAATTACCAATAAATGGATCATTTATGAATTTTTACACCTTATACCAAAACTTTTCTAAATTTTATATTTTTAAAAATTTTATATCATTTAATAAAATATTATTTATTTTAAAATATCAATAATGTCAATTTTGACACTATTCAAAACTTTGACTTTTAGAAATATCGATAAAACAATATATCTATGAGAAAACTCTTTTAATAAATCCCTATAATTTCAATTTCATATATAAAACATTTTCAGATATTAATTATCTAAATTATTTTATTTTAATATTTTTATTATCATTTATTTTATGTTTTCATTAATAAGATAATTATTGGATCATTATTGTGCAAGCATTTAATCTAATTATTTATTCTGTAAAAATTAAAAAAATTATGATAATGAATGTAATTATTTCAATTTTAAAATACTATTTATAGTCAAATATACCTTTTTAATAACTCCATATAAAAAAATTATGTTATTAAAAATATGAATGTAACATCTTTGAGTTTTCATTAAATAAAATATTATAAATATCATAATCTCATCCAAATGTACATAAATGGTCATATAACATATAATTTAATTGTTATGCATAAATATTATTTATTAAATAATATTTTGGTAGGTGTTAGGGTCATTTCCTAATTAATATCATACTAGTTTTAACCTAAACTATCCAATTTACACTTTACCATGGTAACAAAAATTACCAAGGTTACCATCCATATTGGAAAAAAATAAAAATAACCTATTTACTGAATTTAAACCTTATAAACCGAAATATTTAATCCATTTTTCAAAATTCAAAACACATAACTGGAAGAAGTTAATTTAAAATTAAATCGGAAAAATGTATTGAAGAACAATTTTTCCGAAAAAATATCTAATTAAATATAAAAAAAATTTAAACAAAATTCAACCTTGAAATTGATTCAAAAAACATAATTGTATTATTAATAATATAATATAATTAATTTTACTTTAAAACTAACATAAAATATTACATTTAAATGTTTGAAATAAAGATACATTTTTTAATAAAAATCACTATTTTTCACTCTTTGTTGGAAAATAAATATTTTTTAGAAGATACCAAAAAATCACCCTAAGATAATTTTACATTAAAATTTTAAAAATAAATTTTATTTGTTTAAATATAATTAATAAAAGTTTCAAAATTTATTTTTAAATAAAGTGCACCATTAAAGGGTTACAAAACTTCATTTAGAAAAATATAACTTTTATGTAAAAAATAAGAGTTGTTCTTATCTTATGCCTATAAAATCGATTGGATGAATGTAAAACAAAATTCATTTAATACATAATATATAAATTTAATTAAAATAATTCTATAATATTAATTAATTTCTATATTAACAATTAGTTGGATAATTATATTTTTCATAATGTGGTTGAAACTATTCATTCCTACCAATTTAACGGATAGGTTACAACGATCACATAATAATATTTTTTCATTTGTTTATGATGGGTGTTGTGTGAAACATAATCTATCTAACAGATTAAATTTAAGAAGATACATACCTTAAAATCTTGGGGTGTTACATTCTTCCCAACTTCAATAAATTTCATCATCATAATTTTAAATTTCACTTCAAAAATCAAAATTTGAAACTTGAAATTTACTTTGTGGGAAACCCAAATAGTAAATATGGTTAATAATACATCCACTTAATAAGTGGGAAATGTAAATGTAAAGGTTACCACAAAATTAGGCATTCAAATATGAGAATAATTTTGGGAAGTGAAAACATGGACATGGAAGAGAAATCTAACTATCAAGTTCTCATGGGGAGTTATAGAAAACATGGTATTTAGAAAGTTAAACATCACAAAACCATAAGTCTATAATCGATTAAAATATCATTTATTTATCATTAATATAAGTAAATGAATAACATTTTTGTTCCAAAATCATTTTCTTAGAATTGTGAAATTCTTTTACTATCTAGACAAAACATGATAAAATAAACATACTTGTTTTATTTCCTTCTCAGAAGCATAATATCATCCTTGGAAAGGGCATTGATCTATTTTCAATTCATTTTTTATGCCCGGAAAGGAGTGTTAAATATGATTTTTTCATAATTAAATAAGATTATAGAATCAAAAGTCCCACTGGTCATTCCTTCATCCATTAAATTTTTACTAAAACCAAAAATGTTATAACATGTTATCAATAAACAATAATTTCAAAAGTTCAATTTGATCCATTATATAGGTAGTTAATATTAAGACTCTTCACAAATATATCAATCAAAATTCAAAGACCAAAAATTTATAAATAAGGTTGCTAAATTTCCAAAATCAACTCAATAGTAGATTCCCCAAAAAACATAATGTAACTATTTATGTCACATACCGAATATATAAATACCTTTGTCACCTTAAAGCCTTAATGAAAACATACATTCTTCCCAAAAAAATATCAGGTTGTCGAATATATTTCTTAAATCCAAACATGTTGTAAATCGTAAGAACCTGGATCTTCAGTTCAGGTATGATTTTCCTTTTTCTGGAGTTTTTAAGAAAAATTGAGTTTTTGGAAAATTTCTACGTACACACCGTGTACTTTCTAAGTACACACCGTGTACACTTCTTCGGCTTGAATCCGTGTGTTGGCTATTCCCGGGCCACACACATGGTGTGTAGGGGTGACGTGGAGGCCGATTTTGGAGGATTACGGAAAAACCTAGTACAGGTCGTGTACTCTAAAAGTACACACTGTGTACTTTTATTTTTTTTTCAAAACGCACAGGGGTCGCGCCTGACAGACAGAACACTCCCCTTCTCTAGGTTCTTCGTCCGAGAGTGACCCGTATGGCCGGATCTTCCCCGAGCCCTCGCCTCTCCGTCCGTCCTCCGATTCGAGCACGGTCGATTGCGTTGGAAGCGCAGCAGTGAGTTCTTCCTTCTTCTTGAGCCTTGTTTTCCAATTCTTCCTCTTTCTTAAGTTATCCAAGGTTGAACGTTTTGTGTGTTTTCTCAGATCTACGACGTTCTAGGGGGAATCAATCATCGTGGTTCAATTATATCGATCTCCAAAGATTGAGGTAGGTGTTTTGTGCCTTACCGTTCAAAGTCTCTGATTTTTATGTTCGAATTTCAACCGATACCCGTGAACGGGGTATTGCATGTTTACCTCTTTTCCCTTGTTATTTTATTGCCTTGCTTGTATGCCTATGTAGAGGTAAATTGACCATATTAGGGGATTATTTTTTGTGCTTGGATGTTTTTTACTTTGCTTTGTTCTGTTCACAACCTTTGGGTCTCGTTTTCCTTTGGTTGTTACACTTGTTTTCAGGCCTCACGAATATACCAAGAAAGTGTAGCCAGAGGGGAAACCCCTGACCATTTATTAAAATAAAATAAAAGACAGTAAACATGCATTACTGAGTGAATTTAGCTAAGTATCTCTATAGATGTACTTTGGTTATCCAAGAAGCTCTATAGGTGTACTATGGCCATATAACATTATTATGCACTGACTGGAACGGGGCTGAGAGAACCTGGTGCTATATACTATAAGGGATAGACTGAGTGATCTTCCCAGAGAGTCTTAGACATTATAGACTACAGGGGATGGACTGAGTGAGCTCCTAGAGAGTCTTTGATTTTATATACTACAGGAGGGTAGACCGAGTGATCTTCCTCAGAGAGTCTTACCTTGTTTGAATCTCTTTAAGAACCTTCCCAGGCTAGAGGAGGAATTGACCAAGTGATCTTCCTTAGAGAGTATGTGGTATACCTGAGGCTATAGGAGGAATTGACCGAGATAGCTTCCTCAAAGAGTCTCTAGACCTTGGGGATAAGAGGGATAGACCACATGATCTTCCTTAAGAGAGTCCCTAACTACCCTATACTATAAGGGGAATTGACTGAGTGAGCTTCCCCAGAGAGTCTCATAAATGCGTATGACCAAGATAGAGGGGTTAGGCTGAGTGCACTACCCAGAGGGTTGTGGTACTTCTTGGATAAGACCAAAGGGGATGGCTGTGAGTGCTTCCCATAGGGTTTCCAGCTTCTTAGTTGTTTGTTTCTCTGCTTTTGATTGGTTGTCGATTGTTTTCTGTTTTGTATCATCCTATTTTACTGCTTACTATTACTGCCTATTGCTTGATATTGATGTTACTACTTATTTTACTTTTACCTGCCATATAGTCACTGACTGTTAGGCAGAGATCTTCGGGTGAATTCCTGCTGGGATTTTATCTCACACCATGTTTGGGTCATGCTTTTTTTCCCAAGCAGACTATGTTTTCACAGGTATAGACAAGGGGAAGCACCCTTCGACATCTGGAACTTGATTTCTTGGAGCATGGGAGCATGGGACCACACTTTGGATTGCAATTCTGAGGAGCTGTTTACTTTTATTTGTTACTTGTTTGGTACTGTAGTGTTTTCCAGCATTGTGGCTTGTTTGGATGATTTCCTAGTTATGTATCATGCATCATTTTATATATATATACATATATGCTCCAGTTTTTGATTTAGTCTTCCGCTATTATATTGTTGGTTATTACTGCTTCTACTATTGAATGTTTATTTTTCTTCTATTGTGTACTCTTCCAATGAGGTCATAGTTTCCCCACTATCACACCCAAGGCCCTCGCTACTAGTCAGCAGCCTATGGCATTTGGGGAAATGCGCTTGAGGCCATGTGACCAACCGGGTACGGGGCCCCTCTAGGTGGCTTTCGGAACTGGGATGTTATAAAGTGGTATAAAAGTATTTTATTTTCTCTTTCTTTACTATTTGGATACTTTATCCAGGGATAGGACGGATTCGGTACTTGGTAATAAGCTGTGCCCGGGAGTAGCTAACCTATGTATAGGGAAAATCCATACTACCTCGTTTATTTCAGTTTTTTGGTTTTGAGATCTTACGGTTGATGCAATTTTACCTAGAGTGATTCAAATGATTTGTACTATTATTGTTTTGATATCACAGTTCTATTTCTGTTGCAACCCGATGAGATGCGGGTATTCCATCTCATGAATCATATAGGCACTTGTAGAAATCACATGCCATGTATTCTTGTCATGCCATTTAGTGTGCATTAGCGATTTCATGCTTTTGTGATAGATGTTGTGTAGATTACGCATGTTTTTGTGATAGATGTTTGATAGAATCTTTGCTGCTTGGTAGAGAATTTTTTGTATTGAACTTTGTTTAAATGAACACCAGACTTTGATTCTCAGGTGTTATGGGCCCTCTTTAATCAAAAATTGGTGAATCATGATCCTGTTTTCTCTTGAACATGACTGTAGGGGATGCCAAGCTTTGATTCGCGGGGAGTATGGGCCCTCACGGATCAGAATTTGGCACCCCGTTGCCTTGTTTTCTGTGTTTCTGGGCTTCTGTGCAGTTTCTGAGCTACTGCCCAGAAAAACCCATAATACACGGTGTCTACTTTCTGGTTACTCTCCGTGTAGATTTTAGGCCATGTTACTGACTGTGTGTGCAAGAACATGGTGTTGTGAAAATAACGTCAGGAGCACGCCGTGTACGGTATGTACACGCCGTGTAGTATAGAGCCTTGTACCCAGCCCTGTCACTAACAACACGGGTTGGGGAATCTCGAGTAGAACACGCCATGTTGTAAAGGAACATGTTGTGTAGTTCTGTCCAGGTACCCTACCATGTCATGAACAACACGGGTCGGCGTGACCTTCTCTTAGACATGTCGTGTTGATTTTGGAACACGCCGTGTAGTTTGTCCTAGGTACCCGGCCATGTCATGAACAACACAGGATGGTGTCACCTTCTCCTATACATGTCGTGTTTGTTTGGAACACACCGTATAAGGTCCATCCGTGTAGATGACCGTGTAACTAACAACACGGGCCACCAAGTCAGTGTCTAGTACACGTCGTGTCACCAGGGAACACACCGTGTAGTCTGAGGTTAGCTTGAATCGTGTGAGTTAGTCATGTAAAGAGACTCAGGTAGGGGAATAGTCTTCAAGTACACACCGTGTGTTGGTTCAACACGCCGTGTAGTTTTAGGTGTTACACGACCTATAGGGCAGGGGTACACGCCCATGTTAGTGGCTTAAGAAGACATGCCATGTAGTTTTTATACACCTCGTGTAGTCGTGTTTTGTAAACTTGTGTGTTTTTCATCCCATGTTATGGTTTTTGTACTCTTGTGTTTTCTGTCCTTGTTTTTATGATCTAATATGTACTTTTGATCTTTCAGAGCTATGCCTATGAGACGTCCTCCGGTTGTACATCTGTCATCAGGCAGTGATCAGACGCCATATATGGTTGATCAGGGACTTCCGGCCAAACCTCCAGTCGATCCAACCTTCGCACTGACTGTCATACCAGTTGCAGGCGCAGATGTGCAGTTCAGGGAGGACTTCTTGAGGATGATGTAGGACTTCCAGGGAGCTTCGCCTCTTGTCCCATCGATGTCTGAGTTGACGCAGGTTTTTCAACAGTAGCATACTCCTACTTTTTCAGGAGATGGTGGATCTCAGTCTGTAGAGTCGTGGATAGAGGCCACACTGACCATCTTTGAACACCTAGAGATCTCTCAGGAGAAAATGGTAAAATTGGCTACTTATATGTTCCGGGACACCACCAAGAGGTGGTGTGAGGTGATCTCACAGTCAGGGCGTCAGCAGGATATGGCTTGGCACGAGTTTTGACACACCTTCTATGACTACTTCTATCCGGAGACCCTGAGATCCGATCGAGCCCAGAAGTTTATGAGTCTGCAGTAGGGTACTCTCTCTGTTAGGGATTACTCATCTCGCTTCACTGAGCTACAGCTTTTCACACCGATCCCAGCAGGTGATGAGTTGTTCCTTGCTAGGAATTTCGAGGACAGTCTCAGGCAGGAGATCTATTCCCAGGTGAATATCTTCTATTTGAATTCTATATCCTCCATCATCAACCAGGCACTGATCACTGAGCGCAATCTGAGAGATTTCGGAGTATTGAGCCAGGGCGGTTCGATATCCAGAGCTAGTGTTCCTCCTATGGACAGTAGGATGCATCGCAGAGAATCATCTCGAGGAGATCGAGGTTCGTGGGATACGTATTCTGGCATCCATATTGTATGCTACCAGTGCGGTAGGAGTGGGCATACTAGGCCTTAGTGCCAGAGGGACCCGTTGGAGTGCCATTCTTTTGGAAAGATGAGCCATCTTCCGCATTTCTGTCACATCTTCTCACCTTCAGCTGGTGGTAGGGGTTCCTCTATGACCACGCGTTCTGGAGGTGCTTCACCAGTTTCCCACCAGTCAGGGAACTGGAGTTCTTCCTATCGTTTAGGTTGAGGTGGAGGTCACGGCCGTGGTGGTCAGTCACTAGGTTATCAGTGACAGCAGAGTGGATAATCCCAGAGCAGTCAGCCATGGGCGCAGGGCCATGGTGAAGGCCAGTCTTTCACCATGGAATAGTTCTATCAAGAGTAGTATCTTGACCCATCTATATTTCGAGTTATGATCTTAGTATCCTTAGTTTTATCTTCAGCTCTTTTCGATACTGGTGCTTCCCATCGCTTTATCTCTGTTATGGTTGTGGAGAGCCTTGGGATCAGTATCTTTTCGTCTTCTGACTTATTGACTCTTGACACACCGTTGGGAACGAGTACATCTAGCGTACGATAGTGCAGAGAGTGCCCTCTCGAGGTTGAGGGGTGTCGTTTCTTATGGGACCTCTATGTCCTAGAGATGATGGGTTATGACGTCATTCTCAGGATAGACTGGTTGGTTCCCTTCATGGCAGTCGTTGATTGCTATCGTCGTATGGGTGAGTTTCACATCACCAAAGGGAGGATCCTTCCTTCATAGAGGCGAGTGGGATGTCCAAGCGGGTAGAGTTGGACCAGAGCATCATGGGATAGGGGAAGTTACATCCCATATTGCCAGTCGTTATCTGGATGACCAGGGGGCTTCACAGTTAGACTTTCTTCCAGTGGTGGATCGTTTCAGGGATGTCTTTCCAGAAGACTTTTCAGGTTTACCTCCAGAGCGTGAGGTAGACTTCTCAATTGAGCTCGTACCAAGAGTGGCACTGGTGTCCATCCCTCCTTATAGGATGGATACACCTGAGTTCTAGGAGCTCAAGAAGCAGTTGGAGGAGTTGCAGGCAATGGGTTTCATCTGACCCAGTACTTCTCCATGGGGTTCGCCTATCCTATTTTCAAAGAAGGAAGGTGGTACCCTTCAGCTTTGTGTGGATTATCGGAAGTTTAACTAGTTGACGGTCCAGAACCAATATCCCTTGCCGAAGATCGATGACCTCTTTGATCATCTTCTAGGAGCCCGGGTGTTCTCAAAGATCGACTTGAGGTCCGGTTATCATCAGTTGCGCGTTAGACCATTAGATATACCTCTGACAGCTTTCAGGAGCAGGTATGATCTTTACAAATATACAATCATGTCGTTCGGTCTTACAAACATGCCTGCAGTATTCATGGAACCCATGAACCGAGTGTTCCATCCATAATTGGACTCCTTTGTCGTGGTCTTCGTGGATGATATCTTGGTGTACTCTCACACTTGACACGACCATGCCACACATCTTGAGATCATTCTGAGTACACTGAGAGAGCATCGGCTGTATGATAAACTATTGAAGTGCCACTTTTGGATGGATCATATTCACTTCTTGGTTCACGTCATCACGGAGGCTGGAGTATCTGTGGACCCAGAGAAAGTGAGAGCTATAGTTTCCTGGGAGCAGTCAAAGAACGTCTTTGAGGTACAGAGTTTCCTAGTGGTGGAAGGGTACTACAGACGCTTCATTGAAGACTTCTCGTTCCTAGAATCACCATTTACAGGTCTAACCAAGAAGGGGGAAAGTTTTTATGGTCAGATTCTTGTGAGTCATCCTTTCAAGAGCTAAAAGGGTGGTTGACGTCAGCACCGATACTAGTCTTGACAGAGCCAGGAAAGGGCTATACTGTTTATTGTGATGCTTCAGGTATCGATCTGGGAGCCATGCTTATGTAGGGAGATGGATTCGTTACGTATGGGTCTCAGCAGTTGAGGCCACACGATAGGAACTACCCGACGCACGATATGGAGTTAGCAGCAGTTGTTCATGCCTTACGATGTTGGGGACACTATCTTCTGGGAGAGCACTCTGTGGTTTTCACCAACCACAAGAGTCTCAAGTATATCTTCACTCAGCGTGATTTGAATCTGAGACAACGTAGGTGGGTCGAGTATCTTCAGTCCTTTGACATCGAGCTCGCCTATACACCGGGAAAGGGCAATGCAGTGGAAAATGATTTGAGAAGACAAACTCATATTCAGGCAGTTCAGGAGGCCAGCAGTGAGTGGCAACTTATGGCTCTGTTCTCTGAGATGCATCTGGTGGTGCACGATAGGCAGGGACATACTCTCCTATCTTCTGTAGATGTTACCTCTACACTTCTTGATCGGGTACAAATGAGGACGCTATCAGACTCAGAGGCCTTGGTCCTGTGGGAGAATGTGTTAGGAGGGGACCCTCTTCCTGGATGGGTAATGGGTGAGGATGAGATCTTGCGTTTCCAGGGAAGAATATGGGTGCCAGCAAACATACGTGAGGAGCTGATGTGGGATTTTCATTCCTCCGTTTGGGCAGTTCATCCTGGCATCACCAAAATGTATCGGGATCTTCATCCCCAGTATTGGTGGCCAGGTATGAAGAGAGATGTTGCTGGTTTTGTCATGAGATTTTCTACTTTTCTACAGGTGAAAGCAGAGCATCAGTGACCAGCAGTGCTTTTACAGCAGTTACTCATTCCAGAGTGGAAGTGGAACAATGTCGTGATGGACTTCGTGACCGGGTTACTAAGGTCACCTTGGGGAAGTGATGTTGTTTGGGTTGTCGTTGACAGGCTTACGAAGGTTTCACACTTCTTGAAAATCAAGGATACCTTCACTATTTATGATCTAGGATGACTGTACATTCGATAGATTGTACATATACATGGAGTTCCACACTCCATTGCTTCAAACAGGGATGTGTGCTTTACCTCTCGGTTCTGGCAGGGACTTTAGAAGGCTTTGGGTACACAGGTACTTTTGAGTATAGCCTACCATCCCCAGACTGATGACCAGTCTAAGCGCACGATCTAGGTGCTTGAGGATATGCTCTGAGCATGCATTCTATACTTAGATGGTTATTTGTAGAAGCATATACCTCTTGGGGAGTTCGCCTACAACAACAGTTTGCAGCGACCATTCAGATGGCACCATACGAGGCTTTTTACGATAGGCCATGCCGATCACCCTTATGCTGGCTAGAGGCAGCTTTTCTGGGACCTCATCTTGTTCAGGAGACTTCGGAGCAGATAGAGTTGATTTGGAAGTGGATGGATACAGCACAGTCTCGACAGAAGTCTTATCCTTATCAGAGGAGATGACCTCTAGAGTTCGAGGTTGGGGATCAGGTTTTCCTGCGTGTCGCGCTGAGGTTGGGACACAAGAGGATTCAAAGATAGGGTAAGCTTTCACTGCGGTACGTCAGGCCGTTTGAGGTTTTGGAGAGAGTTGGATCGGTTGCTTATTGGTTGCAGCTACCTCAGAGGTATCAGGCCATGCATGACATCTTCCACGTCTCTCATCTCTGACGTTACTTTTCAGACCCGTCTGATGTCTTTTAGCCCGAAGAGGTTGAGCTCAAAGTGTATGCGTCGTTTTAAGAGCATCCTATCCGGATTGTTGATCGCAGTACAAAGGTTCTGTGAGGCCGGTCTATTCCTCTAGTATGAGTGTTGTGGCAGCACGGGCGAGTATAGGACGAGACTTGGGAGAGGGAGGCCGAGGTTTGATCGCAGTGGCCGGAGCTGTTCGAGGATCCTTCTTCTACACCCACCTAAGGAAATTTGGTGAAGAATTTATTTAAGGGGGGAATTTTGTAAGAACCTAGATCTTCGTTTCAGGTACGCTTTTCCTTTTTCTGGAGTTTATAAGAAAAATGGAGTTTCTGGAAAATTTCGAAGTACACACCGTGTACTTTCTTAGTACACGCCGTGTACTCTTCTCTGGATCGAAGCCGTGTGCTATCCATTCCTGGGCCACACACACGGTGTGTAGGGGTGACGTGGAGGACGATTTTGGTGGAGTACGGAAAAACCTAGTACACGCCGTGTACTCTAAAAGTACACACTGTGTACTTTTCTTTTATTACAAAACGCACTGGGGTCGCGCCTGAAGGATAGAACACACCCCTTCTCTAAGTTCTTCGTCCGAGAGTGACCCGTACGGTTGGATCTTCCCTGAGCCCCCGCCTCTCCGTCCGTCCTCCGATTCGAGCATGGTCAATTGCGTTGGAAGCACAGTGGTGTGTTCTTCCATCTTCTTGATCCTTGTATTCCAATTCTTCCTCTTTCTTATGTTATCTAAGGTTGAATGTTTTGTGTGTTTTCTCAGATCTACGACGTTATACAGGGAATCAGTCATTGTGGTTCATGTATATCGATCTCCTAAGATCGAGGTAGGTGGTTTGTGCCTTACCATTCAAAGTCTCTGAGTTTTATGTGCGAATTTCCACTGATACCCATGAACGGGGTATTGTGTGTTTACCTTTTTTCCCTTTTTGTTTTTCTACCTTGCTTGTATGCTTGTGTAGAGGTAAATTGACCATGTTAGGGTATGATTTCTTGTGCTTGGATGTTTTTTCCCTTTCTTTGTTAGGTTCATGACTTTTGGGTCTCGTTTTCCTTTTGCTGCTACACCGGTTTTCATGCCTCGCGAATATAGGTTGAAGTGAAACTCATGACATGCTTTTTGCCTTGTAGACTGTTTAGCTAATTATCTATATAGGTGTACTATGGTCAGACAAGTAGCTCTATAGGTGTAATTTGGCCTTATAGCATTATTATGCACTGACTGGCACGAGGCTGAGAGAACCCGGTGCTATAGACTATAAGGGATATACCGAGTGAGCTTCCCAGAGAGTCTTAGACATTTTAGACTATAGGGGATGGACCGAGTGAGCTACCACAGAGTCTTGGATTTTATAGACCACATGAGGGTAGACCGAGTGAGCTTCCTCAGAGAATCTTACCTTGTTTGAATCTCATTAAGAACCTTCCTAGGCTAGATGAGGAATTAACTGAGTGAGCTTCCTCAAAGAGTCTGTGGTATACCTGAGGCTATAGGAGGAATTGACCGAGATATCTTCCTTAGAGAGTCTCTAGAACTTGGTGCTAAGAGGGTTAGACCTTGTGATCATCCTCAAGAGAGTCCTTGAAAACCCTAGACTATAAGGGTAATTGACCGAGTGAGCTTCCCTAGAGAGTCTCATAAATGCGTATGACCAAGCCAAAGGGGTTAGGCTGAGTGCACTGCCCAGAGGGTTGTGGTACTTCTTGTATAGGACCAGAGGGGATGGCTGTGAGTGCTTCCCAGAGGGTTTCTGGCTTCTTAGTTGTTTGTTTAACTGCTTTTGATTGGTTTTGGATTGTTTTTTATTGTGTATCATCTTGTTTTACTGTTTATTGTTACTGCCTATTGCTTGCTATTGATGTTACTTCTTATTGTACTTTTACCTTCTATATACTCACTGACTGTTAGGCACAGATCTTCAGGTGAATTCCTAATGGGATTTTATCTCACACCCTATTTGGGCCATGCTTTTGGGCCCAAGAAGACTATTTTATCATAGGTATAGACAAGGGATAGCGCCCATTGACTTCTGGAACTTGATTGCTTGGAGACGAGGGGCATGGTACCATGCTTCGGCTTGCGATGCTGAGGAGCTATTTACTTTTATTTTGTACTTGTTTGGTACTGTTGTGTTTTTCCAGTATTGTGACTTTTTCTGCTACTTTCCTAGTTGTGTATCATGCATCATTTCATATATATATATATATACATATGTTCTCCGGTTTTTGATTTAGTCATTCGCTGTTATATTGTTGGTTCTTACTGCTTCCGCTATTGCATGTTTATTTTTCTTCCACTGTGTACACTTCCAATGAGGTAATAGTTTCCCCACTATCACACCCAAGGCCCTCGCTACTAGTCAGCAGCCTCTAGCTTTTGGGGAAATGTGCTTGAGGCCATGTGACCAACTGGGTATGGGGCGCCTCTGGGTGGCTTCTGGAATCGGGATGTTACATAAACCCTAAAAAAGATAATATAAGCTATCAAATCCCTAACCAATTTTATCCCATAAACATCTCTTTATCATCAATCGTATATTTAAGATTATCTTACCTCCAATCATGTGTTTTGTAAAAGATCAACTTTGCACATAACAAATTATCTTGGATACTAGTATTATTTATTGCATACCTACAAATACATATAGAATAATTATACAGTATAATCCTTATATATATATATATATTGATTCTGGTAACCAGAATATCACTGATAATTTTACAACATTATTTTGGAATTCAAAAATAATCACATTAATCATTCCACTAAATTATTAAACCATTAAATAATCTTAATCATTTTCTTCCTCCTTCATTTTTTATATCATTAGTATTCTCAACATCATCAGTAGTATAATTATTTCTCATATAACCTTACTGATTAACTTCACAGGTTTTCACCCTATAAAATAAACTTTCATAATTCCTATACATTTAAATTTTATTTCATTATATTGTTGATGATTCCTTAATAATACTATTATTCCCATCCATTTTTTAACACACATGCCATTTAAATGATATCATGAGCACAATTTCAATCCACGAATAATATCATAGTGAAAATATCATGTATAATAATAACTGAATATTGAATGAAGTAAATTATTAATTATTTTACATCATGTATCTAGAACATGAAACCCTAATATCCAGAAATTTAACAAGACAGATTAATCATTAAGGGTAAAAACCTATTTAATGGTAGAAAAACTGATTTGTCCCATGAGACTATCGATACATCAAGGGGATATCTATAACTAGTCCCCACCCATTTCTATATTTCAAAAGAATTCCTCATATATATAAATGATATATTTAATTAATGAATCGATGTGTCTTATAAAAAAATATCTATTTTGAGTAAAATATATTTATTTAGCATTATTTTTCTAATTAATCAAATAAATTTCAAAGAATCACCATATGTGAAAATGGTATAGATATTTGGAAATAATCACATCCATGATATAAGAAATATATATTTAAGACAAATAATAATCATAAATAAATCAAAGGGGAAGTATATAAACAATATAAAAGAAATTATGTTCATAATATTAAAATGTATCTCAATGAAGTGAAATTGAGATCAAGGCCCTTACGAAGACCTTATTGTTAAAGTGAATGTAAATAAAACAAATCCATTATGTGTATTTACTATAAAAACACATAAAATAAGTCTAATTCAAATAAATGATAGCAAAAAATCACTTCACACATAACCTTAGTATGAAATAATCAATGAAATAGAAGTTTAACCCAATGAAAGGAAATTGAGCTAAGAAACCACTTACCACTTTGTAATTAGTCAAATCGTATATCCCATGAAAGTAATAATTAAAAATGAAACATTGAATAAAATGAAAATAATTATATTTATGTTATTATATATCAAATGGCAGTATACATATGCTACACATAAGAAATAAGTTGTGAATAAGGCATATATCTCACAGAAGTAAAAGTGAGATGAGAAACCAATACCTTATGATTTCCTTTTGTTGAACATTATTTAACCTCATTTATAATGTTTTAAATGATGTTATTATTTTATAAAAGAGACATATTAATATTTATTATTTTATATATGATACTTTTATATCATCTTATAACATTCTAGTTAATAATATTTCGTTATTACCATGTTTTGGGTGTTAATTACTGCATTTTTTGATGCATGTTTTGTTGTGTAAGTCCTGATTCAGGTACATATTATAAAGTTATGTCATATAAAAAATTATTTTAAGTTAATATATATCATTTTTATTCATTATATACTTTTTTACAAAAAATCTTTAATGGTGAACATCAAAAATTAATTCCATCGTGTCGTGCAGATAGTAGGTCATACGTATGCACGAGTGATGGTATCATTCCCTTAATGGTGAAAGGATAAGGAATTGGATGGTATATTAATTTTATAGAGTAAATATTATGTAATTATTATCATATATATCCATTTTTTCTTCATTATACTCCTCTATGTAAAGTGTTAATGAAAAGTGTATTACACCACGACGTGAATATTGTAAGTCGTATGTACGCACACACTGTGCTTTCATTTTTCATAGGATGGATAAAAGGTGAAATATGGTTTTCCATAACTATAATAAAATAAAAACATACATATGATACTAGAGGTAATACTTTATCATGAAAACAATGTATGAAGAATAAGTAGAAGAAGAAAGAATCTTGAAAGAGTTACTAAAGATGATTACCTCTTCTTCAGTGAACTTCCTTTATAACATCGCTTAAAGGACCTATGGTTGGTATTTTGGAATGAAAATGACCTCTAGAGATTAAATAAGTGTGTTGGGAAGATAAATTATTCGGGATTATTTTGATATATAAGGCTCAATGTGGTGTGAATAAGTGACGAAGGAGGTTCCCTTTTATAAATGAAATGAGGGTCACTTTTGGAAATTATCAATATATTACATTAATTTGAATTTATTTTCAATTAAAAATGGTTAAAAAGTAATTTATTTTGAATATAATATGATGATGTGTCTAAATATTCTCAAAAAATAATTTTTAGACAAGTGTAGCTCACATTTTTACTCTTATCTTTTGTTTTTAACCCTTATTTAATCCCTTCAACTCTTACTATGATATCATAAATTTTTACTCTTTGAGGGTTAATATATTTACTATGAGATTTCAGATGACCCAGAAATGGATCATTGATTAAATTTTAATCCTTATCCCAATCAATTTTCCAAATTTAATATTTTTAATAATTTTATATCATTTAATTAAATATTTTTTATTTTAAAATATTTTTTATTTTAAAATATTATTAATATCAATTTTGACACTATTCCTTAATCGAACATTTAAAAATAATAATAAAACAAGTTATATTCAAACCAACTCTTTTAATACATCCCAAAAATTTAAAGTTCATCTATAAATTTCATGGATGATATTAGGACGAGAGCTTTCGATGAAACTGTTGCAAACCCTAGGGTTTTCTCGGTCTTCAGTTCTTGGCTTCGCTGACTGTCTCAATCTCTCCGATGCTCATGGCGGGTTTTGATCCAGAGGTGGAGCTTGCATTCGGGAGGAAAGCGATCAAAATTGAAGCCCCTCCGGTTGAAAAACCGAGAGGTATATCCTTTGTTGAATCTCTCAAAGGCGTCGATCACAACATTCTATCATCCTTCAAGGCTGCGCACTGCAAGAAACTAGTGGATGGTCGATTTGTGGTTGATGCTAATCCGAATGCATTGCAACAAAGATTAGATCTTTGAAAATTCGTGGTTACAGCATGAATCTCGTACCTCAAGGGGGACAAACCATGGTCAAACACGGATCTGAAACACCGAATTTCTCACATTTTGGGATTCCACAATTGGAAACTCATTCCAATCAAAAAAGGATACTTCCATTTGCTGATGAAGATGCAGGAAGATCTGGATTGTGTTTGGAGGAAAGTTAACCTGCTACTCAAACTAGGAGCGCTTCGCATCTCAGACTGGGAGATGAACTTCAACCCTCACAATACTGACAACACTCTGGTCCAAATATGGGTACGGCTTCATGGTCTTAGTTGGTTTTACTGGAACCTAAAAATCCTCAAAAATATTGCTTCTTGCATCGGGACGCCACTCAAGATTGATCAACAGACACTTAACGAGGATCTGGGTTTATATGCCCAAGTCATGGTGGAGGTGGACATGGCAGCCAAAATTCCTGAGATCATTTTTTTCAATGCCAAGGAGCAGAAAACAGAGATCCGGGTCGAATGCGAGAGGATGCCTCCATATTGTGAATTGTGTAAAATTTTTGGTCACTCTACTCGAAGGTGTCATGTGGTTCAAAGTCAGGTTCTCCCTCCAGCTTCTATTGGTGACGGATGGACCGAGGTAAAAACGAATAAGAAGAACAAGGTTTCGGGCTTTGAAAATACAGTGCCCCCGCGGAAAGGTGTTGATGTCTGGGTTAAAAAACCGATGGTTCTGGGCGAAGCCTCAAACTCCACCTAGGCCGAACAGGTTGATGAAAAGGAAGGTGGGGAGCAGGATCAGTCCATACTTAAGGTCATCAAAAGACTTGTGCTGGATAAACCAGCGGATGATGGTCAATCTGTGAAACAAGTCGATACTCCTTCCTTTGTTGATGATACTAACCAAGGCTCGACGCTACTTACTGATCCAGCGGGTAAGTCATCTTCTGCTGCGGATTTGGTTCGTCACAATGCAGGTTCAAAATGTGCTTCATCTCCGGACCCAGTTGAAGTTGATTCTTCAGTGAATTTACTTGCCAGTGCAGGTACTCCTAATTTAGTTTCAAATTCTTCTGATTTGAGTACCCCCTTGGTTACAAACTTTATCCCACTGCCTGCTATTCAATTGTAACTGGGAGATAATGCCGATATGGTTTCCATTGGGGCAGTAGTCACAGCATCCCCTACTATCCCAAAAAACTCGGGCACAACAAATTTGGTTCCTGTTAAGACCCCTTTGAAAAATGTTGACACACAGGAACCTCTTTCTAATAAGGATGTTGCTAATAACACAAAAAATACTAATCTTTTGAGTAAACAGGAATTTAATTCTACTCCAGCTAGAAACCCTACTCTCAGGAGATCTAATAGGAAGAAAAGCTCGGGGGGATCTAAAAAGAAAAAGAGGAGTGATGGCTCCAAAATTAGGTTATAATGGATATAGTTTTTTGGAACTTCCATGGGGTAGAAAACCCCAGCACCATTGTGGTTCTTAAAAGACTTGTTTCAACTTATATACCCAAACTTTTTGCTATTGGTGAGCCGAAAACGTTCTTTTCTAGACAATATATGCACTTAGAATCCTTTGGTTATTTTTTTCTAGGTACTTGCAAGAATGACTCTACTATTGATTCCCTTGGGGTTTTCTATCACAGTTCTTTGCAGAATATTAAAATCATTAATTTTTCTGATCAGCTTTTTACTTGTGATTTTAATCTGGATGGTCTGCATATCTTCTGCTCCTTTATCTATGCTAAAAATAGATACCAAGATCTTCGTCCTCTTTGGAACGACCTTTTGGTGATGGCTCCTGCCATCAATGACCCCTGGTTGGTTTTAGGTGACTTTAATGTTATTCTCTCACCTAGTGAAAAGATTGTCCCAATGCACTCGCACACTACTTCTAGAGAATTTAGAGCTGCTTTTGAGGGCTATAATCTTATTGAAGTCAATCTGACTGGTGCTAGGTTTACTTGGTATTATCTTCATTACTATAGGACTATAGCTAGTAAACTTTATAGAGCCTTCGTGAACATCCCGGCTTTGGATGCTTGGGACTCCATTTCTGGTGCTACGTTACCTCAGATCAATTCTGATCATCATCCAATTCTTTTGAGTCTTCTTCTTAAACGGACCAAACCCAACATACCTTTTAAATACAATAATTCTTGGTCCATGGACCTGGAGTGCTCCTCTCTTATCAAAAAATGTTGGGATTCTATGAGCCATCATGCTGATGCCTTTGCCTGTATCACTAAACTCAGAAATCTAAAACAAAAACTCAAAGTTTGGTGTGCGAATAAATCTAAGCAAATCGACAAATACATTCTTTATCTAGAGGATGACCTTGACCTCATTCAAAATACTACGACTAATTCTGATTTTTCTTCTGACCCCAGAATGAAATAAACATTGCTCTGAAACTTAACTCCCTTCTTCTTCTAAAAGACAATATTCGTAAGCAAGTCTTAAAAAAGAAGAGGCTACCTGATGGGGATAGAAATACCAAGTTTTATAATGATTTTCAGCATATTAGGAAATTTTCTAGACCTCTTTCCTTACTCAGGGATAAATATATGCTTTTGGACTCTGAGGAGACCATTACTAATCATGTTGTCTCTTACTTTGAAAACATATTTAATGGCCCACCCATTAACAATGATCTTATCCCTCGTATTATTCCTGCTCTTTTTGATGATGAGGATAATCTCTCGCTCCTGCGAATCCCTCTTGATCCTGAAATTAAGGACACTGTCTTTGCTCTTAATTCTGACAGTGCCCCTGGTTCTGATGTTTTTAATAATAGATTTTATCAGAAACATTGGGATGTTATCCATGCTGATGTTTGTAAGCTTGTTAATTATTTCTTTGCTCATGGCTACCTTCCTCATGGTCTTAATGCCCAATTCCTTACTCTGATTCCTAAAGTGGCTAATGATTCAGAGATTCATTTATTTCGGCCTATTTATCTTTTAAACTCTCTTTAAAAAATTATTACTAAGATCCTAGCTAATCGTCTCACACTGCTCTGTAGAAAAATTATCTCTTGGAATCAATTTGGTTTCATCAAAGAAAGATCCATCTAGGATTGTTTTTTCCTCACCTCGGAATGTACCAACATGCTAAATAAAGTTTCAAGAGGAGGAAATGTGGCCATTAAGCTTGATATTAGGAAGGCCTTTGATACCATTGACTGGAATTTCATTTTCAAGGTTCTTCACCATTTTGGTTTTAATGAGGTCTTTATTAATAGGATCCGCTCATTGTTCACTTCTTCTACCATCTCCGTTCTTTTCAATGGCTCCCTAAAAGGATAATTTAAATGTTCCAAGGGTGTCCAATAAGGAGACCCCTTATTTTCCATCCTTTTTTCCATTGCGGAAGACTATCTTAGCAGGTTTCTGGACAATTTGGTCTCTCATGATAAGCTGAAACCAATCCAAGTTGCTCGGGGTGTTAATGCCCCGACCCATCTTCTTTATGTAGATGAAAATATCCTCTTCATTAATGGTAGAAAAAATATATCCTGAATCTTAAGAATTATTTAGCTCATTATGAGGAGATTTCCGGACAAGTCGTTCGCTGGAGTAAGTCTTTCATCTTCTTTGGAAAAGGCTTCCCTTCCAACTGTAAGACTTACATCATTGAAATCCTTGGCATTAAAAAAGGTGTCTTTCCCTTTACTTACTTAGATGTTCCTCTATTTTGGGGAAGGCCTAAAGCGGTCTATTTCACCTCTGTAGTGGACCAGATACTTCATCAACTCTCTTCCTGGAAGGGGAAGTCTTTTTCCATGACTGGTACGATTTGCCTCGTTAAATCTACCATTATCTCCAAAATGGTGTACTCTCTAATGATCTACAAATGGCCAACCTCTCTTCTCAAAAGAATTAATGGTTATATTAAAAACATTATTTGGACTAGCAGCACTATTGAACGTAAGCTGGTTACTATCCCTTGGTCTATGTGCTGCAAACCATTGGAAAAGGGGGTTCTTGGCATTAAGAACATTAAACTCTTTAATGAGGCACTTCAGTCCAGGCTCACTTGGAGCTTGACCAATCATAACACCAACGCCACTGAGTTCCTCTGCAAAATATTCTTAAATAAACTTAAAAAAAGGTATCTTGAGTTATGTTAGCTCTTCTATTTGGCCCTCCATTAGAGATTCCTTTCAAAACATTATGCTTAACTCCAGATGGCAGGTCAGTAAAAATTCCTCGTTGAATTTTTGGCTTGATAATTGGACTGGATCCCCCCTGATCTCCATGTTGCCCTCGCACTCTTCTCCAGACACCATAAATCTTTCTATTCAAGAAATGATGAATGATCACCTGCCCATTCTCCCAGATTCCATTAGAGATGCAGTTGATAGTCATTTCATCATTAATGTGGATGATTTCTTTGTTTGGGATCTGTCACATAATGGTATCTTGGACTCTAAGGCCTACTATAATCATAATTTTTCATCATCTGAAAACAATTTTGGGTGGATCAAAATTTTTGATAATCATTGGATTTATCCCTACAGACTCAATCTTATCTGGAGGATTGATCATAACCATCTTCCCACTAATTTCTGCCTCCAATCCTTTGGTATTCATCTCTTCTCCAAATGTCATTTGTGTCATCAACATAGAGAGGATATCAATCACTTGTTCCTATCTTGTGCTACTTCTGCTGCTCTCTGGAACTTTATTACTAACATGTTTGATTGCAGATGGATTTGTTCTGACTCAATACTTTCTCATCTTAAATGTTGTATGGAGCTCAACACTTCTAATCAAATCAAGAACCTTTTTCTGGCGGAGGTTGCCAAGCTCCTACACATTATCTGGTATGGTCGTAATGATATTATTCATAATAAGCACTCATTTAATCTCAATGCAGGTCGTTTGAGAATTCTCACTGCTATCAGAGATGCTACCTCGATTCAAAATGCCAATTGCAACAATTCTGTTGAGGACTTTTTGATTCTCAGACGTCTTAGGGTTGTTGGGCTCTACAAAAAACCTCAGCGATTTATTGAATTCTTCTGGAAAGCCCCTATTCTGGGGTGGATCAAAATAAACATTGATGGAGCTTCAAAGGGGAAACCGGGCCCAACTGGTTTTGGGGCTGTCTGCAGAGATTATTTGGGTCACTATCATGGGTGTTTCTATGGAGGTTGTGCCAGTGTCACTTCCTTAGAATCTGAGATGATGGCAGAAATTCAGGCCACTGATTTTGTTCAAAATATGGGTTGGGACTGCATTTGGATTGAAAGCTACTCTACTTCTATTGTCCAGGCAATTTGGAACGGTGTGATCCCTCTTTCCTGGACCCTTACCTCTCGTTGGATGAGTTGTATGGACTCTCTTAAACATATCAGATATATTGCCACTCATGCCTACCAGGAAGCAAATATGGTGGCGGATGCTCTTGCGAATAAAGGTATCAACCAAGGCATTACGTGGTTTGATAATCTGCCAGTTGACCTTCTACCTCTTTATGAAAGAGATTGTAATAAAATCCCTTCTTTTAGACTTTTGTAGTTTCCTCTTTTTTAATAATTATTTGTGTCTTGGTTTTCAACCAAGACATTTCCTTTTTTAAAAATGGATGATATTAAGTCTCTCTAATACTATTTATTTAAATATTTACAATATCATTTATTTTATATTGCCACCAATAAAATAATAATTGTATAAATGTTGTGCAGACATTTAATCAGAGTTGTACAAAAATAAAAACAATTAACTAATTTTCTTCATGTTTGGTGACTCTATAAATAAATTCATCCAATATAGAACTTTTAAGATACTTGTGAAAATATTTTTGAAACATGGGATAAGAATTAAATTTCCTAATATGGGGTTTTCAAACAAGTGAAAACACCGTAATAAATATTTAGTTTACAAACACTTTTAAAAAAGTTATATCACATATATATACATATATATCATATATAATAATAATAAAAACCCTTTAAAAATATTTATAATTTTGAAATCCTTTAAAAATTTATCCATTAAAAAATACTCAATATCTCCTTAAAAATTATTTATAGTATAATATTTATTTTATGGATTAAATAGATACTTGGAAGATCCTATTAAAACCATGTGTCAATAAGAAATACAAAAAGTAGGAAAATGTCCAATTGAGGTCATGTGTTCACTCTCGATTCCTCATCAACTCATTTTATACCCAAGTGCCGAATTTAATTTTAAGAAAATTTTTTACTAAAGGTTTAACTTTATCAATTACAATGCATTAAAGACCACTTCAAAAATATTTTAATTATTTTCAAAGGATAAAAAAATTATGATTTTGAAAAATCTATTTTTTTTTATTAAATACCATAATGTTTTTTGAGAAATCCAAATTTTTAAAAAATCATAAAAATAATTCATAACACTTTATAGATTAAACATAAAAACAATTCCTTTTAAATACTTTGATAATTAAACAATTTCCTTAAATACGTTGATAAATAAAAATTTACTTTAAATAAATTAATAAATAATCTTACAAAAAATGTTTTATAGTTATACATTGAATGATATAGTGAATGGACATACCTATATTCAAATTCAATATTTATAAATTTTTAAATACTTTCTATACATAAAATGATTACTTTTACTTTTAAAATATCACAAAACATAATAAATGTTTGATAAAATAAAATTAATATTTAAACAGAGGTTAAAATAAAACAATATAAAAATAAAACTTTATTAATAGTTTGAATGTTATTTTTTGGAATTAATTAATTATCCTTAAAAATAAATTTAATAATCAAATCCTTTACCAAATACCACTTAATAGAAAAGAAATTTTACAAAACATGATAATAAAAAATTTCAGTTAAATCATTTTAGAAATAATGAGTTACCTTAATAAATTTTTTAAGATATAAAATATTGAACATAATTATACCTAAAAACAATTTTGATAAAACCAGTTTCATCCTTGAATAATCTAGAAAATAGGGGTTTAAAAATAAATATATCAACAACAAAATAAATCCTTTAAATATAAATATTTTTGAAATAAATCATCTTCATTGGAAGAATTTTGAAAATAAATAAATTCCAAAAAAATATATCCCTTAATGTAATATAAAACATAGATTTTCGAAGTTGGAAGAGAAATAAAAACTTCATTTTTGTAGTGTTTGTCTAAAAATGAACAGAACAAAAGGAATTTTTGAAAATCAATATCCAATACTAATTTGAGAACCAAAAATAATAATTTTAAAATAAATAATTTAAATATATACCTTATAGTATTTATGGACGAAGAAGCTACTACTTTTGTACACATTGATAAGTGAGAGGGAATGAGAGAGTATGGAGAAATGAAAGTTGAATTATTTATAAAGAATTGGATTAAGTGTTTTATATAGATTTTCCAAACAAAAAATTGAGAACCAAAGAAAGAAGAGTTTGGAAAAATACCGTAAATCGTATCCAGTGTATTCATGTCAACAATGTCAGAAAAACAACAAATAGACAAAATATGAAACAAATACCAAAAGAGAAGTCACGAGACTTGCTTCCACTTAGAATGAAAGATGTTAGAATATTTGAATACTGATAATAAATATATATATATATATATATATATTAGAATAGTCAATCGACATTTTTGGAAAGATGAAAACAAATAAGGATCATGATTTTATCCTTGATTAATGGTAAGTTTGAAAGAAATTAGAAGAGTGGACAACAATTTCAATATATATATATATATATATTAAACTATTAGATTAATTCGACGAATTATTCAAGATTCGTTAGTCCACAACCATATATAAATCGATCCAAATTCAATCGAAATAGATGAAAAAATGATTTAGTTTTAATACATTCATTTAAAATCACTAATGTGACTAATAGGCATAGCCGAAAATGGTCGAAGAAGAAAAAATAAAGAAAATATGACTTGGTATTTATTAAACCTAAAATGATTCTTAAAAATAGGATTTTCTAACTAGATTAAGATAATAAAAGAAAAATACACCTAACAACAATCAACAAAATGAACCACCTCTGGCAGCTGACCATGCTCAAGATAGTCGATCCCGATCAGTCCCCTTTGGTGTTCTTTCTTGCGCTCAAACCCTCATATTTGCTTGGAACACCCTCATCGGTAGTCAATCCTTCATCCAAGATCGATATAGATAGTTTGGCCTCTTGGAAACTAAGTTTAATCCCTCATTAAACTCTCCCTCTTGGTGCTCAACATCCATCACGCTTGGGTGAAATCGAATCCCTCGAGTGCATTTCCCCCCAAATGAGGCTGACACCCCTTGCTTGATTCCCTTTTGCCAAGCTTGAGCCCCTACGAATCCCCCATATCTTTATTTTAATTTTTTTTAATAAAATTATATTCATATTTCATATTTCATATTTTATAATAATAATATTAATATAATTTTTTTATTTTTAATATATTAATAAAACATTATAAATGTTATAATAGTTAAAATTTTATTTATTTCAATTAAATTATATTACCATTAATTATTATTATCATTTATATAATTTCATTAATATTCATAATTAAAATTTTAAAAAAAAAATTACAATTTTCATAATTTCATATAATTATAAGAAAATATATTGAATTTTATTTATTTCAAAAACTGTTAAAATTTTAATTAGAATTGGTATCCTAAATATCAATTTGAATATATATATATATATATACATATATTTTATTATATATGTATTTTCCATTTTAAAATTTAATTCTTAAATAATAATTTAAATTTTCATATAAATATTTTTTTAAAATCCCTTAAATTTAGTTATTCAAGTCTTATTTCTTACAAAAAAAATCAAATAAACGTATTTATATTAAACTATTTTTTTTAAAAATAATACCATAAAAATTTATATTTATTTTTAATTTTTATTATTTATTAAATTAAAATCTCATATATTAATAATAATAATAAAATAATCAAAATTTTCAATATTAAACTATTTTATCTTAATAAAATATATTTTATTAAAGAATTTATTTGCATTTGAGAAAATAAGATACAATTTTTTAAAATCAAAAATATATTATGATTTCAAATACTATGGTCAAAATATATTTTGACTCTAGAAAACACCTTATTTTCATAAAATATTATTTTAAAACGTTTATTTTTAAATTATAAATCCTAATATTTATTAGGATTTAGTAATTTTCTTAAAAATATTGAATGTTACATCCCCCCTAAAAGAGTTTTGCCATAGAAATTTATTTATTATACTTAAAAAATTCAGAATTTCCATATTTATAATTAGATCGACTAGACTTCTATATTCTTATGGGTATTTATCTACCTAGAAATTCGCAATAAAGTTATTTTTCATATATTTTGTTTTCCTCATATGACAATGGCCAATATCCAAAGTTGTATATGTCATTCCTCTGATAAAAAATTTAAAGACCCAAACTTGAACTTCCAAATTTAGTAGTAAAAATGTGGTGTAATTTTTTTAAATAAAAGATAATTAGGAAATAAATAATAATCTATATGTCTGAGGACCTTTTTCCAATCTAAGATCTAGTGAATTAGAAAAAACTATAATATTTATCAATGTTTTACAATAATTAAAAAATAACTAATTTTATTCATGTATGATAACTCTATATTTGAATCTATATATATTTGAACTTATAATATATCTGTAAAAAAAAAATTAGAACATAGGATGAGCATTAAATTTCCCAGTAAGTAGTTTTAAAACTAGTAAAAAAACACCGAGCTTAAACGAGCCATAATATACTACAAATGTTTTTATTTAAAACAAAAAATTATCTCTTAGCTATTAAGTTTTCTTATATGAATAGGATTAAATAAATTATGAGAATATATAATTAAATTAATTGGTTCCCATTAAATTAGTAATTAATATTAAAATTAATTGAATTTCAATGAAATATTTTTGTTTTTTATTATAAACCAAAGGTGTTTTATACTTATAATTAAATTAATTACTTTTAGTGAATGATATTAAAGAAATTTATATATTATATATTCATTAAAATGTTATTAAATTCGTCAAATTTATTTTATAGACTTAATATAAGAACAAATCTAATTTTACGTAGAAAAAAATTATATTTTTCAAAAAGTAATTTTGATGCCTTTTTAGAAATAACTTATTTTAAAACTAAATTTTGGAAGTTTTATAAATTATATTTTAAATAATATTTTTTTAAAAGAGAACTATGAAAATTTACTTTAGTTTAATTTTTTTTATTTTTTTGATATGTTTCATTTTCTGAGGAATAGTGAAAAAATACTACATTTTAGTTGAAAAATGAATTTTCATCTAAACACTTTTTTGGATAAATTATACATTAAATTGGTTTTAAACTAATATTAGATCAATTATACGTACATTAATATAATTTATTTCATTTTAATATTTTTCATATTGAATTTGGATATAAAAACATTTCCAACTTTTGAATATTTTAACTTTAAAAACCAGCTTTGTCGAACCATCTTTGAGATTATTTTTAAATTAATTTTAACCACTTATTTGTTTTTAATTATTAAATATGAATTAAATAATTTTATTTAGGAATTAAAAATTAAATATAAATGTCCCTTTTATTTTTCTAAAATATGAATAGTAACTTTAGTAGTTTTTGTTACAACTGTTAAGGGTATATCAGGTACTTAAAGTTGACAATTTTTATGATAAGGATTATAAAATTACTATAACACTTGCCCAAATTTTATTATATGCATTATTTTAGACCAAAAACATCCTTAGGATTATTTTATGACCTATTAGTGTCATTTTGAAGACTTTTCACCCTTTATAGAATTTCATATGAGAAAAAGTCAAACTTCTCAAACTAGTACTCTTATTAAGTATAACACTTTTAATATATGGTCATACAAAAGATATATTTGTCCATATATTGTTTTTTTAAATAAAAAAAACTATCTTCATCATTTTATTTTATTTTAAATTTTTCAGGAATAAATAATTAGCTAAAATTCTTACATGATAGTAATTGAGTAATTATTTTATTAATGTAAATATCAAAAAACAATATTAAAATTATTAAAATAAATACAATTTGAGATAATTAAGGTTATCCAAGAAATTTTGAAAAGAAATATACATGTCAGTGATGTATTAAAGGAGTTGGTTCTAATATTTCTTATTGTGTTAATTTTTTGTAAAATTCAAGTAATGAATAATGTCCAAATTGACACTAATGATATTTTAAAATAAATAATATTTTACTAAATGATATAAAATTTATAAAAAACTAAAATTTGGTTAAAAAACTGGAATAAGGTTTAAAATATCATTCATGTTTCATTTATTCTTTTTTTCATTTTATAGTAAGAAAATTTACCCTCGAAGAGTAAAAATCCCTATTGTCACTGTAAGAGTTAAAGGGATTAAATAAGGGTTAAAACTAAAAGATAAGGGTAAGGATGTTACCTAAACATGTCTAAGAATTGTTGGATTAGATTATTTAGACCCATATGTATATTAACTTTAAAATATATACTTTTTATCCATTTTTATTTTAATATTAATTTATATTAATTTAATATATTGAGAGTTTCTAAAAGGTCTTCTAAACTCAATTATAAAATAGTACTCCTTTCTTCACTTCATTACATCATTTTAACCCATCTAGATCAAAAAAACTCTAATCGTTATTCTTCTCAAAATATTTAGTTAATTTAAGGTGGTTTTGGTCCTTCTAAATTCCTTACCCTAGATCCCTTAAGAAGATATTAAATTAAGCCCACTGAAGAAGAGGATGTTAAATCACGTTCAACTAAAATAAAGCAAAAGGTAAGGGCTTTTTGTCTCAAATTTATTTCAATGTTATAAATGTATAAATATCCACCTAATTCATTTTGGTGGAATAAACAATTCCCCTTTAATATAATATCGTGAATTTCTCTATCTTCATGGTAATTAATGGTTTGATTTAAGATATGAGGCATACGATTCAACTAATTACAAAGTGGTAAGGGTTAATTTCACATTATCATTATTATTTGGGATTGTTTATATTTTAGTATCCACTGGGGAATATTTCTATTACATTTCTCTATTATTTAAGGATATTTTCAAAAAAAATCAATTTTATCTTATGAATATTTCAATCCATTTTCACCCATGTTTGAAGTTTTACAAAATAGTCTGAAATGAGTATTTTGTGTTGTATTCCAAATAAGGTCTTTTATATATTTACTAATAAAAATATATAAGGTTTTTTAAAAAAATTATATATAATGAATAGATTTTTCCACCAACAGGTCACCTTAATGTTTTAAATATTCCTTTAGAATATTACAATGTTCTTTTCAAAGAATTTTTTATTTTATAATTTCACTATGTTTTAAAAATAATTGATTTTCATAACGAAAAAGGATATTTTAATCAATATATTTTTAATGATATCATTTAAAATATTTTCATCTATATCAAAATCCTTTATTGAATCTTGTGCTTCATTGAGGTTGATCTATTATGATACAATCTTATATACTTTAGAAAATGGTCTATGGTCATTTTGAATAGCGAAATATTGATATTCTGTATAACTAGTCATTGATATTTTTTAAGGAATGTTGATTTGGTTGTATTATTTATTCATGTGGGTAACTCATTAAACATAGTATGCGATGGGTGGGGCCCTCTATATCTCATTGATGCATCGGTAGGTCTCATGAGACAAACTAGACTGGGTTTTGGCCAAGGCCTTACACATTTATAGGATTCTTAGCACAATGTCTTGGTGATGTTATATTCTTGGCGTGAATCCTCGAGAATATGTTTTATATATCCATAATTATGAGATTAATTATTGATTTCCCTGTTATTATTCGATTAGTAGAATATCCATGGTTAAGTTTTATAGATCATGTGATTATTAATATGGAATTATTTGATCATCTTTTATTTCAACCATATTATGCTCAAGTTGTTGAATAATTTTAATTAGTTCCAGTTATTTACTATGCCATATTGATTATGCCTTATTCAATCATATATTTCTTACTGAACATCTGAGATCACCCCCTTTTTATGTTTTACATTCCCTATTATATGAGTAAGTGTACTTTTACTGATATGAAAGGATATACTAAGGGTAATAATGTAATTCCCAAAGGAAATTATATACTGTATTTAATGTTTTAAAGGGTAATTTAAGATTCAATTATGTATCTTGTTTTTGAATACGACTAAATTATTCTCACAATTTGGATGTGGTTCCTTGTATCTAGAGCCAAAGTAATAATGTTACTACTGACTCTGGGATACCAGGGTAGGGGTATTTACATTTGGAATTAAGGGGATTTTAGTATAAACCTTGGGAACTAGATTTAGGAAATCTTTGATTAGGTAACATATGGCTAAGATAGACTTTGAGGATAAGTATAGAAGAAAATCCCAAGGGAACCTTGTTTATGATTATGAGACTAGATGTGCATAAATAATTTATTTTATGTTATGTATTTAACTAGTTTTGAGATTATTCATTATGATTCATAATGATATAATGTAATCTAGTGTGTCATTATTTAGAAATTAATCCAAGAATAATGAATGGGAACCTCACCAATACACGTGATCCAATGAATAAGAAGGATCATATCTTTTATGGTCTTAAGACAATCTTTCGAAGGGAACTAGTCTCCCAAAAATTATCATCATATGAGGATATAGTATCTGGTACAAACTAGATAGAGAAAGAATTCTATATGTATTATTTATTCGGAGGAAATCCATAGAACAATAGAAAATCTGGGAAAAAGATGTATAAAGTAAAGAATAAAAATTATAATCTTCCCAACTATGATAACTATGGAAAGAATAACCACGTGAAATTCATGAAAGGATTGGTATTTTTTTATAAATACGGAGAAAATTTCAATAGGGAAAAAGTATGAAAAGGTTAGAAATAAAAACATGTTAATTAGTGTTTCAACTATAGTGAAATGGGGCACTATACAAATAAATTCCCCAAGTATCAAAGGAAAAACCCTTAATATATGCTAATGAATAATGGTAAATATTTTTATTTTACCATATATAAAAAAGAATAATTAATTTTCATGTGCTTAGGCTCAAGAATTATGTTATTTGGGTATTACATCGATGATTACTTGGTTATATGAATTATAAAAAATACAAGGATTGTACTGCAGTACTTTTTTGTTAAATAAGAATGTGTTGAATGGTACCAAGAAAAGTGATTTAGTAGTAAGTTGAAATTCTTGTAAAATACATATTTGAGGGAAAGATATCCCAAAATAGGATCCTGATGTTGTGACAATTTTGTTGGTATAAAGAGATTATTGATATGTATAAAGTAAATTAATTTGTTAAAAAAAATATACTCTCATTGATGGTGTTTACAACATTTTTGGATTTAATAAATACTTCCAATAACATTTTTTACATAAGGAATAAGAAATCATAAAAAAATTCAATATATTTTTTGCTAATTCAGATTATTACCATGTTTCTAGAGAATAAATGATAAACATATTCACATGTTTGGTATGTGACAATAAGATCTGCCTTATGTTGTTTGGAGAATCAAATGTTAAGATTGATTTTTGGATTTTTGTGACTTTATTGTACATTGAATTTGTATAGAAATATTTTTAATGTTTCATAAGGTAACTACTTATGGAATATATTAAATTGAACATTGGATATTAATTTTTTTTGTTAAAGTGTAATTTATCATATTGTACCACGTATACTAACCATTTTAGTTTTGATGAATATTTATAGGATGAGGGAAAGAAATGAGGACTTTATGATTCTTTAAAAGTGATTCAGGTATGAAAAAATCACACTGAATATCCCTTTCCTGGTGTAAGAAATGAATATGAATTGTGCCACAAGCCATCCCAAAGGGGTCCATGCTGTGACAACCCCAAGCCTGCTTCTAATAGGCCAAGGGCTGGTGACTAGCACCGAGTAGGAATATCCCATAAATACGAGGAATTTTCTTCACTACTTGTACACACACCCCCATATCTAATCCCACAATGCTAAAAAAGTAAAATAAATAAGTAAATAATGCATAAAACACATTAAGATACCAACCAAAGAGTACAAAAATAGGAAAATTGGAAAGTAAACCAGTCTAGAATACAATCCCACCAAAATAAAGGGTCTTTCAAGTGAATGTAGAAGTTTGTAAAAATTGTCTGAAAAAAACCCTACATGAAGGGTAGGTATAGGATATATTCCTAAAGTCATTGGATCACTACATGTATATATGATCACTTTAAGCACCACATGGTCCTAGCCCATCAAGAACATCGTCAAAGCATCTATCATCTACACAATACATGACACGTGCATACAAATCCCGTGTAGGGGTGAGTAAAATAATACTTAGCAGAACACCCTAAAACCAAAAAGTAATACCACTAATAAATACACAATGTATACTAAAAATAAATACACTAAGTATACCTTTATGAATTATCTGAAATATACCACGAAGAAATGAACGATATACCACAAAGGAAACACACAAAGTACAGTCAGCTCACATAAGTATAATTCAAAAGCACAAAAGTAGGATTATCATTCGTGGTCCACAAAACACACAGAGTTGATAACCCATAGATTTTTCATAACACAAGAGTTTTCGATATCCCATAGAGTTTTGATAACACACTGAGTGTCAATAACACATGGAGTGTCGATAACACATAGAGTGTTGATAACACATGGAATGTCAAGAATACATGGAGTGTTGATGAGTCAGGAAACGGCATGGTCACATATTCGCCAAGATCATATAGTCATATAGATCACATAGTCATAAAGATCACATAGTCAGAGAGATCACATAGTAATAGATATCACATAGTCACATCCAGACTCAGGATTCTATAATTTGAATGCTCATACTGGGAGAACCTACTCCTCAATCCATTAGGTTATATGACAACTTTAAAAACAACCCCATTAAAGTATCATTAATTGACCGTATTTTCGTAAGGGTCCCAACATTATTAACGCCATTCCAAACGAACATATGGTTTGAAAGATATGACTGATTTGGTAAAATGCCTTAACCCAGGTCCGGTCTGGGTCTAACCCGGCCCACTAGACCCGACCCGAGCTGGTCTAGTTCGATCTGGTCTGGTCTGAACCATCCCAACTTACTGGGCCACTTGGTCCAGTCCGCTACCCCACTAGAGTAGCCCGAACACCCTAGTCCAGCCCGCGCTATGGGCTGATTTACTCCATCGGATGTGGCCAACCCTATCCGCACCCCTTGGTCCACATAGTCTTCCTTGACCACATGTCTCTACCATGTCTCCCAGTCAATTTAGCATTGATCCATACTTCACATGGAAATCCTGCCTCCTCTGTATTCCTATATACATTACCAACACGGGTTCATCCAACATGGATTCGAGCCATGTCCCAACTTGTTGTCGTAGCCTCCTGCTACTGCCCCTAGTCACCACATGTGGCTTCTACTACCGTAGGCTCCACACAGTCCATTTGTGTTTCATATATGGTCTGTTCACCGCCACATGCTCCTGCAATCGTCGTTGTGGGCGACCACCATCCTTCTTTGCACACACATGTGGTCATCATCGCGTTCCACCAAGCACCACTATGTGTCTCTGCCAGCCACCTAGGTTCCGTAGGTATCTTCCATTTCTCTGTTGCTTTGTTTTTTGAAATGAAGCCACATCTAAGATCCTTGGGTCATGACCTATACTACCCTGGAATTTGATCCATCTTTCTAGCACTCATGGGGACTGATCACATTCAGAGCCTCCCAAAAAATAGTGTTGTGACCCTGAGGGTCCAACGACAAAGAATTCCAAGAACATGGATAGAATAAACACATAGAACACCTGAATAATGGATCTTTCCCTTGTTCATTTTTTTCCTTGATCCATTCATGTTATAAGGTTTAACAAGAACAAGAATAAATAATCACAAAGATCTATCTCCCTTTTTAAACCTCGCAAAAATTTATCCATCCTGAAAGAACGAACGAACTGTAGATCAACCTATTTGTGGGTTTGTCTGTATTTGTAGCTTGAATCTATGAAGTGAAAGAAAATATCAAAGATATAAAAAATCCTACCTTAGGGATGGATCATTCATTGATGAAGAATGGGGTTTTATGTCATCTCCAATCCTCGATCAACTTACATTTTTCATTGAGAGAGTTTCCATCCAAACCTTAGAGGAATCCCAGGGTTATGGTGATAAACCTGAATTCCAAATAAAGGTTTCATGAAAATGAAAAACTATGTTGTGTCCTATAAACTATTCTCATTAAAATATTTTAATGATGGTTAATACAATTTTTAACTTTTATAGTCAACCTGTGTCGGTTGATGTTAGGCCCTACCTAAGGTAAAGTTGCTACTCTAAATGTAATGGTTCCTTCATATGTCTAATCTGGGCACCCTTTTAGGAGTTATTCATATTTTAAAGACAAACCACCCGTGTGATTTATTAAAAACCGAACATTTTTTATTGAACTATTCTAGGAACACTGGGCCTTAAAATCTTACACCATCTCAGTTCCAAGTCTCAAAATATTCCTAATTAATTTATAAAAATAAAACTAGATAAAATATGAGTCGTTAAATTCTCCCCACCTTAGGGATTTACATCCTCAAAATCCAAAATAAGGGCTACTCAAAAAAAGATGAGGGTACAGAACATGAATCTGAGCCTCCCACTCCTAAGTGATCTCCTTGAGATTCCCATACTTCCACCTGATGTGCACTAGAGGAATCAACTTCCCATAAAGGGTCCTCTTCTATCAATCGTCGATCTCCATTGGGTACTGTTTAAAAGTTTCCCCATCGTCAATATCCAGGATACCCCAGTCATTGATGTGTGATGGATTATGCACACACTTCCTTAGCTATGACATGTGGAAGACATTATACACTAGGTGCAACATCAGGGGGTAGAGCTAAGAAGTATACCACCTCACCAAATCTACTCCTTATTTGAAAAGTGCAGATGTATCTCTGAGATATCATGTCTGCCCAGGAAAATATCCACAATCCCCATCAAGGTGAGACCCGAATAAATACATAGTCTCCCTCCTCATAGTCAAATGGACTATGTATCTTACCAACATATAACTTCTTCTAGATCTGTACATTCCTCATCCTCTCCTCAATGACCCGAACCTTCTCTCTAGTCACCCGTACCAACTCTGATCCAATGAGTGATGTCTCTCCTAGGTCCAACCAGCAAATTGGAGACCAGTAGGGTCACCTGTATAGGGAAACATGTGATACCATACAAATGGTGGATTGGTAGTTATTGTTGTATGTAAACTCTACCACAAGTAGGTGATCCTCCCAACTGCATCCAATGTATAGGATGAAAGCACGTAGCATGTCCTCAAGAACCTGGATGGTTCTCTCTGTCTAGCCATTTTTATGAGGATGAAATGCTTGTTCAAGGGTAACAAGTCAAAAAAACCACTTAAAATCCCTTAAAAAATCCGGTTGTGAAAAGAACATCACGATCTTAAATGATCATTTATGGAACTCCATGAAGTCGAACAATCTCTTGCACATAGAGGCATCTCAAGCTCCCTACTAAACTCTGCTCACAGATTGGTAGGAAGTGGGCCGACAAGGTGAGTCAGTCAATGATCACCCAGATGGTTTTTTCCCCTTGTACATGTGTGGTAAACACGTCATGAAGTCCATAGACATCCCATCCCACTTCCACTCTGGCACCTCAAGGGGCTGGGTTGAGCCCGTTGGAACCTAGTTCTCAACCTTCACTTGCTGGAAAGTGAGGCATCTAGAAATGAACTCCACCACTGACTTATTTATCCCTAGCAATCATAAATGAAATCAGAGGCCCTAATACATCTTTTCCACTCCTAGATGTAACACCAAAGGGGAGTTATGAAACTCCCTCAAGACCTTCTCCCACAACGTCACTAGTACCATTGTTCATCCTCCGAAGAGAACGACATGCTCAATGAATTTGGAATATCCATCAGGGGCATGCCCTGTGGACATTTGAGCACTTAATGTCTCACAATTGGTGTATCTATTTTTTTCTTATCTAACTCGTTGTAATAGTGTATGGGTGACAACCATCGACTAGATATAAGGTACTCCATCTCTATCCTCAAAGGATATCTGTAATGTAGCCAACTGGTCTGACACATCACTCAGTAACTGCAAGATGAATCTCTTTCTAAGATCATCTGCCACTTTGTTCCCCTTCCCAAGAATATAGAAAATATAAAATTTATAGTCCTAGAGGAACTCCCACCATCTCCTCTTTATCAAGTTCAGATCCTTCTGAAAGAATATATACTTGAGACTCTTGTGGTAAGAGAAGATGGTAAATCGATTGTCCATTAAATAATGTTTCCACATCTTCAATATGAAGACTACCACTTCTAGCTCAAGATCATGGGTCGCATAGTTATACTCATGTTGCCTCAACTATTGTGAAGCATAGGAAATCACTGCTTTCCCATGCATCTGGAAACAACCAAGCCTAGTCCTCAATGTATCGCAGAACACTATATACCTGATACCTTCTTCTAGTAATCTCAATATAGGAGCACTCATCAACCTCTCCCTCAGCTCCTAAAAGAACTGATGGCACTTCTCTATCGACAAAAAGGGTTTTACCTTTCATGTAAAAGTCTTCAAGGGTGTTGCTACTCTAGAAAAGTCAGGTACAAACCTCCCATAGTACCCAACCAAACCTAGGAAACTCCACTCCTTGGTAACACTCTTAGGTGGCTCCCAAGAAAGCACCACCTCTATCTTCACTGGATCCACTACAACTCCCGCATATGAAATGACATGTCCTAGAAAGTAGACATATCATATCAATAACTAACACTTATAGAGATTCCGAAAAAGATACTGCTCTCAGAGTATGTCTAGGACCATCCTCGAGTGTATCGCATTCTCCTCCCCAGACACTGAGTACACTAGTATGTCATAAATGAAGACCACGATGAATCAGTCTACGTAAGGATGGAATATCCTATTCATGAGTCCCATTAACACTTATAGGGAGTTATTCATTCCAAACTCCATCACCAAGTACTCAAAGTGGTTTTATCGACATATGAAGATTGTCCTTAGGATGTCCTCATCCCATACTCGAATTTGGTGATAGACAGATATGAGGTCTATCTTCGATAACCACCTTGATACCTTTATCAGATCAAAGAGGTTTCTAATCCTTAGTAGTGGATATATATTCTTTATGGGGACCTGGTTCAGGCACAATATTTCCTCACATAATCTAAAAGTTTTGTGTGCCTTCATGGAAAACAAAATAGGGGCCTCACAGGGTAAAACACTGGGTCTCACGAAGCCCTTCCTCTACAAGTACTCTAGTTTTACCATCAACTCATGATGCTTCATGGGAGACAACTAATATGTAGGAGTAGATATTGGTGTCATATCAAGGTATAAATCAATGTAGAAGTCAACCTCTATTTGGGGAGGTAATCCGGGGATATACTCAAGAAATAATTCCCTATACTCCGCCACCACTACAGAAAACTGACGACTCATATCATCCACTACACTAAGGGTGAGACTATCCAACTAATGAGTAATCGATTGAACCATCCTATGTGTGACTCAATCTTGTGATGATTGTGTTTCCTTTTCACTAATAAAAGAAAACATGGTCCCATCACTACGGACACACCACACTCTGTACCTAAAATAGTCAATCTGGCACTGAACAGTGGATAACTAGACCATACCATGAATTGCATCGTAAGGTCTCAATGCCTCCACCAAGATATCTCAACCAAAGCTCACTCCCCCTAGATTAATACCAAACTGTCAACACCAGTGTTTGAATATTGAATCTTCCCTATAGAAGTCTCTAAGCATAGGGATCAAGTCAACAGTTCCACTGGAATTTCTGTGTCTCAAACAAGGGTCATGGCGAGAAAAGAGTGACTAACACATGTCTCTATAAAAACTATATATAAGGTGGAAAAGACACATATCGATCATATAATCATCTTGGGATCATCAGGGTCATAAGTCTCCATTTCCTGAATTTAGGCTCGTCCCTGCGCACCAACTCCCAGAGCCCGTAGTGGACCACCTAGGGGTGGTCGTGGTAGTACCTCAAATCTCTTCCCACCTCATGTTACCCAACCTACTCTTCTGCCGCACCCTCCTCCTTATGTAACACTCTTATAATTCCTTCTTCATTTCCTCAGTGGTCCCTTGACCATCTCTATATTGGTCGTATGAAAATTTAGGCAATCTCTAACCATATTCCCCAACCGCTGCATGAGTAACAAAACTGGACCTTCAACTGACTCGCTCTACCCTGGGAGCCCCATACCAATAATCTTATGTCTTGGGGTTTTCACCTAGAGCGCCTAACCCACTTGGGCCCCTGCATCTACTATTTTCAATCTACCACTGAAGACTCAGCTACTTGGTGTCTACTTGTAGCTCCCACTACGGGCGTATGCTCCGCAAGAAGAGATCCCTTTAGTACCCCTGCATAATTACAGATGCTAAGGGATATCATCAATGCCCTGATGTTCTAGTGTATCCCCTACTCAAAGTTCTAGGCCATAAATAATGGTTCCCACACCATATCCGTGGAGTTGTAAAAAATATTTGTAAATCTCACTGAGTACTCCGCTACTATCTGACAGGCCTACTGCAGATGTAGGAGCTCCTGTATGTGCACTGATTGTAACATAGAAGGAAACAAATCCTCCTTGAAGAGTCACTCAATGTCTTACCAAGAGAGATTCATCTCATCATGCATCTAGATCACTAAGCTCCATCATCACCCCACTAAGACTTGAAGAAGGCTCACGGTTAGAACTGTCATATGGTTGGAAGGTGTCTTTATAAGGTTTAAGGCACGTGTAACTACCTCCAGCAAATACTCAACTACCTATGGGTCTATCTCACCCAAAAACATTGGATTTCACTTTCTATGGAACTAATTAAACACAATCAACCTACATGCATCCTCTACAAGTAGAACTGGCAGTAACTGCTACTCAATGGGTGGTCATATCGCTGGTACACCACCCAGAGGTGCTATCTCTAGTATTGGTCCTTGTAATGATGCCTCATCGCAAGGAAGATCATCCTCATGATAACACATCAGAATCCTATATGGATATCTTTGTGGAGGAAACCAAAAATAGATCTAGATAAACCATGGTAAATAGAGTATATCTGTTGAGCTAACTCAAGAAGGACATGAGAACACACCTAAATCATATATGATGCATGTACCATTAATTTCCCTACAACCAATATTTCAATGTACTAATTTGGAAAGTAGAATTTAGGGTCCTAGTGTATAGATACATTTGTCCCCACACCAACACTATGTTCCCAGGTCTGAAATATGAACTCGAAACACTCGACATTGTTTCCCCAAACCAACCTCGCAGACTCTCGGTCCTTTAGGTAAAACTGACCCCCCCCCCTCTGATACAACTCTATCATGACACGTACTATAGGGTCCTATGTCATGACTACCAAAATCCCACATATAATAGGACATGGTCTAGTGACTAGCACTGAGTTGGAATATCCCACTAATGGAAGACATTTTCCTAAGTACCAGTACACACGCCCCCATTTCCACGCCCATAGTGCTGAAAAGTAAAAACACTAAGTAAACAATGCATGCACACACTAAGATACCAACCATATAGTATGACAGTAGGAAAACTAGAAAGTAAAAAAGGCAAGAATACAATCCCACCAAAATAAAGAGTCTATCAAATAAATACACAAGTTCCTGAAACTCGTCCGTAGAAAACCTTACCTGAAGGGTAGCTGTAGGACAGTTTCTTCAACTCGTATGATCTCCACACATCCTTCTAATCACTCTAAAAACTTCATGGTCCAGGTTCACCTAGAAATCTTTCTAAGCCTTGATCATCTCCACCATACATGACATGTGTTGGAAAATCCCATGTATGGGTGAGTAAAAAAAATACTCAGTAGGACACCCCAAAACCACAAAGGAATACCACTGAGAAATACCTAAAGTACACCAAAAAATACATAATGTATACCATTAATAAATAAATGAATTATAACATGAATAAATACATGGTTTACCATAAAGTAAACACATGAAGTGCAGTCATCTCACACAGGTATAAGTCTAAATCACAAAAGCAGATTACCAGTCATTGTCCACAGAACACCCAGAGTCAAAAACACAATGTATGTTGATAAAACACGGATTTTTGATATGTCAGGAAACCCCCAGGACACATAGTCACCAATATCACATAGTCACATACATCACAGAGTCATAGATATCACATAGTTATATAGACCACATAGTCACAGAGATCACATAGTCACAACCAGCCGCAGGATTAGTTACATAGAACACTAATATCGGGATAACCTACTCCTCAATCCATTAGGTAACATTCCAACTTAAAAAACAACTTATATTACCTATAAATGAACTTATTGTCTCAATGGTCCTAATCCCACAAATGGATCATCAAAAAGACACATGTTTTGAAAGATATGATTGTTTTTGTAAAATGGTCTCACCTGGGTACAGTTCGGATTTGACCCAACCCACTGGACCCGACCTCACCCTGTCTGATCCAATCCAAACTAGCCTGGACCACAAGACCTGCTTAACCTAGCCTTCTAGGCCACTGGGTTCTACACACAGGGCCACTGGAGTGGCCCGACCAACCTAGTCCATCCCACGCTGCAGGCTGGTTTACTCTGTTGGACACGGCATGACCAGGTCATGACCCCTGGTCCACGCAGTCCACCTTGACCGCAAGGCTCCCCCATGTCACCCAATCAACAGAGTTTCGAACTTCATTTCATGTGGCCATACTTCCTCCTCTATACGCCACGTGACATCACTACTATGGGTTCCTTTGAATTGGATCTGAGCTACATCCCAGATCACCGTTGTGGCCCCAAGTTACCACCGGTGACTTCTACCATTATGGGATCTACGTGGTTCGGACGCCACCTCCTACTCCCTTGGTCACTATCATTGGTGACTACTGTGTGCCACAGGGATCCCCTAGTAGACCTGATTTATCATGTCTCCCCCATTTATCTAGGGCATAGTTTTTTGAAATGGAGACACATCAATGATCATCGGGTCACAACCTTCACTATCTTGGGCTTCGATCCATCTTAAAAGAACTCTGGGGGCTTGATCGCGTTTGGAGCCTCTTAGAAAATTACCTCATGATGATGAGTTTCTAACTGTGAAGAAAACCAATAATTGGGGTATGAGAAACACATATAACACCTGAAAAATGGATCTTGGCCTTGTTCATGTCATCTTTGATCCATTCATGTTAGAATTTTTAACAAGAATAAGAACAGATAATCACAAAGATCAATCTCCCTTTTTTAACCCTATAAAAAATTTCCATCCAACAAGAACGGATGAACTATGGATCAACATGTTCTTGGGTTTTTGTGTGTTCGTTGTTTGAATCTAAGTAGGGAAACAAAATCAGCAAGAGATCAAACATTGTACCTCATTTTTGGATCAGTCATTGACAAAGAGCTTAGGTTTGTTTCATCATAGATCATTGATCCACTTATGTTCATCATCTAGAGAGTTTCTTTCCATGCCTCAAGAAAATTATAAGGTTGTGGTGATAACTATAAATTTATGAAAAAGGTTTCATTAAAAAAAACTCCACTGTGTCCAATAAAGTATTTTTATTAAAATATTTTAATGACGGTTACCTCTAATTTATAACTTTTTCAGTCGACCCGTGTCGGCCGATTTTAGTCCCCACTTAAGGTAAAGTTGCTACTCTAAACACAATGGTGCCCCTAGATTTCTAATATGGGAACCCATTTAGAAGTTATTCCCATTAAAAAACTTGTGTGATTTATTATGAACTCAACATTTTTCATCAAACTATTCTAGGAACACTAGGATTCAGAATCATATGCTGACTCAGGTATTAGTCTGTTAATTTTTCCAATTAAATAATAAAAATAAAATTAGAGAAAACTTGAGTCATTACAAAATAGAAAAAATAATAACCAAAGGATGAAATTATTCACATGAAATGGAAATAAATCAAATATGTTTATTTTACAAAATGTTCATCTGTATATTAAAAGAATCCATCAACTCTAGGAAAGATATTTTCGAATAAAAATGTTATCTTTTTACTTTTCCTTCTGAGAAATATATGATATTTTCTCCGATCAAAAATTTATAGTTTTGTGATGGTTAACATTATAATGACCATGTTTTCTATCACTCTCCATCAGAACTCAATAGTTATATTTTTCTTCTATTTCCAAAATTTCACTTCCCAATAATTTTATCCTATTAAGAAGATTAATTTTTTGGTGACTTTCATATTTCCCTCTCCCTCTTATTAGTAGGATGTGTTATAAAACCTATTTACGATGTGGAATAATTTTAAAGTATCAACACTTTATTTTTAAGGTGTAATTTCAAGTTGTTAGGAAAAAAATCATTAAAGGATGGTAGAATGAAACACCCCTAGATTTTACAGTACATATCTTTTTAAATAAATTTAATTTCTTTGATAGCTTACCTTACATGAAACACTAAAGTTAAAAAAACCACGCTATAATATTAATAATATTATTTAAAAGGAAAATTACCTCCTAGGTATTAAATTGGAAGTTATGAATTAGATTAAATAATATCTAAAAATATAATATTTAATTTATTATTTACAAATTAATTATAAATTAATATAAAAACTAATTGAATATAAAGGAAGTGTTTTTATTTATTATTATGCGCCAAAGGTGTTTTATCCTAATACTCAAATTAATTAATATTATTGAATGATATTAAAAAATTATATAGTATATATTCAATAAAATGTTTTCACAATCATCCAACATCTCTTAAATTCATAATATAATAACAAATCCAACTTTACGCATAAAAGACTATATTTTTCTAAAGGTAGTTTTGTTGCGTTTTAATGTTGATCTTAATTTAAAACTAAATATTGAAATTTTTGTAAATTATATTTGACAAAATAATGTTTTTTTAAAAAATAATATCAATATTTAATTTTATTGGTTTTTTGTAAGTTTTATGATATGTTTCATTTTTTGATGAATAGTGAAAATATACTTCATTTTAGTTGAAAACTGACTTTTCGTCTAAATAATTTATAATGTTAAATTATATTTTAAATTGTTTCTAAATTAAAATTAGGTAAAATATAAATAAATTAATCCAATTTTGGTAATTAAAGTATTTTTCATATTGAATTTGTATAAAACTAAATTTCAAAATTTTGAACATTTTCACTTTAAAAACTTGTTTTCTCACCCCAGCTACAGTATTATTTTTAAATGAGTTTTAGCAACTTTGGTGTTTTGAATTTTAAAAAATGGATGTTGTATTTTGATTTAGGAGGTTCAAATTAATTATATACACCCCTTTTGTTTTTGTCTAATATAACTAGTAACTTTTTTAATTTTGGTTACCACGATTAAGGGTAAATTAGGAAATTAAGGGAAAAATAGATATTATAAGGATTAGAAAATTCAAAATTCTCACACTAATGTTTTTAATAAATATAAATTTTTTGAAAATTGTCTTATAGAAGCTATGTTTGACCATAAATTTTATTTTTAAAGTTAAAATATTGATCGTTATCATGGTAATATATTTTTAATTTTAATATAAGAAAAATTCAGCTTAAATTCTTGCACAACAGTGATTCAATAATTATTTAATTAATGGAAATGTAAAAAAATGATATTAAAACTACTAAAATAAGTAAAATTTGAGATAATTAATGTAATCCAAGAATTTTCTCGATTACCTTGACATATTGGAGATGTATTGAAAGTGTTAGTTCAGAGAATTCTTATCGTATTAATTCTTTCTAAAATTTAAGAAATGAATAGTTTCAAAATTAACATTAATGATATTTTAAAATAATTAATATTTTATTAAAAGATATAAAATTTCTAAAAATATAATATTTGGCCAACTGGTTAGGATAAGGTTAAAAAATTCATACATGGTTCATTTATGGTTTTTTTAGCATTTATAGTAACAATATTGATCATCAAAGGAGTCGGTGGTTAATTTATCACATTAGCACTAGATAAAAGTGATCACATCCCAAAGAACTGAATAGTTTAGTAGTATTCATAAAATAGACAGATACTTTATTTTAACATAAATCTAGAAACTAAAATTACAACATAATTTATTTTCAATAATAACATTATTCCCTCTAGCATGTCCTTACCTAAAAATGATTGTACACTTCATCCATTCCTAGGGAAAATAAAACAGAAGAAATGGGTGGTATAAATTACTCAGTAAGGGTATGTATACAGTAGAATCTATCATAAATAATGAATAACAATTGTGGAAAGGTAAATAAATGAAACATGTGTCATTTAATAAATAACATGATCATAATAAAAAGGAAATAAAAGATGATCAAATATTGCCATATCAAAAATCGCATGAGCTAGAAAACATCACCATGGATATTCAACTAATCAAATAATAAAATGGAAATAAAAAATTAATTTCATAATGATGGAATTTATAATGGCGTACATCTGAAACTTATATTCAAATCTTTGTTCCAAGAACCTAACATCATTAAGGCTTCATGCTAAGAATCTTATAAATGGGTAAGGCCTTGGCTAAAACCTAGTCTAGTTTATCTCATGATACATGCCGATGTATCGAGGGGATATAGAAGGCCCCACCCATCACTTACGAAGTCCAGTTCATTTCTCACATTAATATGTAATATAACTGAATCAAAATTTCTTAAAAACATTATTGACTAGTCATATAGAATATCAATATTTTCGTAGTAAAAATGAAAATAAACAATTTAATAAAGTATAGAAGATGGTATTTTAAGAGATCAACCTCATTAAAGTAAAAAATTCAATAAAAGATTTTAATATAGTTTAAATCATTGAAAAATTCATTAGGAAAATATCATTTTTCATTTTGAAGATCGTACATATTTAAAAAGTTCTGAAATTATAAAAACAAACATATTATTTGAAAAGAACCATATAATATTGTAAAGAAATATTAATAATTAAGGTGTCATGAAGGCTGGAAAATTTTCTCATGCCATTTTATATAAAAACATTCCTTTTTTATTTTTCATCAAATTCATAAAGCACCTCATTTGGAAAACAATAAAAAAAATCCATTCAAACAATTTGGAAAAAAGTCAAACATGGGTGAAATATATTTAAATATTGATATGATAATATTAAAATCATTTTTTAAATTTTACATAGAGAACATGTAAATGGAATATAAATATTCCCCAGTGGATACTTAAACATAAACAATCCCAAATTATAATGAGATTGTGAAATAAAGTATTACCTTAGGTCTTTTTTCCACCATACATTTCTAAAACTCTGATATAGTGGTTTTAAACATATTATTAACTTATTATAGAATCATATTAATATTTTTTATATTCTATAAGATCCCCTTGTAATATTTCACTACTCATTTAATAATAATATGTAATTTATTACATTGTTTCAGGTGTTAATTGTCTTGTTTTCTCATGCTTGTTTTATCTTGAAAGTCCATATTTTATTCTACAGGATATAGATTAATCACATCCATAATAATATTAGTATCATAATTATAATATTAAATCCTAAAATAAATTTGTTTAACTATTATTCAATATTGAACATGGAAAACAAATCAAATCACTTCATGGAGATGGTAAGTCATACGTATGAACGAGCGATGATAACATTTATAAATGGTGAAAGGGTTAGAAATTAGATGTCATATTAATTTTTCCAAAATCATTATAATTTTATATATATCAATTATTTCCATAATTATAATCATATAGGAAAAGTGGGGATGAAAAATATATTACACCACAGCATAAAGATGGTAAGTTGTACATACTCATGTGTGGTGCATTCATTTTTTGTATGATGGATGAAAGGTGGAATATGGTTGTACCATAATCATAATAACATCTCAGAATATATATGATACTATGTTGATAAATGTATCATGTAAAAACACATAAAGATTAAATGGAAGAAGAAACAAAGTTTGAAATATTTGATAATGATGATTACATCTTCTTTGACAGACATCCTTCAATATATTCTTAAGGGATCTAGGGTAGGTATTTTTGAAGGACCATAGCTTCAAACACATAAATAATAATGTTTATAAGAGAAATGGTTATAGTTATTTAGATCTATATAGCTCAAAGTTTTGTAAATGAGATAATGAATGAGTGCCCCTTTATAATTGAGTGAGGGGCACTTTTGAAAACTCTAAAAATATTAACATATAATTAGGTTATTCTAGATTAAAAGACTTATAAATGGCCTATGAATGAATACGGTATGATATTTTAGACCATATATTATACCTTGTGGTATTATTGAAGTTTTTATGACTTTTAAATAATTTAATGAAATATTAATTCAATAAAATATCATTATTGTCAAATTTGATACTATTCCCTTAATTTGACTTCAAATATATCAAAAAAATGTGAAAAAATAGAATATAATGCTTTCAAACCAATCTAATATATCTTATAGATCTATGAAATTATTTATACAAATTAACTCATCCCAAATTTATCAAAATTAATACTTTTAAAATCAATTGTTTGGTTTTTACATTAATTAAATAAATATTATATTGGCATTACGGAAGAATTTAAAGTAATTATATAATTTTTAAAAATTAAATTAGAATTAATATAATGAAAGTAATTTTAATAAGATAAAAATATAAAGTTTGGTTCTTTTATATCTTGATTTTATCCCTATGTGGACTCTTAAAAGATATTAAATACAAAGTGAGTGACATTATGTAACTATCTTTAATTTAAATAATATATATATCATTTTCCTAGAAAAGTATCCATTAAACAAATTAAATTTTACCTTAAGGTGAAATGGGTAGAATACTCTTCATCCAATTGTTTTTTGGACAAGTTTAGGTCATGGTTATAACCTTATATTTTTGTTTCAACCCTAATGTAATCCCTTTAACTCAAAGCGTGACAACATAGATTTTTACTCATTGAGGGATAATATAGTCACTATAAAATGTCAAATGAAACATAAATAGATCATCCTATGGCTGAATTTATGGCCTCTTTTAGAAACATGTATAACGTTAAACCCCTTATAGTATTTTATTTTAAGACCAATAAAGACCCAAACTCTAGTAGCTTGGAGCTAATTCCTTACTTTTTTACATTGACATAAGATACAAGAAATCACATCCCAAAGTACTAAGCAGTTTATTAGTCTTGTTAAACTATATACATATTTAAAATTAAAATTACATTTTAGAAATAAAATACAAAAAAAGTATTTTCCTTGAGAAAAACATTTTTCTCCATAGTGTAACCTTGATTATCAATCATAATAAAAATTATGGAAACTTGGGGAAAGATAAAACATAATAAAGGGGTGAGATTAAATTCTAAGTAACGGTTAAGTATAGTGGAATATAACTATAATCAATATGCATAATCAATATGGAAATGTGACTAATTAGTAACACATGCCATTTAATCAATAAACTATGAATTAAATTCATCCATAGACGTTTTCATAGTGAAAATCCTCTCGATATTAATAACTGGATTCAGAATGCATGCAATGATTAATTATCAAAAATCATGTATCTAGAACATGAACCTCTTTTTAAATACCTTTCATAAGATGGCTTGATATATAGGTAAAATCCCGTTTAATGCTAGGTTAACTGATTCGTCCTTTGAGACTACAAATGCATCAAGGGGGTATATATAACTTGTACCCACCCAAGTATACATGTACAAATAATTCCTCATATATATATATAAATGATCTATTTAATTAATGAATCAATATTTCTTATCAAAAACCATCTTTATTGATTAAAAGTTATATATTTATTATTAATTCCCTAGTTAATCAAATGACATTCAATATAGACAACATGTGTAAAAATGGCATATGGCTTAGGCAGTAATCATGATACATGAATATGGATATTTAAGAGAAATGAATATTTCAATGAATTATGATCCCAAATAAATAAAATGGGTAGTATATACACCATATAAAATAAATTATGTGCATAATATTAAAATAAGGCTCAATGAAATTGAGACGAGGTCCCTTACCACATTGGTAACATTTGAATCATAAGCCCCAAGAAAAAAAAATTTCTATGAAACATTAAATAACATGAATATAAATGAATTCAAAATATAACATATCAAAGGGTTTGTATATACACTACAAAAAAATAAATAAGTGGTGTATAAGGCATATATATCACAGAAGTAAAAGTGAGACGAGAAACCCTTACCTTGCACTTTCCTTTAGTTGAATGTGATTTAACCTCATGTATAGTAGTTTAAATATTGTAATTTTTTATACCAAAACCATATACATATTTATGATATCATATATGATCCTCTTATGTCATCTTATCACCTTTCTTTAATAATATTTCGTCATTAACCTTGTATTGTGAGTTAACTGCTTTGTTTTGCTATGTATATTTTGTCATATAAGTGTCAATTATTCTATATAGGATATAGTTATATAATATACATAATGATATTATGGTCATATATATCATATTTATTAATTATATACTTTTTTATAATCATTATTTAATGGTGATAATGGAAAATAATTGCATCACGCCATGGAGATGGTAGGTTGTATGTACGCATCAACGACGATATCGCACCCTAAATGGTAAGGAAGTGGATGTTATATTAATTTTTACAAAATAAATATCATTTAATAATCATAATATATATATTATTCCCAATATACCCATCAATTTAAAGTGGTGATGAAAAACAAATTACACCACGGTGTAGAGACGGTAAGTTGTACGTACGCACACACGGTGCTTTCATTTTTTATAGAATCTATAAAAGGAGGAATATGGTTGTACCAAAATAATAATATATATTATACTATATTTATTACTTTTTCATGGTAAAAACATATTAATATCATGTATGAGATGAAATAAACCTGAAATAGTTGGTAAAAATGATTATCTCTTCTTAAAGAATCCTTATTTGAATCTCCTCTTAGGTAACTTAGTTTGTTCTTTTTGGAAGATCAAGACCCCCAGAACGTGGGTAAGAGTGTTTTTAAGAGAAATGGTTTGGTTTCTTAATCTATTTATCTCAATGGGATGTGAATGGGTGAGGGAGGAGGTTCCCTTTTGTAATTGAGAAATGGGGCACTTTTGGAAAGTTTCTAAATATTGCCTTAATATAAATTAAATTTTAATTCCAAATGGATAAAAAATGATTTATTTCAAAGATAATATGATCATTGGTCACATATTATCATAAAATAGTTTTTATAAAAATTTAGATCACACATTACCCTTATCTTTTGGTTTTAACCATTATTTAATCCTTTTAATTCTAACCGTGACAACATGGACTTTACTCTTTAAGGGTCAATATTATTACTATAAAATATAAAAATAACCATAAATGAATCCTGAATAAAATTATTAAAATTATCCCAATATATTTGAAAATTTTAATATTTTTATAAATTCTATATCATTAAATTAAATGTCATTTTTTTAATATCATTAATGTTAATTTTGAGGCTATTCATTACATTGACTTTTAAAAATATCAAAGAAATAAGATATATTCAAAAAAACTATTTTAATACATACCTAACATGTCAAAGTAATCTATAAAATTATTTTATGACATTAATTATCTAAAATAATATTTATTTTAATATTTTTAATACCAATTATTTGATATTACCATTAATAAAATAGTTAATACATTATTATTATGCAAGAAATTAATGTAATTATTTCTTCACTAAAAATTAAATAATAAATTAATATGATGAATATAATTACTTTAGATTTAAAATCACTATTTAAATTCTAATATAGTCTTTACATAACCCCTTATTAAAAATATTTTATTTATTAATAATATGAGTATCACATATTTTACTTTTCATTAAATATAATATTATAAATATCATAATCTCTTTTGAAAGGTCATAAATAGCCATATAACCGAACCTTAATTGATTATGGATAAAACTAAATCATCAAATAATATTTTGGAAAGTTTTAGAGTCATTTTCTAGTCCTTATAATTTTACTTTTAACCAAATTTACCCTTTACCATGGTAACAAAAATTTCCAATGTTACTCTTCATATTGGTCAAAAATAAAAGAAACAAATTTACTAAATTTAGACCTTATAAATCCAAATATAAAATCCATTTTTCAAAATTCAAAATATAAATGCTTAATAATTTATTTTAAAATTAAACAAGCAAATCATAGTGAATTTTTTTTCAAAAAATGACCTATTAAATATAAAAATGTTCTTATACGAAATTCAATAATGTAATTGATTCAAAACAAATTATTTTAATAACTAATATTATAATATAACAAAATTTATTTCTAAACCAACATAAAATAGAAATTTTAAAAAAATACAGTTTTCAATAAAAACCTTTATTTTTTACTATTCATTAGAAAATAATTATTTTCTAAAAAATATAAAAAATTTAACCTAAGATAATTTTGACATATTGATTTTAAGAAAAATATTTATTGAAATATAATTTATAAAAGTGTCAAATTTTAGTTTTAAAAGAAGCACACTATTAAAAGACAACAAAACTACCTTTAGAAAAATATTGTTTTCTGTTAGGTCCACTAAGCTAGATACCCTAAGAGGGGGGTGAATCAAGGTATGAAAGATTAAAACAACTACCCCTATTGATCTTTTTTTTCTTTTAGAAAAAACCCTCTTCTCTCTCCTTACCGATGCAGAGTATGAACAAACTATAAATCATTAACAGGACACACTGATTTTTACTTGGTTCACCCTCACTAGGAAACATCCAAGGAGAATACACTGGCAGTGTGTCGATGTACCAATTCCACTATAAGCGCACTTCTGTTTACAAGTTTGAAGTGGACTCACTATCCCTCTTGGTTTACAACCACTCACACTTTGAGAACTCACTGCTCTCTCAACTGAAGTGAGCTCACTACTTCTTCAGAAGATCCACTCACATTTTATAGACCTGTAGGTCTCTTTATTTTCATGCATTCACACATCCTCAACTATTGATAGATGCTCTGTTGAAGTCCAAAGTTCATCCACTGATGAATACCCCTTTTCCCCTGAACACAGAGCAATTCTGTTGGAAATACCTTCGCAAAGCACCCTACTTCGCAAGGCTCCCAATTTCGCAAAGCTCAAACAAGCCTTCGCGAAGCTCCAGCCTTTTTGTGAAGCACTCTCGCGAAGCACTCTCTTGAAGCTCAATCCTTCGCAATGCTTAGGTCTTCGTAGAGCTCCTGCCTCTTCGCAAAGCACACTCCTTAGAGCACGCATCCTCATGAATCACGGTTCCTTTCACGGAGCTAGATTAGCCGCCGAAAAGCACCTCTCTTTCGCAAAGAACACTACTTTCACGAACCTCCTTCGCGAACCAAGAGAAAAATATTTTCTTATAAAACTCTATCTACTTCTCTCAAAGGGGTCGACCTCTATTTATAGGAAATTCCACTGACTCTAGATCCTTCCGCGTGAATTCAATGCCACGTCATCACAAATCGCGAAGCTCTAAAGATTCTGCTGAAATTCTCTCAAAATCGCGAAGCACCATGTCAATTTTCCGATCTCGGAGCTCATCGTAATCACAGATCATTTCATCATTTGCTTTGCACCTTCTTCGTGAAGCTCCCTCGCAAAGCTCTTCACCGCTGCGATGCACTTCAACCTCTGCCGTTCACGAAGCTTGACGTAATCGCTAAGAACATCATCAACCATTCTTCCGGACTTCGCGAATTCCAAACCATGAATTATATCTTCGCGAACTTCATGCCTTTTATATATTAAAATATGATCTTCATGGATATCCACTTTTCAAAATGCTCATTAACCTCCAAATTTTGGACCCCAAAAATTTTGCAAACACTGGAAAACGGCTCCACCTTGTACTGCTCTTTTGTACCTCCTCCAGATCAAATGTTCCTTTGTCATCGTTCTTTGTCAACATGGATTGTCAACAACTTCTCTGGAACTCGAACATTCTCCATGGGACCCTGCTTTGACAACAAACACAATCAACCCAAAAATACTGCAATGTTACCTTGAGGGATATTTGCCCAACAATTTCATTGTGTAAAATCAAATTTATTATTATATTATGTCTATCAAATATATTTTAATAATTTAAAAACATTTTATTGAATATATAATATATAAATTTCATAATTTGGTTAATATAATTCATTCCCTTAGATTTAATAGCTAGATTGTAATGATCCTATAATAATATTTCATTGTTCATTTAAGATGGGTGTTGCTTGCAATGTAATCAATCGAAGAGATTGAATTTAAAAAGTGATATACCATAAAGTATTGGGGTGTTGCATTATCCCATAATTCATTCAATTTCATCCTCATAATTTTAAATTTCACTTTAAGAAACAGAACTTGATACTTGAAAATTCCTTGGTGGAAACCCACGTCATAAATATGGTTAATAAAATATCCTCTTAAATAGAGGGAATGGGAAATGAGAAGGTCACCAAACAAATTTGGATTTATAATAAAATAAAATTATTGGTAAGTGAGTACCAAAACATGTAATATAAATATAACTATCAAAATATTGACCCTAGATCCCTTAATAAGAGATTAAAATAATCCCGTCAAAGAATAGGTAGTCATCTTTATCAACCCTTTCAGGTTTTTTTCTTCTTCCACAATCTTATCATGTGTTGTTTCTATGTTAAATTAAAAACTATAGTATCATATATATAATAAGATGTGATTCTTATTATGTAAAAACCATATTCCACCTTTTATCTATCCTGTGAAAAAATAAAGCAGTGTGCAAGTGTACATATGGATTACCGTCTCCTCACTATGGTGTAATATTTTTCATTACCATTTTACTTGGATGGGTATAATGATGTAAATAATGGTTATATATGATAATAATTACATGATATTGATTCTAGATAATTATTATATCTCCTTATTCCTTATTTTTTTCACCCATTGAGGGAATGATATCTCCACTCATGCGTATATACGGTCTACCATCTCCACGATGCGGTGTGATTCATTTTTCATGTTCATCAACCAAGAATAATTATAAAAATGAATATAATAAATAAATATTATATATATGACCTTAATATTATTCTATAGATGAAAAAACAATATCCTATGTATAAGAACAGGCACATACATGACTAAACATGCATAGGAAAATGCAGTAGGTAACACCCGAAACAAGGGTAATACTGGAATATTATTAACTAACAGGTAATAAGATGTTATAAAAGAACCATATAAGTTATTATAGGTATTAATATTATTATATAATAAATTAATAACATTCTTTAAAACAGTATATAGGATGATAAAATATGCACCACTAAATGGAAGTATGAGGTAAGGATTTCTTATCTCACTTCTATTTCTGTGAGATATGTCTTATTCACCATTTATTTATTTTTTGAGGTGTAATCCCCCTTTGATATATCATATCATGAATCTCTTAATTTTAATGGTATTTAAAGTTATTTTAAATTTTACTCTTCTAGGGGGAATATGATTTGACTAATTACAAAGTTGTAAAAGATTGGCTGGAATAAAAGATAAAAAATAATAGCATACAAATTATCACATGGGATTGAAAACAAAACCAAGGGTATTATAATAATTGAATAATCACATGGAAATTAATAATTAATATCATAATGGTGGAATTAATAATTCTGGAAATCTGAATCATACCTTCGAAGCTTCATGCCAAGAATCTAACATCATTAAGTCTTCATGCCAATAATCTTATAAAGGTGTAAGTCCTGGGTAAAAACCAAGTCTTGATTGTCTCATGAAACCTATATATGAATCAAGAGGATATATAATTATCTTCCCATCACTTATAAAGACCATTTCATTCCCAAAATTAATAAATAATACAACTTAATCAATATGCCTTAACAAAATCAATAATAATTTATATTGGAAGCACTGGTCATACGGAATATCAATGCTTCCCAAGTGAAACTGATCATAAAACATTTATTAAAGTATGGAATAGGGTATCCTATGATATAAAACTAAATTAAGAACTATATTAAAAAATTATTTTGACATAGATGAAAATACATTAAATGGTATCATTGAAAAAAAAATAGTTGAAAATACCATTTTCACTTTAGAAATCACTTATTTTTAAAATGATGAGAAATTATAAAAGAAAAAATTATCTTTGAAAATAATCATGAAAATTTTTAAATTTTTTTTAAATAATTAAGGTTCCATGATAGTTTGAAAATAATCTCACACTATTTATATTAAAAACTTTCTTTCTGTATTTTTGTCTGAAAGTCTCATAGAACCTTCTTTAAAAAACAATAAAATATACCTTTCAACTGATTTTGAAAAAATTCAAACATGGGTGAAAATAAATTTAACAAATTTTAGGAGAATTTTAAAAACCTTGTATGTTTTTTTGGAAAACAAAAATATATAATATAAATATTTCTCAATAGATACTTAAACATAAACAAACATGTATAATGATGAGATTGTGGACTAAAAACTTACCACTTTGTAATTAGTCCAATCATTTTCCTCATAAAAACAATATTTATCAAATGAAACATTTAATACTAAGAATATATTTATAGTCAGGATATGATATATCATTGGGTAATATACATACACAACACACAAGAAGTAAGTGGTGAATAATGCATATATCTCACAGAAGTAAAAGTGAGATGAGAAACCCTAACCATGTACCTTCCAATAGTTGAACATGATTTAACATCCTATATAATGGTTTTAATATTTTTATTAATTTATATCAGAACCATATTCATATTTATTATATCATATATTATTCTCTTATATCATATTATCACCCATTTTTTAATAATATCTCGTTATTTCTCTTATTTTGGGTGTTAACAGCTTCATTTTCTTATGCATGTTTTGTCGAGTAACTCCAGGTTATTCTATATAGTATATAGTTAAATAATATCCAGAATGATAATAATATCATAGATATTATACTTTTTCATTATATTAATTTTTTAATCATACTTGAATTGTGAACATGGAAAATGAACTCCATCGTGTCTGGGAGACGACAGATCATATGTACGCATGAGTGATGATATCATTCCATTAATGGTTAAAATGGTAAGGAAGAAGGTGATATATTAATATTACATAATAAATATAATCTCATAACCAACATATATATCCACTATATCTATAATTATAACTATCCATGTAAAGTGGTGATTAAAAACAAATTACACCACTTAGTGGAGATGGTAAATCGTACATATACACACGCGTGGTGGTTTAATTTTTCATTGGATTGATAAAAAGTGAAATATGGTTGTACCATAATCATAGTAACATAAATAGTATACAATATTTATTACTTTATCATGGTATAAACATATGAATAATAAGTATAAGAATTGATAAACATGAAAGAGTTGGTAAATATTATTACCTATTCTTAAAGAATCCTCCTTTGAATCTCTTCTTTGGGACACTAGGGTTGGTCTTTATGGAATACCAAGACCTCTAAATCTTGGATAAGGGTGTTTTGAATATAAATGGACCGGTTTTGGTCAAGATAGTATGCTCAAGGATGTCTGAATAATTATTATAATTGAGTTGAGGGAACTTTTGGAAACTCTCTAAATATTAAATTTAGAGAAATTAATTTTTAATTAAAATGGATGTAAAATTAGTTATATAGAGGATAATATTAGTATGGTTCCAATTCCTCTCACTCAATAATTTATAGATAATTTTATGTCACATTATTACCCTTATATTTTGGTTTCAACCCTCATTTAATCCCTTAAATCTTACCATGACCACATGCATTTTATTACTTAAAGATCAATATTATTACTATAGAAATGTCAAAATAACCATAAATGGATAATTTATGAAATTTTAAACATAATAACAATAATTTATTTGAATTTAATATTTTTAATAATTTGTTATAATTTCAAAAAAAAATTATTTATTTTAAAATATCATTAATGTCAATTTTGACACTATTCATTACTTTGGCTTTTAAAAATACAAATTCAACAAGATATATTCTAAAAAACTGTAATAATAAATCTCAAACATGTTGATTTAATCTATAAAATTCATGTATGAATTACTTTATCTCAAATTATATTTATTTTAATATTTTTAATATCATTTATTTTATATTTTTATTAATAAAATTATCACTGTATCACAATTGTATGGGCATTTAAGGAAATTTTTTATCAAATAAAAAATAAAAAAATATTACGATGATGAATATAATTCCTTTATCATTCAATTTAATATTTATAGTTGAACATATTCTCTAGAAAACCTAATATTGCAAATATTTTAGTTATTAAGAATTTGAGAATGAATTCTTTGACTTTACATTAAATAAAATATCATAAATGTCATAATCTCATAAAAATGGACATAAATAGTCATATAACTGAACCTTAATTGATTATGGACAAAAGGTAATCATTAAATAATATTTGGACTAGTGTTAAGATCCTTTTATAATACTTATCATTTTATTTTTAACCTGAAATGCTCAATTTACCCTTTATCGTGGTAATAAAGGTTACCAGGGCAACTATTCTTATTTGTAAAAAATAAAAGGGAAATATTTACTAAATTAGGACCTAATGAATCAAAATATAAAATATATTTTTCAAAATTAAAAACACATAAATTTCATAAACTAATTTAATATTAAACCGGTAAAACACAAATTAAAACAGTTTAAGAAAAATGCCTTATTAAATATAAAAATATTTTTACACCAAATGAAATCATAAAATTGAATCCAATTAGGTTAAATAAATTATTAATAATATAGTATAACTAATTTTACTTTGAAGCTGACATAAAATAGAACTTTTAAGTAAAAATATAGTTATTATGCCTTTTAATAGCACACTTTTTTTAGATCTAATTTTTGACACTTTTATCAATTCTATTTGAAGAAATAAAGTTTATTTTTAAAATCAAAATTTAAAAATAATCCTACGGTGAATTTTCTATATTTTTTTTAGAAAATTATTATTTTCTAGTAATCATTTTTTTCAACAATTTGGTTTTGAGTTGGCTCATTTTAATTATTTCTTTTTTGTTTTTATTCCTTGAATCCAATTGGTAACCATCAAGACTAATATTTGTGGTGCATTTATATTTTATAATTTGTTAAATTGTGCTATTTTCCATTAATGAAATACATAGATTTTTAATAAATCTTGTTGATTGTTTTGTAGTTGGATTTCTTAAATTCCAATTTTGGGTCATCCAATTAAATTAATCTTATTGTTTTCGATTCATCTTGCTTATAAATAGCTTACTCAACAAGAATTACACCTGAATCACACATTTTTCTTTCACTGTTTTTTATTCATCTACAACTTGTGGTGAAATTAATGAATATAAGTGAGATTTTAATAAATTATAATAGAATATAATAATTTAATCTAGACTAAAAATTGGGAGTTTATTTGAATCGTTCCACTTATGGAAAAAATCCCATAATGTGAAACCTTCTTTCATTCTGATCATCTAGTTCATGTAGTTGGATGCCGAATTCATTTTTGGTGGTAAGAGAGTTTAGTTTTTTATATAGAGAATTTTTATATGATTTAAAGTGTTTATTATAATGATTAATTTTCAAATATTAAACATACATAATTTTATGTTTCAAGTTTATGTGTAAGGGAATTAATTTATGTAGAAAATCAATCTATTTTTTAAGTTTAGAAAATTTTATTTTAAACTAATAGTTTTGAGTTTCAAATTTTATAGTTATCTATTTCTTAAAATTATTGTAAAAAGTATGATCTTATTTTTAAAATTATTCTTTAATTCAAATATTTTAAGGATTTTATTTTCAAAATTTAGGTTTATATTTATTCAACATTATGTATATATTTTATTATTATATATTATTATTTTCATTACATAGTTATATAAAAATTATGTTATAATTAAAAAATATGTATATACATGATTCATAATTTATAAAGTTTTATTTATAAGGAAATTTATTAATTATTTTAATAGGAAATATATTTTTTAGTTAAATTCAAGGTTTTAATTTATAATATTAAAAAAATGTTATTGTTTAATTTTAAAGCCATTATTTTTTATATGAAATATTAATTTATTAAATTATCTAAAAATCTTCAAATGATAAAATATACCATTTTATGTATATCAGGAAATTTTAATTTCTATAAATATAATTCATGTTAGAAGAAATGGCCGTATTCGATAATATATAATCAAAATTAATTAATTTTTTATATAATAAAATATTTTATTTTAAATTAATTTATATTCATGTATTTTAAATGTATGTAATTATTTAGAGATATGTATTTATCCTACGTATTTTTTGAAATGTGATTCATCGTCACTTAGAATATCTAAAATTATTTCTTATTTTAAAAATAATTCATGTATTTTTGAAAGGGTTTTTAATGGGTTATGATTGAGAAAGGTAGATCTCTAGTAAAATAAAATAAAATTAAATTTGAAACATGGGTGTCAAATTAGTTGATGATGAATGGGGAGTGAATCCATGACTATAACAGTACATTGTCCTACCAATGATATTTCTTGTGGTCACATTATTTTCAAAAGGTTCTTCCAAGTATCAATTTTATCCACAAAAATAATTATTATTTTCAAATGAGTTTTTATGGATAAATACAAATGATTTTTTCAGTGGTATTTATTGAATAGATTTTCAAAATTTTAGGTATTTTTAAAGGTTTTTAAACAATGTTAGTAAATATATCGAATATTTATAATTTATATACAAGGTTTTAAGAGTTTCTAGATATGTATGTACAAATTTATTTTTCACTAGTTTTAAAACCCCTTACTGGGAGATTTTATGCTCATCCCAGCTTTTAAAATATTTTTCACAGGTCCTTTAGAAGTTATAAGATAGATGCCTTCATTTAAGGAGTTGGTTCATGCAAAACAATTTTGTTATTCTAACTATTTTTTGTATAACTCTGATAAAATGTCATTTTTTTATAATCCTCCAAAGTTATACTAAATAATTTCATGAAATGTATAACTCACTATTTATTTTTCAGTTATCTTTTATAATAAAAAAATAAAAATAATGTTTTTAGAAATTAATATGGATGCACAGGTTCGGATCCAAATATAAATTCATGATCTAACTTTTCTGGATTCAACACTAAAACATGGTTTTTATCTTGTATAAAACATAACTAAAAAATATAGAGTACATTATACAACCTAAAATATTTTCCGGTCCAAGTTTTGGAAAATTAGAAAAATTTCTTACATAATATCAGAGTTTATAATAATAATAATAAAATAAATAATTGCCTTCAAATACGCTAACTCCTTAAATGAATTCATCCACCTTATAACTTCCAAAATACATGTGAAAAATATTTTAAAAACAAGGGATTAGCATAAAATTTCCTAATCAGGGGTTTTAAAAGGAGGGATAAATATATTTTGAAATACATTGAAAATCCTTAAGAAAAACATTTTTTATAAAATAAAAAATATTTTATATTATATATAACATCCCATTAAAATAATTTGTGGTTTTTATGAAGTATTCATTCAACTATAATTTTCAAAACCTTTGAAAAATATTTATTATTTTGAAAATCATTCAAAAATACCATTTATAAAATACTCTGATTTCTCCTTAAAACCATTTTGAAAATATTAATTATTTATGGATTGCAATGATACTTGGAAGTTACTAGGAAATACATGTGGCCACTAGAAATATCTATTATAGGACATCATCCATGTTGAGTTCATGGGTTCACTCCACATTCCCCATCATCTCATTTTTACCTAATTAATGAATTTTAAGAAACAAATTTTAGAAGATCCTATTTTCTCATTCAAAAACCATTCCAAAATCAGACATATATTATTTTATTAGAAGAAAATAATTTCCTAAAACTTTTCAAAAAAATAAATTGTAGAAATCTATATTTCCAAAGTAATTAATTATATTTAAAATACATAAACATAAATGGTTTAAAATTAAAACTAATCCTTGTATAAAAATGCATGAAACTTTATTAAATATTATAGATGTTGTCCATGTCTAATATCATGAATGAAAATAAAATATTTTTCTTGAAAAAAATAAAATTCTCTTATAAGAATAATATTTTCAAAATAATTCTCTTACCTTGAGTCTGACTTGTCATGTACGTTCTTTATCATCCTCTTCTTCTGAAATTTTTTTTCTTAACACCTTAAAACCACAATGTATATTAGTTTTCCTAATGGAATACTTCTATAATATAGGAAGGGATTCTATGAAATCATTTGTGTAATTTTTTGATAAACCAGATTAGTTTTTACATGTAAAGAAAATAGAAGTATAAGTTCCCATTTATAAGAGAGGGGATGGGTACTCTTGAAAATTCTCAAAATATTAAATTAATATAAATTAATTTTTAATTAAAAATGTCTCAAAACTTATTAATTTAAATGATAATTTTATTTTTATTTTAAATCCCCACTTTTAATAGAAATTTGATATATTTTTACTAAGTTTCTACCTTTATCCTTTAGTTTCAACACTTATTTAACCGCTTTAACATTTAATGTGATAACATGGATTTTTCTACTTAAGGATCAATATTGTTACAATAAAATACCAAAAGAATCATTAATTGATCTTAGATGAAATTTTAAACCTTATAAAAATAATTTTTATGAATTCTATTTTTTTATAATTATATATCAATTAAAAATATTATTTTTTTAAATATCATTAATGTCAATTTTAACACTATTCATTAAATTTACATTAAAAATAAATACGATAATATATATTTAAAATTATTTTAATATATCCCAAACATTTCAAGGTCTTATTAAAAAATTATCACATTAATTGTATCAAATTATATTTATTTTACTATTTATAATAACATTTATTTGATATTTCCATTAATTAAATAATTACTCCATCATAATTATATAAGCATTTAAGGTAATTATTTATTCAATAAAATTTAAAAATAAATTTTAATAATGAATATAAATCTTTTTATCTATAAAATGACTATTTATAGTCAAATGTTTCATCTAAATAACTCTATATTGGAAATGATATAGTTCATAAAAACATAAGTATGGAATCTTTGACTTTTCATTAAATAAAATATTATAAATTTTATAGTATAATCCAAGTGGCGTCCAAATGTTATAATTTAGATCATTGGATGATTATGGTAGAATATAACTCATCTGATAAAATTTTCGAAATAATTAGGGTCATTTTCGATTCCTTATCATTTGTTTTACCCTTAATTACTCGGATTACCTTTTATAGTGGTAACAAAAATTACTAAAGTTACTATTTGTATTGGAACAAAATAGAAGGTTCTTATTTAATTAATTTGGACCATCTAAATACAAATATTACATTCATTTTTAAAAAATCAAAACAAATAATATTAAGAATTTAATTTTAATTTAAACCATCAAAAAGCAGTGAAAACAATTTTTTAGAAAAATTTCATTTTTAAATTTAAAATGTTTTTATACTAAATTAAATTATAAAAAACATTTATTAAACATTTTTATTAGTTTAAATAAAAATTAACTAATTAAAATTTAAAACAAATCCAAAAAAATTACATTGTAGAAATATTAAAATAAGATACATTTTTCAATAAAAATCATTATTTTTCCCTATTCATTGAAAAAATGAACTGTACATAAAATTATAAATATTTCACAATAAGATATATTTTATATTATAACGTAAAAAATTAAGTTCATTTTATCAAATATATTTTCTAAAATATCCATAAATTAATGATATTATTTGTACAAAAAAGCAATAAAATAGTTTTTAAGGAAAATGTATTTTTTTTTTGAAGAATAAGTAGTACGGAGTCTATGCCTTACATCCTTGCCTTGGAATAAGATAAAATAAATCACATATAAAAGGATTGTATATTTTATTAGTCTTGGTAAAATAGATACATATTTGAAATTAAAATTGAATTTTAGACCTAAATTATAAAAACTATTTTCTTTGAAAACGCCATTATGCCTATTAGTGCAACCTTACATATCAATCATAGTAAAATTATTGGCAGCCTGGGGAAAAACATAATAAATGGGTGAAATCAAGTTATTAGAAAGGTTTAATTACAATGTAAGATAACTTGAATCAATTTACATAATTAATATGGCAGGGTAACTAACTTCGCACGCGTTCCATTTAATCAATAAACAAATAATGAAATGCATCCATAGATTTTGTCATATTGAAAATCCATTGGATAATAATAGCTAAATTATAAATAAAGAAAATTATTAATTATTGGATGTCATTTATCTGACACATGAACCACTACCATTAATAAATTTCAAAGGAGGGTGTAATCTACAAGTAAAACCCCATTTAATGTTATCTTAACTGAATCATCTCATGGGACTACAGATGCATCGGTGTGCTATCTATAACTGGTCCGTCCCCCCATTTCTGTATATCCAAATCATTCCTTATATATCAAAATGATATATTTAATTCATGAATCAATTTTCCCTATCAAAAAATATCTTTATTGAGAAAAATATACATATTTATAATTATTTCCCTAGTTAATTGAATAACGTTCAATGTAAATATTGTATATAAAAATGGTACACGACCTAATAAATAATCATATCATTATTATATGAAATATTGATATTTAATTAATTCTTCAATGAACAATTATCATAAATGAAAGGGGAAGTGTGTACACCAAATAAAATAAAGTAGGTTCAAAATATTAAAATATGCCTCAATGAAGTGAAATTGAGACAAAGTCCCTTACAAAGATCATGTCGTTGAAGTGAGAATAAATCAAATGAATTGATTATGTTTAATCGCTATAAATCCACATAAAACAACAATAATTATAAAATATAATAATAAAAATTAATTTCATACAAAATATTTGCATGATATAATCAAAAAAAGTAAAAGTTTAACCCAATGAATGCAAATTCATTTAAGAAATCCCTTCATACTTTGTAATCAGTCGAAACGTATTCCCAATAAAATAATTACATCTAAAAAAATACCATAAAAATAAATAGATTCATGATATGATATAATAAAGGGGTAGAGCATCACATGAAATAAATAAGTGGTGAATAAGGAAAATCTCAAAGAAATAAAAGTGATATGAGAAATCCTGACCTTGCACTTTCCTTTAATTAAACATGCATTAAACTCTTGTATAATTATTTAAATCATGTTATTAATTCATACCATAATCCTATTCATACTTATGATATAATATATGTATCTATTATTTCATTTTATCACCCTTTTGTTAATAAAATTTCATTACTACCCTTGTTTGGTGTGCTAACTGCTTCATTTTCCTTTACATGTTTTTTCATGTAAGACCTGGTTATTGCACATAGTATATAGTTTTTTCATATTTATAATGATATTAAGGTAATAGGTATCATATTTATTCAGTATATACATTCTTATAATCATTCTCTAACGGTTAACATGGAAAATGAATTGTATCGCATCATGGAGATAGTCGGTCATACGTACACACGAGTGAAGATGTCATTCACTACTACAAATATGGCTTCTATCAGCGCTAAAAATGGCCTTTAACCGCACTTGAAAAGCACTATAAATGTCAGTGAAGATAAAGGGGGGGTCCCCTTTATAGTCGCTCCAAAAAGTGCTGATAAAGACCCCTTTTATCAGCGCTAAAAAAAAGCACTGATAAAAGGGGTTTTTATCAGCGCTAATAAAGGGGTATTTTATAAGTGCTTTCTTTTAGCACTGATAAAAGATGAAAAAAATCCTGCCAATCAGGGGGATTTTATAGCACTTGAGCCCCCATTTTACAGCGCTTTTCTTCCCCCCTCTAGTGCCCTGCACGTACCCCTCCACCCTTTATCAGCGCTAGCCCCAGATTCACCCATGCGCTCGCGTCCCTACCTTCACCAGGATTTGATCTCAAGACCTCCCCTCTGCGTGCCTGAAGCCTTTTCCACTCCCCTATATTGATTTTTTCTCCTATTAGTGATATATCTATTTATTTTTATATATATTTAGTTATATTTATTCGTATAGTAATATATATTTATATTAATATATATATATATATAGTTAAATGAATATAATTATATAGTTATATCAATATAAATATATAGTTATATTAATATATATATATATATATATATTTATAGTGATATTAATATATATATTTATAGCCATATCAATATATATATATAGTTATATTAAAATATATATATTGTTAGATTAATATATAGGTATATAAATATTCATATATTTGTATTTTAAATAAAATGGATATTATTTATTATTTAGATAAAGTTAATATATTTTATATGTAAATACATTTTATAATTTATATTATTATTTAAATTTTTAGGTGTAAATATATAAAAAATATGTATATATAGTTATATATTTGATTATAAATAGTAGTGCAATATAAAAAACGATAAAATTTCAAAGACATAATATCAATATGAATGTAATACCTTAGAATAAATTCAGTCCCCACCAAAAAAGCCAATAATACCCCCCTTAAATGAGGCTGAAAATCCAAAAAATATTAAAAAATCGGGGTACCCCGACTAAAAACTCGGTTTTGGAGGCCTTTTGGGCCTTTTTTGCCTCAAAAAAATTGTGACTGGGGTATCCCCAGATATAGTGATGTAGATCTCATCGTAGGCCTCGATTTGATATGTGGTAGATCTCAAACAGACTCCTGGATCAAAAGTTATTATTGTTTGAAGTTCGAGTTGCGTTTTCAACATATTTTGGATCTTTTTTAATTTTTTTAATTTTTTTAGTCTTGAAATTGTTATTAAATTACTATTAATCCATAATAATTAAAAAATTATTAATTAACAATATTTTTTTAATTTTTTTTATAATCCATTTTCACTAAATATATTATATATTAAGTGTAACTGTATATTTATACTTATCTAAAATATATTTAAAATTATATTTAAAAAATATAGTTTATATTTATATCAATATAACTATATCTATATATTTAAATATTAATATATATTTTTTAATGAATTTTTTTTTTTGAAGTAGACCATTTATCAGTGCTTTTTTTAAAGCGCTCATAAAGACCCCCCTTTATCAGCGCTACTAAAAAAGCATTGATAAAGTGGTGCCCTTTAACTGTGCTAAAAAAGCGCTGTTAAAGGGGGTGCCTTTATCAACGCTAAAAAAAGTACCGATAAAGGGGTAATTTTATCCGCACTTTTTTTAGCGCTGCTAAAGGTACCCTTTATCAGCGCTTTTTTTAGTACTGATAAAGGTACCCCCCCCCCCTTTATCAGCGCTTTTTGGTTAGCACTGATAAAGGGTGGCACCGGGAATGTTCAGTTTTGTGGTAGTGGTTCCCTTAATGGTGAAAGGGTAAAAAATTGGATGGTATACTAATTTTTAAAGAATAAATATCATTAAATAATTATCATATATATATATAATTACTTTTATCATTATACCCATCTAGGTAAAGTGTTTGTCACGACCCCTCCTCACAAGGTGTACCCCTTATGGGCCAACAATGTGACAAGGGAGATAGTGACCCTTGAGTCCTCCCTCCAGTAGGCCCCATGTTGGCGACTATCACTAACGGTATAGTAACCACACAAATTGGAGGCATTACCCTCTAATAGAACACATGAGAAAGAGTGATATAAGATAGACACCAACCAACTCCAACTTAGACTGCAGTATAAAATAAATCCCAAGTACACATATATAATGTCATGCAAGAACTTCTACAACTAAAATGGAAAAGTGTAAGTACCAAAAGAACATAAAAACGATAACCACCACGAAGCCCGAATAGATCCTGTAACCCCAAGCTAGTAGTAACCAGCCTAATCTCCAACCAACTCTAAGTGACCAGAAAAACAGTTTATATATATATGTATGGTGACTATAATAATATACTCAGTAAGATCCTCCCTAGATCCTCGCATTCAAAAGAAAAGAAAGCATGCTAAAGCACAGTGAACAACAAGTGAAACTAACTCATCACCTAAAAAGGTACTAAGTTTCCGACCTCACCATGACTACTCTCATCAAGTGTCTCATACCATAGTATATAATATAATAAAAAATATCAAGGGTAACCTTATACTACTTCCCCACTAGTTTTCCACTTTGCCCCAATGTCGCATGTCCTAAGAATCTCTCTCTAAAAAGGAATTCTCATATATGCCTGGGAGAAGCACAAAAACATGAAAATTGTGTAGCAAAACCATATGTCCACGTAACCAAGTACGGATACTCAAGCCATCACAACCTATACAGGTTACACCTAAAGTAGTCTATAGGAAACTATTTCCATAATATATGTGTGTGAATAAGAAAATTTCATTACATCCCTATACACACATATATGGGGAATACCAACTTTCATCCCTACCATCACTAGTAACTATCAAGAGAAGAGATCAGGGCCAAATGGGGTAGTCAACCATCCATCCTCCCAGCAAAATGTTGGGGAAAACACCCCCAGGGATTAGAATCCCCGGGGTATCAGTTGCACTAAATTACAGGGTGGATTAGCCTATAGAAACAAAAACCATAAAGAATATAATATAGCTCACAACCACACTATGGGAATAACCTATTCTTAGACTCAACTGTAGCTAACTTCTCTTAGACTCCTGGCTGCCACTGCTAAGACTAGGTATCCTATAAGCACATAACCATTTAAAGAGATTTATTACATTACTTCATTCCCTTTTTCTTAGTTGCACATTACATTAATTAATTCATTAAACATTAATTAACCATTAACCATTCTATGTTATATTTCATTAGCATCACACCCAAAGTCCCATGTTCCTTTAAACTACAACCTCATCATTTCATCCCAACAAGCTCCAACCACATAGGTTAACATTAATTATTCAATCATTTATTAACGTCATTATTTCTTTCCCATATTCCAAAGCATTCTAGATAAACATTTTATGCTACCAAACAAACGGGGGATCAACATGATGAGTAGATAAACTACCCATCAAGTCTTTACCACCTATAGTAGGAGCATAGACCCATCCTTCCATGAGAAGATAAACATTAAAAGTACATGCCATACCTTGTGTGTCTCCATATATTTTTGTAAGAAAAGTATCAAAAACAAATTCCTTGACCATTTTATAAAGTAAATAAGATAACGAACCAACAATATTCAGCAAGCATCCAACATTCATATCCAACCTGTTTCTTCATCTCTAGTGTCCTCCCCAACACTTATATACATAAACGGATGTATCTTGCCACTCTATATGTCAACATCTACCACAAACAATGGGCCTACCTACCCCCACATATCACAATAGCCATCTAGGCTCACATCACAACACATACAATAGGAAACAAACATCATATCAACTAGGATATTTTCCCTTAAACAAGGCATCTGGCCTTCAAACAGAATGAGAACTCTTGGATCCAAAGCACAAGTCACTCAGCCATACAATAAAGAGGGTAACTTAGAACCCTACCATGATTTGTATTTTTTATCAACCAGTCGGTTCTTCAATTCATCTAGAATTAACCGATTTATTAATAATAGGTTCCAACTATGGGAAACCTAAACAGTAAGTTGTCACAAATAATTAAAAAAGCTTACTGTATTAGGTTTATTAGCATAAAATTATAAAAACAACAACTGAATTCATTTATATACCTCTTTATCTTTAGGTAAATAATTATCTTTTAATTTTGACTTTACATTATTTACCAGTTTCATCAAGAATGATATGATAACAAGAAAATCATAGATATCATATTATCTACCAAAAATGAGTGGTAATAACATATGATCGATACCAATTTATTTATCTAGTTAAAATATTTATTATGTCAATTCCATAATGATCTAGTGGGATAAAATATGATAACTATACCATTTTATGTAAAAGGATAGGTAAACCATGAATCCCCTACCTCAAAAGGTTTCTAATTCTCTTCAGAGGAGAATAGTCCAATAAAACAAATCCCGATCACCTATCCTGGAGGATTGCTTCCGCACGAGGATGTAGAGAAACCACCACACAAACCAACACCCAAGAAAAATACATTAAGAACATGTAGATATAATTTCATAATGGGGAAGGAGAAATAGAAGGATAGTAACCTTGAATAATGACGATGGATCATACCTTATATCAAAGATTAACTGATACTACTTGGTTTCAAAAAAAAGGTGGTGTGCATATAGCAGGAAGAAACTTTTAGGGGAAACAATCCAAGGAGGAAAGTTTGATCGTACGACTCCTATGGGAAGAAGTAAAGGTTTGAAATTCTCGGAATAGGTAACAATAATGAAAAACAAGGGAGGAAGATATCTCGTCCCTTTAAAAGATTTAACGGATCAATGGTTTAAGTTACTCTGGAATTTCCATTAAAAGAGGATCTTATTAAACCATACAGTTTGACCATGTAAAGTCATCCCAGGCCTTAGAAAAAATTAATATAGGAGTTATGGGCTTTAAATCATCCTTAAATCCATTAAAAAAGGTTTTTAAGGTGTTTTTCTTCCAAGAAAACATTAAATGGGTGAAATAGGAAAAATCTAAAATTTTGGAAAAGGAAAAAATGAAACATTTCTCAAAACACTGTTCATGACACAGTTTCTATGATATCATTTCTGTGACACTAATTCTGTGACACCATTTCTGTACAACCATTTATATGACACCGTTTCTATTACACCATTTCAGTGACACTATTTCGATGCCACTGTTTATGTGACACCATTCCTATTCTACCATTTCTATTACACCATTTCTCTGACACCATTTTTGTGACACCATTTCTGTGCCACCATTTTTATGAAACCTTTTATGTGCCACCATTACTATGACAGAGTTTCATGAAATAGTTGGAAATTTGGAAAAGAAAGTGACACCGTTTTGTGACACTATTTCATGAAACCGTTTGGAAATTTTTTCAAAGTGATACTGTTTCATGGAACCATTTCATGAAATAGTTTGGAAATTTAGAAAGGTAAGTGAAACTATTTTGTGACACCATTTCATCAAATAGTTTGGAAATTTGGAAAAGTATGCCACACGATTTTGTGATACCTTTTCATGAAACAGTTTGGAAATTTGGAAAAGTAAGTGACACTGTTTCGTGACACCGTTTCATGAAAGAGTTTGGAAATTTGGAAAAGTAAGTGATACATTTTTGTGACACTATTTCATGAAATAGTTTGGAAATTTTGAAAACTAAGTGACACCATTTTGTGACACCATTTCATGAAACAATTTGGAAATTTGTATAAGTGTTGGGGATAAGTCATATTCACATCCCAGAACACTTCAAACAACAAATTTCAGTAAAGAAATGGACTAGAGAGATCTGAGTCATTACAATAGATATCTCTCAAAACATTATCATCCTCAAGAATCCAAAAGCAACTCAGATAGGAAGAGGATTGAACAACCACCCATCAAGATAGCTCTCAAAGATAGAAAGACATAATAATCAACAAAATAAATCCATATCATAAACACGAAAGGGTATAAAACCACAAAATAACATTATTACAAGAAAATAGATAAACATAAAATAGCTTGGGGTACTGAGTGCATATCTAGGACTCACATTCCGATGTACTCTCTTCCATGCCACCGTGCTACCACAAGACATCAACCAAGGGAATATCATGCCTGCACATCACCTTCTCCTAGCGGTCCTAGATCTCTACAGGCCGCTACTCGAAGGTCACATCATCATCAATATCGATCTCTCCCCAATCGATGATGTGAGAGTCGTCATGAAGATAATGACGATTCTACAACACATGAAAACAATTGTGTATCAGGATCATCTATGGGGGAGTGTTACTCGATATGCCACGTCTCCAACATGAGACAACACCTTGAAAGGCCCAAAAACTCGGAGATAAAGCTTACTCCCATGAACAAAAATTTTATACCTATGATGGGTAGTTACCTACAGAAACACATGATCCCCAACATCAAACTCTAAAGGTATCCCCCTTTGATCTTCATATGATTTCTGATGATCCTATGTTGCCTTCATCCTCTCCTGAATCAATCAAACCATCTCTATCGTGTTCTATACTAGTTCCTGTCTGAAAATTACTGACTCTCCAACCCCAGTCCAATACAATGGAGAATGTAAAGGTAGGCCATATAAGGCTTCAAATGGCATCATACCATTGGTGGAGTTAAAACTATTTTTGTAAGAAAACTCCACCATGGGTAAGTGCCTCATCCACAAACCTCTAAAATCTAAGACACAAGAGCGCAACATGTATTAAAGAGTCTGGATGGTTCGCTCTATCTGACCATTCATCTGTGGATGAAAAGCAATGTTAAGGAATAATTGAGAACCGAAATCATTCTGGAGGCCTCTACACACCCTATAGGTAAAACAAGGATCTTGATTGGAAATGATCATCCTTGGGACTCCGTGGAGTCTCACCGCCTCCTCTAGATACTACCTTGACAAAACATCCCCTGAGCTCGACTTTTTGATCTCTATGAAGTGTGCTTATTTTTTCAAATGATACACTACCACCCATATAGTTTCATGACCTCCCTAAGATCGAGGTAATCCTATAACAAAGTCCATTGATATTTCTTCCCACTTTCACTGAGGAATATCTAATGGATGGATCAAACCGCAGGGGCATGGTGCTTGAGATTCACTTTCTGGAAGACCAAACATCGAGACACAAACTCTGCAACAGCATTCTTCAACCAAGGCTGCCAAAACTGGCTCCTCAAGGTAAGGTACATCTTTGTCACACCAAGATTCACTGCTAAAGGCGGACTATGGAACTCTCTTAGTACCATCTCATGCATCTCCAAAAGAACTAAAATCATTCCTTGATATAACACTCTGTGTTGTTCATCCTCATATCGACCATTAGAGGCCTCACCACAAACAACTCGGTCTCTCTAGAAGTCCACCTCTAGATCTCCCAACTAGGAATCTTCCACATGTTGCACCAGAGATTATTGCACCATCATATGAAAAATACAACCTATTCCCCCAAATTCTCCCATATCCAGATAAAATGATGAATGTTCTTCCATTACTCTCTAGGAATCACCATATTCACACACTGCATAACTATGCGGCTCCATGCTCAGGGCATTAGCAACAACATTACCCTTACTAGGTGTGTACAAGATTTAGAATTTGTATTCCTACAATAACTACATCCACTAACACTGCCACAATTTTAGTTCGTATTGGGGGAAAACATACCTCGAACTCTTATGATTGGTGAAAACCACAAAGAGATTTTCAATAAGGTAATGTCTCGACAACTTCATAGATAAAACTACGTCCAATAACACGAGATCATGGGTGTCATAGTTACATTCATGGGGACACAACTACTGAGACTAGTAAGAAACAACTGATCCATACTGCATCAGAACACAACCTAACCCTGGATAAGAAGCATCCTAGAAATCATCAAACTAAACTCCCTCTACTGTCAGACAAAAAACTAGATCACTTACCAGCTTCTCCTTCATATAATAAAAAGTTTCCTAACATTGATTAGTCCACAAAAACAATTGATCCTTCCTGGTAAATGCTATAAGAGGAGATTCCACCTGAGAGAAATCAACTATGAACCTCTTGTAGTAGCCTATGAGACCTAGGAAACATTGCACCTCTTCCACTGTCTTGGGGGATTACCAAGACACAACCACTTCTATCATCGACAGATCCATAGGTAATCCCTTCTGGGACACAAAATTCCCTAAGAAATGAACTTCTCAATCCCAAAACTCACACTTAAACAACTTCCCAAATAGTTGATGTTGTTGAAGAACTCCCAAAATGGCATGCAGATGCCTTGCAAGCTCCTCCTCAAACATAGAGTACACAAGGATGTCATCAATGAAAACCACCAAGAACTTATCCAGGAACTCATGGAACACAGTTTTCATCAACCCCATGAACATATCTAGAGAATACATCACATCAAATAGCATTACAATGAACTTTTAAGGCCCATAATGAAAACATAAATCAGTCTTTGGGATATCCTCATCCTTCACACGCATCTGATGATATCCTGGCCGCAAGTTGATCTTCAAGAACCATCTCACACCCTTTAGTTGATCTAATAAATCATCAATCTATAGAAGAGGATAATGATTCTTCACTGTCACTTTGTTTAAGATACAATAATCGATACACAATCGAAAACTGTTGTCATCCTTCTTCATGAACAAAACTGGTGCACCCCACGATGACACACTCAATTGAACAAAACCACAAAGTAATAGAATATCGAGCTACATACATATCTCCCATAACTCAGAATGGGTCATCCTATATAGATATATAGAGATGGGAGACGATCCTTTCTATAGGTCGATCCCAAACTCGATCTCTCATCGATGGGGTAGTGCTAAAACCTCTTATGGAAAGACATCAAGGCACTATTCAATGATACTAGAAAATTCTAACTAATGAACCTCTGAAGAACTCAGGATCAACTCATCCATCAAGGATGATAAGGATGGAACATGCCTCTAACCCATATAAGGGTCTCTCTTTCCAAAAAAACACTACTGGCTCTCCATTAGCATTGAAGAACACCACTTGCCTCCTAAAACAGTCCATGATATCCTTCACTAAGGACAACCAATCCATTTTGAGGATGAAATTATATGGTTGTATCTGTAAACATAAGAAATCTCCCCAAGAGAGGTGTTTCTTAGAACTAGCTCATAGTCTCTACGTACTTCAAACAAGTCATCTCAACCTCCAACTAGAGTAGTCAATGCCAAGGACAATGAAATCCTATCTACCTCAAGTCCCAAATAATGGACAAGGGAAGGTGATTTGAAGGAGGGTGTCACTTCTGAGTCAAACAAGGCATAAAACCAAGTACAAAATGAGCAAAGAGTGCCTCAAATGACATTTGGCTCACAAGAAACTAGCAACCCTAAAGCATGAAGCTGACCACAACCTCCTTCATGGCCTCTCTAACCCTGATTATGACCACAAACATGTATGTTCTCTACTCTATGATAATTGGGAGTGTTCCGAGGTGGTCCTCTACATTCCCCATCTGTTCTTTGCTAATACAAAGCTGGTGCAACCTGTTGCTACTGCCTTGGCTGGAACTACCTCGGCTGGAACTACCTCAACGGAGGAAGGTGGAGTGGAACACCTGGTGCATGCTGACTACTCTGAAATGCAGGGCACTCTCGCTACTGATAACCTAGGCCTATAAAAGAATAACAAGAACCTGATCTATTGGCATATTTCTGAGAGCTTCCTCCCCAAGAGAAATGAGATGCTAAGGGTTGGGACCTACCCCTAGAAAAATGGAAACTCTTCTGCACTGAAAACCAGGAACCCTGAACCACTTCTCTACTTTGTGAGGAATTATAACAACTCCCCTCTCATGATGATCTATTTCTAGATAACATCCTATCAATGACATATACCCTTGCAGGCACCTCAAGATACATCTTCATCATAAATATGGTGACTTAGTGCTGGATCTCTAGAAGTAAAGCATCCTCAAAATGCCTTACCCTAGCCTCCTCATTTAGAAACAGGTCTCAAGCATATTTTAAAAGGTTCCTACAATGGATTTGAAACTCTCGCACATTGATACTCCCCTGTCGAAGGGTATGAAACTATTGTAAATTGTATGCCTTTAAGGTTGAAGAAAGAAACTCAACTCTAAACTTGTCTCAAAAATCCTCTCACGAGATCTCCAACTCCTCGTGATCCCCGGGGAACAAGAACCACCACTGCCTCACTAACTCATGCAGCATCATCACAACCAAAGACACAGAGTGCTCTTTATGAGCACGAATCGAACTAAAGGCTATATAAACCTCCTCCAAACATTGTTTCATGAATTCATCTGAAATTTTTGACTCGTACTTCTGTAGACTCTAGATCTGAAACTCTCGAAGTCTTCTCCTCCAAGTTTTGTCATCGTCAACTTCTACCCTGCGGCGATCTACTAGCACATCCTACTAGACATCTTTTTCTCAAACCTGATGAGGAAATCAACCTAAATCCATACCTGAAAAATATCAATGATTTGGAGCTCCTAAACCTAGAATATGAAAGACACAATATTAATTAATTAATTTTTCTTTTAATCATTCTAGGTTAACCTATCCCAAGGTCTACCCATTAAAACACAGGCACAAAGAATAATGATGCATGATCCTTTCTTAGGTCTCTACCCTGCAACCAGTATCACCTCATTTAGTAGCCACTGTAAATTTAAAGGTATATGAATTAGATCAAAGTGGGTTCTAAATTCCTATCTCTCAACTGGTATCAAGTGTTTACATCACTTGAAAATATTAAGTGACACTATTTACCTAGAATCCCATGAAACCTCACCTGTTCCTAACACCAACCTTCGTCATATCCCTCTACCAGACCTTTGATACCACTCTTCCATTACCCCCTCCCCACAAGGTTTACCCATCCTATTCTGTCAATGTGAGAAGGGATATAGTGACCTATGAGTCCCACCTCCAGTAGGCCATGGGTTGGTGACTAGAATCGAGGGTATAGTAACCACACAAATGGGAGGCATTACCCTCTAACAAAACACATGTGAAAGAGTTAGATAAGACAGACACCAACCAACTCCAACTCAGACTGCAATATAAAATAAATACCAGGTACACATATGTAATGTCATGCAAGAACTACAACTGAAATGGAAAACTACAAGTACCAAAAGAATGTAAAAACGGCAACAACCATGAAGCTCGAACAACTCCTACAACCCCAAGGTAGTTGTAACCAGCCTGATCTCCAACCTTCTCCAAGTTACCTGAAAAACAATTTATATATGTAAGCAAGAAGATTATAACAGTATACTCAGTAGGATCCTCCTCGAAGCCTCTCATGAAAAAGTAATGAAATCATCCAAAAGCACAGTAAAAAACAAGTGAAACTAACTCATCACCTAAACTGGTACTATGTTCCCAACCTCACCATAGCTACTCTCACCAAGTATCACATACAAGATTATATAATATAATAAATAATATTAAGGGTACCTCGCAACTACTTCCCCGCTAGTTTTCCACTTTTCCCCAACATCGCATGTCCTAAGCATCTCTCTCCAAAAAAGTCTTGCCCGCAAACACTTGGGTGAAGCACCACAAAATGCACCTCATGTAGCACAACCACACATCCACGTAACCAAAGTAACCAGGTAGTTTCTGAGAGCCACTACAGCTCATATAACAAGTATCATATGTCAGACATTATACCTCAATCCATTATAGCACATACACTGAGTAAGGATCCTCAAGCCATCGCAACCTATACACTTTACACCTATAGTAGTCCATAGGAAACTATATCTAGAATATATGTGAGTGAATAACCAAAATACATTACATCCCTCTACACACATTTATGGGGAAAACTAACTGATGTACCTACCATCACTAGTAACTACCAAGAGAAGAGATCAGGGCTAAAGGGGATAGTCAGCCATCTATCCTCCCACTGGAATATTGGGGAAAACACCTCCCCTCCCCCTAGGGCTCAAAATCCCTAGGGTTTCAATTTCCCTAACTGACAGGGTGGAGTAGCGTATAAAAAACAAAAATTATAAAATATAATATATCTCACAACCACACTATGGAAATAACCTAGTCTTAGACTCAAGTGCAGCCAATGTCTCTCGGACTCCTGACTGCCACTACTAAGACTAGGTATCCTATAAGAATATAAGAATTTAAAGAGATTTATTAAATTACTTCATTCCATGTTTATCAGTTTCACTTTACATTAATTAGTTCTTTAAACATTAATTAACGATTAACAATTCCACATTATATTTCATTAGAATCACACCCAAAGTCCACTGTTCCGTTAAATTGCAACCTCAGCACTATTTCCAAGAAAGCTCCAACCACATGGGTTAACATCATTTAATAAATCATTTATTAATAGAATTATTACTTTCTCATATTCTCGAGCATTATGGAAAAACATTCTAGGCTACCACACACGAGGGGGCTCAACATGGTGAGTAGATGAACTACCCATCAAGTCTTTTGGACCTATAACAGGAGCGTAGGATGATCCTACCTCAAAAAGCTAAACTTGGAAAGAACATTTCATACCCCACACATCATTACCACTTTTTGGAAAGAGGGTAGAAAAACCATCTACCTTGAAATTTGGGTAATGTAGAGAATATAACCAACCAACAAGATTTAGCAACCATCCAATAATCATATCTAATCCATTTTATCATCTCTGGTGTCCTCCCCGACACCTATATGCATAAACTGATGTATCTCACCACTCTAGGTGTAAACTGCTGCCACAACCAATGGGCCTCCTTTCCCCCACATATCACAATATCCATCTAAGCTAACATCACAATATGAACAGTAGGAAAAAACATCATATCAACTAGGATCTTGGCCATTAAAAAAGGCATATTTCCTTCAAACATAATGAGCACTCAAGGATCCAAAGCACAAGGCACTAATCCTTACATGAAAAAGGGTAACTCATAACCCCACTAGGAATTATCTTTTTTTATCAACCAAACAATTCTTTAATCCATCTGAAATTAACTGATTTATTAATTATAGGTTTAATCTATGGGAAACCTATATAGTAAACTATAAAAAATAATTAAACATGATTATAGAATCTATTTGATTAACATCAGATTATAGAAACAACAACTGGATTCATTTACATGCCTCATTATCTTTATCCAAATAATTATCAATTATTTCTGGCTTTACATTCTTTACCAATTTCATCAAGAATTACTTGATAACAAGCAAAGTATTGATATCGTACTATCTAGAAAAAATGACAGGCAACTACATATTATTGATACCAATTTATTTATTTCATTAAAATATTTATTATGTCAATTTCATTGTGATACAGTGGTCTAAAACATGATAATTCTATAGTTTTATGTAAAAGTATAGAGAAACCAAGAATCCCCAACCTTTAATGGTTTTTGATTCACTTTGCATGAGAACAGTCCAACAAAATAGATCACGATCTCCTCTCCTGGAGGACTGTATCCACTCGAGGATGTAGAGACACCACCACACCATCCAATAGCCAAGAAAACTCTATTAGGAATATGTAGATATCATTCCATAGAAAGTAAAGGATAAAAAGAAAGAGAGGAACCCAAAAAACGATGATATATCATACCTTATATCGATGATTGACTGATACTGTTTGGCTGCACCAAAATAGGGGGTGCGCATATAGAAGGAAGAAACTTTAAGGGGAAACAATCCAAGGAAGAAAGATTGATCACATGACTACTATAGGAAGAAGGAATGGATTGAGAATCTCATAATAGGGAACAAAAAGGTGGAAAAATGGATGAATATATCTCGTCCCTTTAGAAGATTTAACAGAGTAGTGGTTTAAGATACGCTGGATTTTCTATTAAATGTGGATCACATTAAACCATGCGGTTTGACCATATAAAGGCATCTTGAGCCTTAGTTAAAATTAATATAGGATTTATGGGATTTGAATCAGCCTTAAATCCAATAAAATAAGGCTTCTAATTTTTTTTTCATTAAATAAAACATCAAATGGACAAAACTAGAAAAATTTCAAAATTTGGAATAGGAAATATGAAACAGTTCTAGAAACACTGTTCATGAGACCGTTTTTATTACACCATTTCTATGACACCATTTTTGTGCCACCGTTCTGTGACAGTATCTCTGTGACACCATTTCTATGACACTGTTTTTGTGCCGCCATTTTTTTGACACCATTTCTATGACACCATTTCTATAACACCATTTCTATGACACCATTTTTTGATAATATTTCTATGCCACTATTTCTGTGCCATTATTTCTATGAAATTATTTCTATGTCACTATTTCTGTGATACAGTTTTATGAAATAGTTTAGAAATTTGGAAAAGGAAGTGACACAATTTTTTCAAACTGTTTCATGAAATATTTTGGAAATTTGGATAAGTATGTGACACTATTTCGTGACACCATTTTATGAAATATTTTGGAACTTTAGAAAAGTAAGCGACACCGTTTTGTGACACCATTTCATGAAAAAGTTTGGAAATTTAGAAATTTAAGTGACACTATTTTGTGACATTGTTTCATAAAACAGTTTAGAAATTTGGAAAATTAACTGATACCATTTTGTGACACCACTTCAGGAAATAGTTTGGAAATTTGGCAATGTAAGTGATGCCGTTTTTTGACATTGTTTCATGAAACTGTTTGTAAATTTGGAAAAGTGTTGGGGATAAGTAACCTTGAACTCCTAGAACACCTAAAACACCAAATTTCAGAAAAGTAATGGACCAAAAAGTTCTGATCCATTATAGTGGTGATGAAAAAAATGTCACCATGATGTATATATGGTAAGTCGTACATGCGCATGTGTAGTGCTTTCATTTTTCATAGGATTGATAAAAAGTGTAATATTGTTGTCCCATAATCTTAATAAAATCTCATCATATTGTTTATAATGGATTTGTTAATTTATAATATAAAAATGCATGAAATTAAGTGGAAGAAGAAATAAACTTAAAATATTCGGTGAAGATGATTTCATCTTCTTCGTCATACTTCCTTTTGATCTCTTCTTAAGGGATCTAGTGTTGGTATTTTTGAAGGACATAAACCTATAAAAATTAAACAATGATGTTGATAAAAGAAATAGGCATAGGTTGGATGATCAAGAAGGATCAATGTGGTATGATAATGTTTTGGAAGTGGTTTCCTTTTATAATTGAGGTGAGGGGCACTTTTGGATACTCTCTAAATATAAAGTTAATATAAATTATTTTATAATTCCAAATGGATAAAAAATTATTTATATAAAATATAATAATATTATGGGTTTAAATATTCTCATTCAATAATTTTTAGGCATGTTTTAGTCAAATTATTACCCTTATCTTTTGGTTTTAACCCTTATTTATTTTAGTTAACTCTTACCATGGAAACATGGTTTTTTACTCTTTAAGGATTAATATAGTTACTATAAAATGAAAAAAAAACATAAAAATGGATCAATTATGACATTTTAAACCTTATCCAAATAATTTGGATAGAATTATTGTTTTTTTTATTTTATATCATTTAATAAAATGTTATTTCTTTTTAAATATCATTAATGTCAATTTAGTTATTATTCATTACTTTGACTTTTAAGAATGTCAATACAATTATATATTTTCAAAATAATATTTAAATAAATACCTAATATGTCAATGTAATCTATAAAATTTTTTTATGACATTAATTTTCTCAAATTATATTTATTTTAACAATTTTAATATCATTTATCTAAAATTTCCATTCATAAAATAATTATTGCATCACTATTGTGAAAGAATTTAAGGTAATTATTTGTTCAATGTAAGTTAAAAATAAATTACTATGGTGGATATAATTAATTTATATTTATAATGACAATTTTTAGTCAAAAATAGTCTCTAGATAACTTTGTATTGATATATTTTAGTTATTGAGAATATGAGTACGACATCTTTAACTTTTCTTTAAATAAAATATGGAAAATGTCATAATTTCATACAAATGTCATAAATGGTTTTATAACAAAACCTTAATTGATTATGGATTAAATATAATTATCCAATAATATTTGTGAAAGTGTTAGATTCATTTTATAGTCCTTATCAGTTTATTTTTAACCTAAATTACCAAATATAACATTTATTGTGGTAACAAAAATTATGAATGTTAATATTCATATTGAAAGAAAATAAAAGGGACCTATTTAATAAATTTGGTCCTTTTGAATCAAAATATTTCATCCATTTTTCAAAATTAAAAAAATATGAATTTTATAATTTAATTTAAAATTAAACAGGCTAAATGCAACGAAAAATAGTTTTTCAGAAAAATACACTGTTAAATATAAAAATATTATACTAGATTCAACCTTAAAATTGATCCCAATGAATATAATTAGGATAATAACAATATAATATAGCTAATTCTACTCTGAAACTAATAGAAAATAAAACTTTTAAATAAGAATATATTTTTCATTAAAATTTATTATTTTTCATTATTCATAGGAAAATAATTATTTTCTGAAAAATACTAAAAATTCACTCTAAAAAAATTTGTACATTTTTATTTTAAAAATAAATTTTATTTTTTAAAATAGAATTTATGAAAGTTTCAAAATTTAGTTTTAATACTAGTGGTCCATTAAAATGGAACAAAACTGTCTTTAGAAAAATATAGATTTTTATACATAAAATTAGATTTATTTTTATATCTTGTGTAGAAAACAAATAGGATGAATGTTAAACATTAGATTTTATATTATATATATATATATATCATTTATATAATCCAAAAAGATTGATTTTTTTACTTTATTAGTATAAGACACACTTGTGGATATTTAGAAAAAATTAAAAAAAAGATTTCTATTTATTTTCAAAACATACATTGCACAAAACACTCATCTTAAACATCCAACCAAAAATTATTATGTGATTATTATAACCTAACTGTTAAATTGGAAGGAATGAATAGTATTAACCATAATATGCAATATATAATTACCCAACTCATTATTAATGCAGTAAATAATTACTATTAGTGAATGATCTTAATAAAATTTATATATTATATATTCAAAAAAAAATTTGTACATTCATCTAATTTATTTTATAGTTAAAATATAAGAACAAATCCAATTTTACGCATAAAAAGCTATATTTTATAAATAAATAATTTCCTCCGTTTAATGGAGCAATCATTTTAATGATTTTTTTGACACATTTATAAATTTTATTTTAAACAATAAACCTCATTTCTAAAATATCAATTTTGAAACTATCTTTGAGTGCATTTTTTTATTTTTCTGAAAATATTGATTATCTATTAAATAGTAAAAATTAATGATTTTTATAAAGCTTTAAATTTCAATATATGAATGTATCTTAATGATATTAATTTGATCTCAATATAATTTAATAACTCTTTATTTATAAATAATATAATACATTTAATTTTAATAACCCATATATTTTTTTTCTATAAGCGCATTTTTCTGCTTAAAAATGCATTTTTCCATAAAACTATTTTGGTTTACATTTTGTGTCATTAATTTCAAATTAAATTCAGCAACCTCTATGTCTAGAATTTTGAAAAATGAATACCATATTTGTATTCATAAGGTCAAATTTTATTAAATAGGTCTCTTTTATTTTTAACTAATATGAATAGTAACCTTGGTAATTTTTATTACCATGGTAAAGGGTAAACTGGGTAAATTTGGTTAAAAATAAAATGATAAGGACTAGAAAATGACCCTAAAAATTGTTTAAATTTTATTTTATGATTATATTTCTTCCCTAATTAATTATAGATCGCTTATATGACCATTTATGTCCATTTGGATAGGTCTATGAAATTTATAATATTTTATTTGAATAAAAGTTAAAGATTCCAAAATGGGTTTCTCTTCTTCTATTTTTTAATAAAGGGGATTTCCCCAACTCATTTTAGTAAAAGATAAAAATGTCACAATAATATTTTTAATAAAAATAACATTTTTAATATGGTGTTACCTAGAAGATATATTTGACTATAAATATTCTTTTGAATTCTAAAAGATTTATACACATAATGTTATTCTATTTTAAATTTTTATTAATGAAATAATTACATTAAATAATTTTGCAATGATGATGTAGTAATTATTTTATTAACGAAAATATCAAAAAAATGATATTAAAAATATTAAAATAAATATAATTTTATATAATTAATGTCATCCAGTAATTTTATTGGTGAATTTTACATATTATAGATGCATTATAATATTTTACTAATTTTTCTTTTTTTTATTAATTTTATTAAATTCAAAGTATTGAATAGTTCATAAAATTGACATTATGAGTATTTTATAGTAGATATTATTTTATTAAATGATATAAAATTTGGCCAACTAATTTGGATAAGGTTAAAAATGTCATCCATGATCCATTTATGGGTCTTTTTTTATTTTATAATAACTATATTAATGCTCAAAGAGTAAAAATCTCGGTTGTTAACTTAAGAGATTGATGTTTAAATAAGGGTTAAAATAAAAAGATAAGGGTATAACCATGACATATAGTTGTCCAAAAAAATTATTAGATGGATAATATTCGACATTTATCACATTATTCTCTAATTTGAGTTATTTAATGGACACTTTTCAATTTAAAAGACTTATATATCATTTAAATCAAATACAGTTACAAAATTTCACTCTCTTGGTATTTAATAACTTTTATGTGTCCACATAGAACAAAATCAAGATATAAATGAACCTAATTATCTATTTTGATATTAATTAAATTTAATTCATTATATAAATTTATTTTTAATTTTTAAAACATTATATAATTACCTTAAATGCTTGTGAAATTCTAATACAATATTTATTTAATTAACCAAAAAATAAAATAAATGATTTCAAAAATAATAATTATGATACAATTTGAATGTGTTAATGTATTAAATGAATTTTTTAGATATATATGACATAATATAGATTTTTTAAATCATTATATTTGATTTTACCCTTTTTCTTAACATATTTTAATTGAAATTAAAAGAAGTGTCAAAATTGAAATTAATGGTCATTTATTAAAATAATATTTTATATAATTATTTAAAATTTATGAAAAATATTATCGGCATCCATTTTAATTTAATATAGTTAAAAATTACATTAATTTTCCATTTATTATTCATTTTTTCCTTTATATAAACATTATTAACCCTTTATGATTAAAATAGTGGTTGCCACTATTTTGGTAAAAATTAACTAACCAAGAGGTAAATCAAAAGGATAAGGTTTAAAATGGTACAAAAAATTATCTAAGTTCTATTGGTTGATTGAATTAAAACCCTATCCCCTATTATATTCTAATACCTTTCCATTTGGAGGCATTTTAAATGATAAATTAATTTATTATAATTTAATCTTTTTTGAAAATCAAAAAGTGCCCCTCGCCTCAAATATAAATGGGCACCTCATACCGCACTTATTCAAACGAATTTGACCATACTAGCTCTATAAAACCCTAGAAATTTCTCTTTTCAAAATCCTTATACAAGTTCTTCTGGTCTTGGTCTTCTAAAACGATCATCCCTAGCTTCCCTAAGAGGACATTCAAAGAAGGATTCTTTAAGAAGTGGTAACCATGTTTACCAACTCTTTAAATTTTATTTCTTCTTCTAATTACTCTTTATATGTTGTTTACTTGATAAAGTAATAATAAAATTATCATTTATATGCTGATGTGTTATTATGATTATTGTACAACCATATTCCACCTTTTATCCATCCTATAAAAAATGAAAGCATCATGTGTGCGTGCGTATGGATTACTATCTCCACGTCATAGAGTAATTTGGTTTTCAACACCACTTTACATGGACGGGTATAATTGAAATAATAGATATATATGATGATTATTAAATGATATGTATTCTGTAAAAATTCATATATCATCCACTTCCTTACCATTATATAAATGATACCATCACTCGTGCATATGTACGACTTACCGTCTCCACCACACGATGTGATTAATTTTCCATGTTCACTATTCATGAATGATTATAAAAATGTATAAAATAAATAAATATGATATTTATGAATTTAAAATAATTTTTTAGACAAAGAAATTTTATTTTATTCACAAGAACTATGACTTACATGACAAAACATGAAAACTAAAATGAATCAGTTAAAACCCAAAATAATGGTTATAACAAAATACTATTATAAAAAATGTGATAAGATGATATAAAAGGATCATATATGATGTCATAAATACGAATATGGTACTAGAATAAATTAATAACATTTTTTAAACCATTATAAAAGAGGTTAAGACATGTTCAACTAAAGGAAAGTGCAATATAAGGGATTTCTTAACTGAATTTCCATTTATTAGGTTAAACTTATAGTTTATTGATTATTTCATGCTAAGATTATGTGAGAAATGTCTTTTTGATTATATTATGTTATATTTACACTTATTATGAATATTTATAGTCAATAAACATAATGGATTCAATTTATTATTCCCCAAACTGTATACCATTTTTATATATGGTGATTACTCTGAATGTTATTTGATTGACTAGGGAAATAATTTTAAATTCATTTATTTTAGTAAATACAAATATTTTTTGATAAGGCATGTTGATTCATGAATTAAATCGATCATTTTTATATATGAGAAATTATTTGGATATGCAAACATGGGTGGGACAGTTATAGATATCCTCTCAATGCAACGGTAGTCTCATAGGACGAATTAGTTAAGCTAGTATTAAAGGGGTTTTTACCAGTAGATTAAATCATCTTGGTAAAGGTATTGAGGTTAGTGGTTTATGTTCCAGATATGTGATGTTAAATAATTAATCACTACCTTCATTAAATACTTAGTTATTATTATCCATGAGTTTTTCTCTATAACAAAATCTATGGATGCATTTTATTCTTAGTTCAATGATTAAATGGCATGTATGTTTAGTTATATACCTTATAATGCTGATTGTATTAATTGATTCATGATATATTCCCCTATACTTGAATCTTAATGTGAATTTGAGCTCACTCTTAGTATTTTTTCTTTCCCCGTGATTTGAATATGAATTCATGGAATGAATTTCAAGGATGTTGAGGAGTTTATGTTTTATGTATTATGTTTTGTTTTATATTCCCAATGTAAAATGGGTTTCATGTATATATCTAATTTAACAAGAATAATAAACTATTCCATACTTAGGTATGTGATTAATTTTAATCATACAAATCTAATAAATTAATACACTGGATTTTATATATTGGGGTTAGGGTCTTTGTAGTTGGTCTTTGATCGCTTATGTTGCACATAACACCCAGCTTCAACGAATAATGAAATATTAATATGTGATCATTATAACATAGTCATTAAATTAGATATAATGAATAATATTAAACACATTATGAAATTTAAATATTATACATTCAATAAAACATTTTTACATTCATCCAATAGATTTTATATGCAAAATAAAAGAATAAATCCAATTTTAAGTGTTAAAAATTTGTATTTTTCTAAATGTTTTTTTGTTGACTTTTAATGATGCACTTGTTTTAAAACTAAATTTGGATACTTTAATAAATTATATTTTAAAAAATAAACTTTATTTTTAAAATAATCATGTAAAAACTATCTTATGGTGAAATTTTACTATTTTTCAGAAAATAATATTTTTTATAGTGAAAGGTAAAAAATACTGATTTTTATTTAAAACTGTATTTTTATTTAAAAGTTTTATTTATTGATAGATTTAAATGTAAAATTACTTATATTATATTATTAATAATTTAATTAATCTCATTAGAACCAATATCATGGTTGAATTTGGTTTAAAAATATTTTTATATTTAATAGGGCATTTTTCGGAAAAACTATTTTTTGTTGCGTTTTTTCGAGTATAATTTTAAATTAAAATTTTCAAATTCTGTGTTTTTAATATTTAAAAATGGATTAAATATTTTAATTTATAATTTTTAAATTTTTTAACTATTTCCCTTTTTTTATCAACATGAATAGTAACCTTACTAATTTTTGTTACCATAATAAAGGGTAAATTTGTTAATTTAGGTAAAAATGAAATGATAAGAACTATAAAATGACCCTATCACATGTCCAAATTTTATTGGATAAATTTAATTCGACAATTAACACCAAATTATATAAATTTAATTATTTAATAGGTACTCTTCCATAAATATTACTTATATATTATTTAAATCAAAGAAAGTCACAAAATATCACTTTTCTTGTCTTAAATATATCTTATGTGTCCATATAGGTAAAAGGTAGGTTATGAATGAATATATGTTTCTATTTTTATCTTAATAAAATTATTTTTTTGATATGAATTTATTTATGAATTTTTTCCCCACTTGGATAAGATTACAATGTTTATAATATTTAATTTCATAAAAAATCACTGATTTCACATTTATGATTTAAATACTATAACATTTTTAGTATAGAGTTATCTAAAATATATGTTTAAGTATAAATATTATTCTATAATTTAATATATTTATACACATTAGGGAAATTTATTTATAATTTTTAGTTAAAATATAACTATATTGAATTCTTACACAACTTTGATGCAATGATTATTTAATTAATGCAAAAATCTAATTAATGTTGTTAAAAATATTAAAATTAATATCATTTGATATAATTCATGTGATAAAATGACTTTATAGATGAAATTGACATATTAGGGATACAATTAAATTTTTTTTAAAGTTACATTGTAGTATTTATATTTTTAAAGGTCAAAGTAATGAATATTGTCAAAATTGACATTTATGATGATTTAAATTGAATAATATTTTATTAAATAATATAAAATTTCTAAATATCTTAAATGGGGAAATATTATTGTCATAAGGTTTAAAATTTCATCATTGATCAGTTTTTGGGTAATTTATCATTTTACAGTAACTATATTAACCCTTGAAGAGTAAAAATCCATGTTGTCATGGTAAGAGTAAAAGTGATTAAATAAGTGTTAAAATGAAAATATAAGGGTACAAATGTGACCAAAACATATCTAAAAATTATTGTATGATATTATTTTGAACAATACTAATATTATATTCTATGTAATTCATTTTTGAGCCATTTTTACTTGAAATTTAATTTATATTAATTTAATATTTAGAATGTTTTAAAAAGTGCCCCTCAGCTTAATTATAAAAGGGAACCTCCTCCATCACTTATTCACACAACATAGATCTATTTAGTTCGAAAATTTTCTATCTATTTCTCTTTTAAATATCCTTAGTTAAGTTCTTTAGGTGCTTCTCATTCCAAAAGACCTACCCTAGATCCTGTAAGAAGAGATCTAAAGGAGGTCTGTTGATTAAGAGGTAATCGTCCTTACCTACTATTTTAAGTTAATTTCTTTGTCCACATCCTCTTCATGTTTTGTTTATAGTATAAAGTAATAAATGTAGTATGTTATATATTATAAGATGTTATTATTATTAATGTAAAACCATATTCCACCTTTAATATTTCCTATCAAAAAAAAGCATCACACATGCATATCTTCAACTTGCCATCTCTACGATGTGGTGTATTTTGTTTTTCATCACCACTTTACTCGGATGGGTATTACGATAAAATTAATAAATATATATGATAATTATTAAATTATATTTATTCTGAAAATATTAATATACCATCCACTTCCTTACCCTTTCACCATTAATGGAATGATATTGTCGCGCGTGGGTACGTATGGCTTACAGTCTCCACGACGCGATGTGATTCATTTTCCATGTTCATTATTCAATAATTGTTATAAAAACATATATAATGAATAATTTTAATATCTATAACCAAAATATTATTATTTAAATGATATAACTATATCCTATGAATAATAACCCTGACTTACACGACAAAACATGCATATGAAAATGAAGCAATTAACACCCGGAACAAGGGTAGTAATGAAATATTATTAACAAACAGGTCATAAAATGAAATAATAAGATCATATATGATATCATAAATATGAATATTATTATATTATTAATTTATAAAATTATTTAAACAATTATACAGGATTTTAATTCTCGTTAAATTGAAGGAAAATGCAAGGTAATAGTTCATCGTTTCACTTTTATTTATGTGAGATATGCTTTATTCACTACTTATTTATTTATTTTTTGGTGTAATTCCCATTTGATATATCATATCATTAATATATTTATTTTAATTATATTTAAAGTTTTAGTAACTTTTATTTTTTATGTGGAATATGATTTGACTAATTACAAATTGTTAATGGATTTCTTAACTTGGTTTCCATACGTTGGGATAAATTTCTACTTAATTGATTATATCATGCTAAGATTATGTGTGAAATGAATTTGGATAGTATTATTTTGTATTTATACTTTTTAAATATGGATTTGTAGTTGAAATTCATAATATATCAATCTGATTATTGCCAACACCATATACTATTTTTACATATGATGTCTAATTAGAAAGTTATTTGATTAACCGGGGAAATAATGTTAAATCCATTTATTTTATTCTGTATAGATATTTGATGATAAGACATGTTGTTTATTAATTAAATTGATTATTCAATATAAGATTATTGATTTATATTGGAATCCATGGGTGGGGTCTAGTTATAGATATCCCCTCGATGCATCGTTATAGATATCCCCTCAACACATCGTTCTCATATTATTGATTAAAAGCCATGTATTTTCAGTTATTTACCTTATTGTAGTGAATGTTCTCATTTATTCACTATTGAATTATTTTGTTTTTGACCTTTACTGGTCATTTGAGATCACCATTATTTTTTTCCTTTGCCCATCTTATGAAGAAGATAACCTTGAATGAGTTTTCAAGGATGCAATTTATTCTCTTTTTTTAAACTATAAAGACTCGAACCCATGCCTCTAGATTAAGTTCTAAAAACATGTTAGGCATTTTTTTATTAAATTAAACTGAAAAATAAATGGTACATATTACATTCAAGGAAAATTTCTAGTCTAGGTTCTATATAATTAAAAAAACTATACATATTATTAGAGATGTAAAAAATAAAATAAAATAACTAATTATCTTTGCGTGTGAAAACTCATAAAGAGAAGTAATCCATCGTAGAACTTATAAAAGACCTATGAAAAAAAATTAAAACATGGGATGTGAATTAAATTTAGTAGTAAGGGGTTTTAGAACTAGTAAAAACACTTTAATAAATATTTATTTAAATACACTTTTAAAACACTTTATATAAAATATAAATACTTCATATGTATATATATAATACTTTTCAACAAAAATGAAAAATATTTATAATATTGAAATTTCATTTAAAAACATTTATTTGAAATACAATTGGATTTATCCAATAAAATTATTTGAAAATAATAACATTTTTTGGATTAAAATGATACTCAATTGATCTTATAAAACCCTTATGGCCTCTTAAAAATATCACTGTTGGGATATCATCCCCTTGATGTTGTGGGTTCAATCTCAATTCCATGTGTTGTCATTTTATATGTAAGCATAAAATTTAATTTTAAGAAAAAAGAGTTTCTCATATATAACCCACTTTAAAAACATTCAAAAATATACATGAATTATTTTTAAAGAAGAAAATATTTTTACATTCTCAATATGTTGTTAAAAGCAAATTTTTCTTTAAAAACATTAGTGTTTTGGATAAATCCATAAATTTAATAAATTTAATGGAAAAATTTAAACACACATCATAATTAAATTAAAAAAATATATGTTTTATTAAATACTTGGAATGTTATTGAAATGAATAATTCATGTATATTCTTTATACATATGAAACATCCATAATTCCAATTCACATGGAATAATAATTTATAAAAATGCTTTAATATACCTTGCTAACATGAAATATACAATTTTTCCTTTAAAAATAATACCTATTCAATGAATTGTAATTAAAATATAATTTTATTAATATTTTCCTTTATATAATAATAATAAAATATATTATTCCTCTTACATATATAAATTTTTCAAAGTTAGAAATAAAATATTAACTCCTAATTGGACAACATAATTTTCTTTTGAAAAAATAAATACTTAAAAAACACAAAATTTTTGAACATAAAATTTAAAAGATAAATAATCAAAATCATAAAAAAAAATATGAATCACATATTTTACCTTATAATTTTACAAAACCTATAATCATCGAATTATTTTATATAAAATTATCTCCCTTGAATAGGGCCAAAACATAAAAAGAATCATATATGTTTTAAAACAAGTAAACTCTTAATATTTTAAAAAACCATAATTGGAATAAGGGAATAACTTTTTCCTTAATAAATAGAATTTAAAAATATATAAATACTTGAAATATATCCCTTAAATAAAAATTTTATAAACATAAAAATAATTTTTTAAAATAATTAAATCCCTTGAAATTATTTAATTTAAATGAAATATATTTTTGAAAAAAAAATTACTTAGAATAATCACATTAAATCATATAATAATTCTCTATATATAATAAATTAAACTCCCTTGCCTCCAAAAATAAATTAGGCAGCCAACTGCACTCACAAGATGAACATGATTAAAGAAATATTCAAGTTAGAGAAAAAAAAATCTAAGTGGAACCATCCAAAAAAACTCTCTATTTATAGTCTAACTAGATTTATTAGATTCAATTATAATTTATTAAAATCTCACCTATATTCATTCATTTATCCTCAAGTGGTAGATGAATAAAAATTGCCAAAATATAATGTTTTATTTAAATGTAATTATTTCTGAGTAACTTGTTCGGATGTAATCCAAATCGAAAGAAATAAGATTCATATAATTCGATTTTTGGAAATCCAATAGAAAACTAATCGACAAAATTCATAAAATATATATACATTTTATTGAAAGAAAATGGCCAGATCCAACGTACTGGAAAATATAAATGCCCCATAAATATTAGTATTGATAGTTAAAAGTTGGATTCAAGGAAGTAAAAGAATAACGAAAGAAATAAAATTAGGCAACTATGAACCAAGTCATTGAAAAAAATGATTCAAACAATTAAAACCAACATTAAAAATAACTGATATGTGAACAAAAAGGCTCGACACCAAAAATATATACCGCTGACAACTATAAATCGAAAAAATGTGATGAGATATCTATAGTAGATAGTCGATTTAAAACAAATCTTGTCTGAAACCCTATTCAGGTCCATCTCCAATGTTTAAACCATCTTCTTCACTCGATCTTCCGTCCTCACTCGATCAACACTCAGTGAAAGCCTTCAGATGACCGAAGAATACCATATCCAATTTTTTAGAGCTCGGTTTCTTTGAGGAAGACCCCCTTTTTTATTCTATCATTTCATTTTTTTAATACTTATATGAAAAAAAAATATAATAATAATTAAATTATTATAATTCTATTTTATAATTTCCAAATTTTATAAAATAATTTATAATAGTTATGATATATATATAATACATTACCTTAAAAATAATAACAATAATTTTCTTTTAAAACAATATCTTTTAGATTTATTTATTATCATTATTATTAATATCATTACCTTTAATTTAATTATTAAAATTTTGAAAAAAAATATAATGGTCATAGTTATAAGAAAATATATTGAATTTGATTTATTTCAAATAACGATAAAATTTTAATTAAAGTATATATATATACATTTTATTACATATGTATATTCTAATTTAATTCTTAAAAAATAATTTTAATTTCCAAATAACCTTTTGACAAAAATAAAAATTAATTTAATAATTTAAATCTTATATTTCTAAAAAAAATTAAATAAATATATTTATATTAAAATATTCTTCTAAACAAAATAATACCATATTTATAAAAATATTATTTGTTTATAATTTTGAATGTTAATTTAAATTCAAATATTATTTATAGAAAATTATAATTTATTTAAAATTATAATAACATAAGATTTGAAAACTATAAACAAAATCACAATTGAAAAAAAAAATTTAATAAATCATCATTTATAATAAATGTGTTTTTTAGAAAAATAATACAAAGAAAAATATTCCACTTAAAAATTTAATTTTTTTTATTAAATAAAATCTCTTAGTTTTATAAAGGATCTTTCCAAAAATAATTTATTTAAATTATAAAACAATTCATTTTTTAAAAACTTATTAATTTTAATTGCATCCCAAATGAAAAAATAGTTTAGTAGCCTTTGTAAACTAGATACATATTTTAAATTAAAATTACATTTTAGATAAAAAAAGAATTTTCTTAGAGAACAGTATTATCCCCCTTAGTGTGACCTTACATATCAATCATAATAAACTTATTTGTAACCTAGGGGGAAATAAAACATAGGAAAGGGGTGAGATCAAAAGCTCAGTAAGGGTTAAGTATAGTGGATGCTAACTTGAATAAATAAGTATAATCAATATGGAAAGGTAAATAATTGAGAATACATGTCATTTAATCAATAAACTGATAATGAAATGCATCCATATATTTTATCATTTTAAAAATTCTCTTGATAATAATAACTACATTATGAATTTAGGAAATTATTAATTATTGGACGTCGCATATCGGGAACAAGAACCACTACCATCAAGATCTTTCACAAGATAGTTTAATCTATAGGTAAAAATAAATTTAATTCTAGGGCTATCTATAATTGGTCCCCACTCATGTCTTCTAGTTAAAAGAATTTATCATATATCAAATAATGTATTTAATTAAAATAAATGTGTCGTATTATTAAATATCCATATTGAATAGAATATACAAATTTATCAATATTTCAAAAATTAGTCCAATTACATTAAAATTAAACACCATATGTAAAAATAGTACATGACTTAGGCAATAATCATATCAATGATACAAGAAATATGGATATATAATGAAATATTTAATGAATGGTCACCACAAAAAAGTTTCATTATATACACCATGGAAAAGAAATTAGGTACATCATATTAAAATATACCTCAATAAAGTGAAATTGAGATGAAGTACCTTACCACATTGGTAACATTTGAATCATAATCCCTAAGAAATAAAAAATTTAAATGAAACTTTAAATACTAAGAAGATAAATTAATTCATGATATAACATATCAAATAGGTAGTATATACACCACAAAAAAGAAATAAGTAGTGTATAAGGCATTTATCTCACAAAAGTACAAGTGAGATGAGAAACTCTTAACTTACACATTATTTTAGATGAATGAGATTTAAAATAATGTATAATGGTTTAAATTGTCATGACCCGTCCCCTGGGGCCCGTGCAGTGACTACCCCATGCCTGCCTTCCATAGGCCACGGGCTGGCGACTAGCACCGAAAGGCGTATTCCCTAAAACTGGGAAGGCATTGCTTTTATAACCTATAAACAAACACAACCAAGCAAACAGAAAGATATAGAAACAAGTAAACTGTATAGTAAAAAGAGTGTGTATAGTAAGAAAAAGGGGCCAGAATACAAGCCCAACTGGAAAGTACAAAAAAACTAAAAAGTACAAGAAAAATGAAACAAATCATGTGATCACCCACCAAGGATCCTACCTAAAGAATAGGTACATCTCTCTAACAGCCGTCTCTATGGTACGCCACATATAATGTCCACCCCTAAGCTACCACCAGTCCTGGTACTCTCTTCCTCAGTCAGTGTTATCCATCATCTGCACCAAACACAACAAGGTGCGGGCATATCCCATGCAGGGGTGAGTAGAACGATACTCAGTAGGGACCCCGATACCCTCAAAGGTCTCATAAAATCCAAAAAGGATAAACCGCAAATAATGTAAACATCTTACAACCCTACTTAGGTATATAAAAATACATATACCCAAGTTATAAAGTATACCCATCTCATTCATGATGAAAGACAAGGTCCAACTAAAAAGCCCAAAGCTCAACTATTCCAAAAAAGAAGGAATACCATGAAAGTAAGTACCACACAGGTATGCCACATAGAAGAATACCAAAAAGGTATCTCCATGAAGGAAAGTACCACACAGGTATGCCACACAGACGAATACCACAAAGGTATCACAATGAAGGTAACGACTCAACTCACACCAGGTATAACTTCGGTACAGTAGTAGAGATGATTAGATGTAACTACTAATTCATCTTACTCTGTTAAGAGGAAAACCCAAGTAGGACCCTAAATCATCCTCAGACCCACAGAGGATCGTAGTACATCGTCATACCCACACAGGATCCTAGTGCCTCGTCAAACCCATAGAGGATCCTAGTACATCGTGAGACCCAGAGAGGATCCTAGTACCTCGTCAGACCCACATAGAATCCTAGTAAATCATCAGACCCACACAAGATCCTAGTACCTCATCAGACCGATACAGGATCCTAGTACATCATCAGACCCACACAGGATCCTAGTACCTCGTCAGACCCACACAGGATCCTATTACATCGTCAGACCCACATAAGATCCTATAACCTCGTCAGACCTATAGAGGATCCAAGTACATCATCAGACCCACACATGATCCTAGTACCTCGTCAGACCCACACAAGATCCTAGTACATCATCAAACCCACACATGATCCTAGTACCTCATCATACCCACATAGTATCCTAGTACAATGTCAGACCCACACAGGATCCTAGTACCTCTTCAGACCCACACAGGATCCTATTACATCGTCAGACCCACATAAGATCCTGGTACCTCGTCAGACCCACACAAGATCCTAGTATATTGTCAGACCCACACAGGATCCTAGTACCTCGTCAGAGCCAGCTACGAGGTTCTCGCACTAAGCAGGTTGTCTCCAGGAGGGTCTAATCCTCAAAACACTGGTTGATACTCCAACTTCCACGAAGTCCCATGAAGAAGTATCCCAAAGGACCTCCATGTAAGAGGGGTCTCAACAAAATAGACGGTGCGTCAATCAAACACTCGGTCTATAAGTTATTAGCTTTTTAGTCTCGAGGGACCAGTTGGATTCGTGCTTGACCCAACCCAATCATACCCCAACTTTATCCAAATCTTAAGTGGGGTATACCAAATTGACCGTCTCACTCCAAGGATTTTAGTGCCATAGGTGGTTCGTCATTTTGACACCATATGAGGGAGATAAGTTGAATACAATATCCTGCAATAATAATAATAATAATATTGGGTGTTTCATAGACCTTTGCCACGAACAAGAATTTAATATTCAACATTAGCCTTAAATCGACCGTCTTAATGTCAGGATCACATTGCCACTTATTGTAAGTCAATCGGACGTCACACGTAGGAGTTATAGAGGGTCTAGGATTTTACAACAATAATATATTATTATTATTATTTGATCGATTCAGTTACCTGATCCAAAAACGTAAAAAATACATCCAATATTGGACACATAATTTCTGTCTCGAAGTTAGGGTCATAATGTCACTGACGATTCGTAAAACCAAGGTCGCAGGGATAAGTTACAATCAAAAAAGTGTTTTATCAACAAAAGTAATAATAATAATATTTTATTATTGTTGTTAAATACTTATTTATTTATCTCCAAATTCAATTACGAATGGGGAATTCTTTTGGTGAACATGGATTCCACATGGCACTTCCTCCACTCTTCCATGTTTTTTTATTTTTATTATTATTTCATCTCCTTAATTTTTTCTCTCCAATCAACCCTTTCTTATTCCATGGTTTTTTCACACTCCAATTAACTCCTTTCCCAAACGGATGGGTTCCTCCACACGTCCAGAACCAAAGCCACCACCTCCGGCTAGCCTCACCACCTAGACGATGCCTTCTGTCTGTCCTTCGCGGTCGCACGTCGCACCCTCTACCTCAACCGGAGCCACACCCTGAACACATTCCGGAAATCACACCACTATTTTTCCCATTCCAAGGGCTTCCGTATCTTCGTTCTAAGCCTGAAAAATATTCCAACCACATATTTATGATCCTCGGTTCAAGGAATCTATATCTAAATGTTGCACTCGACACAATATTATGTTTCCAGCATGCTTAATTATTGGGCATTGATGAACGCACGAAGAACAAAAGAAAAAGGGGAAAGGTATATGCACGAGATGATGAACATGTTAGTTTAGACATCGTCATTGAAAATCCAGAATATGAATAATTAACAAATAAATTCAATCATATTTCATATTAGAACCCCTGCCTCAATTGCATGTTGGTGTTGGCATGGGGAAGGAGATGATGTTGATGATGTCAGATTTTGTCACTCCGGAACCACACTCCCTAAGTTGGTTCCACGTTCCACGATTCTTAGAAATGGGAAGAAGGCTCTCCCAAATCTCATTTGCCAACGATCTCAACCAAAAGAATGAGGAGCCAATTTTAATTGAGTTAAGTCTATTAACTCAATTAATTGTTGGCACATTAATTAAACTAAAGTTGGCACATTTAATATGGTGGAGAAACTAAGAGTTAACTCACATTGAAGAGGGATTTAAAGGGGGTTGGGTGGTCCCCACCATGGCACATACACGTTGGGAGGTTTTATAAATAAAATAAAAGTTGTTCTTTATTTTATTTTTTATTCTTTTAACTCTCCCATGAAATTCACAAAAACCTACTTTCACCCTCAACCTACTGCGGTCAAGGTGAAGGTCTCCTTAAAAGAATATCAGCAATGCGAGTTCAATGGTTCCCTCATATTTCAATTCTGAGCATCGGTTCAAAATTTATAAAACACTGCTTGAGCATTTACTAAATGTACCCAAAAAAATCAGAAAATTATTAACAGTCACCCTCAACCTGCACCGATCGAGGTTATCCTATGTCTATGTGAAAAAATACCCAAAGAACCCAGCGGTAATCTCAGATTTCCAATCCAAGTTACCATTTAAAATTTATATATTTTACAATAAAATAATTGTCCCTTAATTATTTTATTTACAGCCAAAAACTAACTTTCACTGGTGGCCCCTTCCGACCAATGTTTGTATTTACCTAAAGATAGAATACCCTCATGAGTTCAGTGGTGGTCTCATATTTTCAATCTGATTTACTGTTTGTGAGTTATAAGCATTTGAAAAATAAAATAATTTATTGAATTATTTTATTTACGGTTATTCCATTTTTGGGTTTTCTCACAGGAGGCTCGTGCCGACTAAAATTAAGTCACACCTAGGGTAAACCTTCCATCCTGATCTCAATGGTACCCTCGTATTTCTAATCTGAGTTACCATTTAAGAGTCATTCTATTTTTTCTAGAAAACTACTTATGCACGCTACTTTAAACTCAACCAAACTTCGACGGATCATTCTGGGAACTCCGGGCCTCGGAATTGCACACCATTAGATTTCACGGTCTCGAAATAATTCCATATAATTAAAAAAATTATACGGAATTTCCAGGACATTACATTCTCCCCACCATATGGATTTACGTCCCAGAAAGCCACAACAAAGGAAAAACAACCAAAAGAGGGTACATTGTACAAATCAGAGCCTCCTGCTCCCATGTGCTCTGCTGGAGGTTCTCGTGCTGCCAACGTACACGCACCAAAGGTATCGATCGCCCATGAAGGACTCTCTCCTTTCGATCCTCAATCTCCACTAGAGCCTCCGTAAACATCACCCCATCATCTAAGTCCATCTCTCCATGGTCAATAATGTGTGATGGATCATGGACGTATCTCATCAGTTGTAACACATGGAAAATATTATGCACGTGGTGCATCTATGAGGAATGAGATAGATGATATGCAACCTCGCCCACTCTACTGAGAATCTAGAGAGGTCTTATAAACCTCAGAGATAACTTGTCACCCTAGGTAAATCTCTAAAAACCTCGTTGAGGTGAGACCCATAGGAAGACATGATCTCCCTCATATCATCATCATAAGACATCTATTGGCTCTGAGCAGTTCTCACTTGCTAACAAGTGAGCCATCGTAATACAAAATCTGTCACTGATTTCTTCATCCCTGGCCACCAGTACAGATGTTGAAGGCCCTAGTACATCTTCACCACACAAGGATTTACTGCCATAGGGGATGTATAGAACTCCCTCAACACCTCCTCTTGTAGCGCTACTAGTACCATGGTATGTCCTCCAAAGAGGACGACATGCTCCCCACCATCAGAAAATTAATCAGGTGCCTACCCTGAGGATATCTAAGCATGTCAAGCCTCGCAGTCAGTGTCCCCAAGTTGTTCCTCCCTAACTCGCTGAAGGAGTGGGGGTGTGACAGTCATAGACTGGAGGTATGCTGCTCCATCTTTGTCTATTAGGGATATCTGCAATGTAGCTAGCTACTCTGCCGCTTCACTTAGAAACTGCAGATCAGACCTCCTAGTGAGTGCATCTACTACTACATTCCTCTTCCCAGGAGTATAGACTATCTCAAAGTCATAGTCTTGGAGGAACTCATGACAACGTCTCTATCTCAGTTTCAGGTCCTTCCAAGAGAAAATATACATGATACTCGTGTGATCATAGTAGACTATAAAACATTTGCACGTCAGATATTGCCTCTACATTTTTAGCGCAAAGACCACTACTACTAACTCCATGTCATGGGTAGCATAGTTCTACTTTTCAGTCTCTATCTCAACTCTGTAAATCATTGCTAACACTTCTCCATCCATAGGAAAGGCTCCCCCTTTTTCGTCAAAGCTGACAAAGGTGTCGCTACCCTGGTGAAGTCAGGTACAAATCGTTGTTAGTACCTAGCCAAAGCATACATGCCTCTCTCTTTAGGGAGGTATTCCTAGAAAAATATTTTGAAAAGATGTACCCATGCTTTGACACTCCTATTTGGAACTGAAAACTGAAAACTCCTGCTACCACGAGGGTAAGTCTGACCAACTCAAGATTGATCGGTTTTACCCTCCTATGCATGAGTTTATCCTGTGCTGCCTGGGTTTCCTTGTTAACTAACCAAGGAAAACCGAATTCCATTATTGTAGGTAAACCACAACCTTTTTACATAATATAGTCAATCTGATTATGAACATTGGATGCCCAGTCCATACCCAAACTAAGGTCATAAGGCCTCAACACTGCCACCAAGAGGTTCCAACTGAAACTCTCACCTCAAGCCTCAGATTACACCATCGTCATAAGTTTGATTATTGAATCCCCTCCCAAAGTTATCTCTATACATGAGGGTCAAGTCAAAGACTTAACTAGAAACTCTAGGTATTGAATAGGACTCGTTGAAAGAAGGAATGATTGGTACCTATGTCAATATATATGGCCGCTAGTAATAGACACAGACCGCACCTCGAATCATTCCTAGAGCCCTTGGGTCACACTCCTTAGCTGCATGCAGCTAATCTCTTCCCATTTCCTCTAGCTCCCTGAGCCTGGTGGGGTCCGCAAAAAGGGGGTGGTTGTAACATGTCGAAATGTACACCACCTCTTGTTGCTCGCCTAGCTCTGCTTCCATTTCTGCTTCCTTGAAGACTCATATGTCCCTATCACATCCCCTTTCAAAAAACATTTACACGCCCAAGTCTCTAATGCTGGATCTAGTTTCATTCTTTCCCACTGCTAACATTCACAGGCTGTATCCGCTCACCTAAAGAAAATTCAACCACAAAGGTTCTCTCTAGCACCCTAACATAAGTAGTAATGCATATAGGAATAGTTTTCACTCGGATGTCCTTAAACACACCTTTCTCGGAAGTCTGATCCCTGAAGCACTGATTGTGTCTTATTAATCGAGTACCAAGAATAATCGTTATGCCTTGATGAATACTCATCTACCGACATGTCATCTTTCTGAAGTTGCAGAAGCTCTAGAGAACTCTCAACCACCTCCTCAATCCATTACTCAACCACCTGTGAGTCGGGCTCACCTCAAAACCTGAGGGGTATCTGATGTTGAAACTCATGTAAGGAACTAAGCCTAAATGTGTCCTCTACCACTACCGCCGGTTGTAACTACTGCCCAATGGGCAGTGATATAGCTGACACACTACTCGAAGGTACTATCTCAGGCAACGGTCCACATACCGAAGCCTCATCACTCTACAGACCATACTTATGGTCACTCGCTGGAAAAGACTAGTAGCTAATATCACCATCTTCTCTACTGGTGTCTCAACTAGGCAGAAAACTCTAGCGACCACCTCCATCCATCTCTCAGCTATGTGGGAATCTACCTCGCCTCAAAACCTCGGAGGCCTCGGCTGCTAAAACTCATTCAACGTGCTCCGTAGATGTGCATCGTTAGCTAGTGCGTCTGGGGATATCTGCTGCCCAATGGGTGGTGGTGCTGCTGGTAAACCACCTGAAGGTGCCAACATAGAAATAGGGCCCTACACCGGAGCCTCATCGCTCGGTGGGCCTTCATCGTGTACTCTCTCAGTAATGTTAACTGGATTTCTACGCATTGGCATCCTAATAAGTAACAGGTGTGCCATGGTCATTAAGTTATACCTGGTGAGATCACTCAATAAAACACAATAAAACTATTCAAAATACACACGCAATCAGTGTTTTTGTGCACTAAGTTAGAAATCAGAAGTCAGGGTCCTGGTGTATGGATACGTCGGTCGCTGCACCAACACTGGATTCCCTAAACTGATAACCACACTCACTACACTTAACATTATTTTCGTTAAAAAGATCAGAGTCCAATGTTATATAGTAGAATCGACTCCTATGATACAAATTTTTCATGACCTGTCCCCTGGGGCCCATGTCGTGACTACCCCAAGCCCACCTTCCATAGGACAGGGTCTGGCAACTATCACCGAAAGGCGTATTCCCTAAAACCATGAAGGCATTACCTTTATAACCTATCAACACACGCAACCAAGAAAACAGTGAGATATGAACACAAGTAAACTGTATAGTAAAAAGAGTGTGTAAAGTAAGAAAAAGGGGCTAGAATACAAACCCAACTAGAAAGTATAAGAAAAATGAAAAGTACAAGAAAACTCAAACAACTCTTGTGAACAACCGCCAAGGATCCTACCTGATGTGTAGGTACAGATCTCGAATGGCCAACTCTGTGGTACACCTCGTCTAATGTCCACCCCCGAGCTACCTCCAGTCCTGGTACACTCTTCCTCAGTCAGCGCTGTCTGGCATCTACACCAAACACAACAAGGTGCAGGCGTAGCCCATGCAGGGGTTAGTATAACGGTAATCAGTAGGGACCTCGAGAACCTCAAAGGTCTCATCAAATCCACAAAGGATAAACCACAAAGCCTGTAAACATCTGACAACCAAACTTAGGTATATGCCCATACATATAACCAAGTTATCAAGTATACCCATTTCATTCATGAGGAAACACATGGTTAAACTAAAAACCCAAATCTCAATTATTCTACAAAGGAAGGAATACCATGAAATTAAGTACCACACAGGTAAGCCACACAGAAAAATACCACCAAGGCATCACCACGAAGGAAAGTACCACAGAGGTACTCCACATAGAATAATACCACAAAGGTATCACCACCAAGGTTAGGACTCAGCTCACACCAGGTATAACTTAGGTACAATAGTAGATATGATTAGATGTAACTACTAATTCATCTTACTCTGTTAAGAGGAAAACCCACATCGGACCCTAAATCATCATCAGACCCACAGAGGATCGTAGTACATCGCCAGACCCACACAGGATCCTAGTGCCTCGTCATACCCACACAGGATCCTAGTACATCGTCAGACCCACACAGGATCCTAGTACCTTGTCAGACCCACAAAGGATCCTAGTACATCGTCAGACCCACATCGGATCTGAGTACCTCGTCAGACCCACACAGGATCCTAGTACATCGTCAGACCCACACAGGATCCTAGTACCTCATCAAACCCACATAGAATCCTAGTACATCATCAGACCCACACAGGATCCTAGTACCTCGTCAGACCCACACATGATCCTAGTACCTCCTCAGACCCACATAGGATCCTAGTACCTCGTGAGACCCACACATGATCCAAGTACATCATCAGACCCACACAAGATCCTAGTACCTCGTCAGACCCACACAAGTTCCTAGTACATCGTGAGACCCACACAGGATCCTAGTACCTCGTCAGACCCACATAGGATCCTTGTACATCGTATGACCCACACCGGATCCTAGTACCTCGTTAGAGCGAGCTACATGGTTCCCACAATAAGCTCTCTTGTCACCAGGAGGGTCTGCTCCTCAATATACTGTTCAATACTCAAACTACCATGAATTCACATGAAAAAGTATCCCAAAGGACCTCCATGTAATAGGGGTCTCAACGCAACAGACGGTGCGTCAATCAGACACTCGGTCTGTAAGTTATTAGCCTTTTAGTCCCGAGGGCCCGGTTGGATTTGTGCTCGATCCAACCTAACCATACCCCAAAATTACCCAAATATCAAGTGGGGTATACCAAAAGTACTGTCTCACTCCAAGGATTTCACTTCCACAGACGGTTCATCGTTTTGACACCATATGAGAGAGATAAGTTGAATACAAGATCCCATAATAATAATATTATTTTTATTATTGGGTGTTTGCTGGACCCGAGCCATGAACCAAAATTTAATATTCCATATTATATTAAATCGACCGTCTTCATTTTAGGGTCACAACGCCACTTACGGTAAGTCAATCGGACGTCACACACAGGAGTTATAGAGGGTCGAATATTTAATAATAATAATAATAATATATTATTATTATTTGATCGTTTCCGGTGTCCGATCCATAAACCTGAAAAAATATATCCAATATTGGACTCATAATTTCCATTACGAAGTTAGGGTCGTACTTCCACTGACATTTTGTAAAACCGAGGATACACGGATAAGTTGCATTCAAAAAAGTGTTTTACCAATAAAAGTAATAATAATAATAATAATTTATTATTATTGTTAACTACTTAGTTTCATAAATCCAAATTCAATCATGCATGGGGAATTCATTCAGTGAACGCCGCTTCCACATGGTGCCTCCTCCACTCTTCCATGATTTTCGATTTTTATTATTATTTCATCTCCTTAATTTTATCTCTCCAATTAACCCTTTCTTATTCCACGTTTTTCTCATGCTCCAATTAACTCCTTTCCCAAATGGTTGGGTTCCTCCCCATGTCCAGAACTGAAGCCACCACCTCCAGCTAGCTGCACCTCCTAGACGCTACCTTCCGGATGTCCTTCATCATCGGACGTCGCACCCTATACTTCACCCAGATCCGCGCCCTGAACACACGCCGGAAATCACACCACCATGTCGCCCCTTCCATGGGCCACCGCATCTTCGTTATAAGCCTGAAAAATATACTGACTACATATTCATGATCCTCGGGTCGAGGGCTTCGTGTCCATATGTTGCGCTCAACACAATATTGTGTTTCCAACGTGCTTAATTATTTGGCATTGATGAACGCATGAAGAACTTACGAAGAACAAAAGAGAAAGGGGCAAGGAATATGTGTGGGACAATGAATATGTTAGTTTTTTCATCATCATTGAGAATACAAAATATGAATAATTAAAAATAAATTCAATCATATTTCAAATTAGAACCCCTACCTCGATTTCACATTGGTGTCTTCGTGAGGAACGAGACGATGTTGATGATGTCATCTTTCGTTGCTCCCGCACCACGCTCCCGAAGTTGGTTCCACATTCCTCGATTCGGAGAATGCTTATTCATTGGAGAGGTTCTTCATTTGGAGGATGTTCTTCCCAGTTCTCCAAGTCTCTCCCAAATCTCCTTTGCTAACGATCTCCACCAAAAGGATGAGGAGTCAATTTTAATGGAGTTAAGTCTATTAACTCAATTAATTGGTGGCGTATTAATTAAAATAAATTTGGCACATTTAATTTGGGGGAGAAACCAAGAGTTAACTCACATTAAAGAGGGAGTTCAAGGGGGTCAGGTGGTCTCCACCACTACACATACAAATTGGGAGGTTTTAAAAATAAAATAAAAGTTGTTCTTTATTTAATTTTTTATTCTTTTAACTCTCCCATGAAATTCATGAAAACTAACTTTTACCCTAAACCTACTGTGGTCAAGGTGGAGGTGTCCTTAAAAGAATATCAGTACTGCGAGTTCAATGGTGCCCTTGGATTTCAATTCCGAGCACCGGTTCAAAATTTATAAAACGTCTCTTGCGCATTTATTGAACGTGCCCAAAAAAAAGTTTGGAAAATTATTAACAGTCACCCTCGACCCACATCGGTCGAGGTTATACTTTGCCTAAGTGAAACACGCCCCAACGAACCCAACAATACTCTCAGATTTCCAATCCAAGTTACTTTTTAAAAGTTATGGATTTTACAATAAAATAATTGTCAATTAATTATTTTATTTACGGCCAAAAACTAACTTTCACTGGTAGCCCACGCCGACCAGTGTTAGTATCTGCGTGAAAAGAGAATACCCTCATAAGTTCAGAGGTGGTCTTGGATTTTTAATCTGAGTTACTATTTGTGAGTTATAAGCATTTAAAAAATAAAATGATTTATTTAATTGTTTTATTTACTGTTATGCCATTTTGGGGTTTTCTCACAGGTGGTTCGCACCGACTAAACTTAAGTCGCGCCTTGGGTAAACCTACCATCCTAAATGCAATGATGCCCTTAGATTTCTAATCTGAGTTACCATTTAATATTTATTCCACTTTTTTAGGAAAACTACTTAAGCACACTAATTTAAACTCAACCAAACTTCGACGGATCATTCTGGGCACTCCGGGCCTCGGAATCACGCGCCGTCAGATTTTGCGGTCTCGAAATAATTCTATACAATTAAAAAAATTATACAGAATTTTTGGGAAATTACATAAATAATGTTATTAATTTATAAAAGAACCATATCCATATTTATGATATCATATATGATCCTCTTATTTCATCTTATCACCTTTTTGTTAATAATATTTTGGTATTAACCTTGTTTCGGGTTGTACTTCTTTATTTTCCTACTCATGTTTTTTCATATAAGTCTTGGTTCTTGTTTATATGATATCTTTTATTCATCTAGATAATGATACCAATTTCATATATATCATATTTATTAATTATATACATTTATAGAATCATTCTTGAATGTTGAATATTGAAAATAGATCGAATTGCATTGTGGAGACAGTAGGTTATACGTAGCACGAGCGGTGATATCATTCCCTTAATAGTAAAAAATTGAAGGGTATATTAATTTTTACAGAATAAATATCATGTTATAATCTTAATATATATCCATTATTTCCATTATTTGAATCCATGTAAAATGTCGATGAAAAACATAATACACCATGGTGTGGAGACGGTAAGTTGTACGTACGCGCACGCGGTGCTTTTGTTTTTTAAAGGATGGATTAAAGGTGGAATATGGTTACACCATAATCATAATAACGTCTCACCATATATATGATTATGGATTTATAACTTTATCATGGTAACAATATATAAATATTAATTATAAGAATAAATAAACTTGAAACAGTTGGTATCGATGATTACCTCTTCTGAAAGAATCCTCCTTTGAATATCCTCTTAGGGACACTAGGATTAGTCTTTTCCGAAGACCAAGACCTCCAGAATATAGATAAGGGTTTTTGAAAGAGAATTTAGTAGGTTTTATTCCAAATATTAGGAAAAAAGTGGTGTGAATATGTGAGGGTGGAGGTGACCTTTTATATTTGTGGTGGGGGAACTTTTGGAAACTACCTAAATATTAAATTAATATAAATTAATTTTAAATTAAAAATATATAAAAATGAGTTATTTATAAGATAATATTAGTATGGGTAAAAATCCTCTCCTAAAATATTTCCCAGACAATTTTAGGTCACATTCTAACCCTTATCATTTTGTTTTAACCCTTATTTAATCTCTTTAACTCTTACCGTGACAACATGGATATTACTATTTAAGGGTTAATATTATTAATATAACATGCCAAAAGAACCATAAATGGATCATTGATGACATTTTAAATACTATGAAAATTATTTTTCTGAATTTAAAATTTTTTATAATTTTATATCATTTAATAAAATAATTTTTATTTTAAAATTTCATTAATGGTGATTTGGACATTGTTCATTACTTTGACTTTTAAGAATATAAATAAAATAATATTTCTTCCAAAAATATATTTTAATACATAAATAACATGTCCAAATAATCTATAAAATTCATTTGTGACATTAATTATCTCAAATTATATTTCTTTTAATATTGTTTATATCATTTATTTGATATTTTCAACAATAAAATCATTATTTCATCATTGTTGTGAAATCATTTAAGGTAATTATTTCATCACTAAAATTTAAAAATAAACTAATATGATGAATATAATACATATATATTTAAAATAAATATTTATAATTGAACATATTCTCTAGATAAATCCATTTTAAAAATATTTTAGTTATAGATAATTTCATATAGCATCTTTGAATTTTCTTTAAATAAAATATTATAAATATAATAATGTCATCCAAATGGCCATAAATGGTCATTTATCTAAACCCTAATTGATTATTTAAAAAATGGAATCATTGAATAATCTTTGGTCAAGAGTTAGGGTTATTTTATAGTTCTTATAATTTTATTTTTAACCTAAATTACCCAATTTACCATTTACTGTAGTAACAAAAAATAACATGGTTGCTATTCATATTGGTGAAAAATAAAAGAGACCTATTTAATAAATTTGGAACTTATGAATGACACTATGGAATCTGGTTTTCAAAAATTAAAAACAAAAAAAAATTAAAATTCAATTTAAAATTAATTCAGCAAAATACAAAGGAAAACATTTTTTCAAAAAAATGCCCTATTACATATAAAAACATTTGTATTATAAATTAGAACATGAAATTTATTATAGTAAAATTAATTGGATTTTTAATAATATAATATAACTAATTTTACTTTGAATCCAAAATAAAAAATAAATTTTAAATAAATAGGTATTTTTCAATAAAAATCAGTATTTTTATTATTCACTAGAAAATAACTATTATCTGAAAAATAAAAAAAATATCACCTAATATAATTTTGAAATTCCAGTTTTAAAAATAAAGTTTATTTTTTAAAATAGAATTTATAAAAGTTTATTTTAAAAAAAATAATTGCTCCATTAAAATGCAGAAAAATAGCCTTTAGAAAAATATAGCATTTTATTAATAAAATTGGATTTGTTCTTATATTATGCATATAAAATCTATTAGATAAATGTAAAAACACTTGATTGAATATATAATATATAAATTTCATAATATTTTTAATAATATTAATTCTTTCCAATTTAATTTCTATATTATAATGATCACAAAATAATATTTCATTGTTTGTTTAAGTTGGGTGTTTCATGAAACGTAAGCTATCGAAGAGATTAAATTTAAAAAGCGACCAACCATAAAATCTTGTGGTGTTTTAATCTCCTATTAAGGACACCAGGGTTGATATTTTGAAATACCAAGACCTCTAAAACTTTTATAATTGTGTTTTATAGAGAAATAGGAAGATTTTGGTCGAGATAGTAGGCTCAAAGTGGAGTGAAGAAGTTAGAGAGGATGTGTCCTTTTTTAATTGAAGTGAGGGGAAATTTTGGAAACTCTCTAACTATTAAATTAATATAAATTAATTTATAATTCCAAATGGATCCAAAATTAGTCATTTTAAAGAAAATATGAGGATGGGAAAAATCCTCATCCGATAATTTTTAGACAATTTAGGTCTAATTATTACCCTTGTCTTTTGGTGACAACCCTTGTTTAAAATCTATAACTCTTACCCTGACAACATGTATTTTAATCCTTTTGGATCAGTATTATTACTATAAAATAAATAACTAGCCATAAATAGATCATTGAAATAAAACTAAACATTATCAAAATCAGTTGGATGATTTTAATAATTTTAATAATTCTATGTCATTTAATAAAATATTATTATTTTGTAAATATCATAAATATCAATTTTAACACTATTCATTACTTTGACTTTTACAAATATCAATAAAAAGTTATATTTGAACCAACTCTTTTAATAAATCCCTAACATGTCAAAGCAATAAATAAAATTCAAGGATGACATTAATTATCTCAAAATATATTTATTTTAATATTTTTAATTTAATTTATTTTATATTTCTGTTAATAAAATAATTATTGTATCACTATTGTGAAAGCGTTTAAGGTAAATATTTATCCACAAAAAATTAAAAATAAATTAATATGATTAAGATAATTATTTATCTTTCAAATTGTTATTTTTAATCAAAAATATTCTCCAGATAACCCCATATTAAAAATATTTTAGTTATTAAGAATATGAGTATGACATCTTTGACTTTTCATTAAATATGACATTATAAATGTCATAATCTCATCAAAATGGCCATAAATTGTCATATAAAAGAACCTTAATTGAATATAGACTAAATGGAATCATAAAATAATATTGGGACAAGTGTAAGTGCTGTTTTATATTCCTTATAGTTTTATTGTTAACATTAATTACCCAATTTATCATTTATAATGGTAACAAAAATTACCAAGGTTAATATATATTGGTCCAAAATATAAGGTACATATTTAATAAATTTTGATCTTATAAATCCAAATATGGAATCTATTTTTAAAAATTCAAAACATAGAACTTGTAGAATTTAATTTAAAATTAAACTGAAAAAACGTAAAGAAAAAAAATTGAAAAAAATACTATATTAAAAATAAAAAAGTTTTTATACAAAAATCAAACTTGAAATTGATTACAATGAATATAATTGAATTATTTATAATATAATATAAATAATTTTACTTTTAAACCAAAATAAAATTTAAATTTAAAAAAATATATAGTTTTCAATAAAAAAACTTTATTTTTCACTATTCATTAGAAAATATTTATTTTTATAAAAGTACTAAAAATTAATGCTAAGAAAATATTTAAATTTATATTTTAAACATAAAGTTTATTTTTTTGAAATATAAATTATAAAATTTTTAAATATTAGTTTTAAAACAAGTACATCATTAAAAGGCAGAAAAACAGCCTTTAGAAAAATATAGATTTTTATACGTAAATTTTCATTTGTTCTTATCTTATGTATATAAAATATATTGGATGAATTTATAAAATTTTGATTTAATATATAATATATAAATTTCCTAATTTTTTTTCTATTCAATTTTTCAATTTAACGGCTAGATTACAGTGATCACATAATAATATTTCATTGTTCATTTAAGCTGGGTGTTGCGTACAACATAATCAATTGAAGGTATTAAATTTCAAAAGATACCTATCATAAAATCATGGGTTGTTACATTCTATTGGTAAACTAGATATATATTTTAACTTTAAATTAAATTTTAAACATAAAATTGAAAAATTATTTTCTTTGAGAACACCATTATTCCCCTTAGCATAACCCTGCATATCACTCCTAATAAACTTCTTGGAAACCTAAAGAAAAATAAAAAATATTAAATGGGTGAGAAAAAATGATCATTAAGGTTGAATTATAGTGGAATAAAACTTTTGTTAATAAGAATAATCAATATTGAATGTAAATAACAGAGCAAAAAAGTTTATTTAATCAATAAACTAGAATGAAATGAATGTATATATTTTGTCAAAGTGAAAATCCTATGAATAATAATAACTAAATTATATATGTAGGAAATGTTTAATTATTGGGAAAAATGTATTTTTAACATGAACCAATTTCATCAAGCCCTTTCACAAGATAGTTTTATCACCACTTGTAAATACGATTCAATATTAGTTTAACTGATTCATATTATGAGACTATAAATTCATCGAGGTGATATCTATAACTGGGCTCCACCCATGTCTTCCAATCCAAATCATTCCACATATCTAAAATAGTCAATTTAATTAATAAAAATATTTCCTTATCATCAAATGTTCATATTGAATAATTGATATATATTTTACATTATTTCCCTAGTTAATCCAATAAATTTCAATGTAAACACCACATGTAAAAATGGTATACGGCTTTGATAATAATCATATTCATAATATAAGAAATATAGTAATTTAAGAGAAATTGATTTTTCAATTAATTATTAACTTACATAAATTAAAGGTAAATTATATACACCATATAAAATAAATTAGGTGCATAATATTAATGTATGCTTTAATGAAGTGAAATTAAGATGAAGTCCCTTACAAAGATCATATCATTAATCAAATGAATTATACTATGTGTATCCACTATAAATACACATAAAAAAGTGGAAATAATAAATAATATAATCAAAATTAATTTCTAACATATCATTATCATGACATAATCTATGAAATATAATTTTAACCCAATAAATGAAAAATAAGTTAAGAAATCCCTTACCACTTTGTAATCAGTCAAATCATATTCCCCATAAAGTAATAATTATCAAATGAAACATTCAATACCATGGATATAATTTGATTCATGACATTATATATCATAGGGAAGTATATATACACCACATACACAAAATAAGTAGTGAATTAGGCATATGTATCAAAAAAAATAAAAGAGATACGAGAAACCATTACCTTTCACTTATTTTTAGTTGAATGTTATTTATATTCATGTATAATGGTTTAAATAATGTTATTAATTTATAACCAAAATTATTTATATTTATTATACCATATATGGTACTTTCATATCATCTTTCCACCCATTAATAATTTTTCATTATTACCCTTATTTTGGATGATAAGTGCTTCGTGTTCCTATGCATGTTTTGTTGTATAAGTCTTAGTTTTTTGTGAATAGGATATAACACATTCATCCCCTAAATTTTATTAAGGTCAAATATAACATATTTATTCATTATATGTATTTTTATAATCATACTTGAATGGTGTACATGGAAAATTAATTACATCATGTCATGGAGACGGTAGGTCATACGTACACACGAGTGACGATATCATCCCATTAATGGGTAAAATGGTAAATAAGTAGGCGATATATTAATTCTATAGAATCAATATCAGTTCATAATTACCATATATACCCAGAATATCCATAATTATATCCATCATTTTAAATTCATGATGAAAAAAATTACAATACGGCATGATGACGGTAAGTCGTACGTATGCACATGTGGTGCTTATATTTTCCATAAGATGGATAAAAGGTAGAATATGATCATAACATAATCATAATAACATATCATAATATAGATGACACTGTATATATTATTTTATCAGGTAAAAAATACATGAATAATAAATACACTGGAAAGAGTCTGTAAAAATGATTACCTCTTCTTCGGCGAACTTCATTGACATCTCTTCTTAGGGAAACAAGGGTTTCCTTTCTGGAAGAAACAATAACCTATAGAAAATGAATAAGGATGTTTGGAATATAAATGGTTAGGGTTTTGTTAATCTATAAGTCTCAAAGTGTTCTAAATAAGTGAGGGAGGAAGTGCCCTTTTATAATTGAGGTGAGGGGCACTTTTGGAATTTCCCAAAAGATTAAATAAAATAAATTAATTTGTCCTTCTCAATGACACCAAATGGAAAGGTATTATAATATAAGATAGTATTTTCTTTTAGTATCATCAACCAATAGAATATATATATGTTTCTATGTCATTTTAAACCTTATCCTTTTGATTTACACCTTGGTTTGTTATTTTTGACCCTAACCGTTGTAATTATTATTTTAATCATAAAGGGTTAATAATGTTACTATAAGTGTAAGAATGACTCATAAATGGAAATTTTATATTTTTTCTAACTATATTACACTCATATGGAATAATATAATATTTTTATGAACTTTAAATAATTAAATAAAATATTATTTTGATAAAGTATCATTAATGTTAATTTTGACACTATTCATTTAATTTGAATTCAAATATATTGATAAAAATAAATAATTCAAATATAATGATTTGAAACCTCCATAATATATCATATAGATCTATAAAAATTTATTTTAAAGATTAAATCATTCAAATTATATAAAAATTAAATATTTTAAATTCATTTATTTTATTTTTCTATTAATTAAATAAATAATGTATTAGCATTTCACAAGCATTTAAGGTAAATATAAAATGTATAAAAATTAAAAATAATTTCATATAAATAAAATAATTTCATTAATATAAAAATATACAATGAGATTCATTGATATATTTATTTTTCTTTATGTATACACATAAAAGATATTAAATACAAAGTGAGTGAAATTTTCTAACTATCTTTGGTTTAAATAATATATATTTCATTTTTAAGGAAAACTATCCATTAAACAACTCAATTTAGATCCTAAGGTGATATTATTCATCCAATAATTTCTTTTTACAATTTTAGGTTATGTTTATAACCTTATCATTATAACCCTTATTTAATCATTTGAACTCTTACCTTGACAATATGGATTTTTACTCTTTGAGGGTTAATATAGTTACTATAAAATGAAAAATGACACATAAATGGATCATGTATGATATTTTAAACCATATCCCAATTATTTGGATGAATATATGTTTTTTAGGAAAATTATATCATTTAATAAAATATTTTTTACTATAAAATATTCATAATGTCAATTTTAATAAATATTCATTACTTTCACTTTAATTAAATTAATAAAAAAATATAACCTTGAAACAAATCTTTTAATACATCCCTAATATATTAAATTCATCTAGAGAATTTTTGGATGAAATTAATTATACAAAACTAGATTTATTTTCATATTTTTAATATCATTTATTTGATATTTCCATTAACAAAATAATATCTTCATTACTATTGTGTATGTATTTAACTTAATTATTTCTAACATAAAAATTAAAAATAAAATACTAGGATTTAGATGAAGAATTTAGATTCAAAATTATTATTTCTAGTAGAAGATATATTATCAATAACACCATATTAAAAAATTATTGTTATTAAAAATATCAATGGGAAATATTTGACTTTTCTTTAAATAAAATATTATAAATATCATAACCACATCCAAATTTCCATAAATGGTCATATAACCAAACCATAATTGATTATGGATGAAATCAAATCATCCTATAAAATTTGGTCAAGTGTTATTTTATTTTGGTTTAATAGTAATTTTTTTATAATATATTATTAATAATAAAATTTAGTTCATTAGAATGAATTTCATGGTTTAATTTGGTATAAAAAAATTATATTTAATATGTCATTTTTTTTAAAACTTTTTTGTTGAACTTTTCTGGTTTAATTTTAAATTAAATTATATAACTTATGTGTTTTGAATTTTGAAAAATTGAATCTATATTTGGATTCATAAGGTCCAAATTTAGTAAATAGTTTTATTTTATTTTTTATCAATGTGAGTAGAAACCATGGTAAGTTTTATTGCCATAGTAAAGGTTAAATTGAGTAATTTAGTTTAAAAATATAATTTAAAGGAATATAAAATGGTCCTAATGTTGGCCCAAATATTATTATATGATTATATTTCATCCATATGCAATTGTGGTTCAATTATATGACCATTTATGTCCTTTTAAAATAGATTATTACATTTATAACATTTTATTTAAAGAAAATGATGTGATGTCTTAATAAATAAATATTTTTTAAATGGGGTTATCTAGAGTCTCTTTTCGATTATAAATATTAATTTGAAAGATAATGGATTTATATTCATCATGGTAATTTATTTTTAATTTTTAGGAAGAAATAATTACCTTAAATTCTTTCACAATAGTGATGTAGTAATTATTTTTTTAATGGAAATATCAAATAAATGATATAAAAATATTAAAATAAATATAATTTGAGATAATAAATTTCACACACTAATTTAATAGACTGATTTGAAATATTAGGTATGTATTAAAAGTTTTGTTTTGAATATATCTTGTTTTTATATTTTCAAATTTCAGTGTAATGAATAGCCTCAAAATTAACATTAATGGTATTTTAAAATAAATATTATTTTACTAAATGATATAAAATTTATAAAAATATTAAATTCATCAAACATATTTCAATAAGGTTATATATTTCATCTATGATACATTTATGTATCTTGTTTCGTTTTATAGAAATAATATTGACCATTAAATATTAAAATTCATGTTGTCACAGTAAGAGTTAAAGGGATTAAATAAGGGTCAAACTCAAGAGATAAGGGTATGACTGTGACCTAAACATTTCCAGAAATTATTGGATGATATGATTCCAACCCATAATCATAATATCTTCTAAATAAATAATATTTTTTCTATTTGAAAATAATATTTAATTTATATTAAGTCAATATTTATAGAGTTTCCAAAAGTTCCTCTTACCTCAATTATAAAAGAGAAACTCTTACCTCACTTATTCACACAAAATTGAGAATTATAGATTGACCAAACACTTTAAATTTCTCCTGTCAAAATCCTTATTTATGTTATTGATGTATTTTTCCTTCCAAAACACCTAACCTAGCTCTCTTAAGAGAAGTTAGAAAGGAATCTCATCGAAGAAGAGGTAATTGTCTTTTTTGACTCTTTCAAGTTTATTTCTTATTCTACTTCCTATTCATGTTTTTTCATGAAAAAATTATAAATATAGTATCATATATATTATGATATTTAATCATGATTATGGGATAGTCATATTTAACCTTTAATCAATCCTACGAAAAATGAAAGCACTATGTTTGTGTACGTATGACTTAATGTCTCCACATAATGGTGTAAATTGTTTTCATCGCCACTTTATAAGGATGGTTATAATAAGGGCTCCTGATTGGAATCCAAGAGATCCAGGTTCAAAACCGGGTGGAGAGAATGTTTGGGGTACTGTATCACTTACTGTTCTGTACTGTAGCAGCCTGAAATATTCAACCGATTTGGGTCTTCGGGCCACTGGTTTGGGCCTACGGGTCTCAAGGGCCTTCTGGTCATCAAAGGCCTTTGAGCCACAGGACCATCAGGCCACAGAGACCATGGAGTAACCCAGTTCACACAAAACAGGACCCAGAAGATGATCAAAGCGACAAGAGTAGTAGCCACCAAAAGCAAAGCTAACCGGATTGGAAGAATGAGAGGGTATGGCAGCCACTATCGGGACCAGGCACCGTGCAGCTTTGTACGGGGCAATGCTAGCTGATCCGCAATATAAGGTGGGGGGCTAGGTGATCAATGACGAAAAAGCTGGGGAGGGGCAGCTCTAGTGGGTTGGGCCTACGGGTCATGTAATGGGCATGGAATGCCTTTTAGCCTTTGGGTCATGTACTGCGGATTAGTCGGGCCTTTTTTCTTGGGCCTACAGGTCATGTACGGGTTCCCCTTCAACCCTTAAAAGGGGGATTATCCATAATAAAATAAAAATAAGGCCTTCAGGCCATTTGGGAAATATATTGGACATATGTGGTACTTATTACATGAAATTGATTCTTTATAATTAATATATCATCCCCTTTCATATTGTTTAACCCATTAATGGAATGATATCGTTAGTTGTGCGTACGTACGGTCTACTATCTCCATGATGTGATGTGATTAATTTACAATCATTAAAATTAAATAATGGTTATAAAACTATATTAAATTATTAATTATGATATTTATTACATTAAAATAATTCTATAAATTATGGTACAATATCTAATTCAAAATAACTAGTATATTCATGAAAAAATATGCATGAGAAAACATGGAAATTAACACTCGAAAAAATGAAAATGATGAAATATTATTACTGAATGGGTGATAATTTGTTATAAAAGGGTCATATAAGATATTATAAATATTAATATATTTCTATAATAAATTAATAAAATTATTTAAACCATTTTATATTCAGTTAAATTATGAACCACTTAAGAGAAGCATGATGTAAGGGTTTCTTGACTCACTTTTACTTCTGTGAGATATATGACTTATTCACCACTGATTTCTTTTTGTAGTGTACTACACCTTTGATATATCACATTATGAATCTTTTTATCTTTATGGTATTAAATGTTTTATTTTATGATTATAAATTTTATAGTGAATATGATTTTATTGATTAAAAAGTTTTAAAAGATTTGTTAACTCAATTTCCATTCATTGGGTTAAAAGTTATACTTTATTGACTATTTCATTTTAATATTATGTGTAAAATGAATTTTGATTATTTTATATTGCATTTAAACATGTTTTTTGTGGATATATAGATAATACACATATTATTTTCATTTTATTAACTAGGAAAAATAATGTTAAATATCTATTAATTACTCAATATAGATATTTGATGATAATGAACATTGCTTATTAATTAAATTGATCATGTGATATATGAGCAATGTTTGTATTGCAATACATGGGTGGGGGATAGTTTTAGATGTCCCCTATATGAATCTATAGTCTCATGGGATGAATCAGTTAACCTAGAATTAAATATTTTTACCCATAATGATTAAAATGTCATGTGAAAAGTCTTGATGATAGTGGTTTATGTTCGAGATACCTGACATAAAATATTAATAATTGCTTTTATTTAGAACTCAGTTATTATTATCACTGAGAATTTCACTGTGAAAATATATATGTGTGCATTATATTCCCATTTTATTGATTAATTATCAAGTTTTTTCTATTATCTACATTTCCATGTTTATTATGCTCATTTATTTGTGATAGTTTCCACTCTGATTAACCCTTATAGAGAATTTGATCTCACCCCTTTATTATGTTTTATTTTTTCCCAGGTTTTCTATAAGTTTATTATGATTAGTATGCAGGTTCTCTCTAAGGGAAATAATGGTTTTCTCAATGAAAATAATTTTTGTATTTTATGTCTAAAATGTAAATTGAATTTCAAATATGTATCTAGTTTAGAAATACTATATAACTATTTGTCCATTTGGGATGTGATTTGTCATATCTTATACAAATGTAATGATATATGGTATCAACTCTAGGCTACTGGGGTCTGGATCATTATAGTTGGTATCCTAGAAATATTACTAGAAACCTTGGGAATTAGATTTAGGAAAACATCGATTATGGAACATAACACTATGACTGACTTTGAGGATAAGTCTAAGTATAGGATAATATCCTATAGATTCAGTAATGATAATGAATAGACAAGGTTAAAAAGTTGTACTCATAGTTTAATAAGAAAATGTCATGATTAAGGCATACTATAAAATATTCTCCATGACTATGTGATTTTCCACTATGATTAGTGTTTCTCGCACGATGTTTTTTGGTTTTCATCAATGGATGGAACCAAAATTAACGGTGTTAACACTGAATGTGATAGAAAATGTATTGATGAAAAACTGAATTGGTTGATGACTATAGTAAAGGATATTATGATTATTACAAATTAGTTATCACGTTATATGATTAACAACTTAAACCTTAACCAACTCTCGGACTCACCAAAGAAGAGAATGATACAGTTTGCTAACAACTCATGTGGTGGAAACCACAAAGGAAAGATGATTCAGTTTCCTTTATATTGTGAATACAAGAAGAACCACCCAATATAATTTCTTATAGTAATTATAATATGTTTTGGATATAAAAAACAAGGATATAAAGAAAGTAATTTCTGAGGAAAAATGATAAGTTTGGAATAATGGTCCCCCTAAGGTATTATCAATGGTTGAATGTTTTAAATGTGGAAAGTATGTACATTTGGAAAACATATGTCCTAGAGGTGAAACTGGTGAAGATAGTTAACAAGGTTATACAAGTAATGGTTATACTACTAATGATGAAGAGACTTTAAATAACCAATGAAATGAAGGAGGTATTAAGTAATAAGATAATGAAGTGTAGTTTATGGTTTAAGGATGAAGTAGAATGATTAAATTGATTATGTATTTTGATTAAAGAATTATTTTATCAATGATTATATAGTTATAATAATAATGAAACATATAAGTATTGTACTTCAATTCTTCTTCCTTAAGGATTTGATTGCATATGTTTAATGGTACAGGTAACTAATAGAAGTGATCCTGTGGAAATTTTACTTTTTTAAAACATGTGATTTGGGGATGATAATCTTAATATATGATTAATTTGGATATAATAATAAAGATATTTTTATGGTATTGTATTGGCGACTATGAAAGTGGGTATTGATTTGATGTTTTATATTATCTATGTTATGTTTATTACATGTTTGGATTTAAGGAATATATTCAACAACATGAGATATTATTTTTAGAATCATGTTTTTATTAAGGTTTAAAGGTTATCAAGGTATTCATATATTTGGTATGTAATAATAAGATCTAAATACATTTTTTTGAGAATCTAATGTTAACTTGATTTTAGAAATTTAGTGAAGTTTATTCTTAATTTTTTGAAATTTTATTTTGGATAGAAATATTTTGGATGAGACTTAATATTAATTACTTATGTAATAGATTATGTTGAAATTTGGATATTATTGTTTGTTGATAACATGAGTTAATAATTTTGGATTTAGAAAACATTTAAAGGATAAAGGAATGACATGTGGATTTTATGATTCATTAAAGTGATTAAATTATAAAAATATCTATCTTGAACATCCCTTTCCTGAAATAATAGATAAAGTGAAAATAGATCGATGCACAGCCAAAGGATAAGATTAAAGCTTGTGATTAGGAAAGAAATCATCTATGTTTCTTTCTCAAGTTCTTATCTGAGAATTAAAATAATACCTCAACTCTATGAAAATTATTTTTGGATCAAAAAATTTATCCTTTTAATTTTCTTACTAGAAATCAATAATACTTTAACACATCACAAATTTATTGTTTTTTTATGGTTAACTTTCAAATGACCATGTTTTCCATCACTATCCATCAAAAATTGATAGTTATCTTTCCCTTCCATGTACATTTTTTCACATCCCACTAATGTTATCCTATTCGTATGACTAATTTTTTGGTGGCCATTAAATTTCCCTTTACCTATTAAAAATAGTATTTTCGATTAATCATGTTTATGATGTGGGTTTCCTATAAATGAATTTTCAAGAATCAACATTTACTTTTCGAAGTGCATATTCAAATTGCGAGGATGCAGTTTATTGAATGATGGAAGAATTTAACACCAGAATATCTTTTGGTATGTCTCTTTTTAAATTTAACCTCTTTGATAACATACGTTACATGCAACACCTAGATTAAATAAACAATGAAATATTATTCTATGTTCATTATAACCTAGCTATTAAACTGGACAGAATGAATAGTATTGAACACATTGTGAAATTTATATATTATAGATTCAATAACTTTTTTAAATTCATCCAATAGATTTTATAGGCATAAGATAAGAATAAATCCAATGTTACGCATAAAAAACTATATTTTTCTAAAGAATATTTTTCTTCCTTTTAACTGCATGCTTATTTCAAATATAAATTTTGAAACTTTTATAAATTCAATTTGAAAATGAAAAAAATTATTTTCAAAATCATAATACCAAAATTATATTAGGATTATTTTTTGATATTTTTCAAAAAATATTTATTTTCCAGTGAATAGTGAAAAATAATGATTTTTATTGGAAAATGTATTTTTATTTTAACCATTTAAAAGTTATAATTTTTATTGGTTTAATATTAAAATTATTTATATTATTAATAACCTAATCAATTTCACTGGAGTTAATTTTATGGTTGAATTTTGTATGAAACCATTTTTAAATTTAATAGTGCATTTTTCTTAAAAAGCCCCTTTTTCGTTGCGTTTTACCGGTTAATTTTTAAATTAATTTATAAAAATTTTATGTTTTGATTTTTTAAAAAAAGATACCATATTTGGAATCATTGGGTCCAAATTTATTAAAAAGGTAACTTTTATTTTTTTTCAATATGAATAGTTACATTGGTAAATTTTTTACCACGATAAAGGGTAAATTGAGTAATTTAGGTTAAAAATAAAATGATAAGGAATATAAAATGACCCTAAAAATTACCCAAATTTTATTAGATGAATTTAATTTGAACATTAACACTTTAAGATCAAAATTTAGTTGTTTTATGTAAGCTTTTCCATGAAAATTACTTATATATTATTTAAATCAATGAAAATTGTGAAACGTCACTTTCTTTGTCTTAAATATCTCTTATGTGTCCACATGGGGAAAATTTAAGTTATAAACAAATATAAGGGTCATTTTTTAACTTGATAAACTTATTTTCATGATATAAATTTATTTATGGATTTTGGGGCCACTTGGATCAGATTATGATGTTTACAATATTTTATTTAAAGGAAATGCTAGTGATGTCACATTCATGTTATTAATAATTATATATTTTTTAATATTTGAATATACATAAAATAACTTTAACTATAAATATTCATTTTAAATCTAAAATATTTATCTTTATCATGGAAATTTATTTTAAATTTTTAGTGATGAAATAATTACCTTAAATTCTTACACAATCCTGATGTAGTAATTATTTTATTAATGGAAATATCAAATAAATGATACTAAAAATATTAAAATAAATATAATTTGAGATAATTAAAGTCAGCCCTAAATTTTCTAGATTAATTGGGCTTGTTAGATATGTATTAAAATATTTGGTTCGAAGATATCTTTTTGTATTTATATTCTTAAAATTCAAAGTAATTAATAGTGTCAAAATTGACATTAATGATATTTAAGAATAAATAGTATTTTATTAAATGATATACAATTCCTAAAAATCTTAGATTTGGAAAATTGATTGAAGTGAGTGATAATTCATGTAACTTAATTTTCATTTAAAATTAAAATTAAAGGTAATATATTTTATAATAAAATGTAAAAAATTATAAATTATGTTAATGATTATTAAAATTTTATTTAACCAAAATATGAATAAAATTTTATGAATATTAAATAAATTATAAATGATGATAATTAAAGACTAAATAAATGGAAATCATATAAAATTTAAAATCAGGATCAACCTCATTTTGGGAAACCAAACTATGGGGTTTCAATCTGGGAGGCTGAGGGAGGAAGAAATGGGCTCAGAGGAACTAAGGAATTTGGGTGGAGTTGAAGTTGGGCATGGATGCAGGGCTTGAGATTTCCAAAGGATATCGGTAATCGACAAGGGATCTAAAGTGTGGTTCATCTGGATTAAGGGTTGTAAGTGTCGATTGAAAGGGTTATGATGATGATGATGGATATTCACATGTAGAAGGGGTGTGATCCATTCTTTATAATCATTAAAATCTTATAATATGATTTTAGGATTTATCAAATATAGGTGCATATTTATTTTTCTATCTTAGTTTTGAAATACCATATTGATCATCTGCTTCAATTTTTCTCCCACAATTGGACATCAATAGTATTTATTTGTCATTATTATTGTTTTTTTCTTCTTCTCAATGCCTATTTCTAAAGTTGTTATTAATTAGAAAACCATATTGTCAATTTTTTTGGTGGGAAGACCCTGTTAAGGATATAAAGTTTTTCTTACCTTGAGCATAATCAACAATCTATATTTAATGTTGGTTAATTTCTTAACTATTTATTTAATGCATAAAATCCAATGAATGAATTCATTTTCCCACAACCATACTATAATCCAAGATTAAATCTTCTATATCTTCCTCTTTTATTATCAATAAATCAATGGTAACATTTTTTTAGGCAGTGATCTATTTAAACAGCAACTAACAACTCCTTCTGTTGCAAACTCAATGAATATGTATCTACTCACACCTATTTTTTATTATTTTTATTAAATATATATGTTTCATTTTGGTGAGGAATCAGGATGAAGAGACCTTTTTTGAGTGAGGCAGACTTTAGTAAGATGTTCATAGCCCTTGCTTCCTTTTTTTTCTTGTTCGGGGAGTATGATAGAAAATAATAAAATAAAACATCTTCCTATCCTAATTAGCATGCTCAAGCATTTGGAGAAGGTTTCGTAGGTTCTTCTTTCTCCGGTAGTAGGTTTCAGAGAACATTTTTAAGGTAAGGGTTTAGTTTTTAAAAATTAAATATATATAATTTTATATTTCATGATCATGTGTAAGGGAGTAAATTTTATATCAAAATTATTATTTGTTTTTTCAGATTTTATTTAAGATGAATATTTATTTTCAATTAATAATTTCCTAAAATTATATTTTAGTAAGGGAATTAATTTCTATAGCAAATTATTTTAATGTTTCAAATTTTTATGTAAGTTAGAATATATTTTAAAAATGTTTATCTTTTCAAAAATTATATTTTTGAAAGAAATATTATTATTTTAAAATTAAGATTATAATAAAATTATATCTTCAATTTGAGTCATTTAAAAGTTCAATTTATTCTGTTTCAAATAATTTATTTTAATAAAAAATTATATTTTATGTATAAGTAATATTTTCAAAATAAATTTGTATATTTCATGTTAGAAAGTTGAATTAAAGAATATTTTATAAATTATTATTTCATGTGAATTAAAAATTATGTACATTGTATTTTCATATTTACATGACCATTCATTATTTAGTTCAACGATATTCCATGAATTCGAATAAATATTTTTTTAAAATTCAATTATTAAGTTGTATTAGAAGTCTTCAATTTGATTTATTAAATTTATGTATTTATCCAAAACACTAAAGTGTTTTAACTACAATTAGATTTCAAAAAAGTATTAAGAATGTAAAATAATTATTTCCCTTGAAACTAATTCAATAATATTTTTGGAATGTTTTAATGGTTTTCAATGGGTTATTTATGATAAAGAAAAATCTTCAGAAAAACGTTTTCTTAAAATTAGATTTGACGCTTTCTTGTCAAATGAGAACCAAGAAATGGGGAGTGAACCCAAAATCTCAAAAAGACATTGTCCCACTAATGATACAATTAAGTAGACATATGGATTTTATAAGATCTGTCGAGTATCAATTTAATCCATAAAAAGTGTCATTATTTTCAAATTATTTTGTAGGGGGAGTCCAATTGTTTTTAAAAGTTAATTTTTTGAAGTGAATTCTCAAAATGATAATTATCAGGAAAGTTCAGGATCCGAGCATACTCGGTCCTAAAAAATTTATTAATGAAAATAAAAGTACATCAAGAACAAAGCATATGACACACAACATCACCAAAAACAAGATGTGGTGAAACCAATACTACCCAAAGCAGTGAAAACCCAGCAATAAAATAAGAGGTCACCAAACCCAAAATAATCAAAGTGAACACAAAATTAAAACTATAATATGCAAGCCAACTGCACGTGCCAACCACTACTTTCATGCGACAATAAGTTAGTACGGCACCATCCAATACCGCGTCAGACTCAAAATGATAATTATTTTTGAAAAGGTTTTAAAAGTATTTTATATATAAAATATTAATATTTGATATAAAATGTTTTCAAAGAGTTTTTAAATAAAAATTTAATAGAAAATCACTAGTTTTAAAATCCATTACTGGGAGATTTTATGCTCATCACATGTTTTAAAATATTTTTATAGGCATTATATAAGTTCTAAGATGGACTGATTCATTTAAGGAGTTATCAAACGTGAAGAGAATTAGTTATTTTAATTGTTTTTTTATAAATTCTTTTTTTATGTAAGGTATTTTCCTAATTATCCAAAACCTAGATAGGAAAATGTGCTTATAAGTATAAAACACTATGAAATTTTCAATTATCTTTAATAAAAAAATATGCAACATGTTTTTATCATCAAATAAGTATGTTCGGGTTCGATTCATTACATTTTTGATGTAGTAATTATTTTGTTGATGAAAATATGAAATAAATGATATTAAAACTATTAAAATAAATAAAATTTTAGATAATTAATGTCATCCATGAATTTTATAGAATACCTTGATATATAAGGGATGTATTAAAATATTTTTTTGAAATAAATATTGTTGTATTGATTTATTTTGTAAAATTCAAGTAGTGAATAATGTCAAAATTCACATTAATGATATTTTAAAATAAATAATATTTTATTAAATAATATAAAATTTATAAAATTATAAATTTTCAAAACTAATTGGGATAAGGTTAAAAAATTTCATTTATGGTTCATTTATTGTTCATTTATGGTTCTTTTGACATTTTATAGTAGCAAAATTGACCCACGAAGAGTAAATATCCAGGATGTGATGGTAAGAGTTAAAGGGATTAAATAAGGGTTAAAACCAAAATATAAGGGTATGAATGTGACCTAAAATTTCATAAAAATTAATTTACGAGATTATTTCAACTCATCCTCATCTTATCTTATAAATTACTCATTTTTTATCCATTTAGAATTGAAAATTAATTTATATTAATTTAAAATTTTTATAGTTTCTAAAAGTGCCCCTCACCTCAATTATAAAGGGACCTAATCATTCACTTATTTATAGAAATTTTATACATCAATATCAACCTACATATGACGAATTATCTTATAAAAATCTTCAGTTAAGTACTATAGGTTCTGGTCCTTCTAGAATATATACCCTAGCTCTCTTAAAAAGAGATTAAAGAAAGTCCACCAAAGAAGTGGTAATCATATTTATCGACTCTTTCAAGTTTGTTTCCTCCTCCACATCCTATTCATATATTGTTTCCATGATAAATTAATAAATATGGTATCATCTATATTCTTATTTTTTATTCTGATTATTGTATAACCATATTTCACCTTTTATCTATCCTGTGAAAAATGAAAGTACCACGCGTGTGTATGTACGACTTACCATCTCCATGTCATGGTGTAATTTTCCTTCATCACCACATTACATGGATGGGTATAACTATGGAAATAATGGATATATTAAATTATTATGATTCTAAAAATAATAATTTGCATTCCACTTCTTTACCCTTTCACCATTAAGAGAATGATATCGTCGCTCGTGCGTGCGTACGACCTACCATATCCATGAAAAGATGTGATTCATATTCTATTTTCACCATTAAAGAATGATTATAAAATGTATATATTGAATTAATATTATATATTTGACCTTAATATCATTTTTTATATGATGTAACTATATATTATTCATAATAACCAAGAATTACATGTCAAAACATACAAAGGAAAATGAAATAGTTAACACCTGAAACAAGGGTAATAATGAAATATTATGAACAATCGGGTGATAAATGATTTAATAGAATCATATATGAGATCATAAATATGAATATGGTTCTAGTATATATTAACAACATGATTTGAACCATTATACAAGAGATTAAAAAACTTTTAACTAAAGTAATGTGGAAGGTAAAGGCTTCTCATCTCACTTTAATTTTTATAAGATATACCTTATTCACCACTTATATATTTTCTGTGGTGTACTTACCATTTGATATATCATATGATGAATATAATTTTTTCATTGTATTTAATGATTTATAAATATCATTATTTTATGTGGCATATGATTCTACTGATGAAAAAGTGTTAATGGATTTCTTAACTCAATTTTAATTCATTGGGTTAAACTTCAACTTCTTTGATCGTGTCATGATAATATTATTTGTGGAGTGAATTTTAATTGTGTTGTGATATATTCTCAATTATTTTATGTGTATTTATAGTTGATACACATAATCTATTAATTTGATTATTTCCAAAATTTTATACCATTTGTAAAATACGGTGCTTACTTTGAATGTTGGGGAAATTATGTTAAATCTGAATCAATTACATAAAGTAAATATTTGAGGATAAGTCGCGTTGTTTATTAATTAAGTCAATTATTCAAAATATAAGGAATTATTTAGACTGGTATACTAGGGTGGAGCCTAGTTATAGATATCTCCTCAATTCATCGGTTGTCTCATGGGATGAATTAGTTAAGCTGGAATTCAATGTGTTTTTACCCATAAAGATTAAACTATCTTGTGAAAGGTATTGATGATAGTGGTTCATGTTCCAAACACATTATATCCTATAATTATGAAATTCATACATTAAAAATTTAATTATTATTATCCCTATGGTTTTCACATTGAAAAAATCTATGGATGCATTTCATTCTCATTTTATTGATTAAATAGAATATGTCCTCAGTTAATAACCATAGCATGTTAATAATTCTCATTGATTCATTATTACTTATGTTGTCCTTAAACCTTACCAGTCATTTAAGATCACCCTTTTTCCATTTTCCTAGGAATCTGTAAAGTGTACTATGAATGTAATACAAGGATATACTGGAGGGAATAATTTTACTCTTAATAAAAAATTATTTCATTATTAGTGTTTACAAATGTATTATGGAAGTCAAGTATTAATCTTTTTTACTAAAAATACTAAACTATTTGGTCCTTTGGGATGTGATTCATTGTATCTTATGCCAATGTAATAAAGTAAGGAATCATATTCAAGAAACTACAGTTGAGGTCTTTACATTTGGTATTAGAGAAAGTTTAGTGGAAACCTTGGGAAGTAGATTTATAAAAAAATATTGATTTAGAAACATAACCCTATGAATGAATCTTATAATAAGTCTAATTATCAGATAATATCCAAATTCGGTAATACCCATTGATATCCTAGGTTAAAAATAAGTATTCATTGTTTGAGAAGGTGTCATGATTTAGAAATACTATAAATGATTTTTCAGGACTACGTGATTTATCACTATGATTAGTGTTAATCACATGGTGTTTTTTGGTTTTAGTAAATGGATGGAACTGTCACGGACCGAATCGATCACCACTAAAAATAGCACCAAACACGGCCCGTGACAAGGCCCAAAGGGAATTCCCGATCCCCACGGGCTGGCACAAGTGCCCAGGTATCATAAAATGAAAATTGGGAACGATTTACCTGAGTTTGTAAACATAAAACAACAAAAGAATCCAATGAAACAAATCTGGATTTTTCAAAGAAAACAATGTTTTACAGAAAATCAGAACTGAATTTAATATTCTAAAACAACTCAACAAGACTATAACAAAGGAACAAAAAAAATGAACATCCCAAGAACCTCAACATGGCAAGAGGCATTTCCCTCAATCCATCTCCACAACACCACATCATGAATGACCGGTGAAAATCCGGACTGTTCGGACAAATGTTATACCCAAACCTGCGACAACCAAAAATAACCAAGTCTACTTACACACAAGGGTGTAAGTAGGGTGTGAGCCAATTCCTAGTAGGATACCACCACTAATATATTCCCTGTGATAAACATTCAAAGACGAAAAGCATTCAAGTTTTCAAAAACATGTAATTTCTAGTTACAATTTCTAAAATATGCAACTTAAAAAAACAGTTTTCAAGTGGGCTAATTTAAAGAATCAACACTTTTAAAATAAATTCAAAAGCTACTGAATTTTCCAGCCAAATATACCGTATGCCGACGGTAAGTATAAAGGATCTAATGAGCACAAGCAATTGGAAATAACCCCTAGGCACTAGCTAGCTGTGGGTCCCAGGTACCTCGTATCTCGGTGAGAGTAACCACAAAAATTATTCGTTCTCGTGCACGAGCCACTAGTAGGGAACATACCCATAACCTAGTGGTACCCAATCATCATCATAATAGTTTATTTAGAGTTGTAAGAGTCAATCCTGCTAAGTGAAACTGAGGCCAAACCCCACGGATTCACTAGCATACTAGTACACGTCCACCTACCTAGATACCCGGGTTTTCCCTTTGTGCTCAAACAAGTTCAACAAGCCAAGAAATATACTTTTCACATGAAAATATCCCTTCCACATCACACATTATCCAAACATCCCCATGCACATCACACAAGTCACAAATTTAACTTTTCATTCAAATTCATTTTGAAATCAAACTCAAACCAAAATAGCCCACAACACTTTTTTTCATAACATCCACAATCCAAAACATCCTTTAACAATTTTATGAAGTCCCTAAAAATATGATAAACATCAAATAAAAGAACTATTCAAATTTAAAATGGTTCATTTTAATGTATAAACAATCCAAAACAGTTTTCCAATATGGTTTCACCTCTTACATAAATCATTAAACCACTCAAAACTTTCATAAAACAATTCTAAATAGTGCACCAAATCTTTTCAAATAAAACCCATTTCAAAAGCATATTTCAAGGCCAAAATCACACCAATACAAATTCAAAACAAAATTGGAAGCCCAATAAACATGTAATAATCCACTTTAAAATGTTATATAATCACCTTGAATAATATCACAAAAGATACCCATGAGAACACACAAATCCATAAAACACTTTCAAGGAGTATAACAAGGTTATAAAAATAAAACCATTAAAATAAACCCCCTTTTTAGGCCCACATGGAACTATATCATTGCCCAACCATAATTATAAGCCCCATTAAACAACTAATAAATCACTTTCACATTTTACAAAACTACCACAAGAGATAACACATGAAATACATTTGAAAAATACACACTTCAAGCAAAATTGTAACTTTAAAAACAAATGCTTTACTATTGCTACCAAAAATGGTTTTCACATAATGCACATCACATAAGGAACATGTAAAATTATTTAATCAATCAAACTAACTAACTCATCATTAAATGGTTATCCACGGAATCACCTACCTTTTATGGAGAAACCCTCAAAACATGGTGTGAAACATCAACTGCACCAACCAGACACCACAAGGAATATAAATCTAGCCCGAGACCAAAATATTTGACCAAAAGGACACAAAATCAAACCATAGTTTCGAAACTCAACTTCTGGACATGAGGAACTTCATGAAATGGTGAAAGAAACACTAAGGAAGGGGAAGAAATCAAGGAAAGAAACACTTACTTGAAACATCTTGAATCAAACGAACCAAATACACCACAATTTGAATCTCCAAGCAACCAAAACTTATATGGAGTCTCTAATGGTGATTATTAGGTAATGTGGGGACTGAAATTGGGGAAAAAGGGCAGAAATTGAAGGAGTTATGAAAGAAATGATTTACCTCTTCAAATCTGGAAGATTTGAGAAATCTAGAGACGTTTCGCCCAAATTCGGGACACAAATGAGCTCCAAAGCGGTGAAATAGATATTGGGGGTGATCCTTAGGTTTTAGGCTTCGAGTGAGAGATGGAATCACCTAAAAACAGTAAACAACTAATGAGATATTGAAATTTTAAAAAACTAATTTAAAGCAGGAAATGGGCTTACGGGCAGGCCCACTACCTTAATTAAAAACCCAAATCCATCATGATTTGGGATTTCTATGTGTTTAAAAGGGATATGGTGATTTTAATATATTAGTGTATCCCAATTGGGAAGTTGAATGAGTATAAAATAGTAAAAATTTAAGGAGTTATAGAAGAATCAATATTTGTTTTTAAATCTGGATTTGGGCTCACGGTTTGGCCCAAATTTTCAAAACCCGCCATTTTCACCAAAATGAGTGGTAAACCCCCAAAACAAATCAGGAATGGAAATTAAATGAATAATGAATTTTAAAAAATTCATGGGTGTGACAGTTCTCCCCACCATTAAACTTTCCGCCCTTGGAAAGCCACAACATGGACAAAGCAAAAAACCAAACTCAACCGAAATTCAGAAATAGACTCCTTTGCTAAGCTTCGCCCCGAAAGGCCAAAACACCTCCAGTGATCAATTAAGGAAGGAATACTTCACAACCAAAACATAAAACTCATTACTAAAATTACCAAGAACATTCAGGATTTATCCTAAAATAAAACTCCTCAAAAACTATCTGAACAAGGCTCAATGAATTTACCCAAACAAACAAGAACATCGAACAAGGTTACACTTACCTTGATATAACTAAACCACTGGGAACTCTCTAATCCCAAAATTTACCCAAGGAAGATGTATGTGGTTATATAGCTCCGAAAGAGACTACCCACATCCAATCCAAGACCAAGTACAAAAGTGAGTTACTGGTACAAGGATACACAAATGGGCTCCCCAACCATAAGAGACAACTTCTTTCATAATCAAAAATTCAATTTTTCACATCACACTCTCACAAAACACTCCACATCACTTTCACATCACTTTCACTCCTCAATATCTCCTTCAAACAATTTAATAAAATATTTATAAGATGATACATATCACATAACAACCTTTTCACAAATGAAATGGACCTTTTAAAAATATACTCCTACCAAAACAGTTTGCTGATATAGTTTCATCTACTACACAACCCAATAAACCATTCCCTCTTTATTTGAAAATAATTTCACAAAAACTATACACTTCTTAAAACCAAGTCACTTTAAAACCAATGTTCCAAGATTTCAAAACTAAGGAACACAAGACAATGAGAGAGGAAACTAGTTTCAGTGGGTGACTTGGACATATGGTTGGCGGCCATATTCCAATCACTTCACTATCACAGAGAGTGTTCTTGGGAATATCCTCAGCTCCACATGGCTTTCCAGGCCCTGTGAGCTTACTGAGACCATTAACCCAACTCTCTTTTCATTTCCCCTAATCATCATTAAACCAAGAAAACCAAAGGACTTCTAAAGGTCCCGACTTCCCCTGGAGACGTGAATCCCATCATGAGGTGTGGTGATCAGCCACACTACTCATAACTGAAATTCAAAGTCCCAAAAATCCTAACTTCATATTATCCTGATTGTTCCCCAAATAACATGACCCAAAGAGTTAACCTGAACCCCCTCTGATACCATTTTGTCACGAACCGAATCGATCGCCACCAAAAATAGCACCAAACACGGCCCGTGACAAGGCCCGAAGGGCGTTCCCGATCCCCACGGTCTGGAACAAGTGCCCAGGTATCATAAAATGAAAATTGGGAACGATTTACCCGAGTTTGTAAATATAAAATAACAAAAGAATCCAATGAAACAAATCTGGATTTTTCAAAGCAAACAATGTTTTACAGAAAATCAGAACTGAATTACATATTCTAAAACAACTCAACAAGACTATAACAAAGGAACAAAAAAATGAACATCCCAAGAACCTCAACATGGAAAGAGGCATTTCCCTCAATCCATCTCCATAACACCACATCATGAATGACCAGTGAAAATCCGAACTGTTGGGACAAATGTTATACCCAAACCTGCGACAACAAAAATAACAAAGTCTACTTACACCCAAGGGTGTAAGTAGGGTGTGATACAATGCCCAGTAGGATACCACCACTAAGAGATTCCCTGTGATAAAAATTCAAAGACGAAAAGCATTCAAATTTTCAAAAGAATGTAATTTCTAGTTACAATTTCTAAAAGATGCAACTTAAAAAAAACAGTTTTCAAGTGGGCTAATTTAAAGAATCAACACTTTTAAAATAAATTAAAAAGCTAATGAATGTTCCATCCAAATATACCGTATGCCGATGGTAAGTATAAAGGATCTAATGAGCACAAGAAATAGGAAATAACCCCTAGGCACTAGCTAGCTGTGGGTCCCAGGTACCTCGTATCTCGATGAGAGTAACCACAAAAATTATTTGTTCTCGTGACAAGCCACTAGTAGGGAACATACCCATAACCTAGTGGTCCCCAATCATCATCATCATAGTTTAGTTAGAGTTGTAAGATTCAATCCTGCTAAGTAAAACTAAGGCCAAACCCCACGGATTCACTAGCATACTAGTACACGTCCACCTACCTAGATACCCGGGTTTTCCCTTTGTGCTCAAACAAGTTCAACAAGACAAGAAATATACTTTTCACATGAAAATATCACTTCCACATCACACATTATCCAAACAGCCCCATGAACATCACACAAGTCACAAATTTAACTTTTCATTCAAATTCATTTTGAAATCAAACTCAAACCAAAATAGCCCACAACACTTTTTTCATAACATCCACAATCCAACACATCCTTTAAAATTTTATGAAGTCCCTAAAAATATGATAAACATCACATAGCAGAACTATTCACATTTAAAATGGTTCATTTTAAATTATAAACAATCCAAAACAGTTTTCCAATATGGTTTCACCTCTTACATAAATCATTAAACCACTCAAAACTTTCATAAAACAATTCTAAATAGTGCACCAAAGCTTTTCAAATAAAACCCATTTCAAAACCATATTTCAAGGCCAAAATCACACCAATACAAATTAGAAACAGAATTGGAAGCCCAATAAACATGTAATAATCCACTTTCAAATGTTATATAATCACCTTGAATAATATCACAAAAGATACCCATGAGAACACACAAATCCATAAAACACTTTCAAGGAGTATAACAAGGTTATAAAAATAAAACCATTCAAATACACCCCCTTTTTAGGCCCACATGGAACTATATCATTACCCAGCCATAATTGGTAGCCCCATTCAACAACTAATAAATCACTTCCACATTTTACAAAACTACCACAAGAGATAACACATGAAATACATTTGAAAAATACACACTTCAAGAAAAAATGTAACTTTAAAAACAAATGCTTTACTATTGCTACCAAAAATGGTTTTCACATAATTCACATCACATAAGGAACATGTAAAATTATTTAATCAAGCAAAATAACTCATCATTAAATGGTTATCCACGGAATCACCTACCTTTTATGACGAAACCCTCAAAACATGGTGTGAAACATCAACCGCACCAACCCGGAACCACAAGGAATATAAATCCAGCCCTAGACCAAAATATTTGACCAAAAGGACACAAAATCAAACCATAGTTTCGAAACTCAACTTCTGTACATGAGGAACTTCATGAAATGGTGATAGAAACCCTAAGGAAGGGGAAAAATCAAGGAAAGAAACACTTACTTGAAACATCTTGAATCAAACAAACCAAATACACCACAATTTGAATCTCCAAGCAACCAAACCTGATATGGAGGCTCTAATGGTGATTATGAGGTAATGTTGGGATTAAAATTGGGAAAAAAGAGCAGAAATTGAAGGAGTTATGAAAGAAATTATTTACCTCTTCAAATCTGGACGATTTGAGAAATCCAGAGAAGTTTCGCCCAAATTCGGGACACAAATGAGATCCAAAGCGGCGAAATAGATATTGGGGGTGATCCTTAGGTTTTAGTATTCGAGTGAGAGATGGAATCACCGAAAAACAGTAAAAAACTAATGAGATATTGAAATTTAAAAAAAAAATAATTTAAAGCAGGAAATGGGCTTACGGGCAGGCCCATTACCTTAATTAAAAACCCAAATCCATCATGATTTGGGATTTCTATGTGGTTAAAAGGGATATGGTTATTTTAATATATTAGGGTATCCCAATTGGGAAGTGGAATTAGTATAAAATAGTAAAAATTGAAGGAGTTATAGAAGAATAAAAATTTGTTTTTAAATCTGGATTTGGGCTCACGGTTTGGCCCAAATTTTCAAAACCCACCATTTTCACCAAAATGAGTGGTAAACCCCCAAAACAAATCAGGAATCGAAATTAAAAGAATAATGAATTTAAAAAAAGTCATCGGTGTGATAGGAACCATAATGAACTGGGTTAACTTTGAATGTGATAGAAATTTTATTAATGATAAACCAAATGGGATGATGACTAAAGTAAATGATATTGTGATTATTCCTAATCATTTATTATGATATATAATTAAAAACATACACCTTAACTAACTCCCAGAGTCACTATATTATAAAAGAATAGAGTTTAATGAGGGATTATGTGGTAAAGACCATGGAATAAATAATATTCAGTCTCATATATATAAATAATATGAGAATAAATTCCCAAGTGAATTTCTTGGATAAATGGAAAGAGGTTTTTGGGTGTAGAAACAAAAGATATAAAGTAAGTAATTTCTTAGAAAAAAAATGAAAAGCTTGTAATAATGGTCCCCCTAAGGTATTATTGATGGTTCAATAAGTGAATTATGAAAACCTATGTCCTAGGTGAAAAATCATAAAAATAATTAGTAAGCTTATAAAAGTAATTGTTATACTGCTAATTATGAAGAGACTATAAATGAAAAATGAAATGAAGAATGTATTAAGGAATAAGATGATTAATCTAGTTAATGGTTTTAGAATGAAGTAGAATGATTAATGTTCTTGTGTTTTTTGTTTCAATAATTATTTTTATCAATGATGAAATAGTTATAAGAATCATGAGATATATAAAAACTACACTAGAGTACTTATTTAAGTATTTGGAAACATATGAGCAATAATACTAGGAACCAAGAGAAGTGATTCTATTGCAATTTGATATTTTAGAAAACATGTGATCGAGGGAATATAACCCTTAATATATTCTTGATTTTGATATAATAATGAAAAAGAGATGTTTATAGGATAGTATTGGTGAATATGAAAGTGGTTAGTTATTTTATTTTTCATGTCATCTTTATAGGGTTTATTACATATTTTTATTTAAGGAATATATTCGAAAACTTGAGATTTATTTTTATAAGAATGCTTGTTTTCATTAAGGTTTAAAGGTGATCAAGGTATTGATATATTTGGTATGTGATAATAAAAGAAACATTATATTTTTTGGGTAAAATCTATTATTAAGTTGATTTTAGAAACTTAGTGACCTTCCTTATAAATTTTGGTTCTTTCAATTTGGACATAAAAATTTTGAACGAGTCTTAAAATTATCTACTTATATAATGGATTAAGTTGAACATTGGATATTTTTATTTTAGGTCAAATTGTGATTTATTATATTGGATATCATATACAAACCATTTTTTCTTCATAAAAATTTAAAGGTTGTATGAATTACTTATAGATCTTATAATTCATTAAAGTGCTTATAACATTAAAAATATCATTGGGAACATTCATTTCGTAGCTTAAAAAATTAAGAGGAAATCGATCAAAGAACAAACAAAGGATAATATTATGCTTATAAAATGGAAATAAATAAATAAATTTTATTTTATAATGTTCATATCTGTAAATTAAAATAATCCATCAACTCTATGAAAAGTATTTTAGAAGAAAAAATTTATCCCTGTAGTTTTATTTTTGAGAAATAAATGGCCTTTTAACCAATCACAAATTTATATTTTTTTATGGTTAACTTTTTAATCACTATATTTTCTATCACTATACAGCAGAAATTTATATTTATATTTCTCTTCCATGTCTAAATTTTAAATTCCCACTAATGTTATCTTATTCAAAAGACTAAGTTCTTGATGACCTTCACATTTCCCATTCCCTCCTATTAATAGTATGTGTTATTAACCTAATTTACGATGTGGGTTTCTCAAAAAAGAATTTCAAAATATCAAAACATGATTTAGAAGTGAAATTTCAAATTGAGAAGAATACATTTATTGAAGTATTGTAGAATTTAACACCCTAAAATTTCACAGTATTTCTCTTTTTAGATAAATTTAATTTCTTCGATAGCTTACATTGCATTCAATACTGAGATTAAATAAACCATGATATACTATTAATATTATTATTTAATGTGAAAATCATCACATAGATATTAAATTAGTCATTATTAATAGGATTAAATAATTTATAAAAATATATTATTGAATTCATTGGTTACTAGTTAATTATAAATTGATAAAAACCCAATTTAATAAAAAGAAAATATTTTTATTTATTATTATAAGCCAGAAGTTTTTTATCATAATAATTAAATTAATTTCTATCAGTGAATGATATTGGTGAAATTTATATGTTATATATTTAATAAAAAAACGTGGAATTCATCCAATAGATTTTATAGGTATAATATAATAACAAATAAAATTTTATGTATAAAAAGATATATTTTTTAAGGCATTTTTTCCACCTTTTAACAGGGCACTTATTTTAAAATTTAATTTTAACACTTTAATATTTAAATTTGAAAAAATAAACATTATTTTTCATATATTTATATAAAAATTATATTTTTCTAATATGTTTCATTTTTTGATTAATAGTGTAAAATACTACATTTTACTTGAAAACTGACTTTTCATCTAAATAATTTATAATGTTAAAATTATATTTTAAATTGGTTTTAAAATATAAATAGATAAATTATACATATATTAATTCAGTATAGGTCATTGAAATCATTTTTATATTAAATTTAGAAATAAACACTTATTAAAGTTTTTAACATTTTCACTTTAAGAACTCAATTTCTAGCATAGTCTATAGGGTTAATTTTAAATTAATATTATCCACTTATGTGTTTTGAATTTTGAAAAAAATATATCCATATTTGGATTAATGAGGTAAAAATTTATAAAATATTTCCCCTTTATTTTTGGCCAATATTAATATTAAATTTAATAATTTTTATTGCCACGATAAAGCTTAAATCAGGTAATTAAGGGTAAAAATGATAAGGACTGTAAAATGGCCCTAAAATGTGTCCCAATTTTATATTCAAATACAATCATACAATTATAGAAATATAAAACTATGGAATCCACATGGATGAAAGTACGAATTTTATAATATTTTATTTAAGGAAAAGTCAAAGATACCACATTCATGGTTTTAATAACCGGAACATTTTTAATATAGTGTTATCCAGAAGGTATATTCTACTATAAAAATTATTTTTAAATATTAAGGAATTAAATTCATCATTTTATTTTTTTTAAATTTTTAGGTAAGAAATAGTTAGATTAAATTCTTACACAACAATAATGCAATAATTATTTTATTAATGGAAATATCAAAAAATTGATATTAAAACTATTAAAATAAATATAATTTGAGATACTTAATGACATAAATGAATTTTATAAACGAACTTAACATATTATTTATTTATTAAAATATTTTTTTAAAGATATCATGTCGTATTTATTTTCTTTAAAAGCTATGTAATGAATAGTGTCAAAATTGATATTAATGATATTTTAAAATATGTAATATTTTATTATATGATATAAAATTTCTAAAAAATATAAAATTCAGAAAAATTATTTGGATAAGGTTTAAAATGTCATATATGGTTTATTTATCATTCATTTGGCATTTTATTATAATAGTATTGACCCTCAAAGAGTAAATATCCATGTTGTTAGAGTAAGAGATGAACTGATTAAATAAGGGTTAAAACCAAAAGATGAAGGTACTAATGTGACCTAAACTTATCTAAAAATTATTGAGTGAGATTATTTCTACCCATCTTAATATTATTTTCCAAATAAATAATTTTGGATCCATTTTTAATTAATATTTAATTAATTTTAATTTAATATTTTCAGAGCTCCAAAAGTGCCCCTCACATCAATTATAAAAGGGAACCTACTCCAACACTTCATTACAAAAAATTGAGAAATATATCTCAAGAAAAAAATAATAATTTCTCTTATAAAAATCCTAATTTAATTTCTATAGGATCTGGTCCTTCAAAAATATCTACCCAAGTTCCCTTAAGAATATATTAAAGAAAGCCCAGAGAAGAAAATGTAATAATCTTTATTGAATTTTTCAAGTTTGTTTTTATTCCACTTCAAATTCATGTGTTGTTTACATGATGAAGTAATAAATACAGTATTATATAAATTCTGATATTTTATTATTATTATTGTACAACCATATTCCATCTTTTACCTATCCTATAAGAAATGAAATCACCACGTGTGCGTATGTATGGATTACCGTCTCCACATCATGGTGTAATTATTTTTCAACACCACTTTTCATGGATAGGTATAATATTATAAATAATGGATATATATGAAATTATTATAATTCTTGAAAAATTAATATATCATCTACAACTTTACCCTTTCACTATTGAGGGAATGATATTGTCATTCATGCATACATACGACCTACCCTCTCCACGACGTGATGCAATTCATTTTTCATGTTCACCATTAAATAATGATTATAAAATTTATATAATTAATAATTTTAATATCTATGAAATTAATATTATTTTATAGATGAAGGAACTATATCCTATACACTAGAACCATGACTTACACGACAAAAAATCATAGGAAAATGAAGAAGTTAACACACGAAACAATGGTAAAAAGAAATATTATTAACAAATAGGTGATTAGATGATTTAATAGAATAATATATAATATCATAAATATGAATATGGTTTTGATATAAATTAATAACATTAAAAGGAGTTTAAATCACGTTCAACTAAAGGAAAGTGAAACGTAAGGGTTTCTTGTCTCACTTTTATTCATGTGAGATATGCCTTATTCACCACCTATTTATTTTGTGCAGTGTACTAAGAATTTGATATATTATATCAGGAATATCCTTATTTTCATGGTATTTAACGTTTTTGTAAATTTAAATCTTCTATGGGGAATATTATTTGATTGATTGCAAATTGGTAATGGATTTTTTAACTCAATTTTCATTCATTGGGTTAAACTTATACTTCATTGATTATATCATGCTAAGATTATGTGTGAAATAAATTTATATTGTATTATGTTGTATTTCCACTTGTTTTATATGAATTTATAGTTGATACATATAATTGATTCATTTTATTATTTTCTAAACTGTATACCATTTTTTACATATAGTGTTTACTTTCAAAGATGGGGAAATTATGTTAAATATTTATGAAGTACTCAATGCAGATATTTGATGATAAGGCACATTGTTTATTAATTATATTGATTATTTGATATATGAGTAATTATTTATAATTTAATACATGGATGAATCCTAGTTATAGATTTACCCTTCATACATGAGTAGCCTCATGGTAAGAATCGATTAAGCTAGCATTAAATTGGTTTTTACCCATACAGATTAAACTATCTTGTGAAAATACTTGATGGTAGTGGTTCATGTTTCAAATATATGACGTCCAATAATTAATCATTTCCTGCTTTTATAATTCATTTATTATTATCTAGAGTATTTTCACCATGAAAAAATCTATATATTCATTTTATTCTCAATTTATTGATTAAATGGATTGTGTGCTCTGTTAATTACCTTACCATGATAATTATGATCATTAATTCATTATTGTTTCCACTATACTAAACCCTTACTGAGAATTTTATCTCATCCTTATTTTGTTTCCTTTCCCTAGGAACCCATTAAGTGTACAATGATTTTTTTTAAGGATGTGCTATAGGGAAAAATGTTATTCACAAATGTTTTTATTTATTATTATGCACTAAAGGTGTTTAATACCAATAATTAAATTAATTACTATCAGTGAATGATATTAAATAAATTTATATATTATATATTAAATAAAGTTTTTTTACATTCATCCAATAGATTTCATAGGCATAATATACGAACAGAATCACATTTTATGCATAAAAACTATATTTTTATAAAGGTAGTTTGGCCACCTTTTAATGGTGCACTTATTATAAAACTAAATATTGAAAATTTTATAAATTATATCTGAAAAAATTGTCTTTGATATTGAAAAATCAGAATTTAATTTGGTTGAATTTTTTTTATTTTTCTGATATGTTTCATTTTTGGATGAATAGTGAAAAAATACTGCATATTTGTTTAAAATGGACTTTTCATCTAAATTATTTATAACAATAAAAAAATTAAATTTTTTTAAAATAAAATTAAATAAATTTTAAATATATTAATCTAGTTTAATTTATTTTAATATTTTCCCTATTTAATTGTTATTTAAAACATTTCAACTTCAGGATTATTTTTAAATTAATTTTTTTCAATTATTTATTTTTAATTTTTAAAAATAGAGGTAATATTTTTATTATGTATTTAAAAATTAATATATAGGTCTATATTATTTTTTCCATTTTAAATAATATCTTTATTAATTTTTATTACAACAGTTGATGGTAAATCGGGTAATTAAGAGTAAAAATAATTATGGAAAGGATTATAAAATCACACTAAAACTTTTAATAATTTTATTGGATAAGTTATTATCGACCAAAAAAATCCTTGGGTAAAATTTATGACCTCTTGGAGCCCCTTGGGTGACTTTAATCCCCTTATAGTATTTTATTTTAATAAAATTCAAACTTCTCAAACTAATGTTTTTAATTTGTAAAACATTTTTAATATATGGTCATCCAAAATCTATTTTTGATCATAAATGTTATTTAAAAATATAAAATATTTATCTCCATCATGTTAATTAATTTTTTATTTTTCATGAATAAATAATTAGCTTAAATGCTTGCACAACATTAATGTAGTGATTATTTCATTAATGAAAATATCAAATATATGATATAAAAATTATGAAAATAAATATAATTTGAGATAATTAATATCATAAAATAATTTTATAGATAAAATTTATATATTATGAATGTATTAAAAGTGTTTTTTTAATAAAACTTGTTGTATTTGATTTTTCAAAAAATCAAGTATTGAATTGTGTCAAAATTGACATTAATGATATTTTAAAATAAATAATAATTTATTACATGATATAAAATTTATAAAAATATTAAATTCATTGAAATGATTTTTATAATGTTTAAAATTTCATTCATGGTTAATTTTTGGTTATTTTTTCATTTTATTGTAACAATATTGACCCTCAATAAGTAAAAAATCTATGTTATCCTAGTAAGAGTTGTGGGGATTAAATAAGGGTAATAATGTGAAATAAACTTGTCTCAAAATTATTGGATGAGTGGATTTATATTCATACTCATATTATCATATAAATAAATCATTTTTGATCCATTTTTTATTTAAAATTAATTTATATTAATTTAATATTTTGAGAGTTTCCAAAAGTGCCCTTCACCTCAATTATAAAAGGGAACTCCTTTCTTCACTTCTTTCTACAACTTTGATCCATCTAAGTTAAAAAACAAAGAAAATTTATATTATAAAAATCTTTAGTTAATTTATATAGGTAATTTTAATTCCAAAAGACCTACACTAGATCCCTTAAGAAGAGTTTAAATGATGTCTGTCAAAGAAGATGTAGTGGTCTTTATCAACTCTTTCAAGTTTATTTCTTATTCTACTTCCTCTTCATGTGTTCTTTCCATGAAAATGTAATAACCACAGTATAATATATATTTTGAGATGTTATTATGATTATGGTATAACCTTATTCCACCTTTTATTCATCGTACGAAAACAAAATCACCGCATGTGCATATGTACGGCTTACCACCTCCACAACATGGTATAATTTTTTCCCATCACCACTTTAATTGGATGGGTATAATGATGGAAATAATGGATATATCTTATAACAATAACATGATATTTATTATTTAAAAATTAATAAACCATAAACTTCCTTACCCTTTCACCACTAATGGAATGATATTGTCGCTCGTGCATACATACGGCCAACCATCTCCACGACGCGATGTGATTCATTTACCATGTTCACCATTAAATAATAATTATAAAAATGTACATAATAAATAAATATGATATATACTATCTTAATATAATTTTTTAAATAATGTATCTATATCCCATGCAAAATTATTCAGACATTCATGATAAAATATGCATGAGAAAACAAGGCCATTAACAACTGAAACAATGATAGTGAAGAAATAGAATTAAAAATGAGTTATAATATGATATAATAAGATCATATATAATATCAAAAATATTAATATAGTTCTGGAATAAATTAATAACATGATTTAAATAATTATATAGGATGTTAAATCATGCTCAACTAATGGAAAGTGTAAGGTAAGTTATTTTAGTGTCACTTTTATTTATATGGGATATATATCTTATTCACCACTTATTTATTTTATATGGTGTATATAATTACTATTTAATATAATATTAGGAATATACCAATATTCATGGTATTTAATGTTTAATTTTATTTTATGGTGAATATAATTAAACAAATTACAAATTTTTAAGGATTTATTTTATAATATCATTATTATTCAGGATTGTATATGGTTTAGTCTTCACATGGTAATATTTATCTTCTATATCCTTGTTCTCTAATGATATTTTTAAAAATGGTTTTTACATTATCTTATGAATATTTAAATCCATTTCCACCCATTTTTTAATTTTTGAAAAATGGTTTGACAGGAATCTTTTTTGTTGTCTTCCAAATGAGGTGCTTTATAAATTTTCTGGAAAAAATATAGAATGAATGTTTTTGTAACTTATATGGAATGAATGGATTTTACCACCTTCATGATACCTTATTTTTTTGAAGATTAATTTAAAATATTACAAGGTTATTTTCAAAAAAAAATCTTTTATAATTTCATAGCTTTTTAAAAATAACTAATTTTCAAAATAAAAAAGGGTATTTTCCCCAAGAATTTTTCAATGATCTAATTTAAACTATTTTCATCAATATCAAAATCCTTATCTGAATATTTTTCTTCATTGAGGATGATCTATTATGACAACATATTCCATACTTTAGTAAATGTTTTAAATTCAGTTTGACTGGGAAATATTGATATTCTGTATGACTATTCATTGATTTTCGTTAAGGCATGTTGACTAAGTTATATTATTTATTCATTTGAGGACTGAATTGGAATTAGTAAGTGATGTGTGGAAAAATATGTATCCCCTTAATGCATCAATAAGTCTTTTGAGATAAACTAGAATGAGTTTTGGCCAAGGGCTTACCCATTTCTAATATTCTTAGAATGAAGCCTTGGTGATGTTATATTCTTAGTGCGAAGCCTCAATAGTATGTTTCAGATGTACGACATTATGAATTTAATAATTAATAGATTAATTATTTATTTCCATGTGATTATTATATTATTATAATATCTATGGTTAAGTCTCTTGGCTTATTTGATTATTTATATGGAATTATTTGATCATGTTTAATTTCAGACATATTGTGCTCAAGTTACTGATTAAATGGTATGTGTTTTATTTATTTATCATGCCATGTTTTTTATGCCTTATTTACTCATATCGTTAATTGAACTTCTACCCTTACATAGCATTTGATCTCACCCCTTTCTTATGTTTTATTTTCCTCAGGATACGAGGTTGTGTTTTTTGATTAATATGAAGGATATACTAAGGCGAATAATAGCATTCTCAAATGAAATTATATTTGGTATTTTAGGTTTTAAAATGTAAATTAAGATTTAAATATGTATCTATTTTACAAATATTACTAAACTATTTAGTCCTTGAGGATGTGATTCCTTTTATCTACTACCAATGTAATAAATTAGTAACCGACTCTGAGCTACCGGTATCAGGGTCATTACAGTCGTAAAGACCCCAACCCCAGTAGCCCAATGATGGTGGTTACTTTATTAAATTGGCACTAAATAAAAGAGATCATGTTCTGGAGGACTAAATATTTTAGTAGTCTTTGTAAAATGGATACATACAGAATTTTTACATACATTTGAAAAATAAAATTATAACATAATTTTTTTTTGAGAATAACTTTATTCCCTATATCATTTCCATTTATAAAAATCCTAGTACACTTCATTGACTCATGAGGAAAATAAAACATAAGAAAGGGGTGATGTCAAATGATCTGTAAGGGTATATATAAAATAAAATCAATCATAAATAAGGAATAACAATTATAGCTAGGTAAATACCTGAAACACATGCCATTTTTTAAATAACTTGATCATAATATGGATAGAATAAAAGATTATCAAATAATTCCATATAAATAATCACGTGAACTATAAAACTTCACCACAGATATTATAATAATCTAATAATCACATGGAAATAAATAATTAATATCATAATGGTGGAATTCATAATGTGTGACATCTGAAACGTACTTTCAAGGATTCACACCAAGAATCTAACATCATCAAGACTTCATGCCATGAATTTTATAAAAGGGTAAGACCTTGGCCAAAAAATAGTCTAGTTTGTCTCATGAGACCTACTGATGCATCTAGGGACTATATCGAGCCCTATCTGTCACTTACTAAGTCCAATGCATTCCTCACAAAGATAAATAATAAAAAATAATCAATATTCCTTAATAAAATAAATGGTTAGTCATAAAAAATGTCAATATTTCCCCAATAAAACTAACCATAATCCATTTAATAAAGTATGGAATATAGTTTCATAATATATCAACCTAAATGAGTCACAAGATTAAATAAATAATTTTGATATATATGGAAATATTTTAAATGATATCATTGAAAAAATCTTGAGAAAAATAACATTTTTCATTTTGAAATTTATTTATTTTTAAAAAGTTCAACAATTATAAAAGAGAGAATTTTATTTTAAAATAAAACTGTAATATTTTAAAGTAAGCTTCAAAAAATTAAGGTTTCATGAATGGGGTAAAATACACTTATGTTTTATAAGTTAAAAAACATTCCTTCTGTTTTTTTTAGAAAATTCATAAAGCACCTCATTTGGAAGACAACAAAAAATATTCCTATCAAACAATTTTGTAAAAAGTAAAACATGTGTGAAAATGGTTTTAAATATTCATTATATAATATTAAAAAAAATAAATTATTATTATAGAACATGGATATGGAGTAGAAATATTCCCGAGTGGAGACTTAAACATAAACAATCCTGAATAAAATTTAGATTCTAAAATAAACTCTTACCATAAGTGTAATTTCCTCCATACATGTCTGGTCATCTTGTATAGTGATTTTAAACATATTATTAACTTATACTAGAATAATATTAATATTTATTATATCATATATGATCCCCTTATAACATTTTATCTCTCATTTAATTATAAGATTTTATTCATTACACTGTTTTTTTGTGTAAATTTCTTTATTTTATCATGCTTTTTTTATCTTGAAAGTCCCAGTTATCTTGCATAGGATATCTATCCAACATCTCCATAATAATATTATTTTCATAAATACAATATTTAATCATTTAATCCATTTTTATAATCGTACAAACACCAAGCGATGATATCATTTATAAATGGAGAAAGGGTAAGAAAGTGAATGGTATATTAATTTTTCAAGAATCATAATAATTTAAAATATATCCATTACGTCCACAACTATACCCATCCAAGTAAATTGGTGATTAATAAAAATTACACCATGGTGTTAAGATGGTAAGTCGTACGTACAAATGCTTGGTACTTTTGTTTTTCATAAGATAGATAAAAGGAGGAATATGATTATATCGTACTCATAATAAAATTTTAGAATATATATTATAATGGAGTAATTACTTTATTATAAAATCAACACATGAATATTAATTCTAAGAAGAAACAAACTTGAAAGAGTTGATAATGATAATTATCTCTTCTTCCACGGACTTCTTCTAATCTCTTCTTAAGGAATATATGGTAGATATTTTTCAAGGAATAGAACCTCTATAATTTGAATAAGGATGTGTAAAGATAAATGGGTAGATTTGTTTTGAGATATATGGATTAAAATGATGTAAAAATGAAGGAAGGAGTTCCCTTTCATAATTGAGGTGAGGGGCACTTTTGGAAACACCAAAAATATTAAAATATAATAAGTATATTCTAGAGATAAAGACTTAAAAATGGACTATAAATTAATAGGGTATTAAATTTTAGACCATATATTATACCATATTTTATTATTTAATATTTTCATGATTTTTAAATAATTTAGTAAAATATTAACACAATAAAATATCATTATTTTCAAATTTGATACTATTCACTTAATTTGACATTAAATAGATCAAAACAAAGTGGTAATTTGAAAATAATGATTTAACACATATATAATATATCCTATAGATCTATAAAATTCTTTATACACATTAAATTATCCAAAAATATCAAAATTGATACTTTTAAAATCAATTATTTTATTTTTATGTTAATTAAATAGATATTTTATTAGCATTGTAAATGAATTTAAGGTAATTATAAAATTCCTAAAAATTGAATATAAATTTATATAATGAAAATAATTTCATTAAGACCAATTTATACATTTATATCCATTCATATATTTATTTTTTCCCTTTATAGACACATAAATGATATTAAATACAATGAGAGTGGCATTTGGTAACTATCTTTGATTTAAATAATATGTTAGTCATTTTCATGGAAAAGTGTACATTAAATAACTAAAATTATATATTAATGTTAAAATATTTGATTCCAATTCATACAATAATTTTTGGATAATTTTATTTCATGTTTATAACCTTATCTTTTTGTTTTGACCATTAGTTAATCCTTTTAACTCTTATCATAACAACATTGATTTTTACTCTTTGAGGGTTAGTATAGTTACTATAAAATATCAAAAAACTCATAAATTTATAATTTATGAGATTTTAAAACTTATCCCAATAATTTTAATGAATTTTATATTTTTATAATTTCTATATCATTAAATAAAATATTATTTATTTTAAAATAAAATTAATATCAATTTTGTCACTATTGATTACTTGGATTTTAAAAAAAATAAACGAAACGAGATATCTTCAATAAAGCTATATTAATAAATCAATAATATTTCAAGATAATCTATGAAATTTTTAATTACATTAATTATCTAAAATTATAATTATTTTAAGAGTTTTAATATCATTTATTTGATATTTCCCTTAATAAAATAATTATTGAATCACTGTTGTGAAAGAATTTAAGATAATTATTTATTACCTAAAAATTAAAAAAAAAATTACCATGATGAAGATAAATATTTTATATTTAAAAATATAATTTATTATTGAACATAACTTATGGATGACCATATATTAAAAATGTTATACTAATTAAAAACATTAGTGTGAGAAGTTTGACTTTTCTAAAATAAAATATTATAAGCGGCTTAGGGTCATACAAGTGGTTCCAAGAGGTCACAAATTTATAACATGTATTATTTTGGTCTAAAATAACTAATATAACAAAATTATGATGATTTTTAGGGTAATTTTATAATCCTTATCATTATTATTTTTACCCTTAATTGTCTTATTTGCCCTAAACCTTGGTTAAAAAATTATTATGTTTACTATTTATATTTTCCAAGTCTAAAATATAATGATTTAAATAATTTTAAAATAATGAAGAAAAATATGGAATACATTTTTTAAAATTAAACACTTATGATTGAATAAAATTAATTTAAAATTAATCCCTTATATGGGGTGAGAAAGAGAATTTTTTAAGTGAAAATGTTCAAAATTTTCAAATGTTTTTTATATAAAATTTAAATATGAAAAAGTTTATAATAACATAATATAAGGACCCAGCCTTAAACCTAACATAATCTTGAATTAAATGAATAATTCACATTGAGGATCTTTTCAGGTTTAGAGTTATAGAGAATTAGGACATAACTATTACATCTCAAAATATTACAAAGTAGACACTTCTACATAGTTTCAAATTTTTTTACAAAACATGAACTCTTGAAAAAAAAGAGTCATGTCTAGTTCCATGTTTAAGAAAGCATGAATTTTCCTTGATCCCATCCTTGACCCTATTCCACATAATGTCCTGTGAAAAAACATTTCAAAAACTTGGGGTGAGCATAAAAAGCTCAGTAAGGGATACCCAAAGAAGGAAAACTATTAGTTTTTCAAAACATCAAGTAAACCATGAATACATTATCAAAGTAATACATTTCACCTTTATGAAGTAGTAAATACTCTTCACTAAATAAAATATCATTACATACCCTTTTGTAACCAAAATATTACCATAAAACCCATATAAAGAACACATAACAAATAAAGGTAACTTGGGACATAAACATACATAAATGAAATAACCATACGGTCGACTTCCACACATATCACTAAATATAATAGCCATTAAGCCGACTTCCATACCCAATGCATTGGAGTTTATAACGTAACCACCAGTTCTGGTATTCACGGCACCACCTGTCATTTGGTTTATCACGTAACCACCTGTCAAATGTCCAAGTACCATTATAAAATCATATGATATAAAACAAATATAAAGGAAAGAAAACATTTCCACATTTTAATCACAATATATCACTTAAATATATTGACATAAAAATCCATTATAAAAACCATTTTCAATACCAAAATACATAAAATATTATATGGTATTTATTTTCTTTTAAAAACATTACAGCTTGTTAAGGAAGCCAAAGATCAAGTAGTACTCGCGGCGGCCGAAAAGGTCGTTGTCACCGCGTACGTTAAAAGAAACATTCATTTTTGTAGTTTAGTAAAACAATTCATAGAAAAATATTCCCTTTGAATGAAATGAAAAGTTAAAGGTGTTTATACATCGTATAAAATAATGTCTTGTATTAGAAAAAAATATGCCTCAATGAAAGGAGATTGAGACGAAGTCCATTACCTCCTGTTCGACTTGACTCGATCGTTCTTTAATCTTGTGAATAATAAACTAAAGTTAATTTATACATGATTAAGAACCTTTTTCAAGTATATTATTCCTTTTATATCACTTATTACCATGTTATAAACATTATGTAATCATTTACGTTAATAATGTTCATTTTGTCGATATTTGGTACTTGAGTCAAAAATGGACATCTTATAATTACATGTTGTTCATGAGGTCAATAGTTCATTATATCCAGAATGACATTAATTATTTATATATAATATATATCATATATATCTAGTATATACATGTATTTATAATAGTACATAACATTTAGAGGTAAGAAATGAAATGCACCGTTCATGGAAACAGTAAGCCGTACGTACGCATGGACGCAACTTCCATTTCTATTTCATATTTAATGGAATTAAAACATAATGATACATAGTAGTATTATTATTCAAGTATGTTATCATATATAATATAATGAAATATATCCTTTATATGTACCACATATGGTATGATCGAGTCATATCACTTTGAGGGGGCGGTAGTCCGCACTTCCTCTAATGAGATTATTGCATTTACCCATAATGGAAACCATAAAGGCATGATATAAAAGGAAATTACAGAAGTATAAATAAAACATAAACATAATATATATCATATATAAATATATTTCCATCATAATGGCCACCATGAGAGGTGGTAGGAGAAAATCGAACAATCATCGTTTCGTGAGACGTTAGTTTTCCATCCACAGAAACATTATGTTCTTCATCCATTAGATGGAGGTTTGTGTAAGTGTAGTTAGAATACTTATCATAATGATATCCTAGTATATTTAGTATAATGGTGTTTATACAAAAGAAAGGAATAAAAATATTTTAGGGGTTGGATAAGTAAAATAAAAGAAAACAATTTAAGGGAAATTGTTACCTTTAATTTGGGTAACTCCCTTTGGTTTAAACCAAAGGACTTCTTGAAGTTTCTTCTGCCTAAGTTAAGGCTTCTTGGAGGAGTAGAGGTATGTAGGGAGATTAATTGGGTAGATTTTGGAAAATCTGAATTGCTTGAGAGGTGTGAGGAATTGGTTTTAAGTGGTCTCCTTTTATAAGGGATGGGAGGGGCTCTTTAGGAAAGTGTGAAAATATTATTTTATAATATAATTATATTCGGTTTTTAATGGTCCAAAAATCATTATAGTTGAAGATAAGATGACTCGTGGTCGAAAAAAAATCATCCAATAAGAATTGGATAGATTTTGGATAATATTTTAATCATTACAATCTTATTTATTTAAATCATTTATTAATGAGGTAAATACTGCATCATTATTGTGTCATGAATAATTTAATTTATTATATGTATAAAAATTATTAAAAAAATATTGTCATGTAGGAAATATTCTAAGATTTATAATTAATATTTATATAAAAATATATAATTTATATAACCTCTTCTAAAAATTAATTTACTAAAAGATATTTCCTTTTGTCATTTTTGCCTTTACTTTAAGTTAATTAATATAAATTGTCATTACCACTCCCAATTGTCTCAATGGGGTCTCAAAATCGACCCAAAGATTCTCTTGGTCGGCCATGACTTATCCAATAAGGTTAGTACAAGTGTTAAGGTAATTTGTAATTATTATAATATTCTTTTTACCTTGAATTACCCTATTTACCTTTAACTGTAGTAAATAAAAGACAAAAGATACTATTCACCAAAAATTATTTTCATCTTATTGAACCACATTTTACTTCTTGATAACAACCATGTATGTCGGATTTTTTAAATTCAATTCACAGAAGTGGTAAAATTTCATTTAAATGAAAAAGTCGGTTTTTTAACTACCACTAAGTGGTTTCACTATTCATCAAAAATTGAAGTTTTTCCGAAAAATACCAAAAATTCAGCCTAAGCTATATTTGACATTACAAATTCAAAAATGATTTCTATTTTTCCAATTTCAAAACATATAAGTGGCATTAATTAATTTTAAAATTAATTCTCGTTATCAAAACAAATACTGTGTTTTTCAGAAACAAAAACTATCAAAAGATTTATACTTGTTTATGTCCAATTTCAAAGTGAAATTAATTCCAAAGTCCACCATTAGATTAAATGGTAAAAATATATTATAATTTCACTTTAAAACCAATTAAAATATAATCTAATCATATAAATAAATTAGACTAAAATGAGGTTTTAAATTAAAATACAACATTTTCATTATTCATTAAAAATGAACTTTATTGGAAAAATACCAAAAACATACACAAAGTAAATTTTGATGTCTCGATTCTAATAAAGGATTTTTTTTGTTCATATAGAATGTATTAAAATGACCAAAACTATATTTAAAAAGGGTTCTTCATTGAAAGGCAGTAAATCGGCCTTTAAATGTAAATTACGCTTAAAATTGGATTCATTCATATTTTAAGCCTCTAAATTTTTATTAGATAAATGTAAATACATTTAATAATCATGTATAATCATATTGTAGTTAGTTCTGTTCATTAACTCCAATAAAATGTCTAGGAGTTAACTACTATTTAAAATAATTATATTATATTAGTAGTGTGCAACATAAGATTTCAAATAAACTCGTTGTTGCGTATCGGGTACGCTATTTAACATAGCAACCCCTTTAAAGTAAAATTAATATTTAATTCAAAAATATTAATAAATATGAAAATATCTTATTCTTCATTTACTTTGGATGTTACATCCTACCCCCCTTTTGGAAATTGTGTCCCTGTAATTTTTATTCACCTATCAAAATAAGTGGGGGTATTTATCCCTCATATCATTTTCATATTCCCACGTTGCCTCTTTAACCATATTGTTTTTCCACAAAACCTTCAGCTGATAAATTACCTTATTTCGCAACACTTGCTCTCTTCGATCAATAATTTGGACAGGTTGTTCTTCATAAGAGATATTCTCTCCAAACTGAACTACCTATGGACTTAAAACATGATATGGATCTGGAATATACTTCCTCAACATTGAAACATGAAAAACATTATGTACCTGGGAAAAACTTGAAGGTAAAGCCACTCTGTATGAAACAGATCCAACTTTCTTCAGGATTTCATAAGTTCTAATGAACCTTGGACTCATCTTTCCTTTATTACCAAATCTCATCACACTTTTCTATGGAGAAACTTTGAGAAAAACATGATCACCTACCTCAAAAGAGAGATCCTTCCTCCTGTTGCCCACATAACTTTTCTGCCTGCTTTGAGATATTCTCATGTGTTTCTGTATCAGCTGAAATTTTTCTGCCATCTCTTCTACCAATTCTGGTCCCATCAGCTTCCTTTCCCCTACTTCATCCCAAAAAGCTGGAGTTCGACATCGTTTACCATATAATTCCTCAAACAGAGCCATCTGTATACTGGAATGAAAACTGTTATTATAAGAAAATTCATCCAAGGAAAGATGTTGGTCCCAAATTCCCTGTTAATCCATCGTGCAAGCGCGTAACATATCCTCCAAGTTCTGAATTGTTCGTTCTGACTTCCCATCTGATTGCGGATGATAAGCTGTACTAAAATTTAACTTAGTTCCCAACGAATTTTGAAGGCCTTTCCAAAAGTTAGAAGTAAACCTAGGATCACGATCATATACAATTGAGAGGGGAAATCCATGAAACTTGACTATTTCCTTAACATACAAACGAGAAAGTTGATCTAGAGAGAATGTATCTCGAATAGGAAGGAAATGAGAATATTTAGTCAATCGATCAACAATAACACAGATTGCATTATTACCTTGAGATGTCTTTGGTAATCCTACAATGAATTCCATGGATATATTTTCCCATTTCCACTCTCACACAAGTTATGACTGAAGAATCCCTTTCTGTAACTGCTGCTCTTCTTTAACCAGTTGACAAGTCAAACACTTCACAGTAAAATCACCAATATCTCTTTTCATTTAATCCCACCAGTAATACTCCCGCAGATCTCTATACATCTTAGTACTGCCAGGATGAACTGAAAATGGGGAACTATGAGCCTCACCTAACAATTCTTTTTTCAACTGTGGATCACAAGGCACACATAATCTCTTCCCAAATCTCAAAGAACAATCATTATCAATGTTAAATTCAGGAAACTTACCCTTCTGAACCAGCTCTACCTTTTTCTGCAACTCACTATCTTTCTTTTACGCTTGCTTAATTCTGTCTAATAGAGATGATCTCACTGACACCTAAAATAATACAGAAGAACTTCCTACACCAACAAATTCTATTCCAAAGTTCATTAAATAAAAAACCAAAGGATGTCGTTCCAAAAATATCATGCTTAATGAAGCATTACTTTTTTTACTCAAAGCATCAGCCACTTTATTTGATTTTCCCGAATAGTAATGAATTGTAAAATCATAATCCTTGATTAATTCAAGCCACCTAATTTGTCTCATGTTCAATTCTTTCTAAGTTAATATATACTTTACATTTTTTTGATCGGTATATATTTCACACTTTACTCCATACAAATGATGCCTCCAAATTTTTAGAGCAAAAACAAGGGCAGCTAATTCCAAATCTTGTGTAGGGTAATTTAACTCATGAGTTTTCAACTGACGTGAAGTATAAGAAATTACCTGATCATTCTGCATAAGGAAACAACCAATTACCTTCAACAAAGCATCACTGTAGATAACAAACTCACCATTTCTGGAAGGAAGTGCCAAAACTGGAGCATTCACCAATCTTCTTTTCAATTCCTGAAAACAATCATCACATTCTTTTGTCCAGATTAACTTAAAACCTTTTCGAGTTAACTTAGTCATTGGACTAGATAACTGTGAAAAATTTTCAAAAAACCTCTGGTAATAACCTTCCAAACCAAGAAAACTACGGATCTTGGTTATATTTGTTGGTCTTGTCCATTCCTCAACAAATTTTTTTTTAGCAAGATCAACAGTTATGACATTTTTTGAAACAATGTGACCAAGAAAAGAAATTTTTTGTAACCCAAACTCACACTTCCTGAATTTTCCATACAGTTTCTTTTCTTTTAAGGTTTGTAAGATAACCCTTAAATTACTTTCATGCTCCTATTTACTTTTATAAAACACCAAAATATCATCAATGAACACAACCACAAACGTAACCAAGAACTCATGGAAAATTCTATTCATTATATCCATGAATATAGTAGGTGCATTGGTTAACCCAAAAGGCATAACTATAAATTCATAATGGCTATATCTAGTACGAAACACAGTCTTTGTAACGCCTTCTTCTTTTACTTTCAAATGATGGTACCCCGACTTCAATTTAATCTTCAAAAAATATTGATATCCCTGGAGCTGATCAAACAAACATCGATATGAGGCAAAGGATACTTGTTCTTAACAGTGATGTTATTCAATTCTCTATAATCAATGCAAAGTCTTATTGAACCATCTTTCTTTTTAAGAAAAAATATAGGATCACCCCATGGTGATGTGCTAGGTTGAATGATACCTTTATCTAATAACTCCTACAATTTCTTCTCTAACTCTAAAATTTCAGCTTGAGCCATTCGATAAGGGGTTTTGAAATTGTCTTAGCATCAGGAACTAAGTCAACAATAAATTAAACTTCCCGATTAGGTATAATACCAGGAAACTCATCAGAAAAAACATCAAGGTACTCATTTACCACTAGCACATCATTAATCTGAACAGTTCGTTTGTTTTCAACAATATGTGCAAGGTAACATTCATTTCCATCTTTTACTAGTTTCTCAGCTTTTGGATATGTTATCAAAATTAGGGGTTCATTTTTGTATACAAACTGAAAATAATACTTAAAATAAACCTCTTTATATCTACATTCAATCTTAGCATAATAAACAGAAAGCCAATCCATGCCCAAAATAACATCAAACTCTACTAGAGGAAAAACAATAAGGTTTTTAGGTAGATTCTTTCCACACACAAGGACAAAAATGTTCTTATGTTTTCTTTTTGTCTCAACATTTCCTCCAGGTGTTTTTACCATAAGTTCAGTATTCAAATCCTGAGATGGAATTGCCAATTTACTAGAAAACTTATCAGAAATGAAAGAGTGTGTAGACCCTGAATCAAACAACACATTGTAATAATCTGAACAAAAAAATAGTGTACCTGATACTAGTTCATTTGATGGCCCAACATTTGCTGAAGTAGTTAGAAAGGATTTCACCACCCCTTTCTGCTTGTAGTATGGCTTCTTTCCCTCAGTTGAGTTCTTATCTTGACACTCGTTTGCATAATGACCCATTTCATTACACTTAAAACATCTTACCAATGGATTTTCATTGCCTACTTGGCCATCTTCCTTACAGTTACGATCAATATGACCAGACTTACCACACCGGAAGCACTTTACAGACTTTGATAAACATTCTCTGGGATTATTTTTACCACACTTCTCACAAGATGGATATTTATTTTTCTTACCTCTAGGATTCTTTGATAAATTCTTCCCCTTTACCTGCCAACTGGAGCTCTTATTTTGTTGTTTTTCAAAAAACACTTGATCATCGGAAAACTCCATTTCCACCTTCTCCACACATCAAACAAGTTTTTCAAAACTTTTTAACTCGCGAGAGGCTAACTCTCTTTGATATTGTGGCTTCAGTCTTGAGTAAAATCTATTTATCTTACTATCAATATCTCGGATAAAATTTAGTGCATACCTTTCCATTCGAGTGAACTTTTCTTCATAAGTAGCCACTGAGTCATCCTCCTACCTCAATTATAGGAATTTTTTTTCCATCCTAAGAAGAACCACCTTAGGAAAATATTTCTCAAGAAACATACCTTTGAATTCATCCCAATCCAGAGCATCAATCTCCTCACTATCCCTGATATTTTTCACCATCGACCACCACTGATCATCTTCACTTTCAAAATGGTAGACAACAAGACTAACCTTTTGATGTTTTGAACAACCCATAACATTGAAAATATTTTCCAATTATTTAATCCACCCTTCTGCTAGCACAGGTTTAGATGATCCTCTGAATGACAGGGGAGTTGCCTCATAAAATGTTCCACCATTGACGTGTTCCTATGCGGTTGATTTGGATGATATCATGCATGGATACCACCACCATTTATAGTATGAGTCTATTGTTCCATAACTGCAACAAACTATTCAGTTCCGATTTTGACCATCTCAGGTTGCTGATTTGGAAGGTTGTCTTCCTCCTGATGTCGTCCCAATATAGCTATCATGTTTCCTCTACAGAAAACCATTATGAACCTAGAAATATCTTAGGTGAAGAAACATGGTGATCTTTAAATGCTATATCATTTCAATCATACCATAAATTAATTTATGGACATGAATTTAACAATTTTCTAACTCCTAAAATTGTCTAAACTGACCTCTGATACCAACTATAAGGACCCATCCTTAAACCTTACATAATATTGAATTAAATGAATAATTCACATTGAGGATATTTTCAGGTTTAGTGTTTTAGAGAATTAGGAAATAACTATTATATATCAAAAGATTACAAAGTAGACACTTCTATACAGTTTCCATTTTTTTTACAAAACATGCACTCTTAAAAAAAAGAGCCATGTCTAGATCTATGTTTAAGACATCATGACTTTTCCTTGATACCATCCTTGACCATATTCCACATTATGTCCTGTGAAAAACATTTCAAAAACTTGGGGTGAGCATAAAAAGCTCACTAAGGGATACACAAAGAAGGAAAACTGTTAGTTTTTCCAAACATCAAGTAAACTAAAAATACTTTATCAAAGTAATACTTTTCACCTTTATGAAGTATTAAATACTCTTCACTGAATAAAAGATCATTACTTACCCTTTTGTAACCAAAATATTACCATAAAACCCATATAAAGAACACATAACATATAAAGGTAAATTGGGATATAAACATACATAAATGTAATAACTATACGGTCGACTTACACACATATCACTAAATGGAATAGTCATTCATCCGACATCCATACCCATTGCATTGGAGGTTATAACATAACCACCTGTCCTGGTATTCATGGCACCACCCTTCATTTGGTTTATCATGTAACCACCTATCAAATGTCCAAGTACCATTATAAAATCATAAGATATAAAACAAATATAATGGAAAGAAAACATTTCCACATTTAAATCACAATATATCACTTAAATATATTGACATAACAAATCCATTATAAAAACCATTTTCAATACCAAAATACATAAAAGATTATATGGTATTTATTTTCTTTTAAAAACATTATGGCTTGTTAAGGAAGCCAAAGATCAAGTAGTACTCATGACGGCAAAAAAGGTCGTTGTCACCACGTACATTAAAAGAAACATTCCTTTTTGTCATTTAGTAAAACGCTTCGTAAAAAAATTACCTTTGAATGAAATTAAAATTCAAAGGTTTTTATACAGCGTATAAAATAAATTCCTGTATTAGAATAAAATATGCCTCAATGAAAGGAGATTCAGACGAAGTCCCTTACCTCGTGTCCGACTTGACTCGATCGTTCTTTAATCTCATGAATAATAAACTAAAGTTAATTTCTACTTGCTTAAGAACCTTTTTAATGTTTTTTATTCCTTTTATATCACTTATTACCATGTTATAAACATTATGTAATCATTTAAGTTAATAATGTTTGTTTTTTGATATTTGGTACTTGAGTCAAAAATGGACATCTTATAATTACATGTTGTTCATGCGATCAACAGTTCATTATCTCTAGAATGAAATTAATTAATTAGATATCTTGTATATCATATATATCTAGTATATACATGTTTTTATAATAGTACATAACATTTAGAGGTAAGAAATGAAATGCACCGTTCATGGAGATGGTAAGTCGTACGTACGCATGAACGTTAATTCCATTTCTATTTCATATTTAGTGGAATTAAAACATAATGATACATAGTAGTATTATAATTCCAGTATGGTATCATATATAATATCATTAAATATATCCTTTATACATACCACATATGGTATGAACGAGTCATATCACTTTGAGGGGGCGGTAGTCCGCACTTCCTCTAATGAGATTATCGCGTTTACCCATAATGGAAACCATAAAGGCATGCTATAAAATGAAATTACAGAAGCATAAAGAAAACATAAACATAATATATATAATATATATAAATACATTTCCATCATAATGACCACCATGAGAGGCGATAGGAGATAATTGAACAATCATCGTTTCGTGAGGCGTTAGTTTTCCATCCAGAGAAACATTATGTTCTTCATCCATTAGATGGAGGTGCGTGTAAGTGTAGTTAGAATCCTTCTCATAACAACATCCTAGTTTATTCAGGATACTATTGATGTTACAAAAGAAGGGAATAAAAAAATTTAGGGGTTGGAGAAGTAAAATAAAAGAAAACATTTTAAGAGAAACGGTTACCTTTAATTTGGGTAACTCCCTTTGGTTTGAACCAAAGGACTTCTTGAAGTGCCTTCTGCCAAAGGTAAGGCTTACAGGAGGAGTATAGGGATGTAGGTAGCATAATTGGGTAGAGTTTTTATGATCCAAATCACTTGAGAGGTGTGAGGAATTTGTTATAAGTGGTCTCCTTTTATAAGGGAGAGGAGGGGCTCTTTAGGAAAGTGTGAAAATATTATTTTATAATATAATGATATTCGGTTTCTAATGGTCAAAAAAAAATTATAGTAAAAGATAAGATGAATCATGGCCTAAATAAAATAATACAATAATAATTGGACAGGTTTTGGATAATATTTTAATCATTACAATCTTATTTATTTAAATCATTTATTAATGAAGTAAATACTGCATCATTATTGTGTCATGAATAATTTAATTTATTCGATGTCTAAAAATTCTTAAAAAAATATTACCATGTAGGAAATATTTTTAGATTTCAAATTAATATTTATAGACAAAAAAATAATTTATATAACCTCTTCTAAAAATTAATTTACTAAAAGATATTTTCTTTTGTCATTTTTTCCTTTACTTTAAGTTTATTTATCTAAATTGTCATTATCACTCCAAAGTGAATCAATGGGGTCCCAAAATAGACCCAAAGATGGTCCTGGTTGTCCATGACTCATCCAATAATGTTAGGACAAGTTTTAAGATAATTTTGAATTATTATAATATTCTTTTTACCTTGAATTACCCTATTTACCTTTAACCGCGGTACATAAAAGACAAAAGTTTCTATTCACCAAAAATTATTTTCATCTTATTGAACCACATTTTACTTCTTGATAAAAACCATGTATGTCGTATTTTCGAAATTCAATTCACAGAAGTGGTAAAATTTCATTTAAATGAAAAAGTCAGTTTTTTAACTACCACTAAGTGGTTTCACTATTCATCAAAAATTGATGTTTTTCAGAAAAATACCAAAAATTCAGCCTAAGATATATTTGATATTCCGAATTCAAAAATGATGTCTATTTTTTCAAATTCAAAACATAGAAGTGGAATTAATTAATTTTAAAATTAATTCTTGTTATCAAAACAAATAGCGTGTTTTTAAAAAACAATAACTATCAAAAGATTGATACTTGTTTATGTCCAATTTCAAAGTGAAATTAATTACAAAGTCCACCATTAGATTAAATGGTAAAAATATATTCTAATTTATCTTTAAAACTAATTAAAATATAATCTAATAATATAAATAAATTAGACTAAAATGAGGTTTTAAATTAAAATACAACATTTTTCACTATTCATTAAAAAATGATCATTTTCAGAAAAATACCAAAAACATACACAAAGTAAATTTTGATATCCTGATTCTAAAGAATGATTTTATTTGGTCATATATAATGTATTGAAATGACCAAAACTAGATTTAAAAAGGGTTCGCCATTAAAAGGCGGTAAATCAGCCTTTAAATGTAAATTATGCTTAAAATTAGATTCATTCTTATCTTAAGCCTATAACTTTTAATTGGATAAATGTAAATACATTTAACAATATTGTATAATCATATTGTAGTTAGTTTTTTTCATTTCCTCCAATACAACGGCTATGAGTTAACTACCATTTAAAATAATCATAATATATTATTAGTGTGCAACACAAGATTTCAAAGAAACTCGTTGTTGTGTATCGGGTACGCTATCGAACATAGAAACCCCTTTAAAGTAAAATTAATATTTAATTCACAAATATTAATAAATACAAAAATATCTTATTCTTCATTTACTTGGGATGTTACCCATAAGTTGTATTAATTTATTTATAATTGGTCTAATTTTACTTTAAAACCAATTTAAAATATAATTTAAATTATAAATTATTTAGATGAAAAGTCGGTTTTCAATTAAAATTTAGTATTTTTCACTATTCATAAAAAAATGAAATATATCATAAAAATACCAAAAAATAAACCAAATTAAAGTTTTATTTTCCTATTTCAAAATAAATTTTATTTTTTCAAATATAATTTATAAATTTATAAAAATTTAGTTTTAAAATAAGTGTTTCATTAAAAGGCGGTAAAACTGCTTTTAGAAAATAAAGTTTTTATGCATTAGATTGGATTTGTTCTTATATTATGTCTATCAAATATATTGGATGAATTTTAAAACATTTTATTTAATAAATAATATATCAATTTCATTATGATCATTCAATTATAGTAATTAATTTAATTACTAGGATAAAACACCTTTAGTGCATAATAATAAATAAAAACATTTCCTTTATATTTAATTGGTTTTTATATTAATTTAAAACTAATTTCTAACCAATGAATTAAATAATATATTGTTATAAGTTATTAAATCCAATTAATAAATTTGAATTTAATGGATAAGGGATAATTTTCATTTTAAGTAATAATATTAGTAATATATCGTGGTTCTTTTAAACTTAGTGTTGTGTGCAACATAAGATATCAAAAAAATTAAATTTATTATAAAAGAGACATACAGTAAAATATAAGGGTGTTGCATTCCCCCCTCCTTTAAAAAATTTAAACTTCTAAATTTGAAATTTTATTTTGTAAATCAAGGGTTGATATTTTAAAATAATTTTGTGGGAAACCCACATCGTTAATAGGGTTAATAACACATCCTATTAATAAGAGGGAAAAGGAAATAAGAAGGTCACCACAAACCCAGGATTTCGAATTCAATAACATTAGTGGGAAGTGAAAACCTGGACATAGAAGAGAAATATAACTACCAATTTTTAATGGAGAGTGATAGAAAAAAATTTCATTATAAATTTAATCATCATAAAACCATAAATTTTTGATCGGTTAAAAGACCATTTATTTCTTAGAAGGAAAAGTAAACGTGTAGCATTTTTCTTCCAAACTGTTTTCCCTATAGTTGAGGTATTCTTTTAATATACCGATTAGTACTTGATAAAATAAACATAATTGATTCCTTTCTATGTCATAATCATAATCTAATACTTTAGTTGTTATTTGATCTATTTCCACTTTATTTCTTATGTAGTGAAATGGATATTCAAGATTTATTTTTCATACTTGGAGAAATTTTAACAAATAATAAGGTCTTCATGTCATTCCTACATCCTCTAAATATTTATCAAAATGAAAATTTTTATCATGGGTTATAAAATATAATAAATCATACTTTAACCAAAAACAATAATATCCAAAGTTTAACTTAATCCATTATATAAGTAGTTACCTTAAGAGTCATTCAAAATAATTCTCTCCACATTCAATGTCCAAAAAGGTCACTAAATTCAATAAATAAATATTAACATTAGATTCTAAGAAAACATACTATATCTATTATTTTAACATAAAAACATTTGAATATAAAAATTATCTTGGGGTGGATTTATGGAATTTTTATGATAATGTTCATTTTTTATGAATAGTTAAAAATACTGGATTTTAATTGAAAACTGTCTTTTAATCTAAAAAATATATAATGTTAAATTATATTTTTATATTGTTTAAAAGTCACAGTAGTTCAATTATACATCTATTAATTCTATTTTGGTCATTAGAATCTTTTTTATAATGAATATATTTATATAACAAAGTAAACACTTTCATATTTTTACATTAAAAACTCTCTTTGCCGCCCCATCTACGGGATTAATTTTAAATTAATTTTATCCACTTATATGTTATGAATTTTGAAAAATAAATTCCATATTTTTAATCATAAGTTAAAAGTTTACTAAATAGGTCGCTTTTATTTTTAGACAATATAAATATTAAAATTAATAATTTTAATACTATAGTTATAGGTAAATCAAGAAATTAATAGTAAAAATTATATTATAAATATTAATAAAATACCCTAAAACTTGTCCCTATTTTATTTAATGAGTGAATATAGACCGAAATAATCCTTAGTAAGAATTTATGGCATCTTGGAGCCACTTGTATGACTTTAAGACTCTTATAGTATTTTATTTTAAGAAAATTCAAACTTGTCACACTAATCTTTTTAATAAGCATAACATTTTTAATATGTGGTCATCTAGAAGATATCTTCGAACAAAAATATCATTTTTAAATATGAAATATTTATATTAATCACGGGAATTTACTTATAATTTTTACAGAAAAAATAAGTACCTTAAGTAATTACGTAATGATGATATAGGAATTATTCAATTAATAAAAAATCAAATAAATAATATTAAAAGCATTAAATGAAATATAATTTTAATTAGTTAATGTTATCCAAAAATATTGTTGATTATTATGACATATTATGAGTGTATTAAAATATTTTTTAAAATATATCTTATTTTATTGATTTTATTAAACTCAAGTAATGAATAGTTTCAAAATTGATAATAATGATATTTTATGAAAATAATATTTTCTAGAATTATTGAAAAAATAATAAATTATTAAATAAGGAAAAGGATGATTATTTATGTTATAAAATATAATAAATCATTCATTTATATTCCAATATAACCTTTATAAGTAATAATTATAAACTTTTCATATTGAAAAGGGTTTTACCATAGTAAAAATTAAAATAGATTTACTAAGGGTTAATCAAAATTATAAAGTTTAAAATAACAAAAAAAACTTGTCTAAATTCTATTTATTGATTATATTAAAAAAGTATATTATCTTATATTCTAATAAATATCATTTTTGAGGTATTTTAATTTATATTACATTTATTATCAATTAATATTTTTAGAAATTCCAAGAGTGTCCCACCCCTCACTTAGAAAATGACACATATTCTTCTCATTTATTCACAGTTAAAAACCTATTTGTTTCATCCAATTCCTACTCAAATCCATTACTAGAATCATTACACATATTATAGAGGTCTTATTTTGGGTATAAAATCTCCCATAGTGGTCTTAAGGTGTTAAGCAAAGAGATTTTCCAAAAAATAGGTAGATAAATAACGTATGTGATGAGTCGAACTCAAGGTGGGGGGATTATTTTGAAAGTTTTATTTTTGTAAGATAAATTTATATTTTTAAGTAAAATATTTTATTTTAATTCATTATTGTATATATGTCCATCATATATAATTGTAATTGACTTTTAATTCATTTTAATAAAATATTTTGTTTTAATTTCAAAGCGTTTATGTTCAAGTTTATTAAATGTAATTAATTATTTTCCAGAAAAATGGATTTCTCATAAAAATGATATTATTCTCAAGATTATAATATATTAAATTATTTTATTCTATGAAAATAATATATATAAGAGTTCAAAAAAATTAATATATTAAGAATGATAAAGGAAGAACTTTAAAAAATGATTCGTTAAAATTTGGCACTTGGGTATTAAATTAGATAATGGGGAATGGGGAGTGAACCCATGACCTCAATGGGATGTTTCCAACAAGAGATACTAAAATATTCCATATGTTTTTCTTAGGATTTTTTATTATCATTTTAATACATAAAAGTATTATTATTTTTGAAAGTTTTTTAAGGAGAAATCCAAGTATTTTTTTAAAATTGGTATATTTTAATAGTTTTCAAAATTATAAGTATTTTTAAATGATTTTGAAAAGTTTTTTTCATCAAAAACCTATTTTATTATTTTAAAAATTCATAAATATTATCAAATAATTTTTAATTTATATAAAATGTTTTGAAATTAATTACAAAGTTTTTTTCATTGGTTTTAAAAACCTTAATGGGAAATTGTATGCTCATGCCATGTTTTAAAATATTTTTTATAGATCTATCAGAAGTTCTAAGGTGGATGGCTTCATTTAGGGTGTTAGAGAACGTAAATCCAATTAGATATTTTATAAATATTTTTTGTAAACTATGATATTATGTAAGGTATTTTCTTAATTTTCTAAAACCAAAACAAGAAAATTTCATTAGTTTTATAATTTATTGTGTATTTTCTAATTATCTTTTCTAAAACAATACATAAATTGTTTTAGTGTTTAATCCTAAAGTGTGGGTTTGTGTCTTTATATTTTTTACATTATGTTGTATGGAGAAGATCTAATGTTAAGTTGAATTTTAAAATTTAGTGATCTTACTTATAAATATTTGGACTTTGAATTTGGATAGATGTATTTTGGATGAGTCTAAAGATTAAATAATTATGTAATAGATTAAGTTTAACTTTGGATATTATTATTTTTAGACAACATGTGCTAACTATTTTGGATTCAATAAATATTTTAAGGTCTAAGGAATGAATTGTGGATCCTATGATTCCTTATAGTTCTTTAAGCATGAAAAAATCATCTTGAGTATCCATTTACAAGAATAATAAGTGAAAATAGATCAAATAAAAACCAAAGGGTGAGATTATGCTTATTCCATGGAAATAAATCAAGTAAGATTATTTTCTTAAGTGCTTCTCTGGAGAGTAAAAAAATCCTTTACTCTTAGAAAAGGATTTTGGAACAAAAATGTAATCCATTTACTTTTCATACTTAGAAATAAATTTTGTTTTAACACATAAAAAAATTATAGTTTTTTATGGTAAACTTTATAATTATAAAGTTTTCTATCACTCTCCATCTGAACAATATAGTTAGATTTTACTTCCATATATATGTTTTCACTTACCACTAATTTTATCCTATTCGAAAGCCTAATTTTTTGGTAAAATTAACATTTAAATTTCCCTCTTATTAATAGGATGTTTTATTAAACTCATTTATGATGTGTTTTTCCCACAAATTAATTGATAATTATCAACCCTTGATTTTTGAAGTGCAATTTCAAATTGTCAGGATGCAATTAAATAGAGGGAAGAATGTAACATCCTAATATTTCATGATATATATCTTTTAAAATTTAATATCTTAAATATATTATGTTTCACACAACACCTATCTTAAATGAAAATGAAATATTATTATAACATATTCATTAAATTAGAGAGAATAAATAGAATTAACAACCTTATGAAAAATATAATTTTCAAACGGATTGTTCATGTGGTAATTAATTACTATTAGTGAATGATATTAATGAAATTTAGATATTATATATTCAATAAAATATTTTAAAATTCATCTAATATATTTGATAGGCATAAGATAAGGACAAATCCAATTAAACTTATAAAAAGCAATATTTTTCTAAAAGCGGTTTTGTCTCCTTTTCATGGTACACTTATTTTGAAACTAAATTTTGAAACTTTTATAAATTCAATTAAAAAAAATAAACACTATTTCTAAAATCAAAATGTCAAAATTATCTTAGGATTAGTTTTTTCATGTTTTTTAGAACATATTTATTTTCTAGTGAATAGTGAAAAATACTTATTTTTATTGAAAACTGTATTTTTATTTCAACCTTTTAAAATTTATATTTTATGTTTGTTTTACAGTAAAATTAATTTTATTATGTTGTTAGTAATCAAATTAAGTTTATTGGAATAAATTTATTGGTTGAATTTGGTATGAAAACACTTTTTATATTTAATAGGGCACTTTTCTGAAAAAACTTCTTTTCATTGCATTTTGATAATTTAATTTTAAATTAAATTTTTCTACTTATGTGTTCTGAGTTTTAAAAAAATGATGTCTTATTTTGATTTATAAAGTAAAAATTTAGTAAATATATCCATTTTATTTTTGATTAATATGAATAGTAACCATGGTAATTTTGTTACTATAGTAAAAGTTAAATTGGATAATATAGGTTAAAAATAAAATGATAAGAACTAGAAAAATAAACCTAAAACTTTCCAAAATTTTGTCATTTTCATGAAATGTTTGTTTAATTTTTCTATAATAAATTTTAAGAATGGGTTCTTCCATGTAGTGATTTTTTTGGTAATTAAGGTTCAGTTATATGACCTTTTTTGGCCATTAGAATGAGGTTATGACATATATAATATTTCATTCAAAGAGAAGTCAAAGATATCTCATTCATATTTTTAATAACTATAACATTTTTAATATGGCGTTATCTAGATGATATATTTGACTGTAAACATTCCATTTAAATATAAAATATTTATCTACATCATGGTATTTTATTTTAAATTTCTAGTGACAATATAATTACCTAAAATAATTATACAATGATGATGTGATAACTATTTTATTAATGAAAATATCAAATAAATGATATTAAAATATTTAAATAAATTTGATTTGATATAATTAATTCCATACGTGAATTTTATAGACTAATTTGAAATACTATTGATGTAATAAATTATTAGGTTTGAAGTTATATTATTTTATTAATTTTATTAAAGTCAAAGTAATGAATAGTTCTTAAAACTAACATTGTGAATATTTTTCTATAAATAGTATTTTATTAAATGATTTAAAATTCCTAAAAATCTTAGGTCTGGAAAAATAATTGGAATATTGTTTAACATGTCATATATGATCCATTTATGTGTCATTTATAATTTTATAGTAACAATATTAAACCTCAAATAATAAAAAACCATGTTGTCAATATAAGAGTAAAAATAATTTTTTTAAGGGTTGGGGCCGAAGCCTCATTTATTATTAAATTAAAGCAAAGACCTCTTTAACTGGGTAGAGGAAGACCCATTAGAAATCCCGAATGCCCAATGGGAAATTAGCCCATTACGTGGCCCGCAGGCCCATTTTTTTGACCTAAAGCCCATTCTGTGAATAGTACTGCTACAGTGTCTGCGCTGCTACAATATTGCATAGTACCTGTTGCTGCTACAGTGCTCGTCATTGCTACAGTGCGCTACAATGCTACTACAGTATCTGCACCCAATGGGTTTTGAACCCCCATTTTTTCATATAGAATTAAGGGGTGCTTACCACTAAGCCAAACCCCAACTACAAAGAGTTAAAATAATTCAAGAAGGGTTAAAACAAAAAATAAGGGTATACCCATGACCAAAATCTATCTAAAAAATTATTTTATGAATAAGATTCGATCCTTCTCACCTTAGGCATGAATTTTTATTATTTAAAGGGCATTTTTCCTTGAAAATGACTAACATGTTATTAAAATCAAATATAGTGAAAAATGTCACTCACTTTGTATTTAATATCTTTTATGTGTTTATATAGGGAAAATAAAGATATGAATGGACCTGAATTTATTTTTTTATATTAATTAAATTAGTTTCATTATAAAAAATTATTTTTAATTTTTATAATTTTTATAATTATCTTAAATTCTACAAAATGCAAGTACAATATTTATTTAATTAATAGAAAAATAAAATAAATGTTTAAAAAATATTAATTTTGATATATTTTGAATGATTAAATGTTTTAAAATAATTTAACAGATATATGTGACATATTATAGAGGTTTTAAATAGTTATATTTGAATCCATCCCCCCTTTGTATTAACATTTTTGAAGTTAAATTAAATGAATATTGTCAAGATTGACATTAATGATAATTTATCAAAATAATATTTTATTTAACTATTTAAAAATCATAAAAATATTATCTTTATACATGTGAATAAAATATAGTTAAAAAATTATAAATATTTCTCTTATGATTCTTTTTTCTATTTATAGTAACATTATCAACCACTAATAATTAAAATAGTGGTAACTACTATTAAGGTAAAAAATAACTAACCAAGGGGTAAATCAAAAGGATAAGGATTAAAATGAAACCAAAGAATGTCTAAATTATATTGGTTGATGGTATTAAAACCCTATTTTATCTTATATTATAATCACATTCCATTTTGAGTCATTTTTATTGATAAATTAATTTATTATAATTTAATCTTTTAGGAAATTACAAAAGTGCCCCTCACCTCAATTATAAAAGGGAACCTCCTCCCTCACTTATTCACCAACATTTGAGACATATATATCAATAATACCCTACCAATTTATCTTTCAAAAACATTATTTATGTTATATAGGTTCTTTTTCTTCCAAAATACCTATCATAGATCCCTTAATAAGACATTAAAGGAAGTCTGTCGAAGAAGAGGTAATCGTCTTTATCAGCTATTTAAAGATTGTTTCTTCTTACACTTACTATTCATGTGTTGTTTCCATGATAAAGTAAAAACTATAGTATTATATATCTTTTTATATATTATTATGATTTAGGGATAACCATATTTTTCCTTTTATCCATCCTAAGAAAAATGAATTCACCACATGTGCGTATAAATGACTTACCATCTCCACGTTGTGGTGTAATTTGTTTTTCATCACCACTTTACTTGGATGAGTATAATAATGTAAATAATTGATATATATGATAATTATGAAATTATATTTATTCTTTAAAATTATTATACAATCCACTTCCTTACCTTTTTCCCATTAATGGAGTGATATTGTCGCTCGTGCGTACGTATGGCCTATCGTATCCACAATGTTATGTGATTAATTTCCTTTGTTCAAAATTCAATAATGATTCTAAAAATTTATATAATAAATAAATATTATTTATATTACCTTAATATAATTATGGAGATTATGTAACTATACCCTATGCACAAGAACTGGTACTTAAATGATTAAACATGCATAAGAAAATGAAGCAGTTAACACCCGAAACAAGGGTAATGACAAACTATAATCAACAAACGGGTGATAAAACGATATAAGATAATCATATATGATATAATAAATATTAATATGGTTCTTATATAAATTAATAACATGCATTAATCTATTAAACAGGATTTTAAATAATGTTTGACTAAAAATAAGCGTGAGGTAAGGGTTTCTTGTCTCACTTTTATTTCTGTAAGATATATGCCTTATTCCCCTCTAATTATATTTGTGTAGTGTACTACCCCTTTGATATATCATATCATGAATCTATTTATCTTCATTTTATTCAATGTTTTATTTTATGATTACTAATTTTAGGCTTTATATGATTCAACTAATTACAAAATGTTAAGGTATTCCCTAACTGAATTTTCATTCATTGGAATAAAATTCTATTTAATTAATTATGTCATATTATGGTTATGTGTAAAATGAATATTGAGTATATTATGTTTTATTTCCAGTTTTTTTACATTTATTTTAATTTTATGCACATAATCAATTCATTTGATTATTTCCTAAACCATATACCACTTTTATATATAATTTTTACTTTAAAAGTTATTTGATTAATTTTAAATTTTGATAAATCTGTATCTTTTATTCAGTATGGATATTCTATGATACTGAACATTTTTTATTAATTAAATAAATTATTATATTTATGAGTAATTATTTGGATGGAAAAACATGGGTGGTCCCAATTATATATAGCCCATCAATGCATTGGTAATCTCATGAGACAAATCTGTTATGTTGGTATTAAATGGGTTTTTACCCATAACGATTAAATCATCATGTGAAAGTTCTTAAGGGTATTGGTTCTTGTTCCAAATAAATAATGTCCAATAATTAATCATTAACTTGATTCATCATTTATTTATTATTATCCATGATATTTTCACTATGAAAAATTCTATAGTTACATTAAATTCTCAGTTTATTGATTAAATGGCATGTGTGTTCAGTTATCTACCTTTACATGTTAATTATTCTCATTGAATCATGATAATTTATTCTATTTTTAACCCTTATTGATCATTTTATATCACCCCTTTATTATGTTTTATTTTTCCATAAGTTACCAAGAAGTCTATTATGATTAATATGCAGGGTCACGCTAAGGAGAATAATGGTGTTCTAAAGTAAAATAATTTTTGTATTAAATATTTAGAATTTAATTTAATTTTCAAAAAGGTATTTAATTTACCAAGAATACTAAAAAATTCCATCCTTTTGGATTTTATTTCATGTTTTTTATTCTAACATAATAAAGTAAGGCACCGGCTCCGGGCTACTAGATTTTGGGACTCAGTCCCCACATAGGTGTAAATTTCCCTATGTAGGTGTGACTTCCACAAGCATATGTGTGAACGGTACCAATGTAAATTCCATCATCATGTGTTTGTGTCATTTTATGGCTACATATGTATATATACATGACTATTTAACTATATAATGGTATTTTTGAGCCCTGTTGTTGCATCAAATTTAAAATTTTGAATTTTATGGGTAAAAACTTGGCCACTAAGTTATGTCAAGGTAATTATTGGAGAAGGGTTTATATGTAAGGGTACATCTACAAGCCTTAAACTACATCATGTAACGACCAAACATACAAGGAACTACATAAGGGTAATCCAATATATCTATGGTTTATGTTAAGTAGAAGGTTCAAATGAGCTATGTTAGGGTATCACTAATGTATAAAGCTTATGTAAAAAGGTTAAGGTGGTTCTAAAGAGTAACATAAAGGTACTACAAATCCTTCATAACGTAACTTAATAATGAAATAAATTTTTTGAAGGTTATCTCATGTATTTTGAATCAATTTAATGGTACCTACATGAAGTTAAACTAAATTTTTCAAAAAAAATGAGCTTAACCTAAAATAAAAAATTTATTCCTTTGTCCTGCCTAAATCGGGAAAGAACACTCTTGAGTAACATTCAACATCCATATCATTGATAAAGATAGTGAAGAATATGGGAAGTGTACCATGTGAAATATAATCTTAGATAGTTTTCTAAATTTTAGAATATAGACCCTTGATAAGAAATGAGAGCTCAAATACTGAAAACTAAGAAGATCCCAAAGACATGAGCATCGCCCAAGGGAGAAGAAGAAGCTAGTGATTCACATGTGGGAGAAGAAGATGTTTAATTGTTTGAACATCCCTATACTAATTCTAAAAGAATTATACTATTCACTTAAATGATATGGGACACAATAGATTGATTTGAACAGTTACTAGTGTTATTTTATTTCTTTTATTCTTTTAATATATCTAGTGATAGAACACTAGGTCATTAGTGGTAGATCCAATGAGAGTCTTTTTTTATTTGGTTCCCTAGTACCAACCTCTATGTATATATTATTATATATATTTAAAGTTTTAAATATTAAAAAAATATATTTATCACATCATGGTTGTTCTTTTCTGTAACATAATATTTGATAATGTCCTAATAGTAGTTGTCGCACAAAAAGTTCATATCAGTTCCCTACTATGAAGAAAAACTAGAGGTTTCCATGATGGTATTCTTAAATATATATTATATATCTAGATGAAATCATTTTATGGACACAAATGATACATGCTATCAGGGGTGGAGACTCATAGAAATTTGAGTCACCTTCTCATGGTGTATGCCCTTGGTAATTTCATGTTTAAGAATATGGGTTCCAAGTGAAACAGAAGCGCGGGATGGGTGTGTACCCAACTTTGAAAATATTCATTATTGATTATTAAGATTGGATCAATATGACTATGAATGCCAGTATCCATATAATTTAATCATAGATAAAATAAAAATAGAGAACTTGTAACCAAGAAGAGAGGATCAATATATTTTGTTTATAATTAATTTAATTTAATTATAGAATTACATCCAAGGGGATTCTTTCTTCATTGATGCATATGACCACAGGTCTGAGATGTGGTTTCCTCACAATGTAGAATCCAAGGATGGGAATCCTCTAGCAGTGATCCACACATGCTCCATGTATCTCCAGACATCACCGAAGGGGTCTCCGAGTGCTAGTGGGAATGATCCTTGCACTTGCGATGTCCTCCTATGATCTCCTTGAGAATCACTTCCAAAGTGTTCTCCTTGATCCAATGGAATAGGATCTCTCTCTTTCTTGAGAGAGTTATTAGAGAGGGATGAGTTCTCAAGGCTCTAGATCTTTTCTCCAAGTATGTTGTGCACAAAACTATTGGTTTTCTGGTCAAATGAATCCTTGGAAAATATAGAGAATAATAACATAACAGGGAATTTAATTCACCAGGTAATAATAAATAATTAGTAAAGTTTTGTTACTTAATTTATTATTCCATGTGAAATCCCTTGTAAAATAATAATAACAAAGCTATTATTTCCATGGAATGTGCTTAAATTGATTGTTATATTTAAATACTATTTAAACAAAAAATGTTTAATATTATTTATCATCAGACTCATAACTTGGTCCGCCAATAATCCTCAAGATTTATCGAGCCTTGAATTATGAATATTTATTTATTAAATAAATATAACTACATTATTCACTGATAAATAAATATTTTGTCCAAAATATATTCTCTCAAATAACTAGCGATAAAATAAATGTGATCAGGAATAATTGAATAATTATTAAACCACAACCTAGAATAATATTTATTCAACTTGTTAAATAAATTCTTAACTGAGATACTGACTACACTTAGTGTGTGACCCTCTAGCCCTCTTTCCCTTTAGAATTAGGTGGGATTTCCTAAAGTCCAAGATTAATGTCTAGCAACAGGTCAAGACACAAAAGGGAAATAAGTTGATGTTTCAATGACATGTCACCTCGTATGAATTCTTACCATGTAATATAATCCCTTTTTCCTAATATCTCTAATTGAGTGGGTTGTATGAAAGTTTCATAAACCAATGTGCTCGATTTATCATTCTTTAACTTCTCGGAATTGAACTTTCCTAGAGAACACCATGGTCATTGATTTAATTAGGCTATATCATTTCCATCAAAGGGACTGAGATATCTACTTCCTTAGAAGTGAAAAATACTTTCTCCCATTATTCATTAATGCAATATTACTCGTAAGGAACCCAATATATCCTAAATCACCGCGAACATATGTCATTACAGTTTTCATTGATACATCTAATTTTGTGAGTCATAATACCCATTAATAATAATCTTAAAGTCTAAGGACCAATACACATGTTTATATATACGAAAATCCAATGACACTTATGAATGTGGATTTCCTACTGGTAGGTAATTTTATCAAAATATCCTCCTAGATATTACTAAGGGAGCACACCATGAGAAGGTTCCTCAAAGTTTCATGAGTCCCCACCACTGATAGCATGTATCATTTGCGTCCCTTCAAATGATATCATTTGTCCACAGAACATATATTCAAGAATAGTTTCATGGAACTTCTAGGTTTTCATCATAGTAGAGATCCACTTATGACCTTTTAGTACGATAGATATTATTAAGAAATTATCACATACTATGTCACATATAAGAACAATCATGATGTGACAAATAGTTTATTAATATTCATCCAATGAATATTCGGTTTATCATAAAGTACAAATAAGTTGTTTTTTAGGTCTCCAACTCTAATATATTCCCAATTTCACTAGATCCAATTGTTAACAACCTTTAGTCTGCTAGCTCTCACATGATATTCATGCTTTTGTTGATATAGGACTTTAGTCAAGGGGTCTTCCACGTTTCCTTATGTGGACACTCTACTCACTGCAACATCACCGCTTTTATAGAAATCCCTAAAGAGGTGAAACTTATGAATTATGTGCTTTATCCATTGATGTGACCTTGGCTCTTTTTCAAGAGTCACTGTTGTAGTATTATCATAATACAATGTAATGGTATCATTACTGCTAGGCACCACATCAAGCTCCTGGAAAAAGTTCGAAATCTATATGGTTTCCTTGGTTGCATCATAAGATGCTATATATTCTTACTCCACTATAGAATCAGTTACAGTTGGCTACTTTGAACTCTTCTAGCTTATATCTCTTCTATTGAGACAGAAATAACATCCTAATTGTAAATTTAGATCATCTTGATCTGTTATAAAATCAACATCAGTATACCCTCTGATGACAAGCTCTTCATCTCCTCCATACACCAATAAAATATCCTTAGTTCTTCTCAGATACTTAAGGTTAGTCTTGACAATAGTCTAATGTTGTCCTCTTAGATCTTCTTGATATCTACCTATCATGCTGAGTACATAGGCAACATCAATTCTTGTTCATAACATGTCATACATGATAGATACTATCATAGAAGCATATGGAATATTACTCATCATATATTTCTCATTTTGTTTCTAGGGACACATTTTCTTGGAAAGATATATACCATGTGACACTAGAACCAATACCCTATTGGATTGTTCTATAATAAAACTCCTTAGTATCTGGTCAATCTATATACTTTGACTTAGTCTAAGCAGCCTCTTAGAACTATCACGAATGATATTGATCCCTAGAATATAGGTTGCTTCGCTGAATTCCTCCATGGATAAGCACTTGTTCAACCAGTCCTTGACTGACTGCAAGATTGGTATTTCATTTTCAATATGAAATATGTCGTCAACATACACTACTAGGATAACAAACTCATTCCCATTAAACCACTTGTAAACACATGGTTCAAATTCACACTTAATGAAACCAAATTCTCTAATAGCTTTATAAAATCGAATGTTCCATGACCTAGATTATTCATTTAATCTATAAATGAATCTTTGAAACTTGAATAACCATTTAGCATCACCTGGTGTCACAAACCCTTCTGGTTGTTTCATATGGACATATTCCTGAAAGATCCCATTAAGGAATGCATTTTTGACATCCATCTTCTAAATATTATATTCATGGAAATCTTTTTTGACAAGTATGATTCTTATGGATTTAAACATGGAAAATTGTGAAAACTTTTCATCATGGTAAATTCCATGACGATGTTTAAAACCATTAGCCACTAGCCTTGCTTTATAGGTAATAACTTGACCTTCCATATACAGTTTATTTTTAATACACATTTACACCCAATAACCTTTACATAAATTAGTGCATTGACCCAAACTCAGACTTGGTTCTAATACATGTAAACCATCTCAGAATTAATATCGTATAAGCATCTTTCAGCTTTTGAGCTCTCTATTGCTTCCTTGAAGGAGATAGGTTCATAATTGTCCAACAATAATGAGTCACCTTCCTCTGTGACATGGAAATAATATATCTTTGGTTACCTTACCTATCATGTGATCCTACATAGTACTTGTGTTTCAAGAACTAGCTCTTCCACGGGGACCTGTGGAACTTGTTCCTATACCAACTCCTATGTATCTTGACCACCAACTTCATTGAATTCAATATTTCTCCCACTATCCTTTTTGAGGATGACCTCCCTCTCAAGAAAGAAATATTATCTGGAAATAGTGACTTTTTATCATAGGGGTTCTATAGGTAGTATCCCTTTGTTTCCTTGGGATACCCTATAAAGATACAGTGCATGCCCCAAGGTTCTATTTTTTTTCTTGAGAAATCCTTAACAAATGCCTCACATCCCCAAACATGTGTATGTTTCAAAGTGGGTTTCTTTCCAATCCATAGCTCGAAGGAAATACCATTTTCCACATTAGTTGTTACTTGGTTTATTTTGTATATCGAAGTTTGAAATTCATATCCCCAAAAGGATAATGAAATATTTGCATGACTCATCATTAACCATACCATGTCCAACAAGGTACGGTTCCTCCTTTCACTAACACTATTCCACTGTGGTGTCTAAGTATAAGTGAGTTGAGATAGAATCCCAAACTCTTTTAAAATTTTAATAAACTCTTGGTTAAGATACTCACAACCTCGATCTGATCAAAGATTATTTATATTCTTACCAAGCTAATTCTCTACTTAATTATTGAACTCCTTGAATTTTTTAAAGGACTCAGACTTATACCTCATTAAGTAGACATATACGTATCTTCTCAAGTCATCAGTAAAAGTAATGAAGTAAGAATATTCAACTCTAGCTTCTTCTGGAAATGGTCCACACACATTAGTGTGTACCAATCCTAGAATCTCTATGACCCTTTCACCCTATCCACCAAAAAGCAGTTTGGTCATTTTCCCTTGTAAACAAGTGTGACATCTATCAAGTGGTTTTAGCTCATAAGAGTCTAAATAACCATCTTGACATATCTTTGTTAGGAACTTCTTATTTAGATGAACAAGGCGGTGATGCCACAAAAAGGTGTTGTATGAGTCATGTGAACTTGGTTCGTTATCAATTCCTAACACTTGGTTCTCATAATTTAATACATGTAGGCTATTATTTAAAAGCACCATACCATAACATATGTTTTACTTATAAAAGTAACTACATTTATTTCCGAAGATGAAAATAAATCCATTTGTATCTAAACTTGATACATAAATTATGTTCTTGGTAAAACTATGTACATAATAACAGCCATGTATAACTAAAATAATTCCCATTAGTAATGTGATGTGGTAGTCACCAATGGAAATATTAGCTAGCCTCACACCATTAATAGCTTACATATCCACCTCTAGTCTAGAAATTATTTAGACTCTACTTGGTTCCTGCATTTGAATACAAATGTGATCCCCATAAGCTGTATTTAATACCCAATGAGTAGAAATGGAATGATTTCACTCTATAATGAACAGAACTTTGGCTTCCCATTTCTTCTAGGTACAGTTCCTCTTCCAGTGGCCTAATATTCCACATGAAAAGCATACTACCTCCTTTTCCTTTCCTTGTATTTAGATATTCTTCTTCTTGGTCAAGCGGTGCTTGGATTCTTTATATTGTTTATAAATCTCAGGGCCCCTTTCCATGTCCTTGATCTTCCTATTCACTATAAAGACTGTGGGTTTTTGAGGCCCTGTGTCCTTATCAACATGGTGAATTAGGTTGAGAATATCTGGTAGACTCTTATCATTATTTCTTATATTATAATTCATAATAAAACTATAGAAGTTCATAGGTATCATTTATAGTATAAGATCAGTACGCAACTCATCTGGGAATTTAATTCCTAAGATTTCTAGATACTCAATGTAGACAATAAGATTTACTACATGTGGTCTAGCAGGCACAGACACTCCAATATTAGTAGTCAACAAATCATTGGAGATCTCATACCTCTCCTATCTATCCATCTCTTGATAAAGATCCCAAATGTGATACATCATGTTTCTTCAAGAGATCATTTTTCATTAATGATAGCATGAGGCACTAAACATTCGTAGCATCATTCAAATGTTTCTCGTACATAGATTGTTCCTCGTCAATTGCTTCATTTATAGGTGAAACTTGTAAAGGCTCTTCTATCACATAAAATTTCCTCTCATGGATAAGGATAACCCGAAGGCACCTTTTCCACTCTTGGAAGTTATTGTCAGTGATAAGGTTTTCCTTCTTGAATATGGATCATAATGATATGTTTAATCTAATTTTGATTACTATTTCTAAAAATTAAGATGAATATAGTTTTATTACATTATCATGAAAAATATAAACAACTAAATAAATTAATATCTATTAGTCTCCAAAAATTTTATCGAAACCCAATAACCCACACCATTGGATTCAAAATATCTTATTTTTTAGAAATTTTAGAAAAAAGGATCCATATTTCCCTTCACATTACCCCAAATAGGGTTGGTCAAGCAAATTGAAAGGTTTTAGGTAGGCATTCCAAATTCCATCATCATTAACTCACAGCTCATTGATCTATTTAGTGGAATCCCTAATCCTGAAATCCTTAATTTTGTATTTCCTAAACATTTTCCTCTTAGTTAAACTAAGTCCTACTAGGGAAGTCAACCCTTGATGTAAACTATGTTAATTCAACCCAAAACATTAAATTCAAATTCCCCAATAATTGAAATCACCCCAACTAGTGTTGGTCAAGCACGTTGAACTATGGTTTGATTCTAACCAAAGTAATGGAAGGCTATACCGACTTAATATTTAATTGAGAGATTTATCCTTTATGTATAAATTTCCACTTATTATCTTTTCAAATGTTTTTTAATGTTAAGTGGGATATACTTAAGTGATTAACCATGTATATATAATATTTACACATAAGCCATTTTTATTTTAGTTCCATCTTATATTCTTGTCAATTCATTAAATATGTGATCACATCAAACATCCATAATGAATAACCATACAACTGATAGAAAATAAATAAGGGGTATGAACATGAGATTTATTATTCGTTAGTTTATCTAATAGTTGATAAACTAACCCTTCCCTAGAGGAGAAACACCTTGAACTATTTAAGGTTTGTGTTTATATCTTTCCACCTCTCTATCTTTGTATATCCTTGGATTGGTTTCACCTTGGATCCTAACTTGAACCACCTCTACTATCTTTGGAGCTCCATCCATTAGATATGTTTTTAACTCACACTTATGTGAGGGGTAAAATGGGGTTTACATGAAAGAAACCATGGGCACGTAGGCCCTATATATTAATGAAAAGAAGTCATGCAGGCCAACAATTTTAATTTAATAAATAAATTAAACTATAACCAAACACATATAAAGGTTTGGTCTAGATCATGATCACCCACATACATGCAATGAATTATGCATTTAATAAATCTAGAATTTAATTATCTAACTATTCTTATGAAGATAAATTATTCTCGAAATGATTAATCATTATCTTTAATTAATCAATCCTTTTTATCTTGATACTTTTCTAAATTTCCTTAATATTCTCATCCATAACCTTGTACATGACATGTACCTTGGAAGAAACCCAGTGAATACCTATCCAAAATTACCTATCATGTATTTATACTTGTATACACTTTATTCTTTTTGACATGTACCATGCACGCAAAATTATAATTATAATACAACTCATACATGATGTGTAGATCTTTTAACATTAAGTATATGTTAATTAAACGTATATATATATATATCACACACCTATCACATGTCGGGTCCCATATTTATGCCCACAAAAAGGTACATGTCTCAAGGGTTACATCATATAATGATAAATTTTTAAATCTGCATAATCTGGAAACATTACACGGTGTGTAGATCCAACTACATGGTGTGTACCCTCCTCACAATTCATCTAAAGTAAATGCCTGGGGAAATGGTGTGTGAGGTTTACTTTTGTAAATATTTAGAGTACACAACATGTCTAGTGAACCACATGTCATGTACACTCTACATTACACGGTCATCAGCTAGGAAAACCGAGTATGGGCTAAATGACTTGACCCTAACCCGAATGGACTACATGTCATGTCTAGTGTGCCACACAGGGTGTAGTATAGTTGACTATGCACTAGTCTGTCATGGTCTATACGTTGTGTAAGAATTAACTATACCATGTGTCATTAATTCACATGGATTGAGTAATTTACGAATTACTCCTGATGCATTAAACACAAATACATGACATGTATATCTGACTACACGGCATGTATTCTTGTGTTATCTGGAAAAAAACGTCAGCGCCTCCAAATGAGATCCTCAATTTAATTTTAATCATAAAATTATTTGTTTCTGTTATATCTTTGAGGAATTATAAGGGAGGAATATATATCTAAATTAAAATTAAAAGAATGATTAAACATGAATTTACAAACAAAATTATTAAATAATAAATCATCAAAGAATTATTTAAATAATTATAAATGAAAATATGACCCCTATGAAACAAATTATAGGTTCCAGGTACAGTGGAAGCGCACGATGGGTGTTTACCCAACTTTAAAAATTTCCATAATCGATGATTAGTTTTTGATCAATATGATGATCAATACGAATAACGATGGAATTTAATCATAGATAAAAGACAAAGAGAGAACCCAGAACTGAGAAAACAGGATTGACATATTTTGTTTATAATTAATTTAATTAAATTATAGAATTACCACCAAAGTGATTCTTTCTTCATTGATGCATCCGACCACGGGTCTGAGGTGTGGCTTTATTACAATGTAGAATCAAAAGATAGTAATCCTCTAGCAGTGATCCACACATGCTTTATGTATATCCATACATCACTGAAGGAGTCTTAGGGTGCTAGAGCAGAAGATCCTTCTTCTTGCGATGTCCTCCTTTCACCACATTAAGAATCACTTCCAAAGCATTCTCCTTGATACAATGAAGGAGGATATCTCTCATTCTTGAGAGAGTTCTTGGAGATGTAAGAGTTATCTATGCTCTAGAGCTTTTCTCTAAGGATGGTGTGCACACAACGATTGGTTAGCTGGTCGAATGACCCCTTGGATAATATAGAGAATAATAACATAATGGGGAATTTAATTCACCAGGTAATAATAAATAATTATCACTTGTGTTGTTACTTAATTTATTATTCCACATGAAACCCCATGTCATAATAATGGAAATGATTTTATTTCCATGACATGTGCTTAACTTTCACGTTATATTTAAATACTATTTAACCAAATAATATTTAATATTATTTCTCACCGAACCCATAACTTGGTCCACCAATCCTCCTAAATATTTACCAAGCCTTGAATAATGACTATTTATTAATTAAATAAATATAACTTCATTATTAACTAATAAATAAATATTCCATCCTCGGTATATTCTCTTGAATAACTAGAAATTAAAAAAATGAGATCAGGTATCATTGAATAATTATTAAACCACAATCGAGAATAATATTTATTGAAATTGTAAAATAAATAAATTATTTAACTGAGATACTGGCTATGATTAGTTTGTGACCCTCTAGACCTATTTCTCATTTTCATTGGGAGGGCTTTACAAATGTCCATGATTAATATCAAGCAATGGGTCAAGGAACCTAAGAGAAAGAAGTTGATGTCCCAACAATATTTCACCTCATATGAATGCTCACTGTGTAATGTAATCTATTTTTTCCGATATCTCCAATCGAGTGGGTTTCATGAAAGTTCCATCAACCCATGTACTCGATTTCTCATTCTTTGACTTACCGAAATTGAACTTTCATAGAGAACACCATGGCCATGGATTTATTTAGGCCATATCATTTCCATAAAAGATACTGAGATATCTACTTCCGTAGAGGTGAAAAATTATGTCTCGCATTATTCATTAATGCAGTATTACTCTTGACACCCCCAACATATCCTACCTCACTGTGAATATTTTTCATCACAATTTTCTTCAATACATCTAAGTGTGGGATTAATAATACCCATTAATAATATTATTAAATTCTAAGGACCAATACACACATCCATAGATAGGAACATCTACTAACCCTTATGAATGTGGATTTCCTATTATAGGGTCTTGTTCTCATAATATCCTCCTGGATATTACCAAGGGAACACACCATGAGAAGGTACCTAAAATTTACATGATTCCCAACCCTTGATAGCATGTATCATTTTTTTCCTTTAAATGATATCATCTAGCCATATAAAATATATTCAAGAATAGTGTCATGACACTTCCAAGTTCTCATCATAGTAGTGATCCACTTATGACCTTTTAGTGAAACATCTATTCTTAGGAAATTATCACATATTATGTCATGCATAAGAACAATCATGATATGATAAAGATTTTATTAATCTTCATCCAAGGAATATTGGGTTTATTATAAAGTACAAAGAAGTTGGTTTCTAGGGAACTGACTCCAACAAAGAGATTGTGAGAATGAGACCCGCTAGTATGAAATCCATATATATTTGTGTCATTATATGTTCTTATCTATGAATGTTTGTATTGATCCTTATAATTTTATATTAATATTAATGGATATTATGATTTGTGTACTTTTATGTATTGATGAAAACTGTTATGACATATGTTCATGGTGATTTAGGATACATTGGGTGCATCATGAGTAATATTTCATTAATAAATATTATGAGAAAGGAATTTTCCCTCCTATTATTTAACAGTTGTTGGAATCTCAGGCCCATTGATGGAATTTATATTACCTATATAAACCCATAACCATGGTGTTCTATAGTAAAGTTCAATTTTTGGAAAGTTAAAGAAAGGGACATCTATAACATAGGTTGATAGTGCCAATATACAATATGCTTGATTAGAGATATTGTGATAAAGGGACTATATTTCATAGTAAGAATCGATATGTTGTTTTACGTCATTGGAACCTTAATATATTTCTCTATGGGTGTCATGGTGTGTTTATAGATGCTAACCATGGGATTTGGGTTGTTTGTCTTAATGCCACTAAGAAAGAGGCTTAAGGGGTCACACACTAGGTTTATCTTGAATCTCATTTAAATAATAATATTATTTATTATTTAACAAGTTCAATAAATATTATTCTCACACATGGTTTAATAATTATTCATGTATTCTTGATATCATATATTCCATTATTTATTATTTTAAAGAATATTTTTTTGAGTACATTTAATAAATATTTATTTATTATTTAGTAAATATAATATATATATATATATATATACTGGTGAATAATGTAGTGATATTTATTTGTTAAATAAATAGTCATTATTAAAGGTCTGATAAATATTGTGGAGGAATGGTGGACTCGGTTTATGGTCTACTAAGAAATAATATATATTTTTAATTTTATTCTATTAAATAATATTTAATTAATTCGTGAGTTTTGTTCATTTCATGAAAAAATAATATGATTATTATAATAGACATGGGGTTTTGTTGGGATTAAGAAAATAATAAGGGTGTATATGAAATTATTATTTTATAACCCTAGTAGTATATAAAACCAATTATATTAGTTTCTTATATGTCGTTTCCATGTGTTTTGGTTATGTACAACAATATCCATATAATTCACTCAAGGACCTACAGAGCTCCCTACCCCAAGAACGCTCTCAAGAACAGAGAGACATCATCATCTACCACAACTGTCAATTATGAAGAGATCTAAGAGAATTTGTCTTGAAGCAATTCTTGAGATGATCAAAGATGAGGGTTGCAGGCATTAGGATCTACTGTGTTAACACCTATAGATTTATATGGTGACATTCAGAGGTTCGTGTAGAATGTGTAGATCACCGCTGAAGAGAATATGCACTTTATTCCTATAACACGATAATGATACGATGTAGATACATTGTTAGATTCATCAATGAAGAAATAATGGAAATTATTTAATTTTTTAAATTAATTATAAATAATATGTGATGATATTACGTTTTGGTATCGAAGTTATCTCATCAGTTAATCTTTGTTTAAAATTCATTGTCCATAGTGTTTATCATCAATGTATATCTTGGATTAAACATCAATTATGAAAAAAAGTTAAGTTGGACATGACCCATCTAGCACTAACACTACACATGTATCCTTTAAGAAATATTAGATCAGTTGCATAACTATTTATAATTATTTAAATATCATTGATATATTTAAACATTTATCATTGCATTTCAATTGAAATTTAATAATTCTTTAATCTGAATTGTGAGATAATATCTTCTTCCTCTTCATTCTCAAATATATAATCAAATTAATTAATTTTTTGAATGATTACCATTTGAAAGACTCATCCATATGTATCAAGGATTCTGTATGGATAGTGTAAAAGTACATATCCTATATCCCATTGGTACATATCATTTACAAATGTTCAATTAACCAAGAGTGAATTTGAAATTGATTCGAGTTGTGTGAATTAATTACATATGGTGTGTATTTAAATACACCATGAGTTTAACAGTCTAGGATAACACATGATTAGATATAATACATGATGTTTAACATCCGTACATGACATGTAGTCTATTAGTCAAATAAGGGTCGTGTGTTGTTTTACATTTTCTATATGATTGGTGACCAGGTAACTTGGAGACCACACATTTCGAACTCCATTATTTTATATGGAATTATTATAAATCAAGTCCCTAGGCTTGTGTCCTGGATAGATGGTGATAAATATACAATTTGTGTAACTGGATTGTATACACTGTGTATATTACCAATTTACAAAGAATTAAAATTTTGATTATTATATTACTAAACCTTATCAACATGTGTTTTTTGTGTCATTTATTTTAATATATACACACCATGTGATGGGTAATATATATTAAATTTCAAAAAAAAAAAATCCTTATAATTTTATATCAATTATAAGTCATAATGCAGTCATTACTCTATGCACATTTAAATATAGCATGATACATAAGTACCATGTGTTTTGTTTATCATTAATTTTACTATTTAAACACAATGAAATAATGTGATAAGTCTTGTATTCCACATGTTTCATGAGTAAACATTATATGAATATAATACACAATGGGTTATTCAGATAGGTACTCACCGTGTTGCCTCCAAGGTATAAGATTTTCACATAGTAAATATTAAGTAAATTTATTTAATTTTTATAAATTATGATGGATGAGAATATAAAGGTTTTCATATGAGAATTAAGATAAAATAATTAATCAATTGAATAAGATAATCAATTTATTCAAGTATGATTTATCTTATATAAGAACGATAAGAATTGAATGATATTTTTATTTAATGATTAAGTAATTTCATGTATGTATATGATCATGAGAATATATTAAACCTTTGTATATGATTATTTTCATTTTAATTTATAATTAAATTAAATTTATGGATTACACATCATCCCTCCACTATTTTTTACCGGTTTTCGGGTCTATTTTTTATTCTATGTAAACCCCTTAACCAATCCATTAGTTCCCCTAACCTGAGAGTGTAAAAGAATATGTAATGGATGGAGCTATCAAGATAGTGCATGTGGTTCAATTTTAGATATAAGGTGAAACCAAATAAAGTGGTAAAAAGGTAGATAGTTGGAAAGCTAAAACGCTAATTAATTAATGATTCTACATCTTTTTATACTAGGTGTTTGGTTAGTTTATCATCCACTGGATAAAATAATCATTAGTAAAATATCATGATCATGTTGATTTATTATTTTATTTCCTTCAAGTGAATGGTCAATTTAATTATATATATTTAGTCATGATAACATGAATTAATGAATTAATGAGAACCCGATATTGAACTAAAATAAATTGGATTATGAGTAAAATCTATATAAGACATGGTTAATCACATAAGTAAATCCACTTATTAATAATAAGAATTTAATAAAGCTAAAAAATAGAAATTTATGCATAAATATTAAAATTTTCATAATTATATTTATGAATTTAGTATATCCCTCCATTACTTTAAAATAAAATCATAGTTCAAGGTTCTTGTCTGGCCTAAGTTGGGGTGTTTTAAATTATCATGTAATTCTAACTTGATTTTTTGGTTTGACTTAGATTATTTTACATAAAGTGTTGACTACCCATGAAGAAATAGGTGTAACTAAGATGTAAAGGTTAAGGACATCCAATTTAAGGATTTTTGGATTGGGAAGACCTCTCAATAGATTAATGAACTATGAGTTAATGTGGTTGGTATTTAGAATGTGTTCCTAAAACCCTGCTAATAACTCATGATGACCAAGTTTGTATTATGACAAGGGAATATGGGTCCTTTCCACCAAAAATTCCAAGAAACGGGATATTTTGAAGTCAATGGTGAGGGATACTAAGTTTTGATAAAATAGTGTGAGATTAATAAATATAATATAAAATTTATTTATCAACTTGTATTATATAAAGTACTAAAATTAGTTTTATATTATTTCTAGAAATGATAATAAATATGTCTTAAAAATATTACTTTGATCTATACATGATGAGGAAAAACTTCTAACATGCAATAATTTCCAAGAATAAAAAATTTTCTTACATGTTACCATATTCCATGAGAGGAAGTTATATATTCTAGAATCCTTATTCTTCAAGAACCTAGCCAAGAGGCTAGTGATTAATATTTGAATCTCTATGAAAAATATTTGAATAGTTCTATAGATGTTCAATGGTCCATGTTTTTAACCCTGACCAATGACATTCTAAATCTGCATGAGGACATAGATGCATATAGCATGATATCTCGCCTTTAAGATCTCCATCAAGAAAAGTTTAGAAAAGATTGATATGTGATCTACAATACTTTTTTTACATGAAATATTAGAGATTATGTAATGTCCCATAATTTCTGTATAATTTTTTTTTTAATTATATGGAATTATTTCGAGACTACAAAATCTGACGGTACGTGATTCTGAGGCCTGGAGTTCCCAGAATTATCTGTTGAAGTTTTGTTATGCTTTAATTACTAGGCATAAGAAATTTTATGGAAAAAGTGGGATAACTCTTCAATGGTTGCCCTGATCCAAAATTTGACGGCATCGTTGCGTTCAGATGGGCGAGTTTACCTTAGGTGCGACTTTAGTTTGGTTGGTGCGGGCCTCCTGTGAGAAAACCCAAAAATCGCATAATAATAAATAAAATAATTAAATAAATTATTTTATTTTTCAAATGCATATAACTCACAATCAGTATCTCGGATTGAAAATCCGAGACCACCACTAAACTTGTGAAGGCATTATATATTTAAGAACATACTAACTTTGGCTGGTGCGGGCCACCAGTGAAAGTTAGTTTTTGGTCGAAAATAAAATGATTAAGTGACAATTATTTTATTGTAAAATCCATAACTTTTAAACAGTAACTAGGATTGTAAATCTAAGAGTACAGTTGGTTTTGTTGGGGCGTGTTTCACTTGGGCAGAGCCTAACCTCAACTGGAACAAGTCGAGGGTGAGTCTTAATAATTTTCCAAATTTTTTTCGGGTACATTCAGTAAACGTGTGAACGGGTTTTTGTAACTTTTGAACCGGTGCTAGGAATTGAAATCTGATAAAACTGTTGAACTTGTGGTGCCGATATTCACTTAAGAATACTTTCACCTCAACAGGAGTTGGTCGAGGGTGAAAGTTAGTTTTTGTGTTTTTCGTGAAAGAATAAAATAAAAATAAAAATGTTTAACATTTTTATTTGTTGAAACCTCGCATGTGGATGATAAAGAGGTGGGGACCACTTGAACTAAAACCTACCACTTGTTGTCAAAATGGTGGGTACCACCTGAACTAAAACCCCTTTTTGTGAATTCATGGTGCTAGGGACCACCCGAACCCCTCTTAAATGTGGGTAAGTCCCTTGGAATCCTCCCAAATAATTGTTCCAACGTAAGTTAATTGTCTTGACCCTTTCTAAATACTAAGTAACAGCGTCGTTGAAATTTAAGAAGGATCCTAATAAATGAACCTTCATAAATACCACGATCATTACTTACCTCCCCCCACTCCTATTTATATGGAGATTGAGAGAAGGATTTGGGATAGATTCACCAAGCGACGAAGCACTGGTAAAGTGTCGTGATTCCCAATACTTGGAGAAACATTACGCTTCTCCAATGAAGAATGCACTCCAGAATTAAGGAATGAGGATGAAGTTCAAACCAACTTCAGAAGCGTGATTGTAGAAGCAGTGATCATTAGCATCCTCTTCACCTTCACCATTTCCATCTAACGACCTTCATCAACAAAATGTCATGGTAGAGGTTTATTTATGTGTGATTAATTGTTTTCCCATGTTCATCCCTTCTAAAAAAAGAATGCGGATCAACTCTCTTACTATTTGATCCGTAGATATTTTATTTTGCGGGTTTGAGAATAATTAATGTCGGAGGTTGTAGGGTGGTTGTTTGAATTTTTCTCCCTTACTCATTCTTGACAATTCTTCGTAAATCAAGAAGAAATTATAATTGTTTGCTACTGCTCTAACACAGAGAGTGCGGGCCAAACAAACTTGGCCCGACCTCTCTGAAATTCTTGTGATTAATTGTTGTGTTCTTCACAATGGAGGAGGATAGAAACCAACACCGGTGGGGCACGGGAATAGCGGTCGGCACCACGTCCGGTAGCGACGAAGGCGTTGGCACAACCGTGCCACCCGATGGAAGAGAACTGCGTCTTGTGTCGCAGTGGCAAAGGGAGAATGATCGGTTAGGCCGGCCACCTGTGGACCACCGCACCATGGCCCTTGCCCCGCCCCACGGCCCTCGCGCCGCCTTACTGCCCCTGTGCCCCATCGCGGCCCTCTCACCACCCCGCGGCCCCGGCGCCGCATCACGGCCCTCGCGCCACCCCGCAGTCCCCATGCCACACCGCGACTACCCCGCCGGTAGGTCAGGCTGCCTAGTACCAGCCAAGCTGGACCCAGCAGGTCGGGTCGGGCTGGGTCGGTCCAACCGAGTCGGACCGGACCCAGACCAGCTTCGACTCATTTCCATTCTTTTGGCCTTCACTTTGGCACTGAGTGTCTGTTTGATGAACTGTCTATGGTTCTGGAAACCTTGGAGTGAGACGGTCTCTTTGGTATAACACACTGAAGATTTGAATAAAGTTGGGTAACGGTTGGGTTGGATCGAGCACGAATCCAACCGGGCTCTTGGGACTAAAAGGATAATAACTTATAGACCGGGCATCTGTTTGACGCACTGTCTACTGCATTGAGACCCCTATGACGTGGCGGTCCTTTGGGATACTTCTTAGTGGGACTTTTTGGCAGTTGGAGTATTGACCAATGGCTTGAGGAGCGGTCCCTCCCGAAGATGAGCAAGCTTAGTGCGGGAATCTTGTAGCTGGTTGTGACGATGTACTAGGATCTTGTGTGGTTTTGATGATATACTGACGATATACTAGGATCTTGTGTGGGTCTAATGACATATCGACGATGTACTAGGATCCTGTGTGGGTATAAAGAGGTACGGATGATGTGCTAGGATCTTGTGTGGGTCTGACGACGTACTAACGATGTACTAGGATCCTATGTGGGTCTGATGACATACTGATGATGTACTAGGATCCTGTGTGGGTCTGATGACGTACTGATGATGTACTAGGATCTTGTGTGGGTTTGATGACGTACTGACGATGTACTAAGATCCTGTGTGGGTTTGTCGATGTACTAGGATCCTGTGTGGGTCTGCAATTTAGGATCCTTCGTGGGTCTGCCTCTTAATAGAGTAAGATGAATTAGTAGTTACATATCATCATCTCTACTATTGTACCTAAGTTATACCTCGTGTGATCTGAGTTTGTACCTGTGTGGCACTTTCCTTCGTGGTAATACCTTGGTGGTATTCTTTTGTGTGGCGTACCTCTGTGGTACTTACCTTTGTGGTATTCCTTCTTTTGTAGAAAAGTTGAGACTTGGGATTTTGGGTTGGACCCTATGTTTCTTCATGATTGAGATGGGTATACTTGATAACTTAGGTATATGTATGGGCATATACCTAAGTAGGGTTGTCAATTGATTTCATGCTTTTTGGTTTATCCTTTGTGAATTTTGGGAGACCTTGAGGGTCTTGGGGTCCCTACTGGGTATCCTTATACTCACCCATGCATGGGCTATGCCCACACCTTGTTGTGTTTGGTGTAGACGAAGGATAGTGTTGATTGAGGATAATGGTACCAGGACTGGATGGTGCCCAGAGGTGGACCCTACAGCATGTCGGTACGTAGAAGAGATGGGTGGGTGTGGAGTTCTGAGGAGGCGATCTATACCTACCCTTAATATATGAACCTCAGAGGACGACCCAATAACTATCTTTCTCTTTCTTCAGTTGTATTGTATTTCAATGGTACTTATACCTTTACTGTTGGGCTTGTATTCCAGCCCCTCTTACTTTCAGCACTCTTTTTTCTATACAGTTTACCTGTGTTCGTATCTTTCTGTGTGCTTGGTTGCGTGTGTTTACAGGATATAAAGGCAATGCCTTCCCAATTTTAGGGAATATACCTTTCGGTGCTAGTCGCTAGCCACTGGCCTATGGAAGGCGGGCTTGGGGTAGTCATGGTATGGGCCCCAGGGGATGGGTCGTGATAGATTAGGTTTTATATTTTTCTCATTTAGGAAATATTATTGGCTATATTGAACACTTATACATTTTCCGGATTAAATTACAAAAATTAGTTGTGCACAGATCTCATACATTCATTAATACCCAAGTCCTTATATAGTTTTATTATTAATTAGGATATGTGAAATAATGGGAAGATCATTTCAAAAAATCTTAATCTGATTCACTAAGTGGTTAAGTAAATGGGGTGTGAAATACTCATGGCCCTTATGGTGAATAAGAAAAGTTAAAACAATGAAAAGGGGCCCAAGACTCATAATAGGACTAAATATCCCAAGCATCATCATTCCAAGAAGAGTAAGATCTAGTAGTTGGGAAAGGAAAAGGAAGCATTATGTTTTTCATGAGGAAATCAAGCATACTAGAGGAGAAACTACACCCAAGATCTAAGGGAAGCTAAAGGGGAATTTGTTATTGAGTGTAATCTTTCAGTATCTACACATTGGGTATTAGATACATCTTATGGTGTTCACACATGTATCCAAATATAGAAACCAATTAGATATCAAAATATTGATAGAGGAGAGGTTGGTTCATGATCTAGACGTGGTGGAGGCCCATTGAAGACTACTAACTTTCGTTTCCAAAAAGAATGATATTGATTTTAAAATATTGTTATTATGTATCAATTGTTACTAAAAACATAATTTAGGTATCCTATCTAAATATAGATGGTTTTTTTATGTTTGTAAATAATTTTTTTTTTCTTTTATAAAGACATAACATGTTATGGTATGGCACTTTTAAATAATGGTCATTATGTGTTAAATTACAAAAACCAAGTATTCGAAATTGATAATGAATCATTTTCACGCAACTCATATAACTTTGAACTATGGAATCACTATCTTGGTCATGTAAGTGAAAATTGTTTGAAAATTATCTATCAATATATTTATTTAGAATCTTTTCAAGTACAACAAATTGAATGATTTCATGCTTATTTTCAAGGAAAATGATCAAATATCTATTTAGTGGAAAAGTTGAAAGGGCCACATAGATTCTAGAATTAGTAAAAAAATGACATGTATGGACCATTGCTAGTAGAAGTTAGAGGTGGGTATTCTTACATTATAACTTTTACTAATGACTTGAGTAGATATGAATCTATTTACTTTATGAGGTATAAGCTAGAGTACTTTGAGAAATTCAAAGTATTCTATAATGAAGTGTAGAATAAATTTCTAAAGAAGTTAAAGAAGCTTTGATTGGATCATGGTGGTGAATATCTTAACCAAGAGATTATTAGCATTCTATGGAGTTTTGGATTCTTTCCCAATTCACTCCACCTTACATACCATAGTTGAATAGTATTAGTGGAAGGATAAATCGTACCTTGATAAACATATTAAGGTCAATGATGAGTCATGTAAATCTTCCATTATAATTTTTGGGATATTCATTTCAAATTATAGTATACATGTGAAATTGAGTATTAAATAAAGTATAAAATAGAATTTCCTTTGAGTTATAGAGTGGAAAGAAACTTGTTTGGCCATAAACATGTGTATAGGGTTACAAGGTGCTTTTTAAGGCTATCTCAGTCAAAAAAAATATCACCTCGTGGAATAAAGTGTATCTTTATACGGTTTCCTAAGAGAACAAGGAGAGACTGAATATACAACCACTCAAAAAATAAAGTGATTTCACAAGACAAATCATCTTTATTGAGAGGGGGTACATCCTCAAGAAGGATGGTGGGAGAAATATTTACTTTGATGAATTTGATGCTCAAGATATACAAGATTTGGTACAGGAACAAATTTCATAGGCCCCCATAGAAGAATTTGTTCTTGAAAAACAATTATGTTGGTATCACCTGTTTTGATAATCCCAAATCATGCTTAAACATTGATTATGATGTATTAAACCTTTGCATTAATCTTATTATTCTATGCTTAAATGTATTTTATTCTAAACAGTTCATATTCTTACTCTCATAACCTTACTGTAACAGCTTACAGTAGTATTTACATAAGTTTGGTATTGTTAGCCAATAGTCAGAGTTTTATTTTCAAAGTCACAGTTACAGTTAACTGTCACCTTAAGTTACTGTTGCACTAAGTTCACAGTTACAAGGTTACAGTCGAAGACTAATACAAGCTTACAGTTACGAGTCTACTGCTATCTATTGTCAAAGCTCACAGACGAAGGTTACAGTTACAAGACTTCTGCTCAAAGTTTTCTCTGCTCAAGTTCACAGTCGAACAAGCCTACAGTCATAATTCTACAGTCAAGGTTACAGTTAGACAGCTTCTGTCTACTAAGTCTACAGATGATCGAAGTCTACAGTTGACAAAGGTTACAGCTCTACAAATTTGATGTTACAAGTCTACAGTTAGAAAGGCTACAGTTACATGGAGTAAAAGCTACCATTGCAAGCCTACAGACAGCAAGCCCTTTTGTTGAAGTCAGCTGTCAGAAGGAAGTCCACAGTTGGGAGTCCACAGAAGGAAGTCCACAGTTGGAAGACCACAGTTGAAGTCCACAGTGACATACATTCTCGACCAGTTTATTATTATTATATTTCTACTTTTTATTTACCAATTTGATTAATACTAATCTAACGGTCATGTCTAGCAAGATGAATACATCTAACATTATTTATTGATATTTGCAGACATATCAAGAAATAATACAATGTACGAGGAAGATCGCACGTGCAACTCCAGACTATTTATCTTGTCGGCCTCGGGTGAACAAAAAGGGAATATATGGAGGAGTATAAAAAGAAGAGAGAAGCATTCAAGAAGATATATATGAATGGAACAGTTACACTGAGTCTAACATCTACAACTGAGAAGGAGATACGCATATACACAAAAAAGGAAGAACTATCGAGCATTCATTCTGAAGAACAAAAGAGTCTCAGTGAACCGACTGAAAGAAGCGTCTCCTAAAAGCCATGCTGTGAAGCACTCAAACTCAAAGAAGCTGATCACTTGAACATCTGGAAGTCTGGAAATCCCGACACTCTGTTTTAGTGTCAACTTACAGAAAAAGGACCAAAGCTTCAAGTCACTCATTCCTACGAGTCCAGAACTGATCTGCCAACACTATAGATCACTCTAAACCTTCTTCATTCTATCGATTGCTCTACTGTGTTTTAGTTTTCTACATTTTGAGCAGTGTGTGATATCTGCTGTATTAAACACACACACTGACTCCTGTACTTTCACTGGAGGATCTGTAAATCCTCAGCAAATCTTTTTGCACTCCATTTCCCACTGTGGATAGTGGTAGAGGTCTTGTGACCTGGACAGCTTGCTGCTGTTGTTTGTTTTCCCACGAAGAACTGCGGTAGAGGTCTTGTGACCTGGACAGTGTGTTCACTGTTGTTAACCCCGATCCAGGGTGTGGATCATTCTTATATAAAATTTTGAGAGGACTAAGTCTCGGCTTGAGACTGAACCTCTTGGTTAATTCTGTGTGTTTATAGTTATACTCTATATCCATACTATACATATTTATTTCATATTTCGCTGCTATTACTTTGAAATATAATCTATCTTCAAAGCTACTTTGATAATTTAATTCGCAAGTGTTTATATTTGTTATAAATCAGTAAGTTAGTTTCAAAAGTTAATTTAATCATAAGATTAAGTTAACTGAGAATTAATCAATCTTTGAGAAACTAATTGAACCTTTATAATCTATATAAATTCACTACAGTTTAATTTGTTTTTGAAATTGGGGGATTTTAACAGAAATTGTTTTTAACAGAAATTTTAATTGGAACTCAATTCACCCCCCCTCTTGAGTGTCCACTCCGACCAACAAATTACTATGTAGGAAAACCAAAGAGGTAATAGAACCAAAGAGATATGGTTTTCTAGCCACCAAAGGTGGTGAATCATTATTGGTTGAAAATAATGAACCTCAATCCTTCAATGGGTCGGTAGAGAGCTTACAAGATGAATAATGGAAATAAGCAATGAATAATAAAATGGATTCCATGTATCGAAACCAAATTTGGGTTCTACTAGATCCACTAGTTGATGTAAAGCCTACTGGGTGAAAATGGGTATTCAAAAAAAACTGGATATGGAAGGTAAAGTAAGTACCTATAGGGTGAGGCTAATGGATAAAGGGTTTAAATAGTGTCAAGTAATTGAGTATGATGAAACATGTTCTCCAGTTTACATGTTTAAATCCATCAGAATTCTACTTTCTATAGAACCTTACTATGACTTTAAAATTTGATAGACATGTTTGAAAATAGTTTTCCTTAATGGAAACCTTAAATAAGATGTCTATATAACACACAAAAAAGGTTTTATGACTCCATTGGATGACAAAAAGAAATGAAAGCTACAGGGATCCATTTATAGATTAAATAAACTATCCAGGTCATGGAATATTTCATTAGATGAAGCTATAAAATAATTTGGTTTCATTGAGAATGAATGTGATTCATGTGTTTATAAGTGTTTTAGTGGGAATTTCTTTGTTATCCTAGTAATGAATATTGAAGAAATATTACTTACTGAAAATGACATACAAGTCTTATAGTATCTTAAGGACTAGTTAAACAAGTGTTTTTCCCTAAAGTAATTAGTTGAATATGTCTATATTCTAGGAATCAAGATCATTTGTGGTGGATCTTATAGGATTTATATACAACGTTAAGGTATATACATTGACCAGATACTAAATATATCTATAATGAAACAATATAAGAGGGTATTGTTTCTAGTGTCACATGGTATATATCTTTCCAAGAAAATGTGTCCTCTGACACAACAAGATAAATATAGAATGAGTAAGATCTCATATTCTTTGGTGATAGGAATCAATTTTGTATTCCATGTTATGTACTAGACTTCATGTTACCAATACTTTGGGCATGGGAGGTAGGTATCAAGATGATCTAGGTGAACAACATTGGTCCATTATTAATGATATCCTTTTGTATCTAAGAATAACTAAGGATATGTTCCCGGTATATGATGGAGATGAGGAGATATTCAATAGAGTTTATATTGATGATATTTTTAAAATAGAAAATAATGATCTGATATCATAGTCAATATATTTTTTCATTCTCAAAGTATGATCTATGATCTGTAAGAGTTTAAAGTAGCCAGCTATTGCCGATTATATAGTGTATTTCAAGTATATAACATCATTTTATGAAGAAAAATAATATATTTGGATACAAAATGTTATCTTGGATCTTGATCTGGTACCAAGTAGAAAATACCCTATCATGATATATTGTGGTAATACTATAATGGTGGATATTGAAAATTTTATAAGGTCACACCAATAGACAAATTACATACTCCATAAGTATAACCAATTGATTCATTTTTATTAGAGGGTTGAAGTTTAAGTAAGAATAGTTTCAATGAAAGAAAATGTGGTGGAACCCTTGGAGAAATAATTATATTAGCTAGTTCATAATTATCTTGTAATAGCTAGCAAAATAAAGGTTGTTAGCAGTTGGCTCTATTGAAAGTGGGAATCTATTCGATTTGGTTCCCTAGAACCAACTTTTGTGTACTATAATATTACCATTATTCATAGTTTTTAATATTAATAAACTACATATCATATAATCATTGTTATTATGCATAAAATAGTATGTGATAATGTCCTCAGGGTAGCTATCCCACAGAAAGGTCAAAGCATTTTCAAACTATTATGAGAGACTAGAAATACCACATTAATATTCTTAAATATATGTTCTATAGGTGGATTATTTCATTGGAGGGATAAAAAGGATGTTGTATATTAGGGATGCAGACTCATAGGACATTGAGGAACCTTCTCATGATGTATTCCCTTATTAATTTACAATGTAGGATATTATGATAATGAGACTTTCTGGTAGGAAATCTACATTTATATGTGTCATTAGATGTTCCTATCTTTGGATGTGTGTATTGATCCTTGGACTTTAATATTTTTATTAATGGATATTATTATTTGTTTTCTTTTATTTATTGATGAAAACTATAATCAAATGTGTATGGGGAGATGTAGGATACATTGGGTGCATCACAAGTAATATTTCATTAATGAATAATGAGAGAAATGAGTTTTCCCTTTTATTCGTTAAAAAATGTTGATATCACTAACCCCCTAATGGAAGTGATATATCCTAAATAAATCCATGTCTATAGTTTTCTGTAGGTAAGTTCAATTCCAAAAAATTCAAAGAAAGATACATCGAGCACAGAGGTTGATGATACTAGCATATGACCTGTTTGATTATATATATCATGATAAAGGGATTATATTACACATAAAGAATATGTATGAGGTTTTATATGATTGCAAAATTAATTTCTTTCTCTATGAGTGTCTTGTAATATTACTATATTTTAACCCTATACTTTGTGTCTCTTAGCCTAATTCCACTAAAAACTTCCAGAGGGTCACACACTAAGTGTATCCAAAACCTTAGTTAAATAATAATAATATTTATTATTTAACATGTTGAATAAATATTATTTACACCCATGGTTTAATATTTATTCTTATTTTCTTGATCACATGTATTCTATCATTGGTTATTCAAAATAATATTTTGTGAGTATAATATTTGATAAATATTTATTTTCTACTTAGTGAATATAATATTTATTTATTTACTAGAGAGTAATGTAGTGATATTTATTTGTTAAAAAATATTTATTATTTAAGGTCTAGTAAATGTTGTGGAGGAATGTCGTATCAAGTTTAATGGTCTGGTGAGAAATGATATATATTGAATATTAAAAATTCATAATTCATTTATGGAATGTAAGAATTAGTCTCACATCAAATTGATACATAATGTGATTGGAATGAGTCAAAGTGCATGTTTCGAGTTTAAAATGACATTTTAGTAAAAAAGACAAGTGAAATACTCAAAACTGAGAAAACACATTTGTATTGTTTTTATAATTTATTAAAATGATCCATAAGTTGTCTGAGACATTTAGGAATTAGCTACACCCCAATCCGACTAATGGTGTGAATGGTATGACTCAAAGTACATATTTTTATTTAAAATTGACATTAATTTTAGTAAAATGGGAAACTGACCTACTCATAACTGAGAAAAGGCATTTAGATTATATTGATACTTTATGATAATGATCCATAATTCATTTGAGACATTTAGTAATCATCCACACCTCAATATGATACACTATATTCCCGGTATGACTCAGAGTGTCTGTTATTAGTTTAAAATTGACATTTTTGTTCAAAAACTATCACTCACTAAAAATCGATCAAATGTGCTTGAATTTTCTTGATAAATTAGGAAAATGATTCATAATTCATTTTCAACATGTTGTAATTATTTTAATGTCAAATCAATTCACTATGTGATCGAAATGAGTCAAAAGTTCTTGTTTCCAGTTTAAAATGATATTTTGGTAAAAAAAAAAGTCAATTAATATACTCAAAACCAACAAAACACATTCATATTGTTTTTATACTTTATGAAAAAAATCCACAGTTCATTTTAGATGTGTTTTATTCACATAAATTTGATGCATGGTGTGATCGGTATGACACCAAGTATATCTTTCTATTTAAAACTGACATCAATTTTAGTAAAATTAATACTTTATGTTAATTTATTTCTTTGTATTATTACTAACATAAGAATTTTTTTCTTATACAGGTATGTTATTTTTCTTGAGTAGGGGTGGTTTTTTTGACAATAGCATGAGTCTAGGTCAGGAATAAAAGACAAAGAAATGTTTATTTTTTTGAATGTATATAATAATTTTTATTTATCTAATTGTATAAACCAATGTTTTAAATGTCTATAATATAGTTTTTTTATTTTATTTGTGCTATAAATTTCATTTCATTTATATACAATTATGGGATTTTTTTATATCTGGTGTGTTTTGGGTTTTTCGGTGTGTTGTTACAACATATTTCACTAATGTTGCATTGCGATGTTGCAGGACACGGCAGTATGGAAAATTATCAATTCTTTTAAATGTGCTGATAAAGGACACATTTATTAGAAAAAATACTAATAAAAGACCAGGTATTTTACTCTTTCTTAGGTACTCATCACTTTTCTAGCACTAATAAAGGTCATTTATAGCACTGTTAAAGGCCTATTTTTTAGTATTGTTTAGAGATTTTGGGGAGTCCAATGAAAAAACCATCATGATGTTCTCCCATTTCCATTATTGTATGGGTAATGGATGAAATAACCCCTTATAATTTTTTCATTCATTATTAAATTTCTGATATACCGAGAATCACGATACAGACTCTATAATATTCCTCTTCATATCATCCCACTATAATTATTCTTTCAAATCTCTATAAATCTTCATACTTCCAAGATGAATAGAAAATGAAGAACTATGAGATTCATCTAACAACATCTTCTTCAAATATGGTATAGAAGGAACACATACACAGTTATTGAACCTTATCATTTCATCATGTTCAAGATTAAACTTAGGAACATTTCTAACCTTTTTTTGTAGATCTTCCATCTACACCTCTTTAATCATCACTTGGATTGTATTTTTAACATTAAATTGTGAAAACTAATATTTTTCCCCTTCCTTAAGGATTTTTAGATCCATCCTTTTCAAATATAGAAATATTTTCTCTATTTTTATCATCATCATGGATAAGATATCATGATCCTTTTGACTAAAAACATAGACCACCTTGTTTGATTTCCTAGGGTTATGATGTATTGAGAATTCATAATCTTTTATCAACTCTAAACATCTTCCCTGACATATGTTCAACTCCTTCTACGTGAATATAAACTTCAAACTCTTATAATCTCTATATATATCATAAGTTTCTCTATAAAGATAATGCCTCTATATCTTTAATGAAAAAATTAGCACTGCTAACTCCAAATCATGATTTGTGTATTTTTTCCCATGAATCTTTAGTTATCATGAGGCATAATCTATAACCATGTTAGTCTGAATAATAACACATCCTAATCCCTTATTGTATGCATCATTGTATATTGAAAACCCTTATCCACTATAAGGTAATGTAATCATAGGTTCACTGACTAACCTTCTCTTTAGTTCCTTTAAATTTTCTTCACATTCATCTATCTAGAGGAACTTAGATCCCTTCCAAGTCAACTTGGTTATAGAATTAGATATTCATGATAAATTCACCACAAACCATCGATAATATCTAACTAAACCTAGAAAATTATGGATCTCAGTCACCATGGTTGGTATGGGTCAACATTTAATAGCCTCCATCTTTGATGCATCTATTAATATACCCTATCTTGAGATTATATGACCCAAAAATGAAACCTTTTGTAGTAAAAATTAACACATTGCAAATTTTTTATATAGTTTCTCCTTTATTAGGGACTTTAGTACAATTCTCATGTGGTATTAATTTTATTACATTATCTTTGAGTAGATAAGAATATTGTCTATAAATACTACCAGAAACAGATCAATGTAACATCTAAACATTCTATTCATCAAATCCATGAAGATAGTAGGGGAATTTGTAAGACTGGAAGGCATCACTATATATTTATAGTGTTCATACCTTTTATAGAATGTTATCTTGGGCATATCCTCCTTATTGACCCACAATTGATGATTTCCAGAATGAAGTTCAATCTTGGAAAATTATTGACCTCTACATAGTTTATCAAACAAGCCATCAATATGGGGAAGAGGACACTTATTCTTAATTGTGAACTTGTCAAACTATTGATAATCAATGCATAGTCTCATTGATCCATATTTATTTTTCACAAAAATAACACGTTCACCCCAAGGTGACACACTTGGGTAAATGAATCCCTTATCAAGGTTTTCTTGGAGTTTCTTCTTCAATTCCTACAACTCAATCAAGGAAATTCTATAGGGAGTATTTGAAATTGGTGTGGTATCAGGTATGAGTTCTATTGATAAATTAACTTCATGTTTTGTGGGAAGGCTAGAGAAATCTTCCAAAAATACATAAACAAATTCCCAAACAATGGGATTATCATCAATGTCGAGTTTCTTCCCAAAAATTTGAGATAACCACACCTTTTGAATGGGAATTAAGAACCATACACTAGATGTGATATACATAATAATTTCATACTTATGATGACATTGATAGATAGTTATAGGTTATTTTGAAATATCAAATGTATCTTCCCTTCCTTGATAATTGATATGGGATATATGTAAAGAAATCCAATACATACTTAAGATGATATAAAATTCAACCAGAGGAAAATGAAATGATTTTTATGAATCATATTCCTTCCAATTCCAATCAAAGAGGAATCATTCACTTGAGATGCAGTCATCATACCATTATGGGTTTTTACTACTAATTCAACATCTAATCATTTGGTTGGAATCTTGATACCCTTATAAAATTATTTATATATGAAATAATAGGTAGATATAGAGTTAAAAAAGACATTACTAATTCTATAGTGGATGGTGAGTGTACCTTTAATCACATCGCTATCACACCCCTCATCTAAAATAGTAATCACAAGAGATTTCCCATTTTACCTTGTCTTAAGAGGTTGTTGATGTTGATCATCATAATTAAACCTTAGGTTTGGTCATTAGTTAGCATAATTCCCATTATCTTTACACTTAAAGCACTAAAGTGTGTGAGGTTCATTCTATACATATTTCTCAATATTCACATCAGTAGCTAACTTTTTTCCATCACTTCGAAAATCAATTCCCTAATGACCACCCCTTATGTACTTAAAATATTTACTAGTCCCCATAAATAAATTTCATCCATGATGTTTCCCACACTTAGAAAATAAAGGAAATCTCATCTTATTCTCTACATGGTTCTTATATTATCTTTTAAACTCCATCTTCATTTTCTTTTCAAAACTAGGAGATTGATATGTAATTCCAACATCTATTTCCACCTTGATTTCACATTGAACAATATCTTTATATCCAATAAATTATATTATGGATAACTACCATCTAAGACTTGGTTTTAAGCCGCTAAAGAATCAGTCAACCTTACTTTTAGGTTGGATGATAATACCATAAGTATACCTTTCAAGCCTTGTAAATTTATCCCTATAATTACCAATGGATTCATCATATTTTTGTTTTAATTAAAAGAACTCTTTCTACATATTCTTGTAAAGAATATGAGGAAAGTACTTATTAAAAAATATTTTCTTGAACTCATCCCAATCCATGGAATAAATCTCATTATTTTTACTTGTATTCATGATAAGATTCCACCATTGATCCACTTCACCTTCTAAATGGTAGACAGCTAAAATGACATTTTCCTGTTCTGAACATTGGATAATGGAAAATATATTTTTAGTGGCACTGATCCATTGTTTAGTAACTAGTGGATCAAAAGACCCTCTATAATAAAGTCCACATTCCCTCATAAAGGACTCAAAAAAATATTGTTCCCTCTTTTATTCATTTGAAATTCGAACATGATTGATAGCTTCAGAAATTTATGTGATCATGGCCAAAATATTTTTCATTCTAGTTCCCATAAAATTTGGATTCTCAGGAAGAAAATCATTTCATTTTCCATCTCACTCAGCATTAATGTGGTTCCTTTGGGTTCTATCCATGGAATAAAACAAAAAAACATATATAAAGAAACAATAATCATAGTGGGAAGTGACATAATCATGAAAATCACGTACAAGATGTCTAAATTATGACACCTTATTTAATATATGACACCTTAGGATTATCCTAGGTTATTGACAGATATATTCTATTTAAATCCTTCATGATGGTTCATAAAGGTTTTTTTGAATTTCCAAAGTGTATACCCCAGGAGTGTTAAATTAGGTGTACATCAAGGTATGTTGTTGTGCACTGGTTCCCCGTTGATCCTAGCTTAATTCGGTATTTTATGGTTTTTTTACCCTTGGTAAATCTATTCTAGAGAAACAACCACTTGTAGTGTCAATAATGAGATTCAATTCTAGGAAATCATGTGATCTATCCTTTATCAAAATTCTAGGACATTTTCCTAATCTTTGACTCATCCTTAGAATTTTCCTTGGACATGTCTTTAGGGATATCACTAAGCTTTTATCATTCTAGTTTCCAAAGGTTAACTAAACCTTCATGTTGATACCAACTATAAGGACCCAGGATTATCATACATTGACATTACATTATTTTTGTGAAATATTTATTACATTACACAGAAACATGACCAAAGATAGTGTTAGTTTAGTGCCTTTGGAAACATCAAAAGATAAACATTGGTTTATAATTGAGATACATTATCTCTCACTGTGTTCTTTGTAAATATCACCCTTCTTAGAAAAATCATACATAATAAATATCTCCATAACTTGGGGAAAGAAACCATATAAAGGGTTGAGATCATATGCTCACTAAGGGAAATAAGGGAGGTATATAAGAATAACATGAATATAAGTGTTTTTGGATATGAGAATAACATTTGAAAACCATACCCTACATATCAAAGATCATAATGATGAGTTATGGCATAAATATTGGAATTTCATATTACATTAATTATAATAGAATCAAAAATCATGATCCACAAGAGCATAAGAAATTGAATACACATAATCATAGAAAATAATTTGAATATTAGTCAATCCTCACTTACAAGACCATCATAGTGGACAAAGTCCATTATTAAACTAGGTTCACACCCAGTTCCAACCCTATATTACTGAACTGAGTTCACTTCTCATTCAAGCCCAATATTATTGTACCAATTTCACTTCCCATTCTAGGCCTATATTAAATAATTGAGTTCAATTACTATTCCACTCATATCTATATCATGAGATATAAATCTTTACTCAATTCTTTGGATGTATATATCGATCCCACCTGTCACATAATGAAATCCTACATATTTGTTCCATGAGATCATAAACATGCATCATATCATAACACATAAAATAAAATGGGTTTCCTAAAAATTTCATCATATCATAACCTATGGAAAAGATATAGGTTTCATAATCATAGCACAACCCATGAAAATAAGCGGGTTTCATAAGTGTTTTACCATGGTATAACCTATAGAGGAGAAACGGGTATCATAAACATCATTCCATAAAAACATAATCTATTCAAAGAAATGATATTAATAGTACCCTTGGATAGTATCCATAGTATGGCATGAGTGACACCAAAGGATTTCATATTAGATGGAAATTATTTTTTAAAGATCACTTAAAACATTTCTTGAGGAAAATATTTTTTTCTCTTTGAAAACTTTTTTAAAAAATATAAACCATGTTTAAAAACCTTTTTCTTTGAAACCGACTTTAAAAAAATAAAATTTATAGAATATTAGGAAACAAATTCTTTAAAAAAACTTATAAAATTTTAAATTAAGTTTCAATGAAATGATAGTTATTATGGTGGATAAATCCATACATATTGTACATGCTAAGTGAACATTCCTTTTGCATTGTAAGAAGTTTAGAAAAGTGCCTTGATCGGAGAACGATAAAAATATTCCTTTGAAAAAAAATTAAAAAGGGAAAAGTGGTTAAAATTATTTAATAAATATTTTTTAAAAGGTTAAAACATTTTTTAAAATATTTTTAGAAAACATTATTTTGAAAGAAAACAGACTTTCGAACGAATTGAGAAATAAAGTTGGATTTTCTTAAAAACAATTTCTTAATTATATTATGTAACAAAGAGTGGGAAAATGGTACAATTACATAAATATATCATGAATAAAGTAGGAAAATAAAATTAATTATAATTATTAAGATATGGATCGTAATATTTCATCAATGGAAACATAATCATAAACAATCTTGATAAATGATAAGATTATAGTAATAAACTCTTACCACTTTGGAAAGTTTGAATCATAAAAACCATGAAGGAATTACATAAAATGAAACTTAAAATATCATTAGGATGAAAAAATTAATTATATTACTTGTAAAATGGTATGTATATACACCTCATGAAATAATATATATGCATAACAAAATGTACGTCTCAAAGATGAAAATTGAGACAAAAATCCCCTTACCTATTTGGGGATGTTTTAATAGTAAACACCATGAAAATTTGATCCTAAGATGGATATAAAAGTAAAAATAATTATGAGTATAATAATCATAAAATAATTCCATGTAAATTATATATACTACATACAAGAAATAGTGGTGAACATGGCTTGTGTCTCAAAAAAATGAAAGTGAGACGGAGATCCCTTCCCTTAAGTCTTTCCTTCTATTTTACTCTTTCAATCCTCCATTATAATAAATATAAGTTTAGTATATATATAAAATATAACCATAATAATATATATAATTTTATATATGATTTACTTATGGATTTATATTCCTTTTTTATTAACAATTCCATGTTAAAGTTACGTATCGAGTAATAACTGCTTTGTTTTTTGTATAAGATTTTAATTGTTATTCTTGGTCCTCTTACTTAGATCCTAATTTCATAATATCTAGAGTGATAAACAAGATATAAATATCATTAATATATTCATTATATATTTATTTATAATAATCTATAAAATATAGAATCAGTAAATGAGATACACTGTTCATGGAGATGGTAGGTCGTACTTACGCATGAACCCTGCTTCCATATTCTTGTTGGATTGAAAGAAATAAAATTATATGATATATTATAATTATAAAGAAATTTTTATTTCATATATATCACATAATTTTATTAAACTCATCCTTAATACATTCAATTTAAAGTGTGAACAAATCACATTGTTTCGCGAGGCGGTAGTCTATCATACACACGAACGACGTAATCATATTCCCAAAAAATGGAAAGCATGAAGGTATGTGTGATATAACAATCCCATGATCATAATAACATCATAAAAATCATAAATTTCATATATAAACTATAAATACATCATTATTACAAATCTTGAAATGTGGTAATGGAAGAACGAACGGCATCAGTTCGTGGGGCAATAGTCTGTCGTACACACGAATGATGATTGCATATCCCATTTGATGGAAGTTTGTAAAGTTTTAAGTAGTAAAATTAACATAAAAACATATATTATATTTACTATACATGTCATATTATATAATTATGATATAAAAATAATTTAATGGGTTTTATGATGAAATAAAACAAAAATATAGGTTAATGAACATTACATCTTCTTTGAGTAGCTTCTTTTGGTTTTCACTAAAGGACTTCCTTGGATGGATTTATACCCAACGTATGGATTATATTTTGAGAGTTGTGAAGTGTATAAGTTATTTTGTGTAGTATTTGGATGATCCAAATGGGTTTATAGGTGTGAATAGGTGGGGGTGTGATCCCTTTTCTAGTGGGAGAGGAGGGACATTCATGTAAATACCAAAACTTAAACACTATTGGGAGGTCTCCCTTACATAATGTTCCTCCAATAATGAAACATTTTGAGCCAACAGGGGATATGGTAGATTTATTTCTATAAAATTGATCTTTTATAAGTTTCTAGGCCAATTTTCTCCTTAATTTCAAAGATTAGTCCCATGGTAAACTCATTTTTCTCTTAATCATTGTGATTAATTTTAACTATTGTCACTAATCGTGTTGGTCAAAAAATAACTTTTCCATATTATTAATTATAAATTATGGTTATACCAAATATAGAATACATTTTTAAAAATTAAATTCACATAATTATCATAGATTATTTTAAAATTAACCCCATAGATAGGACGAGACAATGGGTTTTTAAAGTGGAAATATTCAAACATTTGACATATGTTTATATCTAATTTTAATTTGAATTTTATTAAAATTGACTAAATTGGATTTATTTATTGATAATTGAACTAATTATTCTTTAAAACAAACCTAAAATATAATTTAACTATATAAATAAATTACATTAAAAGGCATTTTTTAATTAAAATTCTGTATTTTCACTATTCATCCAAAAATGAGATATTTCATAAAAATCCCAAAAATTAACCCTAGGATAATTATGGAATTATGAATTCAAAATTAAATTTTATTTTATAAAATTAAACTTCTAAAATTGTCCAAAATTAATTCTATTATTGTTCCCATAAGGGCATAAAAAGTAGTTTTTTTGAGAAAATAGTATTTTCAAAACATATAATGATATTACAAAAAATTATGTATTTTATTATCAATATTTTTTCTTTATATAAAACCATTATATTTTAAAATTATCTATTATTATTAATACTACTAATTTTAAAATCTAGGTTATAATGGTCAAATTTAAATAACCATGATATATCATTATTTTGTTAAAACTCAGTGTCGTGTGTAACACAAGCTTAGCTGGTGTTGCATGTAATACAAGATTAAATTGGTGTAGAATATAATGAATGTATAAATTGGTGTAGTTTTAAATGTAATATATCAAATATATATAATTTACTTGATAAAAAAAGTGTGCATATAAACTCATGATGTTACAATCCTTGACTTACACTAGAGGCATTCCACCCGAAATAAATCAAGACGAATATGGGGAGATAATCTTGAAACATTTATAAAGGTACCCTAGAAGAATACACAAAAAAATCCATGGAACTCAATAAATATATAAATTAACTAAATATAAGTGGGCCCATCCCAAGTCATTCATTATGATGAATATAATAGTAATCCAATGGCCGGCTCAAGGCCTTTTATATCATCGAACCTCTATGAATGCAAGGGTGTTATCACACCATGGAATCTGTTTGATCCCTGTAGTGGAATAAACTAAATTCAATACTAACACCATCCACAAAATATCCAAGGAATCCTCATAGGGAATTCCACCCATAATCATGTCAATAGAACAAAAATAATATATCTTTATTTAAAAATCAGTTATTTTCTATAAAAGTAAAACATAAATCAAGGAAAAAACCCCCCATGGTCCTCTTCATGGACCATTTATACCCAATTACCTACCCCAAGTAAAGATATTCCACACATAACATTCCATTTAATAAAATATTCATAAACCTTTAACATTACCAAGTTGTTGATTTTAATTCACATAATTTCATTTATCATTTCACAAACTTCATCTCAATTTAAACATAGGATTTACCAATTAACTTAACTAAATCCATATCAAAACATAACATAGAAATTTTAATTCACTTATTACCATTATATTAGATTTAATTCAAAGGTAAAAACCATTTAAATTTATAAATGGTTGGGAAATTCCATTTATTCAATCAAACTTACCTATTAAACCATCTAAAAAGTAACAAGGAATTTAATGAAATTAATCCACTTCAAGGTTAACTCCACCACTAAATCATTCATATTGGAATAACCTTTATCTAAAATTCAAGTCATTTAAAATGAAAAATTCAACTAAGAAAACAAAAATTTAAATATTTAATTAAACCTAGATCAAATTTATATGTAAAGGGCTTGACCACATCATGCATACACTTGAGAAAAATTGGTGAGGCAATGGTTTAGGCTTAGGCACCACCAACCTTATGCTTATTGAATCCCACATGTCTAATATCATCCTATGGTTCATATTTAATTGAAATAAATTTAAAAATGATATAAACTCTTTATAAATATGTCATATATGATATATATATAGAGAGAGAGGGGGAGAGAGAGAAACAACTTGATAATAGAAGAAAACTAAAATATATGGAAGATGATGTGTAGCTTTATTGTATTATCTTGATCGAATCGAGTTGAAACACTAATGGTTAAGAACCAATGGAGATATCTCATGTAGGAATAGGGGTAGGTATAGGAACCCCAAGGCTACCTCTAGTTTTATTAGGGACCAAAATCCCAAGTGGGAGGGATAAGGGGGTTCGCCTCAGTGATATTAATGGGCTTTCCCTTATTAAAATTTTTCCCATGGGGCCATAGGATAATAGTAGGTGTTACAGAATCATGTTATATCCATAGATATATGTCTCAATCCCCCAAAGAACTCTTGAAAAACCTTCTACCCCTAAAAAACCTCAATTAGTGGTAGTTATATGATGTTTAAATGGTTTTAAATGGGTCTGTACTCTAGTGAATTGAGTGATATTAAAATATCCCCACCGTATAATTTCTCATCCATGGGATTTACTCTCAAGAATCACCAAACCTAAATTAATGAACCAAGAAAAACCCTCATGTTGTTCATGGTCATGCTAACATGTCACCCCAAACCTAAAATGCTGGTTAAACACTTATCATATTGTCACCACAACATCGATCTATTTCAACCAAAACCATCATGAGTCTCCTCACCTGGTGGATTTCCAAGGATTCCAACATTTTATACATTGATTTACAATAGTCTTATCCTAGATATTCACTTGTCAATTATCCATCTAATTGTCCTGATATTATTCATAACATGAGTCCTCTTCATAATATTCATAATGGAAAGATGTTCTAGAACACATAAGCTCTGCAGGCTCGGCCACTCCACCAGCCTTCTTCCAGAAAATCACACCTAGTCATACCATTTAACCATCATCAAAATCAGATGACTTATCAAAAATAATGACCACATAGAAACTACCCAAAACCCATTAATTGGAACCCACACTTGGTTATCTACCAACTCCCCCTTAGCTTAGCCACAATCATCCAAGTGGTGTCATGAACCTAAAACCACCCTTGAATTGGGACCATTATAAAATTTCTATAAAATTACCTAAAAATACTTAAAAATTAGTATCACATGCTTAATCCATCCTTGGTGTGCTTCCCACTATAGTATTTCCTGATCAAACACCAGCCATGTCTAAAAACATTGATCAAAACATAGTCATTTATCCTCATACCTAGTTCAAAAATAAACTAGATGAGTATTCATCACCCAACCCATGGTCCTAAACATGTCAACATTCAAAGGAGGTCCTCATTCAAACCACTAAACCACATTAATTTTAATGGATGTTCCTGATATAGTTCTTTACCCACTACATCATATTCCAAAAAAACCACTGAACGGGCCACCTCCTGTCCACCCACCTCAAAAATGCTTGGCTTATGCTATAAATCACCATTAAATTATTAGGACATGATATCTTGATCATTTTTGGAAAAACTTTATCACCCAGACACACATTGATGTATATTCTAAACACTTGATGTGATTCCATGGTTTATTCACCAACCACTCGCACTAATCATCATTTGATCACCCGAGAATTGATGTACCATCACACTAAACCATGTTTGGAATGCACCATTTCATTCCAAGAAAAAAAACTACTCATATTCCAACAATAAATACATATAAAACAACCTCTATCATTCACTAAGAAATCCAAATTAGGTTGAATGTACATTTTCATCGACATCCAATGTCATCCAAATCATATAAAGACCATTCCCATGACTGATTCATAGAATCAACATCCCTTCTAATTGTGAGGGACAGACACATCACAATTTACAAGATTATTCCCACCATAGGAGTGTCCTTTTCATTTATCTACTTAGAAAAAACCCTGATCTCATGTCCCTCATGTCATTTATCATAGAATACAATAGTTGGATGTGTCCAAACTCACTCATACTCGAGAACCACTCCAGATGTCAGATGTTTTCCATCCCTGAATAACGAAATGACATCATTGGTACTTGATAAAATTCATACAAAGTAAATATCACACCCATATATATATATTATTTAGGGATCCATATCATATATCTTTCCTTAAACTACACCTCTGGTTCCAACCCCAATGGATCATATAATCATCACATGTGTGTTTATCTTCTCAATACATGCCCATTATCCTATCGAAACCTAGCCACGATTAATTTCTTAGATTGAGAATGTCATATTAACCTAGTCCAAACTAATTCTAACCCTATCAACCTAGTATCTTTTCCCCTTTAAACCAAACCCTATGAGACTATGCCCTTAATGTGTCCTCAAGGCCATCAACCTCAAACCTATACATGGAAGCTGGTGGATCCACAATTTAGTGTCCACCATGCTAGCCACAAAGCACTGCCTTGGCTTATCAAACAAAAAAGGGTGCACACACCCATGCCAACCTATCACATGACCCGACTCATTCTATTATTATTCATGTTGCAATAAAAAATTTCCCCAAGTTCATATACCACTGACCGTGATCACGTGTCGGCCATCCTTACTTAACCAAAATTGCACATGGTACTTATCTTAAAAATTGGGCATTTCATTTGTTCCAAGGACCATCACATGACTGTAAAAAAGAGGAATGATTACAAAATTATGAGTATCTATCTCCGCTCTCACCAAACCTCTTGATATTAATTTCAAACATGATAGGGCATGAAACTTGATCATTCATTCCCTTTACCCCAACCTTGAAACCAAAAATTGGCACCTTAGGTTATTTCATGTTTAAAACCCTCCAAGTAATCACTATGCCTATGTCATATACCTGGTCACACCTCATGTAAACTAATAAAAATCCATTAGGCATCGTACATGACCAATATGGGATGTCTAATCTCATTAAGATATAATAGGAGTACATTCTTAAATCTATCATTCCTCAAGTAAAAAAACATCACACCCATACCAAATGCATGAACACAACCCATTGATGTTTTTTAAAAACTAAAAATATCATCCCATGATCCCACCATGCTCGTAACGGTTAATCTAGAATGAATAGGATAAAGTAGTTTCATTAACACACTCAATGATTTATGTCCCAAAATGAAAGGCATCCAAATCATGCCTTTTCCCAAACCCCCTTAAGATTGTCCATACACACTTGTCATCTCGTGCCCGATGCAAACATACCATCCCAATCTACCTTTCTCATACCAATATCCTCAAGGAATTTCTCCATGTATAATACACATGTTCCAAGGAACTTCCCAAACTCAAAACTTAATTTAAGCATTCACCCCTAATTTCTTCCTCTAAGGCACTCACATAACTAGGCTTAACCCTATCATAGATTACTCTTTCATTACACACAACACCAACTCACTAAACAAAATTTTATATAAGGGTCACTATGATCATTCACCTAACCCTTTAACTATGCCTCATAAGGTTCACCACTCATGGGATAACACAATTCCTTATGTAAAGGTCACACAAAATCTAGAGTTCCCAACACATGCCTAAAGATATCACATTTACATGACACCACCTACTAGAAAAGCAGCCTAAAAATCTTGAAAGAATAGAGAAAACAACAATCATTCATGGCCAGACTCAAAAGGATGACATAAATGTACAACACCCCACTACTTGATACCCCACACATCACAATGGTTTCATAATACTATGCTCTCTATCAAGCCTAACTACCCTCTCTAGGGTTAGTCAAAATAACCTATATAAGGTCACACAACCCACATAGGGTCTAACTCAATACATCACAGAAGAATCAAGTAACCCTAGATCTCACATCATCCCCAACAACCCATACATAGTTTAATACACATATTTATAAGGGTTTCAAGTTACCAAGTTAATTTAAAATTCCACCATTTCTCAATTCATTTCAATTATTTCAAATGTCAAAATTTGATTCTATCTATGATCTAGATGGTTTTCAAGTTCCCAAATATTTATTAAATAATGTGTCATAATTAATGCAAGAAAACACCTTATAGGTTTCTTGCAGGTACCTTATTTAATCAATGACACCATTTAATATATCATTTTTATCATCCTAGTTAACAAAGGATCAATTAAATAATTGACCAAGTAATATGAAACTACATATTTACATGGTTAAACTCTATATAAGACACAACTGACACTTTCAATAACTAACCCTATTTCTACTAGTAAGTATTTATAAACCATATATAGATATAAACTAGAAAAATAAAATCATTAGATAATATAAATCCCAGAAAATAGATGTATCAATCATAGGAAGTATGTGAATGATATAAAAATTTTATATGCCTAGCATGATACATGAACACACATACACCACCTCTTTGCATATTGGTGTAAGATCAAAATCCCATAAATCATAACATCATAAACCATGTATATCACTCAAGGTGAAAATAAAATACAACTATAACAAGAAAAATAAAAGAACAACAAGTATTATCATGGGAAACTTGGTTTTTTCACAAAAGTGGGTTGATCACTCCCAAGAAAGATCTCATTACCATGTTCTGAAACATTCCTAGTCTCATGTATACCGTATTCAAATAGTAAGAGAAAGTAAAATAGCTTTGATACCATTTTTAATTGCCCATCCCCATCTCTTTATGAACATTATCTAGACTAGTGGTGATACATGGCCTTAGGCATGCCTCCCCATATGCAAAAATCTAGCGACTAGTAGTGGGAGTCTATTAGGATACCATGGGGATACTATACTTGTAGCATCCCATGTAAATAAAGAATACGGCATTTTCATATTTGTGAATTAAATATTAATTTTACTTTAAAGTGGATTCTATGTTCGATGGCGTACCCGATACGCAACAACATCTTTCTTTGAAATCTTATGTTGCACACAATGTTGAGTTATACTGAAAAATAATAATATAATATTATTTTAAATTGTAGTTAACACCAAGTCGTTGTATTGGCAGGAATGAATAGAACTAACTACAATATGATTATATATTTTTGTTAAATGTTTTTACATTTATCCAACAAAATTTAGAGGCTTAAAATTTAAATGAATCCAATTTTAAGAAAAAATACTCGAATATTCTTTAAAAGGTTCATTTACCACCTTTTGATGGTGAACCCTTTTTAAATCTAGTTTTTATCACTTTTATATGTTCTATTTTACAAAATAAAATTCTTACTTAGAATGAGGACATCAAAATTTACTTTGGATGAAATTTTAGTATTTTTCTGATAATATTCATTTTTTAATGAATAGTCAAAAATATTGTATTTTAATTCAAAACTGCATTTTCATATAATTTATTTATATAAATATATTGTTATTTTATTTTATTTTAAAGTGTAATTGGATTATATTTTTACAATTTAATTCAATATTGTTCATTGGAAGAAATTTCACTCTTAAATTGGACATAAACAAGTGTCAATTTTTTGATAGTTATTATTTCTTAAAAACACGCTTTTTGTTTTGACAACAGGAATTATTTTTAAATTAATTAATATGACTTCAATGTTTTGAATTTTATAATATATACATCATTTTGGAATTCAGAATATCAAATATATCTTAGGCTTAATTTTTTGTATTTTTCTAAAAACATTCAATTTTTGATGAATAGTGAAAAATAGTGCTTAGTAGTTAAAAAATGACTTTCTAATTTAAATGAAATTTTACCGCTTATATGAATTAAATTTAAAAAATCTGACATACATGGTTGTTATTAGTAAATAAAATTTTGTTCAATGGGATGAAAATAATTTTTGGTGAATAGTAACTTTTGATTTTTATTTACGGCGGTTAAAGGAAAATAGGATAATTCAAGGTTAAAATAATATTATAATAATATAAAATTACCTTAACACTTTTCCGAACATTATTACATGAGTCATGGATGACCAATAAAATATTTGGGTTAAACTTTTGGCATTTGAAAGCCACTTGGGTGAGATAATTACATTAATAACTTTTTATTGAAAGTACAAATAAAAATATCATAAACATGTATTGTTTTTATAAAACAATTTTAATGTTGAGTAATATAATTGATATATTTGACTATAAATATTCATTAGAAATATAAAAATATTTCCTAAATCATGGTATTTTATTTATAATTTTTAGTCATCAAATAAATAAATTTATTTTTGACACAATGATGATGTGATGATTACCTCATTAATGAATGTTTTAAATAAATGATATTATAAATGTTAAAATAAATTTATTTTGTAAATTTTTATTCCATCCAATAATTTTAAATTTGAGGATGACTTGTTATCTTTGAATTAATGAAGTTTTTTCGAAATAATCAAGTTTTTTTTATTTTATTTTTAAAGTCATGATATGAATAGTATTTAAATTGACATAACTGAGTTTTTAAAAGAAATATTATTTTATTAATTGATATACTAATCCTAAAAATCTACGATTATCCCAAATAACTTAGATAAGGTTGAAAATTTAATTAATGAACCACTTGTGGTTCTATTGGCATTTTATCGTAACTGTATTAACCTTATAGAGTGAATACACAAGAAGACATGGTAAGAGTCAAATTAGTTAACTAAGGGTTAAAGCTAAATGATAAGATTAAATTTGAAACCAAAACATGTCTAAAAACTATTGGTTGAGATTATTTATAATAATATTAATCTTATATTTGAACTTAATAAGTTTGGGAGATTTTGAAACCGAAATTTAGTTTATAATAAAATAATATTTTTAAACATTCCTAAAGAGCCCCTCTTCCCCCTTATAAAAACTCATCACCTCTAACCCATTACTCACATCTCAAGCCCCTTGTATCTTCCAACCTCTTCCCAAATAATCTCCCAACATTCCTCTATTCCACCTATAATCCTTACCTTAGGCAGAATTCACTTTAAGAAATTGTTTTGGTTCAAACCAAAGGGAGTTACCTGATTTAAAGGTAACATCTTCTCTTAAGTTATTTTTTTTTTTATTTTTACTTCTCAAACCCCCTAAACTCTTTTTATTACTTTATTTTATAAAAACACCAGTATCCTAAATATACTAGATTTTTTTATGAGAATTATTCGAACTAAACTTACACACACCTGCATCTAATGGATACGAACATTCTGTTTCTGTGGACAGCGAACTACTACCTCATGAAACGATGATTGTTCAAATCATCTCCCACCACCTCTCATAGTGGCCATTATAATGAAACTATAATTATATGTGATATTTATGATATTTATTTTATCTCTATGATTTTGTATTTCTCTTTTAGAATATACCTTCATGATTTCATGTTGTATATATATGATAATTTCATTTCAGGAAGTGCGGACTACCACCCCCTCAAAGTGATATGACTCGTTCATACCATACATGTAACGTATAAAGGATAGTGTTAATGAAATTATATAACATATATAAAATATGATATTATACTGTAATTATAATATACTTATGTTTCATTTGTTTTTCATTCCTTCAAAAATGAAAAAAAATGAAATGAAAGTAGCGTTCATGCGTACGTACGGCTTACCGTCTCTATGAATGGTGCATTTAATTTTCATATATCCAAATTATATGAACTATTATAAATACATATATACTTGATATATTTTATTTATATTATATATAAATCATGAATATCATTCTCCATATAATATACTTTTTACCACATGGACAACGTGTAATTATAAGCACCAAATATCAACAAAATGGTCGTTATTAAATTAAATGACTATGTAATGTTTATAACATGGTAATAAGAGATGTAAAAGGAATAATAAAATTGAAAAGGTTTTTAAGCAAGTAGAAATTAACTTTATTTTGTTATTTAGGATATTTAAAGAATAAACGAGTCAAGTCAGACACGTGGTAAGGGACTTCATCTCAATCACCTTTCATTGAGGCATATTTTGATTTATACACGACTTTATTTTATATGGTGTATAAACACCTTTGAATTTTCATTTCATTCAATGAGAATGTTTTTCTATGCAGTGTTTTACTAAAAGACAAAAATGAATGTTTATTTTTAATATATGCGGTGACAACGACCTCTCCATCACCGTGAGTATTATTTCATATTTGGCATCCTTAACAAGATGTAGAGCTTTTAAAGGAAAATAAATACCATATACCCTTTTAACATATTTTGGTATTGAAAATGATTTTGAGAAAGAATTGATTATTTCAATATCTTTAAATGATAAATTGTGATTGAAATGTGGATATTTTATCTTTCCTTTATGTTTTTTTTATGTTTTATGAATATATTATGGTTCTTGGGAATTGTTTACGTATATGGCTGGTTCTGTAATAAACCTAGGGTAGGTGAGCTCGAGATATCTCTCTAATGCATTGGGTAACGTGACAGAGGTAAACGTTAATATTTCTCCTAAGAGATTTTGGGAATATACTCTAATGGGTATTCCAAATGTAACTCCCTACGTAGATATGAAAGATAGAACATAAGTATGTTATGGATGCCACAAGTTACCATTAAAATTTAAGTTTTCTATGTGTTATTCATAAATCTTATGATCTCATGAGTTATGTTAAAAGGATTATGTTTTTATGGACTACTGTTTTCTTAATTTATTTTATAATCCTTATTGATCATTTTATGATCATCCCAATTTTTGAAATGTTTTTTATAAGACTTAAATATGAATAGGGTCAAGGATGGGATCAAGGAAAGGTCATGTTGTCTAAAACATAGAACTAGTCATGACTCTTTTTTTCAAGAGTTTTTATTTTATGAAAAAAATTGAAACTAATTAGAAGCGTCTACTTTGTAATTTTTAAGATGCAATGTAATAGTTATGGCCTAATTATCTAAAACTCTAAACTTGAAAAGATCATCAATGTGAATTATTCATTTAATTCAAGATTATGTAATATTTTAAGGCTGGGTTCTTATAGTTGGTATTAGAGGTCAGTTTAGATAACTTTAGGAGTTAGGATATTGTTAAATTAATATCCATAAATTAATTTATGGTAATATTGAGATGATATAGCATTTACAGATTACCATGTTGCTTCGCCTAAGATATTTCTGTGTTCAGAATGGTTTTTCACAGAGGAAACAGGCCATCTCTGATGGGATGACATCAGGAGGAAGACAACCTTCCAAATCAGCAACCTAAGATGGTCAGAATCGGAACTAAAGAGTTTGTTGCAATGATGGAATACTTGAATCAGTCTATAAATGGTGGTGGTATCCATGCATGAGATCATCCAGATCAACCACAAAGGAACATATCAGTAGTGGAGCATTTCATGAGGCAGCATTCCCCGTCATTCAGAGGATCATCTGACCCTGTGCTAGTAGAAGGGTGGATTAAATCACTAGAAAATATTTTTGATGTCATAGGGTGTTCATAACATCAAAAGGTTAGTCTCATTGTTTACCGTTTTGAAGGTGAAACCGATCAGTTTTTGCCAATGGATAAAAAAATCTAGGATAGTGAGGATATTGAGGCCCTTTATTGGGATGAATTCAAAGGTATGTTTCTTGAGAAATATTTTACTAAGGTGGTTCTTCTTAGGATGAAAAAACAATTCCTAGAATTGAGGTAAGAGGATGAGTCAGTGGCTTCTTATGAAGAAAAATTCACTGGACTAGCAAGGTATGCCCCAAATTTCATATTAGATCTTGATAGTAAAATCAATCATTTTTACTCAGGATTAAAGCCAAAGTATCAAAGGGCTTTAGCTTCTCGTTAGTTAAAAAGTTATGAAAAACTTGTTCCATGTGCGGATAAGGTGAAAATGGAGTTTTTAAATGATCAGGTGTTCTTTGAAAAACAATAGAATAAGAGGTCGAGGTGGAAGATAAAAGGGAATAACTCTTCAAAAAATTCTGATGGTAAGAAACTTAAGTTTATAGTTTGCGCAAATTGTGGTAAAAAACACACTGGGGAATGTCTTTTGAATTCTGGTAAGTGTTCCTAATGTGTTAAAATGGGACATAAGGCTCGTAATTGCATGGAAAAATATCATGGTAATCATAAGAAAAAATATGATTTACAATTAGTAAAATCTTTTAAGTGAAATGAAATGGGTCATTATGTAAATGAGTGTCCAATGAAAAACTAAAATGAGGAAACTAGTTAGACTACAAGCAGAAAGGGGTGGTCAAATATTTTGCAACTACTTCAGTAGATGTTGGTCCATTGAATGAAGTAGTATTAGGTACACTGTTTGTTTATACAGATTATGCTAATGTTTTTTTTTGATTCAGGGTCTACACATTCTTTCATTTTTTAGAAGTATTCTAGTAAATTGGGAATTCCATATCAAGATATGAATCCTGAACTTATGGAAAAAACACTGGGAGAAAATTTTGAGACAAAAATAAATTATAAGAACCTTCATGTCCTTGTGTGCGAAAAGAATCTACCTGCAAACCTTATTGTTTTTCCTCTAGTAGAGTTTGATGTTATTTTGGGTATGGATTGGATTTCCATTTATCATGCTAAGATTGACTGCAGAGCTAAAGTAGTATCGTTTTAAAAAGAATTTCAATTTGTGTACAATAATTAACCCTTTTATTAACATATCAGGAAGTTGAGAAACTAATAAAAGATGTAAATGAATGTTACCTTACACATATTGTTGAAAACCAGGGAACTCTTTAGATTAATTATTTTCCATTGGTAAATGGGTATATTGATGTTTTTCCTGATGAGTTACCTAGTATAATACCTAATCGGGAAGTTGAATTTACTGTTGACTTAGTTCCTGGTGATAATCCAATTTCAAAACCCCCTTACCGAATGGCTCAAATTGAACTTTTAGAGTTAAAGAATCAATTTCAGAAGTTATTAGATAAAGGTTTCATTTGACCTAGAACATCACCATGGGGTGATCCTATCTTGTTTGTTAAAATGAAAGATGGTTCAATGAGACTTTTCTTTGATTATAGAGCATTGAATAACATCACTATTAAGAACAAGTATCCTTTGTTTCATATCGATGATTTGTTTGATCATCTTAATAGAGATTAGTATTTTTTGAAGATTGAATTGAGGTTGGGATACCATCAGTTGAAATTAAAGGAAGTAGACATTCCGAAGACTGCATTTTATACTTGATATGGCCATTATGAATTTTTGGTTATACCTTTTGGGTTAACCAATTCTTCAACTGTATTCATGGATCTTATGAATAGAATTTTCCATGATTTCATGGATAAGTTTGTAGTTGTGTTCATTGATGATATTTTGGTTTATTCCAAAAGTAAAGAGGAACATGAAAGTCATTTAAGGTTTTTCTAGCAAACTTTAAAAGAAAAGAAACTATATGGGAAATTTTTCAAGTGTGAGTTTTTGTTACAACAAATTTCATTCCTTGGTCACATTGTTTCAAAAAAAGGCATAATTGTTGATCCTTCTAAAATGAAAGTTGTTGAAGAATGGCCAAGACCCACAAATATAACTGAGATTATTATTTTTCTTAGATTAGAGAGTTATTACCAGAGTTTTGTTGAATGTTTTTCATGGTTATATAGCCCACTAACTAAGTTAACTTGAAAAGGTGTTAAGTTCATTTGGGCAAAGGAATATGATGATTGTTTTCAGGAATTGAAAGGAAGATTGGTGAATGCTCCAATTTTGGCACTGTCTTCCAGAAATGGTGAGTTTGTTATCTACAGTGATGCTTCATTGAAAGGACTTGGTTGTATCCTAATGCAGAATGACTAGGTAATTTCTTACGCTTCACGTCAGTTGAAACCTCATGAGTTAAATTACCCTACACATGATTTGGAATTATCTGCTATTATTTTTGCTTTAAAATTTGGAGGCATCATTTGTATGGAGTAAAGTGTGAAATATATACTGATCACAAAAGTTTGAAGTATATATTCACTCAAAAAGAATTGAACATGAGATAAATTCCTCTATTTTTTCAGGTGTTAGTGAAATAATCACTATCAGATAGAATTAAGAAAGTGTGGAAGGAAGACAGTGAGTTGCAGAAAAAGGTACAGTTGGTTCAGAAGTGTAAGTTTCCTGATTTTAACATTGATAATTATTGTGTTTTGAGGCTTGGTAAGAGATTGTGTGTTCCTTATGATTCACAGTTAAAGAAAGAGTTATTATGTGAAGCTCATAGTTCTCCATTTTTATTTCATCCTGGTAGTACTAATATGTATAGAGATATTTGGGAGTATTACTGGTGGGATGGAATAAAAATAGATATTTATGATATTATTGTGAAGTGTTTGACTTGTCAGCAAGTTAAAGAAGAGCGACAGTTACCAAAAAGAATACTTCAGCCTTTACCAGTTCCAGAGTGGAAATGGGAAAATATATCCATGGAATTCGTTGTGGGATTAAAAAAGACATCTCGAGGTAATAATGCAATCTGGGTTATTATTGAACAATTGATAAAATCTTCTCATTTCCTTCCTATTCGAGATACGTTGTCTCTAGATCAACTTTCTCAGTTGTATGCTAAAGAGATATTCAGGTTGCATGGAGTTCTCATCTCCATTATATCTAATCATGATCCCAGTTTTACTTATAACTTTTGGAAAGGCCATCAGAATTCATTGGGCACTGAATTAAATTTTAGTACAGCTTTTCATCCTTAATTAGATGGGAAGTCAGAAAAAACAATTCAGACATTGGAGGATATTTTACATGCTTGCTCAATGGATTACCAAGAATTTGGGACCAACATCTTTCTTCGGTTGAATTTTCTTATAATAACAGTTTCCATTCCAGTATACAGATGGCTCTATTTGAGGTATTATATGGAAATCATTGTTGAACTATAGATTTTTGGGATTAAGTAGGCGAAAGGAAGTTGATGGGACTAGAATTGGTAGAAGATATAGCAAAGAAGTTTTAATTGATTCAGAAGCACATGAGAACAACACAGAACATGAAGAAAATTTATGCGGATAATCTAAGGAAGGATATTTCATTCGAGGTAGGTGATCATGTATTTCTCAAAGTTTCTCCATTGAAAAGTGTGATGCATTTTGGTAAGAAGAGAAAGTTGAGACTGAGGTTCATTAGAACCTATGAAATCTTAGAGAAAGTTGGATCAGTTTCTTACAGAGTGGATTTACCTCTAAGTTTATCTCAGGTACACAATGTTTTTCATGTTTCAATGTTGAGAAATTATATGTCGGATCCATATCATGTTTTTAGTCTAAAGGTACTTTATTTGGAAGACAATATTTCTTATGAGGAACAACCAGTTCAGATTCATGACCAAAGAGAGCAAGTGTTGCAAAATAAGGTAATTTATCAGGTAAAGGTTTTGTGGAAAAACTGTATGGTTGAAGAGGAAATGTGGGAATCTGATAATTCTATGAGGAATAAATACCCTCATTTATTTGAAAAGTGAATAAAATTCAAAGGACGCAATTTCCAAAAGGTGGGAAGGATGTAACATCTCGAGTAAATAAAGAATATGACATTTTCATATTTTTGAATTAAATATTAATTTTACTGTAAAGGGGATTCTATGTTCGATGGAATACCCAATACGCAATAATGGGTTTCTTTGAAATCTTATGTTGCACACAACGTTGAGTTATACTGAAAATAATAATATAATATTAATTTAAAGGGATGTTAATTCCTAGCCGTTGTATTGGAGAGAATGAATAGAACTAACTAAAATATGATTATATATGTCTGTTAAATGTTTTTATATTTATCCAATAAAATTTAGAGGCTTAAAATGTGAATGAATCCAATTTTAAGCATAAATACTCTAATATTCTTTAAAAGCTTGATTTACCACCTTTTGATGGAGAACCCTTTTTAAATCTAGTTTTTATCAATTTTATATGTTCTATTTGACATAATAAGATTATTATTTAGAATTGGGACATCAAAATTTACTTTGGATGAAATTTTGGTATTTTTCTGATAATGTTCATTTTTTTAATGAATAGTGAAAAATATTGTATTTTAATTCAAAACTTCCTTTTTATATAATTTATTTATATAGATAGATTGTTCTTTTATTTGGTTTTAAAGTGTAATAGGATTATATTTTTACCATTTAATCCAATTTTGGTAATTGGAAGAAATTTCACTCGTAAATTGGACATAAACAACTGTCAATCTTTTGATAGTTGTTATTTCTTAAAAACACACTTTTTGTTTTGACAATGGTAATTGATTTTAAATTAATTAATAAAACTTCTATGTTTTGAATTTGGTAAAATAGACATCATTTTTGAATTCGGAATATCAAATATAACTTAGGCTGAATTTTTGGCATTTTTCTGAAAAACATCAATTTTTGAGGAATTGTGAAAAATACTAATTAGTAGTTAAAAAACCAAAGATTTCATTTAAATGAAATTTTACCACTTCTGTAAACTTAATTTCAAAAATCCGGCATACATGGTTGTTATCAGTAAGTAAAATTTCATTCAATGGGATGAAAATTATTTTTGGTGAATAGTAACTTTTGATTTTTATTTACTACGGTTAAAGCTAAATAGGGTAATTCAAGGTAAAAATAATATTATAATAATATAAAATAACTTTAACACTTGTCCTAACATTATTATATGAGACATGGACGACCAATAAAATATTTTGGTGAAACTTTTGTCCTTTGAAATCCACTTGGGTAAGATAATTACATTAATAACTTTTTATTTAAAGTACAAATAAAAATATCATAAACATGTATTGTTTTTCTAAAACAATTTTAATGTGGGATTATATAATTGATATATTTGAAAATAAATATTCATTATAAATCTAAAAATATTTCCTACATCATGGTATTTTATTTATAATTTTTAGACATCAAATAAATAAATTTTTTATGACACAATGATGATGTAATGATTACCTCATTAATGAATGTTTTAAATAAATGAGATTATAAATGTTAAAATAAATTTATTTTGAAATTTTTTATGCAATAAAGGAATTTTATGGATGATTATGACTTTTTATTTTGAATTAATGAACGTTTTTAGAAATAATAAATTTGTTTTGGATTTTTTAAAAAGCCATGATATGAATAGTATTTAAATTTACATAAATGAGTTTTTAAAACAAATATTATTTAATTAAATGATATAATAATCCTAAAAATCTATGGTTCAACCAAATTACTTATATAAGTTTGAAATTTTCATTAGTTAACCACTTGTGTTTCGATTGGCATTTTATTGAAACTATATTAACCTTATAGAGTGAATACACAAGAAGACGTGGTAAGAGTCAAATTAGTTAACTAAGCGTTAAAGCAATGATAAGGTTAAATTTGAAACCAAAACTTATCTAAAACATATTGGTTGAGAGTATTTCGAATAATAGTCATCTTATCTTCAAATTTAATAAGTTTGGGACCTTTAGAAACCGAAATTTATTTTATAATAAAATAATATTTTCAAACTTTCCTAAAGAGCCCCTCCTCCCCATTATAAAAAACCATCACCTCTAACTCATTACTCATGTCACGAACCGAATCTGGTCGCCTTCAAACTCGGCACCCGACCCGGTCCATGGCCAGACCCGAAGGGCGTTCCCGATCCCCACGGGCTGGCACAAGTGCCCGGGTATCATAAAATGAAAATTGGGAATGATTTACCCGAGTTTATAAACATAAAACAACAAAAGAATCCAATGAAACAAATCTGGATTTTTCAAACCAAACAATCTTTTACAAAAATTCAGAACTGAATTACATGGCTTAAAACAACTCAAAAGGTCTATACCAAAGTTAAAAATCCAAATAAGGACAGCCCAAGAACCCTCATGGCAAGGGGAACCTCCCACAAGCCACCTCCACAAGACTTCACCACCAAGGACCTGCTAGAAACCCGAACCACTGGAACAAAAAAAACTGTACCCAACCTGCGACAAAAAAAAAACCATGTCTACTTACACCCAAGGGTGTAAGTAGGGTGTGATCCAATGCCCAGTAGGATACCACCACTAAGATATTCCATGTGATAAACATTTAAAGACGAAAAGCATGCAAGTTTTCAAAAACATGAAAAGCTAGTTACAATTTCTAAAAGATGCTACTTTGAATAAAAATAGTTTTCAAGTGGGCTATCATTAAGAATCAACACTTTTAAAAAAAATGCCAACACTACTGAATTTTCCAGCCAACTATACCGTATGCCGACGGTAAGTACAAAGTAAACAATGAGCACAAGAAATAGGAAGTAACACCTAGGCACTAGCTAGCTGTGGGTCCCAGGTACCTCGTATCTCGGTGAGAGTAACCATCACAAATATCCATTCTCGTGCACGAGCCACTAGTAGGGAACATACCCATAACCTAGTGGTCCCCAATCATCATCATCATAGTTTAGTTAGAGTTGTAAGCGTCAATCTTGCTAAGTGAAACTGAGGCCAAACCCCACGGATTCACTAGCATACTAGTACACGTCCACCCACCTAGATACCCAGGTTTTCCCCTTGTGCTCAAACATGTTCAACACATCAAGAAATGTACATTGAACATGAAAATATCATTTCCACATCACAAATTCACCAAAAAGCCCATATGTATACCACACAAGTCACAAAAAATCCATTTTTCATTCAAAATGATTTTGAAATCCGAATCACACCAAAATAGCCCACAACACATTTCACATTTCTTCAACACTTCCAAAAAACCATTAAACAATTTTATAAAACAATTATATGATATTTAAACTCATATAACAGCCCAAACACATGGAATATAACACTTCTTTCATATTCAAAAATTCAATTTTTCACATCACACTCACACAAAACACTCCACATCACTTTCACATCACTTTCACTCCAAAATATCTCCTTCAAACAATTTAATAAAATATTTCCAAGATGATACATATCACATAGAAGCCTTTTCACAAATGAAATGGACCTTTTAAAAATATACTCCTACAAAAACAGTTTGCTGATATAGTTTCACCTATTACACAACCCAATAAAGCATTCAAAACTTCCATAAAACAATTATAAAGAGTATACCCAAACTTTGCACATAAAATCCATTTCAAAAATCTCTTTTTAAGCCAAAAGCACACCAAGAACCTACCAAAACAGAATTGGAAGCCCAATAAACATGAAATAATCCACATTCAAATGTTATATAATCACGTTGAATAATATCACAAAAGATACCCATGAGAACACACAAATCCATAAAACACTTTCAAGGAGTATAACAAGGTTATACAAATAAAACCATTCAAATACACCCCATTTTTAGGCCCACATGTAACTATATCATTACCTAACCATAATTGTCAGCCCCTTTCAACAACTAATAAATCACTTCCACATTTTACAAAACTACCATAAGATATAACACATGAAATACATTTGAAAAAATACACATTTCAAGCAAAAATGTAACTCTAAAAACAAATGCTTTACTATTTCAACCAAAAATGGTTTTCACATAATGCACAGCACATAAGGAACATTCAAAATTATTTAATCAAGCAAACTAACTCATCATTAAATGGTTACCCACGGAATCACCTACCGAGTGTGTCGAAACCCTCAAAACTTGGTGCGAAACCTTAAGCGCACCACCGTTGCACCAAAAGGAATAAAAATCCAGAACTAAACCACAAAAATTTACCCAAAAGACACAAAATCATACATTAGGATCGAACCCCAACTTCTGGACATGAGGAACTTCAAGAAAAAGGAAATAAAACTAAAAGAGGATGGAAGGAACCAAGAAGGAATTCCCTTACTTGAAATATCTTGAAGGAATCGGCCCCAATCCACAACATAATGAATCACAAAGTACCCAAAACTGGTATGGAGGTTAGAAGGATTCATATTAGGTCATGTGGGGACTGAAATGGGGGAAAAAGGATGAAAAATGAAGGAGTTATGAAAGGATCAATTTACCTCTCCAAATCTGCCCGATTTTTGAAACCCTAATAAGTTCAGTACTAAAGTGCGATGAAAAAGAGCTCCAAAGAGGGGAGAGAGATCTTGGGCGCGTGTCGGGGTTCAAGGGGCGCATATGAGGCTTTGAATCACCTAAAAATACTTAAAAATGAATACGTTATTAATTAATCAAATATTATTTTTAAAACTGGAATTGGGCTTTCGGGCAGGCCCAATCCCTTAAATAAAAACCAACATAAACCTTGGTTATGGATTTCCAAAGGCTCCAAATTTTAATTGTGGTGTTAATATATCAGGGGAGGACATTTAGGAGTTGTAATGAAGGAAAAATATTAAAAAATGAAAAAGTTATAAAGGAAACAAATTTTATTTTTAAATCTGGAATTGGGCTCGCGGTTTGGCCCAATTCATGAAAACTCATCTATTTCTCCATAAAACCTTTGGAAACCATCCAAAACAAAAAATGAAAGGAAAAAAATGAAATTTAACTTCAAAATAATTCGTGTATGTGACAATTCTCCCCACCATGAAAACTTTCCATCCCCGGAAAGCTACAGAAAGGCCAGATACGAAAGCCAAACCGAACTGATAAACCAAGATGTACTCCCTTTCCAGGTTTCGCCCCCCAAAGGCCAAAACACCTCCATTGATCAATTAAGGAAGGAATAATTCACAACAAAATCATACATTACTTTCCTGAAACAATCAATCACATTCAGGCTTTATCCCAAAGGAAAACACCTCAAACACTATCAGAACAAGACTCAAGTAATTCACTCAAACGAATAACAACATCGAACAAGGTTACACTTACCTTACTTTAACTAATACATTGGGCACTCTCCAGTCCCAAAGTTTACCCAAGGAAGATGTAAGTAGTTAGATATATCCAAATTATATTACCTACATCCCATACAATACCAAGGAAAAACATGAGTTACTTGTATGAAGAGACACAAATGAGCTCCCCACCATAAGAGACAACTTAATTTTTTTTTTCCCGAGACAGAATCAAGACAGTAATAGGGGAAGGCCCAAACAGACTCCCTAGTACAAGGGGTGTACATCCATTATAAATTTACAAAATAATATGCACGATACCCATGGTGGGTCTTCCCACCACAAGAACCAACCATCTTAACCGACCGGCGTGGGCCGACATGAAAACACCCCAAAATTAAGGAGTTGGGACGGTCACACAGTTAGTCTACACAGTTTGAGAAACTGTGCGATAACTATGTGGATCCTTATATCTGCATGGTTATTTTTTTTTGTTCACGGTTAGAACTAACCATGTGAAAACCGTGTGCTCAACTTGTCTAGCCAAATTTCCAACCATTCTCCAAAGACTCAATGGAAACCAAAGGGGGAGGGAATAACATTGTGTGATGACATGGGTACAAGACCCTCCACCTATTTCCACCGAACAGGAACAACAGAAGAAATATGATGACACCATAGGTTTAAAATCTTCCTATCTTTCATACTGAGGATAGGACTTTGTACAAGGGTTTAAACGACACTGGGGTTTCCCCTGACTACGCGCCAGCTTCTCTCCGGGACCTATGGCTGGAGCTCAAAATATTGAAGCATCTTCGGCCACGCAGTTTGGCTGTTGAAACCCCTATGTGGAACTTCTTCTTTCGGTGCCACAAACAACTACACCGCATACCCTGATGGGTTCATCAAGACATAACACACTCCATAACTCACTTTACCAAAACCATACATTTCACTGAAACAAGGGATCAGAATAAGCACACACATCGCACCTTGTTTCTTTGGGTGAGAAACAACAGAAGGGTAGGACACGTATAAACACCATCCACTAAGATAGAGGATTTGATGTTTTTCCCAAGGGATACATACTCCCAACATAACAGAGAACCTAAGAGGATTGTGTGACCTTGACCTTTACAGTCAAAAGAGCACACAACATCACAATGCGTCACCAAACAGGACCTTTCTGATTGATAGAAACAATACATGGAACATGACCATATACCAAGTCCCTAAACAACAGACAAGTCCAAAAAGTGGACACAATATCCTATCAGGACCAAAATCTCAAAATTGGTGGTTTAATAATAACTCTTGCTTCAAGGAAACTATGAAGAACCCAGAGGCCCTCTTAGACACCATCCAAATACTCATCCATGCTAACAAACCCAGAACACTTCCACCTTCGAAAAATTAGGAAACTTAAGAGGCTAAAGTCACTTTCAACCATCCATAATCAATCTCCCACTACAAGAGGATACACAAAACCAATAAAGGAAAGGGTGTATACTCAATCTAAAAATCTCAAGAAATGGATTCCTTATATTGATCAACTGGAGGATTTTCCAATGGAGAAACAATCTGGGTTGCGCTTCAGTTATGCATTAACCTTTAATGGGGGTGTACCTTATCCAATGGGAGAACCCAAGGACCCAACCAACCTGGTACATTGGTCAAAACAATCCATAAACAAGATCCAAACACATGAAGGGAACTATCGTAAAGGCATCCCAAAACATTTTTCAAAAGAGACCACTAACCGTCCCTACAACACAGCTTACCGACCAAACACAAACCCAAAACACAGTTCAAACAGGAGAGGTTATTGGACTAAAAAAAACATCCTACAAAAACAATATCTTCAAAGACCCAAAATACAAACCATCCCAAAACTATTCATCAAGACGTCATGTTTTTTTTCTTTAAAACCATTTCTTTGAAATCAAGCGGCTCAGCGGTAAGAGTATCGACCAATGGTACCCCATGGGCCTCACACATGCATGTTTTTGTGCCACACCAGACACCCTCCTCATATCCGTCCCGGCACTCATCCATTCATGCCATCAACCATCCATCATCCCATATAACCCCATGCATGTGGTCACTAAGGGAAATACCAAAGGTTAAAACAAAAATTCTTTCCACTTTTCAAAACCAACACGGTCAACCAACGCATCCCTTTTTTTCATAACCACTAACCATGAGATCAAAATCCCAACTCACATCTTACAAAAATTTTCAGAAAGTCACAACCATTTAGAAAATAACTCACATTCAAGATATTCACATCAATTTAAAAACATCTCATCCCATTAAAACACACTCTGATTGTTTAGAAAACTCTATTGGAAACACTTTTCAAAACCACCTTCAATACAGTTTCTGCCTTCAAAAGAGGTGTAATCACACCATTTTCTATTTCAAAATAATTCTGAAAATTAAGTTCCACCATTTCATAAACCAAACCATTCCCTCTTTATTTGAAAATCATTTCACAAAAACTTTACACTTCTTAAAACCAAAGTGCTATGGTTTCAAAACCTAAGCACAAAACAGTGCAAGAGGAAACTAGTTTCAGTGGGTGACTTGGACATATGGTTGGCGGCCATATTCCAATCACTTCACTATCACAGAGAGTGTTCTAGGGAATATCCCCAGCTCCACATGGCTTGCCAGACCCTGCGAGCTCATTGAGACCATCAACCCAACTCTCTTTTCATTTCCCCTAATCATCATCAAACCAAGAAAACCAAAAGACATAGACAAATCCCAACTTCCTCTGGAGACTTGAATCCTGAAATGAGGTGTGGTGATCAAGCACACTACCCATAACCAGAATTCCATGTACCAACAATCCTAACTCCATACTATCCTGACTCTTCCCCAAATAACATGACCCAAAGAGTTAACCTGAACCTCCCTTTGATACCATTTTGTCACGAACCGAATCTGGTCGCCTTCAAACTCGGCACCCGACCCGGTCCATGGCAAGACCCGAAGGGCGTTCCCGATCCCCACGGGCTGGCACAAGTGCCCGGGTATCATAAAATGAAAATTGGGAATGATTTACCCGAGTTTATAAACATAAAACAACAAAAGAATCCAATGAAACAAATCTGGATTTTTCAAACCAAACAATCTTTTACAAAAATTCAGAACTGAATTACATGGCTTAAAACAACTCAAAAGGTCTATACCAAAGTTAAAAATCCAAATAAGGATAGCCCAAGAACCCTCATGGCAAGGGGAACCTCCCACAAGCCACCTCCACAAGACTTCACCACCAAGGACCTGCTAGAAACCCGAACCACTGGAACAAAAAAAAAACTGTACCCAACCTGCGACAAAAAAAAAACCATGTCTACTTACACCCAAGGGTGTAAGTAGGGTGTGAGCCAATTCCTAGTAGGATACCACCACTAAGAGATTCCATGTGATAAACATTTAAAGACGAAAAGCATGCAAGTTTTCAAAAACATGAAAAGCTAGTTACAATTTCTAAAAGATGCTACTTTGAATAAAAATAGTTTTCAAGTGGGCTATCATTAAGAATCAACACTTTTAAAAAAAATGCCAACACTACTGAATTTTCCAGCCAACTATACCGTATGCCGACGGTAAGTACAAAGTAAACAATGAGCACAAGAAATAGGAAGTAACACCTAGGCACTAGCTAGCTGTGGGTCCCAGGTACCTCGTATCTCGGTGAGAGTAACCATCACAAATATCCATTCTCGTGCACGAGCCACTAGTAGGGAACATACCCATAACCTAGTGGTCCCCAATCATCATCATCATAGTTTAGTTAGAGTTGTAAGCGTCAATCTTGCTAAGTGAAACTGAGGCCAAACCCCACGGATTCACTAGCATACTAGTACACGTCCACCCACCTAGATACCCAGGTTTTCCCCTTGTGCTCAAACATGTTCAGCACATCAATAAATGTACATTGAACATGAAAATATCATTTCCACATCACAAATTCACCAAAAAGCCCATATGTATACCACACAAGTCACAAAAAATCCATTTTTCATTCAAAATGATTTTGAAATCCGAATCACACCAAAATAGCCCACAACACATTTCACATTTCTTCAACACTTCCAAAAAACCATTAAACAATTTTATAAAACAATTATATGATATTTAAACTCATATAACAGCCCACACACATGGAATATAACACTTCTTTCATATTCAAAAATTCAATTTTTCACATCACACTCACACAAAACACTCCACATCACTTTCACATCACTTTCACTCCAAAATATCTCCTTCAAACAATTTAATAAAATATTTCCAAGATGATACATATCACATAGAATCCTTTTCACAAATGAAATGGACCTTTTAAAAATATACTCCTACCAAAACAGTTTGCTGATATAGTTTCACCTATTACACAACCCAATAAAGCATTCAAAACTTCCATAAAACAATTATAAAGAGTATACCCAAACTTTGCACATAAAATCCATTTCAAAAATCTCTTTTTAAGCCAAAAGCACACCAAGAACCTACCAAAACAAAATTGGCAGCCCAATAAACATGAAATAATCCACATTCAAATGTTATATAATCACGTTGAATAATATCACAAAAGATACCCATGAGAACACACAAATCCATAAAACACTTTCAAGGAGTATAACAAGGTTATACAAATAAAACCATTCAAATACACCCCATTTTTAGGCCCACATGTAACTATATCATTACCTAACCATAATTGTCAGCCCCTTTCAACAACTAATAAATCACTTCCACATTTTACAAAACTACCATAAGATATAACACATGAAATACATTTGAAAAAATACACATTTCAAGCAAAAATGTAACTCTAAAAAAAATGCTTTACTATTTCAACCAAAAATGGTTTTCACATAATGCACAGCACATAAGGAACATTAAAAATTATTTAATCGAGCAAACTAACTCATCATTAAATGGTTACCCACGGAATCACCTACCGAGTGTGTCGAAACCCTCAAAACTTGGTGCGAAACCTTAAGCGCACCACCGTTGCACCAAAAGGAATAAAAATCCAGAACTAAACCACAAAAATTTACCCAAAAGACACCAAATCATACATTAGGATCGAACCCCAACTTCTGGACATGAGGAACTTCAAGAAAAAGGAAATAAAACTAAAAGAGGATGGAAGGAACCAAGAAGGAATTCCCTTACTTGAAATATCTTGAAGGAATCGGCCCCAATCCACAAAATAATGAATCACCAAGTACCCAAAACTGGTATGGAGGTTCGAAGGATTCATATTAGGTCATGTGGGGACTGAAATGGGGGAAAAAGGATGAAAAATGAAGGAGTTATGAAAGGATCAATTTACCTCTCCAAATCTGCCCGATTTTTGAAACCCTAATAAGTTCAGTACTAAAGTGCGATGAAGAAGAGCTCCAAAGAGGGGAGAGAGATCTTGGGCGCGTGTCGGGGTTCAAGGGACGCATATGAGGCTTTGAATCACCGAAAAATACTTAAAAATGAATAAGTTATTAATTAATCAAATATTATTTTTAAAACTGGAATTGGGCTTTCGGGCAGGCCCAATCCCTTAAATAAAAACCAACATAAACCTTGGTTATGGATTTCCAAAGGCTCCAAATTTTAATTGTGGTGTTAATATATCAGGGGAGGACATTTAGGAGTTGGAATGAAGGAAAAATATTAAAAAATGAAAAAGTTATAAAGGAAACAAATTTTATTTTTAAATCTGGAATTGGGCTCGCGGTTTGGCCCAATTCATGAAAACTCATCTATTTCTCCATAAAACCTTTGGAAACCATCCAAAACAAAAAATGAAAGGAAAAAATGAAATTTAACTTCAAAATAATTCGTGTATGTGACAACTCACACCTATAAATCTCCTTGTATTATCCAACCTCTGGCCAAATAATCTCCCAACATCCCTATCTTCCACCTAGGAGCCTTACCTTAGGCATAAGGCACTTCAAGAAATCAATTTGGTTCAAACCAAAGGGAGTTACCCGATTTAAAGGTAACGTATTCTCTTAAGTTATTTTTTTTATTTTACTTCTCCAACCCCCTAAACTCTTTTTATTCATTTATTTTATAACAAAAATGGTATCCTCAATATACTAGGTAGTTTTTATGATAATTATTCTAACTAAACTTACACACAACTCCATCTAATGGATAGGAACATATTGTTTCTGTGGATAGAGAACTACTACCTCACGAAACTATGATTGTTAAAATCATCTTATATCTCCTCTCATGGTGGATATTATGATGGCACTATAATTATATATGATATTTATGATATTTATTTTATCTCTATTATTCTTTAATTCTCTTTTAGAACATACCTTTATGCTTTCATATTTTATATATATGATAATTTCATTTGAGGAAATATGGACTACCGCCCCCTCAAAGTGATGTGACTCATTCATACCATGCATGGAACATATAAAGGATGGTATTAATGATCTTATGTAATGTATATAAAATATTATATTATATAGTAATTATAATATACCTATGTATCTTTTGGTTTTCATTTCTTTAAAAATGAAAAAAAAAATGAAATGAAAGTGGTGTTCATGCATACGTACGACTTTCCATCACCATGAACGGTGAATTTCATTTTCATATATCCAAATGATATGGACTATTATAAATGCATATATACTGGATATATATGATTTATATAATATTTAAATCATTAATATCATTTTGTATATAATGTACTTTTCACCACGTGGACAACTTGTAATTATAAATACCAAATATCGACAAAACAACCATTATTAACTTAAATGATCATGTAATGTTTATAATGTGGTAATAAGTGATGTAAAAGGAATAATAAACTATAAAAAGGTTCTGAATCAAGTAGAAATTAAATTTAGTTTAGTATTTAGGAGATTTAAAAATGAATGAGTTAAGCCATACACAAGGTAAGTGACTTCGTCTCAATCACCTTTCATTAAGGTATATTTTTATTTATACACGAATTTCTTTTATATGATGTATAAACACCTTTTACTTTTCATTTCATTCAAAGGAAATATTTTTCTACAGAGAATTTTACTAAAAAACAAAAATGAATGTTTCTTTTTAATGTACGTGGTGACAACAACCTTTCCGCCACCGTGGGTATTATTTGATCTTTGGCTTACTTAACAAGCCGTAGTGTTTTTTAAAGGAAAATAAATACTATATACCCTTTTTATGTATTTTGGTATTGAAAATTATTTTTAGAAATCATTGATTATTTCAATATCTTTAAATGATATATTGTAATTGAAATTTGGAAATTTTAACTTTCCTTTATGTTTTTTTATGTGTTATGAATTTGTTATGGTTTTTGGACATTGTTTATGTATACAGGTGGTTCCATAATAAACCTAGTGTGGGTGAACTCGAGATAGCTCCCCAATGAATTAGGGTAATGTGAAAAAGGTAAATATTAATGTTTCTCCAAATAGATTTAGGGAATATATTATGATGGGTATTCCAAATGTAACTCCCTACATAGTTGTGAAAGCTACAACGTAAGTAAGTTATGGATACCACAAGTTACCATTAAGATTTATGTTTTCTATGTGTTATTCATAAATCTTATGATTTCATGAGTTTGTTAAAAATATTATGTTTTGATGTACTAATGTTTTCTTTCTTTATTTTATAACCCTTAATAAGCTTTTTATGCCCATCCCAAGTTTTGAAATGTTTTTCATAGGACTTAAAGATGAATAGGGTTGAGGATGGGATCAAGGAAAAGTCATGTTATCTAAAACATGGAACTAGACATGACTCTTTTTTTCAAGAGTTTTTATTTTATGAAAAAAAATGTAAACTGAGTAGAAGTGTCTACTTTGTAATTTTTGAGATGCAATGTAATAGTTATGGCCTAATTCTCTAAAACTCTATACCTGAAAAGATCCTCAATGTGAATTATTCATTTAATTCAAGATTATGTAATGTTTTAAGGCTAGGTATTTATAATACCCTTTGGTCAAAGTCATAATAATAGTGTAATAATAATAATAATAAATCACATAAATCAAGAAAAAAACCATTGCATAAAAACAGGTAAATTGTTGATAATAAATGAAATATCCAAATGTTATAATAAGGGATATACCATTCATTCCCATAAATGATCCCCTATAGGAATATTAAACACAATTACTAATAAAAGGAAAAAATAAAACTAAAACTGACCCACCCCTCGTAGGTTCAGAGTCTTTCCTGGATTTATCAAACAGATCCCACTATTAGAATTCCATGCACAAACAAAGTAATCAACAACTTGGGTGGTTTCCCATACATGAACCTAAAAACATATAGTATTATTCTCTAGTAACAAGTTCTATGGAAGCCTAACTAGGGTGTGAGTACAACTCAACAGGTCAACACTAATAGAGTCCCAAAAATAAAAAATTCTGTATAACAAGTGCATGTATGAGTGACAATGATAAAATTATAGTTTTCTATAATAAAAATGAATAACACAACTTCGGATCCCAATATCCATGGTAATGACAGAGGTTGAACCTACAAAATTTGTTCAGTGCTAGTATATCTCTATCCATGAGATATAATATGTATCATCTGATTCCAAGTTATACCACCAAGTCAAAAAAATCACAATTTCTCAAGGGAATCCACATGGATTAACCTAGAATTCCCTTCTAATAAATCACATAGGGAATCCAATGGGTGACCCTTATCATTCCTTAGTATCAATATACCAATTAAAACTCAAGGAATTTTCATTAACATTAAAAAGAATATATTAATAGGAATCCTTAGCATACACCTGATTCATTCCACCCAAAATAAATCAAAACAAATCTGGAGAGCATGTCTAGAAGAATTCAACAAGGTACCCTGCAAGAATCCTTAACATTAATTTGTGCCTCTAGTAAATATAGAACTTACCTTAATCCATGGGGGTGCTACCCAAAATAATTTGAGATAATGATTCTAAGTGAAATCTAATGGATTTCTTAATACATTCCATAACATTGAACCTCTATGAATCCAAGGGTGTCATCACACAATGAAACTCATCTGAGTCCCCTAGTGGAATCTGAGGCTTTATCAAGGAATTATACACTAACATGGTTCACACATGCTTTAATAAATCCTCCCAAATCATTTCACCCATCATCATATCAAGAGAAATAAATTAATAGATCTTTATTTACCGTGAAATAATTTTCTATAAAAGTAAAACATAAATCAAGGACAAAACCCGCATGGTCCTCTTCATAGACCATTTTTACCTAATTAACAACCCCAAGTCAAGAGGTCCCATACATAACATTCCATTACATAAAGTATTCATAAACCATTAACATTACCAAGGCAGTGATTTAAATTCATATGATTTTATTTATCATTTAAAAAATTTCATCTCAATTCACATATGAGATTTATCATTTTACTTAAATAACTCCAAATAAAAACATAGTACATCAATTTCGATTCACCACTAATCATTCTATTAGATTCAATTAACAGTTAAAAATAATGTATAATTATCAATGGTTGTGAAATTCCATTTCACGATCATTGATTCAACCAAAATTCCATCTAAAGCAATTTAAAATGAAACTAGGAATTTAATGAAATCATTCCACTTCAAGGTTAACTTCCACCACCAAATAATTCCAATTCGAATTACATTTTCCTAAATTTCAAGGCATATTAAATGACACATTTAAATTAGAAAACTTAGATTAAAATTTTCAATTAAATTGAGGCAAAAATGTGGAGTGACTAGATTGACCACATCGTGTATACACTTAGTAAAAAGTAGATATTATATGGGTTATAATTAGAGGTTGTAACACCCCAATTAAAACCATTGGGTATAAGCTAGAGAGTCACAAGACCTCGTGAACACCTCCCTATATGTAAGAGGCCTTCGACTAGCAATGAGGTTTTGAAGTCCTTTAATGGGTAGACTATACCATCAATATCATATCCTTGCACAAATAATAATAATTAAAATACAATACCTTAGATTATCAATGTGGAAAACTAAATATCAAAAGCCACACATTTTATAAGATAAATAAATGTGCTTTCAAAGTGGAACTCCAAACCAAAATATATGTGCAAGAAGGTAAATAAATAAAGCTATGTAAAATACTCTATATTTTATACCAATCCTACCACAAGATCTATTCTCCATGACTCAACTATCTACTATGGGCCCCTTTCCCTTGCTTGGATCCTTATACATGAATTTGTCACATGCATTGAGATACTTGTGCAGTGTTCGAGTAATAAAACTCGGTAAGACACCACCAATGAATCCTTGAAAAATTTACTCATGTATAATATGTGATTCCTATGATAATAATAAATGTAAAAACAAGTATATCAATCAGGTGTGGAGTACCCATGTGTTAACCAAGCCACCACGATCCCTAATCATACCTTCTTTGTCTCCATATTAGAATGATAATTTTATGGATTTCAAAAGTGACCAAAACAATCCACTAGTCTTGTGCACATGTTACTCAATATCCTTACAATATCGAGTCAACATGTTACTTAGTATTCACAAGGCATTGAGTTCTGGTCCGTCACTCAGTATCCTCACAACATCAAGTTCCAATCTGGCAACATGGTTAACATGACCTTTCCCTATATAGAGTCCACCATCATCATCTCCACACATCAAGTGCACTCCCCCTATAAGGTGTAATTATAATAAGATGGTCCACATGTCATGAGTACCAATACAAAACATCCAAAGACATGGTAAAACACATAATAGGGTAAATCAAACAAGGAAAATCATACCATGATATCATGACCCTATAGTAGCAAACATCAAACAACATATTAAAAACATCAAGCATGATATAAATATACTCTAATAATAATCATGGAAGAAATATCATATATGAGTATCATGGAAATTCACACAACCATAATCAAAGACTCTCAATTAACAAGCTATTCCCTCACATCAACCATACCAATTAAACATGAACATGCAAGAGCCACAAATGCTAAGGAACTTCCTACCTCAAGGTTATTGATGAAGAAATAAAAGGTTATTTAAAGGATAAAATACCAGAAAAGTTTAACACCCATGTAGAATGAGATCACATGTTAATGATAACTTAAGGAATCCTCCAATGGAATCAGTTATGAGTTATGTCAAAGGAGGGGTCACCAATTCACCATAATCATTATCAATTCAAGAATTAATCATGAATTCCTCACTGATTCTAGAAGAGGGACTCATGTTTGGATCCACCATTATTAAAAAAATTAACACCAATAAAAGGGGAAGTTTTTGACATGTCAAATTATCCCCCAATAGATAGAACATTCATTGTTGATGGTAGATCTCCATTCAGTCAAGAAATGGTGTTAACAAGATAGTTCCACCACCAATTTTCCTAACACCACCAGATCGATCAAAGGTTAGATAACTAAGGGATATGTATGAAAGAGATATAGATTCATGAGAGGGATGGATTAGTTCCATTGGGGTTAGAATTGAATATTAATTTTGGTGTAAATTGAGTGGAAATTGAAACCCATATGGTGAATTAAATACACCCCCGGACTGGGATCATTGGATACCTGGAGGGCCTTACTGTCTAGAAGGTGGACCCCTCTTCCTATAAGAACAACCTAGGTTCTTCCAATTCTACTTAATGGACAGTTTCATCCCACTAACTATATAGTTAGGTTTGAAAATCGCTATAGGGATACTAGAATCCCATTGGATAGCAGGTGGGTGATGTTCCCACACGTATCATTTAATTTGTGTGGTTTTCGATCAGATTAGAATTTCTGTTATCCCAAACTATACTTGCAATAATGGCATAGTAGAGTGGTAGTGAGAGGTTGAACCCATAGAAAAATACTGGACAGTAGGAAACCAGTGACTTATGTAGGAGTCCTCATGAATTGATTTGGGTTTGGGGTTTAATTAAATCTATTGTAATTCGTTTTAGATTCAGGATAAATATAGGGATTATGGTAAATTTTAGGGTTTTAGGTAAATAGGATAATCTTGTACCTATCTTGGGATAGTACAAAGGGATTAATCTATGAGTAAGTGTATTGGATAGTAGTTGATTATATTCAAACCAATTAGATCTATCTAAGATGAAACTATTCCTTGGTTTGGATATAACTAACAACCTAGATGCATTAATCCTAGATTCTATGGAAGAAAGTGTCATAGTCTAATAGTCATAGCACTCAACTCCATTAAGTTTAGATTCATTCATTTGAACTTACCATATTCATGGTTTTATAAAATAATTGAAAAAAATATTATCTAACCTGATTACTAGCCTTACAGTTACCAAGTTTCAGTTTATAGATTCATTAAGTACAGAACAACCCTTTCTCTTGAAACTTACCCAAATCGGTTTATCCACCCATGATGGTATTAATAGAAATTATAGAAATGATAAGAAACATTCTTATAATATTAATAAATAGCTAAAATAAATTAGTTCATAATTAAGGGATTAATAATCAACTAGTTTGCAATTAAAAAATTGATAAGTCAATCATACACTTACTTGAAATATTAAACAACAAAAACTTTTGTGTGTATTTACAGTTGAACATGAATGGAAATGGAAAATCAATGTTGAAATGGATAATGAAGACAAAAAATATGAAGAATGCTTTCATAATTATCAATGGTACTTGGATTCAATTAAAAAAGAAAAATGAATTATTTAAACTTGAGTTTGAAGGTAAATAAAGGAAGAAACAACAGAAAAAAAGGGAATAAAAATGACTTCCAAAATAGTATATGTGTGGTTGTCCACATTATGTACATAAATAGGCAAGAATTTATATGGTGTGTAACCTTATCACATCATGTAATATTGATCCAAGGTTTTCTCCATGTATTGAGGATCTGACATCTTTCATAACCTGAATATTTTGGATCTAGAGATAGGATTCATTTAATGATGTGTATTGGGGACTCACAACATGATTCATCTCATGAATTAAAATTTAAGAGGGAAGTGGTCTTCAAATTTTACACAATGTGTATTATAGATTCATGATGTGTATGATTTTCATGAATTTTAAATTCTTTATAATGTTTTTTATCCCCTTCAGACATGTTTTTAATGATTCATACACGTCATGAATGTGTTTCATGACGTGTAAAGTCCACTTTTGGCCATTTTTTATAGCCTTTCCTTTGGATTCATGGATACTTATAATATGAAAAAATCAATAAAAACCTGGTGCATTATTTAATAAAATATGAATAATATTTAAATAAATAAATCCCATACATATATAAAAAATTCATCTTTTCAAATCCCCATATGCTTGAATAATTTATTATCCTTAATAAAAAATCATCGCAACAGGTATTTCAAAATAAATGATTTTTAAAATAAGAAACATTTGTTAAAACTAAAAAAATAAAACTAAGTGTAATAAAAATAAGTTAATACTCCAGAATAAATCATGTTAAAAAAATCAATCATTCCTCATAGTTTATTTTTAATCCAAATTATTTATTCCTTTAATTATAATTTCATAAATTTCCCTAAAATTATATACTAATTTTTTAATTTATCTTCTAATGAATTTTCTCTCATAACTCAAGGTAAAAAAATTAACTTGAGTTATTCTCATGACCTGAATACATGTTCCTAACCATATTATTTCATTGGTTTTATCATCCCCACTTCATAAAGACAAATACAAAAACAAATCATGATGGATTCTAAAAAAACTCAAATGAATATGAGGCTAAGGGTGGGTGTTTCAAAAGTGAAAAACACTCTCAAAAGAAGGGAAGGATCTAAATTACAATGTGTGATAATGTAAATAATGAAAATGAAGTGACTCCTCCAAGATCAATTAGTGTTTAAGATCCAAGAATCATGAGTAAACCCATGAGTATATCATGTATGAATCAAAAATGTATCATGTTCCTTTATTTTTCTTTTCATTTTATTTATTTTCTTGAAACGCATGTTCTGGCCAAATCTCACATCCATCCTATTGCCACATATGATCCACCAGTGGATCCATTGGTCTGAAAATGGTGATTTTTAACCTTCCAAATACACAACCCAAAATATATTTTTCTTCTTTGAATTTTCATATATATTTTAAAGGATCAGGGTAGGCATAAAATTACAAGAGTGATCATGGACCATATCACATCAGTATAGTAAAAATTCCATAGTATATCTCCTCGATAATAACATCCTATGATAATTAGCTGAAAATCCCCCCACACTTGTTCAAAGGATAATCATGCGTAATACCAAGAGAAGGGTAGAAAGGTATAATTGGCCTAAAAATTATTCATACTAAAAAATTTATTCATTTTTAATACAATCTAAATAAGAAAAAATGTATGGTGGGTCTCATGAAAAATTGGATCACAAAAAATGCCTTAATCATATTAAATTTTTATTTGTTCAGCCATAGCCTTAGTATGATCTCAATGAATTTTCTGATAGGTTTATATACCCCAATTTTCCCTCAATAAATTTTCTCAAAAAAGAATATAAAATCATGGGTCTAGAATCTTCTTGGGAATGGGAGTATACAAAAATAAATGGTAATCACTCGGGGTATAAAATCAAGTAATAAGTCAATCCAAAATAAATTTCAAAAAAATTGAATTTGAATTAAATTACTAAACTCATCAATCATGATAAAAATCTAAAAAATAGTAAAACATTGATTTCAAAAAAATAACCTAAATTTTTCTTTTATTTAAAAGGGTGTAATTATTTTTTGGGTTTAAATCATGTTTTTAGTAAAAAAATGTCTCCTAGATAGGTGAAAACAAGAAATAATCCAATTTTATTGATAATGAAGCTCAAAAAATACTCAACCACACTTAAAATTAAAGAGTGTCTAAACTATTGTGTAAATAATCATGAGAGATATTTCATAGATATATAATAGACAAAATGAAATGAAAAATTGAAATTGAATTGAGGGAATCAAGAGATCCCTATATGAGTGTCATGACATGGGGTAACCTGGTGGATCATGATTTCCAATTGGGATTACTTCCTAATATGTTAGAATGAGAAAACCTACACCTATTAAAACATTATTACATAGGGTTTGAATATTAAGAAAACAATTAAATGGGTTGGTGTGAATAGATAATAGTAAAAAAAAGTAACTCATATAATTGTAGTTATGTGGGTATAGTGATGTTCAGAGTGTCCTATAAAAAATGATAATAAAATAAGAACAAAAAATATATGAACATGAATGAGAATAAAATAAATTAAAAACTGTGTTACTTCCCTTAAATTGATAATAATTAAATCATTATCTAAATAGGTTTAAAAAAACCAATTAGTGTCCTCCATCTGCTTGGAATTTTTCTACCTCCTACAAGAATAAGTGGTTATGTCATTGAGCTCAACTGGACTCTTGATAGGATTAATCACCTCAGGATCATGCTAATCATGAACATCATGTAGTAAAAATAGAATTTGTGCTCATCAGGGTGGGGATATCTGATGAGCATAGAACTTCAATGAAATCTCCTCAAGCTAGTGCTCGATGTCAGCCAGATACTGAGTCATCTAAAGTAGGAGTGAATATAGTGGCATTATAAACATATCAATGACCATGGTTGAGGTAGAATAACTAGACATGGATAAATTAATATAGTAATGAAATTAAAAATAAGCTAACCATAAGTAAAGAAAAAATATATATCTCATGTATCTATAAATAGAAATGATACATCAGTTTGAAATGGAATACAAGTAGTCAAAATAGTGTCACCCCCACATAATACAAAAATAGGGGAGGGGTATAAGGGGAACTATGACTTAGGGGCACTCTTAATGGAATCTATATTTTAATCACCCTCCTATATAGTGGGTAACTCGATCTGTCCTACCATATCGATGCCCTATATGAATATGAAAAGAGGATCAATGATGTCCTCAGAAGGTGCCACAATGTTGGAAGCTATCATGGTGGAAGGTGAGGCCAAGGTACTGATCCTTATGGTGTCCATGTTTCTATTATCAGGGTCAATAAGTTGAACCTCAGTAAATTGGGGAAGGGTTGGACTCTTTCCCTATCTATTCTTCTCTGCTAAATACTCTTACTGGGCAGCAGGGTCTGTCAACTTAGAAGGCAGATCGATTTGGGTGGGAGATGGTGCAGGAATTATGGAGGAAGAAGGGTCTTCAGGTGGTGTGGGTGAGTAGCTGTAGGGTCTTGTAGTGAGGTATGGATGGTAAAGGATGGTTTTTTAATGAATGGTATTCCCAAGTGGTGGTATATCTGATACAGGTTCACCAGAATGTATTGGTGTGAGAGCTAGATAATGGTAGGGTAGGATGGGGTGGGTGATAGTGTGGGTAAGGTAGTGGTGGATGGAGAAGGGATATGGGTGGTGTCAGGGTCAAGAATGGGTGAGTAAACTAGTTGGGGTAGGGTTTTGGTGGAGGTATGAGCTGAGATAGAGGTGGAAGGAGAAGGGGATGGGACGGCAGCATGGTCTCTAGGCACCTCATCAGCACCATTGATGAATCCTAACACCCATCGATAAATGTCTTCATCCTTACTCAATAGAATCATTTTATGGATCAGAAGGATCTCTATCCAAATCATCATTTCAAGATATGTTAGGGGAAGGTTGGTTTCAAAGACACTGAGATTTCTAGATAAATGAGTGATAAAGGATCCACCCATCATCTTGCCATTAGTCTACTACGTATGTGCCCTAAAATAAAATATGAACTGAGACACCATGTTGATAGATGTGCCACCCATTTATAAAGTGAGTATAAGGATTACCATCTATATTAGACCCTTTTGAGCCTCTGGTCGAGTGATCCAAGTATGTTTTAACGATTTATGAAGGATCCAGAGTGAACCACCTCATAGTTAGGTGGACTTAATAATTCGATGATCGTGGAAGCTCTGTTAGTATCAGGTGATCATCCTCTAGAATCATGTTGAATATGACTTCCTTAAATCAAGATAAAGAGTAAAAAATATAGGGTTGGTAAATGAGTTAGATGATTATAGGTTGATCCTGACAAAAAACTCTCCAATATTGGGGTTATGGGGTCTACCACCTATCTTTAATCGGACGCTATCACTGACCAGCTCGAAGGTGGCCACAAACTCAAGGAAGAACTACCTAAAGGTATCCTCATAAACTTTGATGATGGGGGAGAGGTGGAGTCTTTTAATGAGGCTAAGATCCTCGTAGATTATTTGGATCTACATGAGTATGGCCAAATCCAAATTCTTTTTGGTCTGTATAGGATTTTCCTAAAGGTGGACCAACTGGACCTGCTAGTCGGGTGTGAAAAGGTGATGGATGGGGTGGGGATGGAGAATTCCATTTCCCTACGACCCATTGGAGGTAAAAGTTGACTCATAAATGTATGAATTAGTCTCATAGGTGGTAGTAGAACTAAAATAAGATGGATCTGGTTGTGAAGGAGGTGCATCATCCCTTCAGTGCTTGACCAGAGGTGAGTCCTTGTGCTCGAGTGTGCGATTAGTAGGGGAGTTTTAATAGTATTTATATGGTCTATTTTGGACACAATGGGGAGGATATAATGGAGAGGAGGAGGTTTATTTGCTCATTAAAGGAGGAGGTGTTAGGTGTGGTGAGGGAGAGGTGGGGGAGAGGGCGCAATTGAAGGTTGTGGGCTGCCTGGTTGAGAGTAGCCGAAGAGTGGGGGGATGGGGGTGTGTGCATCATGAACCCTAGGTTCACAAATTTTATTAGTTGTAAAATTTTACATCATGTAATAATATAATATTTTTAATTAGTGAAACTTTTATTTTTAAGGACATGAACCTTACACGTTGTGTATTGAGTACATGATGTGTAATTTGGGCCTCTTTCCTCTTTGGGAACCAAGGCCTAGTCATTTTCTTTTAGCATCCCTAAGATTTCCTAACTCTACTCCATCCTATTCGAGACCATGTGACCTATCCTAGTTTTCCTCCTAGTCATAAATTAATTTAACATTGGTATATAGACATAGTCTCACTTAGATGAATCTCAAAGTGATGACGCACCCATCGTGGAATGGTTCCTAGTATATCTTCATATCATTGGCCATTAATTTTTAAGGTCAGTTCTCCGTATTTCTAAATCTTGATGGTCCCATAAGGTAATACTTGTATGAACTCAACGGGTCCAGAATATATGGATTTAGTCTTTCTAGGTAACATCTTCAATTGGAAATTGAATAACTATACCTTATTCCCTGGTATAAATATTCATCATGCGATTCACTGATCGTGCCAATTCTTGGTTTTTTCCTTAAAAATATTGGTATTTTCATAGGAATACTTTATTATTTCCTCCATTTCATCCATTTGAAGAATTCTCACTTCCCCATATTTTTGATAATACATATTTAATTTTGTAATCACCCAATATGAGTGATTCACTAGCTCCACCAGTAAATGGAATGGATTTCCATACAAAAGTAGGAATGGAGTAGTGCTGATGGGTGTTTTGTATGTTGTGCAGTATACCTAGAGTGAATCATCTAATTTTAGGTTCCAATGTTTCTGATTTATATTTATAATCCTCTACAGGATTTATTTTATTTCACTATTTAATAATTTAACTTTTCAGCTTGTTTGTGGGAGGTATAGATTTCATGTACTATACTGTACTTTTTACTTCTCAAGTAATACTTTGATAGCATTATTGGTAACACATGTTCCCCAATAACAAATGAGCAATCACGGAAATCTAAATCTTAAAAAAAATATTTTTCTTTAATAAGTTCATGAGCACTTTTTCATGTCATGAGTGGTGGCTTCAACTTCTACCCACTTCAAAATATAGTCAAAACCAACCAAGATGTAGAACTTTCCAGGTAAATTATGGAATGACCCCATAAAATCTATTTTCTATACATTGAAGATTTTGAATTCCATGATCGATTATTGGGGAATTTCATTTATCTTACCAATGGTTCCAGTTTGTTGGTATCGATAATAGCTCTAACAAAATTTTCTTTCATCTTGATGAAGTGTGGGATAAAAAATTCCATTATAAGATTTTTTCCATTGTGAATTCTAGTCCATGATTCCCTCTAGTTAGTGACGTGTGACACATTTCAAGTTCACTTTGTATCTCATATTCTATGATGTATCGCCTCATTAATACATCATCACAACACTTAAAAATTGGTGGTTTATCCTGGTAGAAGTGTGAATCTTCAACCAAAAATCTCCTCTATTGCTGGAAGGAGAGGTTTGGGTAGAGTGATCCCGTGGTGAGATAGTTTTCAATTTCAGAAAACCATGGGCATTTCTTCATGTTTATGTTGAAAATAGTTTCATCAGGGAATTTAACATCGATGTCTATATTATCATCATCTTTAATGAGGGGTAGTGGGATTCAGTATAAATGATTAGAAACAACATTCTCAGTCCCCTTAGTATCCTTTTTGATGATTTCAAACTCTTACTATAGTAGTATCCACTGTATAAATCATGGATTGTTATCCTTTTTGATCAAAAAATATTTAAGGGTGTTATGGTCAGTGTAAACAATCACCTTTGACAAAATAAGGTATGAGAGAAACTTTTTGAAAGAATAGATGATTGCTAAGAGTTCCCTCTATGTAGTTGTATAGTTTTCCTAAGAATCATTCAAGGTGTGACTAGAATATTAAATGGTACATAATATCTGGTCGAATCTCTATCCTAATACAGTTCTTATAGAGAATTCACTGACATCACACATTAATTCAAAGTCAGTGTCTTAGTTTGGTGAAATTATAATGGGAGAAGCAACCAGGTTATTCTTTAAAATATTTAATGTCCTCTAACAATATTCAATGAATTAAAAGGAATTATACTTTGATAAAAGGAGTTTCAATGGGTGGGAAACTTTCAAAAAATAATTTATGAAGTGGTAGTAGAATCTTGCATGGCTCAGAATGCTCTTTATTCTTTTAATAGTTGAGGGATCAGGAAAGTATTTGATCACTTTGATCTTTACTTTCATTAAATTATTTGAAATTTTTTTCCCAAGTAATATGCCTCCTTGCACCATAAAATGAAATTTTTCTCATTTTAAAACCAATAAATTTTCTTCATAGTGTTTTAGGACTAATTCTAGATTTATAAGGAATACCTCAAAAGATATTCCATAAACTGAAAAATTTATCTATAAAGATCTCCAAGAATTCCTCTACCATATCATGGAATATATGTTTCATGCACCTTTGAAAGATCATAGATGCATTACAAAAACCAAATGACATGTGTCTATATCTGAACATACCAATTGGATAGGTGAATCTAGTTTTGGAATAATCAGTTGGATCAACTGCAATTTGATTGTATCCTGAATATCCATCCATGAAATAGTAGAATTAATGTTCTAACAGTCTCTCCAGAATTTGATTCATAAAAGGAAAGGGGAAATTATATTTTTAGGTCACAGTATTTAGATTTCTATAATCCATTCATACTCACCATCCAGTGATGGTGTGATTTGAGATCATTTTTTACAACTGTGAGGCCACCTTTCTTTTTAATGACCTATCGAAGACTCACCCACTCACTGTCATAGATTGAAAAAATTATTCCAAGATCTAGGAGTTTCATTACTTCTTTCTTAACAACCTCCTTTACTGTGGGTTGACTCACCATTAGGTCTAGTGTTTGGGTTTCACACCTTATTCTAATAAAATCTCATGAGGGACTGATGTGAGGCTGATCCCTTTCATGTTACCTCTCCATAGGAGATTGACTTTTTTATGTATCTATAGGACTTCTAACAGCTTTTCCTCTCTTTTCTATGTCATTTATGAGCTGATTATAATTGGTAATATAGTTTTATTCTCTAGTAATGATTACTTGAGTGTGCTTGGGAGAGTTTTCAACTCTAGCGTTGTTGGATGGATGACCAAGGGTTTGAATGGAAGGATAGTTTCCCTTATAAGAGGTTCTATATAGTTAACTTTCTCATAGTCATATTCCTAATTTTCATCAAGATAAATTTCAACACTATATTATTTTATGGTCATGTATTCATTCCTCCCTTCATTGAGAAAGATATCATGAGAGTCAAAAGAATCATCTTCTTGTTTAGCAGCTTTCAATAGATTAAACTTAACTAGTTCATCACCTAATTTGAATATAAGTCTCCCTTGATTCACATCAATCAATTCCTTAAAAGTGTCTAAAAATGGTCAGCCTAGGATAATTGAAATGTCCCCTTCTTCTTCCATATCCAATATGAGGAAGTATACAGGGAAAATAAATTTTCAGACATTGACTAGAAAATTCTCGAGAAGTCTTCAAGGATACTTAATTGATTGATCAACTAATTGAAGTTTTTCTCTAGAAATAATTAGTTCCATGGGTACTATATTATGGAATAAACTCATGATCATGATGTTAATGTTGTCGCCTAAGTTTCACAGGGCTATTTTAATGTTGCATACCCCTATAGTGAAAGGGATTGAAAAACTAGCAGGGTCTCATGTATTCAGTGGAATATTTTGCTAAACAACAGCAGAGCATTATTCATTTAGGGAGATAAATCCTAGTTCTTTCATAATTCTCTTATTAGAGATTATTTCCTTTATAAATTTCTCATACTCATGCATTTTATCAATAGCTTTAGAAAATGGAATGTTGATATGTAATTTCTTGAACATTTATAATAATTTATTATAATTCCCATAAATTTTCCCTTGCCTCATTCTTTATAGGAAGGGGAGAGTTGGTTTGAAAGATGGTGGATCTATATAGATGTATTCTTTTGTATACTCATGTGTTGTATCTTTTTCAAGAGGTGTTTATTCCATATTATTCTTCTGATCATTTCTAGCCATGATTTCATTTTCAGTCTTGATAATGACGGTTGCATGATTCTTGGTTTCATCAGGATTATTTTCTTCTCCTCCATAGGGTTTCTATAAATAAATCACTTTTATTCTCCTTATTAGTACTTCCTTGGATTCATCTTTTAGGTATGTCTTAGTATTACCGATCAGTGTGCATGGTAATCTATCTGATAAGGTCTTTGAGATTTGACCCATTTTGTGCTCAAGGCTTCCGAGGGATTCCCTTTGATTTTGAGTTCCTATATCTTAGGTGGTCATCCTATTGTCCAATTTTTTAATAAAGTAGTATATAATATTCTTCAAATTTTATTTTAGAGATGCGACTAGTTTTTTTTGGTCTTTGTGGAGTGAGTTGAAATTGTTTCTAGGATCTATGATGAAAAGGTTGTTGGGGTACTTGTTGTGGTGGTAAAGGAACATGATTCATATGTAGTTATATGAGTATTCCTTGGTTCATGGGTGGTTATTTACCACTTCTCCATTGAATAAACCATTTATTATTTTGTGGCAGCTATTGAACTAGCCTCGGTTGATAAAACTATTTTGGTTGTTAGTATTGTTGACTCTTTTGATTGTAATTAAAGTAATTACAATCTTGGATTTGAGGTTTTTCTACTCCTTCTCTATAGTCTTGGTATGTTTGTGGGCCTCCACACATCTTGAAAGACTTAATTTCTATAATAGGAGTAGGAGGGGGTGGAGGTGAATAAAGTTTTTGATAGGATTACAACTTCTTAGTAGGGGCCTCTACTTATGCCTCTATATGGGTGTTTTCATCAACTTGGTGGATTCCACATTGAGGTAGTCCATGAGTGCTCTACCACATACTGGAATTGTGAGATACCTTTTCTAGAAGTGATCAACCAACATCTGGTGTTTTTAGCATTAAACTTCCATCAATGGAAACATCTACCATTGTACAAGTAATTAGTTAGAGGCCTTGGAAGAATGTTTACAGCTAAAGACACACATCAATTCCATTATATGGGAACTTATTATTGAGTTGATTAAAATGATCATAGGCATACCATACTAACCCTCCATATACTTGATTTAAATTTTTAATTTCATTTCATATTTTATACGTTCAGATAGGGGGAAAGTATTTATCTAGGAAGTTTTTTGCTAGATTGTCCCAAATCATGATTGACTCGGGAGATTAACTCTTTATCCAATAATTGGATCATAAATGAAAGTAAATGAGGAAAAATCATAGTATAATTATATAACAGGACACTTTCTATTTTTGAATGGTATCACAGGTTTACAAGAAGTTAGACATATGCTTGTGAGGAATTTCACTCTGTAATCTATTGAACTAGCCCATATTCTAGATCATGTTGATGATTCCGAGTTTGATTTGGAAAGTATGCACTTGGAAAGGTGGGAAACTAATATTGGTTTAAGTACCATTGATAGATGGAAATCTATAATCAATTATGGTGTAATCCAATTGTAAGGGTTGATCTCCATGTAATGTAGGTGGCACATATTGAATATTGGGTGGGTTGGGGACTGTAGGATTATTGTGGTATTCTATAATTGGACAACAACGTGTATTAAAGAAATGAATGTGAGAAATTATTGAGTTCCAAGGCTCCTTTAATGACTCAGGGGGCCCTAACACATTCACTAGGATGGAAACAAAGAAGTATGGAGTGGTGTCCATAATAAAAAAGGAAAAATGAAAAGAGAAAATCAGGATGGGTGAGGTGATCCTACGTTCATGTTGAAGGTCCATGTGCCTAATAAAAACAATAACCCTTAAAAATTGTTCCAAAATTTTACATTCCTGCACACATCATTTAATTCATGAAAGTTTAAATCTGATTAGAATTTATATTATTCCAAAATACATTTTCTACGATGGTGTAGTATAGTGGTAGTGAGGGGTCAAACCCATAAAGAAAGACTGGATGACAATAAACCAAAAACTTTAAACCCTTTATGTAGGAGTCCTCAAAAAAATATTTGGGTTTGGTATTCAATTAAATCTACTAATATTTATTTTATATTCAGGTAAAATGTTGGTATCATGGCCAATTTTATGGTTTTGGGTAAAAAGGATAATCTTAGACCTAGCATGGGATAGTCCTAGGGCTTAGGCTGTGAAGTGGTGTATAAAATAATAGTTGATTATGGTAAAACCCACTAGATCTATCTATGATGAAACTATTCCTTAGTCTAGATATATCTAACAATCTAGATACATTAAGCCTATATTCTATGGAAGAAAGTGTCATAGGATAATATTCATAGCTCGCTCAACTCCAATCAGGTAAAGTTTGTTTATTTAAACTTCCCATTGCTAGGGTTGCATAAAATAATTTAATAAATATTTATTGTTTAACCTGATTACAAGACTTAGGGTAAAAAAAATTTGTTTTAAAGGTTCATTAATTTTAGAACAACCCTTACTCTCAACCCTTACCCTAAGCAGTTTATCCACTCATGTCGGTGTTAATTTAAATCAGAGAAACAATCACAAACATGCTTAGAAAAATGATAAACATTCGAAATAAAGTAGTTCACAATTGAGGGATTAAAAATCAAGTAGTTTTAAATTAAAACAATTGATAAGTTAATCAAACACTTACTTTAAAGAGTAAATAATAAATAAGGGGGTGTGTATTTATTTTCAAATGAGAATGGAAATGGAAAACAAACGTTGAAATGAAAAATGGAGATGAAAAAGACAAAGAACAATTGTAGAATGATCAGTGGTACTTCAATTCAATTTAAAAAAATTGTATAGACCTGAGTTGGAAGGTAAATAAAGGAAGAAAAGAGAGAAGAATAAAGAATAAAAATGACTGCCAAAACAGTATATGCACAATAGTTCACGTTCTGTAAATAAATAGATGGGAATATAAATGAAGTGTAACCTTATCACGTCATGTAATATTGATCTAATTTTTTCTCAATATATTTAAGATTTGTTTCCTTTCATGGCATGAATGTTGAATATTTGGAGATCTGTCTTGTTTCATGAGGAGTATTGGGGACTCATGACATGCTTCATCTCATGACTTGAACTTTAAACAGGAAGTGGCCATCAAATTTTTCACAATGTATATTATAGATTCACATCGTGTATGATTTTTATCACTTGTAAATTCTTTATTAATTGTGTTATCCTCTTCATACAAGATTTGAATGATTCATACATGTCATGTATGTGCTTCATGATGTGTAAAGTCCACTTTTGCCCATTTTTTGACAGCCTTTCCTTTAGAGTCTTGGATACCTATCTTCTATAAAAATCAATACAGGCCCAATGAATTATATAATAGAACAAGAATAATATTTACTTAAAAGAATATAATAAATATATAAAAATTTAGGTTATCAGTGGGTTCCACCAGCTAGATGGTGGTTGCCTTCTAGCCACCATCCATTAAGACCATCCTCAACTTATTCCAACATTGAATCTCATACCCTTATCCATCAAAAATCATACTCTAAATAGTCCATAACAAATAATAACTCAAATAGAAAGAATAATCTACAATATTAACATCTCATACATTTAATCAAAACATGAATGTTATAATTTTACCCCTCGAATGAATTCTCATCATATAAAAGTAACATCAAAGGTTCTACTTAAATAATTTTAGACATTAATCTTAAACATCAGCCTCTCACTCTCAAGTCTTCTCTTGGATCTTACAATGACTCCATAGAATTAAAACTAGTGGTACAATATTCCCTCAAATTATTTTCTTGTAATGGTCTATAGTCTACCCTAGGAGATCCACATACAATGAATTATGCTCCATCTCAATATCCTCACAGTCGATGATGTGTGTAGTATCAAACATGTACCTCCAGAGATATAACACATGAAACATTTCATGAATACCACTATTTTTAGAAGTAATATCTAGATGGTATTTCCATTTTCTTTACCCACTCTTTGATCTCAAAGGGTCCCATATAGTGTGGTACTGACTTACTCTGCTTCCTCAAAAATTGGTGGCCTAACCAAGGAGTCACTCTCAGAAAAACCCGATCACTTATAAAAAACTCAAAAGGTATCCTCCCATAGTTAGAATAAAACATTTACCATATCTGATATATGTTCAACCACTTTTGAATCACATGTACTCTCTCATAGGTCTCCTACACTATACTTGGGCCCATAAATACTACCTCACTAACCTCATGCTAGAAAAGTGTTAAATGAAATGGCCTTCCATAAAGAGCCTAGTAAGGCATCATCTGAATTAGATCTAGATAACTATTATTGATTGAAACCTCAACTAATTATAGTTGATCATCACAAGCTCCACCAAAGTCTAGGGCACAATCCTAAAGCATGTTTTCTAATATGTAAATCATCTTCTCGTATAGTCTATTTATCTAGGGATGGTAAACTATGCTCAAACTAAACTATGACCCTAAGGCCTTCTATAATCCCTGACTAAACCACTACATTAAATGTATGTATCTATAATATTATATTCTCAAGGGAATTATATGTAATAATACCATATTAAGAACATATATATTTCCTAACGCATCTACTAAGTGAGTCTCGTGGGTCAGTAATAAATGAGAAAATTTCATCAACTAATCAATGATAACCCAAAAAGCATCACATATCTTTAGGTTCCATATTAATCCTTCCATAAATTACATTTTGAAATTCTCCCACTTCCACATGGGTACAAGAAGTGGCTGGAGAAAACCATCAGGACACTAGAGCATAGCCTTTATCCCCTTCTAGGTAATGCATTAGGAAACAAATCTAACAATGTCCCTCTTCATCCCTAGACACTAAAACTATCTTTTAAAGTTTTGATACATCTTTTATTCCCCATGATGAAATTCCCACTTAGAGGAATCAATGTATCTCATCATATCATCCTGGTGGGATGTAGGGACTATAAATATCTCATGCATAAGGATCACATCATCATCATCCAATGACCACCCATGTAACAAGTCACTTACAACTAGTTGTTCTCACATCACATCACACTCAGGGTAATATTATTGACCATCCTTCACTTGTTACATAAGGGGATATGTGATTACCAAAGAAGAACACATCATTGATCCCTATTCTTTAAAATAATACACCCTCCAATCATCCAACAAGATTATCAGAAACTGTTTCTCCTCCAAAGGTTGCTCACCAAGATCCTGATCTACCTACATCTTACAGCTAATATCATATTCAATGACATTACCTATAACTAGTGTATAATCTATATCAAAGTATAATTTCTATATATAATATTCCTATAACCTCTAACAAAAGATGAGGTCCCATGGAGTGAAGATATAACAAAGGTTTTTGTGATAATTTTTTATAAAAGACCTCTTACTAAAGAGATAGCATCACCAAAACTTCAAATTATTGACCACTAATGTTATATATAAGTTGTGGGTTGGATAGTTCTTATCATGGGGTTGATGCTCATGTAAACCATAAGATAATACCTCCTGATATATCAATACCTCTCAAAAACCAATGCCTAATTCATCACAGTATATAGCATAACCAATTCGTGGCTTGGGAAGTATAAATATTGGAGTTATATTCAAACTCTTATTCAACTCAAGAAAATATTATTCACACTAATCTGACCATTATAACATCACTACCTTCTTCATCAGTGCAGTTATAGGTTCTGATAAACTGAATAATTCTTGGATAAATTGTTAATAGTATCCTACTAAACTCGGAAAGTTACTGATCTCAAAAACATTTTGGATATGTGTATACTTCATCACTACCTCCACTTTATCTATTTCCATGGATACAACAATATCGTATATCGCATGCATTAAGAATTTAACCTTAAGAATCCCAAAGTTACACTTTGACATCTTAGCATAAATTTTATGTGCTTGAAGTGTACTATGGACTATCTCAAGATGTCAAACATACTGCTCTGGGGTCAGGGAGTATATGAGCACATAATTAATGAACACTATAATGAAATAGTCATGATATGTGTGGAATATCCTGTCCATTATATCCATGAACACATATGACACATTCATCAGTCCAAACAACATCACTAAGTACTCATATATCTCATACCTGCTCTGAAACACCATCTTCGAGATTTCCTCCTCTCTAACCCACCACTAGTGATAGCCTAACCAAAGATCAATCTTGGAGAACCACCAATATCCCCATAACTGATCAAATATATCATAGATGATAATGGGGTATCAAAATGGGTTGTTCACCTAGAATGATCTCTATATCATAGTCAACTTATCTTTCATTGTAAAGTCTTGTGAAGTTTTTTAGAAAGATGTCATAATACAGATCTGAAACTAGAAGAAAAGAAAAGTGGGGTTCCATAGATCTTAATGATAGAGCCCAAAAAACAATATATGATTTGATCATCTCAAGATGACTCTATTCTAGAACAAATCTACCTACTCCTAGTTCCCATTCTCTGGTCATCGTGAAATTATATCCCTTTGGTGATGTAAATGATACCCATCTATGATAGAAATCATTGTGAACATAGAATTCATTCATCTATTCCATACTAAGAATCACATAAAATCTTTTCATATCCAAATTCATGAAGTCTCAAAGATTTCCATAACTAGATATGACTATAGGACACTATAGACATTGCTGAAGGAGGTCCACATTTGTTCCCAATGGTGTATCGAAAGAAATTAACTCAAAATAAAACTTGACCAGTAATACAATACCAACAATAACTTGTGCAGAAATAAAGTAACGGGAGATACACTATCAAAAAAGAGGTAGAAAATGTAGAAGTGATCAAGACCATACATCAAATAGTAGATGAACCCTCACAACCATCAGCTAGAGTTTTATCCACTGTAAAAAACACATACTTCTATAGCTTCATGACCTTATACCTATGACACATGACCTTTGTGGGTCATCATCATCTTATACTATTGATAAGGATCCCATTCAAATCCCTAGGTCATAGATCATGTATGTCCTACTCCTATATGGAAACAAATCCTCAAATACCTAGAGTAAAACTATAAAATATTCCATATCTTTCCATAGTGATGGAACTTGCACTGATACTATTTTTTAATTACCTTCCTTAAACCATTAGGTTTGAGACAAAGATTCAAATGACTTAATGTGCACCACCTTATATGTAAGAGTATTTTGACTAGCAGTGATGATCAAAAGTCCATTAGTGGGGATACTATACCCTCAGTATCATTTCCTTGCACCAATAATAATAATTAAAATATAATATCTTAGAGTATCAATGGTAAAAAATATATATCAAAAGGCATGCATGTCATAGATATAAATAAATGGGCACCCAAAGTAGAAATCCAAACCAGAGTATAAGTAAAATAAGTTAAATAGTTAAATAAATATTTATAGAAACATATGGTATCTTCCCTGGTCCTATCACCAACTCTATGGTCCATAACTAAGCTATCTTCCATGGGCCCCTTTCCCTTTCTTGGATCCTTGTACATGAATTCTACACATGAATTGAGATGTTTGTGTAGTGTTTGAGTAATAAAACCTAGTATAACACCACCAATGCATCCTTAAAAAATGTGTACATGTATATAGGTGTATTTAATGATAATAATAAATTTTAAAAGGAACATATAAATCTTTTTTTGAATGCCCATGTGAATACTAAGGATCCATGAGACCAAAATGTACCTGTATAGGCTCCATGTTGGAAATATAATCATATGGATGTAAGAATTGACCAAAAAATCCACAAGGAATATATACATGTTACTTTGTGTCCTCATGTAATCAATTCAACATTTTACTCATCATCCACAAGGTATAAACATTTAGATCATTACTTGGTTTCCTCTTGACATCAAGTTACAATCTGTCCATAAGGCTTACATGATCATACCTTGTGTAGGGTCCACTATCATTATCATCGTACATCACATTCTATATCCCTCTAAGGGATAATAATAATATGATGGTATTCCTATCATGAGTACCATGGAAAAACATTCAAAGTCATGGTAACACACAAAAAAGGGTAAATAATACAAGTCAAAGCTTATCGTAACATCATGATCATATTATAGAAAACATATAACAACATGTATCTAACATAAAGCATGATATTAATCTACTATAATAATACTCATGGAAGTAAGGTCTTATATGTGTATCATGGTAAGGCACAAACTCATAATCAATCACCATAAATCAATAGCAATAATCCATTCCATCATAGCAATCATACCAAAAAACATGATCATACAAGAGCCCCAAATGGTAAGTAAATTTCTACCTCATGGTTTTTTATGATGAAATCCAAGGTTCTTTAAAGGATAAAATACCAAACATGTCACACACCCGTGAAGAATGAGCTCACACATCAATAATATCTTAAGGAATCCTTCAACAGTACCAATTTTGAGGTATGTCGAAGGAGGGGTTTCCAATTTTCTGAATTCATTATTGATTCAAGAATGAATCATGAATTCATATCCAATTTTATAAGATTACCTTGGGTATATAAACATCCCCCGTTCTTGAGAATTATAACTCCAGTCAAAGGGATTTTTGTTGACATGTCAAATCCTCAAAAAATCTGTAGAACATTTTTCATTGATGATATATCTTGATTCGGTCAAGAAACAATATCATATTCCTAGATCTTTCATTCATAATTCTATAATCACCATACTTTAAAAATGTTGGATAAAAAGGGAGATGTATAGGAGATCTCATGAGAGAGATTCACAAATTCAGATTAGATCCATTTGGGTTAGAATTGGCTATTAATTTTGGTGGGAAATGAGTGGTAATTAAAACTCATAAGGTGGATTAAATGCACCCCCATACGAGGTGTATCAGCTAATAATTGGGCCTTATCAGCTAGTTGTTGGTCTCTACAAATCCCAACAGGCCTACTGGAATTCCACTAGTTAGTAAGTGGGTTATACTATCTAGTCGGTGGCTATCTTCCAGCTACTGTCTTCCAAGAATTCACTTATTCAACCTTCAAAACTGAAACCCCTAGAAATAAAAAAACTATCCTATAAATATCCCATAAAAATAATAAATCAAACATAAAGGAGAATTTATAAACTTAACATCTTATACATTGCATCAAAATGTTGATATTATAGGGTCCACCTATCCAATGATTATCAATTCCCATGTGTCCAATATCAGCTTTTGGTTCATCCTGAATCGGAATAAGTAGATAAATTAGAAAAAAATACCTTAAAATAGTGTATATTAGACATATAGAGTGAAACACCACTTTATAGTAGAATAAAACTATAATAGATAGAAGAGGATGTGTATCTTTACTATAGGATCTTGATCGAACCAAGTAATAAATTCAATAGAGAAGAACCAAGGGATATCTATCATGGTAGAATAGGGAAGGAAGGGTGTCCAAAGGCTGCCTCTAGTTCAATTAGGGACCAAAATCCTAAGTAATATGGATAATAGTTGTTTCCCCAGTGAAATTATAGGGCTTCTATTTATTAAAATTGCACCCAAGAGGCTACTAGTGAGAGCTATATCCTAACATGGCTACTGTATTGTCCACTGGATATCTATGGGTCTACAACATCATGCTTCATTGATAGATATGTGTCTCGAACCTCTAAAATGATCCCATCACACCTCCTACCCTTGAAAATGAATTGATCAATTTTGGATACAAGAGGTTAAAAAAGTTTTAAATAATTATTTACGTTGGTGAAGGGTGGGATCTTACACTAGGAATTTTGAGATGGATTCCATGTATCATACCCAATTTTGGGTTTTGGTTAATCCTCTAGTTAATATAAATTCTTTTGGGTGCAAATGGGTATTCAATATAAAACTATCCATGGAAGTTGAATTGAGTACCAATAAATCACAACTACTGGCTAAAGGGTTTAAATGGAATCAAGGAATAAACTATGATGATACCTTTTCAATAGAATCCAGGATTAAATATATAGTAATTATACTTAGTATTGCAACTTTCCATAACTATGATATTTGGAAAACGTATATAAAAACAACCTTCTTTAAAGGGAACATTCAGGAATATGTATATATAACACAACCCTAAGGGTTTGTGACTCTATGAAATACCAAGAATATATTCAAGTTATGGAATTCCATTTATGGTTTGAAGAAATCATCTTGGTCATAGAACATTCGGTTTGATAAATCCATAATGGAATTTAGTTTCATTAAGAATGAATATCATCCATTTATTTACAAGTAGTTTAGTGGGGGCATAGTTGTTATCATAGTATTATATGTTAATGGCATATTACTTAATGGAAATGACATACCATCTTCATAGTCAGTAAAAGACTAGTTGAACAATTTCATCTTCATAAAGGACTTAGTTGAAGTAGCCTAAAATCTAGGGATTAAGATTATTTTTAATAGATCCAAGAGGTTTCATGGACTAATTCAATGTTCATAAATTAACCATATACTAAAAATATTTATTATGGACCAATACAAGAGTTGATTAGTTCTGGTATCACATGGTATACATCTTTCCTAGAAAATGTGTCCTTATATACCATAGGAAAGAGATAAAATGAGTAATATCCAATAAAATTTTGTGATAACATCAATCATGTATTCCATGTTTTGTACTTGGATTAGTGTTGACTATGCCTTGATCATGGTAGGTAGATATTAAACAGATCTAGGTGAATGAAATTGGTCTGTTATTAAGACTATCATCAAGTATCTGAACTGAAATAATGATATGTTCCTCATGTATATAGGAGATGAAAAGCTAGTAATTAGGGGCTAAATATATATTCTGGATTTTAGATATATCAAAATGATATAAAGTCACTATCAAGATATGTATTTAGTTTCAAAAGAGGATATGTGAGATAAAAATATTCAAAACATTCAGTTTTCATTAATTATATGGTAGATTCTAAGTATATAATGGATTTTTATGCATCCAAACAAGACATTTGGATACACAAATTTTTACAAGATCTTGATGTCATGCCTAGAAGTAAAGACCATATCACATTATATTATGATAATACTACATAATTTGATCTTAAAAAGGTTATAATATCACATAAATGGATGATTAACATACTTCATAAGTATCACCACTTGAGAGATATTTATCAAAGGGGTGAAGTCACAATGAGAAGATTTTCCATGGAGGAAAATGTGGTAGACCCTTTGGGTAAATAATTATATCAATAGAAACAATAATATCATGTCAGAGTAATCAAATTAAATGTTGTTTGAAGTTTCATCTAGTGTAAGTAAGATTTTGTTGGAGTCAATGCCCTATAACCAACTCCTATATACTTTATTGTAACAACTCGACCTTAATTGTTGGCTTGGAAAGAGTTGAGGTGACACTAATCTTAGGTCACATACCAGGGACACAAAAGGCTATAAAAAAATTTTAAGGGCTTACAAAATCATTGGGGGGTAGTTTTCCCATTAAACATACATAATTTATAAAGGCAAAAATAATAAAAACCAAACCAAAAATATATGATACATGAAATTTGAACTATACAAATCAAAATATAATAACTAAACAAAATTAGAGTAAAAGTGTAAATAATAAACTAGAACAACCAAGACTCAAAAATAAAGTAAGACATCAGAACCAATGTAGAACCACTCTGTACACCTAGAATAAAAACAATACACAAGATCCATCTCTAACATCCATTACATCTACATCAAGTTTCACCACTAGATAAATATGAAGTCTCCCATTTTCCCATGTCATGGAAAACAGTGTCTATATATAAACTAAAGTTTATATAAAGAGGGTTTATAATATGACCTAGTAGGACACCCCCAAAACATCCCACACACACCACTAGAACCTGAAATAGGTTAGATTCATAGTTATGTAAAATGGGAGAAAGATATTTCAAAATATTTTATTAGAATTATTTTTTTTCAAATCCATAAAATCAATTCATCTCAATCCCCTTGGAAACCATTTTTCAAGTTCTACACAACACACACACATGCATGCTGTATGAAAATCCATATACTCATGGGCATTGATCCATACTTTACTAAGTCGTCACTTGATTATATATCCTCCTACACCTCTAATTTGTTACTAAGATCCAAGTTTGTACCAACAAGCCCCTGAATAATTCACATATGAGCACATGTCGCACCCATGATTTTTATAAGTTCTCATTACAAATTACCATTTTAACCCAAAAACCATATTCAATTTCAAAATACATTGTAACGCCAAATTACTATCTCAAAGCCATAAAATCACTGTATTTTTCACAAATATCCAATAAAGTTTTTCATTGAAAACATTAACCATGAATCACATGTAGGTAGAATCATTTAAAAAATAATAACTAAAGGATTTTCTAATCAAAACTCGGTAATATATTTATTTTTAAACCATGGTAATTAATTTAAAATTTTAAAGCCTTCCAATTGTATAAAAACTATATAGAAAGGGAATCCACCTTCCTCTTATGATTTTTAGTAATATCCAATAATGAAGGCTCTTCTCTAAGATCACCAAGCAATTGGGTCCTCAATCCAAGTCAAAATTTCCCAAAAAAATTTATTAGAATCATTTAAAATAAAAACCCTAAGGAGAAGAGGATAAACTAAGGATAAGATAAAAAAATACATTAAATAACCTACCAAAAATATCAAATGTGGCCTCATTAAAATCTCTAACTCCTCCCAAAGACATGGCACATGAATAAAACATTTTGAAAAAATGTTTTGAATGACACCATAACATAGAGTGTCCAGCACACCTATAGTGATATTCGATCCAAGATCAAAATGTCGACTACATTATCATGTGTTTAATAATCCTAATATGTTTTGTATCATCCATGGATTCCATTATGTCATAGTGAATCCAAGATCCCCATGGGACATATAAAGAATCCTTGCTCTCCATGATCAATACCATGACCAATGCTAGCCATTTTGGCCCCACTATGCCACACTTGTGGGTTCCTAATAAAACATGCTAACCATCATGGAATAGTTCTACTCATGGTGCTTCAAGTTTACTCATCCATAAGCTCCACTGCTTTTGCATCAATTTTACCATCCCCAATATCTCACCATTTCACGCAAGGGAACTCTAAATACAACACGGTGACCAAAACGACATGGTGCTACCCATGATGCACCTAAAAAATCCCAAAACCTTATATAAGACACCAAACACCACCATCTCTTTCCAAACCCCCAAAAAATAAACAGAATTGTTTTTTGAAGGGTGTCTTGGCCAAATATGCCAAGACTGATTTATTGAAAAAAAAATAAAGAAGTTACATAAGTCTAAAATAGGGGATTGTATTATAATATTTCTCAAAAAGGAAAGTATATCATACAATAATTAATATAAAAAATTGATCTCTTTATTGATTCCTTTATTGGAAAGCTCATCTTTCACCATGTTATCCTCCTGGTAAGCATGGGTGATGATGAAGTTGAATTCATAAAGTAATGAGAGACATTACATAAATCTAGTTGTGAGTTTCCATGATATATGGATCATGTTATTCCATATATCATGGACAATAGTGGTGGATTAACTTTCAAGAAAAATGTTTTCTTGTCCCTTTTGTATAGAAAAATAAACCGCATTTATAACACTAATAATTTAAGCCTCTATAGAGGAATAGATATTACAAGTACTATAGGAAGATATAAGGTACCTTCCATTATGATCATGAAAAATTACACCACATCCTGTAGGACTTGGGTTACCTTTTGACACACCATCAACATTTATTTTGATCTTTCCCAAAATAGTAACTTTCCAGAAGACATTAAAGAAGCCAACTGGATACTTTTAGTTTCATTAAATGCCTAACATCCACATAACCATGAAGTTCTGAATAGTGTTATAGCAGTTTCTACATTAAATAGTGTTGGATTCTTTAGTTTTAGTTATTATTCACACCAAAGTAGACTGAATAGAAAAGGGATTATGCTTGTACATGATGGAGTTACACCCATACCAGATGAGATGCATCATTTTAGCAATAGCCTCTATATACAAGTTTTTTTTAGGACCCAACTGGAAAGAGATGAAATGATGCAGTTGAGTAGTAAGGTTGGTGACCTTTGGTAATGGGATTTAAAATGTATCATGAAGACCTATCTAGAGTGTCGACGCAGTGGCAGATGATAAGATTAGATGAGACACATCTTCTCTGTGATAATTTTAGAGTCTACAGCTGGAATATTGATAAATTCAAAAATATTGAAAGAAATCATAATTATGAATCCTTTTATGAGAAAAACTCAAGATCAGGGTCAATAAGGCATGGTCCAAGGCTTTTCAAAGCATTTAATCCAAGAAAAAACAATGTCAAAGTTCAAAAAATTAGCATAATAATAAATCTTGGAGTCAAGAATTATATTCCAAGAAATTTATCATATAAGAATGTCCTTATTAGGAAAAAAACATAATTATTCAGCAAGGTGTGATAGTCCTATGATAGATCCATATTTGGTAGATTCAGGAAATAATGTATGGAGACATCCTATAGTCGATATCCTAAACTATCATAAAATGCATAGGTATGATAAACAAAAATATAAAATTGGGTCACATTTGGCGTGAGGGAAATAATGTGGTGGACCATATTGCATACTTAGCTGAATATGAATCCCGCATTACTTCTCAAATATGAACATTTTGAATCCTATGGGTGTTAATATTTTTAGAGGTGATTCCCTTGGGCTACACTATTTTAGGCCTCCTTGGGATCCTTCATGACCCAAGATACTAAAAAATCCTTTGTGTGGATCTGGTTTTATCCCATGCTCGATATCCTATAGCATCAGAAAATAAAATGGTATTCTAAACAACAATATAAAATTGGATCATTTTTGGAATGAGGGTAATAAATTGATGTACTATCTTTCATCCTTATCTAACCATGAATCCCACATTACTTATTTCTCAAATATAAACTTTTTTAATCCTGAGGGGGTTAATCTTGTTAGAGGGGATTCCCTTGGGCTACACTATTTTAGGCCTCTTTAGGATCCTACATGACCCATGGTTTTCCTTCTACCCATTCCATTTCGATAATAAATAAATAAATGATAATGAAGAAGAAGAGTATTTCCCATCCAATAATCAAGAAAAAAATTAAGAGATGAATCCCAACTAGCAATCCATATGGAATGAGACATAATATTGGAAAATGAGGGTTTGATATATGGGAAAATAGAAGAGTCCATATAATAAATTCTTCCCCCATTTAGTTTTTCAATAAATCTAGCTCCATGAAAGTTATGATCCATAGAGTCACTACTGAGGATATTCCAAGTGAACTTGTCTTACAAAGATTTATTAAATAACTTGATGTTTTTTATCCCCATACCACCATTTTCAATGGGCTTTCAACACTTGTTCCAAGGAATGGTGACCATTTTCATTACAAGAGTACTACCACTCCAAACAATGTTCTTGATTCAAGCATTAAGATGTTTGAGAATAGATATAGGCCATTAATAAATAATAAAGTAAAGGTATAATTTAGAGACAATGTTAAACTTAACAAGGCATATCTTACCCGCCATTAAAAGAGACTTCCCAATCTAGGATGAAGGTTGTTTTTTTATTTGATTCGAAATCATAAAAAAATAACTCGCTTTGGTTGTCCCCCAAAATAAAGGAACTCCAAGATAATTAATGGTAATGGAACCCTCTTTGATTCCCAAGTCCCATAATATATGAAATCTTCTAAAAACCAAAATTCCCTTCCCAAAATAGATAAAAAAAACTTATTCCAATTGATATCCTTCCCCAAGATATCCTCATAGTAATAGAGGACAATCTTGTGATTTTGAATAATTCTTTTACCTCGAGAAAAATGATTTTTCCATCTACATATAGAAGTTGGATCGGAACAACAAGATTACTTGATGAATGAATGGGTTTAATCTTTACTTGAACCACTATGTGAGTGAGAATCCTTTTAGATAATATTTATCTATGGATAAAATAATGTAAAAAAGAGGGTCAATTTGTCTAAATCTATTTTAACATTTAAAATACCAATTTGGAGAACCATTTATAATCATTGAATCATGAGAATACTCAAAGATTACCTTAACCCATTAAATAAAAACATCATTGAATCCAAAACTATGAATCACATTGTAAATAAAAATCCAACCCATAGTTTTAAAGGCTTTTCTGATGTCCATCTTGAGAGAGATACTACCACCTCTATTTATTTTATTAAGGAGATTGAAACATTCATAGGATTTGTTGATGAAAGATTTTATTGTTCTACATTTCAAAAAACTAAACTGATTCCAAGATAAAATTTTATTTTTATTTTTAGTAAGTCTATTATCAAGGAGCTTGGTAATATTTTTTTACATAGTGTTAATGAGAGCAATGGGTAAGAAGAGGTGAATCTCAAAAACATTTTCCATTTTAGGAATAAGTGTGATAAATGGATAATTAAGACCATGAGTTAAGATTTCTAAAGAGAATAAATATTTAACCAATCTAAACACATTCTAGTGGATGACATCCCAAAATCTCTAAAAAATGAGTTGGTAAAACCATCAGGTCCTAGAGCACTATCAGGTTTAATAATAAAGACTAACTATATTATTTAAAAATTAATATAGATGCAGGTAATCCATTTATTATCTTCATCACTAACCATATCTAGAATGATTCCATCATCTAGGTCCTTATTTAGATCATTTCAATTAAATAGGTTTTAAAAATAAGAGACAACATGATCGGTAAGTGACACTTCATTATTAATAACATTGTCTCCATATTTCATAAGGGTGAGGGGTATATAAGATTTCCTAAATATTTGAAGAGAATAATAAAATTTAGTATTTATATCACCATAATTTATCCATATAAACTTTAAAGTATCATTTTTTAGTTTATCTTTGATAGAGAGTAAATAATTTGGCTTAGAAGAAAATTCAATATCTTGTTGAATATCTACCTCAAAGTCAAAATTCGAGGACTCATAATGCATATGATTAATTATGGATTCAAGGGAGGAAATGTTATTATCAATTTTGTTTTATGTCTCATTGCACAAACCCTTGAGATTATACTTTAAAATCATTATCTTCGTTATACAATAAAAATAACCACTACCACAATGATTGGAATTATAGAAATCAAGAACAAGTCTCCCAAAATCAGGATGTGAATACCAGACAATATTAAATCTATAAATAGGAAATGACTTTAAATTTCTATAAATGATTCTAGAAAGAAGTGGATTATGGTCATATTTTATCCTTGGGATGGTAATAGTTGAGATAGTGTCCCGTTTCTCAAGAGCCGGGTCATTGGAGAAGGACCGGTAAAGATTGGTAGTGACCATTCTATTGTTTTTCCTTCTAAACTAGGTAAAATTTTCTCCAAATAAATTTATTTCAATCATATTGTATCCATCAATACATATCTTAAACTCTCTTGAAGATATTGATAAATGAGTGACACCCATCCTTCCACTAGGACACAAGATTTCATTGAAATCACTAAGAATATTCTAAGAGTCTCAGATTATATGGTTGATGAATTCCATGTTTTTTAAAAGCCTTCTCCTTTCTTGATATCTCCATCACAGAGCTTAATGATAGTCCAAAAAATAAGAAAATTCCTCAAACCATGAGTATTATATTCTCCCCACCATAAGTATTTTCATCCTCTATGTAACGACCCAATCTTTCGTTAATGAAAATTCCTCTTGATCTAATTAAATGTCTTATTATGGTTATCTAAAATGTGAACTTAATTAGTTTTATGTTTCTAGATTTTAAAATACCATTAAGAATTGTGATCGTTGTTAATATAGTCGTTGAACAGTGGTCACATGATTAGTATAAATATAGGGATTTAACAAATCCAATTTACTCAGACAAAGGAAGAGATAGCCTCATCCAATAGACTTGCCCCGTATGAAGCCCATTTGTCAGAGCTCCTAAAGGAGGTGGTTCCATTGGGATTAACTCTTTACCAATCCCAATTTGAGCTTGAACATGTTAATCTTGAGCAGAACCAACTACGAGAGAAGTGGAAGTTAATAGAGATTACAACCCCAGTGATGTTATCCGAGCCACCCCAAGAGTCTGTCACCATCACACACCTTACCCTTCGGTCTTATGTGGGTGTTATAATGGGTTATGTAATTATACCCTATAACTATGACTATGTACATTATTCTTGTATAGAGAATATACATTCTTTTTATTGTTACTTTGTAAATAGTTTTTAAAAAATAAATAGTATTTTTAGTTAATATTTGACTAAGAAATCTATTTTGATGAATTAATGGATTTTTAAATTAAATAATATTTTAATAAAATATTATTATTATTATTAAAATACTTTTTATTAAATATAAATTATTGTATAATTTTATGAATGCAATTGTAATTTTTATTAAGGTTTGAAACTTGTTATTGTCAAAACCCATGAATTTTCAATAAATGTCATATTTTATTTTAAAAGTAAAAATTCACAAATTTAGAAAATTATTTAGATAAAATGAATATTATTTTTGGAATCAGGAGGTAGAAATTATCTAAAGGTTAATTTTTTATAATTTTATGAGACAGTCGAATTTTTGGGTAAAACTTAAAAATTATTTAAATATATAATGTGTTTTATGACATCATAATGACCCAATAGTGATGTAATAAAATACTATAAAACTTATTTTAGTCTGATATATGTTTTATCATTAAAATAATGTGATTTTATATTTTTTTGATTTATTTTACAAAGCTTTGGTGGACCCTCCAAGACTTATAAAACATTTTTTCTTTTTAAATTGTTTTCTTTGAGAGTGTGACTCACCTCCACATAAGAAACCCTATTATTTTAAGAGGTTAAACCATTGTCATAATAAAATATTTTTTTCCACTCCCCTTTTGTAAAAACCATTGGAAAAACCATGGGATTTTTTGTGGTTTTGATTAGTTTAATGTGTGGTGTCCCAAACCTAAATAATAAAGAATTCCTTATCCTTTCTTATATAAACCCACCTAAGATACCACTTCCTCTTCACTCAAAACCTTTGTAGTTCGTCCAAACTCATACTTCATCTCTCTATAATCCTCCCAAGGTGCCCCAGGCTCCCAAGAAGCCTCTCTCAAGCCTCTCCTGAGCTTTTGGGATCACACTTCCAAGTAAGGGATTTCTTCCTTTCTCATTTTTGTCCAATTTTCTTTAAGTTGTTATGCCCTTTTTTTCAATTAAAAATTTTAGGGTATGATTTTACACCTACCCCATACTTCCCTCATTATTTTTGGATGATGGAAGACCCCTTTCTCTCTCATTAATTCCTCTCATGTACACTTGTTACCATGCTGAAATTTTGTGAGGGATTTCTCTCTCCTCTTTTACATCCAAGTGATTCTTTTGTATTATGCATCTAAATTCTATTAAGTTTTTTGTACATGTATCTATATAAACCCCCTTACTATAAATTTCATGAACATATTATTAGACAACCATTTCTCTATCATCAACCATTTTTATGAATCCTTATGTCACATCGTTATGTTGCCGAAATTGCACCGTGATTTTCAAAGCCAAAGTGATTGTGTAGTGAATACCATGCCCATTTCTCTATCAAGGGTATTCACATTTATTCACATTTACTTATTGTTTAAATATTTTAATGTATTAATTCCACACTACTTTATCTTGGAATAAATGATTATGTTTAATGAATCCATGTTTTATGATCCATATCGCACACTTATGCATGAAATGAAATGATTAAGAAGGGTGTGCCCTAATAGTGCTCCAATGCATTGGGTAAAGTATAGTATCATGATACCTCATGAGCGATGAGTTTTGAATCATGCTAATTCAAGTTCAATGAGGGTTTACTTGTGCTTCATGTGCAATTAGGGTTTACTCATGCTCCATGTGCAATGAGCCTTGGCTCATGCTAAATTCCATGTTAAGTGTTGTTGCTACATTTCCATGTTATGATTATCATGATTTATCATGCCTTTATGTTCATGTTTATATTGTTCTCCATTTATATGCCTATTGTGTAACATTTATTGTATTCATCATGTTATTCCATGTTTATTCCCTTACTGGGCTTTATATCTCACCCTTTTCTTATGCATGTCCTCAGGTTCTCCCATGTAATGCTAAGTACGAGGGAATGTAGTGGTCATGTCAAGGAAGTTTTCAATAAAGATGTTGCATTTCATGTTTTAAGTTATTATTTAATGATCCTAATCCCCAAATACACTATACCTCTCGATCTTCTATGTTTTATCAAGTGAAGTTTGTGTAATACATCATGTTTTAGTGTATAATAAAGAGAAGGGTTGTTATAGTTGGTATGCGATGACAGGTTTAGTTTTTTTTGGGATTAGGATTAGAAAACCCTAGTGAAGCATTAGATTCAAGAATAAGTATAAAAAAAATATCCCTATGTTTTTGTTGGTATTGAATAATTGGATTATAAAGAAAATACATCCCTGTCTGGATATGATCAGGTAGCGGCGGCTCCGGCACAGATGTACCTAGGGGTGAAAACCCTGACAAGGAGTTTTGGGCTTGACCCAAGGTATCCTAGTACATGAAAATGGGACTTTCTTCACTCTTGGTTGTGACACTCCCGGGGGATATGAATTGGTAAATTCCCAAGGTTAGTATGAACCATTATTAAGGGAATTAAAAAAAATACCCTACGAATATACATTAGAAAGTAGATCATGGATAACGTTGATTGAAGCCTATAGATTCATAAGTTAAGAAAATAAAATTTATTTATAAGTCATCTATTTTGTCCTTGGATTACTCTTTATGTGTTACCCCTAACTTTCCTTTTATTCCAACCAATGGATGATAATAGGAGGAATCGGGCTAACAATCGATGTGAAAATAAATGTGATGATTGTGCTAATGAGATACCCAATCCGATGGGAGTGGGAATCACAAACTTTGTCATGATTCTCTCTCAGTTAACTCAAGCTTTGAATAGAAACATGGTTAAATAGTAATGTTCACCCCCCCCCCAAGAAAGAACAAGTCACTATCGAGAGTTCCATGAGACAAAGGCCTCCTACATGTAATGGATTATCTGATCCCTCAATCACCAAACAATGGATTAACTCCATTGAAAATATATTCTCTATCCATCAATGTTCTGAACAAGAAAAGGTTATTCTAGCTACATATCCTCAAACTAATGGCCAATCTATCAGAACTATTCAGACACTGGAGGATATGTTAAGATCATGATCTATGGACTTCAAAGGAGGGTGGAACCAATATCTTCCACTGGTTGAATTATCCTACAATAACAGTTTCCACTCAAGCATCTGAATGGAACCTTATGAAACCCTATATGGGAATAGGATCATAACACCATCATGTTTGGATGAAGTCGATGAGCATAAGCTTCTAGGACTAAAAATGGTCGAAGAAATGGTGGAGAAGGTGAAAACCATTTAGTAGCATATCAAGGCAGCCCAAAGTTAACAGAAGAGTTGTGCAGATAACCATAGATGAGAACTTGAGTTTAAATTTGGAGACATAGTATTTCTACACATATATCCATGGAATAAGTTCATGAGGTTTGTAAAGAAAGGGAAGTTAACTCCTAGGTACATAAACCCCTTCGAGATTCTTGATCGTGTTGGGGTTGTGGCCTATCGACTAGAACTTCCACCTAACATGGCCAAAGTACATGATGTCTTTCATGTATCCCTCTTAAGTAAGTACATACCAGACCCTTCACATGTACTTTTTTCAGAGGTAGTACAACTAGAGGATGATATTTCTTACGAGGAGCAACTAGTAAAGATCTTAGATTGTAGAGAAAACGTTATACAAAATAATACAATTCCCATCGTCAATGTGTTGTGGAAAAACCACATGTTTGAAGAAGTGATGTGGGAATCAGAATAAGTGATAAAGAAGAGTTACCCACATTTGTTTTAGAGTGGGAAAAGGAAATTTTGAGGGAAAATTTTCTTAAGGGGGGGAAGATTGTAATAACCCAAAATTTTATTCATGAAAATTCCTCTTGATCTAATTAAATGTCTTATTATGGTTATATAAAATGTGAACTTCATGGGTTTTATGTTTCTGGATTTTAAAATAATATTAAGAATTTTCACCATTGCTAATATCACCATTGAACAGTGATCACATGATTAGTATAAATATAGGGCTTTAATAAATCCAATTTAATCAGAAAAAGGAAGTGATTGCCTCATCTAGTATACTTTCCCCGTACAAAGCCCATTTGTCAGAGCTCAGAAAGGAGGTGGAATCATTGGGTTTCTCTCTTGACCAATCCCAAGCCAAGCTTGAACACATTAATCCTGAGCGGAACATACTACGGGAGAAGTGGAAGTTAATAGAGATTACGACCCGAGCGATGTTATCCGAGCCACCCCAAGAGTCTGTCACCATCACATACCTTACCCTTTGGTCTTATGCAGGTGTTATAAGGAGTTATGTAACAATACCCTAGCACTATGACTATGTACATTATTCTTGTATAGATAATATACATTCTTTTTTCTGTTACTTTTTAAATAGTTTTTAAAGCACAAATAGTATTTTTAGTTAATATTCGACTAAGAAATCTATTTTGATGAATTCATCGATTTTTGAATTAAATAATATTTTAATAAAATGTTATTATTATTATTATTATTAAATTAATTTTTATTAAATATAAATTATCGTATAATTGTATGAATGAAATTGTAATTTTTATTAAGGTTTGAAAGCTGTTTTTGTCAAAACCCATTATTTTCGATAAATGTCAGTTTTTATTTTAAAAGTAAAAATTCACATATTTAGAAAATTATTTCGATAAAAGATAATATTATTTTTTGAATTAGGATTTTGAAATTATCCAATGGGGAATTTTTCATAATTTTCTGAGACAGTCAAATTTTTGGGTAAAAATTAAATATCGTTTAAATATATAATGTGTTTTATGACATCATAATGACCCAATAGTGATGTAATAAAATACTATAAACATTATTTTCGGCCAATATATGTTTTAGAATTAAAATAATGTGATTTTATATTTGTTTGATTTATTTTACAAATCTTTAGTGGACCCTCTAAGACTTATAAATAAATGTTTTCTTTTTAAATTATTTTCCTTGAGAGTGTGACTCACCTCCACATAAGCAACACTAATATTTTAAGACGTTTGTCCATTGGCCTCATAAAATATTTTTTTCCACTCCCCTTTGGAAAAAACCATGGGCTGTTTTTTGGTTTTGTTTAGTTTAATGTGTCGTGTCCCAAACCTAAATAATAAAGAATTCTTTCTCCTTTCATATATAAACCCACCCAAGCTCCCACTTCCTCTTCACTCAAAGCCTTTGGAGTTCATCCAACCTCTATACTCATCTCTCTATAATCCTCCCAAGGTTCCTCAAGCTCCCAAGAAGCCTCTCTCGAGCCTCTCCCAAGCTTTTGGGATCGCACTTCCAAGTAAGGGATTTCTTCCTTTCTCATTTTTGTCCAATTTTCCTTAAGTTGTTATGACCTTTTTTTCAATTAAAAATATTGGGGTATAATTTTTCACCTCCCCCATACTAAAATATTTATTTTTGGATAAAGGGATACCCCTTTATCTCTCATTAATGCCTCATGTGTACACCTGTTACCATGCTGAAATTCCATGAGGGATTTCTCTCTCCTCTTTTACATCCAAGTAGTTATTTTGTATTATGCATCTAAATTCCATTACATTTGTTGGGACATGTATCTATATGACCCCCCTTACTGTACATTTCTTTTAAATATGATGAGACACCCATTTCTCTATCATCAACCATTTTCATGAATCCTTATGTCACGCCATTATGCTATCGAAATTGCACCGTGATTTTCCAAGCCAAAGTCATTGTGTAGTGAATACCATGACCATTTCTCTATCAAGGTTATTCACCTTTATGAACATTTACATTTTGTTTAAAGAGTTTCATGTATCAATTCCACACTTATTTATCATGGAATAAATGATGATGTTTAATGAATCCATGTTTTATGATCCATGTGGCACACTTATGCATGAAATGAAATGATTAAGAAGGGTGTGCTCTGATAGCGCTCCAATGCATTGGGTAATGTATATTATTATGATAAGTCATGTGCAATGAGTTTTGACTTGTGATAATTAAAGTGAAATGATGGTTTAATCGTACTTCATGTGCAATGAGGGTTTACTCATGCTCCATGTGCAATGATCCTCGGCTCATGCTAAATTCCATGTTAAGTGTTGTTTCCACATTTCCATGTTATGATTATCACGCTTTATCATGAATTTATGTTCATGTTTATCTTGTGCTCCATTGATATTCCTATTGTATGACATGTATTGTATTACTCATGTTATTTTATGTTTATTCCCTTACTGTGATTTATAGCTCACCCTTTTCTTATGCATGTCCTTAGGTTATCCCATCCAATGCTAAGTACGAGGGAATTTAGTGGTCATGTAAAGAAAAGTTTCAATAAAGATTTTGTATTTCATGTTTTAAGTTGTTATGTAATGATCCCAATCCCTAAATACACTATACCTCTCAATATTCTAAGTTGTATCAAGTGATGTTTTTGTAATAAATCATGTTTTAGTGTGTAATAAAGAGCAGGGTTGTCATACTCTGAAAGCTATAGTTTAGTGTTGATGAAATGTAAGGTCAAACCATTAATCCATAATAATAGTATGTCAATCCTAGTATTTTTTAAGAGATTAATCTAGGAAACAACCCTTTAACCCTAAGAATATCCAAGGAACACATTATTCTTCACTAACAGTATCGGGTAACAATGGACGTCCAATTCGAAAAACTAGAAACTAATATAACCAAAAGTATGATGCTCTAGATAGGTAAATATGTAGTATCTATGGATAACTAGAGTCTTTTTAAATCTTGTTAAATGCACACACCAATAATGAACTAAAAAAGTTCATCACACACTTCTTAATAAAATAAATATTTTATTGGTTATACCATTGATAGAAGGTGGTGTATTATACTCATAGTTAACCTAGTTTAAAAAGGAAAATGCATTAACGAATAACCCTAAAAGGAAAATAAATATCTTTAAAATACAAGGAAAATAAACATAAGATAAAAGTTTAAAACTTCCTAAACACACCCTATTACTATATTATCATGGAAAAAATTCCTTGAACATGAATGAAATAAACCAACTCAATGATTCAATCAACACACACTTCAATTAGAACATTTATAGTGATCCGTTATAAATAGAATTAAATATTATATAGATTCCATGGTTAAATTAATACATCACACAATTAGTCACACAACCTAAGGACCAAGAGGTTTGGTGTCTTGGAGACTAGCTACATAAACATCTTATTTTACAACACTTGTTGATATTTCTCCATAATCAAACCCCACTATATCTACTTCTATAAATAGACTAGGTTATACTCATATTTGTAACATGGGGAAAGAAAACATAAGAATTGAGGGATCTTAGATGCTTGGTAAGGGTAAACATAAGCGATAAAAAAATATGAGTATATGGGTATAATCATGATATATAAGAAACTTATCCCCAATAAAGAATATATCATGGAATATGGATTTTTATAACATAAAAAATTAACTAGTCAATAAACATGAGTCATAAGATCAAAATATAAGAATTAAAATAATCATAAAACTATGGAATCTTTCAAATATGGAATAAACATTAGTATAATTAAATTATAACAATGTGAAAAAAAATATCCACACTCTATGTTATGAAAAGAAAAATTCCCAAGATTCATATTGTAAAAAAAAGAATTCCCACACTTCATGTTGTGAGAAAACAAAATACCCACACTTTATGTTGTAAATAAGAAAAATATTCATGCCTCATATTTTGAACAAACAAAATTTTCATGTTACATGTTGTGAACAAACAAAATGTCCATGATTAGAATCCTTATCTCATGAGGCATAAATCCTTAACCAATGCCTTAAAGGGTGATATAAGACCCCACCCATAATCATCGATGCATATGAGTTCCATAAGAAATCATGAATTCAATATATCATGAAAACTTATGGGAATGAAAATGGGTTCCATTAATTACATCATAAAAAAAACATGGAAAGAAAAATGGTTTTTGTAATACTTCATGATGGTATCACCAAAATTTACCATAAGTGTGTAAATTATTGATATTGAAAACTCAATCAGCTCAAAAATATATTTCATAAAACAATTAGAGGGTGATCCAGGAAAAATAACTTCCAAATAAATAGTGACTTTAAATATAGGGTTAAAATGGTGATGAAATCCTAAAAGAGTTTTTTAGAAAAGGATTTTATCTTTAGCGTAAAAGAAGTTTAAGTTACTTTCAAATTTAATTTTTTTTAAAGGTGAAGGGAAAGAACATTTAAAAAAATTACTTTTAAAAACAATATTCAATAATAGAAATTTTAAAATATATAAATTTTAGAAAATAAAATTTAAAGTGGATAATAAAATATTTGATTTTTGAAAGGATAGAAACCCCTTTTTATCTTTTGAAATGCCTTTGTTTGAAATCCCACATCACAAAAAGAGTATAAAAATTAATTTTAAAAAGGGGTAAAGAGTATTATGAGAATCATAGAAAATAATACATATTATCCTTCCCATAATTAGAGTAGAATATTTTTAGGAATGAAAACATTGACATAGAAGGAAGGATTCATTGGAAATAATGTGATTTATTCATAAAAACATTTCACTTTTAATACTAATTTTTTTTAACAAAGTAGTTATTAATGATGTGAAGTAATTTTCATAGAGAATAAAAGGAAATTCCGTATAATATAGAGGAATATTGAGATCAAATAAATAATGAAAAATTATATTCAAGTAATAAAGTCTATGATCCAATGAATCAAAAATTGAGTCGATAAAACCCTTACCTTGTTTCCTCACTTAGCTAAATTCAACCTAAGCTACATAAATATATTAATAAACTATTTCAGAAACTTTTTATTATCCATAAAAGTTTATAAAATTCATTTATATGGATATCCATTAATGAAATTATATTTTGTTATTGGCAACATGAAGATGGTAAATCAAGGAATGATTTTGGAAGCAAGAGGAGTAATCAAAATGATTATGGAATGGGTTTAATGAGTGATAAATGTAGTATGTAATTAAAAAAATAAATTTTATAGTAAAGTATTCATTATGAAAATTTATAAGCATAATAATTTTGAAATAAAAAGGCTTATAATAAAGAAGGATCTTTAATTTGAAAAGATAATGAAGAGAATCACAATGCAATTTTGTTTGCTTGATGTCTATAAAAATGGATTATGAAATGGGATTAAGGTGAGATAATTTTATTATCTCATAAATGGTGAATAATTTGGATATTAAAATATTTATTATGAACACATGGAAACATAAACACATATAATTCAAAAGTATTGCAATAAATAAGGAGAAATAATTTGATAAGATGAGGGTGAGAGTCACATAGTGATTTCAGCGGTATGAGGACTATAAAAAGGATTATGAAATGGGATTAATATAATAGAAGGTTTTTATATCATCAATAATGAATAATTTATATAGTAAATAATTTTAAATTCTTATAATCATAATAACCTAGAATTTAAAATGGGTTATCACAAAATAATTACTTGAATCAAAAGGAGGAGGTGGAGAACCCTTTCCTGGGTAATTAAATTTTTAAAGCTCGGTAAGATTCCATAGAACCTTTGTAAATATATAGTATGGATTTAAATAGGGATAGGTTATGTAAATTCATGATCAAATCCCTTGGGGTGGAGAGGGGTGAGATCCTTTTATAAGAAAAAAGGCATTTTTCATGGAAACTAAAGTTAGGTGAGGGCTAAGAATAGTATCACATGGGTGTTAGGTAGGTTCAGTGAGTTTGGTGAGTTAGGTAAAGAAATTTTAGTTGATACATTTGGGTATGAATTTAATACCTAATAAATATTTATAGAAGGTGTAATTGACCTTTTAAATATTAAAAATTCAAGAAACTTTATTTAGCCATTTTACCCTTATTATTCATGACTAAAAATTAATCATGATAATTATTTTATCACTGAAAATATAAAATGCCCCATATTACCAAATTTAAACATGTTAAATATAAATTTAGGCTCCTTATAATCTAATTCAGTTTTAAATATGAAAAATGTAACTTTTAAATTAAAATATATAATGTGTTGAAAACTATTTTTATAGAAAAATGTCATTTTAATCATTAAGTGTTGTTTACATTGATTACCAATTAGATAAGTGTTAATTGATTATTATATAAGATAAAAATAATATTATAGTCTTAATTTCAAATTAATTCATTTAATTTAAAAAATACACAATATTTGGAAGGGTATTATTATTTTTAAAATAATCATTTTACCATGGTAACTAATATTTACCTCAGTAACATAATTTTAAGAAAAAAATAAAGTGGCCCTTATTAGATAATTTGGAACTATTGATTCTAAATTTGAAATCCATTTTTTTATTCAATTTCTCAAATTATTAAAAATTAATTTTAATATAATAAAAGTATATTGTATTAGAATGTTTATTGAGAAAAATATGAATTGAGTTTTAAAATATCAAATATAGGTTTGTAAACTATACTGAATATTTTAAAATGTATAATTTCAATTATAAAATAAATATTTTATTAATAAAAGGTTTCATAAATTTTTAAGTCATATTTATATATTAATAAGGGCATAAAAGTCAAAGTATTAGTAAATTCACCTAACAATTAATTTTTATATAAAAATGTCGAAAATTTATGTTAAGTTACTATTATAATGATAAATCCAAAAATGATATTAGATTTATCTAATCTAGGTTCTAAAATTTATAAATTAAGTTTTTAAAGGAAAATAAAAAATATTAAAAAAATATTGAAAAATTAAATTTTAAAAATTAAATGTTCTTAATGTTATTTTGAATCAATTTAAAACTTGTTAATATATAAGTTTGTTGAAAATAAGGTTTTTCAAAGTTGGGAATAGATTTTTTTGAGTTTTTTCTCAATCCATACTGGGTTTATCAATAATTTTTCAAGCCAAAAGATATTATAGTGCAGGTGGATTCAGTGTTGAAGGAGGTGTAGTTTCCCATTGTTTTTTTTTAATTTTTTGGAGATCAAAATTAGGAGGAAGGAGAAATCTTCACAAAATATGGGTTTCCAGGACTAAATCATTAAAAATATAGAAAAGGTATGGATTTTAAGAAGGTTTGATTTTTTCAAAGATGTGGAGATTTGTGAAGGCATATGGTGTCATGAAATTTTGAATGTTCGTGTAAGGGGTTTAGTAAAGAACGGATGAGGTGATATGGAAATATGGAATATATATGACTATGAGAAGCTTTGTGAATGGAATAATTTCACTGAAATTTTGTGAAGAAAAGGAGTTGCGTGAACATGAATGAAGAAGTTTGTGAAAATTCATGGTAAGCATGAAAGCTTTATGAAGGATGTTTCTCCTATAAATAGGCAACCACACATCATTTGAGGCATAAAGAGAAATTGGAAAAAGGGGAAATTCTCTAATTTTATGAAGGTCTTATGAGAATGGATTTCTTGGATATTCTGAAAATGTTCATGAACATAAGAAGCATGAAAATAATGGTTCAAAACTAATTGACACTTAATAATTTTAGAAAGGGTAGTTTTTAAAATATATAGAGTTTCATAATGGTTTGTTGTAATGACTCAGGTACTTATATAATAATTTGTATTCATTTTGGAATTAAATAGTTAAATTAATTATAAATGTATAATGAAATAAGTGGTATTTATAATTAAAAAAACTATACTAATAGAATAGTAACCACGCATATGAGAGTATAAATAAAATTTATGTATCTTATAAGTGTGATCATGATATATTTATGTCATGGAATAAGTAAATAATTTTTTTGGAAATGATAAATTAAGTGTTGGTATTTTTACAAGTCATAAATTTTTATTTAAAATATTATAATCAATATATTTATTTAAAATAAAAAATATTTTCATAAAATAGATTCATCAATAAATTTTTATTTTATTATTATTATAAGATAATTTTAAGATACCTTAATTAATTTTTCAAAATTGTCATAAAATCAGTTATAATTTTAAAAGTGGTATTTTTTGAATAAATAATTATTTTAATTAAAAATTAAATTTCTCATGTGTAGAAAAAAAATTAAAAAATGAATTTTTTTTTTGAATTAAACATGTCAAAAAATGGTTGGGATGATTTTTTTGGATTTTTCTAAAATACTTGATTTTTTTGAATAGTAAAATATGGTAATTTACAGTGTATATACATTATAAGTTAAATACACTATTACTTGAGTCATCACTGATGTAAGAACCATAATATTGAATCCTCCTTAATTATTTTAATATATTTAGTGATAATTCTCAAACTATTCATAGTCTTGAGCTAAAATAATAAACTAATGAATATAATAATGAGAAAACACCCCTCTCCTCCACTATAAATACCACCTCTTATACTCACACCTCAAAGCCTTGTATCTTGTTTAATTTCTACCCAATTCCCTTATCAATACTCTTCCCCTCATCCAAAACCTTTTGGTCTCACCAAAAGGCCAAAACCAAGGACCTTAAGGAGGTTTTCAAGGAGAAGAATTCAAGAGGTAAAATACTCTTTCATTTTCTTTTTAATTTATTTTCATTTATTTTTCTCTCTTCACCAACCCTTATCCAAGTAGTATGAAAACTCCATTATCTTATATATCATATAATTTTATCATGTTTATGGGAAAATTCATCATCAAAATGTTTCTCCTCCCCCTTTTATTCTAAAAATGAGAACATCATTCGTGATGTGTTGATTTAGCACCATTGGGGACGATACACTTTCATTTTCCATTAGAGACTTCAAGGATAGTCATAAAACCATTATTATATTTAAATGATATTTTATTATAAATATTATAATTTATTTAATTTTCTTTAACAAATATATATAAACATGATATTGAATAAAATGATATAAGTTCATGATGATCATAAAAACCTCCAAAATAAATTAAATCATTTTCATTAATGTTTTATCTAATAATTCATCCTCATTTCATAAAAAATGATATATGATATCATTAAAAAAATTTGAAAGTTATTAACACCATTTCATTCCACTTCTTTATTCTTTCTTCCATTCGATAAGAAAATCCATAGTGAACCAACCATGTAAACCATGATATAAATGCACCCAAAACAACGAAAATAACAAAAATATTATTAATAAATGGGTAGAAATATGTCATAAGAATATCATATAAATAATTATAAATATAAATAATGTTATTTAATATATTAATAACACTATTTAAACTATTATATATGATATTTTAACACGTTTTAATTAAGACGAACTCGAGGTAAGGGAATTCTTAACTCTCCTCCAATGGCCCGAAGGCCTTCATTTTTTATTGATTTTGATAATCCACCTTTCAAGGGATGAGTTGGAACCCTACAATGCCCATAGGCGAAAGATTACATGCCTGTAGTCCATAGAGGAACCATTGCCCGTAGGCACAAACATTACATGCAACCCAGACAAACAACTTGGAACTGCTCCTCCCCAGCATCTTCATCATGAAATCAGCTCTTCACCTCTGCATGGCTATTCGGCTAGGAATTCTCGTGTATGCACAGGCTTGTCCCGATGGCAGGTGCGATACCCTCTCATTCTTGCAATCCATCTAGATTCTTCTGTGTTGAAAGCTCCTTTGCTCATCCTCCTTGTAGATCTTATTCCATTAGTTTGGTCTGGTTTGTATCTGCAGGTGGCCAGAAGGCCATTAGGATGGCCCTAAGGCCCAACTGACCCGAAGGCCTGGGTGCCTGAAGGCCAATGAAGGACTCGGGGACCAAATATGAGGCCCGAAGGCCCAAACGGGGGCATATCTCCGGCTGCTACAGTGCAAAACAGTGCTCGCTACAGTACTGCTACAGTTCCCACTACAGTACTGCTACAGTTCCCGCTACAGTACTACTACAGTTCCCGCTACCGTACTGCTACAGTAACCCGGAAATTCTGCCTCTGCCTGGATTTGATCCCTAGTCGCTTGGATGCACCATCAGAGACCCTGCCAACCGGGCTAAGGGAATTCTTAACCCAATTTCCATTTTTGGGTTAACCTTATACTTCATTGATTATGTGGTACTAAGATTATTTGTGAAATTAATTTTCATTATATTATGTTTTATTATGTGTATCTATATTTTATACACATATTCCATTATTTTTATTAATTCTCACTACAATTATATGATATTTTTAAGGGAATTTTCCTTAAAAACCGTCTTTTACATTTCTATTTTTAGAAAATTCAAAAGGAATGTTTTAATGATGAAAGTATTCTTATTTTATGATTATTTTATGGTTATTAGGAATTTTTTATGATCAAGGGTGGGACCTATATCTCTTTCAAGTGCATTGGGTATGTTTATGTTGAAGGTTGGTCGTATGGTTACTCCAAGTGTAACTGTGATGCTTACACCATAACGTAGCCGTGAGGGTTACGATATAAGGTAACTGTGAGGGTTACATTATAATATAGATGTGAGGGTTACAAGTCATATGGTATTTGTGAGGTTTACAATAATAAGTAATTAATTCCCCAAGTTACCTTTATGTTATTATTTATCTTTTTTATGTTTTATGGAAATATCATTTTTTTCACAAAGTAACTATATGATACTTATTGTGTGAGAAGTATGTATTTGTTAAAATGATTTCATATTTTTATAATTATTCATTGAATAATAGTTTATCTCCTTCTTTTATGTCCCTTTTTTATCTTTTTGTGCTCATCCTAAGTTTTAAAATTATTTTCATAGGATTTAAGGATGGGTAAGAAAAAAGGAGAAGCCAAGATGAATGTTGTGAAGATTTTTCAGGAAAATATTTCATGTTTTTATAAAAAAACTGTTTTATTATGGAAGAAATGGATAATGTTTTAGTAGTACCCACTTTTAATGCTTTTGGGTTGATATGTATGAATTATTTCATAATTTTTGAAAACTATAAACTAAGAATATATTTTGGAATTTAAGGAAGTTAATTTTATAGGAATTTACTAGATTATGTAATGTTTAAGTTTGGGTCCTTATAGATGGTATCATAGCATGGTTTAGAAAACTTAAGGGGTTAGGATGATGTTAATAAAATTCCATAAATTATTTTTACCTTATGTTTAATTTGAAATGATATATCATTTCAATATTTCCATATTGATTCATCTAAGATATGTCTATTCAGAATGTTTTTCTACAGAAGAAATCAGGGGGCTAAAGTAGGAAGGCACCTAAAGGATGATATCTTTCTGAATTTGCAACCTAGAATGGTGGGAATTGGAACTGAAAATTTTGTGACAATAATTTATCAGTTTACATGGGTGTTAAACCTCATTGAAATCCATGAAATAGGATAACTAAAGCTACCACAAATTAACATGACGTTAGTGGAACATTTTATGAGGCAACACCCCCTGCTTTCAATAGATCTTATAAACTAGGGGTGGATGAAGGATGGATTAAATCCCTTGAAAATATATTCAATTTTATGGGGTGTTAATATAATCAAAAGTTTAGTCTTTATATTTATCATTTTTAAGGTAAATCTGACTAGTGGTGGTCAATGGTCAAGAATATCAAGGATAATGAGGAGATTGATGCCTTGGAATGGAATGAATTTAAAAATATTTTCTTTGAAAAATATTTTCCTAATGTGGTTAGACTTAGGATGGAAAAACAATTCCTTAAATCTAAACAAAAGGAGTAATACAAAGTGTCCATGTATGAAGAAAACTTCACCTGATTGTTAAGGTCTACTATAAATATTATTCAGGATCTTGATAGAAAAATCAATAATTTTTACTTAGGATTGAAGCCAAGATACCAAAGGGATTTGGACTATGATGAATTCAAAAGTTATGAGAGAAATTTCTTAAGTGGTAAGAGGGTATAAATGCAGTTTTATGATGATCATGTTCACTTTGACAGTAATCAGAAGAAAATGTCCAAATGGAAAGCAATGGGTAATAATCAATCAAAGAAATATGAAGGTAATAAATTCAAGTTTCCAATTTGTGGAAGTGTGCTAAAAAGAACACTAGGAAATGCCTTAACAAATCTGGGAAGTGTTTATGATTTGATAAGTTTGGACATATGGACCAAGAATTTAATGAAAAATATATTAGTGATGGTAATTTTAATTATGATAAGAAAACTATAAAGTGATTTAAATGTAGTGAGATGGGGAATTATGCAAATACCTACTTAAAGAAATATCTGAATGATGGAAAGCATCTAGATTATAAGTAGAAAGGTGAAGTGATGTCCTTTGTGACTACATCAACAGATTTCAGTCCATCTAATTAAGTGGTATCAAGTTCTTTGTTTTTTTACTCAAAATTTTCCAACATCTTCTTTGATAAAAAGTCTATACATTCCTTTATTTCTGAGAAATTTTCTAGTAAATTAGAAATTTCACCTCAATAAATAAGATATAATATTATGGTTAAAACACTAGGGAAAAATATAATAGAAAAAACTCATTATAATAATCTTTATATTATTGTCTGTAGAAATAAATTCCCTTTAAACCTTATTGTTTTTTCCATAGTGGGGTTTGATGTCATTTTGGGTATGGATTTTCTTTTTTTATCATTATAAGATTGATTGTTGAGACAAATAAGTTGTTTTTCAAAAATATTTTTAGTTTTTATACAAGAATCAACTCATATCACTGATAATATATCAGGAAGATGAGAAACTATTAAAAGATTAAAATGAAAGTTATATTTATCATATTGTTAAAAACAAAGAAACTGCTCAGATAAATGATGTTCCAGTGGTACATGAATACCTTGACATTTTTTCTTGATGAGTTTCCTGATGTTATACCTAATTGGAAAGTTTAATTTACTATTGACTTAGTTCCTGATACTAAGCCAATTTCAAAACCCCCTTATCGAATGGATCAAGTGGAACTTCTTGAATTGAAAAATTAGTTACAAGAGTTTCTTAATAAAGGCTTTGTTCATCCTATCACTTTACCATGGGGTTCTCCTATTTTTTCATTAAAAATAAATATGGTTCCATGAGACCTTGCATTGATTATAGATATTTTAATAACATTACTATTATGAATAATTACCCTTTGCCTTATATCAAATACCTGTTTTATTAGCTCCAGGGAGCTTATTATTTTTCCAAGGTTGACTTGAGATTTGGGTACCATCAACTGAAGGTGAAGGAGGATGACATTCATAAAATAGATTTTCATACTAGATATGGACATTATGAGTTTTGTTTTATACCCTTGGTTTGATAAACTCCCCAAATGTATTTATGGATCTTATGAATAGAATATTCTGTGCATATTTTGATAAGTTTGTTATTGTTTTTATTGATGATATTTTTGTATTTTCAAAAATTTATGAGGATCATAAAAAACATTTAATGATTTTCTTGCAAACTCTCAAAGAAAAGAATTTATACAGAAAATTTAGAAAATTTGATTTTTGGTTTCAATGGATTTATTTTCTTGGGAACATTATAAATAAGGATGGAATCATTTTTTATCCCACCAAAAAAAAATTGGTTGATGAATGTCTAAGACCTGAAAATGTCACAAAGATTATTAGTTTTCTTGGATTAGTAGTTTATTATTGATGATTTGTTAAAAACTTTTCATGGTTATCTAACTCGCTAATTAAGTTAAAACAAAACAGGGTTAAATTAATTTGGATAGAAGACAATGATATTTGTTTTTAGGAACTAAAGAAGGGATTGGTGAATGCTCTAGTTTTGGCCCAACCTTCTAGAAAGGGAAACTTTTTCATCTACAGTGATGCTTCTTTAAAGGGACTTGGTTGTGTTATAATGTAGAATGATCTAGTAATTTCTTATGATTCAAGACAACTAAAATATTAGGAGTTAAATTATCCCACACATGATTTGGAATTAGAAGTTATGGTTTTAGTTTTAAAAATTTAGAGGCATCATTTATATAGATCTAAATTTGAAATATATATGGACCATAAAAGTTTGAAGTATATATTTACTCATAAGGAATTGAACATGAGGTATAGAAGATGGCTTGAACAGATAAAGGATTATGATTTCACGATCTATTACCATCCTAGAAAATCAAACAAAGTGATGAAGGCCTTGAGTTGAAAACATCAGGCAACATTAACCATGTTAAATTTGTAACATGACCCCTTGATTAATGATTTGATAAATTTTGGCTTGGAAGTTGTTGGTGTAGGAAATTATTATGTTTTGTTTCAGGTGTTTGTGCAGTCGTCTCTATCAGATAGAATTAAGAAAGCACAAATGGAAAATTGTGAGTTACAAAAAAAGGTATAATTGGTGAAGAAAAGTAAATTTCAAGAATTTAATTTTGATAAAGATTGTATTTTGAGATTTGTGAAGAGATTATGCATGCCTTATTATTTAAAATTTAAGAAATAACTGTTGTGTCAAGCTTATAGTTCTCCATTTTCAATTCATCAGGGAAGTACTAAGATTTACAGAGACCTTCGGCAGTATTACTGGTGGGATGGAATGAAAAGAGATATTGTTGATTGTACAATGAAATGTTTGACTTTTCAACAGGTTAAAGTAGAGAGACAACTACCAAAGGGGATGCTTCATCCTTTTCTAGTGCCAGAGTGGAAATGAAAAAATATAGACATGGACTTTGTGGTGGGACTTACAAAGACTTCATGACGTAATAATGAGATTTGGGTTATTCTTTACTGACTGAATAAATATGCACATTTCCTTCTTATTTGAGATACTATGTATTTGTATCAGCTTTTTTATTATACTTAAAAGATATTGTTAGAATACATGGAGTTCCTCTTTCCATTGTGTTTGACTGAGATCATGGGTTCACTTCTAACTTTCAGAAATGCCTTCATAATTTTTGGGCAAAGAATTAAATTTCAGCACTAATTTTCATCCCAATTTTATGGAAAAATTGAGCGAACAATCCAGACCTTGGAGGACATGCTTTGAGATTATTTGATGTATTAATAGGGAATTTGGGATCAACGTATTTCTTTAATTGAGTTTTCATATTATAACAATTTTCATTCCAATATAATGATGGAACCTTTTGAGGCATTATATGGATAGAGGTGTCAAACTCCAACACTTTGGGGTGAAGTCAAGGAAAGGGATTTTATGGAACCAAAATTAGTAGAGGAAGTGACTTAGAGAGTGAAGATGATCTAGCAATACATGAGGATGGCTCAGAGAATGCAGAAAAGTTATGCAGATAATAGGAGGAAATACTTTTCTTTTGAGGTAAGTGCTCATATTTTTCTTAAAATATTACCATGGAAAATTTTTGTTCATTTTTTAAGAAAGTAAAGTTAATTACATGGTTCATTAGACCTTATGAAATCCTATATAAATTTGGAATATTCACCTAATGAGTAGATTTGCCTCCGATTTTATCTTCGGTACACAATGTTTATCATGTTTTGATGTTAAGAAAGTATGTGCAATATTCATCTCATGTTTTTAACCCATAAGTAGTTCAGTTGGAAGAGATCCTTTCTTATAAATGGAAACTTGTTCATATTCTTGATTTTAGAGAGAAAGTATTGCAGAATAAGTTAATTCACCAAGTTAAGGTTTCGTGGAGAAACCACATGGTTAAAGAAGCAACATGAGAATCTAAAATTTCTATGCGGTAAGGTTATAATCACTTGTTTAATAATTAAATAAAAATTTTGAAGAAATTTTTTTCAGAATGTGGGGAGAACATAAAGAACCAAGTATTTATATAATAATTTGTTTTCATTTTGGAATTAAATATTTAAATTAATTAAACATTTATAATGAAATAAGTAGTATATATAATTAATAAATCAATACTAATAGAATAGTAACCTCGCATATGATATTATAAATAAAATTTATGTATATTATAAGTGTAATCATGACATATTTATGTCATGTAATAAGTAAATAAATGTTTTGGAAATGATAAATTAAGTGTCGGTATTTTTACAAGTCATAAATTTTTATTTAAAATTTTATAAATAATATAATGATTTAAAATAAAATATATTTTCATAAAATAGATTCATAAATTAATATTTTGTTTCCCATGATTATAATATAGTTTTATGATACTTTAATTAATTTTTCAAAAGTGTCATAAAATCAGTTATAATTTTAAAACAGGTATTTTCGAATAAATGATGATTTTAATTTAAAATTAAGTTTCTCATATTTAGAAAAAAATTCAAAATAGTGTTTATTTTTTAATTCTACACATTGAAAAATGGTTGTGGTGAATTTTTGGGATTTTTCTAAAATACTTTAATTTTGTGAATAGTAAAATATGGTAATTTACGATATATATACATTATAAGTTAAATACTCTATTCCTTGAGTCATCACAGATTTAAGCACCATAATCTCTAATACTCCTTAATTATTTTAGTATATTTATTGATAATTCTTAAATTATTCACATTCTTAATCCAAAATAATAAACTAATGAACATAATGATGAGAAAACACCCCTCTCCTTCACTATAAATACCACCCCTCACCACCTCTTATCCTCACACCTCAAAGACTTGTATCTTGTTTAATTTCTACCCAATTCCCTAACCAATCCTCTTCCCCATGTACAAGACCTTATGGTATCACAAAAAGTCTAAAACCAAGGGACTTAAGGAAGTTTTCAAGGAAAATAATTCAAGAGGTAAAATCCTCTTTCATTTTCATTTATTTTCTTTTCAATTTATTTTCATATATTTTTCTATATTAACATACCCTTATCCAAGTGGAATTAAAAATCTAGTATCTTATATATAATTTAATTATATAATGTTTTTTGATAAATTCATATTCAAACTTCTTCTTCTCCCCCTTTTATTCTAAAAATGATAATATTGTCCATGATGCGTCGATTTACCACCATGGTGGATGATACACTTTCATTTTTCATTATTGAATTCAAGTCCGATCATAAAAAAATTATTATGGTTAAATAATATTATATTATAAATATTATAATTTATTTAATTTTTTGTAACCAATATATATAAACATGATATTGAATAAAATGATGTAAGTTCGTGGTGATCATAAAAACCGCCAAAATAAATTAAATCATTTTCATTAATGTTTTATCTAATGATTCATCCTCATATCAGAAAAAAATGATATATAGTATCATTTAAAATTCTAGAAACATTTTAACACCATTTTATTCCACTTCTATAGTTTTTCGTCCATTAGATAAGAAAATATATAATGAATCAACCATGGAAACATGAAATAAATGCACTCGAAACAATAAAAATAACAAAATATTATTAATAAATGGGTGGAAAGATGTTATAATAATATCATATAAGTAATTATAAATATTAATATGGTTAGTTAATATATTAATAACACTATTTAAACCATTATTTATAAGTTTTGAACATTTTTGAAGTAAGACAAACCCATGGTAATGGAATTCTTAAACCTATTTTCATTCTTTGGGTTAACCTTTTACTTCATTGATTATATGGTAATAAGATTATTTTTTAAATGAATTTTGATTATATTTTTTTTTATTATGTGTATCTATATTTTATACACATATTCCATTCTTTTTATCAATTATCACTTCAATTATATGATATTTCAAATGTACTTTTCTTTAAATATCTTCTTTTAAATTTCTATTTATACAAACTTAAAAAGAAATCTTTTAATGATGCAAGTATTCTTATTTTATGATTATGTTATGGTTATTGGTAATTTTTTTTGATGTTAAGGGTGGTATATATATCCCCCTCCAATTCATTGGATATTTTTATTTTGGAGGTTGTTCATATGGTTACTTCATGTGTAACAATGGTGGTTAAACCATAAGGTAGTCGTGAGGGTTACATTGTAAGGTATCTGTAAGGGTTACAAATAATATGTTATCCACTAGGGTTATAATATTAAGTAATTAATTCCCCAAGTTACATTTATGGTTTTATTTACATTTTTTATGTTTTATGGAAATATCATGTTTTCACAACATAACTATATGATACTTATTGGGTGAGAAGTATGTCTTTGTGGAAATGATTTCATATATCTATAAGTATTAATGGAATAATGGATTCTCTCCTTTTTATGTCCCTTACTGAGATTTTTGTGATAATCCCAAGTTTTAAAATGTTTTTTATAGGGTTTAATGATGGGTAAGAGAAAATGAAAATCCAAGATGAATGTTGTGAAGATTTTTCATGAAACGATTTCATGTTTTTATTAAAAAAAATTATTACGGAAGAAATGGATACTATTTTAGTATTACCCACTTTGTATACTTGTGGGTTTATATTTATGAATTATGACCTAATTTTCTAAAAATCTAAATTGAAAAGATCATTGGGAATGTAAGGAAGTGAATTCTGAAGGAATTTACTAGATTACGTAATGTTTAAGTTCGGGTCCTTATATTTGGAGTTTCACAAGGTTTGATAGCTTCAAAGAGGCTGAGATATTCATGAAAATATATAGGTTTAGGAAAGATAAAATATATTTGAAACATATAGTGGGTTTTATTAATGTTTAGAGCTTCATGAATAGTAGTCTTGAATATCTTTTTTGAGTGAACAGTGCATTCAAGTGCATCGAATACAAGACTATTGTACAAGAATAGTCTCATGTTACCCAGGGATAAATAATTATATGCCCAATCTATTTAGGTGGCCTTAAATTTGATAAAATGAGTAATACTTCACCCAAAGAAATGAGCAAGGTGGGGTCGATGGATTTAATCTAAGGGAGGCAGTGAGTTATCCCTAAAAATATTGTGAAGGAAGTGAGTCTAGAATGGAGTGACCATGTTTGATCTTTTTTATTCCATAATATCTAGTGAAGCTTATTGGATTCAGGTATAACCAACACATTATTGGTGTATGCTCCTTAGATCGGCCCTTAGTGGTGAACCAATTAAAATAATTATGTTGTGTTTCTATTTGTATAAATGGGCATTTAATATTTTCACAATTGCATTAGATAGGTTTAAAAAATTCCTACCAATGTGGGGATAAGATCCATCTCATTTAAAGAAATAATTGACACTCTAGTTCACTCCTCTCTCATGTGGGTGTCCTAGAGTCCTAATAGTTGTATCAGAGGGTACATGTTATAGGTTTTAAATATTTCCTTTGTTATTGTTTTCATATAGACTCCAGTGAGTGTTAGTGGAGTTCCCATTTTTTATATAAGAAACTTCTAGATTTGGAAGAATCAAATGAGATCTCATCTAATAACTATTGTGATGGAAGTTCTCTATGTAATATTTCAAGGGATTTGGGTCAATGATGTGATAGGACTTTATATAAATAAAATAGATTACAAAATCCAATTATCAAAATTCTTTTAATGTAGTACTATATAATCAAATCTATTTGAAGGTGATGAGTTTCACTACAGAAAAGTCTATGTAGGAGAAACTTTAAAATATATATAAAGGTGATAACTAAGTAAAGGAGGCCAAACATAAAGGTTTTTACAATCATTTCAATTATTTGAAAATGAATCCTAATGAAAATCCATATAGTTTCTTTAATTTCATTACTGAAGTTATTGGGGCTATTCGAGAATTTGGTAAAGAAATTAAGCATATTAATATTGTGAAGAAAATAATGAGAAGGATTCAATCTATGTTCAATCCAAAAGTTTCATTCCTTGAGAAAATAGATATGTCTAAGATTTATCTGGATGATCTGTTAAATAGTTTGGTGTCTTATTAAATGAGAGCCAAACTAGAAGATATAACTATTTGAGTAAGCAAGGAAATGGAATTCAAAGCCATGAAAAAACATGAAATTTACAAATTGATTGATGACAGAGAAAATGTGTATGATGAACTTATTTCTCTTTTTTCTAAAAAAATAAAGAGAGAAAAATGGATATTTGGATGAAATCTTTCTTTAGCTTGATTTTTATAGAGAAATATCTTTATCTGTATAGGGGAATAAGATAATAATTACTTTTTAGAGAATGTGGAACTAGAGTTTAAATATGATGTTGAAGATTTTATGATGGATATAGTTGAAAAGGTAAAACCTATGAAGGATAAAGATAATCAGTCAAATTTTGTTGTAGATATCAAGGTTGAACTTGAGGTTTATTTTGATGAGATTGACATTAAAATAAATAAAAATATAAATATGGGATCTATGTTAAACGAGTAATCAAAGTATGTGGATCAGATTGAAATAGAGGTCAATTGACTGCAAGGAGAAGCAGAAGAACATTTGAAAACTCATGAATGCTCGGAAGAGGTTGTTGATTTTAAAATCAGGATTAAAGAGTAGTAAAAATTTATCAATTACCTTAAATTGAGATTATAGGAAAAGTATATGATATTTTAGGTCCATTAATAATTAATTTCTTTAAGGATTAAACTGGAAAATGAATCAAGATCAAGGGAAATGAAGAAGAAATTATAGTTTGGAAGATTTTTATATGTGGAGCTTTCTTAAAGATTTAAATGTGTTTTTGAAGGATTAGAGAAATCATTTAATAATAAAATAACTAAATTTATCTGAATAAGTGTAATTGGGTGTGATTTAGGAACATAAAAGTTTGGAAATGAAATTATAGTTCAAAGTAAATAGAAGTATAAAGTTGGACATATCACAAAGGCACTTGATGTCATAATAGAGATATCTTCGAACCAAATAGAGAAGAGAGATGAAAATAATCCTCAATTATCCATAAATAATCTTTGGTCAAATACCAATACAAAATAAGGGTACATGTGGAGGGATATAAGTGATAAAATATTTCCTCTTATGAAATTCCAATTTTGTGGCTTTTTGGGCCATACCATGCCTTACTATGAAGAGAAAAGGAGTAATATGGATGCGGAGGCACTTGGAAGTCAACAAAGAAGAATGATACCATAGAATTCATTATATAGAAGAAATAATTTATATGGATATTATTTTTACTATTCTAACATTGGAAAAAAAGTTATTCATTATAGGTAGAGGAAATATGGGAATAATAACTTTATAACTATGAGAAAAGTCAATACAGGTCATCCAGGTACAATTAACCTTCAAATAGGTATTCTCCTTTGGAAGAATAATTTAAGTATGATTCAATCATGCATGTTGAAAATAGATTAGAGAGGAAATTATTTCCCTCCACTCAATCAAGTATCTCATGGAAGGAAAATAATAATATTGAGAAATCAAACCTAGCAAAAATCACTCTCAAAGCTACAAATAATAGTATCGCTTGGATTCTTGACAATAGGTGTTAATCCCATGTGATAGGAAATTTAAATTTGAAGAAGAATGTTAAGAAAATTTTTGATGGAATAGTGATATTTTTAAACAATAATGCCTTAAAGATCAAAGGTAGTGGAAATAAAAAAAAATACAAAATGATGAGCTAATGAAAACAGAAGTACTCTATATAGACAGATTGCATTACAATATCCACAATGTGATTCAAATATGTGATTTAAGAATAGTAGTGAAATTTAATTAAAAGATGTGCACCATCAAATCGAATATAGGTAATTATATCATGGCAGTCTGTAGGAAGAATGGAAATTTATTTTAGGTATACAGTAAAGAAAACACGTGTTTCTTACTAATTTAAGGGGAAAAAGACTTATGGAAATGGAGGTTGGCTCACATTAATCAATAAATAATTGAAAACATATCCAAGATAAAGGTTGTTGTCAACATTCCTAATCTGAATCATGATCCAAAAAATACATGTGATTCTTTCATACAAGGAAATATGGTTTGGAATTCTTATCAACTGAGGAACAAAAGGGAATTTAATCTGCTTGATCTCATCCACACAGATGTGTGTGTTCCAATCAATGTGTTTGGAACATGTGGAGAAATTTACTTCATTATTTTTATTAATTATTATAGTATATTGGAATGTGTGATGTTTATGCAGTGAAAACGACAAGTGATTGACTGTAAGAAGAGATATCTATGAAGATTTGATAATAAAATTATCCACACATTCTAAATATTATTATTTGATAATGGAAAAGAATTCACATCCATTGAAATTTGAAAATTACCACGAAAAACTTGGGATCAAGAATGAGGTGTATTTAGTGATAACAACTCAAAAAAATAGGGCCATTGAACTTAGAAATCGATAGTAGAATAATATATCCAGAACTATGTTTATTGAGAGTTGTGTTTCTCGTCATTAATAGAAATAGTCTATTCAAGATGTGGTGGACACTAAAAATAGAAAAGGTATATTTATAGGAGAGAATGAGACACCATATGAGATATGAAATGGAATAAATCCCTCACTAAAGTGTTTTATGTTTTTTGAAGTAAATTTTTCATCCTAAACAAATAAATAAATCATGGAAATTATGGTGATATTGTGGATGAGGGAATGTTCCTTGGGTACTTAATGAACAGTAAAGCATAGAAATTCTACAATGATATAGTTGGAAAGATTGTGTAAAGAAATTATTTCAAGATCATTGAGTATAAAACTATGAATAACTTGAGGATATCATATTTTGATATGATTGGAGATAAAGAAGAAATTATAAGAGATATATATTCAAATACAAAAATTGTGGAAGGATTTGAAAATATTCAGGTCTCTCAAAATGATAATGATTAAAAAGTAGAATCTGAAGAGTAAACCATTGCTAAGAAACTCTATTGTAACCTCATGGGATAAATATAAGAGTATAGGTTGATCGATTCAACATCATTGGAAATTGGATTTTACCTATATAGATCAGGATAATGATGAATGAAGCGCATTTTTCTCTCCTATAAATTGTGGAACCAACCTCATTTGAAGAAGCAACGAAGGATGAATCATGGGTTAAGAACATGAATGAATAATTGGGATATATTAAAAAACTTTATACTTGGTATCTCGTCAAGAGACTAGAAAATCATAATGTGATTTGAAAAAAATGGACCTTAAAAAAATTGATGAGCTAAGAAATTTGATTAGAAACAAGGCACACTTAGAGTGTAAAGTTTGTGAATAGATTGAAGGCATTAATATTAAACAAAATTTTTCTCAAGTAGCTTGACTAGATTCGGTTAGGCTCTTCCTAAGCATATAAATTAAAATAGGGTAAAATGTTTATCATATGGATGTAAAAAATGAATTCTTAAATAGTGTTCTTTAAGAATAAGTATATATTGAATAGCTAGTGGGATTTTTTATTAGAAATGATGAAATAAAGGCTTTTATATTAAATAAGGCTCATTATGATTTTAAATAGGCACCACAAGCATGGTATTCTCAACTAGATGCCTATCTAAAAAATATACAATTTGAAATAGTAGGTGTATATCATAATCACTATGTAAATGATTATCAAGAAGAATAATTTATGGTTCCTGTGTATGTGGATGATATTATATTTGGTAGAAGTAGGCATCGATAATTGGGAGAATTATCTAATCACAATAAATCAAAATTTCAAATGTCTATGATTGGTGAACTCAAATTCTTTTTGGGGATGTAGGTGATTCAAAACAAGGACTACACATTCATTTCTCAGTCAATGTATGCAAGATATATTTTGAATAAATTCAACATGCATGACTCTAAACCAATGTCAACTTTAATTGCAGTTAGAAAAGAAACTTAGAATGGATGAGGATGGGAAATATGTGGATCCCACATTATATAGGAGGATCATTGGAATCTTATTTTACTTGAGTGTAACATAGACATATATCATCTTTGCAACATGTTTAGTGGCTCACTTCCAAAGTAATTGAAAGGAAGAGAATTTTGCAGAAATAAGAAGAATCATGAGATATATTCAAGGTACTATCAACTTTGGATTATACTTTGTATTAGGAAGAGATAATGAATTGTGATGATGACTGGGATAGAGATGTGGTTGATCGAAATTCCACAAGTGGGGGTGCATTCTTTATTGGAAAAAAATGTGTGGGCTGTTTGAGAAATAAATATGAAATAAATTCTCTTAGTAAGACTGAAGTAGAGTATATCTATATGAAAAGGAATACACTCATCTATTTTGGATGAAGAAATGACTTACTGATATTGGTGATGGAGTGAACTAGTCAATGGCGATACACTGTGACAACAAGTGCATGATTGATCTTATGAAAAATCCAGTTTAACACTCGTGTACCAAACATATTGAGATTAGATATCAATTCATTAATGAAAAAGTTGAACAAGGTTTGATTAAAATAGATCATGTTGGAACTAATGATCAAATGGATGACATATTGACTAATACCTTAGAAGCACCAATGTTCAATAAACATTAGTTAAACCTCTATGTTCATCCACCTTCCATTGCATGAGAAGGTTATGGTTTATCCCCTCTCCCCATTTGTGTTAACTATTTTAATATGTTTGTGGTGGCGATGTAGCTATATAGAGGATATACGATCCAAGGGATGTTTCTCTTGTGTTTTAAGTTTCCAATACAGGTTATTTAGGTTAATTTCCAAATGTAAAGAATGAAATTCAATGAATTGTAGGCATTCAGGATATGTGAATTGGTTGGTGGCCTATCACATTATGAAACACTCTTTTTCCACTATTTTTTTATACACTGATATTTTCTCATGTGTACTTAGAGTGATGGATGAGTTATTTCACACCTATCAGGTTTTTGATCAAGTTTAGTGCTTTATTGAATTTGTCTACAAATTTACAACAAACCCAAAGGGGATATTATTGGAACTAAGGATTTTCATAGATATAAATGGATTGTTTTGTGTTTGTTTTCAATCATCACTAGGTTGAACAAGAAGTTTTCAAGATAAGTTATCTTACGGTGTAGGTGTCTTCAGTGTTGAAGATGGTGTAGTTTCACAATTTTTTCTAATTTTTTGGAGCATAAAATCAGTATGAAGGAGAAATATTTGTGAAATATGTATTTCAAATACTAACTCTTTAAAAATATAGAAAATTCATGGATTTCATGAAGTTTTGCAAAGATGTGAATATTTACAAAATAATCTACTGTCATGAAGGTCTGAAGGTTCTTAAAATAGGATTCAAAAATAATGGTTGAGGCATGATGGAAGTACGATAATCTAAACTACAACGAGAATCTTTGAGAGAGAAATAATCTTACTAATTTTTCATAAAGTAAAAGAGCTTCATGAACATGAATGAAGAGGTTCATGAAAATACATGGTGAGCTTAAAAGATTCATGAAGGAGGTGTTTCCAATAAATAGGAAACCAAAAATCATTTAAGGCATGGAGGAAATTTGGAAAAAGGGTGAAATGCATTAATCTCATGAAAGTAATACAAGAAGATAATTATTCAAAAACTAGGAACCCTTAATGATCATTAGAATTGTGAAGATAATGGTTCAAAACTAATTGAAACTTAGGAATTTCAGAAAATAGAGTGTCATGAAGACTGAGAGTTTCATGAAAGTTTGGAGTTTTATAAAGGCTGATATCTTTTTGAAGACTTGTGAATTCATGAAAATATATAGGTTCATGAAATCTAAAATATCTTTTAAATAAAAAGTGGGTTTCACGAAGGATATGAGCTTCACAAATTGTAGTCTTGAACATATGGTTTGAGTGAAGAGTGCATTCAAGTGCATCAAATTCAGGACTATGGTGTAATCAAAGTCTTATTTTAATCAGGGAAAAAGACTTATATTCCCAATATATTAAAGTGACCTTCAATTTGATAAATTGAGTTATACTTCACCCAATATAGTGAGTAGAGGGGTCGATGGAATTGATCTGAGGGAGGCTATGTGTTATCCCTTAAATTCTTATAAATGTAGTAAGCTTGGAATATAGTTATTGTTTCTGATATTTTATAATCCACAATATCTAGTGAATATTAGTTGATTCAGGTACGAATGACACACTTTCGGTGTATGATCCCTGGACTACCCCTTAGTGGTGAACCAAGTAAAAATTATATGTTATGTTTCTATTTCTATATACAGGTGTTTAATATTTTCAAAATTCAATTAGATAGGTTTAAAAAGTTACTACCAATGTGGGGACTAGATCCGTCTCATTTAAAGAAACATTTAAGGCCCTGATTCACCCCACCCCTCTCAGGGTGTTCTAGGGTCCTACATAGTTCACATATAATAATATTTTAAAAGTGTTCAAACTAATATAATAGAATTAAAATATTTAATACTTAATAAAATGGTTCTTTGAAAAAAAAATGTTAATTATATACTAAATATTCTTTAATAAATACCATTAATTATTTTTATTCTAGAATTTAATTTTAATACTCCATCGATATTAAAATATTAATTTGAGTTTTATATATACATCATATCATATTTTAATATAAATAATATCAATATTTATACATAACTCATAAATATATATATGTATTTATAATATTTTAATACCATATTTTTATTCCATTGTGAGTTATATTATTTTAAATTTACTACTTAACAATGCAAGAATTCATTATACCTATTGGATATATAACGAATGACCATACATGTAACAATCATATTTTTAATGACCATATTTTCAAGGAACATATTTTCAATGATCATATTTATAATAGCCATATTTCATTACTATATATAGAATTACCAAATTATTCAGTCATTATACTCTCACTTTGTAAGGCATTGTTCTTATTTCAATTCATGACCCTCAAGGTTAAAGATAATCCAAGATATTTCCTAGTCATGAAAATTTTATTCTTTTTCATCTATTGTACCCTGTTGATTTATTCACTTTTAATGAGTGTAATTCATCAATACTGAGAAATAATCCATGGTGATCATAATTTAGTTTCATATGATTTTGTTGTAATTTCCTACTTATGACTGAATAATGTGTCTTTATACTACTAGAGTTTTCAGTTTTTTCGATGGGGCATTCATGATGAACATCAGTTGGTACTGTTCTTTTTGCAATGGGAGTCCATCATAAATGGTTCATCATAGAAAAAGGCATTGTAATTGTGTTTATTTTCAATGGACCATTACAAATAATATTTATGTGTGATGTATAAACCATTCGCTGCAAATTCAACCTGTAAGGTTTGTAAATAAACAATTGTGACAGGCCCATTGCAAATAAATTTATTTGTGATGGGGATGTTATCTTTTGAAAATATGTTGGCCAATTTTTTCAAAAAATATCAATTGTGATGGAAATAGATATCCATTATAAATTTTAATGTCTAAAAAATAATTAATTAAAAAAATATAAATTTAAAATTATTAAAAATAATAAAAACAATCTCAACATTAATACATCATTTCACACAGAATATGTTTATCACCCATAAATACAAAATAGTCATACAAAACCATAGATAATTAACTGGTATGATTAGGTGGAAGAGGATCACTTGAAGGTTTAGGGGGAAACCTAATACCAACACCATGAACAACCCATCACATATAATCCAACATATGTTTATCTCTCAGATGATGCTACTCACACACCTCCTCCCTATATCTCTCTCTCTCTCTCTGCATCCACCATATCATTTCATCCTGAGATATCAACCTATCCTCATACTATGAAGAAAATAATGATGATAAATATTTATAATATTAATTTGAGCAGACCAATGACATCGCGTAAGTATCATAATAACTCATAGGTGTCAGTCGTGAATCAATACTGATCACCCGACCTTTATCAACACTATGCAAGGTCGCTTATATCTAATCCCCCTCATCAAAACCAGACTCACTAGTGGAATTTACTGTAATATAAAATTTGATATCTTCTAAATTAGAAGTCATAGACTCATATGTTTCCTTCAAATATAATTAAAAATTATAATAAAAATATAATTAATATTAGTTAAATTTAAAAAAAAAATTACTAACCACAATATGGCATTGTCTGTAGAATACAAGTTCTTCTGTATAGGGATCGTTATACAACTTCTTATGTACTTAGAACTCCATAATAGACGGTTCAGTAATATCCTATATAATATAACATACATTTTACATTTAAAGTATATATACATTAATAAATAATATTACTTACCATATTTCATCAATTTATACCAAATATAAAACTTTTAGCCTTATGTTTGAACCCATGCCTCCCATGTCTCTGATGTCCAGGTGATGACCTCCTCTTTAAAGTCTCTCTTAGCTAGTAGGAGCACAATCTATACCATACCTAAGCTGAGATATATTCAGGTGAATGGGAGACACAAGGTTGGTAAAAAATAGTAGTATAAGCTCTATTCATATCTCTCTTTCTGAGGTTGTGTAAAAACTGAGGAAAATGCTCAAGTATATAAACCTTACATTCCACCCAGATATGAGCTATTGGGATATCATCAATAGGAGACCATAAATTCTACAAGATAATTATGAATAATATGTCAATAATTAAATAAATTTTAAAAAATATATATTATTTAATAATTTACAATTCATTAGTCGAAGATTTTATAGAGAATAGTAATGGAAACCTGATCCCATGACACCCATGGATCTAAAAAATAATTTCATAGAATCACACTAGTCTTCCCAAATATTAAATGAAAAAAAATGTTCAATTAAAACCAAATAATCAGAATATTATTACCAAAATTAATACAAAAACTTAATATAAATAAATATCTTAAACAATTAGACATACCTCTATAAATGAGGATCAAAATCAAGAGATAAGAATCTCTTTGAAATAGGGTATGGAATAATTGATCAAGAAAGACCAACCCCCCCCTGAAAAGGTGTATCATCCTATGGATCATATGAATGGGATCATCAACAGGAATTTTGGTATCAATAAGAGAATTAAATAGATCACTGGGAGTATCTCCAATCATCTATAACAAATAATATTACCTTTAAAATAATTTTAATATAGATATCAAATTTAAAAAACTAATAAATTCTAGAATATAATAATTTTTCATGTAATTAATTTTTAATACATATATCAAATATAAAAAACTAATAAATACCAAAATATAATAATTACTAGTAAATAAATATAATAACATAATAATTTAATCTGTAAAAATTTGTTAATATATATATCAAATATAAAAAACTTATAAAAACCATATAGAATATAATATTATTACATGTAAATTATTTCTAATATGGATATCAGATATAAAAAATTATTATTATTAGCATCAACGAAGGAGAGGAATAGATCATCAGGTCCATCCATATAAAACAGATAATATTACCAATAAATTATTGTTAAAATGAATATAAAATATATAATAAATAATAAATACCTAAATATAATACATCAATCATCATCTTCTTCCTTATTTTCATCATGGACAATGTATTCATCCTTGTCTTCATCATTGTCAACTTCTATAGGACTTTCAAATTCATCATCCCTTATTACTTCATCAACATTATCAATATCATCAGCCCTTAACTGGGGGGGTTTAATCATTGATATTTATATCTCATTGGGTAATAGATATATTTTTGGATATATCATAAAATTTTAAATATTTATCACTTCAATATAACCATTTTGTAGTTGGGGTTTAGCTTAGTGGTAAGCACCCCATAATCCTACATGAATAATGGGGTTCAAAACCCATTGGGCATAGGGTAATGTAGCAGTACTGTAGCATCGGTGGCACTATAGCAACCACGGGCACCGTAGTGGCGGCAGGGTACTATAGCGTCAGCAGGGCATTGTTGCAGCGGCGGGAACTGTGAGGCATTGTAGCAGGTGGGCACTGTAGCAGTACTATTCACAGAATGGGCTTTGGGCCAAAAATTTGGGCCTACGGGCCATGTAATGGGCTAAATACCCATTGGGCCTTCGGGCTATGTAATGGGTCTTCCTCTACCTAGTTAAAATAGGTCTTTGCTTTTCTTTAATAATAAATGAGGCTTTAGCCCCAACCTTTATATAAAACCATTTTCTTTTTCAATAAACTGATTTCTGCAAGATTTCATTTTTATTACACTCTACTAGTCATTCAAATCTATCAAAACATCACAGCAATTTTCATAATAAACTTTATGTGCTTAATGTTCCAATATAAATGGTTCATTTTATGCAAGAAGAATATTATATTTAATGTCAAAAGACTATATTTCATGGATGAACTTGAAACCCTAAATCAATATCAAACCAATAACATTTAAACATTCTTACATAATTTGGCCTCAAATAACATAACTAAATTATTTCATTTAGTATATCATAAAATTCAAATTTGCTTTATTTGTGATGATATCCTTTTAAACAAACACCTCTATTCATTGATTTCTTTGAGTCTCCATATATGTGTGTTAGAAATCGAAATCCATTAATCACATACCCATTATAAGATCTTACCAATTTTATGGAGGGTTTTTTAGCACACATAATTGACTATCGATTTCATTTTTAAATTGTGTTGCCTAAAAACAAAGAAAATTATTATTAATAGATATCATTACAAAATTGATTTACTATTCCAATCCTGTTGATGGGGTTCTTCAAGAGTAATATATGTAATTTTCATAAATAGTTTTTATATGGATATAATTTAGTCTAAAAAATAATGTAAATAAAGGTATCTATTATAGAGATTTAAAAAATAAAAAAAATGTAGTACTTACTATACAAATCATTTCATTTATTCACAATTCAGCAAAAAATATGTATGAGTTTTTTCTTATTCCTCATATGAAGGTCATCATTCATGATAACCACTGAAACGAAGCTTAATTTTCTTAAAAACTGAAAATTTATGATCAGTCACATCATCAATATATTTCCCATTGTGACCCATCCAGATATGTTTTGAAGGATATTCTGATTAAAAATAAAGAGAGAAGAAATTTGAAATTTCCTTCTACAAGTATGCTTCTGTAATTGACCCTTCAACTAATACTTTCCTTAACTTTTATATAAATCTCTAAAATTGGTACATCTATCAAAATTATACAAACCCTCGACTATTATCTTTATATGAAAAATGAAATATTAAATATTTCATTGAGTCAAATAATGTCGATGGGAATATTTTCACCAATTTATATAAAATTAAAACAACGTTATTTTATAGCATACTCAATGCATCAAATGTTGATGTTGTCTCACATATATATCAAAATAAATAAGATATTTTTATCAACGTGTCCCTGATAGAAGAATTCAACATCCATTTAAGTCCAACAGGCAGTAATATTTCCATTATGACATGGAATTCATGACTTCTTAACCCTATAATATGTCAATTTCTGATGCAATGAGAAAAAATAGAATCATAACCATCTGGTAACCTCAAATCTCTAATTCATTAACATAATAATAAACAAATTCCATTATTAAATGTGTAAGTATCTTTTGGATTCATTAATTTTTGTGGTCTTTCATCTTCAAAAAATAAAGTTCAGGATGTCTATAAATCTGAGAAAGATCTAATGTTGAATTTACATTATCTTTGGTCTTAGTGGGTATATCCAACATGGTATAAAATATGTTATCAAAAAAATTCTTCTCAATGTGAATTGCATCTAAAATGTGATGAACCAACAAATCCGAAAAATATGGAAGTTGGAAAAAAATACTTTTTTTTGTCCAATTATGATCTCTACCAAAACTATTTATTTTTTGTTCATTTATGTTTGATCTAAGAGTAACAGAAGTTAATGAATAGGTGATAGATTTTACCTGAATACTTAAGAGAAATATGGGAGGTTCATCTCTTTCAATTCCACATTTTATAATATTATTTCTATTCCATCTAAAAGGGTGATCTGTAGGAATAAATATCCAATGGTAGTAAAAATAACTAGTCTTTCTCCCATTTCTAAGAATAAACACATTGTTCTCATCTATGTAGTAGAGACATGATTTTATACAATATATAATTAAACCAGATAACATACCATATGCTATAAATTCACTGATCATCCACATTAATGCCACCTTCAGTGTAACATTCAAATCTAAAACTATATCAAATGTAGTCATGCCATAATTCTATAATAAAATTAACTCATCATTTAGTGGCTTCAAATAAACATCGATATTATTATTTGTATATCCTGGAATTAATAGCACCAAATATATATATATAGTTCCTTCATCAGTAACCAAGGAGGTAAGTTTTATAGATTGATGAAAATAGTCTAATAAGAATATTGACTGTTGTAAGCACCAAATAGACAAAAACCATCAGAAGAAATACCCAACTGTATATTACGAGGTTTTGAAGAAAAATAAGGATTCATCTGATCAAATTGTTTATATGAATCATCATCACATTTATGATTTAATATTTTACTAATGGAAATATTTTATTCATGTCATGTCATTAATGCATATGTGTTTTGAGACATAAATAAACACTGTAAATGAGGTGCAGTTGGAAAATAACTCAACTATCTCATAAAAAATGTGGACTTTCCTTATTGTTTCTCTTTATACATTGATTCTCTATATGTTGGAAAATTAACTTATGATTCATAGTCATCGTAATATAAATATACTAATAACTAAGACTCAAACTATGGAAAAATATATTACCTTCATAAAATGTTGCAGGTAATGTATTTCCATCAGGAAACAAAAATTTAACCAAATATATTATCTGTTTGAAGAAACTATTAAACATTCTAACATTTTATTTAATATCCATAAATTTTGTAACAACTTTAAGTTTTCTCATCTGGAATCTCAGATAAAATGCCTCCTTAGGAGATTTCAATAAATTGTAAAATTGAGAAGGTTCTGATTCAGGATTTGGAATATCATTATAATTTGTTTCCTAAATAGATGGGCATGCATCCTCATGTACTAAATTTTGAAATTATCAATCCATAACCAAAAATATATATTTCTACTAAATTTTTTTCACCATGTTGATACCAAAAAATATAACCTTTCTAAAAACCAAAATACAATAGATTAAGTCCAACATTATAAAAAAAATTAATCTCCTATGGTTAAATTTCTTATATAGACATTTAATTATTATTTTAGAAAAAACAATTATGATATAAATGATATAAATGTTTCAACTCTCTTAATAGATAGGATTTATACCAGATTCATTGGTATTTTTTGATGATTTATCCAATCACAGTCGCATAATAAAAAATAGTGTCTAGTTCCTAAGTCCATAATTATATACAAAAACAGTATAAATAAGAATAATTATTACTCATTATGACCAATTGAAAATTATTATTATATTTTAACACCTTTTGATATTCTATGGAATATGGTTGGTGTGAGGCGTTGAGTTATCACTGGATTCTAGGGCCCGTAGAGGCTCGGCATAGATATAATAAAAATATTAAATATATTATATCACACACACACATTATTTTCTAAAAAAATGGAATATCACTTGAAAAGTGCCTCATATAGGAAATCTGAGACCATGGTTAGTTCCAGGATATAAGGTTTTCCCTATACACGACATAACATTTTTGTGTGTCAGGGGGAGGGCGGTTGGTTACATTACACATGAGGGTAATTAATTTAATATTTTTATTATAATTTTTTATAAAAAAATGGAATATATCCTGAATAGTGCCTCATATAGGAATTCTTATACCATAGTTAGGTCCATGATACGGGTTTTACCCTAGGTGTGACATAACATTTGTGCTTGTCAGGTGTTTGGTAACAATGCACATGAGGATAATTCATTTAATATTCCTTTTATAATTTTTTTATAAAAAATAGAATATCACTAGAATAGTTTCTCATATGGGAAATGTGAGACCACCATTAGGTCCAGAATATGGATTTTTCCTTAGGCACGACATAATATTTTTGCGATTATTTATTTTAGTTTCATTGCACATGAGGGTAATTCATTTAATATTTTTATAATAATTTTCTATAAAAATTTAAGTATTTCTGAAACTATGTATCGTATTTATAAAATTGTGTATCATATGAGAAATTTGAGACAACTGTTAGGTCTGTGATGTGGGGTTTACCATTGGCGCAACATAATTTTTGTGTGTATAGGGTGTTTTGTTACATTTCACACGAGAGTAATTCATTTAATATATTTATTATAATTTTTTATAAAAAATTTGAAGTTTCTTTCGAACTATGTATCATATGAGAAATCAAAGGCCATGGTTAGATCTGAGATTTGAGTTTTACCCTAGGTTTGACATAACATTTTTATATGTCGAGTGTTTGGTAACATCACACGTGAGGGTAATTCATTTAATATTTTTATTGTAATTTTTTATAAAAAAATTAAGTATCTCTTAAACTCTATATTATATGAGAAATAAAAGACCATATTTAGGTCCAGGATGTGAGGTTTACCCTAGGCATGATATAAAATTTGTGCACGTCATATGTTTGGTAACATCATATGCTAGAGTAACCTTTTTAATATTTTATTAATATTATATATATATTACAAATTACTGAAATTTTTTAATATTTACTAATTATTGATAATATTGACTAATTATTTATTAATTATAAAAAAATATTATTTTAATTATTAATACATTTTTACTAATTATTGTGAATTTTAAAAAAATGATGATATTTTTTATATTTTATTTAAATTAATTACAAATTTTTTACTGATTATTATATTTATTATTTAATACTAATTATTTATTAATTATAAATAAAATTTATCAAAACTTATTTATTATTAACATTGTTTTTTTTCAATTTAATATAGTTCAACAAAGATTATACACTAAAAAAAAGCTAAAAATATGTATGAACCTCCATTAATTTTTTCAGGGCTAAATATATCCTTTAATTCATCAAAATTTATATGATCATAGGGATTATTTCAAAATAGTCACAATAAGGCATAACCTCAAACAATTTCTATAAAAATCAATAACATTCACATTTGACAAGATTATACACACACACACACACACACACATGTTACACATAATTATAAATATCTATATATAAGTCTGAAAAAACATTCAACATTTATATTCATATATATTTATATATATGTGTGTGTGTGTGTGTTTAAAAGGTTGTATTGTTTATATATATGCATATATAACATACAACATTTTTCAATCATATATATATATGTGTGTGATTATATATATAAGCAGTATGTGAGATGTTCATCGGTGTAGATACATTCATGCACATTGGGAGTCGGCAAGGTGGCCAGATATCTCTAAATAAAAATATAAAAACATTCAAATAAAAATATCTCATAAATATAATGGTTAAATATTAGGAAAAATACTTCTAATCAATTAGAATCAAGTTTTACAGAGCCGAAACACATTGTATTCATTGATGGACACCCAAATAGAGAAAAATAAACTTACACTAACCATAAACACCAAATAAACCGTAAAATCAGGTAAATTTATCGATCTAGGGTTTGAGAAAACCAATTTTTTCATGATTGTAAGGGTAATCTCAAAAATTGATGGATAATAGAAAAATTGTGTGTACCTTGGAGATTCAAACCTAAATATGCAGGATTAGAGTTGCAATAGGTTTTTTTGGATTCGTTTAAACTGTAGGGTTTTACATAGTCTTCTTGGGTTCCCAATGGAGAATAAAATTGGGGGATAGGAGGAGAGTGTTACAAGGATATAATTTAATATTTTTTTAAAATGGGTAATCATAACAGAATTTAACCTGTCATGAAAAAAAATCACATTGGATTATTAGCGATGGATAACGAAATTCATCACTGATAATCCTTCTCAAAGACTATTAATGATGGATAAAATATTTCATTGCTAATAGTAATTGCTAATAAGATTTCCTACAAATGGTGTTAAAGCGTAGAAAAATCATTTTTGACAAAAAACATTGTTTCTCACAAATAATGAAAATCAATCACTTATTTTTGATGGAAAGGCCTTTCCATCACAAATAAGGCTTTCTAAGAAACTATTTTTGATGGAACATTTTCCCTTACAAATATTCCATCATAGATAACAATTTTCCAGTAGTGTTAATTTGGTTCATTCTTATAGAACTCATTTTATAGTCATGTTTCAATCCTTTTGAATTAATGGAGAAAATTTCATTAGTATTATAAACATAAAATAATAATGATACTGATAATAATAATAATGGATCCTAAAACCTGGGGTGTTACATCATGCTTTTAAATTGGTTCCAAAACCTATGATAATTCACTCACCCTACTAGAAAGGTATTTATTAACACCATAATGTGCCCATTAATTGGTGTTCAATGTTCGATACAATGTGTATCATCCCTATATTTGGATGGAAAATCTATTTGAATTTGTCCTGACATAATAACCAAAATTGGATTCCATACACTTAAGATAATTTCACCCGATTTCCACCCCTCAATGTATCCTTTCAATTAAGGATTAGCCAAATTTTAAGAATATGAGGATTCTACCACTGAACATTGTCACATAATTCATGAACAAGAACTAGGTGTTAGAAAACCATGACACCATCTTAGTATATACGAATCAAGTTCATGTCGTAGATTCAACCCATAAATCATTCATAATCCCATGGTTACTAAACCAACACCCATAGATTGGTGAGATAAGACAACTAATACTTAATCTATTATGAACTATGAGACCTGGTCAGAGTAGTCTTTTATGAGACCATATATAAGAAGAAACAACAAGGAATTTGAAATAACCCACTAACCATAGAGGGTTAGATCCCTTAATGTATTAAAGAAAATGTCTCTACCATTTCTAATGCTAGGGAAAAACATGAATTGATCGATACTCATGAAAAATTAAAAGGCTATTATATGTCATGGAACTATTCTCGACTAACCATGGAGAATTGAAAAAGTTGACCCAAGTTGGTTCCCAATTCCCTGAACTAGAACCACATTTCACATAGTTTAACCAGTGACTAAAAATATATAGTTCCCAAAAATACCATTGGGACTATTTTCCTTCCCTAATCACATTTCATTACCATTGGAAAATGATGAACAGCTCTATCAAAAATTGTGAGAGTGATTTTTTATGTGTAAGAATCATTATTACAATGAATTCAAGAACCCATTACATTCCTTATATGAAAATAATGACACTTCTATGACAATAAATCCAACCCAAGCTAGAACATGTCAATGAAAATTGAGCCTGGTGGCCAAACTAAATCTAATAATATCTCGTTACCCATGAGATGTATTAATGATCATCCCATGTGGCATCATTTACCATAAACCTCAATTCCCTTTCCATTTATTAATTCTATCATTGAACAAAAAAAGATTGGGTAACTAATAAAACAAAAATAATCAAAAAGAAAATATAAGCAGGATAACAAGCACAACAAGTATAATTGCTTGAAAACACAACCAGCACCATAATCACAACAAGCACAAATAGCATAAAAAACATATACAATGCCAAAAAGAATTCATGGAAATATCTCATTATATCTTTACTAATGATGTAACTCACTACTACCCATTCTAGGACTCCATCAAGGTTTCCATTCCCAGTTCACTAGGTTTCAACTACCCTATAAACCATATGAAAATAATAATAATTTAAAATTCAAAAATGATGACAATGTTTTCGATAAAGATTATATTTTCCTAAAACCTCATTAAATAAATTCTTAAATCCCTTATAAAATATGAACACCGGTAAAAATGTTTTCAAATTTACTTTAGAAAAGCTCTTTATAAACCTATATAAATAATTACACCTTTATAAAAAAAATCTAAAAACCCGATAGTTATATATTTCAAAATAATAAATGGTTTTCTTTTCTCAACTCTGTCCCAAGGTACACTTAAATAAGGGTCTTTAGATATTTTATAAAATAAAAAATATCAAAATATTTTTCAAATATAATTACCAAAAATCTTTTTTGTAAAACCTATTTTAAGTCCCAAAAACATTTTTAAAATAAATCTTTCCAATAGAATTATATAATTTGAAAACCAGATTTTCATTAAAGCATGGTCCACCAACTCTTTATTAATGCATGATATACAACTCTCATTGGATAATCCCATGATTATGAGGTGATTACAACCTAGAAGTTTTTAATAATAATTTTTGTACTCATACCCCCTGGTAAAGAGATCAGATACATCTTTTTATGCTATAAATTTCAATTTCTGACACATCATATCTTCTTGTTACCATCCTAAATGATTAACTGAACAAACTGATTCCATTTTAAATAACTCGACCCTAACCATTGACTTGGAAATATCTAAGGTGCCACAGGCCTTTGGTGACATCCCCCAAACACCAAATGATGAAAATAAATTCCAAGGCCTTACTAAATCATTAGGTGGTGGTTTTCCCTTTAATCATACATAACCTATCAAGAAAATAATGAAAACAACCAAAAAAACTATATGATGCATGAAATGTAAATAATAAAACCCAAAATCCAATAACTAAACTGTTGGAACCAGGGTATTCTATGCATGAATTTTAGTATGGTTTGTGTTTGTTGTCAATCCTCAATGGACGTTCAGAATGTGTACCAGCAAAGTGATCATACAGTTCAAGCAGACAACAGTATTGAAGGTGGCGCTGTTTCCCAGTGTTTGCCAAATTTTTGGGCCTAAAAATTGACAAATGGATAAAGTTGTTTTTGGAAAAAATACTTGCGGGCCATGTACTTAAATAATAGGAAACTTGTGCGCCATATGTTTTTCAAGATCAGAACATGGGAAAATGGCAAAGGGATAAGGGTCGCGCAAGTATTGGTGTGGTCGCGCAAGTGACATGCGCACCGAGGAGGGACTTGCGTGTCGGTGCCTAGGAGGTATGGTAACTTACACGCCTATTATTCTTCCTGATCATAACTTCAAAATATGACAAAGGAACATGGGTCGTACAGGTATTGGTTGGGTTGCGCAATTGAGTTGCACGGCAGAGGCTAGGGGAGATGAGCTACGTGACGGAACCTACGCGCCACCGCGCAGGGGGTCCAGTTTGCCTATAAATAGAGGACTCCCCTCCTCATTAACAAAAAAGTTCAAGAATTAGAGATTTTTCGAGATCTCGTCATGCAAGTGGTTGTGTCGCGCAAGTGGTTTTTGGGTCGCGCAAGTAGAGGTTGCATGCCAGTTGTTGGCTGCACGACCAAGGTGGTTTGGGAGTTAAAAGTGCAGTGTCGGGCAAGTTTGGAGTTGAAGGAGGCAGTTTCATGCAAGTGTGTTGGTGTCACCTTCGCGCCTATTTTGTACCACGCAAGTGACTTGCGCGCCATTCTTGAAACTTGCGTGCCAGTCTTGGAGAAGTGCACCATGTGAGTTTGTTATACACCGGACCTTTTGGAGCTGCACGACAACTGCAAGATTGCCCGATACCTTCGATACAAAGTGGGATTAGTATACGAGTGAAATTTGGACATAAACAGAGCATTTACATTCAACAGAGGATGCATTTTTTTGCAATGATGAAGAGACCTTCACGTCTATAAAATGAGTGTGACTTCACCAAGGGCAGTGAGCCAGGGGGAGTCAACGGGAGTGACCTGAGAGATGCAGTGAGCTATCCCTGAAATTTTGTAAAGGCAGTGAGCCTGGGACAGAGTGACTATTCTCGAACCTTTGTAATCCACAGCTAGTGAAGATTAGTGTAATTTGGTACGACCGAAAACATTTTGGCGTATGCTCCTTGGACGTAGCCCTTAGTGGTGAACCAAGTAAAAAGTGTTGTGTCTCTTTTGTGCATGTGAATGTTTGCTTTCTGATCATATTCATCATACAGGTTCAATAAGTTCCAACCAACGCGGGAACAAGATCCATCACATTAAAAGAAAAATTTGTCACCCTGATTCACCCCTCCCCTCTCAGGGTGTCCCGGGGTCCTTCATAAACAATATATGAGTAACAGCGAAAATAATAAACCATAAGATCCAAGACTCTAAAATAAATCAATCGACACCAAGGTGTCACCGCTTTATAAAACTACAACATGACCAACTCCTAAGATCAACCTCCAACATCCATAATAGCTATATCGAGTCGAAACAGTATAGAAATAAAAAGTCTTCCGATCATGTGATATAGAAAACAATGTTTGCATACTCACCAAAGTGAATATGCAGGGGGCGAGTAATCATACCCATTAAGAAAACCCCAAGACTTATAACATGCTCTACTAGAACCAAAAACAAGTCATATTCATAGTTATACAAGACCATAGAAAGATATTTCAAAATAGTTTATTGAAATTAAAATCTTTCTAAAATTCAGAAAATTAATTCATCTCAATCCAGATGGAAACCACAGTTTAAGTTCTCCCAAACTCACACATGAATTATAAATTACAATCCTTGTACTGAAAAGAGATGATTTTTCCTTTAAAGGTCATTACTTAGTGATATATCCTCTTGTGATTCTAATCTAGAACCAAACTCTTTGTTTGTAATGACAAGGCCATGTACCATGAAAATATGAACACATTCCACACCAATGATATGTCCAAAGTTCTCATTCCAAATTTCCATTTTCAACCAAGAACTATATTTAATTTCAAAAAATGTTGTGATAAAAATTTATCATCTCAAATCCATGAAATTTGTAGATTTTTCACCAAGATCCAACAAAGGTTTTCATTGAAAACATTAAACATGAATCACGCATAGAAATAATCATTTAAACAATAAGAACCAAATCATTTTATAATCAAAACTCATCAAGATAGTTCTTTGAAAATATAAAATCGTTCCAATTATAGAGAGAATGGAGATATAGAGAAGCTACTTATCTCTTATGATCATCAATAATAACCAATAATGAAGGATTCCTCCCAATATCACCAAGTAATCAGGTCCTTAAGACAATTAAAAACTTCCCAAAAGAATACCTTGGATTCATATAAAAAGAAAAACTAAATAGGAGTAGATGAATTATGGATAAAATAGGTGATTTGTGGTCAAAAAATGCATTAAAACCCCTATATGGAGATTTCACAGGACCTCATTCAAATTCATAACTCCTACCCAAGACTTGGGGCATGAATTGACCATTTAAAAAATGATTTTGATTGACACCACAGTGTGGTGTGTCCATCAAACCCATGGTGCTCTTTAATCTAAGATCACAACAGAGACTCTGCTACAATGTGTTTCATAAATCCAAACTGTTCTTTGTCGGCCACATCATTCACTATGGTTTAGTGAATCCATGGTTTATATGGTGCACATGAAGACTCCCCACTCACTATGGTTAAGACCATGCCTAGAGCTATCATTTTTTTCCTTTTCATTCCACATTGGTGAACTCCCCATGAAACACACCGACCACCATGGAATAGTGATGCCTATGGTGCACTAAGTTTACTCATACACAAGATCCATGGATTTTATATCTAGTCCACCACACACAATAGCTCACAGTTTATCATAACATAACTCTATCTAAAATATGGTATCCACCATGGCATAGTGCTGCCTGTGGTGCACCTTAAAAATTATAAAACTTTTCTTAATACATCAAGAACCACTAGATCTTCCCAAAATCCAAAAAAATCCATCACAAAGCTTAAAGATAATCCATAAAATAAGGAAATTCCTTAAACTTAGGTTATTACATTTATGATTACATGTATTCATTATTTTGAATATTAATAAAGTTCTTATCACATCATGATTTTTCTTCTGTGTGACATACTATGTGATAATTTCTTAAGGGTACTTGTCACACTAAAATGTCAAAGAAGTTCCCCATTGTGATGAGAACTTATAAGTTCCACAAAAATATTCTTAAATATAAGTTATATATATGGATGAAATTATTTTATAGGACACAAATGATATAGGCTATTAGTGGTGAGACTCGTGGGATTTTAATATACATTCTCATGGCATACACCATTGGTAATCATCAGTGCAGGATATTATGAGAACATAACCCAATAGTAATAAGTCCACTTTTATATGTTTCATTGTATGTTCCTATGTGTGAAGGTGTTTAATTACCCTTATAATTGAATATTTTCATTAATTCATGTCATGAGTCATGTGCTTTTATATATTGTCAAAAACCATGATAACATATGCTTATGATGAAGTAAGATATATTGGGTACATCATGACTGACATTGTATTAATTAATATTGTGAGAAGGTATTTTTCCATTTTATTCTTTAATGAAATTTGATATCTTGAACCCCTTTGTGAGAATGGTACTTCCTGATTAAGTCTATGAAAATGGTGGTGTTTCCAGAAAGTTTATTTCCAAAAATTCAAAAAAAGAAACATCGAACACATAGGTTGATGACACCAACATGAAACTTGTTTATTAGATATTGTGAGATAGAGAAATTATATTACATGGTGAGTGTTTGTATGATGTTTTATTTTGTTGTCACATAAACTTATTTCTTTATGGGGTTCTTGGAGAATTTCTTGATGAAAACCTTGTACTTTAGGTGGTTCTGCCTAATCCCACTAAGAAAAAGTATTATAGGGTCACAAACTAAGTGTATCAAGAATATTATTTATAGTCTATAAGAATTTAATAAGTGAGAATAAATATTTTTCCTACATTTTGGTTTAATAATTGTTATGAGCTGGTTGATCACCAAGATTTAATCATCAGTTATTCAGAAGAATAAATATGTGAGTTAAATAATAATAAATATTTATTCACAAGATTTAGTGAATATAATATTTATTATATTTATTGGTGAATAATGCAGTAATATTTATTTATTAAATAAATAGTCATTATTCAAGGTTCAGTAAATATCGAGGAGAATGAACGAATTAAGTTTAGTGGTCTATTTAGAAATGATATATTAAATATCAATTCAATTAATATTGATTTATTTATCTAAAAAATGATATTTATTTTGTGTGGGTATTGTAGATGTAAAGTAAATAAAATTATTATTTATATTATTATTAGATATGGGGATCACTAAAGAATAAGGAATTATATATGGGCATATGTACAATTACCAACCCAAACCTAGCACTATAAATAGTTGTTTATATCACTTTATAGGGTTATTTTCTTATTGTGAACAATAAACCTAGAGAGAATTATCTCAATCCCAAGAGAGAAACCTCTCTCTATAACATGATCAATATTAAGAGAATCAATCCCCATCCACACTTTCAAGTCTTCAAGATACTTGGAGAATATTTTAACCATAAATATATTCTCATAGCGATTAATGACAAATGGTACAAGTGATCATAATCAACCATGCTAGCACGTGGTGATTCTACAATGAAGTTTTACGATTTTAGAGCGCATGTGGATCACTACAAGAAGGATTCTAACTTTGGATTGTATCACACAATGATAGTACAACTGGAGTGGTCTACTAATTCATTAATGAAGAAAGAATTACAAGATCAAGATGATTTTAAATCTACCTATAAATTAATTATAAATTATATGAGATGATATTATATTTGGTTTTAGAATCGATAATTCAATTAATATTCAATTTAGTTATATTGGTATTGACATCCTTCATTATGTACATCATGTATTATTAAGTACTATGGATCTCTCACTTCCTATGGAGAACGTGTGGTACACGTTGTAGGTCTTTTCAAATTTTTTGACTGTTGCGGCATTCTCCACCCGACACTCAATGTCCCCCTCAGTTCTGGTGACATTCGATCCTGGCTCGCTCCCTACTCCACCCTCATCGGATCTTTCTTCCCCTGCTTCTGGGGCTCTGTATCCGGACTCTCGGTTAGTTCCTCCCTAGTCTCTCCTGGATTCTCTTCCTAGTTTGTGCCGGCCGAATCTCTCCTTCAGAGAGGCGTTATGCAGCTCTAGCTCCTGGTAGGCATGCTTCTCGGATTTTCACCTGGTCTCTTCAATGGTGTCATGGGAGGGCTCCTATATCTCATTTGAGGTGACTGAGGAGGCTTTTTCAGAAGTAGTGGTCTGTTTGAAGTGGACCTTGGTGGCATGTTTTGGCGTAGCGAAGCCACCCCTACCGATCTTCAAAAGGTTCGTGGACTCCTGGGGACTACTTGGGCCGACTAAGATTTCAGCACTGCACCGAAATTCCTTTTTCTTGTTTGTTATGGTGTTGAAGGAGGATTTAATTCATGCATGGTGTAAAGATACTAGGTTAAAGCTTTATGGTCAATGGATTCTCACAGAGGGAAAGAGATCCCCAAAGTGGTTGGATGGGTTTCTCTCCCAGGTCTCCCGCTGCCTTTCCAGAATGGCGCTATGCTGAAGGTCATTGTGTTGGGAAAGATGGCAAGCGATGAACGCGCAAACAATAAAAAAAACACGAACGCGCAGTGGAGAAATCTTTCCCTCAAACAGCGGATGCGTAGCGACAAAAACAGGTGCAGAAAAATAAAATTGACACCAGAATTTTTACGTGGAAAACCCAAAAGGGAAAAACCACGGGACCTAGTCCAGAAAGAGGGATCCACTAAAATAGATAAGTACACGGTAGAGACTCCCCAAAAATGAAAGGGATCTCAAAAGTAATACTTAGAAAAATAGTGGATCAAAGTCGGAGAATAGATGCAGTCTTGATGAAGCCTGAAAAGAAGAAAGCAGTCTGCTAAAGAAACCCAAATAGATTTGACCGTGAAAGCAGAAGATTGATGTCCGAATAAAAGTGCTGATGAAAAACACTGGGATCGGATCAAAAACCACCGCAGATGAAAGCCGATCAAATCAGAGTAGTTCCACCGGTTGCAGATCTGAAAACCGCTCCTTGAAAACGCAATTGCACTGCCTCCAACCACTACTGAGAGAGGAGCCGCACACCTCATATAAATAGAAGATGAAATCTCATATATCTCCTAAAATATATCTCATATCTGATTAAATATATTAAATATATCTCATCAAAGATATAAAATATATCTTCTCAAATATATCAAATATATCTTGTCAAAGATATCAGATATATCTTTTCAAAGATATCAAAATATCTTTCTTTTTTTTAAGATATCAGATATAAAAAATATTTATCGGGGCCAGATGAGGAGGCGCCCCAACAAACTCCCCCTCCGACTCAACTGGGGATCATCACCAACCATGTAATCAGTCGGAAAGTCTTAAATTTTCCTCTGGGTAAACTCTTGGTCAACATGTCTGACCCATTGGCATCAGTGTGGATCTTCTCAATCTCTAACTGTCTCGAATCAAGAACATTGCGGATCCAATGATACCGAACATCGATATGTTTCGACCTGCCATGAAAAGTAGGATTCTTTCCCAAAAAAATATCACTCTGACTATCAAAAAATAAAACATATCTTTCTTGATTAAAATTGAGCTCTCGAATAAAATTTTTCATCCACAACAATTCTTTGCATGCCTCTGTAGCTGCAACAAACTCTGACTCTGTGGTAGATAAAGCAACACATCTCTGCAACCTAGACTGCCAAGATACAGCTCCCCCTGCAAAAGTGATCAAATAGCCTGAAGTAGACTTCCTCGAATCGATATCTCCTGCCATATCTGAATCTGTAAAGCCACAAAGCATAGGTTCCCCTTTTCCAAAACACAATCTCATATTAGAAGTGTCACGAAGATAACGAAAAATGTACTTCACTGCCCTCCAATGCTCTCTGCCTGGATTCGATAGAAAACGACTAACCACACCAACTGCATGAGCTATATCAGGTCTAGTACATACCATAGCATACATCAAACAACCAACGGCAGATGAATAGGGTATGTGTTGCATCTCCTCTCTCTCTTCATCAGTAGAAGGTGACTGACTGGTGCTGAGCTTAAAATGTAAAGAAAGAGGAGTACTAACCACTTTAGCTCTATCCATAGAAAATCTTTGAAGAACATTCTCAATGTATCTCTCCTGAGATAACCACAATTTCTTGGCCTTCCTATCATGGGAGATCGTCATGCCAAGAATCTGTCGTGCTGGCCCCAAGTCTTTCATCGCAAAAGACTGACAAAGATCCTTCTTCAATCTATCAATTCTTGAAGCATCATGGCCAACAATGAGCATATCATCAACAGAAAGTATCAGTATAATAAAATCATCATCAGTAAATCTCCGAACAAACACACAATGATCAGAAGATGTCTTCCTGAAACCCTGATGAGAAATAACAGATTCAAACTTTTTATACCACTGTCTCGGAGCTTGCTTCAAACCATACAAACTCTTCTTCAATCTGCAGACATGATTCTCTTTACCTGTTTCAACAAAGCCCTCTGGTTGCTCCATATAAATCTCCTCCTCTAAATCTCCATGGAGGAAAGCTGTCTTTACATCCATCTGCTCAATCTGCAGATCCAAACTAGCAGCCAAACCAAGAACAACCCGAATAGAAGACATTTTGACAACAGGTGAAAAAATCTCATCAAAATCAATACCTTTCTTCTGATGGAAGCCTTTAACAACTAACCTTGCCTTGTATCGGGGAACAGAACTGGATTCTTCATTCTTAATCCGATAAATCCATCGATTTTGCAAAGCTCTCCTACCTGTTGGTAACTTCACCAGCTCAAAAGTGTGGTTGTCGTGTAATGATGTCATCTCGTCATCCATTTCCGCAACCCATCTGTCCTTCTGTTCACTTTCCATAGCCTCATCAAAAGATTCTGGTTCTCCCCCTTCAGCGAGGAGCACATACTCATCAGGTGAATACCGAGTAGAAATGGTACGATGCCAAGATGACCTCCGGAGTGGAACTGCGGGTTCATTGATAATCCCAGGAACCGGATCATCAGAAACAAAAGGTGCATCAGAAAAATCAACTCCAACCTGTTCACCCTGAGCATCATTCTGCACATCAATGTGATCATCCGAATCAACAATATGAGGTAAATGTGAATCAGAACCTGGATCAAGACTAACAAAACCATCAGAAGTTTGAGAAGTGGACTTTTCTCCCTTATCAATATCTGCAATAGTCTGGTCCTCTTTAAACACTGCATCTCGGCTTCTGACAAGTTTCTTCAAAACAAGATCATAAAACCTGTACCCAAACTCATCATGTCCATACCCAATAAAAATACACTGTCGTGACTTATCATCCAACTTGGATCTCTCATCTCTAGGCACATGAACAAAATCCTTGCAACCAAAAACTTTCAAGTGATCGTACCTGATCCTTTTTCCATACCAAAACTTATCGGGAGTGTCTGTCTACAAAGCAACTGAAGGTGATAAATTGATAATATAAGCAGTAGTAAGTAAAGCCTCACCCCAAAAGTGTCCAGGCAACTTTGCTTCCGAAAGCAAACAACGAACTCTTTCCAACGAAGTCCTGTTCATCCGCTCAGCTACACCATTTAGCTGAGGTGTCTTGGGAGGTGTCTTCTGATGCCGAATACCTTCCTGCCTGTAATATTGATCAAATGGACCACAATACTCTCCCCCATTGTCATTGTGAATACATTTCAATTTCTTTCCTGATTCCCTCTCAACAGAAACATGAAATTGCTTAAAAACACTGAGCACCTGACTTTTGGCATTCAAAACATAAACCCAGAGCTTTCGTGAGTAGTCATCAATAAAAGTCACAAAATAAAGACCGCCACTAAAGGTCTTAGATTTCAAAGGACCACAAACGTCTGAATGTAATAATTCAAGTACCTGTGACTTCCTGTGTGGAGGATGACTGCTGAAACTCACTCTGCTCTGTTTCCCAGCCATGCAATGATCACATGTGTCCAATTTGACACTCTTCAAATCTGGAAGAAGATTTCTCTTGGCCAAACAACCAAGCCCTTTCTCACCGATGTGACTGTGCCACTTATGCCACAACTTGGACGAAACACTGTACTCAACAACACAAGCAGTATCACATGAAATAGATGCTCTAGTCCAGTACAAACCTGATTGCTTCTTCCCTTGATCCATAATCAAAGAGACCTTGGAAAGTTTCCATTGGAAATCACCAAATGTGTTGATAAACCCTTCATCATCAAGAACGCTGGTAGAAATAAGATTCAAGCGAACCTCTGGTGCATGTCGAACATTCTTCAAAATCAGCTTACTTCCAGTACTGGTCTCTAAACAAACAGTCCTGATACCTACAACATCAACATGACCATCATTACCCATCTTCAAAATCCCAAAATTACCTGGGTTGTAAGATGTAAAGAACTCCTTCTTTGATGTCACGTGAAAACAGGCACCACTGTCAACAACCCAGCAAGAATGATCAGAAGCAATATTAATGGAATCATAGACAATAACAAGATCACCCCCTGTAGCGGCAGCGACATGATCATCTCCATCAATATTCTTATTTGGCTGATTTTCCTTCATTCTGTTTTCTCTTTTCAGCTGATAACAAAACTTCTTAACATGCCCCTTCTTACCACAATGATGACATTCAAAATCTCTCTGCTTTGATCTAGATTTGCTTCTGCTTTTACTCTTTCCTCGACTACTCTGTCCCTGATTCTTTTCCTGGCTTCTCCCCCTGTTCTCTGTGACTAAAAGCTCTGAAGATTTCTCTTGAGTACGTCTCATGAATTCTTCATTCAAAATAGCAGACTTAACAAAATTGAATGTCACAGCACCATTAGGAGCAGAACCGGTTAGAGTAACACGTAAATTCTCCCAAGAATCAGGTAACGTGTTAAGCAATAAAAGTGCCAAAACCTCATCTTCAAAATTAATACCCATGCTAGACAACTGATCAAAACATCCCTGATATTCACTTAAATAATCAGAAATAGACGTACCTTCTCTGTACCTCAAATTCATCATTTGTTTGTGAAGAAACAGTTTATTGTTTCCAGTCTTAAAAGCATAGGTAGTCTCGAGCTTCTCCCACAATGTTCTGGCATGAGAGATGTTGACAATGTGGTTCATCACGTTGTCTTCGACCCATTGGCGAATGAAGCCACAAACCATCTCATGCTCGAACACCCATTCTTCATCTGACATCCTTTCTGGATTCTGGGTACTAAACACTGGAAGATGCATTCGCTTGACAAAAAGAAGATCCTTCATTTTAAGTCGCCACATATGATAATTGGCACCATTCAATAAAATCATCCGACTGTAATTAGCTTCCATAATGAATATGAAATAAAAAACAAACCCTCTGATACCAGATGTTGGGAAAGATGGAAAGCGATGAACGCACAAACAACAAAAAAACACGAACGCGCAGTGGAGAAATGTTTCCCTCAAACAGCGGATGCGTAGCGACAAAAATAGGTGCAGAAAAATAAAATTGACACCAGAATTTTTACGTGGAAAACCCAAAAGGGAAAAACCACGGGACCTAGTCCAGAAAGAGGGATCCACTAAAATAGATAAGTACACGGTAGAGACTCCCCAAAAATGAAAGGGATCTCAAAAGTAATATTTAGAAAAATAGTGGATCAAAGTCGTAGAATAGATGCAGTCTTGATGAAGCCTGAAAAAAAGAAAGCAGTCTGCTAAAGAAATCCAAATAGATCTGACCATGAAAGCAGAAGATTGATGTCCGAACAAAAGTTCTGATGAAAAACACTGGGATCGGATCAAAAATCACCGCAGATGAAAGCCGATCAAATCAGAGTAGTTCCACCGGTTGCAGATCTGAAAACCGCTCCTTGAAAACGCAACTGCACTGCCTCCAACCACTACTGAGAGAGGAGCCGCACACCTCATATAAATAGAAGATGAAATCTCATATATCTCCTAAAAGATATCTCATATCTGATTAAAGATATTAAATATATCTCATCAAAGATATAAAATATATCTTCTCAAAGATATCAAATATATCTTGTCAAAGATATCAGATATATCTTTTCAAAGATATCAAAATATCTTTCTTTTTTTTAAAGATATCAGATATAAAAAATATTTATTGGGGCCAGATGAGGAGGCGCCCCAACACATTGATGATTCCCTCGAAGGCTTCCTCTGCACGAACGATCGCACCTGTTGTGGTGAGGATTTGTTTATCGCAGACATTTGTGTTGAGCTCGACATTTCTACCCCTCTCCAGGAAATGATATCCCTAAAGGTTTTGAATTTGGTGGTGTGGATTCAAGATTTCATATTCCTGGTGTTTCCCGGGTATTTCTCTTCCTACCACCTACAGGGTCATCCGCTGCAGGCTTGTAGGAAACGAATACAAGGCGATCAAAGTCATGTTCAAGGGGAATCCTCTAGTGGTGCCTCTCTCCCACTTTCGGTGGTTGGTGTAGAGCTTGATCCTCCCAGGGACGCTCCCACACCAATGGTGATTATGCAGCCTATCCCTCCAAATCCAGCGGCTGAGCCTACTCCAGCATGAGTGGTCACTCCTTGTTTGGATATAGTGTTGTATTCTCCACCAAGCCTTTCCCTTGGGCCTCCTGATCCGATGGTCAGCTATCTGAGCCCCCAAAAAAATATTCTCAAAGATATGGCTACTGGAAAGTTTGTTAAGGCTTCCTTCCCATATCCTAGTGCCAATGGAAATTCTCCCTCCTTCAGGAACCTCCCTCCAGTCAGTTAGAAGGGATGGGGGGGTTTTAGATTTTTTGGCTGGACCTTTCGTGCCAAAATCTTTGAGCACAAGTATCTTTTCCACTTTGGTTGAGAGTGGTGGATCCAAGGACTTGGGATCTCCTAGAGAGAAGAAAGTTCAAATATCCCAATCCCCTCCCAGTACGGTGCGAGGCAAAACCATCAATATGGCCCTTCCCTTGACTCCTCCAACAACAAACCCGCTTGTTCTGAGTCATATAATCTGTATGCATTTGAGATTAAGGAAGATTAGGGAGAAAACTTTTCCCCATCGAAAGGAGACTGAGGAGACCGGGGCCAAAGTCAGGCCACTTCTAGTCTAAATGTTAGCCATAATAATTTGGAACTCCTGAGTCCTTAGGGATCGGGTGAAAACCAATTCCCTTGATTCTGAGATTAAGAAGAATAAGGTTCTTATTGGGGAAGTCCTTGAATACAAGAAGGACCCGATTAAGATCAATTATTTTTTTCAAAGAATACAGATGCATGGATCCATGCATGTGGACCCAGTCAACAGACGCATATGGGTATTCAGGAATAAGGAGATCTTGGTGAATTTCATTTAGGTGGGAGATCAATTTATCACCACAAAAGTTACAAAAGGAGGGGAAAGCTTAAATGTGTCCTTCGGTGTGGTAGCTACGATGCGCACATAAGAGTTCTTTTATGGCATGATCTCAATGTGTTTGACCCGGGTGACCTCCCGTGGCTGGTGGGTGGGGACTTTAACATTGTTTCTGAACCTAGGGGAAGAATGGAAGAGGGTCTTTCCCTCGGCAAGCCAGCTTGGAGTTCGTTCAATTCATGGTGGATGCTGGTCTCCATGATATGGGTTACTTTGGAGATTGTTAAACTTGGTGAAATAACCAGAAGGGCAACAGACGATGCTGGAGTCGGATTGATCGATGCATAGAGAACATCAATTCAATATCCATGTTCCCAAATTCCAAGGTATAGCATCTTGTTTGGGGTATTTCAGACCATTATCCGATGCTAGTTTTGTTGTCTGCAAAGCAGGCTTCCTAGGAAAAGTTCAAATTCTACCAGTATTGGTCTAGATATCCTAGATACCAATGGATTGTTAGTGAGTTGTGGGGGGAGCCAACCCAAGGGCATACTTGGGTAGCCATCTATAATAAGCTCTAGAGGTTGAAACTCAGGCTCCATGTGTGGTCCAAGATCATCCCTCCAGTCGATCAAGATATGGGGCTCCTCAAACAAAATATTGAGAGCATGGAAACCAGTCTTAAGGAGGTGTAGAGTGACTAGGCATTTGAATACCTTGTGGACAAGAAGAATTCAAGGGCTCAAATGATTCTCAAATAGGAGCGAATGGCTCATGAGAGATCCATGATCAAATGGTTTCATGGGGGTGACAAGAATTCTGCTTTCTTCCACGCTTGCATTAGAGAGAAATATTCCCCATCAATCCCAACATCATTCTTGAGGATGTAACCTTTACTGATGATAGAGATACAATAAGAGGCATGGATTATACATTTTTCTAGGATATCTTGGGTGGACCCAACCCGAGAATGCCCAGCGGATACCCCAATGGAGATGCGGAGATTTGGGAAGCAGTGCCCACCTTGGTCTCTCACACAGACAATGAAAGGTTGGAAAAGATACCATTGGAGGAATAAATTCATATGGCCGTGAGGAATCTTAACCCCGAGAGTGCACTGGGTCTATACATCTTCCCAGGTGTATTTTATCGGGATGCATGGGACATGGTTAAGGGTGATGTCATTGCAGCGATCCAATATTTTCTCAAGGGAGGAAGCCACTCGCAGGTGGTCTCAGCTACCACGATGGTGCTCATTCCTAAAATCAAGAACCCTTCCTCCCTTGAGGATTATAGACCTGTAAGTATGTGAAACTTTCCCTACAAGATTTTGGCGAGCATCATTAATTAGAGGATGTATTTGTATCTTCCTTATTGTCTCTCCATTGAACAAAATGGGTTTGCGAAGGGTCGGTCCATCCAAGGGGCTATAGCCTTGTCGTAAGAGGTGCTGAGAGACATCAATATCAAGACGCATGGTTCTAATGTGGCGGTTAAACTGGATATGAGGAAGCCATACGATAGGATTGAGTGGGGTTTCATCAATAGAGTGCTCAAGACTATGGGGTTCTCACATAAAGCCATTGATCTCATATTCAAATTCTTCAAATCCTCATGGATGGAGGTTTTTTTGGGGGGGAAGACTTTAGCCTTTTTCATGGTGACCCACAAACTACGACAAGGCAACCCCATCTCCCACAGTTTATTCATCCTTGAACAGAACACTCTCAGACGCCTCATCAACAGAGGATTTCCCAATGGCGATATCCTCCCTTATAGGAGGAAAACAAACCTTCCTAATATTTCCCATTTGATGTTTGCAGATGAAACCATTGTCCTTATCAATGGTGGAAGGATATAAGTGAGTGGTTTTAAGAGGATACTTGAGGAATATTGCTTCTGGAGTGGTCATCTTATCAACAATGCCAAGAGAAACCTGTTTATCTCCAGAAAGTGTGCTTCATATCGGGCCTCCTGGTTATTCAATACTCTACATATGCAGTTTGGATCTTTCCCCTTGGAGTACCTTATTTTTATAGATGGGTTTTTTTGTTTTTCTTATAAAAAATGGGTAGGGTTACTAATATTTTTTAGAATGGGTCTCAAGATGCGTGAACCATGTTCACGCATCTTTGGCGCGAAGAGATGCGTGAATGGGGTCCACGCATCCTCCGCAGTTGTGATAAAAGATGTGTGAACCTTGTTCATGCATCTTCCCTCACCAAGAAGCGTGAACGTGGTTCATGCATATTTTGTAAACTTTATGAAGGATGTGTGAATGGGGTTCATGCATCCTTCATAAAGTTTTAATTTTTTAATTTTTTTTGTATTTTTAAAAATTGTATTTTTTATTTTTATTTTTATTTTTATTTTTGTTTATATATATATATATAACAAAATTTTTCAATATAATTTATCTATTATTTAATATCCAGCAGTACTGTCATTACAACAGTCTGGATTCTGACAGAGACTCTCACTCAGGGCTCTCTTTTATAAGCAGACTTGCTCTGGAAATCATTTTGCATTTTCGATGTGGGATTCAGGTTCTCCCTTTCCTGCGCAGACCATTCTACATTTTCGAGGTTGGATTTTGTTTCAAGTACATGACTTTGAAAGACTATAAAATATAAACTATAAGACTAATATAAATGAAACTTAAAACATGGATTAAACATATAAGAAATTGTTGAAAATAAAAATAATTTTGTAAAAATGTTGATGAATAATAATTTATAAGCTTTCAAAACTACCAACTTGAAACTTAAAAATGATTCAAGTACATATCTTTGAAAAACTATAAAATAAAAACTATAAGACCAATATGGATGAAACTTAAAACATGGATTAAACATATAAGAAATAGTTGAAAATAAAAATAATTTCATAAAAAATGTTAATGAAAAATAATTTATAAGCTTTCAAAACCACCAACTTGAAACTTAAAAACGTTTCAAGTTTGTGGCTTTGAAAGCCTATAAAATAAAAACTATAAGACCAATATAAATGAAAATTAAAACATAGATTAAACATATAAGAAATAGTTAATAATTAATTAGCTAATTAGTAATATAATTATCAATTAGTTAATAATTAATATAATTATTAATTATTAATTACTAATTACTAATATACAATAATTAATTAGTTAATAACTAATATAATTATATAATAATTAATTATTTAATTAGTAATATAATTATTAATTGATAATTAATTAGTTAATTAGTAATATAATTATTTATTATAATTATTCATTATAATTATTAATTATTAATTATAATTATTCATTACAGTTATTAATTATTAATTATTAATTATTAATTATTAATTATATAATAGTTAATTAGTTAATTAGTAATATAATTATTTATTATAATTATTTATTATTTATTATATAATAATTAATTAGTTAATTCGTAATATAATTATTAATCATAAAATAAATAAATAATTAATTAGTAATATAATTAGTAATTATTCATTATTCATTATAATTATTATTTATAATTATTTGTTATTAATTATTAATTATTAATTATATAATAATTAATTAGATAATTATTAATATAATTATTAATTATATAATAATTAATTAGTAAAGTAGTAATATTATTATTAATTATAATTAGTAATAAAATTATATAATATTAATTAGTTAATTAGTAATATAAGTATTAATTATACAATATTTAATTAATAATATAATTATTAATTATAAGTATTAATTATAATTATTAATTATTAATTATATACTAATTTATTAGTTAATTAGTAATATAATTATTAATTATAATTAGTAATATAATTACTAATTATAATTAGAAACACAAATACTAATTATAATTAGTAATTATCAATTAAATAATAATTAATTAGTTAATTAGTAATATAATTATTAATTATAATTATTCATTATAATTTTTAATTTTTAATTATTAATTATTAATTATATAATAATTAATTAGTTAATTAGTAATATAATTATTAATTATATAATAAATAATTAGTTAATTGGAAATATAACTATTAATTATAATTAGTAATATAATTAGTAATATAATTATTTATATAATTAGTAATTATTAATTATATAATAATTAATTAGTTAATTACTAATATAAATATTAGTTATTAAAAATTAATTATATAATAATTAATTAGTTAATTAGTAATATAATTATTAATTATATAATTAATAATTATAATAATAATTAGAAATTATATTACTAGTTAACTAAATAATTATTATATAATTAATAATTGTATTACTAATTAACTAATTAATTATTATATAATTAATTATTAATAATTAATAACTAATAATTATAAGAAATATTTATAATTATTAATTATATTACTAATTTACTAATTAACTAATGAATTGTTATTTAATTAATAATTATATTACTAACTAAATACTTAATTATTATATAATTAATAATTATATTAATAATTAACTAATTAATTTTTGTATAATTAATAATTATATTACCAATTAACTAATTAATTATTATATAATTAATAATTATATTACTAATTAATTATTATATAATTAATAATTACATTACTAATTAATTATTATATAATTAATAATTACATTACTAATTATTTATTATATAATTAATAATATATTACTAATTATTTATTATATAATTAATAATATATTACTAATTAACTAATAATTATATTACTATTTAACTAATCAATTATTAACTATTTCTTATATATTTAATCCATGTTTTAATTTTTATTTATATTGGTCTTATAGTTTTTATTTTATAGGCTTTCAAAGCCACGTACTTGAAACATTTTTAAGTTTCAAGTTAGTGATTTTGAAAGCTTATAAATTATTTCTCATCAACATTTTTTACAAAATTATTTTTATTTTCAACTATTTCTTATATGTTTAATCCATATTTTAAGTTTCATTTGTATTGGTCTTATAGTCTTTATTTTATAGTCTTTCCAAGACACGTACTTGAAACATTTTTAAGTTTCAAGTTTGTGGTTTTGAAAGCTTATAAATTATTATTCATCAATATTTGGCACGGAGAGATCCGTGAACGGGGTTCACGCATCCTTCATAAAGTTTACAAAGGATACGTGAACCCCGTTCACGCTTCCTGGTGAGGGTAGATGCGTAAACGGGGTTCAGACATCTTTTATCCTGATTGTGCAGGATGCGTGAACCCCGTTCACGCATCTCTTCATGCCAAAGATACATGAACACGGTTGACGCATCTTGAGACCCATTTTTTAAAATATTGGTAGCCCTACCCCTTTTTTATAAAAAAAATTTAAAAAACTCCATTTATAAAAAAACTTGCATTCCTATATCTTCAGGGCGACTCCGAGTCCGGGACTTTGATCAAAATGTAAGTAGGATATCGAACAGAGTGCTTAATTGAAAGAATTGATACCTATCATTCAGAGGTAGGATTTCTTTAGTTAACAGCCTTATGTTGGTCATCCCCATCCACGCTATGTTTTCCACCAATGTACCAAAGGGCTTCATCAACAACATTGATAAGATTTTGGAAAGGTTCATCTAGGATGCTCAATCTGAAGGCAATAGGAACTAGGTCGTGTGGGAAAAGATGGAAAAGAAAATCCATGATGGGGAAATCAATGTGAGGAGCCTCAACAACACGATCCAATGCATGCATGCGAAACTCGTATGGAAAGTTATTGAAAAACTTACAATTTGGGGGAAGTCAATGCCACACATTCAGGTTGGCAATATAGAAGCCACCGGAGGCTAGACATATCCCTTCTACACCAAGATTTATCAGCTCATTCTTATCCTACAACAGCACTTGTGCTGGATTGTTGGGTAAGGTAACATCTTATTCTGGTCTCATAACTGGGCAGGCTCTATTATCGGCTTTCTTAGATACCCTACCTCTATGATAACATTTTGGGAAGTGAGTATCTATCCTTCATTCTGTAAGGTATTTCTGGATAAGGAGTAGCGGGACAACTTTGACTCGATCATTCTTTGCTCGGAGCTTGACCAATATATTTTCACTCCTTTTACATCAGGTGTTTTTACTACCAGGGACTTTCGGAGGCTTCAATTCAAGCAAGATCACCAAGATAATTGGAATGATACAGTATGGTGCACCAGGATTCCTTCAAAGTATAATTTCCTTACCTGGAGAATAAGGAGGCGGGTTGTGGAAACATATGATAATATTAAGAAAGTAGTTATTAACATGGCCTCACAATGCTAATGTTGTAGACACCCTCTGGGGGAAAGTATGACCCATCTGTTCTTTCAAGGAGAGTGGGATCAGGTAGTTTGTTTCTTATTTGGGGGCCTCGCAACGCTCTCCTCTCATGCACACGATGGGGAATCGTTCCTGGATAGGTGGTGCCACGGGACTTATGAGGAGGTTCTTGAAAGAATGACGAGGTCCATCATCTTCAGTGTCACCTACTGGTGTCTGTGGCAGGATAGAAACCAATCTAGGTTTGAGGGAACCAATCCAACTTCAAAGACTGTTATAGTGCGTACAAAGAACCTGCTAATAGACATGTCCACCCTCTTTAAGGACTAGCAAGATTCTCCTTTGTTGAACCTTCTCAACATCCACTCCTTGCCTGCCTAGATCTCCATCAACAAACCAGTGGTTCAATGGGTATGTTTTTATCCCCCAACAGCAGGCTAGAATCTTAACACATATGGGTATTGCATTTTCGTTAATATGAGAGGTGGGGGTGTGGTGCATGACACTCGGGGGGACCATCATCCTGGCTATCACGACCCGACCCAACGGGGCTCAAGCCGCGACACCCCAAGCTCGCCACCAATAGGCCAGGGGCTGGCGTCTAGCGCCAAGTAGGCTATCAAACACAAGGGAGGAATTAGCCTAAGGTACCTGTACACACGCACCCACATACACCCCCATGAAATAGTGCAGAGATATATAAAACTGAAAAGAAAAAGTATGCATACATCTATCCCAAACCAGAGTGCAACAGTAGAACAAAAAGGGAAAAATAGGGCCCACCAAAAAAGAAAACTACAAAGGCATCCAACCTGCTCGAAAGAAGGGGTACGCTACCAAAAGTACCACTAGAAATCTCCTCGGAACAGCTTCGGTAAGACTCCATGGTCAGTCCTACTCACTCAGCTCCGCCTGCTCCGGGTCCTCCTAGGACTCCGTCGAAAGGCCTATGGTCTGCACAAGACACAAACATGTGCAAGCAAAGATCGTGCAGGGGTGAGTATAACAATACTCAGTAGGTACCCCAAAAACCCAAAACAAAAGAGAGAAACTGAAAGGAAACAATCCAATCATCCCAGCCAGATGGAACCCAGATGAAAGAGAAACTCCATCTCATGACCATCCTTGGCTAAACACAACAAGTCAACTGAACTCAGGTGTATGCCCATACATACACCATGAACAATCCAAATATACTCATCTCACGCACCAAGCCACATGAGGTACCGACCTCATCACCAGCAATGGTTCACAACCAGGAGAGAACACTCCACAATCACCGTCATCCCAGATGACACTCTTCCGAGAGATACACTCCATCGGGTCCCACACAAACATCTCAGGTGCTCACCCGAGAGATCACACTCATCGGGTACCGTCACTGAGGAAACCTCGTTGATACAACATAAACACCAAACTCTTCAGATAGGGTATCTCTCCTATGGTCCTCTAGGGGATACCAAAACTCACACCTGTATATGAAGATATCACAGATAGGGGATCACTCTCAGGGTCCGCTGGGGGATACTGCAACCCGATCTGGAATTCATAGATCTCACAGATAGGGGATCACACCCAGGATCTGTTGGGGGATACCACAACCCGATCTGGCATACGACAGTAACACGTCACTCAGATAGGGGATCGTCACCCGTGTCATGACGATCACGGTGATACTGAAACCCTATTTGGTATATCTCGCGCTGTAGGGGATCAAATTGACGATGTCGCAACCCTACAGAAACCACGTGCTGAGTAGGGGATTGTATAACCAACGATACTGCAACCCTACTATAAACCTCATGATGAGTAGGGGATCGTATACCCGACGATGCCACAACCCTACTGAGCACGACCCACTATGTAGGGGATCATATTCCCGATGATGCCACAAACCCTACGGGGTTAACCTGCTAGATAGGGGATCGCTTCCCATGAATAAGCGGTCACAGCGATACCAAGAACCCGATCTAGGGAAACGATGCTAGAGGATCCCGCTCCGGTCCCACCAGAGGGATGCCACAACTCTAACAGATTAAACACCTCATTGAGAGGATCACAAACCTATACTAAGGTTGTGATGTCGCACGAACCCTCATAGAAACTAACCAAGGGAGTACCCTTAACCACTACTGGTCCAAACGTCACTAACCCGAGCGACCCGCCACAATGCCACACTACGAACCTCCAAGGCCAATACCAAGGCCACCATCACGATGCACACGGAAAAACACGCTGGATAGACTGTTTACTTGCCTGAAACAGACAATCGATGAAAAAGGAACTATTCACTGTAGCTAGCCCGTGCGAGGCCCACACAACGATCCCGAAACTCATCAAGTGGATCATACCATTGCGGTCCCCTCGGAAAAAACACACGGGATCGACTACTCGATCATCCGAAACGGACCCCCAGTGAAAATGGTACTATTCACCAAAGGAAGCCCAGGTGGGGCCCACGCCTTGATCCCAGAACACATCGAACGGATTGCACCATCACGATCCTCTCGGAAAAACACACAGGATTGATTATTCATCCGCCAAAATCGGACTCTTGGTGAGAAATTTGGGTTTCTCCGTTAACGCCAAAAATCGGCCTCATGGGGCCCACACCCCAAACTCGGTCCCAAAACCCGAAAACCAACAAGAAAAGTCCGCCTCACCATCAGGGCCTCAACGCCACTGACGGCACGTCAATTGGACGCTTCGGGTAGAAGATACAATGGCCCGAAGTCGAGTAACAATAAAATATTATTATTTTATTCGACGTTTCAATCTCCCGGGCCACGATCCCGAAATTTAAAACTTTCGAACCCACACCGAAGGGTTCTTCTCATCGCCAGGGTCGCGTTGACATAGACGACGCGCGATTCGGACCTCTAGGGAGCAAAATACGGGGGTTTTAAATCCCCCGTGTGCTAGAAAAGGGCATCACCGGCCTGAACTGGCCGGTCCGGCCGACCTGGGCCGACACGCACCGGCCGACCCGACCGCTCTGGCCGGTGGACCGCACTTCCGTGGCACGGCGCAGCGCGCGTGCGCGGCTGGCCGACCCCCACCCGCGGGGTTTCCAGTGATTGACACTGGACCGCCGCACTAGTGGCGGTCCCGATTGAATCCTACGGCCCTCCGCCGCCGCGCTGGTGTCGCGCCGGCGGACCTTTCGAGGGCCACCGGGGGCACCCTGGGGGTCCAAACGTGCATCTGAAGGCAACTGTTCACCCCCACAAGACTAGATCTACACATCTACAGGCTCAAAATATAGAAAAACCAACCAAATCAGGATCTGGGATTTTAAAACTCAAATCGCCTACCTGTTGGCGGATCGCCGAAGCTTTGGGTGCAGAACGACGCCCGTGACGCCCTGAAGCTTGATCCACTGATGATCGGCGTAGAAAACGGATGGTTGCGGCTCGAATCAGCGAAGAAACGGAGGAGGAGGGGAGGGGTTCGTTCGGCGTTCCAGCGTGCAGGAGGAGGGAGGTGAGGGGTGAGGAGTTTGTTTTTTTTTAATTAAATCACTTCATTTAATTTTACACCCCCGACCAGACCTCCCGACATTGAGGAAATTAGGTCACTCCTAGGGTAAACGCATCGTTCTGAATGCAACGACAGACTCGGATTTTTGATCCGAGACTTCGTTCAGAAGTTATTCGAGTCAACACTCATAAATAATCTTTTCCATTTATTTACAAAAATTCCCCTAGTGGCTTCTTCCATAGCAGGCCCACGCCAGCAAAGTTTACACCCCGCCTAGGGTAAACGGCATGCTCTAGACACAACCATGCCCTCATATTCCCGTTATGAGCTATTGTTTAGGAGATAATACACCCCCACCACGTGCATAGTATAAAAATACTTAATATTTTTATAAAATTAATTTCAGGCACACTGGGCCTTGGAATTGCACGCCGTCTTCGCGCCTATTTCTAGAATTATTCATAGGAATATTCCAAATTCTGACAGAGAAAAAACCCGAGTCTTTACACTGGCCTTTAATGAGACATATGGTAATGGTGACCCTCTACAAGCTGAGGTGAGAGCTATGCTGACAGGGTTATCCCTTTGCAATAGAAAGAACCTAGAGATCACCCAAGTGGAGATAGATTCTTTGATCCTTCATGATGCCCTGCATGGAAAATGTGACACCCCCTGGTCCATATCTTATACATTTAGAAAGTACAAAAAACTCCTCAACAATAATATACAAGGGGATCACACGTAGAGAGAGGGGAATAGGGTTTCAGATCATCTTGCCTCCCTGGTGGGCTCAGATTTAAATATTCTCCCCAATACACATCTATTCAATCCTGAGGGGGTTAATTTGATCTGAGGGTATGCCCTTGGTCTCCATTACTATAGGCCCCCCTGAGGTTGTTCGTTCTTGTCCTCCTTTTCCTTTTTTTTCTTATTCTCTTACTTTCTTATTTGATCATTAATAAAAAAATGATGTTGGATGGATGGATATATAATTCAAAAATTATGACAAAAAAGTTGAGTTGTCACAGAAAACTACATAAAAAATATAAAAATACACTAAAAACACCTCCTATCATGAGACATCTAGAGTCCCAATATTTCAATACATTCATATTTGTTTCAAAATTATTTTATAAGAGCTTTATGCTATAATCCTCATATGTAGACATCAATATCCCGGATTTGATTCCAATTGATGACTTTATGGTGAATCTTGAGAACATATGTGAGTATCATTTCACCATGAACAAAATGTTTATGTTGCGATGAATTTTTAGCATGAGGATATCAGAATGAATATTTTTGGTTGATCATTTGAATGAGTTTAATGTGATATGAACTCATTTACTATTCATTGGTGTTAAATTCATTGATGACATGTGGGGATTAATTATTGTGTCATCGATTAAAAAAACATGGGATACAATGGTTACTAGTGTGAGTAATTCTAGTATTAAAAGTGAATTGTTGTTTGAGGAAATATGAGATATAGTCCTCAATGAGGAGATCCAGATGATGGAATTCCAAGGATATACTAAAATATTCTTTATTGTGGAAGGAAGGGTATATTTTTCTTGATTGCAAACCCAAAGGGAAAAAAGAAGAAAAAAAGAGAAGAGGGAGAAGAACTGAGGGAAGTTGGTTGGGACCAAAACCACATGATGGAATTGTGGGAATAAGGGGGACTTGAAGAAAGAATAAAAATATAATATGATTAATTTTAAAAGGTTTTATTTTATAATTTATTCTAAAAAACTGTGGCTGGGGAGGAAATAAATTTATTTATTTGTTTCACTAGTCTATTGGAGTCATGGATCATTTATTCTAGGGATTCATTTCATTCAACTTACAATAGGGGATCATGCATGATTATGTTTTTGAATGATTCAGAAAGGTACATATTTTAAATGATAAGAATATTGAGATAGTTGTAAACGGTGATGTGAATGTACAAATGAGGAGCCAATACTTGTTGGACTTATAAGGGGTGAAAATATACATAGGTTAAGGAAAATTCTAATCTTAGTTGGTTTGTTGGATGATGTGGTAATTTCTATAATATTTTTAAAAGGAGTGTGGAATATAACATGTAGTTCCATGGTGGTGGCCAAATGAGTGAATTATGAAATGTTGTATCTTGTTGGGGGTTTGGGAGATAAAACACTTTTTGGAAAAACAAGTTTTAGAATGTTGAAGTTGTGTGATTATCATCTTGGACACTTGATTGAGAAAGTGATGAAGGTTCTGACTTCAAAGGGAATTTTGAAAATTGATCATGTGGAGTATGGAACATGAAAAGAGTTCATCCTTGGAAAGTATTGGAAGATGTATTTCAATATAGAAGAAAATAACACTAAAGATCTAGAACTTAGAGCTATTGTATATAGATATATATGACCCAACTTCGATTCAGTATCACAGAGGGACATTGTATTATCTTACCTTCATTGACAATTTGACATGGATGGTGCGGGGTTCATTCATAAACATATGTCTGAAGTATTCATAACCTTCATTTGATGGATATCCATAGTGGAAAGAGTGAATGGTTTAAATCTTAAGTGTTTGAGGTCCAATATGAAAGGACTAATCAAGATCTATGGGATCACTGAGAAGGATATAAGTGAATCAGTGATCTTTTATTTTTATATTTGTTTCTTTCTTATGAATCAACTATCACCTTCGATTAAAGAGTTATAAAATTTTAAAAAAACACAAAATCATTACCATGGAAACACAATTATTTATAAGTTTCACTACTCAGTAAGAGTATCTAGTCCTTAGTATGGTTTGGAAATAATCTAATACCATGAAATACACTTTATGTGGTTATAGAAAGTATAGAATATCCTTATACTTGTTCTTTACTATAATCAAATAATAGTGCATGTACTCTCCACATAGATAAATATGTGACAAAGATTTTTTTAATAGGTGTTAGAAAGTTTTACCAATAGGAATTAGTATGTTGTCAATATGCTTCATATTCCTTTCTCCACACTTTCTCTTCTTGAAAGTTTCTATTCTTCACTTTCTTATGCAATAGTAGGAAAGAACTTTTTTCAGTATGATTAGATTTCTATTTGATGAGTCTATTCGATAAACCATGTCTGAAAATCTATGTCAATAAACCTATGTCTAGTAATTTGTGCATAGTGCCTCCTCATCGACTAAAACCACAATTGTTCCTCCATTCATCTGACCACCTCTGTATTCAGTATTTTTAAAACTTTGAAGACCCCAACCATAGTAGCCTAGAGTGGGTGGTTACATTATTACATTAGAACTAGATACATGTGATCATATCCCAAAGGACTTAATAGTTTATTGGTATTCTTTAAACATTTTGTAGATATTTGACTAAGTCTGTGGAACCGTAAGCTTGTTACCGGTTCCAGATTTTTGGAAAGGACCTGACATCGTTTCCGTGCTACCATTTCCAAGACACCGTTCAGAATTTTTAAAAGGTACTAGACACCAATACCTGATACACATTTTCTCGGACACCATAATAATGTTATCGGTCTGAGAATTATCAAAGGACCAGACACTATAACCATGCTATTGGTTCCAGATCTCACCGCAACTGTGGCACCGTGACTGTCTCACCATGACTGTCTCACTGCGACTGTCTTGTTGTGACTATCTCACCACAATTTTGAAACTGTTCCATCCATTACCATTATTGTCATTCTTTTCTAATTAAATTTAAAAGTTGTTTCAAATGGTCGTATTTGAGTCATTTAATGAAACTGATATAATTAATGATATTTTGCAGTCCTATCAGCAGATAGTATGAGGTATAACGTGTGGATATTTTTCATCTTGTCGGCTCCCACACAAACACATGAAATAAAATAAAAGTTTCACACTAGAGAAGAAATATATAAGTAGTAAAATTAATGAAAAAATAGAAGAACAACCATACATTCAGGAATACACCGAAAGGAGAACTCTTAATTCTTGATGGTTTTAAACAAAGAATAACTTACTATAAACCATCTTGAAAGCATCCTTGTAGTAAATCAAGGAATAAGAAGAACATATCACTACACTGAAAACTAGAAAACTCAACTCATGACACTCTGTTTTCATAAGAGGACTGGAATATTGCATCTGCAGCATCCAAAGAGTCCATATCTGCATTTCACGACACACAGAGCCTTCTAAACTCTATCTCATTACATTTCGCTATGTTGTGTACTGCTTTATTACTCTTTGAGCAGTGTGTGTATCTGTATTTAAAGTATAAACTATCTCCTACACTAAACTAGAGGATACAATATATCCTCACTCAAATATATTTTTACATCTTGTTTCACCCACGTATAACTATGGAAGAGGTCATGTGTGACCTAGATGTTATTTTTTTCACAAAGAATAGTGATAGAGGTATTGTGACCTGGACAGTCCTATATATGATTGTTAACCCTTCTCTAGAGTGTGGATCATAGTTTTTTATATATTTCTTGGTGGTAGGTGATCACCAAGTGAAGTTTATTAGGTCTCGGCTTGAGATTGAACCACTTTTTTTATCCGATGTATCTTTCAATTTAGTGTTTCTCTATTTTATCTCATATTCCAAAAAAACAAAATTTTACTTTGATAGTTAGTCTTGGTTAGCAGTTATAACTATTTTTACTTATTGTACTAGTTTAAAAAGTTATATCAATATCTCGTATTGTTATAAATGAGAATTAATCAAACTTTTGAGAAACTATTTAAACAGTCAAGCTGTTATAATTTTACTACCTTGGTTAACTATCCAAATTTATTTTTTAATTGAGGGAATCCTTTAAATAAATTTTTTAATAGAAATGTTTATAGGAACTCAATTCATCCCCCTTCCCCTCTTGATTGTCATACTCTGGCCAATATTTGGTATCAAGGGTGTTTTCAAGTTTCTGTTTTCATAATTTTTAAATATATTTTAAAAACTTTTTCAACTGTGATTTAGTTATATTTTAAAGATCTTTAAATTTCTGTTAGTTCTAAATTTCTAGTTCTTTAAAAGCCTATTTATTTATCATGGATAATATATTAAAAGGTTCTACTACCAAAATAAATCCATTCTTTAATGGAACAAATTCTTCATAATGGAAAATTAAAATTAAAATGAACCTAGAAAGTATGGGTTTTGAGATTTTGTCTTCAATTATAGATGAATATAAGATTCCTAATACTGATAGGACTACTTTGGATGACCCAACTAAGGCTGACTATAATAATAATTGAAAATACATGAATTCCCTATACTTTTATTTAGGAGATGAAGAGTTTAATATAATTTTTTCATATAAAACAACCCATGATATTTGGGATACTTTATCGGTTTCACATGAAGTAACTTCTAGTGTTAAGGAAAAGAGACTTAACATATATAATATTAAATATGATAACTTTAAATGATGCCTGATGAGGCTATTTCTGACATGTATCTTATGTTTAATGAAATCGTGAATACTATGATCTCTCTGGGAAGGGATGTTACAGCCAAGGAGAAAATCATGAGAATACTCAAATGCTTACCAGATAGATGGAGAGGGACTTCTGTCTCAATTAGAGAATCATGTGATATTAGTAAGATGCCAGTCACGAAGCCGATAGGGAAGCTAATGATGTGTGAGGAATAATTAAAAGTCAACAATAAGAGGATGAACTAAAGAAAAAAGTTAATGTCTTTCAAAACCACTACTTCCAAAACTAAGGAAAAGGATAGGATACAAACCCATTCTGATAGTACAAGTAATGAAGATTCACCATCTGAGAGTGATGAAGAAATGGATCAATTAGCTAGACGATTTAAGAAGTTTTATAGAAGGAATAAATTCTTCAAGAAGCCTAACTAAAAAGGGTAAATATAACAACTAGGGAAACTAGAAAAAGGATTTGAAGAAAGGTGATACCTCCAGTGAAATAATCTGCTATGAATGTAAGAGAAAGGGACATATAAAGGATAATTGTCCCAAGCTAAAATATAAGAAGAGATATGAGGATAAGGATAGAAAGTATAAAATGGAAATAAAAGAAACATTAAGTGCTTCTAAGGATAGATCAAGTGACTCAGAGTCTTCACATGATAAAAATTCTGATAAAACCAATATATGTTTCATGAAAAACACATCAGAGACAACCCTTGATTCTCCTGTACAAAATTATTACTATTCTATAGATGAATGTGACTCTGAAAATATGACTAATGAAGAAATTTTTTAAAACTTAAAAATGCTAGAAGACACGTGTAATGAACTAAAAGATAAATACAAATCTTTAAAGAAACAAAATACTTTAACTAACACTATTAAATCTGAACTTGTTGTAGAAAACGAGAAAAATTCTCAATTGCTTAAAAGAAAATAATGAACTCAAATTATCTATTGAGAAATTGAAAAAAGAACTTATAAAGATTTACCAATGGAAAGAATACTCTAACATAAATTATTGGTAAACAAGTAGCTCCTAGGTATATTATTGGTATAGGATATCAACCTAGAAAAAGAAACTTTTCTGAAAAATCTAGAAAAACTGTTTTTGTGCCTAAAACTGATAAATATTCTGAAAGTTTCAGTACGAGGAACTATTTTACTACTTCCAGTTTCTCAAGAACAAATATATTTTACTTTTCAAATAATTTAAAATTTTCTTATAGGAAACCCATGAAGAAAATTTGGGTTCCCAAAGCATTTATTACTAATGTTTCTGGACCCAAGAAAATCTGGGTACCAAAATCTTCTTTTGTTTGATTCCTATATAGGAAAGTTTTTAAAGAACTCCTGTAAAATTCAATGGTACTTGGACAGTGGATGTTAGAGACACATGATAGGATATTACTCATGCTTCAAGAACCTAATAAATAATGACGGTGGGAATGTCACCTTTGGCGATAATGCTAAAGGAAAAATAATTGGCCTCAACCATATTGGTAACTCTAACTCAGTTTTGATTTCTAAAGTACTCCTTTTTGGTGTATTAAAACATAATATACTTAGTATTTCACAATTATTTAATGATGGTTTTCATGTTAAATTTGAAAATAATGATTTAAATATCTTTAATTCCAAAAATTAATTAGTATTTTCTTCTATTAGAAATGAAAATATTTATGTTGTTAACTTTGATTCTTTAGTCTATAAAAATGTTTTCTTGCTTGAGTGTTTTTAAAAAAACTCTTGGCTTTGGAATAGGAGGCTAGGATGCTACAATGTACACTCTCTTAGAAAGCTTACCAGAAAAGTCTTAGTCAAGGATCTACCCAAACTTGATTTTCCAAATGACAAAATCTGTAATCCTTGTCAAAACGCAATTATAAATACCGAATTTAAAGTCAAATTAATGATGTCATTTTTTTCAAAATTTACACCAGTAGTATGTACATGAAATCTTTGGGATTGGTTTTTAGTAAAACCGACGCCAAAAATTTTTATAAGTGGTTTTTCATGTCAGTTCTACTAAAAATCGATGCCAAAACCCACAAAAGAAATGATTTATGGGGTCGGTTTTTCTAAAAACTGACGCCATAAATAAAAAAACGTTTTGGCATCGGTTTTTAAAAAAACCAACTCCATAAATCAGTAACTTGGGATCTTTTAGCTTTAGTTTTTATGAAAATCGATTCCATATATTAAAAAATATATTTTTTCTATCTATTTTCATAAAAATCGACACCATATATAAAAAAATATTTTGGGCGCCGGTTTTCACAAAAACCGATGCTGAAAATATTTTAGAAATAGTCAGGATCAGGAAAATCTCATGTTTTTGGATCTTTGAAAGCTAAACCTGCAGCAAATCCTATTGACTCGCGATGAATTTGAAGGCATATTTGTGATCTACAATGGACATTTTTTTGATTTTATTCAATTTTCATGATCTACGGTCTGTGTTCTTCATTATCTCCCCTTGTTTCATCATCTAAGGATTATTTTTTATTCCAAAACCTATTTTCAGCAACATTCTATTATGTTTTGATTTTAGTTTTTTGTTTATATTTTTTTTGTATAATCATTTTTTGTATAGAGCTTATAGTTTTTAATTTTCCAAATCATTCCATGGAGAAAAGTTCAGATTATGGATCTATTTTCATGTTAAACTCTGAATTTTGAAAGTTTTTTTTATTTTATAGATAAATTATTTATCATTTAATTATGTTTTTGATTTTCTTCAATTATTAGTTTATAGTTTATTATAAATGTTTTGGAACATGGTTAATATTCATCCCTAAGAGTGATCATCCCATATACGGTAAAAAGTCCAAGTAGACAGGGATGTGATTATTGTTCATGTAGATTTTTGTTATGGTTTATTATGGTTTTACCTTAAATGATGTGAGTATATTCTTCATCTTACTGATTTAGGATATTTATGGTATTTACACTTGGCCTGGTATAGGAAGGATGCATAATTACATGCATCCTTATAGGAAAGTACAGATTAACATGTACTGCATATGAAATTCCATGTAGGTTGCATTACTATGATATTTTAAATTTACTGATATCCCTTTTATGTTTCATTAGAATGCCTTTTACATACCATGACAGGATTTTTATAAGAGAACATACTATTATTATTTTTATGCATTTAATAAGAATGCTTGTTTTCACAACATGCTTCTATTATATAATTATCATTCTTTGAATATATTCTATGCTAGAGTGTTTCCTACTTATGTAGTCACTTTTTATGTATATTTTTTATGTTGGTGCATCTCTAGCATGTCTACATATACTTGTTGAATTTTGCATGATTCCTATAGATTTGTTAATGGTTCTCATGTGCTTTAAATATTTAGGAGATTAATTAGAAATCCATGGTTGTATTCCATGCATCTATAATTAGACATCATGTTTTCTTTTATTTACTACTTGTGATCTTATGCCCTGATATAATTTTCATGCACTATTGGGTCAAATAAAATTCTTGAATCAATCTAATTGAAGTAAATTTATAATTCAGCATCCAATGATAGAAAACCTATAGATTTAATGGTGTATTTTACTGGGATATGTATTTCATATTAATATAAAATGATTTAAAAAATAATGTATGTTTTTATTAGGTTTCCTCAGTTAGTATAAATGTTCTCTTTCTTATTTTTTATTATAATAATAATAATTTCAGGATATAATAAAAAACAGATAATAATGAATCAAATTTGTTGTAAGATATACCAATTTAGTTATGTATTTAATTTCATCTGTCATAATTTTGTGAGTATTATGATTGATTTCACTTATAATAAGAACATTTACTCTAATTATTATTTCATATTACTAATAATAACTAATTTTTCACCCATTAAATTAATGTAATCTTCAATACTTTTGACACGTGCAACATCAAAATAATGCAAAAACTATGTAAAATGAACTAATAAATTTTAGAAAATTAATATTATAATTAAATAATAATATAAATATAACACATGTATATAATATGAAAATAAAAAGTTTACTATTTGTAAATGTGTTTCATATCTAATGTTTTCTATCTGATTATCAATAGTTTTTATTAACTGTGTTTTTGTTTACAATTTATCTGTATATATATATATATATATTTAAATGTTTATATGTTTTAATATGTTCACCAATTATATTTTGATATCAGGTATTGAATGGATCGTAATTGGATACATTTACGAAGAACCACTAGTGAATATGAAAAAGGAGTTGATGAATTATTGTAATTTTCTAAATGACATCTTCAAAACATTGATTTTATTTTCCTTCCATGTGTGAAGTGTTTAAATATGAGAAATTTAAACTCCAAAGAAATCAAGGATCATCTCATTTGTTATGGTTTTAGCCTTAATTATACACGTTGGATCTAGCATGGTGAAAGAACTGAAAATTCAACATCCAATGTTGATTACAATATTCATAATGATGCATAGGATCATATTGAAGAATTAATTCATGATTTAGGTGTTTAAACCATCAAAAAAACATCAACTATTGAACGATTGTATGGAGATTCTAAGAAACCATTATTCCCAGGTTGTAGTAAATATACAGTGTTATCAGTAGTTTTGAGATTCGTTAACTTAAAAGAAAAAAATGGGTGGAGTGATAAAAGTTTCTCCAACTTACTTGAGATTTTAAATGAGTTACTTCCAAAAGGCTATAGGCTTCCATATTCCAATTTTGAGGTGAATAAAATATTATGCCATATGGGATAGGGGTATAAAAAGATACATGTTTCCCCATTGATTGTGTAATTTAAAGGAAAGAATATAAATATTTATCAAGTTTTACTAAATTTGAGACATCACGCTATAAGATAGATGGTAAATTCAACTCATATTCATTCTCAGGTACTATCATCTAACATCATGAAAAATTAATTTCATACTTTATAATGATATCGTCCAATATTTTTTGCATACAATTCTAATAATTCAACTGTGATTCATTCTTAGGTACCAGAATCAAAACTCCTACTAAATAAATTTGGTACCTTCTAATAATTCCTCATTTGAAGCGTCTATTTTCAAATTCAATTGATGAAAAAAGGTTAAGATGGATTTTAGATGAGCGTATCTCTGATGGTAACTTATATAACCCTATCGATTCACCATAGTGAAATATATTTTATAAAAAAAGTCATGATTTTGGAAGTGAAGTTATAAATATACGAATGGGATTGTATACTAATGGAATGAATCCATATTAGAGCCTGAGTATCTAATATAGTTCATGGCCTGTTTTTCTGGTAGTTTACAACTTGTCCCCACATCTATGTATGAAGAAAAAATAGGTTATGATGAGCTTGATGATTTCTGGACCCAAAAAACTAGGAAATTATATTGATGTGTATCTTTCACCATTGACTGATGATTTGAAACTGTTATGGGAGGTAGGTGTTAAATTTTTTGATTCATACAAGAAAGATTATTTTCTTTTGCGTGCTATGATAATGTTCACTATAAAAAAAATTCATGCATATGGAAACTTATCTAGATATATTGTTAAGGGAAATAAAGAATGTCCAATTTGTAAAGAACATACTTCATATTATCAATTTCATAATGGAAGAAATAAAGTGTACATGGTAAATCAAAGATTTTGGAAAATTGATCATCCTTATCGTAGATTGAAAAAAAACATTTAACAGTTTCCAATAATACAACCTTCCCCCTCAACCATTGTCAACTGAAGAATATTATGACTAGGTGAAAAATATTGATTCGACATTTGGAAAGAAAAGAAGTTTTGGTCTTCAAAGAAATATCTGGAAGAAGCGGTCTATTTTTTTGAACTATCTTATTGGAGATTTTTAGAGATAAAACATAACATCGATGTTATGCATGTTGAGAAAAACATATGTGATAGTTTGATTGGAACTTTGTTAGTCATAAAAGGAAAGATAAAATATGGATTACATGCTAGATTGAACTTGATATTAAGGAGAATAAATTTGGATTTATCTCCCACTATGAAAGGAAACATAACATATTTACCTTTTCCTTGTTACACATTAAGCAAGATTGAAAAGATGAATTTTTTTTAGTTTCTTTATGGTATTAAAGTACCCAGTGATTTTTCTTCAAATGTGAATAATTTGGTGTCATTGAAGGATTTTAAATTAATAGGTATGAAATCTCATGATTTTAAAGTATTGATGCAACAACTTCTACCAGTAGCAGTGTGTGGTATATTGATGATAGCTGTTAGAAAGACGATCATCGGGTTTTGTAATTTTTTCAAATCCATTTTTAGCAAATTCGTTGATCCAAATTTGTTAGATGTGTAGTAGAATGAAGAAAATTTTATTCTTTGTCAACTAGAAATGTATATCCCACCTATGTTTTTTGATATAATGGTTCATCTGTAATTCATTTGGTGCATGAGATAAGAATATGCGGGACTGTTTATTTATGATGGCTTTTGAAAGATATATGAAAATTTTGAAGGGATGTGTTAAAAATCCTTATCAACCAGAGGCCTCTATTGTTCAAAAATATGCATCGGAAGAGGTGATTGAGTTCTATACTGATTATTTGTATGAGGTGGAGCATATTGGTCTCCCTATATCTCGACATATGACAGTTGATAGTGAAGGTAGAGGGGTTCAAGGATAAAAGGTAACGTTCATTCCATGTGATGAAGTGATGCAGGCACATTTATACATTTTGAACAACACAGATGAGGTTCAATCATATATATCCTCGCATATTGATGAATTAAAGTTACGATATCATAAAAGAAATGAAAATTGGTTGATGATTGATCATAATAAGACATATGTTTCATAGTTTAAAGAGAAATTCACCATAGATATATCTACATAAGAAACATTGAAGTGGTTAGAAAGGGGACTGTCTCTTAATGTGATCACATGGTATAGTATTGATATTAATGGCTACAAATTTTACACAAAAAATCTGGATGACAAGAGTACTTTTCAGAATAGTGGTGTGATAGTTTTCACTAAAGTAGTTCATTTTTCAAGTGCCAAAGATAAAAACTCAATTTCTTCATCAACTCCGTATTTTGGAGTTCTTGAAGACATATGGGAAATTTATTATATTACATTTAGATTCATCATATTTAAGTGTAATTGGGTTTATAGTAGTAGTGGTTTGAAACATGATGAATATGGGTTTAAACTAATTAATTTGAAAAGATTTAATTATAATGAGGAATCGTTTATCACACAGACACATGAAAGCAAGTATCTTATGTCATTGATCCATAAAATGATCAGTGGTCCATTGTTTTGTAAGGAAAAAGAAACCATTTGGGTTATGAGGATGATGTTGATGATGTTATTGATTTACATGAGCCTTATTCATCTATCACACAATTTTTGGATGATTACAATGAGTATAAGACAGACATAGTGCATTCAGTATGTAATGATCATGAGGAAGGCTTATGGGAAAACACTAAATTAGTCTCCTAATTTTTTGGTATATATATATATATATATATATATATATTGAAACATAAAAATGCATGCTTATTTTTTTACTTAATTTTTGTGTTTTCCTTGTTTCTGAATATTCAGTTTTCTAATGATATATAGGTACACAAAATTTCATTACACTTTCTAGTAGCAATTTCAGATACAGATAGAGAGGAGTAGTTACCAAGGTATACCTATTTTTTCATATTATTAAATATTCAGTAATATACTTATTTAATGAAAGAAAACTATTAATTTACAAAAAAAAATTACATGACTACTGATCCGTCCTCGAGAGAGGATACTTCTCATGTTACTACTAAAAAATCAAGTTCTCAAGTTAGTAAACATGGTATTACACGTTTACCAAAACTATCACTAGCTCGTGATGATGATAAATTAAAAATTCATTTTGATGATAATAATAATAAAACTGGACCAAATGAAATTCATTTGATCAGTTATATATCGATGCAGAGCTATTATAAGATTAGTATTTTATATGCTGATTGGAATTTAGTGGATGGGATAGTGAAGCAACAACTTTGGGAGGTCGTGATGGTAAAATTTATTAATTGATTTCTTTTATCTCATTTTTTAATATTAAATATTTTAAATGACATATTTAATTTATTCAACTACAGATGACATTCAATTTTGAGGAAACCAAAGAAATTAAGAAAAGACATCTCTCTTTAGTGGTAGTTTGAAGGAGAGATTTTAAAACAAAACTGACAAAAAAATATATTTTTGGAAAGAAAATGTTTGAAAATTCCTGCCTTAAGTATCATTTTATAGATGAAGATACATGGAAACGTTTTTTGACAGTCATCGTGAATAAAAAATTCAGGTATGATAGTTATTTTATATTGTAAATTTTATTATATATTTTTCTAATTACTTAGTAGTTTATTTTTATATAATAGGCCTCTAGAAGATCACATCAAGAGATCCAGTTGATAAATGTATACCTTTATACTTTATCACATGGAGGGTATCCATATTTGGAGCAAAAAATTATTGAAGAAAAATTTGAAGCATTAAGAGCTCGATCTAGTGGTGGTTCAGAAGAGGTCCAGTTCGGTCCTCCATCTCCTCCCAATTGCCATGAAAAATAGAAACGAGAAAGAAGAAGGAAAATGAATAGTACATTACAGAGGAAGCTAAGCAATTATCTGATAAAATTTTAAGTAAATATTATTTATTTGTAATCAATTTTTCTATTTTATAAATTTTAAATACTAATATAACTTTTTCATTTTTTAGTTTAGGATGAACTTTATGAGCAAGATAAACATGGCTCTTTTATCCCTGAGGGTAGGATGGAAATCCTAGCCACTACTTTAGGAAAGGCAGAAAACCCCAGCCGTGTTAGAGGATATTAGGCAGGTGTTAGTATTCAGAAGCTTTTTGGTCAAAGTAAGCAATCAAGAGACCTGAAAATAGAATCCTTAAAAAGCTGAGATGAAAGATATGAAACTGTCTATGGGTGGTCAAATTCAAGATGCAGTGCAAAATGATTTGTTAGAATACTTGGAATGACAGTCATAGTCTTCACAGCCTTCCAAATTATATTATTTATTTGTCATCAATTTTTCTATTTTATAAATTATAAACACTAATATAACTTTTTCACTTTTCAACCTTCCCAGCCTGCTCAGCTGGACTACCATGCCCCATCTACCTAATTTGATCCTATACCTCCTTGCTCAGACCAGACCATATATTATTTATTTTTCATCAATTTTTCTATTTTATAAATTATAAACACTAATATAACTTTTTCATTTTTTAGCCTTCCCAGCCTGCTCAGTTGGACTACCCTTCCCCATATTCCTACTTCGATCCTCCACCTCCTCACTTGGACCAAACCGTATATTATTTATTTTTCATCAATTTTTCTATTTTATAAATTATAAACACTAATAAAAAAATTCATTTTTCATCCTTCTAAGCCTACTCACCCGAACTACCCTTCCCCATATGCCAACTTTGATCCTCAACCTCCTCGCTTGGACCGAACCGTATACTGTGAGTTGTTTGCTAGAGATCCTCATATACATATTTTTGTGTTAGGACTCATGAATTTTTGGGGGGATTATGTACATCACCAGCCTATGTAGATGGGTTAGTTTAGAGTATAAGTACTTGATATTATAGATCCTAATGCTCTACTACCATTTCCTACTGAGGAGATCACCAGAGTTGGGAATTGTATGGGTCATTTTTTATTTTTTCCAACTATTATTCTTCATTATATTTCATATGTGGTATGCATTTTTTAAAATATTAATTAAAAATGATTCAAAATTACTTATTATGTTTTCTAACATTTAACTTATATAGGATTATCTGAAATTAAAAAAACTGCACAAATGAAACAAAATGTTCAGGAAAAATTGACTATATATATTTGTGACATTTCTTATGGGATACAAAGATTATCTTAAGCTTCTTCTTCATTGGATAATATTTATGAGTTTCAGATGATGGTTGATATATGCAGAATAGAATATCCACTGATATTACTCAAAGAATATATCATGCATCTAGTTGATTTTGAAGAGCTCAGCCTAAATTTGATGTAGTTGTTTTCCATGTAAGTAAATTGAAATTTGAATTTATATTTCTTTAATAAAATATGGTTTTAAATTAACTAACTATATTTTATTTTTAAATTAGTTATCTACACACGTTTCTTCTACAAAATTAAAGAATATGAATTTATGGTTTTATAGATTCATAATTCATTTCCATGGAAGTGAAACTTGTTTTGAATCTTGATAGAGTTGCATATATATGTGAGAGATTATCACAAATGAAGATTTAGTGTTGGTTTTTTCCATTTCATGATAAGTAATAATAGAAACATAATTATGAACTAATGATCATTATAATACCATTAATTGTGAACTTTTTGTATTGTTGGGGTCATTGGAAGTTAGGTGTATTTTACCCAAGTGAATGTACCTTATATTGGTTTTTCTCTTTATTAGGGAATGTTCGTAAAAGATTTTCCTCTTTATTAGATAGTTAAGTTTTTTGGTTTTTTATAAGAAAATTATTTTTAATTCTCATTGTTTAAACATGTATTATTAGTTCATATATATGAAAATGCAGTTCATGGAAAAAATTTAACAAAGAACACATGTCGATAAAGAAACAAAATGCAATACAATATGTGGAAGTAATTATAATTAGTTTTTATATTAGATTTTTTTATGATTTTTATATATATATTGGTTTTTATTATCAATTTAATGTCTTATAACTATAGTTTCATCATAAAAAAGTACATGTTGAATGTGGTTATTATATTCTACGATTCATGTATGAGATAATCACAACTGGGGAAACTACTGAATTTGATAAGGTTGGTTATATTAATTTATTTATATTTTCTACCATATTATTATATTTTTTAATCTCATATCATTTAATATTATTGTAGGCATTCAATGATTTCCAGTATTATTCCCAAACTGAACTTACCCATATTCAATTTATTTTTGCGAACTATTTCTTAAGTCTGATTAGGATTTGAGGTATGTATATTCTAATTTTTATGAATAATATTACATATGGGTTCAAAAAACTAACTCTTTTGATATAATAGGTGTTTGAACATATTGATAATCAAATGAACACTTCAAAAATAACCAACAATGCGCATGTTGTAAATTTTAGGTATGTTTACTTTAATTCTACTTTATAATACAAATGCATAGATAATTTTTTGATTAAGTAGATAAAATAATATAAACTATAGATTTTTATTCAATGATAAATACTGTTTGATTTTGTATATTGTGTTTTTATTATAGTGGTTTTGATTGTTTTGGAAGTTTAATATTCTGAATTTTCTAAAAAAATTAACTTTGGGCATCGGTTTTTTTTAAACCGACACTGAAAATTTAAAAAAAAAATATTCAGTTTTCAGTGTCATTTTTTAAAGAAATTGACACTGAAACATACTTGGATAGGGTTTTCGGTGTTAGTTTGTAGAAAAATGATGCTGAAAACCCTCCTCTGCTTGATTTTTGGCGTTGGTTTTTACAAAAACCAACACCGAAAATCAGTTTTTGGCATCGGTTATTTAATAAACTGACGCCAAAATCCATAATGGGAATGATTATTGGCGTCAGTTTTGGGAAAACAAATGCCAAAATCCTTAACGAAAATTATTTTCAGCATCGTTTTTTGGAAATATGATGGAAAAAATAATAATTTTTATGTCCCCTTTATAAACATCAGTTAAAAACCGACGTTAAATCTTGTTTTTTCACTATTGAAATGGTAAACAGCACAAAATCTCTTTCAAACCAAAGAAGGAAGTTTCAACTTCTCAACCTCTCAAGTGGGTTCACATGGATTTGTTTGGAACTTTTATAGTATCAAGTCTTAATGGGAAGCACTGTGTCTATGTTCTTATAGATGAATACTCTAGATATACTTGGACCATCTTCTTCGCTCACAAAAGTGAATCTTTCTCTCATTTCACCAAGTATGCTAGGACTGTAGAAAATATTAGTCATCTTATAATTAAATCCCTAAGAAGTGACCATGCCTGTGAGTCTGAGAACCAAGAGTTTGAATATTTTTTCTCACAAAATGGCTATAGTCATAACTTTTCTACCTCTAGAACACCCCAACAAAATGGTGTTGTAAAAAGAAGAAACAGAACATTAAAATAAATAGCTAGAAAAATACTTAATGAATATGACCTACCTATATACTTTTGGGCAGAAGATGTTGATACAACATGCTATATAATCAATAGAGTATTGATTAGGCCTATCCTTAAAATAACCCCATATGGGTTGTGGAATAATAGAAAACCCAAGGTTAACTACTTCAAAGTTTTTTTATTTCAAAGTCTATATTCTTAACACTAAGGATAATATGGAAAAAATTTCCTCCAAGATTGATGAAGGAATTTTCCTAAGTTATTCAATCTCTAGTATAGCCTATAGAGTCTTAAATAAGAGAACCAAATGTATGGAAGAATATGTACATGTAAAATTTTATGAAATAGATCCTCATGCGCCTAAGACCTCCCTAAAAAATCTTAAGGATGATATGTCAAATCTGGACATCAATGAAAAATATTTTGACCATCTTATAAAAGAATCTGTTAAAACTTCTAGTTCTGGAAATTCTCCAGATTCAAGCCATGATGAATCCGAAGCTATTGAAGAACCTGAAATTACTAGTCCTTATTTTTCTATATTTTTTAGAACCCTTAAGAACCATACTTTAGATTTTGTTATTGGTGATTTAGATAAAGGAACACAGACTAGTGATTCTCTAAGAAATTAGGTTGAACATCAAGATTTCTTGTCACAGCTTGAGCCTAAGAACATTAATGAGGCAATTAATGATGAATTCTGGGTGATGGCTATGCAAGAATAATTAAATCGGTTTGAAATAAATAAAGTCTAGAAACTTATAGATAGACCTAAATACATCTTGACCATAGGCACTAAATGGGTGTTTAGAAATAAAGTAGGTGAATTTGATACCATAGTAAGAAATAAAGATAGATTGGTTACTCAAGGTTATAGTCAAGAATAAGGGATTGACTATGTGGAAACTTTTTAACCAGTTGCTAGACTTGAAGCCATTAGAATCTTTCTTTCTTATGAAACACATCTAAATTTTAAACTATATCAAATGGATTTCAAGAGTGTATTCCTAAATGGGTATATAGTTGAGGATGTTTTTTTAACAACCCCCTGATTTTACAAACCCACATTTACCAAATAATGTTTTTAAATTAAAAAAAGATTTGTATGGTTTAAAACAAACTCCAAGAGCTTGGTATGATAGACTAAGTAGTTTTCTTATTTCCAAAGGTTTTAAAAAAGGTAGGGTGGATCCTACTCTCTTTATAAAAAGAGTTTATAAGGATTTTTTTGTTATTCAAATATATGTTGGTGATATTATTTTTGGGTCTTAAAAAAATTATTTATACATTGATTTTTCAAAGATAATGCAAAATGAATTTGAAATCAGTTTGATGGGTGAACTCAAATTCATTCTTGGATTTCAAATCTTTCAAAATAAGGAAGGTGTTGGAACCAGTCGTGCAGTAGAAGCCCCGAACAGGTGGGATTTTAAAAAATTTCCACCGATGATAAACATAAAATTGTTGATGTCAGTGAATAGCATCCCGGTCTTAACCGAGGACCATGTGTGAAGGGTTTTAAGAACAAAAATAAACCGTAAAAATACCTGGTTTAATTTGAATATGAACATGACGTCAACTCTTCGTTGGCGATCGCTGCTCGAAGAATCCGAAGTCCAATTCCTATAGATTTTCCACACATGCTTCAAGTAATCCGCGGGAGCTCCATTTGTCATAATCCAAGTGCTAGTGCAGAATTGCAATGATGCCTTCAACGCTCCAATGATCACCACATTGCTTCGCTAGTGATGCCTGAGAGAGTGATCGATCCGAGCACCTTGGATCCAGAGCCTCTCTCTCTAGATCATGGGAGATGGGAGAGAATAGATACGCCCCATGAATAGTATTTGGCAATCTCCTCTCCTTTTATATTTATAGTGTCATGTAATTACCCAAAAATGCCAACCCAGCCCCAAAATAATAAACTCACTATTAAAAACATTTTATGACTACTAATCTGAGTTATAAATATTATTATCAATTACTTGTAATATATTAAAATATATTAAGTTCTAATAATTGAGTCCAAAACCTGACTCAACATTCCCATAAATATTAATTGAACCATGAATAATTTAATATTCGTCAATTAATATTTCTCATGTATTTACTTAAACTATTAAATAAATTTAATAAATAAATTCAATACTCATTATTCTAAACTTGAATAATATGAATTTATTTATTTCATTGGTGATCATTTTTTCTTGGACAAATCCAGAACCCCAGTGGTGGGTCCCACCATGTCAAAAACTCCTATTTAACTGAATAGGGTAGATTCTTGAATACGCTATAGCGTGAGACCCTCTGGGACCTTATCTCAATAGTAGTGAATAGTATTTATAGACCAAGAGTGGGATCTATCAACCCATCATGGCCCCTGAAGAGATATATATTGTCACAACAACGACAACCAACCTACGAACACACACTATGTAATATAATCTATTTGTCTATAATATGTCATAAAGCAGGATGCACTCACGTGTCATCGCCCTTTTCTTGATTTATTATTTGTTGATTTAACTAGATGGATTTACCCTTTACTAACATGGCCATGGTCTTATAAAGGTACTTCCATCATTATCAACATGGCATGAGATATATTACTTCCATAACCTGGAATCAAAAAATCATCTCTTGACCATTCAACCAATTCCATGCCACCAATGATGCACTCAACACAAACAACCTCACCATGAATTCATATTCTTGGTTTTTGTCTTGCATAAAAGTACGCAATCAAATGACATACATTAGTAATGATCCCAAGTCAGGAGACCATTAAACATGATCGTATATAGGAACATCCAATGACACCTAAAACATGTTGTGTTCCTATTGGCGAGTCAATCCTCGTGATATCGCTACTAGAGATCACCAAGTGGGAACTTCATGAGAATAATTCTCAATGCTTATGATCCCCCAGCACCTCATAGTCAGACATCTACTGAATCCAATCAGTGAGATGTATATAGACCATAGAATATATATTTAAGATTAATTTCATAGTATCTTGAGGTTCTCATTATATCCTGGGATATGCTATAAATTTTCCATATGACAATTAATCTTTGGACATTACCATTTCAATGGTAGACGTTGAAAATTCTACACTATAATGGTAAGATTACATCATGTATAGATAAATGTATACATGATATGGTAATCAAAAGCACTAAATAGTTAGGTCTAGGGCACCCACTATTTTAACACTCCCACTTGCACTAGATCCAACTTGCTAATCAAAATTATTAGCTACTCACATGATGAACATCATGTTTCTATTGAGTAATGAATTTAGCTAATGGGTCTGCCACAGTTCCACTATGTGGCTATTCTGCTATTGTGACCTTGTCTCGTTGAGTAAAAATTCTCAAGAGATAGTATCCTGGGTATATCCCTTTTTTCCACTATCATAAATTGACATCTTGGATAGTAAGAATATCATAATTTACATTATGATAAAACCTTTCTTACTAGGTGTGATTCCAAGAATTAGAACAAATCATTTTATTTATCAGCTTCTTATATATCTTAGAAGCTACAACGTACTCAGTATTTGTAGGTATGGCTACCACTGGGTGATATGAGCTTGAATCACTCATCATCTTTATCTTAACTATGATAGCATATCAATTTGATCTATGGAAGACTAGTTTGTATCCCTGAAAAAAAATATCCTTTCTTCTCCACTTACCAGGTACATATCTTTTGTACTTTCTGAAGTACAATTAGACAGTTCTGACTACATCCCTTATAGTGCTCCTAGATATTACCTAATTTAAATTATGTCTTGACAATATCAATTTTGTATATATTATGGCATGTGTGATTGATCCATCACGTCAACATATGGATTTCAACTCACCATGTTTATCTATTCCCGTGTCATGGACATGTCAACCTGAAGAGATTATGACCTATGACACAGGCAACAATTCATCTCTTGAATTGTTCCAACTTGTATTTTTCAATACAATGTCACTATATGTACGATTGTATAGGACCAAGAAACCTATATATCTACCTCAGTAGATCATGTTCCCTAGAACTTAGGTTGCTACTTTAAGTCAATCACTAGAGAATAAATTTTATTTTGGTGTTAACTAACTATATGACCAATGTCTGGTTTCCATATATTATCAAACATACTTTGTTTGGAAAACCTTGATGCACCCACTAACCTCTCGTAGACACATGGAAAACATTTTTTTCAAATGTATATTCTATGATCATGTTTCTTACTTTAATCCCAAACAGGATTTTAGTAACTTGCAACCTTTATTATCATTCTGTGATGTGACCATCCCTTTCTAGTTGCGTCGTATAGACACCATCCACGATTTGTGGTCATGACATCCAATGCTAAATAATTTTATCATAAATATTAGCTATGATAAGTAAAAATTCTAATAGATTTAGGCATAATGACTTAGTTAAACCAATCAATCCTTATTGGTACTACATTTGTACCATCCATATATCAACTCATTTGAATACCTTCCGTAGTATTCAAAATAATAATCCCCTTTTCACTCTGATACATGGAATCCATTAATTGAATTTTAGTTGGTCTTATAAATTTTAGATAATTTCCATACAATGCTTACTTGTAGGAAATATTATTCACATTGAATAATAGGTCATCGACCACAGTGAATATAAAAACCATCACAATGGTTTTATCCTTCCTATGCAGTATGTGTCTATGGTACATACTCTGTTCCACATGTTCTTGGGTAACTAACTCATTTGAATACTTGCTGCAGTATTCAAAATAATAATCCCCTTTTCACTCTGATACATGGAATCTATTAATTGAATTTTAGTTGGTCTTATCAATTTCAGATAATTTCTATACACTACTTACTTGTAAGAAATATTATTCACATTGAATAATAGGTCACTGACCGCAGTGAATATAAAAACCATCACAATGGTTTTATCCTTCCTATGTAGTATGTGTCTATGGTACATACTCTGTTCCACATGTGCTTGGGGAACTAGTTGTTATGCCAACTATTTGTGCATCTTGAGCATTGAATAAACACAAGTCAATATATCTCCCACTATCTCTAATAGATATGTGAACCCTTATATAGATATGTAGTCTATCACTTGACTACAACTTTTCTATCTTAGGGATTTGTGTAATATCCTAAGCAATCATTAGGATAAGTAACTTAGATGCACAATGTGTTTATCTTGATGCAGGTTTGTTTTTATCCAAACAAACTATTTGCATCCAAACACATGTCCTTATGAAATAATGGATTTACATCATAATATTACTCGTACGATATCCATTTTTCATTATATTTGGCATATGGTTGTGGGATATCACCATTATTTTCAAAGTATTTCGTGAAATATAATGGAAGTTTCTAAAAGTTGTATCATTGATACTACTTACATCAAAATTTTGATGTGTAACATATACATTTAGGAATTTCTCCACACTACATGTTAGTTGATCGATGTTGATATGTAAGACTTCATCATCAATCCTCCTCATTAACATTAATAGCGTGATGTGGATAAGGTAATGTACATTTAGGAATTACTCCATGCTACATTATCATGATTGATGAATGTTTGGTCAAGATATTATTCGGTATCCCAACCCAAAGAAACTCATATCTTCTAACCATGCATATACTTCACTTTATTATTCCTTAATTACTTAAAGGAAACTTATGAAGTGTATATACCTCTAGCTTATACTTGGAAGAGTTCATGCTTACTTGTTGAACTATTTCCAAAAGCTTTGTGACATACCTTTATTTCTAAAGGCTCCTTTGTCCAAACTAAAGACGTCGATAATACCAAAAGTATTTAGTTTTTTCAAGCCTAAATACCAAACTTGGTATATTCATGATGTCCACTTTTAGTATTACTTGACAAAGAATTATCTTTTCACAAATGAGTATAAGTCCTACATTTATATTCATCGCTAATTGCCTTATGATTCATGTATTACTGAACTAGTGATTGAGTTTACCAAAAACAACATTCATTCCAGAACCTAAAAGAATGTATCCTTGCATCCAAGGACACATGAGATTAATATTTGTGGTTATACACAATAATGGTTCAACACAAATCTTTCACTTGGAAATTAAAGAATTCATGTACTTCTCACCACTGGCCTAGGTATCACTATTTCATATCCACTTGAAGAATATACCTGGATTCTAGTAATATTTCTATACTTACTTGTTAATGGTATTTAAATACACATATGTAAAAATTATGTAGTATTAAATACACAAGTAGTAAAAAAGAAACATTACATTTATGAATATGCCTGATGTAGAAGCAGAAACTTGCTTCTTTAAAATAGTTTATTTCTTTTAAACTTCCATTGTTTTATTTTATAATATGAAATGTAAATAACCTTTGTTAATACCTCATTAATTGAAGACCGTCACGAATGTGCCATTGGCATTACTTGCCTTTTGTCCTTTTTGCATTGTCTTTTAATTTATTCACCATAATAATTAAAGATGAAATTATCTTTGATATTATAATTATTTTGGAAAACCTTACCTAAATCGGTAATGGAGCGTTTACTCAATACTTGTTTATTTTGTAACTTAAAACAAGACTCGAGTAATGTGGTGAAAATGATATGAGAAAAGGATCCATTTAAAGATCATGATCGATCTTTCAATTTAAACATGTCGGTGTAACCATCACCTTATTCATATCATTGCTTCACTTTATCCTTGCAAACAACTTGGAGATGATACTTCATGTTATATCATCCATGTCTTGGCATAGCGATCACAACTGACATCAGACGTTGATGAAAGCATAATGATATAACCATCATATGCTTTGTACATTAGTCTCCTGTAAGCAGTTTCACCCTCGCTTCTTGAGGTAGTTTAATAGTGTTGGGGACACTAGCACCTTGAGTTTCCTATATCATAGTACTATGTGCATGTACCTGTACTATTAATGGATACTCATGTCAGTGTGGACATTTACTTTGTCCAATATATTATGGTAGTTTTTTTAAAACTTGTGGTATAACTTGCCATTTTTTTACAAAAATGCATTTTAGAAGATTAGTGCCTATTATCTAAATTATCGGTTTAGACATTTTTATTAATTACTTAAATCATTTAATGTCTCCCACTATTTTATCGGATTCTAGGAACCCTCTGTGCTAGAATCAGAATACTCTGTCGCTTGAGTATTCTAGTGGAAAGGATCCTAAAACCCCCTTCATAGTCTAAAAGTTATGGCTACACCACTACTTGGAGGGTTCAAGGTGGGATTTTGGCTGGCTGACCGCTTTAACTTGTGGTTCCTTGATCTGTTGAGTGAAGTCTCAGCTTCTAAAATCAGAACTTGATTTACTCAATGCTTGCCTCTAAAATTACAAAAAGCTAGATATGGCTATTTCTTTGCTACAATTTTAGTTAAGTCAACCCATAATTCTTATAAGGACTCCCCAGTAGTAAGAGGCACCATCATCCATGGCATGACCGGCACCTTAAATAGTCAGTTTTGTCCAAATTTGAATGAAAGAAGGCTGTTATGACTTAATATATCTTTGAGGGTATTATTATTTTTAATGTGATGAAAGAAATCATTTTCTATTTTTATAAGCATGTACTATGTGATCGCACTCACAACTTACAATGCATGAAATATGAAAATATATCGTATCACGTGTTCATTTTATCTTGCATGCTTGTTTATTATTAATATATGTGATCTCATTCTAACTACACATTCACAAAATAATAAACCATGTAAAAATAAAATGAAAAACCTGATCATGAGCCGATACTATTGGTTGATCCATTGAGTGAATAACGAACCAACTGAAACCCTAGGGGTAAGTACCTTTAGTCATGTGGTTTGGAACTTGAATAGAAACATATGCTCATCCAACGCTTCCAACTTCTGTCTGTTGTGTCACCGTCACTTAGCGAGAAGTGCGTCATACCTTGTCTTGTCATTATACAATTGTACTCGCACGCAGGCGAGGGGGTCTCTGATTATAAAATATAACTCTAAGAAGTGGACACACAGGCCCTTATACATATAATAACACTGAGACAATACACAAATCACATTTTATTTAACTAAAATAATTATTACAAATCAGCATGCAATAATTAAATAAATAAATAAAATAATTAATTAAATAAAATGCACCAGACATACATTGGTCGGTCTCCAGCTCATGATCATCATATGCATTAAACCCGCGTATATAAAATAAATGCAGAATAAAAATTAATGAATTAAATAAATTCTAAGATCATTATTTATTGAATTAAAATTTCACTCTAATTTTAATTCAACAAATGTCGTCATTCGGTCTCGTTTAATTAATTTAATTTTAAAACTAAAAAATAAATTAAATAATTAATTTAATTAAACACCAATTAAATTAATTACGCCATATTAATTTTTAATAACCAAAATTAAATTTTAATTAATTTAATTATCAACTGTAATTAAATTAATTATTTTAATTAACTTTTTATTAATTTAAAATAAACGAGCCCATTAAACTTTGGGCAGGGGCTTGTGCGTGTCAGGACAAACATGTGCAGGCCCAATCTGGGTGGTACAGACTCCGTGTAGGGGTGTTCTGGGCCAAGTCGGCCTGCCTAAGCCTGTCTGGGGCTGGGCAGACCCTCCCAGACCAATTTCGGGGTAGTGCAGGTTACCTTCCCACTAGGAGGACTAAGCGGTGATCGAAATGGGGTAGGTCCAAGGTGAAGTGGGTAGTCCAGCAATCAGAGGATACAGAAGGGTGTCGACAGCCTGTGAGGAGGCAGTGCGGGAGGTTGGGATGAAAAGCGCCATTGGAGGCAGCTTGGGCTAGGAACGACAGCCTCGGGAGAGTGTCAGACAAGGTAGAAGATGAACCGCGAAGCCACGGCGCGCCTAGAGCTGGGTGGAGGGGGCCGCTGGCGCTTCTTCATTGGGCTAGTTGTTGTGCAGTGCGCCGCTGTGGGCAGAGGGAGGCTACGAAGGACTCCATAAGGAGGGTGATCGGAAGGGTCTCTGGCCTTGTTGACGCTAGCATGGAGGAGGCGGGTCAATTCGTAGCCACATGTAATAGGGAGGAGCTGGTTGCGGGCTGGTGTGGTATAGCGGCCGGATGGGGAGAAGTCGTCTGGCGAGGACAGAGGGAGGACACGGGAATGAGGGTAGGTCGGCTCAGGGCGCATCTGACGAAGGGGGCGCCTGGGTGCTGAGGTGGTTGATGGGCGAGGTGGCCAGCAGGGTGCGGCCTAGTTCGTCACGCCTCTGCGGGGAAGACGAACTTGCGGGGGGGGGGGGGGGGGGGGGGGGGGGGGCGTTCGCCCCTTCCCCCCCCCCCCCCAAACCCTTATGTTTTTTTTGTTTTTTTCGATGACCTTCCCAGGTCGCCACCCCTTTACCTTTTTTTGGGGGGGTCTTTGGAGACCTACTTTTCAGGTCTCCCACACCTCCTTTTTTTTATTAATTTCTAAAGCCTATATTAGGCTTTTGAAAAAAATAAAAATTAATTAAAATAAAATATTTTTAAGTCTATGGGTAGACTAGAAAAATAAAAAAACATTATAATAATAAATATTATTATAATGTAATATTATAATAAAAAAATTACTATTATAATTAAACTATTATTATTATAATAAAATTATTATAACAATAACAATGAATAATCATCACTGAAAAATACTATTCTGTTGTAAACAGATTTAGATAAAATTATTTCATCAATTTAGAACCTTTTTAAACTACCGGTTTTAATCCGAACTTAAAACTTTAGATGGCCGCAGAATGGTCATCTAGTATCGGATTAAAACGCGGTCTGCGGCATTGGGACTATATCGATTCCCTTCATTGTATTTTAATGAAAATTTAATTTATTTGTCTTAAAATCAACATGTATACCTATGATACCACTTTTTGGAATCGGGCATGTAGTGAAAGCCCCAAACAAGTGGGATTTTAAAACATTTCCACCGATGATCGACGTACACTTGTCGATGTCAGTGAATAGCATCCCATTCTTATCTTAGGACCATGCGTGAAGGGTTTTAAGCACAAAAATAAACTGTAAAAATACCTGGTTTAATCCAAAGTTTTGCACGATGTCTGCTCATCGTTGGTTATCGCTGCTCAAAGAATCCAAAGTCAACCTACTCTATATCATCCACACATGCTTCAAGGAATCTGTGGGAGCACCGTTCATCGTAATCCACGAGCTAGCAAGGAATTGCAACGATGCCTTTGATGCTCCAACGATAACTGCATCACTTCGGTAGTGATGCCTGAGAGAGTGCTTGATCCAAGCACCTTGGATCCAGAGTCTCTCTCTCTAGATCATGAGAGAGAGGATAGGAGAGATAATCCCCATGAATATTTTTTTTCAATCTCCTCTCCTCTTATATTTATAGTGTCATGTAATTACCTATAAATTCCAACCCATCCCCCGAATAATCAACACACTATTAATGACATTTTATGACTACTAATCTGAGTCATAAATATTATTATCACTTACTTGTAATATATATTACAATATATTACGTGTTAATAATTGAGTTCAAAACCTAACATGTCATTCCCATAAATATTAATTAAACCTTGAATAATTTAATATTCATCAATTAATATTTCTCATGTTTTTACTTAAACTTGTAAATACATTTAATAAATAAATTCAATGCTCATTATTCTAAACTTGAATAATATGAATTTATTTATTGCATAGGTGATTTTTTTTCCTTAGAAAAATCCCAGAACCTGGTGGTGGGGCCCACCATGTCCAAAACTTATATTCAACTGAATAGGGATGATTCTTGAATACGCTATAGTATGTGACCCTCTAGGCCCTTATCTCGATAGCAGTGAATAGTATTCACAGACTAAGAGTGGGATCTAGAAACCCATCATGGCCCCTAAAGAGATAAGGATTGTCACAGCAGCGATAAACAACCTACGAACACAAACTATATAATATAATATATTTTTCTTTAATATCTCATAAAGTAAGATGCACTCCCGTGTCATCACCCTTTTCGTGCTTTATTGTTTGTTGATTTAACTGGATGGATTTTCCCTTGACTGCCATGGACATGGTCTTATAAAGGTATTTCCATCCTTATCAACATGTCATGAGATATATTGCTTCCATAACCCAGAGGTGACAAATCCTTTCTTTCCCATTCAACCAATGTCATTCCACCAATGACGCACCCAACAAAAACTACATTGCCATGACTTCATATCAATAGTTTTCATCTTGCATAAAAGTACGCAATAAAATGACATACATTTGTAATGATCTCAGGTCAGGAGACCATTACACATGATCATAGATAGGAACATCCAATGACACCCAAAAAATGTGGTGTCCCTATTGGCAGGTCAATACTCATGATATCACTACTAGAGATCACCAAGTGTGAACTTCATGAGAAGAAGTATCAATGCTTATAATCCCCCAGAACATGATAGTAAAACTTCTACTATGTCCAATCAGTGAGATGTATCTAGACCATAGAACATGTATTTAAGATTAATTTCATAGTATCTTGAGGTTATCATTATAGCTTGGGATCTATTATAACATTTCGAAATGACAATTAATCTTTGGAAATTACCATTTCAATAGTGGGCGCAGAAAATTATATACTATAATGGTAAGACGTCATCATATATAGCTAACTGTATACATGATATGGTAATCAAAAGCACTAAATATTTGGGTCTAGGGAACCCAATATTTAAACAGTAGGTATTATATTAAATCATCAAAGTAAATATACTAAATATATTCTAAAACATTTTGGTTAGATAATACTAAAAGTAGTGATACTCCAATGAGTACCACCTATAAGTTGGATCTTAATGAGAATGGTAAATCAGTTGATCAAACCAATTACAGAGGAATGATTGGGAGTTTACTCTAATTGACTGCTAGTAGACCTGATATTATGTTTAGTGTGTGTATGTGTGCTCATTTTCAAGAAAATCCTAAAGAGTCACATCTTAATTCTGTTAAAAGGATTTTAAAATACCTCAAACATACTACCAAATTAGGAATGTTCTATCCTAGAGGACAATAATTTGACTTGGTTAGCTATTCTGATGCTAATTCTGGTGGTTGTAAGTTAGATAGAAAAAACTCCTCTAGAAAATATCACTTATTGGGAAATTCACTAGTCTCATGGTGTAGTAAAAAGTAAAATTATGTTGCATTATCTACTGCTGAAGCTGAATACATAGCTATTGGTGGTTGTTGTGATTAGATTTTATGGATGAAATGCACCTTTCTAGACTATGGATATCAATTCAGGAATTTCCCTATAAATTATGATAACACAAGTGATGTTAACATATCAAAGAATCCTATTTCTCATTCTAGAACAAAGATAATTGATGTAAAACATCACTTTTTGAGAGATCATTATCAAAAAGGTGATATTACTTTATTATTCATTAGCACAGAACATCAGCTTGATGAAATTTTCACTAATCCATTAAATTCTGAAATAATGTATCACATCATACATGAATTAAGAATGATTAACCTTGAGTGAATAGATTGTTGTCTTAGTTCACTATCTTAGGGTTATTGTCTCGGTTTACTGTCTCAGGATTATTGTCTCACATATTGTTATCTTTGTCTGTTGTCTCATTTGTTATGGTCGCACCGTTTTCATTCACTCCATAATACTGACTCTGTGAATGCCTGTACTGGTTTTACTGTATTATTCATAGTTTCTTTATTTTTAAATATTTCTTTTTTTATTGAGTGTTTTATTTCTTTTTACCATTTTTTTCGATGTTTGAATTCCCTAAATGATAAATACCTATCACTTCACTTCTATCAATCTCATTTCTCTTGAAACCAAAAACCTATGTCTCTCTTAAACCAATTTCTCTCCTCATCCTTCTTGAGCTCATGTTGAATTCCTAGGATAAAGCATCCATCCTCATCAAATCTGGAGAAAATCATGTCTCGGAAGAAACACAAGAAGGCTCCCATTGTAGTTCCCGAGAAGCCACTGAACCCAGGTCTTGAGGATCGCAAGGTCATGCCTAAAAAGGAAATCAATGCAAAGTGGCTCTTGACCAGTAGGTCTCTTGTTCTAAGAGTTCTGAAATAATGGGGTTGTTTGGATTGGTTTACTAAAGAGAAAAGACTCATTTATCGTAAGCTCATTTTTGAGTATTATTAGTATGTCCAGTTTTCCTTCAACTCCAAGGATGATTTTGTGGTGAGGAGTTGGGTAAATGGTCAAAGATGCACTTTTTATTTGAGGTTATGGGATGCCTACCTAAGAATACCTCATGAAGGGATTTTTGAGTACTACCATAGAGGTCCTCCTCCACCTAGTGATGTGTTTGGCCTAGAAGAGGCTCTTGAAAGTTTGACTGGGAATAAGAAAAAGAGAAGGCCTATTTCTACTGAACTTGATGGTGAGTCAAGGTTTTTTTTCAAGTTCATTTAACATATCATTTTCCCAAGGAAATGGTATTTTTTCACTCTTAAGTATCAGGATGTATTTTTAATTCATATTCTGAAGAATGGAAACAAAATCAACTTTTTTAATTATATTATACTTCACGTGTGTGATATGCTCAAAACTAAATAAAATTCCACTTCCCTTTTCTATTCAAGGTTCATTTCTACTATTCTTCTAGCCAAAGGTTTAGTTAGACAAAATGAAGAAGTTATTGGGGAATGTGATTTATGCATCTTTATGGATACTTATAGAAGAATGAAAATAAGCTAGAATCCATGGAAGAGATCATGGTTTGAGGATAATGATAGATTTTATGAGGATTTTAACCCTCTTGAAAATCCCTCAAGACCTAAAAATGTAGCTGATTCTGGATTAGAATCTGATGGGATTGTGGAATATCTAAATAAAGAAAAAAATGTTGATGTAAGTGAAGGTTTTGTGAGAGTATCTCTTGAGATATCACCTCTCTCTAAAAGTTATGTTAATGCAAGTGGAAATGTTAAATATGATTATAAAGGAAGTGTTAGTATTGATAAAGAGCTTGTTGTTGAGGAAGATCTTGCCATTGGGGAAGACCTTTTTGTTGAGGCAGAGCCTGCTGCTGTGGAACAGTTTGAAGAACAGGTTGAACCTGAAGTAATCTTATCTATTGAGGAAAGGTTGGAACATGCCTTTTAGCTGGATAGAGAAGATATGGGTGAGCTTGAAAGATCTAAAAGTGTGGGAATTAGTCAAGAGATTGAATCTCATAGTCCTGAAAGAGATGCACCTATTGAGGGGGAGCAGCACCCTGGCTTAGAATGTGTTCAACTTCAAAATCTTGTTAACCCAAGTTCTGTGGAAACCTAGTATAGGTTCCCTAGTTACTTTTATGTTAATGATACCCAAGAGGCCTCAGTAAAATGGATAGATCTTTCAACTGTGTTTCAGTTGAAACCAATATCATCCAAAGAAGTATCCCTAACTAAATAATATGAACCTATTTCAATTCTTGTTCCTAAATCTGATCAAGAATCTTCTGATTTTGTGAGTCAAAGTGATTTGAATGTTTTTGGAGACAACTTATTGTCTGGCTTTGGGAAGTTGTTACAGTCTCAATCTGCACCTATGAAAAATATCATTGAAAGGGATATTGCATTACTATTAGAGAAAATTATATTGCAGATTCAACCGAATATGTTTCACGAAATTCAGGAATTTCATATTGAGAACAATATTTTAAGTGATGAGGTGAAATATCTAAAATATGTGGTTGAAGATATGTAGAAAACCTTGAAAACTGGTCAATATCCTATTTTTAATCTTAGTAAGGATGATTTTGATAAGATTTCATAGAAGGTTGTGTCTCTGATTCAACCAAACCTAATTACTATGTATGAAAAGGTGGTTGAGAAAAACACCAAGATAGCCAATGAGATGTGTGGAATTTTAGCTGGACCTAATAAGATGATTGATGAATATAAAGGTTGTTTACAAAAGGTTATAAATAAACTTAAGTCTCTTACATCAGATGTTTTAGATTCATCTTCCTCTAGATAGCCATCTCAGCCTGTGGATAGTGACTTGATCAAATCAGTTTTCAAGGAAGAGCTTCAGTCAGTGTTGAGCAGTGTTGATAAAGAAAGTCTCTCTATTGTCATAAAAAACAATGACCCTATGCTTGATTTGGTGAGGGTCCATTCAAATATTTCCACTGATGCTCAAGAATAAATCTCTAAGAAAGTGGACTTCAACTTTAATAGAATCTATTCTAAGTATGATTTGACTAATCATTTCAAGTATCTTGTAGAGAATTTGAAGATACCTCTAGTCACTCAAGCCTTCAAGGATCAAGTGCAGAAGATCAAGGAATTCACACCCACTCCAGATAAGTTCCTGGAAAACTAGTATGGATTTGAGAAGGCCATGAAGTATGGTGGATAGATCATCACATACTTTATAAATCTCTTGAAACTTTATCTCCATGTTCATAGTACTGACATCGTGGCTCCTGTAGCTGCTCCTTTGTGGCCTGGTCTACCTTCTACTACCTATCCTTCTTCCTCAACCTATTTTTATCTAGTGACTATATATGTTTCTCAGGATCTAAGCCAGATTAGATCTATCATTATTGAGAAATGGTTTCCTCAATCTTCCACCAGACCTACCCTTTCCCCTTCTATCATTGAAGGAGTTCCACTGCCTTCCCTAGCCACTGATTCTACCACCTCCACTTTTTCACCTCTTTCTTATCCATTTGTTGTCTCTAGAAAAGGAAAAACCAATTCTGATGACTCTGTTGAGAAGTGAATGTTAATTTTGATAGGGATCTATTGTATTTTTTTTCTTGATAGTAATGGACTTTATCATTTTATTAAATAGAACGTGGCCTACTGTTGTTAATTCACTTGTTATTTTCTTTTGGTCTTTGGTTTTCTCTTTCTCCCTCGTATCTTTTTGATAATCTCAAAAGGGGGAGAAATTATAAGATGGAATTTAAATGGGAGAAATTCTAAGGGGGAGAAGTACAAAAAAAAGACCTGATAAAATAACTACCCATTATGCTATTAATTATAGAGATGCATGAATCTCTTAATATAATAAAGAATCTGGTTATTTCTTTCTAACATATTTGGTTTGTAAATTCCATGATTTTTTATCATCAAAAAGGGGGATATTTTTTGACTCCTCGTGTTTTAATGATCACAAATCATGTTTGGATATTGTGGACTCCTCATGTTTTAATTATCACAAATTATGATTGGATATTGTTAGACTCCTCATGTTTTAATGCTTACAAATCATGTTTTACACTTTTATAACTAATGTTTTAATCTCTTACAAGATCATGTTCAAAATCTCTCAAATTATATCTTGTGAACTATGTTTAATCTTGTTCTATTATGTTTTTTTATGATTATATTTAATCTTAATCCATTTTTTGAAGATTTATTCTTTAGATAGTTTACAGAATTTTTACTAAGTTTGTGGAACTGTAAGCTTGCTATTGGTTCCATATTTTCACAAAGGACCTGACACTGTTTCCATGCTACCATTTCCAAGACACCGTAATAAGACACCATTCAGAATTTTGACAAAGTCCTAGACACCGTTACCTGAGACACCATTTCCCTAACATTGTAACCATGTTGCCGGTCCCAGAATTCGCAAAGGGCCAAACGCCGTAATCATGATACCAGTTCTAGATATCACCACAACTGTGGCATTGTGACTGTCTCACCGTGACTGTATCACTATGACTATCTCACAAGGACTGTCTCACTGCAACTGTGACACTGTTATATCCTTTTCCATTCTCTTATGTCTTTTCTAATTAAATTTAAAAGTTGTTTTTAATGGTCATATTTGAGTCATTTAATGACACTGATATGATTAATGATCTTTTGCAGCCCTGTCAGTAGACAGTATGAGGTATGATGTGTGTAGATCATGCATCTTATTGGCTCCAATACAAGCACCTAAAAGAAAATAAAATCATTTCACTGAAGAAGAAATATAGAAGCAGTGGAATGTAAGAAAAAATAGAAGAACAACCATATATGAAATAATACACCAAAGGGAGAAATTTTAATTCATGTTGGTTGTTAACAAAGAAGAACCTGTTGTTAACCATCTTGAAAGCATCCTTGTAGTAAATCAAGGAAGAAGAAGAATATATCACTGCACTAAAAAACTAAACACTCAACTCGCAACACTCTGTTTTGAGAAGAGTACTGGAACATTGCATTTACTGCATCCAAAGAGTCCATAGCTACATTTCACAACACATAAATCCTTTTAAACTCTATATCATTACATTTTGATCTATTTTGTACTATTTTATTACTTTTTGAGCAGTGTATGTATCTGTATTTAAAGCACACATTGTCTCCTGCACTGAACTGGAGGATACAAGATATCATCCCTCAAATATCTTTGTACATCTTGTTTCACCCATGTATAACTGTAGAAGAGTTCATGTGTGACCTGGCTGTTATTTTTTCCACGAAGAATAGTGGCAGTAGTCTTGTGACCTGAAGAGTCTTGCGTACTATTGTTAACCCCAATCTATGGTGTGGATAAAAGATTTTAATATATTACATAGTGGAATGTGATCACCAAGTGGAGTGGATTAGGTCTCGGCTTGAGACTGAACAAATTGTTTTATCCACTATGTATTTCAATTTAGTCTTTCTCTATTTTAACTCATATTCCAGAAAACTAAATTTTACTTTGATAGTTAGTCTTGGTTAGTAGTTATAACTATTTTGTCTTATTATAATGGTTTCAAAAGTTATATCAATATATCATATTTTTATAACTGAGAATCAATCAATATTTTGAGAAACTATTTGAACAATCAAGCTATTATAATTTTACTACCTTGGTTAATTGGCTAGATTTAATTTTTAATTAGGGTAATCATTTAAATAAACATTTTAACAGAAAATTTTACAGGAACTCAATTCACCCCCTCTTGAGTGTTCTACTGCGACCAACATTATATTATCATATATTTTTCTTTCAATAATATTAATAAATTTTTATAACATATTTATATCTTGATGATATCATAAAATATATCGTATTTCATAAAAACTATATTTTTTTACTATTCACTACAAATTTAACTTCTTTAAAAAAATATAAAAACTTAATAAAAGGATAAATTTGAATTCATGAATAAATAAATTTAGTTAATTTCATAAAATTCAATTCCTATAAGTTACAAAAATTACTTTTAATATAGATGTGTAAAACGCGGCAACAAACAGTTTTTTAGAAAAATGTGTTTTTAAACCCAAAAATAAACTTATACCAAAATAAAGTATAATTAAAATTAAAATTTAATTAATTAGATTATAACTAATTAAACAATAATTATGTTACTTTAATATCTAATTAAAACCATAATGGTTATTTTCCATGAAAATAAATGACAGTTATATAAAAATTGATATTTTTTACTATTCACTAAAAAATAAATCTTTTCAGAAAAAATATTAAAATTTCACCTTAAGATAATTTTCATATGATTATTTCCAAAATGATATAATTTTTCTCAAATTAAATTTCTAAAATTTTAAGAAATTGGTTATATTATCCTTGCACAAAAGGAAATAAAAATCATTTTTTATGAAAACATATTTTTGAAGTATAAAATAACTTTACTAAAAATTGAGTACTTATTTATTATGAATTAGTAATTGTATATTAAGTATATGAAAAATTTATACATATTTTTCATAATGTTTTCATTCCTATTCATACCATAAATTTTAACATCTAGGTTATAATGACCATGTTTAAATAATAATATTTTAATAGTATGTCACGGTTCATTTAAACTCAAAGTTATCTGTAACATAAACTATCAAAGAAATAAAATTTATTTAAAGAGAAATATATTATAAAATATATGGGTGTTATAGATACCACCTCATATAAAAACTCTTTTTGGTGTCCTTCTGCTAATTAAACTACCAACAATTTGACAGCTGGCTCTTATAACTTTTCATATGATTGTTTCTACACATCATCTGTCTGATACTAATTGATGAGAAATCTCCATCCAATAATCAAATTTCTGATATTTATTTACAAAAATTTTTCTAATTGAATTTATTATACTATATATATAAGGACCCATCTATAAAAATTACATAATCTAGTGTCTTTAGACAGTAATTCATTTTATTTCATTCCTAAATATCTTTTTGGTCCAGAATTTTAGAGAATTATGTCATAACTCTTACATAACAATCCCATTTATTAAAAAGTGTAATTTATGCTCAATATCCATTTTTTCCCATAATATAAACTATTAAAAATAATACATGATTTATTCTCATTATAAATATTCATATCTTTCAACTTGACTTCTTCTTTTCTCTACCAATCCGTAAACCCAGTGAAAAAAACTTTAAAAATGTGTGATGAGCACAAAAAAACCCAATAAGGGACATAAAAAGAAGAAAATATTTATTCCAATTAAAACTAATAAAACTCATGATATTTTAACTCTATCTCAATATTATTTTAGAGAATAAAATAAATCATTTCCAAAAGAAAAAACACACACTTCTTGCTCAAATAAAACCTTTAAACCCCGTAGAAAGTAAATAAAAACCCCTTTTAAGAAACTTAGAGAATTAAAATCATAACCCATGTCTAAAATAATTGTATCCTAGTTAAATCCATAGGAGAAACCCTCTAATAACTCCCTCCTTATTACCTATTAAGTTAAGGAACATTGCCCAATACATTGGAGAGCTATAATGGGCCTCACCCATCATATAAGCTATATCAGGTATACCCATTTATCATGAGAAATAATAGGGATAAACACATTGTATAATCTATATCGGACTCACCTATTTCACATATATAATTTTTAAGTACCATATCATGAATGAAACATTTTATGCGTGAACCTATTCATTATAAAATCCATGAAAACTCTTTTTAACCCGTATGAAAAACATTTTATGATACTGAGATTTCTTTTCTTTTCAAAAGTCATTTTCAAAACTAAAATTACAAGAACGAATGGAAAGAGGATTTTTATTTAAATAAAACATTAAATCTTGTAAATAAATCCCAAAATAAAATAATGGTTATGATGGTGGTAAAAGTTATTGTCTCCGTATACATTAAAAATAGAACATTCCTTTTATATTTTTTATAGAAAGTCAAAATATTCTATAAAAATATTCCTTTTGAAAACCTTTATAAGAAAGTAAAAAAGGATACATAAAATTTACTTTATAATTTATTTATGTCCATATAAAAACATTAATAATATGTTTTTAAAAATATGTATATAGAAGAGAAATAGTTGGAAGGGAAACTTTAAAAGATTATTTTTTTTAAAAGTTGCTTACCTCGAGTCTGACTTGTCACCTATGTTATTTATATTCCTGAATAAAAAATTTATGTTAGTTATTTAATTTCTTAAGAAAATTTTTAAATTTAATTATTACTTTTATTTTATTTTATATCATCTTATATAAAATTACTTAATTAATTAAGTTTACATCAGATGCTTTGAAGGTATTCAGCTCGTATGTCCAAAATGACTTTGGTAGGTTGACTATGGCCAAAGATGTCATTATTTAATAATATATAGAATAAAAATAATTAAATAATTATAATTTTTATAAATAAATTGTACCTTTAAAACCAATTGTGAAATATGGTTATGAAAAATGAACTCTGTTACAATCATTGGGATGGTAAGTTGTATGTATGCATGTGTAATGTTTTTATTTTTCAATGATCATTATGGAAGGAAGGTAAGTATTATTTTATCTTTAAAAATTATAATTATATCATAAATAAAATATTATTAATTTAAATATATATATATATATGTATCATCCATGTGATGTGGTGATGAAAAATGAATCACATCATTTTGTGAAGGTGGTAGTCCACATGTACACATGAACGACGTTAACATTTTTTAATGAATGGAAAGGTAAGAAATTAAATGATATATTATGTTTTAATAATTATAAATATTTCATAAATATAATATATATACATTAAATATATCATTACAACCATTTGTGAGCAACATTTGTGGAAAATGAATTACATTGGTTTGTGGGGCGGTAGTCCGCCGTACACATGAATGATGATTTAACTTCCCATTTAATAGAAGAGGAGATAGATATAGGTTATTCCATTAACATAAAAAATCTATATATATTTAATATAATCGTTTTTTTATTTCATCATTGATTAATAATATTTGAATGAGGTGGAAGAATAAATAAAATAAAAATGCTTGGTCAAGAACTATACCTCTTCTTTAAACAACCTCTTAATGTTTACAATAAAATCCTTCCTAGGTTTGTTTTATGAAAAAAAACAAGGCCTATAGGGTATGATTATTTATTTAAGGAATTTATTATGGTAGGTATTTTCCAAACTAAAATACTTTTAAATTGTGAATAAATGAGAAGAATAGTTCCCTTTTATAAGAAATGCAAGGGGAAGTCTTGGAATTTCTTAAAATATTAAATTAATTTTGACATCCAAATTGGTATTATTAGAATATAAGATGAGTATGAGTATAAATAATCTCATAAAATAAAAATTTTACATGTTTAGATCACATTTTTACCCTTGTATTTTTATTTTAACCCTTCGATAACTCTTAAAAATTATGGTGATATCAATGTTTTTTACTCTTATGGGGTTAATATAGTTACTATAAAAGGAAAAAATTCCCATAAATGGACCACGGTTGATTTCATAAACCATATAGCATTAAATTTATTAAATAAAATATATTTAGTAATTTTAATTATTTAATAAAATTTCATTTATTATAAAATAACATTAATGTCAATTTTGGAACTATTCATTCAATTTGACTTTTAAAACTACAAGATAGTAATGGAATTAGAATAAAATGAATCCAAAACTCTATAATTTTAAATTTTTATCTAAATAATATTATAACATAAAAACTCAGTTAAATAATATTATTTTATAGTTTTCAAAATAGTTTTATTGATTTTTTTACTGCTTGTATAAACACTATGTTAGTGTTGCATAAGCATTTAAGGCAATTATTTATTAACTAAAAATTAAAAATAAATTACCATGATGAAAAAAATAATACTTTTGGTTTCAAATGAATATTTAAAACTTAACATATCAATTTTTTAACCCTGTGTCAAAAATTTAAAGATAATAAAACAAAGCGAATTGGATTTTTTACTTTTCTTTATATAAAATAATATAAAGGGTCAAAATTAGTGAAAAATGGAAATATAAGACCATATATTAAACTTTTGTATGATTATGGATGAGATTTAATTATCTAATAAAATTAAGTAACATGTTAGATTCATTATTTAGTACTTATTATTTTATTTTTAGCTTTAATTAGCTAATTTACCCTTTTTCATGATAAAAAAATTTACTAAGATTGGTATTCATAATGTCCAAAAATAAAATATTACTTTTCAATAAATTTTTAACAAATTAATACAAATATGGACTCAATTTTTCAATATTTAAAACACATAAATGGAAGAATTTAATTTAAAACTAAACTCATAAAACGTGATGAGAAACAGTTTTTAAAACAATGCCTTTTAAGTATGAATTTTTTTACCAAATTCAAGTATAAAATTCATTTAAAAGAACATAATTCTATTGTTTTAAATCAATAGTAACTAATTAAATTTTAAAACTAAACTAAAATATTATTTTTCATTTTAAATACTTGAAAAGAAAATATAATTTTCAATAAAAATCAGTATTTTTCACTATTCATTGTAAAACAAAATATTTCCAAAAAAATCTCAAAAAATAATCTTAAGATAATTTTAAAATTATGAATTCAATAATAAAATTAATTTTTTAAAATGTAAATTATATAATTTTAAATTTTAAATAATACCTTATAATAAAAGTGTTTAATAAAACTATTTCTTTTTCAATTTAAAAGTTGCTTTATATTTCTATAATGAATATAACTACCTAATTTATGAATACTAATAAATTTGAAAATGATTTATTTTATCATTATCTAGGTTGTTAAATTCTTCCCCCCTTTTGGAAATTATGTCCTTACAATTTTATTCACTTATTAAACAAGTGGGGATATCCTTCCCCCAATGCATTTTCAGATTCCTATGTTGCTTCTTCAACCATATAGTTTCTGCACAAAACCTTAACCTAGTGAATTTCCTTATTCCGCAATAATTTATATCAATGGTTAAGAATCTATACTGGATGTTCCTTGTAAGAAATTTTATCTTTTAACTAAACTACCTCAAGGCTCAAAACATGATATGAATCTGGTACATATTTCCTTAACATCGAAACATTAAATATGTTGTGTACCTAGGATAAACTTGGAGGAGAGCCTAATTAGTAAGAAACTGATCTAACTTTATATAGGATTTCATATGGTCCAATAAACTATGGAATTAGTTACCCCTTATTACCAAAATTCATACACTTTTCCATAGACACTTTAATAAAAACATGATCACCTACCACGAATGAAAAATATTTCCTCCTATTATCTATATAAATTTTCTTCCTATATTGGTTTTTCCTCATATATTACTGAATAATATTCACTTTTTCATCCATTTATTTGACCAACTATGGTCCCATTAACTTACTTTATCCTAATTTATCCCAAAATACAGCAGTTCTTCACCACTTTCCATATAGAGCTTCAAAAGGCTCCATCTATATACTAGAATTAAAATTGTTATTATGATAAAATTCAACCAAAGAAAGGTGGTGATCCCAACTACCATGGTAATCCATTGAATGAGAAAAAATAATATCTTCCAAGGTATGAATCATTCACTCTAATTGTCTATCAGATTAAGGACCAAAAGTTGTACAAATATTTAATTAATTACCCAACAACTTCTGAAGTCCTTTCCAAAAATTATAAGTAAACGTGTTATCAAAGTCAGATACAATTGAGAGAGTAACTATATAAAACCTTAATACCTCCTTTATATACAATTGATAAAGTTAATCTAAAGACATAGTATCTCGAATGGTAAGTAGATGTGAATATTTAGTTAATTAGTCAATAATAACCAAAGTCACATTATTACCTTGATAATTATTTAGTAATAACACTATGATATCCATGGATATATTTTTCCATTTTCACTCTAGCACTGGAAAAGCCTGAAGCATCCCCTTAAATACTTTTTCTTTATAATTTAAACTATTGAAATCTAAACATTCCATGGAAAAGTTATAAATATATATTTTCATTCCATCCAACCAGTAATACTCTTAAAGGTCTCAAAATATATTAATACTTCTAGGGTAAATGAAAAATGGGGAACTATAAGCTTCACTCAAAAATTCTCTCTTCAATTGGAAGTCACACGGCACACATAATCTCTTTCCAAATCTCAAAAAATATTCTTTTTCAATGTTAAATTTAAGAAATATACCCTTCTTAAAAAATTATACTATTTCCTATAACTCACGGACTTCCTTTTGACCTTGATTAATTCTTTCTGATAGAGAAGATTTTATTGGCACCTGAAATAAAATAGAGGAAGTTCTTGAATGCACAATATCTAGGTCAAAATTTATTAAATCATTAACCAAATGATTTTATTCCAAACATAAAATTGTTAATGATGGATTATATTTTTGACCTAAAGCAACATGTATTTTTTTCTTTTTTAGGATGGTAATGAATCATGAAATCATAATCTTTGATCAGTTCTATCCATATTATTTTCCTCGTGTTCAACTCTTTCTAAATGAATATATACTTAAAAATTTTATAATTAGTATATATTTCACAATTTACTCCATATAAATGATACCTAAAAAAATTAAATAAAAAAATAAAATTGATAATTTCAAATCAAGTGTGGGATAATTTAACTCGTTAGGTTTAATTTTTTGTGAAGCATAAGCAATTACCTAATAATTCTGCATTAGACCACAACCAAGTCCCTTCAAAGAATCACCGTTATAGATAAAAATTTCACCGTTCCTAGAGGTAAATTACAAAAAATGATCATTTACCAATATTTTTTTATATCCTGAAAACAATCATTGCATTCTTTCATCAAAATTAATTTAACTCCTTTTCAAGTTAACTTAGTCATTGGTCTAGACGACTGAAAAAAAAATTCAAAAAACTTCTAATAGTAACCTGATAATCCAAGAAAAAAATCTCTATGAAATTTTTAGGTCTTTCACACTCTAAAATAAATTTAGTTTTAGTAGGTTTAATGGTTATTATATCTTTATAAATAATATGATCAATTAAATAAATCCATTGAAACCAAAATTGACATATATAAATTTTCCATATATCTTATTTTCTTTTAAGGTTTGAAAAGAATTCTTTAAGTTTCATTAAGATCCTTATGAAATTTAGGATATACAAGCATCTAACTAATAAACACAATAACAAACTTCTCAAAATAGTTATGAAAAAACTCTATTCATAAGATCCATAAATAAAGATGGTGCATTAGATAACCCAGAGGGAATAACTACAAACTCATGATGCCCATATCTAGTATAAACCCCAGTATTTGTATCATCTTTATCCTTTAACTTAAACTAATGGCACCCCCAACATAAAAAATATTATTCTCCTTGTAGCTAACACCACTTAATTATATAGACAAATATCAAATGTAGTTGTTATAGTAAATGACTTTGCCACACCTTTTCATTTTCAATCTTGATGATCTCAACCTTGAGTAACCAAATTTGGGTATATATTATCATAATGTACCAAATCATTACAACTAAAACATATCACTATTGATTGGTTATCTATTACCCTATTCTTAGATTGTTTATAACTCTTTTCATTGTAGTCACAAACCCTGTGACCAAACATACCACATCATTCACACTTTATAAATACTATCAAACATTCCCTAAAATGTATTTTACCACACCTAGAACATGTTAGGGTCTTACCTCTAGAATTATTAGCTATATTATTTTCTATTTCCCACCACCTTGACCATTTCTTACTCTTTCCATCTCGAGGAACTTAATTTTTGGTAAACTCCATCTCTACTTTCTTAGCACAAAGAACACCATTCTCATAAATTTTCAATTATTGTGTGGCCAAAGATATTTTTAAACTTGGTTTCAACCCTAATTAAAAGTATTTATTTTATTATCAATATCCTGAATAAAATACAGTATGTTCATGGACAATATTGTAAAATTTTCTTCATACACAACTAAAAAATCTCTATCTTTTTTCCTCAATTACAAGAATTTTTTCTCCATAATGAGTTGAAAACCTTAAGGAAATATGTCTTTATAAAATATTCTTTAATGTATCCCATTCCATGGAATAAATCTCATATATCTCAATGGAATAAATCTCATATATGTCTTTATAAAATATTCTCAATGAGATATGGTTATAGAAAATAGATTACATTGGTTCTTGAGGCGTTAGTCCTCTGTACACATGAACGGTGGTTTTGTTTCCCATTTGATGGAAGATGAGATGGATATAGGTTGTTACATTAACATAAAAACATATTATTATATAGAAGATATTTTTTTATTATTTCATCATGTTTGAATAAGATTTTAAGTAGGTGGAAGAATAAATAATACAAAAACTCTTGGTTAAGAACTATACCTCTTCTTCAGAAAACCACTTAAGGTTTACTTGAAAATACTTCCTAGGTTGGTTTTATTATCAAAAAAATTTCTATATGATGTGATTAAGGATGTAAAAAAGTTATTTGGGTAGTTATTGGATGAAAATAATACATTTTAATTATTAATAAATGAGAAGAATAGGAGCGTATTTATAAGAGAGGGGAGGGGCACTCTTGGAATTTCTTAAAATATTAGATTAATATAAATTAATTTTGATTTATAAGTGGTTCCAAATTGATAATATTAGAATATAATATTATTATTATTCTAAATCCTCTCATATAATAAAATTTGGGCAATTTTGGATCACATTTTTTCCCTCGTCGTTTTTTAACTCTTTGTTAACCCTTTTGACAATTACAGTGATATCAATGTTTTTTACACTTAAGGGGTTAATATAGTTACTATAAAAGGAAAAATAGCCCATAAATATACCATGGTTGATTTAAGAAACCATATCTAATTCACTTGTAAAATATAATATTATTAGGAATTTTAAATCATTTAACAAAATATTATTTATTATAAAATAACATTAATGTCAATTTTGGAGCTATTCATTTAATTTGACTTTTAAAACTAAAAAATGATATAATTATAAAAAAATGCATCCAAACCTCTCTAATATTTCATTTTTATCTAAAAACTTGCAACACAAAAACTCGTTTAAATGATGTTATTGTTATATTTTTCAAAAAAAAATATTTATATTTTTACTGTTTTCACAAGCACTATGTTAGTGATTCATAAGAATTTAAGAAAATTATTTCTTCAATAAAATTTAAAAATACATTACCATGATGAAAAAAATATATTTCAAATGAATATTTATATCCAAATATATCCCCTTTTTATCTCTGTTTAAAAAATTTAAAGTTAATAAAACAAATTGAATTTCATTTTTGACTTTTCTTTATATAAAATAATATAAAAGGTCAAAATCTGGGATAAATTGAAAAAAAGGACATATATTAAACATTTGGATGATTATAGATGATATATACTTATCTAATAAAATTAAGTCAAGTATTAGGATCATTATTTAGTCTTTAACATTTTATTTTTAACCTTAATTACCTGATTTACCATTTACTATCATAATAAAAATTACTAAGGTTACTATTCATAATGTCAAAAAATAATAGGTACCTTTTTACCAAATTTAGGCCCACTGATTCGAAATATGGACTTAATTTTTCAAGATTCAAAATATATAAGTTTTATAATTTAATTTAAAATTAAACTAACAAAATGCGATGAAAAATAGTTTTCCAAAAAAAAATATTTTAAGTATAAGAATGTTTTTAATACCAAATTCAAGTATAAAATTCATTTCAAAGACCATATTTATATTATTTTAAATAAATATGAATAATTGAAATTTTAAAACTAATCCAAAATAGAATATTACTTTGTAAATAATCAAAATTAAAATAAAATTTTTAATAAAAATTAGTATTTTTTACTATTCATTGAAAAATAAATCTTTCTAGAAGATTCTCATAAATTCATATTAAAAAAAATTTGATATGATAAATTTAAAAATAATATTAATTTTTTCAAATTTAAATTATATATTTATCACTTTTAAATAAACCCTTAGAATAAAAGAGTTTAATAAAACTATTTCCTTCTTGATTTAAAATTTACTTAATATTTTTATAATTAATATAACTAGCTAAATGATGAATATTAATAAATATGACAAGGATTTATTAAATCATTGTCTGAGTTGTTATAGTATCACTTCACCTCACTTCATTGTATATTAATAGTGAAATTATGGGTTGTTCATACACCCCATTATATAGGGGTGATCAAAGGAGTAAAGGCGATAACCCAAATTTATTTTCCCGGTCAACAAAAACTTGAATCCAAAATCTCACAATCACTTGAGAAAACATTAGATACTTCTCAAGACTTATATAATATTCATTAAAACTCAATGAGATCAAACTTCTTAGACCCTCCTTAAAACTCATCAAGCATCACCATTTTTCTCGAAGATGTTAGAATCATTGAATGACCAGATCAACATCATCGTATTTGATATCTTTACAATAGTTTCAAAAAAATAATTAATCCGGTAAAAAATTATACCAAAAATACAACTTGTAAAAATTAATAGAATGATTTCTGATTGATTCACCTTTGTTTGATGACATGCATCAAAAAACTTCATCTGCTTCCAATGCATGACAACCTATTTCTAGTGATACAGAAAGTTCTTTCTGATCATCCTTAAGCATCTTCACTTTGCAAATCAACAAACATCCTTTTTAATAAAAGCATTAAAAATTTTATATTGGATGAACTTTAACCGATATCATTGAGAAATATCATTCTATGATCTTTGTCTAATGTCATTCCTTAGAAACTTCCCTTTGAACTTTGACCACTTTCCTTGATTCAAAAATCTTCACAAACTTTGAACTTTCTAAAGTGAATCTTTAAAACATTAAGAAATAAACCCAACACAGTCACTCCTCTATCCATTAACATCATTTTTTTGGGCTAATAACCTCAATCTGAATGCCTCTATCTGGTGAACTCCACATATCTTCTTAAAGAACACTATTTTTTACATCCAAAAACATTTATCCCCCTTTTTAACTCAAGATAAATTATCCCCTTTAGACTTACACTTGAAACATGAGATCTTAAAATATTGATGGCTGTTGTAACTTAACAAATAGAAAATCATGTCCAAATTTTATTCATCAAAAATTACATCTCATGGAACTTTATAAACATGTTAAGATAAACATTCCACACAAAACCTTATCTGAACACCTCAGTCGGTTAAATCTACCAACCATATTCGTCTGATATTCCCTATCTATTTTCCCATATTGTAATTATTTAAAAGGTAATGAGATTTTAGATTTAGACAAAAAAAGACAATTTCCTTTCCTAACAACTTTCAATACCTCTTCCAATATCTTCCAACTTCAATAAAACACATCAAAACCTCTTGGTCCCAATAATCTCCCCCATTGGATTTTGTTTTCAACTAAGGAATATAAATCACTGAAACTTTGTAACTCATGAAATTTATTATTTATCCATCAATTATAATCCTACATGAGGGAACTTAGTGTAGTAAATAATAATTATTAAACAATAATACCATGTTTTCCATAAGTAGTTATTTAAGAAACTCTTCTTACACCTCTTAAGAAACTTTTTTCTTACACTTCGAGCTTTCACAACTTCTTCCTACAAGAGAAAATTTTCCTACACCCACTTTAAAAAATATTTATAACAGTTCACACACACTTAACTCATAACTTACCCATTTTAAAAACTCCCCCTAAATATATTTTTTCCCTTAAAAGGTTAAGCACATACAAATGGATAGATTTATGTTACAAAATCTTTCTCCCTATTTGAAAACACTATCCAAAGACAATATGAGAGTGGGGACATATTCACATACCTTATCCTTGAAGCGCGGGAGGTTTTACACCCATATTCAAACTCAACTTATGAAATGTTTCCTTTAGAAATGGTTTGGTGAATATATCAGTAACTTGCTCTATCATAGGAACAAACTCTAGCTTCAGTTCTTAATTATCCACATGCTCTTTAAGGAAGTGATAATTTATATCAATGTTATTAGAATGATAATGTTGTAATAAATTTTTAGTGAGATTTATATCACTTTGATTATCACAACCCAAGAGAAAGGAAAACTTCACATTTACTAAAAAATATTCTAACTGTGTTTTTATCCATATAAGTTTTTTTGCAGCTTGATTAGTAGCATCATATTCATATTTAGTTGTTTTTAGAGTTACTAAATTTTATTTATCAGTATTCTAACTCACAAAACTTTATCCTAGAAAGAAAACTCCACCAGATGTGGATCTTTTTACATCAACACAACGTACCCAATCTTCATCCATGTAATAAAATAGATTAGTCTTTCATGATATTTCATATTTTATCTTCAAATAAATTGTGCCTTTTATATATTTGAGAATTGTTTTTCTAAATATAAAATGAAATTATTTAAGAGAAATTTTATACCTGACACACAAATTAATAACACACATAATATATTCTCTTAAAGTTTTTAGATATAATAAAATTCCAACCAACTTTATAAACTCTTTAGGATCTACCACCTTTCATTTTTCATCTTTTGAAAACTTTATACCCACTAAAATTGGTGTGGATAATGACATTGAATTTTCTATTCCAAGCATACTTAGAAGTTCCTTAGTATACTTATCTTGATATAAGAAGATATATTTCTTCTTTTGTTAGATTTTTAAGCCAATAAAATATTCCATTTCTCCCAGCATTGACATTTCAAATAACTTCTTCATATCCTTGGTAAATGTTTCACATGGTTCTTTATTATTCCCTGTGAATATGATATCATCAAGAAAAAAATCACAATGAGGGAAACCTCTTGATTTTATTTTATATAGAGGTTACTATAAACTCTTAATTTCTTGAAGTTATTATTTCTTAAGAAAGTATTCGATTAGAATACCAAGATCTTGGAAATTTATTCAACCCATACAAAGCCTCTTTCAACTTACGCACATAACTTCCATTTTCACTAAGAAAAAATCCATAAGGTTGTTCAATATAAACTTTTTAATCAATATATTTTTTTTAAAAGATAACTTGAAATCCGTTTAAAATATTTTATAACTTTTTTGTGTAGTGATAGTAAGAAATATTCTAATGGTTTTTAACATTTTCCACTAGAGAGTCTTATAAAAATCAATACCTTAAATTTTTAAGTAACCTTTAGAAATCAATCGTGAATTATTTCTTATCACATCACCATTATCTTTAACTTGTTCCAGAACACCCAATTTTTACCTAACATAATCTTATTTTTTTTGTTTGGGTATAAGTTTCCAAGTATAATTTTTCTTAATATAATCTAGTTTTTCATTTATAAAATCAGTCCACTCTTGATTCTCAAAAGCTTTATCAACATCTGTTGGATTAATTTTTGAATATAAGGAAGTGTGAGAAAATAACCTTGATGTTTTTCTACTGTGTACCTTTTTCATTAATCACAAATGATGTTTTGAACTTACACTTGCTTCCTTAGTCTAGGATGATATGAATGGTGTTTTTCCTCATCACTTGAGATTTTTGAATTATAATTATCATCTAAAGATACTTCAATATTATTTTTATCATTAATAAATTTTTCACATTACTCGATTTCATCAACCTCATCTTCCCTTTCTTCCATATTTGCATCTATTTGAAAAACTTTCTTATATGATTGTTTAAGAACTTTCACATATCTAGATTATAAAATATTTCATATGTATTTATTAAAACATATATATCATCTATCATTAGGAGGGTATCTAAGAAAGATTCCATCAATACATGCCTGATCAAAATTCCCAATATTTATTGCCTTGATTTTTAAAATTCAAGGACTATCAAACACCTTCAGGTGATTCAAACTTAGGTTTTCTTTGTAATACATATCTTAAGGATACATATAAATTTTTACCTATAGAAATATTAATTCTAAACATAAAATATAACTCTGATATCTTTCCACCAAAAAATATTGAGAATTATCATGTTCAATAAAAATATTTTGTGTCATCTCCACTAAACTTCTATTTCTTCTTTCAGATACATCATTCTAGTGTTTGTTTTATGGTGCACTAAACTCATGATTAATTCCATATTTTTCAAGATAATATCAAAATTATCATTTTTATATTATCTATCATTATTAGTTTGAATATTTTTCAAAGAATATCTACATTTTATTTCAACACTTCTCATGAAACTCATAAAAATTTTGAGAGACTTGGATTTATGTTTCAAAAAAATACATGTAATGTGAGTAAAGTCATAAATAAAATAAATAAATTACATATATACATGTTTTTATTGTTTAATTATTGGCCCAAAAATTTAAAAATGTATCAACTCTGAGGGATGAGTTGAATATATATAAACTTTCTTATGTAATGAATTTTCAATCTCCCCTTTCTGAAAAATGAAACAACACCAATATCTTCTTTTTTCATATCAGTAATATCATGAATACTCGCTCTATTTTTATCTTACTCATATTCCTCAAACACATGTCCCTAACCTCTTATGACATAGCTAATTTTCTTTCACAATGCTCAAATGGCATGAAATCTCAATGCTACCAACTTGAAACAAGTTTCCCTTAGTTTTTTGGAATTTCATAACAACTTTATCATATTCTATTATTTTTACAGAAAAACCATCAAATATAAAAACAATTTTTTTAATTTTTTCATAAATTTTTTAAAAAATAAAAAACTTATTTCAACCCATTAATAAATAAATAACTTTTGGATTTTAATTTTTAATCCCTAATGATAGTAGATCCAACACCTTTCATTCTGAGTGGCTCATCATTTCCAAAATTCACTATTCATTCTTTAAAATATTCCACATTATGAAAAATATTCAATTTCACTATCATGTTTGAGTAACACTCACTATCCAAAATATAGGTTTATTATCCATTTTTAATTTTTAGAATAATTTCAATAATTGAGGATATTTTCTTTCCTTTTTCTTTCTTCTCAATCATCTTTTGAGATTTTATAAATAAACTTTTTTATACTGGTATCGTGACAAGACATACTTTTGTATGATGTTCATGTTGTTCAAATATTTCACAAATAGTTTAAAAATGTTAGAATATATCTTTAATATTAAAAATTACATTCTCAAGTTATCTCCTTTTGAGTGGGTTGACCCCCATCAAACTTTGTATCTATTTTATCCTAGATTCACTATAACATTAATGATTAAACCAAAACATATTTTTTATGTGCCGAAATCCTCCATAATTCTAGTAGTAACCATAGAAAGTATATTTCCCTTGGTAACTTACTGTCTAAATTTGTATACCTAATTTTTATCAACTCTCTTAATTTCCACTATGGTACTTTGTTTTACATCAAAGTTTTTGTTAATTACTATGATTTTCTTCTTTAGCTTAGAATTCTTCTCAAGATCAAAAGAATCACCAATAGTGGATAATTTTGATTAAAAATTTATAACCATATAAACTTTAGTTTCTTCAACTTCACTTTTTTTGGATTCATACATAGAGTTATTAACTTCCTTTTTCTTCTAAACATATTAATTATTTTTATAAACCATTGAGGATAACTTTTATTGATCCTTCTTAGGTTAACACTTATTAGAAATTTCACCAACTTCTGTAACTATTTTTTGGAAAATTATAATTCCTTTCTAATATTTAATAAGTTTTTATTGAAAAAACTCAAATTATTATTCATTCACCTTAAATTTTTCTTAAAAATTGATATTGAGGTTCTTCTTTTAAGAAACAAATATATTTATATTATCAATATCGTTTAGAAAATTTTATTTTTATTCAATAAAATATTATCGATTTTTTGTTGTAAGATTTTCTTTCTTCAACTTCTTTTTCTCCCTTTAAAGTCTTATAATCTTTTAAAGACATTATTTCAACTCTATCTTCAATATAATCTCCATTAGAGTCTCTTCTTCTTCATAGATACTTCTTTTATCACTGGTGAAATTTTCATCATTCGCTTCTCCAATAAGAATTTTTTCAGTAGCATCATCACTAAAGTTATTAGCTTCTTCTCTAATATCATCATATTCCTCACACTTTCACAAATAGTATCCCCTTTTATATTTGGAGAACTTTTTTCATTTTCCTTAGAATAAGACTTAGAATTATCTTCCTTATTTTTTAGGGATATTCTTTATTTTATATCATCTTTAACACTTTCTTCTTCTTCCTTTTGGCTTGGATAATTTACAATAAAGTTTATAATAGCTCCACATCCAAATCATTTTAGTGATAACTTTCCTTTGTAATTTATTGTTCCTATTTTCACCTTTTTAGGAAAAAAAGAAATAAATTCATCAAAAAAATTATAACCTTGACTTTAGTTTCAGAGTGACTAGTTTCTTTCTCAATAACATTCTTATATTTTCCTTGTATAACTGCTTTGAAGGAAATTTCTCAATCAAACTTTTATTTGTTCTTCATAAACTTTTCTCTTCTCATTTAATAGGTGATGACAGCACAATCAAGATCATATATAGTTAGATTATCAGGATATCTATCTTTTAGAGATGATAATTTAGCATTAAATTTATCAGGTAGAATTTTTAATATTTTTTCAACTATTATAGAATCTTCCAACTTCTCACCAAAACATCTTATAGTGCTTACAATGTCATTCACCCATGTAAAAAAGTCACTAATATATTCATAATCACCCATATTAAGATATTTATACTTCATTCTCTAGATTTGTAACTTTACTTTCATTAAATTTTTATTGCCTTTATTGATGTTTTTTAACATTTATAATATTACTTTAGCCATTAAAATTCCTTTAAATCTAAGAAACTCACTTTCAAAGAGTGGGTAAAGTAAATCATTTATAGATCTCCCATCATTATCCAAATTTTTCTTATCAGCTACTATAAGGGGAATACCCTTTAAATGAGTAGTAAACCCATTTATATCAACTTTTGGAACTTCAAAACCAAGGGATGTGAGATAAGGTGTAATTATTTCTTTCAAAATATTATATTTCTTTCCATAGAAGATAGGAATACCCTTAGTTTTCAAAAAATTATTAACATCCATAGAAACTTATATATTCCTACAACTTTATAAAATAGTTAAAAAGTGGATCCAATGCTCTGATACTAATTAAAGGAATGATCGAGATCCATGGAATTGCTAATAGGAAGAGGGGTGAATTAGTGATATATTTTATATTTTTTTCTTCATTATGAAGCAACCTTCACCTCCTATTAAAGAGTTATAAATTTTATGAAAACAAGCATAAAAGAAAAACCACAAGAACATGAGTATTTATAAGGTACACTAAATAATCCTCTTCAAGTGGTTACAAAAATCAAGGAATATCCTTACACTTGTGTTGTACTGTAATAAAACAGTGCATGTGCTCTCAACATAGATAAAGATGTAACAAATATTTTGTAAAAACTGTTAGAAACCTTCAACAATAGGAATTATTATATTGTCATTGTGTTGCTTATTCCTTCATTCACACTTTATATTCTTATAAGTTTATCTCCTTCACTTTCTTAGCTAAAAGAAAGTAAGAAATTTCTTCATCGCGATTGTTTATCCATCCTATGAGTCCATATAATAACCTATGTTAGGAAATCTATGTCTGAAAACCTGTGAACAATAATTTTCATTCAATTCCTCCCCATCGACTAAAACCAAAACTATTCATCTATTATCCCAATAACCTCTTCATTCAGTCCATCTAATATCACCTGATATAAAAACTCTGTCTTGTGTTTTTTGACCGATGAAACTACCAATAATTTGATTTTTTCCTCTTCTACCTCTTTGTCTAATCATTTATACACATCATCTATATGATAAAAATTGATAAGAAATATCCATATGGTAATATATTTTCCAATGTTTCTTTATAAATGTATATCTAATCAGCTTTCCTCTTCTACAGTGCTTCACCTCACTTCTTCACTTATGAATAGTTCAAGTCTGGGTTTTTCATGCACCACTTTTTATAAGTGCACTAAAAATAGTAAAGGTGGGAACCGAGATTTATTTTTACTCTAAAAAAACTAAAATCCAAAACCTCCTAATCACTTGAAAAAAAATGGATTCTTCTCAATACTTGAAGAATATTAATTAAAATTCTATGAGATCAAACTTCTTCAAACTTTCTTAAAACTCAGTGATTATCATTATTTTCCTCCATGACACTAGGAACATTAAATTAATAGCTCAATATCGTCATATTTGATATATGTATAAAATATTTTCAAATATCTTTAGCCCAGTAAAATCTTATACCACATGTCTGTCTGGTAAATCTTTGTATCATGACTTCTATATGATGCAATACCATATAATGGCATACATTAAAAAACTTATTATATTTTAATTGCATGGAAACCTCTACCTGGTGATATGGAAAGCATTGTTTGATCATCATTAATAATATTCACTTCAAAACTTAACACAAATACATCAACAAAAATACTTATTTCAGAAAACATTATACATGGTCCATCATATGAACTATGATTGATATGATTGAGAAAGATCATATGATGATCATTGTATGATGTCATTCCCTAGAAACTTCACATTAAACTTTGACCACTTTCCTCATTTAATAAATATTCACTAAATTTGAACTTTGTAATATGAAACTTTATAATATTAGGAAATAAACCCTACACAATTGCTCCTCTATCCGGTGAAATCGGGTCGGGGGATGATAGCCTCTATCCAATATCATATGTTTGGTGAACTACATGTATCATCATAGAGAACAATTTTTTTACATCCAAACAAAATTTTCCCCCTTTTTAACTCAATATAAATTATCCCTTTTTAAATTATTATTGAAACATTATTTTTTAAATACTTATGATTTTTAGAACATAATAAAAAGAAAAGTATCACCATATTTCATCCATCGAACGTTCTATATGATGGAACTTTGTAAACATGTTGAGATAAATATTCTGTATAAAACTTTGTCTGAACACCTCAATCAGGTAAATATTCCAACCATCTATGCCCAATATTCTCTATATATATTTCCATGTTGGAATTACTTACAAAGTAAGGTGATTTTTTGTTTGGAGAACAAAAGATAATCCATTTTCTAGCAACTTTAAAAACCAATTCTAACATCTTCTAGCTTCAACAAAACACATTAAAACCTCCTTGTCCCAAAACAATAATGGCCATTAGTATGAAAGTAGAGAGTTCTTATTTTTTCTAGAATAATGGAATTTATTTTAATGAGATTATGCTTGTAACTCTAGAATATAATGGAGTAGTGGGGAAAATAAATTAGATGTTATTAAATTAATATAGAAGCATGAGAATTCATTTTATTTTCCCTAATGAATTTTGGGAGAAAACAATGAATTTTGGGAGAAAAAAATGAATTTTTTATAATAACTCATTAATAGAAGTCCTTTTACACAACTAGGTAAATATATTTCAAAGTAAAGTTGGACCAAAATAAATTTTGATGTGTCTCAACTCAAATTATTTGGGTGTATTATCTATATCCATGTTGATGCCAATAAGAGGGATAAATTATAAGAAAAATACTAAGAAAGTTTACTTTTGGGTTGTAAAAATTAAGAGTTTGGAATTTATCCATGGGATAAAAACCTATATAAATTCATTAGAAACTAAAAAAAGTTACTTTAATAAAGGGATTCTATGGAATTATTGGGACCTTTTGGAAGATATAGGTGAGGAAAAAAATCAATGGAGCATTCTAAGGTTTATGTGAATGGAATTTTGAAAAGTATGGTTAGATAAGGAAGAACTCAAGTGTCATAAAAACCTCAAAGTTTTAAATTTAGAGTTTTTTATAGAGGTTTGATTCCAAAGGTTCATCCAAGTCTAGATATATTGGAAAGATCAAGGATTATTGAAGCTCAAGGAAGAGTTTTGGAAGAAATAGTTCTAAAATTAGAACAATCTGTGGAGTTGAGGTGGTATACTAAAATTAGAATACTAATAGAAGGAAATAGATGTTACTGGAATTATATACTTCCTAAATATGGTATATAACCCAAAATCCAAAATGATGTGGCAAGTCTCAGTGATGTAGTATAGTGGGAGTTAGCAATGAAAAAGGAGATGGATTCCTTACATTCTTCCATAACATGGGAGCTTTCAAAACATCCACTTAAAAAGAATCCATTTTATAAAAAATGGGTCTACTAGATAAATGAAGAAGGGGTGGTAAGAAGTATGACAAGGAAATATTAGTAGTGAGGTTCTTTTAACAGAAGGAATGAGTGTACTTTGGTGAAAATTTTTATTTAGTTGTTAAACACACAATAATAAAAATAGTTCTAGTAAATGTTGTAGAACAATGTATACATCTTTAATAATTAGATATGAAGATATTTTTCCTTCATGTATATTTGGATGAGGATATTTACATGGAATTTTTTTGTTATTATACAAAAAAATGTATATGATTCATATGATAGAATACATTAAACCCAATATAATGTAGGCCTAGTGCATTAATTTTTCACCTTGTAGGTTGAGTGCATGTGTTTTCCTCCTCTTTCCCATGTGGATTATTTTAGTTATTAATACATTATCAATGGACTAATTATATATTTCATGTCCTTTGAATGGGTTCAATGGATTCGTACAATGATAAATAATTTATGTGCCTGATAAGTTCAATATGGTTGATACATTTCATTAAATTGATAGCATTATGATTAGAAATATAAAAGGGATGTAATACCTCCTATTGAAAGTGGTGAATGGTTATTAGTCTCATGAAAATATTTCTGAAGAAAAATCTCTTCTCTTTATCCTTTTTCATCATTTTCCAATGAAGGTGGTATCTCCCCTTCAAACTTTGTGGGAATCCTTAACTTCTGAACTTAGATCCATTGGATGGTGTTCCCCCTCTCAAAGGCAGGAGTCTTAGGTCAAATAATTCATGATATTTATCAAGGTTTCTTCATCATATAAGAAATATAGGGGTTGTTTTTATCATATTTCAGGTATGTTTTTCTTTTTTTACATATGATTGTTTAATTATTAAAGATAGATCAAAAAAATATGTGGGTTTTTTCTACTATGTATGATCATAAGGTGATCCTGAAAAACCCATCAATGGTATCAAATCCTTGTTCTTAAATGATTAAACATGTTTAATTAATTGATTTTTCAAATAATTTATGTTGTAATTCATATGTTGTTACATTGTAATATATGTTAAATTATATTTATTTTGGTTTAATATATTTCACCACATGATATATTTTTATCATAAAGTAAAATATATTGTAAACACTCAATTTTCTTTAGTATCATAACTTATGATATGAAATATCATAATGTGCGATATGGTTAGGTTTTTCACAAAAACAAAGTATCATAATGTAATTATGATACCCATTATATCATTAAATATGATTAGTGATATATTATATCACTAATCATAAGTAATTATGAGTTAATTTTTATTAATAAATACTACATAATAAAATATTATTTCTATGTATATTTTACTCACTTGAATATTAGTCATAAAATATGACATGTACAAAAATTTCAAAAAAAATAAATTTTGATAAGTTTGGTTATAATTTGTAATTTTTTTATAATTTATAACTATTAGGCATTATAAAAAAGAGTTTTCCTATGACCAAATTAAATATGAAAAAATGATCATATTTTTTATCATGTTTTTTAAGATTAATAAAATGTTTATTTAATTGATAAATTTCATTGATATTCTTGTTTAGTAAATTGATTAAGAAATATGAATATTATGTATGCTTAAATTTATATGATAAATTATTTCTAGGAAATAGATCCTTACATTTCATTATAAGTGTGACTCTATAAGATTTATTTGTTTCATCTACTATGACCTCAGTTTTTTATTTAGTTTATTTTCTAAGATTTGATTTTTGAGCATAGTTTATGCATATTAGGTTTTAGAATTATTATAAATTAGATTCTCTCTGGATTAAAGTATCCATAGGAAGAAGGAATTTAGATTGCAATTCTCAATGGATTGAAGGCTTATGCCTTGTTCTAGAAAGGTGGGGTTGGATATCTATGGCTTTGGGATTACTCATGTGGAGTTTATCAATCTCATATATTTAAAATCCTTTATATGAAGAGTTCATATACCTTATTCATAAGATAGATATGGATATGAATTAATATATTTAAATTCTATATTTTTCTAAGTAACATAAACTATAGTTTATGTAAATGGATACAAATTGATATGGTGTGAACACGTTAATTTGGTTAATAGAATAGGGATTCCAAAGATAAATTATTAGAATCATGCATACATAAGGGAATAAATCATAAGAAGATAAATATTTCATCTTATATAAATATTTATAAATTTAATATTAATATGATTTATATTAAGTTATTAAGTCTTTTAAAATAAAAAACTATTGAATACTAAGTGTGAGACTCCTTCCAAAGCATCACTTATAAAGACCTTGATCACCCAACCAGGTAGGTCATGCCAAATTTGGGTTTCTTTGGATTATATTTTGTAAGGAAAGTAAGTAATAAGTAACTCTGGATTATCATATTAGGTTGGTCATGAAAAAGATTGTTTCCCCTTTATTTTACATTACCAGCGTATTCTTATCATTTTATTTGGGTTACACTAGTGGGAAGACCTTAATATGATTATGTTACCAGAAAATTAGAGTTATTTATATTTATAAATATGGATTTAGAAAACAGGTTATCCAATCAACTATCCAAGAGTCACAATTATTGTTATTGGGATGATTCCCTACATAACTAACTAAATAGTGATAAAAACACCAAATTATTATCATTATATATTAAATATGGATCATGGATTGCTAAATGTTTTGATGTATGATGTTATGATTTTAGTGGGAGTATTTTCATTAAAATTTATTGATGAAATGATATAATACATGATACTCACCCATATATATGTCTATGTTTTATGGTATAGATTACTTTATGATAATCATATTGATGTCACTTATAGGTATAATCTATAAAATAGCTAGAGATTGGTATCTAGGTTTAGGAAATGTTCTCAAGGAAAATTATTCAGAGCCTCTAAATGTGAAATTTATAGAGATAAATTCCACCAACTCTGAATCATGGGTATTAGATATTGGGTGTGAATCACGCATTTTTACTGATAATAACAGACTGAGAGATGGAAGGTAATTTACAAAGGTTGAAGTAAATCATTATGTTAGTAATGGAGAAAGTGTTTCTTCATTAGAGGTCAACACTTATGATATAAGTCTATCAAGTGGATTAATAATAGAATTAGAGAATTTTTATTATGTTCCCCCAATAAACATGAATTTGATTTATGTATCTTGTTTGGATAAGAATGTATTTTTTATTATAATTTAATGTGAAATACATGCATGTAATGCATGTACACTTGATTTGTTGTATATGGTGAAAGCTCGGTTGGTGTTACTACTTCATCCTATACAGTTTATCATCAGTTACCAACCAAATATTTGGTTCATTTATGGTATATACATTAATTAAATAAGTTCAATGAATGAAATCTAATAGGATGTAATAGATGGGTTTCATGATATGATACCTAATACATTATGATAATTGTTGACACTCTCTATTTAACGAAGGTCATTAAGGATGGATATATAAGAGGATGTGATCCTATCCTCATGAGTGAGTGATACTAAAATTACATGGTAGAAAATCCCTTCCTTCCCATATGTTTTTCATCACTTTTAGTGAAGGTGTAAGCACCCTTTTAGGAATAAGAGAGTCTTTCTATTGAAAATTAGGATCTAATGGCTAGTGTAATCCCCAAAAGGTATAAAGATTATGTTTTCTGCTTTAGTGGTCTATATCAAACGTTCTACATCAAATAAGAAGATGGTTTTTATTGTTATTAATGTTTTTTATGTAATGCTCTGACCCTAGTTACCTAGAGTCAGTGAATTATTACATAACATTGGCATGATTACAAGGAATCAATTATCGAAGACCGATCAGTTTATCAGTCTTGGAAAATAGATTACATACATGAACGTTACATTACACATTCAAAAATAAAACACAACATAAATTATCCTTTTATACCACCATTAATCCCCTATCTTAACTCTGAATATCAGTCATAATACACTTCTTGTAATATTAGGAAAATAAAACATAAGAAAGGGGTGAGATCATATGCTCAGTAAGGGTAAACAATACAGTGAAAGATAACATAAACATTAGTCCCGGTGAATAATTAAAAACACATGCCTTTACAAATAATAAACATAAACACTTTATGGCAGCAATATGAGCTGAGTTAATAATGCCATAATAAAACATAGTTATGGGTATTCTACTAGTCTAATAACCAAATGAACCATCAATATTATTTTCATAATGAGGGAATGTATAATACGGGACATTCTGAAACATTTTTTCAAGGCCTCAGCCAAGACGTCTAAAAATGATTAAGGCCTCATCCAAAACCATATATCAAATTGGGAAAGGACTCGGTCAATTCCATGTCTAATTGTCTCATGATACCTACCAATGCATTGAGGATCTATAGCGGGGTCCACCTGTCACTTACTAAGCCTAATACATTTCTCATATGAAAAGTTTGAAACATAACATAAGCATTCGTATTAAAACTAGCATACGAAATGCCAATTCTTTAACCATAAACCATGAATGGTATAAAAATAACACATCCACGGTGAAAAATATAACAAAACCTTAAATAAAATATGGAATATTTGTATAATAATAAATCAACTTCAATCAAGTGTAAAATTTATCAAAGGATGTTGATATAGATGAAATCAAAACTATTTGAGAGAAATATCTCTTTCTATTTTGAAATAATTTAAAAGACACATAATTATAAAAGAAAACATTTATTTTGAAAATATTATTATAAGATTTTAAGGGAATATTAGACACTTTTGTAATGACAAAAAATATATGCACCCTCTGTAAAAGTTAAAAAGACATTCTTACCTTAATTTTTTCGAAAAGGACATAAAGTACCTTGTATGGAAAATGACAAAAAGATTCCTTTCAAAACATATAAGGTAAAATAAGGGTATAAATGACTTTAACCCATAGTATAGTAAATAGTAAAAATGTTTTGAAATAAATTTTTAATAAAACACAGATGTAGGTGATAAATAGGTCCTAGTAGATACTTACATATTAACAACCTCGGATAAGTAAAGAGATTGTAAAATTAACTCTTACCTTACACTTTCCTTTGGTCGATGGTACATTTAACCTCCTGTATAATGACCATAGTATGTTATTAAATTATACCAGAACCATATTCATATTTATTATATCATACATGATTTATTTATGACTTTATACTACCCATTTAATAATTATTTCCATGTTAAATTAATATTTCAGGTGATAATCACTTTCTTTATCGTACGTGTTTTAACTTGTTTTTCTTGATCGTATCATTTAGATAATGATTTAAATACTTCAAAAATATAAAACATGATTTATATATAATATATATTTAGAATATACATATATATATATGTACAATAGATAGATATATGAAATGGAAAACACTGTTTATGGAGATTGTAGGTCGTACGTACGCATAAACATTGTTTCTGTTTTCATATTGTATTGAACGGAAGTAAGTGAATAAAATATATGTAAGTACATACATACATATATATATATATATCCAGTATCATTATTATGTCATATATTACATAATTTTTAATAATATATATTTTTTATAATCATTGTTGAATGGTGAACATGGAAACGAATCTCATCACGTCGTAGAGACGGTAAGTCGTACGTACACATGAGCGACGATATCATTTCCTTAATGATTAAAAGGAGTAGAATTGGATGGTATATTAATTATAAAGAAACATTATAATGTTATTTTAATTATTTATATACATAATACTCATCATAAAATCTATTAAAAGTATATAGTGTTGAATATCAAATTACACCACAGCGTGGAGACGGTAAGTCGTACGTACACACGCATGGTGGAATTATCATTCATAGGATGGATAAAATAGTGAATATGGTTGTAATATATTTATAATAACATCACAGTATGTAGAAGGTATTAGATTTATTATTTTGGTATGGAAATAACAAAGAAAGAGAAAGTGGAAGAAGAAGAGAACTTTGAAAGATGTGATAAAATAATTACCTCTTCTTTGGGTGTTTCCTTTTGATTTGAAGAAAAGGGCTCCTTAGTATGGATTTATGATTAAGAGAAGGCATATAGGTTGAATTAAGGGAATTTGGGAGGATATTTATTCAAGTGATGGCCATGCCAAATGGATTTGGAGGTGTGAATTTGAGATAAGGGGAAATGCCCTTTTATAGGAGAGGTGAGGGGCACTTTAGGAAAATCTTGAAATATTATTTTATTATAAAATCATTTTTGGATTATAATGGATCCAAATGGATTTAATTCGAGGATAAGGTGGTTATGGGTCGAAAACCTCTCAAAAAATAGGTTTTAGACAAGTTTATATCACCATATTAACCTTATATTTTAGATTTAACTCTTGGTTAAATAGTTTAACATTTATCATGTCTCCTTGTATTTTTATATTATATGGTTAATAAACATACTATAAAATGCCAAGAGAACCCCAATTGGTTCATTAATGACATATATATCATTATATAAGTCTTTTTTTCGAACCTTAGATTTTTAGAAATATTATATCATTTAATAATATAGTATTTGTTTTAAAAATGCATTTATGTCAATTTTGACACTATTTAGTATTTGGTTTTTGTAAAAGTCATAATGACTTTATTACTTCTAAAAAATGTATAGAATCAACCCTAACATGTCATATTCACCTATAAAATTCGTGGATGGCATCAAAACTTTAAAATTATATTTATTTTAATATTTATAATACCATTTAATTGATTCTTTCATTAATAAGGTAATTACTGCATCATCATTGTGTCATAAATAAATTTAATTATTTAATGTCTAAAATTTATAAATAAAATATCATGATGTAGGAAATATTTTTATATTTATAATGAATATTTATAGTCTAATTTATATTATTTATAACCCTATATTAAAAATGTTTTAGTTATTAAACTTTGAATTTAACACTTTTAACTCTTCTTTAAATAAAATAATAATAAATGTCCAAATCTAATCCAAGTGGACCAAAAGGATCATATTTTATTACTAAGGTTGTTTTTGGTCGAAATACACTTATCCAGTAGAATTAGGACATGTGTTATGGTAATTATAATATCATTTTTACCTTTAATTATCATATTTACTTTTTAACCGTGGTAAATAAAAGTCAAAAGTTACTATTCACCAAAAATTATTTTCATCTTCTTAAACCATGTTTTACTTACTGATTCCAATCAGGTCTCTCATATTTTTGAAATTCAATTCACAGAAGCGGTAAAATTATGTTTTATGCAAATTTGCAAATTTGCCTAAAAGGTAGGTAAAAGACATTAAAAGGTTCAATAAAATTTTATACATCTAATTTTATTATAAAATGATTAAAATTAATTAAATTGAACTTATATAGATATTATATATCTATTTTTACTTAAAAAAATAAAATAAAATAATTAATTATTTAAATAAAAAGTTAGTTTTAAACAATAATGTAGTATTTTTCACTATTAATCAAAAATTGAAAGTTTTCAGAAAAATACCAAAAATTCATGCTAAGATAATTTTGATATTATAAATTCAAAAATAAATTATATTTTACCAAATTCAAAACATAGAAGTTTCATTAATTAATTTAAGATTAATTCCCATTGTCAAAACCAAAAAACGGGTTTTTAAAAGGTAAAAATTATCCAAAAGATTAACATGTGTTTATGTTAAATTTAAATGTGAAATTACTTATAATGAACTAAATTGTATTAAATGATAAAAATATAATCTAATTATACTTCTAAACCATTAAAATTCATAATTTAACACTATAAATTATTTCGATTAAAAAAGTTGTTTTCAATTAAAATTTAGTATTTTTCACTATTCATCAAAATATAAAAGTTATCAGAAAAGTACCGAAAATTTACCCAAACTAAATTTTTATGTCCTGATTCTAAATAAGAATTTAATTTCATTAAATTTAATATATAAAAGTTTCAAATACTAGTTTTAAAAAAGGTTTGCCATTAAAAGGCAGAAAAATTTCATTTTTTGAAAAATACTTCTTTTATCTGAAAAAATGAATTTGTTCTTAAATTATGTCTAATAAACACATAATATGGATTCTAAAATTATATGGAGTTCATAAAATTTAAAATTCAGTTAATACTATTCATAACTTCTTTTTGAACAGCTAGTTTGGTAAGCAGTGGTGCGCTCGAACTCAGTGTTGCGTGTATTGCAAGTTATTGAATTAATTTGAAGAGATAATGTACTATAAAATCGTGGGGTATTACATTCTATACTCCTTCAATAAATTACATCCTTGAAATTTGAAATTTTTCTTTGAAAATAAAAGTTTAAAAATAGAAAAATACCTTTGTGGAAAATCCACATCAGAAATTCGGTTCATAAAATTTAGTCTTAATTAAAGGGAAAGGGAAATGAAAAAGTCACAACCAAATTATAATCTCGATTAGGAGAACATTGGTGGAAATTAGAGACACATAATTGGAGGGAAAACATAAATATTTATAGGGATTTATTGAGTTCGTCAATCACAAATAAGTGTAAAATTGAGGGCCTCAGAGCTATTAATCTATGATGATTTAAAATATCATTGGTTGAACAAAACATAAGGTATTAGGATAAAAAAATTTGGTTTTAATACCCCTTCTCTAAAGTTTAAGAATTAATTTATTTATATAATAAGAGAGAGAAAAATATACTTGACAAGTATAGTTTCATCCTTCAACTAATTCCTACCACAAACTCATCTTTCACTCCAAAAGATAATAGAATTCAAAAATATTCTATTTATCCTAATCTTATAGGGTTCCAAAAATAATAAATTTAAAATTCATTTGTCAGATTATTTAAAAAAACTACATTATACAAACCAGGACATCATGTAGGATAGTGGTGGGTGATTAACCCTTTTCACCCTTCGGTTTTGGGTTCAAGTCTTGTGGCCTTGCCGGACGCGACGGGTTGTCGCCCAACCTCCGGGTTGTCTTTTTTATAAAAATACAAAAATAATCTTAATAAATTATTTAACCTTAACAATAGTATCCAATGTAAAACTTAATCCATTATAACCTTTAGAATTATCCAAAATACTTCTATCCAGACTCATAGACCAAAATTTATAAGGTAAACATAATGAAGATCTCTTTTTTCCACATAATAACATGTGAATACCTTCATCATGTATTTTCTTAAAACATGCTATCACCCTGAATTAACATAAAACCTTATTGATTATATTTACTCTTACTTATTACTTATAGTATACTAGATATACTCCTTATATCCAAAAATTTTGTAAACTCCAACAATGATGGAATGAACAAATCATTAATCACTTTCAAGGTAGTCAAGAATATCCAATATAATTTATCCAAATCAATCATATCTTATTCTAAAATAACTACCACAATATCATGACTATATTAAGGTTTATATTTCCCCCATCCAAGTATTTTCCAAAAAGTTTAACTTTCTATTTAGTCACATTTCTTAGTACTATACAATCTCAAATCCTCAATGAAATAGTACTACAGTACAATCCTTATTTATTTCCATAATTCATATAACCAGTACATCATTGATACAACACTAAAATAAAATAATTATTTAATAACAACATAATAACACTAGTCATTCCTCTTCATATGTAGTAGTATCATAACTTGATTATTATCCAATAGCATCATTTGGGGCATACTTTGATGATTTGGACATTGATTCGCATAGAATCTCAACTCCTTGCAGATGAAGCATTGTACATTTGAAACTTTTTTATTACCCTTGAAATCATGTACTTGGTGTCCTTTTTCTCCACACTTATAACAAACTCTCATTCCCTTCAAGAATTTACCAAGGTGATTCTTTCTACAGTTATCACATATAGAAAAATCCTCCTTTCCCATATTCCCTTTATCCATTTTTCTCTCTACCATCCTTTTCTTCTCTTGCTTCCCTTCAAAGTCATAGGACTCAGAGAATTCTTTACTTATCATATTAACACATGATACTATTTCTTCATATGATGAGAATATATGGGAGACTATTTACCTTCTAAATGTTGGATTAATACCATGAAAGATATGATCCTTCTTACTCTTTAGATCATGCATATTGCTGGAGTTATCATTTCTTTTACTGGGTGCCATTTCTAAACAATGGCATACATTAGGTTAGTTTATGAATTGCAATGCATAATTTCAAACTTGTAAAATACCTAACGTAAATTGAAAAGATTATGAGTATAATATATAATCATAAAAAAATGTTTTCTTTGAGGATGTATTTACTTCTAAATCCTTCATAATGTCTTGTAAAGAAAATGTGAATTATCCTAAGCATACCCCCTAGGAGTGTCGCAACCAAGAGTGCATCAAGGCCCATTGTCGTGTACCAAGATACCCTGGGTCAAGCCCGAAACTCCTTGTCAGAGTTTTCACTTCTAGGTACATTTGTGTCAGAGCTTCCTCTACCTGCTCGTATCCAGACAAGGCTGTATTGCTTGAAAAATACACAAAATCTCTACATTACCAAAATTCTAAGAAGTTCTTCTATACTAATCCTCAAAGTCTATCTTAGGGTAATGTTTCCTAATCATAGTTTATCTAAATCTAGTTTCCAAGTTTATTGCTAAACTTTCTATGATACCAACTATAATGCCCTGACCCCAGTTACCTAGATTCAGTGCATTATTACAAAACATTGGAATGATTACAAGGAATCAAGTCTCGAAGACTGATCAGTTTAGAAGTCTTGGAAAATATATTACATACATGAAAGTTACATTACACATTCAAAAATAAAACACAACATAAATGGTCATTTGAGACCACCATTAATCCCCTAGATTAACCCTATATATCAATCATAATATACTTCTTGGAATCCTGGGAAAATAAAATATAATAAATGGGTGAGCTCAAATGCTCGGTAAGGGTAAACAATACAACATAAGATAAAATAAACATTAGGCATGGTGAATAATTGAAAACACATGCTTTTACAAATAATAAACATGAACACTTTATGGCAGGAATGTGAGATTAGTAAATAATTCCATAATAAAACATAGTCATGGGTATTCTACTAGTAAAATTACCACATGAACCATCAATATTATTTTCATAATGAGGGAATGTATAATATGGGACATTTTGAAACATTTTTTCAAGGCCTCATCCAAGACATCTAAAAATGATTAAGGCCTCGGCCAAAACCATATATCAAATTGGGAAAGACCTCGGACAATTACACATATAATTGTCTAATGAGACCTATCGATACATTAAGGAGCTATAGCGGGCTCCACCCATCACTTACTAAGTCCAATACATTCCTAATATAAAAAGGTTGAAACATAACATAAACATTCATATTAAAACTATCATACGAAATGTCAATACTTTAACCATAAACCATTAATGCTATAAAAATAACACATCCACAGTCAAACATATCACAAAACCTTAAATAAAATATGGAAGATTTGTATCATAATAAATCAGCTTCAAACAAGTGTAAAATTTATCAAAGTATATTGACATAGATGAAATCAAAACTATTTGAGAGAAATATCTCTTTCTATTTTGAAATCATTTAAGAGTCACATAATTATAAAAGAAAACATTTATTTTCAAAATATTCTTATAATCTTGTAATGGAAGCTTCAACGATGTTATAATATCATAAAATAGCTGCACCCATCGTATAAGTTAAAAAGATATTCTTACCTTAATTTTGTCAAAAAGGTTATAAAGTACCTTGTCTGGAAAATGACGGAAAGATTCCTTTCAAAACATATAAGGTCAAATAATGGTATAAATGACTTTAACCCATAGCCTAGTAAATATTAAAAATGTTTTGAAATACATTTTTAAGAAAAAAATGTATGTGGATGATAAAGAGGTCCCAGTAGATACTTACGTATTAACAACATCAGATAAGTAAAGAGATTGTAAAATTAACCCTTACCTTACACTTTCCTTTGATCAAGGGTACGTTTAACCTCCTATAAAATGACCATAGTATGTTATTAAATTATACCATAACCATATTAATATTTATTATAACATGCATGATTCATTTATGACTTTATACTACCCATTTAATAATTATTTCCATGTTAAATTAACATTTCAGGTGATAATCACTTTCTTTATCGTACGTGTTTTAACTTGTTATTCTTGATCGTATCATTTAGATCATGATTTAAATACTTAAAAAATATATAACATGATTTATATATAATATATATTTAGAATATATATGTATAATAGATAGATATATGAAATGGAAAACACCGTTTATGGAGATTGTAGGTCGTACGTATGCATAAACATTGTTTCTGTTTTCATATTGTATTGAACGGTAGTAAGTGAATAAGATATATGTAAGTACATACATACATATATATATATATACAGTAGAATTATTATGTCATATATTACATAATGTTTAATAATATATATTTTTTATAATCATCTTTGAATGGTGAACGTGGAAACGAATCTCATCGCGTCGTGGAGACGGTAAGCCGTACGTACACATGAGTGATGATATCATTTCCTAAATGATTAAAAGGATTGGAATTGGATGGTATATTAATTATAAATAAACATTTTCATGTTATTTTCATTATTTATATACATAATACTCATCATTATATCCATCAAAATGCCATAGTGTTGAATAACAAATTATACCACGACGTGGAGACAGTAAACCGTACGTACGCATGCATGGTGACATTATCATTTATAGGATGGATAAAATAATGAATATGGTTGTACAATATTTATAATAAAATCAAATTATGTATAAGTTACTTGATTTATTATTTTGTTATGGAAATAACAAAGAAAGAGAAAGTGTAAGAAGAAAAGAACTTTGAAGGAGGTGATAAAATGATTACCTCTTCTTTGAGTGTTTCCTTTTGATTTGAACAAAAGGGCTCATTAGGTTAGATTTATACTTAAGGTAAGGCCTCTAGGTTGAAGTGAGGGAAGTTTTGAGGAGATTTGGGTAGGTTTTGTCAGATCTAAATGGATTTGGAGGAGTTAATTTGAGAGAAGGGAAAGTACCCTTTTATAAGAGAGGTGAGGGGCACTTTAGGAAAATCTTGAAATATTATTTTATTATAAAATCATTTTCGGTTTCTAATGGCTCCAAATGGATTTAATTAGAGGATAAGGTGGTTATGGGTCGAAAAACTCTCAAAAAATAGGTTTTAGACAAGTTTACATCACTATATTAACCATTTCTTTTAGATTTAACTATTGGTTAAATTATTTAACATTTACCATGTCTCCTTGTATTTTAATACTATATGGTTAATAAACTTACTATAAAATGCCAAGAGAATCCCAAGTTGTTCATTAATTACATATATAAAATTATATAAGTATTTTGGACAAACCTTAGATTTTTATGAATATTATATCATTTAATAATATAGTATTTATTTTAAAAACTCATTTATGTCAATTTTGACACTATTTAGTATTTGGTTTTTGTGAAAGTCATCACAACTTGATTAATTCGAAAAAAAAATGCATATAATCAACCCTAACATGTAATATTAACCTAGAAAATTCGTGGATGGCATCAAAACTTTCAAATTATATTTATTTTAATATTTATAATACCATTTATTTGATTCTTTCGTTAATAAGGTAATTACTGCATCATCATTGTATCATAAATAAATTTAATTATTTAATGTATAAAAATTATAATTAAAATACCATGATGTAGGATATATTTTTATACTTCTAATGAATATTTATAGTCTAATTTATATTATTTATAAATCTATATTAAAAATGGTTTAGTTATTAAACTTTGAATTTAACACTTTTAACTCTTCTTTAAGTAAAATAATAATAAATGTCCTAATCTAATCCAAGTGGACCAAAAGGATCATACTTTATTCCTGAGTTTGGTTTTGGTAGAAATACACTTATCCAATAGAATTAGGGAATGTGTTAGGATAATTATAATATCATTTTTACCTTTAATTACCATATTTACTTTTTAGCCGTGGTAAATAAAAGTCAAAAGTTACTACTCACCAAAAAAATTATTTTCATCTTATTGAACCAAATTTTACTTACTAATTTCAACCGTGTCTCTTGGATTTTTGAAATTCAATTCACAGAATCGGTAAAATTACGTTTTATGCAAATTTGAAAATGTGCCTAAAAGGTGGGTAAAATACGTTAAAAAGTTCAATAAAATTTTATACATATAATTTTATTATAAAATTATTCCAATGAATTAAATTGAACTTATATAGGTATTATATGTATATTTTGACTTAAAAAAATTAAATTAAATAAATAATTATTTAAATAAAAATTCAGTTTTAAATAATAACGTAGTGTTTTTCACCATTCATCAAAAATTGAAAGTTTTCAGAAAAATACCAAAAATGAACCCTAAGATAATTTTGATATTATGAATTCAAAAATGAATTCTATTTTACCAAATTCAAAACATATAATTTTCATTAATTAATTTAAAGTTAATTCACGTTGTCAAAACCAAAAAGCGGGATTTTAAAAAGTAAAAACTATCAAAAGATTGACACGTGTCTATGTCAAATTTAAATGTGAAATTACTTATAATGACATACATTGTATTAAATGATAAAAATATAATCTAATTATACTTCCAAACCATTCAAATTCATATTTTAACACTATAAATTATTCCGATTAAAAAAGTTGTTTTCAATTAAAATTTAGTAATTTTCACTATTCATCAAAATATGAAAGTTATTAGAAAAGTACCAAACATTTATCCAAACTAAATTTTTATGTCCATCTTCTAAAGAATAATTTAATTTCATTAAATTGAATATATAAAAGTGTAAAATATTGGTTTTAAAAAAGGTTCTCCATTAAAAGGCAGTAAAATTGCATTTTTTGAAAAAATACTTCTTTTATCTGAAAAAATGAATTTGTTCTTATATTATGTCTAAGAAACACATAATATGGATTCTAAAATTATATGGGAGTACATAAAATTCAAAATTCAGTTAATACTATTCATAACTGCTTTTTGAACAGCTAGTTTGGTAAGTCGTGGTATGCTCGAATTCGATGTTGCGTGTAGCGCAAGTTATTGAATTACTTTGAAGAGATAATGTAATATGAAATCTTGGGGTGTTACATTTTAGGTATACTAATATAATCTATTTTATGATAAATTTTACACATTTGATTCTTAAAGATAGATTAGCCTTTTGGGTTATTTATACTACCAAAAATCATAATATGATTTAAAAAACACATCAATGGTATCAAAGCTAGTTTCTTTAAGATTAAATCATGTTGGATCACTAGTTTTTTATGAAATCATAACTGGAAATGAGTTGCAGCATTTTGTAAAAGTTTCTAAAAATTTATGTTACCTTTATGTATCAGCAAGGGTCTATGTAAAGGTCATCTTACATAAATTTACATAGAGGATACTACATAAAGTTAATAGTGGATTATCCTTATGTAAATGTGTTTATATAAAGGTAAATCGTCATTTACCATTATACATCAAGGTAATCCGAAATGTACCCTTACATGAAAAATAGATATTTAATTGTAATACCTTTTTGTGAAATAATTTATTAAAAGGTAATATGTATGATTCCAAGATTTCATAAAGTTATTCTAAAGATTACCAATACATGGGGGGTATATAAATGTAAAAAAAGACCTAACCTTATGTGAAGTTATCACATGAAGGTATATCACCCGTTACCCTTATGCATCATGTTCACATAAAGGTAAAACGCATTTGTATCTTTACATAGAGGCTTCACATAAGGGTAATATCCTCAGTACCCTTACGTGGAATGGGTTGTGTAAAGGTAGTTTGCATATTTCCTTTATACAACACGTTATATTTGAGCTTTGTAAAGATAATTTGTGACTTTCCTTTATGTAAGAGCTTCCAGATAGCCTGTGTATGGGTATAAGGCTTTACCCTTATGCAAGAATACTCCTATACATAATGGTAAGAATAAACATTGTTAAAACATTATTTTTAAAATATTAAATTATTTTAATAGTTAATAAAATGTTTATAAATCATGATAAAATGTAATTTGGGGTATTTTAATTTATAAGGAATTTATAAATAAATTAATTAATAATAAGAAAATTTTTATAATTAATTAAAAAAATATGAAATATTTTTCTCAAATAATAAAGTTTGGTATTAAAGTACCTTTTACCATTTTATTTTTCATTCCTTGTAATATAGAAATAAAAGGTTTTATTTTATAAATCATAAGGTGTGTGTTATAAAGTGTTTATAAATTACAAAATATATGATATTTTGATTATATAAAATATTTATATAATATAAATTGAATTATAAAATTTTATATTCATGGAATATCATATAAATTTCATATAATATATAAAATGAAATATTTCATATTTAAATGAATATAAAGTGCTTATATTCAAGTTTTTTGAATGTCCATAATGTTTTTATAATTTATAAAATGTTTATAGTTAGAATTTATTTATAAATTGTTTATAAATGTCCATATCATGTTTAAATATTTTAATTGTTCATTTATTTGATATTTATTCCTCTATTATTCATGTTTAGTAAATTGTTTATCAAATGGGAATATTGTATATGTTTTACTATTAAACCACTTTTAGAAGCTAGATCCCTGCATTACATGTTAGGTATGGATCCATATACTTTATTTTTCATCTACCTTGACCTCAGTTTGTTTTTGAAGTTATTTGCTTGAAAATATTTATTGTATGTAGTTTTTCTATGTTAGGTATTATTGTTATCATGAGTTAAATTCTATATTGAGTAAAGTATCCTCAGGTAGAGGGGCTTTAGGTAGGACCACCTACCAACCTGGAAGTTGTGCCTTGTCTAGATAGGTTAATGATTTTGGTTATCTATTTCTCTGGGATTAATCATTTAGTGGTTATAAATTTCATATAACTCTATTATTTTACATGAAGTTTTCTTGTGCCATGTGCATATGATGCATTTGGATATGTATGAATCTGTTTGACATCTATTTTTTGGTAAGTATCACAAACTTCTAGGTTGTGTAAAGGGTTACATATTAATTTGGTTTGAGAACAATAATTTGGTGTATAGAATAGGGATTCCAAAACTAAATGATTAAAATAGTTCATACAAAAAAGTTAATAAAAACATGAAAAGATAATAATTACATAAGATGTAATGTTTATAAATTTAATACGAATATGATATATATTAAATTGGTGGGATGAAAAAACCCCTTAATACTAAGTGTGATATTTATTCCAAAGAGACAATTTTCAATACCTCAATCATCCAACCAGGTTGGTCATTCCATAGTTGGTTTCCATTGTATTATCTTATATAAGGTAATAAAGTAAAGGGTGACACTAGAACATCCTTGGGTAGGTCATTCCACAGTTGGGTCTCCTTGGATTGACCTTTGTTTTCCTATCTTTTTCATTTTCTTTGGCTTACACTGGCTGGGAGTCCCTAATTTGATTATGTTACCATAGTAATAGAGTTTAGTAAATCTATATGATGAATTTGGATAAAGATTTATCCACTCAATTATCCAAGAGTCGCAACTGTTGTGATTTGGATAATGTCCTGCCTAAATAACTAAGTAGTGAGAGAAATTTCATAGTGAACTCGTTGCTTAGTGAATTTTGGATCTTAGATCACTAAATGGATATGGTGTAGGGGTTATTATTTTAATGGGAAAAAAATCATTTAAAGTCCTTCATTAAAAGATACAATACATGATACTCACCCACTGATATGTCCCTATTGTAGAATATGGAATATTTAATCATAATTATATTGAGATCACTAATAGGTATTACCTATAAAAAATTAATGATTAGTATCTAGGATTGAGAAGTGTTCTCAAGGATAAAAATTTAGAATGCATGAATTTGAATGTTATAGAGATCAATTCCACCAACTCTTACTCGTGGGTATTATATACCATGTATGTGCCATGAATTTTTACTGACAAAGATTTAATTAAAGATTAGAGGGAATTGATAAGGGTTAAGTAGATCTTCATGTTAGTATTGGAGGAAACTTTTTTTCATTAGAAGTTGTAACTTATGATATATGTCAACCCAATTGATTAATTCTAGAATTAAAAAACTATTATTATGTTCCTATCATAAATGGAAATTTTATTTATGTATCTTATTTGGATAAGATGGGTTTTTCATTCATTATTAAGAACAATATTCGTTGTATATATAATGATGAAATATTTTATGGAATTAGAAATATAACGAATGGTTTATACATTCTATATATGGATAATCTTGTTTATAACATTCAAGATAATAATTTTGCGGTTGATTATTATCCCACCTAACTCTAGAATTATCTCATTAGATATATAAATGAGAAATACATTAAAATACCCCATAGATATGTATTGTTAGAATCATTAAATTTTTAATTGTTTGATATATGGAAATATTTTTTATTGGGAAAAATGGTTAGGGTGCCTTTTGGGAGAAAATGTGAAAGGTTTAGATCTCATAAATAGAGATGTTTGTGGACTAATGATTACTCAAACAAGCGGGGGGTTTAGCTGCTTATTTTCTTTTAAAGATGACTTTAGTTTGTATGGTTATGTTTTTTTTATGAAACACAAGTATAAATTTTTCGAAAAATTTAAAGAGTTTTAGAATAAAGTACAAAATAAACTAGTCAAGAGTATTAATATTCTTTGATCAAATAGAGGTGTTGAATACTTAAGCTAAGAATTCATAGATCATCTAAGAGCTTGTGGAATTTTTTCACAAATCACTCCTCCTAGAACACCAAAATGTAATGGTACGTATAAAAGGAGTAGTCATGCCTTGTTGGACATGGTTTGATTTATGATGAGTTATTTTGAACTTCCTATATCACTCTAGGGTTATGCTCTATAAACTGCAACATTCTTACTAAAAATAGTTCCATCTAAAGAATTCATGAAGAAACTATATGAAATATGGTATGGGAATCATCATAGTTTTTATTTCATAAAGATTTGAGGTTGTGAAATGATTGTATGGAAATTGGATTCTAATAAGATAGACCAAAATTCATATAAAGACTTTTTTGTTGGGTTTTTATGGAAACTAAGGGATATTATTTTTATAATCCTACATAACACAAAGCATTTTTGTCCCAAACTAGTGTTTTCCTTATGAAGCTTTCTTTAGTCCATAAATGAAACTTTGAAACTTGAAAACCTTAACAGTATCCTTATCTAAAATGATGTATCTACACTTTATTCTATTAATTTGTGGTTGGGTAAATGTTTCTCATTAAAAGACATGTTTGAAGTATCCTATATACTCGGTATGAAGATCTATATAGACATATCCAATAGGTTTCATGGATTGACTCAAAACACATATATTAATAAAGTGAAAGAGTGGTTTAGCATAGAGAACTCCAAAATGGGGTATTTACTAATGTTTCATAGAACAAGTATTAGAAATATTCAGGGTTCTTATAAATATTTAAAAAGGATATACAGTATTCCTTATGTGTCTTCCATAGGATCTATCATGTATGTCATGTTATATACTCAACCCGGTGTCTCTTATTCTTTGAGCATAACTAGTAGGAACCAATCCAATCATGGTGAGAGTTGATGTATTTATATAAAGTAATTATTAAGTAATTAATAAGGAATAAGGATTTTTTCTTAGTCTTTGGAGGTGAGGATAAACTTTGTGTAAAGGTTTACAGAGATATTAGTTTCAAATCCAACAAAGATAATCTGAGATTTTAATATGTGTTTGTGTTTTTCCTAAATGGTCGAGCTATAAGTTGGAAAAGTTCCAAGTAAGTTACTATTGAAAACTCAACAATATATATATAATATATCTCTACATTAGATGTTATAAAGGAAGTTTTTTGGATCAATAATCTCATTACTAACTTGGAGTGGTTCCTAGTATTGAAGTAGCAATCAAGATATATTGGGAAAACAATGATGTTGTTGCATAGTCTAAGTAACCCCGGTCCCACCAAAGGACCAAAAACATCCTTTAAAAATACCATCTCATATGGTATATCATTGAGAGGGGTGATGTAAAGATTATTTGGGTTTCTATAGATGAGAATGTAGTAGATTCATTAATGAATCCATTATCGCAACAGCAACATAAGTATTATATAGGATCTTTATGTGTTAGACACATTAGAGGTTGATTATAATGGATATAAAATATATTATGTTATTATAGTAAAGGATGTCTCTAATTGTAATTCATTCATGTGTTTTGTAATTTATTTTACATGAATGGTCAATTGATAATATCCCCTTAAAGTGAGACTTTGAGTTTTCAATAGTTGATTATCATTATAGAGTATTATGGGGTGTAATGATATGTTAAGGTTATCTTGAATAGAATATTATACTCATTATAAAGAGTTGTATGTGTGGCACAAAGAATTTATTTTTGAGGTAATTAGTAGAGACTTTTTACTTAGATTGACCTGGTAAAGTATATCTAATGGAATGTCATATAGTCATCAATATACTTAGGGGTGTATTTTTATTATCAATCCTTATTACTAGAGGTTTGTGAGATACCTATCATGATAACATTCATAATTTGATACCCTAATTACACTTTTTTTAAAATAAATTAGCTAATATGGGGGTGTTTGGGTATGTTGTTGATCATATCGTCTATTGGAGCACAACCAAGATGGGATTTTTCCACTTGCATGATAAGAAAATACATATAGACCTTGATTTAATTAGACTTATGAAATTCATACTCATGATTATTTGATTATCATATGATGTGTTTGGATATTTAGATGAGGATCATGCGATTTACTCATTTGTAATATGAATGACATGTGATGTATTCATCAACTTCTTCAGTGTTTTTTAGATAATCAAGAAAAATTAGTTGGCTATACTATATTGACGCATTCCATGTATAGTGGTCACTTGATTTCATGTAAAAAATGATTATATAGGTATTAATATGATGCATATGATACATCATTTGGTGAACATGATTAATATAGAGATATGAGTATGTTTGATAGAGGTCACACCATACCCCTTAGTATATTGAGTAGCACTAATGGTTTTCTAGAGGCTGATATTTTATTACATCTATGAAATAGGTATTTTGTAGTTTTTTTCAATGTTTATAAGTCCTGAAAGGTCACACCATTTGTTCATTGTATAAGGATAAAGTTTTTGACAAAGTGGTTTTTTAAAATGAAGAGGGTTTTGATGAAATTGTATCTAAAATATTTTATATGGATTCACAAAGATCTGTGAAGTTTTTCATAAAGTTCTTATGGGAATTTAGTTCAAGTGAAATATTGTTATAAGTGAACATAAAATCCATGCATGTGATGTATTTAAAATGCATTCATATGATGTACATACACTCGATCTATTTCATGAATTATAAGATCATCTAACACTGCCACATCATCCCATTCAGTTTCTCATCAGTTATGAACCAAAGATTTTGTTCATTTATGGCATGAACATTCATTAAATAAGTTTTATAATATGATGTGATGTATGGGTTTAGTTATATGGAACTAGATATGTTTCAATCATAGTAGATTATCTTCATTCAATGAAGATAATAGAGGATGTCCATATAAGAGGATATGATACTCACCAATTGAGTGAGTGATACTGAAAAACTATAGGAGAAACTCTCTTCCTTCCTATAGCTTTTTCATTGATTTCAATAAAGGTGATAGAAACCATTTATGTGTATGAGAGTTTACTGGCTGTGAAGTGGGATAAAACATCTAGTGTGATCCCTTATAGGAATAAAGCTTATTCTTATTGCTTCAATGATCTACATTAAACATTCTCCATCAAATAATAATATGGTTTCTACCATGATATATGGTTTCTAGGTATACTATTATACTCTATTTTATGATACATTTTATGTGTTTTATTCTTGAATATATATTGTCCTATGTTTTTAGGTGAATTAAACTTCCAAAAATCATAATATGATTTAATAAAACCCATCATTTTCATTCTCTATTAAGAAAAAAAAAGTTGTTTTATATATAAAAATGAATTTTTTTATGGAATTGGTAATATAATAAACAGCTTATACATTCTATACATTCTCAATATTATTTATAAAATTCAAAATAATAATTTTAGGATTGATTCCAATCTCACTTACCTTTAGTATTATCTCCTTGTACATATAAATGAGAAATGGATTCAAAGACTCCATAGAGATGGATTGTTGGACTCATTCAATTTTAAATCATTTGATACCTAAGAATATTTTTTATTAGAAAAAATGAAAAAGATATATTTGGAAGAAAATTTGAGAGGGATAGTGGATTATTAGTTCTCATACAGAGTGATGTATGTGGACCAATGAGTAGACAAGAAATTGTTGGTTATAAGTACTTTGTTGCCTTTACTGATGACTTTAGTCAGTATGGTTATGTGTTTCTAATGGAACACAAGCATGAAACTTTTGAAAAGTTCAAGGATTTTCATAATTAAGTATAGAATCAAATGGGTAAGAGTATTAATATTATCCAATTAGATCGGGGTAGCAATTACTTAAGTCAGGAATTCATATAACATCTAAGAAACTATGGAATTGTTTCACAAATCACTCCTCCTAGAACACCACAATGTAATGGTGTGTTTAAGTGGATGAATAATACATTTTTATAAATGGTTTGATCAATTATGATTCTATGTTACCTTCATATAATATTCTAGGTTTATGCACTAGAAATTGTTATATTCTTACTAAACTAAAATCCATCTAAAATAGCAATAAACACAACATATGATATATGGACTAGGAAACATCCCAAATTGTATTTTACAAATATTTGGGGTTTTAAAGAACTCATGTGATGATTGGATTCTAATAAAATTGACCATGACTCTAATAAATATTTATTTTTTATCATCTCAAGGAAACTAAGTAATATTATTTCTATAACCCAACTAAACACAAAGTTTTTGTAGACCGAACTAGTGTATTCCTTGAGAAGTAATACATAAGTTAAGGATTTGGTGGGATTAAAGTTAAACTTTGAGAATTTCAATACCAAAAAAATATAAATTATTCCTAATGTGGAGGTTGAGTTGGTCTCGTAAAAAATTTTAGAATAATAACCAATTCATGTTACACAGGAACCTAAAAGGTCTGGTAGGATTCATTAGGAACCCATTATATATTGACTTGTCATGGATAATGATAATGAAGTATAATTCATAGTAGATAAACCTACTACCTACCATGAGGCCATTGAGAGTTCTAATTCTGATAAGTGATTAAAATCCATGGAATCTAAAGTAGACTCCATGTACACTAACCAAGTTGGGAAGTTGGTGGATGCACCTGAAGGAGTAAGACCCATAGTGTGAAAGTAGGTTTACCATTATAAAAATTGCATGCATAGTAAATTTTATACCTATAAAGCACACATGGTAGAAAAATTTTGTTATAAAATCATGGTATTGACTATGAAGAGGCCTTTTCACCTATTATGATGATAAAGTACATAAAAATGTTGCCTTCTATAGTAGATTATTTTTATTATTGGATATGTCAAATGGATGTCAAAACTGATTTCCTTAATAATAATTTTTTCAAGGATGTGTATATGATACAACTAGAAGTATTTAAGTTCTAAATGAGACTGACATGGTATTCAAGATGCAATGGTGTATTTATAGATAGAAGAAATATTCTCAGAGTTGGAATATATAGTTTTATAGTGTATTAAAAGAGTTTTTTTTCCATCAAGAATGTGGATAATTCATGTGTATACAAGTATATTAGTGGTATTATAGTGATTTTTATGATATTTTGTGTAGATAAAATAATATATATTGAAAAATACATACCAACTCCTCACTTCAGGAAGATGTGGTTGGTTAAATACTTATCAATGAAATACATTGGTGAAGTTGCCTATATACTGGGTATAAAGATCTATATAGGTAAATCTAAGAGGTCATTCGGACTCTATCATGACACTTTCATTGGTAAAGTGATAAATCATTTTATCATACAAAGCTCTAATATGGGGTCTTTATTGGTGTTACATGGCACAAATCTTAAGAATATTCAAGATATTTCTAAAGAGTTATCAAGGATGGAAATAATTCCCTATGTGTATGTTATATGTTATATCATGTATGCCATATTGTGTACCTAACCTTATGCCACCTATGCTCTTAGCATAAATAGTGGATACCAATCCAATAATAGTGAGATTCATTAGATTTATGTGAAGAATATACTAAATTACTTAAGAAAAATTAAGGATATTTTATTGATCTTTATAGGAGAGGATAAGCTATGTGTGAAAGGTTACACATATTCTAGTTTTCAGTATGACAAAGATAATATGAAATAGTAGTCTAATTTTGTGTTTTTCATAAATAGTGGTGTTATAAGTTGAAATAATTCCAAAAAAACACCATAGAAAATTAAATAAAAAATATAGAGTACATCATTGCATCAAATAGTGTGAAGGAAGTTGTTTAGATTAAGAATTTTATCTCTAAACTTTAAGTGGTTCATAGCATTCAAGGATAAATTGATCTCTATTGTGACAATAATGGAACTATCTCTTAGGATAAGGAACCCTGATCTCACCAAAGGACCAAACACATTCTTCATAAATATCATCTCACATGTGATATCATTGAGAGGGGAAATGTAAGGATCTATTGGGTGGCTATAGAGGATAATGTAACAGATTTGTTGATGATTTTTTTACCACACCAACAACAAGATGGTCATGTTCAGTTTCTAAGTGTTTAATACTTGATAAATTGATGTAATTTATATATAGTTTTTCATGATTTTATAATAAAATAAAATTTTCATTTATCATTCATTTATGTGTACTATAATTTATTTTACATAGACAGTCAAATGATAATATCTCCTCAAAGTTCAAACTTTGAGTTATCCATAGTCTATGATCATTATGGAGTAGTATAAGTTTTGATTTTATGTAAGGATTAACATGAATAGAATAGTATACTAATTTCAAAGGGTTTTATATGAGATATGATTAATATATTCTTGAGGTAATAAGTAGAGACTTATTACTTGGACTGGCCTTCTAGAGTATATCCCATGGATCATCATACACCCATCGATATACTTAGGTTATTATTCTTATAATAAATCCTTCTTACTAGAGGTTAGTGAGATGAATATAATGATAACATTCATATATTGATACCTTTATTATAAATTTCAAAAGATAATTAACTAATCAAGGGGTGGTTGGGTGTGTTTTTGATCATGTCGTCTGATGGAGCACAACCAAGATGGGATTGGTCCGCTTGTATAATGAGTAAATAAATATGGCCCGTGATTAAATTAGACTAAGTAAATTCATGGCCATGATTATTTATGTCACATATGATGTGCTTAGCTACTTATATGAGATACATGTGATTTGTTCAGTTTTTATATGAATGACATGTGATGTATTCATTGACTTTATCAGAATATTTTAGAGAATCAAGAAAATTACAAGATGACCTATACTATATTAATGTGTTATATATATAGTGTTCACTCAATGTTAAGGAAATAAGGGGATATATATGCTATACATATGATATATATAATACATCTTGTTGTGGACATTTCCATATAGAGATATGAGTATGTTTGATGAAGATCACACCAAACCCCTTAGTTGCTTGAGTAACATTGATTTTTTAGTAGTGGATTATCTTTTCTTATATTTATAAAATATGTATTTCATATTATTTTTTCAATATTAATAAGTCCCCCAGGGCCATATAGTTAGGAATTTGGATGAGTATTAAGTTTTGGAAAAATTGTTAATTCCAAAATGAATAGAGTTAAATGAAATCATATTCAAAATGATTTTTGGATGGATTCAAAAATAGTTGTGAAGTTTTTCATGAAGTCCTTATATATTTTACTGAAATTTTTGGATTGTTGGTTGTGAACTAAAAACACATGTATATGATACATATGATAGAATACATTGTACCCAACATAATGATAGTTAAGGGTGTGCATCTTGAATATCACAATATGAGTGCATGAATCTTCCACATCCTTACCATGAGGTTTCTTTTAGTTACTAATCCATTATGAATGGATTAATTATAGCTTATATATCCATTGAATGGGTTAAATGGATTCCTCCAACATGAAGTAATGTATGCACCTAATACATTATATATAGTTGACACATTTCATTAAATAGAGAGCATCAATGTTGATTATATAAAGGTATGTTATCTCTTATATTGAGAGTGGAGAATGATCATTAGTATCATGTAATGATTTCTGCTGAAAAATATCTTATCCCAAGCCTCATTCATCGCATTCTAGTGAAGGCTCTATAATTCCTTCAAGTGTTGCATAAATCCTCAAGTTATGAAATTAGATCCATTATTCAGTGTTTCCCCCTTGGTGGTAAGAGTTTTAGTTCAATTGATTCATGATATTCATCAAGAATTCTCCCTTGTGTAAGGAATACATTGGTTGTTGTTATCATGTTTTGAGTTTATTGTTCTTCATTTACATATGCATGTTTGATTCTTGAAGATAGATCAACTATATATATGGGTTTTTCCACTATGTATGATCATAATATGATCCCACAAAACCCATCAAGAATAACTATAAGGTTTCATAGAATACATATGTAACTTGGTGTTCAAACTTAAGAAAAGTCTATATGGGTTAAATCAAGTACCCAGAAAATAGAATCAAAAAAATAATTTATGATATAATTAAAGTTCATTTGATATGTGGATCATTTTCATTGTAAAATCTTGACCCAAATCACTAGGTCTGAGTTGAAATACCACATGACCTCAGGCACTACCCACCGTATTCTAGAGGCTACCAACTAGTAGTGAGGATGAGTGGAACCATGGGGATACTATACCATAAATTAAAGTGAATGATAAAAAAATAAAAAAAAACATATACCAATTTATAATCAGAGTATAAAGATTATAACAACATACCAATAGTATAAATGAATATGGAAACAGCAAACCTAAAATCCAAGCAATGATACAACAGCTGGTCACCCACTAGGCTGATCACATATACAAAAATAGAAAGTTACAAAAGTAGAGGGATGATATTTAATACCAAGACTCACCTCATCTTTCTTAATAACTCATAGTGAGCTATCCTTCTAGATGATAAACTCAAGTCTCATCCCAACCTGTACCTGTAATGAGTGAGGATTTCTCAGGTACCCAAGTGTCATGTCCACCCATGTAGGGTGTGAGTACAACTCAGTAGGACACCACCAATGAAGTTTAGTACCAAATCATTAATATTAATTGTACATTCAAGTGATAATATTAGTAGAAATTAAAGAGGCAATACATAAATAAACAACATAGCATAATATCACCAAGCACACACAAGAAATAAACAAGCATGTGTTGAGCGGGTATATGATTACCAAGCACCATGAACCTATAACTATACCTACTTTGTATCCTTTATAAATGATATCTTAATAGTTTTGGATACATAAAAAAATGAAGGAGTCAGCCTTGAAGTTGATCAATAACCATATATGCCCTAGGCCTCCAGGACAAACCACATTAGAACATCATACCCTATCATTATCTCTTAGGTTAAGTCACCTAAACCATCATTCCCCACTATATCCACAAAGTTTAGGACACATATACCATCATTCCCCACTACCGCCACATAGGTTATCTCATATAGAACATCATGCCCCACTAATTCCATGTAGTTCAAGTCACATATACCATTATTCCCCACTGCTTCCACATAGGTCAGGTCACATAGACCATCATGACCCACTATAATCTCATGGGTCTAATCACATATGACCATCATTACCCTAGGTCTGGCCACACTAAGCCATCATGCCCATCATTTATCTCAATCCTATCATCATGTCACATGCATCGTCTGAACATGCTACCCCTCTAGGGCCACCGAGCCATGAAGGGTCCACCTTTCTATTAGGTTCCATGCATATAAAAAACAACATAGTATATACCATACATATCACAAATAAATAGTGGCATCATGTCATTTACACATATCAAGTATCATAGGGAAATAAACATGGTTCTCACACATAGGCATACTATATCACACAATGGGTCTTTATACTATGTTACACACATGCATGTGATTACTATCAATCATGATAAAAAAAGATATGTCATCATAGTTATCACATAAATGTTACATGGGTTTACCTATAAATAGATCTTGGTATATCACCAAGAGTCATAGTAGCTACATGTGTAAGAAAACATCAAACATGTACTTTCTCAGCTACACACACACCTCATTTGATCAATCATAAAACATAGGTCTCAATTAGAACAACAACACACCCCAAGATATCTATTTATTTTAATGAAACCATTGGTGATCAAGCCTTAACCATTGGCAACCGACAATAAGCTAGTGCATGAGGGTCTAACGTGGCCCTTGGAACTTTGTCAAATTGAATTAGGCATGGTTCCTTTAATTAATTAAGATTCTAGGATCATTAATTTTAATTATTTTTCATATATAGTGGAAAATATAATATATCATTCCAATAAACCAATGATAACCAATAGGTTAGAGTATACGAGACCACCTGCCTCAAACAGAGTCAACTCCCATCCAAGAAAATCCATGTTGCTTTACCCCGAGTCATCCAAGTCCATTCGACCTCCATCGATCGCCGCATGTTTCAGAATCATTCAAAATATTTAATTATAACTAAATTTAAATTAATTAAATTAATATAATAAAAACCCACTACCAGGGGGAAAATACATACATACTGAAAGACTTTTCATATGTTACCACCTAGCCAAAACTATGACCAACCACCCATGGAAGGTCATTCACATTCACTTGAAACCAAACCAAAGTCCCTATAACGTGGAAAAAAACCAATTTAATATAATTAAATTGTAAAATCAAGAATAAGGAAACCTAATTATGTACCTTCAACGAATATACCTTAAATGGAATGCATTCATCACCACAAGACATCCACTTTCCAAGTCAAAAAATTCCTTATTATCCTTAGAAAATTCATTCAAGATCAAATGTAATTTCCATATAATTTCTATAATTTGAATCAAACCATGATCAATAATAATTTGAAAAGTAAAGATACATTAAGGGATTTCATGGTATAAGATTTACCAAGAGTGATCCATCGTAATTAATGACACTTCAATTAGTAAAGAAACAATATTGAAAGAGATATTGGAGGCCAAAACCCTATACTATCATCCAAAATCTTATAATGTATTTGGAGTAATGAATAATAAGGGTTTTGGAAAACTACCTTCACTTTAAAACACCCAAAATACTTCTCAGGAATAGTTCACGATGTGAAATATGCTTTCCTATCATGAGAATTTGCGATGGAATATCAAGGGAGTCTAGATACAATGTTTCAAGATGTGACACATAGTGTCATGCCTTGAATACTTCCTCCAGCACCCATTTACTGTAGTATCCCCTACAGATTCTCTCTTTAACTCTCTCTTGGTTCATCTGACACCTCCATCCTTTCCTAAAAACATCCCTTAGAGGCATTTGAACACTCAAATTATAGACCCAAGCTCTGGTTCTTGAAAAGAACTATCCACCAAACATAAAAACTCAATCTTACCAAGGAATTACTAACCCATAATGATGTGGGATATTATAGTCTCCCTACCATAGCACTTATTTTCCTAAAACAGTTATGGAAGCATGAAAACCATATCACCCGATTTTCCATGATCGCCATCCATAAGGGGATCTCTTTGTTCCAACCTTGAACACCAAATCACCACCCCAAGGCCATGCTCATTACTAAAATACCATCATTAACTATTGTGAAACTCTAAGGATTAACACCATAATATAATTTAAAAGATCTTTATCATTTACACAAACATCAAGATGGTTCTTTCCACACCCATCTCTCCTAGTACCCACGGTGTCAACTACCAACCATTCTCAAAACTTATTGTGTCACCACTATAAGACACCACTTACCAAGGTCAATTCTTAAACCATTGTGCTAATCACCTTAGTAATTGCATACTAACAATGCCAAAATAGTGTCCCACCGACCCATTATCCATGATTTACATTACGTTCACAGCACATTCATCCTCTAATGTTTCTATCATCATGAATAAATTTCAATTGGACCTCATCTGAACAAATTTACCTAAAATTATTTATTGCACCACCAAAATTTCCTTAAAATAAAAACTTGTATCCAACCCAACATTTCCACCAATAACCCCCACATATAGTCTCAATTTTTTGATGCACCACAGAACCACTTCCAAATGCTTTCAAAGCATGTTTTCCCCTAAAGGAACCTTCAAAACATTTCATCACATGTTTCACCCACTGAAACATGCGATGAAGCTGAGTTTCACCCCTAAAAAATTAATGAATTTTTTTTCAAATGATTCTCCCCCTAAACCATGAGAAAGAACTTTATTTCACCCCATGAAACATGTCAGTCAAAACATGGATTAAAATTCAATATAAAAACACCATTACTAATTCCAAAACAAGACAACAAGTTTAACCAATTTACATAATTTAAAGAAATATGGCCTTTTCTGAAAGGTTGAAAGAGAACCTTTGTGGGCTCCCTCAAATGATTAGTGGTTTTTGGGGTACTTAGGTGCAGCAAAGTGGCTGACCAAGGTCGTTTCTCAAAGGAGGAAGTAAATTAAAACAACTGATTAAAGGTATTCTAAAAATAAAATAGAATAGAATTAAAACACTACTTGAAAGGATGGGGGTTTTTATATTTTATAAATCTAGAATAAGTTTTCTGGAAGAAGATTGTATTTTTTTTAGTTTTGAAATGAAGTTCGATTAAAATGACACAATAAGAAGATGTTTTTTTTTAGAAAATATTTTAAAGGCGTAATTGATCGAACTATACCTATTCATTTACTTATTAATAATTATAATTTAAATCAATATCCACTTAATTATGATCCCCTAATTTGTTAACCCTATAACCCTACAAGAGTTAACTTAACCACAAAGATGAAATTACTTAAACCCTAGGCTTGTTTCGGAACACGCAATCACATCACCCTTATTTGATTATTATTCTAAGGTTAGCTTATGGTCAGTGGTTAATTATATAACATATCCATTATGGAAATGAGGATGGATTGTGTTTAGGTATTATATTTGAACTCTACAAATTTATCATGTGTGGTCTTGTATTACTGATTAAGATCATGCTCTCACAATTTACACAAAATCTTGATTTCGCGTGTTTTTGTGTTAATTGTTAAATTGCTCGCTTAGTTTATTATAATTTAAAAACACAATTCATGGATCATATTAAGTGAATTACAGTATCTCAATGATTCAAAATAATTAAATTAATAGGGTAGAAGATAGATCAATCACTAAGAAAATTACTCTTCCATGGGCGGTGTGGTCATCGTGTAGACATTTTGCATGAGCAAAGGATTGAAAGGATAGAACCCAATATCGTCTCCACTCTTGATTACAAATCAATTATTAAGATTAAGAGAAGAATAAAAGGGAATAACACATAAGATTAATTGAATAAAAATTCAAGATACAAACATGAATGAAAAGAAATACAAAGAAGAGGTGGGAGAGGAGAGCCTTTTTGGAAGAGAGACTTGCACAAAGCCTTACTTATGGCAAGAGTTGTGAGGGGATCCCAAGAGACACCCTTTTTGAAAAACCTTCCCAAATCCTCTAACAGACTTCCCAAAGAGTTAAAACCCCCTTTAAATATAGTTTTTTAGGGCTAGGTTTACATAACTTTTTTAAGTGTGAAATAAAACTAGGACAAATATTTTATTCTAAGTTTCACCGCATATTTGACCTCCAAAACGTGTGAATTGGCCGGAATTATAGAATGAATATTTTTTCCTAATTATGTCCCCAATCTCCTCTCAAAATTTGGGCCTAATCCAATCATGTATGAAGAAGTTATGCCCCAAATACAGAACTCATGTCCATTCTGGAGAGTCCAGTCCAACTTTGATTTCATAGCCCATTTGCACCAACCAAATGCACTCTTTAGCTCTATTGTCCTGAATAAAAGTTGTCGAAAATTAAGTTAGAAACAATTTTACAAAAATTTAAGTTCAAATAATTCATAATAAAATATTTATGTTCGAAATACTACAGTTTATTTTAAAAGGGTAAAACTGGAATTTTAATCAAATTTTTAAATGAATGATCTAATCCCAAATATTTCATAAATGAATATATTTAGCATAATGTGAGAAAATTATATCATTTATTATCAATAAAATATTAAACAAAATAGTGTTTTATCATAGGTCTTGACTAATTTTTATCCACCACAGTCATCCCCGAAATGAAAAGATTGATACGATTCTAACCCACCGCATTTAGGTTCATACGAAACACCAGTCAGTACTTTCCTAATCATCTACACATGAAGGTTCTTTGCTTAAGAACCTAACACTCCATGAATACACTGATCATGATACCTTAATCCTTAGGGTAACCATTAAATTTTTACAACATCCTTACCCAAGTCTAAACTAAATCTAAAGTAATTTCTCCGGTTGATTAATCTATCACTTGAACTATCCATGAGGCTCTTAACCATTCATCAATGCACCAAAAATCTGACTCCTTATCAGAATGAATTGATTTCTATCCCGAGTTAACATCCCACATCTGGTCTCCAAATAGTGCTATATTTAAATCAAAAATCAAACATTCAATGTGTAAATAGATACTCTTAGATTCGATATACATTAGTTTATAGAGTCTCATAATTTTTCAACAGCCGGTCTTACAAAAAACCACAACCCTTCCCACAAGAGAGGTAATTTCACATGTGATCAGTCGATGCTCCCCACCATAGGAGTATCCTTAATGCTTCCTCACAATTCTCACATCGGTCTACCCTGCACCCAACTAGTCCATCCCTAAATGCAATGACTAAACATGACCATCCAATCAAATAAATTGTTAAGAAAAACACCACACACTATGTACACCCAGATTGCATAGAATGCAATCCACTGCACCCAAAAATCCATTTTGAAGTGTGTGAAGTTCTTCAATATACTTAGAATAGGTTATGACTCCTAACATAAACAAGTCTCATCCCCTTACACAAGACACTATTCCAAAACATAGAATCTCTATCAACGACAACTCAGGTTGACTATAAAATGGTGACTCGATCCATTGTTTATGTCATCTCCCACCATAGTGAAAAATCCATAAATATTAACTACTAGGTCATCAAACTATTTTAGCTTCACATATAATGTGATAATTATTAAAATCATGGGTGACCTTGAACCAAAAACTTTAGTGGTCTACCACTACTAACTTATTTGAGCTCATCCATAAAACCCAGATCATTCCCAATGGTCATCTCACTACCTCACTTAATAATTTCAACCAACTCTATGTACAACCATGGAATGAATGCTCACACATTAATTTTTTTAATTAAGGAACAATAACACCATTTATTACTTCAACTGGATGATTTTTCATGAGTCGCGGATTTTTGTGACAGACTCACATGCCTTTAGCAGTCCGCACCACAAGGTGACTTTCCTCTAAACCTTATAACACTTGGTGATCCTATTAGAAAGTGTATATCCTTGATAATGAGATTCACAGTGTAGAACCGGACACACAGGTGTCAGTTCAAGCCGTTGAGAATCCATCCATTCTCTAACCCTCCTAAGTCTGACCATCTAGGATTTCACTCAATAACCAATGAGAGTTTCATTATGAACTAATGGGATAGACATAACTTGGTCATGTCCTTGATACAATAAGTGTCTAATCACTTTTTAACCCAACCGTGCATCACAAGTACCAACACTCAAGGTGCTTTATACTCTTGGGTTGCAAAGAAACATGAAAGACCTTATCTTAAGAATCCAAGGGTTACTCATATGAACAGGGCATTTTATTCAATGAAATTCACCCCTAAGGAATTAACCTTGACTATTCCTTCACAAGGAATATCCTCACTTTATTTACCTTCACATAGCATGAGACACTGACTCACTAGTAATCAGGGTCACATTAAAATGCCGCCAGTTATTTCAAAAACCCGCAAAAGGTTTTACTAAGGGTCACAGCTCATGAAACATCATCAAGTCTCATCTCCAAGACATCCCATTATTACTTCACTAATAGAAAAACCATGTTGGGAGTCAAGGATTCCTATTTTGGTTAAACAATATTCCACTAGGTGTTATATAGACAAATCCTCAAAAAATATAGTTAGAACCTTAATCAATTGGACTAATCCATAGTCCACTTGCATGAGGTTCTTTAATAAATCCATTAATGCCTGACAATGACCAAACAATTTCATGGTTCTATCTATGCATAAAAATACCACATCGTCATCATCATCATATTTATCAATATCATTGTCTCTCAAGTGACCCACATCATAATCTCACATGACCTGCTATCAAAAGTAGACATGTATAGAGGTTCAAATGAATAGAATGTGAAAAGGATATCATATGTGAAAACACAGTACAAGTTGTTGACACTAATTATTTGAGTTCTTCATCATCGGTACAATTACACATAAGCATCATATATGTCATGAGAAACCTATGTGTTGAATATGATTCATGTGATTCCTCTTGCTGATATGGCCAAGAGTCAAATCCAAATTAAATAACGACCTCAAAATCCATGTGTGTCACATGATATGAAAACATGTGATAACAACACAAACCAAGAACAAAAATCTCATGCCTAGGTAACCTGGACCTCCCTTAGAAAATTTTTTCATGATGCACCAGTTCAATTTTCATCACAAGCCCTGACAGAGTCCTATGTTTCATGTCTATTGGCTCCCCAAATAGGAAAAATAAGACAATTTTTCCTCTGATACCATGTTTTAACATCCTAACCTGGATCATCAAATATGATCCAGAATTCTACATGACCTGAAGCACACCTCCCCATATGACAAAGGCTTCTGACTAGCATCGAGCGTCTCGATTGGAACCATGGGGTGACTATACCCTCAATCAGAGTGCACAATAACAAATAAACAACCAAACATATAACAATATATAATCATAATAAACACATACCAAAAATATAACAATAGTATGAATGAATGAGGAAACAACAGACTTAAAATCCAAGCAAAGATACAACAGCCAATCACCCATTGGTCTGATCACATATAAAAAAAACAAGGTAAAAAAGTACTAGAATTCTCTACAACACCAAGACTCGCCTCATATCGGTCTCTAACTCATAGTGATATGTCTCTCTAGTTGATCAAATTGGGACTTAGATCAACCTATACCTATAATAAGTGAGGTATACTTGGGTACCCAAGTGCCATGGCCACTTGAGCAGGGTGTGAGTATAACTCAGTAGAACACCACCAACACGGTCCAATACCAACTGGTAATATACAGTGTTTGTGTAAGTGATAATATTATAAGAAATTAAATAGAAAATGAATAACTATAAAAAATAGAATAATATCACCAAGCACACATAAGAAATAAAAACGATGTGTCGAGTGGTCATGCACTTACTAAGCATCCATGAACCCCTAGTCATACTAACTTTGGTACTTTATAAGAAGATATTAGAACCGTCATAGAAACATCACAAATGAAGGATTAATCCTCAAAGATACTCAATAACCATATGATCCCTAGGCCTACAGGTGAGACCACAATAATCCATAATACCCTATTGTTATCTCTCAGATTAGTTCACATGTTATAGTAACCCAAAACCTTTACATGTATTATTACATTATCTTTTACATAAATGTACATTAATTACAAACTAAGGGTTGAAAATCCAAGTGCCTTTGGAATAATAGTTTCACAAATAGATAACATGAAACTAAAATAAAAATTCTTTATTTTAATCTCCATAATGAGATCCTAAATATATTTTAGCTCTTAAAATAGAATAGGATAACCTGGGGAATACATAGAAAAAAGAGGTGAGCTAAAAATATCAGTAAGGGAATAAACATGGAAATGAAGCATGTCATATGAGTTGGAAGGAATAACATGATAACATAAAAGGAATGACATGTAAATAATAATATGGGGGATAATATAAAGAACATGGAATGTAAACTTAGGAATATGAAAGAAACATAAAATATGGCCTAAGTATAAGTCAAGGCTAACCACCAAGACAACATCACATGGTGGATAGAGTCCCATTATGGATTAGGTTCACTCCCTAATACCATACATATCGCCTCATGAGACTAAAACATTACCCAATGCATTGGAGTGCTATCAGGGTGCATCCATCATAATATTTACATGCATATATGTTCCACATAAAGAAAAAAACATAAATAATAAACAAAGGATTACCCATGGAAATAAATGGGTTTCATAATCATGTTATAAGGCATAACCAAAGGGCGTATCATAATGGTTTCCTTTAAACAAGGTATTAAATCATTTTTGGAGATTCATAAAGTAAAAATAAGCATGGATCATGATAAATGATGTCCAACTAAAGTGATTATGTGAAAAATAGTATACAAATCCATTTGGAAAAGTACCTATTAAGTGAGGCTTTAGAAAAATGGGTAATGAGACTTTAAAAATGATAAAGGAATAATAATTTCTATAAATACATAAAACGATATAAAATAGTTTTCCATAATAAAATTATTGATTTTATAAAACATTTTTGGCTTAAAAAAATTTAAGGAGTGTGCTTGAAAATGGGAAATAAACAGAGAATCTCCCTTTAATTAGGTTTTCTTATCGATAGGAATGGAGAAGGGAAAATTTTAAAACAAGTATTTCCCATCAAAGAAAGGTGAATTAAGATAGATATATATATGTGTGGAACATATATAAATAATATAAAATAAGTTATTAATAAAATTAGAGTGATAAATTGAGGTAAGAGAGAGAAATCATAACCCTAAATGAAAAAAGGGAGGTTTAGAAAGATCCCTTAACTTGTGTTCCAGAATTGTGTTACACTTGACCTTAATGTTATGAATAACAAAATTAGATTCATTAATTAAATAATTAAGAACATTTTATATTTATATTTTAATTACTATAATTTTATTATGTTAATTTATGACCATTTTTATGAGATATAAATTTAAATTTCATTGTTTCAGGGCATTTGTTTCATGATTCCAATTTCGGATCACTTATAGATAATTATTAGAGTTTTTATCAAATGGGAATACAACTCCAAAAGTGAAATGAAAATTTATTCATTTAATTCAAGAAATTTAAATGGACCTAAATATTATATATATATATATGGATGATCCATTTAGTAAAAATGTTAGTGTTATATAGTTAGTTTATTTTGGATGTTTTACTAACCATCACGAACTAGTTTCATTTTATTTAATATTATGTCTATATATTAATTACAGAACATGAAATAAGTTTTAATATAATTATTATAATATTATTTAACCATAATAATATTTTTATGACTATCCTTGAAGGCGGTAATGGAAAATGAAAACTCATTATCCATGGAGATGGTTAACTAACATAATATAGACAATGGTTTCATTCTTAGAATAAGAGAAGAAGAGAATATGATGGATGGTAGATATTACATTAGCATAAAATTATAGTATATATGTGACATTAGAGTTATTAATTCATGTTGGATGAGGGAGGTTAAGAGAATGTGGAAGAAGAAAATAATTTAAAAGAGGTAGTTTGAGAATATTACCTCTTGAATGACACCTCCTTGAAATACTCCTTAAGGAACTTGTAATTGGTATTTTGGTGAGATCAAAAGAACTAGGACATGGGGAATTTTTTTTGAATATATTTGGGCAGAAATTTGGAAATATACAAGACATGTAGTTTGTGAGGAGAAGGGGTGATGAGTGGTGGTATTTATAGGGGAAGGAGAGGGGTGTTCTTGAATATTATATTCATTAGTTTATTATTTTGGATCAATAATGTCAATATTATTGATTCTTATGACTATATATAGTGACTAGTTCATGTTATTTCAAAATAATGGGTTCTTACATCATAAATGACTCAAAATTCATGTATTTAGCTTATAATGCTAAATACCGTAATTTATCAAATTTCATTATTCACTAAAAATCCAACTATTTTAGAAAAATACTAAAAATTCACCTGAACTATTTTTTAATGCATATATTCATAAAATGAAATCCATTTTATGAAAATAATTTTATAAATATGAGAAATTTAATTTTTAAAGAAAATAATCATTTATTTGAAAAATTCCAATTTTAATATCATGATCAATTTTTTAACCCTTTGAAAAATTACTTATGGTATCATAAAATTATCTTATGACTATAATAAAACTTAATATTTATTTATAAATATATTTTATGAAAATAAAATTTCTTTTTAATCAATATATTTATTATCAAAATGCAAATAAAGTATACATGTTTTACAAAAATGAAAACACATATTTTATATTTTATAAAAAAATTATTTACTTGTATTATGATATAAATTTTTCATATTTTAATTTTATAAGATACCTAAATATTATTCTACACTTCCATGGGTGAGTTTACTATTTTAAAAGTTAGGTTACTATTCCAATGGTCAAATTACTATTCCAATAGCCAGATTACTATTCCAATGGTCATATTATTATTCCAATGTTTAGATTTGTATTAGTAATATGGGTTCCCTAATTTCTATAAATACCTATCATTTCATTCATTCTTTATCTACTTCTATTTTCTCTCATGTTTATATATATTTTCATTTTTAAAATATATATTTCATTATTAATATTCTTCTTCATTTCTATAGTGTTGTATGTGAGTGCAATTATTCTGGAGGATCAAGCATATTCAAATTTTTCTATTCTTATTGTCTTATTTTCTATTTATTCTCCCATTTTAATAATTTTAATTATTATGTCTATATTTGTTCTTTAAATATAATTTTCTAATTATTATAATAAATTTTTTTGGTTTCATCATATGGTATGTGTGCATTATATAATATTATATTACTAAATGTAACATAATTATATTTTTAGAAGGAAATTATGTTGATAAAATTATGGGTTGGTACATTCTTCCCCCTTAAGAAATTTTACCCTTAAAATTTCATTTAATGTAATATGGTGAAAAAAAATGAGGGTAATTTTCCTTCATCACTTCCTCTGGTTCCCATGTCACCACCTCATACTTATGATTTCACCACAGTACTTTGATTGGGTGAGTTTTCTTATTGTGTAGAAATTTATCTCTACCATCCAATATCTTCGTCGGTTTATCCTCATAATAGAGATCACTTTCCAACCATACCACCTATGAATCCAATACAATTGAGGGATCTGGGAAATTCTCCCATAAGACTGATGTGTGGAATATGTCATGTACATGAGAAATGGTTTTTGGGAGTGCTAGTTTATAGGTCACAGCTCTGATATGATCAAGGATCTCGATGGGGGCATTGTTTTCTCGTTTAAAAGGGAATCCCTGAGAGTGGCCTTTTCGAACCCTCCACACTCGAGAACCCCCCTCCCCATGAAGAGGTCTTCCGGAGAAGCCCCAGTCGGGAAGGAGATGTTTCCAGCTGAGATGACATTGCGTACCAAGGGGTTACACCTCGATCAGCGATGGTTCGAAATAGCAATTCGTCATCCAGGTGAAGTGTGCCCATTCTGCCCACCCAATGAGACACCGGGTGACCCGGCAAGGTGAGTGGTACATGGGATGTGGAAATTCCCCCAAGAGCAGGCTCCTAGGAATCGAACCCCAGACCTCACCGAACACCGTTGTCATAGACCTCGACCTTGAACCACTACGCCACTGCCAAAGTGACAAATGTATTGTTGGGTAACGAGGTATTGGGTTGTCCTACCCACCTGCGCACTGCACGTCCCTAGAGAGGCCCAAGGTGGACAACCCTTGGGCTTATGCCAGTTCCCAATGGGGTAGAGGGGCCCACGAGTTGTTTTTTATCATATAGTGCACGTTTCCTTGCGAGGACTCGAACCCGGAACCTCGGGGTCAGGACGCCACCGCCTTTAACCAACTCGCATGTGCCCCACGGGCAAACGTTTTGTTGGGTAATGAGGTATTGGGCTGGCCTGCCCACCTGCATACTGCACGTCCCCAGTGAGTCCCAAGGTGTCCAACCCTTGGGCTTAGGCCAGTTTCCAACAAGGTAGAGGGTCCCATGAGTGGTTTTCTAGCATATAGTGTGCATTGCCTTATGAGGACTCAAACCTGGAACCTCGGGCAAACGTGTTGTTGGGGACCAATGTTACTTGGACTTAGCTTACCCATCTTCCCAAATCTCATGACTCTCTTCCATAGAGATATGTAGAGGAATTCCTTATCTCTAACCTCAAACTCTAGGCCCCATCAATGATTATCAACATAGCTATTTTGTCTACTTTGAGTATCCCTAATGTGTTGTTGAATGGTATTGACCTTTCCTAACACATTTTTTACCATTTTAGGTCCAAGGAGATTTTTTCCACCAACTTCATCCCAGCATGAAGGTCTTATGTATCTTTTTCCATAAAGGGCTTTATATGGAGTCATCTGGGTACTTGAGAGGAAACTATTGTTGTAAGATAACTTGACCGGAGGAAGATATTGGTATTATCCTCCTTTTAATTCCATAGATCATTCTCTCAACATTTCTTCTAGTGTCTATATAGTTCATTTAGATTTTCCATATATTTTGAAGTGATAATTCATACTGAAGTTCAACTCAATGTTTAGTGCATGTTGGAGACTCTTCCAGAACTTGGAGGTAAATTTTAGATCTCAATAATATACAATCGATAATGGTATTCTGTGTAGCCTCACCACTTCTATGATATATATTTGTGCATGTTCATCAAGTGAGATATCCTCTTGAATTGTAATGAAGTGAGCAGTCTTTGTAAGATGATCCCTCACAACCCATACAGTATTATTTTCTCTAGATGTTTTTAGTAAACTAGTGACAAAGTCCATGGTGATGTTCTCTCGTTTCCATGTTGGTATGGGTAATGGTTGCATTATCCCCTTGGAATTTTTCCTTTCAACCTTCACTTTTTGGTATACCATTCACTTTTATGTATATTCAACAATCTCTTTCTTCTTATTTTCCCACTAATAGTTCCCTCAAAGGTCTCAATACATTTTCATGATCCCTGGGTAGATATAGAAGTTCAAACTATGTGCATCATTTAAAAGATCCTTATTTATCTTGGTATTTGATGGTACACATATTCATGACCCAAATATTACAACTTATTCCTTGTCAATTTTAAACTCTAAGGATTTCCCATTTCTGATAGCTTCCACATTCTTTTGAATTTTCACATCTTTGGTTTGAGTATCCTTTATTATTTACATAACTGATGGTTAAAAAGTATTTAATAAAGAAAAGTTTATATTCTTTTCATTATGATTCCCATTTACATCTTTTTAAAGTCTAATAAGATTGGATCCTTCTCAATTCTCATCATTTATAAAGTTATAGGATCCTTTCTACTTAGATCATTTGACACTTTATTCATTTTATTAGGATACTAGTTGATTAAGTAGTCATGATAATTGATTATCTCTAACCATATTTACATGGACATATTAAGATCCTTCTATGTGAATATATATTTGAGGATTGTGGGATTCATATATATATCACACTTCTCCCCATAGAAATAATTTTTCTATATTTCAAATGTGATGATCACAGCTGCCAACTCCAGATTATGCGTTTGATGGTTCTTATCATTAAATTTTAGCTACCTTGAAAAGTAGGATATAACTTTATCATTTTTTATCAATACACGACCTAAGAAATTTTTATAAACATCACTATATACCATGAAGAGTTCCCCACTTGTGGGTAGCATAAGTATTAGTGCAGTGATAAGACAATTTTTCAACTTTTTGAAGCTCTATTTTCATTCATTGTTATAGAAAAAATTTATTCCATTTTGAGTCAATTTGGTTAGAGGGTTTGAAAATTATGATAATTTTCTCAAAAATTGTTGATAATACCCAACTAGTACAAGGAAACTATATATCTCCATTACAGATGATGTCCTAGGCCACTTCACAATTTCCTTTATCTTATAAGGGTCTATAGATATCCCTTTGTTGGTGATAACATGCCCCAAGAATGATACTACCACCACCTAGAAATCACATTTACTATACTTTTCATACATTTTATCCTTTTTAAAGTCTTTATCATAATATTCAAATTCATCTCATGCTCCTCCTTGTTTTTAGAGTATATCATATATAAAGGCTACCAAAAAAATCATGGTAATCACAAAAGAATATATTCATTGAGTCCATAAATATTACCGGAGCATTATTGAGTCTTAAGGTCGTTACTATGAACTCATATTGTCCATCCATCATTCAAAAAATAATCTTAGGAATATCTTCCTTATTCACCTTTAATTGGTGATATCCCAACCAAATATATTCCATGAAGAAATATTAGGCCCCATATAGTTGATCGAACCATTCATCTTTCTATGGTGGGGGATATATTTTATTTATCATAATTTTGTTGAGATCATGATAATCAATGAATAGGTGCATTGATCCATCCAAGAAAAGAGGACTAGTTCACTCCATAGTGAAGCACTCGGGCATATAAAACCCTAGTCCAGAATCTCTTGTAACTACTTATTCATTTCTTCTAACTCAGTGATGTAAATTATTAGGGAGTCTTTGATATGGGTAGAGATTTAGGAATAAGTTCAATTTAGAACTCAACCACTCATTTGAGAGGAAGACTAGGAAATTCTTCAGGGAATACATCAGTGTAGTCCCTCATAATGGGCATGTATTCAAGCATTATTATCTCATTTGTCTCGATAATTTAAGCTAGATATGATTTCTCATAAGGAAATAATATCTATAATTGATATGAAGATTCTGAATGATATCCATCCACCTCCTTAAACTTATACATAAGTGGAGGATGAATTGATATGTGAAGATTGATCTCCCTCTCCCAACAATTGATGTTGGATTTATATAAGGATAGTTAATCCATGACCAATATAGAATAAAACTCCACTAAAGGAAGTGAGAATAAATTTTTTGGGAGGTTCGATCCACAAACATTGACCAAGGAGGAGTTATAAACTTGAAATGAAAAAATTTCTTCATTTTTTTCTCACAAATAGATCAACCCCTATGTTTTGAGGTGTTATTTGAATAGTTATGTTAACTTTTAAGATATGAAAGAATGTGTAGAACCAGAGTCAAATAGTATATGTTTTATTCTTGAATGAATAACCAGTGTACCTTTCACCACATCATTATCAAGATCCACCTCATTAGTAGCGATAACATATTCCCTTACTTACTACCTTGGAGGTTGTTATCATTTATTTGAAAACCCTTGTCTTAGGACATTGGTTCTCATAATTCCCATGTTCCTTTCATTTGAAACACTGGACAACAGGCTGAGTTTGTATCCAAACCTTCTTGTATTACATCACATTAGTAGGATTATTCATCTTCCTTCAATATTTATTAGATTTATCCCTTTACCTTTTACATTTTATGCATCTCTCAGTTCCCTGGAGATAGTTTCCATGACGCTTCTTCCCACATTTTTAACATGTGGTCAGTTGGGTTTTCTTTCCTCCATGGGATTTATCCACTAATCTGCTTGAAGAAAACTAAATTTTATTATTTTATCTCCAATCTCATAAGACCACTAAAATTTCCCGAATGCATTATTTTTATTTTATTATAGATAATACCCCTTTTAGGGTTGAAGGGGAACCCTTACATGACCTGTAGGCACAAGGCCCAACATGACTCGATGGTCAATTACATGAACCAAAGGCCCATAGGAATACTATTCCCAATGCATGGCTCATTGGTCCAACCCACTAGAACTACCCCTCCCCATATTTTGCATCATTGATCACCTAGCTCCCCACCTTGTATTATTGATCGGCTAGCATTGCCCCATGTAAAGTTGCACAGTGCCTAGTCCTGATGGCGGTTTTCATACCCTATTATTCTTCTAATCCGATTACCTCTGCTCTAATGACTGCTACTCTTTTCTCTAATCCTCTTATGGGGCATAATCTGTGTGAATTGGGCTACTCCAATCTCCATCTCAACCTTGAGGATACAATGGACAATCTCTTCATAGCTGTCAAAGTCTCAAATCACCAACGCTTTTTGTAGACTCATCTTTAATCCACTGAAGAATCAATCCACCTTAATTTTGATGTCGATGATGAAGTTGTAGGCATACAATGAAATCCTTGTAAATTTTTCCTCATATTCTCCAATAGACTCATATTCCTTTTTCTTATGTCCGAGAAACTCCCTCTCTATTTTAAGATGGAGAGTTTAGGGAAAATATTTATCAAAAAATATTTTCTTGAATCCTTCCCAGTCCATGGAAAATATTTCCACTTTGGACTTTGTGTTCTTGATCAGTGTTCACTACTGATCAGATTCCCCATCAAAATTATAGACCACTAACATGACTTTATCTTCTTTATATCATTGTAATACAGATAATATCTTCTCAATGGTGTTAATCCATTTCTCTATGATGAGGGGGTCATGATATCTACTAAAGGTAGGATACCTTTTTCGCATAAAGGATTAAAATGAAACTTTATCTTTCTTAGGAGAAGTAGGGTGTTGTATATGATTCAAGTTATTATTCATAAATTGATCTATTTGATCTAGTATTTTCATGAAGTTATCATCTCCTACTACCATCAGGTTAGGCATCTCATTAGGGCAATCATCACATTGTATATCACATTGGTTATTAGTATGGGTTCTCCTAATTCCCACCATTAACTAAAAAAGAAAAATAAAATTAGGGGTTTTAATTCTTAGATAATAATCATATAAAAAGGAAATTTTTAACTTAGAAGGAATAACTTATAAATGAAATGTATATTTAACTTATGAGTCCATAACTTTCAATCTTGGTTATCCATGGTAATTATTTCCTATACTTAGAGTTATCCTTAGGTTTATCACTAAAATTTTCTAGTCATAATCCCAAAAAATAACTAGACCATTATCTAATACCGACTATAGTGACCTAAACCTTTTACACATATTATTACATGATTTTTAACATAAATTTCCATTAATTACAAACCAGGGATTGAAAAGCCTAGTGTATTTGGAAGACTATGTACACAAATAGACAACATGAAACTAAAATAAAACTTCTTTATTTTAATCTTCATAATGAGCTTCTAACTCCCTTTGATCTCCTAAAACTACATAGGATAACCTAGGGAACACATAGATAAAAGGGGTGAGCTAAAAATCCCAATAAGGGAATAAACATGGAAACAAAGCATGTCATGCGGGTTAGAAGTCATAACATGATAAAAAATGGAATGGATCATGAATAATCATGTAGAGTAATAATATAAAGAACATGTAATGGAAACTTAGGAATGTGTAAATAACATAAAATATGAAATAATCATAATTCAAGGCTAACTGCTAAGACAACATCACATGATGGAAAGAGTCTCATCGTGAATTAGGTTCACTCCCTAATCACATACATATCACCTCATGAGATTAAAACATTACCCAATGAATTAGAGTGCCATATAGGTGGACCCATCATAACATTTTCATGCATATGTGTTCTACATAAAAAAATCAAACTTAAATCCTAAATATAAGGATTACCCATGGAAATAAATGGGCTTCAAATCATGTCACAAGGCATAACCAAAGGGTGTATCATAATGGTTTCCATGAAAGAAGGTATTAAATAATTTGTCAACATTAATAAATAAAAAATAATCATAGATCATGATAAATGATTTATAATTGAAGTGAAGACTTGAAAAAGAGTAGATAAATCCCTTTGTAAAATTACCTCTTAAGCGAGGCTTTAGGAAAATGGGTAACGAGCCTTTAAAAAATGATAAAAGTATAATAATTTATATAAATCTAGAAAATGATCTAAAATGTTTTTTCATGAAAAAATGAGTGATTTTAGAAATCATGGATGTCTTAAAACATTTTAAGGAGTATAATTTAAAAGGGGTAAGAAATTGAGAAGTTCCCTTTAATCAAGTTTGCTTATCGAGAGAAATTGAGAAGGGACCTTTTAAAACATGTATTTCCCCATAAAAGAAATATATATCAATAAAGGTATATATTTTTGGAATATATATACATAATATATAATAATTAATTATGAAAATTAGAGTGTGAAATTGAGGTAAGATAGAGAAATCATAACCCTAAAGGAAATAGGGAAGTTCAGAAAGATCCCTTACCTTATGTTCTAGAATCATTCTAAATTTGACCTTAATGCCCTAAATAACCAAATTAGATTCATTAATTACATAATTAATAACCATTTATATTTATATTTGAATTATTATAATTTTATTATGTTCATTTATGACTGTTTTGATGAGATATAAAGTTCAATTTCATTGTTCTGGGGTGTTTGTTTCATGATTCCAAGGTTGGATCACTTATGGATAATTATTGAAGTTTTCGTCAAATGGAACTAAAAAAACCAAAATGAAATGAAATTTTATTCATGTACTTCTAGAAATTTAAATGGTCCCAAATTTATTTATTTTTTGTTCTGATATATGGATGTTCCATTTAGTAAAAACATTAGTGTTGTATGGTTAGTTTATTTTGGCGATTTTACTGCCCGTTGTGAACTAGTTTCATTTTATTTAATATTATGTCTATATATTAATTTCAAAACATGAAATTAGTTTTAATATAATTATTATCATTTTATTTATCCATAATAATAGTTGTATGACTGGCCTTGAAGACGGTAATGGAAAATGAAAACTCATTATCCATATAGACAGTTAACCATCATAATATGGACAATGGTTTCATTCTTAGAATAAGCGGAGAAGAGAATAGGATTTATTGTAGATATTCCATTAGCACCATAAAATTACAGTATATATATGATACTGGATTTATTAATTCATGGTGTATGAGGGAGGTGAGGAGAAGGTAGAAGAGGAAAATAATTTAAAAGAGGTTGTTTGAGAATATTACATCTTGAATGAGGCCTCCTTGAAATACTCCTCAAGGCACTTGGAATTGGTCTTTTGGGGAGACCAACAGCACTAGGACTTGGTGGTAGGTTTGGGAAGATATTTGGTAATGAATTTTGCAATATCCAAGGCATATATGTTGTGAGTAGAAGGGGTGGTGAGGGGTGGTATTTATAAAGGTAGGAGAGAGGTGTTTTTGAAAATCATACTCATTAGTTTATTATTTTGGCTCAAGACTATCAATAGTATTGATTATTGTAACTATATACAATTAATAGTGCATTTTAATTTGAACTAATGGGTTCTTACATCATCCATGACTTAAAAATTCATGTATTTAGCTTATAATGCTAAATACCATAATTTATCATATTTCACTATTCACCCAAAATTCAACTATTTTAAAAAAATAAAAAAATCACCCTAAACACTTTTTTCATGTAGATTCAAAAAATTAAATCCATTTTATGAAAATAATTTTCTAAATATGAGAAATTTAATTTTTAAATAAAATCTTCATTTATTTGAAAAATTATAATTTTAATATTATGATCGATTTTCATACCCTTTGGAAAAATTCTTATGGTGGCATAAAATTATCTTATCATTGTAATAAAACTTAATATTAATTTATAAATATATTTTATGAAAATAAAATTTCTTTCAAATCATTATATTTATTATAAAATACAAACAAAACGTACATGTTTTACAAAAATGCAAACACTTATTTTATATTTTTTAAAACATCTATTTACTTGTATTATTATATAAATATGTCATATTTTTATTTTATAAGATACCTAAATATTATTCTAAACTTCTATAGGTGAGGTTACTATTCATAATGGTCAAAATACTATTTCAACGATCTGATTACTATTCTAATGACCATATTGTTATTCCAATGATCATATTATTATTTTAATGGTAAGATTTGTAATGGTCATATGGGTACCCTAATTTATATAAATACCTCTCATTTAATTTTTTCTCCATTAACTTCTATTTTCTCTCAAGGTTATATATATATTAATTTTCAAAATGTATATTGAAAATTCTATTTTTTATTTTCAAAATAGTCACTTTATGGTTGAGCAGTAACCAAAAACATCAGGCAGGATTCAAAAGTTACAGGATCCAGATACAAATTTTAAAATTCAAAAACATAAAGGAACATAGAACCTGAGGATGCCTCTATCCATGAGTCACCCGCATCATCTTGAGTCACATCGCCTGCCATCTTCTACAATCATCTTGGGTGCACTGTCATCGTCATCGTCGCCCTATCGCCACCGGAGCCAATGACTGAAGAAATCAAAACACAGAAGATCCCTTCAACCTATCAACCTAATCATCGACTATTCACCATCATTGTCTTCTATCACCTCCTTAAAACACCATTTTTTCTGCCATAAAAGCATCCTAATAGAACACAACAGACTTCATAACCTTCATCGATAAGAGAAAAACAAACATCAGTCACCCTCCCTGAGATCATAAGCTGCTCAAAAAACACATTCCAGAACCTCCTTCAAGACCACCATACCAGACTAACTAGGAAGAGATTGTTAGACCAAGATTTTGGAGAAGAGTTGAATGGATGGAGGCCTCGATAGAGGACCATGTCGGAGACCAAATCATTTTTATAAAGGGAGAGAAAATATGCACTCCACTATCAAAACATTGAACCATTAACAAACAATCAGAAAAAACAACACCAAAAATCACTATAAAAGAAAGAATGAGCCAAAAATAAGAGATGAAGAAGCCATCACCGATGAAAAATACGAACTGAGACCACTTTCAACCCCCCTCCAACATCATCCCAAGTTAACTCGGATCACGCATCAAGCCTGACCAAAATGGAGTCAAGCATAATGGGTTGGATAGCAATGGTAGTGGAGTGGAAGGAGACTAGAAGCCGCCATCGACACCAACCCAAACCGTCTGAAGAACCGGTAAAAAACCCAGAATAGATGTCTGATGTGTATGGTTAGATAGAAAGAGGGGCGGTGAGCGACATATGATATCCACACCAGCGACCAGCACCAGTCGAGAAGGGGGGAGGAAAAAGTGAGTAAAGGAAGAGAAGATAGAACCAGGTGAAGTGAGGAGCACCATTATCATAGAATAGATCCACAAAACCCTAAGAGGAAGGGGAAGAGGAAGCTTCGAGAGCACGATTAGTCTAGGGGATCGAAAAAATCCAAATTTTTTTATTCTTATTGTCTTATTTTCTATTTATTTTCCCATTGTAATACTTTCAATTCTTATGGTTATATTTTTTCTTTAATGTAATTTTCAAATTATTATAATAAAATTGTGTTGGTTTCATCATGTCGTACATGTGCATTATATAATATTATATTAAAAAATGTAACACAATTATATTTTCAGAAGGGAAATTCTATTGATAAAATTTTAGGTCATTACACATATACCATCATACCTTACTATTGCCACACAGATCAGGTCACGTAGACCATCATGCCCCACTGCTTCCACATAGGTTAGGCCATATATCGCATAGGTAATGTTACATAGACCATCATGCCTCACTACCGTCTCATGGGTCTGATCATATATGATCGTAATGCCCCTAGGTTAGGCCACACTAGGCTATCATGCCCTGTCGTCTATCTCATTCCTATCATAATGTCACATGCATTATCTGAACATGTTTCCCCTCTATAACTACCAATCCATGATTCCACCTATCTCTTAGGTAGTGTGCACTAAAAAAAACATAGCATATACTTGACATATCAAAAGGCAACAGTGGTGTCATATCAGTCACACATATCTAGTGTCATGGCATAACAAACATGGTTCTCATACATAGTCATACCATATCACACAATGGGTCTCTATACTACGTCACACACATGCATGTGATCACTATCAAGCATGGTCAAATAAGTTATGCCATCATAGGTATCACATCAAGGTAACACGAGTATACATATAAACAAATCACGACATATCACTAAGATTCATAACTGCTACACATGTTAGAAAACATCAAACATAGGCTTTCTAATCCACACATGCACACCTCATGTGATCAATCATCAAACATAGGTCTTAGGGTCTCATGTAGCAAAACAACACACCCTAGGGTGTCCATGTAGTTCAAGGAACTTGTTAGTGATCAATCCTCAACCATCAGCAACCGAAAACAAGCCAGTGTACAAGGGTCTAACATGGCCCTTAACACTTTGTTCAATTACTTTAGCTATGGTTCCTTTAATTAATTAAGATTTCATGGTCATTAATTAGTTAAAAATTACAAATTCATAATTCAATTATGAATTTATGGATTGTTCGCCTCAGATCTAAAACCTTATATCACATGTCAATAAACCATGCATAAACCATAGGGTAGAGTACACAGGACCAGCTACCTCAAATGGAGTCAACTCCCATCCAAGCAAAGCCCAACCGCTTTGCCTAAGTCATTCAAGTCCATTTGGACTCCATAAATTGTCATGGGATTCTAACTCATGCCAAATCATTCCAAATAATTAATTAAATGAATGTAAGAAAAATCCACAATCAGGTGAGAAATGAATACATGTCGAAAGACTTACCGAATGTCATCGCTTAGTTGGATTCACAACCCACCACCCATGAAAGGTCTTCCACATTCATCTGATGCCAAACCATGAAAAATCCCTATCACACGACAACACAACAACAACCAGTTTAATATAATAAAATTGGAAACTCTATAAGAAAGCAACCTAGAAATGTACCTTCAAATAATAACCCTTCAATGACACACATTTATCACCATGTGGCGTCCACTTTTTACACTAAACAATTCCTTATCATCCTCGGACAATTCCTTCAAGATCCAATGGAATCACCATTCAATTTCCCTAATAAGAATCAACCCACGATCAACAAGAGTTCCAAGGGTAAAGTGATATCAAGTAATTTTATGGTCTAAGACTTACTAAGAGGGATCCATCGCAATGAAAAATAATTCAATAAATGAAATAATGGGATTGGAGGAGCTCCCGAATGCCAAAACCCTTCATTTTCATCTAAACTCTCACAAGGGATTTAGAGGAAGGAAGAATTAGGGTTTCAGACAATTCTCATCTCTTTTTAACACCCGAAATACCACCCTGATAGTAGTTTACAATGTGAAACATGGTTTAAAATCATGAGAATTCATGATGGAAACTCAAGGGAGTTTGGACATTATGGTTCATGGTGTGATGTATAGTGCCACACCTTAAATCCTTCCTACAACACCCAGTTGATGTAGGAACCCCTTCAAATTCACCCTAACTTGTTCCTGGTTCACCCGACCCCTTCATCCTTAAAAATATCCCTTAGAGGTGTTTGAATCCTTGGATTATAGATCCAATCTTCAGTTCTCAAAAAGAATCGCCGACCAAATGGAAAAACTCAATTTCCCTCAGAAATTTCCAACCCGTAATGGCTCGAGCCGTTACAATTACTACTAGAAGGTGTTTAATGATGGGTGTTACTTCATACTTCTCTTTTATGTTGATGACGTGCTCTTTGTGGGTCTGGAAAAGAAACAAATTGAAGAGATGAAGGTTGGGTTATCAAGAAGGTTTAAGATAAAGGATCTTAGGGAATCCAAACGGATCTTGGGGGTGAGGATCCAGAAGGACTAGAAGCATGAAACCTTTATGTCGTCTCAGTTGAAGTGCATTCAAAATATAGTGGAAAGGTTTTGAATTTCAGAAGCTAAATTTGCCTCTACCCCATTAGCCAGACATTTCAAACTATCCAAAGAAAAGGCACCACAAACAAAATATGAGGCTAAGTACATGGACAAAATATCTTTATGCATTAGTGATTGGAAGTTTGATGTATATCATGATCTGTACAAGGCCAAATATTGCTCAAGTGGTTTCAGTAATTGGTAAATTTATAGAAAATATGAGAAAGAAGCATTGGGAAGTTGTGCAGTGGATAATCTGGCATCTCAAAAGTTTAGAAGCACTGGCCATATATTTCGGAATTGATGATTTGTTGCAAGGGTATGCTGATGCGGACTTTAGAGGAGATGCAGACCCTCGGAGAAATATTGTGAGCTTTGTGTTTACCTACGGAGGAACTATCATAAGTTGGATGTCAATACTTTAATCGGTAGTTGAACTATTAACCACAGAAGCGTAGTACGTTGTCACAATGGAAGCAAGAAAGGATATGATATTGTTGAAGGTTTGGTTAGAGGAGCTCAGAAGGAAGTAAGGGAATGGTGTGTTATTCTTTGATAGTAGAGTACAATCTATCTTGTGAGGAATTTGATGTTTCACTCGAGGATAAAACACATTCAATTGAAGTATCACTTCATCTATAAGCTTATGGAAGAAGGGGTGCTTGAGCAGCGAAAGATAGAAGGAAGTCAGAATCTGATTGACATGCTATGAATGATCGTAGTTCGAGAAAGTCTACGGCAAAGTTATGCCTCAGTGGTATTTGGGTGACCATGAAGAAAAGGAATGGAGACTCATTGACTATTGTTGTGGAAGGAAGAAGGGAAAAAAGGTTGAAATGCCTAAGTGATCCAAAAGACTTCGTGGTGAGGGCAAGAAAACAATTCTCGAATGGGAGAGATTGTTAGGTTAAAGGTGTGATGAATATTTTTCAACTAAGCCATGGAAATTTTGTAAGGCGTGTTTTCGAAAATTCCATGACTTGAACGAGATGAAGGCATGTTTAGCAAAACCAGTGAAGTATGAAAGTGGAAGTTAAAGCGAAAGCGGAACATAGAGCAAGTGACAGTGGCAGATGACTACCAGATTTAGAGGATGTGAAGTGTGAAAGAAGCAATCAACCTTTGCATAGGAATAACTTTGATGAACACATAAGAATAATTTAGCATGTTTCTAGGAAGCTACATATGAGTAAATTGAAGGCTTGCACCGGTCACCAGGGATCAAAAGTCAGGGCTGTGCTTGTGTCAGTGGCTTTGGGTGGATAGAGGGTCGCCCCCGAAGATCGAAAGTTGGTGGAGATTCGTCGCGTAGATCTGATGGCGGTGGCACCACATCTACGAATTGAACTCTTCTATAAATAAGGGAGTGAGATCGGTTGTCCATTTATGCCAATTTTGTAACTTTTCTCTTTCGTTAATAATGAAAATCGTCAATGTTTCTCTCATGGAATAAGATTAAGTTTTGAACTACGTAAACACTTTGTTGTTCTGTGTTGCGTGTGTGAGTTCTTTTATGCTTCCCTTTGTGTTGCGTGTATGGTGTCATCCGGCAAGTGAGGTTTTGGAAGGGGGTCAATAATTGGGGTCTTCGGCACAACATGAAAGAAGGTATTTTGTGCATTGCTTTGAGCTTAACAAAAAACTCGGTGTTTTCGTGAATGGTTAAAACATATTGATATTTGATTGAATTTCATTCATGAAACTATGGACATGGATCAAATTATCATAGTGAAAATTAATATACAGCTCAATGCAGATATATTGACAAAGAGTGGTATGTCGAAGCCACTGAAAATAACCAATAAAGAATTGCTAATTCACTTGGGCGTTAAGTGGTATTGTGTAGGCTCTAGTTTCAGCCCGAGCAGAGCCGGTTCAGCAGGACGTGGACCAGCATGAGATCCACGAAATACTCATGCCCAATCCGGCCGTCCTTCCACCGGAGCTTCGCCGGAGCACGGCCGTAGTGGACGCCGTCGTTGCACCGGTTGTCGAAATGCCAGGGGTAGGTCAGATCGAAGTTGTCGACCACACCAGCCAGCACCCCTGCCTCCCCGAGCTTCTCCAACACCACCCAATTGAAGACCTCCATCTTGTTGGGATTGAAGGCCAGGGTCCGCGCGTACCCCCCAGTCGCCACCGTGGTCCGGTAGATCAGCTCCGGGGCGCGCAGCCCCCTCCGCCGCACCGAATCCAGCACCTCCGCCCAGAACCCCGCCGCGTACTCCGCGCCCCCCGCGAACCGCCGGACGTTCCCCCAGAAAACGCCGTCGTGCAGCCCGGAATTCATGACGACCGTGTCCGGCACCGTCTCCCCCGAGAAGTATCCCTTCACGAGGTCTCGGAACCCCTCGTCCCGCAGCGAGTGCAGGCCCCGGTAGTTGCCGTTCTCGCTGGGGTGCCCGTTGAAAACGCTTGTGAATCGGACCGACCGCCGCGGGTTTCGGGGGTTCGTGAAGTTCATGTCGAACCGCCGCGGGACGGAGCGAACGCCGGCGACGTCCAGGACGAAATTGAGCAGGTTTCGAATCGTGTCGACGTGATTCGAGTCGCCCCAGAAGAAGATCCACCTGTCCTCCAGGCAATTCCAGGCGGATTCGCTCGAGAATATCCTGAAAGAACAGTGCGCGGAGTAGACCCACCCGTTGCTCTCGAGCAGGCCCAGCGACCCGTTACACCAGGGACTCCGGCAGCCGAAATCCGGCTTCAAACACCGGTACCGACCGTCTTCTCCGATCTGGCAATCGTCTTCCATCCCCAGCCGGGTCCACCTACCGGACCAGACGGCCCTTTCAAAATCGGGTGGCTTGCAGGTCTGCAGCTCCGGCAATGGAGCTTTCGCGGGTAGAAACCTGATGGGTACTCTCCGAAGCTCTCTGTCGAAGGCGAACCTCATCGGGGAAAATTTCAGACCCTCGAAGTGCCGGAAAAGGAGAACCACGGTGAAGTTATAAAGCCCGGAGAATTCAGGGTGGACCTGGAGGGAAACAGAGTACGACCCGTTACCGAAATCCTTGACGGGCGGCCGGGATTTCCAGTTTTCACCGGAGATATCTGTCTCGAAGTAATCCCCGCCGGAGCACCGGGGGCTTCCGGACTCGGACAGTGCGTGGAAGACAAATCCATGGACGTCTCCGGCCGACAGTTGGACGGAATCTCGAGCGTCCAGCCCAGGGATGGATATTTCCACGGTTCTTGCGTCCTTGCACGGCTCGCCGCCGGGAGCCAACCACCGTGCCAGAAGATTAGAAGTCAGATTCTGCTCGATTTCAACCGATACCCATCTGAAATCCGGAGGGGGGTTCCGGGAAAGCGAAGATAAATGGGCGGGGGCGCCGTCTTGAGGCGCTGGGGAAATGCAGGGGCCGAAACTAGTCGGATTTGGGTCGCCGTGTGGATGGGTGAAATTTTCCGGCGGACTGATGGGGTTATCGAGCCTCCAACCGGCGTGCTCCCGCCGGAAATTCCATTCTCCGATGAAGCTCTTCACGTTGGACCCGTCGATGCTCCAGAGAAGCAGTGTCCCGAGCAGAACTCCGGCGATCAAAACCCTAAGGCGCCATTGAAGCAGAGGGTTCGTCCAGGAAGCCCATGGAAACGGCGCCGCCGCGCTCACGCTTCCTCTCTCCGGCATCCGGGATGCGGTGAGCCGGGCAGACCCAAAAGAGTCGATGGCCGCTGCAGTTCAGAGATCTGCAGAAAATCACTGTTGGCCAACAAATTAGAAATTTGAACTTTCCTCCATGGATGCAGCGGGCTGAGAACTCGAGAACCTTTTTTTTTTTTTTTTGTAACGGGGAACTCGAGAACCTTAATTAGTGATCTCCGATATTATTGATCGCCGTCCCACCTACCTCCCACCTTAAAATGAGGGTGATGAGCTGGCGACATTTTATTTTATTAATGTTTATTGATGTCTACTAAACCGAGTAATTACATTTTATTTATTTTTTAAATTTTGATTCAGTTCATAATATATTTATAAAATATAAATAAATTTTTTGCTTTAAAATCAGATATTTAAAGAACTTTAAAGATGTATTTGAAAATAAGATAGGATAATGGCACAATATTGTGTTTTGAAAATAAATGAACTATAATCATTTTTTAATTTTATAAAATTAAGATATTTATGATTATGACATCTCAACTTTTATGGATATTGATCACGTTTTATTTTTATTTTATATGTGTGAGATATAATGAGGGAGTTTATTTTGGCCCTATGTGGCATGAAATAATTGAGTGCGCATTGGTTTAGTTTATTTTTTAGATAAATTTAAATAAATCCATATTAATATTATTATTTAGGATAATTATCGATAAATATTTGGTGTATAAAGTTTATAGCAAAAAAATCACGAACTCAAATCATTTCAACATGTGTAAATATGGGATTTCCACTCTTCAACTTAACTATGCACTAGCATCCCTAACGTACAACTCCAAATTGAAGCAACTCTAATCCAAAATGCACCCCAAAATATGAAATCTTATTCAACATATAACTATGTTTCTTATATTAAAAGAAAACTCCCCCCAACTAAGTGTGTGTTTTATAATCATTAATGACCATTGATCATCGGAATTCCATGTAATGTCCCTATTTTTGCCATGTAAAGTTTTGGAATATATCTAGTAATATTTTTGAAATCAGGTGCTGAGACGATACGTGATTCTGAGACCCGATATGACAAAAATTAATTTTTGAAAATATATTAAATGCACGCGCACACAAATTTTCCTAGTAAAAGTAGAATAACTTCTAAACAGAAACTCAGGTCAGAAATTTGATGTCGTCGTTGAGTTCATAGCATGAGTTTTATCCTAGGTGCGATATAACCTTGAAACGCGTTGGGCGTTCAGGTTGAGGCATGATTGTGGGTGAATGTTTAAAATAAAATAAAATAAAATAATAAATTTATTTATTTTAATCGCACAACCTGATTATTATTTTTAAGTATACGGTTATCGTAGAATCTCAGGCTTAGCTGCGTAACCCTGGAAATCTAAAGGAGCTTCCGTTGGTGAACGACAATCAGATCAAAGATCAACAATCGGTGTGCAACGGAATTCTAGGATATCGTCAATGACTATGATGCAGATTTGTTCTCCATCACCAATCGATCCAAATCGAGGTAGGATGATGTTTTGTTTGGATTTTCTTCCCCGTTATTTATTTCTATAACCAACGCGAATCAATCGACCAACGGATTGATTCACAGATCGGTTGGATTGCGGGATGTGTTATTTGCAGTGATTTTATTGGGAGAATTGTTTATTTATTTTTGGTTCTTAGTTCATCATTCTAACGACAACAAATCGAGTCCAATCAAACTGAAGTTTGTTCCTGATTGCGTGTTTTCAAGATTTCTCCCACCGTTCTTGCACGTTCATCATCAATGCTTCGTTTGATCAGTGGTTCGACCAAAATATTGAGAAATCAACCATTGTGCACCCGTTTCTTGGTGCAATGGTTTGATATCACAAATATAGGCTTGGATCGACGATGAGATCATGCTATGACGATGGCAACGACATATCGGGATAGGTTTGACGATTCATGTTCATTCCAGATTGATGGTGTGACTACGGACGACACAACTGGGCAATTCCCAAGCGGTTTCGAAGGCCGAGCTCCGAAGAGCGACGACGGCGAGACTCGACCAAAGTAGATTCACGTTCTCCATCGTGATTCGCGGCCGAAATGGGGTTCGGAGGAGCGGGCGATGACGTAGAAGAAGATTCTGGATTTCTGGAAAATTCTGTTATACATGGCGTGTACTTTGGAAACACGCACCGTGTTGCCCCCCTGGTGCGGTGCTAAGGTTTCCGCGATGAAGTTAAATATCACACAACGTGTGACCCCGTCACATAGTGTGTGACTCGACCTGACAACTTGACGTGTACCTCAGAGGGTACACAGACACGACCAAGAGTACACGGGCACGGACACACCGTGTTCCATACTGAATCTCTTCAGTATCTTGTCAATGTATGTACTTTGACTCAGGCCCAACATTCTCTTGGATCTATCACGATGGATCTTGATCCCAAAAATATATGCTGCCTCACCCGAGTCTTTTATAGAGAAGCATTTATCCAACCATGCCTTAACTGACTGTAAGATAGGTACTTCGTTTCCAATTAGTAATATGTCATCAACATATACTATTAGGAAAACAACTGCACTTCCTCTAAGCCTTTTGTAGACACAAGGCTCACATTCGTTCTTAATAAATCCAAATTCCGTTATGGCTTCATCAAAACGAATGTTCCATGACCTTGATGCTTGCTTTAATCCATAAATGGATTTCTGCAACTTGCATACATTGTTGGCATCCTTTGGAGTCACAAACCCTTCAGGTCGTGTCATGTAGACATCTTCCTGGAGGTTCCCATTAAGGAATGCTATTTTGAAATCCATTTTCCAAATTTCATAGTCACAGTATGCGACAATGACCAATAGGATTCTGATGGATTTCAGCATCGCAACCGGTGAAAAGGTTTCATCATATTCAATTCCTTGACACTGTCTAAAACCTTTTGCAACCATTCGTGCCTTATAGGTGGTGACTTGTCCCTCCATGTCTAGTTTCTTCTTGAATGCCCATTTATTACCAACAGGCTTTACATCAACTGGAAGATCTACCAAAATCCAGACTTGGTTTTAGTACATGGAATCCATTTCAGAATTCATGGCTTCTTGCCACTTGGCAACGTCTGTACCTTCAACTGGTTCCTTATAGGTAAGAGGATCATCATTGTCAACCAATAATGAGTCACCATCCTTGGTGACAAGAAAACCATATCATTCTGGTTCTCTCACCTCTCTGGTGCTCCTATGCAGTTCTTGTGTCTCTGGAATAGATTGTTCTTCCACGGGGCTTTGTGGAATCTGTTCTTGTACCAAATCCTGTGTATCTTGAGCCTTGACTTCATCGAAGTCTATCTTTCTCCCACTATATCTTTTGGAGATGTGCTCCCTCTCAAGGAATATGGTGTGTCTTGCCACTGTAACCTTTTTATCTAAGGGGTTGTATAGGTAATATCCTCTTGTTTCCTTGGGATATCCTATAAAGGTACACTTTGTGCCTCAGGGTGAAAGTTTGTTACCTGAAGAGGCCTTAACAAATGCTTCGCTACCCCACACATGTAAATTTGATAACATGGCTTTGCGTCCAATCCATAACTCACATGGAATATCATTTATCGATTTAGTTGGTACTTAGTTTAGTATGTGTGCTGCTGCTTGTAATGCATATCCCCAAAAGGATAATGGAAGATTCGCATGACTCATCATTGATCTCACCATGTCCAATAAGGTGAAGTTCCTCCTTTCACTTACACCATTCCACTGAGGCGTGTAAGGAGGAGTGAGTTGAGATAGAATCCCAAACTCCCGTAAGAAATCAATGAAGTCCTGATTAAGATATTATCCTCCTCTGTCTAAGTGGAGTTTCTTAATATTCTTACCAAGCTGGTTCTCAACTTCATTCTTGTATTCTTTGAACCGATCAAAAGAATCAGACTTATACCTCATTAAGTAAATATATCCATATTTACTAAAATCATCAGTAAAAGTTATGAAGTACAAGAACCCACCCCTTGCTTCAAATGGAAATGGTCCACACACATCTGTGTGAACTAATTATAGAAGCTCTTTAGCCCTTTCACCTTTCCCACTAAATGGGGCTTTGCCCATTTTTCCTTATAGACACGCATGACATACACCAAGTGGTTTTAGTTCGAAAGAATCTAAATACCCATCTTGATGTAATTTTGTCAAATGTTTCTCATTGACATGACTTAGCTGGTGATGCCAAAGTTGGGTGTGGTATGAGTCATGTGAATTAACCTTTTCATCGATTTCCATTACTTGGTTTGTGTATTCTAACACATAAAGGCCGTTATATAATTGTGCCCTACCAAAACAAATGTTATCTTTATAAAAGTAGCAACATTCATTTCCAAACATGAAGATGAATCCATCAGTATCTAATCTGGATACTGAAATAATGTTTTTGGTTACAGAGGGTACATAATAACATCCTTTTAGTACCAAGACCATCCCAGTAGGCAATGTGAGGTGGTAGTCTCCGACAACTACATCAGCGAGTCTGGATCCGTTGGCTGCTCGCAGATCCACCTCACCTCAGTCAATCTTTCTGAATCTACTTGGTTCCTATATTTGGATATATATGTGAGCACCACAGACAATATCTAATACCCAATTGGTAGAAATAGATAGATTTCATTTGATAAAAAACGCACCTGAAGCTTCCCCTTGCTTCCTTGGTTGGGTGCAGTTTTTCTTCCAGTGACCCTTCTTGCCACATGCAAAACAAACAACCTCCTGTTCTCTTGCCTCCCCTTTGATCTTCCTTTTCTTGGAAGTCCTTGAAGAAGCTTTGGGCTTAAAGCTCTTCTATTTCCATTTCCTTTTATTCACCATAAGTAGAGAAGGATTTTCACGCTTCATATCATTGTCCACTTGGCGAATGAGGATAAGAAGATCAGATAGCGACTTCTCAATGCTGTTCATGTTGAAATTTACAACAAAGTTAGAGAAGCTCTGGGGGAGTGATGCAAGAATGAGATTGGTACCCAGTTCTTCGGGGAGTTTAAAACCTAGAACCTCTAAGCACTCAATGTATCCAATGAGCTTGACTACATGAGGCCCAGCTGTGGCACCCTCTCCAAGCTTGCTCTGAAATAGAGCGTTGGAGATCTTAAACCTTTCCTCTCTTGCTCTCTCCTGGTATAGACCACTGAGGTGCTCGAGCATGCTATAAGCATCCATATCTTCATGAAACTTCATGAGCTCACTAGACATTGATGAAAACATCAAACATTGAACATCGAGTGCATTGTTCAAATGTTGATCATAGACAAGGAAATCTTCTTCACTCGCCCCTTGGGCAGGCGAATCAGGAAGTGAGGACTCCATTGCGTAAAACTTTCGTTCATGGTGTAGGATAACTCGAAGGTGCCTAAACCATTCCTGAAAGTTACTGCCGGTGAGAATATTGTCTTTTTCTAGAATTGATCGCAGAGAAAATGCGATTGACAAGTTTTTCATATTGATTCTACAAATTAAAAGAGTGGATTTATCAGTTCCTTTTGATTACATTTTATGAAAAATAATAAATGAATTTATTAATTCTCCCACTATTTTATCATGTCCCAACGACCTCCACCATTGAACTTGGAATGCCTAGTTGCTATGAAATTCTAGTGGCAAGGATCCATATTCCCCTTCGCATAACCCCAACAAGGGTTGGTCAAGCTATTTAAAGGTATTTAGGTAGGTAGGTCTTTGCCAACTGTGAGCTTACAGTTCCTTGATTTGTTGAATGGACTCCCCAATCCTGAAATCCTGACTTGGATTTCCTCAACACTTGCCTCCATTTTACAACAAGTCTAGAAAGGGCTACTCCTCTTGATATAAAATGTTTAAGTCAAACCAAAACTTTCATAAGAGCTTCCTTTATAAAAGTACGTGTCCCAACAAGGGTTGGTCAAACACATAGTTTTATTGAGTCTTGCCCTTAATCAAGTAATGGAAGACTTGGTCTGACTTAATATGGTGTTTGAGGGATTTCAATCCTTTATGTGTAGTTTCACATTATCACATACTTGTTAATATTAAGTGATGTTTGCTTAAGTGATTAACCATGTTCTGATAATGTTTACGCATAGTCCGGTTTTTATTTTATTCCATCTTTGTATGTTTGTTTATTTCATTAACTATGTGATCACGACAACACATACATAATAAATAAACCATGCAATCAGACAGAAATAAAATAAGATGGCATGATCATGAGCTTCTATTGGTTATCTTATCTAGCGGTTTTGATAAGCTAACCCTAACCTAGGGAAAAACACCTTGAACCTGATGGTTCGTGTTTTGCAGCTCCCACCTGTCCACCTTTGTATCTTCTTGGGTTGGTTTCGCCTCATCTTCAGATTTTGAATTGTCTCCTCTAGCTTGGGAGATCCTCTATTACATGGGTTTTACATTAAATAAACCATGGGCACACATTCCCTACATTTTATTAGAAGAAGGCTCGCAGGCCAACAAATTTAAATTAAATAAATTTAAATGAAAACATACTTACACAAAGGGTCTTTGGTCTATCTCATGATCATACATAGCATGCAACGACATTTACGCATATTTAGTATTCAAATTATTTTAATCGTTCTTTTATTCAAGATAAGTCGTGCTTGAATTCAATTAATTATGATCTTATAATTAATCAATTCTTTATCTTAAATTCCTTTCTGAATTTCTTTGAGATTCTTCTCATCCATATTCCTTGTACGGGTATTTGTAATTTAGAGGAAACCTGGTGAAATTTTATTTCTGGAAAGTACACGGCGTGTAGGCTATATCACACGACGTGTATTTGTTTTTACCCTTTATCCAAAGTACACGCCGGGGACTTTGGTGTGTTTTTTGTACTTTGAAAATTTTGGAGTACACGACATGTAGATTAATCTAACACGACATGTACTTCCTTGTTACGCGGTTACCGGCCTGATAATCTCGTGTACACAGTTACACGACTTCTCCTTGTACACGGTTTCACCTGGGCCAGATCGGACTACACAACGTTTTGACTCAACATACATGCTGTGTATTCCGGTTTCCACGCGCCGTTCAGTTCTAGTCATCACAGTGTATTAAAAAACTTATTTATACTCAATTCACACGGTGTGGTTTGGCGGACCAGTACCGGTTCTTTGAAACTAAGTACACGGCGTGTAGATTTCACTACACGCCATGTATTCCTGTGTTGTACAGACAGAATGAGAGGCTCCTCTGGATGAGTTCCTCATTTTTATTTTAATCAAAATTAAAATTAAAAGGTTGTTTCTGCGATGTGAATCGAGAAACGAAGGAGAAAGAACAAATCTCGTTCATTCAGTTTTATAGAACGATTTATCTTGAATTGAATAAAATATAAATTTACAAATTATCAATGAAAATTAAATAACTATAATCAACATTGTGACCCCTCTAATACCACTTGTAGGTCCCGGGCACAACATAATCTCGTGGGTGGATGTTCCCACTTGACTTTTTTCATTAGCAATGATCAATGTGGGATCAATACAACGATAAACGCTAGAATATATGGATTGAATCACAGAAATAAACAAATAAGAAGAATAGTCCTGGAACCACAAAGGAGGATCATCACAGGTTGATTATAATTAATTTAATTAATTGAATAGAAGTACCTTTTATAGTGTTCTTTCTTTGTTGATAGTTCTAATCATGTTCTGATGTGATTCATCATTGCGTCGTAGAATAAAAATATAGAATTCCTCTAGCGGTGATCCACACGTGCACCACGTATCTCTGGACGTTGCCAAAGGAATCTACAGGTGCTAGCGTGAAGAAGCCTTTGATTGCATTGTCCGCGTTAGATCGCCTTGATCTGATGGAGGAGGATCTCTCTCAGTCTTGAGAGCATTCTTAGAGGAAGGAGTTCTTTCGGCCTTGAGATAATTCTCTAAACTTATTGTGCACAATGATTAGGGAAAAGTGTTGGGGTTGTGAGGATATTTATAATCAGGTTTGAGGTTATAGAGTTTTGACAATAAATAAACGCATTATACATTTTATTTATTTCATTAACTCTTATTGAAAACCCCCATTTCAAATCATTAATTCCTCGAAATGCACCCATGCTGATTATAATAAATATCATTTAATAAAATGATATTATTTCCTCAAAATCCTAACTGAAAAAACTACAAGGTGTGTAATCATTAATACACGACGTGCACTCATTTTTCATTTCTTTTCCAAAATGAAAACTACACGGAGTGTATATCTTGTTTTCATTTTATTCTTCCTCCAACATTAAAATGATTTAGGCTTCCTTTAATAATTATTAAACCACATACGAGAATAATATTTATTCTACTTGAGATACTTAGATACACTTAGTGTGTGACCCTCTTGGCCTCTTTCTCGTTGGCATTAGGCGGGCTTGCCTAAAGTCCACAATTACTATCTAGCAACGGGTCAAGGCACCCAAGAGAAAGAAGTTGATGCCACATTGACGTGTCACCTCATATGAACACTTACCGTGTAATTTAATCCCTTTGTCTCAATATCTCATTAGACAGGTTTCATGGTAGTGTCATAAACCTATATGCTTGATCCTTCATTCTTTGACTTCTAGAAATAAACTCATCGTGACACCATGACCATGGAATTTGGGAGACAGTTCTATTTTAATCAAAGGGCCCGAGATATCTACTTCCATAAATATGGAAGGGACAAATCCTTCCTCAAATTATCCATTAACAACATGTCATTCGTGACGCACCCAACGTACCCTACTTCCCGCCAACTGTCTTCGTGATGGTTTTCGTCAAAAAATCTAAGTGCGCAAGTTATGACATGAGTTAATGATGATATTCCAGTCTAAGGACCATTATACACGCTCCTAGATAGGAATGTATGATGACACCAAGACATATAGAATTACTACTGGCGGGTCTGTTCTCATAATCTCCCATCTTGGAGATTACCAAGTGCGAACTCCATGAGAGAGAGTCTCGTCTTCTTAGGAGTACTTTCACATGACAGTATGTATACTATGTGTCCTATCATAGTATGTCATCCAACTGTAGAACTTTATTTAAGAATATTGTTATAGCATTTCAAGGTTCTCATCATAGAGGGGATCTTCCATGACCTTATTAATGCAACAAATATTCCAGGACATTATTATATTATAGTCATGCAGAACAATGAACAATATATAATAAGTGTACATTCCTGTAATGAAAGTATAAACGGTTGGTTCTTAGGACACCAACTCTAACCATATCCATACACTAGGACTCTGATCACCTTACTTTTAACTTGGTACACGAGGACACTAGTTGTAGGGAAAACATTGGTACATGCATCATATATGGAAGAGTTGTGGTTTTCTTGTCCTTCTTGAGTTAGCTCTCCAGATATACTCACTAACCGTGGTACATATTTTTTATTTCAGGATTCCTTTGTGACATAAGGCAATTAGGATTTAACATTAGGATCATGTGGATGATCCCCTTAATAAAGAGGCATCGATACAGGGGCTTGTTCCAGAGGTGTTACCTCTAGGTGGTGTACTAGTTATACCACCACTTTTTGAGAAACAAATAGTACCCATAATACCAAATGATGAGGTGTGTAGGCTGAGTGTACTTCATGATTTTCAGCGACATTGACCCCTCAGGTTCTGAGTTGAGTCTGACCTATAGGAAACTAAGGCCTGACTTGAGTCTGTGACACATGTCTTCCATCTTCTCAAGACACTAATAGATCAGATGGTGGTCCTGGAAATGAGCCTTATCCTTGGATTTGCAAGATGATAGTGGGGTTTAGTGACCCCATTTTACGATGAGGCGACTCTAGCATGGTCATAGTTCGGGATCCTTTTTATGGAGGAGTTCTCTCTAGCTATGTTTAATGTTATACACATCTAGGAGATTTTACAGCTTTAGTAGGGCAGTATGATAGTGGTTGAGTAATCATTGAGATTCACCAACCTCTCTAGGTACTCGATGGATATAGTTTGTGATCGGTTCTTTTGGTCTTGGAACTTTGAGCGAGGAATGCATAGATACATATGATCCATCATTATAACTCTATTCATTCTTACCTATGTTGGGGTACTAGAGCATGCTTTAGTGGTTGAGAGTTTCCTAGATGAGTAGAAGCAGACAGTGGTTGCCGGTAGTGGGATCTTAGGAGCAGAGAATTCAGCAGTAGGGTGCCGACATCATTCTCTGGGACCTGAACATGTGATACATTTCAGAAGATGATCCCAAGATAGAGGATCTATGGTTTAGGGATCACAAGATGGGTCTAGCTAGCCCAGGTAGAGGCTGTGCGACACATGTTATGGAAATGAACATATTGCATGAGGTTGTCTGACCCACCGTATAGATGATAGAGAGACAGTGGATGGGCCGCCTAGGTAGAGGCAACGACAAGATCAGACAGGTTCATAGGGTGACAGATGTGTCATAGGAGTTGTGAGAGCATTTGGATGTTGTATATGCTTTGACTTGTTACCACCACCACCCCCAGGTGGTCCATGCCAGGCTCAGGGAGATGGAGGATAGGGGTGGGGAAAACTGTAGGCGGTCGATACATATGATCTAGAGGCTTCAGGGATGATATGAGGTATGATATTTGTATTTTCTACCTTAGATTCCGTATTAATAGACACATGTGTGAGTAATTCCTTTATTTACACTTATCTGGTATGAGACATAGAGATTTCAGTTGAGCCCTTGGCTCGACCTTAAGCCTGGAGACTCCTACGAGAAGTGAATCAACGATCACACACTTCTATCGACAGTGTGACCTAACTCTTAGAGGTGAGAGTTTCTGTTGGGATATATTTGTAGCAACGATGAGGCCTTACGACACCATCTTAGTTATAGACTAGTTATCTACAGTTCTTGTCCAAATTGACTATTTTAGGTGGAGGATGCGGTGTGTCCGTAGCGATGAGACTAGGTTTTCCTTTATGGGAGAAAAGGAAACCTAGGCAGCACAGGATTGACTCATGCATAGGAGGGTGAAGCCGATTACTCATCAGTTGGCTAGAATGACCCTTGGTGCAATGGATGCTATGTGATTTTAGTTTCCTACAATAGTGGAGGAGTATGAGGATGTCTTTTCTATGGGAGTTCATGGATTACCTCCCCATTGAGAGATATAATTATGCATTGATCTACACCCGGGGATGACCCTGATATCTGTGTTAGCATATTAGATGGATCCCGTAAGCTTCATGAGATAAGGGTGAAGTTGGAGGACTTCCATAGGGAGGGATTTATGAGATCCAATGTTTCCCCCTAGGCAGCCCCAGTATTGTTCTCTAAGAAGATGGATGAGAGTTTGAGGTTTTGTGTAGACCGCCATTGCCTAAACCAGTTGACCATAAAGAGCAAGTACATACTACCAAGGATAGATGACCTCTTTGATCAGTTGATAAGGGAACAATGGTTCTCAAAGAATGACCTCAGGTCAATCTAGCACCAGTTGCGAGTATGGGATGAAGATATACTGAAGACAACATTCAGATGCCTCTACCATCATTATGAGTACTTAGTGATACCCTTTGGTGTGATAGATTCTCAACAGTGTTCATGGGACCCATGAACCAGATATTTCATCCTTTCTTATACTGATTCATGGTAGTCTTCATCAATGATATCCTAGTGTACTCCATGTATGAGGAGGAGCACGTGAAACACTTGAGGATGGTTCTAGACATACTCTGAGAGCCCCAGATTTACAGAAATCTCCCGAAGCTCTAGTTCTAGATTTAGGAGGTCCACTTTCTAGGACATGTTTTCTTAGAAAATAGTGTGGTAGTGGACCCAGTGAAGGTCGAAGTAGTGTTAGCTTGAGAGCCACCCAAGAGCATAACAAATGTGTGGAGCTTCCTTGGGATGGCAAGATACTATTGGGGATTCATACCTAATTTCTCCAAGATACTAGCTCCCATGATAAATTTGACTCGAAAGGGGTAGCCTTTCATTTGGAAAGAGAGGTTTCAGTAGGATTTTTAGGAGTTAAGGTAGATATTGATATGCACACCTATCTTGAGATTACCACAGGAGGGTGATGAGTACGTAGTGTTATGCGATGCATCAGGAATCAAGCTTGGTTGGGTTTTGATGAATATACAAGTGGTGATTGCCTATGGTTCATGTCATTTGATACCACATGATTAGAACTACATGAACCATGATCTTGAGTTAGCAGCGATGGTCTTTTCACTAAATATGTGACAACACTACCTTATGGGTGAGAGATTTATCCTCTATTCTGACCGAAATAGTCTCAAGTATATATTTTCTTAGAAGGATCTTAACTTGAGATAAAGACTATGGATATAGTTACTCCATTATTATGACTTTGATATTGTTTATACTCCTGGAAATGAGAACATAGTAGCATATGCTCTCAGTAGGATATCTTATTCACAGTAGCTGAATAAGGTGTTAGAGCATTTGGCCTCATTTCATTTATCCTTTTTAGATGGAGATGGATAAACTTACCTCTATTTGATGGTTGTTACCCATCCAATTTTATAGTGAGTTAGGGAGGCACAACTTGGGGATACCAACTATGAGACCCTGTGTACTCATATATGCATCATACATACTCCTCATAGATTTTCTGAAGGTGGGAAGCATGTCGTTCTTTTCAGAGGATGTACGATTATACCCATGATGTTATGGGAGGAGGTTCTGAGAGAGTTTCATAAATCTCCTTTGGTGGTGAATCCAGGTGTGGAAATTATATACTAGTAATTATGATGTCAATTTTGGTGGCTAAGGATGAAAATGGGAGTTGCAGAATTTGTCTCTCGACGCCTTACTTGCCAGTAAGTGAAGGCTGAGCACCAGGTTCCATCAAGTTTAGATCACCCCTTGAGGTTACATAGTGGAAGTGGGATGAGACATCCTTGTAATTCATGACAAGATTACCACATAAATCTAGGGGACATGATTTCATTTGGGTGATCGTAGACCGATTCACCAAGTCGAACCACTTCCAAGCTATCCAATATTAGAGTTTAGTAGAGATCTTGGGAAGCCTCTACATGAAGGTGATAGTTTGAATTCATGGAGTTCCCTCAATGGTCATTTATAACCATTATACTCATTTCAAATATTGATTATGGAAGGGATTGCATGATCCTTTTGGTACTCAACTACATTTGAGCACAACTTTTCACCCCCAGAATGATGGCCAGACTGAGCAGTCCATTCAGGTTCTGGAGGACATGTTGCAAGTTTTTATGTTGTACTTTGGCCATAGTTAGGAGGATAACTTACCACTAGTGTATTTTTCATACAAAAAAACCTATCTTTCCCCCATCAACATGACACAATTCAAGGCCTTGTACATGCAACCCTGTAGGTCACCACTATGTTGGACTAACACAGAAGAGTTAACACTTATGGGGACAAATTTGGTGAGAGCCACTATTGAGAAGGTGAAGATCATACTGGAGTGGATGAGTATTGAATATAACCATCATTAGTCCTATTTTTATCGATGAAAGATTCCTTTGGATTTTGAGGAGGGAGACCATGCACTCCTACGGGTTTCACCTCGATATGAATTGCAAATATTTGGTTGGGGTGACAAGTTATCTTCAAGATTGAATGGCCCCTTCTAGATACTGCATAGAGTTGGAGAGGTGGTATACCACTTAGATATACCACTGTAGTTAGATCAGGTACACGATGTCTTCCACATGTTGCTGCTGAGGAGGTATGTGCATAATCCTTTACACGTTATCAATTGGGGCAAGCTAGACATTGAGGATAGAGCTAACTTTTCTGAGTACCTGATAAAGATTGAGGATCAACAAGAGAAGATACTTCATGGGTGAGAGATTCCTTTGGAATTTGTTTGATAGAAGCATAAGAATCTTTAGGAGATCACTTGGGAGTCAGATACCCAGATGTGTGATCAGTACTCACATCTCTTTGTGTGTCCTTTTGTTTGGATTTTAAGGATGTAAAACCCTAAGGTGGGGAGAATGTAATGACCCTATTTTTCCATGTAAAGTATTGGAATATATCTAGTAATATTTTCGAGACTAGGCACTAAGATGATACGTGATTCCAAGGTCCAGTGTGCCTGAAATTAATTTTTTTAAAAATATTAAACATATTAAATGAACACATGCACAGTCTTCTTGAAAAAGTAGAATAAATTCTAAATGGATTCTTAGATCATAAATACGATGCTTACATTGAGTTCATAGCTTGAGTTTTACCCTAGGAACAATATAACCTTGAAATGCATCGAGCGTTCGGGTTGAGGCACGACTATGGGTGGATGTTTAAAATAAATTAAACTAATAAATTAATTTATTTTAATTATGAAACCTAACACAAATTATATAAGTACATGGTTATGTAAGAATCTCAGGTTTAGCTTCATAACACTATAGATCTAGATAAATTTAAATAAATCCATTTTAATATTATTATTTAGGGTAATTATCAATAAATAACCGGTGTATAAAGTTTTTATAAAAAAACCAGGAACTCTCCTCATTTCAACATGTGTAACCATATGGGATTTACATTAAATATTAACTCTTCAAATTAACTGCATGCACTAGAATCTACAACCTAAAACTCCAAATTGAAGTAACTCTAATCCAAAATACACTACATATAGTGAAATCTTATTCAACCCATAACTCCTATTTTCATATTAAAAGAACCCCCTCCACAACTAAGTATATTTTGTTAATAATTAATGACCATAGTTAATCAGAAATCCATATTTTCAACCATTTTGGATCATATAAAAATGAAAAAGAGCTTTTATAATTGCTAATTCCAAACACAAAAAAACCCTTCAATCCACGATAAAAGAATATCTCTTAAATCTACCAGGATGATTAGGGCCTCTAAATTATTGTTCTTTTAATTGATAAAACTTACCTATTACTAAATACTTCATCCCTATTATTCTATAACATAAAATACATTAACCAAACTCTATTCATTTGATAAATAAACCAACTTTCTAGGTATATCACATTTAACATATAAACATGATGTAAGTTCAGGGCCCAATAGAAGAACCAGTATGGCATAACCAACATGGGGTTTTAATCTTAATTTATGAATAATAATTGTTTTACATAATGATAAACATCATGACCAACAAAATTCACAGATTAATTGAATAAATTAAACATCAGAACCATAAGAAGGGGCTCTTCACATGTAATTTATAATTAATTTATGAGAATATATAAAATTATCTAAACTTGTAAGTCTTCCTTTGTTGATGATTCTATTGACTAGATCTTATCATATCATCGTTTTTTTAAAGGATCCAAGTAAAAAATCCCTCTAGAAGTGATACACACGTGCACCATAATCTCTAAATGTCATCGTAGAATCGTTGGGTGCTAACATGACCAATCTCGACTGCTTGCGTCGTTCATGACTGATTGTAGAATAATTTTTCTTGAAGGATAAAGAACTCTTGGTGTTATCTCGATGAATTAAGAGAAGTGAAAGAGAGATGATGTTCTAGATCTCTAGATCTCTCCATAGGACTTGATAAAGCTCCTATATATCCGTTGTGTATAACAAGAGTGAATATGGAAAGTGATATAAATAAATATTTAAAAAGGTAGGCCCAGGGTTGAAAATTTGCATATGAGACCATTTATAATTCCTTATATATTAGGGAATATCATGTTTTAATAATAATATAATTATTATTCACTTAAAAGGTGAATCACCTAAGAATAAATAAGTATCATTTATATTATTTTAAATCAGACCATTAAACCTGGTTCAATTTTCCTCCTCAACATTTACCAATAATGGAATAATGACTATTTATTTTAAAAAATAAATATTACTATATAATCATAGATAAATATAATAAATATTATATTTTCCAAACCTTTCAAATAAATATTTATTATTATTATTTAACTCACTTATTTTTTGAATAAGTTGTTATTAAATATTAGTGATAAACCAAACTAGAATAAATTATTATTTATTCTAACTTGTTAAATTTAATATTGAATTTAACTGAGATTGTAGACATTCTTAGTGTGTGACCTTATAGTCCATTTTCTCAGTTACATTAAGCAGAACCACCTAAAGTCCATGGTCGGAATCTAACAACATGCTAAGACACTTATAGAGAAAGAAGTTAATGTTGCAACAATATCCAACCTCATATGAACAATTTTCTTATACTATAATATATTTATCACGATATCTTGAATCAAGCAAGTTTCATTCTGTTATAAAAAACCTATGTGCTTGATGTCTCTTTCTTTGATTTTTTTGAAATGAAATCACCCACAAAACAACATGGTCATGGATTTATCCAGGAAGTTCCATTCCCATCAAAGGCCCCGCGATATCAACTTATATTAAAATATTGAAGGGATAAATCATTTCTTGAATTATTCATTAATGAAATATCAACTAGGGAGCATCTAATATATCTTGCATCATTGCAAGCATATATCATCACAGTTTTCATCAATACATCAAATTAAATGACTCTTGGTATCCATTAATGATAATATTAAAGTCTAAGGATCAATACACATGTGTACAGATATAAACATCCAATAACACATTTAAATATGAATTTCTTATTGGTTGGTCTCATTCTCAAAATCTCATGCACTAGAAATTACCATGTTTATACACAATGAGAGGGTTCCTTAAAATCCTATGAGTCACCACCCCTTATAGACTATATCATTTATTTTATGTCAAATGATATCATCCTAATATTGAACATTTATTCAAGAATACTATCTTGGAACCTCTAAGTTTTAATTAGAGCATGGAACTCCTATAATCTTTCAGTGAAATATACATTCTTAGAACATTATCACATAAAAATTTCAAGGAGAGGAAAAATCATGATATAATAATAAACTTCATTAATACATGTAATTAAGTACTTATAATTCATTTCTAGGGAACCAACACCAATAGACTCCCACTTTCACTAGAGCCAAATGATAATAACCTTCAATCAAATAGATCTCAAATGAAACTCATGCCTATGCTATGATAGATCCTCTTTTAAGGGGTCCTCTGCATTTTTCTCTATAAATAATATTCTCACTGTAACTTTACCTCATTAAGAAAAATCCATCAAGAGATGAAACTTTCAAAGTATATGCCTTTTCCTTTGATGTGACCTTATATCTTCGGAAAGATCCACTACTATAGTGTTATCATAGTAAACTATGATAGGGTATTGACTACTAGACACAAAATGAAGATCTTGGATTTTTTTTGAATCCATACCACTTCCTTAGATGCATTGTAAGCCGCAATATACTTGGACTTTGCTATAGAATCAGTGAAAACTGGTATCTTTGAACTCTTCCATCTCACAGATCAACTGTTGAGACAAAATACATATCCTGACCATGAATTCAGATCATTCTTATCTATCTGAAATCTAGAATCAATATAAACCACAATGAATAGATCTTCGTATCCTCCATACACCAGGAACATATCCTTTTCCTCAGATACTTAAGGATAACCTTAACAACAGTCTAATGCTGTTTACCCCGATCAACTTGATATCTACCTATCATGCTCAACACATAGGCAACATCAAGCCTCATACATAAAATGAAATACATGATAAATCATATCATATAAGCATATGAGATATTACTCAATATACCTATTTCTTGTTGTGTCTTAGGACAGATTTTCTTAGAAATATGTATACAATGTGACACTGGAACCAATTCCCCCTTATATTGTTCCATACTGAACCTATTTAGTATCTGGTTAATGTATTTGCTTTGACTTAGTCCAAGAAGCCTCTTAGATCTATCTCACATGATATTTATCCCTATAATTTAGGCCACTTCACCTAATTCCTTAATATATAATCACTTTATCAACCATTCCTTAACCTTTTATAAGGATGTTATTGTAGGTTTCAAGAATAGAAAAAGTACCCTGTGCTGGTATGAATAACTCAACTTTTATTTTTAAATCACGAGTCATCATTTCTTTACATGATCATGAGATCATGTCCAATGAAAATGATAGATTAATGGACCACATTAATACACTGGAACTGGAGGGAGAGAATCTTCACATGTAATTTATAATTAATTTATAAGTAGATATAGAATTACCTCAACTTTTTATTATGCTTTCATTGATGATATGATGGAATATATTTCATCACATCATCATTGCACTACAAAATTGAAGTGAAAAATACCTCTAGTAGTGATCCACACATGCACCACAATCTTTTATCAATGCCATCAAATCACTGGGATCTAGCATGACCGATCTTGATTGATTACGTTATTCATGGTTGACCGTAGTAATTTTATTCTTGAAGAAGGAGAAATATTGTTTATCTCTTAAAGACTTGAGAGAGAGTAAGAAAACAGATATATTTATAGATCTCTAGATATATCTCTAGATATCTTTTTAGATATATATCTCTATATATATCTCTAGATATCTTTCTAAATATATTTCTCTAGATATATACCTTGATGTCTATATTATCCATTATGCACACCAAAAAGTCACTTTAGAAATGTGATATATTTAGATATAATTAGATATTAATTGCAACACCCCAAAAATAAAAAGTAGGAACATTGTATTCGATAGCATGTATGACATGCAACACCAAGCGCGTAAGGGAATATAATATCCAAAGAATTTATAATATATTTACCATTTTAAATAAATTAAAAATATTCTATAGTTTTTGATACACATGATGCCGAGTTAGCATGATATACATGCATCAATTAGTCTCTTCAATGGCTTGCATTACACGCAAGACCGAGTTTTACTGAACAATAATATATTATTAAAATATTAATTTTTAATATAATGATACTTCACCTAGATATTAAATTAGATGTTATGAATAATATTAACTAAATTATGAAAATATATGGTTTACAAAAATATAAATTGAATCAATAGATTACTAAATAATTAGAAATAAAAATATAAACCAATTAAATATAAATAAAATATTAGTATTTTTATGCTCACAAAGGATTTTTGTCTTAATAAATTAAATTAATTAATATTATTTAATGATATTAATGAAATGTATATATATATATACTATATTCTATAAAATATTTTTTATAATCACCCAATAGATTAGATAGACATAAGATAAGAATAAACTCAATATTACACATAAAAACCTATATTTTTATTCAGGCATTTTTACCACCTTTTAATGGAGAACCCATTTTAAATCTAATTTTGACCCTTTTATAAATTTAATATGTCAAAATAAACTCCATATTATAAATATAAACATAAAAATTAGGTTAGGGTAACTGTTTTGGTATTTTTTGTGAAGTTTCATTTTTTAATGAATGGTGAAAAATACTGAAATTTAATTCAAAACTACCTTTTCATCTAATTTGTTTTTAAGATTAAATTATATTTTAAATCTGTTTTAAAGTTTAATTAGATCATATTTTTTGTAAATTAATCCAATTTAGGTTATTATTATCAATTTCACTTTGAAATTGACTATAAAAGCATAGCAAACTTTTGGATGTTTTTACTTTAAAAACCCGCATTGTCGTCCCGTCTGCAGGATTAAATTTAAATTAATTTTTTCCACTTCTATGATTGGAATTTGAAAAAATGGATTCCATATTTGGAATCAGAATGATTTATAATTTATAACAAGTTCAACTTATTTTTTTACCAGAAATATTAGTGAAATTAATTAAAATTAATTATAATGATTAAGATAAAATTAAGCTTAACAAGGGACTAAACCCTATACTTAAGGCCTAATATGACTTATAAACTTGTAAAAAATCTATTTTATGGACATATTTAGACCCTATAGTCCCATTTCTTTACTTTGAACCATTATTGACCCAATTTTAATAAAAAAAATTGGTGGGGTTCCTTTCTTCAAAAATATTACAAGAGTGACACTCCTCCTCCATTATAAAAGGCCTCCATTCCTCCCACTTTCTCACACCTTTAAAGACACTTAGGTTCAGAAAAACTCTTACCAATTAACTCCCCAACATCACTAACTTACTAATTTAAGCCTACCTTTTGGAATAATGAAATCCAAGGAAGTCTTTTGGTGCAAACCAAAAGGATTTACCCGATTAAGAGGTAACGTCTTTCCTAAAGCTCTTTAATTTTATTTCCATTATACACTACCTAAACTCTTATTATTACATTTTTTATAGAAAATAAAGTATCCTAAATATACTAGAATATTTGTATGCTAAGTATTCTACCTAAACTTACACACACCTCAATCTAATGGGTAACAAATATACTGTTTATGTGTACGACGAACTACCGCCTCATGAAATGATGATTGTTCATTTTTCCTTTACCACATCTCATGGTGGAAATTATGATGGAAAATATATTTACATATATTATATATTATATTTATTATGTTTTTAAGCTCCTATAATTCTTTTACAACACATATCTTTATAATTTCCATTTTGTGTAAAAATGATAACATCGGTTGTGGAAGTGTGAACTGCCACCCTCTCAAAGTGATGTAATTCATTCACAAGATACATGGAATGTATAAATGATAGTTTTAATGAAAAATATATAACATAAAAAACACATATATGATATTAATTAAATAATTACCTTTTTGGAAATATAATATATCATTTTCCTTATTACCTCTTCACACACATAAAAAGTTATAACGCCGTTCATGGACATGTGGATAACCACCTCCTCGACATGATGTGATTCCTATCACAAGAATCCTATATATAAGTATATATGATTAAATAATATGTTTTTATGATATAATTATCATTCTATAAATATTTAATTTACTTAATTTTTTTCCTAAATGATCATTGAAAAATGGGAACGTTACTCATGTGTACGTACGACCTACCATCTCCATACCCGAATGGCCCAAAGGTCTCCATTTTATTTATTTTTGATAACCCCCTTTCAAGGGATGAGGGGGAAACCTTACAAGTCCCATAAGCTCAGATATTACAAGGCCTGTAGGCTTAGGATATTACATGACCCGAAGGTCTTAGGAAATTCAACTAGACTATCTACAAGGAACTGCCCCTCCCCAATATCTGCGTCATGATAGTAGCTCTCCACCTTTGTATGGCCGTCTGGCTAGGCTCCCCATGCAAGCACGGGCTGGTCCCGATGGCATATCCATACCCTCTCATTCTAACAAATCCATTTGGTTTTTCTCTGGTAAGTGCACCTACTCTGAATCCTCTTCTGGGGCTGCTCCTTTTTTGAAGTGTGTCTGGGCCAACTGCATGTGGCCCGAAGGCCTTGAGGTGGCCCGAGGGTCTTAAAGGTGGCCCGAAAGCCCTACTGACCCGAAGGCCTGGGTGGCCCGAAAGCCTTAAGGACTCCAAGACCAAACCGATGGCCCAAGGTGAATAGTTCCAGCTATTATAGTACCGAACAGTACCTGCTACAGTAACTGCTGTAGTGCCTGTTCCAGTACCCGCACAGTGTATAGTTATGCTATAATACCTATACAGTGTACAATATCTTCTATAGTACCAGATAGTTTACAATAATACTACAATACTTCTATAGTTCCTTATACAATACCTGCTACAATACCGAAAAAATATGCCTCTTCCTGGTTTTGAACCTGGGTCTTGTGGACGCACTTAAGGATACCTCACCAACTGGGCTGAGGCTCATGTGCGACCTAACATCTCCATGATTGTAATGTTGGTTAATTTTTCATAACCATATTTAATGATTGATTTTAAAAATATAATTAATGTACAAATATTATAATTATTTCATGTTTATTATTCTAGATATGTTATATAACGACCCCTTTTACTATAATTGACCTACCGATTTTTTTAACACATAAATCAAATTTGGTCAAAACAATAATCGCAAAGTTAATTGTTTAAGTAGTTGTATATGACATGGTAATGAGTTAAATAAGAGTTTTTATAAAAATAAAAAGGTTCCCAATCAAGTAAATAATTAACATAATTTTTTCATTCATGAACATAAAGATACACGAGACCAGTCAGACTCAAGGTAAGGGATTTTATCTCACTTTTTACATCCATGAGATAAATGTCATATTCACCATTTACTTATTTTGTGTAGTGTATCTACTGCTCATTTTGATATATTATATCATGAATTATTTTATCTTAATGGTATTTAAAACTTCCATTAAATATTATTTCTTCATAGGGATTATGATTTAAAATGTTTCAAAGTAGTATGAGAAACTTTGGTATGTTTAAATATTATCTTCCTCAAGACTAATACTAATTATATTTCAATGGTATTTCCATTAGAGGAAATTATATGAACATTGTTCAATAAAACATTTAATTATCCTCTGGTTATTCATGACCATTTGCAATTATTAGTACCATTTTCCCACTCTTTGGTGTTCAAAATGTTTTAGAAAATGTTTTTAAGAAAATTTGACTTCATTTATCTCTTTATTTGGAGAACCTATTTTCTTCTAAAAACAAGGTTTTATTAAAATGTTTTAAAAAATTATTTTAAAATGATTTGGTAAAGAATTTTTTACCTTTTTTTTATTTTACCAATGTTTTCAAAGGAATACTCTTGTCACTTTCCCAACAAGTCATTTTTCAAACCTTTTTACCATGAAAAAGGAATGTTCTTTTACCTCGTATAGAAAGTAAAAATTTACTCACCACTATTTATTTGAAGCTTACTTTACTTTTTTAAAAGGTTACTTTTTAAAGAAAATATTTCCAAAATTTAATTTCAAAAAAAAGGTTTTTCAAAAGGTTTTTTTAAAACAAAAAGGATATTTTCCTCAAGAATGTTTTTAAAAGATCTTTTTATAGTATTTATATTCATCAACAACAATAACCCTTTATTTTTACTTAAATTGGGATTTTTTGTATTGTTACCATCCTTATTCTTCCTCTGGATGGTTTATTATTGATTTGTCCAAGGATAGTATTCACATTCACTTTCTTGACTTATTTGTTAGTATTATTGAAATATTAAATCTCTTATGATCATCGAACATTGAATTTCACCTAATTATCAATTACATTTTTCATGGATATTACTATGGCCTAAACTATATACCATTTTATATACAATGTATACTTTGATAGTTATTTAAGTATTTGTGGAAATATTGATAATTCTGTATTCTTTATTCAATACAAATATTTGATAAGGCATATTATTTATTTCAATTATTCGATATAAGGAATGATTTGGATAAGAAATGATGGGAGGAGCTTGAACTTTATATAGATCCTTGATGCATCGACATGTTCTCATGAGACAAATAAGTTTCTCAAATTAAACAAGTTTATATCCATAGTTTTAAACCATCTTTTGAAAGGTATTTATGGTATATATTTTCATGTACCTCAGACATGACGTCCATTAAGAAATCATTTTCCTCATTTAGTTTCAGTTAATATTTATCCATGAGATTTTTCATCGACATATCTATGGATGCATCTCATTTTAGTTTATTGATTAAATGGAAAGTGTTTTAGTTTCTTACATTTCCATATTGATTTTACCCTATCTAGTTATTTTAATGGAATGTATTTATAGTTATTACCTTTAAATATTGTTTATGCACTTCCTTATTAGTTTTTTTATTACATGGTATGTGTGTTAAGTTGTTTTCCATGCCATAATTATTACTCTCATTAATTCATTATTACTTTCGCTATATTTTTTCATTACTAAGAATTTGAGCTCACCCTTATTATGTTTTTTCCCCATGAATCCAATAAGCATACTATAAAAGATATGTAAGGATTTATCAGATGGATTATAGTTATACTCAAAGTTATTTATTTAAAGATAAAAAATATGTTGTAATTAGTGTATTAATTTGTAATACAAGACTCATTTATGCATCAGTTTTACCTAGACTACTAAATTCTTTAGTCCTTCGGGATTGGATTCTTTGTAATCATGCCAATGTAATTGATAGCATACACCGAATCTAGGATATATGGGTTCGGGTTTCTACATTAATTATAGTAGGTTTAAGGTTGGAAAATAAAACACAATCCCTTAAACCATTTCTAATATTCTTAATTGACTCCATCTTCATTAATAATAATAATATTATTATTAATCGCTTTACTTGTGAAACACATTAATAATATAAATAAATATCAATTATTTCTAATTAGACCATTAAACTCAGCCCTCTTTCCCTCTTCAACATTTATCAATCCTAAAATAATGAATATTTAATCAAATAAATGTCACTATATTATTTCTATGATAAATATAATAAATTTTATATTCTCCAAACTTGTAAAATAATATTTATTATTAATTATTTAACTCAATTTATTATTTCGAATAACTTTTGATTAAATTATGGAAATTAATCAAACCTATATAGATATTATTTATTCTAACTTATTAAATTCATTACTTGAATTTAACTGAGATTTCGGATATACTTACTATGTGACCCTTTAGGCCTCTTTCTCAGTGGCATTAGGAAAAACCACCTAAATTACAAGGCTATCATCTAAAAACAAGCTAAGGAACTGATAGAGAAAAAAGTTAATGTCATAACAACATACAACCTCCTACAAACTCTTACCATGTAATATAATCCTTTTTATCATGATATCTCTAATAAAGTAGGCTACATACCGGGGCCATCAACCTATATATTTGATTTCTCTTTATTAGAATTTCTAGAAATGAAATCATCCACTGAACACCATGTCTATGGATTTATGAATACTATTATATTCCTTCAAAGAGCCTAAGATATTAAATTCTATTATAAGATAGAAGGGATAAATCCTTTCTAGCATTATCCATTAATAGAATATCACTCTTGATGAAACCAACATACCCTACCAGGATGCAAACATATGTCATCACACTTTTCATCAATAAATCAAAGTGAGTGAGTCACGATATCCATTAATGATGATCTTAAAGTGTAAGGATCAGTAAACACATCCGTATATAGGAACATCCAATGACATATGGAAATATGGATTTCCTATTAATGGAAATATGGATTTCCTATTAATGGTCCTATTCTCACAACCTCATATATTGAATATTACCAAGGGCGTACACCATTAGAAGATGTATCAATATATTATGAGCCTCCAACCCCTAATAGTATGTATTTTTTGTGTGTCCCATCATACAATATCATCTGACCATAGAACTAGCCCGAATGACCCGAATGCCTTCATTTTTATTGATTTTTGATAACCCCCCCTTTCAAGAGATTAGGGGGAACCCTTACAAGGCCCATAGGCTTAAAGATTACAAGGCCCATAGGCTTAGGATATTACATGACTCGAAGGTCTTAGGGAATTCAACCAGTCTATCTACAAGGAACTGCCCCTCCCCAGCATCTGCATTATGATAGTAGCTCTCCAACTTTGCATGGATTTATGGCTAGGATTCCTGTGAAAGAATAGGCTAGTCCCGATGGAAAATCCATACCCTCTCATAGAACTAGGTTTAAGAATAATGACATGGAACCTCTAGGTTCTTATTATAGCGGGGAACTGCTATAACCTTTTAGCATGACATATATTTTTAGTACATTATCACATAGTAATTTCATACATAAGAATAATAAAAACATTATAAGAAAACTTCATTAATAATGAAAATATATAATCAAATACTAAACAAGTGGGTTTTGGGGAACCAACTCCAACAGACTCCCTCTTACAATAAAGAAAACTAACAACAACTTTTAATTCACTAGTTTACATGTGATACTCATGCTTATTCTATGATAAAAACTTTATTAAGGTGAATTACATGTTTTCCTACATGGATACTCTACTCACCACAACTTCACCTTGTTGAGAAAATTCCCTCAAGAGATAAAACTTATGAAGTATGTGCTTTTTTCCTTTGGTGTGACCTTGGATCCTTGGATAGATACACTTCGGTAGTGTTATCAATATAAATTATGATAGGGTCTCTATTTCTAGGAACCACATCAAGATATTGGACTAAGTTGTGAATCCAAACCGCTTTCTTGGATGTATAGAAAGCCACAATATACTCAAAATCTGCTATAGAATCAGCAAAAACTGGCTACTTTGAACTCTTCCAGCTCACATCTCCTCCATTGAGGAAAAATACATATCCTAAATACAAATTCAGATCATTATAATTAGTATGAAAGCTATAATATGCATAAAACTTGATGAATATATCTTCACCTCCTCTATACACTAGGAACATATCCTTAGTTTACCTTATATACATAAGGATAGTCTTAACAGCTGCCCAATATTGTTCACCTGGATTTTCTTGACAACTTCATACCATTATCAAAGCATAGAAAATATCAAGCCATGTACATAACATGACATACATGATAGATCCAATCATATAAGTGTATGAAATATTACTCATTCACTCTCTTTCCTTATGTGTATGAGGACACATTATCTTGGAAGTATGTATACTATATGACACTAGAACCAATCCCCTTTGGATTTTTACATACTAAAACTTTTTAGTATCTGGTCAATATATGCACCTTTAATTAGTTTGATCAGCCTCTTGGATCTATCACACATGATCTTGATCACTATAATATAGTCCTATTCACCTAAGACCTTTATGGAGAATCACTTTCTCAACCATGTCTTAACCACTTATAGGGATGGTATATCATTAACAATTAGTAATATGTCATTAAAATACAATATTATGAAAAAAATATACTACCACTAAACCAATTTTAAAAATATGGATCACATTCATTATCAATGAAACAAAATTCCTTTATGTATTTATCAAATAAAATTTTCCATGACATAGATGCTTGTTTTAATCCATAAATAGATCTCTATAACTTGCATACCTTTTTGGAATTTCCTGGAGTCACAAATCCTTCTGGTTGTGTCACATACACATCCTCTTGATGGTTTCCATAAATACATTTTTGACATCCATTTTCCAAATTTTATAGTCATTATAAGCTACTATGATAAACAAAATTCTGATGGATTTAAGCATGTAAATTAGAGAAAAGGTTTTATCATATTCAATTCCTTGACATTATCTAAACCCATTATCCAATAGCTATGATTTATAGTTATTTACTCTACCTTCCATGTCTATATTTTTCTTAAATGTCCATTTACATCCAATAGGATTTACATCAATTGAAGGATCGATCAGAACTCATACTTAGTTTTGATACATGGAATCCATCTCAAAATTCATGGATTCTTTCCATCTTTCATCTTATGACCTCTCTACTACATCCTTGTTAGAGAGAAGATAATTATTGTCAACCAATAACAAGTCACCATCATCAGTGTAGTTGGGGTTTGGTTTAGTGGTAAGCACCCTATAATCATACATGAAAAATGGGGGTTCAAAACCCATTGGGTGTAGGTTATTGTAGAAGCACTGTAGTGTACTGTAGCAGTGATGACACTGTAGCAGCGATGGGTACTGTAGTGGCGACAGGGCACTGTAGCAGTGGTGGGTACTATGTGGTATTATAGCAAGCAGGTACTATAGTAGTACTATTCACAGAATGGGCCTTGGGCCAAAAATTTGGATCTATAGGCCATGTAATGGGATAAATGCCCACTGGGCCTTCAGGATATGTAATGGGTATCCCTCTACCCAGTTAAAGAGGTCTTTGCTTTGCTTTGATAATAAGTGTGGCTTCAGCCCCAACCTTAAAAAAGTCACCATCATCAGTTACTAAAAAAAGTTATATCTATGGTTCTCTTACCTGTCTAGCACTCCTACTTAGCACTTATGTTCCAAGAACATCTTCTAGATTCATCAAATTCAATCTTGTTCCCAATATCCTCTTTGAGGATATGCTCCCTCTCAAGAAATATGACTTGTCTTGCAACAATCACTTTCTTTTCTAAAGGGTTGTATAGGTAGTATCCCTTGGTTTCCTTGGGATACCCTATAAAGATACACTTCGAGCCTTGGGGTGCTATTTTATCGCTAGAGATATCCTTAACAAATTCCTCACAGCCCCATTCATGAACACATGAAAAAGAGGGTTTCTTTACACTTTATAACTCAAATGGAATACCATTTTCCTCTTTGTTTGGTACTTTATTTATTAAGTATAATTCTATCTACAATGCATATGCCTAAAAGGATAATGAGATACTTTTATGGCTCATCATTTACCTTAACATGTCCAAAAAAGTTATGGTTACTCCTTTCACTAACACCATTCCACTATGGTGTGTAAGGTGAAGTGAGTTGAGATAAAATCCCATACTCCCATAAAAAGTCAATAAAGTCTTAGTTAAGATATTCACCACCCTGATCTGATCAATTTTTCTTTATATTCTTACCAAGATGATTATCAACCTCATTTTTTTACTCTTTGAACTTATCAAAGGATTCATACTTAAACCTTATTAAGTAGATATATCCATACTTACTCAATTTATTGGTAAAATTAATAAAGTATGAGAATCCACCTCTAGCCTCTACTTGAAAAGGTCTCCACACACCAGTGTGTACCTAATATAGAAGCTCTTTAAACCTTTCACTTTAACCATTGAATGGTGGTTTGTTCATATTACCCTTTAAACAAGCATGACATATTTAAAGTGGTTTTGACTCAAAAGAGTCTAAATAATAATCTTGTAGAGCTTTGTCAAGTGCTTGTTATTTTTATGACTAAGACAATGATTGCATAACTGGGTTTTATATGACTTGAATATATTATTTTCATTATCAATTACCAATATTTGGTTTTTATAATTTAATACATAAATACTGTTATTCAATTATTCCATACCATAACATATGATATCTTTATAAAAGAAACAAACTTCATTTCTAAAGATAAAAATAAATACATCCATATATAGGTAAGAAATGAAAATAATGTTCTTGGTAACACTAGTAACATAATAAAAGTTCATTAAAACCAAAATCAATCTTGTCGGCGATGTGAGATGGTAGTCTCAAATGGCTAGAGTAGCCATCTTTTCTCTATTCACAACCCAAAGATCCACCTCACCTTTTTCAAGGTAATAAACGAAAATAATGTTCTTGGTAACACTAGGAACATAATAAAAGTTTATTAAAACCAAAATCAATCTTGTAGGTGATGTGATATGGTAGTCTCTAATGGCTAGAGTAGCCATCTTTTCTCCATTCACAACCCAAATATCCACCTCACCTCTTTCAACCTTTCAAAATATACTTGGTTCCTATTTTTGGATAAAAATGCAAGCACCACACATAATATAATACCCAAATTGTAGATATAGAAATATTTCACTCAATAACGAATGCACCTGAAGCTTCCCCTTGCTTATTTTTCTGGGAAAAATTCCTCTTCTAGTGGCCCTTATTTACACATTAAAAACATACCACATCCTATTCTTTCCCTTCCCTTTGGATCTTATTCTTCTTGTAAGTATGGTGCTTCAGAGCCTTAGACTTGGAATGAGCCTTCAATGGAATTTCCTTTTTCTTTCTCTTCTTATTCACTATAAGTACAATGAGTTTGTTACACCCCATGTCTTTGTTAACTTGGTGAATAAGAGTAAGAAGTTCCAAAATCATATTCTCACTATTTCTCATATTATAATTCACAATAGAATTGGATAATGTCTTGGATAGTGAGGATAGAATGAGATCTATTTATAGATCATTAGGGATCTTAAAACCCAATATGTCCAAGAACTCAATGTATCCAATTATCTTGACTACATATGCCCTATATGGCATCAAATCTCTAAGATTTCACATGAATAGTGTATTGGAGATTTCATATATCTCTAATATTTACTTCTCTTGATAGAGATATTTAAGGTGAGATACGATGTTATACACATCCATATCCTCATATTTCTTTAGAAGCTCATTGGACGTGGAGGATAGAATGAAACATTATATATCCATTGTGTCTTCCACATGCTTCAAATAGAGAGAAACTTCTTCCTCATTATCCACTTTGGAAATTAACTCATGAAGTGGGGTTTCCAACACATATAATTTCCTTTTATGGTATAGTATAATGCACAAGTTCCTGTTACATTCTTGTAAATTCATAACAGTGAGAAGGTTATCCTTCTCTAGTATGGATTGTAATGATATATTCAACGACATTTGATTTTTTATTTCTACAAATTAACATCAAATAATTAGTCCTTGTTTTGATTACAAAAATAGATTAATAAATTTAAAATTAATTAATTCTTATTAATCTTGCACTATTTTTTGAAAACTAATAGTCCTCACCACTAGTTTTGGAATAACTTTTCATTTAGATATTCTAGTGGCAAGGATCCAAATTCCCTTATCATAACCTAGATTTGGGGATGACAAGCTATTTGAAGGGTTTTAGGTAGGCACAACTTTCCAACCACATTAACTCATAGTTCCTTGATCTGTTGAGTGGACTCCCCAATCTTGAAATCCTATTGTAAATATTTCCTCAACCTTTACTTATTAGTTACACCAAGTTATACTTATATAGTCAACCCTTGATGTAAACTAAGTTAAGTCAACCCAAAACTTAAAGCTAAAATTTCCATGATAATTGAAAGCACCCCAACTTGGGCTGGTTAAGTACTTTAAACTATGAGGTTTATTATAACTTAAGTTGTGGAAGGTTAAGCTGAATTAATTTTTTATTTGAGGGATTTTATCTTTATGATTAAATACCATTTTATACTTTTACATGCCTTGTTAATATTAAGTGGATTTTACTTAAGTGATTAATCATGTATGATAAAATATTTACACATAATATAATTATATTTTATTCTATATCACATGCTTGTTAATTCATTTATTAGGTGATCACACAACATTCAAAAACATAAATAATTAACCGTGAAACTAATAAAATAAAATACAAGAGGCATGATCATGATATTTTTCTAGTGGTTAGTTTATCTAGAAGATAATATACTAACCCTTGACCGAGGGGGAAACAACTTGAACTGTATCTTGGTTCATGTTGCATCATTCCACCTTCGGTTCCTTTATATCACCTTGATTGGTTTTTCTTTATCTCCTTGACCTGAACCGCCTCCACTTTCTTGGGAGCTCCATCCTTATATAAGATTTTACTCACATGCAGGTGAGAGGATCCAATGGATTGAATAATGGGGGTTTAAATAAAAGAAACCATGGGCACACAGACCCTTACATAATAAGGTAAAGGGATGAATCATAGACCATAAATAATAATTTAAAAAATTAAATTAAAAGAAACCAATCACATAAAATGGGCTGGTCTTGTCTCATGATCATCCACACATCAACCAATGAGCATACATTTTCAATATAGTTATTAATTACTTTGAGACATTGTTTAATTAAGATAATGAATCATGAATTAATATAATTAATTCAATTCATCTTAATTCAATCCAAACATGATTAACTCACCATTATCTATAATTTTAAACAAAATTAAATTCATTTAAAATTAATGTAGTACAAAAGTGTACTTGGAGGAAACCACATGTGTTCTTAAAAATTTTATCCCAGAAATTAATTTAATATATAACCATTAATCCTATGAAATGGCATGTACTATTGAATTAATGAAACATGGAACACATAATAATTATCTTTAATTATATATTTAATTCTTTTCCCATGAAGAATTTGATAAAACTTCCTAGTTGTAGACTACACGACATGTACTTGTCTTCTGCCCGTGTCCACAACACATGACTTGATTCGGCCGTGTTTCCTGACTTGGACGTGTTTGTGGTACATGGTGTTTATTAGTAATAAATGGTGTATAACCTAATATTTCATAACATTTCATTCATAGTGTCGTGTATCTGATACATGACACACTTGGGACACACCATGTACTATCCATATGAATCTTCATTTTTAATTATTAACCGATTATTGATTATGTTATTGAGAATGAAGAAAAGAAGAGATGATGATGTTGTATTATTAAACAAATAAATTTTAATAAAATAAAATGAAAATTCATTAAATCATTCAACAAATAGTTAATAATTATAAAGTAAACATGTAACTACTCTAATGCCACTTAAAGGTTCTGGGAGTAGCGGAAGCATCTTGTGCTTGTATGACCAACTCGAATTTTAGTCTTAAATCATGTTTAATATTTGATATACATGATCATGAGATCATGTCCAATGAAAATAGTAGATTAATAAACTACATTAATACATTAGAATTGGAGGGACGGGATCCTCACATGTAATTTATATTTAATTTATAAGTAAATATAGAATTACCTAAACTTGTAATTCTACTTTCGTTGATGATTTGATGAAATATAATTAATCACACTATAATTTCATTATATAATTCAATTATACAATCCATCTAGTAGTGATCCACACATGAACCAAAATATCTGATCAATGCCATCAAATCTTCGGGTGCTAGCACGACTGATCTTGATCACTTGCATTGTTCATAGTTGACTATGATAATTTTCATCTCAAAGAGGGAGAAATCTTGGTTCTCCCTCAAATACCTAAGAGAGGAGGAAGAAAGATATATTTATAGATCTCTATATATCTCTCTAGAAATATATATCTAGATATATCTCTAGATATATCTATCTATATATATTACTAGATATATCTCTAGATATATTTTTAGATATCTCTCTCTCGATATATATCTAGATATATTTCTAGATATATCTCTCTAGATATATCTCTAGATATCTATCTTATCTGTTGTACACACCAAAAATTAAACTTAGGAAAGTGATATATTTAGATATAACTAGATATTAATTATAGAATGTTTAGGGTTGTAAAATTGAACACAAGACCTTAACCATTTATAATATTATTAATTGACCTCATATCCATTAATAATAATAATAATATTATTAATCGCTTGACTTGTGCAACACATTAATAATATAAATAAATATCAATTATTTCTAATTGAAACATTAAACGCAGTTCTATTTCCCTAATCAACATTTATTGATCCTCGAATAATGACTATTTAATTAAATAAATGTCACTGCATTATTTATATGATAAATATAATAAATATTATATTCATAGAACTTACAAATTAATATTTATTATTAATAATTTAACTCACTTTATTATTTTGAATAAATTGCTATTTAATTATGGTGATTAACCAAACCTGATTAAATATTATTGATTCTAACTTATTAAATCCATTACTTGAATTTAATTGAGATTATAGACACACTTATCATTTGAACCACTAGGCCTCTTTCTCATTGGAATTGGGTATAACTACCTAAGGTCCAAGGTTAGCATATAGTAACATTCCAAGGAACCCATAGAGAAAAAAGTTATTGTTTCAATGACAGCCAACTGCCTATAAACTCTTACCATGTAATATAATTCATTTATCATGATATATCTAATCAAGATAGTTTCATAACAGTACTATCAACCTATATACTTGATTTCTCTTTTTTTTTTGACTTTCTAGAAATGAACTCACCCACTGAACACCATGACCATGGATTTATACCATCAGTTCTATTCCATCAAAGTGCCTAATATATCAACTTCCATTATAGGACATAAGTGATAAATCCTTTCCCACATTATCCATTAATAGAATATCACTCATGATGCACCCAAGATACCCTACCTGGATGAAAACATATTTCATCATAGTTTTCATCAATACATCAAAGTGAGTGAGTAATGATATCCATTAAAGACAATATTAAATTATATGGATTATTACACACATATGTATATAAGAACATTTAGTGACACATGGAAATATATACTTCCTATTAACTAGCATGTTCTCAAAACCTTCTATATTAGAGATTACCAAGGGCGAACACCATGAGGAGGTGTCTCAACATCTTATGTTATTCCTACCAATGATATCCTATATTTTATTTGTCCTATCATAAAATATAATCCATCCATAGAACAAGGTTCAAGAATAATGTTGTGGAACCTATAGGTTTTCATTATAGTGGGTAGTTTATATAAAATTTTAGTGTGACATATATTCTTAGGACATTATCACATAAAAATTTCATGCATAATAAAAACAATAACATAATAATAAATCTTCATTAACAATGAAAACATGTAATCAAGTACTAAACAAGTCAGTTCTAGGGAACCAACTCCAACATGTATCTCATTTCCAATTAGTAATATGTCATCAACATATACTACTATAAAAATGACCATAATCTCACTAAGCTAATTGAAAAAACATGGACCACATTTGTTATTAATGTAACTAAATAATTTTATAGATTCATCAAACTAAATATTCCATGACCTAGATACTTACTTTAATCCATAAATAGATCTCTATAATTTGCATACCTTTTAGCATTTCTCTTTGGTTGTGTCATATACATCCTCCTAAAGGTTCTCATTATGGAAAGTAGTTTTGACATCCATCTTCCAAATATAATACTCATGGTAAGCTGCTATGGAAATAAAAATTATGATGGATTTAAACATGGAAACTGGAGAAAAGTTTTCTTCATAATCAATGCCTTGATGTTGTTTAAACCCTTCATCCACTGGATGTGATTTATAGGTACTAACCTCACTTTCCATGTCCAATTTTATCTTGAATACCCATTTACACTCAACAGTATTCACATTAACTGATTGGTCAATTATAACCCAAAATTTATTATAATACATGGAATCTACCTTAGAATTCATGGATTCTTACCATCTTGCATCTTTGGATCTGTAATACCTCCTTGTAGGTAATAGGTTAATTATTTTCAACTAATAATGAGTTACCATCTTATGTGACTAGAAAAATATATCATTATGATTCTATAAACTCTCTAGTAATCCTATACAACACTTATGTTTTAGGAACAAATTCTTCCATGAGGACTTGTGAAATCTTTTCCTGTACCAACTCTTGTGAATCTTGAGTATCAAATTCTTTAAAGTTAATATTTCTCCCACTATCCCACTTGAGGATTTTCTCCCTCTTAAAAAATATGACCAATCTTGTGATGGATCCTTTCTTGTCTGAAGGGTTGTATAGATAATATCCCCTTATTTCTTTGGGATACCCTATAAAGATACATTTCATACCTCAGGGTGCTAGTTTGTTTCTTGAGTGAAAATTAACAAATGCCTCACAATACCATGCATGAATATTTAAAAAATGGGTTACTTTACACTATATAGCTCAAAGTAAATATTTTTTACCACTTTAGTTGGTACTCAATGCACTAAGTATACTGCATTGTGTAATGCATATCCCCAAAAATATAATGGAATGTTTTAAAGAATCATCACCAATCTTACCATGTACAAAAAGGTACCATTACTTTTTTCAGTAACACCATTCCAAAGGTGTATAAAGTGGAGTGAGTTGAGATAAAATCTCATAATCCCATAGAAATTCAATGGAATCTTGGTTAAGATATTCACTACCTTGATCTGATCAAATTTTCTTTATCTTCTTACCAAGATGATTCTAAACTTTATTATTAAACTTATTAAACTTCTCAAAGGATTCAAACTTGTACCTCATTAATTAGATATAACTTCACCTACTCAAGTTGATAGTAAAAGTAGTAAATTATAATAATCCACCTTTAGATTATACTTGAAAAGTTCCATGCACATCAGTATGTACTACTTCTAGAATATCTCTAACCCTTTCACTTTGACCACTAAAAGGTGGTTTTTTAATCTTATCTTGTAAACAAGTATGACATATTTCAAGTGTTTTAAGCTCACAAGAGTTTAAATAACCATCTTTATAGATATTTTTTAAATTCTTCTTATTTACATTACCAAGACAATGATGCCACAATTGGTTTTTAAATGAGTTATTCATATTTGATTAATAATCTATTACCAATATTTATTTTTCATAATTTAATACATAAATACTGTTATTTAACTGTGTCATACCATAAAATATGTAATCTTTATAAAAAAATAGTTATTATTTCCAAAACTAAAAATAAATCCATCCATGTCCAAACAAGAAATAGAGGTGATGTTCTTAGTAACACCATTCACATAATAATAGTTATTTAAAACCAAAATCAATAAAAAACTTCTGAAATCTACTTGATTCCTATATTTAGATATAAATGTGAGCACTACATGCAGTATCTAATACCCAAATTATATATATATAAATATTACACTTTATAATCAATTCACCTTACCCTTTCTTCTTTGTCTAGCTGACATTCCTCTTCTAGTGGCCCTACTTTCCACATGCAAAACAAACCACATCCTGTTCCTTTCTTTACAGCTGGATATTCTTCTTCTTGGAAGGGTAGTGATTTGGAGCCTTAGAATTAGAATGATTCTTCATACCATTTTTCTTATTCATCATTTTCTTATTCACTATAATAAATTGGGTTTGTTACGCCCCATGTCTTTATGAATTTTGTGAATAAGAGTAAGAAAATTTGAAAGTGTATCCTCACTATTTATCATATCATAATCCACAATAAAATTGGAGAATGTTTTAGGTAGTGAATACATAATGATATATATGCGTAAATCATCAGGGATCTTAAACTCCAAGATGTTAGGTGCTCTGTATAGCCAATTATCATGACTACAAGTGGCATAATAGGCGTTGATTCTCCAATCTTACACATGAATAGTTTTTTGATGATCTCATACCTCTCTCATCTCTCTTTCTCTTGATAGAGACCATGAAGGTTAGAAATGATTCTATATGCATCCATATCCTCACATTACTTTATAAGCACACCGAACATGGAGGATATCATGAAAAACTGGACATCCATTTCATCATTCACATGTTTAATGTAGATAGATACTTCTTCTTTACTAGAATCTTTTACAAGTGACTTAGGAAGTGGGGTTTTTATTATTTATAATTTCCATTCATGGTGTAGTATAATGTGTCATTCCAGTGAGAAGGTTTTCCTCTTCTAGTATAAATTATAGTGATATTGTCAAAGTCATTTTATTTTACATTTCTAAAAATTAGAAGAAGATAATTAGTACTTCCTTGATGACAAAAATAGATTAATAAATTTAAATTCCATTAATTTCTCACTATTTTTTCAAAACATAATATCCCTCACCAATAATTTTAGAATATCTTTTTACTTAGATATTTCAATGAAAAGGATCCATATTCCCCTTCTCATAACCCACACTTGGGCATTAAAATTTATTTAAAGGGTTTTAGGTAGGTGTAACTTTAAAAATTCATTAAATCATAGTTCATTGATCTATTGAGTGGAACCCCCAATCCTGAAATCAGAGTTAAAGATTTATTTAACCCTTTCCTATTAGTTACATCATGTCTTACTTGGTAAATTGACCCTTGATGTAAACCAAGTTAATTCAACCCAAAACTTCATGCCAAAATTTCCTAGATAATTGAAATCTACTAAACTTGGGCCGATGAAGAACTTTGAACTATGAGGTCAACTCTTAACCTAAGTAACAAAAGGCTATACAGACTTAATATTTTACTTGAGGTATTTTCATCCTTATATGTAAAAGGCATAGTTTTATCTATCACATGGCTTGTTAATATTAAGTTGATTTACTTAACTGATTAACTATGTATGATAAAGTATTTTCATATAATCCGGTTATATTTTATTACACATTGTATGCTTGTTAATTAATTTATTAAGTGATCACATAGTATCCAAAAAAATAAATAATAAACCATGCTACTGTTAGAAAGAAAATAAAAGTGTCCTGATCATGAGATTATTTAATGGTTAATTTATTTAGAGGAAGATAAACTGACCCTATAACCTAGGATAAAATACCCTGAACCATAGCTTGGTTCATGTTGCATCATTCCACCTTGGATCATATGTATCATCGTGATTGGTTTCACCTCATCTTCTGGACTCGAACCACCTCCTCTTGTTTGGGATCTCCATCCTTATATAATATTTTACTAACATACAAGTAAGGGGATCTAATGGATTGGATAGAGGTTTTACATAAAATAAATAGTGGAATCATAAGACCTTACATAATAAGGAGGAGGGGATGACACACAAACCATCATTTTAATTTAAAAACAATAAATTAAAATTAATCCAATCACATATAAAGGTCTGGTTTAATCTCATGATCATCCACACAACATGAAACGAACATACATTTTCAATTTATCCATCAATTACCTTAATTCACCCTTTAATCAAGATAAAGCACTATAAATTAATATAATTAATTCAATTTATCTTAATTCCATCCAATCATCCTTAAATTATGATCAACCATAATTTTAAAATAAATAAATAAATTAATGTCATTTAAAATTAATAAATTACACAAGTGTACTTTGAGGCAACCGAACATACTCATCAAAACTATATAGAATAATCCTTATGATTTTGGTGTGGGTGGAGTGCAATATAATAAAAGACCATACATAACTTTTAGATATGGAATTTAAAATGAAATTAGATTAATATACAATTGAAATTCCTATTAAATGAAGTGTACTGTCAAATAAATGACACATGAAATAAATTTGGATCAGTTTAATTATATATTTAATTTTTATCTCCATATTAAATTAATAACAAATCCACAATAGACTACATAGTGTTTACTTGGTCACACAATGTGTGGTCTCTTCTGCACGTGTCTACGACACATGCCTAGACACTTGGCATGTTACCTACCACAAATGCATATAAGGTATACAATGTGTAATGGTTCTTACACATCATGTGGCCTTAAAGTTTTATGGTTTGTCAATCCTAATGTCGTGTAGTGGATAAATGATACTCTTGGACCCTTGTGTTCCTGAACACAAGAAAATGAGGACTAGATATCATTTACATGGGTTACACAATGTGTAGTTCAAATTGTGTGCCAGCCTGTCTGGATCTACTCCATGATTTTATTTTATCAGATCACTGATTTGGTTTTATCAGACTGATCTAATTTTATCATGATATATAGATGAGATACATGGGTATATAAATTATAGTTATGTGGTACATGTCATTTATTCTCATGTTTTCCAACTATAACCTTTGGAACCTCTATATGGTGTTTTTAGATGTTTATTCATTTTATCTTTAACCATTTACTAGTTATGTGAGAGAGACCGAAGAAAAGGAAGAGAAAATAATGTTTTAATTTTAAGAAATAATTTATATAAAGTAAAATAAATTTCAAATTTATTCAAACAATCAATGATTAATATATAATTATAAATTAAATATGTGACTGCTCTGATACCACTTATAAGTTTTGGGCGTAGTAGAAGTGCCTGTATGGCATGTCCAACTTGACTTTTTAGTCACAATTTATGAATAATAATTGATGAAAATAATGATAAATTCCATGAAAAACTAAATTAATATATTACTTGAATAGATTAATCATTGAAACTAGAAGAGAATGATCTTCACATGTAATTTATAATTAATTTATGAGCAGTTATAAAATTACTTGAACTTATAATTCTTCATTCATTGATGATTTGGTTGAATAGATCTTATCATACCATCATTGATCTATATGATACAAGTATATAATCCCACTATATATGATCCAAAAATTCACCAAAATCTTTTAATGTCATTATAGAATCATCGGATGCTAGCACGATTGATCCTGATTGCATACATCGTTCATGGTTGATCATAACAAAATTATTCTTGAAGGATGAAAAACTCTTGGTGTTATCTCAATGGATTGAGAAAGGAGGAGGAGAGAACATGTTCTAGATCTCCATTTATTTATATAGGGATTAATAGATCTTCCCTCTATCCATTATGCACAAAAAGAGTGAAGATGGAAAGTGATATAATTAGATATTTATAAAGGTAGGTCTTGGGTTGGAAATTTTCACATGATCCCCTTTCCAATTCATTATATCTTAGTGAACCCTATATATTAATAATAATATAATTATTATTCACTTGAAATGTGAATCACCTAATAATAAATAAATATCATTTATATTATTTCTAATCATAATATTAAACTCACTCCACTTTTCTTACTTTACATTTACCAATCCCTAAATAAAGACTATTTATTTAACAAAATAAATATTATTCTATTATTCATTAATAAATATAACAAATATTATATTTTCAAACCTTTAAAGTAAATATTCATTATTATTATTAAAATCACTTAATATTTTAAATAATCTATGATTAAATCTTGGCGATCAACCAAACCTGAATAAATTATTATTTATTCTAACTTGGTTAAATTCAATATTGAATTTAACTGAGATTGTGGATACACTTAATGTGTGACCAGTATAGGCCTATTTCTTAGTGGCATTAGGTAGAACTTCCTATATTCTAAGGTTAGCTTCTTACAATACACCATGACCCCCATAAAGACAAAATTTAATGTCACAACAATATCCATACTCCTACGAATGCTTTCCATGTAATATAATCCCCTTATCGCAATAACTTGAATCAAGTTGGTTGCATACTGGTGTCATCAACCTATATACTCGATGTTTCTTTCTTTTTATTTCTAGAAATTAACTCACTGAAAAAACACCATAGACATGGATTTATCTATACTGTTACATTCTCATCAAATATCATGGGATATAAACTTCCATTAAAGGATAAAAGGGATAAATCCTTTCCTGAATTATCCATTAATGAAACATCATTCATGACACACCCAATGTATTTTTCCTAGGTGAAATAATACTTAATCATATTTTTTTTCAACACATCACAGTATACGACTCATGTTATCCATTAATGATAATATTAAAGTATAAGGATCAATACACACCTCTGTAGATAGAAACATCCAATGATACATGTAAATATGGATTTCCTATTCGCGGGTCTCATTCTCATAATCTAATACACATAAAATTAACAAGAAAATACACCATGATAAGATTCCTAAAATCCCTATTAGTCTATAAAACTATCATTTATGTCTTATGAAACTGTATCATCTAGAAATAGAACATTTATTCAAGAATAGTGTCATGAAACCTCTAGGTTCTAATCATAGCAGGAAACTACTAGGACATTTCAGTGCAATATAAATTCTTAGGAAATTAGCACATACAAATTTCATGTAGAGGAAAAATCTTGAAGTGATATGAAACTTAATTAATACATGTAATATAGTACTTAAAATTCGGTTATAGGGAACCAAATATAACACATGAAAACTTACCAAATAAAATAGATCCTTCCATAAAGTATTATTTAAGTTGATATTTATAATATATGGAAAACAATTATCATTGAATTGTAAGGGTCCAATTTTTTGATGAGATCTCTTGTCTTTTTTTAAACTACAAGTGTATCTCATTTTTGTGAAGATAACTAGAGAGATTCAGTCCTTGTAATTAAAACGATTCCTTGTTTATCAATAAAATAGAAGCATTGGAATATAATGATTGTTTTTTTCATTATAAAGATTTAATAATAGATGATAAATATTGATAAATAGTTTAAATATAAGTTTTGTATTTTCTTATAGGTCCAATTGTGAAGAGAACATGTTATATTTATAAAAATATGTTTCTGAGTCTCAAATAACTCAATCATATTAGAGTTTAGCATTCATAAAACTTAAATATTGGGCTAGATTACACCATATTATTCCCATTTGTCTTATGAGACTTAATTTAGGTGTAATCTCTTAGCCTATAAGGTATAAAGTCCTTTTATTATCCTTACATTATGGACTAAAGTAAAAGATGAAGAAATATATGGTTTTGAAATTGAAAAATATGGTCACTGGAGGTGGATGGAGTTAATAATGAGGGTATTGAGAGAAAAATTCCAATTATCCTTGATTATATTTATTTTAAAGGTTAAACCTTAATGATACTTTCTTATGGTGATATAAATCAAAGGTGAATACTGCTTCTGTAGTTTCAAATGTTTGTTTAGTTATTATTCACATGATCTTTAGTATATAAAATCCTTATTCCATGATATCTGATCTCAGTATATGATCAATTAAAACTGGGATATTGTTGAACCTATGTGAGGATAATGTTGTATTTATTTTCAATATAAGAATAATTTTGATGATTTTTATTCAAAGGAATACCTCACAAGTGTTGGTGGGTGTAGAAATAATGTCTACTACATTTGATGGAAGATGGAAGGCCTTGGGAATTGATCCCAAGGTGTTTGAGAAGGCTCTTAATTATTGCATGACAACGTGGATAAATGTGTAAGGGTAATCGTTATTTTTACTAGTTTTGTAAAGGTAGATCATTACCTACATCAGGGTCAGACCAAATTTGTGATATACATAAGGGTAAATTAAACCTTGCATAAAGGTAAGATTATGTGATGTATAATGGTAAGATGGAATCTACTTGAGTTTCCTAAGGGTAATCTATCCCTAAATAAAGGTATATAGATTGTGTAAGGGTACTGAGTGTGGCAGAAAGGAAAACATGTGATATTCATAAGGGTAAGCATTACATAAGTAAAGGTAAAGCAGAGTTTCCCCTACTTGCATATGTGTATTTGAGACTATGTAATAATAGCATGAATATTATGTAAGGGTAAACCAAGGGTTGCATAATGGTAGATGATGCTTCATAAAGGTAGATCAAGTGCTTAATAAGGGTAGTTGGTGCTACATAAAGGTACTATGAGATTTACATGACTTACATAAGGGTAAATGGTACCTATGTAAGGGAAAAAAGATTTGACATTGTGCTATGTAAAGGTGCACTAAAGCTATATAAAGGTACATATGGATCAGTTTAAGGGTAGTCGAAAGTTCATATCCCTATGAAAAGGTACTCAGATATGAATCATAAGGGTTTAAATCCCACATAAGGGTAATAAGTTGAGGCTATGTAAGGGTATGATACCATTTGTGGTATACCACCATTCGAAGGAAGAAGGTGCTACCATCATTGGGGTATGATACCACTGGTGATATTGTGAGAAGGAAACCACCAGTACTACTATGATCATGCTAATATCAGTGCTACTGTGAGAATTCTACCACTAGTGATACCAAAAATTCTTCCATTGAGTGCTTCCTCTAGTGAAACCATGAGATCATCTGATATAGAGCATCATCATTTTCTTCCCTTGCTTTTTGTTTCTTCTATGCATGGTTATCCGCCATTTTTGACCCATTTCCGTGATTAAAAACATAGATATCCTAAGATAAAGGCTATTAAGAAGCACATGTTTCATATGATATTCATGCATCTTCCATGCATGAATAGAAGAACCTAATTTGTGTTATCACATGTAGTGAATCTGAACCGTTAAAATAAATAGAAATGAGTTAAATGTGAATTTATGCATATATGATCATATGATAGAAGGTTCGTGACATATTCCAATAATAATTCCACATGATGAAATGTGAAGTAGCACTTTTTTTATAATGAATGAAGAAGTGAAATATGAGGGATTGTAGAGAACATAAATATTTAAATATCATGTAAAACATGGGATCAAGCCCGAGTCTCTAAGAGATTTAAATGAATATTTAAGCAGGTTTTTAAATGAGTCTTGACATGGTATGGGATGAAGCCTGAGTCTCTAATATATTTTTATAAACTCAATATGAAAAGGTTAGTGACTCTACAAATACACTTTGACTTATGAAGAAGAATACAATGATGATTATCATGTTGAGTTAGAACCAAAGAAGATATATTTAGAGCTCTTGTGTAGGATCATACATTTGATGGATATTAAATATCATTTGTTTTAAGTTATAATTGTTTGTAATATACATTATAATGGGTCTAATGTTGTTCCATTTCCCTAGTTCTTATTAATACTAAAAGGGGAGTTGCAAGCATGGGATAAAAACCATGATACAATGGGGACGTAGTCATTCTTAAAGGAGGAAAACCTTATTAACAAAATTTCAGTGTTTATTTATTTTCTACATTAGTTAACATCTTTAGAGAACAAGTGATGAATAAACATGAGATTTAAAGGATTTTGAAAAAACTATTAAACATTGATTCACACCCCCTCTTAGTGTTTATCACCATTTGTGTGATCCTTTCAATTGGTATTATAGTCGGTCTACTCTCTAGTGTTTTAATCAAGTGGATCATATGGATTAACACAATTTGGTTAACAACAAGGGAATTCTAAAATTTTATGAAAAAGGATTTCACAACTAGAAAGAGATAATGGTACCTTACCTCCTCTCTCTTAAGATTGATGTATTTTATTCTAATAAATATAGATTTACAGTGCCATGTAAGACCTAAAATTGGTATTTTTCTTACAAGAAAAATATTTCAAGTGATGTAAAAGATAGAAATGCATTATTATCTTAATTATCTGAAAAGGAGTTAACAAAATTTATGGGATTCAGAATTTACAATTCTATTTGGAATAACCTTCATAGTATTTATGAAGGAAAAAAGGTGAAAGAATCCAATATTTAAATCAGTAGTCAATAATTTTAAGATATAAAAATGCAAGAGGATTAATCCATTGATGATTTATTTATAAGGGTTAATATGACTGTTAACACAATTACATGATTTAAAGAAGCTAATGAGAATATTTACAAATAATTTTTATTCCAAAATCTCATCTATTTACTAAGGAGATATTGATTAATTCACCATTGATGAACTTAATAGCACACTCATCGAATATAAAATGATAAGAGGATTAAAACTGAAAAGAAAAGGTAAAAATAAATAAATATTTCATTTAAATCTTCAAAAAATTTGAAAATAAAATAGGAGAATCGATTTCCCAATGAATATGGGGATTTGGTATAATTTACTGAAGTAATTTTACTAATGTTAAGGAGCTTCACACGTGAGAGAGGTATGTACAAAGGTAAACATCCATTTAAATTATTTAATTGTGGAAAGGGTTGGCCATTTTTTTAAAAATTTTCCCATGAAAGTCATGGAATAAAATAAATATGATGGAACTTATATAAAGGTGACCTATAATAGATATTATATAAAGACAAACTAGTCAAAGTGAACAAATTAATTATCACCCAGAGCATTTAGAAGAAATTTTCTATTAGTTGAAGAGGGTGTTTCTAACAATGAAGAAAGAAGTGATGATCAGAAAACTTTCTCAGGCACCTCATAAAGAGTTCTTATGGAATAAAAAGAAGAAAATAACTCATTAGATGATGATTATCAATATAATAGTGAATATTATATAGAGGAAAGTGAGAATACAAAATAATACACTATGAAAATGGGAAACAAAATGTGATTGCAAGAGATAAGAATTTTGACAAAAGAAAATACTCAGATCAAAGGAAGCTTAGAATGGAAAAGTGAACAACAATTTGAGAAGGAAAATATTGTTAAATAAATTCATAATTTTAATCTTTAAATTTATAAGGGAGAAAAAATTATTGAAGACAATACTTCTAATATTGTTCTTAGTAATGAGGAAATCAATAAGATAATGAAAAATATATATGAAACTAATAAAATAAAATAAAAAGTGATGTGTGACTTGAATGAGAATATAAAGGAAAAAGGTGAATGATCCAAATAAAATGTTATAGAAACTAATATTTTTCAGAAGGCTAGAAGTGATAATGAAAAGTTCTTTGTAATCAACCTCAGAAGAAATCCATGGTTTCAAAAGAGTCCAAAAAAAGTGAAAATGAAGATCTAATTGGAAATTATAATAGAAAGGGAAGAAAACTCTCAAGTTTTGAAGAATAATTATTGAGGAAATATATCAAAGTCAATATATAAAGTTTAAAGAGTGGATTATCAATAAATATTAATGCAACAAACATAAATGAGAGCTAATATTAGATCATAAAAACAAAAATTATTTCAAATAAGAATGTTTTAATGTTATTATTGGTGTTATGGTATATTTTTCCATACATAATACATATGCTTGTACAAAATTTATTTACCAGGATTGAGAAAGGATCATGAATCAAGTGGGAGACAAAAAAATCATATAAGAACTCAATATAAGCATATAATAATAGAGAATAAAGCTAAATAAAGAAATTTTTTTGGAATATTGTAAGGGGTTTGTGGAAAATGTGATTAGGAAGGATATACATCAGATGTATGTGTTTCTTTTATAACTTCTTAGTTGAATTTATGTCAAAATCTTAGAAAAAAATCATAATTAAATCAAACACCAAGCCAATATTGTAGAAGTGGAATTTAAAGCATGTATATCTGAAAAAACCTAGATCATGGATATTGTTTGTTCATCATACATGATAGGAGATCTGAATAATATAAAAAAAATTAATAAATTTGAAGGAGGATCTATGAAATTTTGGAACGAATGATCTCTAAAAATAAAAGGATTTGGGATATAAAATATTGGGAAGTATCAAATTTAGTCGGAATATGTCTTGTTTGTTAATGGACTAAAACACAAATTTTTGAGTTTATCATAAATTTGTGATGATGTAAATGAAGTTATATTTAATAAAAATGGTTGTTTAGTTAAGAGTCCAAAATACAGGGAAGTTATAACTAAGGGTTTGTGAACCCAATGTAATTTATTTCAATTTGGAGAATCTAGGACAAATTTTTATTTAATCCAATAATAGAAAATAATTTGTGGCATAAAATACTCATTCATCTTTTCCAAAGGAACATGAAAAAAATTATCAAAGAATATTATATAAAGAATATCCCTATTCTAAAACAAGACACTTCCACTATATGTAAAACTTATAAAAAGGGTAAAATGGTAAACAAAAATCATAAAGGGATTGAAATTGAAACTTCAAGGCCTCTTGAGATGATCTACTCAGGTGTTTTTGGATCTATGAAAAAAAGTTCAACAAGTGGAGACAAGTACTTTATTAATTTAATAGACAATTTTATAATGATGGCATGAATCATGTTATTTCCATGAAAGTCACAGGCCCTTAACAGGTTCAAGATTTTTAGAATATATACAGAGAAGAAAAAAAATTTCCTTGAAGTGAATAAGATAAAATAATTAAAGTGATTATTCCAACACACAATTCAATAAATATCATGATAATCATGGTATTAGACATGGGTTAATTTCTCCTTAAAAACCTCAAAAGAATGAATTAGATAAAAGAAATAATAAGATTCTAGTTGATATAGAAAGAACTATGTTGTCAAATCATGAAACCTTAAGATACTGCTGGTTACAGGATATTACAATAGCTGGAATAATTCAGGACATGTGTCTCTTAAGGAAAAATTCAAATATGAATCCTTATGATATGTGGTTCAAGAAAAATCCAAATGTTAAACACTTTATATTATTTGATCGTCCATATTTAATAAAAAAGAAGGCTAAAAGTGAAGGAAAATTTGATGGAAAAGATAAAGATGAAATCTTCCTTGGCTGTACACCAAATAGGAGTTCCTATAGATGTTACAATAAAAAATTTGAGAGACTTGTCGATAGTGATGATGTCACTTTCTTTGAAAATGAGGTAGAAATAAATAATGATATAATTGTTGATGATGAGGATGATGTTAATAGTTTTTAACAAGTTGAATAAATTTGAGAAAGCACACAGATTCAAATAGATAATGTTGATTTAGCCTACTCCAGTTATAATGATGAAAATACAAGATTAAAAGGATCTAACACCATATTGAAGAAGTATGTTGATATTGAAAATATTATTGGTGATCAAAATCAAGGATTAAAAATTGGGATAAAAATTATGGCAATTAACCATACTAGTTTTTTATTAAATATTGAACCTCAAATAATTGAGGAAGCTCTTGAGCACAATGAGTGGTTTCATGATATGAATGAAGAACTAGAATATATTGAGAATAATGATACTTGGGAACTAGTTTCTAGACCCATAGAAAATATGTAATTAGAACAAAGTGGGTTTTTAGGAATAATTTGGATGATAAGGGAGAAGTGGCTAGAAATAAGGATAGATTGGTTTACAAAGGATAATCACAAATTAAAGGAATTTAATTTTTTGAAACCTTTACTTTGGTGGCCGGAGTTGAATCTATTAGGATTTTATTAGCTATAATAGCTCATATAAGTTTCAAAGTGTTTCAAATGGATGTTAAGTTATCATTTCTAAATGTTGATCTTATTTAAGAATTATATATAGAACAACCAGAGATATTCATGATAGATTCATATGGAAACCAGGTATGTAAGTTCAATAAAGATCTTTATGGTTTAAATCAAGATCCAAAATCTTTGTATTTTAAGCTTGATGAATACGTGAGAAGCATAGAATTCAAGAAGATAAAATTTGACAGTAATTTTTATATAAATAAGAACAACACCACATCACTATTTTTGATTGTGTATATTGATGGTATTATTTTTTCTAGAAATGAAGGAATGTTATGTGAGGAATTTTCAACACATATGCAGGAGATAATTTGAAATTTCAATTCTTAGTGAGATGAATTTTTTCTTGGGCTTAGAAATAACCCAAGAAACTAATTATATATTTATCTCATAAGAGAAATATGTAAAGAAGATATTTAAGAAGTTTGACATGAATGAATATAGAGGTGTGTTCACTCCTTTTTAGGTAGGCATAAAATTGAGAAAGGATGATGAAGAGAAATATGTTAATGAAAAATAATTTAGAATTTTTATTTTTAGTCTAATGCACTTAAGAACAACCAAGAATAATATTGTATATTATGTCTCTCTCTATTCCATATATCAATATAATCCTAAATAATCACATCTCTTGGTATAAAAAATAATACTAAGATAAATATCAAATATATATAATCATGGATTGATGTATCCGAAAAATGAAGAGATATATTTAAAAGGATTTATAGATACAGACTGGGAAGGTGCTGTTGATGATAGAAAATCCAAATCTGGTTGCGTATTCTTAATTAGAAATAGTTTTGTATTGTGTCACTTAAAGAAATAATCTTCAGTTACATTGAGTTCAACTAAAGCTGAATATATGGTTGCATTATAAAAAGCTACTTAGATAATTTGGATGATGACACATCTTGAATATTTGAATGTTAAAATTAAATATCCTCGAATAATTGAATGTTATAATAAAAAATTCATCAATCTATCAAAGAATATAGTTTAAAATTATATATCCAAACACATTAATATCAAGTAGAATTTATTAAAAGATAAGGTGGATGAAGGTATCTTGAAATTGAAATATATTCCTTTTAAGGAATGAATTGTTGAAATCCTCACTAAACTACTAAAAATAGAGTCCTTTGAGAAGTTAAGACTACAAATGGGAGTGAATCCCACTTACCACCACCAAGGTATGATTTTCTTGAGTTTCCTCATCTATTATTTCATTTTCAAATACTTGAGGAGATGTTATATATAGGGGGAGAAATCTATCCCCCTTGACCTATGAACTATAATAATGTGTGTATTAAGTGGTGAAAGAAATAAATCTACAAATCCATTACAAGTTACTATTTTGGTTGAGTATGAAGAATACTTGAGTTGATTTGTTTTTAAGTATAACATTGATGTCAGTGTTGTTCACTCTTGTTTTATATACTGATCTAGCTCACATAGACTTAGAGTAGATCAATTCATGACTCATTGATCTTATGTAGTTATTTATTTCATTCATTCACTTTGGTTTCCTTATCAATAACGGGTATAAATGATGGATAATGTATTGGAGATGTGATGGATGATGTATTGAAAACAAATGAAAAGGGAATTAAACCTATGTGAGGATAATGTTGTATGTTTTTTCAATATAAGAATAATTGTGAAGATTATTGTGCTAATCTTCAAAGAAATACATAAAAAGTTTTGGTGGGTGTAGAAACAATTTCTAATACATTTTATGGATGATGGAAGGCCTTAGGAATTTAACCTAAGGTGTTTTAGAAGCCCCTTGATGATTGTGAGACAAATTTTCCAATTGCATAAGGGTAATCGTCACTTTCTACTAGCTGCATGAAGGTAGATCATTACCAACGTAAGGTTTATAACGAATTTTTGAGATACGTATGGGTATATTGAACCTTGAATAAAGGAAATATTATGTTTTTTTATAAAGGTAAGACAAATTTTCACTGAGCTTCATAAGGGTAATATATCCCTACGTAAAGGTAAATAGGTTGTTTAAGGGTACTGCATAAGGGTAACGAGTGTGTTGTAAAGCTAAATAGGTGATTTTCATAAGGGTAAGTAATACCAGTGTAAAGGTAAAGTGGAGTTTCCTCTCCTTGCATAAGGGTATTTGAGTCTATGTAAAGGCATAATGTCCTTTATATAAGGATAAACCAAGGGCTTTTTAAGGGTAGATAATGTTGTGTAAAGGTAGATCAAGCACTGTGTAAGGGTAGCCAGTGGTGTATAAAGGTACTCCGAGAATTACTTGACTTGTGTAAGGGTAAAGGGTATCAATGTAAGGATAAATAGAGTTGACACTGCACTATTTAAGGGCAAACTAAAGCTATAGAGAGGTATATATAGAGCTATGTAAGGGTTAAAACAGGTTATTATCCCTAGATAAAGGTATACAGAGATGAAGCATAAGGGTTCAAATCCCATGTAAGGGTAATAAGTTGAGGCTATGTAAGGGTAGGAAACTGTTTGATGGAATAAGTTGCTTCTGCTGATTGGGTATGCTACCAACAGTCCTACCATGAGCATTCTACCACCAGTGCTATCATGAGCATGCTACCACCAGTGCTATTGTGAGCATGCTATCACTAGTTCCACCACTGTGTGATTACACCAGTGAAAGCATGATATCATATGATGTGGAGCATCATCATATTCTTCCCACCCTCATGAGATATTCTGTATGCGATTATCCACCATTTATGTGTCGTTTCCATGATCAAGTCCATGAACCTCCTGATATCAAGGTGATTCATAAGCACATGTTGCATATGATATTCATGCATCTTCCATGTATAAATAGAATAACATGAGATCTGTTGTTTTCTGTAATGAATCTAAACCCTCAAACAAAACATAAATAGGTTAAATTCACATGAATTCATATAAGATAATATGTGAGAAGGGTTATGAAATATTTCATTAATGAGTCCATATGATGAAATATAATGTGATAATTTTTTTTTGAGAATGAATGAAGAAGAAATATATGAGGGATTTTAGAGATAAAAAATATTTAAATATCATGTGAAATATGGGGTGAATCCCAAGTCTACACTTGATTCAATTGAATATTTAACCAGGATTTTTAATGAGTCTCAACATGGCATGAAAGTTGGATCGGATGCAGAAAATAAATAGAGTGGTTCTCTGTAAAACTCAGATGAGATATAGAAGTCGAATAATACACATTCTACATATGAAAGATGATAGATTTTTGTAACCTCTATATGAAAAGGTTGATGAGTTCATAGACACACATTTTCTTATGAAGAAGAAGACAACGATGAGGATAACATTGAGGTAGAATTAAAGAAGACACATTTGGATATCTTGAGGAGGCTCAAGCATTTGTGTGATATTAAGAATCATTTGTGATAAGATGTAATTGTTTTTACCCGATATTAAAATGGGTCCAAGGTTATTACCTTTCCCGAGTACTTATTGATAATAAAATGGGATCTATGTGTGCGGGATAAAAACCATGTCACACTGGGGACATAATCACCCTTGAAGAAGGAAAGCCTCATTAACAAATTTATAGTGTTAATTTATTTTCTACATGAGTTAACATCTTGATAGAACAAGTGTGGAATAAGAATGATACTTAAAGATTTTTAAAAAAAATATTAAACGATGATTCACCTCCAACCCTCTCAGTGTTATCACTCTTCATGATAATTTCATTTCCTCTTAATGTTATTCCTACACAACATTTGGTAATTTTTTTTGGATTTGGTTCCCTAGAACCAACTGGATTTTTACTTTTTATTACCAAAATATATATATTTATTATTATCATAAATTGATTTTTTCTTCTACGCAACATTAATTTGATAATATCCTTAGAGTATTTTTTTTGCATCAAAGGGTCATATTAGTTACCCAGTATAATGAGAACCTAGATATTCCATGAAAATATTCTTAAATTAATATCACCTATTGTCTAGATACTTAAATTCAACGAGAAAAAATTAATTTGTGACTATCAGGTGCTAGGGGTTCATAATAATCATGAAATATTCTCATGAATTTAACACTAGGTGATCTCAAAGAAGTGAATTAATGAGGAAATACCCACTTATAATAATTCCACATGTTTTATATGTTATTGGGTATTCCTATCTATGAATATGTGTATTGGTCCATAGTCTTAAGATCACTATTAATATACATCATGAATCACATAATTTTATGTATAGAAAAAAAAACAGTTAAATATATTCTCAAAATTAAGTTGTATACATTTGGTGAATCATAAGTGATATGAAATTAGTTTAATGGTAAAGAAAGGCTTTTTCCCTTCTATGTTAATGGAGTAAGATGTCCCTAGACCTTTTATTGAAATGGACCTACCTAAAAAATACATGGCCATAGTAGTTTACTGGTAATTTCAATTCATAAGATCAAAGAAAGATAAATCGAGCATATGGGGTGATTAAAAAAATTATGTATTGGGAAATAAAAAACCACCGAATACTTGTGATTCTGATTAAACCACCATAAGTATAATCATTGATCCACAAGAAGTTTTTATATAGATCAACATAGTTAAAAAACAAAACCTTAGGAAGTTCATATTCATAAAATAAGTGTACTAGAAGTATAAAGTCATAAAACCCTACCCACCATGAAAATTTTACTTTTCACACCCTCAATAAACACTCACAAATATTCAATGAAACCTAATTATAAATAATAGAAGTAGATAAAAATAGGAAATAACACAAAGAGATTAACATGCTTTGGACAAGATATCCAACATGTATAGGAGAAACACTACTAATTTATTATATAAACAAAATGGACAAGATTACATTCAAATGAAAAACCAATTAGTAAGATTTCATTATAGGTTATTAAATATTTTTAGCACTGTATGTAAATAAGATGTACTTTTCATATCACTGATATACTATACAGATTGATCTCCACCTCCTTTTATAGGAAACTCTAGCTAGTTATTTAGGTAATTCCACCTTCCAACATTCATGGAAGTACCTCCATTTATAATGTGAATGGAGATAATGAGTAACTTTAGCGACCAAAAATATTTTCTTTAGAAATCATCTCTTGAAAGTTCATTTCATATTCTTCATTGATCATTTTGGACCCTTGTGACTTCGTCAGAAGATACCAAATTTCAATGAATTGATTTTTCTTGAATAGGTTGAATTTACACTACCATTATACAGATTCCAAAAATCTTCTACTCACTAACTTATAGTAAATGTAAATTTGATGACTAAACTTATAGTAAATTTAAATTAGGATTTACATCCCAACAATCTCCCACTTGAAGTCTTATTTCAGGGAAAATAAAAATGAAACTCTCCAAAAAAATTCCTTATTTCATTATACCATATATTGTGTTTATCCATTTACTTCTATTCACCTAAGCCCCACTGAGGCATGATTATACCTCATAATTTCTTTAAATAATGGTTTTGAAAATATGTCAGCCAAATTTTGGCTACCCACTATCTTCCGAAGATCCAAAACTTTATCCTATAGTAGGTTCCTGATGAAGAGTTAATTTATTTAAATATTATTTATCCTTACATGAAATACTGTATTTCTATACAAGTGAATTGCACTATGATTTTCATAGAATATAATTCCATCTTCTTGAATTACTTCATGTTCCTTCAAAAAATGATTCAACCAAACCATCTCTTTTCTAGCTTCCATTATAGCTATATACTAAAATTCAATTATAATTAATATAACGATCTTATATAGTCATGAAATCCAAATTACCTTTTTTTTACTTCATATAAAAACATGAAACTGTTTGTGTTCTTCTAAATATCTAAATATCTAGTGAAATCTACCTCCAAAAAATCTTGTATCAAGTCGTCTTCCTTGAATAAAAAATCTACAACTTATGTTCATTTTGAATACCGAAGTATCCATTTGAAAACATTATAGTGTTTTCTTTAAGAGTTCAATATAAATCAACCTATAATTACCACTAAAAATTCCATATCCATCTAAGTAAATAATATAAAATACATAAAACTTCTGACAACTGATGCTTAAGGTACTTTATCTATGTACTATCATTAATCTTCCATTGTAGGTGACAACACCTTTGATAGTTTAAATTTTCCAGTATTATGAGTCAATAATGGTTTAAATCCAATCATCCCAAATATTTTGATGATTTTATAGATGTACTCTTTCTGAGATAGAACTGGAGTTATGGATTTTTTTATCTCTCTTGATCTTCATCCCCAATATATTTTTTATCTTGTATGATATATTTCATCTCAAAATTCTTGAACATAGTACTCTTTAATTTCAAAATCTTCCCATCATCTAGTCTTTCTAGAAACATGTCATTAAAATATAATAAAAAATGATGAAAGTCCCATCATGCCATTTCTTATGACAATAGAAGTGATTCTCCTTTCATATTCTAAATTATTCTTCTAAAATTAATGATTCAAACTTATGATTCCATTGACATGGTTCTTTCTTCATTAATAATTTGAAATGAAGGGGGGGGGGAGTCGAGCTGGGGTGATCTAGGCCTGTATAGTTTTGACCCCGTATGTTTTTTTTTGTAAAAGTATGCATATAATAAGAATAAAAAACTATCAATCCCGACCCACCCCGTATAAGCCTGCGGGTAGCCCATGGTCTTGCCCACATTTAAAAAAAAATTAAAATTATTAATTATATGTCTTTAAATGTTATATTTGTTTTCTTATTTCCTATAGTGTATGTGGTTAAGCGCATGGATATATCTTATTTGGTATTTTTTTACTATTTAAAGAGGTTCTAATGACCAAAACTAAGGTGATTGTTGCGATCTGTTTAACCAGACTTGGTTCTTGTCAATATAGCCATCTTGGTTATGGTCAAACCTAAAGTCCCACCCCTCCCTCCCATATAAATATTCATGGAACCAACTATATAATTTCTTAAAATTCATGTGATTACCTTCCCCATGATCAAAGTGATTCTTATGCCCCCTCCCCTTCATAAGTCCCCTTCCTCGACCAACAACGGTGTATCACTCCCTCTCAGGCCCTAACCTTCCTAACATTATACAACTTTCTAGGGAAGGTAATATTATTTTCCTTCCTCCATTCCATTCCTTCTTGGTAAAATATCCTCTCCCTGTGAGTGAAGTGAAGGCCATCATCTCCCTCCGATTTCAAGTCATGTGTCCCTTTACTATCAAATCCCACTTCTTTGTCCAAAATTTCATCACCTCCAACCACTAGGTTTCTACCATCGTGATTAGAGAAGGAACTAAATGGAAACATGGGTAATATTGAACCCACTTGAGAAAGAAAGAATTAAATAGAAGTTTTTGGTTTATTTTTTTTAAATTAAGCCCATGAGTAATCCCACACCCACATGGGATTACCCACTTTATATTGAATCCATGCGAGATTAACCCACATAAGCTTGTTCTATAAATAGTTAAAATTTTTAGGCCCACCCCATCCAATATCTGCCCCATATATGCAAAGCCTACAGGTCATGGGGACAATTTACATTACTAGATTCAATACATTAAAAATTTATTGAACTTATATACCATATTTTAGTTCCCATCCTCTATAAAACCTTATGTAATCTTTATGTAAATTTCCTCCTCCAACTTTCCATAAAGGTGAGATGTCTTTATATCTATTTGTTTGGGACACATATCTTTTGATGCTACCATACTCAGATCTATAACAACCCATTTGTTTATTAATAAAATATATCATGTTACACAATGACTGTTTTACAATACGAGCACATAAAATGACTTTTACATTTAATTAAATATCATAGATTAATATTGAAAATAATAACTAGAAATAATATAGGGAGATAAAAAAAATAACAATTCACACACTAATGTAAACTCCATAGGCTTGAATTCTCCAATGAAGATTGTTCTTTCTATAAAAATATAAAAAAGAAATAAAAGAGTTAGGAATATGATATAAATTATCAAGATAAATATAAAACCTTTTTAAATGAAGAAATGAATATTGTGGTATGATAATGGTGGAGTATATATAGATTATAAAGGGAAAAGAGAATATTAATATCTGATTGTTACCTGATTATTGATCAATATAACCATTTCTAATAATTTTACCATCATAATTAGTGTATATAAAGGGTAATGATAAAATTTAATTAATTCATAAGGGATAAATAATGGAATCAACCTTTGGGATCATGCATTTTGAATCCCATTTATCAAAAATTGGGAGGTCAGTAGCATCCCTAGGGTTTTCCATTGACTAATCCCAAGAAAATATTCAATAAGTAAGGATCTATCAAAATCAACTATGATAGAAGTTCAAGTAAGTGGAGATCACAATTAGATGAATTTTTGCTGAGCGACCCCATGAAAGTACCACCATTGCACACCTTACCCTTTGGGCATATACAGGTGCAATAAGGGGTTATGTATCAAGACCATAGTATTATAAAGGTGAAATTTTATTCTTATAAATTAAATACAATCCTATTTGATCACATTTTCATTATTATTTTATTTAAAAAAAATACACATAAATACAATACGAATATGATAAATAGATTTCTAGATATAAAGAAAATATAATTACATTTTTGGAAAATATTTAATTTCATTTATGATCTTAAATAAAATTTATTTTCCTGAAATATTCTTATAAAACACTACTTATTTAAATATAAATAATAATTTAAGTTTATAATGACCCAAGTAATTTTTATGAGGGCCAAAAGATTGATTTTGTCATAAAAACTATTATTTTACAATAAATAAGGGTTTTTTAAATGTAAAATTATCATATTAAGAAAATTATTTTGATAAAATAAATTTTATATTTGAAATCATTTCATTTGAATTAGTTTAGGGTTAAATTTTGAGTGTTTACTAAAATATTTTATTTTTTAGTGAATAGTAAAAATACAACTGTGTGTTTTCGATATGTTTTATGAATTAATAAATATATAATAATGATGTAATAAATAAAATAAGTGAATACACAACAAAAAATAAGTTATTTTATTAATATATTGTATATTAATTAATTAAAATTATTTTACAAACCTATAGATAAATTTTCAAAGTCTAAAATTGAAACAAAGAGTTTTAAAACAATATTTTGTGGAAATATTATTTTCTCATTCCCAAAGTAATATTAAAAATTATATTTTAGTTCTATAATGGATAAAATTAAAAAAACATGCTTTAAATTTCCAAAACCATGAGCTAAAACCACGGGTAATCCAATGGGTTTTCATTTTCCACAACCTCAAATTCAAAATCCTATATTTAGAAATTAATAAATAATTATTCTCATTTAACTATAAATACCCACCCGTACACTTCATTTCATTCACCATAAAGAATTTGTGCATGAATTTTCCCTCATCTACCCTCTATAGATCCTTTACAATGCATTTATAAGGTTCCAAGGAACTCTTCTCAACCTCTGAGAATCCATCTCCCATGGTAAGAGATTATCTTCCTCTCCATTTTTATCTAAGTACTACCATTGTATTTAGTATTATAATTTCAAATTTATTATGTTCTCATTCACTTAAGATCGTCCCATTATTACCCAAATATTTTTATATCAATGAGATACTTCCATTCCCTCTCATTAATTCATTCCATAAACCACTTCGTATACCTGTCATGCTGCCAAAATCATCCTTTGGTTTTTCATGCCTCCCTTTTTATAATGTGAACACCCAACCATATTTTTATTCAAGGGTATCCATTTATTTGTAAATATACTTTATTTATTATGTATATCCATTTATGAAACCCAAATTTCATTCTCATGGGTTAAAAAAAATGAATGGTTCAAGTATTTAAACACTTATTTATGCAATGATTTTATATGAAAATCATTATTTATTATCCATGGGTTATTGATGATTTATTATGAAATATGATCTATGTGGCACACATGAATTAATACATATAAAGGCTACACCATAATATCATTCCAATACATTAGGTAAATAATTAATTTCTAGATATGACATGCTTTATAATATCATAGTGAATAACCTTGGAAATATGTTTTATGACACCTTGGTATTGAACCTTGATGATATTCTTATGAATGTATAATTTTTATTTTATAGCCACATTTCCATGTTATGTATCACATACTTATGATTGTTCTCTCATGTTATGCCTCATTTTTTATCCATGATGAACGTTCATGTTCTATTTCCTTTTTTTATCCATTATTAGATTTCATTAACACCATTTTTTAACTGATGTATGTCCCCAAGAAATCACTTGAAGTTAGGTTAACTAATATGGAATAATAAAAGTGTCTTTCAATAGGATAAAATAATGTTTATGTGTATGTTTTCCTTATTTACTTTACGTATTAAGTACGTAGTTTCCAAGACAATAATCCTCAAAAGATAATTTGAATTTATTAATGTAATATTAGGAGGGTTTCTATGGTTGGTAGAAAATAAAAGGTTTAGTTATTTGTTGAAATTAGGATAAGTAAAAATTAGTAAAAACTCTAGGGATAAGTCTAAATATAGGAAAACCGCTCAAAACTTTGGTAAAGTATAAAGCGAGTGGTTTCCAAGTATTAAAATTACTATTTGTATACTACAAGTGTATATGGATTTGGCATAGATGTACCTAGGGGTAATAACCTCATAAGGGATAATTGGGTATTAACTCAACCTATATCTATTTCATAATAAATATATTTTTCTACACACCTGGTTTGATACTCATGGGGGATATGATTTGGTTAATCACATGATTTTTATAAACCATTATGTATAATATATAGATAATGTGTTTTTTTAAGATTTAAATATAACATCCTTGAATTATGTTTTTAGATACTTTTAGGATTAAAATTTTCTTTAGAATTATTATTATAATATTTACAATGGTAAAAAATTTATCACTTAGGTTTTCTTCTTCTATAAAAATGGAAGTAAATAGAAGGAATCATGTTAAGAATGGATATGATGAACATTTTAAGAATGGTATTCCTAATATGATGGAAAATAGAGTTTAAAACTTCATGATTTTGATAAATATTCTAACCCAGGTCATGAATAACAACCAAAACCATGCGAAGCATCCAACTTCACCACAGATGAAAAAACTAGCAGTTGAATCCTTCAATGAACACTTTTTTTTAGTGGAACCTCTAATCCAATGATATCCGAACAATAGATAAATGGTATAGAAAATATATTATTGAGTCAATAAGTTCCCTTATGACTATTCCATTCCTTTATGTTTTGAAAATCACAAAAAAAAATTCTGAAAATTATCTTTCTCTAAGAAACTTTCTCTTAAGGAAAATTTTCTTTCTCTAAGAATAGTTTTTGACTTTACCTATGATCTTCAATAAATTATCTAATATTTTATTAAACCAAGTCTAACCATATTTTTATTATCCAAAAAATCAAATCCTTATCTAACTTTTAACTTTATAGTTGTTTATAAACTGATTTCACAAGAATCATGACTCTGATTTCTCCTAAAATTAGACTCTGATTTCTTCTAAAATAAGACTCTGATTTATACTGAAATTAGACTCTAATTTATTTTGAAATTAGACTCTAATTTCTTCTGAAATCAGACTCCTATTTCTTTTGAAATTAGACTCTGATTACTTCTAAAATCAGACTCCGATTTCTTTTGAAATCAGACTCTGATTTTTTCTGAAATCAAACTCTGATTTCTCCTGAAAACAGACTTTGATTTCTTCTAAAATCAGACTATGATTTCTCCTGAAATCAGAATTAAATTTCTTCTGAAATCAGAATTTGATTTCTTCTAAAATCAGACTCCGATTTCTTCTAAAATCAGACTCCAATTTATTTTGAAGTTAGACTCTAATTTCTTCTGAAATCAGACTCTGTTTTCCTTTGAAATCAGTCTCCAATTTCTTCAGAAATCAGATTCCGAATTCATCAAAACTTAGACTCTGATTCTTAGTTTTCTTAGAATCCGATTGTTAATTTTTCTAGACTCTGATTTTCATTATCCTTAGAATATGATTATTCATATTTTTTAAAGTTACATTTCTTCATTAACATATTTTTCCAATTTTATCAGATCCAATTATGCTTAAGTTTCTTAAGAATGATAATGTTTTCCTTATATATTATTGTTTCTTACACATGATAATGTTTCCCATGTTTTCTTACATGAAATGATGTTATAATTTTTTTTACTAACCATTAGCTTTGTGAAACATGTACACGTCCCATTAAAATTTAAGGAAAAATATGACTGTTGGAGGAGGAAGTTGACTGTTGGGATTTTCACCTATAAATACCCAACCATTTAAATGAGCTCCATGAGAGAGTTTTATTTGAGAATTTTTGAGCTATATAACTAAGTGATACTCTGTGATAGATCTAGTCAAACCTGCTTTGTGTGAATACTATGAATAAATTGTTCAAGTTGCGAACATCTTTTTCAACCTGCTTAGTGTGAATCCGATTGTTGCTGTTATCAATTGAGGGCTTTCAGGGATAAGAAGAATGAGGTTCTGATCACCTTAGAGATCGGGGGATTGTGGGGATATGAAGACATATTCTGATCTTCATATCGAGGGATTACCCTAGTGTGGGTAAGATATAATTTCTTGAAATTATAAATCAAGGGACCTTTATCCAAGGTTGTTGTATACCCTTCTCTTTGGGTTAAAATATTTCTTATACTTGTTTTTGTAACAAGTTTTAATTCTGATACACTTTTTTAAAGTTAGTAAGTGTAACTTTATTACACTTTATTATCTTTGTATACTATGATATAAATAAGATTCTATATGATTTAAGGTAGAATATTTCCCTAAGTAAAATTGTCTTAAGTTTTTTTATACTAAGAAAGTTAGTTTCTTTGTTAAGAACTAAAGAGGGTTTGTGAATCCATATTGTTTAACTTTGTTAAACATATATTTTCTTAAGGATAAAAATGAAAGTTTTTAAACCTAAAATTCACCTCCCTATTGTAATTGAGAAATCTACAACTATATTTCAATCCCAAAAATGGTTTCAGAGGATGTATATGAAATACTTATACTTCCATATAAGATTTCTTGCTCAACTTTTAGTTCATAACTTTACTTGTTCAAGTTTTTCTTAAATATTTTCTTTATTTATAAACTTTTTCTACTAACACTTTTTTTAGAAAATATATATATTTTATTTTATTATAAAAATGGTAGGAATTAACGTTGGATCTATAGACAATCTAAATTTTACCAGACCTCCAATTTTTGATGGAAATGATTATGAGTATTGGAGAGATAGGATGAATACTTTCATTATCAATACCAGTGTGGATAAATTTTTTATGTTAACCGGAGAATAAAAAATCCAGATAAGGAAATCAGAAAATTCACCAATCAAGAAAAACAAGAGTATAAAATTAATTTTAAGGTACACAATACTTTATTATGTTCTTTGACTAGAAATATCTATATCTAGATTTCATCATGTGAAGTTGCCAATAACTTCTGGAAGAAATTAGAAGTTACACATTTTGGCACATCCAAGGTTATTGAAACAAGAAGAGCTATGCTTAGAGTTGAATACCATGGTTTTATATTTTCTTATGTAGAACCTGTATTTAATGTTCAATAAAGGTTTATGACTATTGTCAATAAACTTAATTCTATGGGTGATAAATGTCTTAATGATGAGATTCTTGTGGATAATATAATAAATATTATTCCTAATGAGTGGGAATCTAAAAGAAAAACTATTGATGAGAATAGAAAAGTTTCAAATATTACTCCTAAAGATTTATTTGGTACTCTTCTATAGCATGAAACTTTAATAAAGAGAGATGCATAGATCAATAAGAACAGGAATGGTAATGGTAGTGTTTCTTTTCCCACTACATCAAATCATATGAAAGCCAAGACTCATGAAAGAGTCACTAGATCAAAATCTAAGAAATATACTGTTATATCTAAATCAAGTAATAGTTATCATTCTGAGAATTAACTTTCCAATATTACTCGAATAATGAACAAGATTGTGGAAAATAAATATTTCAAATATAGATACAAGAAGAAATATATAAAGGAAAAGAAAGATTCAGAAGTGACTTGTTATGAATGAAAGTGGGAAAGTCATATCAGACCAGACTGTCCTATTCTCAAAAGGAAATAAAGGAAGGATATATATTCAGAAAGAAATAAGAATAAGTACTATAAGTCTAAGTCTAAGAAAGTTCTAAAAGATAATGAAACGTGGAGTGAAAGTGGTGGTGATTCTTCAGATGAATCTTCAGATATTGAATCTTTTGGATATAAGAATATTAGTCTTATAGCTAAAACTCGTACTAAAAATCAATGTTTCATGGCTAAGGTAAATACTGCTGAATCTTTAACCCATATTCCTTTAAGTGTTAATTATCATGATCAAGAGATTTATGAATATTTAGATGAATAATCTTCCTTATCAGAAAAAAATTCTTTATATTATTTTAAATAAGTATCTAGGTTTTCCAATTTATTTGAGAATCAAAATATCAAGATCAATAAGAAACTTGATAAGGAAAATTCTAGAATATCTATTTTAACAAAATAACTACTATATCTTTCAAAAGATCTTGATAAAAAACACTTGATTTTAAAAATGTTTCCAAAAACCTTAAGGAAGTTAATTCTGAGAAAGATAAACTTTTTAAGGATATTGAAAAAGTAATTTCTAAGAAAAATGTTTTAGAGACTAGCTCAGATTCTAAGACTAATGAATACGAGGATAAGAATTTTTTCATCAGACTAAAATCTGAAATATTTTCCTTAAATAAACTTTTGTCAAACTTTACTCATGGAAAGTAAGGTTTTGAAAAAATGTATTCATAACTTCGTCCTCTTAGGAATAGTTATGGATTTGGTTATTCTCATTCAAAACTAGTTTTTAGTCACAACTATTTTGTTCTCTAAAGTGCTCCTTTTTTTACTAAGTGTCAATGTGGTGGACATTGGGAGAATTTTTTTTCCTTAAATAAAATCTAATCCTTAGGTTTTCATAAAGATCATTTTTCTAAACAAATATGGATACGTAATATTTTACTTTCTAACATTTCCAGATCCAAGAAAGTTTGGATTCTGAAAGTCTAAACTTTTTATTTTTAGAAAAATAATGGAAGTGACAAAAAAATCCATGGTACATGGATAATGGATGTTCCCAACACATGACTGGTAATAAAAACTTCTTTTAAAATATTATTAAGATGAAAGGTGGAAAAGTAACTTTCAGAGACAATGCTAAAGGAGATATCATTCTTCAATTTATCAGAACTCAAGATCAACTTGTTGAAATATTTATAAAATCATTACCCTCAGATAGATTTGAATATATTAAAAAAAAGTTAAGAATTATAACCATAAGGTAATAATCCATATTATGTTTTTGTCAAAATCCATCTCCTAACATTAAGATACTACTTTTCATAGGGAGAGTACATATGTTTACTCTTTTTATGTTTCTTTTTAATTTTTTTTTCTGGAACCCATAGTTGAAGAAGAAGAAGAAGAAGAGGAAGAGGACAGTGATGATGTGATAAGACTGGTGGAAGAATATCAATAGAAGAAGAGACCATATGACAAGCTATCTATAAGAACATCCCAAGTTGAATCCAACAAGATAATTTCAGAAGGATAATATGTTCTGAAAAATGATGATGCTCAGGATGAGGTTGATAAACCTTCAGATGATGAGAGTAGTAATCATGATTTTGTTCATCAAATAGTTGATAAATAAATTGGTGATAAAGGTGCTGATAAATATATTATTGATGATGATGATAAAATAGTTCAAGTTTTAGATAGTGATCTTGATTCTTAGAAAGTTGAGAAGGAAATTTCTAAAGCTAAGAAAGGTAAGAAAGTGGTTATTGATTTTCCAAATAAAATTATAGTTTCAAAATCAAAGAATTATGTTGTTAGAATATCTAAGAGAAAAGAAGATGAGAAAGATAAAGTTCCCTCTCTAACAAAAGAATATGTCTTGGAATTTTCATCTTCCTTAGGACATGATTTTATGATTCAGTCCTTAGAGAAGCTTATGAATACCATTCCTTGATTTCCAAGCATTGATTACAGATGTAAACTTCTTCAAGAAATAGTCAATAAAAAGTCATATTCCATAAATCTTCTTATGGAAAATTTTATCAAACTTCAAGAGGATTTCAAGACTTTTTTGATTGGTTGTGATTCTTATATGAGATCTTGTAAAAAGATAACTATGTGGTCTATGTCAGTGATAGATGATCTTAAAATCATTGATGATTTAACTAATTCAGTCAAGGATGCTTTTAATAATTCCGATGACAGAATAAATAACCTTTCAGAAAGTATTTCAAAAAATCTAAAGGAGGAGAAAGCTAGCTAACAACAAGAAGATAAAGATCTGAATGGAAAGATGACTTCAATTTCTCTAAATCTAAAAAGAGAAAGGGAACTCAGGGAATAAATGACTTAAAAACATAAATATCAGGAATAAGTGATAAAGACTCAAGGAGAAATTATTAAGTCTTAAGAAGACATAATCAAATATCTCAAAAGGAAAATTTAGGATCAGTAATAGTTAATCAAGAAGTTTGAAGATGATTATAAAGATTTGAAGAATTTGAAAGTTACCTTGAAAAATATGATCCCAAAAGAAAAAAAGATGGTTGAATGATTTCATTTTTAAAACTCTGATCTTTTGTTGTATTTTTTTCTTTGTAACAAATTTTTTTCATCCTAATGAAATTTTTTATCTTTCCATTGTCTTGTTTTGTATATTCCTAACCTTTTAGGTACAATTTTTTTCTTTCCCTCTAATATTTTTTGAAAATAAAAAAGTGGGAAAAAATGATAAAAAATAATATTAAGTTAAAAGAAGAGAATGGCCTATGTAAGGGGGAGATTACTTAGAGAAGAAATTCTTAAGTAACGAAGAAATTATTTCTCTAATAAATACAAGGATACAATCCTTAGTAATTTCAAAACCTAAGGGGGAGTTAATCATATTCACCATGAGTCATAAACAAAGGGAGATAAGTATTTCTTTTAAAAATTCAAAAATGAAAAACTTTTTCTTTATATTATTTTATAGAAATTTGTTTGTGATTTCCAAAAAGGGGGAGATTGTTGAGTTAATACGTTTTTTATGACTGTTCCATTCCTTTATGTTTTGAAAATCATAAACATATTTTATGAAAATTATATTTCTCTAAGAAATTTTCTCTTAAGGAAAATATTCTTAATCTATGAATAGTTTTTAATTTGCCTATGATCTTCAATAACTTATCTAATATTTTCATAAACTAATTCTAACCATCTTTTTCTTAAAAAAAAAAAAATCAGATCCTTATCTAACTTAGAACCTTACAGTTCCTTAAAATCTAATTTCCCCAGAATTGTGACTCTTATTTATATTGAAATTAGACCCTGATTTCTTCTGAAATCAAACTCCGATTTCTTCTGAAATCAGACTCTGATTTCTCTTGAAATTAGACTCCGATTTATTTTGAAATCAGACTTTGATTTCTTCTGAAATTAGTCTTTGATTTCTTCTGAAATTAGACTCTAATTTCTCATGAAATCGGACTCTGATTTCGCCTAAAATCATACTCTGATTTATTTTTTGAAATCAGACTCCAATTTCTCCTGAAATCAGACTCCAATTTCTTCTAAAATCAGACTATGATTTCTTATGAAATCAGATTTAGATTTATTCTGAAATTAGACTATGATTTCTTATGAAATCAAACTCTATTTTTTTTAAAATTAGACTCTAATTTCTTTATAAATTAGATTCTAAATTCATCAAAACTCAGACTACAATTCTCAGTTCTCTTAGAATCCAATTGTTAATTTTTATAGACGCTAATTTTCATTATCCTTAGAATCCTCTTATTCATATTTGTTAAAGTTGCATTTATTCCTTAACACATTGTTCCAATTTTATCGAATCCTATTATTCTTAAGTTTCATAATCTTGATAATGTTTTTCTTATATATTATTTTTTCTTACACGTGATAATGTTTTCCATGTTTTCTTATATGTAATGATGTCATAAAATCTGTTTTTAACTAGCCGTTGGTTGAGTGACTCATGTATAGGTCCCTCTGAAATTTAAGGAAAAATATGACCATTAGAGGAGGAAGTTGATCATTGGGATTTTCACCTATAAATACAAAACCATTTGAATGTGATTAGTGTTAGAGTTTTCGTTGGGTGTTGTTGATCTCTGAAATGAAGTGATACTCTACGAGAGATCTGCTCAAACTTGATTTCTGTGAATGCTGTGAACAACTTGTTCAAGCTGAGAACATCTTGTTCAACCTACCTAGTGTGATTCCAATTATTGCTGTTATGAATTTAGGGCTTATAGGGATAGAAAGATAGAGGTGAAAATCAGATTAGATATCGAGGGCTTATGGGGATATCAAGATAGATTCCAATCTTTGTATTGAGGGCTTACCCTGGTGCAGGTAAGACAAACTTTCTTTAAAGTATAAATAAAGGTACCTTTATGCATGGTTGTTGGATACCCTTATCTTTGGGTTAAAATATTTATTATACTGGATTAATTGTTTTTTCATCAAGTTTTAATTCCAATGCATTTTCTAAAGTTAGAAAGTGTAACTTTATTACACTTTATTATCTTTTTATACTCTGATATAAATAAGATTCTATACACTTTAAGGTAGAATATTTCCCTAAGTAAAATTTTCTTAAGTTTCTTTATCCTAATAAAGTTAGTTTCTTTGTTAAGAACTAAAGAGGGTTTGTGAATCCATCTAGTTTAACTTTGTTAAATATAGATTTTATTAAGGATAAAAATGTAAGTTTTTAAACCTATATTTCACACTCCTCTTACAATTGATCAATCTATATCTATATTTTTATCCTACATATATTTTATGTATTCTATTGTTCTGAGAAAGAGAAAGTTATGCTGGTAGTATATCTCTTAGAGGGATAAACTGATCAGTGGTGGACACTAATCAAGAACATGAAGCCAAAGGATGGGGTGGAATCTATGGTGTGGGAAGACTTCAAAAAAGTCTTTTTCAACAAGTATTTTCCTTACACCCTCCAAACCAAGATGTAGATGGAGTTACTTGAGTTGATGAAAAATGAGAATGAATCAGTGAAAATCTATAAGATGGAATTTATAAGGATTACATGATACACTTCAATATTTTTCATTAACTATGATGGAAAAATTAACCGATTATTTAGTGGGAAAAGACTACATATGTGGAATTCTCCATCAATTAAAGACATTGGGATTAATGAGGAAATAATATGTATTTCTCTCAAGGTGGATATGTAGTTTGAAGATGCAAAGTTGTCACATGAACTGATTGATAAGAAAATAAGGATAACTCCAAATTTTGGAAAGAAATTCAACCATTACAGATAAGGGAAGAAATAATAGCTACCCATGTGCAAGAATTGTGGGAATAGTCATTTGAGGAACTATCTTCAAAGAAGTGGAAAGTGTTACAAGTGTGGTAGATATTCTTATATAGCTTTAAATTTTCATGGAGATGTAAAGCCTCAAAATATCAATGTTAATAAAAAAGGGAATATGGTGAAATTACAACATGTAGTATAATACTTCAAGTTAGGGGAGCATGGAAATTTTTCTAATCAATGTCCAAATTAGAAGATAATAGAGGGAAACTTCCATAAACTCCTATAGATGCCATGGAAGCAAGGTCATTATTTTTCAATCATGATGGTAGAATTCAAGGCTCCAAATGATATTATTTCATGTACACTCATCATACACTTAAAGATAGAAAATATATTACTTGATTATAATTCTATGCATTATTTTATTTTATTCAAGTTTTCAAGGAAAATTAATTAAGACCTGAACTACTAGTGGTACATTTTTTCATTTAGGATCATAGAGGAAATATTCAATAATCAAATATATATAGGTATTACCCTATTAACTTTGATAAGCACAATATCTCTATAAATCTAGCAGTCATTCCATTGGTGGAGTTTGACACAATACTTGGGAAGGATTCATTGCCAAAGTATAATGCCAATATCAACTATAAAAGCAAGGAAATTTCAATTTTATTAAAGGGAAAACCTATAATTGTATTCAAAGTAGATATATCTCAGTTTGATTCTTATCAATAACCACCTCATATTTCTTTCTTTATAGAAATGATTAGTGAATAAGGAGAAGAACGTGAAAGTATAAAGATAGGATATACAACCATTATTTGGGAATATATTGATGTATTTCCTGAAGATTTACTTATACCTTACTAAGAAATAAAGGCAGATGTGTTAATTGAACTCATACCTAGATCTGATCCAATATCAAATACCCCATATAGAATGGAATATCTCGAGTTAGAGGAATAATGAAGAAACTTCAAGATATTTTGGAGAAGGGTTTTATTTATCCAAGCATGTATCCTAGGTGAGAGTCTATTCTCTTTATAAATAATAAGGATGGATCAATTTAGTTATGCATTTATTATAGAGAGCATAAAATGATCAATGTAAAGAACAAATACCCTCTTCCAAAGATTGATGATTTGTTCAACCAGCTTCATGGGGCTCAATTCTTCTCCAAGATTGACCTTAAATTTGGGTATCATCATCCAAGGGTGAATAAAGAAGATATCATAATGACTAATTTCTATACAAGATATGAACATTACGAGTTTGCTATTATTCCCTTTGGTTTGACTAATTTTCCTAATATATTATAAATTTTATTAATATAGCCTTTAAGGATTATCTTGATAATTTTTTGGTGATTTTTATTGATGATATTTGATATATTTCAAAATTTGTGAGGAGTATGAGGATCATCTAAGGGTTATATTACAAACTTTGAGGAAAGAGATTTTTTTGGTAAATTTAGCAATTGTGAGTTCCGGTTACAATAAATAACATTCTTGAGACACATTGTTACCATTGATAAAATCTCAATTGGAATAGAAAATAAAAAGGCCATAGAGGAGTGTCCTTTTCCTACAATAGTGATTGATATTCATAGTTTCCTTATTCTAATAGGATACTATATATAGTTTGTGAAAAAAGTTTAATTGATTTCTAATCTACTAACCAAGTTAACTTGAAAGATATTTATGTTTATCTAGACAAAGGAGTGAAGTTTTCAAGAACTAAAGAAGAGGTTAGAAAGTGAACCTGTGCTCACTTTATCCTCTAATAGGGAGTAATTTTTCATTTATATTGACGAATCCTTGAAATGAATTGGATGGATACTCATGAATAATGAAAAAGTTATTGCATATGAATCTTGAAATTTAAAGCCTCATGAATAGAATTATCCTAATCATGATTTGAAGTTAGCTACAATTATCTTTTTATTAATGACATAGAGATACTATATTTTTGGGGAGAAGTGTTATATATACACTGACCATAAGAGTTTGAAGTATATATTCACACAAAAGGAAATGAACATGATACAAAGGAGATGGTTTGAGATTCATAATGAATTTGATTATTCTATTTATTATCAGTTTGGAAAAGAAAAAAAATTCATTAATGCATTGAGTAGGAATGAACCTAGAGTTCTTGCAATGATGAGGATTTAATGAGATATATTGATCAAGGATGAGGTAAAGATAGACCTAGAAGTCATAAGATAAGGGAAACAATCAATCCTATCCCAAATGATTTCCTAACCATTATTATCGGAGAATATCAAGAAATAAAAAAAGACAATCCTATGTTATAAAAGAATATAGAATCTTTAAAAATGGGATGTTTCCTAAGTTAAATTTTGATCAAGATGGAGTATTGAGGTTTGGTATAAGTTTATGTATCCTATCTATTAAAAATTCAAAGAAATAACTGATAGATTAATCTCATAGCTCTGTGTTCTCTATACATCATGGAAGCACCAAAATGTATAGAGATATATGAATTCATTATTTGTGGGATAACCTGAAAAGGGGGATTACTAATTATATTGCAAGATGTTTGGTATGCTAGAAAGTGAATCCAAAGTGAAAACTACCCAAATGAGTATTGAAACCACTACCCATACCAGTATGGAAGTGGGGAAACATCAATGTGGTCTTTGTTACCGGACTTCCCAAGACATCAAAGGGAAATAATTACTTTTGGTTAATCATTGATAGATTAACTAACTTTTACCATTTTATCATTATAATAGAGGATTTCTCCCTTGAATGCTTTTCTCATCTATATATTCAAGAAGTGGTGAGACTTCATGGGTAACCATTGTCTATTTTTTCAAACCATGATCCAGGATTTAATTCTTAGTTATAGAAGAGCCTTTAAAATTCTATGAATACTGATATAAAACTTAGAACAACCTATCATCCAACATGTTACAGGTTGGATTAATTTATTTTCTAGGGATTTTGGAATAACATCTTCCACTTGTAGAATTATCCCATAAAAACATTTTTCACTCAAGTATTCAAATGGATATTTATGAAGCACTCCATGGGAAGAGGTGTAGAAATCCAACATGCTGGGATAAAACTGTTAGGATGGTATGTGACTGACTATGATATACTCTATAATACCAAACGTAGGATCGAAATAAGAATGAGATTCTCTGATACAAGAGGGGGGGGGGGGAATTATTCTTTTTAAAAATTCCCTTAGGAAATTTTTAGGATGGTTATGTTTAACAAGGTTAAAAAGGATAATTCACAAGGCCTCTATGAGTTCTAATATCTTGCTTGATTCTAGAAAAGTGATTCCAAAAATGGAACTTAACTAAAGTTACAAAGATTAAGAGTCTACCTTAAAGCATATAGAATCTAACTATATCAGATTACAAGGATGAGGAAGTATAAGAAAGTATACTTTCCTCAACAATACAAAATGCAGCAGAAAAACTTGTAATAAAAACAAGAAACAAGTAATAAGTCTTTTAACCCAAAGAGAAGGGCATCCAAAAACCTTGGATAAAAATCCCTTGATTTATTCTTTCAAGAAAGTCTGTCTTACCCACACCAGGGAAAGCCCTCGATACAAAGACCGGAGTCTGTCTTGCTATCCCTGCAAGCCCTCAACTATCAGGTAGTCGACACCTCTGTCTTCCTCAGAACGGAAGACCTCAACTTCAAGGTGTTGGAACCTCTATATTCCTATCCCCTAAATCCCTCGATTGTACACAACAACAATCAGAGTCGCACGAAGCAAATCTGTACAAGGAAAGGTTTTAACAAGCTGTTCAAACTTTCTGCACGAAGCTTGAGAGTTGATAAGAGCCTCTCTCTCTAGAAATCACTTCAACAACATGTAAGCACAGATGTCAGAGTTATATCAAAGTTGTTGTCGACTTTCAAATGAGCTCCTATTTATAGGTGAAGCTCCAACGGTTGGTTCCCTCCTACAACGGTCATATTCTTCCTTGAATTTCAGAGGGACCTGTACACGTGTCACTCAAACAACGATTAGTTAATAACTGAAGGCACGAATCGTTTTGTAATAGAACAAGTGTAAGCTTAACTAAACTGATATTCATAATAGAGTAGAAAATGAAAGTTCGTAATGGAAAAGGTTAAAGTTCGGAATGGAAGTAAAAATAAATTCGGAGTCTATAAACTTAAGAATATTCAGATTCTGTTTTGTAGGAATTCGGAACCTAAATTCTATAGAAATCCAGAGTCTGAATTTCAAGGAAATTCAGAGTTTTATTTCACTAGAATTCAGATCCAGAACTTACAAAGTTCATAGTCTAAGTTCATGAGAATTAGGAGTTACACCTCATCAGATTTTGGAGTCTGAATTCAGAGAACTCAGAGTCAAAACTTATAGAAGTTTGTAATCATAATTCACAGTGGAACCTTATGAGAGTTCGTATCCATAATTCAGAGTGAAACTTCATGAGAGTTCGTATCTAGAATTCAGAGTTGAACTTAATGAGAGTTCGTATCCATAATTCGAAGTTGAACTTCATTAGAGTTCGTATCCAGAATTCAAAGTGGAACTTCATGAGAGTTCGTATCCAGAATTCGAAGTTGAACTTAATGAGAGTTCGTATCCATAATTCGGAGTTGAACTTCATTAGAGTTCGTATCCATAATTCAGATCCTAAAACAGAATGATTCATGTATAAGTATTATACGATTCCGAGGTTTTAGATATGAATCCTATTTTCATACTTAAGAAAAATATTGATATGAACAATGAAAACAAGGTAGGGGTAAATTTCCTTTGGTAAGGAAATTTTCCTTATGGAAGTAAAACAGGGGTAAAATGAAATTTTTCTTAAGAAAAGGTGTTTGTGATTTTCAAAACAAGAGGAATTATAAAGTCATAAGGAAACCTTGATGAATTATCAATCTCCCCCATGAATGAATGAATGGAAAAAGTCATAAGGAAAACCTTATTGACTCAACAATCTCCCCCTTTTTGGAAAGCACAAAAATCCTTACGAAAAAGAATGTGAAGACTTAGAATAAATTTATAGACTTTTAATTAAAGCTTATCTCCCTTTTTTTTATGATCAATGATGAATACATCTAACTCCCACTTAGGCTTTGAAACACTAAGGACTGTATTCTAGATTTTCGGAATGAGATATTTCATTTGAATGAAGAATTCATAATGAGAACTCCCCCTTACTTAAGGATAGTTCTTCTTAACTTAGAATTTTTTCTTCTCCCTTTTAGATTTTTCCTTCTCCCTTTTGATTTCTTTTTCCTTCTCCCCCTTTTTGATTTTCAAAAATAATTTGAGGGAATGGAAAAATAATAAATTACCTGAAACATTAGTAAGACATACAAACAATACAAGAAACCAAAGTTTTCATTGAGATTGAAAGGATTTTTACAAGGAAAGACATTACAACAAAAGACCAGAATAGTCTATTTGTCTTCTTTTTAATTGTGAATTAGCTTCTTCAGAAGGGTTTTCATCTTCTTTAAGTCTTTGTGGTCCTCCTCATCTTGCTTTTCTAAGGCTTTAATCCTATCATCTTGATCCTTCAGAGCCTCATACCGAGCCTTAAGAACTTCATCCTGCTTTGCAAGCTTCTCTTTGATCTCAATCCAGAGATCTCTTTCCCATTTCCATCTTTGATCAACAGAGTTAAGCTTCCTATTCAGATCCTTCACTTGTTGATTCCAAGTATTTTGCTCAAGGTTCATATTTTCCTGAAGATTATTCATCTTGGCATCCTCGGTATCAAAATCTTATTTTACATCATTCTGAAAGGTATCAAGCTCTATCAAATCCTCATCGATTTTCTTTGACCATAAAGTCATTTTGCTGCAAGATTTTCTGTGGACCTCATAATTGATAAGGAAATTTTTATGATCTGCCTCAATCTTTACACATTTATCCATCACCATGGATAAAGATTATAACTTCTGATTTAAGATGTGCTGAAGCATCTAACATCTGGAGTCGATTGCAGGAAAGATCGGAATTGTGTCTACCAATTTCTTCATAGACTCGACAACAAAATCATGTCCCAGTGTAGATGACTCCGAATCAGACATCTTTCTTGGAGATTGTTCTTCTTCAATTTCCATAATATTTTTTTGGAAGAGCCTACAACTTTCTTTTTTACTTATGATATCTTTCATTGGGGTGTCCATAAGCACTTGCTTACCCTTATCAACTTTCGGAATGGTTCCCTCATCAGGAGATTCTTCCTCACTTTCAGATAATTGAACTATCTTGTCTTCATCAGGTTTTCCTTCTCTGCTCCTTCCTCAACAAAGTGCATTTCATAGCCTTCATCCTCAGATAATTCATTCTCTTTATCCACTTCCTTGTATTCATCTTTCTTACAATCTTTCTCATCTCCCTTTCCCAGAGTGACAAGCTTTTAGGACTCAGCCTCATATGTTCGGAGTGGTAAAATTTCTGATGGATTTTCCTTATCATGATATTCTTCAACTTGTTTAATCAGATCACCTAAATAACCACTTTCTTATTGTACTTATTCTTCTACTTCCTCTTCTTCTTCTACTTCTTCAATAACTTCTTCAAAAACTTATTCTTCTACATCTTCAACAACTTCTTTCTCTTTATATTTTTTTCAGAGTGAAGAAATTCTTCCCTGGAGTCTCAGGTAAAGGGTCGACAAAGAAAGTTTCCGGTACTAGAATATTTTTGAAAGCTACTTCTGTTGATTTCAAAAGAGATTGAATAACTTCAGACTCACACATTTTCTTCTTAATCTTCTTCTCCTTTGCTTGCCTCTCAAGCTCTTTAGCAGCTATTTCTCTTAAGGCCTTAGCCTCAGCAGGGTCTAAGTCGAACTATGGCTCCCCTTCTTTCCTCTTTTCCTTATCTTCCCTCCATTTTGCAGCTACCTCATCTGGATACGCTTTATGTTTCTTCGGTTTGGGAGGTGCGGATTGAGCTTCCTTAGCTTTAGGAGTTTTGTCTGTCTCCTCCACTTCCTTCAGCTTCCTCTTCTTCCTGGCTTTCTTAGATGGTTTAACCTTTTCCATAATTTCCGGATTGACTTCTGCCTCTTCCACTAGAAGATCATAAAACTCCTTTGTCTCCTTAGAAAAATCCATATTCATCCTTTTCATAGTGTCATCACTAACAAGCATAAGTTTGAAATTCTGAGACATGGATTTTCATGCAATCTTGAATGACTCAAGAAACCAAACTATCATCTTTGAAAGTAAGGCATGATACAAGATAATTTGGGCTCTAATATTTCCATCCTTGATGTTCTTGATTGTAACAAGTACATGCCTCATCATATTGATTTTCCTTATATTCACCAGAAAGTATAAGAAATATATATCACTTTTCTTGAGAGTATCTTTGTCACCATTTCTATGTACTAAAAAACCTTTTACCCACAACTAAAGAATCAAGTTTTTAGAAGATAGGTGAGAAACTTTGGCTATCTTGACATCATCAAGTCCAAGAAATTATAAGGCCTTTACCTTAACAAAACTACCTAGAACATCCAGGAGTTTGTGTGAGCAAAATTCAGTTTCTCCTTCGTATGCCAGCCCCACCAATCTTGCAGCGTTGGTGTAAGTAAGTTTGTAGGTCTTCCCATATGACTTGAAAGAAAATTTTTCTCTACCCTCTTCCTCAAAGAAGAAAACTGATTCATAGAACTCTATGAGCAATTCCGGATAGACCATGTCTTGAACACCTGTCTTAGATATGAATACATCTTCCCAACCATTTAACTTGATATTCTTAGAGATGATAGAATAATACTTGAAAAAGTTCAGATAGACCAACCTTTCCCTGTATACTTTCCATTTTGAGATTGGCTTCGTAGTAGACATATCTTGAGAAGTGGCTTCTACAGACATTCGGATTTGAGGAATTCTGAGAGATTCAGAATGGGCTTTAAGAACTGAGGAAGGGCTTCGAGACGCGAGATCTTGAAAAACTGATGTGGGACAGCATTGGGGGTCCCCTTTATATAGGCGATGATGGTGACCTTTCAACTTCCAAAAACAATCTGACAGTTGAAAAACTCTCTGATCTGATCTGACGGTTGGAAAAATGTCTGCAAGGAAACCTTGAATAAGATCTTTTGAGGTTTTAAGAAAAACATTCAGATTTAAGAAGAAAGGAATCTAAGAAATTTTAAAAGAAAAAGAAACTACAAGCAACTAAAAACGATTATGAAAACTTAAGTAAGGAAGTCATACCTTTCGGATTGGCTAGGAAGTTTATTCGTAATAGGTGATATTATTCTTGAAGAAAATTTGACTACAAAAAACTCACTAATAAAAACTTACTATGAAAGACTTAAGATCAAAAAAGATTTTATTGCAAAAAATTTGAGTACCAAAACTCGATTATGAAAATTATGAGTACGAAAATTCCCCTTACGAAAATTCTCATTACGAAAATTTTCAGTACAAAAATTCCCATCACGAAAATGTCCATTACGGAAATTTCCATTACAAAAATTTTCCTTACGAAAATTTCCCTTACGAAAATTTTGAGTACGAAAAATTTTCATTACGAAAGTTCAAGTTCTGAAAATTTCCATTTTGAAAATTTAAGGTCTGATGAATTCCTATTGTGAAAGCTTTAGTTCCGAATATCTCATTACAAAAATTTTCAGTTCCGAAAATTCCATTACGAAAAATATGAAAACATCATTACAAAAAATATGAAACCATCATTATGAAAAATATGAAAACATCATTATGAAAAATATGATCACCAATACAAAAAATATGAAAACTATTGAAACACTTATAAAAAGATGTACCCCCCCTATGAAAAGGAGTTTATTACTATAAGGAGAATTATTAAACAAGAAGTTAATGAAGTAAGATTACCTCATGGTTATCATTCCTAACTTCTGTTTGATGTATTCAAATCTATCAGAGGGTAAATATTTTTTGAAAATACCAGCAATTTGATCTTGTGTTCCAATAAATTGTAGAATGATATCTCCTTTTAGTGTGTGATCCCTAAGAAAGTGATGTCTAATATCTATGTGCTTTGTACGAGAGTGATGTGCAGGGTTTTTACTAAGAGCAATGGAACTTGTGTTATCACACAAAATTTGAGTCTTAGTAAAACTCAAGATTTGTGAGTGTGTGTTGCATCCACAACACTTGAGCACAATAACTTCCAACTGCTACATATTCAGCTTTAGTAGTGGAAAGTGCTACTGAGTGTTGCTTCTTGCAAGACCAAGAAACTAATGAATCTCCTAAGAAATGACAAGTTCCGGATGTACTCTTTCTATCCATTGTACATCCACCAAAGTCAGTATCCTAAAAAATCTTTAAAACAAAATCATTTCTAGAAGTGTAAAATAGTCCTAAATCCATGGTTCCCTTTAAGTAGTGAAAAATTCTTTTCACTGCCTTTAAATGATAAGTCTGGACGACTAGCTGTCAAGTAAAGTAAACTTCCTATCATACCTCTAAAAGATGTTTGATCTACTGGTTTCCCAGCTTCATCAAGATCAAGTGTGTTTGAGGTACCGATCAGAGTACTTATACTCTTAGTGTTATCATATCCATATTTTTTAATAAGATCTTTAATATACTTATGTTGGGATATGTAGATTCCTTCTGGTTTTTGAGAAATTTGAAAACCAAGGAAAAATGTTAACTCACCCATCATACTCATTTCAAACTTATATTTCATTAGATCTGCAAAGGAATCGGTTAAATATTGCTGAGTTGAACCAAATATAATGTCATCAACATAAATTAGAATAATCAAAACATTTTTCTTATCTTTCTTTATAAAAGGGTTGGATCTGCATTTCCCTTAACATAGTTATTTTGAAGCAAAAATCCTATAAGTCTATCATAACAAGCTCGAGGGGCTTGTTTAAGGTCATACAAAGCTTTGGTAAGTCTAAAAACATGATCTAGATATTTTGTATGTTCAAAACCAGGAGGTTGTTCAACAAAAACTTCCTCTTGAACATAACCGTTAAGAATATCACATTTCACATCCATTTGAAAAAGTTTAAAATTGAATAATGCTGCAAAGGAAAGTAAAATACGAATAGATTCAAGTCTAGCTACTGGAACATAGGTTTCTTTATAGTCTATTCCTTCTTGTTGATTATATCCTTTAGTAACCAATCTAGCTTTATTTCTTACAATGATTCCATTTTTATCACACTTATTTCTGAAGACCCATTTTAATCCAATAACAGAAGTTTCCTTAGGTCTTTCAACCAAGGTCCAAACTTTATTCCTTTCGAATTCATTTAGTTCATCTTGCATGGATTTAATCCAATCATCATCACCTAAAGCTTCATCAATGCTTTTTGGTTCCAATTGGGAAAGGAATGCTAGATGCTATACTTCATTTCTTAAGGAACTTCTGGTCCTTACAGGTTGATTTACATCACCAATGATACTATCACTGGGATGATTCTTAAGAAATGGCTGGTTTGGGTTTTGTAAAACTTTTTCATCAATATAGGGTAGGAAATATTCTAGGGTAAATGTTTCATAAGTATCTTCTTGAACATTTTCCTTATCAGAAGGATCTTCTATCATAGGCTGATAATCAGTTTTTGAAAACACATATGAGGATATAGGTTGAGGTTGTTTAAAAACAAAAGGACCAGTTTCATCAAATTTTACATGTACTGTCTCTTTAACAGTACAAGTGTTTTTGTTGAAAACTCTATATGCCTGAGAAGTTGTGGAGTAGCCTAAGAAAATTCCTTCATCAGATTTTGGTGTAAATTTGTGTAGGTTATCTTTAGTATTCAGAATGAATACCTTGAATCCAAAAACCTTAAAGTAGGAAAGTCTAGGTTTTATACCATTCCATAACTCATAAGGAGTTTTATTAAGAAAATGTCTAATCAAAAATCGATTTATAGTATAACAAGCAGTACTTACAGCTTCAACCCAAAAATATTTGGCAACAAAATACTCACTCAACATGGTTCTTGTTATCTCTTGAATAATTCTATTTCTTCTTTCAACAACTCCATTTTTTGAGGTGTTCTAGGTGTTGAGAATTTGTGAGTAATACCTTTTCTACTACAAAAAGTTTCAAAATAAAAATTTTGAAATTCTCCTCCATGATCACTATGAATAGTTTTTAATGGAAGATTTTTCTCATTTTTAACTTGGGATCTAAAACTTTTGAAATAAGAAAAAGCTTCAGACTTATTTGCTAGAAAATAGACCCATGTAAATCTAGTGTAATCATTAACCAAAAAAAAATACATAGTACTTTCCCCCAATGCTTCCAGTTTGTGTTGGACCAAAAAGATCCATATGCACTAACTATAATGCATTAGTAGTTGAGACTTCACCGACTGATTTAAAACTTGATTTATGTTGCTTTCCATATTTACAAGGGTCACAAACTTTTGAATAATCAAATCTAAGATCTGGTAGATCCTTAACTAAACCTTTCTTAGAAAGTTTACAAAAGTTCCTAAGGTTACAGTGTCCTAACCTTCTATACCATAACCAAGAATGATATTCCATTGCACTTAGGCAAGGTAAGTCGTGGATCCTAAGGTCTTCTAAGTTTAGTGTGTAAATATTCTCTTGCATTTGGGAGGAAAGAATAAACTCTTCCTTGGAATTGTGTACTAGGCACTTATCATTTCTAAAATTCACAAGGTAGCCTTCATCACGTAATTGACTTATACTGATGAGGTTGTGCTTAAGGCCTTTAACAAATAAAACATTTGAAATCAATGTTTTTCCAAGAAGAACAATATTACCTATAATAATAATTTCTCCTTGAGAATTATCTCCGAAAGTTACTTTTCCTCCTTTTGTTTTGATAATCTTTTCAAAATAGTCTTTGTTAACAATCATATGCCGGGAACATCCACTATCCATGTACCATGTATTGTTGTTTTTACTTTCCCTATTTTCCTGAAAATAAGAAAAATTTTGGTTTTCAGAATCCAAACTTGCTTGGATCCATAAATTTCAGAAAGAAAAATTTTGGGCACCCACATTTTATTAAAAAAATAAGCCTTATGAAATCCTAAATATTGGGTTTTGTTTAGGGAAAAATTCTTTGCCCAGTGACCACCACATTGACACTTTGTGCAGAATGTGGCACTTTGAGGAACAAAGTAGTTATTACTAAAAATCGGTTTAGAACTTGTGTAACCAAAACCATAAGTATTCCTTCAAGGTCGGATTTGTGAATACATTTTATCAAAATTTTATTTACCTAGGGTAAAGTTATACAAACACTTACTCAAGGAAAATATTTTGGATTTGAGCTTTATAACTATGTTCTTGTCTTCAAAAGCATTTGAACTAGATCTAGGCTCGAAAACATTTTTCTTAGAAATTACGTTTTCTAGATCTTTAGAAAGTTTATTCTTTTTAGAACTTACTTCCTCAAGATTTTTTTGAAATAATTTCAAAATAAGCATTTTTCTTATCAAGATATTTAGAAAGATCTGATATTTCCTTAGTAAGAATAATATTCCTAGAATTTTCCTTATCGAGTTTCTTCATGAGTTTTGAATTCTCATTTTCAAGAAGTTTGGCAAACCTAGAAACTTATTCATAGGTAGGTAAATTATTATCTTCATCAAAAGAGGATTATTCATCAGAAGAGTTATAATATTTACTATCATTAGAATTCAAAGAAACATTGGTCATTGATTCAACATTGTGTACCTTAGACATCAATTAGTGATTATCAATAGGTAGCCTGGCTATAAGACCAAGATTCTTCTGTCCAGAAGATTCATAATACAAAGATTAATATGAAGAGTCTCCACCACTAGCACTCCATGTGTCATTAGCTTTCAACACTTTCTTAGATTTGGACTTTAATATTTCTTTCTATTCCTTTCAAAATGCCTCTTTTTTTTTCTTTTATTTTTAGTATAGGGCAATCAGGTCTTATGTGTCTAGATCTCTTGCATTCATAGCATGTGACCTCTGAATCTTTCTTAACTTTCCTTTCCTTCTTCTTATACTTGGATTGGAAATTTATCTGTCCAGCTATCTTGTTCATACTTCGATCAAGATTAGCTAATTAATTTTCTGAGAATTGACTCTCACTAGATTTGGATTAGATAATAACCTTCTTAGACTTGGATCTAGTCACTCTCTCAGGAGTCTTAGCTTTCATGTGATTTGAAGTTGTAGTAAAAGATACACTTCCATTTCCATTTTTCTTCTTCACAATATCATCATCTCTCTTCATTCTAGTCTAATGCTGAAGAAGAGTTCCAAATAGCTCATCAAGGGTAATCTGAGTAACCTTTCTATTCTCATCAATTTTAGTCCTTTTAGATTCCCACTCATTCGGCATGATGTCAATAATATTGTCAACAAGATATTCATCATCCAAACCTTTTTCACCCATTGATTGTAAACTATTAACTATAGTCATGAATCTCTGTTGCACCTTGCATATGGGTTCACCATAAGAAAAACTGAAACCATGATATTCGGCTCTAAGCATGGATCTTCTAGTCTCAATTACTTTAGAAGTTCCAAAATGAGTAACTTCAAGTTTCTTCCATATATAATTTGATACTTCACAAGATGAAATTTGGCTATATATATTTCAAGTCATTGAACAAAGTAAAGTATTGCGTACCTTATAGTTAAGTTGATAATCATGATTTTATTGATTTGTAAAGGCACTTACTTCTTTATCAGCGATATTTTATCCACCAGTAAGCATAACCAAATATTATACTCTAGTATTGATAATGAAAGTCTTCATGCGATCTCTCCAATATTCATAATCATTACCATAAAAGATTGGAGGTCTGGTTGGATTGAGATTATCAATGGATCCAACATTCAATATTTCCATCCTTAAGAAAATCTTGGGCACACAAACTTGTTAGTAGTACGAGTTTTTAAACTAGAAAAAATATTCTAAGCAAGAAAAATATAGAATATTGTAACTCTAAGAAAAAGTGAATCCAAACTATATGAGTCCGAATTTTTGAATTAAAAAAAATATGAATCTGAAAAACAGATTCCGAAAAATATGAATCCAGAAAATGTGAATCCGAAAAATCAATTCCGAGAATTCTCTTCTGAATCTAATCATGAGATTAATTCAGATTGAACCAAATCCTCTGATACCAATTGTTAGGATGGTATGTGACTGAGTATGATATACTCTATAATACCAAACATATGATCGAAATAAGAATGATATTCTTAGATATAAGAGGGGGGGGGGGGTGAATTGTACCTTTTAAAAATTCCCTTAGGAATTTTTTAGGATGGTTATGTTTAATAAGGTTAAACAAGATAATTCACAAGACCTCTATGAGTTCTAATAGCTTTCTTGATTTTGGAAAAGTGATTCTGAAAATGGAACTTAACTAAAGTTATAAAGATTAAGATTCTACCTTAAAGCGTATAGAATATAACTATATCAGATTACAAGGATGAGGAAGTATAAGAAAGTATACTTTCCTCAACAATACAAAATGTAGTAGAAAAACTTGTAACAAAAACAAGTAATAAGTAATAAGTCTTTTAAATCAAAGAGAAGGGTATCCAACAACCTTGGATAATGGTCCCTTGATTTATACTTTCAAGAAAGTCTGTCTTACCCACACCAGGTTGAAACCTCAATACGAAGATCAGAGTCTGTCTTGCTATCCCTGCAAGCCCTCAACTATCAGGTAGTCGGAACCTCTGTCTTCCTCAGCAAGGAATCCCTCAACTTCATGGTGTTGGAACCTCTGTCTTCCTATCCCCAAAATCCCTCGACTATACACAACAACAATCGGAGTCGCATGAAGAAAATCTGCACAAGGAAAAGTTTGAACAAGCTGTTCAAACTTTCTGCACGAAGCTTGAGAGTTGATAAGAGCCTCTCTCTCTAGAAATCACTTCAATAGCATGTAAGCACAGATGTCAGAGTTCTGTCAAAGTTGTTGTCGACTTTCAAATGAGCTCCTATTTATAGATGAAGCTCCAACGTTTGGCTCCTCCAATTTTCATATTATTCCTTGAATTTCGGAGGGACCTGTACACGTGTCACTCAAACAACGGTTAGTTAATAACTGAAAGCACGACATCGTTTTGTAATATAAGAAGTGTAAGCTTAACTAAAATGATATTCAGAATAGAGTAGAAAATGAAAGTTCGGAATGGAAAAGGTTAAAGCTCGGAATGAAAGTTAAAATAAATTCGGAGTCTATAAACTTAAGAATATTCAGATTCTGTTTTGTAGGAATTAGGAACCTGAATTCTATAGAAATCCAGAGTCTGAATTTCAAGAAAATTCGGAGTTTGATTTCACTAGAATTCGGATCCAAAACTTACAAAGTTTAGAGTCTAAGTTCATGATAATTCGGAGTCAGACCTCATCAGAGTTTGGAGTCTGAATTCAGAGAACTCAGTGTCAGAACTTAGAGAAGTTTGTAATCAGAATTCAGAGTGGAACTTTATGAGAGTTCATATCCAGAATTCAGAGTGAAACTTCATGAGAGATTTCGTATCTAGAATTCGGAGTTGAACTTAAGGAGAGTTCGTATCCATAATTCAGAGTTGAACTTCATTAGAGTTCGTATCCAGAATTTGGAGTGGAACTTCATGAGAGTTCGTATCCAGAATTCAGAGTTGAACTTAATGAGTGTTCGTATCCATAATTCAGAGTTGAACTTCATTAGAGTTCGTATCCATAATTCGGATCCTAAAAGAGAATGATTCATGTCTAAGTATTATACGATTCTGAGGTTTTAGATATGAATTTGATTTTCATACTTAAGAAAAATATTGATATGAACAATGAAAACATGGTAGGGTTAAATTTCTTTTGGGAAGGAAATTTTCCTTATGGAAGTAAAATAGGGGTAAAATGAAATTTTCCTTAAGAAAAGGTGTTTGTGATTTTCAAAACAAGAGGAATGATAAAGTCATAAGGAAACCTTGATGACTTATCAATCTCCCCCATGAATGAAGGAATAGAAAAAGTCATAAGGAAAACCTTATTGACTCAATAAAAACTAAATAAGAAAAACTATTGGGACAAAACATTTCAAAAGACACTATAGATAAGATACATGTGATCCAAAAAAACATATCAATTATGCTCAAATTCGACAAATATTTATGCTAGAAATAAAAGGAAATGCTTATAGTTTCATGTCGGGGGTCATGTATTACTCAAAATATCACCATGGAAAGAAATCATGAGATTTGGAAATAAAGAGAAATTGAGTCCAAGGTAAATTGGACCATTTGATATTATAGAGTGTGTTGTAGAAGTTTCCAATCAGTTATAACTACCAAAAAATCTTTCCAATGTTCATGATGTCATTCACATGTCTCAGTTAAGAAAGTATATATCAGACACAACACATATACTAAGAAAAAATGGTATGGAATTGGAACTTGACTTATCATACTGGGAATAACCAATATAGATTCTTGATAAAAGGGTACAAGTGTTGAGGAACAAGATAACCCAATTCATGAAAGTCTTTTAGAGAAATCATATATTTAAATAAGTAATCTAAGATCCTGAAGAAGTGATTGAAGAGAAATAACCCCATAAATTTTGAAGCAGGACATAAATTTAGAGGGATAAATTTATTAAGGGGGGATGTATTAGCCAAAATTGTTTTTAATAATAAAAGATCTTATGTCTTGAAATGAATATTTTACAAGAGGAGAACATAAAAAAACTTGTATATATCGTTTCATATCATGAAATAATATTGACTATAACAACTAGAAATAACACATGGAGATAAACTAAAAATAATAATGCACACACTAATGTAAATTTCTAGTCATTAAATCTCTAATGAAGATTACTGCTGCTATAAAAATATTAAAAATAAATAAAATAGTTTGGAATATGATATAAATTATCAAGGGAAGTTTAAAACCTTTGTTAGAAAAGTAGTGAATATTGACGCATGAGAATGGTGGAGTATATATAGGTTATAAAGGGAAAAGTGAACATTTGGATCTGACCATTACCCTATCACTGGTCAATATGACCATTGGGAATTATGATCATTGGTAATAATGTTACTAGTAGAATTAGTGTATATAAATTGTAATGAAAAAAGACAATTGATGAAAAAGGGAGAGATGATGTCCTCCACTAGTAAGATCATACATTTTAAATCCCATTTTTCAAAACTTATGGGGGGGGGGAGCACCATTGGGTTTCACCCTTGACCAATCCTAATAAGAGATTCACCAATTAAGGCTTGGGAAAAATCAATTATGGGAGAAGTTCAGGTTATTAGGGATCACCAATAGATCAATGTTAGCCGAGTCACCCCATAAAAGTACCACAATCACACACCTTACCATATGAAGGTCTAATAAGAGGTTATGTATCTAGAACATAGTATTATAGGGTTGAAATTTTCTTCTTAGAAATTTAATATAGTTTTATTTAATCCCATTCTATTTGATAAAATATACATAAATATAAGATGTATATGATAGATTTTTTGGATACAATGAAAACATAATTATATTTTTAGAAAATATATATTTTAAATAAAAAATATTTTCATGAAATAGTATTATAAAACACAACTGATTTAAATATAAATTATAATATAATTTTATAATGTCCTATGCAATTTTTTAAGTCTCATAAAGTTGATTATATCATAAAACTATTATTTTTCAATAAATAAAGTTTTTTATTTATAAGTTAAAATTATTATATTTCTAAAATTATATTTATAAAATAAATATTATATTTGAAATATGCACATTGAAATTAGCTTAGGGTGAAATTTTGAGAATGTTCTAAAATACTTTATTTTTAAATGAATAGTAAAAATATAGTTTTGCATTTTTATTATGTTTAATGACCTCATAAATATATAATAATGATGTAATAATTAAAATAAGTGAATTCATGAATATAAATAAGTTATTTTATTAATATAATGTTTTTTAATGAATTGAAATGATTTTACAAACCTATAAATAAATTTCCAAAGTATAAAATTGAAATTAATATTTTTAAATATTAATTTATCATGATTAAATTAATATTAAAAATTGGATTTCAATTATATTATTGATAAATGTATAAAAAATTCCTTAAATATATAAAACTATGAGCTAAAACTATGGGTAATTCAATGGTTTTCCATTTTACACAACCTAGAATTTCAAGGTCTATATTTAGAAATTAATAAACAACTATCCCATATTTTTCTAAAAATACTCACCTATCCACACCATTTCATTCACTCACAATCATTTTAGAATTATTTTCAACTCATTTTTCCTCTTTATTGCATTGCCAATGATTTTTTAAGTTTCTAAGGAACTCTTATCAAGCTTTAAGAAGGTACCTCACGTGGTAAGAGATTCTTTTCCTCTACCTTTTTATCTAAGCACTTCTTTTGTACTAATTTTACTAATTTAAAAGTTATTATGTCCTCATGAAATTTATCATTCCATTACTATCAATTTTTTCTATCAATGAGAGACTTCCATTCCCTCTCATTAATCCCATTCTATAAACCACTTTTTATACCCGTTTGGCTAACCATCCTTTGATTTTACATGCCTCCCTTTTTATATTGTGAATAACCAAACATATTTTTATTCAAGTTTATACATATAGGTGTAATTATACTTCATTAATCATGTATTTCCATGTATAAAACCTAAATTTCCTTCTCATGGGTTAAAAATGATGAAAATTTCAAGTCTTTAAAAGCTTATGTACTCAATGATTTTATATGAAACCCATTATTTATTATTCATGGGTTATTGATACTTTATTATGATATATGATATATATGGAACAAATTAATTAATAGATATGAAGGGTGCACCCTGATATTTCTCCAATGCATTAGGTAAATAATTAATCTCTACAAATGACATGTTTTATAATGCCTTGGTGAATAAACTTGGTAATAGGTTTTATGAAACCATGTTATTGAACCTTGGTGATATGATTATGAATGTATCATTTTTATTTTTTATCTAAATTTACATGTTATTTATCATTTAATTATGACTATGATTTCATTTTATGCCTCATGTTTTATCCATGATGATATCTCATGTTCCATTTCCTTTATTTATCCCTTATTGGGATGTATGCTCACCCTTTTCTATTAATGTATATCCTCAGGAAATCACTTGTAGTGAGGTGACCTAGGATTGAATAATAAATAAGTCTTTCAAGAGGATTAAATAAAGTTTATGTTTATATTTTCCTTATTTTATTCATATATTCTATACCCAGTTTCAAAGAAACTAAACCTAAAAACATTCTTCAAAGTTATTAATGTAATATTTTGTTAAGGAGTTATGTTAAAAATCACATTTGAAAAAGGTGGGTTCCCATAAGCACTATCCAAATTAGTGAATGTTTAACTAATGGTGAGAAAATTTATAATAAATTAAAAACTTCCTTATATTTAAAACTATTTTACACTAGTATTTATTTGTAATGATTCTTACCATCAACTTACTCTTTCAATCAGAAAACCTACTTATTCTCTAGTTCCTTTTAACCTTCTGATAAATCCATTATCTATCAAGTTCTGTTGGTTTTAAATAAATATATCTCTTCATCCATTGCTGAATTATACTATTTGGAAACATTAAGTGTTGCCTATTTTTATGAACATTATGGTTCTCCTACCTCCATTAAGATTAGAAAATTCATATCAGCCCCAAAACTCTATACCAATCTTCTTTCTCTAGTTGATCTCTTCAACTGAGTTGGTTGCTCTATACCTCTTATCTTTGCTCTAACTTTTAGATCCTCAACTTCTAGTACTATCACTTGAGAACTATCCACACATAAACTTTCTAGAATCTCTTTTGATGTTTTTATTCATGGATTTATGGTTATTTCATTATTCTCATCAAAGTTATCTAGATGTTGTGAACTTTTGGTGCTCTCACTATGATAAACTTGAACTTTGATAGTTGATTTATCTCCATCAACTTATTTTCAACCAAGTTCTAATAATTCCATAGAACCTTCTCATTTAAGATAACATATCTACTCCAAATTATTTTTCACTAATAATCATCCCATAGTTGATATTCAAAATTCTCATATCTATATATGATGAAGAATTTTTTTTGGATTTTATCTCAAGATTGTCTCAATCCTTTTTTTAAACATTCACATATAATAGTATTAAAAATATTTTAATATGGATAGCTTCCAGTAAATTACCAGACTATAGTTCCTTGATAAGTTCGTACCCTACAATCAATGTTTGAATCCTATTGATGAGATATACCAATATTTTGAGCACTTCGGCTCAAATTACCTTAGGAATTTTTGAGTGATTCCTCATACTTCGATCCTTATCCATCAAATTTTGATTAATTCATTTAAATACTCCATTACATTGTTGAATTTTGATAACTACCTTCTCATTCCTTATTCCTTTATTTTTAAACAAATTACGGAAGTTACATCCAGTGTACTCACCTCCATTGTCTATATGAATAAACTTTAAATTTTGATCACACTCCCTTTTTTACAAATATTTTATTTGAGTGAAAAACTAAAATAAATCAAATATATAATTTAAAAATTAAATCCATACTTTTTGAGTGTCGTCATCAATAAAGGTTACAATGTAGATAGAACCACTGTAAGCTTGAATAGAGTAAAGTCTATAATCATCTGAGTGAATCAGCTCTACCTCTTGATCTATAGACTTCTATCCAACTAAATTAAAAGAAAACATTCTCTACTTCCTTAACACAGAGTTTTTACATATTCAAATTTTCATGTGATTAATCTTTAGTGTGCCCGTTTCCTTTAGAACCTTGATATTTTTCTCACTTAGGTGACTAAGCCTATAATGTAAAACTTCTAGATCTTCATAAGTTTTACTACTAACAATTGTAATTCCATATGAATTTACAATCATATAAAGAGTTACATCTTTTACATATCTTAAAATCACCTTGGATCCCCAAGTAACTTTCTATACACCTTTGAAAAAGTTAGTTCCATATCCTTTCTCATTAAGCTATCCAATAAAATAAGTTTTTTATATAGACAAGGGATGTTCCTTACATCCTTAAGATTTATTTATCCTCTATTATAAATTCATATGTTGACATATCATTTTTCGAACAAATTCTAGGGATTCATAATATACTAGATAAAGTTTCCAAAACTTTCAATATATATAATCAACCATGTATATTTGATCACTAGTTAAATGAAAAGATGATCTAGAGTCAATCACCTAACTTCTACTGAAGTACCAACACTTAAAAAAATATTGATACTTTCCATTGATTTAACAAAATTTAAATTACTCAATATTTAAACCATTTAAGTGATCTACTTGAAACTTTTTTCAATTCTTATTGATGCTCTCTTTATTCAAAAAAATCCAACATATATGACTAAAAATACCAAGCTTTCTCCATATCCTTTATTAAGAATTTTATTTTGATGATTTATTTCGATATATTTAATTCCACTGAGGTGGTAATCTTCATTAATAAAAATTGAGAATTATAAAAAATTATACTAAGACTTATCTCCACATAATATCATTATTCATGATTATATTATGAATATCCTGAAACACAAAGTATGTTTTTCCATTGGAGTTACTCACTAGAGTCACCATTGCTTCCAAGATTTTTTGATGTTTAGATAATATAATCAATGATCATACATCATTAGTGAATTTTACCTTCAATGATTCAAGATTCCCATAGATTATGTTAAATTTATTCACATGATATATCATTGGAATTTCTTCTAACAACCATAAATTGAACAACCACTGCAACATAAAAACCGTTTTAAGTGTCATTTTTTTCATACATGTCTACCAACACCATCATAAATTCAACTATAGATTTATTTTCTTGGATAATAAAGGAAAAAATCATTTCCAAATACATCCTCACCTATTGTAGCATCTTTGTATCAAACTATTCCCATTCCTCCTTTTCCATTTTCTCCAAAAGTTTACCTGTTATCAAATGAAGTTGGTCATTCTGAATCAAATGGTCCTCTAATTGAAATATATAAAAGCCAATATAAAAACCATAAAATTTATTTATCATGATATTTCCTTCATCTAAAACTATAAATTCTATTAACAATAAAATCCAACTGAAAATGAAACCTCGTCAAAGGAAATAGATAAAAAACTTGAGTTGTTACCGGTGTGTTGAGCACTAAAGCACAAGCTCTAATAACACTTGTTGGGAATGAAAAGAGCACTGACCACCTATGATTTTTATTAAAAGATATTAAGTATGATCAATAATACACTATAAGTTATCATTCAAATGAGATAAGTGAAAAAATAGAACCTTATGAACTTTTACCCCCTTAATCGAGTGTACTGAAGGTAGGAAGTCTTATCATCCTACCCACCATAAAAAGTAAAACTTTCAAATACTCAATAAGTGAAAACAAAAATTCAAGGTAATGGATTTACAAAAAATTAAAATACATATAAAATAATAAATAACACAAAGATATTAACATTCTTTAGATAAGTTATCTTATGTGCATGTGTCACGACCCCCTCCCCACAAAGTGTACCCCTCCTAGGCTGGCAATATGAGAAGGGAGATAATGACCCCCCGAGTCCCGCCTCCAGTAGGCCCCGGGTTGGCGACTAGCACCGAGGGTATAATACACACACAAATGGGAGGCATTACCCTCTAAGAGAACACATGTAGAAGAGAGAGATAGAATAGACTCCAACCAACTCCAACTCATAACTGAAATATAAAAGAAACCCAAGTACATATATGAAATGTCATGCAAAAGTACTACAACTGAAAGGGGAAACTAAAAGTACCCAAAAGAAAGTAAAACGACAGCGACCACAAGCCCGAACAGCTCCTCCTCCAACCACAAGCTAGAAGTAACCAGCTTGACCTCCAACCTGCTCCAAGTGACCTGAAAAATAGTTTATATGTACATAGGGTGAGAATAACAGTATACTCAGTAGGATCCTCCCCAAGCCTCTCATGCAAAAGTAAATAAAGCATGCTAAAGCCCAGTGAACAACAAATGAAACTAACTCGTTACCTAAACAGGTATACTAAGTTCCCAACCTCACCATGGCTACTCTCACCAAGTAACGCATACAAGAATATAGCATATAGTAAAGAATATCAAGGGTACCCCGCTAATACTTCCCCACTGGTTTGCCGCTTTTCCCCAACGACATACGTCCTGTGCATCTCTCTCCAAAGGCTTGCCCGCAGACACCTGGGCTAAGCTCCACAATCTGCACCTCGTGCACCACATAGGCTTGCCCGCATACACCTCGACGAAGCACCACACCGTCCTCACAACCAAAAGTAACCAGGTAGTTTCCGGGAGCCACCATAGCTCGTATAACGTGTATCATACGTCGAGTATTACACCTCGAGCCATCACAGCCCATACTCCGAGTAAGGATCCTCAAGCCATCACAGCCTATACACGTTACACCTATAGTAGTCCATAGGATACTATATCCAGAATATATGTGTGTGAAATAACCACAGGCCATTACAACCCTCTACACACATATATGGGTAAAACTAACCACTGCGCCTACCAGCACAAAGATCTACCAAGAGAAGAGAGCGGGGCCAAAGGGGGTAGTCAGCCATTCAACCTCCCATCAGAATGTTGGGGAAAACACCTCCCCAGGGCTCAGAATCCCAGGGGTGTCAGTTTCCCTTACCGACAGGGTTGAGTAGAGTATAAAAACACAAAAAGTACAGAATATATATAACTCACAACCCCACTATGGGCATTACCTAGTCATAGGCACAACTGCAGCTAACGTCTCTCAGACTCCAGGCTGCTACTTCTAAGACTAGGTATCCTATAAGTACACAACCATTTGAAGAGATTTATTAGATTACTCCATTTTATTAGTTCTACTGTACGTTAATTAATTCTTTAAACATTAATTAACCATGATCAATTTACCACATTAAACTAAATTGGCATCACATTCAAAAACTGCTCCTTTTTAGGATTCACATCACTATTAAATTCCAGTTTCTCCATCCCCGTGGATTATCACCATTTAGACAAACTTTCATTATGGAATTACCTTCCCCATATTCCCAAGAATTCTAAAAAAGAATCCTATGCTACTAAACACAAAGGGCTCAACACAGTGAGTAGATATACTACCCGTCGAGTCTTTGCCGCCTACAGCAAGAGCATAGACCCATCCTCCATCGAGAGGCTAAACACGGAAAGCACGTGGCATACCCCACGTGTCTTCGCCTCCTTCGGAAAGAGGGTAAGCAAAACCAGCTGCCTTGAGCAGTGGGGAAAGGTAAAGCAGATAAACAACCAAACCAAACCACCAACATCAAACCATCACCTTCATGTCATACCATCATCCTTGGTGTCCTCCCCGACACCCACATGCATAAACCGATGCATCTCGCCACACTAGGCTTCATCCGCTGCCACAACCACAAGTCCACATGCCTCCACATATCACAACAGCCATCCAGGCTCACATCAAATCACAAGCAGCAGGAAATCAAAGATCACAAAATGGGCTCTCGGCCCTTTAACAAGGCATTCAGCCTTCATACAAGATGAGCACTCAGAGCTCCAAACCACAAGGCATTCAGCCTTACAAGCAAGCGGGTAACTCAGAACCCTTTTTGAAATTATCGAACTAATAGTTCTTTAATCCATCTTGAATTAACAGATTCATTAACATGCCTCTTTATCTTTAGCAAATTATTTAACAAATAATTCCGGCTTTACATTCTTTATCAATTTCTATCATTAACGAGCAACTAATTAAAGAAAATCATAGATATTACTCTATCTAGGAAAAACATGAGGCAAACCGTTATCACGGTACAAAGCAACAACATGCGATCAACCGATTCTTGTAATCCGGTTCAAGTATTTAATTAGGTCAATTTCATTGTGATCCAAAGGACTAAATCATGCTAATTCTACGATTGCACATACACAATTAGAGAAGCCATGAATCCCCTACCTCGAAGAGTTCTTGACGTCCTTTATCCACACAACGGGTCACAGTCCTCTTCTCCTCACGACAGCTGCATCCACCGGAGGATGCCATGGTACGACAGTACCAACCAACCCCAAGAAAACCCATTAGAACCATGGATATTACATGCTAATATGGAAGGAATAACAAGAGAAGGTTATCCCCGAAGGAACGATGATAAAACATACCTTATATGGAAGAACGATCGACACAACTTGGTTGCATCAACAGAGCGGAACTGATCTGAGTAACGTTTGATTGTGAAACTCCTATGGGAAGGATTGAAAGGTTCTAGAGTCTCGTAGATGAGAACCAGGAGGAAGAACAACGAAGAATGATATCTCATTCCCTTTAAAAAAATAAATTAGAGAGGTGATGGTTTAAGATCCGATTTATTCTCCATTAAAAACGGATCGCATTATCCCACGCGGTTTGACCAAGTAAAAACATCCCGGCCTTAGGAATAATTAATATAGAATTTATGGCCTTTGAATCAGTCTTAAATTCCTTAAAATAAGGTTTTAAAAGTATTTTACGTCAAAGAAAACGTCAAATTTGCGAAGATGGAAACACTTTTCACATACTCAAAATTTGGCAAAGTATGGAATCGGTAGCTCTCATGAAGTCTGGAAGCACTGTTCATTCGTGGAATTTGGCAAAGTATTAGCCGAGCTACTGCTAGACTGCGGCTACCAGTATACCGAGCTATCAGTACGCCGCGGCTACCGGTAAACCCAGCTACCGGTAGGATGCGGCTACCGGTAGACAGTAGCTACCGGTAGAACGAGCTACCGGTAATCAACAACTACCGGTAGACCGGCTACCGGTAGGCAGCAGCTACCGGTAGACCGAGCTACCGGTAATCAGCAGCTACCGGTAGACCGAGCTACTGGTAATCAGCAGCTACCGGTAGACCGAGCTACCGGTAATTAGCAGCTACCGGTAGACCGAGCTACCGGTAATCAGCAGCTACCGGTAGACCGAGCTACCGGTAATCAACAGCTACCGGTAGACCGGCTACCGGTAGGCAGCAACTAGGGGATAAGTCACCTTGACCTCCCAGAACTCCTCCAACACCACATTTTCACAAAGTAATGGACCAGGGAGGTCCGGGCCATTACATTAGATACCTCTCAAAACATTCTCGTCCTCGAGAATTAAAAACCAACCTAGAAGAAAAGAGGGGTCCGAACAACCACCCCATAAGATACCTCTCAGGGGAAAACCACCACGAGTTGTTCAAAAGATGGAAAAAAACTACGACATCCGAGAGTATGGAAACAAACAATCCATAACCAAACAATTCAAACATAACATCACATCAAAGGTACATAAATAAAACATGAAAGGTCTAACCATAAAGGAAACGTCATTACATGAGAAGAGTTAAACATTAAACAACTCTGGGTACTAAGCACGTATCTGTGACTCACGCTCCCAGGTACTCTCCTCCATGCCACCGTGTCGCTACAAGACACGAACTAAGGGGATAGAACGCCCACGCAACACCTTCTCCTTGTGGTCTTGGATCTCCACAGGTCCCTCCTCGAAGGTTGCATCATCGTCAATATCGATCTCTCCCCAATCGATAACATGAGATTCATCATGGAGATAACGACGGAGCTGTGATACATGGAAAACATCATGTATCAGACACATCTGAGGGGGAAGTGCTACTCGATACGCCACAGCTCCAACACGAGCTAACACCTCAAAAGGCCCAACAAACCGGGGAGAAAGCTTACTTCCATGACCAAACCTTCGCTGCCCACAACGGGGAGTCACCTTTAGAAACACATGATCCCCAACATTAAACTCTAACGGTCTCCTTCTTTGATCAACATATGATTTCTGACGATCCTGTGCTGTCTTCATCCTCTCACGAATCACCTGAACCATCTCTGTTGTATTCTGCACTAGTTCTGGTCCGAGAATTGCTGACTCTCCGACCCCAGTCCAGCACAACGGAGAACGGCATGGCCGGCCATACAAGGCTTCAAACGGTGCTATACCGATGGTAGAGTGAAAACTATTATTTTAAGCGAACTCTACCAAGGGTAAGTGCTTCACCCATGAACCTCCAAAATCAAGAACACAAGAGCGCAACATGTCTTCAAGAGTCTGGATGGTTCGCTCTGTCTGACCATCCGTTTGAGGATGAAAAGCAGTGCTAAGGCATAATTGAGAACCAAAAGCATGCTGGAGACCTCTCCACACCCTAGAGGTAAAACGAGGATCTCGAGTAGAAATGATCGTCCTAGGTACTCCATGGAGTCTCACCACCTCCTCTAGATACTGCCTCGACAAAACTTCCACTGAGCTCGACTCCTTGATCGCTATGAAGTGGGATGATTTTGTTAAACAATCCACTACCACCCATATAGCATCATGTCCTCCCGGAGCTCGAGGTAAACCTGTAACAAAGTCCATTGAGATGTCCTCCCACTTCCACTGAGGAATCTCTAAGTGCTGGAGAAGACCACCAGGAACACGGTGTTCAGCCTTCACCTTCTGGCAGACTAAACATCGAGACACACATTCTACAACTGTACGCTTCAGCCCAGGCCACCAAAACTGACTCCTCAAGGATCGGTACATCTTCGTCACACCAGGATGTACCGCCAAGGGTGAAATATGGAACTCTCGGAGAACCGTCTCGCGCATCGCCAAGGGAACAAAAAGCCTGCCATGATACAACACTCGGTGTTGTTCATCCTCCGACCAACCATCAGGGGCCTCTCCACAAACAACTCTGTCTCTCCAGACTTCCACCTCTAGATCACCCAACTGAGACTCTTCCACCTTCTGCATCAAAGATGACTGCACCATCATCTGGAAAAGACAACCTCTACCCCCAACTTCTCCCATATCAAGATGCAAAGCTTCTAGCTCTTCCATCACTCTCCAGGAATCACCAGATTCACGCACAACATCATTACGTGACTTTCAGCTTAGTGCATCAGCTACAACGTTCCCTTTTCCAGGTGTATACGATATTTCAAAGTCGTATTCCTGCAAGAACTCCACCCACCGACGCTGCCTCAAGTTCAAGTCACGTTGGGAGAAAACATAACTCAAACTCTTATGATCGGTGAAAACCACAAAGTGCTCACCAATGAGGTAATGCTTCCACAACTTCAGAGAAAACACCACGTCTGCCAACTCAAGATCATGGGTGGTGTAGTTGCATTCATGTGGAAGTAACTGCCGAGACCCATAAGAAACAACTGACCTCTGCTGCATGAGAACACAGCCTAGCCCCAGATGTGAAGCATCACAGAAACATCAAACTAGACTCCCTCCGCTGGAAGACAAAGGACTGGAGCACTTACCAACTTCTCCTTTAGATACTCGAAAGCTGTCTGACACTGATCAGTCCATATGAACGCTTGATCCTTCCTGGTCAAAGCTGTCAGAGGAGTCGCAAATCGGGAGAAATTGGCTACAAACCTACTATAATAGCCTGCGAGACCAAGGAAACTTCGCACCTCTGACACGGTCTTGGGGGATGCCCAAGACACTACTGCTTCTATCTTCGATGGATCCACTGCTACTCCCTGTTGGGACACAACATTCCCTAAGAAACGAACTTCTCGAGCCCAGAAATCACACTTGGACAACTTCCCAAACAACTGATGTTGGCTAAGAACTCCAAAAACGGCTCGTAGATGCTCTGCATGCTCTTCTTCAGATGTGGAGTACACAAGGATGTCATCGATAAAAACCACAACAAAATTGTCCAGGAATTCACGGAACACAGCATTCATCAACCCCATGAAAATAGCTGGAGCATTCGTCACACCGAATGGCATTACAACAAACTCATAATGCCCATGACGACAGCGGAAAGCAGTCTTTGGGATATCCTCATCCTTTACACGCATCTGATGATATCCTGACCACAAGTCTATCTTTGAGAACCAACTTGCACCCTTCAGTTGATCGAATAGGTCATCAATCCACGGGAGAGGATATCGGTTCTTTATTTTCACTTTGTTTAACCGACGATAATCGACGTACAACCGCAAACTGCCATCAGCCTTTTTCACAAACAAAACTGGTGCACCCCACGGTGACACACTTGGCCGAACAAAACCACACTGCAACAGACCGTCGAGCTGAATACGTAGCTCTCGTAACTCATAAGGGGCCATCCTATACGGAGACATAGAGATAGGAGACGCTCCTGGCTGTAGCTCGATCCCAAACTCGATCTCTCGTCGAGGGGGTAAGGATACAACCTCTTCTAGAAAGACGTCAGGGTACTCCTCTACGACCCTAGGAAACGCCAACTGTTGAACCTCTGAAGAACTCAGCGTTATCCCAGCCATCATGGATGATAAGGATGGAACTCGTCTATGACTCATCCGAGGATCTCTCTCACCAAAAAACACCACTTTCTCTCCATCTTCATCAAAGAAAATGACCTTCTTCCTGTAGCAATCCACAATAGCCTGCACCGAATACAACCAATCCATGCCAAGTATGACATCATATGGTTGTATTCGCAAACATAGGAAATCTCCCCAATAGCGGTGTTTCCCCAACACTAGCTCACAGTCTCTACATACTTCAAACAAGTCAGCTCGACCTCCAACTAGCGTAGTCAACGCCAAGGGCACTGGAAGCCTATCTACCTCAAGTCCCAAAGCATGGACAAGGGTAGGTGATATGAAGGAGTGTGTTGCTCCTGAATCAAACAAGGTATACACCAAGGTAGAAAACAAGCAAAGGGTACCTCGAAAGACATCTGGCTCGCCTGGGGCTGGTAACGCTAGAGCATGAAGCTGACCACGACCTCCTCCACGGCCTCTCTGACCCTGATGACGACCACCACCATAGCCGCGCTCTGCTCTCTGAGGACGGGGAGCGTCATGGGGCTGTCCTCTGCCTGCTCCATCTACCCTTTGGTGATCTAAAACTGGTGCAACCTGCTGCTGCTGCCTCGGCTGGAACAGCCACAACGGAGGAACCTGGAGTGGAGTGCCCGGTGCACGATGACTACTCTGAAAAGTCGGGCACTCCCGCTACTGATGACCACGACCACCACAAGAAAAACAAGTGCCTGATCCCTTGGCATAGGTCTGAGAGTTGCTACCTCCGGAGAAACGAGATGGGAAGGGCTGAGACCTACCCCCAGGTGAACGAAAACTCTTCTGTCCTGAAAACCGGGAACCCCGGACCACAGCTCTGCTTCGTGAGGAATCATGACGATTTCCCTCTCGTGACGATCCAATCCTGGCCAAAGTCCTCTCAATAACCTCTTCCCTCGCCAACACCTCAAGATATGTCTTCAGCATAAATGGGGTGACCTGGCGCTGGATCTCTGGACGCAAAGCCTCCTCGAAATGCCTCACCCTGGCCTCATCATCTGGTAACAGGTCTGAAGCATATCGTAGAAGGTTCCTGAAACGGATTCCAAACTCTCGAACACTGGAGCTCCCCTGCCGAAGGGTGAGAAGCTCCTGGCGACTGGACACCTTCACAATCGATGAAAGAAACTCGACTCTAAACCTGTCTCGAAACTCCTCCCACGAGATCCCTGACTCCTCACGATCACCGAGGAACAAGAACCACCACTGACTCGCTGCTCCACGTAGCATCGTCATAACCAAGGACACCCAGTGTTCCTTCTTAGCACGAATCGAACTGAAGCCTATCTCGATCTCCTCCAACCAGTCTTCTGTGACTGCATCTGAAACGGATCCCTCGTACTTCTGTAGACTCGGGCGCTGAAACTCTCGAAGTGTCTTCGTCCAAGTGTCATCTTCGTCAACCTCTACTCGGCGGTGATCTGCTGGAACAGCCTGATGGGCATCTTCTGGGCAAACCTGACGAGGACGTCGACCTGGAGCCATACCTGAAAAATAACAACTGTTAGAGCTCCTAAGCCTGGAATATGGAAGACTCAACATTAATTAATTAATTGTTTTGTTTTATTTATTTTAGGTTACCTATCCCAAGGTCTACCCATTCAAACACAAGCGCAAAGAGTAATGATGCATGATCCTTTCCTAGGTCTCTACCCTACAACCAGTATCACTTTGTTTAGTAGCCATCGTAAGCTTAAAGGTCCGTGCAACAGATCACAGGGGGCCCTAAACTCCTATGTATCTGCCGGTCTCCAGTGTCTACCCCACTTTCTAAACATGAATGACACCGTTGCCCTACCATACCATGCATCCTCACCTGTGCCTAACTCCAAACTCCATCCTATCCCTCAACCAGACCTCTGATACCACTCTGTCACGACCCCCTCCCCACAAAGTGTGCCCCTCCTGGGCTGGAAATGTGAGAAGGGAGATAATGACCCCCGAGTCCCGCCTCCAGTAGGCCCCGGGTTGGCGACTAGCACCGAGGGTATAATACACACACAAATGGGAGGCATTACCCTCTAAGAGAACACATGTAGAAGAGAGAGATAGAATAGTCTCCAACCAACTCCAACTCATAACTGAAATATAAAAGAAACCCAAGTACATATATGAAATGTCATGCAAAAGTACTACAACTGAAAGGGGAAACTAAAAGTACCCAAAAGAAAGTAAAACGACAGCGACCACAAGCCCGAACAGCTCCTCCTCCAACCACAAGCTAGAAGTAACCAGCTTGACCTCCAACCTGCTCCAAGTGACCTGAAAAACAGTTTATATGTACATAGGGTGAGTATAACAGTATACTCAGTAGGATCCTCCCCAAGCCTCTCGTGCAAAAGTAAAGAAATCATGCTAAAGCCCAGTGAACAACAAATGAAACTAACTCGTTACCTAAATAGGTATACTAAGTTCCCAACCTCACCATGGCTACTCTCACCAAGTAACGCATACAAGAATATAGCATATAGTAAATAATATCAAGGGTACCCCGCTACTACTTCCCCACTGTTTTTCCGCTTTGCCCCAACGACATACGTCCTGTGCATCTCTCTCCAAAGGCTTGCCCGCAGACACCTGGGCTAAGCTCCACAATCTGCACCTCGTGCACCACATAGGCTTGCCCGCAGACACCTGGGCGAAGCACCACACCGTCCTCACAACCAAAAGTAACCAGGTAGTTTCCGGGAGCCACCATAGATCGCATAACATGTATCATACGTCGAGTATTATACCTCGAGCCATCACAACCCATACTCTGAGTAAGGATCCTCAAGACATCACAGCCTATACACGTTACACCTATAGTAGTCCATAGGATACTATATCCAGAATATATGTGTGTAAAATAACCACAATCCATTACAGCCCTCTACACACATATATGTGTAAAACTAACCACTACGCCTACCAGCACAAAGATCTACCAAGAGAAGAGAGCGGGGCCAAAGGGGGTAGTCAGCCATTCAACCTCCCATCAGAATGTTGGGGAAAACACCTCCCCAGGGTTCAGAATCCCCGGGGTATCAGTTGCCCTTACCGACAGGGTGGAGTAGCGTATAGAAACACAAAAATTACAGAATATATATAACTCACAACCACACTATGGGCATTACCTAGTCATAGGCACAACTACAACTAACGTCTCTCAGACTCCAGGCTGCTACTTCTAAGACTAGGTATCCTATAAGCACACAACCATTTGAAGAGCTTTATTATATTACTCCATTCTAATTTTATCAGTTCCACTATACGTTAATTAATTCTTTAAACATTAATTAACCATGAGCAATTTACCACATTAAACTAAATTGGCATCACATTCAAAAACTGCTCCTTTTTAGGATTCACATCACTATTAAATTCTAGTTTCTCCATCCCCGTGGATTATCACCATTTATACAAACTTTCATTATGGAATTACCTTCCCCATATTCCCAAGCATTCTAGAAAAGTATCCTATGCTACTAAACACAAAGGGCTCAACACGGTGAGTAGATATACTACCCGTCGAGTCTTTGCCGCCTATAGCAAGAGCATAGACCCATCCTCCATCGAGAGGCTAAACACGGAAAGCACGTGGCATACCCCACGTGTCTTCGCCTCCTTCGGAAAGAGGGTAAGAAAAACCAGCTGCCTTGAGCAGTGGGGAAAGGTAAAGAAGATAAACAACCAAACCAAACCAACAACATCAAACCATCACCTTCATCTCATACCATCATCCTTGGTGTCCTCCCCGACACCCACATGCATAAACCGATGCATCTCGCCACACTAGGCGTCATCCGCTGCCACAACCACAAGTCCAGATGCCTCCACATATCACAACAGCCATCCAGGATCACATCAAATCACAAGCAGCAGGAAATCAAAGATCACAAAATGGGATCTCGGCCCTTTAACAAGGCATTCATCCTTCATACAAGATGAGAACTCAGAGCTCCAAACCACAAGGCATTCAGCCTTACAATCAAGCGGGTAACTCAGAACCCTTTTTGAAATTATCAAACTAATAGTTCTTTAATCCATCTTGAATTAACAGATTCATTAACATGCCTCTTTATCTTTAGCAAATTATTTAACAAATAATTCCGTCTTTACGTTCTTTATCAATTTCTATCATGAACGAGCAACTAATTAAAGAAAATCATAGATATTACTCTATCTAGGAAAAACATGAGGCAAACCGTTATCACGGTACAAAGCAACAACATGCTATCAACCAATTCTTTTAATCCGGTTCAAGTATTTAATTAGGTCAATTTCATTGTGATCCAAAGGACTAAATCATGCTAATTCTACTATTGCACATACACAATTAGAGAAGCCATGAATCCCCTACCTCGAAGAGTTCTTGACGTCCTTTATCCACACAACGGGTCACAGTCCTATTCTCCTCACGACAGCTGCATCCACCGGAGGATGCCATGGTATGACAGTACCAACCAACCCCAAGAAAACCCATTAGAACCATGGAGATTACATGCTAACATGGAAGGAATAACAAGATAAGGTGATCCCCGAAGGAACGATGATAAAACATACCTTATATGGAAGAACGATCGACACAACTTGGTTGCATCAACAGAGCGGAACTGATCTGAGTAACGTTTGATTGTGAAACTCCTATGGGAAGGATTGAAAGGTTCTAGCGTCTCGTTGATGAGAACTAGGAGAAAGAACAATGAAGAATGATATCTCGTTCCCTTTAAAAAAATAAATTAGAGAGGCGACGGTTTAAGATCCGATTTATTCTCCATGAAAAACGGATCGCATTATCCCACGCGGTTTGACCAAGTAAAAATATCCCGGCCTTAGGAATAATTAATATAGAATTTATGGCCTTTGAATCGGTCTTAAAGTCCTTAAAATAATGTTTTAAAAGTATTTTACGTCAAAGAAAACGTCAAATTTGCGAAGCTGGAAACACTGTTCACATACTCAAAATTTGGCAAAGTATGGAATCGGTAGCTCTCATCAAGTCTAGAACGAGCTACCGGTAATCAGCAACTACCGGTAGACCGGCTACCGGTAGGCAGCAGCTACCGGTAGACTGAGCTACCGGTAATCAGCAGCTACTGATAGACCGAGCTTCCGGTAATCAGCAGCTACCGGTAGACCGAGCTACCGGTAATCAACAGCTACCGGTAGACCGAGCTACCGGTAATCAGCAGCTACCGGTAGACCGAGCTACTGGTAATCAGCAGCTACCGGTAGACCGGCTACCAGTAGGCAGTAGCTGGGGGATAAGTCACCTTGACCTCCCAGAACACCTCCAACACCACATTTTCACAAAGTAATGGACCAGGGAGGTCCGGGCCATTACAGCATGAGATAAACATTGTGAATTTCTTATATTCACCAACAATCCTAGATTTCATTAAAATGAAAAATTAGTTAGTAAGATTTCATTACATAGAATTAAATCTCTATAAAACATTATGTAAATATGATTTACTATTCGTATCCCTAATAAACTATAAATTCATGGAAATTCCAAAATTTTGAATGTGATTGGAGATCACCATTAACTCTATTGACCTCAACCGCCTGCTTCGGTAACCATATATCAAAAATTCATTTCAAATTCTTTATTAAACATTATATATCTTTTTGAATTCATTGAAATATAAAAACCTTTGATTGAATTCTTTCACCTAGATTGGTTGAACGTTTCCAATATACCAAGTCCAACCACCTTCTAGAGACCAAATTTTAGTAAATTTAAATCCAATGACTAAACTTATTAACCCAAAAAAGTATTTATATCCCAATGGTATGCATCCATATTGAAGATATATTGGTTGAAAAGTGAATATATTACATAGTATCATTTTAAGATGATTATTCTAGTTTATAAAGTAACTACTTTCTCTATGGGTGCCATGATGTGTTTCTAGATGCTGATCTTGAATTTTAGAGAATTTCTACATATTTCCATCGATAAAAGAGCTTAAAGGGTCACACACTAAGGACATATTTGGTATAAATAAATTAATTTTAAGAGAAATGAAAAGGAAAAAATAGATAGAAAATGAAGTAGAATTAGAACCTAAATGCACATTTGGTGTGATGAGAAAAGGAAAGGGAACCCATTATAAAAGACTAAAATATAAATAAAAAATTAAATTTACATTGATTCCCCAATTATCACTTATTCAAATTGATGACCATAATAGGGATGGTCATGGAAAGGAAAAAATGTGTTTTGTAGGGTGAAACATATTTACATGGCATGATTGTGGTGGAAGGTAAGGCAATAATATTAAGCATTTCATGGTAGCGTCAGGTTTTCATGTAGCATTAAATAAGGTTTATAAGGTGACGATGAAATCATATCAGTATTTCAAGAGGAAAATGTTAGATCAGGGTGGTAGAATAATGTAATTGAATTTGGGTTGTAGGGAAATGACATTGGATTGGGGTTTCATGAAGAAAACAATGAAGCAAGGTAAAATAACCGACGATGATGCAAGGAAATGTTTTTACAATATCTGATGGAAATATAGATTTCTCAAGTATATGGGAGGAATCCATATTACATAGTTTAATGAAAATAAAGGTTTTATCAGGTCCCCTTTCATATATACCAAATTCCATTTTTTCACAATTCTATTTCCCTCCCTTTATTTCAGGTGAACCAAATATGGCCTAAGTGTATCCATAATCTCATTAAATTGTACTGAATTTAACTTTAAAGACAATTTTATTCCTAACTAGAGGAATAATATTTATTCAAGTAAAATTAAATAATGAAAATTCAATCATAATATATTCTATTTTAGAATTTATGTGTTGAATTTTATATTTTGATTAATTATTTAAAAGATAATGAATATAATATTTATTTATTCACAAGTTCAGTAAATATGGAAAAATAAATATTTTATTCAAGTTATGTGAATATTAAAATAATTTTTTATTCACATATTTAGTGAATATAATATTTATTTTATCGAACAAATTTATTATATTATTTAAGGTTTGGTAAATGTTGTTGGAGAATATGGGTCAAGTTTAATGATTTAATGAAAATAATTTATTCAATATAATTTAAACAAATATTAATTAATTTATTTAAGAAATTATATTATATTAAACACATATTATAGTATATAATAATAATATCATTATTATATTTGAGTTGGGGAATCACTTAGATTTAATAAAATGAAAATTTTATTTGTGAAATTAACTTTATTTAAACCTAAGTATATAATCTAAAATATATCATTTTCTAAAGTAAACATGTTTGAAATATTCTAGACATTGTTTTATATTATCATAATCCCTATAGAGAATTATACCATTCTCACCTCTCAAGAACCAAAATATAAAATAATAGATCCTCACAGCGATCAATGGTGAATGATATTAAGTACTTGATTCTTCCATACTAACACCTAGTACATCAAGAACACCATTACAAGATTCATGGATCATGTGTGGATATTACAATAGAGTTCCTAGGTTAGATTCTCTATTACAATGGAAATATAACATAAGTGATGATATAAATTCAATCAAGTAGAATACCACAGTTGAGGTAATTCTATATTTAAATTAGTTATAAATTAATTGTGCATAATCCTATATATGGAATTCATGGGTTATTTCATCTTGTTATTTTGAATTTATCTGTTATTTTTATGAAAAACAAATATTATTTTTCTATCCAACACATTTTCTATGCTTCAAAACCTACATGCGGTGTTAGAGTGGTCATATTTTAATTTATAATTATTTAAAATTAGTTGATTAACTTTATATATTCATTTACAAGTATTTATGTTTAGTTTTGTTTTGTTTTGAGTGAATTGGTAAAAAAAGTGCATTAATATGACATTGTATAGACAATAATGGGTAAAAACCCACAAATAATACTTAAAGTACCCATATGGACATTCCAAGTTCACTGGATACATGACATGATTACACAATGTATTGTGAGTGAGTATACATTGTGTGATGAGTTTTTCTCTATATAAAGAACATGTCACATAAATAATGGTGTTTAATGTGGGTTAATACATGAAATCATTACACACCACATATTTACTAAAAGTGAAACACATGAGTTAATAGGAACTAAATAGTGTGTAGCGGTTGATCATACGCTGTGTAGCAGCACACAAGGTAAATGTCGCATATTTTGTGGTGTGTCATGTGGGTTAATACAGAACTTCATTACATTACATGTAATGAGTTATGGACCCAAATATGGAATGAAACAAACTACATGACATGTTTCTAGAGCACATGCAATGCAACACAAGTCCCTCCACACAAGGTATACACCAAGCAATTCCCAGCATGTCATGTGGGTTAATAAGAGGCATTATTATATGTCTTGAATTGACTACGAGAACATGAAATATAAAGGTAAGTTATAGATTTTGTACTATATAAAGGTTTACAATGGTACATATGATGTACAATAATGGCATGTTGTGTGGTTATACACTCTGTTAAGAAAAAACGGTTTGACCAAGTGGTACAACATGGCGTGCATGTAGAGGCACAACATGTGGAGTTACATATCATGTAATATGTGGTAAATGATGTAGGATGGATAAATCATGTATGAAATGACATTTCATGTGTAATTAAAAGCTATGTAAGCATTAAATTTTAGTAAATATATTTAATGTTTTGTAGGCACTACATGTCATGTTGCCTCCAAAGAACACATCATATATTTAATTATTTTAAATAAAATTTAAATTTATTTAATTTAGTTTTAAGAATTAATGGGATTCTTAATACGTCTCAAGGACCATAAACTGGAAAACATTTAAGATAAATAAATAATTTATTATTTTGCTTATTAATTTATTAATTTAAGTTAATTTATATTAAAATAAATGATTGGAAATTAATTCTAGCAATATTAAATGTGGTTATCATTGCATATTGTAAATGATCGTGGGTTTAGACTAACCTATGTATGTATTGGATTTATTTATTTAATACAATTATTTATTACATAGTTTATTATGAAATAATTAGTATTAAATTAAATATGATTATTTGTGAATAATCCCTATATCCTTTATTTTGTATAGAAATTCATGTATAAGTATTATTTTATATAATACTAAACCTGAGGAACCCCTCACTTACATGTGAGTATATATTTTTAAAGTACAGATATCTCAGCTATAGGAGATGGTTTATGACCTAAGTTTAGATAAATATAAACAAGGTGATACACTAAAAATGGCAGATGATACAACTCAATCCAAGTTAAGGATCAATTAGTTATTTTACTTAAGGTATAGGTTTAGTACCACTTAATAAACCTACCTATAGATAAAGATCATGATCATTTCACATATTTATTTTATTTTACCAGTGAATGGTTATTTATTTATTTATGAAAATCATAGTTTATTTATGTTCTTAATTAAATGAAATCAAATATTATAAATAAATTAACAAGAATGATTTGATATAAATAAAAAGTTTATAATATTTATATATCCTACCTAAATAAATTTTAATAATTTGTAAAGGTATCTATATGTGCCATGAGAAGAGAAATATAGAACCTTTCTACTAGAATATCCAAGCGACTTGATATTATGAATCCAATAGTATGAGATGTTGTGAATTGATAAAATAGTGGCTAACTAAATTATCTCACAAATTTTTTCATAAACATATATCAATATAAAGTACTAAGATATTATTTTATTTTTTGTAGATAATGGAAAGTAACACCACAAATTTACAATCCTTGTAATCAATCTTGAATAAAGATAATCTCCAAATTGGTGGAAACTTCCAAGAGTAGTACTACTTCCTTTTCATTATACTATGCCATGAAAGGAAGTTATATATACTAAAGTACCATATTCTTACTGATTTTAATAATTAAGTGAGTGAATAGGATACAAATATCTTTTGGAAACATGATGATGATTCATTGGATGTCCAATGTATCATGTTATCATCCATGTTTAGTGAGAATTGTAAGCTTCATGAAGACATGGATGCTTACACCATGTTGTCTCATATCCATGATCTTTATCAGGAGAAAAAAATTCATGAGAATAATGAAATATCAAATAACTCTTTACATGTAAGTTTGGATAAGGATTCCTTTATAGACCTCATACAGTCAAGATGATTAGATAAATTAAGAATTTTGATATTCAAAATATATAAAGAGTTGTGCACATACCTTATCCTCTCATATTTTACTCCAATATTATTGAGCATTATTACAGATTTAAATATGAACAATATAGATAATATTCTACTTAATATTTTGAATTTGGTTTTCCATGATGATATTATATAAGTCTTTTATCCATATGGTGAACAAAAGGAAAGGAAAGTAAAAAATTCCTAAGGTGGGATCTAATAAAAATGAACATTTTTAATTTTATTCAGAGAAATAAAATATTCATATGGAGGATAAGGAGAATGATTTTTATTTTTTGGTTATGGAAATAAGGTCTACTAAAAAATAGTTGTACCTTATAGAATAAGTAAGTGGAAGTTTCAGGTATGTTCCTTATTAAGTTCATTATTTTCATTTTTACTAATTTGGAATTCGATACAACTTGTGGTTCACAAAGTTTTATCTAAATACAAGAAGAAAGTAGATTATGAAAGATTAATAATGTTGAGGTAGATATTTGAGCTTCCAATAGATAAAGACTAGTTACATCAACTATATAATACTACCATCTCACATTACCCACTAGAATGATTTTATTTTTAATGAACTATTATTATGTGCCTAGTGTAAAAAAGTACAATTTATATGTCATGTTTATATATGGATGGTTTTATTTTCATTTTTTAAAATAAAAGGTTCTTATTTTATAAATAAATAACATTTTATGGTATTTCACAATTGAATAATGGTTGTTACATACTTGAATTTGAAAAAAAGGCTTGGTAGTAGATAATGAATCAAGTTCACATGACTCTTATTACACATAGGTGTGGCATCATCGAGTTGTTCATGTAAATGAAAACTGTTTGATTAGACTATACCATAATGGGTATTTAAACTATTTTAAGTTAAAAAACCTAGATAAATTTTATTCTTGTTTAAAAGGTAAAATGACCAATTGTACTTTTAGTAGAAAAGTTAAGAGAGCTGCAAAGGTTTTAGAATTTGTTCACATAGATGAATGTGGACTTTTTCCAATAGAGGTAGGAGGTTCATTTTAATAATTAATTAATTTTATTAGTGATTTAAATAGATATGTATATATCTACTTGATAATGTATAAGTTTTATTCCTTTTAGAAATTTAAGGAATAAAAAATATTGTAGAGAATCAACTTGTTAAAAAGATAAAGAAACTCCACATAGATAGAGGTAAAGAGTATCTTAACCAAGAGTTCATTGATTATATAATTTTTTTTGCGATATTATACCTACTCACTCTTAATTATACACTATAATTCAATAGTTTTAGTGAAAGGAGGAACCAAACCTTGTTAGACATGGTGATATTGGTGATGAGTCATGCAAATATTCTATTATCTATTTGGGAATATGAATTATAATCAGTGGAATGAAACTAAAATTAGTGTAGAATAAAGCAGAAAGTGGAATCCCATATGAGTTATGGTATGGGAAGAAATATATTATTTCACATATTAATTTATGGGGATTTGAACTCTTTATGGGGATAATTATAGTATTAAACTTTCATTACAAGTCATAAAGTATATCTTTATAGGGTAGCCTATGGAGGAAAGATTATAATAATGGAAAGAAATTACATGTTTATAGAAAGTTAACACATATATAAAGGAGATAGTTAGAGAAATATTAACTTTAATTATGTTGAGGATCAAGATACATAAGAGTTCACACATATAAAAAATGCACAAGACCTAGTGAAAGAATTTTTTCCAATAACACAATTATTGTGCAGAGGTACTAAAGAGGATATAGAACCAGAGAGATATGGTTTTATTATCACTATGGAAGGTAACACATTTTTTGTTGATAATAATGAATCTTTGACCTATAATAAAGAAATAAATAGATAATAAGTCACAAAGTGAAAAAATATATGGATTTTGAAATAGATTCCAAGTATAAAAAACAAGTTTGGATTTTGGTAAATCCTTTGGTTAATATAAAACTTGGTGGGTGTAAATGGGCATTTAAGAAGAAAGTGGACATGGATGGTAAATTTTTACTTATAAGATATGACTGATTTATAATGATTTCAATCTACATCAGGGGATAGACTATGATGAATCCTTATCACCGGTTTCTATACTAAAATATATTAGAGTTCTACTTGCTATAGAAAATTTTCATGATTATGAAATTTGGGAAATGGATATCAAGATTTTTTTTCTCAATGTAAATATTATGAAGGATTTATATATGACACAAACATAAAGGTTTTTGACACTAAAATATTCCAATAATTTATACAAGTTACAAAGTTCTATTTATGGGGTGAAGAAATCATCATGATCATGGAATATTCATTTTTATAAATCCATAAGAGAGTTTGGTTTTATTATGAATGAAAGTGAGATATGTATATACAATAAGTTTAGTGGGAGTGGTATTATATTCCTAGTTATATTTTTTTTTGATATATTACTTATGGGAAATGAGATACTAGTCTTATAGCTTGTTAAGAAATAGTTGAATAAATAATTTTCAATGAAGAACTTAGGTAAAATAACCTATATTATATGGATAAAGATCCATCGAGATAGATCTAATAAGCTATTTGAACAAAGTAAAGGTGCATATATTTACGATGTGTTCAAAATATATGAGATAGAATAACCCCAGATAGGGTTGTTTCCTCTGTCACATGGTATACATATCTCTAAGAAAAAGTCTCCTCAAACACAAGAAGAACAAGATATAATGAGTAGAATCTCATATGATTTAGTGATTGGATCTATCATATATTTTATTCTATATTCTAGGATTGATGTTTCCCATGAATTAAGCATGGTAATAATATATCAAGAAAACCTAAGAGATCCACATTGGTCGGCTGTAAATACTTTCTTGAATTACCTTAGGCATATAATGAACGTGTTCTTAGTTTATAAAGGAGATGGGGAAATAGTTGATAGTGGGTAAAAAAATGATAGTTTCTAAATAGATCAGAGTTATATGAAATCAAAATTAGGACACATGTTTTTCATTAATGGAGTATTTTTTATCTCAAAAAGAGTTATAACTATCTAACAATTATTGATTCTATAACATAATCTAAGTATATTATGGATTCTGATGCAGCTAAAGAAGTGGTGTAGATATGAAACTTCACCCAAAAAATTGATGTGGTACCTAGTTATATAGATCCCATTACATTGTATTGAGTTAACAATATAATATAAGGTACCTTGGTCACATCAATGAATGGATCATATACTTCATTAGTATCACATATTGAGTGATTTTACTCAAAAGGGTGAAGTCATAGTGAGTGGTATGGACATAAAGGAAAATTTTATAGGCCCATTGATTAAATACATATCTCGATTAAAGTATTAAAATAATTTAAGATCTACCAGGTTAAAGTTTTTAGTAGATGGCTCGAATGAAAGTAGTATTATATTGGATTTGGTTCCATAGACTCAAATAACTATGTATGTTCGATTGATAGAATATATATATATATATATATATATATATATTCTTATCAAATAGCGATTGTTCTTCTGAATAAAATTATTATGATAATGTTCTTGGAGTATTTTTACATCAAATGGTTATAACAATTCTCTACTATAATGAGAACCTGAAGATTCCATGAAAATTTTCTTAAATATATAAATCTTATTATCTTAATACATCAATATGATATATCACAAATGATGTTTGAATATTAGTTACTAGGGGCTCATAATCATTTAAAATTATTCTTATAAATTTCACACGTGGAGACCTACCATAAGTTAGGTCACGAGGAAAGACACACCAATATAAATTATACATGTTTTATATGTTATGGGTATTTCTATATGTGAATGTGTGTATTGATCCATAGACTTTAGATCATTATTAATGTGTATCATGAATCTCATTATTTGATGTATGGATGAAAACCCTGGTGATATATGCATGTGTTTAGGTAGAATATGTTTGGTATATCACAAGTGATATGAAATTAATTAGATTTTCTAGAAAGAAATTTTCCCTTATGAGTTAATGGAAAAAGATATCGCTACCCCTTTGATTGAATAGAACTGGATGAAAAAATACATGGTTATAGCAGTTCACAATTTTTTTTTGATTTGAAATGTTAAATATTGATAAATAAATCATATAGGGTGATTACATAAGTATGCATCTTGTTTATTGGTATATTATATGGAAAAGTTATTATATTTCACACTAAGTTTTTTAAAAGGTTTTTTTAGTTGTTACACTAACTTATTTCTCTATGATTTCCTTAATGTGTTGGAAGATGATAATCTTAGAATTTAGGGATGTCCTACCTATTCCCATTAAGAGAAGGGCCTAGAGGGTCACACACTAAGTGTTTACAAAATCTCATTAAATTCAATTGAATTTATGTTTAAGTGTAAATTTATTCTCAGCTGGTGGAATAATATTTATTCAAGTAAAATTTGATTGTAAAAATTCAATCATAAGTTATTCAATATTAGAATATGTGACTTTAATTTTATCTATTTATTAATTATTCACAAGATAATGAGTAAAATATTTATTTATTATCATTTTTAGGGAATATGGTAAAAAAATATTTTAATCATGTTACATGAATAGTAAAATAAATATTTATTTTCCATTTGAGTGAACATAATATTCATTTTATTGAATAAATATATTTTATTATTCAAGGTTTGAAAAATTTTATAGAAGAATATTGATTGATTCTAATGATCCAATGGAAATAATTTATTTAATATCATTTATATAAATATTTTATTTTTTAAGAAATGATATTATATTAAACGCATGTCATGGTATATAATAATAATAATATTATTTTTGTATTTGATATGGGATATAACATAGATTAAATAAAATGATATGTGACATTGTTCTTTTTTTTATTTAAACATAAGTATATAATATCATTTTCCAAAGTGTAAGTGTTAGACACATACAAGGAATCCTCTAAAATTCTATGAAGACATGGAGATAATTTTCTCATTCTCCCCTCTCAATATCCAAGTGACAAAATATGAGACCCTCATTGTGATCAATAATGAACAATTTTAAGAACTTGGTTCTTCCATGGTAGAAAATGATACATCAAGAAAATTATTCATAGATTTAAATAGCTTGTATGGATACACCTAGAGTGATCCTCAATTGGGTTCTTTATTGAAAAAACAACACAAAAAGTGAAATGAAAGAAAGTTGATAAAGTTGAATACCACAATCAAGGTAATTCTATATTTAAATCAATTATAAATAAAATGTGAATGATCCTATTTGTGGAATTATATGATGTGTTCATTTAGTCCTTCAAATTTATCCATTGATTTTTATGAAAAATTAAAATTAGGTTTCTATACAATGCTTCTGCTATACTTCATAACCTACAAAACTCTATTTGAGCTGTCTAAAATTCTGTTAAATTATAAAAATAAATGTTTTGAATTTTAATAATATGAAATTTCTATGTATGGAAAACCAAGATAAGGATATTTTAGATAACATTCACTTAAAATAACTTATAACACTTTATCCTTATTTAAAAACATGAATTGAAAACTTCTTATATAATTTATTACTTATAGTAATTTTACATATAGGGATATTTATATTTCTTAGAATTTTATTGAAATTACCCACTGTAAACTATTTCTATTAATTATTTGAATATTTATTTAAAGAATTGCTTTCTATAACTTATATAACTAATTTATACCATTTATTTACATGTTTTTCACTTTGAAATTTAATCCAAAGTTTTCTTTTCATGAATTTAATCAATACTATTTTTTCCATTCAAGCTATTTCTTTATAAGTATATGTATTTTTCAATAAATATTTTAAATATTTTATTTTTTGAAAAAGTGTTTTAGGAAATTTAATTGGGTTTACATTGAAATTAAAAGTTTTCAAGAATAATGATTTACATATTATTATATCAAATATATTAATTTATTTTGTATAAGAGAATCAAGATTACTTACATATGTGTTTTTGTTATGAAATTTATACAAAAGTGTTCCTTTAATGAAAATAAAAATCACCAGTTTTTATTCTTTAAAACTTCTTATTATAATTGATAAGTACTATAACTATTTTTAATAAGAGTTGTCATATTCATCAAATATGAGTGATTTAATATGGTGAAAAGGTCTTTTAGGAATATGACATGAGGTGAAACATGTAACATGTGACTCTCAAAACTAAGGCACTTGTCATGAAAAATATCATAACTAAGAATACATAATTTTCAATAATATTTTATATTAAAAAAACTTTAATTCCATAAAAGTAATTAGATGATATTTCCTAAAAAATAAACCTTTATCACCAATATTATTTCTTTCCCCTTGTTTGTGGTGAAAAATGTGGAAATCACTTTAAAATAGAGACCGAGATATAAGGCTTACTCAGATGACATGAGTTGAAAATTAAAAAGTATCCCTATACAAAAATAATATATAAATATCATCTCTACATGTTTCATGATTACTCACTCACCGAGGTATTAAGATTCTTAAAAAACATTTCCTAGTCTAGTGACGTGTTAATGAGAACCTCCCACTAGGAGTAGGCCATGTATTTCATATATTACTAACAAAAAGTTTTTTAAAAACTAAAAACCCTTTTTAGGGACCTCTAGACATTTGTTTTTCATAGATACAACTGATACAAGTAAACCCTATAGATAAGGGAATATTTTATTTTACAGGATTAGATTTAAAAACTCATGTAGAAAAAACAAACTCCTAAATCAAAAGTTATGGATGTTTTAAGTTTGGATTTATTATAACATAACTGAAGTTTTGAAACCATGAATAAATTATGCAGACATGAAATAATTAAGTGGACATGATATCATTTATGGTGCATATATGGGATTCCTTTGAATCCGTGAAAGAATTCCATATTAAAGAAGTTATTTTCGGTCAAAAGGAAGAGATAACATATGGTCACATGAGTCCTTTATGGTTCTTATTCCATGTATGACCTAGAATCATTGATTTTATGATTCCTCTAGGATATTATGTGGTAGAGAATTGTCTGTAACATGAAAATGGGATTCCTATGCATCTTCCAAACTCTTATATGGCCGCATCATCATTTATAGTGCTGAGATAGAGCCTTTATGAATTTTTATGTATTTTTATGTGATAGTGTTTTCACATATACCATAGTGGGTGTTTACACATATTTTCCTCTAAATAGATCCTCTTGTATTCATTTTAGGACACTTGGAATTTTCAGAGGCTCATACTTTAGGAAATACCATCAACTATTAATGAACCTTTATGAGTGATCATTTGAAGGTGATATACCTTATGTAGAATCAGAATTTATGTTTTAAATGGGAGGTGACCCCTATATAAATATATTATAGCCTTTTGTACTTTGTATAAAATTCTAGTGGAATTTTCTGTGTAAAAACATTTATAAAGGTCCCTCATAAAACTTATGTGGAGGGATTCTTATTGCATAAAAATTACATGGTGACCTACCTTAAAACTCCATTTCCCTATAGACCCCCATTAATTCACATAAAATCAAAATATTATATGAAATATGTGATTATTAAAGTTTATATTTACCTATTTTTAATGGTCCATCACCAAATAAGATTTTACATAAGGCAACCCATTTCAAAAAATATTTTATCTACACGTGTCCAATCCTTTTTCCATAAAAAACATACATTATAATGAACCAAATATTTCATAAGATTCTAGAATCTTATAGAACATATTTTCTCCTTTGTGATATTCCACCTCATTATATGATTTGGTATGGGTAACCCATTTTGAGAAAGATTTCTCATATGGACATCTCATGTGTAAGAACCACACAAATGCCTTGAGTCATGGTACTCATCTTGGTTTCCAAAATTTACTTAAGTCGAGGTGCTTCCATTGGTTTCCTAAAATGACTTATGTCAAGGTAATCCTCTTGGTTTCCCAAAAATGACTTGATTCATGATATTCTTATTTGTTTTCTAAAATGACCCGAGTTAAGATAATCATCTTGGCTTCTTCAAACACCTTGAGTCAAAATACTCCTCTTGGTTTCCAAAAATTCCTTGAGATGAGGTGATCCTCTTGGTTTCCTCAAATACCTTGTGTCTAGATAATCCTCTTTGATTACCTAAAATACCTCAAGTCAAGGTACTCTTATTAGTTTCCTGAAATACCTTCCCATGTATCATTTTATATATTAAACCAAAAGGGATGTTTCTGTGTAAATCCCACACCAAAACATTGCTAGGTATATTTAACCTAGTAGTCCACTTCACATAACATTAATATTTTAGAAAGATTCTTGGATGAAAAACCTTAAAAGGCACACCTTTGGTCATGGATGCATGACCATAAAAAGAACTACTTTGGTCCTTTTCACATGAAAATAAAAGGTAAAATGTTCCATATTAAATATAACCAAATTACATGGGTTTGATTCCATTCATAAGAATATATAGGAATTTCCTTTAATGGGACCAATAACTCCATCAAAACATCTCTTTCTTCCTTTACCATTAACCTAATGCCTCCCTAGATAGTGATAAATTCTAGAGCACCTTCCTAAATGGATTTAAATTATAGATTAATCAAATAATTAGAATAAATGAGACACAATATAATTACCATGTGCATTTTACTCTTAAGTAAATGTTGTCATTCAATAAATTTCACCAAAGGGTAACTGGTATTCTTACTAGGAAGGATTTCATGAACATGACTTAATTATATAAGGAAGTACTATACTAGGGATGTGTTGATCTCCTATACCCTCAATTGATAAAAGGGATACCAATTCAATTTTTCATTTCCTACCTTTAGAAAAAAGAGAGTCACGTGAGACCCAAAATAACCAAAAAATCCCATGGGAATAGAAAATCTAGAAACATTGATATTTTCAATAAGTTATAAAGGAAGAGAAAAATTATCTCATATTCTAGATAAAGTCTAAAAATCAAAAAATAATAAACTCTACATGAGAAGAGATAAATAAAAAATAACTCAGGATACTTAAGGTGAATATATGAATCACACTCCAAATTTAACTCCTACAATCCACCATATCTTCATAGGTAACAAATAAAAAGAATAACACACTTACATAACACCTTCTTCTAGTGGTCCTGGATCTTCATAGGCCACTCCTTGAAGGTCACACAATTTTCTATGTCGATTTCACCCTAATTGATGATGTGAAAGTTTTCATAAATATAATGGTGTTTCTATAACACATGGAATACATCATTTACCTAATTGGTTTTATAGGTAAGTGCTATCTTATATGTAATGATTCCAATATGTGACAATACTTAGAAAGACCCAAAAAATTATGGAGAAAGATTACACCCATGTCCAAACATTCACTACCCACTATAAGGAGGAACCTTTAGAAACATATGATATCCAATGTTTAACTCCATTGGTCTCTTACTTTGTTTTATATATGAATTTTTATGATCCTATGATACCTTTATCCTCTCATGGATCACCTGAACCATATCCATCACTCTCTATACAAGTTCCGACCTGAGTATTATTGACTCTTCGACCCTAGTCTAGCACATCATAGAATGGAATGTTCATTGATATAAAGATTAAAATGGTGCAATACTAATGGTGGAGTGAAAAATATTTTTGTAGGAAAACTTGAACAAATTTGGTTACCTCATCCATGAACCTGAAAAACCTAAAACATTAGATAACAACATTTTCTTAAGGGTTTGAATGGTCCACTCTATTTGGCCATCCATCTGCAATTGGAAAGTAGTGAAAATTCATAATAGAGAGAGAAAAGTATACTAGAGACCTCTCAAAACCCTAGGTAAAATAAGTATCATGATTAAAGGTGATCACTCTTATAACTCCTTGGAACCTCATCACCTCCTCCAGGTACTGTCTTGACAAAACCTCTATTGAGATTGACTCCTTGATCACTATAAAGTGGGATGATTTTGTCAAATGGGACACTATCACACATATAACATCTTATACTCCCTGATATTGAGGTAAAATAATAATTAATCCCACCAAGATATCATCCCACTCTTATTTTGGAACATATAATGATTGTATAAAACCACCGAGAATACAGTGCTCAACCTTCACCTTCTGACAGACCAAATATTGAGATACAAACTTTGTAATTGAATTATTCAACCCATGTGACTAAAAATGAAATCTTAGAGCTCATTTCATATTTTCAATTATAGGATCTACTTCCAAGGGTTATCTATGAAAATTATGAAGAACCACCTCATGAATCACCTAAGGAATGAAAGGCCTCCATGGGAACACCAACCATCACTGTTCATCCTAAGACCAACTATCATGGGCATCACAATATATAGTGAACCTAATTTTTCTTACATCAATATTACGTCATTTTAATGATAAAAAACATAAAAGAATTAAATTAACAGGATTCAAATGTTTAGAGTCTTGAAAAAACTAGGAGCATACATAACCTTTACAACATAAAACATAAACATTTATTTAATTCCATTCTTCTTGAGATTCTTATTGGCCCTTGAATTATCCTTAGTATAACTAGTCACCTGAGGATATACATAAAAAAGGGGTGAGATAAAAGCAGAGTAAGAGGATAGATAATATCATGAAACAATATGACATGGGGTGAGAATAATCATAACATCATTATCATAATCATGAGAGGAATCATTAGATAAATTCATGGAATGTGGTAATGTATAAAGATGAAATATCATGTATTAGTGGTCAACTACAACACATAGTTGTGGAAATATATAGCATCATTTTAATATATATTTCTCTTTAACTCATGATATTAATCAAATTAACAAATTCATTAGAGAACTATATAATTCAGGGTGCATCCATCACATCATAACATTTACATTGCGCTAGATAATTCTAGGCACACTCGTCACATCATAACATTTACATTATCTTGCATGACACATTGAACATATATCAATCTTGGACATAAAATAACCCATGGAATGTAATGGGTTTAATTTTATAAATAATAAATTCATAAACATTGGGTTCCCAAATTAAATAGGGAATAACACACTTGATATAAGAATTGTTATTATTGAGTGAATATGAAAAAATATCAAGAAGTAAAAGGTGTGTTATTTTTAATGAAGAGTTCTTTTGGAAAAAACTGTGTTTGTCATAAACTCAATTAGAAAACATTTATACCCTATAAAAGTTAATGTAATTATGAAGAAATTATTTTTAGGAATATCTATACTGAAAACTGGTTGAAATAGGGAAAACCCAAAGAATGAGAGTTGTGTTTGAGAATTCCCCTTACCTTATATCTGAATGATTTCTTCACTTTAATTCCCTATATAATCACATTAGATTCATTAATTAAAAATTAAATAAAATTTTAAAGATTAATTTTATTTATTATGTTTTTTATTAAGTTATTTAATGGGCCTTTTTATGAGTTATAGAGTTTAAATTCATTGTTTTGGAGTGTTCATTTTCTTAGTTTTTATGACCGATTCACTTGTATACATGAATGGAAGTTCATGTAAAATGAGGATAAATGTATAAAATTGTTATTATATGTAATTAATGATATTAAAAAAGTAAAAATTATATTATAATTAATTTGGTTATATGGAATGCGGATGAATCATTAGATTAAACTTAATGACGATCGTTTTAGGTTAATTTTGGTGGTTTTTAGATTATAACAAACTCGTTTGTTTTATCATTTAGTGATATGTTTAAATGTTAGTTCTAGAACATAAAGAGGGTTTTTTCATAAAATTTATAACATGTTTTAAACCATTTAATGTTTTTACTAAAAACCTTCAAATATTTTAAGGAAAATGAAAGTTCATTTCCCACGATGTCGGTAAATTGACACATCACGGGCGACTATTTCATTTTTAGAATAAAAGAGAGAGGCAGAGGAGTTTAATGATGGATCTTACATTAACATGATAAAATTAAAGTACGTGTTAGGTAATGGAGTTATCATTAAATTTGGATGATGGGAGGTGAGAAGAAGATAATAAAAGAAATGAAATTGGTAGGGAATTTAAAAGAAATAGGAAGAGTATTTTACCTCTTAAATCTATCCCCCTTGATAACCTCCTTAGGGAACGGGTTTTGGTCTTTTGATGATACCAAGAGATATTGGACGTGGGGAAGGATATAGGGAAGAGTATTTGGGAATAACTTATGCAGGTCTCAAGGTTTTATAGGTGTGAGGAGAAGAGGGGGTGATGGGTAGTATTTATAGCGGAGGGGAGGGGTCTTTTCTCAATATTTTAATCATTAGTTTATTATTTTGGCTCTCTAGTATGAATTAGTTGAGAATTATCACCAAAAATATTAAAATAATGAAGTAGGTTTCAAGATTATGGGATTACATCAGCATTACATCAACTATGACAATAAATACATGTATTTAGCTTTTTTTTATAAATTATCATATTTTACTATTCATAAAAAAATCAAATTTTTTAGAAAAATACAAAAAATTCACCCTAACCATTTTTTGACGCGTAGAATTAAAAAATGAACTCCATTTTATGAAAATAATTTTATAAATATGAGTAATTTAAATTTTAATTAAAATCATCATTTACTTGGAAAATACAAATCTTAAAATTGTAACTTATTTTATAACACTTTGAAAAATTACTTAAGGTATCATAAAACTATCATAAAACCATAATACATAAAAATATTAATTTATGAATACATTTTATGAAAATAAATTTTCTTTTAAATTATTAAATTAATTATAAAATTGTAATTAAATATTTATGACTTATAAAAATACCAACACTTAATTAATAATTTTAAAAATATTTACTTATTATATGATATAATTACATCATATTACCATTTATAAGATGCATAAATTTTATTTATCCTTTCATGGGTGATATTACTATTCCTTTGGACGATTTACTATTCATAAGATTCATATTACTATTCCTAAGGTCAAGTTAGTATTTCATTAGTACACATTCCTTAACTCCTAGAAACACTCCTTATTTCATTAATTCTTCATTTATAAAGTTTTTATTATGGTATATAAGTGATTTTATGTACTTTACACTATATGAAATTACTATTAGAAAGAAGAAATTACACTCATAAAAGTCTGGGTCATTACATTCTACCCCCCTTTTAAAATTTCACACTTGAAATTTCATTTTACATAAACAGGTGAGGGTACTTATCCTTCTTTGGCTCATCCTATTCCCAAGTTGCTTCTTCATAGTTATGGTTCCTCTAAAACACTTTGAGAAGGTGGGTTGTCTTGTTGCGTAGAACCTTATCTCTCTAGTCCAAAATTTTTACTGGCTACTCCTCATAAGAGAGATCATCTTCCAGCTATACCACCTCTGAGTTCATTACATGTGATGGATCTGGTATGTACTTCCTTAAGAGTGATATGTGAAACACATCATAAACTTGAGCCATATTCAGTGGAAGTGAAAGTCAATAATCCAATACTCCTATGTGGTCAAGTATTTTAAAGGGTCCAATGTACCTTGGGATTATCTTCCCTTTATTTCCAAAACACTTGAATCTCTTCAATGGTGGTATTTGAAGGAAGAATTTATCTCCAATGACGAACTCTAAGTCCCTTCAACAGTTGTTAGCATAACCTTTTTTCTGAATCTGATCAGATTTGATATGTTTTCATATGAATTAAACCTTATATTTCATCTATTTCACAATATTAGGTCCAAGTATATTTCTTTAACCAACTTCATCCCAAAAAGTTGGATTTCTACATCACTATCCATATAGATATTCATATGGAGCCATCTAAATACTCTAGTGGAAGCTATTGTTGTATGAGAACTCAACCAATGAGAGATGCTGGTCCCGTCCACCTTTTATTTCTAATGAGTAGGATATTATAATATATTTGAGTGTATGAGTAGTCCTTTTATATTGGACATCATTTTGGGGGTGATATACCATGCTGAAATTTAATTTAGTACTCAAAGAATGGTGAAGACTCCTATAGAATTTTGATGTGAACCCGAGATCATGATCAGAGACCACGGTACATCTTGGTACTCCTAGGATAGATAGAGAAAGGTAAACTATATGAATTATCTAATATATCCTTCTTTATATAAGGTGATTAAGGCCCACAAAGACTCATTACAAACCTAATCACACCATCATCATTGATATTAAACTCTTACAACTTCCCTTCCTTTACTGCATTCACCTTGTTTTGTAGCTTCAGATCATCCCTTTGCGCCTCGTTAATATTATCTTAGTTATATGGTTGGAAAATAATTTGGGAAAGGTAGGATGTATCCCATTCCATTATGATTTCCAAATCCATCCTTTTTATATCCATAAATATAGGGTCTTTCTCAATCCAAAAAATAGATAGAGTAGCAAGTTCTTTTCTACTAGAAGCATCATCTACCTTGTTCGCCTTGCCGGGATGATAGTGAATAGAGAAATCATAGTCTTTGATTATATCTAACCATATAATTTGATTCATTTTGAGCTCATTTTGTGTGAATATATACTTTAGGATATTATGATCAGTATATATGTCACACTTCTCACCATAGAGGTAGTGACGCAAAATTTTCAAGGAAAAAATCACATATGCTAGATCCAGATCATGCATTGGGTAGTTATAATTATGGAACTTCAACTATTGTGAGGCATAGGCTATCACATTATCATTTTTATGAGTAAACAAACCAAGACTTTTTTTGAAGTATCATTGCATATCATAAAAATTTCTCCACTCTTTGGTAATGTGAGTACAGGTGCAGTGACCAGCCTTATCTTTAGCTTCTTGGAGCTTTCCTCAAATTCTTACATCCAGAAATACTTTACCCCTTTCCTTATTAATTTAGTCAGTGGTCTTGACAATCATGAGAAATTTCTCTCAAAATTTTGGTAGTACCCAACTAATCCAAGAAAACTATGGATTTTCCTGACACTAAAGGGTCTAGGCCATTCCTCAATTTCCATTGTTTTTGAAGAGTCCATAGAAATTCCCTCACTTCTGATCACATGTCCCAAGAATGTGACTTACTTCATAAAAAAGTCACACTTTTTGAATTTGGAATAAAAAATCCTTTCTTAATGTCTCCAAAACAAGCCTTATAAGTTCTTAATGTTCCTACTTGATCTTGGAGTAAATGATAATATCATAGATAACACTACCACAAAATTTTCAAGGTAATGTCTAAAGACTCTATTCATAAAATCCATCAATATTGAAGGGGTATTAGTAAGTTCGAAGGGAATCACTAGAAACTCATAGTACCTATATCTTATATATAAGGAAGTATTCTGAATATCCTCCATCTTTGCCTTAAACTAATGATATCCAAAATGAAGATCCACCTTTTAGAAGTATTGAGATCCTCATAACTGATCGAACAAGTCATCAATCCTTGGAAGAGGATACTTGTTTTTTATAGTGATCTTTTTGAGTTCCTGATAATCAATACATAGCCACATTGACCCATACTTCATTTTGACAATGAGAAATTGCACACCCTAAGGTGATGCACTAGGGTGTATAGACCCTTTTTCCAAATTCTCTTACAGATACTTCTTTAACTCTAGTTTGATAGGATCCATCCTATAGGGACATTTTGAGATAGGAGTAGATCTGGGTATAATTTCTATTGAGAACTCTACCTCATGATCCAAGAGAAGTTTGGGTAACTCTTCGGGAAATACATCACTGTATTCTCTCATGATAGTCATTCCCCCTAGGTTGATAACTTCCTTTGACTCAACCATTTGAGTGAGGTATGATTCTTCACATGGAATCAATACCCACACCGTTGAAGTATTTTACAAAGGTGATTCATAATATTCCTTGAATTTATATAGGATCATGATATGGTTCATAATATGAAAATATATTTCCTTTTCTAGAAATTTTATATATTCTCTATATACTGAGAGCCAATCCATTCCCATTATAGCATCAAATTACACCAAGGTAAGTATTACAAGATTCATTGGAATAATCTTCCCACATAATCCAATAATAGAAGAGTCCAACACTTGGGGTGCAAAGATTCCACCACTTGATGTTTTTTATGAATATCTATAATTCAAGGTTTTAGGGCTTTTTTTAATAGTTATAGAAAAATTTCAAGATAAAAAGGAATATGTAGAACCAGAATTAAATAATACCTTTTCCATTCTTGAGTGGATAGGAAGTGTACCTTGTACGACTTAATTTTCTTTCTCTACTTTAGAAGTAGTTATATAATAATCCTTGATCCTTTTTCTTTGGTGGATGCTGACGCTAATTACCCTTGAGGGCTCCAGGTTTAGTGTACTAGATTTTATATTTCCCTAGAATTGGACCATGGGTGGTTCTCTCCTTTCCTTCACCACATTCTCCTACCTTCTCATGTCTTTTCGACATTCATGAGCTTGGTGGACTTCTATCCCACACTTGAAGCATTTCCTCATCCCTTTGAGGTAATTACCATGATGCTTCTTCCCATATTTTTAACATGTGGGTGGTTTAGTTTTCTTTCCAGCTTTGTCATTAGGTCCTCCAGCTTGAAACTCCATCTTTCATTTCTTATCACCATAGCCATGAGACCATTATCCAAACTCCATATCCACTTTTATAGCACATAGAACAAATTCTTCATAACTCTAAAATTCTCTAATTGTAAGATCCTTTATAAGGTGTGGTTTCAATCTACTAAAAAAATATATTATTGTTTCTATCAGTATTGATAAAAAAACCTGAAGCGTACCTTGAAAGTGTTTTGAAAATTTCTTTGTAAGTTTTGATAGATTATTCTTCATTTTTATTAAGCTCTATGAATTCTATATCTATATTCATATGAAGATTTTGAGAGAAATACTTGTTAAGAAACATTATCTTAAAGAATTTCCACTCCATCTCTTCAATTTCATCCCTCAGATTGGTGTTTTTAATCAAAGACCACCATTGGTTGGCCTCTCCATATAAATGATAAAATAATAGAGTCACCTTATCCATCTCAGAATAGTGAATAATAGAAAATAACTTCTACATTTAGTTGGCCCACTATTCCACAACTAGTGGATTAGAAGATCCACTAAACGTTTGTGGTCTTTGCCACATAAAATAATTGATATCCAATTTCTCTCTATTAGGTGAAGGAGGATGTTCCACATTATATAGTGTATTTTACATAACCTAAGATGAATGGGTAGGAATCACCATAATGTTCTGAACTCCACCTACCAAACATTGGGTATGTCATTCAGGCAGTCACTGCATTGTTCCTCACATGGGTTGTTGGTTCAATTTCTCTTAGTTCCCACTATTTTCTAAAATAGAAAAGGTTAGAACAAAACATAAGTCAACAAGCCATGAATAAATAATTTATTCCTTTGTTCAATTAAAACTAAAAGAATATCTTATTGGATCCCTTTGTTTATCAATTATTCTTGTGTTCCTACATATAATTATTCTCATACTAAAGTTTTTTACTAAGGTTCACTAATCCTAATTCCCAAATTAACTAAACCTTGGTTTGATACCAACTATATCAACCCTGATTTTTCTTACATCACTATTACATCATTTTAGTGATAAAAAACATAAAATCATTAAATGACCAGGATAAAAAAGTTTAGTGTCTTGGGAAAACTAGAACCATACATAACATTTATAACATAAAACATAAACATTTATTTAATCCCTTCTTTTATAGCTTCTTATTGGCCCTTTAATTCTTCTTAGTATAAGTAGTCACCTGAGGATATACAACAAAAAGGGGTGATATAAAATCCCAGTAAGAGGATAGATAATATTATGAAACAATATTACATGGGGTGAGAATAATAATAACATAATCATCATAATCCTGAGATGAATGATTAGATAAAATGACGGAATATGAAAATGCATAAAAATGAAATATCATGTCTTAGGGGTCAACTACCACACATAATTGTGAACAAATATAGCATCATGTTCATGAATATTTCACTTTAAATCTTTATATTCATCACATTAACTAATACATTGGATTGATAAATAATTCTAGGTGCACCCATCACATTATAACATTTACATTGCGCTATATAATTCCAGACACACTTGTCACATCATAACATTTACATTATCATGCATGCCACATAGAACATATGTCAATATTGGATATAAAATAACCCATGGAATGGAATGGTTTTCATTTAATAAATCATACATTCATAAAAATTGGGTTCTCAAATTAAATAGGGAATAACATACTTGATATAAGAATCATTATTCTTGAGTGAAGATGAAATAATCTTGAGATTTAAAAGGTGGGTTCTTTTGAAAGAAGAGTTATTTTGGAAAACATTTTGTTTGTCATAAAATCAATTAGAAAACATTTATATCCAAGAAAAATAAATTTAATGATTAATAAATTATTTCTAAGGAATATCCATACTTAAAATGGGTTGAAATAGGGAAAACCCAAAGAATGAGAGTTGGGTTCGAGAATTCCCCTTAACTTATGTCTGAATGTTTCCTTCAATTTAATATTTTGTATAATCACATTAGATTAACTAATTAACAATTCCAAAACGTTTTTTACATGAATTTTATTCATTATGGTTTTATTTAGTTCTTTTATGGGCCTTTTTATGAGTTATAGAGTTTAAATTCATTATTCGGGTGTGTTCTTTTTCTTAGTTTTTATGATCGGTTCACTTGAATACATGAATGTTAGTTTGTGTAAAATGAATATAAATGTCCAAAATTGTTATTATATGTTATTAATGATATTAAAAGAGTTATAATGATCTTATAATATTTTTTTTATATGGAATGAGGATGAATCATTGGATAAAAATTAATGATGATCGTCGTTTTAGGTTAATTTTAGCAGTTTTTCGATCACAACAAACTCATTTGTTTTATCATTTAGTTATATGTATAATGTTAGTTATAGAACATAAATATGGTTGTATCATACAATATTTTTTAAAACATTTAATGGTTTTACTAATATCCTTGAATTAATTTACTTAAAATGAAAGTTCATCGCCCACGATGTTGATAAATTGACACATCAGAGGCGACAATTTTGTTTTTAGAATAAAAGAGAGAGAGGGAGGAGTTTAATGATGGATATTACATTAACAAGATAGAATTTAAGTGTGTGTAAGGTAATAGAGTTTTTAATTCCATTTTTATTAAGGGAGATGAGGAGAAAATAATAAAATAAATGAAATTGTAAATGAATTTAAAAGAAAGAGGAAGAGTATTTTACCTCTTAAATCTCTCCTCCTTGAGAACCTCCTAAGGGAAAGGGTTTTGGAATTTTGATGAGAACAAGAGCTCATGAATGTAGGGGAGGGTATAGGAAAGAGTATTGTGAAGAACTTAGAAAAGTATAAAATCTTTAGATATGTGAGGAGAAGAGGGGGTGAGGGGTGGTATTTATAGTGGAGGGGAGGGGTGTTTTCTCAATATTTTAATCATTAGTTTATTATTTTGGCTTTCCACTATGAATTAGTTGAGAATTATCACCAAAAATATTAACATAATGAAGTATGGTTCTATATTATAGGATTTCATCATCATTAAATAAACTATCACTCAATAAATACATGTATTTATCATTTATCGTAAATTATCATATTTTACTATTCATAAAAAATTCAAGTATTTTAGAAAAATCCCAAAAATTCACCCTAAATATTTTTTGATATATAGAATTAAAAAATGAACTCCATTTAATGAATATAATTTTCTAAATATGGATAATTTAAATTTTAATTAAAATTATCATTTACTAAGAAAATAAAGATTTTAAAATTGCAACTGATTTTATAACACTTTAAAACATTATTTAAAGTATCATAAAATTATTATAAAACCATAATACATCAAAATATTAATTTATTAATAATTTTTTTGAAAATAATTTTTCTTTTCAATTATTAAATTAATTATAAAATTTTAATTAAATATTTATGACTTATAAAATACTAACACTTATTTAATAATTTTTAAAATTTTTACTTACTTATTATATGATATAATTACATCATATTAACATTTATAAGATTCATAAATTTTATTTATACTTTCATGGGTGAGGTCTCTAATCATTTGGCCGGTTTACTATTCATAAGGGTCATATTACTATTCCTAAGGTCAAGTTACTATTTTATTAGTATAGGTTTCTTAAATCCTAGAAAAACTCATTATTTCATTAATTATTCATTTATAAAGTTTTTATTATGGTCTATAAGTGATTTTATGTGCTTTAAATTATATGAAATTACTATTAGAAGGGAGAAATTCCACTAATAAATGTTTGGTTCATTACACCATGGAGAACTCAGTATCTCTAAAACTCCACCTTGGAGTTACTCATCTATGACTCCTATAACTAATACCCAAAATACGACTAAACCATCATATAGAAAAGGCATCCTCTACCACCAACCTCTCTTATATAAATATACATCACTAAAAACTATTCTATCACTCTACAGGAATCTCTAGATTCACGCACGACATCACTGTGTGACTTCTTTCCCATTGCATCACCTATAAAATCACCCTTTCCTAGTGTATATAAAATATAAAATTAATAATACTATAATAATTCAATACACTATCATTTTCACTAGTTCAAGTTACGCTGGTAGAAGACATTCCTCAGGCTCTTGTGATTGGTAATAACCACAAAACACTCACCAATGAGGTAATGTCACCACAACTTCAAGAAAAACACAACTACTACCAACTTGAGATCATGGGTGGAATATTTATGCTCCTTATGATGTAAATTACAATAAACTTAAGAAAAAAATGTTTTTTACTACATCAAAACACATCCCAAATAAAGACGTTAAGCATCAATGCAAACATGGTACTAAACTCTCTCTTATAGATAATATAGAACGAGGGCACTAACCAACTTATCCTTCATGTACTTAAAGATACCTAACAATGATTAGTCCATAAGAAACCCTAGATACTTTATGGTAAAGGCTATCATAGGAGTCAAAACCTAATAGAAATCAGCCCAAAACATTCTATAATAGGGTACACATCCAAGGAAACTCCTCACTTATCACAACATCTTAGGGGATGCCCAAGAAAGGACTACCTTGATCGTTGAAGGATCCATGACTACACCATTCTAGGACACAACATGACCTAAAAAAACTCTATAAGCACAGAAATAAAACTTTAATAGCTTCCCAGATAGTTGATGACAATGAAGAACTCTCAAAATATTACCCATATGTTTTGTGTGCTCTTCCTCTAATGAAAGGTACACTAGGATGTCATCGATAAAAAACACCAAGAACTAATCCTAGAACTCTATGAACACCACATTTATCAAACCCATGGACACTAATAAAGAATTATTCACACCAAAAAACATCACAAATAACTTTTAATGAACATTACAATATGGGAAAATAGTATTTAGAATATCCTCATCCTTTTACCCATATATAATGATATCCTGACTACAAATTGATCTTGGAGAGCTAAAAAGATCCTTTTAGTTGATCGAATAAATCATAAATCCATGAAAGAGGATATATATTATTCACTTTTATGTGATTCAAGTGATGATAATTGATACAGAGACATAGACTACCACCAACCTTCTTCAAAAACACATCTAGAGCACCCCAAGGTGACATTCTTGGCTAAAGAAAAGATCACTACAAAAGATCATCAATTTGTAACCATATATCTCACAACTCATAAGTTTTTATCCTATATGGAGATTTCAAGATTAGAGTATCACCTGACCATAGATCTATTCAAACTCAATCTCCCATATAGGGGGTAAAACTACAACATCCTCAGTGAAGACATCTGGTTATTATTCTACAACCCTAGGAAACACCATCTAATTCTCTTCTAATGAACTCAATATTAGCTCATCCATCAAGGAAAACAATGAAGAAACATATCTATGACCCATATAAGAGTATCACTAACAAAAAAAAACTATAGGTTATCCATCATCATCATAGAATGCAATTTATCTCTAAAATAAATCCATAATAACCTACACTGAATACAATTAGTCTATGATGAGGATAATTTATGATTGTATTCATAAATATAGCAAGTCTCCCCCAGAGAGATTCTTATGTAGCACTAAATCATAATTTCTATAAACTTCATATAGATAATATTGAACTTCAACTAGCGTAGTCAATGCCAAGAGAACTAGAATCCTATCTACCTCAAGTCCCAAATCATGGACTAGGGAATGTAATATGAATGTGTCTATGGATCCTAAATCAAACAAACCATGAACCCAAGTAGAAAATAAGAAAAGGTACCTCAAATGATGTATGGACCACTTAGTGGTGAATACTTTAAAGTTTGAATATGACCAAATCCTACTCCATAACCTCTATGACCTTGATGGAGATCATCATCCCATCTAAAATTTTCTCTATGAGGATGAGGAGTATCTCGGGGCTTTCCTCTACCTACCCGATCTCCTCTTTTCTGATCCAAAGATAGAGCGCCCTTCTACTATAGCCTTTGTTGAAACCACCTCAATAGAGGAACTTGATGCAGAATACCTGTTATACACTACCTATTTAGAATTTTTTGGCACTATTAACACTAATTACCTAGGAATTTATAAGAAAAACATGCATATGATTCCTTGATAGTGTCCCGATAGCTTCCACACCCTAAGAAACAGGATGATAAGGGATGGAACCTACCCACAACTATCCAAAAGCTCTTTTTTATAAGAATCTGGGAACCTAAAACCATTACTCATATATATGCATAATCCTGACAACTACCCTCTCAGGATGATTTTGTTTTGGCCAGTGTCCTCTCAACAACCTATGCTCTCACCAACACTATGAGATATTCTAAAAACATAAATGGGGTATCCTAGAATTGGATCTACAGATGAAAATCCTCCTTAAAATACCTCTCCCTAACATCCTCATTTGGAAATAGGTTTAAAGCATAACATAGAATGATCTAGAAATAGATCTAAAACTCCCACACATTAGAAATCCCCCGTCGATGGGTAAGAAGATTTTGGTGACTGACCACCTTTATTGTTAGATAAAGAAACCCACCTAAAAACTAGAGATGAAAATTCTCCCATGATACAGATTAATCATCATGATCCCCAAGGAACAAAACCAGATCTGCCTTACTACTCCATGAAACATCTTCACTAACAATAAAACCTAGTGCTATTTCTAAGCATAGATCAAAATGATGGCTATATCCACCTACTCCAAACTTCACACTATCACTGAGTCCAAAATGTATCCTTCATACTTTTTTAGACCTTGGAAATGAAACTCTTATATTTTCCTCCTCCAAGTTTTGTTGTTATTGACCTTTACTCTATGATGATATACTAAAAAATCTTGTTAAACATATTATGAGAAAACCTGATAAGAACATAGACCTAGATCCATACCTAAAAAATAAAAACCATTAGGGAAACCTAAACATAGATTATAAAATATTTAATATTTATTTAATTAATTATTTAAGGTTCAACCGAATCCCAAGGTCTATTTGTTTTAAACATAGGTGAAAAAGAGAATGATATATAATCATTTCCTAGGTCTCTAATCCACAACCAATATAACTTCTATTATTAGGGTTGGTAGACATAAATGTCCATGTATTAGATCATATGGATTCCTAAATACCTATGTCTCTACCGATGTACCTTGTTTACATTACTTACTGAACTTAGTTGACACTATTTCCCTACCAAACCATATAGTCCTCACCTATTACTATCTCTAAAATCCATTGTATCCTTCATCCCAAACTCTAATACCACTATTTAATAACCCCATACCTCCAAAGAAACCCCTCCTAGACAAAAAATGAGAAAATAGAGATAATGATGTTCGAATATTGCCTCTAATAGGAAATGGGTTAGTAACAAGAACTGAGGGTATATCATACACACATATGGGAGGCATTACCCTTTAAGATATGAGAAGTGAGATATAAGATAGGAACACCCAACAACACATTATCAAGATAAAAGTAAAATATCCCAAATACATGCATGTAATGTCATATAATTGAACAAATGAAAAAATGGAACTATAAGTACCAAAAGATAAACCTTGGTAGTGTCCATGAAATCCTAAATTGCACTCGAACAACCCAAAAACTAGTATTGTCAAGACTAATCATCAACCATCTCCTGTGGTCCTGAAAAAAAGTTTATATATATATAGGGTGATCAAAACATATATACTCATCAAGACCCTCCCTGAACCCTCTCATTAAAAATATAATGGAAGCATACTAAAATCCAGTGAACAATGAGTGAAGCTAACTCATCACATAAACAGATATAATATAATCCCAGCCTTATAATGGTTATCTATCACTAAGTATCACATATAAGTGATCATATAATATCCAACATAATATTAAGAGAATGTACCCCACTACCACTTCCCCACTAGTTTGTTTGTCTTCCCCAACATCACACGTCTTGATCCATCACTCTCTAAAAATAGGTCAACTCAAAGATACTTGGGATAAAGTAACATACCATGCACCTCGTGCATCACATAATCTCATCACATACCATTCAACCTTTTCATCAGATCATTACATCATCACATCTTCCCATTCCATATCCCCAGATAATAAATGAGTAGTTTTCAGGATCCACTACAACCCGTATGTCATGTATTATACCCAAATCCTTTACAACACATACACTTCATACCTATAATAATCCATAGGATACTATATATATAGATACATGTATGTGAAATAATTACAATCCATTGTATCCCTCCACATATATATGTGGGGAAATACAAAAATCATGCACACCGGCACATAATACTACCAGAAGAAGAGGGTGGGGATGGAGGGGGTTGTCTGCCAGCTATTCCTCACCAACCTGGATGTTGGGGAAAACATCTTCTAAGATTCAACTAGATGTTAATCACCCTAGAGACATGGGTGAGGTAGAATATGGAAACATAGAACATATTGGATATAATAAAACTCATAACCACACTATGGGCATTAACCTAGTATTAAGATCAACTTCATTTATCATCTCTCAAAAACCTATCTTAAACTACTAAGAACCAGATGTCCTATAACCACATAATAATTCACAGATCTTACATTAATTAATTATTTCCTTTTAATATTTCACTTTATATTAATTAATTAATTATACATTAATTAAAATTATTTTATTCATACTTTATTAACTATAAATTAAATTTCATGCCCTCCAGGTATAATCTAACTGATTCCATGATTCCATAAGACTATCCACATTTTCATTCATTTCAAGTACGAACCCCATGGGTCAAAAAATTTGTTAATAATCACCATTATATAATACCATTTACTCTAGAAAACATCCTAAGCTACCATAAATGAGATGAATAACCAAGTACAACTAGCTACCACAAGTAGCGGGGAAAGGAATGTAAGTAAACAAGAAACCTCACCATATAGTCTTAAAAGAAAAAATTATCTAGAAATAATCCATATTTTAGGAAAACAACATGCAAGACCAGCTTCAACCCATTCCATGAATCCAAATTCCATCCCCAACACCATCATGTATATCACCATGTATCTCACTATTACAGGTGTCAACTAATACCACAAACCTGGTCCTCCCCACCCATATATCACTAAACCATAACCCATCCTATGATCACATCATGTCAACTATAAAGGCTCACATCCAGAGAAAAAGAATGAAGGAATCAAAAAAAAAAGATTCAACTAGGCATCTGGGTCCTAGAAACAAGGTATCCAACCTTCATATGCAAACATGATCATTTGGATCCAAAAACTTGTCTTTATCAAATAAAATTTTTTATTACCATATTGGATTAATAAATTCATTTATCATAGGTTACAACAATAGGTAACTTAAGGCATAATATATGAAAATATATTAAGTATTTATACATGATCTCAAGCATAACTTACAATTTCATTAAACTTAAATGAAAAACATACTCATTTATCATTACCTTTTATTATTATTAACAAAAAAATTTCCAAATTAATATTCCTAGCTAATTCTATTAACATATGGAAGAAAATTTTCAATTAAACATGCATTAAGAATAACTTGAATTTCCATCAAATTATAAGAAACAAAAGATTCAATAAATATTCCCCTTTAATTATTTGTCTAACCAATAATTATTGTATTCATGTTCTTTAACCATTTTCATCAAATTAACCATGCTAAACCATAGAATAGAAAAAATTCTAAAAAGACATAGATAACGCACAATTTGGTAAAATAAGATGAAAAACATTATCATGGTGGAAGTAAAAGTGACCGCTAGAACCATAAACCATTTTTTCATTATTCAAGATTAATCTTCATTATGACTGATTACACTATCACCCAATGATATTAAGATTTTTAAATTATGATTTCACATAGAAACAAGTATAATAAATGAATCCCCTAACCCAAGGCTTTCAACATTATTCAATCAATAATGAAACAACAGTGAAAATATTTTATCACCTCTCCTACAAGGAAACTAAAATCCTCTACAAATATTGCACCAAAAAACATCAAAAGAACTCCATAAGAACAAAAAAGATAAAATACCATAGCATGTAAAGAAAGAATATAAGGAAACATGTCTGAATGACGAATAAACCATAAGAGAAAGTGAAAAAACTCATCTAATATTACCATGGATTGAACAAGGGGATAAAAGGATAAATAACTTTGGAAAATGATTCAAAATTACTTGAGATAACTCATTTGAATGCCTAAGGTTGGGATAAAATAAGTGGATTTGAGAGAAACTAAGTGTTTTGGAAGCTTTATAGGAATTACGTTGAGCATACTTTCATAACAGGAATGGTTCATTCACATCATGGATGTTATGAATTTGACACCCACCAAAATACATGTCTCCCATATACACAAAACCTAGGATTAATTCATGTTGCGAATAACATTTTAATTTCATGAGTTTTTGGAAACATATTTAGGAAATGTGACTCCTCATTCATTAATTTTATGAATATACCATGCACAACATGAATATACCATACAAATTGTGAATCCCACCCCGTGAACTGCTCTACCCTAGTTGTGAATTCCTATTTGGGCCATGAACTAAACTCTTACGTTGTGAATTTATTGTTCTTGTTGAAAACTTGTTTTTCTTCCATATTCTATATCCCAACTCCACCAATCCTACTCTAGGATTCCTCTAAGGACCATAGACCACAAAAACATGTAAATAAATGGTATAGAAGGATCTAATCCCTTAAAGGATATTTCTAGATAGTAGAAACCTCCACGTATAACTCCATCAAAGCATCATCAAACAATTGATTAAATATTTTTTTTCCTATAACTATTACTTGTTATCAGTAAATGGATAAAATAGATGTTATATCCTATACTATAATTTAAAATGCCTACAACTAATAGACTAGATCTCCTAACCAGGTCTTAGATTTAACTAACTATGAATTCTTTCAAGAATTTATCTTAGGGTAAAAAAATCACTTATGACAACCATTAATGTTGGTTTCCCACTATATAATGATCCTTGATCAGTTTTAATAACTTCCCTGTAGTAGTAGATACTGATAGACATGATAGTATATGTGAAAAAATGGTTTATGATCACGATTCCTATAGTGTAAACAATATTCAGTATGAGGAAGAATCATGTAAGTTTGACCATGGAGTAATTGTGTGAAGTTATTTCATGGTACATGGATATAAATATATATTTAATAGTTTATAAATAGAATGTTAATAATACAAATAAGATAACCTAGGAATGTTAAACTAGGTATAATGTTAGGTATTTTTGTCGTGCACTGAGTGAAAATTGAGTTAATACCAAATACAACCCATTCAAGGTTATTAACCCTAGGTGTATATGTTCTAGATATTTCATCCACTTATAATATCTATACTGAGTTTTAATTTCTACAAAACCATACAATCTTTACTTTACCAAAAATTTAGAATGTTTTTTTTATGTTTAGACTGATCCCTAATATTTTCACTAATGTTTCATAGACGAAATTTTATTATTCCTAAAGGTGCCTAAAGATATTAATTAGTTAAATTTTAGTGGGATGAAGAGAATGTGAATCATCCAAAGAATATCCTCGGGAGTGTCATAATAGGTGTGTAGTTAGGCCTATTTGTCATGAACTGAGTGATGATTGAGTTAATACCCAATATTCCACATTTAGGGTTATTACCCATAGGTGAATCTTTACAAGATCCTGCAACCAATTGTAATATTTAGATAGGGAATTAATTGATCAAATAACCACAAAATCTTTAATTTTTTAATCGATTGATAGAAAATATTCACTATGTGGAATAACTATGTAGGTTTAAAAGTGGATGAAGTGTGAAGTTCTTTCCTGGTATTTAAGTTAGTAGTTCTCTTAATTATTAGTAACTAAGTTAGAAATTTTTAACTAATTATTATTAATTATGTCACTAATTAATTAATTAATAGTTAGTTAATAGTTAATGATTAGTTAAACATTAGTAAATGACTAGTTAATCATTAGTTAATGATTGGTCAATCATTAATAAATGATTAATTAATTGTTAGTTAATGATTAGTTAATTATTATTTAATGATTATGTTTCATTAGAAACTCACTAGTTAATGGTTAGTTAATAATTAGTTTACCTGTAGTTAATGGTTAGTTAATCATTAGTTAATGATTATATATTCATTACTTAATAATTAGTTAATTAATATTTAATCATTGGTAAATTAATAGTTTGTTATTTTTTAATTGTTAGTTAGTTATTAGTTAAGCAGTATTTAATCCTAAATTAATCTTTAGTTAATCATTAGTTAATGAATACTTAATTTTTATTTAATAATTAGTTAATCATTAATTAATCATTCATCAATAATTTTTTAATGAATAGATAATTATTAGTTAATAAGTAGTTAATTATTAGTTAATTAATATCTAATTATTAGTTAATTATGTGTTAATTATTGTTAATTATTCCTTAATTGTTACTTAATTATTAATTAAGAACCAGTTAGTCTTAATTTAATCATTATTTAATCATTATATAATCATTAGAAAATTATTATCTAATAATTAGTTAATCATTAGTTAATCATTAGTTAATATTTATCTAATCTTTAGTTTTTTTTATTTTTTTAAGACAAGCGGTGACATGAATTGGTCACCGAATTCATGCCCCAAAGAAATTTATTGAATAAAAAGAGTTACAATGCATGTTTGAGGTGCAATGAGTTTACACCAGCTCAAAATTGAAATAGATACATGATGATGTATCAATAAATCTCAAACAATAGTTCACAAAGAAGAAAATAGGCACAAACCTTGCCTTCAAGTAAAACATCACCTCATGCAGGAAGGACATCAACTTCAGGAAGGCTCCATCCAAGTTATCTTATTCAATCCACTCCAGCGCCTCCAAAAACTTCAGCAGGATATAAGAAGTGAACCATGGAGATTCCATACAATGAACCTCTAAGAAAGAAAACGCATCCAACTAAATTACATCAACTTCGAGCAATCTCCAAGACCTCAAAATATGAAGCAACAACATCCATGAAAGGAGACATGAAAGCATGACTATGGCATAAAAGCAGAAGCCAGGCAAAAAACAAAGCAACAATGATAATAAATTAGAGAGTTTGTTTGGACTCTTTCACCAACTTCTTATTAAACATTCAATGTTTGATATCGAGATAAGTATCCACATATATGTCACTATTTCTGAGCCTTTGATAAGCTAATTCAACAATCTGGTCTGAGTCTTCATTTAGATTCCCCTCATGAGGTAAAATAGGATCAACCGTAATCTATATAGGAAAATCTGAAACAACTTCCCGGGAACCATCAAAAGTGACAACAGTCAGATCAACTGCACTTGCTGATGTTGTAATTTCAGTGTTGTTCTTTGTGGAAGCATCGAGTGATCTTGTAACAATTGTTCATTCAAGGTTAGATTAGTCCCTTCGTTTCCGAATTTTTTTTGGGATTGGGAGTGATGAATCCCTCAGCATCCACCATTTATTTCTTCCGTTTTCTAGAGCTTGATTTTAAAAAGTCCTCCTCAATTTGAGTAGCTTTATCTTCATCCTCTAAAAAGGGTGTGCAATGAGGCTGCATAGGGAATGATTCCGGGATTTGATCAAGCACATGATTAACATTAGAGGTTTCACCCTCCTCAACATATTCACTACTCTCAATATTAAGAGTATTAACATCCAGATCTGATGGCTCAGGAGTAGTATTAGAAATAGATGTGAAAATTAAAACATTGCTAATCTCAATAGGTTTATCAGTAGTGTTCTTTGCAGTAGTCTTTTCCAACCAAATTGATTTGAAATGTGGGGGATAGGGGGAAGTATTCCTTTTAGCTAATCATTAGTTAATTATTAGTTAATCCTAAGCTAATCATTAGTTAATCCTTATATAACCATTAGTTAATCATCATTTAATCATTAATTAATCATTCTTTAATCGATCATTAATCATTCATTAATTATTAGTTAATTAATAGTTAATAATTAGTTGATTAATAGTTAATAAATAGTTAATTATTACTTAATTATTAGTTAATCATTAGTTAATTATTATTTAATTATTAGTTAAGTGTTAGTTAATCCTAAGTTAATCACTAGTTAATAATTAGTTAATCATTAGTTAATCATTAGTTAATCGCTATTTAATTATTATTTAATCACTCATTAATCATCCTTTAATCATTCAATAATCATTTTTAAGCATTAATTAATTAATAGTCAATTCATAGTTAATAAGTTTTTAATTATTTTTTTAATTAATAGTTCATTAGTAGTTAATAAATAATTAATCATTACTTAATTATTATTTAATTAATAGTTACTTTTTAGTTAATTAAAACTTAATTATTAGTTAATAATTATCTAATCATTATTTAATAATTAGTTAATCATTAGTTAATCCTTAGTTAATCCTTAGTCAATCCATAGTTAATAATTAGTTAACCATTAGTTAATCACTATTTAATCATTAGTTAATAAATATTTAATAATCATTTAATGAATATTAATTAATAATTAATAAGTAGTTAATAATTAATTAATTATTAGTTAATTATTAGTTAATCATTAGTTTATTAATATTTTATTAGCATTTAATCATTATTTAATGAATATTAGTTAATAATTATTTAACAGTTAACAATTAGTTAATTATTAGTTAATTAGTTGTACATTATTAGCTACTTATTAGTTAATTATTAATAACATACTAATTTATTTATTATTTAATTATTTATTAGTTATTAATGATGAGTTACATAATTATCTATTAGTCAATAATTATTGTTTCCAACTTATTATAAAGTAATAAATGATATTAAATAATAATCAATTAATAATTATAATATTAACTATGACTAATTATTAATCAATTACTAAATAGTCATCATTAAATAATAATTTATTACCCACTAATATTAACTATTATTTAAAAATTACATCTAATTAACTAAATAAATAAGTAAATAAAACAAAAATAAATAAATAAAAAGTTAAACAACGTAATAAATAAAAAACATCAAAATAAATTAGAAAAAATACCTTTAAATGAAGCTTCATAACTTTTGAACTACTTTAAGGCTACCAAAATAGTTGTGGGGAAGGGAGAAAAAAACTTATAGAATTTTAGATATAGAGGAATCAAAATGGATGAGGTTTAGAGAAAGGGAGGGATTTCTATGAGAAGGTTGGGGAATAAGCATTTATATGGGTGGAGTGGAAGGTGTTGATGTTCGCAACACCTTTCAACTTTTATTAGTTAAAAGGAATTAAGGATGAAAAAACTTTACACCTAATAAAAGGTGAATGATATTGAGGGAATCAATGAATTTATCATGTCATCAATCCAAAGAAAAGTCATTGACACCCTCAATGCCTTTTAGATTTATCTGAATTGTGTTAAGGTAGGCAACACCTCTATGACTTGGTTTTAAAAAATTTTAAAACCTAGACTTATTGTTATTTTTTAAAAAAACTGATAAAAAACCCAAAAAAATGTATGGATTTCAATTATTTCCATGAAATTAAAGGAATATTTTAAATTCCTAATTAAATCCATTTATCAATATAATTATTGATTTTTAAAAGAAACAAAAATTTATCAATTACCTGGATTTTAGATGAATCAAGGGATTAATTATCAATGAAAAGTAGTTAAAAATGTGGAATTATTGGCTTTTATCACTCCCTAAGATTTACACTGTTTCACTCCTAAGAAACGTGATGAATTCAACCTATTAGAAATATTGTACTACCTAGGTTCAGACACACATACTAGAAAAGAAGAAATAGAAGATTCATCCAATGTTTTAAATTGCATACCTTCTATATAAATCTATCTCACTACTAAACTTCAATTAAAGCCATAGATCTAGTTACAAAAGTGAAACAAATAAATTTTAATGGAATTAATACTTTAAAAAGGGGAATTTTCAATCATCACTCCCCCTAAGTTCCCTCTATCAATGATCCATTATCCACTTCATTAGTACAAATCAAATGATATTATTATAATTAAATTTATCCTTTATTCATTTGGATTCAATATCCCCCACACCTTAATCCATTCACTTTTTGATAATTTTTCACTTTTTAAATTTCTTCTAGCTATATTTGTGTAAATAACTTATTAGATGTACAATGACATTTATCACTCACACACCCAGTTCCTCATCAACCCATAACTTCATTATAGGACCTCAATTGATCATTTCACTATAGTTTCAAAGAAATTATATAACTATATTTTTATTTGGCTCCCTGAGGTGTTATTTTTCAAAAGGGAAAAGTTATCTAGGTTCAAGTTCAAGAATCTACTTTCATTATGTTATAATTCTAATCCCACATCATCCTTATCTATCACACTCCTTTTCCTAGTTCTAAAATAGAATTTCCATAAAAACAAAAGTAAAACACACTCATCAATAAGGAAATTCCACCAATTTTACAATTCATAAAATCTTATAAACTAGAATTCATTCCTCACTATTTAGAAGAAAAAAATAAATCTCAATTTTCCTAACCAAAAAACACACTTAAAAACTAAAAAAAGAAAAAAACATATAGATTTTTATTTATACATTCCCCAAAATAGATCCAAACCAAAATTCGAAACAGTTTGAAATTATTTCCCCCACACTTATTAATCACTGTCCAATTTAAATTAAATAAAATTAACTAAGATTATAGTGATTAAAAAGGTAAAATGATATAAACCACCCAATTTTTATTGTTCCATCAGGTTTGAGTTAAGTCCTTGCCTGAGTACTTTATATTCAACTTGATCTATCTTATTAGGTGATTACCACTTTAATAAACCTATATAAAATATATTAAACATATGATAAATTTTATTAGAAACTAAAGAAAATGAAAAAAAATAATAGAAAAGGGAGAGATTCTTAGGGTTTCTCCCCCCAATAGGAGATGTATTTAGGTTTTCCACAGCTGAATAGTCCTATGATTTTCTCTAATTCGCTAAAGGATTTGGTTTGTGTGATGAAAAACAACACATCCTCTTTCTTCCAAAGTTTATTATATTCGATTATATTTATAGGTCCTCTTTGATAGAGTGTTTCATGTTTACCCCATGATCAATGTTTTGTATCTCATAAACTGGGTGTGGAAGGATGATTTATGAGTCCTCCTCAATATAAATCTTGTGTATTAATCCTTTAATGGTTTCTCCAATGATTTTTTGGGTGATATTATACTATGGGAGAGTTAATGTATAATTAAAAGTGAATAAATTTAAAATAAATTGAGTTCAAATCAAACCCCCTCATATGTAAGATCTTAAACATCTTTTTCTTCATGAGCGACTACCAAGAACAATTCCTCAACTTTTTATCCCTCCATATATTCTTCTTGGTGTTATTGAGGGGGATCATAGAAGGATAGCTCCATAATTTCCTCCACCTCTCTTGTAATCACTTATCACAAATGTTATAGGGAATAACTCAATATATTATCAAAATACTCTTCATTTAATCCCCTTCAATTGAATACAACCTTTGAAAACTCACTAAGTGTGTGTACACTGCTCCTAGGAGGGGTTTCTCATTTAGTTTATCTTAAACTAGTAGTTCACTTATAATTAAAACACTATGAGACATAGATCCCCCATCCATTTTAATCTTAAATTTGGATAAAACTAGAAAACATATTTTATATATTATGAATTGTGTTTCATCATCTTTAGTGATGCTTATTTGTTCATGGTTGGCTGAAGCTTTGGTTGATTTATAGTTTCAAAAGCTTGACCTCTATTTAGCTAGAAAGTGTAAGTCTCATGTGGTGTTAGGTGATCGGACTCATCTTTGAGGATATGCCAGTGATGAAACTTTAGAATCCGATTATATGTGTAATGGAGAGATATGAATATGTGTGTGGATTAGTCTTCTTATAAAGGTTGTATTTGGATCAATTTCTTAAGGTATGGCCCTTATGCAACATGTCTGGTTGCACAGATACTTTTACACAATTTACATTCTATGGTTATGACCCTTATGGAGCTTCAAGGTCCTCATTGGTACCCTTACACGAATATTTTTCTACCACGAAATAACATTGTTACATGGTGGAGGTAACTTTACATAGCCTTCACATTACACTCTTTACCTTTATGCAGTAGCATTATTACCTTGAAGCAACCTTGGATTATCTTGACACATCACTCGAAACATGGTTGGTACCCTTCTATAGCTCTTTAGAATCATGTGTTACCTTTTTATAGTAATTCTATCCATGAGGATTCAAACTTCACATAGATTTAGGAACATGTATTTTACTCTAATATATCACTTAGGCAAGTTATCCTTATGTATCCTGTATTCCCTACACGATGGTAATAAAAAATAAAAAACTTAATTTCAATGCATATATTTTCCACATTTATTTAATAATAATAAAATTAATAAAAAACCAAAAAAGTTAGCATCTTATCAGATTAATCTCATAATACAAAAATAATTTATGATTTTTTATTTAATTTAATAAATGAATAAAACAATTAAAAATAAATATTAAATCTATTTATAAAAATAATTCCAAAATTTAAAAAGTAACAAAAAATTATTAATCAACTTGGTTTTAGACCAATTAAGGGGTTAATTATCAATGAAAATCAGTTAAAAATTGAGAAATATTGGCCCCCAACCCCAACTCTTTCTCAAAATCCACTTGGGATATTCAATATACCACTTTAGATTTTTTTTAATTCTAACAATTTTATTTCTAAAGTCAATATTTTTATCCCCCTTATTGAAAATAGATGTAAAGGTGAAAGTGTAAGGGAAATTATTATATATATCATCTTCTACCCCTTAGTAAAACCTATTACACTTAATATAATGGTATAATCACATATCTATAAGAAATGAGCCATAAATTAATCAACTCTAAGTCTAAGTAAGATAACTTAGTATACAAAAAATGGTGATTACACTGGAAATAAAAGTTATCCATAAAGCTACCAACATGTGATACCAACTTAGAAACTTGTTTCTAGCATTTTTCTTTGTAGTTTTTACAAATTATAATTTGTAATCAACTCAACAAACACATAAAAAACATTAAATTGAAATAAGGTTTATTCCCCTTAAGTTATTATCCAATTCAAAAAACCCCCCCTTAATAATAAAATTTGATACAATTAAAATAAGTATAGGAAAGTTATTTTTATACCCCAACTTTTACTTTTTCAATGAGCAATCTATATTTATACATTTACATAAAACAATTTCTTTTTTAATAGTTATCATATCATCCCCCTCAGTGGATAAACTCAATAAATCTTCATCATGAATGATATTCTTAAGAATGAACTCCAAGAAAACATTTCTAATAAAACTTGAAATGTTGTAAGTAGTCATCATGCACTACATAATGTATGGATAACCATGTGTTATAAATATTACATCATTCACTAATTTCTATTCTTATATTCATCAACTTTAATTTCCTATATAGAAAAAATAGCAGATATGGGAATAATGTGGGCTATTAATAGCTCCTTAGTGTGAGAAGCATGACTAATATTCTCTTCTTGACAAAAATCTATGTTCCTCTCAACTCATGTTTGGTGAGAACTCTTCATTATTTACCCACATTTTATTCTTCATATTCAAGAAATCATGGAAAGTATGATCTTGTTATTCTTTTTTATATTTCACAATAAATGGAATACAAATTTTCACCTTAGTTAGAAAGAAACTTTTATTTTATTCTGCGTGATCCATATTCTTTTTTTATAAACTATGCTGGCCATATAATCATACATTCTTTAGGAACATTCTTAACTTTATTCTTATGTGAAGACAAATTTTTCACAGAAACATAATTTTCAAATATAGTCAAGGGTACTTTTCCATTGTTTTCAATCATATCTTATATCATATTTTCCATATAATGTATTCTTTATAAGTGTGTCTAGTATTTTTTTAACTTTAAAATATTTTCTCAATTTCCATTAAATTACTTTTCTATGAAAACTTCTCTAATCATTCTTTTTGTATGTCTTCCACCAAACCAATTTTTATATTTTTTTCTTGGATTGGTTATTTTATTTTTCCCTACTTTCATCTTCCCACTATTACTTTCATGGTATATTTTAAATGTTCTATGATGTGGCCATTTCTCCCATAGTATAATACTATTTTCTTTGGTGTAACATCATTCACAAGATTCTTATTTCGTGTTCTCTGCTCAGTACTTTTCTTCTGATCATTACGAAATGTTGAATCACATAATTTTCTTTTCTTATTTTTTCATACTTTATGATATTATTTCTCATGTATCATACGAACCATTATTGGTAAATTTATACAACCTATTATCATTATAATGACCACTTTTGTTAAAAATTACATATAAATTTCAACACTTTTAATTTTTTTAGTAACACATTTTTATTTTTATGTGTGTTTTGTTTATATCAACAGGGTTTCTCTTAATTTATGTTTTACTCCACCTGATCATCTACATGTATACCTTTTAGATGGATTTCTCACTCTAAAAGATCTTGGTTTTCTTCCCTCTCACCTTCTTGTTTTTATCCATTTGTGACACTCCTAACCTTTATATCTGATGCAATCTCTCATGATAGTTTAGGTATTCTCATTCTCATCATCTCCTTTATCTCTATTTGTGATTCTCTTACATTTTATCTCATGACTTTTCTTGCAGCTGTTTGGTTATATTGGTTCCCTTTTGGTTAGTCATTCCTTATCGTTTTAGGGCCCCTGACCGCTAATACAACCTCTCTTGTTGCTTGAATCTTTGTGATTAAACCATATCCTAGTTTTTTACAAATGATCTTTGATTTTTGGGATTTTTTCTAGATTTTCGTATGGGATATTCTTTGTTGGACCATTCTCCCTCATATGCTTTTTCTACCCATTCCGTTGTTCTAGAACATTATCAGGTTGTTATAAAGGTGTTTTCGGTAGATTAGAATGGTGTTGGGGGATATGTTTGGTGTCTAGAGTTCATTTTATCTGGTGTTATCCATCGGTTCGATTTATAATTGAATCAGATGGTACGGTAGTGGTATGGTGTTCTATATTCATAAAAATCATTTGCTGCTGGTTCATTGTCTTTCTCAGTGTCTCTTCAAAGTGGATACAATTTTGATGGATTTTTTTTGTTTAAAATGAATTACGTATTGAAAAGTTTCTATTGTTGTTTTAGCCCAGTGGATTCTATCTTCTTGTTGGTGGTACCGAAAAAAGTTATTGGTGGTCCAGTCGAAGATTGAAAACCACTATTAAGGCCTTCCCACTCCAAATTTTTTTCTTACCTCATTTTATTTCTCCTGAATACAAGTCGGTCTGGTGTGATGGTTCTTATTGAGGTTTTTGGATTGTTATGTTTGGGTGGTAGTCATCATTTTTGGAGGATAAACCTTGAAGATGATGTTGATGTTGGTCATGGATTGGTTGATCCGGTGGTTCACCTATGACATTACAGTTGGTTATAGTTTTCATGGTCAATTCCCTAATGATAGTGTTCCTTGATTGATGGGGATCTTTAATGTTGATTTGTTAGTACACAACGATGATGGTGGTTTCCAGTGGATATGTTTTAGTGTGTATTTTGAGGATTTATTGTTCTTATATTTCTATACAATGATGCTAATGAGCTTCTACTGGGTTCTCACCGATTCTAGGGTGTGAGTGAAGATAATGTTGACTAGTGCATTAGGGTGTGGTGCTCTAGTCTGCTCACAATTCATGGTGCTGATGTGTGCCATTTTTTATAAATTTGAATGTGATAAAGTGGGTCCTATTACTGGTGATGTTTTTTTTTAAATTTTGGTATAGATTAAATTGTGAGGTTTCTACTCAACCATAAAAGTGGTTTATTGAAAAATAAAAAAGTGGATTTGAATGACTATTTACTCCCCGTTAATCTGGGCCTTTTTTAATATTTAGGAATTGAAAAATTATTCCAACATTCAATGTAATTGTGTAAAAACCTTCCACAACACCAAAAATTACCAATAATCCTTATTATCATCCTTTTTGTTGAAGTTTGGACAACTTGTACACCTTACCATTTTTGGCCCAAAAAACCCTTATTTGGAGAACACTTTGGTGATACACTCTTCTTACACATGATTATATCCACCATTGATGTTGTAGTGGACTTATTAACATTTTTTCACCCATATTTGACCATATTTGGAATTGTATATTATACTATATGATGAAAAAACATTTGTATATAATTTTTTTGGGAAAGGAGTTACCTTTTACTTAGAGTTTACTATAATTGTATCAAGGGATGATTTCAATCCCTTCATCACACAAGGGTGATTCGTTTTTGAGACAACACTCTTAATAAAATTATTCATGGTATAGATTCTTCTTTCTATACTTTGGGGAGATTAAACATATGTTCTATAAAAAGTAAGAATTTTTATTAATGTAACCTAGGTAAAAAACAAATTAAAGAGGTCTAAAGTAATAAAGTCTGAGAGAATACACACAAATAAGATTAAAACATTCAAGGGAGAGGGAACCCAAGCTATAAAAAATAATACATGGACTATCCCGAGTACCCTTTGAAGCCAAGAAGTCTGAAAATTTGTTCCCTTCACAAAATGTGTTAAATAAGAAAGTATGATTAATAAGACCCTTACACATTAAAATATAGTAGACAATGGAACATGGAATAGAGACCTTATTCTAGAGGGAGTTGATAAAAATAGAGGAATCCTTTTCAATAATAGCCAGAAGAATATTGAGAGTAGTGAAAACATCAATGCCATCAAGAACCACCTTAGACTTCAAAAGAAGAGTGTCTCCAAACCTATAAAATATCTAGAAGGAAATGAGAATTAGACCTCTGGAGTTGCGATCCATACCTCCTCCATGCATGAGGCTGATATGGAAGGTGACATTAGTTTTGATATTGTACCCACTACTGGGTGGATTCCATCAGATCCATATCCAATGGGAAGACAACCCATGCCTTGATGAAGACTAATTACTTCCCACCATAATCATCTTCATGGATAGAGATTTCATGTAATCATTTAAAATTTTCCCCAGGTTGGTTGCTAGGAAATGATCATGAATTTGAATGGTTAAGCACGAGCAGGAAATATTGTCACTTAGAGCTCTATTTATGGAATTCCAGATGGACCAACAACCACTTGATAACAAGATCTCCCCCACCTTCCTCTCTAAAGAATTTATCCCCACTCCATCAAACCAATTCTAAATAAAGTTATCACTGGTTCCTATCTGTGCTCTGATCTTGATGAAATCACCCAACCCCCTCCACATAGCGGATGCCCAACCCCCTTCAAAAAATAAATTATCCTCTAATTACTCCTCAGTGATATGAAAACAATGAAATTTTTACATATGATAAAATCCCCTCATTTTTTATCACATCATATGTCAATAAATATTCTCATACTCAATTAATCTCAAGCTTTCTTCCCATTAAATTTTCATATTTTGAATCTAATCCTCATGTATATTGTTACTTTATTTCAAATAATTCTTATTTTTATTAATTCTTTTATATTTGTTCTATAGTTGGGAATCCGTTACACCAAAAATAGATTTATGAGTTCCTTATAAATCATGGATCTTTTTTCATTAATTTTTATAACCTCAAATTTATCATCCATTACTTTTTTTTAATTATTTTTTGGTTAAGGGATATTATTCTTTAAATAAAAACACAATTTATCACCTAGGTTTCAATTTTTGATGCGAGTATTAGACTCTGGAAAATTCTCAATCCATTATTTTTTCATACCTTTTGCATCTATTAATAGTTATGTTTTCTCATCAAGTAATTCCTGGATAAACTCAAATATATAACTGAATACATAAATAGGAAATTTATTCAAGTGATACTTAACTTTAGAGTAGAGAAATTTAATTGATATAATATATTCATTCTCTTTATACTCTTTAGATCCTTAACTTTATTCTTCTATAGGATTATTATTAGTAGATTTAACATATAAAACAAAAATTTTATAACCTTTTATTAGTGGTTTGTTAACTTTATCCTTTTAAATTTTCCTCACCTTATTTGCCTCTTTCTTCTTCTAATTATTTATGTTTCTTTGTAGAAACTTACATATTTTATTTCATAAGGATGGAAACTGCATTTTTCATCTAAGACCACTCTAAACCTTCTTCAAATTCTATATATATATATATATATATATGTTTTTTTGGTAAAATATATCTAATTAGTGGAAACTTGGATTATTTTTTCCACTACCTGAAATGACTCAACAAGATCATGCATCCAATTTTAGGGTGGGGGTGGAGTGAATCATTATGACCCTATTTTACCAAATTCTTTTCTCTTTTAATTTCCCCTCTTAGTATTCAAAAATCTACCCTAGTTAAGATGAATGGATACGTTTATGATTACATAAAACACAAATCCACATGAAAATAAGTAAATAAACAAGATAACAATACAAATTTTTTACAAGGTTTGATCCCAATTTGGGTATATATTTCTTATTGTCTTCAGATCCATTCCGATACATAGATTTTATCACTAATTAATTATAGTGATTACAAAAGGTCATCCTTAAATCAAAACTTATAAGGGGTGGGAAGGTATCATCCTTAACCTATGGGAAGGTATCATCCTTGATGTAATTAAATCTCATTATAATAGTTATCTCTTGACATCTTTGTATTCTCCCAATTGGTTTGGCTAAGATTATACTATATTTATCCAGAATTCAATGCCCATCTAAATTCCTCTCTTAAACAAGTGATTCAGTAATATCTTGGATTCCACTACATCAAAAATGAAATATATTGTTAATCCAAAATAACTATTTAACTAAAAATTTGTATTTTGGTATTGTAGCATGAACTTTGACATTTTTTTCTCAAGTATCTTAACATCTAGACCTTATTTAGGTTTTATATCATTGAACTTTCTCACTCAGCCTTCTTTTTTATTTATTAAGCATATCCACACATGAAATATGAAAATATATAATAGAAGTGTTGTCCTTTATCAATTATCTCCTCCATCACCCTCTTATTTAGATTTTATGGGATAGAGATATCATAATAAAAGACATAAATACTACTTATCCTCCTTATTCTTTATTTTCTTATACCTTTATTAATAATATGGTATGAAGAAATAACACCACATTGACCTCCTCCCCAATATTTACTTCTTATTATTCCTTGAAACACATGATGTTCAACTATATTTTGTATCATATCTCTCAAAAATTCTATTACACCGAATTATTCTCAAATATTTTCATAGAATGACATGTATATAATTTTTATATTTTTGAGTATATAAATTTCATGGTATTTTACACAATGATATTCTCAATATTTTTTTTCTCATTAAATCTCAATAAAAGATATGCTCATTTAGTTTTCCAAGAAACTAAATATTTATATTATTAAAAACTTTCATAAAATATGAAATAATTTAATCTACACTAGAATACATATTTATTGGAATGGTGTAGAAAAATCCATTAGAAAAATTTAGGCTAGTGACCCCTACTATACACCAGAATCCAACTCTCATAGTGAGGCCACTAGGGGTTACACAACCAATACCTAAGGCATGAAATCTTAAAATAAGAAAGTTGGTAATGATCTGAGTAGAATAATAGGGGTTTAAGATGGGAGAATATGAAATAGTGAACCATATGTTTCACCAATTTATAAAAATTTCAATTGGTATGAGTAAACTTGGTGAAGTACTGTACAATAAAAATCTTATTGAATGGGTTTTAAAAACACTACAAAAAAAATGGAATGAAAAGAAAATAGAAATCAAAAAAAGTATGAATTTTAAAGAGTACACTTTAGATGAACTAAATAATTATTTATCACAGTATAAACTTGAATTGAAAAATATTATCAATGAGGAATCTACAATGAATGAATTATTTCTTTTAAGTTTATTTTCAATGAATAATTTAAATCTTATGAATATAAGTTATATGAAAGTAAAAAATAGATGGATAATTTTAGAAAGAATATTTCCAAATTTATGAAAAATAAAGGAGGAAAGATATAGTTCAAAATAAATAACAAAAAAAGTATTAATAAAGTTAATACTATAAATAATAATGATGTTTTTGAATTAACATATTATGAGTTTAGGAAGACAGGGAACATTGGGACTGACTATCCTAGAATCAATCATTTAAAAAAAGATAAAGATAAATGGATAAAGTAAAATAAATCTTTGTTTAGGGAATGTGAATGTTCAAATAGTTTAGATCAATTGATGAAACATGAAGTGGACAAGTGACATGAAAAGTTAATTTGATGCCTACACATTGTGAGGTACCTGATTTATTTTTAATTAAATTAATAACTCTTTATAATTTTGATCATAGAAAAACCAATGAAGATGAAAAAGATACTAATTATGATTATAGTTCTAATTCGCTTTCCATGAATTCCAATGTAAAAAACTGTATATGGAGAATAAGGAATTAAGGAATGATAGTATCTATATTATTGAAAAATATATTGATATAAAAATTAAAAAAATAAGTTGGTTAAAGAAAATGGGAAACTGAAAAAGGAATTTGAAAATATGAATATAATCATTCTTTAGAATTAGGAATATAACAATAATTGTGATTAAGATATATTGAAACTAAAATAAGAAAATGATCAAATTAAAGATTTTATGGTAGTAAATAGTAAATATTTTGAATGAATATTTAATTAATTCTTAGAGGAAATGATAAAATTTGAGAATGAGTGTAAGAAAATCAAGTAAGAATATAAAAAATTGAGAAACAAAGCTTCTGGTTCTAATGAAAAAGTCTATACTGATTTAAAAGCTATTCAAAAATAGAATATGAATTTGAAAATGTAATTTCCTAATCTTAAATAAACATTATCTAATTTTTTGAAAGGAAAATATAAATATGATAAAATGATACCTATAATGAAACCAAAATATATCAATAATGATTTTGGTTATAATAAATTTTCTCTAAGTATAAATAATACTTCTTTTGTAAAAATCTCAAAAGGGAGTATTCTTTGCGTAACATGTTTTAAATGTATAATTCAGGGTCATTATGAGAATGAATGTTCTTTGATATTTACATAACAATTTGGTCAAACTAAAACATTTATTACTAAATATTTTTTCTATAAAAAATCTATAAATAGATGATTTAAATCTATTTGGATTCTAAAATTTCGGATACTAATCTAATTAGACCCATGTTAGAATGGGTACCAAAATATTCTACTTGTTTGATTCATTCTTGGAAATATACCTTAGATGTCTCAAATATTCACAATATTTAAATAGTGCATATTCCAAAAACATAATATGTTATATTTCTAACTTTTTATCTTTTAATTCATGTGATGGATTCCTGTTTAATTTTAGAGACAACTCTAATGGTCAGATTAAAGGTATTGAAGAAGTCGGATTTTCTAAAACTCTTATTATTTAAAAATTATTATTTGTAGATGGTTTAAAAAAATATTTATCAAGTATATCCCAACTATGTGATGATGGATTAAGTGTAATATTTTAAAATTTAAATTTATTATTTTGGAAAATAAATCTAATTTTTTGAAAATATAAAAGATAATGTTTATAATATTTATTTTTATGATCTAACCAAACTGAAAGTTGTGTGTTTAGATACTATATAAGTAGATGTTATTTTGTGGAATATGAGACATGGGAATTCTATCTTTAGAGTATTTCCAAAGTTTTCAAAGCATGAACATGTTCCACCATTTCTAAAGTTACATACAAGTAAGTACTTTATGTTTGATTCCTTTTTAAAGGGTAAGAAGCATAAATAAAGATTTAAGTTTGTGAATGATGTTAGTACTGCTATATATTATGAATTTATAAATCTTTAATTATTTAGACCTATAAAAACTACTAATATAGGTGAAGATAATTATGTATTGGTAATAGTTGATGATTGTAGTTGTTTCATTAGGATTTATTTTTTATCTCATAAAAATTAAACTCTCATTAAATATTGTGATTTCTATTTTTTTTTCAAAATTTCAAAAATATTTCAATATTATATATTAGAGGTGATAAAGGTGATGAATTTTTTTAATTTAAAATTTGATAAATACTATAAATAAAATGGATATAAAAACTTTTTTATTCCCTTATGACACTATAATAAAATGTGTGGTTGAAAGAAAGAATATGCCAATTAAAGAAATGGCTAGATCAATGCTCATTGAGTTTAATGTGCCTAAATATTTTTGATCCAAAGCTATTAACATAGATTTACATGTTCTATATAAAGATTATTTTTGATTATTATTAAATAAAACCCTTATAAATTGTTTAAAATGTTGAAACCCAAAACTAGATATTTTAGGGTGTTGGGTTGAAAAGTTTTAATTTTAAATAAAAAAGATTACTTAGATAAGTTTGATTCTAAAAGAGATGAAGGAATATTTTTAGGTTATTTTAATACTATTAAGGCATATAGGGGTTTTAACAAGATAAATTTAGTTATTTAAGAGACTATGAATGTTAAATTTGTTGAAAATAATAATAACAAGCAAAATTCAGATTTAAATAAAGATGATGATGAATTCAAGGAATTAAATTTTAGTGAAGATAATGATCAAGAAACTTTTAATGATTAAATTTATGGGGATTAAATATATTCTTGAAATAATCCTAAAGAGTGTAAAAATCTTAAATATCATCCTCTTGAAAAATTAATTTGAAATGTTGAATTTGGTATACAAACTAGAAAATCTGTTTTAAATTATTATGCTTATTATTTATTTAATTCTGATCTTCTGCCTAATAATATTAATTATGCTTTAAATGTTTAAAATGGGATTAATTATATACATGATAAATTAAATAACTTTGAAAAAATAGTGTCTAATTTGGTTGAATTACCAAAATATAAACAAATAATAGGAACTATGTTGATTTTTTTGTAATAAACGTGACAAAGCTGGAAACATAGTGAAGAATAATGTATGAAATGTTTCTTTAGGTTTTTCTCACAAAGAGGGAATTGAATTTGAAGAATCTTTTTCATCTATTTCTAGGATATATGATATTATAATTTTATTAGTATTTTCTTGTTTACAAAATATCAAAACTTTTTAATGGATTTAAAAAGTACATATTTAAAAGGAATAAATTTTGAAGATGTATTTGTTATGAAAATCCTATGATTTGAAAATAAAAAATTTCCAAATCACATTTTAAACTGAATAAATATTTTTATGGACATAAAAAAGTTCCCAGAGCATGGTATGAGAGACTAACTCAATTTTTATTGCAAAATATTTTTTCAAAAGGAAAAGTTCATCCTACCTTGATTATAAATAAAATTTTAAATGATATTTTGATTATATAGATATATATTGATGGAATAATATTTGGTTTTATAAATTATTTTATTTTTAGTGATTTTTCAAAATTAATCATTAGTGAGTTTGATAGGAGCCTAATGAGAGATTTTAATTTTTTTATTTAATTAAAAATTAACCAAAGAAAATATGATATTTTATTAAATCAATATAAGTATGATAAAGAACTTTTTAAAAGGTCTGGACACAATTCATGCAAGTATATAAAAAAACTATTGAGTAAAAATTCCAAATTGGATTTAGATGATTTTAGAAAGTGTGTTGATGTTAAACTATATCAAGGAATTTTAGGTAGCTTACTTTATTATATTTCATTTAGACCAGATATAATGCTTTTCAGTTTTTTATGTGCTATATTTTAGTTTAATCCTAAAGAAATTCATCTCAAAGATGTTAAGATATTTATTAGATATATAAAAAGCACCACTAATACTAGATTATTTTATTCAAATCATGATTTTTTTTATTTATTATCTTATTCTGACTTCAATTTTGGAGGTTGTAGGCTTGACTATAAAAGAACGAAATATATGTGTGATTTTATTGATAAGAATTTAATTTCATGGAGTTATAAGAAACAACTATGAGTTACATTATCTATAGTTAAGGATGATTATGTCACTATTGTTTATTTTTATTATCAATGTATTTAGATTAAATAGAATTTATCTTATATTAATATTAGTTTTCATAAAATTATAAAATTATATGATAATTCTAATGCTATTTAAATTTCTAAAATTCCACAGCAACACTCTAGAACAAAACATATAGATCTTTTATTTCATTCTCTTTGGGATCATGTAAATAAAGGAGATTTTGGTTTAGAGTTTGTTCCAACTAAAAAAACTTATTGACATATTTACTAAACCAAAATATTCTATAATATTTGATATAAAGGAGTTTGAACATGGTATGTAGAAGTATAATTTTTTTATATTATTTTATGAGTACTGTTATTAATTGTTAAATTTTCATGAAAATGTTCTCCTTTGTGTTATTGAATTACACAATAATATGTTTTTTTAAATTTTTCAATAATTTTCATGGGTTTAACATAGTATGAAAAAATTTCGATGATATTTAATGATTAATTTATACTTCTATTAAATTTTTGTAAAAATTTAATTTTTAAAATAATTTTATATATACATTTTTTTAGGGGATATCTATGAATTTAAATTTATTTTCTTATAATTTTATAATCTATATAAATATATGTAATTATAATTGTTTATTATTTAAGGGGTATAATGTTTTTGGATATTTCTATTTTTTTATTTTTGAAAATTTCAAAAATGGGGAGAATTTTAGTGTTTGAAATAAATACTCAGTTTTTTAATTTACAAAAAGGGAGAGGTTGTTAGTATTTGAACTTGGGTGTTATTATTTTTTAGTTTGTTTATCCAAATTACAAAAACCACCAATTTAATTGTTTTATTATAATTTTTTGTGAAATTATATATATATTTTGATCATATATGTTCAATTAGTTTTTTAATGTTATAATTTTATAATACACATACATGTAGCTGATTTAAGTTACAAATGTGATTTAGTGAAAATCCATGTAGTAGAATCACATAATAATTTTAGTGAAAATCCAATTAGCTGAATCATATAGCCATTTTCAATTAAATATCCATTTTTAATCTCATATCTATTTTTGACCACATAACTATTTATAACCACATATTTGATTTTGATTTAGACGATTGAGAACTAGGTAGTCAATTAATAATCATGTAGCCAGTTTCTACATAACCAATTGAGAACTACATAGCTGATTGAAAACCAAACTACCATGAATATTTTAATTTACATCAAGAACTAAAATTTAACATGAGTATTTCTAAAGTGACCATAAGTAATAAACACCAACAGACAATGAGTTTTTATTTCAAGTGACTACAAAACATGTTACCATGTGAGTGATTTTCAAGTTACCACATGAGTTATTTTCAATCTACCATAAGTAAATTAACACACATTGAAATATAAATTGACCACACCACTTATAAAAACATAAGTGACCGTACATCAAATTTGATCACATGGTCAATTCATTACATTATTTATTTTTTGAAAATATATATTTTATTTGCATGTTTGATATTTTGATATTTTAATTAACTAAAATTTATTCAAATTTCTCTAATTTTATACTACTTTTTAGAATGAAGATTTAATCTAAATACTATTTTGAAAATTAGTTAATGGGGAAATATCTTGGAAATTTTTATGGAAATAATAAGTTTGATTTCATTTATTACACTCTCTATTTTTATATATTTATATCATTGAATTTATACAAGTTAATGGGAGTGATTTTTATAATTTTATTTATTTTATAAACTCCCATTTATTCTAACAAGAATATTGGAAGTGATTTAGAGTCATTTCATGTAGGAATAAAAGATCATGATAATTGTATGATAATAATCATGGTAAATCAAATAATAGGTAAATGGTATTATTCTAAGTAGTATTATTCTCTAACCCAAGGTATAATGTGATTGGTTGTTTAGATTCTCTTTATATTCTAGAAGATCATTGTGTTAAGGATATGGGATTATTTATAAGAATGCAATCAATGAGGAATGATATTAAATAGACTTGACATATTTTATTCAAAAAAACATATAACGATACATTTATAAAATGATGATTATTATGGGAATTGAGATGTTCTAAGTCCATTCTGTGATTATTGTTTCATTGGTGTGATCATGAATGAAATTACCATATGATCATATACTACTGAAGTGATTAATGTTCTTAAGCTTCAACGACATCCATCCTCATACACTCCATTGCTATTCTTAAGTTATTTATAGTTTTTCTTTCTTAAATTTTATTTTCTATTATTTTTTCTAAAAAATTGGTTTATGATTTTCTCAATATAAATAATGTATAATATTAGTCATTCTACCAAAAAAATGTCTGGTTCCTAGGTTGTGGATCCTGAAGAAAAGTCAGGTCAAATTTGGTTGTGACTTTTGTAAAAACTCAGGAATTGGTTATGCCTTTGGTTATTGTAAAAGTAAGTGTCTATAAATTTTTTATCAAACCTTTAAAAGTGAGGTTTATTTAGGGTTGATGATCTTCTCTCCGAATAGAGAATATTGAAGTATAGAGTAGAATCTTAGTGTTTTGAATTACAATAAAATTACTATGTTCATTTTTTTTATTTTTGTTGCATTATATTCTCAACAATGCACTACATTATTGTTTCATACAACAATAAACTATGATTTATTATTTGTGTACAAATTTTTAAAGGACTATTCACACCCACTAGTCAATTATTTATATCTCTCTAGGACCAATAGGTGTTTTATGGGTTAGACATCTTTGGATGGTCCCAAGGTGGTGGTTCATCTGAGGAAGGTTGAGGCCCATTGATTCCATTGATAAAATCAGATTAGTATATTTCATATTTATACATGTGATTATATTTTTTGACGATCATAGTTTTTATTTAATGAATTTATGATTATTGACTTTTGTTTTTTAACTACATCAAAGTGAAATATTTCCAATAACCATCTTGGAAAATGATTTTTTTTCTGGGCCGACCCTTCATGTGAACATACATATAAAATATTATTATTATTAATGATGTAATATAAACCAAGTAATTACATACTACCCACATGCCTAATAATAATTCAAATAATTATCAATCCAATATTAACACAATTTGATATTAAATTAACAGCTCATTTAATTTTTGATATATTTTTTCTCTTAAACAATACTAAACCCTATTTACATTTTATCAATTATAATATATTAATTAAATATATATTTTTAAATAATAATAAATATTTAAATATTTACTTATTTAATTTTGATTTAGTACATAATGAATTAATAATGTTTTTTTTAGAATTTTGTATTTTTAATCAAAAATTCAAATAGAATTATGTTTTTAAAGTAGTATTTGAAAATATTATAGGATAATAGTGTAATATTGTGTTTTGAAAATAAGCGAATTATAAACAATTTAAGTTTTTTTAAAATCACTATACTACAGATTTCACTTTTAAAAGTGATAGAAATGAGCTCTGTTAGTGCTAAAAAAAGCTAAGATTCCAAGTGCTCTTAAAAGCCATGACCTTTTTCAGTACTAACAAAATCAATTATAAAGGAACCCTTTATCAATGCTAAAAAAGTGTTGATAAAGTCCCCATTTATTAGTGTTACAAAAGTATTTATAAATCCCAACTTTCTCTGTATTAAAATAAAAGTGCTGATAAAGTCACCATTTGTCAGCACATTTTTTAGCTTTAATAAAAGTGGACTTTATTAATGATTTTTCAATTGATGATAAAATTTGTAAGAAAAATTATTATTTTTGAATCGGTAACCCTCTACCTTTTTCAATTCTTTAAATCCAACTCCGACTCTCACACTCCCCCTTTTTTCACCGCTCACAATTCTCCTTTGTCAATGATTTTCCACTGCCCAACTACCTCTTCACCCTCACACGTGCCTGGACTCAATAATATGACCTCCCTTGTGAAATTTTAACCCCTTTACCATATTCCCAAGCTTGTTTTATTATATATTTTATGATATTTCAAAAAAAATTTATATATATTTACATTCATCTTTTTTATTCAAATATATATATATATTTAAAATACTTATTTTTAAATAGATTTATAAAATATATGTTTGTGTGTGCGTATGAAATATATATTATTTAATTTATTTAAACATATTATTTATTCAATATTCATTTATACATATTAGAATATAAATATAAATATATATTTATTTATTAACACAAACACATGTACTGTAAAAACTATATATACATTTGTATAAGTATATATAGGTTCATATATTTTTATAATTTAAAAAAATGGTTGGATACCATTTTAAATAAAATTTATAATAATTATTTCCAAATTATATTTATAATTATTTTTAAACATATTTTTAAAATATGTCTATATGTTGTAGTAAGCATTGTAGCAGCCTGTGTACTGTAGTAAACTATTCACCGATGGTCCTTTGGTTAAAAAATATGGGCATATAGGACATGTAATGGGCTTTTATTCCCACTGGGCCTACAATATGTAATGAGCTTCATTCCTACTAGGCCTATGGGCCATATACTAAATAAATAAAACTTGATGGGTGGGCTATCCCCTTGGGGGGGGGGCTATGGCCTGCCTTTCCAGCCTGTGTGTGAGGTGTGTGTGTTTAATTATAATTGTACCCAAAGCACCTTATATATATATATATATTTATTTACAGACATGTATTTATAAATAATAATTAATTATATGGGTTTATATATATATTAATGGATTTTTATATGGTAAATAAAAAGGATAACTTTTTATTTTAAAAAAATGAATAATAAATATTTGTTGTTATATGGTTTATATATTTAAAAATAAATATTTATGTAAATATGTTTAAATATTTTTTTTTAAAATTTATTTATTATATGTAAACATAAAAAAATATGTATATATTCAATATATTTTATTATAAATAAAACTACAATATGAAAAATGATAAAATTTCAAAACCCTAATTTCTATATGATTGTAATAATTTTGAAATAATATAGTCTCCACTAAAAAATAATGATAAGTCCCTCTTAAATGAAGATAAAATCCTATAAAATATTAAAAAACTAGGATGTACCAACAAAAAACTTTGTTTTGGAGGCATTCCAAGCCTTTTTTGACTATAAAAAATAGAAACAAGGGCATTCCATTATTATTATAGTGTAGATATCTTCATAAGATTTTATTCAATATGTGGTAGAGCCCAAACGAACACCTAGATAAACAATTATGGTCATTTTAAGTTTAAGTCTTTCTTTTAACTTATCTTAGAATGTTCATTAATTTATTGAATTTTTATGTCATCCATTTTTTGTTAAATTACTACTACTCAATAATAATTAGAAAATTGTTAATTAATATTATTTTTCAATTTTTTTTATAATTCACATTCACTAAATATCTTATATATTAAGTGTAAATGCATATTTAGTGTTATATAAATCATATTTAATAAAATATATTATATTTATATCAATATAAATATATTTCTAAACTAATATATGTTTTTGATGATAAATATATTTTAAAGACATATATATTTTATTAGTGCTAAAATATCTCTGATAAAGGTTACTGTTTATAAGCGCTGAGATAGGTACCCTTTATTAGTGCTAAAAGAAAGCATTGATAAAGTTTCACTTTTATCAGCACTTTTTTATCACTGATAAAAGGGGCCTTTATTAGTGATTAAAAAAAGCACTGAAAAAGGGACACTTTTATCATCACTATTTTAGTACTGATAAAAGGGTACTTTATCATCTCTTTCAACTAGAACCTATATAGTCTATCATTGAATTCCACAGGATCATTAGTAGTCTTAAATGATTTATGAATATAGAATCTCAATTTTTTGCATACGCCTCAATTTTTTATCCCCTGACTATTATTTTTATTCTATTTCATATGAACCTTTCCCTCACTACCACCTCACCCCTTCCATGTCAACATCACTTCCTTCTCGTACCCCTACTATTTATATTTCCTCACTTGCTTCCCATCATCACCACTACATTAACCTCTTACCCACATGTCACTATTTCTTCTATCTCACCTACCACTCTACCATACTCTGATGACCACTTTTAACATTAGAAAATTACTAATTTCCTATTGATGCATATTATAAAATATATGATCAATTTGGATGTGATTTTTCATATATTCATTCAAGGTTTTTTGATTGATGCAATTCTCTATTTAGTTCATCCTATTACAATAAGTTTTTTATGAAGTAAATTTTGGATAGAAAATGGGAGGTAATCCAAAGTAATGGAGGGGGAGGGAGGGATTTTTTTTGGAAAGATGACTAGAGTGAAATAAATTTTACATAATTTTTACATCAATGATCTAAGAATGAGATTTATCAATACGTGTTATTTTATTTCTTAGATTTTATGTTTCTTGAAGTTCCTTTATATTCATGGTGATAAGTGTTGGACATGTTTCAAAGAGTGATACCAATATTTATAGATTTTCAAAGATCTTAGACTCATGTTTTCTTATAAACTTATTTTTACCTTTTTATTAATGTTATATTTGAGTGATATATATTGTTGATGTAGGTTATCATGATCAAATCAAGTAAATTAAATATATATATATATATATATATCATGTTTTATTTATAATATTCATTTTATTTAAATTTTTGTTCATCAAAAGTTTATAAATGTGAAATATATTTTTTGAACTTATTTTTATAATAATTTTTTTTGAAATTATTTAATTTTTATTATATAATAAAGTTTAAAGTAATATTGGAAAGAAATTTTTTATATAAATAAAAATTTATATTTTACATAGGTTTTATGGAATATTGATCTTGAAGTAATTAAAATAAAAATTATATAAAATCAATATTATATTTTAGATTACATCTTTTAAATTTAATATTGGGGAATTCATTGATCAAAATGTTTTTATTATGTGTATAATTATGATGAGGAAATTATTAATTTAATAAAGGTTTTGGAATTATATTTATAATGAACCACATATTCACATGTCATTGGAACTAGAGGAAGATTAGACTCTAGTTGATTTAGTATAGGAGTGATTTTAATTTTTATGAAATAGAATGAGAGGGAGAACATTTTATTGTGTTACAGGAGATTTAATTGAAGTATCATACATATAGGGTCCTATGAAAAATATTGTAAGATAAATTTCATTATGGTGTGAGAGCATCAATATCATTAGGATATATAAAAGGTCCACTGTCACCTTAGTGAAAACTCACTGGGAATCCAGTTGAGGGTGTAGTGGGGAAGTATCATTGCTCCTACCATCAGACTGTTGGTGGGGGTCTACTGAGAGTCTAGTGGTGACCCTGACCACCACTTTAAGTGGGTATATTTTGGTAATTTGAGGTGTGGTGGGGGGGTGTTGGGTTTTCAAGGATCTTAATATGATCCTATGGCTGTGGAAGAATACCCCAATAGGCATAAAATATCCTTGAATAGAAGAAACATAAATCATAAATAAAATACAAAAAAATTATGGCACACCTTGTTATTATTTTAAATTAATTTGTTCTCCCTTGATGCTGGGATAATGGTTGAGGAAGATCACTAAAGAAGCAGATGAAATAATCCTACCTCTGAGTGGACTACACCAATTACTAGATCCCAATATCAGTCGAAGGACTCCCATACACTAGAATATGTGCTAGTGTCTGAGGTGATTAAAAATCTATGGGAATGAGATATTAGAGAGTTTTTAATATAGTTGTTCAATCATTATATGGGATACCATACCTTTATAAAACCATCTACTATGTGTTTCATTTAATGAAACACATCATCTATATTCAGTGTATCAATATAAATTTATTATCATACTCATTAATTCATTAAATCCTATTCAATGAATATTCAAGCCATTTAATCCTTTCACAATGGATTAATAACTTAAATGAAACTGCATGGGAATGAGGTGGAAAATGAATGCATTAATACTATTTTAAATTAGGTTCAATGTATATGTATCACATAAATTTTAGTGTACATATCCTATAATGTACCACTTACACTAAAATCTATAAGGATTTTTTTCCAAGATTCACAACCCTTTGTGAATCCATCCAAAATACTTTTGGATATAGTTTCATAAAAATATCCTCATTTTAGGAAAAATACTATATTTATAAATTAATCCTTATTTCGAGGCCTAACTATGTGAACCTTCAGGCCTTATTATCATTGAAAAAAATATTAAATCCCTATTTCATTTATGTAAGCAAAATGTGGCCTCTGGAAAAACATCAGTACTACTCAAGCTACTAAGGGGTATGGTGTGATATCCATAAAATACACATATCTCTATATGAACACGTCCACCACTAGATGTATCATATATATAATATGTATACACATATAATTTTTTTTCCCTGACATCGAGTTACCACTAACCATGAAACATGTTAATCTAGTATAATCATCTCATATTTTCTTGATTCTCCAAAAAGTCCTACCATGTCAATGAATACATCTCATGTCATTAATTTAGCAGATGACTAAATAAAATTACCCTCATCAATGATGTTGAAAACATTATATGTGACTCAACTAAGCATGATCATGCATTTCCTCAGTCACATTAAATCAAGGTCCAAATGTCATTACTTGTCATACAAGTCAAAAAATCCCATCTTGGTTTCACTTCAACTGATGATATGATTAACAACATACCAAACCACCCCCTAATTAGCTAAGTTCATATTTTGACTTGTGTAATTATGGTATCAAATTATGAAGGTTCTCATGCTAGGTATTTACCCAATCTTAGGTAAGAAGGATTTATATTAAGAATACACCCCTATGTATATTTATAATTGTTAAGAATTATATGAGATATACTTTAGTGAGTCATTCCAAGTGATAACTCTCTATTTATTACCTTATGACTCTATTCTTCATATCTCGTATACAACAATTTTCAATTTTTACAAGAATATATTCAATAACATCATAACATATAATCACAACATGTAATTTCCTATGATTATCATCGATTAGGGACAACTCAAAGTTTATAATTTTAGGGGATATTTACCATTTGACCATTCATGTAAATTGAATTTTCAGCACACATGAATGAATTATAAATAGAGATTTACTTTATTATTATTACATGATATGCTTGAAACCATTATAACCAATATATTAAGTGTTTAATATCTAGAGATTATACAAGACTCTCATGTTGTTGTTTCGGTAATGGTTTTTGAAAATTGTATCCATATGTAATTCCAATCACATACCTATGTGAATATCTAATAAAATACTCCCACTAACCTCTTAGTGAATCACATTTATGAGTAAATATAGTTTTAATAATGGTGATAATTAGGAATCATATTCCTTACATTCTATGCTTTTTTTATATACATTCAAACTTATTTAACTCCATAATGTCTATATTTTCCAATGTTGTCTTCTATTGTCTACCTAGAACCGTTCCTTAGTGCATCATCATCATCCTTAGAAAAATTTACTTCAAACATTTCTCTTGAAATGATTTCATAAATAATGTATCTATTTACATTATTTCTTTACCATCACATCATAAAATATTTTAGGATAAAGTGATATCCACTTTGTTTTAGTAACTAATGTTAAATATTTATATTTATATTTAACTCCATACCCTAAAAAGTTTTAGGATACCTAGTGATACACTTTTTGTACTGGCTAGTATAAAATTTTTAGATAATAGTGATGTTCCCTTTTTATGGTAACTAAATTTAACTCTTTAAATTTTTCTTTACCATCACATTTGCAAAAAATTTTCATATATAAAGTAAAAAATCACTTTAATCTTAGACTAGTAAAATCTTTTAGTTAATAATTATATTAATTTTCATGTGGCAACTCAATATAACCTTTTACATCGTCACCACCATATATCTTGAAATATTTTGTATATAAAGTGAATAATCACTGTTATATGGTATAATATTTTATTTATTAACTTTGAACTTCTCTAATTTAAAACATTCTCTCAATAACCACTTAGACATTAAATTCATTCTAATAATATTTTTGGTAAGATTGTTTTAGGAAATAAAAATTATTTCTTATTAGTAGGAATTTTTAACAAATAAACTATTATTTCATATCTCATATGGTATTTTATGTGTTTGGAACAATTTTAATTAAAAAATACTTTATTAAAATATTCCATTGATGGGTGATAGGAACACATTCCCTTCTATATTAATAAACTGGATAAACTCTTTATCTGGAATAAAACACTTTTATCCATCTCTTAATTTTAAGATATTTTAAAGGAACTGATGAATCATAAACCTTTCATTTACAAATAATAATCTCATTTTATTCATAAAAACTATTTATTAATGAAAACAATATCTTATCATATAAGAGTAATGAGATGAAGATACACATCATTTACTTAGATTCATCTGAGCTTAACACATTACTTTACATTCAAATCCATGATTTAATAATTTATTGATTCATCTCTTAGATGTAAATTACATTTTCTATTGATTCTTTCCATGATTTTGAACCCGTATATATTTACAATAATTATAAATTTTACATTTATATCACATACCCTTCAAAACTATATAATCTATTTCTATAACATTAATACCTAACATGGACATACCATGAATTTTCCTAAAACTCCTTATTATATTTTGGTTAATCCCATAATATATAATTATTAATCATCTTTCTTGAAAAAACTAGGTTTTAAAAACCTTGGATAGATACTTGAAGAAAAATTATTGGAATTCCCAACTATGTTTCTTCTTCAGGTTTGAAATTTTACCCATTTGTACTATAAACACAAAAAAGAATCTAAAAATAATATAACTAGTTCATTTATTCTCAAAACATTGAGAATATTATGTAAAATTTTCTCGAATTCATCCATATTTCCTGAACATTTCCATAAATAATAATAAAATGATTTCCTTAACCAGAATAATACTTACAATAATTATTCTGTCTCTTTAAGAATATTCAATCATATTGAATATTATTGACATACTCTATCATATTGAGTGTGAGTGAAAATATTAATTAGTTAAATTAGTATCTAATTGATTTTAAATATTAAATGAATCATTCCATGATTTCATATGAATCTTGATTTTCTTATCAAACAACTTCAACACTTGGTTACTCAGGAGAGAAATAAACCCATAAAATATATCTATTTCCCAAGAACGTTTCTTAGAATACCATTCTAAGGAGTTTATTTTGTTAAAATTCTAATTTCAAGGATTAATTTAAAATTTTAGTTTGACGATGATGATACATTTATCTACAATAGAAAGTTTTATTCAATTAATATCATATTTTATATATTTTTAGAAAGGAATTTTAATGATATTGATCCCACTAAAATTGATGACCCAAAACATAATATCTATTAAGTGAACAAATATCCATATTTCAATTAGTAATGAGTCTACTTTGGTGTTTTTATCAAAACTTATTTATTTAGGTAAGGAATCATACCAATCAAAATAGTTGTAACTCATGGATAGTTGAGTGAATAACTATATCCAAATCCATCATATAGATAATACTCAACTATATTCCTCTAGTAACCTAATACAATTATTGTCTCTTGTTTTGTGTAACTCAAAATCAATGTTATGAATATGACACAAAAGTAAAATCAAGGGGAACCTAGCTTTGGAATGAACTACCCAAAAAGAAAACGTAGTGTTCCTCATAAATTTCATACCTTAAGCAAGATAATCCAAGGGAACCCAACTTTGGTATGACCTACCTAGTTGGTTAATTTAGGTATTTATAAGTACCTCATTAAAAGTATTATCTCACTTAGTATTTGAGGAGTTTTATTTTAAAAATATTAAAGTATCACTAATTCAATATACATCATATGCATATTAAATTCATAATTATTACATATTATATAATAATTATCTTCTCTTGTTTTGTTCCCATTTTGGTTATGAATGCTTCTAATGATTTTGTTTTGGAATAACTATCCCAAACACTTAATTAATGTGTCTAGACCACATTAATATGTAACTATTTACATAACCCACAAAATGTAATGAACCAACCTAGAGTACCATCTAAATTGGTATCCAAACTTATTTTCTACTAACCTAAAGATTGTTCCCAATCCCCGTGGTCTTGTGACAGACATCTAGGAATTAAAAAACAACCTTTGAGAGTGATTTATACCATAATAAAAGATAACAATAAAAAAATTACAATGTTTAAAAATCATCAGATAAATCAATCAATACAATCACCTCTGGTATAAGGATACATTATAAAAACTACAAGTAAAACATAACTATAAAAACCCATTTAATGGTGGTCCAAAACCACCTACAATATCCCATGTCACCCTCCCTCGTCTAACCAAGAATGAACCCACAAGTGTTATGATGAGAATATGAGAACCTACTATAATAACACAAAGATTTCAAACACCAAATGGTATAAGCTAAGTGTGATCTTTAGATCCCAATAGGATTTCACGAGAGAGTATATTCAATTAATTAATAAGGTAATTAAAATATCTAAAAGAGGATCATAAATAAGGTGAAACTAATGATTTACATTTTAGGAGGAATATAAATCTATCATAATTAGTTTAAAATAGATTTGGGTTTAATATTGAAATTTTCATTTGAAAATAATTTATCAAACCAAATTAGTAAAACATGCCATTTCATCATTTGAAAACCAAAACTTTTCTTGAAAATATTTGAAAAATAATTCACAATCTAAAGTTAGATCATTCAAGAAATGTGAAAACATGCAATATATATAAAAAGGTGTACAATATTAAATACAATAGAGTCAATGTCCATAATCTCAATAAATAGTTCAACCAAGAATAGTAATCAATCAAACAAGACAACTCTAGTACCAAGTAGTGACAAAAAGTGCTCTCATATATTGAGTATCTAGCATAAGACATGCATGAATTCTTTAGTCACTCTAATAATATTCAATAATATTGTATATTATTAACATACTCTATTTTATTAAGTACATATAATAGAATTTCTCAGGTAAATTAGTACCCAATGACTATGAAACCATAAATTAATCATTCCATGATTTTATATGCATATTGATTTTCTCATTGAACAACTTCAACACTTGGTTAATCAGTAAGGAAATGAACACATAACATATTTCTCTTTCCTAAGAACATTTATTAAAATACTATTCTTAAGATTTTATTTCATTACATTTCTCCTTTCAGGGATTAATTTTAAATTTTAGTTTGATGACGGTGATGCATTTATCTACAATATAAATTTTTATTAGATGAATATTATGTCTTATATATTTTCATTAAGGAATTTTAATTATAGTTCTCTTACTAAAATTGATGACCCCAAACATCATATCCATTTATTGATCCAATATCCACATTTCACTAAGAAATGAGTCTTATTTTTTTTGTTTCTCTTAGCACATAGTCTTTTAGGTAGGGAATCATTCTAATCAAAATAGTTATGACTCTTAGATAGTTTATTGGATAAATATTTATCCAAATCCATCATATAAATATTACTCAAATATATTCCTCTGGTAACCTAATCCTGTTAAATAATCCTAGATAGTGTTACCCAAAATCAATGGTAAGAATAAGCTAACAAATGATAATAAATGGGAACCTAGATTTGGCATGACCTTCCTGGTTAGATGATCAAGGTCTTGATAAGTACCGCATTTTAAGGAATATCACACTTAGTATTTTAGGGGTTTTATTTAATAAATAATAAGTCTCAATAATTTAATATACATCATTCACATATAAATTTCATAATTATTACATTTTAAGTAATCATTATCTTCTCATGTTTTATTCCCTTTTTGTGTATTCATGCTTCAAACAATTTATTTTTTGAATAAATATTCCAACCAAATAATTAATTTATTAACACCACATTAATGTGTAACTATTTAAATAATATATAATATATAGTAAGACATCTTAGAGTACCATCTAAATTGGTATCAGAACTGATTCTCCATTGACTTGAAGAGTGGTCCCGATCTCCATGGGATAAAAAAAGCACTTGGGCATCTAGAAACAATATTTTTGGAATTATTTCACCCAAAATAAAAGATAACAATAAAAAATTAAACTAAGTAAACATCATTAGATAAATAAATCAATACAACCACATCAGGTATAAGGATATGATACAAAAATAGAAAGTAAAAAATAACTACAAAAACCTATCTCCTTGTGGTCCACAACCACCCAAAATCTTTAAAGTCACCATCCCTTGACCAACCAAGAAAGAACCTAAAAGGATAAAGATGATAACACAAACACATTCTATAAGAACATAAAGGCTATAAACACGAAATGGTACAAGCATGTTGTGATATATAGATCCTTGTAGGATTTCAATAAAGAGTATATGATATTATTTCATAAGGTAATTAAAATATGCTAAAATAGGATCACAAATTAGGTGAATACAAGGATTTATATTTCAATAGTAATATAAATACATACAAATAAATTTACAACAAATATGTGTTTAAAATATAAGTTTTCATATCAAAATAATTTATCAAACCAAAGTAGGAAAACATTCCATTTCATCATTTGAAAACCAAAACTTTTCTTGAGAAGATTTGAAAACCAATTCGCAAGTTAAAATATGATCAATTAATTAATGTAAGAACATTCCCAAAATATCAAAATATGTATAATAGTAAATAAAATAGAGTCAATGTTAATCCTCTCAATAAACAGATCACTCAAGAGTAGTAATCAATAAATCAAGGAAACTCCATTTCCAAGCTGTGACAATGAATGCTACCTTGTATAGAGTATCAAGTATAAGGATATGGAAAAAACCCAATTTCCATTGTGGAAATTAGAGCCTCTGAGTATCTTCTCCTTGTTTATATCTCATGCTAGGGTTTCTCCTCAGTGGTGGCTCAGAGTGGGGGAGGCCATTGCACGGACCTCCGATATCGTCTCTCCCACTCCTCCACTTCTTGAGCTTCTTTTCTCCTTGTTTCATCTTCAGTGGCGGCCTCTACACTTGCTTGGGTGAAGGTTCCCCGATTTTGGAATCTCCATTGTGTTTGGTTGGCTCTGGTGGTCTACCTTGTCAATGGTGACGACACTCAAATCCCTTGGACACTCTTTCCCTGCTCTGGTCTTGGGTTCTTCTGCGCCCCTCCAAGGCAGATCGAGAGTGGTGACAATGGAGAGATTTTGGGATGTGTAGTTCTATGGTCATCAGCGTGCCTGGCGTAGCCCTTCTACTTTGGTGTTTTTTCAACAGTAACTTCCCGGTGAAGTTTCCGGTCATTTGAGTTATCTTCTACGGCAAGTTGATGATGGTTGTGTTTTGATTAGTGTTAGAGTTGATGATAGCATGATGATGTTGACAATGATCTTTAGATGGAGAAGACGAAGATATGGTGTTTGGATGACAACAAAGGTGATGGTTTTTATGTTGTTTAAAGCTGTGGCGGTGATGTCCGGTGGGTTATCGCTGGCGATGTATGATGAATGTGATGAAGATGTCAATGAGGTGGGTCGATGTCGGGGGTGTGGCTCGAGGAGGCTCACTGACCGATGATGTGTGTTTTGAGGTGTCTTGTGAGATTTTGAATTTTGTATGGAACTGTATTTCATATTTTCTATATTTTGATTTTAGTGATCTGGTAATATATTGTATGGACCAGTTCCTGCTTTCCCAAAAAGTGGTTTTCAAAAATCAAATAAAAATATAATTTTCAGTCAGTATAAGGATATCATGGGTAAAAATGAGTTACAATTGTGGGACCAACATAGAAAATATAATCTATTAATCATCTTGACTAATTACCAAACTTATATCTAGTATCATGGGTCTCAAGAAAACTAGTTACACACACCTGCTTTCTTGGCCTCACATTCGTAGCATGAACCTATCATGTTCTCTATCGATCCACTAGAAAATGTGTTAGTACTCTATAAAAGCATAAATCTAGGGCCTCTAATCTAATTAAATAGGTTCCCATGCCCATTAAAATGAGGTGGGTGAGGTAATCAAGTCACATGGATTACAAAGGGGATCCTTATTAGTATCAGCATGGGCTCAAGCCCTCAAAATTTTAGTAAATCTCAGTTTACATATACTCACCCTAGAACTCCATAGATTAAAAAAAATCATATTTTCAAAACCTATAATTATGAATTAAAAGAATCAAGTAAATAATATCAAGGGATTAACATAAGACTAGATCATAAAAAAGTGACAATCAGGCCTCCAAACACAATCAATATCAATTCAAAACATTTTCTTGAAATCAAAATTAAAAGGGGAAATCATCCCTGATTCCTTTCATATTTCATTATTAAAATGTTAAACAAGCCTTTAAACCAAATATTTAATTCAAGATAATCACTAAGTAATTAAAAGGTAATTTAATAATATAATAGGATTGAATTGATTTTAAAACATGGGTTTACAACCTTTTCTTCCATGTAAAAAAATCACTCACTTAAAATCACCGAAGAAAACCCATTTAAAATACAAGGGGAAAGTCATTCAAAGAAGTTTCTTGGTTATTTCATAAATTTAGTTATTTGAAACGCTATAATATATATATATATATATATATCAACAAATGTCATTAAAATCAAAGTGTTTCATTTTAGAAAACAAATCTAGGCCTAATCCCTCACTTTCCAAAATAACCTTATAAATATTTTTTAAAATAAATTAAAATAAACATGGAATTCACAAATTTAAAAATAGAAAAATGGATCAAGATCACAATAAATTTTAATCAAGATATGTTGAAACCAGAGAGGTGGGATCTAAAGATGATTCCAAAAGGCAATTAAAGACCAATGTACATATAACATAAATTAATACAAAGAAATACATGTCTATGAATTCTCAAGAAATAATAAATTGTGAGAGGAAGTAAAATAAAAGAAACCCATACTTGAAGTATCTGAGAAAAACTACAATGAGATGCAAAACCTCTAATAATAATCACCATATCAAAGAAGAAAAATCTTGATAGAAGTGAGAAGATATACTATATCCACAATTACATATTAACCATCCAAGATCCAATGAATCACTAGGACACCATATCTTATAAGAATAATAAAATAGGAGAAAAGGAGAGATCCAAGTACAAGAGAATAAGAACTTACCATAAGTGGATCCCCGCTTCTATTGAAACTTAAATCCACTAAGTGATGAGTTTAGGATAGCCAAAATGAATTTAGGGAGCTCCCAAAATTCAAAGGTTCAAATTAGGTTTGAATGGGAGGATTTTAGAGTTAAGCAGAGAGGTATTAAGACTTTAATTAAGAAAATCAAGGCATTAAATTCCCATCACATGGTTTTAATGGTAGGCTACATGGTTAATACTAACTGTGATCTTAACCATAAACCCCTAATAGGATCATTGGAATAGTTTCATGGTTTGGAAGGATGGTTTTAAAAACAATGAACCAACCATGTGATACCTCCTAGGCTACCAAAAGATATTTCGTGGTTTGGATACATGGTTTGGTGAACCGTACAACAACTAAGATCCCTCCTTTTAATCTTAACCAAAAGGTTCACAATTTCTTGGAAAGGGTTGCATGGTTTGAACTAACCATGATCATGCCTAGAAACATTAAAAAAACAATAAAATTATCTAATTAAAACCCAAAAGAAGACCCACACAAAGGGGAATCCATAATAAGGATATAAAACACCTAAAATTTAGTAATGATATGTTACAATCTCCCCACTATAGAGATTTTAATTCCTAGAAAGCTTCCAGATTAAAAGATAGAAAAAGAAGAGACAAAAAGAACCATCACCCATCTTGTGTGGTGGAAGTTCCTCAAACCAGATGAATGAATCACCCAAAAATATGAAATCTAGGACAACTCTAAGGTAATAACATCTCAAAAAACAAAAACTCAACAACACTGAGAAGAACCATGTGACAAAATATAGTTTATAAATTCTATTTTTTTCCGGAAATAAATGTGTGTTATAATGTACTATATAGAATTATACACAAAAATAAACCAATAAAAATTTTATTTCATTAATAAATAATATTACATTAACCAGAAAAAAAATTAAAATTCCAAACATTAAAATTGACCAAAAAATATAAAATCTATAATCTAAAATGGGAAAATATGGATTGCCCCAATATACTAGAATCATTTCCCCCACCTCCAACACTATAGAAAGGAAGAAAATATTGATAAGAAAATCAACATATTAGAAAATAAAAATATAAAACCTTTATAGGAATTTAATTGAATATTGCATGAAATAATTAAGTGGTATTTATAGGAGGTAAGGTCACTGTTGGAATAATAATGCGACTGTTGAAATAGTAACCAAATCGTTGGGATTAATAACCCAACTGTTGAAATAATAATTTGACCTCAAAATAATAAAATATAAAATAAATATTATTTATCATGATTAATATAAGTAAATATAAATATTATAATGCTAAAAAAAATACCATGATAAAAAAACTCAAAGAAAATATAAGCACATTTTTAATAAACTGTATTTTAAAAAATAATTATTATTATATTAAAAATTAAAATTACATATGTTAAAAATTTATTTTGATAAAATAAATATCAATTTTGAAATTATCATGTCAAAATTTTCAAAGGTAAATTTCTTGGTAAATTTCTAAAGTACATCAATTTTTAGGTGAATAGTAAATATTCAGTTTTTCGCATAACCGGTGTATCTTAAATTACATCATTCATGATAAAATAATAAAATAATACTTTATAGAACTTTAGGTTCTTTCCTGATATATTTTATTTCATAAATTAGTCATTAAAATATGATATACTTAATTCGAAAGCCTAAAGGAAACTTTCCAAAACATAAAGTTAAAAATGATTCTTTAAAATAACAATTTCTCTTTTTTTCCACTTTCCTTTTAAATAAACTAATAAATTAAAATTATGATGTAGATTTAAAGTATTAGAACCATTATATTATATATATATATATATTATTTATATTCGAAAAAATTCACTATTAAATTTTTTACCTTTAATATAATATTTATTCAATATTTTATTCTAAAAATATGCCTCGCAACAAGTATAATAATCCCTCTCCCTACCCTGGTAAAACCAATCATTAAACACTTTAAAAAGATTAAATCTGAAAAAATAATCCTTATCAATCCCATTAGAATCATTAGGGACATTCTGGATTTATCCTACTCCAAGCATCAAGGATGTTTTTGTGTCATACAAGAGATGCTAAACTGAGGATTAAGTAAGTTTTGATCAACTTTTATCTTTTTTATTTCTTCTTTTTATTATCTTTCTTTTTTCACCAGACCATTCAAAAAAAAACCTTTTAATATTAATTAGGAACTAATTTAACATTATTTTAATGTTTTTAAACTACTATAAGTATAATATTTACTATATATATATTTACATTTCATAATTTCCTTTCTAGGTCTCTTGACAATGACCCGTCAAACGTCAATTAACCACATAAAGAGACATTGCCTTGTCAAAACTTATAACCATCATCATATATGGATATTATTAATTTTATGCAATATATAAATATGTAATTATAAGTATTATAATCTTATATAATTAATTATAATAATTTATAAATCACATTTAACAAAATACAGAAATCAAGGCAAAACAATATTTTTTAAGTAAAACATGATATCAAAATGAATACCCTATAACTAAGGAAATTAAGAAATATAATAAAATTACTATAATTTATAAATAGTGATAATAATTACAATAATTTAATTTTGGATTAATGTTTCCATAAATCTATGTTTATTATTTCAGCGTCACAAATGTGACGAAATAAAACGGGAATTAAGGTAAGGGGATTCTCAAACCCAACTCCATTTCTTTAGGTTTTCCCTATTTCACACCAATTTATTTATGGATATTCCTTTAATGTTACTTAAATATAATTTAATTATTATTCATTTGTTCTTTCAGGGATATAAATGTTTCCACCTTGATTTTTATGCCATATGCAATGAATTTCAAAAAAGAGATTTCTTTCCAAAACAAATCTTCGACTCCTCTTGTGTTGTTTATTATACAAATAAAAATGATCTCTTATTCAAAAGTTTGATCTTAATTTTTCTTTTAGTAACCCCAAAATTTATCCATTAATTTATTCTTTATTAGATCCTTATAAAACCAATTCCTTTCTATGGAAAATTTCATGAATAAGTTTGTTATATGTTCTATTTAGCATGCATGATTATCTAAATATTATGATGTTATGAGTGGGCCCAGAATTATACACCCCTACAATGCATTGGGTAACATGATGCATCTCATGAGATAATGAATAATATGCATGAACATGATGTATGATTTGTTCACAATGATAATGTTATGATTATCCCCATATGTTATGTGGGAACATGATGCCAGCTTTGTTCACAACTATGTGTGGTGTTTGACCACTATGACATGATGTTTCATTTTTATGCATTACTACATTCCATGCCCTTATCACATGTTTCCATCATGATATTAACGATGATACTATTCTTATTATATGATGAGGATTATTATTATCACCCATGTTATATTGATTCATGTCCCTTATTCAACCTCTTACTGAGCTTTTAGCTCACCCCTTATTTTATGTATATCATTAGAAAATTAAATGTACAAAGAAGAACATGATATTTTAAGAATAAATATGAAAATTTAAATAAATGTTTATATTTTATTAATTTCATGTTATGTAGGAGCCCAATGTATCTAAGACACTAAACCTTTTGATCTTATATTTGTATCTCTATTATGTTTTTTTATCTTAAAAATGATGTAATAGTTACATAATGAAAATTATGGATGATATAATATAGAAAACAACTTTAAAGAAGCTATGAAATTTCATAGATATCCTAAAAATTTAGAGATTCACCATAATAGTGTATCACCAAGGAATCCAATATGAACTCATCCCTTTGATTGAAATAAGAGACACCACACACTCACGAAAGAGATACCTATAGGCAATGATACCAGAAATATCAATGGAAAGGTAGAACCAAACCCCTCATTGATACTATAATAGAAAATTCTCTAAAGATCCATATACAATCAAACATCCATAAGGAAGGAATATGGATAACAAGTATTTATATCATGGGGAAAGTACTCAATGGTAACATAGGATTTTCAACAACGAGCCTCACCCCTCAATGAGATCATTAAATTATCCACCAGTACCTCTAAGTTGCTAGTCATTCAAGAATACACATTATCCTAGTTACATGAGTATAAAACCAAGGTTTATCCAAGTCAAAATAAAAGGTTCTCAAAACACAAGGTCAGTGCACAAATAAGGCATTGCACTCTCTTAAGGGAGATTATCCATCACCTTGAGATAGATCTCTAATCATCAAGGAAAAAACAAGAGGATACCAATGAAAAACAACCAACCTGAAATACATCAAACACCAAGCATAAGAAGACACCCTTGGAAGGAAGTAATAAGAGGGGTTTCTAATAACCTCAACCCTAACATCTAAAGGTTCTCAATGAAAGAATCCACTGCATCACTAGGAGAAAAAAAAATATCAAAGAACTAAAACTATTTAAGATTAAGGCTAATCTTTCAAGAGTGCACCACGACAAGGAATAACCATAAAGATTCCAGGAAAATGAAACCATCATCATGATCTCAACCAAGGTTTATAAGATATCATTCATAAATATACTGAAACAATCCACCAAGATCTCCAAAACAAAAAGGTTTCAAAATTCAAACAAACCAAAATAAGGAAAAATCAAATTCTTTCTACTCCGATGTTGGAAAACAATAATTTGGGTCAACATCCATTACAACTGTTAGATCCTTAACTATGTAAAAAGGTACACTCTAAGGCTTATGGATGGAACCATATTATATTAAATAATGTTCTACCCTATAGTTAGGATCTAATGATACTTGAATGAAACTTCCACTTTTAGTATCCCAACTTATATAACTTATTAAGGTGAACTAATCCTCCACACAATCTACAAATACTCAGATCTTTCGAACACAACTTCCTAGAATGACCAGGTGCTCCACACTAAAAGCACACGATATACTTCTTATTTTCTTGAGAAGACTATCATTGATTAGCCACATCCTATGGTCCACTGGGTGGAACATGTTCTACTAAACCCACTATGAATGAGGCATTATCCACTTTTTTCCACTTTTCTATCTCCATATTAGATGACAAGGCCCTTTTAAGAACTATCAGATAAGAGGATAAATATGTTATTGTGATAACATCTCTAAGGTCTTGGTGAATAACTTTTATGATTCAAATTTATTTACCATAGTCATTATTGATAAACATAGTAATTAAAAATACAAAAATTTATAATTTATTGGCATACTTTGTTACCGATATCTCATCATGACAAAAAACCAAGATCTTGGAAACTTTATATTTTCTCAATTCCTCAAGATATTGTCACTGAATGAAAAATAACTTGAATAATTCCCAAGAAATTATTTCATGTATACATGAGAGAATCACCACTTCCCACTACTCTTGGATAGCTTTATCAAATAAAGTTTTTACAAACTTGACTCTTATAACATCATGAGTCTCAAGAGAAACAAAAATCTATTCAACCTTTTTAGGATAATTCATTGCTTCATTATAACCATACTCACTTTCATAAAAAAGTGGATTAAAATCCATGAAGACCTGGGTGGGTTTCAAATGTTGGAAGGGATTCAACTACACCACTAAATTTTGATTCTATGTTGAGTCTTCAATTGGAGACATCATTTTCCCAAAATATCGAAGGACTACTCTGAATATTGGATTGATGAATGAAATTTCAATATTTCAATGGAAAATTTTTGGGAGACATTTCAGGACATCAAAAAATAGACTCATTAACTCAAGAATAAAGAAACACTCAAATAGATCACCAAAATACTCCAAAATCTTTCAAACAAGGCTCCAAAACACTGTCATAAAAAAATCACTACTTTGAAGCACATAAGCTTTCTATATTTATAAAACATTCAAATTTCCTCTAAAAAATTATTGATCTTGATATAAATTGATCCATTTTTCGAAAATCCTTTACCATATCATGGAAATTATTCCATGGATTCAAAAGAATTAATCCCATTTTCTAAAGTTTAAAACAATTTCCTTTTCAAACCCTTTATAAAAAAATTACTTATTAATTTTTTTATTAAATCACAAAAGTGTCTTTTAAAATCAATTTTCCAAACCAAATTATTCATAAAACACACTTTTTGGTAATTGAAAACATTTAAAAGAGAACTAAACAAAACCAATTTTAATCCACAATTTGGTTTTCACAGCGGATTTAAAATCATAAACAATGGGATAAATGATAAAACAACAAAAAATGAGTATGAAACTAACCACATCCATAAGCCTCCAAAAAACATTATATATATGAAGTAACTCAAATGAAGTAGACAAGGCATAGAGTTTATACTCAAAATAAAATAATGAAAGTCTTGGTTTTATGTCCTAGTAAACCGCACACCAACCTCACAGTAGCTCATGGATTGACTTCTAGATCAGTCACAAAAATTACTCATAGTTTACCCGATCATGAAGGAATAGTGTGGCTCTATTAATTTTTTTGTTCCAATTCCAAAACTCATAAGATATTCCCCAAATCAAATATTGTCTCATCAGGAATATAAATATAATTTTTTATTAGAAACCAATAACTCAAAAGAATAAATCATGAACCCATTTTATATAATAAATCAAGTCTCATCGTAAAAAGGTGGTGGCCAAGAACTGTATCACAAACTACTCATTGAGTCCTAACACATTATTAATATCCTTTATACCATACTCACAAAAAATATGATAAGGCATCATAAGGAGTGATGATTTTCTGTACACTGGACTTAGGTTTTTATCTCTATCTATTTGAAATTGGATATAGATTGGGGTTATACTCAATTAACTATGATTATGTGGATTCTTGATGGAATATGAACTAGGAGGTGATAGTGGATAATTTGATAAGATCATTGATGGGTTAATCTTGATGTTGAAAATCGTATTTTACCATTGAGCACTTTACGTGGGGTTGAAATCCCTGTAAGCCTAATGCCTTTATTGTGAACGTTTGATTGTAGGTGGATATTTAGATCATTGTCTCTTCTAGTATCATTGAGGTGTTCGGTTGATCCATTCCATTGAGGTTTATTGGAATCAACACTTAGATTTTTATCCTTTGTGAGTGTTTTGGGTCACTTCATTGGGTCTTAGGGATGATTTAATATTGGATTCCTTTTAGATTCACCATTATGGTGAGTCTTTAACTGCTGGGGAGACCTATGAAATGTCTTTAACTCTTTCTTATTGTTTTTTGGTTCCTATAAGTGTTGTTGAGTTTTTGTTTTGATATGTTCTTATCCTGGAGTTATGTTGGATAGAATCGTTTTTGGTGAATATTTCATATGGCTCGAAGACTATCAACATCATAAGATGGGTTAGGGAATTATTTTTGCCTCATATTTTTCTATCTTTCAGAGTGTAAGATTTGTAAGGATATAAAACAACATGGTGGGGAGATTATAATATCTTGTTACCAGCTTTCAGGTTTTTATGAACTTTGGTCTTGATTCCCTTTTATGTGGGTCTTATTTTACGTTGTCATTGGATAATTTTTGAGTTTTTTTTTGAATGTTTATGGTCTTGATCATGATTAGTTCATGGTTAGTGAAAACTATGTATCCTTTCCTTGAAAAACATGCAATTTTTTTTGATATCCAGAGGAGGGTGCATGGTTGGTGATAATTATTTCAAACCATGAGGCCAAACCATGAAATATATTCTAGTATCCTAGGAGGGAGAATTCAGTTAGTGTAAAGTTTTTAAACCATGAAACCAAACCATGTAGCTCTTCCATTGGTCCTATTAGGGGCACCCAATTAGGCACACCTTTAGTAATAACCATTTTACCTACCATAGGAAACAATGTAATGGGAATTTAATGCCCCAAAATTCTTAATTAAAGTCCAATGACCCCCTATTTAACTCTTAACTACTCCCATTCGAACCTAATCTAACCCTTCTGATTTTGGGAGCTCTCTTGAGGAATTTTGGATCCCCCAACCTCATCTCTTGGTGGATTGAAATGTATATATAAGTATTGATCCTATTTCAGTAAGTTATTATTCTCTTAGACCTTAAATATTACCTCTTATTTTGATTCAGTATTTATAAAATGTATGGTGGTGTGGTGATTCAATAGATCTTGTATTTTTTTTGCGTAATTGTTGATCTATGATCTCTTATCACTTCTATTATAGATTTATCTTCATTGATTCAGTGATTGAAATCAGAGTTGACACATCTCAGATTCATTATATGTGGTTTTTGGATATTCCAAGTAGGTTTCTCTATGAATTTAATTCCTCTTGTAATTCATTGTTCCTTGATAATTCATAGACATGTATTTATTTATCTTAATATATGTTTTATTTACATTGATATTGAATTTAATCATGTAAGATTATTTGACCTCACCACTCTGGTTTAAGCATTGAAATATTAAAATGGATTATGATTTTAGTCCCATTAAATATTTTTAAATTGTTGAATGCCATGTTTGTTCTGATTTATTTTCAAAGAGACTTTGAGGGTTGTTTTGTGGAAAGTGAGGGATTAGTTGCAAATTTATTTTATAAAGTGGAATGATTTTATTTGAATGAAATATATTGATATATGTACCGTGTTCCATAGGGTTTCAAATGCCTAAATTCTTAAATAACAAATAACTTTCTTTGAATGACTTTCCCATTGTTTTTAAAATGAGTGTACATGTGTGATTTGAAGTGAGTGATTTTTTCACTTTGAAAAAGTGGTGTAAACCCATGTTTTAAAATGAAATCAAGACTTTTATATTATTAATTTTCCTTTAAATGGATCAGGGATGATCTTGAATGTAATTATTGGTTTAAAGGACCTTTTGTAATTTTTATAATTACCTATGAAAGAAATCATGGATGATTATGTTTTTTAATACTAATTTGAAGAAAAGGTTTTTGAATTGAAATTGATGATGCTTGATGGCCTAATTAGCATTTTTTGATGTTCCTATCTTGTGTTAATCCCTTTATATGATTTGCTTGATTATTTTAATTCCCAATATTAGGTGTTGAAAAATGATTATTCCCTCAAGGGAGTTATGGGGTGAGTGATATGTGAACCAATATTGACTAAAATGTTGAGGGATTGAGCCCATACTGATAATGATGAGGATTCCCATTGTGATTCATGTTACCTGAATACCTCACTCACCTCATTTTATTGGACATTGGAACCTAGGTAGTTAGATGATATGACCAAGATTTATTCCTTACTAGAAAACTAACACCCTATCTAGTGGATCTATTTAGAACATGATAGGTTCATGCTATGGGAGTATCGACAGGAAAGTTGGTGTGCGTGGAATTAGTTTGCTTGAGAACCATGAAACTAGATGTAATATTGATGATTAGTTATGATGAATTTTTTTTATATTTTCTATGGTGAACTCACTATAATATCTTTTTTGTACCCATAACATACTTATACTTGATACTAAATACATGATGTGTTTGTTGTCACTACTTAGAACTGGAGTTTCCTTGCTTGATTGATTACTGACCTTGATTGATCAGTTTATTAAGATGATGCACACTGACTATATTATATTGACTCTTGTACAAATTTTAATACTAGGTTCATGCTCTTACTTTTCTTTATTGATTGAACTTTATATTTTTATTTTTAAAGCCTTTCAATATTTTTTAAATGAAAAAATACAGTATTTTTATATTTTTTTGATAAACGATTTTGAAATTAAAACTCACATTTTTACCAAGATCTATTATAAACTAATTATAATGGATTTATCTTCCTCTTGAAACATAAATCCTTATATTCACCTTTTTTGGGCTCCTCTTTTATCATAATTTAATTAACTTATGAATTAACTGCATAGAATATTTAGTGATATCCTACTTGGATTTATATCTTAAACCCTATTTGTATCATTTGGTAATTTTAGACTTTATGTTATTATAATGGGTTCTTGTGTTCTCTCATCCATCCTTGTGGGTTTATTATTGGTTTTTATAGGGGGTGACATGGTACATGGTGGTTGGTCATGGATTTAACGTTCTGACCTAGGTGCCACTAAAACAATTCCCCAAGTGGGTTTACCATAAGGCCTCAAGTGTTCCTCCACATATTCTAGAGTATTCCAACAAGTTGTGAGGGATTAGGATGCATCTTTGGGGAGACTATATAATATAGTAAATAACAAAACATAAACCATAATAGTAAATAAATAGTATACATAAGCAATAAATATGAAAAGTCTGTAATAATAAATCAAATATAGTAAAGGCCCAAACTACCATGTAATATATACAAAACTGATCTCCCATTGGGCTGATCACACATAGAAGAGTAAATAAAAACATAAATCTACTTCTAGATCTGAGAGGAACCAGATACCTAATATCTATGGAGACTGACTAGCTACTCCAGCCTAATCATAAGAATCCACATGAGCAGCTCCTCTTGATCCTAAAACCATAGGCCTCAAACCTATCCATCATGCATTTATTATCAACCTTAAATCATAAATAAGGCTTGAATTTACACTGAGGTATATTTATAGGGGGTTAGAAATAAATATTAGTAGTTGAACACCCTAGAAAAACCTATAATCTGCTACCATATGTGCATTCTCATGCAATATTCTTAGCCTAGCTAAGACATAATTGGAAAAATAAATAAGGCAACATATATCATAGATGGAATAATTCTATGGATGATCCTTGGGTCTATAATCTTGATCTTCTAGACATCTTATTAATAGGGAATTGATCTGTATTTCATACCACTCGAGTCATGTGTAATATTTTAATCCTTAGGTCCATAATCCCGATTGATGATACCTTCTTTGGCTAGTACTGGAATATCTCTGAACAAGATACGTTACTATATGATAATACATTTAAAAACTCGGAGATCACTCATAATCACCTCTAATAAATATAATAAAGGATTACAGGTAGTAACCAAACATCCTATAAACTATACATAATGCTAGATTTCATACCACTCGTGCTATGTGTAAATCCATTCCAATTTCTGATTCCTAGGCCCCGGTCCATAGGTAATCATGAAATTACAACTCAAATATTCTTTAAGGGGATTAACCTTAAGAAATTTGTAAGCAATTATATTAAGATCCAAGTACATGCTCAACATACATTCAATAAAATGCTCAGCATCCCAGTCCTAAGTAATTTAGGTTGATAGAGTAATGGTGCATCCACTTGGCCCTATGTATCATCCTTGGCATCTATCAAGGAGAGAAAAATCATCATAGAGTGCATATAAAATGGGGGATAGATACATCCTAATCAGCCTACCTCTATAACCCTCAATAGGTGAGGAATTCCAATGAAAAATGGGACTTCCTAAAATGGTCACCTTTGACCATGTAAGGCTTACAAGCCATATCCTAGGTGGTATATCTATCCATCCCAATAAATTAGAAGGACCAATAGATGGATCCCTGGAAGCACATTTTAGAATCCCAATAAAGTAAAAATAAAAAAAATTAACTCATGGTTGTTCAAGAATAGGGGCACCCAATGGGTCCCCTAGTTCAAAGAAAAAGAGAGGAATCCTAATCAGGATCCTTGAGGTCTATACATAAGAAAAGGAATCCCTATTGGGATAATCTAAAACAGCACATAAGGGAAGGAATCCTTGTTTGTATCATTAGATATAGTAAGTAAGTGGATTCATCCTAAACAATATCCTTAGAAAGAGTAAGGAAATAGAGGCATCCCACATGGGATCCTCTAGTTCAAAACATTAGTAGAGGCTTCCTAAACGGGATCCTCAGAAAGAATAGATAAATGGATGAATCCTACATGGGGTCCTTAGAAATAATTAAGCTCTTCGAGTAACACATCCTACATCCTCATATCTAACGTTAGACGACATCCTGGGCCAAAAGGGAACATCTCATAAGGGATACGTACACAATGTGTATACCTAAGTACACAATGTGTACTCTCAAATCCCAATATGGGCATGTAATTTATCCATAATTGGAATGTAAAACACAAGGACATGGTGTTTAAGTCTTGTAAATGGTGTGTACCCTACACGATGTAGCTGCCTATATACCTCACATGGCCTGGATATGTGTGTTATCCTGGTTGTGTACCTATACATGGTGTATAACCCACTCAAGGTCTGGCCATGCACTCTACAAGGTGAAGTTCCCCAATACAGGCTATCTAGCAATGTACTCACCTAACTGGCCAAGTAAGACTACATGGTGTGTAATACCAATACACAACATGTTCCTCTAAAATGTCCTTTTTTTACAAATAGGAAGTAAACACAATGTGTGTTGCTGATCTATATGCCGTGTGATCGGGATATCCAATCAGGAACCCCTATAATGGGCCTAAAACACCAAATTCTCCCTGTTTAAGAATAGATCAAACCACTAGGGGACCTTAATAGTCATAATAGGTCCTTAAAATTAGAAAGTGGTAAATATATGATGATTTTAAACATAGACTTAAAAAATGGACTACCTTTGGTAGAATCTTCTAAACCTTTACCCATATCTACATTCCACTACAGCCACACGACAATCCAGATTCTTCTGTTCTACGCAACAATGACTCTCTTTCTATCTTCATCTTCTTCTTTCTCCCTCTCCCTCTCTTCTATCAAATGCGATGATGGAATCCCACAAGGGAATGAATTATAATCTAGGGGATAAAATATAAAAGAAAAGGGGAAATAAAAAGGAAGAAAAGTAAAATAAAAAGAAAACGAAAAAGGGGACCGACCCCGACCCTGATGCCCTACTTGAGTTTGTACATTTCTTAGAAAAAGACACAATTTCATACCTAATTATGAATATAGAATCTTAATATTATGCTACATTCAAAATATATCCCTTAATGAGATCGTGTGAATTAATTAATATTTAATTAATTAATTATTAAATATTAACTATTCCATGAAAATTCAAACAACTTAGATTTCCACCAAACTCTGGTCTTATGGTAAACACCCTATTTTGGGGCCAAAAGAGTGGTGGGAAAAATTAGTCAGGATCAATTTCTAGAGGGAAAAGGCCATTTTACCATTTATAAACATCCAAAAGAAAAAAAAATCAAATTTATACTCAATTTCACATTCCAGAAAATTAGAGTTCTGTAAAACTTCCCAACCATTAACTTTATCCTACTCGAGAATCTTTGATGGTCAAACAACTATCATGATATAATACCAAGAATCTATACCACTATGTTATCTTGACCATTCAATGAACTATACCACAACATTTATACCTCACATAATTAATGAAGATGTTCAACCATGATCAATCTAATACTACCCACCATAGGAATACCCTTATCATCATCAAAACCGAACTCCAAGATCAAAGTCCCACCCTCCATATATTACCAAATTAAATGATCAGAGTGGATAGAAACTACTCATTCCCAAGTGTAAATCCATAACATTGAAGAATCTCCCATTCCCACTTCCTAAAAAAATTCCACAACTTTTCTGAATTTAACTCATAATGAGGGTTACTACCCTCCAATGGAAAATTGTGTACTCCCCACAATATGAATTACCTTATACCACTCCTCAAGAGTGACTCCCAAGGATTATTTTCATCCAACCAAATAAAATATTTAAAAATAAAATAAGATTGATGTATAGATGATATTATCCCATCCTAATCGAGATGATGTAAAGATTTATGGAATGATCATCTCTAAACTAGAATTATTCAAATATTATAGTGATAGGTGTATATGGATCCCCCTGATCCATGCTCACATCAAACTAAGATATAATTTCCTTTAACTAACTCCTAAAACCAAGTCTCCGGACTATGTGTGTCTAGATGTAACTACATGACAACTACCTCATGGAACCAGATTTATTCTCAATGTCTCCTCTAACATGAATGAAAATTACTCATTTAATCATAATTCTTGGTAAACCATGCCCAAATTATTACTTAAAAACCATTGGTCCATGAATTGAAAATGGACGCTCCATGATATTAAATTTAAATGGTACCACGTGTAACCGATGTGTACCATTATCACTCGACTCACTCTCCCATGACTCAAGGACAATCTAATATTTCTACATGGAATTTCAGTATCATCAAACTGGAATCTCCCTTACAAATCCCCTTCAAAATCAGGAACCTTTACTATTCCAAAAATTACTCCATGACTACCCATAACTCATCATCATTTTTTAATGTTAAAGCGTCAACCACAAACCACTGGTCAACCGGGCCTAACACCCAAAAATATCTACACATAAATCTTAGTCTTGATACACAAGAACCTGAAGAAATTTCTCAGAAAACAAAGGGATCAAACAACCTATATTACAAAACCCAAGAAATAATCATCCATCAGTCTCAAACGAGCATATAACCAAGATCACTACCTAAAAAGAAATCCATAAGAACCTAGGAAAACCACCAACACAGGTTACCCTCGATTAAACTAACTGCTGACTTACCAGGGTCCAAGTCAAAACTAAGGGCCTTTAGGTCTACCATCTTTCCCTATTGATCAAGGATCATAACAAGGTCAATAGATCTAACCAACTAGAACATACATCAAACCTCTCACCAAGTCACATATAACGGGGCATCATCCATGAACCCATCTAAACATAGGAAATCTAACACACCTGTCAACCCTATCCAAGGGAGGTAAAGATAACATAAACCTACTTGGGTAAAAACTAATCAACATAGACTACTAGGACCTGATCCTATATGAGAATCCTCATAAGGAACTTCTACCTAGAGGGTCAAGATATAAAATACAAAAAAGATAAATAAATATTCCTCACTAGGAATCCATATATGGTAATACCCCTCAATGTTCAAGTTTAAAATTTATGTTGAGGTATATATTAGTATCTCACTTGAGGATTTGACTAGATAAACCATATATAGTCAAAAATATATGTACAACATCATTTTAATGATTCATGTCATATATCACTCACATATATTTTAGTTAAGTAGAATTCTATTCCAATCTATGCGTTAAAACACAGTATAGGTTGTTACTGACACTTTAAATAACCGAAAATAAGTAACAACACCCCATGAGTGGTCAATCACTGAGAATAATATACCATTTCCCCTTACTAGTGTCATTTAACCTCTTGTGCATGAGGACCAAGTCATCAAACTCATTGTCAAACGTGTCACCATAGATCCACATAACTTAACATCAGAAGTAAATATATATAAAAGTAAAACTAACTGAGTAGAATTCCACCAAGAACCTATATGTAAATCTCCATTTAGGTTGTTGCAAAATTTTAAATAGTTATCCTCTATCATCAGTAAAATCACACACTAGAAGGTATATAAAATGTAGACCCTACATGCCAAATATGATGCATGAAATTCCTCTTTCCATTTCTAACCAAGAGTCAAAATCAGTCACAACTCTCTTGCCAATGGGTTGAGATCCATAAATACATTAATGTCCTCTCACTAATGTGACAAGATCCATAACTCTATTGTAATTAATAAACTCAACACAGCATCTACACCGCACAGAGAAATTCATACACAAATGTAACATCATAGATCAAGAAAATCAATCCCATAACCTCAGAAACTAGTAATTGTTACTAGAATAAGTGTTCTCAATTCACCAGTACAATATCCATCATAGGATATGAATCATTCCTAACACTCCTATCTACCATATCTCAAATAATAGAAAAAAAACACTCTGATACCACTTTACAATCTCTTAAACTAGATTCCACTAAACTGGTGCCCTGATCTGGTTCACTATAAGGCCTCAAGCGTGCCTCCCCATATGCCAGAGGCTGTCGACTAGTAGTAAGGGCCTAAGGCATGTCTTTAGGGAGACTATAACATCATATTAGAGTAAGAAACTAGAAAAAATAACCAAACATCAACCATAAAAGTAAATAAATAAAGTGAAGAATCATTAAATATAATAAGGCTGTAATAATAAATGAAATGATACAAGGGTCCAAACAACCATGTCATGCGTACAACACTGATCACACAGTAAACTGATCATATATATAGGATTAAATAAAAGGGAAAAATAAAAGTACATTTCTCTACTACTAACTTCGAGCCAAACCACGTACTTGGTCTCTATAAAACTAGTTGAGCTACTCCATCTTAATCATAAGAATCCATGAAAATGGATATACTCTATCATGAAACCATGGGAATCATACCTATCCTTCATCCATCTTTACTCAGCCTAAAAGTAGACATAAGGTCCATGTGAACACCGAGGTTCATGTACATGCTATGGGAAATAAGTCTTAGTAGGCCTACCCCAATAGTGTACTTGAAATTTGCTACAATAAGTGCATGCTCATGTATTATGGTCATCATAGTTGTGAAAAAACTAGAATAATAAATGAGGAAAAAATATCATAGATGAAATAAGTCTACAATCAATCCTTGGTTCCATAATCCTAACCATCTAAACATCCTGTGAATAAGGAATTGATCTGTATGGCATACCACTCAATCCACATGTAATTCCATCAATCCTTGGGTCCATAAACTTGATCGATGATACCAAATTCGGCCAGTGCCAAGATGTATCTAAGAAAGCTACGTTACCATAAGGGGATACATGTCTTAACCCTAGGATAACCCATTCTTACCTACAATAATTATAATAAAGTATTCCAAGTAATAACTAGACATCCTGTAAATAGGGTATAAAGTTGGATGTCTTTCCACTCAGGCCATGTGTAAATATAGTCCAATGTCCGAGTCCTAGGACTCAGTAAAAATGGTTCATTTACTAATTATTACTAATTATTACAAGTTATTACTAATTATTACTAATTATTACTAATTATTACTAATTATTACCAATTATTACTAATTATTACTAATTAGTACTATTTATTACTAATTATTACTAATTAATACTAATTATTGCTAATTATTATTATTGCTAATTATTACTAATTATTGCTAATTATTACTAATTATTACTAATTATTACTAATTACTACTAATTATTACTATTCATTACTATTTATTACTATTTATTACTAATTATTACTAATTATTGCTAATTATTACTAATTATTACTAATTAGTACTAAGTATTACTAATTATTACTAATTATTACTAATTATTACTAATTATTACTAATTAGTACTAATTATTACTAATTATTACTAATTATTACTAATTATTACTAATTATTACTAATTATTACTAATTATTACAAATTATTACTAATTATTACCAATAATTACTAATTATTACTAATTATTACGAATTATTACAAATTATTACTATTTATTACCATTTATTACTATTTATTAGTATTTTTAGTATTTGTTACTATTTATTAGTTTTTATTACTATTTATTAGTATTTATTAGTATTTGTTAGTATTCATTACTATTTATTTCTATTTATTATTATTTATTATTATTTATTACTATTTATTAGTATTTATTTCTATTTATTAGTATTTATTTCTATTTATTACTATTTATTACTAATTATTAGTATTTATTACTATTTATTTGTATTTATTAGTATTTTTTAGTATTTATTACTATTTATTAGTATTTATTACTATTTATTACTATTTATTAGTATTTATTACTATTTATTACTATTTATTAGTATTTATTAGTATTTATTAGTATTTATTTCTATTTATTAGTATTTATTTCTATTTATTACTATTTATTACTATTTATTTTTATTTATTAGTATTTATTACTAATTTTTACTATTTATTAGTATTTATTAGTATTTATTAGTATTTATTGATATTTATTAATATTTATTAGTAATTATTAGTAATTATTACTATTTATTAGTATTTATTGCTATTTATTAGTATTTATTAGTATTTATTAGTATTTATTACTATTAATTATTATTTTTATTAATAATTATTAGTATTTATTACTAATTATTAGTATTTATTACTATTTATTAGTATTTATTTCTATTTATTTGTATTTATCACTATTTATTAGTATTTGTTACTAATTATTACTAATTAATACAGTTTATCACTAATTGTTTATATTTATTACTATTTTTTCTAATTATTACTAATTAGTGTTAATTAATATTAATTACTGCAAAATACAGCTACTAATTACTAATTACCGCTAATTATTTATATACATTACTAATTATCGTTAATAATTATTAATTATTACTAATTACTAAGAATTAATACTAATAATTTAATTTTATTATTACAAATAAATACTAATGACAAAAAAATTTAAATCTAACTTAATTACAACTAATGAACAATAATTAAAATTAATATAAAGAAAGGAAATAAATACTAAATTAAATAAAACATAAATACCTTTAAACTTGATTTCTTATAATTATAGGCGGCTTCACAACTTCTTCGTAAAAAAAAAGTTAACTCTAAAAAATTTTCTCTCTAAAATTAGAGTTTACAGAAGCCGAGGAACAAGAAATTCTGGCAGAGAGAAGAAAAAATGGAGGGGGGTATATATAGGTTAGATTAGTTGCGATGAGACCCGTTGCAAATACCTTCGGCCGTTTTAATTACCATTGGCGGTTAAAAGGTTATTTGCGATGAGCCCCATCGCAAAAAGTGACCTCCCGACACACTTTTTACGACGGGACAACATCCCTTCGCAAATATGTTTTTTCCGCCGCCGGCTATTTGAGACAGTACCCATCGCAAATACCCTCCGGGGGTCGAACTAGTTGCGACATGGGATCCCCCCATCGCAACTAGGTCTTACTGCATCCCGACACTTGCGACGGGTGGTGCCAGCCAGTCACAAATACTCTTTTGCGCGGTTTGGCGCGAAAACCGTGACAATATGTGCATAACCTTTTTGCTACGAGGCACCTATTCCCGTCGCAAATAATTGGTTATTTGCGACGTGTTGGTCAACCCGTCGCAAATAACCTCTTCGACGGACTATTTGCGACGAGATTTATTCCCATCGCAAATAGCCCGTCGCAAATAATGGTTTTTCCCATAGTGAATCATTCCCCTAGTAGTCAAGGATCATTGAAAAAAATATAGTAAAACTCTACGGTAGACTACTCCTCCAGGGGGGACACACCACCATCCCCAGTGGCATCCCTTTCCTCATAGTGGAATGAGTTCACTCCCAAGACAATCATAGTAGACAAATTCCCTTACTGAACCGTGTTCACTCCCCATTCCAATCCCATCTTAATGAAGCTAGTTCACTCCCCATTCCAGTTATATCTTACTGTACTGAGTTCACTCTATATTCTAGTCCTATATTACTAAACCAATTTCATTTCTCATTTTAGTCTTGTATATCTCTTGAGATATAAATCATTACCCAATGAATTGGAGGGAGATATAGGTCCCACCCATCATTAGTTATAACATAACCACCATCCTTGGTTATAACGTAAACACCATAATATAATGAAAAACATACATATGTGTTCTAGAAGAACATAAATCATATGAGAACCCATGAAAATAAATTGGGTTTCATAAATGTTTCATCATATCATAACCTGTGGAAAAGAAATAGGATTCATAAATATCATTCCATAAGAAATATGAACCAACCATAAAAATAATAAGGATAATATCCCTAAATAATATCCCCATTAAAGCATAAGTAAAATAAAAAAATATTATCTTATATGGAAAATAATTTTGAAATATCACTTGAAATAATTCTTGAAAAAATAACATTTCCCATTTTCAAATCATTTATTTTTAAAGTGCTGCAAAATTATTAAGGAAAAAATTTTCTTTGAAAATAAACTTGTAAGATTGTAAAGGAAAAATAAAATAACTAAGGCTTCATGATGGTAGGAAAATCCTCTCATGTCTTATAAGTTAAAAAAATATTAATTCCATATTTTTTTAGAAAATTCACAAAGAACCTCATTTAGAAAATGAAAATAATCATTTCAAACCTTTTTGTAAAAAGTAAAACATGGGTAAAGACGAATTTAAACAATCATAATAGAATAGTGCAAACATTTTCAGAAACAATTTTATAAAACTTGTACATTAAGTAAAAATTTATTTTTAAGGGAAACTTTAAAATAATAATTTTTAAAATAATTTCACTTATAAATATCATATCATTGAAGTGAGCATTAATCAAATGATTTGACTATATATATCAAAAGAAAATAAAAATAAAATAAGTGAAAATTTAAAATAAGAAAATCCAAAATCATCTCACACATAATCTTAACATTGAATAATCAACGAAGTAAAAATTTAACCCAATGAATGAAAATTGAGTTAAGAAATCCCTTACCACTTTGTAATCAGTTGAATCATATTCTCTTTAAAAGTAATAATTATCAAATAAAACATTGAATACCATGAAGACAATGATATTCATGATATGATATAATAAATAGAAGTATATTCACCACATAAAAGAAAGAAGTGGTGAATGAGGAATATATATCAAATAATTAAAAGTGATATGAGAAACCCATACCTTAGGTTTGACTTCCTTTTAGTCTTTCATACAATAACCTCCTCTTGAATATCACCTCCTTGAAGAACCCCTTAAGAAACTTGGAATTGGTGTTTGGGTGAGACCAGAATCACTTGGATGTGGGAATAGTGAGGAGGAGAGGTTTTAGTATAATTTTTAATAGCTTTAACGCTTGTGAGGAGAAAGGGGATGGTGTGAAGTTGTATTTATACTTGAGGATGGGTGATTTTAAGTGATTAAATAATGATTATTTTATATTTATATCCAACCACATTTGGGTGGAAATAATTCCAAAAAATTTGGATGATAATTAATGTTTTAATGGCTGTTTAAGTTTAATAAACACATCAACTACCCATTTAATGTTGTAGTTTTTAGGTATTTTTTGATTTAACCTTTTAACTTTAACCCACTTCAATATTTTACCTATACGGTGTTAAATATTTTTTACCACAGTAAATTTTTACGAATAAAAATGAAAATGATCTTATAACCTAATTTAGACCTCATTATTCAATATATGAAATCCAATTTTAAAAATTCAAAACATAGAAGTTGAAAATTATATTTAAAATTAAATCATCACAATATAATGAAAAAAAGTTTTTTTTGGAAAAATGTGTTTTAATCCAAAAAATGTACTTATATCAAAATATTGTTTAAATATAATTAATTAGATTATATTTAACTAAAAATTAATTTGGTTACTTTGAGATCAATTTAAAACCATAAAATTACTTTCAATTATATAGAAAACGAGCATTTTATAAAAATCAGTTTTTTTTACTTTTCACTGAAAAATTAAACTTTTCTAAAAATTCTCAAATATTTATGCTAAGATAATTTTGACATAATGAATCCAAAAATGATTTTAATTTTATAAAATACATTTTATAAAAGTTTCTAAATTAATTATATTTATTTTTTCATAGAAATCAATACGAATAATTTTTTTAATGAAAACATATATTAGAAGAATAAAAAGAATTTTGTAAAAATTATGTGTATATTTGAAAAAATTAATTAGTAAATTAAAAATGATTTATAAAATTATATATTTCATAATGTAGTTAAAAATATCCATTCCTAATAATTTAATGGCTAGGTTATAATTCTCATGTTAAAATAATAATATTTTGGAGTTGATTTAAGATCTATGTTCTATGAACGTAAGCTATCAAATAGATTAAATTTATTTAAAAAGATAAATATCGTATAATATTAGGGTGTTATAGAAACCATGTCTCCTAAAAAAGTGTTTTCAAATCCAACTATGGGTTAATATCCCCATTGAACCTAATCTATTTTCGATGTCTCCTTTACCATGAAATGAAATTACTAATTTAATCACAAATTTCAGGAAACTATTCCCACAATATTGTTTGAAAACCATCGGTCCTCTGCTCACACATGTTTGATCACTTTTTATTACTTAAACGGTACCATTCACAACCAATGTGTACGGTTGTCACTTGAATCACACTCTAATGAGTCATCAATCACAAGGCCAAGATGACTATTCTACATAGAACAACCGTCTCATTAAACTAGAAGCTCCCTTTGAAATCCACTTAAAAATGAGAAACCTATCCTATTAAACAATTTATGACATGATCTCCCACCACTCTGCATCATTTTTTAACATTAAAGAATCAACCACACAACTAATGGTCAACAGGGATAGGCACCCGAATAGTCATACCCTTTAAAATCAATCTTGATACTTAAGCACTAAAGGTGATTTCTCAAAAACTAAAGGCATTAACCTACCTATATCTCAAAACCTAAGAACTTACTATACATCAGTTTCAAATGAGCATATAATCAATCTCACTACCTAAAAAGTCACATGTAAGGACCAAGGAAAACCCCCATCATAGGTATCCCTTGATAAAACTGACTACTAAATTACTAGGATCTGAGTCATAACAATGTCCCTCTAGGTATCCCACCCAATGATATTAATAAAGGATCATAACAAGGTCACTAGGATCAACTGCCTATCCCATACACCAAACCTCTCACCAAGGTCACATCTCACGAGGCATCATCCATGTACCCATCTCAACACAAGGAATCTAATTCACCTATCAAACCTCTCTAAGGGAGGTAAGGATAATATCAACCTACTAGGGTTAAAACTAGTCAACTTGGATTACCAGACCCTACTCCTCTCTGAGCATACTCATAAGTAATTTCTCCCTAGAGGTTCAATATATTAAATACATAAAATATAAATAACTGATCGTCACTGGGAATTCGTATATGGTAATACAACCTCAAGGTTCTAGTTGAATATAATTTTTTACGTACCTATATAATGATCCATGTCATACATCACTCACATATGGTTTAGTTAAGTAGATAACCATTCCAATCTATGTGGGAAAACACCATATAGGTTTTTACTGACACTTTGAATAACAAAAAATAAGTATCAAAACCTCATGAGGGGTCCATCACTAAGCACCACATACCCTCTCAACCTATTAGGGTCAATGTGCCTCCTGTGCATGAGGACTAAGCCTCTAGCCTCTGTCGAACATCTCACCATAGAACCACATGACCTTCCATTAGAAAAAAAATATATACAAGTTGGTCCAATTGAGTATAATTCCACCATGAATCAATACAAAAAAAAAACAATTTAGGTTGTTTCATACATTTTAAATAATTGTACTTTTTAATCTATAAAATCATGCTCTAGATGTCCTATAACATGTGGGCACTACATTTTAAATATGATGCATGATACACATCTTTCCTTTGCCAACCAGAATTCAAAATTAGCCACTAGCCTCTCACCAATGGGATGAAAGCTATAAATCCATCAATGAACTCTCGCCAATGGTTCAAGAGCTAAAAATCCATATTAATTCATAAAATCCACACAATATGTGCATCACACAAAACAAAAATAATACCCAACTATAACATCATAGATCAAGAACAACAGTCCATTAACCTTGGAAAATATGGCTTCTTACTAAAACATGTGTTCTAGACACACCAATACAATTTCTATCATAGACTCTAACACATTCCTAACACTTCTGTCAACCATATCCCAAATAAAATGAGTGGACAACCCTCTAATACCACATTTTAACATCCCAACCTGGGTTCCACTGAACTGGTGCCTCGATCCAATTCTCTATAAGGACTCAAGTGTGCCTCTCTATATGAAAGAGGTTACTAATTAGTAGTGAGGGTCTAGGGTGTGTCTAATGGGAGACTATTCCTTAATATCAAAGTAATCAACCCAAATAAATAACTAAACATCAATCATAATAGTAAATAAATAGAGTGAAGAAGAAGAAAATATAAAAATTCTATAATTATAAATGAAATGTATTAAAGGACCTAACAACAATGCCATTCATATAGAATTGATAACCCATTGAGATGGTCATATATAAAGGAGTAAATAAAAGATATATAAATAAAATTATACAGCTCTACTTCTAACTATGAGCTGAACCGTATACCTGATCCCCATAGAAACTATTGATCTGATCTAACCCAAACTTAAGAATCTACACGAGTGATTCTTCTTGATCCTGAAACCATGGGACTTAACCTTATCCACCATGAATCTATGATCAACCTAAAGGAAGACATAAGGTCTACACATACACTAAGGTGCATGTTCTGGGGGTTAGAAATAAATCTCAATACACCACCCCAAATGATGAAACTATAATTTGATTCCATAAGTGCATGATTATGAAATATGATTAGACTAGAAAAGACACAACTAGAATAATAAATAAGGAAAAAATATCCTATATAAAATATTTTTACAATCTATCCTTTATTTTTTAATCCCAATCATTTGGAAATTTTATGAATAAGGCATTTATCTAGATTTCGTACAACTAAATCCATATGTAATCCAATAAATCCTTAGGTCTATAATCCTAATCGACGATACTTCAACAAGTTCCATAATTTATTTAATCATGCTAATTAACTATAGGGGGAAACATGTCCAAACCCTAGGATTACCCGTACTCACATCCAATCACTCTAATAAAGTATTCTAGGTAATAACCAAACATCCTTTAAATAGGGTATAAAGTTAGATGTCATACCACTCATTCCTTGTGTAAATATAATCCAATTTATGAGTCCTAGGTCCCAGTCCATATACAATCACAACATTACAAATTAGATAATCCCTAAGGGGAATTAACCTTAGGTGATCTGTAAGGATTTCTCTCTGGATCAAAGTACATGCTTGACATTCATTCAATAAACAACTCAACATGCCACTCCCAGATAAGTCTAGTGAGTATAGTAACAGTGAATCCTCCCAGACCTAGGTATTACCATATGAGTCACTTAATGAGAGAATAGTCATCCTTAATTTTATCTGAAGGAGGGGTTTGATACATCCTCATCCACTTACCTCAATAACACTCATTAGGAGAATAATCCCATTAATAAATGGTACTTCCTGAAATGGTAACCTCTAACCTTATAAGGCTCATAAAATAGATCCTAGGAATCATATCTAGTCATCTTAATAAATAAGTAGGCACAATAGTTAGATCCTAAGAAGTACATATGAGGATCCTGATAAAGTAACAATAAAACAAGTAGGCTCAAAATCCAAATCCAAATAAGTAACTATGGGAATACTAATAAACATGTAAGCTCAATAGCTAGATCCCAAGGAGAACATTTGGGCATCCCAGTAAATAATATAGATCAAAAACCAGATCCTAAGAATCATGTCTGGGAATACCAATAAAGATAATCAATAAAAGGATCATAAACCGAATCCTAAGAAGTAGGTGTGTGAATCTTTGAAAAATATTGCATCTTGTTAGGCCCACTGGCTGAATAACAGGAAACACCTATGAAAATCATATCTAAATCAAGAGTAATCTTGTGAATGTATAAATAAAGAGTGAGGGTAGATGAACTAATAAACCCACCACTACTACAACATCCACTTGAGATCACACATTCGGTATGGGTTCTAAGGAGACACCCACTACCATCTCTACCTAAACCCACAATGCACTAGCTCAGTGCCACTCAAGAATTGGGGCACCCACTAGGCCCCATAGGTCAAAGAACATGAGAGGCATACTACTTGGGATCCTGGAGGTCTATAAATAAGTGAAGTCACCCCTCTTGGAATCCTCTAAAATAGCACATATGAGAAGGGATCCCTCTTAGATATCTATAGATAGTAAGTAAGTGGATTAATACTGGACAATATCCTAAGAAAGAGCAAGGAAATAAAGGTATCCTACACAAGATCCTCTTGGTTGAAATATAAGTTGAGGAATTATACAAGGGATCCTTATCAGAAATAGATAAGTGAAGGAATCCTACACAGGATTTTCAGAACGTATTAGTCTCTCTGGGTAACACATCCTACAACCTTGTACCTAAGATCTTAGAGTCTCCTAGGCTAGAAGGGAACATCCTACAATGGAGACATCCTCATAAAAAAATCTATGTAAAAAATCGGTCAAAGGATATGGTGCATGAACTATCTCATATAAAGGTTCGACTCTCAAGTGATAACAAAATTTGAATAATGGAGGAAGTACCTCACCATTATAGACCATTTACCCCAAAACTCCTCTTAGGATTACTATAAACACCATAAGGGTTCCCCCATCATGATCTATGTGAACAAATACTCAAAAAATACTATTCTTATGCCCAATTCTAACTCTGTGGGCTAAAAACATGAAAAAACCTAAAAAGAGTAGGAAGAGATAAGTACATGACATGTATACCCAAGTACACGATGTATACTCTCAAGGCCCCACATGGGCATGTACTCTATCTAGGTGTGGAATGTAAAACCCAAGTACATGGTAGTAAGTCATGTACATGATGTGTACCCTAAATGGAAAACCTACCCATTAACCTCAAATGGCATAGCCATGTTTCTTAGCCTGGCTATGTACCTCTACACGGTATGTAACCCACTTGGGGTATGACTATGTACTCTATGCGGCTAAGTGCCCCTACATAGGCTATTTGACCATGTACTCAACTACCTGGCTGAGTACAACTACATGACATGTAATCCTAGTACACTATGTGTACCTATAAAAAGTACTCTTCCCTAAATATGAATAACACAAAATGTGTGTTCCTAAACAACACACTATGTTATGGGGATTCCCAAATAGGAAACCCCTAAAATCGACCCAAAACACTTGATTCCCCATTTAAGCATAGATCGACTCACTTAGGATCCTTAGTAGTAATAATAGTTCCCTAAAACTATAAATCAGGAAATATATAGGTATTTTCAACCAAAACATAAAAAAAACCTAACTTTGGGCAAAATCCACTGAAGGTTTACCCATATCCACATTCTACCACTTACACACGATGACCCGACTCCTCCTGAGCTCTACGGTGGAACCTCTCTTCCTCTATCCCCCTTTCTCTATATCAATATCCATATCATATCTCATCCATGATGAATAAAACCCATAGGTGTGTGCATGAAAATATATGGAAGAAAAGAGAAAAGAAAAGTGGGAAAAGAAAATAAGAAAAAGAAAATAAAAAGAAAAAGGGCTCATCCCCGATCCTGACACCTGACTTGATTTTATACCTCTCATAGATAATACCAACCTTACAAACTCAATGGTAGAGAAAAAATTTAAATCTGATTCTCTATTTGAAAGAGATCACCGAATGAATATTTGTGAATTAATTAGTATTTAAATAATTAAATATTAAATATTAATTATTATATTAAAATTCAAACAGATTTAATTTACCCCAAACTTCTTTCCTTGGGTAAACACCATATTTGACTAACAAAGTGGTTTGGAAAATAATCCAAGATTCACTACTTGGGGAGAAGACCATTTTACCCATTACAAGAATATGGAAGAAAAAATTCAGATTTTTGTTCTATTTCAGAGTCTGGAAAAACATGGGTCATTGTAGTGGAATAATAAGAGATGAGTTTTTATACTTTACACTCAATTTCTATATCATCTCATTGTACTTGAGGTGGTTGTGTTGATTTATTTATATGATGATTTTTCCATAATGTTGTTTTTTATTATTATCTTTTATTGTGGGAGAAATCATTAACAAAGTTTGTTTTTGGATACCTAGGTGCTTATCTATAGCCCATGAGGATTAGGAAAACTCTTCGAGTTAGGGGAAAATTGGTTAATATGTCAGTTTAAATGTTACTCTAGGTTTTTTTGTTACACATTATGTGTTACTCACCCAGAATAGAATCCAAACATATTCATAGATATCCAAATTCATTAGATTCATAAGGTATATGAACTCTTCATGTAAAGGCATAGAGATATAAAAAATTTACAATCTACAGATGAGTAAGCCTGGAGTGAAATATAACTAATCCCATTCACCTTTCTAGAATAAGTCACAAGACTCCAAGCCGGTAGGTGGTCTGACCCTGAGTCCCTCCCCAAACCTTATGAAACACATTGTGTAAGGTTAAGCGACTTTTACCTTTGCATGAACCACCCACATAAAGGAAAATATATAATTAACTTTTATGATAAGATATCATGTAAGCGTAACTATTTCTGTAAACCATTTTACAGTTTAAAAAATAATTGATTTAAACATGATCAAAACTTGAATAAAATCATTCTTATAATCAAGTTAAAAGATTAAATTGAATAATTTTTATGAATGAAACAATTTATTTCAAATTTTATTATATACAAAATATTAACCAAATATGAACTAGTAATGTTGCATATATCAAGTTATTCTTAATTAGATAAATGCAAGTTGATCTGATTAGGAAGCCCACTCTAATACCACTGTTGGGTTTTTGAGGATTATCAAATGATCCTTTAGAAGTGGAAGAATACCCAAATATAAAAAACCTATCCTCTAATATAAGAAACAAACATCATAAATAAAATATATGAAATTTATAGAATATCTAATTGTTTTTTACAATGCATTTCTTCTTCATTAATGCTGGGAGAACGCTTGAGTAAGATCACTAAATAAGTAGATGAAAGCCTCCTACCTGCAAGGGAATTACATCGGCTGATGAATCCTGATCTCAATTAGAGGACTCCCATATACATGAATAGGTTCAATCATCTTTACTAAGGGTGATGAACAAGTTATAGGAAGGAAGACATCTTAGATAGGTATGCATAAAATTTCTTATACATAACATGAGGAATCACATCCCTTTATATAGATATCCATTATGAATTTCATTTAATTAAACACATAATATATATTTAATTTATCCATATAAATTTATTCCTACTATCATTATTTCATTTAATACTTTTAAATGAATATTAAATCCATTTAATCCTTTCAAAATGGATAAATAAATGGAATGAAATCTCTTGGGAATTAGGTGAAAAATGCATCCATTAATCCCACATCAAATTAGGTGAAAATTATATGTACAATATATTTTTTGGTGCATATATCCTACTGGGGGAGGGGGGAGGTTGTAAGCCCCCCTTAGGTACACTTCTCATGTATAACCAAAACAAAGGGGATGCTAGCTCCCCCTCCTATACTTCCTCTCATTATCCCTTTATCTGAGGTGATTAAGAATTCATTATACACTTTGTTTATAGGTAAATCCTCCTCTAACACATTCTTAATTTCCTATTTATCTCCCTTATCATCTGATTTAGGTGTTCCTATTTAGGTATTTGGATGTGAATCCAATGGTTCTTACTAAATCACAATGTAATCATGGGTCTTTCTGTTAGGGTTGGTTTCCTGAGAACCAACTGTTTTGTACTTTGATTACATGAATGTTCACTTATTATATATGGTTCATTGTTCTGTATGACTATAATATAATAATGTCCTTGAATATTTGTTGCATTGATAAAGTCATGGCAGATCCCCGCTATGATGAGAACCTTGAAATGCTATAACAATATTCTTAAATAAAGTTCCATGGTTGGATAACATACTATGATAGGACACATAGTATATAGATCGTCATGTGTGAGCACTCGTAAGAAGACGAGACTCTCTCTCATGGAGTTTGCACTTGGTAATCTCCAAGATGGGAGATTATGAGACCAGACCCTCCAGTAGTAATTCCGTATGTTTTGGTGTCATCAGATATTGCTATCTACGAGCATGTGTAATGGTCCTTAGACTGTAATATTATCATTAACTCGTGTCATGACTCACACACTTAGATTTTCTAACAAAAACAGTCACAAAGACAGTTGGTGGGAAGTAGGGTATGTTGGGTGCATCACTAATGACATGTTGTTAATGGATAAGTTGAGGAAGGATTTGTCCCTTCCATATTTATATAATTAGATATCTCAGGCCCTTTGATTGAAATAGAACTGTCAAACAAATTCCATGGCCATGGTGACATGGCGAGTTTATTCTTGGAAGTCAAAGAATGACAGATCAAGCATATAGGTTTATGACACTGCCATGAAACCTACTTGATGAGATATTGAAATAAAGGGATTAAATTACATAGTAAGCATTCATATGAGGTGATACGTCAATGTGGAATCAACTTCTTTCTCTTGGGTTCCTTGACCCGTTGCTAGACAGTAATCTTGGACTTTAGGAAAACCCGCCTAATGACAACAAGAAAGAGGCCTAGAGGGTCACACACTAAGTGTATTTAAGTATCTCAAGTAGAATAAAGATTCTTCTTGTATGTGTTTTAATAATTATTCAAGGAAGCCTGAATCGTTTTAATGTTGGAGGAAGAATAAAATGAAAACAAGTACACACCGTTTATTAATTATTACACGCCGTGTAGTTTTTATTTTGAAAACAAGTACACACCGTGTATTATTAAATGTACACGCCGTTTAGTTTTCATTTTGGAAAGGAAATGAATAAATGAAAACAATATATACATTCTAGGTACATTTAATGTATACACCATGTAGTTTTCAATGAAAAAATAGTACACGCCGTGTATTTATTATTACACGCCATGTAGTTTTTCCAGTCGATATTTTGAGGATATAATATGATTTTATTAAATTATATTTATTATAATCAGCGTGAGCGCATGTCAAGGAATTAATTATTTGACATGAGGGTTTTCAATAAGAGTTAATGAAATAAATGAAACGTGTAACGCGTTTATTTATTGTCATAACTCTACAACCTCAAACCCGATTATAAATATCCTCACAACCCAAAATCTTTTCCTACACAAGATAATCATTGTGCACAATAATTCTGGAGAATTATTTCAAGGCCAAAAGAGCCTCTACCCCCAAGAACTCTCTCAAGACCGAGAGAGATCCTCTTCCATCGGATCAAGACGATCTAAGGCGGACAATACAAGCAAAGGTTTCTCTATGCTAGCACCCAAAGACTCCTTTGGCGATGTCTATAGATACGAGGTGCATGTGTGGATCACATCTAGATGAATTATACACTTGGATTTTGCGACATAACGATGAATCACATCAGAATGTGATCAAGAATATCAACTAAGAAAGAACAACCAAAAGGTACTTCTTGTCAATTAATTAAATTAATTATAATCAGCCTATGACAATCCACTTTTGTGGTTCTGGGACCTTTCTTCTTATTTGTCTATTTCTATGAATCGATCCTTGGAGATTGGCATTTATCATTGTATTGATCCCATATTGATCATTTCTAATGACAAAAAGCCAAGTGGGCACATCCACCCATGCACTTCCACTGCGCCCGGAAGCTTAAATTGGTATCAGAGCGAGGTTACAGTGTTTATTATAGTTATTTAATTTTCATTGATAATTTACGCATTTATATTCGATTCAATTCAAGATAAATCGTTCTATAAAACTGAATGAACGAGATCTATTCTTCCTCCTTCGTTTCTCGATTCAAATCATAGAAACGAACTTTTAATTTTAATTTTGATTAAATTAAAAACGAGGATATCATATGGAGGAGCCTCTCTTTCTATCCATAAAACATAATAATACACGGCGTGTAGTGAAAACTATACACCGTGTAATTAGGATCAACAAACCAGTATGGGTCTGCCAAACCATGCCATGTGAATTGATTATACCTAAGTATTTATTACCCCTTGTTGACTAGAAATGAACGGCGCATGGGAATAGGAATACATGGTGTGTATGTTGAATCAACATGTCGTGTAGTCCAATATGGTCCAGGTGAAAACGTGTACAAGGAGAAGCCGTGTTCCGCGTACACGAGATTTCCAGGTCGGTAACCGCGTAACAAGTACACGCCGTGTTAGATTAATCTACATGCCGTGTAATCCAAAATTTCCAAAGTAAAGAAATCACGCCAAATCCCCAGCGTGTACTTTGGATTAAGGGTGAAAAGAAATACATGCCTTGTAAATATAAACTACACGCCGTGTACTTTCCAGAAATGGAATTTCACCAGGTTTCCTCCAAAAGTACAAAGACCTGTACAAAGAATACGGATGAGAAGAATCTCAAGGAAATTCATAAATGTATTTAAGATAAATAGTTGATTAATTATAAGATCATAATTAATTAATTTCATGCGCGACTTATCTTAAATAATAGAACGATTAAAATAATTTGAATTCTAAATATGCGTAAATGTCATTGCATGCTATGGATGATCATGAGCTAGACCAAAAACCATTTTGTATGTGTGTTTGGTTTCATTTAAATTTGTTTAATTTAAATTATTTGGCCTGCGAGTCTTCTTCCAATAAAATGTAGGGCCTACGTGCCCATGGTTTCTTTAATGTAAATCCCATGTAATGGATGATCTTCAAACCTGGAGGAGACGGTTCAAAACCCGAAGCTGAGGTGAAACCAACCCAAGAAGATACAAAGGTGGATAGGTGGGAGCTGCAAAACACGAACCATCTGTTCAAGGTGTTTTTCCCTAGGTCATGGTTAGCTTATCAAACTGCTAGATAAGCTAACCAATAAAATCTCATGATCAAGCCATCTTATTTTATTTCTATATGATTTCATGGTTTATTTATTTTGTTGTGTTGTTACGATCACATAGTTAATAAAATTAACAAGCATGAATATATGGAATAAAAAAAAACCCAGACTATGCGTAAACATTATCGGAACATGGTTAATCACTTAAGAAAGAATCACTTAATATTAACAAGAATGTGATAATTCAAAACTATGCATAAATGATCAAAATCCCTTAATACCATATTAAGTCAGACCAAGCCTTTAGTTACCTAATTAAGGGAAAGACTCAATAAAACTATGTGTTTGACCAACCCTTGTTGGGACACTTACTTTTATAAAGGAAGCCCTTATGAAAGGTTTCAGGTTGACTTAACCATATTACATCAAGAGGAGTATCTCTTGCTAGACTTGATGTAATATTGGAGGCAAGAGTTGAGGAAATCCAAGTTAGGATTTCATGATTGTGGATTCCACTCAACAGATCAAGGAACTGTAAGCTCACAGTTGGCAAGGACCTGCCTACCTAAATACCTTCAAATATCTTGAAAAACCCTTTTTGGGGTTATGCGAAGGGGAATATGGATCCTTGCCACTAGAAATTTCAAAGAAACTGGACATTTCGAGTTCAATGGTGAGGGACATTGGTACTTGATAAAATAATGGGAGACTTAATAAAATTTATTATTTCTCATAACATGTAATCAAGAAAGTACTGATAAATATTCTCTTTTAATTTGTATAAAATGACAAACTCATCAACCAAATTTTCTCTGCAATCAAATCTGGATAAAGACAACATCCTCACCGGCAGTAACTTTCAGGAATGGTTTAGGTGCCTTCTGGTTATCCTACACCATGAACGAAAGTTTTACGTGTTGGAGTCCTCACTTCCTGATTCTCCTACCCCAATGGTGAGTGATGAAGATTTACTAGTCTATGATCAACATTTGAGCGATGCACTCGACATTCAATGTTTGATGCTATCATCTATGTCTAGTGAGCTCATTAAGTCTCATGAAGACATGGATGCCTACAACATGCTCGAGCACCTCCATGGTCTATACCAGGAGATAGCAAGATAGGAAAGGTTTGAGATATCCAAGGCTCTATTTTAGAGAAAGTTTGGAGAAGGTGCCCCAGCTGGGCCTCATGTAGTCAAGATCATTGGCTACATTGAGCGCTTGGAGGTTCTAGGGTTTAAACTCCCTGAAGAACTGGGTACCGATCTCAATCTTGGATCACTCCCCCAGAGCTTCTCCAACTTTGTTTTAAATTTCAACATGAACAACACTGAGAAGCCTCTATCTGATCTTCTTATCATTATTCGCCAAGTGAACAATGACATGAAGCGTGAAAAGCCTTCTGTCCTCATGGTGAATAAAAGGAAAGGGAAGGCGAAGAGCTTTAATACCAAATCTTCTTCAAGGCCTTCCAAGAAAAGGAAGTTCAAAGGGGAGGCAAGAGAACATGATGTTGTTTGTTTTGAATGTGGCAAGAAGGGACACTGGAAGAAAAACTGAACCCAGCCAAGGAAGCAAGGGGAAGCTTCAGGTGCATTTGTTATTGAATGAAATATATCTGTTTATACCAATTGGGTATTATATACTGCTTGTGGTTCTCAAATCTATATCCAAATACAGGAACCGAGTAGATTCAGAAAGATTGACCGAGGTGAGGTGGATCTCCGAGCATCCAACGAAGCCAGACTCACTACTGTAGCTGTTAGAGACTACTATATCATATTGCCTACTGGGATGGTCTTGGTTTTGAAAGGATGTTATTATGTAACCTCTATAACCAAAAAAATTATTTCAGTATACAGATTAGATACTGATGGATTCATCTTCACATTTGGAAGTGGATGTTTCTACTTTTATAAAGATAGCATTTGTTTTGGTAGGGAACATTTATATAATTTCCTTTATGTGTTAGACTACACAAACCAAGTAATGGAAATCGATGACAAAGTTAATTCACATGACTCATACCACACCCAACTTTGGCATCATCGGCTAGGTCATGTCAATGAGAAATGTTTGACAAAATTACATCAAGATGGGTGTTCAAATTCTTTCGAACTAAAACCACTTAGTGTATGTCATGAATGTCTACAAGGAAAAATGGCCAAATCCCCATTTAGTGGGAAAGGTGAAAGGGCTAAAGAGATTCTAGAATTAGTTCACACAGATGTGTGTGGACCATTTCCAGTTGAAGCAAGGGCTGGGTTCTCATACTTCATAATTTTTACTGATGATTTTAGTAGATATGAATATATTTACGTAATGAGGTATAAGTCAGATTATTTTGATTGGTTCAAAGAATAAAAGAATGAAGTTGAGAACCAGCTTGGTAAGAAGTTTAATAAACTCTTCTCAGACAGAGGAAGAGAATATCTTAATTAGGACTTCAGTGATTTCTTATGGGAGTTTGGGATTCTATCTCAACTTACTCCTCCTTACACAACTTATTGGAATGGTGTAAGTGAAAGGAGGAACCACAACCTGCTGGACTTGGTGAGATCAATGACGAGTCTTGGGAATCTTCCATTATCCTTTTGGGGATATGAATTACAAACAGCATTACACATACTAAACCAAGAACCAAATAAATCTATAAATGGTATTCCATACGGGTTATGGAGTGGATGAAAAGCCATGTTATCTAATTTACATGTGTGGGGTAGTGAAGCATTTGTTAAGGCCTCTTCAGGTAACAAAATTTCACCCCCAGGAACAAAGTGTATCTTTATAGTATATCCCAAGGAAACAAGGGGATATTACCTATAAAACCCCTCAGACAAAAAGGTTATAGTGGAAAGACACTCCATATTCTTTGAGTGGGAGCACATCTCCAAAAAAGATAGTGGGAGTGAGATAGACTTCGATGAAGTCGAGGCTCAAGATACATAGGAGTTGGTAAAAGAAAAGATTCCACAAGGCCCCATGGAAGAAAAATCCATTCTAGAGACACAAGAACTGCGTAGGAGCACGAGAGAGGTGAGTGAACCCGAAAGATATGGTTTTCTTGTCACCAAGGACGGTGACTCAGTATTGGTTGAAAATGATGATCCTCTTACCTAAAAGGAAGCAGTTAAAGGCAAATACGTTTCCAAGTGGAAAAAAGACATGAATTATGAAATGTATTCCATATACCAAAACCAATTTTGGATTTTGGTAGATCCTCTAGTTGATGTAAAGCCTATTGGTAATAAATGGGTATTCAAGAAGAAACTAGACATGGAGGGGCAAGTCAGCACCTATAAGGCATGACTGGTTGCCAAAGGTTTTAGACAACGTCAAAGAATTGACTATGATGAAACCTTTTCACCGGTTGTAATGATGAAGTCCATCATAATCCTATTGGCCATTTCCGCTTACCATGACTATGAAATTTGGAAAATGGATGTCAAAACAGCATTCCTTAATGGGAACCTCCAGGAAGATTCCTATATAACGCAACCTGAAGGGTTTATGACTCCAAAGGATTCCAACAAGGTACTAAAGTTATAGAAATCCATTTATGGATTAAATTAAGCATCAAGGTCATGGAAAATTCGTTTTGATGAAGCTGTAATGGAATTTAGCTTTGTTAAGAATAAATGTGAGCCTTGTGTCTATAAAAGGTTTAGTGAAAGTGCAATTGTTTCCCTAATTATATATGTTGATGATATATTACTAATTGGAAACAAAGCACCTATCTTACAGTCATTATTCCCCCCACATTGAGTAACTTCTCATCAACTTCATTACTAAAAGTCTTACTTTCCCTTTTACCTTCTCTATCATCACTTACTTCATATATAAATAATAAGTATCTTTTATTATGTTTAGAGAGATTCATACCTTTCCCCTTAGAAAAAATATTTGACTTTTCAACCTTCTTCTACAAGTATCTTCTTGTCCTTTTACCTTCTTTATCACTAGATTATTATTTTTTCAATCTTGTATAATTTGATGAAAAATGTCCAATAAACCCACATTTAAAATAATTTATCAGAATAATTCATTTTTAATAATCTGTGAAACTTCTCATATTTATATATAAAATAGACATATGTTCATCAAAATTCTGATTCAAATATTCCTATAAATCATAACCAGTAGCTTCATCTTTAATAACATATTTATCTAACCTTTTTTACTTTGAATTGTTAAAGGAAATCTATTTTTATCCTTTCCCTTATTCTTGAAAATATTCTTTTTTTTTTCATTTCATAAGTAATTAGAATGATATGTAAGGTATCTAGATGAAGTGTCTCTAGATATCTATATTCTATGGCTAAGAATTTAGTATCAAGTTTGTTAGGTGGAAATCATAATATATTCTCAACCACTGTAGAATCTTATAACATCTCAGAAAATCTCCTTATTGGGTTGAAAATATCATTCATCCTTGCGAATAACTCACTTACATATTCATCATCCTTTATTTTCAAGTCTTCATATTTCAATATTTAAATATTTAATTTTTCTCTCTTGAATTTGGTGTTCCATTTATAAATATACTCTAAATTTCATCAAATGCCTTTACCTATTTTGATTAAATAAAATTTCAAAAATTAATTCTTTGAAAGAGAGGAAAATATAGAATCTTGAGCACACCCATCGTTTTATAGATTCTTCATATTTTTTTTATCAAAAAGAAAACCTTCAACATGAGAGATGAAACCATTGGTAATAACTTCCAGGACTTCAAAGCTAATGAAAAATATGTACGACATCATCCTTTCCATCCAAGAATGATAATTATTTACATCAAAAATGAGAATCACCTTACCGTTCACTGGATTTTGATTATACATTATAAAAAATTAGAATGAGTAACTGGATCATTTCTTCATCAATATTCAAACAAACTTGAGTCAATGAAGTTCTTAACTTTGATACCACTTTAAAATCCACTCATAGGATCCAAGATATTATTTCGGGGAGGGGTGAAACAGTGATCTATAAATCCTAATGTTTTTACTTTATAAAATATCATCTCTTATTAGAGCATTAGGAATTATCTATACCTATACACATAAAATCACACACAAAAAACACAATATATTTTATGAGGTTTATTACTCAATAATATTAGATAATCCTTGGAATTATTTGGAAATAATACAAGATCACCTAGTCCAATTTAAATAATTATATAGATTACAAAAATCAGGGTATATCCTTTTAATTTCAATAAACTATATCCCCCAAATAGTTTATTTTAATACCACACAATTGTTATGGTATAGAAAGTTTCTATAACAACAAGATTTTTTTTACTAATATAGACTTTAAATGTATTTCCATTGTGTTTCTTCCCTTTTCTAACTTGCACCATCACAAGTCTAATATTATTCATCTTCCTTTTATTATATAACATTAAGAAAGAACCAGTTCTTATTCTTATTCTTCTCTCTCTCTCTCTTTGATATAAAATATTTTTAGCACTACAGTGTATCGATTCTTCCCAGAAATTATTCTTATTTTTCTCATATTAAATATTTATAGAATATTAGTGAATATTATTTGAATAAATAATTTATAGAAATTAAAATAAACTCTAAACTTCTTCCTCTCTCAGTTCAACCATTCTTGAATCATTCTATATATTTCTCAAAGATTTTAATTTAAAATATTTAATTTGAAATTAAATTTTTTAATGTTCCATAATATTTCTCTTTAATTTTTCTATTAATATCTACATCTCATTTCCTTTTGAAACTCATATGAAAAAATCTATAGTTACTTCTATTTGAATGTTCCTTCCATATATGCATGAATCCATGACACAAAAACCCTTATTGTACAATATAATCTTCAAATAATAATATGGATAATAATATTTTATAGTGATATTTATATTTATGAAGAACAAATCACACAACATCATCATATTTTATTATTTCTTCAGAATTTCAAATTTTGGAAAACTTATTCTTCGTACAGAATGATTTCCAAAATTATACTAAGTATGAAGTAATATGCATATAAAAAGGCATACATGGATCCAAAAAGTCATACATGTCTCACAAAAAAGTCATGCGCCCTTAAAAAACTGATATGAAGTAAGTCTTACAAGTCTTAAAAGTCATATGACACACATATGATGTCTTATAAGGAAATTCATACACTGATAAAAAAGCTATACACACTAGTTTGAAGTCATATAGGACAAGTCTTTTGTGAACCTAAAATTATTACAAATAGAATTAAATCCTGACACACAAACCAAAGGCTTACATACATGACTTACGAATTCATAGACTGGCTCAAAAATCTTGAAAGCTTTAAATTCCTCACAACCATATATCTCCAAGATTACAGATAACTTCACTGTACATTATATTATATAATGTTTAACATTATTTATGTGTTGATAAAAAAATATAACACAAGGATCACACCCACTTAAACATTTTCAAATGTTATTCTCTGAAAAAACTCCATACACAAAAGGAAACCTATTTTCAGAATAATCTCCAAAGTATTCAAAATATTCCAAAAATATATTGGGGTTAATAAATAATTTTTTATTAATTAATTTATCCTTCCTTCATTTAAAAATTTCTTCATATTAATTTAACCATGTGAATTTAACCACTTTATGATTCAATTTTCTTAATGGTTTAGCTAGTTGGATTTTTTTTCCAAAAATCACCAATAGTAACCAACTAAGGCAAGGAAACTACATATTTCAATTAGATTCATTCATGTTGGAAATTTTTAACTAAATTTTTCTTATAATGGATAAAATATATTATATCCTTATAGAAAATATGGCCAAGAAAAGAAACTTTTCAAATCCAAAATTCATACTTTCTAAATTTCATATATAAATACTTCTCCTTTTGGGTCTTAATAATAATCATTAAATGGTTATTATTTTTTATAGCTCTTAGAGTATATATAGATATCACTAAGAAATTCCCTAATATTTTTTAAATATAATCCTTGAATACTCTATTACCTAGATCCATAAGCACCAAGTACAAATTTGTTAATAAAAAGGGGGTTAATGTTAACTCATAATGCCCATACATTGTACAAAAACCATATTTTATATATAAACCTTTATAAATTTTAATTTATAATAACTGTAATAAATATTAATCTTTTAGAATTATTAATCCAATTAAAGTTGATAAAAGGGGTCATCAATGTGTAGTAGAGGATATATGTTCTTAATAGTAATGAAATTAATTTCCCTATAATCAATTAAAAACCTCATATATTCATCCTTATTTTTAAAAATAAGACATGTTATATGAAAGGTTAAGTATTAGGCTCTATGAATCGATTAGAACAAAAATCCTATAGCTTCTATTATAGAAACATCAGGAGCACCAAAGATAGATGATTCTAGAATATTAGTAAAAGGGGAAAGAAAGAAGGATAAGAAGAACAAAAACATGAACATAGATATTTATATGGTTTAAGAATAATCTATATGTCCATGGTGTGGTGGAAAAATTTCATTATTTTTCAGGTGTGATGTCCTATCTTGACTCACTCAAAATAGTAGTTGAACTGGTTTTCTATATGACCTCAAGCATGCTTCCCCATATGCCAGAGGATACTTACTACTAGTGATGTTATATTGATTAACATTGGGATATTATACCATCTTCATCAGAATAAAACTATAATCAAAATAATAGAAAGTAATAACTAGAAGGTAACCTCACATCACTTACCAAATTCCCAAAACTGGGTAAGTTCCAACAAACTAATAAAATAAACATGTTTTTTCATGATAGTCACAAGTTCAGAAAAGGATCCCAAAATAAATCCACAATTAAAAATAACTAAAATTGGTCCCGATACTTATCCTGATCCCCTCATCCAAATTACATCCCATAAAGTCCCGAATCGACCATCTATTGCCGATCCTTTTCCCTTGTCTTGACCTACAATAATGAAGTTTTCTTTGGGTACCGATGGGTGCCCAAGAAGTTCATGAATATAACTCATTAGGATGCAACCAATCATTTATAAATCAATAACTAGTCAAAGTAAAAGTTATTGAATAATAGATAAGGAAATAATGAATGCATATTTTAAAAATAAATAGTTATTTATTGACCTCTTGGCTTGAGGGTCCTAAAGTGAAACACAGGACACCAAAAAATACTTCAATTAAATTCATTCATCTGATCTATATATACCAGGGTGATCTATTCTTTAACTATAGAAAGGGGTTTTCATTAGTTAAATAACTATTGGTACCAAAAAACATTATTCCAAGGTACGCATACTCTTTTTAAGTTTCTAGTTCATTAGTATAACACCTAAAACATGAACAAACATCATTGATGGCTATAGAATTATGTTGTAACCTAAACCATGTATAAAAATCATGGGTTCCTAGAGTGTTAGTCCGATATCTAAACCAAGGTTACATAGCATCTGTACGACATCCCAACCAATATAGAATACTACTGGTGCCTATAACATTAGTCTAACTTTAAAATAATTCTATACTTTACTAATTTCAAATGTTTAACATATTTTAACTTTTAAAACATTTAAAAACCATAAATGAACCATTTTGACCTTAATTATTCACCAAGGTCCATCATTCTCAACAATTTTCAACATAATTCACAAAATATCAATTATTCATAGAAGATAGTCGTTAAATGTTACCTAAAACCATTTAAAACCTTAAACTTTACTCTTCAACCTTTATCCAAACTATACTCTTAACATGTCAAAGAATATTTAATTCCCAAGTTATGTTAATTATCCCATTTTCCATGCTATCAATACAAACAATAGTTCTAACTAGGTCAAGCTTGTTAACCACTTATTTTACCACTAAAATTATCACTACCATTTTCTAGAATAGGTGCACCCTATGGATGACCATAGGTTTGGTCTCATAATTACCAATGGACCTAAAAAGATCTGTGTAAGGTCTAAGTTATCACTTTAAATCAAAAAACTAATTTATTAAACCAATGAGGAAAATATTTATTTCATTGGCATTATCATACAACCTACATACACATGAAAATTTTCAAGACTGTGGGAAAAATATCATAGAACACCTACCTTATACTCATACATATCCACTTGTGAAACCCTTGTCTCTGATTTGATCTAAAATAACTTTAAATACAAAATAAGGAAATATCCCTAGAAATAAGGAATATGAAATATAAATGATGAGGGAAAACTAAGTAGTGAAACATCCAAATAATGGAAGGAAACAGACTCATTGAATTTACCAAGTATTCAAATAGCATGAAAAAACACTGAAAATATCCAAGGATCAAAGAAGATACACCCTTGGAAGAGTAATATAATATTGGGACACACTAAGTGAATATGGGAGTGAAATGGTGTAGAAAATGGAGTGATTTAATGAAAATATCAAGAGGAAAAAATGGTTAATTTGACATGTTTAATGAGGAACCTAGTTTTCCAAATAAAGTTTCAACCATTTGAGCCCCACTTTCCAAGGGAAACCCTTTTGTATTGTTTTACTAGTCCACCCAATATATTTTGAAAACCATGATCCCCCCTCCTTAGATTTGTATGGTTATAGTGCACGGTAAGCACTAACCGTGCACTAATTGTGAACTACATGTTATAAGACCTGTTTTCCAAACGTTTAAGTATCGAACTCCCAGAACACTCTAGATAAATTACCTAATCTTAGTAAAATCATTATATAACTATTTTAAAAAGTGTTTAACCAAACTAAAATAAAAATGTACCTCTATAAGAGTCGTAATATTACATTAGAAGTATAGTACAAGGCACTTTTTCAACTACGATTCTAATTGATTGGATTTGATAACAATATAGATACAAGAATTACTGTGAAGAATTGTTGAAAATATTTTTTGAAAATATGGAAATGGAATTATTGTGGATATGTTTTGACAATATTTTTGGAATATATATATATATAACTATGGTGAATGGATTTTTTAAATTTTCACTTGATAACCATTTTGGTATGTATTTGGATAAAACTAGGTTTTTGGGAATTATTAAAAATATAAAGGTTATATAAAGGTTCAAAGATAGATAAACCACATAATGGTAAGGTGAAAAGTAGAAATTTAACCATGTTTGGGTTTTTAACACATAAAGGAATTATCCACATTTCAAAAATTGGCTACAGAGAGGGTCTATGTGAGGGAATTCTAAGGATGTTTGAAAATATGGATAATTGCGAGAATTAGAATATGAAAAATACTGATAGTAGAAAATAAAACATTAATAAAACTCATCTACATAAGGTGAATGTAAAAAAATTAAATTTTAAGGATATGCGAGGGAATTCACATATGAAAAGCCCCAATATAAGCAAATTCCTACGTAATCAAATTAAACTATGAAAGGGTCATGTATAAAAATTCATCTATAGGAAGGAATTTAGCTATGCGAAGGTTCGTGTTTTTCATTTAAGTTATGTAAGTAATTTCTTGTACAAAATTCATTGGCTTATAATAATTCTATTATGTGAGCCACCATATATGAATTTTCATGTGTTCCTTCTCTAGAAATTTATTCTCAGCCATTCCATGTTATTAGAAGATGTGTTTTTAAAAGAATTTAAAGTATAATATTTGTGGAAAATACTAAGGTACAATAAAAAAATATTAAGGAGGATTTTAAGAACCCTGACATGAGATAATAAATGAATTCCTAAGGGAATATTAAAACACGAAAATATCTTTCATATTCAAGAAGTATTTTAAAATGGAGATCTCATGTCATGATATCCTGTGATTGAAATGGAAATATCCTTGCATGATATTTAGATATTTTAAGTAAAGGATTTAAAAGGATATATCCATAGATTTTGTGGTGTTATTGTTTGACTACAATTAATGGTGTATAATGATTGATCAACCCGAGTATGAAGAAGAATAAGAAACTATAATGGCCAATAATACTGGTTCCTTACTCAGGGATTTTGAATGAATGATTGGATAAGAATTTGTGGAGTTACTCGAGGAGGATACAAGGAATGTTTTACAAAGAAACTAGATGTGAGATTCACCGAACCATATTCATGATGAATTATTTTAATTTGAACTACTATTATCACATGGGACAAATGGAAGTTATCAAGAAGAGTGTGGAGAGAATAATCATAAAAAATATCTAGCTAGATAAATTAGGTTTTAGAAAAACTCAAAAAAAAGAATATCTCGAGCCTGAGAATTAGGGATCCATATTCCAGGTGATTTTATTTGAATTTAAATTTATAGTTGAAACATTAAAGGATCATAGAAAATAGTGAGAAATATGGTGTGATCTACACCATGATCTTCAATGCATTGAATTCGAAAATGCATGTATAAGTACTTCATGAAGTAGTTCTAGGAAGAAAAGAATATATGCCATTATTAAATATATGGAAGAGGAGGAAAGAGAATACACATATTGATACAAATGGTTTATCTTGAAGAAAGGTATCAATAAGAATATATTAGATTATAATGAAATATATATTTAATTTTTAATACAAGGACCTAGAGAAGAGGATCATTCAACTAGTACACCTATTTTTATAAAGAAGAAAGATACAAGATAATTCCTTTTTGAAATTTTTCTCATATGAAGAAGAGAAGTGCTACTGTTGAGAAGACACAAGAGTTATCCTCACACTAAGGATTCCCTTATCTAGTTTTGGTAGAGGAAGGTACAATACTAGACTCCCACAAGTAGTTAGTCACATATGGACGTGATAAAGGGAGGAACAAAAGGAGGAACACACCAGAGCATATAATTAAAGATAAATATGTAATGTAAGGTTTCACTATTGGTAGGAACATACCTACAAGTCAAGAAACTATTTAAGTGAATCTCAACTCTATAAACTTACTCATCCCTCACTAGAGTAGTGTATGAGAGTAGAGAAGAGGATTTATGCTTAGAATAGGTAGCGATTCCTTCCAAAATCCATTGTAATATACCTAAAAGGAGTATTAAAGACCTTGACACAATAATACATTATTGGTGTATTCTCTATGGAGTATCTATGGTTACCTTTTGTTATTAGATTCTATATATGTTCATAATGTGTGGTGTGGATATATTATAAATAAAGAACAAGTTTAATGAATGTTCCAAAAAACACAGGTATAAGATCCTAAAAGAGAAAGGTAAGATAAATTTTTTTGGTCACCGTAATTCACACCTCCCATATCTGGGTTACTTTGGTACCAATAAGTGGTATCAGAGGTTAAGGTTTTGAATTTTAATTCAACCTATATATATATTTTTGAGATTTTTTCACATATAGAACCTATGTTAAAGCCTCCATTTTTCAATGGATGTATCTTTGATGGCTATAAAAACAATTTTTTTTCTATAGGATTATTGAAAGGGTATTTTGAAATATGTTCTTTAGGATTATGATTTGACAAAAAATAATAGGAGATTTGAAAATTCAAGAATAAAGAAGGTCTTGACAATATCTCTCTCTAATGAGGTGCAGAAGAATTTTTTTCATTGTATTACTTATTTTGACATCTAGATTACTCTTGACAACATATATAGAAAATTAGTAGAAGCAGATACAACTATAAAACACACTGTTGCTAATATAAAATATGTTCAAGAGGAGGAACTAAAAAATAAAGTTGGTGAAGTATTCCATATAATTTTTTTATAAGAATAAGAAGAATAAGAACAATAATCCTATAAATATGGACTCTTCTATTGAGTTGGATAAATATAATTAATTATCTTATTGTAACCATATTTTGGTTGTTTCATGTATATCATGGAATTTAGATTCACCTTTGGAGGATATTATTAACATTGTATTTAATGGAAACATGAAAAAAAATCGAGTTTCCTATCTATAAAATTTATCCATAGTACTCAAGAATTAATTCAAGGATTATATGAAAAGATGGATCAAATGAAAATTATTCATGGAGTAAACAACAACATTATAAAATATTTTTCAAGGAGAATAAATGTTTTAGTGGTGTCCTTAAATTTTGAAAAGAAAAATATGGATACAAATAAGAAAGTGAAATGATATTTACTTGAGAAAATTTCACAAGAAATAGGGAATAAAATAGCCAGGGAGAAATAGTTTAAGGAAAGAATCATCCCTCTCAAAACTCAATATGGAGATAAGCGAAGATCAGGAATAGAAGGAAAATTATAATTAAAGAATAAAATGATCATAATATTGGAGACAGATGAGAATATAAAAGAACTAGAACAAAGGATGATAACCTTTAATGAAGAAAATAATATACCCTTAATGATATTCTGTTTCCAATGGATTTCATGCCTGCACTCAAATCAAGTTAGTGCAGACCTACTTTGCAAAGGCAGGTGACAACTGGGACATTTCCAACGACATATTAGAAAATGAATTGGTTGAGAGGATTGGTGTTCGGTCTCACCACACCCTTTTGAGGGGGATTGTATCCTACAATGAGACACACTTATAGATTTAATACATATTGTTAAATCCTTCCCAAATCTCAGTGCGAGAAATGGTTACCCCTATGGCAATGATATGATCTAGACCATGTGTTTTATAGAAAACTCTATATGTATTCGTGTTTCCCAATCCTTCTCTTATTAATTCATGATGATTTTGTTTAAATACAACTATCTAGGCTCTTTAGAGTTTTATTATACCCAGGGAGGCAGTTTGTGTTTTGGAGTTAGGATTGAATCTCAACGTGGCATCCTACATATCTTGTGAATGAAAGAATAAAAACCCATATAGCTTTATGGAAATAATAAGGGAGAAATGTTATTGGGTTTTAACCCCAAATAAGCACACTATATATCTTTCTAAGAAAATGAACTAGAGCCTACATAGTTTGGGAGAATGGTTGGAGCATAAACTTCAATAAACGACTTGTAATGAATGCACTTTCCCCATACTGATGGGTTGGTCATCATAAATATCTAAGAACACAAGAGTCATGCTTGGTGTGTGAAACAAGAGACAATAGAATATCAGTCACATTTCATGAGAGGGTTCTATTAGATTATAAAGAAGGTAATATACACTGAGGGTACCTTGTTAATATTCCTATATTATGAAAGGGGAGACAAAAGTAAATAAGGTGGGTCTTATGCATGGGAAACCTTGACATACCCAACCTAGTAGGTGGGTTAGGCAAGGGTATGTTTTAGGGATTACACATAGGATGAATCCCATGTTAATAAAACTGTGAGGAGTATTTAAAATAATGGAGATTTGGTTTGGTTAGTTCTTACACCTAGGAGTATGCCCTTATTTTTGGAACCATGGGGAAAATCTCAACTCATGAATATTTGGTTTGTTTAGGGATTACACCTTGGAGGATACCCATATTTCTAGAACCATGATGAGAATATCAACTCATAAAGGTGTGGTTTTGTTGGGAATTACACCTAGGAGTATGTTGATATTTTTGGAACCATGAGGAGAATATTAACTTATGGAGATTTTTATTATTTAGGGTTTACACCTAGGAGGATACCCATGTTACCAGAACCATGAGGAGAATCTAAAATCCTAGAGATTTGGTTACATTAGGGATAACACAAAGTAGTATTCCAATGATTCTGAAAACATGTAGATAATCTCAACTCATAGATATTTGGTTTGGTTTAGCTTACACATAGAAGGATACCCATGTTTCTAGAACCATGAAGAGAATATAAACTCATTTAGTTTTGGTTTGGTTGGAGCTTAGGATTATTCCCATGTTTCTAGAAACATGATGATAATATTAACTCATGGATATTTATTTTTATTGGTGATTACACCTAAGAGGATTCCTATGTTTCTAGAACCCTGAGGAGTATCTCAACTCATTATGATTTGGTTTGGATGGGGTTTATACCAAGGTGGATGCCCATGTTTCTTGAACAATTAGTATAATATCAAATCATGGATATTTTTATTGGTTGGGTATTATACCTAGGATGATGCCTAGGTTTCTGGAACCATGAGGAGGATCTAAAATAATGGAAATTTTGTCTGGTTGGGGATTAAACCTAAGAGGATGACCATGTTTTTGAAACCATGTGTATAAACACAACTCATGAATATTATGGTTTGGATTGGTCTTACACCTATGATGATTCCCATATTTATTGAACCATAAGGAGAATGAAAATCATGTAGATTAGGGTTTGTTTCTGGAACCATGAGGAAAATCTCAACTCATGGTGATTAAGGTTTGGTTAGGGATTACACATAGAAGGATGACCATTTTTATGTAACCATGATAATAATCCCAACTCATGGAGATTAGGGTTTGGTTGGGTCTTACACCAAGGAGGATGACTATATTTCAAGAACCATGAAGAAAATCTAAACTCATGGAGATTAGGGTTCCATTGGGGATTACACATCGGATGATGAAAAATCATAATTTCTTTAACCTATCCATTTATAATATGATGATAAGGTAGATTGTTAAGGCTTTATTTTAAACCTATTAGGAGGACCATATCTATAGGATTATCTTAGCTCTAAATTTATAAGTCATGAATTGATGCCTAGATATGAGTCAAGGGTGAATCGATGACTAACCCTACCGAGGGATAGCTAAGGTTATTATCCATAGTAATATGGATAACAATAGGATGTTTTTATCAAGTATAAGGACCTTTGGTTGAAGTTTCATCCAAGTGGGTTTCCTTGAGTGAGGGTTTTCCCAAGTAGAGTTACTAGACTGAATGGTACCCCAAGTGTGGGTCACCCAGTGTGGGTCACCCATATTTGGGTTTCCCAAGTATAGGTTGCCCAAGCGTGGGTCACCCAGTGTGGGCCTCCCAAGTGTGGGTCTCCCAAGTGTGGGTTGTACAAGTGTGAGTTGTCCATGTGTGGGTTTACCATGTGAGGATCTCCCAAGTACGGGTTACCCATGTGTGGATTTTCCATGTTTGGGTTTCCAAAGTGCAGTTCACCCAAGTGTGGGTCACCCACGTATGTTTAGACCAATTATGAGTTTTCTAAGTGTGGGTGAATTGGGTAAATGGTCTCCCAAGTGGGGTGACTTGGGAGAAGGGTCACCCAAGTGTGTCTCACCCAAATATGGCTCACCCATGTGTAGGTCATTCAAGTGTGGGTCATGCAAGTGTGGGTCGCCCAAGTGTGGGTCACCCAAGTTCTCATGCCCAAGTATAGGTTTCCTAGACGTGGGTCACCCAAGTTTGGCTCACCCAAGTGTGTGTCCCTTAATTGTGGGTGGCCCAATTGTGGGTCACCCAAGTGTGGGTTTCCCATGTGTGGTCGACCAAGTTTGGGCCACCCAATTATGGATTTACCAAGTTTGGGTCACCCAGGTGTGGGTCACCCATGTATGGGTAATATGGGGGCCTCATCCTCATAGAAGGATAGAAATTGTAGTTTTCCCTTTTGGGTATGGACTACTTAGGTGAAGGAGTAGGGAGAGTAGAGATATCACATAAATTCATCATCTGAGAATTTTTCCATCCTCTAAAATGGGGAGGCCAAAGGTCATATTTATAGGAAATACTAGGACCATGGGTGAAAGAGGTTTTTCATGCAAGTCACTTGCATAGGTTCTTCATGATAGTGGTTCTCACATGATGGAGTTGCATGATTGATCCACGCACGATAACCCTGAATGGGATAACTGGTCATGTAGGTTAATCGCAAAGACATCACCTACATGGAAGGGAAGGTTTCATAGGTTCTATGAATAGGATATGTGAAAATAAATTACATGAGATAGATGAGGGAGTCTGGTGAGAAACTGTACAGAGGGGTTGGGTGAGTTACCTATGTGAGATATCGAATTCCTTTATAAAAAATTCCTAACTTTATATAATTATAGAATTTTGTCCATAAGTCCATTTGGGATCTATGATAAGTAAAATAAAATATTTTTAAGTGAACTAAACCTCTATATATTGTTTATACACTGTATTATGGTTTTTTATGATTCTAAAAAGTTTATAAAATACCATTAAAAATGCGTTTTAAGGCATCAAAATATTTTTATAAGAAATTTTATAAAATCCAAAACCTACTTCCAAAGGGAGGTTATCCCCACCATTACACCAGATTGGGTAACATTTCCTAGGAATCTCTATCCCTCTTTGAGTAAGTAATCTTTAAGCACATGGAGGTGTCATCTACTTCTTCTTTTGAGATGGTGAAACTTTTTTATTCAAACTCAACATGTGTTTTCTAAGTGAGGATGGTATCGTGGGATATAGAAAAATAATATTGGATATAATTTTTCATTGAAAAAATCACCCCTAGAATTGGATTCATTTTGAATGAAAAAAATATGATTCTAAGGGAAATTTAGGGCACATGGACACATTCCTAAATCATCTGGTGGGAATTGGAGCTGTCTAACCAGTGAGTGGTCACTTTAAAAAAGGGGGATTTTAAATCAAGGATTTTGGATTTCCCCAAGAGTAACAAATTACTAAATTAATTTAAGTTTCCAATAAGAGTAATCTCAAATCAAGGTATGAATTTCCTAAATTGGGAAAGGTCCATATTCTAGGATAGAAAAATGAGTGAAATGGGATTTTATTTGTGACTGAATATAAGATAGGATATATGAATTTCACTATGTATCTCTTGATAGAAATAATCAAGAAGCACTTAGTTATGATAAAGGTATTCATATTTATATTGAACCAATACATATTGGGATACAATTTTTAAAAAGTTTCATTGATAAAGAACTCTATGATGAATGCTTCTATATAGATATAAATTATATATAGAAGAGGGAATATAATATTTTTATTGTGGATTTAAGGATAAGGAACCCTATTTCCATGGGGATGTTTCACAAATATTAATCTCATGAATTTTATTTAGGCCACCTAGAGTTGGAATGTTTAATAAGTTTAAGGTCATGCATGATATAACACATATCATGCAGTTTTTAGTCATGAAAATGAGGACTTGGTACCATCAGATAGGTCTTGAGGGGAGTTATCTAATTTTTAATTGGTTAATGGAAATAGTAATCATAGATCTATTTTTTAGTGATGAATGGAAGTCTCTATAATCTTTATATTGATTTATTTTTTTTATTATTTCCAAAAAAAATTCTTATGATATTAAATGGGAGGCCTAGAGGGTAGGAACTCATCTTTTTATCAGGAAACCCTTTGTGGGGTTTCAACATGGTAAGTTTCATGACTTTTCATTTTGTTTTAAGTGCTCATGTTTTTTCTAGGTTGTGTGGGGTTCATTGTTAGAAATATAAGTCTGAACTTTTGCATAGGGTTCTCTTTGTGGGTTTTCAACCTAGAGAGTATTACGCCTCTTTCCATTGGAAGTTTAAGGTCATGAAAATATACTATTTTAGGGATATAATTTATGGTCATACTGCTTTGAAAAAAATGTTGTTGAGGTTTAAGGTCACACAACTTGGACCAAGAATGGTGGGTGATGTGGTCCATACTACAAGGGACAATAGAAAACTGATGTTAATGGAGAGGTTAACGATAGTATAGATTATCTTATGGGTAAGTTAAGCTAGTTTAATGTCATATTTTAAGGACTTATTCATTAATTATATGTTCATGAAGCTTAGACCATTGTTGAATTGAGGTTTCAAAACAAATAATCCCAACTTAAGGCATTGAGGTTAACAAATAAGAGGCACACCTATATAGGAATAGGAAAAAGAATATAATGTCATAATATTTTTTTAAAAGTGATATCAATTCATGAATATGTAACATTCTTTTACTCTAATATTATTTAATAATTTTTTATATAAGGTTTAAATAATAACCCATTAATGTATGATCTAATTGGAAATGGAGGCTGGCAGGAGTAGAACAACCATTTATAATGGTTGAAAACTAATTCCACACATAGTCAATGGATAATGAATAGGGTTCAGGTGGATCATTCTTCTAGGACCAAAATTTCCCCTAGGGGTTACATAATAGGATTAGTGGTAAACTATTCTTTTCACCATCAAATCCTAGAGGGGTCCATTCAAATTAATTAATACCTATTACTAAAATTTCCATAAAAGAGTGAACTAAGAGGATTAATCAAATAAAGGTTATGGGGTTCCAAGAGGAGTAGGTAAACTCAATTAATTTGTTGGTATTGAATCATACATCGTGAATATAAAGTGTTTTTATAGAGATCATGAATATTCAAGAAGGGTTTTAGAACCCTAAAGGTTATACCACTGTATATTGAACACATTATCATGGATAAGGGATAAAACCTCAAATTATTTTTAATTTTAGCTTAAGATTATACAATTTAGACCATGAATGGATAAAGTTTAAGGTTACAAAAATTTGAATAAATTTTACTAATGTTTATGGTCACACAACTTTGATGAAATGGATGGGACATATTTCATAGAAAGGGTATAGAAGAACCTGATGTGAATGATGGTTCTAATGCTATAATAGATTATCCCATAGGACTAAACACATTGTTTATAGTCATGGTTCTTAAAAAAAATATTGGTGGATGAACCTAGGATAAAAAATATCAGCATCACAATGCATATCATCTAAATGAGAATCAAGCCACACATAGTTTTTGAATTAAAATGCCTCCTACAAAGATTGGACTCATATGAAAGAAAAATGAGGATTTTATTCTAAGAATGTATCTATAAACTAGATAACATGTTTTAGAATCTCCTATGTAGATATGAATCATATAAAGTATATGAGGATGGGTTTATATTCATTTTAAGAATGGGGATAAAGGATTCATGCATCATTAGGTATATCATTGGAATGATAATCAAATCATATGTAGTTATGATATAAAGGTGCGATGGGAGACTGAAACCAAAAATGGTGGTCTTCTAAAGAGAGGGACCCAAAAATTCATAGTTTTATATCATATAGTGGGAATGCGAACCATGCAGTTTAACATTTTATAGAGAGAATTTGGGTTCTATTATGTTTATAGTCTTACCACTAGGATAGGTACTAGGTAGTTTAAAATCATAAAACTCAACCTTTTCCCCCCATCTTTGAATATAGAATGAATCTAAATCGTAATAGTCATGGTGACTCTTAAGGTCCTGTAATATCACAAGAGTCATGATCGACATGAGAAACAAGAGAAAACTTATAAAATCATTTGAACATCATGAGTGTTCATGATAGGGAACATGTGGGGGATATTTCATTTAAATGAAAGAAGGAATATCGATTTGGATTTGGTTCTCATGTAGGGGCATGGTTTCAAGTGATAGAAATTTGTAGCTGGACTTGAAATAAAATATTCAGGAATCATATGTATCCCTTGGTATGGTAATAAATACATATTTATTTCTTATTAAAATGTTCTATACAAAGATCTAACTTGAATGAAATGAAATAGAAAAATGCATGTCATAGTTCGGGTAGACCATGACATTATGGTCCGCTTGTGTAACTATAACCATTGAATACCTAAGAAAAAATTGATATTACTATATAGATAAATATCTTATATAGGGGAGGTGAATTTTATTATTTTATCTTATTATGGGATTAGAATAAAGTTAATCTCCATAGATAGTACCCAAGGTAGAATACCAAGATATTTTAAAAATAGAGCATTCAACCCCACTGTTAATTTACAGATAAGAATTATATACTAGGTAACTTTATATGGATCTATATCTTATATAGTTTTTGGTTTACATAGAAGATACCAAATTTTATGTAGTTTAATATCATTCTACATGTACTCATATGTCATATAGTTTAAGGTCATCTGACGAGGACATTTTTATCTACTATTTAACGTAATGCAGTGAGGATGAATGTCATATAGTTTAATGTAATGTGGATAGGATGTTTGATACACAATTTAACATCAAGTTGTAGGGATGTATGATTTATGTAGTTTATGGTCACATAACATTGAACATAGGGATATGAGACTAGTGTCCAAGGCAAGAAAATAACCCTGATGTGAATGGAGGGACCTAGGTGGATCCGAATCCAACATAAAAAAAATCATCGATGGTGGAGAATTTTGTAACTGGGCCCAATTCAATAAATATGAGTGATAATATATATCCCATGAATGTTAATTAATTTAAATTTATTTATAAAAAGTGTTTCATTAGGAGATGAACATTTGGAGTGGAGGTCCTATCAGGGATAGGCCACCAAATACCCAATTTTTTACCAAACAATATGGACATTAACCATGTGTTTGAACATATTGTGGAAAGTTAATTGAAGTTGTAGTTTACTGTCATACGATGAGGATGTTGGAAAAAAAAGTTAAACATCATATTATGAGGATGAATGATTTTTTATTTTGATGTCATGTAACCATGACGAGGAGAACACCGATGTGAATATTATGAAAAGAATATATAGAAATACATTGCATTGGTTTGGGATGTTTGTATGTGGGGAACATTCTAATCCTTGAATAATCATATGGATAAATGACCATATTATGTGGGATCATATGTAGATATGAATTACTCATAATGAATATGGTTATCATTGACTATGTCGTTCTATAATGGTTAAGGTCATGCAGCGTGGACCAAAGTGTTACAAATATTTTTTCTCACATGACATTAAGGCTCCTTAATAATTTTTATAGATTATGATGGCATAAAACACAAAAAAATTCTTGATCCCTTTGAAAATAAGAAAATATATGAGGAAAATCATGTCTTTGAATGTATGAACTAGAGACTAGAGTCCAGAGGGAGTAGAATGACCATTATTAATAGTGGAAAACTAATTCCATGCTCAGTCATTGGGGACTTGTGAGACTTAGATGACTATTACCACACTCAATCTAGGAATAGTGCATGGGGTTTAGGTACAATTTTCCTCTAGGAAAAAAATTTCCCCTAGGGGTTACTTCATAGGATTAGTTGAAATATATGCTATTCACTATAATTTCTTATAGATGTCCCTTTAGATCAATCAATACCTATTTCCTTGATTTCTATTAAAGAATTAACTAATAGGGATAAAAAAATCATGGAGTTTTTTGATTCAATAATCAAAAGGTATGAAGTAGGTTGGGTGGATGAAGGGGTGTTCAAAATGTTTTATAAAATTCCACAGTTATACCATCATGTTCTAAACACGCTAATTGGGTAGGAGGAATGAACCATGACTAAAAGTAAAGTTCATTTAAACCTCAAAAAGTGGATCTAAAACTCAATATGTAATGAGTACATCAAGTTTATTTATTAAGATCATTTTTGAATGACCTGCTTGAGTGGTTTATGGTCATGTGAGCTGGACCATGCACCATATAGTTTAAAGTTCATGTGTCTAGGACTAAATGTAATGAAATTTAACATAATGTGATGAGGAAGAATGATTGATACCATTTAGTAAAACATATCTTTTACCAACGGTGTAGGTGATACATCTTTTCTACGTTTTATAATAAACCTAACATGAATAGAGGCCTTAGGGGCCAAATGTTAGTAAAGACATTATCTTTTTTAGGGAAGATTGTTTTTATATTTTACTAAGATAGAGGGTATAGGAATCACTAAAAATATCATGAAATTAAAAAATAAGATATAAATAGTGTTAAAAAGGGGAAAATTTTTAGATTAGTGCTAGAGGTAGGTCCCCTCAAGATAGGGCCAAAGTATCACACATTTTGAGTCATGTGATAGGGATGTGGACTGCGCAGTTTAATGTATCATGGAAAGAATTCTTGGCACATAGTTTAATGTTTTACAGTGAGTACGAGTCATTATAAAGTGTAATATCATTAAGAAGTACATTGTTATAGGTAGATTAAAGTCTTGCTTCCAAGACTACAATGTCATGCATTTTGGGTCATATGGCTAAGAACGTGGTGTCTTGTAGTTTAGGGTCTTACATATAGGACAAGTGGCGAGGGTAAGATTGCTAAACCATCAGGTAACTATGAACCTGGCATGAATTAAGGCCTTAGGGGACAAAAGTTAGTGAAGATAGTAAATTATGGGGGAATAACCTTCAATTGGTCCTAAGACTAGGGATTTAGGTTTCACTATATATCCCATGAATGTGTACCAAGACATATGTAGTTATACAACATAGTGTAGTGGATAAACAAAATTAAAAAAGAAGTTCCCCTTAGAAGAGTGACAATTTATGATGTGATTTTACAACATATGGTAAAGATGTTTACCATACAGTTTAACATCTTGCGATAAGGATATTGGACACATAGTTTAACGTCTTGCAGTGAGGAAAATAACCATACAGTTTTATGTCTTGTGATAATGAAATTTTATGAATGTTTAACGTTATGTGACTTGTAGAAGATCTAAGTATTTTAAATTCATGTATCTTGAACTATAGAGTCATACAGTTTAGGGTAATACGACTTAGACCCTGGTGTCTTGTAGTTTATGGTCTTATGACTAGGACCAGTGGACAAAATTCATTTGGCATAGTGATCCTATGGTGTATTGAGAATAACTTGAAAACATATATCATGGGTATTAGGATTATCTAACTCTATTAAGATTTATTCTACATTATTTTGAATATAGTCTTTTAAGGTGAAGCATTCTTCAATTATATGTCCCAAAAATTTAGTTTTTTGAACAATAAATGGGATGATCTTTCATTACTACCTCGATGGGTCTACAGATCCTTAAAATCTTGAGAAGGTTTTGATCCAGTGAACATGCAAAGTATGAAACCAAATCCTTATATTTAAAGGAATAGAACTTACTTTTTGTATCTCTAAGAGATGGGAATCCCAAAGGATTTTGTACACAATGTGTGTTCTTCTAATTATGTCTGCATTAATGAAGTGAAAACATGGATTTAAATGGATCAAATATCCCCTCATTTATCTATTTTTAAATACAATAATTAAATAAAAACCACTAATCAATTTTATATCCTAACAATCTATGGTAAGGGAAGTATTTTTTATTTTCTCCCAAATATACCTCTTTAGGTCTCTTAATCCATGAGATCTCGATCAAATAATTATCCATGGCATAGAAAAAATAGTTGGGGGATTTATTCTATTTGAATTAGTGCACTTTCCTTTTCCTATAATCAATATATGGATGATGAATTTGATTCCCAATTATGTTACATATTCCACTCTTGGTATGGGAGTGGGGATAAACACAAGATCTGTTTGGAAGGGCCCTAATCTCTATCAATTTAGTGGGAGAAGCTAAAGCATTAGAGGCTTCTGATGCTAATGATTCCTCACCTTGATCAGAAAAATAAGACTCTTCTAGATGCTTTGTGGAAACTACTAAGGTCTAACAACATCCATAATAAAACTGATGACATGGTGGAAAATGTATAAATTCTTTCATCTCAGTGGGATGGGGGAATTGAAAATATGAAAAGGCCCTTAGCCCTCTGGGCTAGGGTGAGGTAAAACAATGTTTAAAATTTACTTGAAGAGAGGTTTAAGTTTCTAAAAATACCATCATACTTATAGGATGATGTAGTTCATTCAATGGGGAACCTCTTTAAGAGGATGTTGGTATTACATGGGGTTAAGATCCTTGAAACATCTTCATAATTACTTTGTGGAAATTCATATTTTCTTTATCCAATTTAGTGATATATTCTTTAGAAAATAGGGACCCATCATACTTAAAAGGCTGAAATGAATAATATTTGTCAATATATTTTCCATTTTCAATGGTAGGATGAGTGGAAAATGATGAGGGCCTCAACTTAGACCCTAGAGATTGGATCTTTTGTTGACATTGGGTATATGATGTAACAACCCTGAACCCATTAGCTCAGAGTCAGTGATGGTTTTATTAAAATGACATAGATACAAGTGATCACATCACCAAGGATAAATTGGTTTATTAGTCTTGAAAAAACTAGATACATATATGGTACCCTTATTGCATTGGAAAAATAAACATAGAATGTAACAGAGGAAAATAAACTTCTTCCTTCTCACTTATTCAAAGATTTCATCTTAAAAACACAGGGAAGGGGAAAAAAATAAAAGGGTGAGCTAAAATGTTCAGTAAGGGTTATATATATAGGAAACATGAATCTATAATAATTAATTCAAAATCAATTTGGAATAATTAATATGGAATGGTCAATAACTTAAAAAAACACACGATCAATACACTAAAAATGAAAATGTATCCATAGATTTTGTCATAGTGAAAATCCTCTAGATAATGATAACTAAATTATGAATGAATAAAATTATTAATTATTGTATGTTATGTATGTAGCACATGAACCATCATACCATTAGGACAGTTTAAGTCTATGGGTAGATACCTATCTGATTATATTTTGGAAATAAAAATGAAGGGGTTGCCGCCAACAGTTTTGTCTCATGAGACCTATTGATGCATAGAGGGGCTATAAATTTTGGACCTAACCTTCACTATAAGTAAAAATAATTCCTCATACATATATTTTGTTCAAGAATAATATTTCTGAACAAAATATCCGTATTGAGTAGGAAATACATATTTATCAACATTTCAACATTCAAAGTGAACACCTTATATAAAAATGATATATGAAATAGATAATAATCATATACATTATACAAGAAAATATGGATATTTAATAGTAATATAATGTCAAATTTTTTTTATCTCAAAGATATAGTAGAAACACCACAAAAAAATGACTGGTTTTATTATACCAAGAACATATCAATGAAATGGAAATTAAGACGGAGTCCCTTACCATATGTCTGAATGTGTTCTAAAATTGATCTAAATGTCATAGATAATCAGATTAAATCAATTAATTAATTTATTCGGAACCTTTTATACGTAAACTTTATTTATTATAATTTTATTAAGTTTATTTATGGCCTTTTTGATGAGTTATAAGTCACAATTTTATCATTTGGTGGCATTCGTTTCCTTGGTTTTCATGATCAGTTTACTTGTATATATGTATAGAAAATAATTTAAAATGAGAATAGTTGTCAAAAATTGAAATTATATGTTATGAAGGAAATTAAAGAGTATTTAATGGTAATATATTTAATTTGGTTATATGCTATGAAGATGAATCATTACATAAAATATTAGTGATAATCATTTAGATTATTTTGGAGTTTTTTTCAATCACCACGAACTAATTTTGTTTTATTAACTAATATTTTGTGTATATACTATTTAAAAAACTTTATATGAGATATTATGAATATATTATAAAAAATTTTAACCATAAAATGGTTATATGACCCACCTTTAATGTGTAATTTAAAAATAAAAACATGTCTTCTATGAAGGCGATAAATCGGCACCTCACGAACAATGCTTTTATTTTTTGAATAAAAGGAAGAGGAGAAGAGACGTGATGGGGGATTTTATATTTTCATAATAAAATAAAATTATATATTATATACTAGAGTTATCTTTCATGTTTTTATATAGGAGGTTAGGTAAGAATATTAAATGAAAATAAAAAAAAAGAAAATGATAGGAAATGGTTAAGGGTTTTACCTATTGAATTCTTCTTGTTGAGAACCTACATAAGGGACTTGGATTTGGGTTTTTATTGAGAAAAAAGGCTCATAAACATGTAAGAGATACTTGGGAAGAGGATTTTTTAGAAATTGTACAAGATTCTAGAATTTGGTGGTGTGAGGAGAAGAGGTGGTGAGGGGTAGTATTTATAGTGGTGGAGAGGAGTGTTTTTTGATTATTTTAATCATTATTTTATTATTTTGGATAAAAAAAGAAATAGTGATGATTATTGTGACAAAATATAGTAAATATTGAATTTTAGTTCTAACCAATGGTTATTACATCACCCACACATCATCTATGACTCAATAATTCATTTTTTAGCTTAAACCACAAATTATCATATTTCACTATTCATAAAAAATTTAACTATTTTAGAAAAATACACAAAATTATCTATATTTTTATTAATGTGTAGAATTAAAAATGAAATCCATTTTAAGAAAATAATTTTCTAAATATGAGAAATTTAATATTTAATTAAAATCATCATTTACTTAAAAAAGACTAATTTTAAAATTATAACTAATTTTATAACACTTTGAAAAATTAATTAATGTATTGTAAAATTATCTTATAAATATTATTTTTCTAATACATTATAAAAAAATAAAATTTATTTTAAATTTCTATGTTAATTATAAAATTAAAAATAAATATTTATGTTTTATAAAAATATCAAAACTTAATTAATAATTTATAAAAATTTTATTTACTTATACTATGATATGATTATATAATATTACTATTTATAAGATGCCTACATTTTATTTATAATTTCATAGTTGAGGTTACTGTTAGAATGGTCACATTACTATTCATAATGGTCACATTACTATTCCAACGGCTAAGTTACTATTTAATAGTATATTACTATTTTTTAAGTTCAGTATTGTGTGAAATATAATCTATTGAATGAATATAATTTATTTATGAAGATACATAACATCAAATCTTAGGGTATTATATTCTTCCCTCATTCGAAATTTTATTCCTTGAAATTTTCATGAATATTTCCTTCTAAACATATAAGGGTGGTTCTTATTCAAAATTTCCTAAGGTTATAGTTGCACCCAAATTTACCCAAGTTATATGGTGTAATAGGTCTCTTGTAGTATAGCTAGGAATATCAAATCCATAGGGACCAAAGAAGAAACCTATAGACACTGAGATTAGATTGTGGTGATTTGGCTATAAAGTGTCCAAATTGGGTTTGAATTTATTGGATTATAAATTATTTTGATATACTTAAGTGAATTAAATTTAAAAATAAATAATTGATCCATGGTTATTACATAGGTTGGATTGGATGAATTTATTTTTAAATTATTTTAATCTCTTAAATTTGAGCATTTCCTTTGAAGAAATATGAACTTTCCAAATCACTCACATAATTTTGAGTCTTCACTATCCCAAGGATAATAACCAAGACACTTTAAGAATAATATTCATTAGGAATAGAAGGAATATTATCTTTTTAGCACTCATGATGTGTAACCTTAAAATTAGTGAGATCAATGTAGAGGGCACATCATTGATTGAAAATATCAACAAAAGAATTAAATACGAATTATTAAAATGAGAAATAAAATCCAATAAACCCCCTTTATACTCTATTGGATTAAATCACTAGAAGTTTATCCCTCCATTTTTTCTATTATATCAATGGAAGTGGGTAGTAAACTCATGAGGGTGGAATTGAAGAAGAAAAAAAGTGAAATAATGATCACTCCACTGTTGTGTGATAAAATTCCCATGTGTTGGCGTGAATAAATTCACACCTTGATTAAAAGGTATCAACAAGATATTGAAATTAATAGTATAATATAATAACAAGAAGAACTTTTATTATTAAATTAATGTTAATGAAAAACTTATATGGTAGAAATTGATGAAGCAATTACAAAATAAAAGATTAAAATTAGAATTGAAAGAAAAAAACATGGATGATTAATCCATTCAAAAAAACATCCTTATATAGTAATATTAAAATTCTTTTATCTACCTAAAAGAAATAAATTACCTCCCCATTAATGAGGTGAGTCAATAGTTGGGTGAGAATAAAGGAAATTTGATATTTCATTGTTGACCACAAAAATAGAACCAAATTCATCTCCCCTTTTAGTGTGAAAAAAATCATTGTATATGGCCAACTATTTTATGGTATTATTATATAAATATTGTTTTACTAGTGTATTATAATATTTTTAAAAATTTCAAGACAATTGGATCATCTGTTTCGATGTTTTGATCGAAATGGTGGGATGACTTTATTGGTGTTGAGATCTGGCCATAAATTTAATCTTCATCTTTGAACGCTCGAATCACCCTGAAAATTTTTGAATTAGCTTTTGAAATAGTTTAATGAAATTATCCCCATATTTTTTTCTTTCTAAATATAAAATTTTAGCTTCATTAGGCTTAAATTATGGGCCCCAATTTTAATTGATGGTCCTAAGGCCCATTATGCTTTGTCCAAATATTTTCATGTTCATTTCCAAAAAATATCCATCTTATTTTTAGATTAATCAATAGATCCTAAAATAAAAAATATTACAATAAAGGTGATAAATAATATCACAAAATATAAAATTCAAATAATAAAAATAATGTTTTCCACAAAGAGATGATTTATTGCACCCAAATTTTTACTTTAAATATGAATTGAACATGTGACGAGAAATGAAGTTTAATCTATAAAATTAACTAAAATTGGTGTTTATGGGATTACACATTAATATTAAAAAATAATCAATCAATATTAGCCTTTTTTAGTGGATAATCACACCCCCATCTTGAGTTTTGATATTCCCGTGAAAAAAGTACCTTAAAAATATGAAATTGAATTCACTTTTTAATATACAATGCTCATCCAAAGAAATCATAACGGACAGTCATGAAACACATCAAAATAATTTCACACAAGTTATTTTCACAAGAATATCCCAGGACTAATCTCATTCCTTTTTCACATTCATCTCTACATTTCATCCAATTTAAATTAAGCATGATGATGCGTTGTGTATCTCAAAAGATACGAGGCCCATTATCTTGTTGAAGGAAAAAACAGAAGTGCTAGGTGAAATCACATTTAAACCTTAAGAAGAGTATCCATTTACCCCCCCATTTTAATGTTTTTTTTATTTTTTGAACCACAATAGAGACGAAAAGACCAACTATAGGAAATAAAACAATGGAGTCATGATCCCCAAGTGCTGAACGCCACACATTTTTTCAATTTCATGCAATAAAATAGAGATGTAAATCCAAATTATGGGCAAGAAAACTATGGAGTCACAATCCCCAAGTGATGAATTCCATTTTTGTTGTCAAAAAATTGCTATACTTTGTCTTATTTATTTATTTATTTTTTGGATTCTAAAATTAAACTAAAAGTGGAACCAAACCCTATGCTATGATAAAAGAGACCCGAGAACTCAAATTTACACCCATGATCCAATGGATGTGCATTATGTCATTTTTATTAAGAGGATGAAAATGTAAATGTTTAAAAATCACATCAGATAACAAAACCTTTAAAAAACCATGATCATGAACATAAACATGAATTATAATCATAATCAAGGCATAAAAAATATTTTTTACATTCATTTTACGTGATTCACAATTTACATTAATGAATTCAAGATAATTAATTGATTTTTTTTTTCATAAAAATGCAATTTTTTTATTTTGAAAATTTGACATTTTCACTCCCCCCAACTTAGAATGACACTGCCCTCAGTATTGAAATAAAAGAGAAGAGAGAGTTAAGAATTTGGAAGAAATAGGGGGGGGGATGTGATTTGAAATGAATTCAAGGAACAAAATCACCTAGTTTAATGTTTATGAACCATCAATATTAATTTTATCACATCGGATTCATGTCACATGTAGAATCCTCAAGGATGATATATGGATTGGTTTGAACTTTAGAAGATAAAGGGTTTTATTAGGAAATATTAAAATACCGAAGCTTCTAAATCTCACACACAAGAGATGTTAGATGAAATTGGAAACCCCAAGGGGGTTCCCATAAAAAAACACACAAAATAAAAAAATCAATGCAGTAGCCGGGTGGCCACCCAGGAATCACTTAGTTTAAATTCATTAGCTTGACTTGGACCCCCCAACTTACCCAATACCAAATTTAAACTTCTCAAGGATTATATTTCTCACCAAATCCATTAGATCATGATTGAGTCTCCATTGGGGTTTGTGGAAAGGTTTGGAAATAGATTCGAGAAAAATAATATTGGTCCTAGTGAATGGGATAATCCCATAAATATAAAAAAATTTCCATCATTTTCCATTTTTAATATTGATTGATAAATCAAGGAGAATTTTCTTATCATTATATTTGATATAGGATAGAATGAAAATTGTATGATTTTTGTTATCCCCTTTGAATAAATACATGGTAGAGGGAGGATAGACCTTTAATTCCAGCTCAAGTTGGATAAAAGTTTCATACATAAGTGGATATCTTTACTTGTACTCATTTTCAATTTTAAAATAGGTCAGAAGAACAGGTTCCTTTTGAATAGATGCTTCAACCACCAAATTAGCCACATGATTTTCAAAAATGGATACATAATAAATGTTTATGGTTTCTCTCAATGATTTAATGATCAGTGATCATGAAAAATCACTATTGGAGCCATCAAAAAGAGAATCAATCCATGGATACAAGTTTTACTCATGTGAATATAATAAATTTAGTTCCTCTTGATTTAGAAATTCATAATTAATTCCATTCTCTCTTTTAGGTTTATTTTCAATAGTACTTATCAAATTAACCTGATAAACATCCTCATCATCACTAACATGAGAGCTCAAGTTATAGATGTTGAGATCAGGGCTCACATTTCCAAAGGTTATTGTAATGTTTCCATTACAAATATAGATGAATGATTTGACTATTACTAAGATGGGATGACCAAGAATGATTTGGGTTTTCTCCCTAGGACCTAATCTTAGGTTATTTTGAAGGACATTGAAGTCAGTAGGGTAAATAAAATTTTCAACTTTCACTAAAACATACTTTAAGATAACCTATGAAATTATAACACTATGATCATCAAGTTGGATTGTGACATGAGTGGGTTAGAGATCCACAATACACAGCTTACAATACACTATTTATGGAATAATGTTCACACTCTCTCCTAGATCAAATAAGTCCTTGATCAATTTTTTCCCACTAAGTTAAAAATTGATTTAAGTACAACTTGGGTGCCTTAAATTAGGTGTCCTGATTCATTGGATAGGGGTACCCACCTTAGCTTCCAAAAGAGCATAGTTTTTTAATGAAAATGTTCTATTGAATTTAAAAAATCCTTCAGGTAGTTGGAATATTCATGTACAGTTTATATTGCATCAAGATGTGGTATGTTAATTTTAACATGTGATATGATTTTACTCAATGTTAATTCAGTTTGGGTTTGGAATTTAATCTCACATGTTGAGGGAATGGGATAGGTTTCATGATTATTTTTCTAGGTTGTGGTTCCTCAAAATTATCAACAACAATTTTAGATTCAATGTGTTTTTCATCATCATTTTCATAATAGACTGAATCATTGTATTTATTAGTAAGGGTTGTTTCATCTTTTTAATTTTTCACCACTCCTTAAAATAGTCACCACATTGAGTTATTCATGAGATATTTGTGTGTAACAATATTCTTCCCTAAATGTTGGGGTAGGAACAACAAGAGTATGAATAAGTTCCCTTTTAGTTATTATTAATTTTAGTTCATGTTTAAGTGATGATACTTCTGATTAAAATTTTCCATTTTCCTACACAATTGATCATGGATTTGTTGAGGTATAGATTAGGTAGGGGATTGTGTTGGTTGGATTAACCCAAGAGGATACTTTGGATATTGGATAGAATGTTGATTATGTTTCTTGATAGGTTTTTGGAATTGAAATAGTGGATGTTGGTATATGACTGGCTGTGATTGAAACTGGTTATGTGTTTTAATTTTTTTTGCGGGTAGGGATGAGAGATTTTTTTTGTGTTGGTTATTTATTTTCATTCCAACATATTCTTTGATGGTCATTTTACCCTGGATTGAAAGTTTTTTTTGGTAATTTTGATTTTTAATGTTAAATTAATTAAAATATACTAGTGTTCCTTCTAAAATAAAATCATTCCTAGAATGGGTGATTTTTCAATTATCGGTCTTGTGGTCCTGTTTTTCACAATTTGTTAAAACATGCTCAATAATTTGGATTTTGTGGACCTTCCTATGATTTATTTCCTCGACCTTCCTAGTGAGAAAAAAAAATTTTATATAAGGTTTTAATCTTATATAAGATTGTTCATTCGACCAGATTTGGGTGGCTTCTAATAGTAATGTGATATTCCCCTTGTTTGACTCTATTTAGCAATATTTTCCAAATACTCAAAAGCATCATTTGATGTTTTCTTAAATGTTTCATTGCATATGATTTCAATAAACTATTTTTTTCTTGGACCTATCCATTCATAGAAAATTATAACTTGTTATATAATTGAGAAAACATGATGTGGTACCATTTTTAATGTTTATTTTAACCTTTCCCATGTTTCATAGAATGTTTCTCCCTCTTTTTCAAAAAATATTTGGATTCTCTTTTTAAGTGAAATTGTTTTGTGACTGGGGAAGTATTTTTTTTTGTATAATTATTATTGTAGTTGGTCCCAAGAGTGAATTGAGTGTCATATTATTTAAAAAATTATTTACTCAATACTTTAGATAAACATTAAATAGTTTCATTTTAGATGATTCAGTTTGATTTGTTGGGAACATGGTTTAAACAATGTCATTGAATTATTTAACGTGAAGGTAAGGTATCTCAGACTCCATCCCCTGAAATGTTTAGAGGTGGTTTAAGAAATGGGTTTTGAATACATATTAGAAATATCATATGGTATAATTTCTAATTCATGATGGTGAATTAGTCTAGGAAAGTGTAGGTAGTCATTCATGGTCTGGTCTAGAACAATTACCATGTTAGGGGATTGCTCATTTTGGTTTCCATTTGGGTTCTCTACCTGATTTATGATTTGGATTTATGGAATATTCTCCATTTTATTGAAATCAATTTTAGAATTAATGTCCTAAAAATAATAGTATCTATTTCTAGGATTCACCTAAATTCGTTGAACATTGCACCCCTCATGTTTTCCAACCTAACTAGATGGTTGGAGTTGTCATGAGTGTAGGTGGACATGCATAGACAGAAAGGGGAAACATTAAGAGAAATTAATGTAGTAAAATAGAAATGGGGGAGAAAATAAGGTGAATGTATTAGATACTTTCTTGGGTCCCTATAAATGGTGCCAAAATTTGGAAGTGCCCGAGTTTACCCTAGTTATATGGTGTAAGCAGTCACTTATATTATAACTTTGGTTATTGAATCCACATGGATCAAAGAAGAAACCTATAAACACTAATATTTGATGGTGGTGATTTGGCTATAAAGTGGACAACTTGAGTTTGAATTTATTATATTATAAATGAGTTTTATATACTTAAGTTAATTCAATTTAAAAAAAATCTGTTGATCCTTGGTTATCACTTAGTGTGGATTGGATGAATTTCTTTTAATATTATTTCAATGTCTTAAATTTGAGTGTTTCCTTCAATGAAATATGAACTTCCCAAATCAATCAGGTAATTTTGAGTCTTCAATATCCTAAGTATAATCACCTATACACTTGGACTATAATATTCATAATAACTCCCAGGTATAAGATCTTTTTAGCACTAAGGATGTGTAGCCTTAAAATTAGCACGATCAATGGATAAGGCACATCATTGATTTAAAATCTCAACAAAAAAACTGATTAAGAATTATTAAAATGATAAATAAATTCTAATACATCCCCTTTAGACTCCATTAGATCAATACACTAGAGTTTTTTCCTCCATTGACGTTATTATATCAATGGAACTAGGTACTTGACTCATGAGGGTGGAATTGAAGAAGAAAAAAGTGAAATAACGATCACTCCACCATTGTGTGATAGAATACACAAGTTTTGGTGTAAATAAGTTAACAACTTGATTCAATGGTATCAATGTTATTTTGAAAATAATAAAATAAAATAATAATAATAATAAATTTTATATTGAAATGAACATGAATGAAAAACTTAGATGAGAGAAATTAATGATGTGACTAAAAAAAAAATCTTAAAATTACAATTGAAAGAAAAAAATATGGATACTAAATAACTTCACCACGAGATCCTTATATCTTAATATTATGAGTTTTATGTCTACCTAAAAATAATCAACTATATACCCCTTAATTATTAGAGTTAAAAGGTGGGTGAGAATAAATGAAATTGGACATTTCAAAGTTGACAAAAAAAAACCAGATTCATCCCCCCTCTTAGACTGAAAATAAATAATTGTATATGGGTGAATATTTGATGTTTGTAAAATAGAAATATATTATTTCATTTTTATTATAATATATCTCAAAATTTCATGACAATTGGATTGTTCTTTTGGATGTTATGATCGAAATAATGGGATTACATTATGGGTGTTCAGATCTGACCATAAAATTAATCTTCATATTTGACCACTTAGATCAATATAAAAAATTACAAATTAACTCTGGATATAGTTGAACGAAATTATCCGCATAACTTTTTATTTTTAAAGTTAAATTTTTTTCTTTATTGAGCTTGTATTTTGGGCCCCACTCTTACTTGATGGGCCTAAGACCCATTATGATCTATCCAGAAATTTCTATGATTATTTCAATAAATCTCCATATTCCTTTGGGATTCATCAATATATCCTAAAATAAAAAATGTTACAATAAAATTGATCAATAATATAAAAAATATATCAAATTAAAATAATTAATATAATGTTATCCAAAAATAGATGATTGATTGGTCCCAAATTTTCACTTTAAACATGAATAACACATCTGATGAGAAATGAAGTTTGATTTGTAAAATACATTAAAATTGGTGTTTATGGGACTTGAAACAATTGAATATTAAAATATAGTTAATAAATATTATCTTATTTTTGTGTATAATAAGTTTCCAACTCTTATTATTCCATTTTATGGATTATATAAAGAATATTTACCAGTCTAGTCGTCTGATTTCTCAATACTTGCTCTCTAGTGTCAAGAATCTCGATATGATCTTCAAAGTAAGAGAAATAAAGTTCCATTTATACTTATTCATTGGTTATTAGATAAATTGGGTCTTGAATAATCTTCTTTAACAACTATATATGGAACAAATCATGAACTTTGGGGAGACTTGGTGGCATTTCTAATCGGTAGGCTACAGCTCCAATTCTTTCTAGAATTTAAAATGGTCCGACATACATGGGGATTAGTTTCCATTTCTTACCGAACCTTAAGAAACCCTTCCATAGAGACATTTTTATAAAGACATAATCTCCCCCTTGTAATTCCAAATCCTTTATCCCGTTGTTATCATAACTCTTTTGCCTACTTTTTGCTGCTTTAATATGATCTTGAATTGTATTTACCTTTGTTGTTGTCCTTTCAATAAGTTATGAACCTATAAGTTTCCTCCCACTAACTTCTTCCCAACAAGTTAGAGCTTAACATGTCTTTATATATAATGATTCATATGGCACCATTTTAATATTATAATGGAAACTATTATAGTAGTGAAATTCCACCAATTGTAAATACTGATCCCACATACCATTAAAGTCACGTTAACAAGATCTCAACATATATTCCAATATTTGGATGGAACTTTCATATTTTCCATCGATTTGATGGTGATAAGAAGTACTCATATGAAGCTTAGTATCCGAAGCCTTATGAAGACGCTTCCATAATTTTTATGTAAATAATTGATCATGATTATACACTATTGAAATTGTTTCACCATAAATTATTACAACATCATTAATATAGAGTCATCCTAAGTGATCTAGCAGAAAATCCTCCCTTATAGAGAAAAAATGTGTAAATTTGGTAATTTGATCAATAATTATCCATATTGCATCATAAATTCTTGTTATACTTGGTAGTATTGTGACAAATTTCATTGTTATGTCATCCCACTTCCACATAGGAATAGGTAGATGTTGCATAAATCCTCTAGAATGTTGTCTCTCAAACTTCACTTATAGACAAACTAAGCATCCTAACACATATTCAGCAATTTCCTACTTTATATTATCCCCAAAATAGTGTGCCTTCAGATCTCTATACATTGTGGTACTACCATGGTGTATAGAGAATATTGAGCTATGAGAATCATCTAAAAGTTCCGTTTTAGACCAGGTTTTGATGAAACAAAAAACCTCTTTATAAATTTTATAACTCCATCCTCATACACGAAGTCTGTAAATCTTCTTTCCTTAATAGATTTAATTTTATTTTGAAAACTCTTATCATCCGATTAATCGGTTTTATATTCTCCATTAAATATGGTTTATCATTCATTTGAATAAGGAGTGATGTTTTATCTTCCTTAACAATCCACATATCCATATTTACTTGATCCATGAACATAGAATCCTTATAATTACTAATTTGGATTATAAATCCATGATCGTTTTTGGTTAATGCATCTGCTAACTTATTTTCTTTGCTTAGGTGGTAGTGTATTTAGGAATCATAATCATTGAGTAACTCAATCCATCGTATTTTCCTCATGTTGAGTTATTTCTGTGAAAAGATTTATTTCAAGATATTATGATCTGTATATATCTCACATCTTTCACCACATAGATAGTGTATCCATATCTTCATAGAAAATATTACAGATGCTAACTCAAGATCATGAGTTTGATAATTTTGTTAACGATTCTTCAATGACCTTGATACAGAAGAAATAACTTTATTATTTTTCATAAGGACACAACCCAATCCATTATTCGATATGTCAATGTATATAAAAACCCATCATTTCCTGATGGAAGAGTCAAAATTGGATCATTGAAGAATATTATATTAAATTATTTAAAAAATTATGTACATTATTTTTTCCACAAAAACTTAACCCTTTATGTGTGACTTTGGTTAACAAGTTAGCCAATAAGACAAAATTCTAAGGGAAACACCGATAGTAACATAGTAAACCAATAAAACTATGCACATTAGTTATGTTCGTTGGTGTAGACCATTATTGGATTACCTTTTTATTTGCAGGATGAGATTAGATTCATCATTATAGAAAATGTTTCCAAGAAAAGAAACCGTTTGAACCCAAAATCCCCAATTTATAGACTTCCCATATAACTCTTTTCATCTAAGAGTCTTTAGAAAAATATGAAAGTGGTTCTCATGGACCTCAGATATTTTTGAATATATCAATATATCATCAATAAAAACCACAAAAAAATTATCAAGATATTCATTGAACACTATGTTCATTACATTAGTATGTCCAAGTGGAATTACAGCAACCTCGTAATGTCCATATATTTTTCGAAAATATGTATTTAGGATGTCTCCCTTCCTAACATGCAATTAATGATATCTAGAATGAAATCCAATCTTTAATTTTTTTTGATATCCCTAGAATTGATCAAATAAATCATCAATTCGAGGTAAAAGATACTTGTTATTTATAGTAATAGCATTGATTTCTCTATAATCAATACACAACTTCAAGGATCCTTCTTTATTCTTAAAAAATAATAGGGGCTCCCTATGGAGAAACAATAGGGTGAATAAATCCCTGAGTAATCAAATCCTATACTTGTTTCTTAAACTCCAATAATTCTACAGTGGATATTCTATAAGGAGTCTTTGATATTGGTCTTGCATCAAAGATTAAATCAATGGTAATATTAGCTTCACACTCTCGGGGATATCTAGGAAATTCCTTAAGAAATAAATAAATGTATTCCTATAAAATTGGTACATTCTCAATTTGAATATATCTTTCCTCATACCTAGATGTTGTTTTCACATTCTACCAAATAATTTCATTCATTAGATATACTAGGGTTAGTTCTAGATAAGAATACGATGATGAAGTTTTTTATCTAAAGATAAGGGATTCTATATTTCACTCAAAAATCATAATTTAATTTTTATTCCAATAAATTCTGGTATCATATTTTGAAATCCAGTCTATACTGAGGATTATATCAAATTAAACCATAGGTATGATGATAAGGTTATCAACTAAAGCATGTTTATGTTTCATAAAATGGACTTCCCGACACATTTTTATTACAATGAGACTTCCCTTTGGAGTTTTGAATGATAACTCCCTTATTAAATCCAAATGAAATTTTCTAATTTTCATGGAAAATTGGGTAGATATAAAATATTTATATGTTTTATAATCAAATAAATATTTTTCTAGATATGAAGATAAGATTATTGTTCCTTCCACCACATCATTTGGTACTTCTACTTCAATTGTGGTGATCACATAAGCTTGACCATCTCCCCTTAGCCTCTTCTATGGTCTATTCCCATAACACTTGGGACATTGATTTGAATAATAACCCATTTCATTATAGTTGAATATTTGAATATTATTGATTTTTTCTTCCCCTTTAAGTCATTATCTCGATGACCCTATTCTCTATACTTATAGAAAAATCCCATTCCTTTCAAGAATTTACTAGAATGATTATTTCCACAATATTTACATAATAAAAATTTCTTCATTCCCTTATTCTCCTTTCATGATTCACTTTTTCCATGGTCATCAGAAGATCACTTCTTCTCTTGATCTCACTTAAACATATAAGATCTAGAAAATTCCATCTTCGTTTTGATGACACTTAATACCATTTCAACGTATGATGGAAATGTTTGAGAATCTAGTTCCCTTTAGAGACTTGGTTTAAGACCTTCAAATAAATGATCAATATTGTCTTCTAAATCACATATGTAATCTATAACATACCTAGTTAGACTTGTTAAGGTATCCCTTTACTCCATAACACTCTGTTCTTCCCTTTGATTTAAGCTAAGTAATTTTATCTTCATTTTAGATCATTTCCCACAAAGAAATTATTTTTTAAATAATGTTTCCTTAAAATTTATCCATTCTATGTCTTTTAATTTATCTTCCTCCTTAGTATTCTAGATCAAAGAACACCATTGAGAAACATCAACTTTGAGAAAATACTACCAGTACTACCTTTTCGTTTTCTTTACATCTCAATATGAGAAATATCTTTTCAAGGAACTTGATCCACTACAAAGATACCACTGGATTATTAGTCCCAGTAAAATATGGGGGATTCTACCAAATGAAATGATCCAACATTGGTTTAGTTTGATTATTTTTTATAACATGAGTAATATTTCCAAATATGGTCATGATTTTCTCAGCTCTAATACTGACTTTGTTGAACTACTCAGTGGGGAAATCCCTAAACTTTCCATGAGTATTGATTCATTTCCTTCCATTATTAACCATTTCTAAACAATAAAATACAATAAATTAGATTATGATCCATAATTCATAATTTTAAACTAGAAAAACACTTAAAATAATTTTAAAATTTATTCATAGCTAATCTCATAATCATAAACATAGTTTCTTTAGGGACATATTTGATTTAAACTTATTCATAATTGATTGTAAAGAGAATCTTAATTATCATAATAATATCCCCAAGTAGTGCAAAAAAGGCTCGTTGTTGCGTACCAGGTTATACCGAGTCTAGCCTGGCTTACCTTGTTGAAGTTGTTACCCCTAGGTACATCTATTCCAGAACTATGTCCACTTGTAGTATCTAGAGAGGGATGTATTACGTGGAAGAACCTAATAATTTATACCTTAATAAAATTAAAGTATGCTATTCTATTATTATCCTAAAATTATATCTTAGGTTTATGCTCCATAAACTATTTTTTCTAAATCTAGTTCCTAAGGTTTCTGCTAAACTTTCTATGATACCAATTGTAAAAACCCCAAACCCAGTAACTCAAACTTAGTGGTCATTTTATTCCAATGTCACAGATACAAGATATAACATCATCAAATATCAATAAATTTTATAGTCTTGAAGAAACTAGATACATACATGGTACCGTTATTACATTAAAAAAATAAACATAGAAGAAAAAAGAGGAAAATAAACTACTTCCTTATTACTTATTCATTGATTTCATCTTCAAAACACGTGGAAGGGAAAAAATAAAAGTTTAATCTCAAATTCTCATTAAGGGTTACATATAGTGTAAAAATGAATAAATAATAATTGAATCATAATCAATTTGGCATGGTGAATAAATAAAAAACCCACACTATCAATACAATGAGAATGAAAACACATCCATAGATTTTTTCATAGTGAATATCATTTAGATAATGATAAATGAATTATGAATGAAGACAATGATTAATTATTGGATGTCATGTATATAGAACATAAACCATAATACCATTAATACTATTTAAGTCTGTGAGTAGATACACGTCTGATTATGTTTTGGAGACAAACAAAAAGGGCTTGTGGCTAGTTGTTTTGTCTCATGAGACCTGTTGAAGCATCGAGGGGCTGTAAAGTCAGGCCAAACCTATTACTATAAGTATAAATAATTATTAATACATTTATTTAGTTCAAGAAAAAATTACTTAATAAAATATCTATATTGAGTTGGAAATACATATTTATCAACATTTTAACATTAAAAGTTAACACCATATATAAAAATGATATAAAAATTACACAATAATCATATCCATGATATAATAAAATATATATATTTAATAGGAATATATTGTCAAATGAAAAATTATCTCAAATTGGAATTAGATATGCTATATAAAAATGATTAGTTTCACAATACCAATAAAGTCTTAATGAAATGGAAACTGAAATGAAGTCCCTTAACATTTGTTCGAACGTGTTCTTTACTTGATCTTATTTTCTTGGATAATTAGATTAAATAAACTAATTAATTTATTCATAACCTTTTCTATATGTATTTTTTAATATAATTTTATTAAGTTTATTCATGGACTTTCTGATGAGTTATAAGGTACAAGTTTTTCATTCAGAAGTGTTTATTTACTTGGTTTTCAAGATTTGTTTACTTGTATATATGTATGGAAAATCATGTAAAATGAGAATAGTTATCCATAATTGAAATTATTTGTTATTAATTAAATTAAATAATATTAAAGGGTTATATATTTCATTCAGTTATATGACATGAGGAAGAATCATTAGATAAAACGTTAGTGATAATCATTTAGATTATTTTGGTTTTTTTTTCAATCATCATGAACTATTTCTGTTTTATTAATTAATATTAAGTATATATAATGGTTCAAGAAATTTAAATAAGATATAATGCATATATTATAATATTTTTAACCATTAAAATGGTTTTATGACCATAATTTAAGTTTTAATTGAAAAACAGAAACACATCAACCATGAAGTCCGTAAATCAACTCCTTAAGGATGATGTTTTCATTTTTAGAATAAAAGGAAGATTAAAAGTGACTTGATGGTGGATTTTACCTTGACATAATAAAATTATATTATATATAATATACCATAGTTATCATGCATTTTTGGATAGAGTAAGATAGGGAAGGATAATAAATAAAAAGAAAAGAAAAGAAAATGAAAGGGAAGGATTAAGGGTTTTACCTATTGAATTCTTCTCCTTGAGAACCTTCTTAAGGGAATTGGGTTTGGTCTTTTATTAATACCAAAGGATCCTTGACATGGGTGAGAGACTTGGGAAGAGGACCGAGTAGATATTGTACAAGATTCAGGGCTTTGGTGGTGTGAGGAGAAGAGGTGGTGAGAGGTGGTATTTATAGTGGAGGAGATGGTTGTTTTTTGATTGTTTTAATCATTATTTTATTTTTGGATCACTAAAAGAAATAGTGAAGATTATTGTGACTAAATACAATAACTAGAAAATTTTATCTCGAACCAATAGTGCTTACATCATCCATACATCATCTATGACTAAAAAATTCATGTATTTAGTTTATACCATAAATTACCGCATTTCACTATTCACAAAACCCAACTATTTTAGAAAAATACCCAAAGTTTACTATAAAATTTTTTGATGTTTATAATTAAAAAATGAACTCCATTTTATTAAAATAATTTTATAAATATGAGATATTTATTTTTTAATTAAAATCATTATTTACTTGGAGAACACCAATTTTAAAATTATAACTGATTTTATAGGACTTTGAAGAATCAATTAAGGTCTTATAAAATTATCTTATTATCATAAGAAAAAAATATTAATTTTTGAATACATTTTATGAAAATAAAATTTTGTTTAAGTTATTATAATAATTATAATGTTTAAAATAAATATTTATGTTTTATTAAAACATCAACACATAATTTATAATTTCTAAAACATTTATTTACTTATAATATGGTATAATTATATCATATTACAATTTATAAGATTCCTAACTTTATTTATATTTTCATAGGAAATTTTACTATTCTAATGGTCACATTACTATTCCAACAGTCAAGTTACTATTTAGTAGTATATTACTGTTCGTTTAACATCAATGTTGTGTGAAACATAAGATATTGAATGGATTGAATTTATTTAAGAAGATAAATACCATAAATCATAGGGTGTTATATATGATCCATCAACCGTACACTCTAAATCATAAACATGGTCGATAATGCCTTCTTTATTGATAGATAGGGCATCATTGATCCCTTTTTCAACAATTTTGGGAGAAGTGGGTGAGATAACATGATGGGGCTTAAAGAATTATAGGAATTTAAAATGATCCTAATCAATATTATTCTCATTAGAGCCAGGTAGAAATTATTCAGATCTGGTTGATACCATGTTGATGGATACATAGTTGAACTGGTGCTCCTCTTCAGTTGAGTATCCCGTTTAGTGGGATGATGCTCATTGAACTATTTGGTGGGATGGATCCCATTGGGTCGTTTGGTGGGATGGTGCCTATATGATTTTGTAGGAAATATGCCAGACCCTTCCATCTTACAATAAAATCCATGACTATATCATTTTCTCACTTCTTTCAATTACTGAGGTTAAGGGTTGTGATTTTCCCCAATGTAGAGTTGAATTGGTAGAGGAATTGCTGATGGAGATTTTCCCAACATGATATAGATCCAGAATCAAGATTGTTATACCAAGAAAAGGTAGATTCTACCTAGGTTTGTATAATGTATCAGAGCTTGGAATCCTCTTTTTGTTCTGGTGTTCTCAATATTGGGCCACACTGGGAAGAGAAATGGGTGGTATGTGATTCAATATCACTGATTCCATTGAATTTTGATAATCCTAGATTCCTATATATGGGAGGGGTAGGGGTCAAATACACCCACTTTGGATGAAAAATCCTCATTGGTTTTACCAGTGCATGTCGATCTTCAATAGAATCCATTGGATCAATGAGGGAATCCAATAATTCCTTAAATATCCTGATGTGATTTAACCTCGAAAAGTTTCTTAAACTAGTTGTTGATGACTTCCTAGTAGTGGGATCTCTTGGAAATAAATGTTCACTATAGTAGAATGGGATTATTGATGTAAAAAAATATTATGGGGTAAATCAATTATGCCATTACTGTTCAAGTGACCTTATCATGTTGAATAGGTTTATATAAAGAATGTATATTATCTTTAACATGATGATTATACTCAAAATATTTACTTCCTATGAGAAAGTCAACACTGACTTGCTGAATATCTACTATTTTGGCATCTAGACAAGTAATATTCTCTCCCACTGATATTAATTAACCATGTCTTGATGATGGGTAGGTAGTGAATATTTCTACCTCTATCTTCTTATTCTACAATATCATGGGTTTCATTATCTTCGTTTCTAAAAGTGATGACATTCACTGATATAAAACACGTGGGAGGGGACATAGATTTCCTTGGGGGAGGAATATCTATGATATGGGTATGTTACTTCCTAATATATGATATGGGAGATGACTTCAAGGATAAAAAATACCCTTTCCTCTGGCTTGTGGTTTTCCCGGGGATTATAATTTCAATGAGGTTAGCTGCACGTATTTTTGAATCACTTGGATAGTGTTAATCAGTAATTAACCTCAAGCCACTATCAGGGTGCACTGATGGGACATGTATGTGCTATCAGTGGTTAGGGTACCATGGAGTTGTAGTGGATAGATTCCCCTGGTAGGATCTCCTTTTGGATTTTTGAATCTCGATAGTTTGGATATGTATTTTTTCCTCTACAGTTTCTTGTAGAATTTGGGTCAAAAATCAATGATGATGACCATGAGTGTTATGTACCTTCCTAGGTAACTTCTCGGTAGTTTCCATGATGTGGTGAATATCCTTCTCCACCTCCCCAAGATAGGGAAGGAAAGAGTTACCATCCTTTGGGGATATGATCCCAAAACTATTGGATGTGGCAACAATTAGAACCCGCTTCTTTGTAACCCATTATTTATTAGATTACATATGGGGCTTCATTCTATGGATACATTCATGAGATACTTCTAGTGTTGAGATTTGGCCATTTTAATGATACTTCCACACTAGGACATTCACCACACAGTTTTGGAGGTGCCATATTGATGATAGTGTTATTCAAGGCCATGAGGCCATGGTCTCTATGGAACTCGAGGAAAATATTTAGTATGTCCACTGGTTTGGCATAGTGGCTTGAATATCCCTCTAGTTATTACCATATTGTTTAATGATTATTTAATTTTCTATCACATTTGTAAATTCTATTTGGATTGTAAGAAATATTTAATGTATTGAGAAGGAAAAAAAGACACTCATTAGTGTAGAATCATTAATAATATTTTATGGTCAATCTATCGCATTCACTTAAAGGATGGAAACATGGACTTTCTTAATATATGAGAGGCTTGGCCCTATCAAAAGTTTCACTTCGGTTTCACCATTTCTATTTCCAATGTATTAAAGAACACACTTGTTTCAATTTACTATAGAATGACTTTCCAAAGAAGGTGGTCACTGGGACATTTCCAGTGACATCTTAGAAAATTATTTGTTCAAGAGTACATGACGTTGGATCACCACACTCTTTTGAGTGGTATTATTACCTACTATAATACTCTATTATAGATTTAATGTATATTCATTAATCCTTACCAAGTCCCAGTGTGAGAATTGTTATCCCTATAAAAATGATATGGCTGAGACCATATATTTGATGGAAACCTCTATATGTATTCTAGTTTCAAAATCCTTTATTAATTCTTGATTCTTTAGTTTAAATACAACTTGTTAAGACCTATGGATTTTTTCCATCCAAGGAGGTGGTTTTGTTTTGGATTTTGGATTGAACCTCAAATATGTTTCCTACATATCCTATGAAAGAAGGAATCAAAACCCACAAAGTTTTATGGAATTGATAAGGGGAAATAACACTAGGTTCAAACCTCAAATCAGATTCCTAAGTATCCATATAGGTATATGAATCAAATCCCACATAGTTCAGTGGAATGGTTGGGGTTTAAAGCTCAAGAGGATTACCTCAATATATGAACTTTTCAACATACTAATGGGATAATGATACCAAATATCCAAGACCATGTCAGTCTTTCTTGATGTGAGAAACAAGAGACAATAAAAGGTTAGTAAAATTTCATGAGATCATACTATTATATTAGAAAGGATGTATTATTCATTGAGGCTACGCTTAGAAGATTATTGTTTTATAAAATAGGAAAAAATTGGAAATAAGATGGTTCTTACATGTGGGATACCCAAATATATAAGATAGTAGGTGGGTTAGGTGATGGTATGTTTTTGTTATTACAACAAGGTGGAATGCCATGTTTTTAAAATCATGAAGAGCATCTCAACTCATAGATATTTGGATTGATTTAGGCTTACAACTAGAAGTATTCCATTTCTTCTATAAGTTGAAGAGAATATCAACTCATTGAGATTTTTTTGGTTGGGGATTACAACTAGGAAAATTCCCATATTTTTGGAACCTTGAAGAGAATCTAAATTCATAGATATTTGGTTTGGTTGGGGCTTTCACCTAGTAAGATTTCCATATTTATGGAACCATAAATAGAATTTAAACTCTTGAATATTTGGTTTTATTTGGGCTTACACCTTGGAGAATGTCCATTTTTCTTGAACCATGAGGATAATCTCAAGTTCTGGAGATTTGGTTTGGTTAGGGATTACAACTAGGAGGATCATCGTGTTTCTGGAACGATGAGAATAATCTCAACTCATGAAGATTTGGATTGGTTGAGGCTTACACCTATGAGGATTCCCATGTTTCTAAAAGCTTGAGAAGAATATTAAATCTTGAAGATTTGTTTTGGTTAGGGCTTACACCTAGGAGTATTACTATGTTTCTATAACCATGTGAATAATACCAAGTTAGGGAGGTTTTTTTAGTTTGGTATTACCCTAAGGAGGATTCTGATGTTTCTAGAACTATGTGGTGAATCTCAAATCATGGAGATTTGGTATGGTTTAGGCTTACACATAAGAGGATTTCCATGTTTCTGGAACCTTGAGAAGAATATCAATTAATACAGATTTGGTTTGGTTAGGGCTTACACCTTGGAGGATTCCCATTTTTTCTGGAAACATGGTGTGGATCTCAAATCTTGGTGATTTGGTTTGGTTAGGGCTTACACCTAATAGGATTCCCATGTTTTTGGAATTATGTGGAGAATATTAACTCCTGAAGATTAAGGTTTGTTTAGGGATTATATCTAGAGGGATTCCCATATTTCTGGAACCATGAGAAGAATCTCAATTTATGGAGATTAGGGTTTGGTTGGGGATTACATCTAGGAGGATTACCTTGTTTCTAGAACCATTAAGAGAATCTAAAATCATGAAGAATAAGGTTTGGTTGGGTCTTACACCTAGGAGGATGGCCATATTTTTTGGAACCATGAGGATAATCTCAACACATAGAGACTATGGTTTAGTTTTATCATACACCTAATATGATAACTATATTTCTGAAACTATGAGGAGAATCTGAACTCATGCAGATTAGGTTTTGGTTTGGGATTACATCTTGGAGGATTCCCAATCATTATTTATTCCCCCCATCAGTTGGTAAAGGTATGGGGAAGAGATATTGTTAATGTTGGAGATTACACCTATTTGGAGGCCCATAACTAGAGGAGTATCTCAACTATAGGTTTATATGGAATGAATTGATACCCGTGTATGGATGTATAGTGAATTTATGTTTAACCATAGTGAGGGATATCGATGGTTATTAGCCCTAGTTAGACGGCTATCATTAGGATGTTCTTTCCAAATTATAAGGTACTTTGATCGAAGGGTAGCCAAAGTGGAGTTCCTTGAATTAAGGGTTTCCCAAGTGGAGTAAATCAAGTGAGGGACACCCAAGTGGGGTAACTTGGATGAAGGCTTTCCAAAGTGGGGTGAATTAGAAAAAGCATCTCCCAAGTGTGGGTCGACAAAGTATGGGTTGCCCAAGTATGGGTCTCCCAGGTATGGGTCAAACAAATGGGGATTTACCAAGTGTGTATCTGCCAAGTGCGGGTCACCCAAGTGTGGGTGACCCTAGTATGGGTCACCCAAGTGTGGGTGACTTGGGAAAAAGGGTCACCCAAGTAGGGTGACTTGGGTGAAGGTTCACCCATGTTTGGAGTTCCCAAGTATGGATTCCCAAAGTTTGAGTCACCCAAATGCGGGTTTCCTAAGTGTGGGTTTACCAATTATGGGTCATCCAAGTGTGGGTCACCCAAGTACGGGGTTTCCCAAGTGTGGGTTGCACAAGTGTGTCCCGCCAAGTGTGAGTCACCCAAGTGTGGGTCTCCCAAGTATGGGTGTGGGTCACCCAAGTATGGTTCATCGAAGCATGGGTCACCCATGTATGGGTGAGGTAGGGGCCTCATCCTCATATAGGGATGGAGATAGTATTATTCCCAAGTAGTTATAAACTAATTGGGCGAAGGAGTAGGGTGAGAAGAGCTCACACCTTACTTCATCATCTGGGAGTTCATCCATCCTCTAAATTGGGGAGGAAAATGGTCAAATTTAAAGGAAATCTCCTGACCCTAGATGAAGGATAATTTCTATGTGAGTCCCTCACATAGGTTCTTCACACTAGTGGTCTGTGTAAGAATGATTTTCATGATTGATCCAAACAAGAAAACCCTAATCAAGTTAGCTAGTCACGTAGGTTACTCATGTAGACTACACATGTTATCGTACAAGTTATGGTCATAGGATATGCATGAATGAATTGTGTAAGATAATAAATGGAGTTCAATTAGAAGCTATAAGTAGGGGTCAGGAGAGATACCTATGTGATCTCTCGATTTCCTTTATAATAAATTCACAACTTTTAAAAACCATAACTTTTGATTCATAAGTCCATTTGGTCTCTGTGAGTAGTCAAATAGAAGCTTGTGAGGTGAATTACACCCCTTAATATTGTTTATACCACCCATTTGGGTGTTTTAAAATGATGAAAAGTTCATGGAATACCCTCAAAAATGTTTTTTAATGCATCACCAATTTTTATCAACAATTTTACAAAATCCACAACCTACACCCAGAGGGAGGTTCTCACCACTATGCCATTGGACTTGATAGCATTTTAAAGGAATCTATGTCCCTTAATGTATTAGAAATATTACAGGACATGGAGATCCCATCTACATCTTCTTCTGATATAGTGATTGTTTTCTAATCCAAATATACATGTGTTATCTAGGGGTGGATGTTATCATGGGTTATGAGAAAAAGTGTAAGGAATGAATTTTTTGATGCCAAAATATTCTCAAAAAGTGGAGCATGTAAACAGAAAAATCTATGAACTTGTGAAAAGAAGGTATGAAAAAATATGGAATTAGTGAAAAAGTACAAGATTTATGCTAAATTTTCTATTAATGGGTCTCAAAATAAGGTATCTCTGTAGTACTACTACTATAGAATAATGGAGGTACAACATGAGTTTGTGTCTAGAATCCCTATGGGTCAATGATGGATTAAGACATGCTGCCTCAACATCTCAACTGAGAGACAATTGAAAGAGGTATAATTTTATAGGAGAAGTTTTATCAATATCAAACCTGGAAACTTGGTTAGATATTATAGTATGATGAGAACCAATGAATTCATAAAGAACACCTCTATTCTATGACATATCAGGGAATAAATTTCACTAGAAATACATCTATAAATAATGAAATTTATTTATTTATTTATAGGATAAATTTCAATCATAAGGAAATTCACATCAAAAACTTATCAAGTTTCAATAAAAAATAGCCCTCTTGGAGAGAAAACAAGATAATATAGAAACTATATAAGTAGGATGTTTCTATTTTAGTTATGGGAGAAAGGAGAAAGAAATTGAGGAAGGATTCACCAAGGTTGTATGAGTCTAAAATAGATCTCATTTCTATTGAAGAAGGAAAATAAATAAGTATGCCTTAGTGGTATTTCATATCAAAACACTAATAAAGTGTTTAAAGTTTGTGGAGGATCACTCCAGTGGTTGAGAAATCATGTTGGATGATGAAAGTATAATTCATCAAGATAATAGAAAAGTATAATTTGGTTCACTCACACAATGGAAAATGAAACCAAGTCAAGGAGGTTATAGAAACCAAGAGAGAACATATGGAATGCAATCTCCACAAGATGTTGTTTGAAAGTATCCAATATTACTTCTTGGAGGATAATACAGATTAATGGGTTGGTTCACTATGACCAACTACCATATCCAAAGTAAGTAAGTATAGAGGTAACACTCTCCCCATGAACTTAATTTTTATATATAATGATTTTAGTGATTCATGATTAAAGGGGAGATTTTATCCATTGTGAAATTGTTCTAGAAAGTGTATGTTTTATTAAGTTAAATGCTGATATTTTAAAGATACATGAGGGAATAAATTATCAAGAAAATTCTAGTATTTAAATTATGTAAGAAGTACTGTTCAGGTGGAAGGTTTTCTTAAAATCTTAAATGAGGTTAGTGATTAAATTATTCACTTTTGTGGAGTTAAACATGATATATTCCTATTATTTGTTGAATTTATAAATTTAGAAGTTATGAAGACTATAGAGCTATGTTGTTAAATATTTTTACTTGAAGAAGTTGAGTTGTAACCTACGCATTCATTCCAAATATATCCATTCTTATAGGTGTCAAAGTCAAGTCTCAACCTCATAAATGTTATTGGGATTATTTTTAAGGCCTTTTATGTAATATTAGGACTCATAATATGAAGGAATAGCCTATATAGTTGAGGTAGAAGTGATTTTTTTTATATTTACTATGTAATTGTTATGTGCTAACAGGATGATTTCATTGAAGTAATTTTTTAGGATACCTTAAACCAAGTTGATGTGAGAATATTAAAAACAATTGGCCACAAAAATTTCCTCCCATGATAAAACCATTTTAACAATTGGTTTCTAGAAGTCATAAACATTATGGGGGTGATAGTGATACAAATTTATAGGTTGCTCTAACTTATTTTAATGAAAGAATATTCCTTGTGAATAACTTGAAGATACAAATAGAATCAACTATTTTATATTGAAAAGTGATATCCATTTATGTTTTAATTGGTATGATAATCACCCATGTGTTCTAAATCTTATGAACTAACTATTTTTGAATGATATTAATTGAAGTCTCAAGTGGTGAAAGTTCTCATAGTGCATATAGTTTGATAATTTTTGGTCATAATGGATTGAATTGACATCGTTAACTTTGAATATTGTTTTCTACATCGAGATATGAATTTGTAGGCTTATAGGATTAGTTGGAAAGTATTTTCCAAGAAATCATTCACTCATTTCCGTCTGAAAGAAGAAATTCAGCTATAATGTGGAAAAGAATTGGAGGATGGAGGGAAGATTAATGATTATTCTAAAACAGTTTTGATGGGGAGAATACTTTTTCTAAATCTATAGACTTTAAAGGAGTCATAGGGTGATGAGGTTCTTTTAAAAAAACATGTATATAAAAATTTTTTAAATATAGGGAGTGAGAATGAATATGGATTTTCTAAAATTACGTTGACATACCTTGAAGAAGCATACAAGAACACCATTTGTATTTTATTGAAAAAGGGGGAGAGACGTAAGCTATTATTAGATATTTTCAATAAAAATATAGAGGGTTAGAATGTTTCAACCATGGTTATAGGTGATTTTTTTTTGAAAATATTGATATGTAATTATGGTGAACAAGTGTTCAAAATAGTTTTTGAAAACATGGATTTGAAATTATGATGGAGAGGTGTCTATAATGTTATTAGCAATATGGATATAAAAAAATAAGGATTCAATTTATTGAATGATCAGTTAACATCCTTTTTGGAAAGTATTTGGATAATTTTGGTTTTGGGAAGTAATGAAAATATGAATATTATGTGAAGGTTGAAATCTAGTCATCTTGTGTAAAGATATGGTGAAAGGTATTGTGGTCGATCTAGATTTATTCATATGGTAACTTGGTGACAATGTGTGATATCTTAGAATTAGTATACATTATCTTGATAAAAACATACATTCATTCAAAGAGTTTTAGGATTTATCATTCATGGTATATTGGTATCAATATGTGATTGGTTAAAATATAAATGATTATAATATGTCCTGAAACATAGTTAATTATCCACATATGAGTTTTCCCATATAATAGAATTCACCACATATCCAAAATGAGTTACACAAAGGTTCCACATAAGAGAATTCCTATTATTTAAGTGAATATAAATACATAATGGAATTCAAATATTCAAAGGACTAATGTAATAAAATTCCAATATAAGAAAATTCGGCAATACAAGGGTCAAATAAGAAAATTTGGTTACCCGTCTATGTGATGGAATTCATGTATACAAAGTCCAGGTGTAAGAAAATTCCAACATAAGAAAATTCCAACATAAGAAAATTCTTATACGCAATGGGTAACATAAGAAAATTTTTCTATAAGAAGTTATTTATATATGTGGTGGGTCATAAATGTGATTTTGGTTACGTAAGGTAGATCCCATATAGGAATCATCTGTGTATGGGAATTCATCTACAGGAACCACCATGTATGTGTTTTAACAAATTTATTTTTAGGGACTTTTACCTGGAGATATTATACATCATTCAAAGTGGTGTTTTTATTAATTTCTAAAGACATAAATTTATATATAATTAATAGGTAGAAGAAAACCAAGTCTTAAGGTTGATTTAAAGAACATTGACTTGAGATAATAAATGAGTTCCCAAGGGAAATTCAACTTTTAAAAAATATTTCAAATTTGAAAAATACTATTTAAATAGGGATCCCATTTCATGGTATTCATTGATTGAAATGGAAATGTCCTTACATGATATTAAAAATATTTTAAGTGTTGGATATAAGAAGAGATATCCATGGATTATGTGGTTTGATGGTTTGCTGTTGATTAATGGTTGAAAATGATTGATCTACCTTAGAATGAATAAGAATAGGAAACTGTAAAGGCCAAAGATCCCAGACCATTATTTGGGGAGTTCAAATCAATAATTTAATGGTAATTTTTTAGAGTTACTCTAAGAGTATACAAGGAAGGTTTTACATTGAAAATGTATGTGAAAATCATTGAACCATATTCAAGATGACTTATTTGAATTTAAATATGTGTTCTCACACAATAAAAATAGCAGTGATTGAGAAAAGTATAGAGAGAATACTCATATAGAAATATATATTTAGCTGAATTAGGTTTTAGGGAAACTCAAAAAATATGTCATTGATCCCTAGAATTATGGAATATTATTCTGGGTTTTTTTATTTGAATTTAATTATGTAGGTCATAGATGGTAGGATCATAAAAAATATAGAGTAAAAAAGTGTGATATACACCATGTTTTGTAATTAATTAAATTCAAACATTCATGTATAAATATCAAAAGAATAATTTCTATAAAGACAATGATATATGCTGATATTAGAGATCTAAAAGTGGGAAAAATAAATTGCACATACTAATTCATCTATTTTATCTTGAATAGAGGATCTATAAGAAGATCAAGAGTTATACTATAATATCATTTTCATTGTGAATAAGGGGATAAATATAAGAATATAATTCCATTACTCTATCTATTTAGAAGAAGAATAATTCTACAAGATTATTCTAATTTGGAATTATTCTCATCTGAAGAAGAGAAGTACCACTGCTAAGAAGAAAAAATAATTACACTCACATTGAGGATTATATCATTTATCATTCGAAAAAGAATGCATACGACTAGGCTCCCCACAAGGATTTTATCACATTTGGACACATATAAGGGAATATAAAAAGGAGTCACATAATAGTGTATCTACCTAGAGATAAATATACAATTTTTGGTCTCACACTTGAAAAAGATATACCTAAAATAAATCAAAATTTAGAAGATACAATCAAGTCTATAAACCAACTCATCCCTCACTTTATAATTGAGTAGGAGTATATAAGAGGAATGGGGATGCGATCGATAGTGATCCCTTCCAAAATCCATTGTAGTATCCTTAAAAGTGTATTACAATCACTAAAATGTAAACACATTTTTGGTGTGTGATCCTTGGAGTATCCATTAGTGGTGACCCAAGTATTATAGTTATGTCCTTGTGTTATTTACAGTATGTATATATGTATTACATGTGGTTTTGATACATTCAAAAGAACGAACAGGTTGAACAATGCTCTTGAAAACTCAGGGATAGGATCCTAAACGTGAAAGGTATGATAAAAATTTAGTTTCATTGTAATTCACCCCCTCATATTATGGTGACTTTGGTTTCAATAAATATACCTTGAGTATAGAAACCCTAGTTTGAAATGTTCTCATAAAGAAATGTGGTGTTATAGTAACTCAAGTTTCTATAGTGCCATATCCATATAGTTGGTCCACTATGCTACAGTAATGATAACAATAATTTCTGTAAATATATACTACCCATGTCAGTTAATTACAATCAACTATAATACATATAATGAAGAATAAAATACTAAAATACATGTTGTTAGTGTATCTAGTCCACTATTCTATAGTGACACTCAAATATGGACTGGTACCTTTGGCTCCCAAAACTCTAACCAGGGAAAAAATTCCCTTATAAAACCTTTAGAAACCACAAAAATAGGTCAAAATATAAGATTCATGGACTTTTGTACATTATGATCCATAAGAAGTCATCTCAAATTCATCTAATAGATCAAGATCACCCACGCAAACATTTCTTATTCAATTCAACCAATTCAATTAACGAAATTTTATATGGTAGTTTAATTATAGTTTCTTCATCATTGATAATGTTAATAGAGAAATTTAATTTATGATTATTTAGATATCCATGAAATTATTTCAGAAATTCATCAATGTAATATAGCATAATTGATGCATCTTATATACTTTGTATTTTTTTTTTCATTCATAGATTATATTTTATCTTATTTTTCTTTAAAAATTTCATTAATATGATCCACTGGAGTTGGTTCAAAATAGTACTCAAGGAATAATATTTCATTATTAAAAACAATTGATTCAATTCCTTGATCAAAAATTATAACCCCTTTATCTCTAATAAAATAATAATTTATAATTTGAGAGACAATATATCTCAAAAACATATTCAATGTAAAAAATTTATATTATAATAAGGTTTTAACTAGGAAACCTCTATAAATATTAATAAAAACAACCCAATATGTTTTTATTTTAACAAGATATCTACTATATTTTTTACTGGAAAAAATTCTTTAATGTTTTAGGGTATTATTTAATGTTCTTAGTAAACTTTCAAGATATAAACGAGTGCATAGATCCTGAATAAAATAATATTTTAGAAATTTTTTAGTTTTTGATCAAATTAATCACTATCAAATCATTTGGGACACTAACTTTCACCATAGTAATTGTATAATCCCAAACTTTACTCCTCATCCTCTTATAAGGTACATTACCTTAACACATAAGGAATTGATTAGAACATTTTACCCTCTCCTTAAAATTGAAGCATTGTAAATTAGTATATTAACTATTTACTTTATAATCACAATATTGACGGACTTCATAATCACACTTCAAACAAAATCCTAATCCCTTTAAGAAATCCCAAATGTTTATATTCACATAATTATTTCATATTTAGAAATTCTACCCTTCTATGATTCTTATTTCTTGATGTTCATTCTATATAGACTTCATCCATTCTCTTCTTCCCTTAATTTTCTTTGAAAATATAATAATTTGAAAAATAATTCTCCATCTTTATGGAACTTTACACTATTTACGCAAGTAACTACCCACATATTTCCATTTTTTTATATTGAGGAGGAATTTTTTTATTTAGTTATGGGTTTATTATGAGAATCGAGAATTGAATTGAGATTTACAATTTTTTAACAACCTTAAATGGTGTTTTTGGTTATGGTTGTGGCCATATTAGTGGTACAAGTGCTTTATTGGATGTTGGGGAAGGTTCAGGTGTACATGAGGTTGAAATTCAGAAACCTATATCCATTAAACCGATGAAAAACGATTCACATTATAAAAGGATATGGTCAAGAGGATAATACCACTACATTTATTATTTTATACTATTAACCAAGGGTTCACATCATGAAAGTGTTGGGATGGGATTTAGGACCCCTATGACTTAAATGGTTTATAGTGCGAACAAGGGGTTCATGATGTAAATGACATCTCTGATGTTTTTAATTAAATTGTGGAAAAACCAATTGGGGTTTGGGACCCTTTGTGTTTAGGTATAGATGAGCATGCATGGGATGGACATATCAGTTGGATATCCCCTCCCTTCGATCCCACATGCTAGAGGATGGGTCTTGGTGGTGATCCTAGGAATGTTTTTCCCTCCTCTATTATTTTTTTGTTTTAATTTATAGCCACTAATTTGAATTATTTCAATTTGGGTTTCTTTATAATTTCAAAAATAGTATGATGAATATAATTCCAATCGGTGCGAATTACACCTGAATTATGTATAGGAGGACCCAAAACAATGTCGGCATGATGTTGAGAACCTTTTTTGTGAATGCATGTTTCTATATGGTGTTTTTTATTGTTTTTAATAAATTGTATAAAATTGGCCATTGAATCTTGTGTAATGTTGGGGGATTTCATGTGCCTTAGTTTAGGGTGTGTGTCAGGAGTGGAACACACCATGCTGCTTGATTTTTTAATTATTATATTATTCTCAGTGATTTTTTAGCTGTTTAGGTCATTTTAAATTAAATTTGATAATTAATTATAATTTTTTATAATTAATTATGTGTGATTCTTGGCATGAGACATGTGACTGAGTACATGGGAAAGACTCGGTGGTCTTGGACGAGGCTCGAATAGGGGTTAACTCCATGATTTAAGTATGTGTCCCCTATGATATATATATATATATATATATATATATATATATATATGAATGAATGTGTGTGAATGTGTGTGGTCATACTGCATGGGTTTGGGTAGATTTAGGGGCTGAGAAAGGACTACAAGTAGACAACAAGGTGAAATTGAGCCCCTATGATGAGGTAAAGTATTTTTTTTAGAACTTATGTGGTTTTGGAAAAGTCTAATAACTATATTGAAAATGGGTGATGAATTTTGTTAATCTAATGAGAGACCTCTAGTAGGAACCAATAAGTGAGATGAGATGAAAATAGGATAGAAAAGATTCTAGAGCGAGTGCATAGGCATGAGAGGGTTTGAGGCTCAGTGAAAACATAGGAGACAAAAATATGTATCACAAGTGATTGAGAACTACCTCCTAAGCTTAAAAGGGAGTCTTGATGAATGGAGAGAGTGGGAAGTGTCATATAGAACTTTATGTTTGTAGAAAAGAGGGGTTTTCTCTAGGTGATGAGCTGAGAGATATCCCTTAGGAGATACGAGGCGAGACTTAGGTATGGGTCGTAGTTTTGTTCAGAATTTAGAATTAGGATTCCAAGGGGGGTTTGTATGCGAATAAGATCCATCCTATTATGTTTAGTATTGGGTATAATGTGTTGGTTTGGGATGGTCCCTTGGTAGTGGGATTGAGATAGATACTTTTTATGAGTAGGACCAACCCCATGGGGTTTGGTACAGTGGGCGCCCACAAGCTATGGTGTCACCAACGGGTAATGGATGTGTATGATTTAGTATTGATGAGTAGAGATAAGAAAGGATCTAGAGGACTCAATGGATACCCTAAAGGGTGATATGTGATGAGTATAATATGAGGGGCTAGGTACTAACTAGTTCCCTATGATCATCTGGTGAGATGTTTGATGGGATACAATATCTATTGTGATATACATGCTGTGTGAAGAAACAAAATCTGTTAGGTGAGAGGATCCTTAGGATGGAACTTTCCATGAGAAATAAGGATGGTCCTAGTATTATACCTTTTTTATTTAGGTTTAGGTCATGTGGTGGACCTTACTATGAGAGTATCAAGATGAGAAACCCCCTGGGGACTGAGTCATGGTTTGATATGATGTAGGAAGATGAGACATACCTTGAGTGATAAGGCATTGGTTATGTAAGGGGCCTAGTTTTTGAGTGATAAGGCCCAGTTGACCATGTCTTTAGCAAGAAGGTGTCGATTGATATTTAATTAAGGTACCTTTAAAGAAGCATATTGGGTTATGGAAGCGGACCTCCCATAAAGGGCTTGGTCAAGATACGATGTGATACATGATAGATAGAACCTTCCTTAAGTGATAAGGTAGTTGTTTGGGTTCTGGACGTATGACCATTCCCTATTCCTTCAAGTAGTGGGTTGAGGTTTGGAAGAAGAAAAGACCAAATTCATAAGGTACTAGAAAGAACTTATATATAGTTTGATGAGGTGACAAGTGGATTCTATTATGGAACCTAAGTAAGTATATTCAGTAATCATGGTGGCTTGGTTAGCATATAGTTTTCTGATGGGAAATGTATCTCAGTGAGTGCGTGGAATCCTAGTTTGCACATGATGAATTAAAGAATATGATAATTTTTTATTTCATTTCCTCAATCCTATATTTGTATATAAAGTTGTATATTAGGGGTTCTGGGTGAGACCCTAATGAGTTATATTCAAACACCATGCATAGGCTTTCTAGTTTGCGAATAGGCCTTATGTTTTCTTTCAAGTCCAAGAATGGGATGCATAGTGGATCGACATAGGGAATTTCAAATATATTTTTGGAGATTTGGATGAGTACTAGTGATATATTTAATATTTTGTTCATGCATTGTATTTGAATTATCTTCTATTTGGGATCAGTCCAGTGGGTGATCAGTAAATTTTTTTTATGACAACATCATTCTCATATAACATCATTTTTTGTTGTTTATTCCAAATGACCTAAAATTTATATATGTGTATGATTTTGGTTATTGTTATAACATTGTATAAATTTGATTCAAGGGTCTAATATCCCCATTATATTTATTATTCCCTCACTATTAGTTAGAAGCCTCTGGCATATGAGGGTCATGCTTGAGGCCACATTGCATCCTCAGCCTAGGCATTGCGGAGTGGCATAGTTATGGAGAATTACAAAGTTATATAAGGCCTTTGATATATTTTATGATTCAGTGATATGGTAGATTTGTGGTCTAGGAATCCGTTAGATCTTTTTATGGATATAATACTAGTGAATTGAGAACACTTTTTCAATAGAAAGTTTAGGTTACCAGGGAATGGGGCTAATGTTATTTTTTTTCAATGTTATGGTTGTATAATTTATCCTTGATTGAAGCACTTGGATTTTCAATTTATGATTTATTTTTTTGGGTTATATTTTCACATTGGAAAGATTCCATGTTCATGCACCATTATTATACAAGTAAGATTCACATGAAATACATGTGCTTACCAGTGGTTGTTTTTTAATGTGAGGTTCAATTGTTTAAAGTGTAAAAAACAACTTATATAGTGTTTTACTCAATAAATTATTGGTGGAATAATACCTAGTAGAAATAAGGTGTATTTTTTTGATGGTATTTCATGTGGAACATATAGAATGATGATATTTGAAAATATTAATATAGTCCTTTCATCAAGGGATATATGGATACCCATAGTGGGCAAGAGTTGGTATTGATTCCCTGGAAGTGACATGATTATGGCATGGTATGTTTGAGGGGTGATCCAAGTATGGGAATGAGATTCCTTTAGGATGTGAGTTTAGTTACATAAAGTGTTACAAAAAAACTATATGTAAGTTTACTAGATAGCTTCTTGGTGGAATTTTTCATAATTGAACAAGTCAGCTGAGTAAAGCCATATGAATCCCTTGATATTTCAAGGTGTGGAGTGATTAATGTTTTTCTAGTTTCAAGTCTAGTTTTAGAAGGGTAAGATTAGTTGGATGCCTGAACCTATAGTTCTTTTGATGAACTTTCATTTAGGGTGGTAGGGGAATGGGTAGATGCTCATGAATTGAGAATGATGTTAATTTAGTGGGTTATCCTAAGGTTTGGATTTTCATGAGTGAGATTCCATGATCTATGAGATGATACTAACATACATGAGGAGAATGGTCAATGTGTTAGACACATGAGCCTAGGTTAGATTGGTGGTGACTCATGGGAGTGTGAGTTCGGTTGTGTGATCATTTATATGAGAGTGTATTCCATTGGTTTGGTTGAGTCTAAGTAATATCATGAGACAAAACATGTTAGTGGATTCCTAATAGATCAATATATATTGGATATAGGAGAGTAAGCATTAGTGTGTAATTTTGGGAAAATTTTTAGGGTGTAGGGGAAGGTGTGTGTTGGGTACACATATTTCCATTTGAGTTTCATATCAGCGAATGAGCCTTGTGTAGGTGTGTTTAGAAGAGTTTAAGTTGTGTATAAACTTTAGAAGAAATAAAATAGAAGTGGGCTAGTGATTCACTCACCAGAATGGTTAATTGAGATTTTTTGAGGTAGAATATGTCACTTAGTGGTGAGATATGACATTGGTGATGGATCTAGGTACCACAATTTAGTTGACCCAAGTGAATTCCTTTTCATGAAATGTCTTAGAGGTGTGATTTTAGGACCCACTAGGGCTAGTTCTCAAGAAGAGGGAAACAAAAGATATATAGTGTGGAGTACACCATTGGATATCGAAGGGTGTGACCCTCATTTAAAATAAAGTTTGGGAGCATTATGGATGACATTCCTAGTTAATTTGAAATGACCAACAATGGACATTTCATGTTTCCACTCAAAGATGAGTGTTTCAATCAGGCTCAATTGTTACATTTGGTAATGGAAGGATAATGGGCCATGGATTTAAGGTTTTTCGGTTTCATAGGTGATGATAATAATACTTCTATAGTGGGAAGAATCATATCAGTCACGGGTAGATAACCCTCATGCAGGAAGGTTTGTGAGTTTTGTGAGACTAGTGAATGGATGGTTGGGGTAGCATCGGGATGTCCATGTTTTTAAAGATTCAATTTGATTCAGTTCCATGATGAATTATGTATTCATGATTCAAATAAAGTGATGGTAGATTTGGTGCATTGGAATTAGACTAAGTAAAGTTGTAGTATGAAATGAGAGTGAGTCAGAGAAATTATGTGCCAGTTTATAATGGCTAGAGAAGGTTATGAGTGATATAAAGATTAAATTAAATAAAAAAATCAGTTCAAATTTCTGTGTGGGTGTTTTTATGATTACATGAAGCCTATGGGTGTTAGGGCATCATGATTGGGTAGCTTGGTAGTGTGTCAGAATGTGTAGACGAGTTTTATCTAGATAAAGTCACCCATGGGAGGGATTTCTAGTGTCTTGGATTTAATTTGGATGTAATGTCATTGTAACCTCATCATGAGTGTTAATCAATACATAGTTGTGGTCTTCTTGGTGTCAGACTAGTAGTTTTAGAAAAAAATCTGGTGGATCTATGCTTGGTGGTTGGAGTTGTGTAGTGGAAGCATGTATGTAATTATATATAAGAACACAATAAGTTTTTAGTGAAATTATTATTGAGTTAGGATCAAAGGCATGGTATGAAGAATACAATGACTTCTCATGGATGAGAAGAATTATGTTGGGGATTTTGTATTTACCCATATATTCATGGGTTTTTATTCTGAGGAGTAATGTGTTTTTTTGATCTGGTGAGGGGTTCATTTTTTAAATCATGACTAAAATTAGGATTCCAAGTGTTTTGAAATCCTAAAATAGAGTTTTTAGATGTGGTTTGGGGCCTTATTAGTGGTACAAGTGCTCAAGTGGATGTCATGGAAGGGCCAGATGGATGAGATGTTGAATTTGCATAGTCTACATCCATTCACACCCTGAACAATGGTTTATTCCATGAATGGGGATGGAAAAGTGTAGAACCCCACTACCCTGCTCATTTCACACTATGAACCAAGTGTTTAATCCATGAAAGTACCAAGCTTAGCTTCAGGACCCTTTTACTCAAATGGTTCACAACATGAACTGGGGTTTACCTTATGAATGGTGTTTAGAAGGTTTTTTTAAATATGGGAAGAAATATTTGGGGGTTATCCCCTTTTGTGTTTAGGTCAAGAGGATAACAAATGTGAGGACGAAATCAATTGGATGTACCCTCTCTTTGACCCCCCATATTCTAGGTTATGGTTCTTGGTGGTGATCCTAGGTATGTTCTTCCCTCCATTGTTCTTTATTTTTAGTTTTCATTTCTAGCTATTGATTTGGATAGTTTTAGTTGTGGTTTCTTTATTATTTCCATCAGAGCATGGTGGAAAAGGTTCCAATCAATGGGGATTTTTCTCAACCTATGTAGAGGAGGACCCATGATGATGTATTCATGCCTTTTCATACCGTTTCAATGATGGTATGTCATCATGTGGATTTTTCCTTAATATTTTCATAAATTTGATAAAATCTATCATTGAATCGGTCATAATGTTTGTGGGTATTCATGTGTCTTAGGTTTGTGTTTATGTTGGGAGTGGACTACACCCGTTTCTTGATGTTTTGAAAATAGGATGACACATAGTTATTTTTTAGGTGTTTATCCTATTAAATTCAAATAAAATAATTAATTATCAATATTTATAAATAATTAGGTGTGATTATTAGCATGACATAGGTTACTAATAGAATGGAAAAAGCTCAGTGGTATTTGAAAAGTCTTGGCAGAGCTCGATGATGGGTTTACTCCATGACCGAGGTTGGTGGCCCCGATTATACAATTCAATATGTATGTCTATTCTTGAGTGTGCATTTTTTATGCACACTAATTGGGTTTAGTTAGATAGAGGGATCAAGAGAGGACCCCATGTAGACAATGGGGTATCATTGAGCTACAGAGATATGGAAAAGTTTTTTTTAGCACATTGGTGGTTTGAGAATCATTCTACAACTATGTCACCATGGGGGGAGTGATTTGGTTGAGATTTCGAGTGAATTTTAGAATCTCATGGGATATTAAATGATATGTGGATATCCCATGAAAGTTACTAGAGCTAGTGGGTAGGCATGAGAGGGATTGTGAATGAGTGATGATGGGAGAAACATACATATGTCTCATAAGTGACTATGGAATCCCTCCCAATGTTATTGGGGAGTCTTGGTGTATGGGGAGAGTAGGGAGATTCATCTGAAACTTGATGTATATGATTTAGAGTGGTTTAATCCACATGATAGGATGAGAGATCTACCTTAGGAGATGTGAGTCGGGACCTCGATGTTGGTCATGAGTTTTGTTTAATATTTGGAATAAAGTTTCCAAGGGGGATTTGGATAGGAATTATACCTATCCAATTAAGTCAAAGGTCAGGTAGAATGAATTGTTCTAGGATGGTCCTTGGGTAGTGGTACCAAGTGTTATGTGGTGTTTCTATGAGCTAGATCAACTCCATGGGGTTTGGTCCAGTGGTATCCTTTGAGCCACAATGTAACTGACGGGTTATATGTGATGTGTTCAAGATGAGGGGATAAGTCTTGAGTGACAAGAACTATGGGATTAACTTATGAGTTGTGTGATGGGATAATGAACCTATAGTGATTCATGTGTTGTGTGAGTTTATGGAATCTAGTGGGGGAAAGGATCCTGAGGCCTAAAATTTATCTGACTGATAAAAATGGTATTGGTATTGGAACTTTCATATACATGCTTGGGTCATGTAGAGGACCTTTTCATGAGAGTATTTGGTTAAAGACTATCCTAGAGGCTAGGTTGTGACATGATGTAATGTAAGAAGATGGAATATACCTTGAGTTCTAAGGTATTGGTTGTAGATGAGGACCTATCTTTGAGTGAGAAGCCATGGATGACCATGTATTGAGTGAGAATGTGTGGGTTGATAAATGATTAAGGGACCTTTCCAATAGTCTCTTAGGCTGTGGTAGAAGAATTTACATCAGGGAAAAGGTAGAGATGCGATTTGAGACATTACTAATGGACCCTGGTTTGTGTGATAAGGTAGTGGGATGAAATGCCAACCTATTGCCATACCCTTTTTATTGGGTAGTGGGTTGTGGTTTGAATGTCACCCTACCCTAATTCTTCTGGTTTATACTAGACATTAGACACAGTGGAATGATGCAGAGGGTGGATTTCGATATGGCACTGAAGAATGTTTGTCTAGTCATTATGGTGGGCTAGTTAGAATATAGTGGACTGACGGGCATGCATATCTCATCAAGTGAACAAAAAAATTGCTATCACATGATGAATTGATGAAAATGTTTATTTATTATATTTTGTTTCATCATGTATAAACTTTCATATATTGATTTATATTAGGGTTGTTTTGTGAGATCCTACTGAGTTATATGATAACACACTCTTTGGAACTCTGATGCCCATGAAAACTATATTTTTTCTTTTAGGTAAGTGCATGTGATGTACAATGGACCGGGGTTGAGAAGCTCAAGGATCTTTTAGACATTGTGATAATATGTTTTTATGGAAGTAAGGATAATATGAATGTTTTTTTATTTTTATTTGTCTTGTATATGGGATTTTTATAGGGGATATCAATCTATGTCTTGTAAGAATAAATCATTTTGATATTACATTATTATTTTATTTTTTATTTTGTGTACTCTGATGTTTTAGTATGAGTATGATTTTGGTTATTTTTTATGTGGATAAATATAATTCAAGGGAATAGTCTCCTTAATTTATGTATTAGGCTATCACCATTATTAGATATCATCTTGAATATGAGGAGGAGTTCTTGGGGCCATATAGAATCTATGAAATGAACACTACTTAGTACCCTATGGTCAGGGAATTACAAAGTAGTATCAGAGCTTTGTTTTGTTTTATGATTTAATTAAATGGTAGATAGGTGGTCTAGGAATGTGTTAAATCTTATTACGGATAACATAATAGTACATTGAGAATAATTTTTCCAATAGTATGTCCAGGTTACATGACATGGGGATACTGTTATTAGTTTTCAAATTTAATATTATATTATTTCACCTTGGGTAGGGTACTTGGTTTTTAGATTTATTATTTATTTGTGTTTTGGATCTTGGAACACTATAAAGAGGTCATGTTCATGAATCATTATTAGGAATATAGAGTTCACATGAAAAGAATGGGATTGAATGTGGTAGTTTTCTAATAAGAGGGTTAATTGTATAAAATGTCAACAAAAACTTATATGGATTTTTCCCTATATAACTTGTTGGTACTTTTCCTTTTATTTGAAAAATTCTACATTTTTTGGTTGGTCATGTGGATATCATGATGGTATATTCTATGATGATAGTTATATAGACTCTTCATCAAGGGATGTATGGAGAACCATATTGGGTCGATGTGGGAATTGATTCCTTTAAAGTAACTTATCAACGACATGGTATTAATAAGTAGTGACATGAATATGAACTTGGGTCTCTTTGATGATAGGATTTTAGTTACATAAGGTGTCAATAAAAAACTATATGGTGGTTTACCATGTAATTTCTTTGGGAAAATTCTACTTAATAGAACTAATCAGCTGAGTAAACACCTATGGATACCTTGGGATTTCGAGGTATGAAGTTCATAAAGTGATTTTGATATTGAGTCTAGTTTTATAATGTCATGATCGGTTTGATTCAGGTACCTTTAATTCTTAGTATGTGATTTTGTGTAGTGTGGTGGGAGAATGGGTAGATGGTCATGGATTAGGAATGATTCTCATGTGGTGGCTAACTATGGGGTTAGCCTTATAATGGGTGATAGGACTTGGGCTATGGGATGTGATTGGAATGCATAAGGATCATGGTTATAAGGTTAGTCTTGTGAGCCTGAGATAGATGGTTTGAGACTCATGGGGGTGTAATTCCATTTGTACGACCTTGTGTATGGGAATGTAAACTGTTGGGTTTGGGTGAGACTAAGTAGAATTGTGTGTGGGAACATATGAGAGGGTTCCTAGTGGATCAGTCTACATTGTATGGAGGATAATGAGATTTTGAGTTTTTTTTGAGAAAAAGATCGATGTGCATGGGAAGGTTCACGTTGCATACATATAGTGACAATTGGGTTATAGATCAGTGAAAAATCCATTTTTGGGTTCATTAGTATTTTTTTGGGATATAGATAAATGCAATAAATTCTAATATGGTAGAGGGGTGGTGATACACTCATGGGAATGGTAGCCTAGGGTTTGGTGAGTTTCAATCGGTGGTGAAAGATGACAACAATAATGGATTGAGGTACTATAGCACAATTGAATCAAGGGTATTTTTATCATGATTTTTCATGGAGGCATGGTTTCGAGACCCATTGTGTTCATATGGTCTCACTCAAATTTACTCAAGGTTTTAGGGTTAAGCAGTTTCTTATAGTTTAACATGGGTTGTCGAATCCTTAGATACCTAAGAAGAAAGATATTTACACATACATTCTATGGAATATGTTTGTCTATAAATTTTACACATTTGGGTTGATTTAATATGGGTTTAATTGAACTCTAAGATACTTAAGTTAACTCAGTTTAAAAGAATGATTTGATCAAAGGTTATCACTTGGGGTGGATTGGATGAATTCTTTTTTCAACTATTTCAATTTCTTATACTTGAGATGAGTTCATTTAAGAAGAGAAAACAACATCATAACTTACTAGTTTAATACCTAAAAACCCAAATAATAATCATCTATACACTTTTAGGAACAAAGTTCTGAGCAATCCAAGGTAAAGGATCGTATTAGCACTAGAAGTTTGTAGCCTTAAATTCAACAAGGATGAAGGAATTTAAAGATTGTCAAACAAAATTATCAATTAAAATAAGTTATTAGACATTAATGGAGTGAGAAATAACATCCAATACATCCCCTTTATACTCCCTCGGATCAACCCATAAGTGTTTTATCCCTCCATTGATGCTATGGTTTCAATGGAAGTGGGAATTAGACTAATGAGAGAGGAATTGAAGAAGTAAAAAATAATAATTAAATAACGATCTCTCCACCGTTGTGTGATAATTTCACATGGTTTGGTGTAAATAAATTCACACCTTGAGAAAAAGGTATAAAAAAGATATGAATAAGAACATAATAATATGATAAAAAAAACTTTTATTAAGAAACTAAGGTGAATTAGAACAAATTACATGTGAAAGACAAACTCAAGACAAAAAAATTATAGCACAACATTACAATGAAACAAAGCACCAAATATGATCAACTACTTCACCATAAATTCATTAAATAAGAATTTCAAGAGGCATGGGTCAATCCCGCAACAGTCTATGTCTCCTAAAATAATTGTGTTAGACCATAAGTGGGTGGAAAGTTGGGGGAGAGTGGATTTTTCCACCCTTGAAAAAAATCCAATCCAGCTTTCATGGTTTGAAAGATGTGTTAAAACGAGCATCTAAATGGATGAATTTTGATGGTATATATAATCAAAAAATGAATATATGAATGTACCATGATATCTTGTGAAATTTAAGTACAAAATATTTTATGGTTTGTGAGATATGATTAAAATAGTGGGCTAGTTTTTTGGGATGCAGAATCTGGCTCAGAAAGGAATCTTCATCTTAGGATGCCTGTAACTCCATTCAAAAATATGAATCGAAATTATCCATGGTTGAATTAAATATTCCCCATGATGTTTTATAACTTTAGTTAAAGTTTTAGAATAATTATTCTTGGATATTGGCCGCTACAGTCTCTTTATTGGTCTTCTATCCTGTTCACTTCGCCCAGAATGTTGTTGGTTCAAGGCCCACTATGGTGGTCTTCCAATGTGAATATTATAGTGATCCAAAATCATGAATTGTTCTTAATTGAATGGGATTATGGAAAATAAAATATTAAAATAAAATCAAGAACATTTTTTATTTTAGAAAGTGTTCAAAAATGTACCCTTCAATGGTGCTTTTTAAGAGTTAATTACAATCATAATGTGAATTAATGTTCAATTTGTAAAATACACTAAAAATGGTGTTTATGAATAATGAATCAAATTAATATTATAATATAAAAAATTAATATTAGCCTCTTTCAGTGGATAATCACACCCCAAATTGAGTTTTTCTTGTCTTGAGTAAAATGTATCTCAAAAATAGGAAATTCGAATTCCCTGTTCAAAAAACATTATAATACCCAATGATCAGAAATAACCCTTATACCAAAAAGTAATGAAATCCAAAAAAATATTTTAATACAATAGAGTTTCATAATAATATCCCAATACTAAGCCCATTCCTTTGTTCAAATTCATCTCCATATTTTATCCAATAATAATTAAGCATGATGATGTGTTCTATAACACAATAAGACATGGGGGTTCATCTTTATTCAAGTAGGAAATGATGGAAGTTCTAGGTGGAATCAAATTTCAATATTAAGATGAGTATTGAATATATATATATATATATGTATATTATGTTTTTCAGTTTCAAATTTTTCATGGTAATTGAAATTGCACTCAATAGAGTTAACCCATGTAGGGAGACTTTTTTGATGACTCCCAGGCTCAAAGACCTTAGGGCACCAAGTGAAGCCCACATACTTAGGAATCATCTCGGGTTAACTCATTAAGAAAAGTCAAATTACTACAAATAGAGATTAAATTACTAACTTTGGGCCAAAAAACTATGGATTCATGATCCCCATGTGTTTAAAGCCACACATTAGGTCATTTCATTCCTATACGTGCAAATTTATTGTTTTTTTTATTTTTTTATTTTTTTGCATACTCGTTTTGAAACTAACATGATCACAAAACCTCGACTATTTATGTGGGGGACCCCATTAACTCAAACTAATACCCCACTATCAAAAGGATGTGTTTTGTGAATTTGTTTTATTTGGACGAAAAAACATATGATGAAATATCACATTAGATAGCTACACTCTCCAAAATCTATGATCATGAAAATATACATGGATTAAAATCAAAATCCGGGCATTATAAATTATTTGATATTCAATTTACAAGTTTTCAATTTGTTTTATCATGTTCAAAGTTAATGGAATTTTCCTTTCATTTACACACATTTTATTATTTCCCAAGGATTTTTTTCTTTCTTTTCACCCCCAACTTAGAATAATACAGTCACCAATGTTTAAAGAAAATAAAACATAAAAGGGGGTATAGGATAGAAGTTCAAAGAGGACATTGAAAATTATAATCATGTAATGAATTCACCTAGTGGTTGAAGTTGACGTTCGTTCTGCTCCAATTTTATTCCTTGATATCCATGTTACTCGCAGAGTTCTATAGTGGACAAAGGAAAAAAAAATAACAAACGAAACAATATATATATATATATATATATATATATATATATATAAGTATATATAAAAAGTAAAAGATAAGTATACATAGAAAAATTATAGAATAATGAATCACTATAACCAATAACTTAGTGGAAAGAACGTGCCCCTGTCACCCTTCGGTCTCGGGTTCGAGTCCCCGCGACTTCGTTAATTGTGATGGGGTTTTCCCCGTGACCTACGACGTGCCCTTTTATTTTTTTATTTTTTATAATTATTTTTTTTGTATTATTATTTTAACCTACAAACACATAAAAAAATAAAATTAAATGATGATACATTGTCTTCATTTTAAATTTTGGGGTAAGGTATTACTCAGGGATCAAACCACGTGACACGAATGAATATGACGCTCCCCTTTCATACCCATCCATACTAATAATAGAAGAACAAGTCAATAGTCTAAGGTAATATCATATTTAGAGTTTACTAATTAAGTAAAATTTTTAAATATAAAAATTATTCATTATTCCTATTTCAAAAATAAAGATGATTTACAATAATTGGAAACTTGAAAACCACAGGTTTCCTCCCGTGCATCGCTTTTGTTTAATGTCCCTATCTCGACATGAACCCCCCTAACTTACCCAATAGAAACTTTCATCATATTAATTATTAAAAGTTTCACCACCTGTATTAGATCATTATTTATTCTCTATTGGGGTTGGTAGGAAGGTTTGGAAATTGATTCAAGAAAATTTATATAAGTCTTAGTAAAAAGGACAAGTCCATGAATATTGAAAAGGGTCCATCCAATTGATTTTATAATCTTAATTAAGACATAAAGGATAATTTTATTATCATTATCATTGAGAGGGGCTGAAATGAAAATTTAATGACTTTTGTTATCCTCTATGATGGAATACTTGGTAGAGGAAGGGTGGACCATGAGTTTGGGATTGGTATAACTAACACTTTTAGACATAGGTCAAGATATTATATCAAAATAAATTTCTTTTTTTTTTAATTTATAAATATAATTGTTACATTTTAAATATAATACTGAACCAAAAAAGTGGAAATATTAGCGTTATGAATGGGTATAGGCTCACTTTTTAGGATTTCTATCAATGGTTCAGTGATTGGTGTTTTTAAAAAATCATCAATGGAGTTATACATAGAAGACTAAATCCACGATGTCAAGTTCTTCTCTTTAGAATAAAAAATATGAATTTTATCTTGATTTAAATACCCTTAAACAATGCCTGGATATTCTTCATCTATCCAAAATCCAAAGTTTTGATCTTTAGTAATTTCATGAGTGGGTTGTGGGAGAAAATATTCTTCTATCAGTGATAAGGAAGGGAAAACACGAGAGGGAATGTGTTCCATAACTGTTTCAATATTTTTTTTCTAATCTCAATGATGAAACCTCATAAGTAATTATATCCATTTATTGACATAGTTTCTCATGTAATGGTTTTGTATCACACTGGAAAAGGGTTTTATCCAAATTTTCTTCTCCAAGAGGATAATAATATGGTTGTAATTGCATTGGAGGTTGTTCAGATTGTATTTATTGGTATTAAAACTCATCAAAGGATGGGTTGTTTTATTGAAAATAAGAGTTAAAACATTGTTTTGATTTTTATTTTCCCACCAGTACAAACTAGGATGGTCATTATACCACACACTTTGTGTAGGGTAGTAAAAGAAGGGATAGGTTTTCCATGTTTGGATTTGTTCAAAATGGACATCCATAAGAGTGAAATCGGGGTGATAACAATGAAGTGGTGGTGAGAATAGAGAATTATAGGTGAGAAAAGGATGATAGTGTCTAAGGTAACTTACTTTGGTCCCCTAAACTGGTTCCAAAATTTGGTCTCACCAAAATTTACCCATGTTTTTAGGGTTAAGAGGTTGCTTGTAGTTTATCTTGGGTTATCGAATCCTCAGAGACCTAAGAAGAAACCTATAGGCACGTACATTCTATAAAATATTTTTGGATATAAATTGGACTAATTTAAGTTGATTTAATGTGGGTTTAAGTGAATTCTAAGATACATAAGTGAATTCAATTTAAAATAATGAGTTGATCCTAGGTTATCACTTTTGGTGGATTGGATTCATTCCTTTTTCAACTATTTCAATTTCTTATATTTGAGATGGGTTCATTTAATAAGATAAAACAAAATCATCACTTACTAGTTTAATATATACATACTCTAATACTAATCTCCTAACACTTGGAGGGTCAATGTTTTGAGAACTCCAAGGTAAAGTTTCTTATTATCACTTAAAGTGTGTGACCTTAAATTCAACAAGGGAAAAGGAGTTTAAAGATCATCAAATAAAATTCTCAATTAAAAGAAGTTATTAGACATTAATGGAGTGATAAATACCATCCAATACAGCCCCTTTATACTCCTTTGGATCAACCCATAAGTTGGTTATCCCTCAATTGATGCTATTGTTTCAATGAAATTGAGAAGTAGACTCATGAATGAGGAATTGAAGAAGTCAAAAAATACAATGAAATATCGATCACTCCACCATTGTGTGATAATTTCACAAGGTTTAGTGAAAATAAATTCACACCTTGAGGAAATTATATTAAAGTGATATGAAGAAGAATAGAATAATAAGAGAAGAAAAACTTTTATTAAGAAACTAAGGTTAATTAGAACAACTTACATGTGAAAGACAAACACAAGACAAAAGAGTCACAACATAACATTACAATGAAACAAAGCACCAAATATGATCTACTCCTTCACCAACAATACCATAAATAGGAATTTCAAGAGGAATTGATCGATACCCCAAGATTTCAATTCTCATAAATTCATTATGGTAGGCCATAAGTGGGTAGAAATTTGGGGGAGAGATGATTTTCCACCCTTAACAAACAATCTGACCCAACTTTCATAACATGACAGATGTGTTCAAAAGAGTATCTAGATGGCTAAATTTTTGTGGTCCATAGAAGAAATAAAATGAATATACATATTTCTCTTGAAATCCTATAAAATGTTAGTCTAAAATATTTTATAGTTTTCATGATATGATTAAAATGGTGGGATGGTTTCTGGGATGCAGAATCTGGGCCAGAATTGCATCTTCAACTTGGGCCGCTTGTAACTCCATTAAATAATCTGAATTATCTTTGGACACTGTTTAATGAAATGTTCCCTGTGATTTTATATATCTTAGGATAATTTTTTAGAATAATTAGACTTGGATATTTTCCACTACAGTCTATATATTTGGATGCTTTCCAATTCACTTCGCTCAGAATGGTGTTGGTTCAAGGCCCAGTTTGGTGGTCTTTCAATGTGAATCTTCAAGTGATCCAAAATAATGAATCATTAATTATATAATTGGAGTCATGAAAATAAAATATTAAAATAAAATCAAGTCCATTTTTTATTTTAGGTGTTCAAAAATATACCATGCAATAGTGTATTTTAAGAGGGAATTATAATCATAATGTGAATTGATGTTCAATTTGTAAAATACACTAAAAATGGTGTTTATGAATAATGAAGACAATTAATATTATAATATAAAAAATTAATATTAGACTCTTTTAGTGGATAATCACATCCCCAAATTGAGTTTTTCTAGTCCCGAGAAAGATGTATCTCAAAAATATGAAATTCGAATTCCGTTTTCCAAAAACATTTTAATACACAATGATCACAAAAAACACTTATACCAAATAATTATGAAACCCAATTTTTTTTTAATAGAAGATATTTTCTTAAGAATATCCAAATCCCAAGCCCATTCCTTTGTTCAAATTCATCATCTTATTTTATCCAATATCAATTAAGCATGATGATGTGTTGTGTATCACAATAGACATGGGGTCCATCATTATTCAAAGGGGAAATGCAGGAAGCACTAGGTGGATTCACATTTCAATATTAATATTACTATTAAATATATATATATATATGTATATATGTTTTTTTTTTGTTTCAAAATTGTTAGGGTAATTGAAATTGTACTCAATAGAGTCAACCTATGTAACGACACTTTGCCGATGATTCCCAGACTCAAAGACCTTAAGGAACCAATTGAAGCCCACATACTTGAGCATAATCTTGAATTAAATAAGTCAAAAAAAAATTCATATTACCAAAAATAGAGATAAATTTATTAACTTCAGGCCAAACTACTATGGAATCATGATCCCCAAGTACCGAAAGCCATGAATTAGGTCATTTCATTACTCTAAGCACAAATTTATTGTTTTTTTTGATTTTTTGAATACTAATATTAAAACTAAAATGATCACAAAAACAATGATATTTATTTGGGGGACCCCATGAACTCAAACTAATACCCCACCATCCAATGAATGTGCGTTGTGAATTTTTTTACCTGGATTAAAATATTAACTATGAAATATCACATTAGGCAGGAAAAATTTCCAAAATCTATGCTCATTAAATTATACATGGATTAAAATCATAATCAAGGAATGATAAATTATTTTATATTCAGTTTCAATGTTTTCAATGTGTATTATCATGTTCAATGTTAAAGGAATTTTCCTCCCATTTACACACATTTTTTATTTCATAAGTATTTTTTTCTTTCTTTTCACCCCCCAATGTAGAATAACACTGCCCCAAATGTTTAAATAAAATAAAACATAGAAGGGGGTAGAGGATAAAAGTTCAAATAGGACATTGAAAATGATAATAATGGAATTAATTCACCTAGTGGTTGAAGTTTACATTCGCTCTGCTCCAATTTAATCCCTTGATATCCATGTTACTCGAAGATTTCCATAGTGGAACAAGGAAAAACAAACAAACAAACAAACAAAACAATATATATATATATATATATTTAAGTATGTAGAAAAAGTAAAATATAAGTATATATACAAAAATTATAGTAGAAGGAATCACTATAAGCCAAAGCTTAGTGGAAAGTGCGTGTCCTTGTCTCCCATCAGTCCTAGGTTCGAGTCCCCATGACTTCTTTGTTTGTGAAAACGTTTTCCCCAAGACCTATGATGTGTCATTTTATTGTATTTTTATTTTTTATAATTATTTTATTGTATTTTTATTTTAACCTACAAACAAATAAAAATAAATTTCAATAAATGATGATACATTTTCTTCTTTTTATATTTATGGGTTAGGTATTACTTAGGGGTCACACCACATGACACAGATGAATAAAACTCTCCCATTTCATACCCATCCATACTCATAATATAAGAACATGCCAACAATATAAGGTAAAATCATATTCAGAGTTGATTGATTATGTAATTTTTTTAAATATAAATATGTTTCATGAATTCCATTTGAAAAATAAAGACGATTCACAAGGATTGGAAACATGAAAACCATGGGTTTCCTCCCAAGAAACACTTTTTTTAATGTCGCTAGATCGACATGAACCCCCCATATTACCCAATAACAACTTTTAGCATCTTAATGATTTCAATTTCACCACCTCTGTTAGATCATTATTGATTATCCATTGTGGTTGGTATAAAGGTTTGGAAATTGATTCAAGAAAATTCATATAAGTCCTAGTGAAAAGGATAATTCCATGAATATCAATAAGGGTCCATCCAATTACTTTCATAGTATTACTTAAGACATCAAGGAGAATTTTATTATCATTAGTATTGAGAGAGGGTGAAATGGAAATTGAATTTTTTTTGTTATCCTATACGATGAAATTCTTGGTAGAGGAAGGCTGGACCATGAGTTTGGGATTGGGATGGCTAACACATTTAGACATAGATCACGATATTGTATCTAAATATATTTCATTTTTTGAATTTATAAATAGAATTTATTACTTTAGAATAGAAGATTCAACAAAAAAATTGGAAAGATTAGTGTTAGGAATGGGTACAGACTCAATTTTTAGGATTTCTCTCAATGGCTCAATGATTAGTGTTTTTAAAAAATCATCAATGGAGTTATACTTAGGAGACTCAATATATGATGCCAAGTTCTTCTATTTAGAATCCAAAATATCAATTTCATCCTAATTTAAATACACTTAAACAATGCCTTGATATAATTAATCTATCCCAAATACAAAGTTTGGTTCTTTAGTAATTTCATGAGTGGTTTGTGGGAGAAAATATTCTTCTATTAGGGATGAGGAAGGGAAAACATGAGTTGGAATGTGTTCTATAACTGTTTCAATATTTTGTTGTTATAATCACAAATATGAAACCTTAGTAGTAATTCTATCCATTTGTTAACATAGTTTCTCAAGTAATGGTTGTGTATCCAGATCAAAAAGGGTTTGATCCAAATGGTCTTCTCCAGGAGGATAATAATATTGTTGGAATTTCATTGGAGGTTATTTAGATTTTATTTTTTGGGATTAAAACTCACCATAAGTTGGGATGTATTTTTTAGAATAGGAGTTCAATCATTGTTTTGATTTTTATTTTCCCACCAGTACAAACTAGGATGGTCATTGTACATAACACTTTGTGTGGGGTAGTAAAATAAGGGAGAGGTTTTCCATGTTTGGATTTGTTCAAAATGGACATCCATAAGAGTAAAATCGGGGTGAGAGAGCAGAAGTGGTGCTGAGAATAGAGAATTATAGGTGAGAAAAATATTATAGTTTCTCATATAACTTACTTAGGTCCCCAAAACTGGTTCCAAAATTTGTTCTGACCCAAATTTACTGAAGTTTTTAGGGTTAAGCGGTCACTTGTATTTTAGTTTGGGTTGTCGAATCCTCAGAGACCTAAGAAGAAACCTATAGACACACACATTCTATAGAATATTATTGGATATGAACCAGAAAAATTTCAGTTTATTTAATGTGGGTTTAAGTGAATTCCAAGATACTTAAGTGAATTCTATTTAAATTAATTAGTTGAACCAAGGTTATCACTTGGGGTGGATTGGATGCATTCCTTCTTAACTATTTCAATTTCTTATATTTAAGATGGGTTCATTTAAGAAGATAAAAAAAATCATAAATTAATGGTTTAATACCTATAAAAACTAATACTAATCACCTATACACTTATAGGATCAAAGTTGTGAGCACTCTAAGGTAAATATTCTTATTAGCATTTGAAGTGTGTGGCCTTAAATTCAATAAGGACAAAAAAGTTTAAAGATCATCAAAAAACATTCTCAATTAAAAGAAGTGATAATACATCAATGGAGTGAGAAATACCATCCAATCTAGCCCCTTTATAGCCCCTTGGATCAACACATAAGTGGGTTATCTCTCCATTGATCCTATGTTTTAATGGAATTGGGAAGTAGACTTATGGGGGAGGAATTGAAGAAGTAAAAAAATACAATGAAATAACGGTCACTCCACTGTTGTGTGATAATTTCACAAGGTTAGGTGTAAATTAATTCACACCTTGTGGAAATGGTATCAAATTGATACAAATAATAATATAAGAACAAGATAATAAAAACCTTTATTAAGAAACTAAGGTGAATTAGAACAACTTACACGTGAAAGATAAACTCAAGACAACAAAATCACAGCATAACATTACAATTAAACAAAGCACCAAATATGATCAACTCCTTCACAAACAATACCATAAATAGGCATTTAAATAGTCATGTGTTGAGATACCAAGATTCCATGTCTCCTTAATTAATTTGGGTAGGCCATAATTGGGTGGAAAGTTGGGGGAGAGTGATTTTTCCACCATTGACAAGCAATCCGATCCAACTTTCATGACTTGATAGATGTGTCCAAACGAGCATTTAGATGGCCAAATTTTGGTAGTCCATTGAAGAAAAAAATTAATATAAGGATGTCCCCTGATACTATGTAAAATTTCAGTCCAAAATAGTTTATAGTTTGCGTGATATGATTAAAATGGTGGGCATGTTTTTTGGGATGCAAAATCTAGCCCAAAATTGTATCTTCAACTTGGGCCTCCTGTAACTCCATTCAAACATGTGAATTATCATTTGAAAATTTTAAATTAAATGTTCCCCATGATTTTATATATCTTCATATAATTTTTTAGAATAATTGGGCTTGGATCTTGGCCACTATAGTCTCTTTATTGGGCTGCTTTCTGGTTCACTTCACCCAGAATGTTATTGGTTCAAGGTCCGCTTTATTGGTCTTTGAATGTGAATATTCAAGTTATAAAAAATCATGAATTGTTCCTCATATCATGGAATTCATGAAAATAAAATATTAATATAAAATCAAGAACATTTTTTATTTTAGGAGGTGTTCAAAAATATACCATGCAATAGTGTATTCTAAGAGGGAATTACAATCATAATGTGAATTAATGTTCAATTAGTAAAATGAACTAAAAATGGTGTTTATGAATAATGAAGTGAATTAGTATTATAATATAAACAATTAATATTAGCCTTTTTTAGTGGCTAATAAAACCCCCAAATTTAGTTTTTCTAGTCCCGAGAAAAATGTATCTCAAAAATATGAAATTCAAATTCCCTTTTCCAAAAACATTTTAATACAAAATGATCACAAAAAACCCTTATACCAAAAAATTATGAAACCCATATTTTTTTAATACAAGATAGTTTCATAAGAATATATCAATCCCAAGCCAATTCATTTTTTTTCAATTTCAACACCGTATTTTATCTAATATCAATCAATTATGATGATGTGTTGTGTATCAAAATAAAAAGGGGGTTCATATTTATTCAAGGGGGAAGTGATAGAAGCACTAGTTGGAGTAAAATTTCAATATTAATATGTGTATTAAATATATATATATATATATATATATATATGTTTTTTTGTTGCAATTTTTCCATGGTAATTGAAATTTCACTCAATAGAGTCAACCCATGTAGCAAGACTTTGCCGATGACTCCTAGGCTCAAAGACCTTAGGGAACCAACTAAATCCCACATACTCGAGAATCATCATGAGTTAACTAAGTCAAAAAAAGTCAAATTACCAAAAATAGAGATAAAATTACAAACTTCAGGCCAGAAAACTATGGAGTCATGATCCCCAAGTTCCGATATCCACGCATTAGGTCATTTCATTACCCTACGTGAAAACTTATTATTATTATTTGATTATTTTTTGTTTTTTTGAATACTCATATTAAAACTAAAATAATCACCAAACCTATGATATTTATTTGGGGGACCCCATGAACTCAAAATAATACCCCATTATCCAAAGGATGTGTGTTGGGATTTTTTTATTTGGATAAAAATATAAACGATGAAATATCACATCAGATAGCCAGACTTTGCAAAATCTATGATCATGAAATTGTACATGGATTAAAATAATAATAAAGGAATTATAAATTATTTTATATTCATTTTTAATGTTTTTAATGTGTATTACCATGTTCAAAGTTAAAGGAATTTTATTTCCATTTACACACATTTTTTATTTCACAATGAATCATTTCTTTCTTTTCACCCCAAACTTAGAATAACACTATCCCCAATGTTTCAAGAAAATAAAACATAGAAGGGGTAGAGAAGAGGAGTTGAAAGAGGACATTAAAAATGAGAATCATGGAATGAAGTCACCTGGTGGTTGAAGTTGACGTTCATGCTACTCCAATTTAATCCCTTTATCTCCATGTTACTCGTAGATTTCCATAGTGGAACAAGGAAAAAAACAAATATATATATATATATATATTTATATCTAAAAAGTAAAATATAAGTATATATACAAAAATTATAGAATAATGAATCACTATATGTTGTAGGTTAATGGAAAGCGCGTGCCCCTGTCTCCCTTCGGTCCTTGGTTCGAGTCCCCATCGCTTCGCCAGTTATGACGATGTTTTCCCCAAGACCTATAGTGTGTCCTTTAATTTTATTTTTTTATTTTTAATTATTATTATTTTTTATTTTTCATTGAACCAAAAAACACATAAAAATAAAATAAAATAAACTGATGTTACATTGTCTTCTTTTTAAATTTTTGGGTAAGGTATTACTCAAGGATCACACCACGTGACATGGGTGAATACGACACTCCCCTTTCATACCCATCCATATTCATAATAGAAGAACATGGAAAAAGTCTAAGGAATTATCTTATTTAGAGTTGATTGATTAAATAATTTTTCTAAATATCAAGATGATTCATTAATCATATTTGAAAACTAAAGACAATTCACAATGATTAGAAACATAAAAACCACGGGTTGCCTCCCATGCAACACTTTTGTTTAATGTCGCTAGCTCGACATGAACCCCCAACAAACCCAATACCAACTTTCAACTTCTTAATGATTAAAATTTTTACCACTTCCATTAGATCATTATTGATTCTCCATTTGGTTTGGTAGGAAGGTTTAAAAATTTATTTAATAAAATTCATATAAGTCCTAGTGAAAAGGATAATTCCATGAATATCAAAAAGGGACCATCCAATTTCTTTCATAATCTTACTTAAGAATTCAAGGAGAATTTTCTTATCATTAGCATTGAGAGAGTCTGAAATTAAAATTGAAAGTTTTTTGTTATATCCTATGATGAAATACTTGGAAGAGGATGGGTGGACCATGATTTTGGGATTGGGATGGATAACACTTTTAGACATAGATCGAGACATTGTATCTTAATCAATTTCATTTTCTAAATTTCTAAATACAATTGGTTCCTTCTAAATAGAATATTCAACTAGAAAATTGGAAATATTAGTGTTAGGAATGGGTATGGACTCAATTTTTATGATTTATCTCAACGGTTTAGTGATTGGTGTTTTAAAAAAAATCATCAATGGAGTTATACTTAGGAGACTCAATCCATGATGTAAGGTTCACCTCTTTGGAATCCAAAAAAACAAATTTCTCCTCATTTATAGACCGTTAAACAATGCCTTGATATTCATAATCTATCCCAAATCCAAAGGTTTGTTCTTTAGTAATTTCATGTGTGGTTTGTTGGAGAAAAGATTCTTTTATCAGTGATGAGGAAGGGACAACATGAGTGGGAATGGGTTTCATAACTCTTAAAATATTTTGTTGTTATAATATCAATTATGAAAAATCAGTAGTCATTCTATCCATTTTTGACATAGTATCCCAAGTAATGATTGTTTATCAGAATAGACAAGGGGTTGATCCAAATGGTCTTCTCCAAGAGTATAATAATATTGTTAGAATTGCGTTGGAGGATGTTCAAATTATCTTTGCTGGGATTGAAACTCATCATAGTTTTGGATGTTTTGTTGAGCATAAGAGTTCAAAGTTTTTTGTAGATTTTTTATTTTCCCACTAGTACAGACTAGGATGGTCTTTGCACATCACACTTTGTGTGGGGTAGTCAAATAAGGGAGAGTTTTTTCATGTTTGGATTTGCCCAAAATGGACATCCATAAGAGTGAGATCGGGGTGAGAATAGAGAAGTGGTGGTGAGAATAAATAATTTGATGTGTGAAAAGGATGATATTGTCTAATATAACTTACTTAGGTCCCCATAAATGCTACAAAAAATTTTCTTTCCCAAATTTACCCATGTTTTTAGGGTTAAGCGGTCACTTGTAGTTTAGCTTGTGTTGTTGAATCCTCAGAGACCTAAGAATAAACCTATAGACACGTAAATTCTATAGACTATTTTTGTATATGAAGTTTCCAAAATTAGGTATATTTTATATGGGTTTAAGTTAACACTAATACACTTAAGTAACTTCAATTTAAAATAATGAGTTGATCCTAGTTTATCACTTGTGGTGGATTAGATGCATTCCTTTTTCAATTATTTCAATTTCTTATATTTGAGATGGGTTCATTTAATAATATCAAACAACATCATCACTTACTAGTTTAATACCTAAAAAAACTAATAATAATCACCTATACACTTGTAGGATCAATGTTTTGAGCACTCCAAGGTAAAGGTTCTTAAGAAAACTTCAATTTTGTGGCCTTAAATTCAACAGGGACAAAAGAGTTTAAAGATCGTCAAACAAAATTCTCAATTAAAAGAAGTGATTAGACATTAATGGAGTGATAAATAACATCCAATAAATCCCCTTTCTACTCCCTTGTATCAACCCTTAAGTGGGTTATCCCTCCATTTATTCTATAGTTTCAATGGAATCGGTATGTAGACTAATGAGGGAGGAATTGAAGAAGTAAAAAAAAACAATGAAATAACGATCACTCCGCCATTGTGTGATAATTTCACAAGGTTTAGTGTAAATAAATTCACACCATGAGGCAATAGTATCAACATGATATGAAGAAGAATGGAATAATAGGAGAATAAAAAACCTTTATTAAGAAACTAAGGTGAATTAGAATAACTTACATGTGAAAGACAAACCTAGGACAACAAAATCGCAGCATAACATTACAATGAAACAAAGCACCAAAGATGATCAAATCCTTCACCACCACTACCTTAAACAGGCTTTTCAAGAGTCATGGGTCGAGCCCCCAAGATTATGAGTCTCCTCAATATTGTTTGGTAGGCCATAAGTGGGTGGAAAGTTGGGATAGAGTAGATTTTTACACCCTTAACAAACAATCCAATCCAACTTGCATGACTCGATAGATGTGTTTGAAGAAGAATCTATATGGAATAATATTGGTTTCCCATAGAAAAAAAACATTAATATACAGAGGTTACCTGATAGACAGTAAAATTTCAGTCCAAAATATTTTATGGTTCGTAAGATATGATTAAAATGGTGGGATGATTTTCTTGGTTGTATAATATGTACCTGAATTGCATCTTCAAATTGGGTTGCCTATAACTCCATTAAAAAATCTAAATTAGCTCTGTCAACTCTGGAATGAAATTTTACCCATGAATGTTTGTATCTTCATTTAATGTTTTAGATTAATTGGGATTGGATCTTGGCCGGTAAATTCCTTTTATTGGGCTGTTATCCAGTTCACTTCGCCCAGAATGAGATTGGTTCAAGGCCCACTTTGGTGGTCTTCCAATGTGAATCTTCAACTAATAAAAAATAATGAATTGTTCCTTATATCATGGGAGTCATGAAAATAAAGTATTAAAATAAAATTAGTAACATTTTTTATTTTAGGAGGTGTTCAAAAATGTACCATGCAATAGTGTATTTTAAGAAGGAGTTTCAATCATAATGTGAATAAATGTTCTATTTGTAAAATGCAATAGAAATGGTGTTTAGTAATAATGAATAACATTGATATTATAATATAAAAAATTAATATTTTCCTCTTTTAGTGGATAATCACCACAACTAAAGGAGTGGTGTAAGGTAATAAATATGGTGGGGAGAACACCAATATATATTGGAGCGTGTATCCCTCATTTTGGATGAGTTTTTTCTGGAATCAAGGGTGAAGTTTCAAGTGAATTAGGAATGTTTCACGGTGGATGTTTTTTGTTTGAGTTTAGTGATGAGTGGGTAAGTCAAATATAGTCCTTATTCTCATTGATGGATTAAGTGTGGGCTTTGGAGTTCAGGTTTTAGGGTTTAGCAGTAAAAAATATTAATATTTCTATGGTGTAGAGGATCATATTGTCTATGGGCGAACAAACTTCATGCTGAAAGGGACATGAGTGCATTGAAATAGGTCGATGGATTGTTGGGGTAACACTAGGATGTTGAAGTGTGTGAAGATATAATTTTAACTAGTTCCTTGGTGAATAATATTTTTTGGATTTATAGATGGTGTTGTTTGAAGTTGGTCCATCAGAATTAGGCTCAGGGAGGTTTCAGTATGATCTGAGGGTGAGTTAGATCATAGATGTGGTGATGCTTGGGAAAGAATAGGATATTTAGATAAAGTTTTTGGTAATTCAAATATGTAATTACACTGAAAGTTAGGTTCTGACTTCTGTGTGGGAATTTGGATTATCATAGGATGCCTATGTGTGTTAGGTCCCCATGATGTGTGCTTGGTGGTTGTATTTTCACAATAGAAGCACACTTGGAATTCAAGAGTAGCAAAAAGATTTATTTTAGTGAAATGAAAACCGAGTTAGGTTGGGAGGCATAATTTAAGGAATACCAAGACTTATCAAGGATGCAAATCATTATAGAGGGGAGTTTGTAATGAACCACAAATTATTGACTCATTATTTTGTGGAGGAATCTTAATTTTTTCTCTTTTGAGGGGTTTGTTTTGCGAACTAAGACTCAAATTTATATTATAAATGTTTATAAATTTATAAAATAGTGTTTTTGGATATTGTTCAAGGCCAAATTGGTGGAACAGGTGCTAAAGTGGAAATTAGGGAACTTCTAGGGGGTATGAGGCTGAATTTTAGTATCATGAATCCATTCATGCTGTGAATGGGGCTAGCCAAGGGGAAAACTCTACCACCCTAAACATTTTATGTTTTAAACCAAGGGTTCATGCCATAAAATTATTAGTCTATAATTAAAGAAACCTCTTCCTCGAATAGTTTATGGAGTTAACTAGGGGTTCATGACATGAATATTATCTGAGAGGATTTTTAAAAATGAGGGAAAACCTAATTGGGGGTTGATCCCTTTTACATTTAGGTCTATTGGAGCTTGTGTAGAAGGGTCAAATCAACTATATATCAACAAAATTTAATCACCTATGACAGGGGATGGTTCTTGTTGGAAATATAATGTAAATTCTTCCCTATGTTTTTCTTTGTTTTTGGATTCCATTCTTAGCCATTGATATGAATGATTTTGGTTGGTGTTTCTTTATTATTTCCACTAAATAAAGGTGGAAATAACCTTTATTGATGGGGATTTTACTCAAATTGCATAGAGGAGTACCCAAGATGACTTTTCCTATCATTGTGTGTGTTTTTTTATAAAAGGTATATTTCCATATGGAGTTTTCAAGGGGGTTTTCCTAAATTTGATAAAATTGGCCATTGAATTAAGTTTAATGTTAGAGGCTTTTGTGTGGCATATGTTCAATTGTGTATCAGGTGTGGAACAAACCCTGTTGTCTAAGGTTTCAAATAATAGATGATTATTAATGGGATTTTATAGGTTTTGAACCATTTAAATTAAATTTAATATTTAAATATAAACATTTATATTTAATTATATGTGACTGTTGACATGCGATAGGCTTCCAAGGGTGTGGATGAGGCTTGATGGGATTAGAAGAGGATCGATGGAGCTCATTGAGGCATCAACTTCGCGATCAAGGTAGGTAGCCCCTATGATACAATTTCATATCTATATATATGAATGATTATGAATTTGTGTGAGTATACTTAATGGGTTTGGGTAGATCAAGGGGATGAGAGAGGGCTACAGGTGGACAGTTGGGTGACATTGGTCCCATAGGACAAGGGCACATGATTTTTAGCACTTAGGTGGTCTGGGGATCCTTCAATGGATATGTATCCATTAGGAGAGGGATTTGGTTGAGTTACTGAGAGGACTCTAGAAGTTACCAAGATGTTATATGATATAAAGATAGCCTAAGAAGGTTCCTATATATAGTATCTAGACATGAGTAGGATTTGAGTTGATTGAAAATAGGAGAGATAGATGTATATATCACGAGTGACTAGAAACTCCCTCCTGAGTTTGAAATGGATTTTTGGTGTAAGGGGAGAGTGGGATGAGTCTTATAGAAATTGAAATATGTGATGGATATGGGTTTCTTCTAGGTGACGAGTTGAGAGATACCCCTTCGGATATGAGAGGAGAGACTCAAGTGTGGGTGATGGTTTTTGTTTACGACTTGGAATCCATTTTACAAGGGGGTTTGGTATAAGGCCCCAGCCTTAAACCTTACTTAATGTTGAGTTATTACAAGATTACACATTGAGGATCTTTTCAGGTTTAGAGTTTTAGATAATTAGATCATGAAACTTGCATTACATTCCACATTTAAACAAAGTGGTTACATAAAAGACAGTATTCATTCTTCCCATCAATAGAAACATATTTAAAATATAACACGGATTCTTTCTTGACACATCCTTGACACTATCATCACATCATGTACCTTTCCCTTGACCTGTGAAAAACATTTCAAAAACTTGGGATGAGCATAAAAAGCTCAGTAAGGGTTATAAAAATATGGAAAGGAAACATGAGTTCATATATACATGAGAATGAAATCATACTTTACCCATAAAACATAGGCACTTTAACATACCTCATCAAACCATGAATAAATCATAGAAAACATAAGACATAAAGGTAACTTGAGGCATTTATAACATTCTTACGTAGGGAGTAACCCTCTTGGTTACGTTTGGAATACCCATCACAGTATATTCCCTAAATCTCTTCGGAGAAACCTTAACGTTTCACTCCTTCGCGTTACCCAATGCATTGGAGAGCTATATCGGGCTCACCCACCCTTAGTTTATCACGGAACCACCCGTTCTTCATAACAATGCCCAAGAACCATAACATAATCGTATCACATAAACATGAATAAAGGAAACATAACATTTCCACATTTCAATCACAATATAACATTTTAGGATATTGAAATAATGAGTCCATTCAAAAAGAAACCATTTCCAAAACCATTTAAAACATTTAATAAAGATATTTTTGAATCAAAGTGTCCCATACCACCTTGAAGCTTTTAACATTTTAAACCATTAATATCCATATAAATAAATCATTAAACCATTTTGAAAACATGGATATTGATAAGAACAAATAATTAAAACATTTAAAACGATATTTTGGTTAAAGGGGTTTTACCAAAATTAGAGACACTTGAATACAATAATTGAGGAATAACATTTATTCATAACTTTATAATATCATGAGAATAAAAGAATTCATGATATAATACTCCAAAGGACAGTATATACACAATATAAGAGTGAATTGGTTCATAACAACAATGAACCCTCAACAGAAATGTCAAATGTGATGAAATCCCTTATAAAGAAGGTATCCTTAAATTAAGGACAAATAAATCTCAAAAATATGTGTGACAAAGATATATACACCCAATATAAGTGGATATTAAGTGTAAAATAATAAAAGGTCATTCACACATATTCAATGGATGAAATATTCAATGACTACAAGTTGAACCCAAAGAAATCGAAATTGGGTTAAAAAGTTCCCTTGACAGCCTAACGGCATCACATCAAAATGAGTTGATGAGAGATAAAAAGTGTATCTCATAACTTGGACATAAAATTTACATCAATAAGGATGTATGAGAACATATCCCAACATAAAAATATGTAAATTAAAAGACCCAATAAAAGAAGTCTTTTAAAAAAGAGGAGGGTGAAAGTTTCCCTTACCGACTTGGGTATCTTTCAAACATACACCCCATGAAAGAAAGACAATAGGTCATTGATGTAAATACTCATAAACGATAGTATATTACACAAAGAGTAGAATAATGGGAAGTACATACACCACTCAATCGAATTTGTGGCGAATGTAGCATAAATCTCACGGGAATAAAAGTGAGATGAAAAATCCCTTACGAAAACTCGGCAGCCTAACGGCGCCACATAAAACTTCCGAATATGGATTGATGAGATCAAATAGAGTATCCCATCATATTACAATAGAATTTACAGCAAGTGTAATATAAAAGAAAATCCCCCAACATTGCAAGGAGGAGTTTAAAAGAAGTGACATAAAGGAGAGTACTTAAAAAGAAAGAGAGAGGTTAGATCTCTTACGAAAGTTCGGCAGCCTAACGGCGCCACTCAAAACTTCCAAAATGGATTGATGAGAGAGAATAGGGTCTCTCATCACATGAAAATAAAAATTACAGTAAATTTAATATAAAATAACATCCCAATCATAAGAAAGATGAGCTTAAAATAAATTACATAAAAGAGTGTACTTAAAAAGAAGGAGAGTTGTAGGATCCCTTACCTCGGGTCCGACTTGACTCGATCGTTCTTTAATCTCCTAAATAATAAACTTGAGTTAATTTATACTTCCTTAAGAACATTTTTCAAGTTCATCATTCCTTTTATATCACTTATTACCACGTCATAAACATTATGTAATCATTTAAGTTAATAATATTTGTTTTGCCGATATTTTGTTCTTAAGTCGAAAGTGGACTTCTTACAATTACATGTTGTTCGTGTGGTCAAAGGTTCTTTATATCCAGAATGACATTCCTGATTTGGATATCATATATATCATATATATCCAGCATATACATGTATTTATAACATTACATAATCATTTAGAGGTAAGAAATGAAGTGCACCGTTCATGGAGACGGTAAGTCGTACGTACGCATGAACGCTACTTTCATTTCTATTTTGTATTTTATAGAATATAATAATAATGATATAAAGGTATATTATAATTCCAGTATAATATCATATATAATATCATATTTCCATCCTTTATACATCCCACATATGGTATTTAACGAATCAAATCACTTTGAGGGGGCGGTAGTCCGCACTTCCTTAAATGAAGATATCGCGTATACCCATAATGGAAGCCATAAAGGTAAGACAAAAATGAAAAATACAGAAGCATAAATAAAACATAAACATATTATATATCATATATAAAAATAGTGACATCATAATGGCCACCTTTGAAGGTGTTAAATGAGTATTGAACAATCATCGTTTCGGGAGGCAGAATTTCACCATCCACGGAAACCGTATGTTCTTTAACCATTTGATGTAGTTGTGTGAGAGTGTAGCTCGAATAAATCTTATAACAAAATCCTAGTATATTTAAGATACTTGTGTTGTTACAAAAGAAGTAAATAAAAAGAGTTTATGGGGTTGGAGAAGCAAAATAAAACAAATGAACATGAGAGAGTGAATTACCTTTAAAAGTGTAACTCCTTTTGATTTGAGTCTAAAGGCTTCCTTTGAAAGGATTCTGCCCAAAGGGAATCCTCTAGAACGAGGAGAGGGATGTGGAGAGAGTAAATGGGCAGGGTTTGGCCGAGCCAAAGGCTTGAGGAGTGTGTTAAATGAGGTAGAGGTGGGGGCCTTTTATAAGAGGAGAGGAGGGGCACTTTTGGAAAGTAAAGAAATATTACTTTATTTGAAAATGTGTTTCGGTTTCAAAAGGTCCCACATTGATATAATTCGTGGATAAGGTGATAAGGATTATAAATACACTCATCCAATAAGTTTTGGACATGTGTAGTTCATATATTTTACATTATCTTTCCATTTTATTTAAATCGTCAAATAATGATGTCATCGCTGCATCATTATTATGTCATAAATAATTTAATTTATTTAATCTCTAAAAATTATAAAAAAATACTATGATGTAGGAAATAGTTTTATATTTCCAATGAATATTTATAATAAAAAATATGACTTGTATAACCCCACTTAAAAATTGTTTTAGTAAAACATATCATGTTTGTGTCAATTTTACTTTTACATTAAATAAAAAGTTATTTATGTCATTTCCCAACCAAAGTGTCTCCATGGGGTCCCCAAGTTGGCCCATGGCTTTTCTTGGTCGGACATGACTCACCCAATAGGTGTAGGACAAGTGTCATGGTGTTTTCACATTCTTATAATATCATTTTTACCTTAAATTACACTAATTACCTCTAATCGCGATTAAAAACTTAATAAGTTACTATTCACCAAAAAATTATTTTTATCCCATTGAACCACATTTTACTTCTTAATGACAACCATGTATGTCGGATTTTTGAAATTAAAAACACATAAGTGGTAAAATTTCATTTAAACGAAAAATCAGCTTTTATAAGTACCACTTAGTGGTTTCACTATTCATCAAAAATTGAAGTTTTTCAGAAAAATACCAAAACTTCACCCTAAGATATATTTGATATTCCGAATTCAAAAATGAATTCCATTTTAAAAAATTCAAAACATATTAGTCACATTAATCAATTTAATAATTAATTCCCGCTGTCAGAGCAAATAGCGTGTTTTTATAAAACAAGAAGTATCAAAAGATTAACACCAGTTTAAGTCTGTTTTCAAAGTGAAATTAATTCCAACGACCACTATTGGATTTAATGGTAAAAATATTTTCTAATTTTACTTTAAAACCAATTCAAAATATTATCTAATCATATAAATAAATTAGATTAAAAAGAGGTTTTGAATTAAAACACAACATTTTACACTATTCATTAAAAAAATGAACTTTATCGGAAGAATACCAAAAAATTACACAAAGTAAAATTTGATGTCCCGATTCTTAATAAGAGTTTTATTTGGTCCAAAATAATGTATAAGAGTGATAAAAACTATATTTAATGACGGTTCGCCATCAAAAGGCGACAAGTGAACCTTTAGTGAAAACTAGGGCATATACGCCTAAAATTGAATTCTTTCCGTATTTTAAGCCATTAGCTTTTATTGGATAAATGTAAAAACATTTAAAAACATATATAATCATATTTTAGTTATTTCTATCCATTCCCGCCATTAAAACGGCTACATGTTAACTACCATTTAAAATAATATTATTTTATTATTAGAGTGCAACGTAAGATTCCCAAGAAACTCGTTGTTGCATGTTCGGTACGCCATCGAGTATAGCGTCCCCTTTAAAGTCATTTAAATATTTTATTCAAAAATATGGATAAATATGAAATTTCATATTCTTTATTTACCTGGGGTGTTACATCCTTCCCCCCTTTTGGGAATTGCGTCCTCGCAATTTTAAAATTGTGCTTGGAAACATCTTTGGAAGTCCCACATCGGAACAAAAGTCGGTAAAACAAACACTTTAAAATAAAGAGAGATAAGTACAAAGGTCACCCGAGTTAACCCATACTAGGATTCCAAGTATGAAAATATGGACATGGAGGAAAAAACAAAGGGTCAAGTTCTGATGGAGAGTGATAGAAAACATGTTTAGGAGAAAGTTAACCACGAGAAAATCACAAACTTGTGATGGGTTAAACGGTATTCGATTCCCCAGTAGGAAAAGTTAATAGACAACATTTTTGTTTTAAGTTACTTTTTATTGAGGAATTTATTCATAAGGAAGCATAATCACTTATCATGTTGACTTTCAAATTTTACTAGATTCCTTAGTCAAACTCATATTTTTTCCAAAAGACGAGTATTTAGGGAGACTTGTTCGCATTAAGAGTACTATAATCAACTTCTAGAGAATCACCTAATCCCAAAAAGTGAACTATATACATCCCATGTATTTAGGCTTTAACCAAAACCAAAACAAAAAAGGTTAGTACAAGATCAGATAATCCAGAAAAGGATTACCCCTTATAAAAAGAAAATCTATTCTTAATCTCCAAAATTTGTCCAACAAAACACAAAGTTCAACGAGGACCATCCGATAAACAATTTGTCAATAAAATTCTTCAAAGTAAACCAATATAAGATTGAAACCCAAATATTTGAAGGATTTAGTCACATAGTCTTCCAAGTTAAATCGTAACATTTATCTCCAAACAACATCAGTTGCTCCTAAAGTCTCACATTGAAAAGTAATTATCCTAATCACATATCCTCCAAAATCAACTTACTCTTAATTCATAAAATCATATAACTAAAAAGAATCAGTCAAACTAACTAGGGACTTCACATAGTCCAGTGGTAGGCGATAAATACCAGTCGCACTTTGGTTGTGGGTTCGATTCCCGCAGCATTGTCCGACGCGACGGGTTGTCACACGGTCTGCGTGTTGTCCTTTTTCCAAAACTATATAATTATTAAAACATACCCCAAAATGAGATAAAATCTTCAAGAATAATCATAACATATTTTAACCTCAAGTTTATCTCATTCCTTTCATTTTCCATCATATCATAGAGTAACCCATAATTACCTAAAAATTAAGTATCATATAAACCCTAATGGTTACCTTAATAATTATTACCTGAATTTCCACATCGAGTTGGCCATCTCGTACATGATGCATTAGAGAACTCACCAAGGTTGAAGTGGTTGATCATGACTCCTTGATATTTGGTTTATAACAACCACGAGTTTCCTCATTGAATCCTCCATTTTATTTAGTATCCTAATCAGAGAACCACCACAGTTTCCTTCAAACCCATTGTCACTTTGGTGCCTGCTAGATCCAGCCATTTACTAAAACCAAAACGGTCAGTGTGAGTATATCAACATAACCATCATGTACTAATGAGGAAGATAAACACTAAGATATACTTACTCATTCACTTTATCTAAAATTAGGACTCTTTCTGAAATCCTAACCATTATGGTAATGTCACTTATGCTTAAAGAATACCCTAACCTCTAAAGTTATCTAAACCAACCTCTGATACCAACTATAAGGCCCCAGCCTTAAACCTTACTTAATCTTGAGTTATTACAAGATTACACATTGAGGATCTTTTCAGGTTTAGAGTTTTAGAGAATTAGATCATGAAACTTGCATTACATTCCACATTTAAACAAAGTGGTTACATAAAAGACAGTATTCATTCTTCCCATCAATAGAAACATATTTAAAATATAACACGGATTCTTTCTTGACACATCCTTGACATTATCATCACATCATGTACCTTTCCCTTGACCTGTGAAAAACATTTCAAAAACTTGGGATGAGCATAAAAAGCTCAGTAAGGGTTATAAAAATATGTAAAGGAAACATGAGTTCATATATACATGAGAATGAAATCATACTTTACCCATAAAACATAGGCACTTTAACATACCTCATCAAACCATGAATAAATCATAGAAAACATAAGACATAAAGGTAACTTGAGGCATTCATAACATTCTTACGTAGGGAGTAACCCTCTTGGTTACGTTTGGAATACCCATCACAGTATATTCCCTAAATCTCTTCGGAGAAACCTTAACGTTTCACTCCTTCGCGTTACCCAATGCATTGGAGAGCTATATCGGGCTCACCCGCCCTTAGTTTATCACGGAACCACCCGTTCTTCATAACAATGCCCAAGAACCATAACATAATCGTATCACATAAACATGAATAAAGGAAACATAACATTTCCACATTTCAATCACAATATAACATTTTAGGATATTGAAATAATGAATCCATTCAAAAAGAAACCATTTCCAAAACCATTTAAAACATTTAATAAAGAGATTTTTGAATCAAAGTGTCCCATACCACCTTAAAGCTTTTAACATTTTAAACCATTAATATCCATATAAATAAATCCTTAAAACCATTTTGAAAACATGGATATTAATAAGAACAAATAATTAAAACATTTAAAATGATATTTTGGTTAAAGGGGTTTTACCAAAATTAGAGACACTTGAATACAATAATCGAGGAATAACATTTAGTCAGAACTTTATAATATCATGAGAATAAAAGGATTCATGATATAATACTCCAAAGGACAGTATATACACCATATAAGAGTGAATTAGTTCATAACAACAATGAACCCTCAATAGAAATGTCAAATGTGATGAAATCCCTTATAAAGAAGGTATCCTTAAATTAAGGACAAATGAATCTCAAAAATATGTGTGAGAAAGATATATACACCGAATATAAGTGGATATTAAGTGTAAAACAATAAAAGTTCATTCACACATATTCAATGGATGACATATTCAATGACTACAAGTTGAACCCAAAGAAATCGAAATTGGGTTAAAAAGTTCCCTTGACAGCCTAACGGCATCACATCAAAATGAGTTGATGAGAGATAAAAAGTGTATCTCATCACTTGGACATAAAATTTACATCAATAAGGATGTATGAGAACATATCCCAACATAAAAATATGTAAATTAAAAGACCCAATAAAAGAAGTCTTTTAAAAAAGAGGAGGGTGAAAGTTTCCCTTACCGACTTGGGTATCTTTCAAACATACACCCCGTGAAAGAAAGACAATAGGTCATTGATGTAAATACTCATAAACGAAAGTATATTACACAAATAGTAGAATAATGGGAAGTACATACACCACTCAGTCGAATTTGTGGCGAATGTAGCATAAATCTCACGGGAATAAAAGTGAGATGAAAAATCCCTTACGAAAACTCGGCAGCCTAACGGCGCCACATAAAACTTCCGAATATGGATTGATGAGATCAAATAGAGTATCCCATGATATTAAAATAGAATTTACAGCAAGTGTAATATAAAAGAAAATCCCCCAACATTGCAAGGAGGAGTTTAAAAGAAGTGACATAAAGGAGAGTACTTAAAAAGAAAGAGAGAGGTTAGATCTCTTACGAAAATTCGGCAGCCTAACGGCGCCACTCAAAACTTCCAAAATGGATTGATGAGAGAGAATAGGGTCTCTCATCACATGAACATAAAAATTACAGTAAATGTAATATAAAATAACATCCCAATCATAAGAAAGATGAGCTTAAAATAAATGACATAAAAGAGTGTACTTAAAAAGAAAGAGAGTTGTAGGATCCCTTACCTCGGGTCCGACTTGACTCGATCATTCTTTAATCTCCTGAATAATAAACTTGAGTTAATTTATACTTACTTAAGAACCTTTTTAAAGTTAATCATTCCTTTTATATCACTTATTACCACGTCATAAACATTATGTAATCATTTAAGTTAATAATATTTGTTTTGCCGATATTTTGTTCTTAAGTCGAAAGTGGACTTCTTACAATTACATGTTGTTCGTGTGGTAAAAGGTTCTTTATATCCAGAATGAAATTACTGATTTGGATATCATATATATCATATATATCCAGAATATACATGTATTTATAACATTACATAATCATTTAGAGGTAAGAAATGAAATGCACCGTTCATGGAGACGGTAAGCCGTACGTACGCATGAACGCTACTTTCATTTCTATTTCATATTTTATAGAATGGAATAATAATGATATAAAGGTATATTATAATTCCAGTATAATATCATATATAATATCATATTTCCATCCTTTATAAATCCCACATATGGTATTTAACGAATCAAATCACTTTGAGGGGGCGGTAGTCCGCACTTCCTTAAATGAAGATATCGCGTATACCCATAATGGAAGCCATAAAGGTAAGACAAAAATGAAAAATACAGAAGCATAAATAAAACATAAACATATTATATATCATATATAAAAATAGTGACCTCATAATGACCACCTTTGAAGGTGTTAAATGAGTATTGAACAATCATCGTTTCGGGAGGCAGAATTTCACCATCCACCGAAACCGTATGTTCTTTAACCATTTGATGTAGTTGTGTGAGAGTGTAGCTCGAATAAATCTTATAACAACATCCTAGTATATTGAAGATACTGGTGTTGTTACAAAATAAGTAAATAAAAAGAGTTTAGGGGGTTGGAGAAGCAAAATAAAACAAATGAACATGAGAGAGTGAATTACCTTTAAAAGTGTAACTTTTTTTTGATTTGAGCCTAAAGGCTTCCTTTGAAAGGATTATGCCCAAAGGGAATCCTCTAGGATGAGGAGAGGGATGTGGAGAGAGTAAATGGACAGGGGTTGGCCGAGCCAAATTCTTGAGGAGTGTGTTAAATGAGGTAGAGGTGGGGGCCTTTTATAAGAGGAGAGGAGGGGCACTTTTGGAAAGTAAAGAAATATTACTTTATTTGAAAATGTGTTTCGGTTTAAAAAGGTCCCACATTGATATAATTCGTGGATAAGGTGATAAGGCTTCTAAATCCACTCATACAATAAGTTTTGGACATGTGTAGTTCATAGATTTTACATTATCTTTCCATTTTATTTAAATCGTCAAATAATGATGTCATCGCTACATCATTATTATGTCATAAATAATTTAATTTATTTAATCTCTAAAAATTATAAAAAAAATACTATGATGTAGGAAATCTTTTTATATTTCCAATAAATATTTATAATAAAAAATATGACTTGTATAACCCCACTTAAAAATTGTTTTAGTAAAACATATCATGTTTGTGTCAATTTTACTTTTACATTAAATAAAACGTTATTTATGTCATTTCCCAACCAAAGTGTCTCCTTGGGGTCCCCAAGTTGGCCCATGGCTTGTCTTGGTCGGCCATGACTCACCCAATATGTGTAGGACAAGTGTCATGGTGTTTTCACATTCTTATAATATCATTTTACCTTAAATTACACTAATTACCTCTAATCGCGATTAAAAACTTAATAAGTTACTATTCACCAAAAAATTATTTTTATCCCATTGAACCACATTTTACTTCTTAATGACAACCATGTATGTCGGATTTTTGAAATTCAAAACACATAAGTGGTAAAATTTCATTTAAACGAAAAATCAGTTTTTATAAGTACCACTTAGTGGTTTCACTATTCATCAAAAATTGAAGTTTTTCAGAAAAATACCAAAACTTCACCCTAAGCTATATTTGATATTCCGAATTCAAAAATGAAGTCCATTTTAAAAAATTCAAAACATATTAGTCACATTAATCAATTTAATAATTAATTCCCGCTGTCAGAGCAAATAGCGTGTTTTTATAAAACAAGAAGTATCAAAAGATTAACACCAGTTTAAGTCTGTTTTCAAAGTGAAATTAATTCCAACGACCACTATTGGATTTAATGGTAAAAATATTTTCTAATTTTACTTTAAAACCAATTCAAAATATTATCTAATCATATAAATAAATTAGATTAAAAAGATGTTTTGAATTAAAACACAACATTTTACACTATTCATTAAAAAAATGAACTTTATCGGAAGAATACCAAAAAATTACACAAAGTAAAATTTGATGTCCCAATTCTTAATAAGAGTTTTATTTGGTCCAAAATAATGTATAAGAGTGATCAAAACTATATTTAATGACGGTTCGCCATCAAAAGGCGACAAGTGAACCTTTAGTGAAAACTAGGGCATATACGCCTAAAATTGAATTCTTTCCGTATTTTAAGCCATTAGCTTTTATTGGATAAATGTAAAAACATTTAAAAACATATATAATCATATTTTATTTATTTCTATCCATTCCCTCCATTACAACGGCTACATGTTAACTACCATTTAAAATAATATTATTTTATTATTAGAGTGCAACGTAAGATTCCCAAGAAACTCGTTGTTGCGTGTTCGGTACGCCATCGAGCATAGCGTCCCCTTTAAAGTCATTTAAATATTTTATTCACAAATATGGATAAATATGAAATGTCATATTCTTTATTTACTTGGGGTGTTACATTTGGGGTGGGAATTGGAAATCACTTTTTAAGGCCACAATCAAGTAGGATGTGTTGGTTTAGAAATGTCATTGGGTAGTGGGAATTGGAGTGAGATGGGATTTTGATGAAATTTACCATCCCCATTGGTTTTTGGTAAGTGGGAGCCGACATGCTATAATGTCTCCAGTGAATGACGAATGAGTATGGTTTGTTATCAATGGATAGAGAGTAGAACACACATAGATGAAATAGTATATTACCTCATAAAAGAGATGTGATGTGTTTGAGATAAGGGTCTAGGTCTTGGGTGACTAGATCCATGGGATATTTAGGTGAGATATGCGATGAGTTGTGGGACCTGTTGTGATGCAAATGTTTTATGAGGTGACAAAGTCTAGTGGGGGCGAGGAACTCGAGGCTTGAACATTACTTGATTGAGATGTCTGGTGTTGGTATTGGAGATTTCTTATGTAGTATTGGGTCATGTGGTGGACCTTTTCATGAGAGTCTTGGGTGGAGGACTACCCTTGCAGTAGGGTGATATCTGTATTTCATGCATACATTTTATGGTGTTTTAAAACCTTGATTTATGTATTTAATTGTTTATTATTTTTATTTTGAGAATAGTTTAACTTGATTTATGTTTTTTGGAAGGATACAATTAATCTTGGATAATGGATAAAGAGGTGAATTTCGGATGCAACACTACACTATATTTTTTTGGATAATCATGGAGCACTTCTAAGGAAAAAAATCAAAGAACCGTGAAAAAATGAGGCTTCTTGATTAGAAAAATGAATTTACACATTGTGTACCTGTGCAAGTCATGAAAAGAGGGACACATAGTGAAGTAAATGAAATCATCATGGGACCATCCCATGATACCTATTTGACCATTCCTTAATAATTTTCAATGTTGTATAAGTCATCTATATCCTTTAAATAGAGATCCAACCCACTACTATAGGATAAGATCCTGAGACTAAAGCTTAGAGAGAGAATATACATTAGGAAGGGACCACCCTGAATTCATCTCAATTTTATTTATGTTTATTTATTTTATCCTTCCCTCTAATACTCTCACCACTAGGATGAGAGTGTAAGACCAACTTATTCTAGGGTTATGTAAATTGAAGTGGGATGGTTCATTGGATTTATTCTATCTTATTAATTCATGTTTTCGATTTTCCGGAATTTAATCTTCAACTTCAAATACCCTTATTTTTTCTTCTATCATGACCATTAATATTTGAATCTAAAAGGAACTTTAAAATTGTGAAAAAGAAAATTATAATGAAGGAATGTACATTTTCAACTTTAGAGGAAATCATTTTTAAAGATGGTATTGAGACAAACTTGATTCGATGAAACCCTAAATTACAAGACCAAGGAAAATAGGGTATTGTTGCATTGATGAGGGTATACCATGACCATTGGATCTTCCTCATCTTGACTCTAACACCAACTATGAATTAATAAAACTATTACCTTAAATACTATCTCACTAGAACCCTAACATTACAAAACTGTAACACACTTTTCAAATATGTTTATAAACCAACCAACCAATTTGATTCATTTTAATTTTTTTCTTCTCAAAATCAATCATACCAATTTTATCTTACCTATTTATTCACTTTAATTAAATGAAATATTTTGAAAACCGAATCAAAATAATTTCACCATCTATATGGATTGACCTCAACCTACTTATTTTCTCATTTTCATTAATTAGTTACATCTGTTGAGTTTCTATAAATTTGTGTTTTACATAGACCTGTAGGGAATTAACATCAGCCTATGAGCCTATCAAACTAGCATAGTTTCCAGTGAAGGTTATAGGTTAGTTTTTAGGTTTTTAATTGATTTTTTTTATTTCAATTCATTTTTTTATGTTTATTATTTTTTTCCTGTAATTATGAGACTAAAATCTTTAATACAAAACTATAGAACTCAGTCCAAGAGAAAAGACACCATAGATTCAACCGCCTAATTTTTTTTACCAAGATCAGAGATTAAAGAAATTTCAACCATGGAAGGAGCTGATCAAAACCTAGTTTTTGAGGTTCTTCAAAGAGATAAAGGGTTGAGGATGCTCGCAGACTATGGGTGGCCATTAAACAAAGGATTGCAACCGAGCATCCTAGCACCCCTCGTTGTAGAAAATAATATTGATATTTTGACTGTACTAATTTAAATGGTTACAAACAATATGAAATTAAATGTACTTCCACATGAAGATCCGAACAAGAATCTTGAAAACTTCCTCAAGATTTGCAACATATCCCAATTCCAAAAAGTCTCAAGAAATTTGTTAAGAATTCACCTATTCTGATTTTAATCATGTTAGAACTCTTGAGATTGGATTCAAATATTGTCCACACATTCCCTCACAACATGGGATGAGTTGGCATGAAACTACCTCACCTAATTCATTCCACCTTTGAAGTCAATGAACATATGGGTAAATTTTCTAAAATTTTGTCAATTTGAAGTTGAATCATTGTATTACAGCTGGGAAATATATAAAGACACGATTCAAAAATTCCCCCATCATGGAATAAAGCTTTATAGGATAATCCAAACATTATTTAAGGGGTTTTCACTGGGAAACAAGTCGAATCTTGACATCATAGTTGGAGGAAAATTTAGGAATAAGTTTCCCGAAGAGAGCTAAAACTTGTTAGAAAAAATGATGAGTAATACTTTCCAGTGGAAAGAAGAATGGATGACATATAAATAAATTCAAACAGTCAACAATAATGACTAGATGGAGGCACAACTAGATTCATTTACCAAGAATATAGACATCATGATGGGATAGAAGTAAAATCCCCATGTTATACATATAAAAGATGAAATTTATGCTTATTAAAATCATGGTAATAAATTTATGGGTTAGAGACCACCATAAAAACAAGAACCCCAAGGGATGAAACTGATGATCTAGGTCCATACATTGGTAGAGACACCAGATACACTCATGACTTCTTTTCATGTTGTACTCAAGGAAATAAAACAAGAATCATTGAACCAAGAGGCCGCATTACATGATCTATAGCATCAAGTTTGTTAAATTGTTGATCATATTTGCGAGAGACCCAATGGTACACTGCTAGTATACCCTAAAGTACACCCACATAAATATTTAAAAGATATAAAACATAGAAGTGGAAAGAAAAAAAGGAAATGGAAAGGAATTTTTTTGGAAAACAACCTATGGAAGTAAGTTAAGTGGAAGAAAACAAGGAACAAGTAGCTATGGAAGAAGAAGAAGAACCACCCTAGTACAAGCCAAGAATTCCCCTTCTAGAACAAATAGTGAAAGTAAAGAACAACATAAAGAAAGTTAAATTTCTTGAAAACATTAATAATTTTATATTAATATAACTTTTTTAGAGTCTCTTACACACATATTGGCATATGTAAAATTCATGAAAGATCTAGTAACCAACAAGAGGAAGCTGAAAGATATTGACACCATTCCACTCACATGGGTGTGTTCAGTGGTGGTATCTAAAGAAATAACTAAGAAGAAAAGTGATCCATATATCTTTTAAATTACCATATTTATCAGATCTTACAAATGTGGGAAATATTTGTGTGAATTATGTGTGAGTGTCAATATCGTGTCGATATGACTTTCAAGAGTTTGAGATAGGATGCATTGAATACCAAAAAATTAATTCTTGAATTAGTAGACTAAAAAATTTTATCCCCTTGAGAATTTATCAAGAATATCCTAATAAGATTTTAGAAATTATACCACCCCACTAACTTCCTAGTGCAAGACATGGAAGAGGAGAGAAATCCACTCATTTTGGGAATACCATTTTTAGTCCCTAGGTGTGCGCAGATTGACTTCCAAAGTAAAGAACTCTATATGAGAGTCGGTAGTGATCAATTAAGTTTTAACATCCATCGATCAATGACGAATTGTGTTGTGTGAGTGGAAAATGAGTTTGGAGAAGATAACACACTTGAAGTTAAGGGTATTGCTAAAATTAAAGTGGTACATGATTTAGATACTATTGTGAAAGAGGATTCTCAGCGGAAGAAGAAAGAGAAGATGAAGAAAAAGATGACCAACACTATAAGAGAGACCGAATCTACAACATTTAATAAAGGAAAACTGGTATGGATGGTACATGAACTTATATTTTGTTTGTCACGAACCAAACCGAGTCAACCCTAAACCAGTCACACGAGTAGATCTGTGGCATGACCCGAAGGGCGTTTCTAATCCCCATGACCAGGAAACTAGTTTCGGGCATCAATAGAGTACACAAAGGGAACAATTTCAACCAATAAATAATAAAGAAAATAAATAGAATAAATATGAAAAAAAAGTTCAATATAAATAAAACTAAACTGATCATATTTTATATAAATTATAACAATACAACCAAACTACACAACCTGAAAAACTAAACTAGACGACCACACGATCTCCATGTGAACCTATGGGTCACTCTCAAACAAATTTATCAACCATCTACCTAGGCATTTTAACTCTAGCTGAAACCTACAACAAAGGCTAAAAACAAAAAAGAACTATAGGCATGAGTATTAAAACTCAGTTGGCTAGCCCACTAATCTATTCCCAATGAAATTCCGTTAAAATAAAATAAACATCAATTTTTAGTTTGAACTAAAATATGTAAAAATATGATTTTTACACATTTTACTTAAAAACAAACTACTTTCCATTTCCCTACTTATTTCCAAAACTAGGGTTGATCCAATTGAGATACCATAAAAATTTTATGGGGAAGGTGATGCTTAAATTTCAATTTGAAAAAAAGAGTATAAATAACTTTTCTTTTATATTTTTTTGATAAACCATTTTAGAACCAACACATCACCTTACTAGAAAAGCACCACACAAGAAGGCACTACAAGGATCACATAAGAAGGGAAATAGAAATAGATAGAAAATTACCTCAATCACTACTACAAGAAGATATGTCCTAATAGGCATGGGTGAAACGAGGAGATCCTGAATAATACATAACATACTAATATATAATAACCATCCCCAGTATCATTCCACACATGATGAAATCAAAAACTCCCTAACACTCTCAGCCACCCTAACTCAAGAAATACCAAGGGGAAAATCCTATAGCAATAAACCCAAATATATCCACCTAATATGGGCCACCAACTTGTGCATAAACAAGCCAATGCAATAATAATTCTCAAAAAATTCTCTCACTATTCCAGGTTCACATGTCTTAGGTATAAATAGGGAGAGCCAACTGATTCCAACCTAGTATCCAATCACAAGCATATAATAATTATAATAATCCAACAACATGCCTCACACCAAGTCACTCCAAGGGCCAATCTCATGTTATAGAAAAAATAGAAAAAAAGGAGTACGTACGCAGGATCTCTAATAATAGATCCTAATGATTCCATTATGAAGAAATCCCATCCATTAATTGTAGATAAGGCATGAGAATCATCCAATAGAGGTTTTCATAATAAATAACTTCATCATTTTTCACAAAGTTTCCAAATGGTTCTTTAAGCATTTTTCATAAACCAAAATTCATCAAAGATACAAATCCTCCTTTCATAACGGGTTTAAACACACCATTTTAAATTTCAAAAATCATTTAAAAAATCTTTTATAACATTTACATCACACTTCCAATCTAAGGCCTTTTTTATAAAAATCCATATCCATCCACTAATCGGAAATATGTGCTAAACCACCATAAAATCCAATACACATTATTTTATAAAAACTAAAACTACATGGGAAACCCATAAAAGGAACCCAAAAAAACATTTTTCACATTTCTAATATATTTAAAAAACCAAACCATGCATTTTATATAAAAAATCACCCATAAAATCCAACTGAGAATTTAATCAAACACTTGGTGAGAATTATTTAACAAAAAAATTATATTTATCACATAACAATGAATAAAACACCACTTTTCACTCAATACTATTTATCAAAAGGTAAAAAAAATATTTATCACATATTGAAGGTTTAAAAAGCATGAAATTTATGATTCCTAAATAAAAAAGGAAAGTGATTGGGAAAACCTACCTTGAATCCATGGCACATCAATAGCACACACCTGAAATCAATCCACAAGGGTTCCAAAACCATAGATCTATGAAGAGGAACTCTAAAATCACAAAACCCCCTAACATAAATCAATGTAAACACAAAACCTTGGTTTAAATGACCATTGGAGAAGAGTAACTCAAGAAGAAATGGAAGGAGGGAGAGGGAGATGGGAGGAGAGGGTTATCATCAGGATCTAGCACAAAACCTTAAAGAAATCCACTTGAAATTACTGTAGAAGGTAGTGGGAGGAATGAGGAAGAGGGGAGAGCCCTCTAAGGGAAGAACGATCCTAGTGGGGCATGAAAGGTTGTTTTGGGATAAAATCCTAAAGTGGTAAACATAGAAAATCAAAAAACTTTAGATCTAGTAAACTCGCACAGTTTGTCCACACGGTTTATCAAACCGTTCAGAAGCCACTAACTTCAAAGAGATTGACCACATGACCAACACACACAGTCTCATTGAACATGCACATATTGTGAAATAGGTTCTATCTGAAGCTAAACATATCACATGATTACCTGGGTTCAACCACATGGTTTATCAAACCATGCGCCAGATGTGTACAGGTCACTGCCAGGACAAAATTTCTGGATTTCATCCAAAAACTCCCACATGAATTGTGGTTCAACCACAGGGTAAAAACTAGACAAATAAACACTTAAAAGATTTAACTCCATCACACCTATAACTTGACAAAATACTGAGATTCCCAAAAAACTAGAACATAACCCAAGACATGAAAAATGGGTGTGACAATTATCCCCACCGTTAACGCTTTCCACCCTCAAAAATCCATAGCATTCTCCAGTTTATTGATCAATGAATAAGGATTCCATAACTACAAAATCTAACCCATTGAAGCACAAAAAACTCATTCACTACCAACAGAACTTATGCCTATTTCCTGAAATAGAACAACAACCAGAAACCACTTCTTAAGAATCAATGGGAAAGATCAATCCATGGCATCTACAACCATGTTAAGAACAAGACCATTGGGACTTCTCCCTAAAGTCCCAAAACACTCCCAAATCAAAGAGAACACACAAAATATAATGATTTCAAGGGAGGTCAGAATGGACTCCCCACCATTAAAAAAAATTAACACCCTATAACTTATTAACATAAAACTAAATGAGACCTACGATAGGTATCCCCACTATAAATAACTAACTAGAACCGACCAAACAAAAATTCAACCCAAGACAACACCAGACCTTTCCCACATAGGCCATCCAAAACCCATCCACAAAGTCCTATTGACCAAAACTATGAAGGATGAAATAAGAGAATTTAAACCACCCACTCCCAAACGAAGGGGACAAGAATATATCCAACACACCCCGCACCCACGATGGTCTCTGGAATATGTGAAAAGATTCACACTGAGACCTAATACTAGATCTATGATGTTAGAAGCATCTGATGCAATGTAGTTAGGAACTGATAACCCCAACTAGGAACATGCATAACCAAATTAGATAAAAAGAAGAAAATAGGAAATTCTGAAATGGAAATCATGCTTCCTTTGAAAATAGGAGTTAATTAAGATGGTTACATTATCCCTAATATTTAAAAAACCAAAACCCATTGGAAAAACCAAAAAAACCAAAAGAACCCTTATAATGAATGACATTAACAAAAAAGAAACTTTATTGTAGTTCCCATCATCACATCACTTTTGAGAGTTGGATCCATGGTGTGTTCTAGAAATGTTCTTAAAAAAACGTTGCAAGTGACCCATGTGTCCACAAGCATTGTAGGGTTTTGGAGTACTTGTGAAAGACATCTTCTTGTGACCTGAATTTCCATATTTATAACACACTTGGGTCCCATTCCCAGATGAGGTCGATGAGAGATCCTAAGGCCTTTTGATTCCATAAATAGCTCCATCAACATTCAATCGCTTTCTCACCACCTTACTAGAATTTTCACCACAACTCCCTATAATTGAAGGAGGGAGGAATTATTTAGAACTCCCACTATCACATATTCAACATGGAAATATTTACTCACGATGTCGACAAAATAAGTGAGATTGAACCCTGACACCTTCAATTGTAGATTGGGAAAAATCGAAAATTTGAAACGCAGAGCCTTTGTGGAATCATCCATGATATACTCCAGGAGGCAAGGAACTAGTCCCACAATATGATGGAAATACTCCTACACTGATCCATCATCCTACTTCAAACAACACATATCCACCCCCTTTATCACCCTTTCATTCTCAGATATATACTAAAAAAATGAAAAAAGCCTTGAAGAACTCCCAAGTACGATCTTCACGAGTATTTTTCTAAGATACCAAATTCCACCACTTCCACAGTGAAACTTCATTCATGAAAGTTTCAAAATTAACCTTCATAAGATTAGGAAAATCAATGAGGCTAAAGTTCCTTTATATCTTTCGAATCCATACTTCTAATTCAAGAGGATCTATTTGACAATAAAAAGGAGGTGGATTTAGCTTCTAAAACTCAAGAACGAAATCCTTAGGTTGATCAATTGGAGATACTGATAACGGGGAAACACCTATTGCCACACTACTATCACCCATTGAAGCTTCATGGAGACAATTTTTGAACAAAGAATAACCAAGAACTAAATCAAGGCCAACAAAATAACAAAAATCATCATGAAAAAACACCCCATAGGTGTCAAGCCCTGAACATAGGAAAAAAACACATTATTAACATCAAAAAATTCCTTTTGAAAACATTTTTTATTTTAAAAACAAACTCGGTGAGTTGAACGCTCTCCATTGGTATTCCTTAGAGTCTCACTCTCATGCATATTTCTATTCCACCTTGGGCACCCATCCACCATGAGATACTAGAAATCCTTCCACATTTACATATACCACCTTACATGTGAGCACCCATGGGAACAATGTGATATAACAAAACATCCTCATTCTTCAAAAAAAATCATTCAACCAGATTCAAAAATCACAATCCTTCCAAAGGCTCACTAACCACAGCATCAAAACTCTAATGTCCCATGCTTGATGTACATGAAAAATACATTTCTTCTGTAGAATACTTAATACATTACACAAATAGACTCCCAAATATGATATTAGTTTAGTTTCTTTGGAAACATGGAACACATTCTTCAAACATGGTGAAAGATCTTCAACATATCCCTTAAAGATCTTCTAATTTAATTTTCCTACCGAAAACCTTGGTTTATATCCTAGGGAAAAGAAAACCTAAAATATCGATCTCAAATTATTAGTAAGGGTAAACATGGAAAACATCAAAAAAAATATAAACATAATTATGTAAAAACATGAGCATAATTTTTGAATATCCAAATCTTGAGTCATGAAATAAATCTTGTCAGTACGTAAGGCATAAATCATAAAGGAACACAAACCATGATAAAAGAGAATTGGGATAAAAAATGGAATTTTGGAAAATAAATAATAATAGAAAATCATTTCCATATTATCCAAGTCTCATTTACAATACCATCATAGAAGACAAAGTCCATTACTGAACTAAGTTAAATCCTAGTTCTAGGATTACACTACTGAACTAGATTTACTTGCCGTTCTAGCCCAAGATTACTGAACCAAATTTACTTTCTGTTACAGCCATGTCTATCTCATGAGATATAAATATTTACCCAATGAATTAGAGGGAGATATAGTTCCAACCCATCATGTAATGAAATAATTATTACATGTTCCATAAAAAAAATCATTCATCATAGCATAACCCAAGGAATAAAATGGGTTTCTTAAACGTCATTCCATCATAATCTATATAAAAAATAGATTTCATAAATTGAACTCCATAATAAAAACAGCAAAACCATAGTAATAATAGGTATAAAAATGTAAACATATTAAATAATTACATCTTAAATGGAAAATAAATTTGATAAAATACTTGATATTAATTCTTGTGGAAAATATCCTCTCTACTTCAAAAATGTTTTCCTTTCTTAAAATTTCATTAAATTTTAAAAGAAATAATTTACTTGAAAATAAACCAGAAATATTTTAGAGTAAGTCTCATGGAAATAAGGCGTTATTATGGCATAAAAATCCATTCATGCCATATATGTTAAAAAACATTCTCCTCATACTTTTGGAGGAAAATTCAAAAAGTACCTCATATCAAATAACGATAAAAGATTCCTTTCATACCATTTAGTAAAAATTAAAAAATGGACAAAATTGAATTTAAATAATTTTAGAATAATATAAATATAATTACATATTTAGGTAAAATGGATGCTGATGATAAATATAAACCAGTAAATACTTACGAATAAACAATCTCGGATAATAATGAGATTACAGAATTATCCCTTACCCTAGGTCTGATTTCCTTTGTATGTATCCAAACCACCTGTATAATGATTTAAATAATTCCATTGAATTATTATAGAATAATATCTATTTTTATGACATAATATATGATTATATTATCATATGGTTGTTAGTAACATTTCATTGTTACCCATTGTTCGACTATTAACTGCTTTATGTTCTTATGCGTGTTTTGTCGAATAAGTTCCGATTTTCCTTATTAGTTCATGGTTATATCATTAAAAAATCATAGTAACATAATTTATAACATATTTATTTATTCCTTAAATTTATATAATCATGCTTTAATAAAAATCATGTAGAATGAATCACATCGCATCGAGGAGACGGTAGGCTGTACGTACGCACAAGCGACAATGTCATTCACATATTTGTTGAATGATATTTAATTGGATGGTGTATAATATTTTAAAATTGATATCATGTTATAATAATCATATATAGTTATTATTTCCATAATTATACCCATTCAAGTGATGTGGTGGTGAAAAACAGATTACATCATGATGTGGAGATGGTAAGCTGTACGTACGCACGTGTGGTGATTTCATTTTTCATAGGATGGAAATAAGGTGGAATATGGTTGTTTTATAAATATAATAATATCTTAGTATATAAATGATACTGTAGTTATTAGTTTATAATGAAACAACTCATGAATAGGAAGTTGAAGAATAAATAAGTTTTAAGGAATCGGTAGAGGAGATTACCTCTTCTTCGACGTGTTTCATCTAAATCTCCTCTTAGAACACTAGAGATGGTCTTTGAAGAATAATAGAACCTCTATAATGTAACTTGGGAAGTTTATAAGGGAAAGGGTAGTGATGTATGAGATTGAAGGCTCAAATTGAAGTGAAGAGTTGAGGGAGGATGTTCCTTTTAATAATTGAGGTGAGGGGCACTTTTGGGATCTCTAAAAATATTAATTTATAATAAAATCAAACCCTACAAAAAACCCTCCAAAATGTCTCAATTTAGTAGATGATATGATATAATCAATCAATAAATGTTAGGCAAGTGTTTTTTTTCAATTTAAACATTATCATTTGAATTAACACTTAGTTATTCTATTTAATTTTAATTAATATTACAAATATTTCAATATTAAAAGGTGTAATATGTAATTATTTAATGTAAATTAGAACATAAATACGTACCTTAGAAAATCCTGGAACATATAATAATTATTATATATATTTTAAAAATGTATTATGATTTTTAAATAATTTAATAAAATATTATTTTGATAAACAATCAATAATGTCAATTATGACACTATTCAATTCATTGATTTTTAAAAATATTAAGATAACAAGTTAACTTAGAAGAAACTATTCTATTATATTAATAAGAGGTAAAGATAATATATGAAATTAATTTTACATATTAATTAACCCAAATTAGATTTATTTTGTTATTTTTAATAATATTTATTTGATATCTCTAGTAATAAAATAATTACCACATCACTTTTGTGTAATTATTTAGAGTACTTATTTGTTGAATACAAATTAAAACTAAACTACTATGAAGAATATGAATATACTAGATTTTATAATAATATAATTAGTCTAATTTATATTCTATAAAATCTATCATTTAAAATTTTATACTTATTAAATTAATAATGTGACCACTTTAACATTACTTTTATTAAAATAATATAAGTGTCAAAATCTCTTCTATAAGGCTCAAAATTGTCACTAACTCGACCATTGGATGGCTATGATCGAGATATAATTTACCAACAATATTTTTTCTTGTGTCTGGGTCCTTTGATGGTTATTAATATTTTAATAATTTTTATGTTTTCTCATCAATTAATTAATTTTTACATCATCAAAGTATAAGTCTTTAAGGTAATTACTTATTTTCTGAAAATTTAAAATAATTAACCATGATAAAGAATTTTTTTCTTTCAAATTAGTATTTATAATCAAATTTATCATCTATATGAACTATTATAAAAAAACATTTAGTTATTAAAATTTGAGTGAGACATATTTAACTTCTCATTAAAAAAAATGAAATAAATAACCTAATCTCATCCAAGTGGATTCAGAAGGACACTATATTGACACAAAGACAATTTAAGTTGAAACATACTCATCCAATGATATAATACAATTTTTAGGATAATTTTATAATAGTATTATTTCCCTTAATTACCTGATTTACCCTTTCACAATATACATAAAAATTCCCAAAGTTACTATTTATAATGCCCGAAAATAAAATAAATCTATTTACATAATTTGGACCTATTGATTCCAAAAATGGAATATATTTTTTAAAATTCAAAACATATAAGTTTCAATAATTAATGAAAAATTATTCCCATTGTCAAAAGAGAGAACATGTTTTTAAATGTTAAAATTGTTCAAAAGATTGAAATGTTTTTAAATCTGAATCCAATGTAAAGTTAATGATAATGAAATAAATTATATTTAATGATAAAAATATATTCTATTCATACTTTAAAACCATAAAATAATATTATTTAACTACATAAATTATATCTATGAAAAAGTTTTTTTCAATTAAAATTTAGTATAATTTTACTATTCATCAAAATTGAAAACTTATTAGAAAAATTTCAAAAATTCATCCAAAGTAAATATTTATATATATTTTTTCCAAATAAGAAGTTTATTTTGAAAAATATAATATATAAAAGTTTCGAAAACTAGATTTAAAATGGGTGTGCCCTCAATAGGATGCAATACTAAATTTTTTAAAAAATACTTCTTTTATTAAAAAAAAATTGAATTTGATCTATATATTGTCTAGAAAAAATATAAGATGAATTTTAAAAGTTATATTGAATATATCACGTATATAATTCCTTGATAAAATCCATCAAGAGTGATTTTATTATTTTATATACTCACTTTTTTGCATTTAAATAGTTTTGCTGAAAAAAATTTCCTTTTATTTAATAAAGGGTTTTGTTTTCATTTATAAATAATTTATCACCAAATAATTAATTATATATACATGTGTAAAGAATATTTTCATAGTTCATCTAAATATATTCATATTCTCAATTATAATTCATAGGTTATAAGGTAAAATAAAAATATTTAGTTGTTCACTTAAACTTGGTTTTGTATGAAATGAATTCTATCAAATGAGATTTAAATTTTGTGAAACACAAGACATTAGTAGTGTTACATATAATTAAAGATAATACTATGTTGTATGCAGAGAAAAATTAACTTGATGTAGCATATAATGCAAGGCATAAGAAATTTATATCTCATAAAAATTATAAGATTTTACATTCTACCCACATTAAAATGAATTTTTCCCTAGAAATTTGTTGGGGTTATAAAAGTATTAATACTTTAAAGTATCTTTCTTAGAAAACCCCATCGTAAAATGGAACACTAAAACTTCATTTTAAAAAGTAAAGTTAGAAATATAACTGTTACCCAAAGTAACTCCTCATTGGGTTTCCACATTGGTGAATATTGGCGGGAAATATAAACATCAATATGAAAGAAAAATATAACCATAAAATTTTTATAGAGAGTGATAGAGAATAAGGTTAGGATATAGTTAAAAATAAGAAAGCCATAAATCAGAGATTATTTAAGGGACCATCTGATTCATTAGATAACAAGGTACTAGGATAACATTTTTTGGTTTCAGGATCCTTTTCCTAAAGTTGAAGAATTTTACATGAGAAGAAATAATTTATTTTGGGAAAATATCACTATTGGTCATTCCTTGAACAATTACCACATCATATATTATTAAAATAAATGGAGTTGGATTTATCATTTTTGAAGCGTTAACAGTTCATTCAATCTATAAATATAATAATAGGTAATTCCATCTATCTTTTTTCACAATAAAAAGTTATCACAAGTTATTAAATATACATAAGTATACCTTTGGTGAGATAATTAATTATTCTAAATATATTCATCCAAAGTTTAACTTAAAACTTCCATAAATTCTAGCCTTAAAATCCTTCTAAAAACTGAAAATCCAAACCTTTATAAATAGATGCACTAATCTAGGCTTAAAATTTATCCCTCATATATCATAAGGTATCTCTTGTTGGTCACATTCCAAAAACATGAACACTTTCATAATGTATTCTCCTAAGTCATGGTAACAACCTGAATTACCAAATATATTTATTGAAAACATGCATGTTTCCTTATTAAAAATTTTATTAGATATAATACATAATTTCAAAAAGGTTTATAGTTTATCCATAATAGCATAACACTCTTGAAAACAAATACTTAATCAGTTATAAGGAAATCATTACCCAATAATTTACTTATTCCTATCCAATATATCTTTATCCAAATATCATTATCTCACCATCATTCTAATATTAAGGGTTATCCTTCCCTTAATTTGTTTTCCAAAAACATATAAATCACATTTAATGGTTACTAGTACCACTCAACATATACTATTATATACTTCAGAAAAAATAGTAGTGTAATAATCCTTAGATGTTTCATTATTCTGTAATATAATAAAATTACTTATACAACATTATTTTTTATAAACATGAAATCATTCCACTATATTCCTAAACTATAGACCGAGCTGCATCATTTTATTCCTTAACACTTCTTTCATATCACATATCATTCATAGTCTCTTCATCATTAGAAACATAAATACTACTCAAATGACCATATTAATTCTCTTCATGAGATTTTCCTTTAGGTCATTGATTTTCATAATTCCCATTAATTACACATTTAACACATTTAATCTTCATTGATGCCTTAGAAATACCATTATCCATATCCATTGTGTTAATTGAACATTTTCCATTTCAATTACTGGATTTGTGTCCTTATTTTTCACACCCAAAGCATCTTCTGCTTCCTTTGAAACATTCTCCTTGATGCCTCTTCCCACATGATTAACAAGAAGAAAATTTAACTTTCTTTCTTCTGTGGTCACCATGAAACTCTATCTTTCTCCTATTAGGTGGTCTAGGAAGCTCACCAATGTTGAGATTATTGATCATATTATGGAATTTATGATTAGTCATAGTAACAATGTTTCACCTTCCATCCTCAATTTAATTTGTTTTCCCGTGAGGAATATAATTTCACTATCCATCATATTCTCTGTTAACACGAATACTTCGGTTTCTAGCGTTTTTTAAAATCCCAAAAGAAAAGTGTGAGAGTTAGTAATCATACTAGGAAAACAAAAAATTAAATGGGAAGTCCTCTTAATCTCTAACATCTAAGGTTTAATCCTTGGTTATTCATGATTATCACAAAACCTCTAGGATTGTAACCTATACTTAGACTTATCATTAGGACATCCCAAGGCACATTCATAGAAATATCTATAGGGATCTCACTAAAGTTTTCAAATACTAGTTTTCAAAGTTTGAATAAACATTCACTCTGATATGAAATATAACATCCCAAGATTTACGTACATGCACAATACATTTATTTTTTAGAGTACTTAATACATTGCACAAATAGACACCCAAATACTATATTAGTCCAGTGTCTCTAGAAACATAGAACACATTCTTCTAACTTGGTGACATATCTTAAAAATTATCATAAAAATATTCCCCTTTAGTTTTCCAAACTAAAACCTTTCTTTATATCATAGGGAAATGAAAACATAAAAGGGTGAGCTGAAATTCTCAGTAAGGGTAAATATGGAGAACATCAAACAAAACGTAAACTTTATAATGTAAAAACATGAACATAACTTTTGAATATCAAGATCTTGAGTCATGAAATAAATATTGGTAGTATGTAAGGAATAAATAATAAAGGATCAAAAAACATGATAAAATAGCATTGTTATAAAACATAGAATTTTTTAAAACACATAAGTACAGATAAAAATTTTCATATTAGAGAAGGCTCATTTCCAAGACCATCATAGTGGAAAACGTCCATTACTGAACCAAGTTCACTCCTCATTCCAGCCCTGTATTATCGAACCGGATTTACTTTTCATTCCATCTATGTATGTCTCAGGAGATATACATCTTTGCCTAATGATTTTTATGTAGATATAGGTCCCACCCATCACATAGTGAAACCATTCTTACATGTGTCACAAAATCATATATCATTCATCATAGAATAACCCAAGGAATATAATGGGTTTCTTAAACATTATTCCATCATAATCTATATAAAACAAATGGATTTCATAAATATAATTCCATAATAAACAGAATAATGTCTTAGTAATAATAGGATATAAACTTAACCCTAATAAATAATTTCATCTTATATAGATTTTTTTTGATAAAACACTTGATATTAATTCTTGTGGAAAATATACTTTCTTCTTCAAAAAAATTTTCTTTTCTCAATATGTCATGAAATTTTAAAAGAAAAGAATTTATTTTAAAACAAACATGAAATTGTGTAACATAATATTCTTGTAAATAAGTCTTTATGATGAATTAAAATTCCATTCATACCATATAAGTTTGAAAAATACATTCTCCCAATACTTTTTTGAAAATGTAGAAAAGTACCTCATATCGAATAACGACACAAGATTCCTTTCATACCATTTAGTAAAAATTTCAAAATTTTAAAATAATATAAATTGTATTCATATTTTGGGAACATGGATATGGATGATAAATATACCCCAATGAATACATATAAATAAACAATCTCAGATAATAATGAGATTGAAAAATTATCCATTACCTTAGGTCTGATTTCTTTTGTATGTATCCAATAATCTTGTATAATGATTTAAATAATGTAATTGAAATATTACATAATAATATCCATTTTTATGATATCATATAGGATAATATTATCTTCTGGTTTTTAGTAATGTTTTATTGTTACTCGTTTTTAGGGTATTAAGTGCTTTATGTTCTTATGCGTGTTTCGTCGAATAAGTTGTGGTTCTACTTCTTAGGTCATAATTATATTATTATAAAATTTTATTAACATAATTTGTTACATATTTATTTATTGTATACATTTATATAATCATGATTTAATGAATATCATGTAGAATGAATCACATCGCATCGTGAAGACGGTATGTCGTACATACACATGAGCAAAGATATCATTCCCATATTTGATGAATGATATTGAATTGGATGGTGTATAATATTTTATAATTAATATAATGTCATAATAATCATATATAGTAATTATTTACATCATTACACCCATACAAGTTATAAGTCCCCAGCCTTAAACCTTACTTAATCTTGAGTTAATACAAGATTACACATTGAGGATCTTTTTAGGTTTAGAGTTTTAGAGAATTAGATCATAAAACTTGCATTACATTCCACATTTAAACAAAGTGGTTACATAAAGATAGTATTCATTTTTTCCCATCAACAGAAACATATTTAAAATAAAACATGGATTCTTTCTTGACAATTCCTTGACACTATCATCATATCATGTACCTTTCCCTTGACCTGTGAAAAACATTTCAAAAAAACTTGGGATGATCATAAAAAGCTCAGTAAGGGATATAAAAATATTGAAAGGAAATATGAGTTCATATATACATAAGAATGAAATCATACTTTACCCATAAGGCATAGGCACTTTAACATACCTCATCAAATCATGAATAAATCATAGAAATCATATGACATAAAAGGTAACTTGAGGCATTCATAACATTCTTACGTAGGGAGTAACCCTCTTGGTTACGTTTGGAATACCCACCACAGTATATTCCCTAAATCTATTTGGAGAAACCTTAACGTTTCACTCCTTCATGTTACCCAATGCATTGGAGAGCTATATCGGGCTCACCCGCCCTTAGTTTATCACAGAACCACCCGTCTTCATAATAATGCCCAAGAACCTCAACACAATCGTATCACATAAAACATGCATCAAGGAAACATAACATTTCCACCTTTCAATCACAAGATATCAATAAAATACATTGATATAAAAACAGTATGAAAACAATTTTCAATACCAAAATAAATGAAAAGTAAAACATGGTATTTATTTTTCTTTTAAAAAAAAGGTATGGCTTGTAGAGGAAGCCGAAACTCAAATAATGGTCATGGCGGCAGAGAAGTCGTTGTCGCCACATACGCATGAAAAAAACATTCCCTTTTGTCGTTTAGTAAATGCTTCGTATAAAAAAAAGATTCCTTTTAAATAAAAGTAAAAGGAAAAGGGGTTTATACACCGTATAAAATAAGGTTGTGTATAAAACAAAATATGCCTCAATGAAAGGAGATTGAGACGAAGTCCCATACAAAGACGGTATCCTTGGATTAAGGATAAATCAATTACATAATTATGTGTGACAAATGAATACACAAAATATAAGTGGATATTAAGTGTAAAACAATCAAAGGTTATTCACACATATTCATGGAACGACATATTCAAGGAGTACAAGTTTATCCAAAAGAATCAAATTTGGGTTAAGAAGTTCCCTTGCAAAAATTTGACAGCCTAACGACGTCACTACAAAATTCAGAAAATGAGTTGATGAGAGATAAAAGGGTATCTCATCATATGGAAATAAAATTTAAATCAATAAGGATATATAAGAACATATCCCAACATAATAGTATGTGAATTGAACGACATAACAAAAGAAGTCTTTTAAAAAGAGGAGGGTGAAAGGTTCCCTTACCGACATGGGTATCTTTCGAGACATGAACCCCGTGAAAGAAGGACAATACAAAATTGATGTAAATACTCATAAATTAAATTATATTAGAAAATGAGTAAAATAATGGGTAGTAAATACACCACTCAAAGGAAATTGTGTCAAATGTAGCATAAATCTCACGGGAATAAAAGTGAGACGAAAAATCCCTTACGAAAACTCGGCAGCCTAACAGCGCCACTTAAAACTTACAAAATGGATTGATGAGATCAAATAGGGTCTCTCATCATATTAACATAAAGTTTACAGAAAGAGGAATATAAAAGAACATCCCCCAACATAACAAAGAGGAGCTTAAAATAAGTGACATAAAGGAGAGTACTTAAGAAGAAAGAGAGAGGTTAGACCTCTTACGAAAATTCGGCAACCTAACGGCGCCACTCAAAACTTCCAAAATGGATTGATGAGAGAGAATAGGGTATCTAATAATATGAACATAATAATTACAGTAAGAGTAATATAAAACAATATCCCAATAACAAGATAGATGATCTTTAAAAGGAATGACATAAAAGAGTGTACTTTAAAAGAAAGAGAGGAGTTGGATCCCTTACCTCAGGTCCGACTTGACTCGATCGTTCTTTAACGTCCTGAATAATAAACTTGAGTTAATTTATACTTGCTTAAGAACATTTTTCAAGTTCATTATTCCTTTATATCACTTATTTCCATGTTATAAACATTATTTAATCATTTAAGTTAATAATGTTTGTTTTGTCGATATTTGGTTCTTAAGTCGAAAGTGGACTTTTTACAATTACATGTTGTTCGTGTTGTCAAAGGTTCATTATATACAGAATGATATTCATGATTTGGGTATCAAATATATCAAATATATCCAGAATATACATGTATTTATAATATTACATAATCATTTAGAGGTATGAAATGAAATGCACCATTCATGGAGACGGTAAGCCGTACATACACATGAACGCTACTTTCATTTCTTTGTCATATTAATGGAATTAAAACCAAATGGGAGGTATGTATATTTTAATTCCATAATTATATTAATAATTTATATGTAACATACATCATATATAATAACTTTAAATCCATCCTTTATACATCCCACATATGGAATTAACAAATCAAATCACTTTGAGGGGGCGGTAGTCCGCACTTCCTAAAAATGAAATTATCGTGTTTACCCACAATGGAAACCATAAAGGTATGCCACAAAAGAAAAATATAGAAGCTTAAGTAAAACATAAACATATTATATATCATATATAAAATACAGTGACATTATAATGGCCACCTTTAAAGGAGTTAAAAGAATATTGAACAATCATCGTTTCGTGAGGCAGAAAATTTCCAACCACAGAAACAATATGTTCTTTAACCATTAGACTAAGGTGTGTGTAAGTGTAGCTCGAATCCTTCTTATAACAACATCCTAGTATATTGAAGATATTGGAGTTGTTACAAAATAAAAGAATAAAAATAATTTAGGGGGTTGGATAAGCAAAATAAAACAAAAGGACACAAGTGAAGACATTACCTTAAAATCGGGTAACTCTCTTTGGTTTGAGCTCAAAGGATTCCTTGGGAAGACTTATACCCAAAGTGATGCTTCAAGGAGTAAGAGAGGGAAGTGGAGAGACAAAATGGGCAGGGGTTGGACGATCCAAAGGCTTTGGAAGTGTGGGTAAGGAGGTACAGTTGGGGGCCTTTTATAAGAGGAGAGGAGGGGCACTCTTGGAAAGTAAAGAAATGTTACTTTATTTTAAAATGATTTTCGGATTCAAAAGGTACCACATTGATATAATTAGAGGGTAAGGTGGTAAGGGTTACAAATACACCCATAAAATAGGTTTTGGACATGTGTAGGTCATAGATTTTACAATATCATTTCATTTTATTTAAATCCTTTATTAGTGAGGTAATCGCTGCATCATCATTATGTCATAAATAATTTAATTTTTTTAATGTCTAAAAATTATAAAAAAAATATCATGATGTAGGAAATCGTTTTATAGTTCCAATGATTATTTATAGTCAAAAATTGGACTTGTATAACCCCATGTAAAAATTGTTTTAGTAAAATATCTCATGTTTGTGTCATTTTTACTTTAACATTAAATAAAAAGGTATTTATGTCATTTTCCGACCAAAGTGGCTCCATGGGGTCCCCAAGTTGACCCATGGATTATCTTGGTCGGTCATGACACATCCAATGAGGGTAGGACATGTGTCTAGGTCATTTCATTTTATTAAAACTTTATTCTTACCTTAAACTACACTAATTACCTCTAATCGCGATTAAAAACTTAATAAGTTACTATTCACCAAAAAATTATTCTAATACCATTGAACCACATTTTACTTCTTAATGACAACCATGTATGTAGGATTTTTGAAATTAAAAGCACAATGATGGAAAAATTTCATTTAAACGGAAAAATCAGTTTTTATAAGTACCACTTAGTGGTTTCACTATTTATCAAAAATTGAAGTTTTTCAGAAAATTACCAAAAATTCACCCTAAGCTATATTTGATATTCCTAATTCAAAAATTATGTCTATTTTACAAAATTAAAAACATATACGTTTCATTAATTAATTTAATAATTAATTCCCGCGGTCAAAACAAATAGCGTGTTTTTATGAAACAAAAAGTATCAAAAGATTGACACTAGTTTAAGTCCGATTTCAAAGTGAAATTAATTCCAATGACCACTATTGGATTAAATGGTAAAAATATATTCTAATTTAACTTTAAAACCATTTCAAAAGATAATATAATCATATAAATAAATTAGATTAAAAAGAGATTTTGAATTAAAATACAACATTTTTCACTATTCATTAAAAATTGAACTTTTTCGGAAAAATACCAAAAATTTACACAAAGTAAATTTTGATGTCTCGATTCTAAAGAAGAATTTTATTTTGTCAAATATAATACATAATATTGTAAAAATGTGTATTTAAAAGAGGTTCGCCATCAAAAGGCGGTTAATCGCCCTTTTGAAGAATATTAGAATGTTTACGCTTAACATTGGATTCATTCGCATTTTTAATCCTATAACATTTATTATAAAAAGAAAAAATATTTGAAAAACATATATAGTCATTTTTTAGTTATTTCTATTCATTCCCGCCATCACAACAGCTAGGCGTTAACTACCATTTAAAATAATATTATTTTATTATTAGAGTGCAACGTAAGATTCCCAAGAAACTCGTTGTTGCGTGTTGGCTACGCCATCAAGCATAGCGTCCCCTTTAAAGTTATATAAATATTTTATTCACAAATATGGATAAATGTGAAAATGTCATACTCTTTATTTACCTGGGGTGTTACATCCTTCCTCCCTTTTGGGAATTGCATCCTCACAATTTTAAAATTGGTCTTGGAAACTTCATTGGAAATCCCACATCGGAACAAGAGTCAATAAAACATTCACTTTAAAAAAAATAAAGAAATATAAGTAAAAAGGTCACCCGAGTTAACCCATACTAAGATTAAAAGTATGAAAATATGGACATGGAATAAAAAAAACAAAGGGTCATGTTCTGATGGAGAGTGATAGTAAACATGTCTAGGAGAAAGTTAACCATAAGAAAATCACAAACATGTGATGGGTTAAACGGTATTCGATTCCTCAGTAGGAAAAGTTAATAGACAACATTTTTGTTTTAAGTTACTTTTTATTTAGGAATTTATTCATAAGGAAACATAATCACTTATCATGTTGACTTTCAACTTTTATTAGATTCCTTACACAGACTCATATTTTCTCCAAAAGACGAGTATTTAGGAAGACTTATTCACATTAATAGTACTATAATCAACTTTTAGAGAATCACCTAATCCAAAAAAGAGAACTATATACTTCCCATGTCTTTATACTTTAACCAAAACCAAAACCAAAAAGGTTAGTACAAGATCAGATAATCCAGAAAAGGATAACCCTTTATAAAAAGAAAATCTATTCTTAATCTCCAAAATTTGTCCAACAAAACCCAAAGTTCAACGAGGACCATTCGATAAACAATTTGTCCATAAAAATTCTTCAAAGTAAACCAAACTAAGATTAAAACCAAAATATTTTAAGGATTTAGTCACATAGCCTTCCAAGTTAAATCGTAACATTTATCTCCAAACAACATCAGTTGCTTTTAATGTCTCGTATTGAAAAGTAATTAACCTAATCACATATCCTCCATGATAGGTTAATAAATTTCCATAGATAACCCAAAATCAACTTACTCTTAATTCATAAAATCATCTAACTAAAAAGAATCAGTCAAACTAACCAGGGACTTCACATAGTCCTGTGGTAGGCGATAAATACCAGTCGCACTTTGGTTGTGGGTTCGATTCCCGCAGTTTTTCCGACGCGATGGGTTGTCACATGGTCTGCGTGTTTTCCTTTTTCCAAAACTATATAATTCTCAAATAATTCCCAAAAAGAGATAAAATCATCAAAAATAACCATAACATAATTTAACCTCAATTTAATCTCATGCCTTTCTCTTCCATCATAACATATAGTAACCCATAATTACCTCAAAAGTAAGGATCATATAAACCCAAATGGTTCTTTATAACTATGTCCACAAAATAACAGATAACTATTCCTTGAATAAAATTTTCATATATTAAACATCAGGGTTACACATAATATAAAAAGTCTTCTAATGTAACCCCATCATCAAAAGAGACTTAATACTCTTAAGAATTTCACCATAACTCTTGAAGCCCTTATATGTTGACTTCTTACTCATTCAACATTCTGCATGATCCATTAACCATTCCTTTCCTACTTATTCTGGAATACTTCTTTCCTACAAACAAAATCATGAATCATATCCTAAGATTCCAAAATAGGAAAACAAAAGTTATGAAATAATCCATACCTTTGATTGGTCATTGTCAGTTTCTTCATCCTCAATCGGAATGGCATTAGGTATTGGTAAACGAATATTTGTACGATCTTGGTGATCCCATTCACGAAACTTCTTCAAAGGACATGTGTTTGCATAATGACCATGAACACCACATTTAAAAAATTCAATTGATCCCTCAGAAAGAACTTCTTTCCCTTTCCTCGAGTCAACTGGATGCTTCCTTTTTCCATGGAAGGTTATTGCTTTATGAACTTCATTTCCACATCTATAGCATATTTATGTCCCATTGAAACATTTTCCTAGGTTTTTCTTTCCACATCTTTGACACACAGGTTTTTGAACATACTTAACTTTATGATTATTACCTGTAGTTCCATAGGGATTTGTTTCTCGCATATATGATTCCTTATAGAAATCACCAAGGTTTAGGTGGTCAATCATGACTCCAGATAGTTGGTTGAGGATAAACACAAGAGTTCTCATTGCAGCTCCCATATCATTCAGTTGCTTGCTCAAAATACTGTCACAGTTTCCTTCACATCCACTGTTACTCTGGTTCCTGCTAGATCCAGCCATTTACTAAAACCAAAAAGGTCAAAGTGAGTATATCAACAAAACCATCATGTACTAAGGAGGAAGATAAAAACTAATATATACTTACTCATTCACTTTATCTAAAACTAGGACTCTTTCTGAATTCCTAACCATTATGGTAATGTTACTTATGCTTAAAGAATACCTTAACCTCTAAATTTATCTAAAATGACCTTTGATACCAACTATAAGGCCCCAGCCTTAAACCTTACTTAATCTTGAGTTAATACAGGATTACACATTGAGGATCTTTTCAGGATTAGAGTTTTAGAGAATTAGATCATAAAACTTGCATTACATTCCACATTTAAACAAAGTGGTTACATAAATATAGTATTCATTTTTTCCCATCAACAGAAACATATTTAAAATAAAACATGGATTCTTTCTTGACACTTCCTTGACACCATCATCATATCATGTACCTTTCCCTTCACCTGTGAAAAACATTTCAAAAAAACTTGGGATGAGCATAAGTAGTTCAGTAAGGGATATAAAAATATGGAAAGGAAACATGAGTTCATATATACATAAGAATGAAATCATACTTTACCCATAAGACATAGGCACTTTAACATACCTCATCAAATCATGAATAAATCATAGAAATCATATGACATAAAAGGTAACTTGAGGCATTCATACCATTCTTACGCAGGGAGTAATCCTCTTGGTTACGTTTGGAATACCCACCACAATATATTCCCTAAATATCTTCGGAGAAATCTTAACGTTTCACTCCTTCATGTTACCCAATTCATTGGAGATCTATATCGGGCTCACCCGCCCTTAGTTTATCACGGAACCACCCGTCTTCATAATAATTCCCAAGAACCTCAACATAATCGTATCACATAAAACATGCATCAAGGAAACATAAAATTTCCACCTTTCAATCACAAGATATCAATACAACACATTGATATAAAAACATTATGAAAACCATTTTCAATACCAAAATAAAATAAATGTAAAATATGGTATTTATTTTTCTTTTAAAAAAAAGGTATGGCTTGTAGAGGAAGCCGAAACTCAAATAATGGTCATGGCGGCGGAGAAGTCGTTGTCGCCGCATACATATGAAAAAAACATTCCCTTTTTTCATTTAGTAAACGCTTCGTATCAAAAAAGATTCCTTTTTAATAAAAGTAAAAGGCAAAGGGGTTTATACACCGTATAAAATAAGGTTGTGTATAAAACAAAATATGCCTCAATGAAATGAGATTGAGACGAAGTCCCATACAAAGACGGTATCCTTGGATTAAGGATAAATCAATTACATAATTATGTGTGACAAATGAATACACGAAATATAAGTGGATATTAAGTGTAAAAAAATCAAAGTTTATTCACATATATTCATAGAACGACATATTCAAGGAGTACAGGTTTATCCCAAAGAATCAAATTTGGGTTAAGAAGTTCCCTTGCAAAAATTTGACAGCCTAACGGCGTCACTACAAAATTCAGAAAATGAGTTGATGAGAGATAAAAAGGGTATCTCATCATATAGACATAAAATTTAAATCAATAAGGATATATAAGAACATATCCCAACATAATAGTATGTGAATTAAAAGACATAACAAAAGAAGTCTTTTAAAAAGAGGAGGGTGAAAGGTTCCCTTACCGACATGGGTATCTTTCGAGACATGCACCCCGTGAAAGAAGGACAATACAACATTGATGTAAATACTCATAAATGAAAGTATATTACACAATGAGTAAAATAATGGGTAGTACATACACCACTCAAAGGAAATTGTTGCAAATGTAGCATAAATCTCACGGGAATAAAAGTGAGATGAAAAATACCTTACGAAAACTCAGCAGCCTAACAGCGCCACTTAAAACTTCCAAAATGGATTGATGAGATCAAATAGGGTCTCTCATCATATTAACATAAAGTTTACAGAAAGAGGAATATAAAAGAACATCCCCCAACATAACAAAGAGGATCTTAAAATAAGTGACATAAAGGAGAGTACTTAAGAAGAAAGAGAGCGGTTAGATCTCTTACGAAAATTCGGCAGCCTAACGGCGCCACTCAAAACTTCCAAAATGGATTGATGAGAGAGAATAGGGTCTCTCATAATATGAACATAATAATTAAAGTAAGAGTAATATAAAAGAATATCCCAATAACAATAAAGATGAGCTATAAAAGGAATGACATAAAAGAGTGTACTTTATAAGAAAGAGAGGAGTTGGATCCCTTACCTCGGGTCCGACTTGACTCGATCGTTCTTTAACGTCCTGAATAATAAACTTGAGTTAATTTCTACTTGCTTAAGAACATTTTTCAAGTTCATTATTCCTTTTATATCACTTATTTCCATGTTATAAACATTATGTAATCATTTAAGTTAATAATGTTTGTTTTGTCGATATTTGGTACTTAAGTCGAAAGTGGACTTCTTACAATTACATGTTGTTCGTGTTGTCAAAGGTTCATTATATCCAGAATGATATTCATGATCTGGGTATCATATATATCATATATATCTATAATATACATGTATTTATAATATTACATAATCATTTAGAGGTAAGAAATGAAATGCACCGTTCATGGAGACGGTAAGCCGTACGTACGCATGAACGCTACTTTCATTTCTTTGTCATATTAATGGGATTAAAACCAAATGAGAGGTATGTATATTTTAATTCCATAATTATATTCATCATTTATATGTAACATAAATCATATATAATAACTTTAAATCCATCCTTTATACATCCCACATATGGCATTAACGAATCAAATCACTTTGAGGGGGCGGTAGTCCGCACTTCCTAAAAATGAAATTATCGTGTTTACCCACAATGGAAACCATAAAGGTATGCCACAAAAGAAAAATACAGAAGATTAAGTAAAAAACAAACATATTATATATCATATAGAAAATAAAGTGACATCATAATGGCCACCTTTAAAGGTGTTAAAATAATATTGAACAATCATCGTTTCGTGAGGCAGAAAATCGCCAACCACAGAAACAGTTTATTCTTTAACCATTAGACGAAGGTGTGTGTAAGTGTATCTATAATACTTCTTATAACAACATCCTAGTATATTGAAGATACTGGAGTTGTTACAAAATAAATGAATAAAAAGATTTTAGGGGGTTGGAGAAGCAAAATAAAACAAAAGGACACAAGTGAAGACATTACCTTAAAATCGGGTAACTCCCTTTGGTTTGAGCTCAAAGGCTTCCTTGGGAAGACTTCTGCCCAAAGTGAGGCTTCAAGGAGTAATATAGGGAAGTGGAGAGACAAAATGGGCAGGGGTTGGCCGAGCCACAGGCTTCGGAAGTGTGGGTAAGGAGGTAGAGGTGGGGGCCTTTTATAAGAGGAGAGGAGGGGCACTCTTGGAATGTAAAGAAATGTTACTTTATTTTAAAATGCGTTTCAGATTCAAATGGTCCCAAATTGATATAATTCGAGGGTAAGGTGATAAGGGTTATACATCCACCCATACAATAGGTTTTGGACATGTGTAGGTCATAGAGTTTACATTATCATTTCATTTTATTTAAATTATTTATTAATGAGGTAATCGCTGCATCATCATTATGTCATAAATAATTTAATTTATTTAATGTCTAAAAATTATAAAAAAATATCATGATGTAGGAAATATTTTTATCTTTACAATTATTATTTATAGTAAAAAATATGACTTGTATAACCCCATGTAAAAAGTGTTTTAGTAAAACATCTCATGTTTGTCTCATTTTTACTTTAACATTAAATGAAAAGGTATTTATGTCATTTTCTAACCAAAGTGGCTCCATGGGGTCCCCAAGTTGACCCATGGATTTTTTTGGTCGGCCATGACACATACAAGGAGGTTAGGACATGTGTATAGGTCATTTCAGTTTATTAAAACATTATTCTTACCTTAAACTACACTAATTACCTCTAATTGCGATTAAAAACTTAATAAGTTACTATTCACCAAAAAATTATTCTAATCCCATTGAACCACATTTTACTTATTAATGACAACCATGTATGTCGGATTTTTGAAATTCAAAACACAAAGATGGAAAAATTTCATTTAAACGGAAAAATCAGTTTTTATAAGTACCACTTAGTGGTTTCACTATTCATCAAAATTTGAAGTTTTTCAGAAAATTACCAAAAATTCACCCTAAGCTATATTTGATATTCCGAATTCAAAAATGATGTCTATTTTACAAAATTAAAAACATATAAGTTGAATTAATTAATTTAATAATTAATTCCCGTTGTCCAAACAAATAACGTGTTTTTATGAAACAAAAAGTATCAAAAGATTGACACTAGTTTAAGTCCGATTTCAAAGTGAAATTAATTCCAACGACCACTATTGGATTAAATGGTAAAAATATATTCTAATTTAACTTTAAAACCATTTCAAAAGATAATATAATCATATAAATAAATTAGATTGAAAAGAGGTTTTGAATTAAAATACAACATTTTTCACTATTCATTAAAAATTGAACTTTTTTCGGAAAAATACCAAAAAATTACACAAAGTAAATTTTGATGTCCCGATTCTAAAGAAGAATTTTATTTTGTCAAATATAACACATAAGATTGTCAAAATGTGTATTTAAAAGAGGTTCGCCATCAAAAGGCGGTTAATCGACCTTTTAAAGAATATTAGAATGTTTACGCTTAAAATTGGATTCATTCGCATTTTTAATCCTCTAACATTTATTATAAAAAGTAAAAAAAATTGACAAACATATATAGTCATTTTTTTAGTTAGTTCTATTCATTCCCGCCATCACAACAGCTAGGCATTAACTACCATTTAAAATAATATTATTTTATTATTAGAGTGCAACATAAGATTCCCAAGAAACTCGTTGTTGCGTGTTGGGTACACCATCGAGCATAGAATCCCCTTTAAAGTTATATTAATATTTTATTCAAAAATATGGATAAATGTGAAAATTTTCTACTCTTTATTTACATGGGGTTTTACACAAGTAATGTGGTGGTGAAAAAGAGATTACACCACGACGTGGAGACGGTAAGTCGTACGTATGCAAGCGTGGTGATTTCATTTTTCATAGGATAGATAGAAGATTGAAGATGGATGTTTACTAGTTATAATAAAATCTAATTATATAATTGATACTATATTTGTTACTTTATAATGAAACAACTCATGAATATGAAGTAGAATAGTAAGGAAGTTTGAAAGAATCAGAAGAGGAGATTACCTCTTCTTCGGTGCGCTTCCTCTAAATCTCCACTTAGAGCACTAGAGTTGGTCTTTGAAGAAGAATAAAACCTATAGAATGTAAAAAATAGAAGTTTATAAGGTAATAGGACAGATTACGTATGAGATTTGAGGCTCAAATTGATGTGAATAGGTGAGTGAGGAGGTGCCCTTTTATAATTGAGTTGATGGGCACTTTTGGGATCTCAAAAAATATTAATTTATAATAAACTCAAACCCTACCCAAAACCCCCAAAACGTTAAATTTTAGAATATTAGATGATATAGGGTTGTAATATCATCAAAAAATAAAATTTAGGCAAGTATTTATGTCAATTTAAACAATATAATTTTGTTTAACTCTTAGTTATTCTATTTAATTTCAATTAAGATAACAAATATTTAAATATTGAAAGGGAAACATATTTACTTATTTGATGTAAATTAGACCATAAATAAGTAACTTAGAACGTTTTAGATCATATAATAATTATTATATATTTTTTAAAAATGTTTTATGATTTTTAAATAATTTAATAATACATTATTTTGATAAATAATCAATAGTGTCAATTTAGACACTATTCAATTCATTGATTTTTACAAATATTAAGATAATAAGATAACTTAGATAAAAATATTTTATTATATTTATAATAGTTCAAGGTAATATGAAAAATTCATTGGACATATTAATTAACCCAAATTATATTTATTTTAATATTTTAATAAATTTTCTTTGATAAATCCATTAATAAAATAATTACCACTTCACTATTGTGTAATTATTTTGTATACTTATTTGTTAAATAAAAATTAAAACTAAAATAATATGATGAAGATAAATATACTATATTTCATAATAATATAATTAGTCTAATTTATCTTCTATAAAATCCAACATTTAAAATGTTATACTTATTAAATTATGAATGTGAAAACTTTAACATCACTTTAAATAAAATAATATAAGTCTCAAAATCTCTTCTATAAGGATAAAAAATGATCAATAACTTGAAACATGTATGATTATGGACATGATATACTATAAAAATAAACCTTGGTCAAGTTTTTTGGGTTCTTTAATGGTTATTAATATGTTAATAAAAATTGTTTTATTGATTTCTCACCAATTAATTATTTTTTTACATCATCAAAGTATAAGTATTTAAGGTAATTATTTATTTTATAAAAAAATAAAATTAAAATAACATGATAAATAAAAAAATTTAGCTTTGAAATCATTATTTATAATCTAATTTATCTTTGGTATAAACTTATATAAAAAATTATTTTGTTATTAAAATTCGATTGAGACATATTAAACATTTCTTTAAATAAAATAAATTAAATATCCTAATCTCAACAAAGTGGCTTTCAAAAGACACCATTTCTACCCAAAGATTATTTATGTTGAACAACACTCATAAAAGTATATTAAGACAAGTGTTAGGGTAATTTTATAACAGTATTATTACCCTTAATTACCTGATTTACCCTTTTACCGTATTAATAAAAATTACTGAAGTTACTATTCATAAGTCGAAAAATAAAATGAAGATATTTAAATAATTTGGACCTATTGACTCCAAATATTTAATGTATTTTTAAAATTTAAAATCATAGATTTTGTAGAAAATAATTTAAAATTATTCCTATTGTCAGAAAGAGAGAATGAGTTTTTTAAAAGTTAAAATAGTGAAAAAGATTGAAATGTTTTTATATCAGAATTAAATGTAAAATTAATGATAATGACATAAAATATATTGAATGATAAAAATATATTATATTTATACTTTAAAACCATTCAATAATATAATTTAACTACATAAATTATTTCTATGGAAAAGTTTTTTTTCAATTAAAGTTTAGTATAATTTTAATATTCATCAAAATTTAAAACTTATCAGAGAAATATAAAAAATTCATCCAAATTTAATTTTTATATCTTGATTCCAAATAAGAAGTTTATTTTTTTAAATATAACATATAAAAGTGTCAATAACTATATTTAAAATGGGTGCGCCATCAAAAGGTGGCAATACTGCATTTTTTTAAAATACTTCTTTTATACAAAAAAATGAATTTGTCCTTATATAATGTATTGAAAACACATAAGATGAATTTTAAAAATTATATTGAATATATTAAATATATAATTTATTAATTAAATCCATCAAGAGTGATTTTAATATTTTATAAACTCACTTGTATGCATTTAAATAGTTTTGCTGAAAAACATTTTCTTTTATATAAGAAGAGTTTTATTTTAATTTATAATTAATTTCTTAAAAAATAATTAATTATATATACATGTGTAGAGAATATTTTCATAATTTAGCTAACTATTTTCATACTCGCAATTATAATGTCTAGGTTATAAGGTAAAATAATAATATTTAGTTTTTTTGTTTAAACTTAGTTTTATGTGAAATGAATTCTATCAAAAAGACTTGAAATTATGTGAAACACATGCCATGAATAATGTTTCATATAACGCATGTTAAGCTGGTGTTGCATGTATCACAAACATAACATCTTATTGTGTACAATACAATACATAAACAAAATTTCCAACTCATAAAAAATCTCAGGTTCTTAAAAAAACCATTTTCATATTCCACACATCACACCATTTTACCATGATTGAAAATTAAATAACATGGATTTCCATCCAAATTTCATTTCGTTTTATTCAAAAAAATTTCCAGCAGCCCATCAAATATCATTACCTAAAAAAATGGTTAAAAACCCACTCCTTTTCATTTAAAATAAGTTTTAAAGAAAGCATCCTTTTTTCAAACAACATTTTCCATAAACCCCCCAAGTTTGAATTATAAAAGACCAATTTATTTAAATAGTTTCAATTTTACCACCAAGAGGTCATTTTATAAAAGATCATTTTTCTAAAGTCTTCCACAAGATTAATTATAAGAATACCATTTTACTCTTTCCAAAATCTCAACAATTACCATTAAAACCCCATTTTCAAAAATCCAACATAAGGGTTTTCAAAATAATTTCACAAATTTAATGAAGACTCAAAGAGATTCAAAAAAGGGTACTAGTTTTAGTGGGTTAATTGACCATATGGTTGGAGTCCATATGCCAAACACACCACCAACACAGAGAGCCTTCTAGGACCATACCACTGACTCCACATGGATTTCTATGATCGGTGAGCTCATGGGGACCATTATCTAGACTCCCTTTTTCGCTCCCATTCACCAAAGAATTCCTATAGACCAATGAAACTAAAAAAACCAAAATTTCCATGGAATCCCAAGAGTCAGAATGAGATATAGTTCATGATGATCTTCCCATACCTACCTCTCTAGTCCTAAAAATACTACTCCATCTACTTTGACATCACCAAATTTCAAAACGAACTCTAAAAATATTGTTTCTTTAAGATCCAACAATCGGCCTATAATATCATTTTTTCACAAACCAACCTAGGCCATCCCTGAACCGGTCACCCAATACAATCTTTGGCATGACCCTAAGGGTGTTCCCGATCCCCACGGGCTGAAAACTAGTTCCGGGCATCAAAAACGTACACCAAGGTAATGATTTCTTCCAATATATAATAAATAAACTAAATAGTGGAAAGATAAATAGAATTGTTCAATATAAATAAAACTGAACTGAATATCTTTTATAAAAAATCTGAAAATACTACCAAACTACACAACACAAGCAACCAAACCAGATGACCTGATGATCTCTATGTTACCCCATGGGTCAGTTTGTAACACAAAGGTAAACCATTACCCAAGACGATCAAACTTAACACTAAACCTACAACAAAGGATAAAAATAGAATAAACTATAGGCACTAGAATTAAAAAGCAATAGTCTAGATATTTAATCTATTTCTAATGAACTTCCTATAAAATTAAAGAAAAATAAATTTCATGTTGAACTAAAATATGTAAAAGTATGATTTTCTAAATTTTTTACATAAAAACACATTATAATCCATTACCCTACTTATTTCAAAAACCAGGTTTGATCCATTAGAGATACCATAACACTTTCAAGGGGAAGGTGATTCTTATATTTTAACTTTAAAAAATATTATAAAACACTTTTCTTTTAACCATTTTTCATAAACCTTTTTGAAAACAACACATCACCATCCAAGAAAAAAACCACACAAGAAGGCATAACAAGGATCACATAACAAGCGAAATGGAAATATGCATACAAGTATCTCAGTCACCACTACAAGAAGATATATGCTAATAGACATGGATGAACCTAAGAGATCATGAATAATACCAAACATAGTAATACTTGATACCCTTCCCCCATATAATGCCACACATGATGAAATAAAAAACTCTCTAACACTCTTGGAGAACCTAACTTAGGAAAGACTGTGGGGAAAATCCCATAGCAATAAATCGAAATATATCCACCTACTATGGGCCACCAGCTAGTGCATTAGCTAGCCAATTCAGAAATCATTCTGCCTGGTTCCCATGTCTCATGTACAAAGGGGGTGAGCTAACCGATTCCAGCTGAGCATCAAACCAAAAGAATATAATAATAATAATAATAAGAATAATAATAATAATCAAACAACATGTCTAACCCCAAGTCACTCCAAGGACCGATCACATGCCATAAAACAAAGAGAACATTAGGAGTTTGTACTAAGGATCTCCAACAATGGATCCTAGGGATTAAAATGTGAGGAAATACCATCCTTTAAATACAAATATGGCATGATAATCATTCAATGGAGGTTTTTCTTAAAAAATACCTTCATCATTTTCAAAAAGTTTCCAAATGGGCCCTTAAGAATTTTTCAGAAACCCACATTAATCAAAGATAAAAATACACCTTTCCTAAAAGGTATAAATATACCATTTTACATTTAAAAAAAATTTAAAAACTCTTTTAAAATGTTTAAATCAAACTTTCAAGCCACAAACATTTTTATAAAAATTCTAATTGGGACACAAATCGAAAATATGTGCCAAACCACAGTAAAATCCTATAAAAATTCTTTTATAAAAACCAAAACCACTTGGGAAACCCATAAAAGGAACTCAAATCATCATTTACCATGTTTCCAATGTATTTACAAACCCAAACTATGCATTTTATATCAGAAATCACCCATAAAATCCAATCGGACATTTAATCGAACACTTAGTGCGCATTATTTAAGAAAAAATTATATTTATCACATAAAATGCCTAAAACACCACTTTGCACTAGAAAAATTATATCCAAAGATCACACAATAATACTTATCATATATAGAAGGTGCCTAAATCATAAAATTAATGATTCCAAAATTAAAAAGGCAAGTGCATGGGAAAACCTACCTCGAATCCATGGTGCATCAATAACGCAAGCCCGGAATCACTCCCTGAGGGTTCCAAAACCCTAGATATATGAAGAATAACCCTAAACACAATAAAAAAATTAATAAAATTTGAGGGTAACACAATCCCTGGATTGAAATGACCATGGGATAAGAGAAACTCAATATGAAATGGAAGAAGGAGGGAGCAGAAGATGAGAGGAGAGTGTTACCCTAAACATCTAGAAAAAAACCTTGAAAAAATCCACTTGAAATCACCATAGAATTAGGTGGGAGGCATGATGAAGAGGGGAGATCCCTACTATGGTTGAATGAGTTGAGTTGGGGAGGAATAGGGTGTTTTGGGTTAAAATCTTGAAAGGTGTAAACTTGGAAAATCATAAAATTTTAGATCTAGGAAACTCACACTATTTGTCCATCTGGTTTATCAAAACCATGTGAAAACTATGTGATTACCACTAAACATGAATAGATCGACCACATGAACAAATGACATGATCTCACTGAATTTGAAAATATAGTGTGGTTTGTTCTATCTGAAGCTAAACCTATCACACGATTACCTAGGTTCGTCCGCAAGATTTGTCAAATCTTGCACTGGACGTGCATAAGTCACTTCCAAGAAAACATTTATAGATTTACTCCAAAAACACTCTCATGAAGTGATATTAAATAATGGGGTAAATACTAGACAAATAAAAACATAAAAACCTAACCCCATCACACCCAGAACTTAAGAAAAAGACTGGGATTTCCAACAATTGGAACATAAAGCAAGACTTGAAAAATTGGGTGTGACAATTCTACCCACCATCAATGATTTCCCCCCAGAAATCCATAATAATATCCAGTAGATTGATCAAAAACTGAGGATTCCATAACTACACAATCCAACCTATTCAACCACAGATAACACATCTACTGCTAACAAAACTTATTCCTCTTTCCTAAAACAGAATGAAAACCCGTAACCACTTATTGAGAATCGATAGGAAAGATCAAGCCATGACATCTACAACCAAGTTGAGAACAAGACCATTGGTCCTTCTCCCAAGAGCCCCAACACTCACCCAAACTGAATATCACACAAAAAATCCAATTATTTCAAGGGAGGCTAGAACAAACTCTCCACCATTAGAAAACAACTATCACCCAAATTTTTTTAAGAGAAAACTCAATGATACCCGTGGTATTTATCCCCACCATTGAGAACTAACTCACACCGACCAAATAGAAACTTAACACAAGAAAACACTATGATTTTCCCACATAGGCCATCCAAAACCCTTCCACATCATCCTACCAACCAAAAATATAAAGGACACAACAAGATCAATTAATCCACCCACTCCAGAATAGAGGGGACAAGAAGATAGAAAACACTCCCCATACCCCGAATGGTCTCCTAACTATGTTAAAAGCTTCACTCCAAGACCTATGGCTGGAGCTATGATTTTTTAAGCATCCACTGCAATGCAGTCAAGAACTGGTAACCCTGACCAGAAACATGCATCACCAAATAATATATTAAGAAGAAATAATGAATTTCTAAAATGGAAATCACACATCCATTGAAAACAAGTGTGAATTAAGATTCTAAAATATTTCCTTACATTTAAAAAACCAAAAAACTAATGAAACAACAACCACATCCAAAAGAACCCTTACACTGAACAACACTTGTAATGAATAAACATAAATGAGTTCTCAACAGTACATCACTTTTGAGAGATGTCTCCATGGAGCTTTCTAGAAATTCTCAAAAAAAAAACCACTACAAGTGACCCATGCATCCACAAAAATGCTAGGGTTTTGGAGTAATTATGCATGAAAAATTCTTGTGACCCAACTTGCCAAACTGATTACACACCAGGGTATCATGCCTAGAAGAGGTTGATGAGAGATCCTGAGGAATTTTTATTCCATGACTCACTCCATCAACTTTCAATTGCTTTCTCACCTCATTACCAAAAGTTTCCGCACTGCTTCATAGGATTAAAGGAAGAAGGACCTCCTCTAGCACTCATACTATTAGAGGTTCAACATTGAAATCTTGCCTCACCATGTTGAAAAAAGAAGTGATATTTAACCCCAACACCTTCTACTGTGGATTGGGATGAATCCCAAACTCAAAATATTGAGCCTTGATGGAATCATCTAGAACATACTCTGGGAGGTAAGGAACTAGGTTATAAAAATATTGGAAATAATCCAACACCGATACATCACCCTTCCGAAAACAACACATCTCCATCCCCTTTCTCACAATTTCTTTATCAGTGGAAAAAATGACAAATGAAAAATGCTTGGAAGAAATCAAAAGTAACATCTTCACAAGGCTTGTTCCGAGATACTAAATTACACCACTTCCACATTAAACCTTCAAGCATGAAAGTTTCAAACTTAACCTTAAACATCTTAGTAAACTCAAGGAGGTTAAATTTCCTTTCAATATTTCATATCCACTCTTCTACTTCGAGAGGATTCATTTGACCATAAAAGATAAGTGGATTTAGCTTCCAATAATCAATAATGAAATCCTTAAGTTAATCAACTAGAGATCATGCTAATGGGAAATCACCTATAACCACACTAAGATCACATATCGAAGCTCTATATTGAAAATTGTTGGACAAAGAAAAGACAACAACTAAATCAAGGACAATTCAATAAAAAAATCATCTAGAACAAACACCGCATAGACTTAAAACGTTGAACATAGGAAAATGATCCATTATTAACATCAAAAAATTCCTTTTGAAAAAATTTTAGATTTTAAAAACAAAATTTGTGGGTTGAATGCTTGCCATTGGTATTCCTTAGAGTCTCACTTACATGTACGTTTCTATACCTCCCCGAGAACCCATCCGCCATGCCATACCAGGCATCCTTACACATTTTCATATTCCACCATGCATGTGAGAACCCATGAGAACACCAGGATAAAACAAAACATCCTCATTTTCTAAAAACCATCATTTAACCCAACTCAAAAATCATGAACCTTCCAAAGGCTCACTTATCACCGAATAATAACCATTTTTAGAATCCACATATCACACCATTTTACCATGCTTGAAAATGAAATCAAATTTATTTCCATATAAAATTTATATCATTTGATTCAAAACATATTCCAGGATCCCATAAAATTTCATTCCATCAAAGATCATTTGGTTAAAAAATCACTCATTTTCATTTAAAATATGTTTAACATTAAACATACTCTTTTAAACAAAAGTTTATGTAAGCCCCCAGGTTTGAAGTATAAAATCCAAATTTCATTAAATAATTTCAATTTTACCCCCCAAGTTGTAATTTTATAAAAGATCATTTTTTTGAAGTCTTCCATAATGCTAATTCTAAAAATCCCATTTTAACACTTTCTAAAATCTCAACCATTACCATTAAAACCCCATTTTATGAAATCCAACATAAGTGTTTTCAATTTTTTTTTCAAAAGTCAATAAAGGCTTAATGAGATTCAAAAAAGGAAAATATTGTTAGTGGGTAACATGACAATATAGTTGGAGGCCTTATTCTAAACACACCACCAACACGAAGAGCCTTCTAAGACCATACCAACAACTCCGCATGGCTTTCCAGGCCATATGATCTCAAATGGACTGTTATCATGACTCCCGTTTTCACATCCCCATCACCAAAGAATTATTGAAGACTAATGAAACTAAAAAAATAGGATGTCCCATGGATACCTGAGGGTCAGAATGGGAAAGAGTTCATGGTGCTCTTCCTACACCTACCTTTAATGTCCTGAAAATACTACTCCATCTACATTGAAATCCCCAAATAATAAAGGGATCTCAAAAAGGCAAGGTCCTTTAAGAGAAAAAAAACCTTCATCTGATACCATTTTTTCGTGTACCATCCCAAGTCAACCCTGAACCGGTCACCCTAGCTAATCAATGTCATGGACTGAAGGGCGTTTCCATTCGCCACGGGTTTGAAACTAGTGATGAGCATTAACCGAGTACACAAAGGGAATGATTTCTCCCAATAAATAATAAAGAAAATAAATAGTGAAAAGATGAATAAAATAGTTCAATATAAATAAAATTGAATTGAACATCTTTTAAAAAAAATCTGAAAATACAACAAAACTACACTACATGACCAACCAAACCTGATGACCACACGATCCGCATGTGACCCCGTGGGTCACTCTCAAACACAAAGATCAACCATCACCCAAGGCAATCGAACTCAAGTTAAAACCTATAATTAATTCTAAAAATTGAGAATAACTACAGGAATGAGTATTAAAAATCAGTAGTCTAGACCACTAATCTATTCCCAATGCAATTACCTTAAAATAAAAGAAACATCAATTGAAAGTTTTAACAAAAATATGTAAAGGTATTATTTTCAACACATTTTAATTAAAAATAGACTACAGTCCATTACCCTACTTATTTAAAAAACTAGGTTTGATCCCTTGGAGATACCACAAAAATTTCAAGTGGAAGGTAATGCTTACATTTCAACTTGAAAAAAAGAGTATAAAACAGCATTCTATAAGAACATTTTCCTAAAACATTTTAAAACCAACACATCACCTCCAAGAAAAACACCACACAAGAAGGCACTACAAGGATCATATAATAAGGGAAATAGAAATAAACATACAAGTATATCAATCACTAATACAATAAAATATGTGCTAGTAGACATGGGTGAACCAAAAAAATGTGAATATTCCAGACCATAATAATACATGAGACCCATACCCAGTTTCGTGCCACACACGGTGAAATAAAAAACACCCTAACACTCTCGACCATCCTAACTCTGAATAGACCAAGGGGAAATCCCATAGCAATAAACCCACATATATCCACCTACTATGGGCCACCATCTAGTGTGTAAACTATCCAGTGCAACAATCGTTCTCAGAAAATTATCTCCCTATTCTAGGTTACCATTCTCATGAATAAAGGGGGTGAGAAAACTGATTCCATCCGATCATTCAATCACAATAATATAATTATAATAATTTAACTACCTGCCTCACCCTGAGTTACTCCACGGACCGATCTAATGCCATAGAACAATTAGAAAACAAGGAGTCCATACCGAGGATATACAATAATGGATCCCTAGGATTAAAATGCGAGGACAACCCATCCATTATATGCATATAAGACATGAGAATCATCTAATGGAGGTTTTCATAATAAATACCTTCATGATTTTCCTAATGTCTCCAATGGTCCTTCAAGAATTTTTCACAAACAAAAATTTATCAAATATAAAAATCCATCTTTCATAAAGGGTGTAAACATACCATTTTACACTTCAAAAGTAACTTACAAACTCTTTTAAAATGTTTACATTACTCTTTCAAGTCAAGACCATTTTTATAAAATTTTCAATTTGGCCACTAATCAGCAATACATGCCAAACCACTGTAAAAGCCAATACACATTATTATATAAAAACCAAAACTACTTTGAAAACCCATAAAAGGAACCCCATATATCATTTAACATGTTTGAAATATATTTAAAAACCCAAACCGTGTATTTTATATCAAAAATCACCCATAAAATTCAACGGGTCATTTAATCGAACACTTGGTGTGAATTATTTAACAAAACAATTATAACAAGGCATATAAAACCATTTTGAACACTATAAAATTTATCCAAAGATCACAAAAAAAAAATTATAATATATGGAATGTGTGAAAAGCATGAAATTAATTATTATTAAATTAAAAAGGCAAGTGCATGGGAAAATGTACGTTGAATCCATGGCGCATCAATAATGCATGCCTGAAATCACTCCACAAGGGTTCTAAAACCCTAGATTTATGAAGAGAAACCATTAAAACACACAAAACCCCAAAATAAATTGAGGGAAACACCAAACCTAGGTCAAAATAACCATGGGAGAATAGAAACTGAAGACGAAATGGAAGCAAGAGGGAGAGGGAGATGAGAGGAGAGGGTTACCTTAAATATCTAGCACAAACACTTGAAGAAATCCACTTGAAATCACCCTAGAAGGAGGTGTGAGGTGTGAGGAGGAGGGAAGATCCCTCCTAGGGTCAAATGAGATGAGTGGGGGAGGAAGAGGGTGTTTAGGGTTAAAGTCCCAAAAGGGGTAAACTTGGAAAATCAAAAAATTTAAGACCTTGGAAACTCACATGGTGTGTCTGAAAGGTTTATCAAACCATGCAGCAACCATGTGGTAGCCACTGCCCACAAAGAGATGGAATACACAACCAAACTATATGGTCTCACTAACCATGCACATATTGTGAAGTGGGTTCTATTAGAAGCTAAAACTTTCACACATTTTCCAGGATTTGGCCACACAGTTTATTAAACCGTGCGCTAACCATGTATAGGTCACCACCAAGACAAAATTTCTGGATTTCTTCCAAAAAATCTAGTACGAAGTGAGGTTCAACCACAAGGTAAAAACTAGAAAAATAATCACTTAAAAACTTAACCCCTGTCACACCCAAAACTCAAGAAAAATATCAAGATTCCCAATTTACTAGAATTTAACTCAAGACTTGAAAAACTAGGTGTGACATTATTAATCAATATTAAGGAAAAAATGATGGATTAGTCCAATGGAGATCATGTATGTACTTCCATCTAGGAGAATAAATCTATTCAGAGAAGAAGGACACGGGCCATCATACATAGATAGGACACAATTGAGACTATTTATGGACCTCAAATAGGTACAAAATTTCAATCTCCCATCACATGAGATGAATCTAAATGATTTAAGGTCGATCCAACAATAGTAAAACAAAGAAATTCTGAGAGGTAACCTGATTTTTTTGTTTTTATTTTATTATTTTCTATTTTTATATGCATTCATGTCCTTGATCAAAAATATTTCAAAAATATTTCATAATAGCCTATAATTGAACCTATTTTTTTAATTTAAAGGGCCTTAAAGACCCAAGGTGGAAACAAGTAGTAGGAATCCAAAAAGAGGCTGAAGCAACATTATAAGTTGTGAAATAAGTACATGTCATGAATCTCCTATAGCCATAACCTGCACATCCATGATTGAAGTACCCATTGTAAAGGGGAGTAAGAGTTTCAATTTTGTATTTTTGAACTATATTCCCCACATTTAATTCGAGCTTTAACTGCCAATTTCTTGTCCGCACTTGATTATTGCTTCAATTAATTTAACTCAGAGACATAATCTTCTTAGTATAAATACCATGCCTTGAATTTAAATTTATCTAAAAAAATTTTGAAGGATAAAAATGGGGAAAATAACTATTAGATATCAGAATGTGGATTAGGTTTTAAAAAATCATGATTTGGGGAGCATGTTGAACATTTTAAATGAAAATTTTCTTATATTTGACCATTCTTTAAATTTCTAATATTTTCATTAATTGATTTAATTATTTTAATTTATTTCCATGAGTATTTTTCCCAACCATTTTTCTTATTCCTGATGCATCATTTGAGCCAAATATTTTACATTATTTATTTCTTATATTTCTTGAGAGACTCAGGCATGGTTTTTACTAAAACATGATTTACATATTATCAAAGCTATTACTAAATAGAATCACTTTTAAAATGACCAAGGAAATATTTTTTTCCCATATCATGATACCCACCTTAAATTAATCTCTTTTAATCCCTTATAATCCATGAATAACGTTTTTAGGAAATGATCCATGTTATAATCCTATCTTATCCATTATTACCTTCCTCTAAATATTTTTTATGATTATCAAACATAAGATAGGGGGAAATGGAAACTGGTGGAAGGGATGACATTTTTTATTCATAAGTGCGGGTTAGATTTAATGGAATTTGGGGAAGAAACATTCATAGTATTTATTTCACACCCTCATGAAAAAAAGAAAAGAAATGGGTTGGGTCTTGATAAATTCAAAAAACACCATTTCATGACTGGTGATATTATTATAAATATTAAAAATAGTTCCATGAGGAGATCATTAGGGGTTAGGTGGTGGATGCGATAATTTTCCCCATCACACCTTTCAAAAAATAAAATTAAAAAATATAATAAAATAGGGTGCTTAATTTATTACATTTCATTTCTTTGAGAGCCTTTTCTGAGATACTGGGCGAAATGAATACTTTCATTAATCTATTTTTTATTATCATGCAATGTACTTTTGAGTTGAACATCATTTTTGAGCCTTAATTTATTTACATAATTTACCTGACTACCCCAAGACTCAGATTCACTTGATCCTAAATAGTGAATCTCTAAGGATTAGTTGTGATTTATGTCTTTACGCATAAGAGATGTTAGATTCCATAGAGGCCTATGGTTAGTTTCGTGTTCTTGAGGTATATGAATCAATCTATTCATTAATACCCTAATGATGAGAAGAAAAATTCAATGTGAGGAAAATTACCAATGACAATCATATTAATAATGAATTGAAAAATGAAAATGGATGACTGAAAATGTATGTCTATTTCAAAATTAAGTAATGTAAAATATATGGTTAATTGATATTCTTTAAAAAATAAGGCATTTATAAAAATTATACTTATGATTCTAGAACATTTAATTTTTAATTTGATAAATTTATTTTATTGAAATTGAATTTAAATAATTTTACGGTGAATGCCCTTTGTAGTATGTTGATATTTCTTCCTCAAGGAAAAGTATGAATTCAAGTTTGGGGGTATTTGACATCTGTATTTCTTTATGGTGTTGTAATACCTTGATTTATGTATTTAATTAATTATGATTTCCATTTTGTGATTAGTTTAACATGTTTTATGTTTTTCTTAAAGGATACAAATAATCATGGAAAAGGAATAAAAATTGGTGAATTTTGGATTCAGTGCAACACTAGATTTCTGAGGATAATCATGGATCCCTTTTAAGGTATAATACTGAAGAATTGCGAAACAATGAGGCTAAAGAAGAAGAAAAATGAAATTAAACATCGTGGATTAATTAAAAATCATGTATTGATGAAATTCATGAAAAATGGACACATCATGAATTAAAAAAAACATCATTGAAATTTACAATCTGTGTAATAATTTAAACCATGTGTAAATTGTTGGGATAAATTTTAAAAATAAAAATTTCACGTTTCTTCAAATTTTGACACAATATATGTCTTGGTACTAGACCACGATCTATATTTGTCCATTCATTAATGATTTTAAATGTTTTATAATTTTTCTGGATCCTATAAATAGCGATCCAACTTGTTACTATTAGAGAATATCCAGAGACTAAAGCTTAGAGTGAGAAGTTGTGTTGTGCAGGTTCCTCCCCTATTTCATATATATTTTCTTTATGATTTATTTTTCTTTTATACTTAACTATAATATTCTCATCACTAGTATTATAGGGTAAAACCACATTGTGACATGGTTATATAAATTAAAGGGGGAGGTTTTTTTGGATTTATTTCATATTATTTATTTGTGTATTTGGTTTACCGTAATTTAATATTCAACTTAAAACCCATTTATTTTTCATTCTATAATGTCCATTTATATTTGAATTTAAAATTAACTTTAAAATTTTTCAAATGAAAACCCTAAAGAAGGCATTACCCTTATCAACTTTAGGGTAAATATGTTTTAAATACAGTATTGAAACAAACTTGATTCGGTGAAACCCTAAATTACCAGACTAAGGGAAATATGTTATTGCTACATTGAGGAGGGGATAACATAAGCATTGGATCTTCCTCATATCAATTCTGACACCAATCATGAATTATTAAAACTATTATCTTAAATCCAATTACACCTAAACCAGAAAATTATGAAACCTTAGTGTGCTTTTCAAACCTATTTACAAACCAACCGACCATTCTGCTTTGTTTTTATTTTTCTTTCTCCAAATCAATCATACCAATTTTCTCTCACCTATTTCTTCACTTTAATTAAATTAAATATTTTGAAAACCTAATAAAACTAATTTCACCATCTCTTTAGATTCACTTCGACCTGCTTCTTTACTCATTTTTATTAATTATTTACATCAATTGAGTTTTTATAAATTTTCGTTTTGCATAGACCCGTTGGTAATTAATGATACCCTCCTGCCCTATCACTAGGTCATGGTATGACGTAATATAAGAACATAAACCATACCTTAATTGATAATGTAGTTCTTGGAAAAGGGTATTGAGTCATGGTAGTGGGCCTCCTTTAAAGGTCTAGGTCAAGATACGCCACAAGACATGACTGATGGACCCTAACATGTGTGTTAAGGAAATGGGTTGACTTGTGGATGTTTAACCATGACCTATTCCATCGGGTTCTGGGTTGAGGTTTGGATGATGGCCTACCTCGAGTCTTTTGGCATGAGATAGGCATTACATGACAACAGTTGGATTTGGTCATGGTTCTAATACTGGTACGACTGGTCATCATGGTGGCCTAGTTATCACATAGTGGCCTGATGGGCATGTATATTTTATTATGTATGTCGAATCATGGTTATAGAATGATGACTTGATGATGATGTTTAATTATTTTATTTCATTTTTTCATGCATACAAACACATTTAAAAATATATATTAGGGGTTCTTGGTGAGACCATATTGGGTTATATGATCACACTATGTACATGCACTCTATTATGCATGAATACCATATGTTTTCTTTCAGGTAAGTGCACGGGATGTGTAGTGTATTAGGCTAGAAAATCATAAGGTTCTTTTAGATATTGGGATGAGTCCTGGGGATGGAAACATAAACAGTGTGAATATGTTTTATTTCAGTGTATCATATATTTGGGTTCGACCCAGTGGGAGACCTGTGCATGTTTTTTAAGACAACCACATTTTGATATAGAATTATTTTTTTATTGTGTTTATTATGATGTTTATGTATGTGTATTATTTTGGTTATTTTTTCTATTTTATAGATCTATTTTATGGGCATAGTCTCTCCATTGTGTAGATTATGCCTTCGCTTCTAGTTAGTAGCCTCTGGCATATATTGATGCACACTTGGGGCGATGTATAATCCTCTGCCTAGGCACTGTTGGGTGGCCAAAATTAAGACATTTAGAGGAATACATTATTTTAAAGTATACTAGTCAATTAAAAATTATAACATTTAGAATAATACATTAGTTTAAAGTAATTTTTTTAATTATGTTTGAGTTTTTAAACCATTATTAATTATGATTTTATTTACTAGGATTAAAACATTTAATATGTTCATATTAAATCATTTTTAATAATTATTTTACAACATGTTAATTAAGATTTTGTTTAATTTGAGTAGGTTTTTTGAATAATAAATGATAAATGTAAATTTCTAATAACAATATAATATTGAGAAATATAAAACTTATATTAATTTGAAATGATTATATGATGATTGTTATAAGAGAATTATATTATGGTATAATTTTTTAAAAAATATAATGATAATTATAAACTATGATATATAAGAACATTAAATATATTAATATAGAAAATATGTTAATAAGTGATAGTAATAAATAATAAAAAATAAATTAATGGATTATAAGGGTTAAATTATCTTATATAAATAGGATTATATTAAATAAGATTAAATTTAATGGAATATATAATTGGTAATTAAATAATAATTTTCCCAAACTTTATTTTTACTATGGAATTTATAGAATCTTAGTAATTTTTTTTGGCCAATTAGACTAACATATTATGGGAGATTAATCCATGGACATTGGTGGCCATTCAATCATCGATGAATGGGGACAACGACATATGTTAGTTTGAGTATGTGTAGGCATTAAGATAGGTAGAGGTGTGGTATAGAGTTGCGCCAGTTGTGAGGGAGAAGGGTGCTTAACCTCAACTGTGTGGGTCAAGCGTGGCGTACCGTTGGAGTACACCGACTAAAGTGGGACTTCATCATCCACTTAAACCATATCCTAGTATATCAAGAAGCACGAGATGAACTACAATGACAATGATGGATCAACAATGTGGGTACTATTCACACTGTTTAAAAGTTTCAATCTATCTATGTTAAAATGACGCACACGCTCCTTGGATTAAATGATACCATGGGCTCTTAAATTGTTCATCAACATAAAATTTATAAGTATATATAAATATATATTACTCATTGAGGGATCATATTCAGTAACTTGAGTGTTGATATTTTATGAAGTAGGTTGATAATAGTAGAATACAACATGAGTAGGGATGACATAATTTATGAAATCATTTTTGTAAAGACCCGTAAAATTCAAGGGAATTTTTTTCTTAATTTTCTTTAGAGTCTTACAAGAGCACGGTTTCAGACGGCACCTGATTCCGAGGCCCGGAGTGCCCAGAATCAATTTCCGAAGTTTGGCTCGGGTACGTTCAGTGAACGAACAAGCGGGAATTCCTAACTTTTGATCCGATGCTCGGAATAGAAATCTGAGGGCACTGATAAACTCGCAGCGCCGATATTCGCTTAAAGAGACCTTTTCGGAAGTTGCGTTTGTTGCGGGTTGAAAGTTAGTTTTTGGGTTTTTAGTTTGAGTTAAATAAAATTTGTGAAGAAAAAATTTTATTTTAACTTGATAAATCCTACCAAAGGGGGTTGGAAGTGGGACCCACATCCACTTAACCTCCCTTGGGAGGATTAAGTGTGGTGGGGCCCACACGAACCCCTAAACCTTTCATCTTCCCTCAAACTCCCTTAACCCCTCTTTAATTAACATGAAAATTTGTTAATTAATGTGGAGTTATCTCTTCTTTGAATTTCAAACTTTTGAAATTCTAGTGTGTTGTTGTGTTAATAAAATAAGATAGAGTCTTATTTTATTTTGGGTTTAGTTTTGTCTCCTTGAGAGAGTTGGGAAGGTTCTTCTGGTTTCTTCATCTTCTTCAACCTCGACGAAGAACACGAAGAACGCCGTTCTTCAACGAAGAACTTCTTCGCCGAAGAACACGGTTTTTCCGCGACGCCATATCCGCGACGTGACGTTCTTATTCCGCATCATCTCTTCCGTGACGGTTTTCCGCGACGAACGCCATCGACAACGACTCTTCCTCCGACGTCAAAGGAATCGACACCGATATTCCACGACTACGTCAACGTGCGACTATCGAGGTAGGGGTTCTTGAGTTCGTTGTTTTCTTTTTATTTGAATTTCCTCAAGACTTGACGAAGAACGCTCAAGTTCCGACGAAGAACGCCGCTCCGCTCTTCTTCGTCTTCCGTGTCAACGAGAGAGAACACCACTTCTTCCTCGGACAACCTTCGTCGGCGTACAAGGTTTCGCCAACGACGTGCCTCTTCGGACGCACCTCTTCGTCATCGAATTTGACGAACGACGACCGCGACGCCCGACCTCCGCGACGTCGTCTTCTGCGGAACGTAGACAAATCTTCGAACCTTATACCCGAGGTAGGGGTTGTTAATTTATTGTTTAATTATTTATTTCTTGATCGTGGATCTCGCATGTCTAACATGAGGCTTTTTAATGTTTAAGTTGAGTTATTATTTAACGTGAGGGGGCCGGACCGCATGAACACGGCCGAACCCCCTCCATCGTTCTTATTGTTCTATCTTGAGGGTGGAAGAAAAGTGGCGTGGTGCCGTCACACCACGCGGATAATAAAATGATTAAATTTCGCGGCGCCGTCACGCCGCGCCATGGAAGAATCATAAAGAACGCGACGTCGTCGCGCCGCGTCGAAGGGAATCAAATGCGCGGCGAAGGGGCGCGGTGCCGTCGCACCGCGCCGGACGACGAACACCGCGGCCGGTTCTAGGCCGCGGCGGTACGAGGAGACCGCGGTCGGTTCCGGGCCGCGGCGGGATGAGAAGACCGGCGGCCGGGCCGCCGGCGTCGGAAGCCGAAGAGGGGACCGGATTTTCCGGTCCCGTTGGAGAAAACCGGCCGGCCAGCTGGCCGACCGGATGCCAATAAACCGGGGGAATTAATCCCCCGGCCAGCTCATTAAACCCCCCCTCTTTAAGAGGGGGCGGTTTCCTTGTGGGGGGAAAGCCCCCCGTTTCCTGCCAATCAAGCCCCCCACGTGGGGGGGGGGGGGGTTTGCAAAAAGGGGCGCGGCTATATGCCGCACCGTTATTTCAATCCGCGGGGGATTGACTCCCCCCGCGCTGCCTCCGTGCGGCGCCAGGTCGCCGCGGCCGCCGCGCCGCCGTGCCGCCGGCCGGCCGGTCGGGCCGGGTCGGACCCGGGTCGGGTCGACCCGGTTCGGGCCGACCCAGGGGGGGGGGGGGGTCGGGCCGGGTCGGCCCGGACCTGGACCCCCCCGTTTCGAATCATTTACGGTCATTTGGACATAACTTGAGCCTCAGACCTCCGATTGACGAACCGTCTGCGGCAACGCGATCCTTGGATCGAGACGGTCGTTTCGGTATATCACAATCAAGGTTTTGGATTACTTTGAGTTCGTCCGGGTCGGTTCGTTCACGAAACCAACCGGGCCTTCGGAGCGGAAACACTCATATCTTGAGCTACGGACATCCGATTGACGTGCCGTCAGCTTTGTTGTGTTCCTGTTAGTGAGACGGATCTTTTGGCATACTCCGCCCGAGGTTTGGACGCAGGTGGAGTACGGTCGGGTTGGTTTTTCCATAAAAACCAACCGGGCCCCGGGGACGAAAATGCCAATAACTCTCAGACCGGGCGTCCGATCGACGCGCCGTCTGTTGCGTTGAGTTCCTGTTGACGATACAGAACTTTTGGATACATCAACTCTGGACTTTGTGACAGTTGATGTATCAGCCTCTCGGCTCGTGGAGCGGATCCTCCGAACGAGCTTGCTGTGTGCGGGAACCCTAGTGCTGGCTGCGACTACGACTGTGACTACTGCTACTACTGCTACTGTGACTGCGACGACGACAGTACAGAGATCCTGTGTGGATTCGACGACGAAGACTACAGCACTCAGCGATCCTACGTGGATCAGTGCTATAGGTCCTGTGTGGGCCCGATCCTGTGTGGATTCGACGACGACGACATCAGCACTCAGCGATCCTACGTGGATCAGTGCTACAGGTCCTGTGTGGGCCCGATCCTGTGTGGGTCCGATCCTGTGTGGGTCCGCGCTCAGCGGTTCTGTGTGAGCCAGCACCTACAGGTCCTGTGTGGGCCCGATCCTGTGTAGTTCTTTGCGGGGGTTAGTTACCTATCGATCCTTCGTGGGTCCGACGAGTTAGATGGATCAGAGATCATCTTTATCGTCCTTTGGTTAGTTACCTATCGATCCTTCGTGGGTCCGACGACTTAGATGGATCAGAGATCATCTTTATCGTCCTTTGAAGAAGTATACCTGTGTTAGCTGAATCTGTTGCTTTCCTGTGTGGATTGTGTTGTGCAATCCTGTGTGGATTACGTTTTGCTTTCCTGTGTGGAATACGTTTACTTTCCTGTGTGGACTGAGTTGTACTTGGGCTTGGAGGTTGGAGCGTATTTGAATTTGATGACTTAGGTATATGTATGGGCATATACCTAAGCAGAGTCGGTTGTTACTTCGTGATTGTACCTTTCTTCGTGGTTTATCCTTTGTGGATTTGAGAGACCTTCAGGGGTCTCGGGGTCCCTACTGAGTAGTTTATACTCACCCCTGCACGGGCTTTGCCCGCACTACGTTGTGTTGGATGCAGACGACGAACAGCGTTGACCTTAGCTGAGGCTTGCAAAGCGGGACGGTACCCGGAGGTGGACCACTGGGCGGGACGTGCACGGAGCGGACGGCGGGACCCGTGGAGCAGAGGAGCTATCTGTACCCACCCTTCAGGTGGGATTTCCAGTGGACAGCTCGGAGTAGCGGCTTTTACTTTTCAGTTGTTGTTTTCCCTTTCGAGTTGTACTTTACTTTCAGTTTGGGTTTGTATTCTGGCCCATTTACTTTTCCGCACTTTCAGTTGTACTCTGCTTTTGCTTAGTGTTTACTTTCCGCTTGCTTACTCTGTGGTGTTTGTTTACTTTACAAAGGCAATGCCTTCCCTTTTTACCGGGATTTACGCCTTGGTGCTAGTCGCCAGCCCCTGGCCTATGGAAGGCGGGCTTGGGGTAGTCACGGCACGGACCCCGAGGGCGGGTCGTGACAATTTTTTTCTATCCACATGCAACAATATAGATTCCAACTTATACTATAAGATGAGAATAAATCATTCTTCATGAGATATTCACACATATAGGTTTGTAGAGTATTATATAGGTATAACTAGATATTTATATAGGAAATACTCTTAGTATGATATTGAGTGTTTCCATGTATGTTTATACATAAGATTGCTTAATAATTTTAAAAATTTCAAATATAATATATATGTGGAATATGAGTATCAATGGATAATATTATTTTAATGAATTAATTGTAGATTAGATCTTATTAGGATCCTTATCTTTATTACTTGAATTTGAACCTATCCATATAGAGGATATAACAATTCAATGTCTTGACTTAGAAAGCAGCTAACGATCCCAGCTTATAACTCTATATATAGTTGTATAACTGGATATTTTGTTGTGTGTGCCCCACATACTATGCCTACTTTATAAAAATCAAATCAAAAAATTCCATCAGTTCTGTAGGATATTTGAGTATAAATCTCTATAAGATGACTCAAAATTCATGTGATAATTTTTATATCCACACATTTAGAGTAGAGAATTCACTTAACTCATAAGTCTCCATATGTAGGTTACCCTTACATGAGAACCATGTTACCATTATGTGGGAACTATGTTACCCTCACACGGTAACTATGTTACCATTACATGGGAACTTTGTTACCCTTACATGAGTTATTTAGTTCACCCTTATACCCTTATTACATGTGACTCTTACATGGTCTCTGTTTTCGACCGATCACCCATATGAAAGCAACCCACAATAATAGAGATAAAGAATATTCACTTTATTTTAATATTAAACAAGAAAAGTCCTTTCCTTTATTATATCCAATTTAATGGGGTGCCTATCACGGGGCACTCAAAACCAAAATTTTTGAACCCAAGATAATGAAATATTAGTGGACTTGGTTTTGTCTCTAGAGAGAACAATATTAGGAGTGTGTTTCACTTTTGTTTAGTGGGTTAGATTTTGTAAAAATAGTGTGTGAGATAGATTGAATTAGTTTTAAATTTAGTTTTGGAGGTATCAGACTAACCTCAGATCATCCCCTTACCTTAACTATAAAATCATAATTATATTAAAAGCCTCTATTATTCTCCCTCTAACCTAGTGAGACCTCACTTAGATTACCTTATCCTTGAAGTTTAAACTTTTTTATTGGAGTATAATGATCACTATAAATCTTACTCTCACATATCTTGGGGATTTCATATTCCTGATCACCCTCTATTTCAAAAATTGATCACTATTGTGTGTGGTGGAGTTAGTCTTAGTAGCATATGTGGGTAGTCCAGAGAAATAAGGTAAAATAATTTAAAGACCATAAGTTGAAATAAATATCTTAATACCTAAACACGATCAAATAAATATTAATAGATAAATATAATAAAGGAATTTGGTCAAAATATTTAATCCATTTACAAGTTTATTGGTGATCTTCTTGGCTTATCCACTGATGGATTAGTGTACCATCCCTAGAGATTTACAGTAAGAAAATGAAAAAAAAGAAATGAAGATGCAACAATATCTATGTTTGAGGATCAGGAATACCCTATCCTTCTCTATTAAATAATTCATTTTATAGAAGAACACTCTAAGTTCTATAATACTCAATCTTCAACCATGTGATTCAGATGATATTCTTACAATGAACCCAACATGTACAAATTATTGCTTAAATTCTGATCCTAGTGTCATTTCTTCATATTGTCGCCCCATGCCCAGATCTATGGTTAGGATCCTTTCAAACCAGTTATTGAATATTTTTTGAAATATTATTATCCTCCCATGATCAAGATCTATAAACATTTAAATCGATGATCTTCATGTGGAATATTTGTTGGTCCATTCCTCGATTTGGCCAATCTTATAGAATATACACCTATGTACTTCTATAATTTTTTGACGACCATGATGTATCCCTTTGAAATAATATAGGTACCCATACATAGATTAATTTTACCATAATTGAAATCTTATATTATCTCTTCTTCTTTGAGGATATTCATTATACATTCTTGGGTTTCATCATATGATGCCAAAATGAAATACAAATTGGTTTATGAAATCTCTTCATGATGGTATGGTGAATCCCAATGGTGTGGATCACTTCATTAGAATGTCTTTGAGCATTAGTTCATGGTAGAACCTTATATTCAGAGGGGTTTGTTCGAACTTTTATTTTACATCATTGACTAACTTTAGTGTGGGGTTTTTATCCTCAAAACCCTAACAGGGAATAGAGTGGAATCTTGTTCTAAGAACCTTTGGATGTGGGGTTGTTATTCTTAAAAAAACAATCATATTTCATCCTTCGATGGGTGTATCCCTATGTTTTATATTTGATAATATGAGGATTGGTTGTTATTCCTCATTATCACCTTTTTTCAAATTAATATTTAGTGCTCTATATTGAACTAATGGATGATATCCCTTGTGAGAGTGTAGTGCCCTAGTTGTGTAATGACCTTGTTTTCTCAACTTATTTCTAGTTATACTTGGATAGGACATGTGAATGAATGCATATAATAAGGAAGATGTGGACTATTGATGAACCAGGCACCCAGAGGTGCTGGTGTTTGATTTCATGAACTCATCGATGGGTGAAATCGATGTTGAAAAATTTTAGGTTACCATCGAGTACTTTCCCATGATAGAAATTCTTGTCAATTCCATTCCTTATTTTTAGAAATTTGATCATGGGTGTATCTTTAGATCATTTACCCTTGTTGGACTCCTCATGTTTTAATGATAACAAATCCAATTCAGTCTATAAACCTTGTTAACTCTTTGTAATCTATCTAACATCAAATGTACAGTTGTTTAGTAAAAGCTATACAAAGCTCTTAAGTGCTATACAGTCAACTTGGTTACTGTACACAATATTTTGATTTAAATTATAATGATTTCTCTGAAAATTGGATAAGTTTAATCCATTCCATAAATATCACTGCTTAAGTCTGAATACATTTATTTACCCCTAAGTCATGAGACACTGTGAACAAGCAGATGCTGTGACCATGAGACACTGTGAACAAGCAGACACTGTGACCATGAGACCCCATGGACAAGCAAACATTGTGACCATGAGACATCGTGAATAAGAAGATACTGTGACTATGAGAAAACTTGAACAAGAAGACACCGTGACCATGAGACACCATGAACAAGAAGACATTGTGACCACGAGACACCCTGAACAAGCAGACACTGTGACCGTGAGATACCGTGAACAAGCAGACACCGTGGTCATAAGGCGCCCTGAATGAGACACCATTCCCATGACATAATTTGACACCATTTTTAATCTATTTTGTCATCTTTCAATTTAATCTATAACGATCATATTTTAAGATTTTAAATACACATATATAATTAATGTTTCTTTATTGATATTTCAAATGATAGTATGAGGTACAAGGTGCAGAATACATGCAACTTGTCATCTCAAACACATGATCTCCATGATAAAAGAGTAGCGAGGCCCAGAAACAAAAAGAACTCATCATGATAGATGAAAGTGAGGAAAAACAGGAATAATCATGATAGAAATTAGTCACACGAAGCTCAACGCTACAGTAGAACAAACAAAGTGAAATTGAATCCCAGAATTGAGAACATCTTCACACTATCAAACATCATGAAGAACACAAGCCAGATCTGTCTTACTTGCGACACTCTGTTTTCCATATGAGGACTTGATTTATATATCTTCTTCATCTCAGAAGTCCAGAGCATCAAAGACTAACATTCAGAGCATTTCAAAATGTATCTCAATATTTATGATCTATTGTGTATCATTTTTTCTATCTTTCGATCAGTGTGTGTATCTGAATAACAACACACTCTGTCTCCGGAATTAAACTGAATGATACAAGATATACTTACTAAAACATCTTTTTACACTTGTGTATACCCACAGATAAGTGTGGAAATGGTCCCTGTGTGGCCTGGGTTTTTGTACCCAAGAAGAAGTGTGGAAGAGATCCCTGTGTGACCTAGACAGTCTTGTGTACTATTGTTAACCATGATCCAGGGTGTGGATCAAGTCTATTTATATAAATTTCTTGGTGGCCGGTGATCACCAATTGGGGTGGATTAGGTCTCAGCTTGAGACTGAACCACTTGTTTCATATCTGATGTGCTTCTTAATTTAGTATTCTCTATTTTAATGCTTTACTATATAATGTAGAAATCACTAAATTCCCTTTGATAGTAAATCTTGGAAAGAAGTTAAAATTGTCTTTTCTTAGTAGAATAGATTCAAATTAATATTAATAACTAACATTTATATTACTGAGAAATAATCAATCTTCTAAGAAGTTATTTAAACAGTCAAACCTTTATAACCATATTACTTTGATTAAATGGGACGTATTTAACCTTATTAGGGAAACAATTTAAGAATGATTTTAAACTAGAAATTTTTATAGATACTCAATTTACCCCCTCTTGGATAATCTTCTTTGACCAACATTTGGTATAAGATGTCATTTTTTAAAAACTCTATTTAACCTTATTCAACTGTGATTATAGTAATAATTTAATGATCTGTAAATGTTTGTTAATTCTAAATTTCTATCTCTTTAAAAGTATTTCTATATTATGGATAATATTTTGTAAGGTTCTACAACCAATATACCACCATTATTTAATGGAACCAACTATGCTCAATGAAAAATGAAAATGAAAATGTATTTAGAGAGTATGGGTTTTGAAATTGGTCTTCTATTATAGATGAATATAAGATTCATAGTACTGATAGAATAACATGGGATAAACCTATAAAAACTTCTTACAATAAAAATTTCAAATCTATGAATTCTTTATAATTATATTAGGAGATGAAAAATTCAATAGAATTTCTGCTTGTAAAACTGCCCATGAAATTGGGGATACCCTGTCTGTCTCACATGAAGGAACATATAGTGTAAAAGAAATGAGACTTAATACTTATACTATTAAATATGATAACATTAAAATGGAACCTAATGAGTCTATATATAACATGTATCTTAGGTTCAATGAGATTGTCAACACAATGATTTCTCTTGGAAGAGAAGTCATTTCTAAGGAATAGATCATGAGAACTATCAGATGTCTTCCTGACATATGGAAAGGAACCTCTATCTCTATTATAGATTCCCGAGACATCAGCAAGATAACTATAAAATAACTCATTGGGAAACTGATGATGTATGAAGAAGAGTTAATAGTCATAAAGGAAGAGGAGGATGAACCAAAAAGGAAATCTGTTGCATTCAAGACCACCACCTCTAAAAACAAAGACATAGGGAAATTGGAAGATTTTGTAGAATGTTCCAGTAGTGAACAATAATCACCTAACAATGATGAGGAGATGGATCAATTTTCCAAAAAATTCAAGAGATTTTACAATATGGATAACTTTTTCCAAAAGCCTATCTTCAATGGAAAATATGACCAAAAAGGATGTTGGAAGAAGGATTGGAAAAGAAGTGACAAGACTGATGAGATTGTCTGCTATTAATGTAAGCACAAAGGACATATCAAGGATAACTATACAAATCTCAAGTACAAAAAGAGATATGAGGACAAGGATAAGAAGTATAAAAAGGCAATTAAAGAAATCTGGAGTTCTTCTGAGGATAGTTCAAGCGACTCAAAAACATCACATGATGAACAAGATAACAAAGCCAATATTTGTTTTATGATAAACACATATAAGGGAATAATAGACTCTCATATACATTATTATTACTATTCTGGAGCTAAGAGTGACTCTAAAAACAAGACTAATGAAGAAATATTTGAATACTATAACATTCTTGAAGAAACATGCAATAAAATAATAGAAAAATATAAATCATTAAAGAAACAATATGCTCTTACTGTGACTGTTAAATCTGAAATCACAAATGAAAAAGATAAAAATGATCAACTGCTCCAAGAGAAAAACAAATTAAAAATGTCTAATGAGCAATTGAAGGATGACCTAGAAAATTTTACCAATGGAAAAAATACCCTTACTAAAATGATAGGTAAACAAATTTACCCTAAATACAACACTGGAATTGGTTATCAACCTGGAAAAACAAATATTTGTAGAAAAAATTTGGTTTCTAAATCTTGGACATATAGTTTTACTCCCAGTTCTAGACACAAATCAACTAGTTCAATTTATGATACACTTTCTACTATTTCATGTTTTTTTGGACCAAAGAGAGTTTATTTTTCAAATACTTTACATAATGCTTATAGGAATCCTATTAGGCATATATGGGTTCCTAAAGCACTTATTGCTAGTATTACAGGACCCAAACAAGTTTGGGTACCAAAATATGTTTTTTCTTAATCATTTGTTTGGAAAGCTTCTTAAAGATTTTTTATAAAAGTTTATGGTACTTGGAAAATGGATGTTCAAGAAACTTGATAAGATACTACTCATGCTTCAATAATCTAATTAAAATAGATGGAGGACATGTCACATTTGGTGATAATTCTAAAGGAAATATTATTATCCTCATCCAAATCGGTAACTCTAACTCAGTTTTAATTTCTAACGTACTGTTTATTGATGGATTAAAATATAATCTGTTTAGTATCTCATAATTATGTTATGATGGATTTCATGTTATATTTGAAAATGATGCTTGTAATGTATTTAATTCTAAAGAAGAATTAGTGTTTTTTTCATTAATAAATGAAAATGTTTACTATGTTAAATTAGATTCCTTAGCTTTTCAAAATGTTTCATGCTTAAGTGTATTTCATAAAGAGTCTTGGATTTGGAATAAGGGACTAGGACACTGTAATATTAACTCCCTTCAAAAGATAACTAGAAAAATATTGGTTAAAGAATTACCCAAACTTGAGTTTCTAAATGAAAAAGTGTGTAATCCCTATCAAAAGGGAAAGAAACGCAAAATTTCCTTAAAACCAAAGAAAGAAGTGTAAAATACTCAACCTCTTGAACTGGTTCACATAGATTTTTTTGGTCCATCTAGAGTTTCTAGTTTAAATGGGAAGCACTATGTTTATGTTCTTGTGGATGAATTTTTTAGAAATACTTTGACCTACTTTATGGATCACAAAAGTGAATACTTCTCTTATTTTACTAAATACGCCAAGTCTAAGGAAAATTTTAGTGGACTTAGAATTAAATACTTAAGAAGTGATCATGGTCATGAGTTTGAAAATCATGAGTTTGAATCCTTTTTCTCACAAAATGGTTATAGTCACAATTTCTCTTCCCCTAGAACACCTCAACAAAATGGAGTTGTAGAAAGAGGAAATAGAACCCTATAAGAGATTTATAGAACAATTCTTAGTGAATATGACCTACCTATTTATTTTTGGGCTGAAGCTATCAATATATCATGCTATATAATCAATAGAGTTTTGATCAGACCGATTCTTAAAACAAATCCTTATTAGTTATGGAACCAAGTAAACACCCAAGGTTAAATACTTAAAAGTTTTTTTTTGCAAAGTCTATATCCTTAATACTAAGGAAAATCTTAAAAATTTGCATCCAAGAGTAATTAAAGTATCTTATAAGGATATTCCTTGTCTAGTAAAGCCTATAGAGTGCTCAATAAAAGAACTAAATGTGTGGAAGAATCTATCCATGTCAAATTTGATGAAGCAGATCCACATGATCCTAAAAAAATTCTAGAGAACCTGGAGGATGATGTATCAAATATGAAAATTAATTCAAAATCCTCAATCCATTCTATGAAGGAATTAGTGAAAACTTCTAATTCTGGAAATTCCATAGACTCAAGTCACAATGAACCTAAACCTGTTGATGAACCTGAAATCACTAGTCCCTCTTTTTCTAGAGCTGTTATAACTCTTTAGAACTATCCCATAGATGTTGTTGTAGGAGACCTAGACAAAGGAACTCAAACTGGATCTTCTCTTAGAAATCAGGTTGAACATCAAGTCTTCTTGTCACAACTTGAACCTAAAAACCTTAATGATGCTATCAATGGTGAATTTTGGGTGATGGATATGAAAGAAGAAATTAATTAGTTTGAAAGGAACAAATTTTGTAAATTTGTTAAAATACCCAAGGACACATTCACAATAGGCACAAATTGGGTGTTTAGAAATAAGGTAGATGAAGTTGGTAACATAGTTAGAAACAAGGCTATATTGGTTTCACAAGGATATAGTCAAGAAGAAGGAATTGACTATGATGAGAACTTTTCACCAGTATCTAGACGTGAATCCATCAAAATCTTGATTACTTAAGCTGCACATCTGAATTTCAAACTATATCAAATGGATGTAAAGAGTGCATTCTTATAAGGGTATATAGCCGAGGATGTCTCTGTTGAAAAACCCCCTAGTTTTACAAACCCCCATTCTCCCAATAATATTCTTAAATTATCAAAAGATTTATATGATTTAAAACAAGCTCCAAGAGCCTGGTATGATAGGTTGGGTACTTTTCTTATTTCTAAAGGTTTTACAAAAGGAATAGCTAATACTATCCTTTTTATAAAACGAATTTCAAATGATATTTTAGTTTTTCAAATCTATGTAGATGACATTATCTTTGGATATTCAAGAAATTATTTATGTATTGATTTTTCTAAAATAATGAAAAATGAATTTGAAATGAGGTTAATGGGTGATCTAAAATTCTTTCTCAGATTTAAAGTCTTTCAAAATAATTATGGTATTATTTTAACTCAAATTAAATATACTTGAGATATTCTAAACAATTTGGATTGGATAACACTAAAAGTTGTAACACTCCCATGAGTACCACTTATAAATTAGATCTTGATGAATATAGAAAATCTATTGATCAAACCACTTATAGAGGAATGATTGGAAGTTTACTCTATTTAAGTGCTAGTTTCCCTGACCTTATGTTTAGTGTGTGTATGTGTGCTCTCTTTCGATAAAATCCTAAGGAATATCATTTAAATGCTGTAAATAGAATTTTTAAATACCTCAAGAATACACCCAATCTTGGACTGTTATATCCTATAGGACAATAATTTGAATTAGTTAGTTATTCTGATGCTGACTTCGGTGGTTGTAAGTTAGATAGAAAAAGTACCTCAGGAACATGTCACTTTTTAGGCAAGCCACTAGTATCATGGTGTAATAAGAAACAAATTTCTATTGCATTATCTACTACAGAAGTTGAATACATAGCTACTAGTAGTTGTTGTGCACAAATCTCGTGGATGAAACACACATTACTAGATTATGGATATCAATTCAGGTATGTACCTATAAATTGTGACCACACAAGTGCTATTAACATCTCAAAAAATATTTTTTCACATTCTAGTACATAGAATATTGATGTAAGACATCACTTTTTGAGAGATCATTTTCAAAAAGGTGATATCACTTTGGAATTCATTGGAACTGAATATCAGCTTGCTAATATATTCACCAAACCATTAAATTCGGAAAGAAAAGACTACATCATACATAAACTATGCATGATAAATCTTAAGTAAATGTCTTAATATTTTATATCTTACTGTTCCATGTTTACGGTCTCACAGTTAGCATTTCATGATTACAGCCTGACAGTCATTGTCTCACCATAATGTTCAGTCACTATTTCACCGTAAGGTTCATTCACTGTATCACCGTAAAGTTCAGTCACTATCTCATCGTAAAGTTCATTCATTGTCTCACCATAAAGACCTGATATGGTATCACCGTAAAGATTCCTTATGGGTTTTATTTACAAATTAAAAACTGTATCGTGGTAATTATTCATTTCACATATTTACTTTCCCTCACTTTTATTTTTTGCGACATTTAGTATTCAAAAATGATAAAATAAAGGAAGTGCCACTTGTTCTTCACTTGATCTTTATTCTATTCACTCAATTTGCAACCCTTCTTCAACCCTGAAACTCTTCTCTCTCTCAAACCTTCGATAAATACCCAGTATGAAATGCCCTTCGTTGTCGACTCTTGAGAAACGTAGCTAAAAAAAGAAGAAGATCACACCTAATCTAGAACCTGATGGTCATCTAAATCCAAATATGGTGAACTGGGTAGTAGTACTTGAGAAATATATCTGCCCTAAGTGTCTTCTATCGAGTAAGTCTCTGGTTTTTAATATTTTAAAAGAGAACAACTGGTTAGAATGGTTTTCTAAGGAATATATACCTATCTACCCTAAGCTAGTGGCTCAGTTTTATCTGTATGTTCAGTTCTCTTTTGATTATGGTGATGGCTATGCAGTAAGAAGATGTATAAATGGGAAGATATGCACATTCTCTTCAAGGTTATGGGATTCATGCCTTGGGATACCTCATGAAGGAATATGTGAGGACTATTAGAGAGGACCTCCACCTTCTAGTGAATTCATTTTTTTAAAGACGCTTTGAAACGCTTAATCGAAAATGGCACCAAGAGGAGAGCCATTACTGTTGAACTGGATGGAGAATCTAGACTTATATTTAAGTTTATTCAGAACTAGATTGGCTCCAGAAAAGGTGATTTCACTTTACTAGAATATCAGGATGTGTTTATGATTCATCTTATGAAAAATGGGCACACAGTCAACCTTTTTAAGTATGTCATACACCGTATGTGTGAGCTGATAAAAACCAAATCCAATTCAACCTCCCTATTTTATTCTTGTCATATCTTATCCATGCTTCATAAGAAATGTATGGTTGGATCTAATGAAGAAGATATCAAGGATTTTGAGTTTTGTCTTTCAAAAGTCATTATCTAGAGGATGAAAATCATTTGGAATCCCAAAAAAAAAAGAATTTTTGGAAGACAATGATAGGATATATGAAATGTTCTAACTAGTGGAACATCCCTCAAGACCAAAATATATTTCTGATACTGGTTTTGAACTAGATGAAGTTTTTGTGTATTCTAAAGAAGAAGAGGAAGAGGATACTGTGCCTCCTATGGAAACTGTTTCTGATAAGGAAGATAGTACTCCTATTCCTCATGTAGTAATTGAAAAAGAAGTCCCTGATCCAAAAGATGTTGCTAATATGGTAGATCAACACGAATTTGAAATAGAATCTGTTTCCAAAGAAACCAGAAAAAATGCTATGGAAGATCTTATAGTAGAAGAATTAACTATTATGAAATAATCTGACCTTGAGGAACTCCAAGTGGAATAATATATTCCTGAAGTCATTCCTTCGGCTGAAAAAAGGCTGGAGCTAGCTTCAGTTGGCTAGACTGGAAATGTGTGAGAAACTAAGAGATGAATTCATGGAAATAGATCAAGACCCTAAGCCTCTTAGTCCTGAGAAGGATGAAACTGTTTAGGGGGATAAACCCCCAAATCTGGAATCTATTGAAGTACCAAACTCGATTGATCTAATCCCCGTAGACACTCGATATAAATTTTCCAGTTTTTATGATGTGAATGAATCTTAGGAAGTCTCAGTAAAAGGCCTTGAACTTTTCACTATGTTCCAATTGAAATGTGTCTTTAATATTTCCCCTGAAAATGAACCTGATCCCATTTAATTCCCTATCTCTGAACCTTAACTAGAACAACCATCCTTGGTGAGTAAAGATGTTCTGAAATAATTTGGGGCTACCCTTTTTTTATGGATTTGAAAAAATCCTGAATATCTAGACAACTCCTGCAACAAATATAAGTGAGATATATTCCTCACTGTTGTTGGAAAAAGTTATTTGTAGATTCAACCTAAAATGCTTCATGAGATTCAGGAAGTCAGGGATGAAAACAGACTGCTTAGTGAGGAAGTAAAAACTCTAAGAGGTATGATTAAAGACACGCAGAAAGTGATGAATTCGAGATTATAGATTGCTTCCCATCCCATGGAGATTGTTGTTACATGAACTTCACAGAATATTGCCTCTGTGATTCAACCACATTTAGTATCCTTAGCTGAAAAGGTCGTAGAAAGAAATAAACAGATTGTGAAAGAGATGCGTGATCTTGTTGTTAATCTTAACAAGCTCACTGATGAGTATACAGAGTGCCTTTAAAAAGTTCTAAATCAACTGAAATATCTTAGTGGTTTGAATAAAGATTCTCTATCTGAATTTATCAAGAATAGTGACAGAGTTCTGGATCTGGTCCAAATCCATTCAAAAATTGCTAATGATGCTCAACAAGAAGTTGTCAAGAAAGTGGATTTCTACTTCAACTGAATCTTCTCAAAGAATAACATGACCAATCATTTCAAATATATTGTAAAAAATATGAGGATTCCTCCTGTTACTCAAGAATTCAAGACTCAAGTCTGAAAGCTCATAGAGTTCACTCACCTGTTGGATAAGTTTATGGAAAACAAGGATGACTTTGAGAAAGCTATACGGTATGGTGGAAAAATAATTGATGATTTTATCAAGCTTTTGAGGCCCTATCTTCATGTCCAAAGTATAGCCATTTTTACTCTTGTAGCTGCACCTCTAAGATCTGGTTTGCCTATATTCACCTCTACCCTCACCTCCACTTCTATGTCTGTCATCCAGGAACTGAGTCAGATTAGGCCTGTGATACTTGATCAACAACTACTTCAGTCTTCTACTACACCTACACTGGCTCCCTCTATCTTTGAAGGTCTTCCTTTACCTTCTCTCTCAACCAGCTCACTCCTTTCTTCTACCTCAACCTCTACTCCTATGGCTTCCTCTTCTTCTACTGATACTAAGGGAAAAGAGAAGACTAGCCAGTGAAGAAGTATAGTTCTTACTCTCTTTTTATAGGAATCTTATTCCATTTGTTTTACTTAATGTAATTCCCCTCTTTTTATATAATACATTATGCAATTTTCTTGTCTCTTTTGTCTTTATTTTTCATGCTAATTTTTGATAATCCCAAAAGGGGGAGAACTCTCTATAGGAGAACACTCTCTATTAGAGAACAATCACTCTATATATGTTATACACACATTAGAACTTTATAGTTAGAACATATATACACTCTAAATATACATGATTTGTGATCATAAAAAAGGTGGAGGTTGTTGAACTCCTCATGTATTAATCATGTTTTAATGATCAAAAAATCTATTCAGTCTATAAACCTTATCTACTCCATGTAATTTATCTCACATCAAATGTACAGTTGTTTAGTAAAAGATATCCAAAGATCTTAAGTGCTATACACTCAGCTTGGTTACTGTACACTGTATTTTGATTTACATTATAATGATTTCTCTGAAAAATGAATAAGTTTAATCCATTACATAAATATCGCTGCTTAAGTTTGAATATAGATATTTGCCTAAGTCCTGAGACACTATGAACAACCAGACACCATGACCATGAGACACCATGAACAAACAGACACCTTTACCATGAGACACTGTGAACAAGGAGACACTGTGACCATGTGACACTGTAGACAAGAAGACACCGTGACCATGAGACACCATGAACAAGTAGACACCGTGACCATGAGACACCGTGAACAAGAAGACACCGTGATCATGAGACACTGTAAACCAGACACCGTGAACCAGACACCATGAATGAGACACTCTTTCCATGACATACTGTGACACCATTTCTTAACATGTTTTTTAATATTTCAATTTAATCTCTAACAGTCATATTTGAAGATTTTAAATGCACTGCCATAATTATTGTTTCTTTATAGACATGTCATATGACAGTATGAGGTACGAGGTGAAGAATACATGAAACCAGTCGGCTCAAACACATGATCTCCATGATAAAAGAGTAGTGCGGCCCAGAAACCACAAGAACATGGCATGATAGTTGAAAGCGAGGAAAAACGGACACAAGAACAATAACGAATTGTCACATGAAACTCAATGTAGCTGGAGAACACATGAAGCACAATTGTATCCCTGAATCGAGAACATCTTTTCACAGTCAAACATCACGAAGAACACAAAACAGATCTGTCTGACTTACAACACTCTTTTCCATACGAGGACTTGATTTCTGCATCTGCTTCATCTCAGAAGTCCAGAGCTGCCAAGACTTACATTCAGAGAATTACTAAATCTATATCAATATTTCTACTTTGTTGTGTATTATTTTTACTATCTTTTTAGCAGTGTGTGTATCTGTATAACAACACACTCTGTCTCTTTCATTAAACTAAAGGATATAATATATCCTTACTCAAACATCTTTTTACACATGTGTATACCCACTGATATGTGTGGAAGAGGTCCCTATGTGTCCTGGTTGTTTGTACCCATGAAGAACTGTGGAAGAGGTCCCTTGGTGACCTGGACAGTCATGTGTACTGTTGTTAACTCCGATCCAGGGTGTACATTAAGTATATTTATTTAAACTGCTTTCTGGAAGGTGATCATCAAGTGGAGTGGATTAGGTCTCGTCTTGATACTAAACCACTTGTTTCATATCTGTTGTGCTACTTAATTTAGTCTTCTCTGTTTTACTACTTTATTGTATAATTCAGAAATCACTAAATTCACTTTGATAGTTAATCTTAGAAAGAATTTATAATTTTCTTGTCTTAGTATAATAGCTTCAAAAGTAATATTAATAACTGACATTAAGAGTACTGATAATTAATCAATCTTATAAGAAGTTATTTAAACAGTCAAACCTTCATAACCATTTTACTTTGATTAACTGGGCTATATTTAACCATATTAGGGACACTGTTTAGGAATACTTTTTAAGCATAAATTTTTATAGATACTCAATTTACCCCCAACCTCTTGAGTAATCTACTCTGACCAACAACTCTTTTGGTAATCATTGTGGTGTTTTGGATATCCCATTCCTTAAGGTTTTGGTTTTGGATCTTGAATGTTTTTATATGACATGTGATCAAAGTATCTTATTCAAAGTTGAAGAGATGTACTTTGGTGGACATGTTTCCTAGTGTTCCACTTATTTATTTAATCTTTAAATGGTGGGGATACCTATGATGGGTATCTAGTTATTTAATATTATTTTTTGTGTCCCCTAAGTGTTCTTATATTTTTTATGAGATGTGTATTGATTTTGGAGTTGTTCTAGGTGGATTTTTTTAGTAAGTATGCTTTCGTTTCATGGAATGTCCACCTCCTGAGTTGAGTGTGGAAGATCTTTTAGCGTCATATTTTCAATCTTCTAGACTAGAAATTTTTGTAGTGAATAAAGCCTCATGGTGAAGATAATTACAAAAACCATTTTTTATGATAATTAAAACCCCCATTTTGGTATTATTTTAAAATCAATGTAGTTGAAAAAATAAATTTTATTTTTATTTTTACCCCTGAACAACATATTGGGTCTATGTAAGGGTATGTACCTTCTACCCTTACATCAAGTGGTTTTAAGGAGTTATATCTGGGTAAATATTTATTTATTTGATTTTCGTAAGGGTAAGTGTGTGTTTATAAAGGAAACATAAATGTAAGGTAGTTTTATCATTAGTTATGTAAGAGTAAATCCCTAGTTCTATGACTTGTGTAAGGGTAAACCCCTACGTGTATGTGTTGCATAAGGGTACTATAGTACTACCTAAGGGTATGGTTCTGATTTTATATGCAATGTAATTATAATCCTACATTGCATATGGGGAATCCATTCCATTGAGTATGGGTAACCAATATTTAATAAGGGTTATGTAAGGGTACCACATAAGGGTACTGACTACATATGGGTACCACATAATGGTACTCTGTATCTCATGTAAGGGTACCCCTTTTTTTATAAAAGTGGTATAAGGGTATCCTTGATTTGTGTACGGGTAATATTTTATTTCCAAAGGCTATATAGGGATAAAATTGAAGCTGTATAAGGGTTTTTTGGGGTTCAACCACTATGTAAGGTTAAACTTCTTACCGTTACATGATGCATATAACCTCTATAAGGGTAAACCATGTTACCCATATGAAACATCCTTTTTATAAACAAAATATTTTTAAAATATATTTTATATTCATCTTCCAGTAGCTAACACTAAAATTCCATTTAATTGTTTTAAAATTCTGTAAATAATGTAATTCAACTCTTTAAATCATTTTAAAGGCTGTAACTCCTATTTTAAATTTTTTTGACCATACTTGTTCCAGATTTGAGTGAAATAGTACATTATATGGATATTTTAATTCTAAGGTTTTATTAATGAAAATTCCTAGTATTTTTACATAAAAAATACTTGAACCTTCTATATCCTTGATTTTTTAGTGTCCCATCAATAATAGTTTTGGGCATTGAGATTCAATATTTAAGATCCACTTCCTTTTATATTTTCCTTCCATTATTTTTCATTTAAAAAAAATTTTGAGGTATGTTTTTCTATACAATTCATTTATTTTATTATTATTTATTGTTGGAAAACTAATAGATATACATTTCATGTTTTTTAAAAATTGTGCAGTGAATGTTTACCTTTGAAATGCCTCATGAAATATTATTTGGTCATCTTATTTATGAATCTTTCTGTTATATATTTATATATAAATTCCATCTTGGTTTATATTCATTTTCACGATGATTTTATAGGATATTTTTTTGTAAAATTGAGTGCTTACGAATTATTTGTTATTTCTAAAGTGAAATTACCAAATTTAAATGAAAGAGGTTGATTTATTAAATATTTTTCACATGGGTTTTAATGCTATAATTTTTAAAATAACTAGGAATCCATTTTGATTATTCTCATTGTTTATAAAATAATAATTCTAGGTTGAATTTTAAAGAATGATTTTATCATGTGGAAAAGGGTATTGTCCAATGCTTTAAAATGAATTCAAGACTTTTAAAATGTAAAACATATTTTTAATTCCTTATGGATGATTTGAAAGAAATACTTAGCTTAAAGTATTGTTTGGAATCATTATAATGACTTGTTAAAAGAAGTGGGTGTGACTAACCTTTTGAATGTTGATTTGGAAATAAAGGAATGATTTGAAATTGATGATGTTTGATGGCCTTGTTGGCACTTTAAGACAATCCAATCTTATGATAACACCTCAATATGGCTTAATTGATTCTTTTGATTCCCACTATTGGGTGTTGACAAGGGGAATATTCACTTTAAGTGAGTTAGGGGTGACTAAGGGTATGAACCAAGATTCATTGAAATATTAAGGTATTAAAACCATGTTCATATTGATGATGATCTCATTTGAGACCCTCAAAGCCTGATTATCTCACTCACATGCTTTTATTACTCATGGTAACCTAGATAGTTGGAAGAGTTGACATATATTTATGCAATTATAGCAAAGTCACTCCCCAACTACTGTATTTGTGGAGAACATGATAGGTTCATGCTATAGGAATGTGACCAAAAAAGCATGTGTGCATGGAATAGGTTTTCATGAGACCCTTTTGGACTAGACGTAAGCCATGTGATTAGTCATTATTTATTGGTCACCTAGAATTTGGTGGACTAACTATCATATCTAGGTTATACTCATGACATCATTATACTTGATACTCAATATATGATAACATTCCTTCTCACAGATTGGTGTTGGAGATTCTTATATTGATTTGTCATCTTTCTTGATTGATATTATTATTCAGCTGGTTTACCTTGAATCTATTAAGTTGAATCTTGTACAACTTGTTGGTATCCAGTACATATTCGCACTATTCATTAATTTATCTAACTATATATTGTGAAATGCATTTCAAAACATTTAATGAAAGGTTTTGTTTTTTAATAGATTAAATTACAAGTTTATAGATTTATATTTTATAAATTATTTTGAAATGTTTTAATTTTGGTTTTTATGACCCAATAATTATTTAATATGATATTGATTGATTTAGTTCTTTTTGAAATGTAAATTCTTGTTCTTTCTTATTGCACTATCTTTTATAAATTATGAATTACCTTATGAAGTAACAACATAAAATCATGGGTGAAATCCTTCCAGGAACTATAACTCACAGCTGACTTGTATCGTTTGGTGTTTGTAGCATTTATATTAATATATTGGTTTCTCATGTTCTTTTCACCATCCTTTCTGGGTTAGTTATTAGTTGGATATGGGTAGGAGACTTGGATAATTTTGGGTGTTCATAGAATACCCATATACGAGGTTTGGTTATTTTTTTTGGTTTTAGTATTTTTATCATCACCTTATACCAGATAAGGTTTTATTGATTTATTATATTGATTTTTTTCCTTCTATTTACTTTGTCTTTTTTTCTTATGTTGTAGGTGAAATAATTCCCAAAGGAAGTTTCTAGATTCCCATGAAATTGTCACCAGCCTTTTGGTATCCATAACACTCTTCAGGTTAGTGATGAGATCTGTTCTAAGGCCAGTTTGGATGGTATTTTGGGTCAGTTCATTAGATATGTTATGGTTATTGTTAGTTTATTTGTTAAATATTCAAACTAAGTTAAGTAATTTTTATTTTATAATAAAAAATAGTTTATTTTTAATATATATAATTTATTTTGAAAATATAATTTTAAATGGTTAGTTGGGGTATATTTAAACTTTTAAAAGATTATTGTTTAATAAGTAAATGACTATATTAGTCTAATTCAATGTTAAAATCACTTTATATCTTAAAATTATTTAGGTTATATTATTAAATAATTATCCTAATATAAATTGTTATATTTTATTTTTTTACAAAATTATTTGAATGAAAATTTTGAAGAACATTTAATGAGTTCTAATTATTTAAATATACATATGTTTTTTGAGTTAGTAACATTGGATGTTATGTTTCCGATATGTTAAAATATTATATTTAAAGAGTTGAACATGTGGATTATGAATAAAAATCTCACTATTATTCAAAAAAGATTTTGGTTCTTTATGTCAACCCCTTTAAATGTGATTTACAGTTAGAATTATCACATGGTTTCATTGATATGTGGAAGGAATTACATTGTTTTGTAATGAGTTTACCATGTCCTAAAAATTTTAGCAAACATAAGGTCTCTATGGTGGTATATCATATGGGATATGGTTAAAGACAAAGTTATATATAGTTTTTTAGTAATATTAATGGATTTTAAAAATAAAAAATGTGTCATGTTATAAAAAAGGAATCTACACTTTATCATTGTCTCTCATTGGTAGCATATATTATATGAAGTGAAATGATGATTGACCACTAAAGTTTTTGAGTTATCCCTAACATATGGAAGTCCTGTATTATTATATGATTTGGTGGTATGAAGATATTATGATGGGTTCTATTATATATATATATATAAATAATTTTCTCATGATTTATAAAAAGAGTTTTTTTTGTATGAGATAACCCACCAAGTACACCATTTTTAGGGTTATACACCTTGGATTTTCTATACCAGGAGTGCATGTTTTACATTAAATCCCCATTTCTTTAGTTTAAAATGGTACCTTGAATGAATGAAATTATATTTTGATATTTTTTTCCAACCATGAGGATGATCTAATTAGGGGTGGTTGGGTACGTTGCAGATCATGTCATCTGTTGAGGTTTCTTCAAGATGTAATTTTTCCTTTTATAAAATGATTATGACATTTGGGCCCTATATTGTGATCGAATGAATATGTTAATGATATTACCTAGAATAATTAAATGTGATGTTATTAAATATTTTTATGAGAGTCATGTAATGTGATCATCTATTTGGGTGAGTGACATGTGTTTTTTTATTTACCTGGTCAGTATATACTCGTACAACTGAGAATATATGAGTTGGATATATAAGATTGATATAATACATATCTCATAGTCACTCGATGTTCTAGATAAAGAGATTGTAATATTATCTATATTGTATATGATATATATAGTGTACATAGTTATGGAAATTCATGTGTCTAATAATGATCACACCAAATCCATTTAAATATTTTGAAGCATTGGTTTATTTATAGTGGATACTATTTGGTTATAATTACATATTAGAGAATTAATAGATGTTTTCAATGATATAACGGTTCATAGGTTTAGATATAGTAGTTTTTTGAATGATGAAACACTTTGCTAGAAAGTGTTTTTATAAAACATTGATAGCATAAAGATAGATTCTCATAAGGAGGTTTTAGAGGATATCTAAACATAATTTTTGATATGGTCTCTCAAGTTTTTATATATCATGTGATATAAGATGAAATTACACTAAGTCTATAATGATTAATAATATACAAGAGATCAATCAAAACATGCACTAAAGAAAAACAATGATGTGTTGGTATTAACCATGTTTTTGTTTGTCCTTAAGTAAACCACATCATAATTAAGGTCACTATATCATGGTTCTACACATGGTAGTACGTGAATTATAAAATAATGCCTACATATAGCCGTTTATATCCACAAAAGCTATAATTAATAGTTTTAACATCAGTGGATGATGTTTGAAAGATTTTTAATGAAATTTTATTAAACCTTCAATGATATAAAAATATTATCAAGAATGATAGAACATTAAAATTTAATCGTAACATATTTCATAGTTCTAACAATTATAAAATATTTTAAATTATTAAATAGTAATTTTTTTGAAATATTCAGATATATTGAGGTTGAGACAATTAAATTATGTATGAAATTCATTTTATAAAAACTGATCTTAACAAATATCTGATTCTCTCATTATATTAATATAAGATCTAGCATATCACAAGGAAAAGATAATACTTTGTATGAATTATGCAATTTATTCAACTGATGGATCTCTTTATATGAAGAGTCTTCTAATTACTTCTGATAGACCTCTATAAATATTTAGTGGAGATTTTTGGAAGGATCAAGCTCACATAGTAAAAAGGTATAATCTTCATTTATGGTTTATTTTATTATAATGAATGGTTATATCTCATTGAAAAATAGGTTTTGGCAGGTTGTTTTTAGTGTGATTAGATAAGGGATACCCTAATAAAATTCAACCTTATATTAATGTGATTATCTTTATCTAGTTTCTTCCACTACCATATATTTTTTAGAATGTTATACTATGATATATATAATATTAAATATAATTAAAGGGAGGAGGAGTGATGGATTATTTAGGAAGGAAACTAAATATATATAAATTTTATAAAATATTTATATCAAAGGTCAATGATAGTTTTTATATTTACATGTTATTTATTTTATAGGTTATATGGTACTTTTAATTTTTTTATTATATTCATTCTATTAAGATCTATCCATGTTACATTAAGTAATAATGATATTCACAGTTTTTCAAAGATCATATAATTTATTTTTATTTAATTTTTATCCTTTTATTAGTTCTATATTTCAGTGACCTCTATTATGGATATAGGCCAATAGAACCAAATCATGTAAATTAAATATATATTCATCATGTTTTACTTATATTCTTTTTTAAAATTTTATTCAATAAAGGACAAAAAATGTTCAATTTATTTTATGGCCCCTTATTTATAATAAATTTTATAAATCTTTTAAATTTTTTATAATGTAATAAAACTCAAGTTAATCATGTATAAAATTTTTTTATATCAATAAAAATCTTAAACTTGATTTAGGTTTTATATAATATTATTTTCAAAGTAATTAAGAGAATACAAATTATTTTATAATCATTCATATATTTGAGATTACATCTCTAAATTTAATATTGAAAAATTCAATGATCAATTTTTTATTATTATTGTAATATAAAAATGGAAAAATTTTTATTTTAATTTTTTTAGAATTCTACAAGTTGATATAAGAAGAGTGTTATTACAACTACTTTACAAATACTGGTGGAAGAGACACCCTTTATATTTCTATATAAACCCCATAATGACGTTATAATATATTTTTAACACTATATGTTAAGATATATGAATGGAGAACCATTTTCAATTGAAATATGGTTTATATTAGAACAATATTTTTTAATATAACTACAAAAACAAAATTTTTACCACAAATATGAAAATTAGAACTTCAATATAGGGGTATTAGAAGAATTTAATAGAAATAATTTTGATATTATTAATTTTAATGTAGGGATTTGTGATTAAGATCACGTTATAATGTTTTTTACAATAGATTTATCAAACCATAACCCAAAATACTATATTGTATAACCAAGTCAGTTTTTCCCTTAATGGAGGTGCAATATACCAAAATTTTTAAATAGATACTAAATTAAACTAATAGAAAAATTAATGGATAAGGGTTAGTCATAAAGGGAAACTCATTACATTAGTTCAAAATGTGGTATAAACTTATTAATAATATAAGTAATCAAAATAATAGAAAGTGTATGTCTATGTATATGGTAAAACTCAAAATACCAAAAATGGGTGAAACTTTATATGTAATTATCCATAAAGAAAATATTATAATGTAAATAGACCTTTTATATAAGTTTAAAAACTGTTATAATTAATTAATGTGAGAACTATGTTGGAATATTAAATATTATAAGTGAAGGAGTATGGGAGGATCGATTTATCGATTTATTCTACCATTTACAAATGTTTAATATGAATGTTTGAGTAAATAATCTCCCCCAAGTTGAGATTTTTTTAATATTCTAAAAATAATAAGATATTAAACTCCATGGGGATATAATTTATGATAGTATAATATTTTGTCCCACATGGATAGTACTTCAAGAGGGGGTTAAATCAAAAGATAATTTTTTTTATTTAAATTGAATATTATGTTTTTTACTAGGTTATAACTATTTATAATAAATTATAAATATGTAATAAAAAATAATATTTATCATGCTTAGAACATAGTTTAATTAGTAAGTGGGGAATATAAAGTTCAATAAATCGGTCTAAATTGATCAATAATTTCAATTAAGAAAGTGTATTGATCTAAATTATATATATAGTTAGAAAGAAGAAAATAATAGTAAGGGAATCAATGAAATTACTATAAGACCAATGATCCATGTGGGAGTTTGAGAGCATTAATTATAGATCTATTATTAGTAAGGAAGAATGAAAATGAAACATGTGTAGATGACAATTATTATATATATCTATGATAAGAATAAAACTGAATGAAAATTAAATGTAATGACTCATATGTAGAATATTAGATACAATATCACAAATATACATTTCACTTTACATAACATTAAAAATATTAAATTTATTCGAATAAAATAATTATAATTTTCCTATATTTTTAATCTATAAACATTATACACTATAAATTAATAAATAAATTTCCATTTATATTTTCTCCAAGATGTAAAAATATTATATTCATGATATATATACATTCTACCCTTAAACATATTATTAATTTTTCAGGGATTCAAATTAAACAGAAATTATGAGCTCCTAAATTATATTAAGGGTGTCAATAATGGGGTTATTAAAAGAAATATTCCCTAAATCCTTACAAAAAATTGTTAATATTGACAAAATGGAGAAAATTAAGAAATAAATTTCTTTTCATTGACATGGTAGACATATAGTACATGATATTCCATTTTCATGCAAAAATTTCTGTAAAAGTTATCATTCATACAACATATAATGGTAAGAAGAAGATTATTTACTCAAAAAGTTGAACAATTAAGAGTTGAATATTATCTGCGCTTAGTGGGATTTTGGTAAAAATTATATGTGTTTAATATTTATCTTATTAAATAAATAAATATTTGTAAATAATTTAAAATTTTGATGATTCATTATTTATTTATTAAATTAATATTATAAAAGTATTATTGAGACATACTTATGGGACATGAAATATACTTGGTAAAATCCTTAAACTAAAAATATTTACCTTTTTTCTATAATGACATTGGAGGTTTTAGTAGGTTGTGGTAAGAATAAGAACCCTATGGATTTAACACATATTTTCTATATTTAATAGATTATCCAAGGGGGATGATCAAGATTATTGATGCTCATGATGTTTATTTAACATATAGAGAATGTATTTATAAATATACTATAATTGAAGTTACTTTTTTTAAAATTTATTCTTATCATTTTATCTCTTGACCAATATGATTTCTTGGTATTTTTTTGGTAATATAAAATATATAAGGTACATTAAATACCCATAAAATTCATCATAGGTATCATTTGAAACCAATCGATGATCAAAAAGTCATTAAAGTGAAAAAGATATATTTTTAAAGGTATGAAAATAGATATATTTGATATCAAGGTGTGGTTAACTTTTAATTCCATTTATCTTATTATATTCATTATTCTCATATCATGGTTTAAATTCAATATTATGGAATTTTTTTAGAAAAATAGTCTATCCTAATTGGATTGCATTCCACACTATGTTTTATCACATAAAAATGTTTTGGAGCTATTATTTTTCTAAATGAAACAGATTGAAATATATATTTCTAGTTATATATCATGGATTTTTATAAATTTTTAGTATGAAAAATGATATTTTCATTTTTTAATATTGTATCACTGACAGTTTTTGTGGTTTACTTCACTTTATATTAATTTATTGTTATAAAAATCATGATATGATTTTTACTACAGAACTATCATGAACATTATATAATTTGTTATATTCCACATAGAAATATATAACCACAAAATTGAAATCATATTTTGGTGTTTATAACATCATTTTATAATGATTATAATTTTTTTAATATATCATGAAATGATTTAGTAATTTTATCTTGCAAAATCCATATAAATTTAGAAAAATTGAGGCTATAATGAGTTTTTCTGATGAAATTATGATATAAATTTAAAAAATTTAGACATTGAAAGATATTTAGTATTTATTTTAAAAAAAGAAGTGGTACTCAAGTAATAATACACATGAGTTCAAGGACTTCTATTTGTTTTATTATTTCTATAACTAATTCACATTATAATACGTCAATGAATTATAAAAAAAATTGAATATTCTTAAGTCATGTGACAAATTTTATAATAGATTTGGTTGATACAATTAAAAGTGAATAAGAGATTAGATATGTCTTAGATGGTTTCATTGCATTGAAAGTTTAGTGGCCTTATAGTAGAGTTAATGTGATGGACTAATAACTATAAAAATTTGTTCCAATATAGTTTTGATAGAATACAAAAGTGTTTTAGTGGAATGTGAAAAAAATTATTTTTATTGTAGTTAATAATAATGTATATCTAGTATGAAAATTTTTTTTGACATAAATTACATATAACACCAATTATTTTTCCATATTTCCATATATGATGATATGGACTTAGGGGTGCCTCATGTTACTTATGAAATTTAACCCATGTTACTCATTAATTTCACTTAGGATTAATTTGTTATGAAATTAAAGATTAATGGCTAATATTCAAACAGTACATTGAGGTAGTAATGATTGTTAAGAAAATTAGAAATTCAAAATACAAGATTTTTTTGTCCTAGGGATTTTTTGTAACATTTTTTATTTATTGTTGAGATATAAAGTATGTGTTATTACTATAATAAAATGGGATATTAAAAAATAATAAAAAATAGAAAATTGAGAGAGAATATAAAATAACATACAATTTATTTTCTCTTGAATAAGATTTTTAGGCCTGTCAATGAATAAATAATATTATTCATTAAGAATATTTTTCTCTTATAGGATATATATTCTATTAATTATTGATTTCAATAATAAATAACATATATTATTAAATTTTAGATATTTATTCACATAAAATTAATATTGTGTTGTGAAGGGTAAAGGTTTATCTTAAAGTGAAATTACCATCTTTATTTCAGTTGTAAATAATTCAAATTTTTTATAATTATTATTGATTACATAAATTGGATGATATTATTCAATTATATTTTTATCTAAAATTATTGATTATTGGAGGTAAAACCTAACTCTTTATGAAGACAATTATTCATGATTTTTTTCAAGTTGAAACCATTATCATATTATTGATGAAAAACATTACACAAAAGTTCCAATATAATCCCCACATGACTTTTATTTACCTAATAATATTAGTAAATTATATTATAATGATTTTTTTGTAATATGAAAGATGTAACCAATTTTATTTAGCATAAAACCTTATAAAATATACAATTATATCTATTCATATCATCCTTAGTAAATTTCAAATGTGTATTTTAATTTTAAAATCTTGGAAGAAAAAAATATTGATCAGTTAATTTAATAGCTAATGAAGGGTGAGTAAATAATAGTAATAAATATATTTAGCATATAATGTCTCTATATATTTACTCCACTCTCTATGTAGTAAAAAGTCCTAATAAATATTATAAAAAATGTGGTTCCCTCTATAATGATCTAGTTAAGTAGCTGATTTTTTATATTAAATTTGGATTTTACTGGAGTTTTTTATGGAACTACCAATTTCTCTGATAACTTTAAATCATTATAATATATTTTTACGCAGTGGGAAATAAGCTATTTCACATATTTTTTTCTCAAATTATTACCATGTGTGGAAGGATATTATGTTTATGTATTTTATCTTGATCAAATTAGATTTATTTTATTTTTTATAGGAAAATATATTCTATTAATGAGAAGTGTTGTGATGATAAGCGATTATCCCAAGAATATATGAAATTATGACAAAACTAAAAGTTTAATTTTAAATCTGATTTTAGAGAATAATTTATCAAAGTCGATGATATATAAATCTTCAAATCATATATGTGTAAAGTTTTATAACATTTATAAAGTTGGAAATAAAGTAAAATAATATAAAATCCAAATTTGATGACTGGAATTTAAATATTCATGCATAATAGATGAAACAACTATTGAAAATATATTCAAATTATTTTATAATATTGAAAATTCAATTAGGAACTTCCGAGTGAAAATTTGTTTCATGACCAATCATAGATGGAAAATATATTTGGCTAACACTGAAGTCATGTATTTTATACCAATGCCTGTATCCAATATATGATAGGTTGGGAACTAGTACTAAGGGTATAAAATACACACATGGGAGGAATTACCCTCATAAATCCCTATAAAAACTAAGAAACCACTAATAAATCCCATAAAATAAAAATAAAATCCATACATAATACATAAATGCATCGAAGTTCATATAGGACTAAGTATCCAAAATAATGACAATAAAAATAACAAGATCCTACGACAAAGATTCCATATCCAAAAAATACATGACATGAGTTAGTATTGTATAACCCAATCACTATCTCAATAATGTAGATTTTTCTAAAAAATATATTTAATATAGAATTGTGCATAAAAGTATACATAGTATGATCCTTTCTAAAACCTATAATGAAAGTTTATAAGATTCATACTTATGATGTAGTGAATAAAAAATTAATATATCTTGTTAGATAACCTAATAAAGGACCATAAAACCTCACTAAGGATCACTTATTAAATCTTTAGATAAGTTTTAAAATCTCGGATAGGGTTCCACTAACACCAGTGCCTCAACCCGATGAATCACACAAACTTTAATATGCCTTCCCATTTACCAGAGGCTACCAAATTGCAGTGAGAGTTTAACTAGGTATAAAGGGAGACTAGACCCTCTTTATTAGAGTAAGTTAATAGTATAAATCAATATAAAAAATATCCAAGAAGTTACAATTAATAACCATGAATTATATAATCCATTCCAAAAAACTGGGTAAGTGTCCACACACATAATACAGTAACATATCATGTCACACTATTGTCAAGTAATAATGAAAACCAAAAGATGAAGAAATTATGACAATCTCTAAAATTATTACCAACATTACTATGATCCCCTCATCTATGTTTCATACAGAATCCCAAATCAACTATATATGATAAGGTATTTTCCCTCATCCCGATCTGAAACCATGAAATATTCTCAGGTACCAATGGTGGCCTGAGTATTGTGTGAGTAAAACTCAATAGGACACCACCAACGGTGTCTAGAAAAATATCCAGTCCAATAAAAGTGTCTGTACAATCTAAATAAATAAAAAACAAGTAGTTGATAAAACATGTTTCATTATTTGACATAATTAAAATAAGCCACATTTTCCCTCAGTTCCATGTGATTTCCAAACCCATCAAATCTGCTTTGACCCATGTCGTTCATCTTCACTATAAGTCATAGGGGTCACATGTGAGCATACAAGTTGTATCGATCTAGGTACTCAACCAGGATTCATAATGCTATATATGAATATGTGAACCATGATATGGAACTCCATTTTGTTACCCTTGGAGCCTAGAGCATCATTTCGAACTCTAAACGATGCGTATATCGAGTTCCTAGAGGATCTGTCTTCCCCATATGAGGATGAGGAGTGTCAATCTAATATCCAACTACACCATTAATCACATTTTCCAAGTTCAACATCAGTGGCCTCTCATCAATAAATAACATCATGGGTTCACCTTTTTATTTTATTAAAATTTCCATGATCTAGTTCTTTCAATATATTTAAATCGATTCCACATCAAGGCCATATTACAATTCATTAATAACCACAACTATTAAGAATTCCATTAAACCATTATAGCAACATGTTGTGGAATTCCATTTTATAACTCAATTAACACCCTCAAGAAAGTGACATTCCCCATGGGTTGAATTATTCCTAATCTATTCATTATCAATGAACAGAAAGAGATCGGTGAAAGGTCCAACATACCACATAAATACCCAATTTATCATTTCATACCAAGGATTCAAATTCATATAACAATAAAGAAGAATCACAACTACATACACATGAAATAAAACATGAAGACTCTGGGAAATTACTTATATAACACCTACCTCATGCTCATAGACAAGTACTCTGCTAACCTCAAGCATTTATTTGAACTAAGATGATCGCCAACACCTAGGCTATGGATTCCCTATAAAGAGTATGACTTAATAGATTTTGAATAATACAAAACATCCCACCATAGTTCTTCTAAAATATATAAGAAATACTAGTGGTAGACTCACATGGAGCTTCAATTATCAACTAAAAAAGCTACAAACAACCCATGATTAAAGAAGAATCATCCATGGAGAGCTTGTGGCTCCTAGTTTGAACACCTAGTTTCTAGAGGAGGAAAGGGTATGAAAAACTGGGTGAGAAACCATAAATCACATGTGAAAAAGTGTAAAATCACCAAATTTTAAGATGTGCATGGTTTGAACTATAAAGACCCGTAAATTTCGAGGGAATTTTTTTTTCTAAATTTTCTTTGGGATTTTACGAGTATGCAGTTTCTGAGGGCACCTGATTCCGAGGCCCAGTGTGCCCGGAATCATTTTCTGAAGTTTTGCTCAGGTACGTTCAGTGAACGAACAAGTGTGTTTTTACTAACTTTTGAACTGGTGCTCGGAATAGAAATACGAGGACACCGATGAAACCACAACGCAGGTAATTGCTTAAGAACCCCTTTTCCAGAGTTGCGTTGGCTCAGGTGAGGTTATTAATTAAATGGGTTAACTAAAGAATAAAATAAAATATTGTGCTACAAATTTTATTTTTATTCTAAGTAGTGATAACCTAGGAAAGGTGGTTGGAGTGGGAACTAATAATATCATAACTCCACTAGGTAGGATATTAGTGAGGTGGTGCCCACATGAGCCCCACCCCCTATATTTCCATTTAACATCCCATGTGCATTTTAATTTTGTAACTCACCCGCAATACCCTTTTAAAAGCCAAGTCAACTCTCTTAATTAATTAATTGAATTAAGTTATTCAATGTAATCAATTCATGATTTCATTTTGAATTTTGAATTGAATGTTGGCTTGTGTGTGTTAATTAAATAAGACAAAGTCTTATTTCTTTAAGGATTATTTCGTTGTGCGAGAATGTTGAAGAGGAATTTCTTAAGCCTTGGAATCTTCATATTCCTCCTTGAAGAACGCGAAGAACGCACCGTCACCAAAGAAGAACACCGACCTCTGACTAAGGACGATGATTAACGCTGATTCCTCGGAGATCGACGATGCAACGCCGTATACCGCGACGCCGACAGTGTTCTTCTCTGCGACGCCGTGTACGTGATGCCATGTACCGCGATGCCAACGATCCTCCTTTCGCGATGCCGTCTTTTGCGGCGTCCCTTTTCTGCGACAAACCTCGTTTGACAACTTCTCCGAGGTAGGGAGTTTGGTTTAATTTAACTTATATAGAATATATCCTTAGTATGTGTTTTAATTGTTGAAAGGCATTTGAACCATTAATGCGGTGGGTGCGGAACAACGAACAAGTCGGAACCCACCGATCCTCTGTTCTTGATGCACGGAGCATTGGGTGATAATGAAACGGGACCGTTGAGCGATTGGAGGCCGTCACATTAATCTAAGGGTCCTGAGATGACCTCAACCGTAGACGATAGAAAGAACAGACCACTGGAGTAGCTCTAGTGGCCCGCGGACTTCACTGGCGGCCTGGGTCGTTGGCGTGGTGGCACCGGTGGCTGGAGGAGGCGGCCGACACCAGCCGGCCGCCCGGAGGCGGCGGTGTCCCGACACGCCGTCAGGAGGAACCGCCGCGGCTGAAGCTGCGGTGGCAGGCGACTGGGATTCCGCGGCCGTGCGGGATCCGGTGGAGGAAGCGGCAACTACCGCGTCTGCGGAGCGCAAGGGGAGGGTGGGGACCGCGTCCCCCCATGCTCGGCCGCTGGCCGAGCCAGCGTGCCACCCGGCCAGGCCGAGTTGGGTTGCGTGGACCGGACCGGGCCGCGCTGATCCGGGTCGGACCCGAACCCGGGTCGGGTCGACCCGGTTCGGGCCTACCCAGGGCGGGTTGGGTCGGGTCAGACCGGGCCTAGACCCCTCCATTTTCGGACCACTTTCGGTCTTTTTCCCATAACATGGGATACATACCTTCGATAGACGCACCATCAGTTGCGTGACAATCCTTGGATCGATACGGTCGTTTTGGTATACTACACTCAAGGTTTCGGAGAAGTTTGGGTACAACAGGGTTGGTTCGAACACGAAACCAACCGGGCCCTCGGAGCGGAAACACTTATAACTTGAGCTCCGGATGTCCGATTGACATGCCGTCGACTTTGTTGGATTCCTTTTAGTGAGACGGACCTTTTGGATTACTCCGCTCGAGGTTTGGATGCAGTTGGAGTACATTCGGATTAGCGTTGACTTAAAAACCAACCGGGCCCCTGGAACAAAAAAGCCATTAACTCTCAGACCGGGCGTCCGATTGACGCGCTGTCTGTCACGTTGAGTTACTATCGTCGAGGCAGAAGTTTGGGATACATCAACTCCAGACTATGTGTCATTTGATGTATCGAACCCCCTTGGATCTTGGAGCAGACCCTCCCGGAAACGAGCATGCTATGTGTGGGAACCCTAGAGCTGACTGCGACTTCGATGACGGTGACTGCATTTAAATCCTCTGTGGGTTCGGCAGTGATGACAACCGTACTGGAATCCTCTGTGGGTTCGACGGTGAAGACTTTCGTACTGGAATCCTCCGTGGGTTTGACAATGACGACTGCACTGAAATCCTCCGTGGGTTCGGCAGTGACGACAACCGTACTGGAATCCTCTATGGGTTTGATGGTGAAGACTTTTGTACTGGAATCCTCCATCGGTTCAACGACGATGACTGCACTGAAATCCTACATGGGTTCGGCAGTGACGACAACCGTACTAGAATCCTCTGTGGGTTCGATGGTGAAGACTATCGTACTGGAACCCTTCGTGGGTTCGACGACGACGACAACCGTACTGGAATCCTCCGTGGGTTTGGCGACGACGACTAAAGTACTTGTATCCTACGTGGTTCCTTGCTAGATGAATCAATAACTACATCTGATCATCTCCTTTTTCTTTACAAATGATGTGTACCTGTGTGAGCTAAGTCTTGACTTTCAATCATTATCTTTGATATGATTGACTTGTTTTCCTATTTGGATTGGGTTGTGCTTTCTGGTTTGGATTGTGTTGTACTATCCTTTGTGGACGTGATCAAACATGGGCTCAGATGTTGGAGCCAAACTGGAATTGATGACATAGGTATATGTATGGGAATATACCTAAGTAGTGTTGGATGTTACTTCATGATTGTATCTTTCCTTTGTGGATTATCCTTTGTGGATTCGGGGAGACCTTCAGGGGTCTCAGGGTCCCTACTGAGTAGCGTATACTCCCCCCCTGCACGGGCTATGACCGCACTACGTTGTGTTGGATGAAAACGACGGACATCGCTGTTCGTGGTTGAGGCTTGTGGAGCAGGTCGGTACCTGGAGGTGGACCACTAGGTGGGATGTACACGGAGCGGATGGCTGGACCCGAGGAGCTGAGGAGGCTATCTGTACCCACACTTCAGGTGGGACTTCTAGTGGATGACTCGACATTGCTGATTTACTTTCAGTTGTTGTACTTGCTTTCTAGTTGTACTTTACTTTCAGTTTGGGTTTGTATTCTGACCCACTCACTTTTCCGCACTACTTTTGTACCCAGTATTACTTAGTGTTTACTTCTGCTTTCTTTCTCTATGGTGTTTGTTTACTTTATAAAGGCAATGACTTCCCCTTTTTTTTGGAAATCACGCCTTGGTGCTAGTCGCCAGCCCCGGGCCTATGGAAGGCGGGCTTGGGGTAGTCACAGCATGGGTCCCGAGGACGGGTCGTGACAAATTTGTAGCAAAGGAGTTCGGTTCTACCGCAGAACTCAGGACTCTGATATTTCTTCTATGTGAAGCAATAATGTTAAGGGTATTGAGTATGGTTATCAGTCCAGGGAGTCCAGTGTTGGTGCGGCGGCCGACGTATCCGTACACCAGGACCCTGACTTCTGATTTCCAACTCAGTGCACGAAAAAATTGATTACATGCATGTTTCAAAAGTTTTCTTTGTGATTACTTTGTGTTAGCTCACCAGGTATAAATCGTTGACGGTGGTGCACTTGTCTCTTTTCGGGATGGCCCCACGATGGCAGCCTGCTAGGGTTTCAAGTGTTGTACGAGATGACGGCCCACTGAGAGACGAGGTTCTGGTGTGGGGCCCTCTTACTATGTTGAAACCTTTGGGTGGTGTACCAACTGCACCACCACCCATTAGGTAGCATAGTTCTCTGAGATTTTGAGGCGAGACAGTTCCCAGGAAGCAGTGGACTGGATGGAGGCAATTGCTAGAGTTCTACACCTAATTTAGACACTAGTAGAGCAGGTAGTGGACTTAGCTACTTGTGTTTTCTAGTGAGTGACCATGGGGTTGGTTTGTATAGTGAAACGACTTTGGTATATGGACCGATGCCTGAGATAGTAACTTCGGGTAGTGTGTCAGCTACATCACTACCTGTTGGACAATAGACACTACCGGCGGTACCAGTAGAGGACACTTGTAGGCTTGGTGCCTTACATGTTTCAGCACCAGATATCCCTCAAATTCCGAGGCAAGCCGGACTCACAGGCGGCTGAGGACTGGCTTGAGGAGGTGGCTAAGAGATTCCTAGAGCTTATACAGCTTCGGCAGGATGACATGTCGGTAGCTGAGAATTCATCGGGGCATACCAAACCATTCCTGGTACTCGATGACTACGATGAAATCGGTGCTTCAGGACTCGGACTTCAGAGTGAGGTGTGTCTAAGGGAAATCCGAGCCATCAATTCTTTCTCTATGCATTCCTACTTATGCTAGGGTGATCGAAGGAACCTTTGTGGTTGACAATTCTTTTGTTGAATGGATGCAGTCAGTGAAGTTTAGTAGTGGAAAAGAAGGAAACTGGCGCCAGTCTCAGAGACTTGGGGGCATGTAAAATGTTTCAAGTAGAGGAAGTGAAAAGGACAAATTAATATGTAGGGCAGCAGACGTGGAAGTGGAGCTAGGAGAGCAGCATGGGGTGGTGAACATTTTGACATGTTTCAACCACCCACCTTTGAAATCCCCGATAAGCTCAGGGAGCTGGAGGGAAGGGGAAAGAGTAGCAGCATGCGGTCAGGTAGTGCGACCAAAAGGGCTCTAAGGTTGATTTAAAGTTCGAAATATGTCTTCCACAAGCTGTCGTAACAACAAGACATTGATACGAATCATCCCTTCCTTCCATGAATCTTGTCCCAGACCTAGAGTTTCTGGTTAAACCGTTGACTTGACCCTCACGTCTGGAGATACCTCTGGGAGGAGAATCGATAATCACACTTACGCCAATGGTGTGATCTGACCCTTGAGGTGAGAGTTTAGGTTGGGAACTCTTGGTGGCAGCGTTGAGGCCATACGACATTAGTTTGAGTATTAACTAGGCAATCACAGTTCATACACAAATTGACGGTATTAGACAGATGTCAGGATAGGTTTTCCTTGGTCGGCGAAAAGGAAACCTCAAGAAGCATGGGAAAAACTCATGCACAGGAGGGTGCGGTCGATCATTCTTGAGTCAGCCAACCTTATCCTCATGGCTATAAGAGTTTTGAGTTTTAGTTATAATCAGGAAATAGAGGCCTCTAGAGTTCGAGGATGGCGACCATGTTCTTATACAGGTCTCACCTCAACGAGGTTTACGAAGATGCAATCGAGGCGGTGAGATATCACCAAGGTTCAACGAACCTTTCAAGGTCCTCAACAGGGTTGGCGAGGTGGTTTACCGCTTAACCTTTCCACCTCAGTTGCACCGGGTGCACGTTGTCATCCACATATCTCATCCAAGAAAATACCTGCATGACCCTTCACACATCATCGACCGCAGGGAGTTGGACGTCGATGATGGGGCGACAATCACATAGATTCTAGTGGAGAACGAGGATCAATAGGAGCAGGTCCTACATGGATGGTCTATTCCTCAGGTGCACTTTCACTGGAAGCACGGGAACCTCTAGGAGAGCACATTAGAGCGGGAGACCCAGTTGCATGCTCTGTACCACTTTTGTTCCCCTAGTTTGTGATATAGCTTTACAGGGACGTAAAGCCCTGAGGTGGGAGTAATGTAAAGACCCATAAATTTCAAGGCAATTTTTTTTTCTAAATTTTCTTTTGGATTTTACGAGTACGCAATTTCTGATGGAACCTGATTCCGAGGCCCAGTGTGCCCGAAATAATTTTCCGAAGTTTTGCTTGGGTACGTTCAGTGAACGAATGCGTTGGTTTTTCCTAACTTTTGAACTGGTGCTCGGAATCAAAATCTGAGGACACCGATGAAACTACAACGTCGGTAATTGCTTAAGAACCCCTTTTTCAGAGTTGCGTTGGCTTGGGTGAGGTTATTAATTAAATGGGTTAACTAAAGAATAAAATAAAATATTGTGCTACAAATTTTATTTTTATTCGATGTAGTGATAACCTAGACATGGTGGTTGGAGTGGGACCCACTAATATCCAAACTCCACTAGGTAGGATATTAGTGAGGTGGGGCCCACATGATCCCCACCCCCTTTATTTCCTTTTAACCTCCCACGTGCATTTTAATTTTGTAACTCACCTGCAACCCCCTTTTAAATGCCAAGTCAACTCTCTTAATTAATGAATTGAATTAAGTTATTCAATGTAATCAATTCTTGAATTCATTTTGAATTTCAAATTGAATGTTGGGTTGTGTGTGTAAATTAAATAAGACAAAGTCTTACTTCTTTAAGGATTATTTCATTGTGCAAGAAGGTTGGAGAGGAATTGCTCAAGCATTGGAATCTTCATCTTCCTCCTTGAAGAACGCGAAGAACGCACCGTCACCGACGAAGAACGCCGACCTCCAATGAAGGATGAAGATTAACGCTAATTCCTCGGATATTGACGACACGATGCCATGTACTGCGACACCGACAGTCCTCTTCTCCGCGACGCCGTGTACCGCGATGCCGTGTACCACGATGCCGACGATCCTCTTTCCGCGATGCCGTCTTCCGTGACGTCCCTTTTCTGCGACAAACCTCGTTCAACAACTTCTTCGAGGTAGGGGGTTTGTTTTAATTTAACTTATGTGAAATATATCCTCATCATGTGTTTTAATTGTTGAAATTCATTTGAACCACTAACGCGGTGGGTGCAGACCAACGAACAAGTCCAAACCCACTGATCCTCTGTTCTTGATGCGCGGAACGTTGGGCGATGATGAAACTGGACCGTTGAGCGATTGGAGGCCGTCACAGTAATCTACGGGTCCCGATATGACATCAGGAACAGACGAGAGCATGAACGGACCACCGAAGCGGCTCCGGTGGCCCGTGGACTTCACCGGCGGCGGTGACCGGCATCGGCCGGCCTCCTAGAGGCGGTGGTGTCCCGGCGCGCCACCAGGAGGAACCGCCGCGGCTGAAGTGGCGGCGGAAGGCAACCGAGATCCCACGACCATGCGGGATCCGGTGGAGGACGCGGCAACCGCCGCATCCGCGGAGCGCAAGGGGAGGGGAGGGGGACCGCGTCCCCCCATGCTCATCCGCTGGCCGAGCCAGCTTTCCACCCGGCCGAGCCGCACCCAGCCGGGTCGGACCCGAACCCGGGTCGGGCCGACCCAAGGGGGGTGGGCCGGGTCAGACCGGGCCCAGACCCCCCCATTTTCGGACCACTTTCGGTCTTTTTCCCATAAATTGGGATACAGACCACCGATCATTGCACCATCAGTTGCGTGGAGATCCTTGGATTGAGACGGTCATTCAGGTATACTACACTCAAGGTTTCTGAGAACTTTGGGTATGGTCGGGTTGGTTCGAACACAAAACCAACCGGGCCCTCGGAGCGGAAACACTTATAACTTGAGCTCCGGACATCCGATTGACGTGCCGTCGAATTTTTTGGATTCGTCTTATAGAGACAGACCTTTTGGATTACTCTGCTCGAGGTTTGGACACAGTTGGAGTACAGTCAGGTTAGTTTTGACTTAAAAACCAATCGGGCCCCTGGAACGAAAAAGCCATTAACTCTCAGACCGGGCGTCCGATTGACGCACCGTCTGTCACAATGAGTTCCTATCGTCGAGGAGGAACTTTGGGATACATAAACTCCAGAATAAATGTCAGTTTATGTATCGACCCCCTTGGCTCATGGAGCGGACCCTCTCGGAAACGAGCATGCTGTGTGCGGGAACCCTAGAGCTGGCTGCGACTTCGACGACGACGACTGCACTGAAATCCTCCATGGGTTCAGCAGTGAGGACAACTGTACTGGAATCCTCTATGGGTTCGATGGTGAAGACTTTCGTACTGGAATCCTCGGTGGGTTCAATGACGAAGACTGCACTGAAATCCTCCCTGGGTTCGGCAGTGACGTCAACCGTTCTGGAATCCTCTGTGGGTTCAACGGTGAAGACTTTCATACTGGAATCCACCATGGGTTCGACGACGATGACTGCACTGAAATCCTCCATGGGTTTGGCAGTGAGGAAAACCATACTTGAATCCCTTGTGGGTTTGACGGTGAAGACTATCATATTGGAACCCTCCATGGGTTTGATGACGACGACAACCGTACTAGAATCCTTCGTGGGTTCGGTGACGACGACTACAGTACTTGTATCCTACGTGGGTCCCAACTAGATGAATCGATAACTACATCTGATCATCTCATTTTTCTTTACAAATGATGTGTACCTGTGTGAGTTGAGTCTTGACTTTCAATCATTATCTTCGATATGATTGATTTGTTTTCCTAGGTGGATTGGGTTGTGCTTTCCTATGTGGATTGTGTTGTACTATCCTTTGTGGACGTGATTGAACTTGGGCTCGAATGTTGGAGCCAAACCGGAATTAATGACTTAGGTATATGTATGGGCATATACCTAAGTAGTGTTGGATGTTACTTCGTGATTGTATCTTTCCTCTGTGGATTATCCTTTGTGGATTCGGGGAGACCTTCAGGGGTCTCGGGGTCCCTAATGAGTAGCGTATACTTACCCCTGCATGGGCTATGCCCGCAATACATTATGTTGGATGCAGACGACGGACATCGCTGATCATGGTTGAGGCTTGTGGAGCAGGTCGGTACCTGGAGGTGGACCACTGGGCGGGACGTAGACGGAGCGGACGACTAGACCCAAGGAGCCGAGGAGGCTATCTGTACCCACCCTTCAGATGGGACTTCTAGTGGACGACTCAACATTGCTGCTTTACTTTCAGTTGTTGTACTTCCCTTACAGTTGTACTTTACTTTCAGTTTGGGTTTGTATTCTGGCCCACTCACTTTTCCACACTACTTTTGTACCCAGTATTACTTAGTGTTTACTTATTCTTGATTTCTCTATGGTGTTTGTTTACTTTATAAAGGCAATGCCTTCCCCTTTTTGTCGGGAATCATGCCTTGGTGATAGTCGCTAGCCCCTGGCCTATGGAAGGCGGGCTTGGGGTAGTCACGGCATGGGTCCCGAGGATTGGTTGTGACATGAACTCATGGTTTTTCAAACCGAGTTTCAACCATGCGACACCTTCCTTCTAATAGTGGGTATAGGAAACACATCTTTTCTGGGACTCATGAATGATTTAAAAAATGATGTGGTGGTTATGTGATTACCTCTTACCATGAGTGGGATCAGGTAGCATGGTTTCCTAGGCCTCCTAGAATAGTTTTCAAACCATGAAACACCATCCATGATGTTTTATGGTTATAGTTTATGGTTAGTACTGACTATTTTTCAAATTTAAAATAAGAATTGGATGGCCAATTTCCCCTGAATTCATGTCCTAAACTTAATAAACTCCCATAGATCCCTCATACTCTCAAGAATAATTTCATTAACCATGAAAATGTAATTATACTAAATTTTAACTGAAAAGTACCTCATATAGAGCTTGAGATCTTACAACTTCTCCAACATATAATAGGTAATCCTTCGGCTTCACCCCCAAACATCTCTAAACCTCCATTTTAGAAATATTAGGCCACTGGTCCCAAATACCAGTTTCATTCTCCCATGTATCCTTTTGAACACGACTATGAAACCATTACTCTCATACCGAAGGCGTGGTCTATAATTAAAATTTTTTCTCACTAGGATCAATAATATGAATTGGGCGATCCTCAAAGGATGCATCATCCTCAAGCTTAATGTCATTAACCTCTATCATGTGAGAAGGGTCGGGGTGATACTATTGAATCTTTGACACATGAAAAACATCATGTATAACATTGTACTATTGTGGAAGAGTTGATCGATATTACCCTAGTCTAAACCTCTCCAAAACCTCAAAAAAATCCACATACTTGGGTGATAACGGTTCATATTTTCCGATCCGATGGATACCCAACCCTGGATACACCTGAAGAAACACACAACCCCCCACTACAGAGTCAATGGGTGAACATCTCGACGAGCATAAGACTTTTTCATACTATGTACCATATCCATATGCATATAGATCAACTAAAAATGTTATAATGTATACTTCATAAGACTTAGTCTCAAGAACTCTACTTCCCATTCTCCTATCCAACATCAGGGATATATTTATGGCATACCATAGAGCATGTCATATGGTTCTCTTTGGATAATTTACCGATAACTTCTTTTATAGGAGAACTTGAAAAGTAACTAGTGTTTCTACCAAGCCTCACCAGAATATAGGACACATGACCTCTATATGTCCTCTAATACCTAGATTGTATGTTCAAAATTCGAATCATTCTACTGGTGAAAAGGTATACTAAAAAACACCAATGTACCCTATGCCTTATACATGCTTTTCTAGAAACTTGAATTAAAACATGTATCATGATTGGAAATGATAATATGAGGAACCCCATTAAAATTTAATAGCTATTGAATATATAATCTAACCAATGATTAATAGTAAATGTCTCCTGTATTGTCCTGAAATGGAATAATGTTTTCAAACTATTTACAATCACCCACATCATGTTACTATTTTGAGGATTCCTTAGAAATCTGGAAAAACATTTCATCATAAAATCATCTCACTTCTACTCTAGAATGTGTGTTGGTTGTAATAAACAATAAAGTCACTAGTGCTCAGTCATAACCTACTGATAGCTGTAGAATTGTTTCATAAAACCACAAATCACTTTTTTAATTCCTAACCACTAATAATATCTATGAAGATCATGGTACATCTTGGCCAATGTAGGGTCCACAACCAACTTAGAGGTATGAAACTCACACATCAGTTCCTCCTATATACAAGTAGTCACAAAATCATTTCCATGAACAAAGATGATCTCATTATCATCAATTGGTAGTCCAAATGTGGATCTGACCTTAAAAATTTTCACTTAAGGCTATTCACCCGGAGTCCTATTACATCATCCTGTTAACACAGTTTAGAAGAGTTGGCTCAATGAACTTAGACATGAGTTTTATCTTCTCATGATCCTTTTGAACACCTATATGATTCTCAACAAATAGATCCATCATTTTAGACTTGGAACTAGACTCTTGAACCACCTTATTCTATGTCTTCCGACTAAAGGCATCCACAACAATATTTCCCTTTACCAGATTATAAGCTATCTCCAAATCGAATAAATAAATATACTCAACCCATATCTGATTCTAAATATTTAAATAATGTTTGGAAAATATATGTTTTAAGCACTTAGGATCAGTATAAACCATAATCTTCTCACCCAAAATATAATTCCTCTAACACTTTAAGGAATATACACAATGGCCAACTCGAGATCATTCGTTGGATAGTTCCATTCATGTGGTCTCAACTACCATGAACTATACACCACAAACTAATAAACCTATATCAAAACTACCCCAATTTTAATTAAAAATTTAAAAAATAACATGGTATACTCCTTACCTGATTCTAGTAAGATCAGAATCATTGAAGTGGTTAAATGACTATTTAGATCTAGAATGGAATTAACATAATCCTTATACCGTTTAAAATTTATACCCTTCTTGGTTAGGACTGAGAGTGGAACCGCCATGAGAGAAAAATACTTAATAAACCTTTAGTAATAACCTTCTAAATCCAGAAATCTTTTGATATTGAAAAAATTTATGGGATGATCCTAATAAATAACTACATGAACCTTCTCTGGTTTCACCAAAAAACCTTCGTCCAACATGTTTTGACCTAATAAGTGTACCTTATCGATCTAAAAATGACATTTAGATTGATCGTAATATATCCTATTCTCTAATTGTGTACTCAAGATGATGTCAATATGTTAGGTATGATCATCATGAATTTTGGAGTACACCGATATCTCATAAAAAAAACAACTATAAAATAATCTAGGTTCTTGTGAAAGATTTGGGTTATCAAATCCATAAACTTACTGGGATTGTTCATCATCCTGAACAATATTACAATGAAATCATAAAAACCATACCTTATTCTAAAAGTATTCCACAATATATCATAAGGTATCACTCTCCACTAATAATAGCCAATCCTCTAATCGATTAGGGTGAGCACATTGAAACTCCTCAAGTTCTTAAATATATCATCAATATGTAAAATAGGATATCAGTTCATAACTATCATATGATTCAACATTCGGTAATCAATACATTGTTTCACTATTCCTCCATCCTTCTTCAAAACCAATACTGGAGAACCCCAAGGTAACATACTCAAACAGATTATCCCTTTATCCTATAAATCCTCCATCTGAATCTTAAGCTCCTAAAGTTATATGGGTTTCATTCTATCTGGAATAATAGAAATAGTATTAGCTCTCTGCATCAACTCAATCATGGAATAAACCTCTATCTCTGGAGGTATCCCTGAGAATTACATGGGAAATAGGTACTGGAACTGATCCACTATTGGGGGAAAGATATCACCCTACACTCCCTCATCATTAATAAAAATACTTGTAACCTATGATGTGATCACACATTATTATTGAAGAAAAATCCCTACATAGTCTGCGAGGATATCTGATTCCACTTGGTGAACATAAGTGTCACCCAAAAGAGATGTGGTAATTACTCTCCTATGATAACAATCAATGTGATCCTGGTACATAGAAAACCATTCCATTCCTAGTATCATGTTATAACCTATCATCTCAATCACATAAAATTACCAAATGAAATAGTACCCATCAACCTTGAGGGTATGCTCCTTACATTTATAGATACCCTACAATCACAACCCCAAAAATATTTCGATCAATATGATTTCACACAAAGTCCCCACCACCAAATTAAAACCAATTAGAAAATGGATAGATATAAAATAATAAAAGGCTTCTAAATCAAATAAGGATCTATCAAGTGTAAAATCTATTTGCATCATCCTTTGAATAGTCGATCATCCTGCCTTAACACCACTGGGTGAAGGATGAAATACGTACTGCTGAACATTCCCTCTACCCTAGGTTCTAGTATAATTCCTTTGTGTTGTACTGTCATGCTTATATGGACACTATTTTCCTCAATTACCCTATCACCAACCCCGACCTGTATGGCCAATGGTACTCCAACTGCCAGGCTGATACGAGACAGTATATCCCCTTGTGGTGCTCTATATATCTCTAGGACCCCATCACTACCTATCTATAATGGGTTCCTATAGAACCTCTGTACGTGACACATACTTCCGCATGCTTATAATTCCACTGGTGGTCATGGAAACTAACCACACATGTTTCTCTTTCTGCCACAATGATATAATAGACCTAAATCACTACCCTGTGAGACCGATCCTCTCCCATGGACACTCTAACTTCTACTTCCTTGGTGGAAGTTTTCATAATGATGCAACCTACTATAAGAATAAATACAACCAGATCACCCAACTATCCCTAAAATTCCACCAAAATATTTTGTCTTTAGGTTCCCATTAGAAATGAGATCGGGATTCGCTACCTCAAAAAACTTATGTAGCCTGAAGACATATTCTTGTGACTTAATCTCACACCTGAGACCATACTGAAAATGTCTCATCCTTATCATATCATCTCCCATCATCATTGGAATAACACATTAAAATTTAATGAAGTGTCAATCATAATCCATCACCAATATACTTCCCTAGGTCAATCACATAAACTCTATAGATATCTATCTTGTCTTAAAGTCTCTAGATATAAATTCTCCAACACCCTCTCTTGGAAGTCCCTCCAATCCATACCCTCTTCCTGTTCAAACTAAACCCAAATATCCCACATGTTCTTTACTGGTCATTACAACATATATGCTACCAGTTGGAGCCTTTTCTATGGAGGGGTATCTAGTAAATCCAATAATATTTTTATAGACTCAATCCACATCTAAACTACCTCAGGTCTACCCTATCTGGAAAATGTAGGAGGGTGTTGTTGTTGAAACACTCACATCAGACCAAACACACTATGTGAAACCCACCCTGAGTATCTCTCCATAAACTATAAAAATGAGTGATATTCACCTGTAACTTTTCTTCCCCCTATTACCTAGAACCAACGGAGATGCTTATCCCACTAAGGGAGTATAATTCTTAGTGATGTCCTCCTGCCATCCAACCAGTAAACGTCATCATTGTGGAATCTCTCTACAATTCCAAAGACACACCTCAGAAAACATAATTTATAATTTCTAAAATATAAACATTGGAAGGCTCATTACTGGCCATAAACAAAAAAATATGCATACACTATCCCAAAGGGTAAAATTGAAACCCCATAACTACCCTCAACCATTCCCTTCCTGATCTATGGCTATGATAGAGTAAACTAAGCATCCAAATTTCAACAATACATTAGAAACCATTTTAACCATATTATTTAATGTAATTAAATTATTTATAAAATTATAATATATTTTTTAAGAACCATCCATTTTAACCCTATAATAACTATAAAAACATTTTTCTACCCACAACCCAACCTAATCATGCTTTCCTATGTGTACCTAATATGACACATACCACATAATTTCATGAATTTATAGAATGATGCATGCATATAAAACATCATAACATATCATCCTAAGAGTTAAATATTTGAAAATAATAACATCTAAAAGCATGAGTATCACCTAATGGTGAAATATCATCCAACTATAAGATGTGAACATAAAACAAACAATCCCACCTTAGGAATCAATGTTTTCCCCTAGAACACGGGTTAGCTAATCCCATGAAAGATCTCATTTACAAGACCCAAAAAATCCTAGAATCATGCCCACATTTCCAAAATAGTAAATAAATATAAAATAACACAACTGTAATACCAATTTTTAATGTCTCTACATGTGTGCCACTAATATTCGTGCCCCAAGCCGTTGCACCACATTAACTTAGGCATGCATTCCTATATGATTCATGCTGCCAACTTGTAGTGGGGGTATGAAAAAATATGTGGGGAGACTATTCCCTCTTTACCTAAGTAATAAAGTAGTATAAATCAATATAAATAATAACCAAGTAGTAATAATCAATAAACATGCATCATGTAATCAATTACCAAATCTGGGTATGTGTCTACAAGCATAATATAATAACATATAATGTCATACTAGTGTCAAGTTTCATTGAAAACCTGAAATTAATACACCCTAAAAATACCAAAAAATGGGTACTAACATTATTTATATCCCTTCATCCATGCTCCATCATGAATCCCAAATCATCCATACAACATAGGGCCTCTGCCCTTATCCAGAAATGAAAACATGAAATCTTATTAAGTACCAATGATGACCCAAGAAGGGTATAATACAAATCATTAGGCCACCACCAATGATATCTATAATAATACCTAGTCTAATAACATTGTATGCATAAGTACAATAAATAATAGGCAATAAGTATATAAAAAAGTTTCATTAATTAACACGATTTAAATTAACCACATTTATCCTTAGTTCCAAGTGATACCCAAACCCATAAAACTTGTTTCTTCTGATGTCATTCATCTAAACCATAAGTCATAGGGGTCAAATGTCAATATGAAAGGAGTATCAGTCCAAGAATTTAATTGAGATTAAATCCTTAGTTTCCAACCATCAGAACTGTTGGGCAGAAATCCCTCAAGGCATCATTGAAGTATTTTTGAGGTGATTGTGTTTGTTGACAAAGTGGACATCTGTGTTGTGATTGTTGACAAAGCAAAACAATGACATAAAAATTTGTTGACAAAGAGGATTTCATGATGGAATGTCGAGTTCGAGAGATGAGGTCAACGATCCATGTTTGATTCAAGAATGTCGATAATGGAATGGATGATCTGGAGGCGGTACAAAAAGAACAGATACAAGGTGGCGCCGTTTTCCAGCATTTGCCAAATTTTTGGGCCTGAAAATCGACAAATGAAGAAAAGTGTTTTTGGAAATGGGACTTTCATGCCGAGGACTTGGAGTATAGGAAGCTTGCGCGCCATATGTTTTTTAAGATCAGAAGATCAAAATATGTCTAAGGAAATAGGTTCGCTCAAGTGTCTAAAAGGACAGAAGACTTGCGCGCCGAGACTGGGTCACGCAGGTGACTTGCGCGCTGTCGTGCAGGGTGGGCAATTTGCCTATAAATACTGGACCACCCCTCTTAATTCTAAACCAGAGTTCAACACTTTGAGAAATCAGAGCTCCCATCGCGCAGGTGTGGTGGTCGCGCAAGTGGCGTGTGTGGTCGCGCAGGTGGGACTTGCGTGCCAGGGTGATAGTTGTGCGCCAGTGTTTGAAGCTGTGCGCCTGTGTGGAGTTGCGTGCCAATATTGGATTGGGCGTAAAAGGAAGTGAGTCGCGTAGGTTAAGAGTTGAGGAATCTTGAGTCGCGCAAGTGTTTGAGGAGGAATTTCATGCCCGTTGTGACTTGCCCTCCGATACTTGCGCGCCGCGATTGACTTTCACGCCAAGTAAGTTTTATTTCCAGCAATGATTTTCGGGCTGCGTGGAAGCTGGAAGTTTTCCCGATTCCTTCGGTGCAAAGAGATATTCATCTGCGGGTGAAAATTGGGCTTCAACAGAGCATCTACTTACAGAGGAAGATGCATTTTTTCATGCAAATGAAGAGACCTACAGGTCTATAAACTGTGAGTGGATTTCTTCCAGGAGCAGTGAGCAAAGGAAGAGAAAGTAGGTGATCCTCTCCACCGAAAGTGAGCCAGAGAGAGAGAGAAACAGGGAGTGACCCTTGGGGAAGCAGTGAGCTGACCCTAAACATTTTAAAGGTAGTGAGCCTGGGTATAAAAGTGATCTAGCCCGAACATTGTAATCCACAGTTAGTGAAGTTTAGTGGAATTTGGTACGACCGGAAACTTGTCGGCGTATGCTCCTTGGACGTAGCCTAGTGAGGGTGAACCAAGTAAAAATCTCTATGTCTTCCTGTTTGCTTCCCTGCATTGCTTTCAAAGATTCATCATTAGATAAAGAAGTAAAGAAGTGATCATAGTTTACACACAAGAGAAAACAAAGCGACCCTTGTAATAAAGAGGTCAAGATCCAGTTGGGTAGGAAGAACTTTTAGAAAGAATATCCATACCCTGATTCACCCCCTCTCAGAGTATATAGGCCCCTATTGGTCATAACAATTGGTATCATAGGGAAAGTTGTTGTTATCAGATTTGTTTGCTCCGACTTGGTATAATCGATCTGTGTGGTCAAATAATCAGTTTTCTCTTATCTCGGTGTGCCATGGAAAAGGGAAAAACATCAAAGAAGAAGAAGAAGTCAAGTGGTATTCCTCAGTGTGGAAGTGTGTATGGAAAAAGTGTGATTCAATTAAAATAATCAAATAGCTTACTGAAGGAAGTTATGGATGAATCTGATAGGGAAAATATTGATTCACTCAAGCATGATGCAGGAATGAGTGAGGTACATGAACTTCAAAGAGATATTGAAACAAGTGATGATGAAGAAGAAATAATTGAAGGAAGAATAGATATGAAAGATGAGTTAGTGGCTGCTCTTGAAGAGATAGATATTTGGAGAGCCAAAACCAAGAAATCTAACAAAGTTGTTCATGATGCCAAACTCTATATGCAGCAGCAGGAAGAAGAGAAGTCTGAGTTGATGGATAAAATTGAGAAACTCATGTTATCAGTACCAGAGAACTCAGAATCAGTTGGTGAGTATAAGCTTAAGATTGAATAACAAAAAATGGAGATTGTTGGATTGAATAGAAAAGTGAAAGATCAAGTCAAGTGCATAGAAGAACATGATATTCCAAGTGATGTTGGAAACATCGATGAAATTAAGTCTAAATACATTCGGATCCAAGCACTGGAAACTGAGATCAATAAGATAAAAAGTTTGAATCAAAGACTTATTGATGTAGCTACTGAGCTAAAGAAAAAGAATGATTCTCAAGGTGAAGAACATCAAAAGGTGGCTAAAATGAATGTCAAACAAAAGGTTATTGATTATGAAGAGAATCAACAGTCAGATGAAGTTCAAAATCTTAAAGCTAGAAATGATGATCTAGCAACACAGTTGTCTGCAGAAGCTCATAAGAATCAAAGGCTACAACAAGAGAATTCATGTTGTTCTGATTCTATTTCTCAAGAAAAATTGAAGGTAAAGGAGAAAAATGACATGGTTGATAAGCTGAAGCGTGAATTGGAAGATGAGATGAGTTGTGGAAAGAATCTCAGAAAATAACTCAATTCCCAACTTGAATCAAGGGATATGAAAATTCAAAAGTTGGAAGAAGAACTAGAATCAATGAAGAAGGAAGTGGAGAAATCCAATGCTAGAGGAAAGCCTAAAATGAAGGATGCCCTGCACTTGCTATTTGATTATCCCTCATTAGGTGATGATGAAATGAAAAGAAAATTTTCTATTTCTGAAAAGAGGCATGGACAAATTTCCTCAGCTCAAAGACCATACAGTTTGGGAAAAACTGGTATTGGGTTTGATGAATCCCCTTCCGTGCATGACAGAAAGAGGGTTTTGAATAGTTCCAGAAGTGGAGAAAAGCATCTAGGTGCTGGAGATAGGCCTAAGAGAACTATATCAAAAAGAAATGACGACATGTTATACTTTTGCGGGATTCATGGCCACACATCAAGCTTCTGTTCAGAGGATATGAAATACATCTCAGGCTGTGAAAATAGAAACTTTGATAAATTTGAGAATAAGAAGAAGCATCATAAGAAATCAGAACGAACAGTCTCTCAGGGGAAAGCATTTATCATATGCTATTACTGTGGAATAAAAGGACACACAATGAGTATGTGTCTGAAATCTCAGAAGCTCAATGTCAGAGAAAGAACTAAAAATGCATCAACATCTCTACAGGGAAATGATGAAATGAGGTATGCCTTTGATGCAAAATGTTTTATATGTTTTAATTATGGGCATTTGGCAAGACATTGCAGCAAGAAGAAAGCAAGAAAAGAAAATGGACTCGAAAGGAGATTCTCAACCCCAGTGATGCATAATGAGAACTTTTATACTGAGAGACAAAGTGGTATGTTTGAGAATAGGCTTAGAGCCTTAGGGGAATCACATGGAGCTGAACGAAAGGTGTATCAGTCACCTCCTCTATCATACCCACAACATCTCTCAAGGAGATAATGTTAACAAACCTAGAAGATTAAGTGGAGAACTACTCCAGCTGTGATAAAGAATAATGAACGTTCTATGGAGGACCCACCACCAATGCAAAATCGGGTGATGCCTCATAAATATGATAAATGACAGATAAACAAAGAATGCGTTGAAAAATTCACGAGTCATGTGCCACAGAGAGGACTGGAAGAAAAAGGAAAATCCCTACGATGGTGGAAGAAGGAAGGGAAGATGGAAAGAAAAGAGATTACTGTTCAGAGAAATAATCAAGGAAAATGGAAATTTGGTAGAACATCAAATACAGAAATGTGTACTAGTGGTTTTAAACCCCAAATTGCGAGAAAGGCCAGGCCTGCAGAATCTTAATATCATAAAAATACTCAGCATGCAGGTAATGAATGCTTAGTCATATGGCCAGAGTAGTTGAAGTTGGAGAGGCAGTTGGAGGAAGCAATAAAGTAGTGTGATGCGCTCCAAGAAAGAATCAAAGGGTTGACCCATCAAGATCAACCACAATCCTCATCTTGAGGAGTCTGGAAGAAGCCTCTCTCCCTATGTATATAAATGCCATCAACTGATGATTTATGTGTTTCAGGTTCTAGGGAGATACGATCCAAGGGGAAGTAGAATCTAAGGATGCAAAGTGAAGAAGTAATATGCTCTAGATCAGGTACTAGAGTTGAAGAAGAAAGGGAGCAACAGAGCACACTAGGAAGTGATTGTGTTATTAACTATACCTATTGTTTCCTACACCGAGTTCCAACTCAGTGGGCTTAGAGATTTTGTTAATGGCTCAATTCCAAGTGGAATATGAGAATAGATGATGCATAAAAAGAAGAATGTTATGGGTTTAATATTTGGGCCTAACCTTGGGAAGGGTTTCATAACATAGGGGGAGTATTCAATAACAAAATCAGATGCAAGAGCCATCAAAGCAATAATCGGATGAATGAGCTCAGGAGTTTTTCAATCAAGGGAAGACTTATTGTCAGAAAAGCAGCAATAATAATGAATCTCATGCTTATCTATTTTTCTCTAACAATGTGGTATCAGTTGAATGCTTTCAGGATACCAAGAAGCTGCGAGAGAAAAATCAAATGTGTGTCAACAAAATTGTGAGAGAAGATGATCAAAGAAATGACATCATTGAACAATGACACAATTAAAAGTTTTCTGTTAAAAGTGAAGAAGTGGTAAGAGACTTAGGGAGAGAAGAAGTGGCTGAAGATGATTCAGAAGAGGATACTGATGATGAGTAGAAGGTAGTAAAATACTTATCTGCACAAAAGACAAAGTGTCGAGCTGAAATTGATAGGCAGAATATCATTGGAGATCAGACAACTCTAGTTCAGACTCAAAGAATGAAATCATTACAGAAAACATCGTTTTTGTCTCAGGTGGAGCCGAAATGTTTTTCCGATGCAGCTGAAGATGAAAACTGGGTTCAGGCTATGAATGAAGAGCTTGATCAGATTGAGAAGAACCAAACATGGGAGATTGTTTCGAGGCCACCAGACAAGAATTTCATCGGGACTAAATGGGTCTATCGCAACAAGATGAATGAAGATGGAAATGTGATTTGAAACAAAGCATGACTAGTGTGCAAGGGATACTCCCAGTTAGATAGAATAGATGTAGATAAGACATTTTCACCGGTTACAAGGCTGGAGACGATCAGATTATTTTTGGCCATATCAGTGAAAAGAAAGTTCAAAGTGTTCCAGATGGACGTCAAATCTGCATTTCTAAATGGTGTTCTGGAAGAAGAGGTGTACATTGAGCAGCCAGATGGTTTTCTTATTCATGAGGATGAGAACAAAGTTGGTAGGCCGAAGAAGGCATTGTATGGGCTGAAACAAGCACCAAGAGCATGGTACCCAAGGCTTGATCAGTACTTGGAGAAGCTTGTTTCCAGCATGGTGGAGTTGATTACAATCTATATTTCAACAAAAATAGTAATCAAAGGATGATGGTGCTGGTTTATGTCGATGATATAATATTTGGTGGATCAAATGAAGCTCAGTGCAGGCAGTTTTCCGAATTCATGAAAAATGTCAATGATTGGAGAGATAACGTTTTTCCTTGGTCTACATGTGACACAAGGAAGGAATGGAACATTAATTTCTCAATCTAAATATGCCAAGGAGGTCCTGAGAAGGTTTGGAATGGAAAATTTCAAAGAGATGAAGACTCCGGTTTCTACCCTTTTGAAATTACCAAAAGATGAGGATGGAAATGTAGTTAATATCACAGAATATAGGAAAATCATTGAAAGTCTGTTGTACTTAACCGCAACAAGGCCTGATATTGTTTTCGCTACATGCCAAGCAGCGAGATATCAGAGTAATACCAAGGAAAGCCACATGCTTTCAGTGAAAAGAATACTTCGGTATATCCAGGGCACAGTGGATTTCAGCTTGACATATACTGACAAATCTTAGACAGAGTTATCGAGATATACTGATGCAGACTGGGCCGGTTCAGTAGATAATAGAAAATCAACGTCAGGTGGTGCATTCTATCTTGTTGGATTGTGTATTTCTTGGCTAAGAAAGAAGAAAGATTTCATTTCATTGAGCACAACAAAATCTGAGTATATTGCGGCCACTAAAGCTTGCACACAGTTATTATGGATGAAGCAACAGCTTGAAGATATGAGAGTTGAAGTGAAGTCTCCGATCGGAATCCAGTGTGATAACTCAAGTGCTATAAATCTCAGAAAAAATCCCATCCATCATTCAAGGACAAAGCACATTGAGATAAAGTATCATTTTATCAAGGAGAAGGTTGAGCGAGGAATTGTGAAGTTGGATTATGTGCCTACAGAGCTACAGGTTGCGGACATTCTCACAAAGGCCTTACCCAAGCAAGCTTTTGAGAGGCATCGACTGGCTCTGGGAGTTCAGTCTATTCCTCGCACATGAAATAGTGTGGATGTGGAAACACACCCCCCTCTCCCCGAGGTATGATGTGTTTTTCCCTAATGTGCTGATATGTGTTCTCTAATTTATTACAGACTGCAAAGGAGTGACCCTTGGTTTCGTTGACAAAGGGGGAGAAAATAGTGATTGTTCAAGGGGGAGACAATGTGGAGATTTGATAAATCATGAATGATATGAGGAAAAGCTGACATGTGGAGCAGCCAGATAGGGGGAGTTGAAGCTAGTTGAACGTGCTTAGCCAGATCTTAGCTTGGACAACACAGGAAATAGGGCTAAAGAGTTGTTGAAGCTGTGAGCTGATAAATCATGAATGATATGGTGAGAATCTAACAAGTGGAGCAGCCAGATAGGGGGAGTTGAAGCTAGTTGAACGTGCTTAGCCAGAGCTTAGCTTGGAAAACATAGGAAATAGGGCTAAAGAGGTGTCCAAGCTGCGAGTCTAAAGAGGGAGCGTATAAAATCTGACGATGCTAGAAGTGATCGATCAAAGAATTGATATCACGACAGCTGAGGATCGTGATAAAAACATAAGAGTGGTTTTGGAATGTGGTAAAAATATTTCCAAACAAAAATTGGTCTTCCAACAAGTCCTTCAACAATTGGTATCAGTTTAGTACAAGTTGGTATCATTTTGGTGTCAACAGTGGATGTCAGAGATGAAGTGATTCATTGATGAAATTTTCATTTAATCTTGTTTATTACGCCGAGCATTGCTCATGTGGGCTCAGAGTATATGTTGAGTAAATCCTTGATCGCTATCAGAATCTCCAAAGGCGAATGTTGGCTGAAGAATTAACGATGTATCTTTCCACAAAAGAGTTTTCAACAAACCCAAAGGGGGATATTGTTGGGAAAAAATCCCTCAAGGAATCATTGATGTATATTTGAGGTGATTGTGTTTGTTAACAAAGTGGACATCTGTGTTGTGATTGTTGACAAAGAAAAACAATGACATAAAAATTTTTTGACAAAAAGGATTTCATGATGGAATGTCAAGTTCAAGAGCTGAGGTCAACGATCCATGTTTGATTCAAGAACGTCAATAATGGAATGGACGATCTGGAGGTGGTACAAAAAAATAGATACAAGGTGGCGCCGTTTTCCAGTGTTTGCCAAATTTTTGGGCCTGAAAATCGACAAATGAATAAAAGTGTTTTTGGAAATGGGACTTGCGTGCTGAGGACTTGGAGTATAGGAAGCTTGTGCACCATATGTTTTTCAAGATCATAAGATCAAAATATGGATAAGGAAATAGGTTCACGCAAGTTTGGGAGTTGGTCGCGCAAGTGTCTAAAAGGACAGAAGACTTGCGCGCCGAGACTGGGTCGCGCAGGTGACTTGCGCGCCATTGCGTAGGGTGGTCAATTTTCCTATAAATACTAGAACACCCCTCTTCATTCTAAACCGGAGTTCAACACTTTGAGAAATCAGAGCTCCCGTCGCGCAGGTGTGGTGGTCGCACAAGTGGTGTGTTTGGTCGCGCTGGTGGGACTTGCGCGCCAGGGTGATAGTTGCGTGCCAGTGTTTGAAGCTGCGCGCCAGTGTGGAGTTGCGCGCCAATATTGGATTTGGCGTAAGAGGAAGTGAGTCACGCAAGTTAAGAGTTGAGGAAGCTTGAGTCGCGCAAGTGTCCAAGGAGGACTTGCACACCCATTGTGACTTGTGCGCTGATACTTGTGCGCTGCGATTGACTTGCGCGCCAAGTAAGGTTTATTTCCAGCAGTGATTTTCGGGCTGCGTGGAAGCTGGAAGTTTGCCTGATTCCTTCGGTGCAAAGAGATATTCATCTGTGGGTGAAAATTGGGCTTCAACAGAGCATCTACTTACAGAGGAAGATGCATTCCTTCATGAAAATGAAGAGACCTACAGGTCTATAAACTGTGAGTGGATTCTTTCCAAGAGCAGTGAGAAAAGGAAGAGAAAGTAGGTGATCCTCTCCACCGGCAGTGAGCCAGAGAGAGAGAAACAAGGAGTGACCCTTGGGGAAGCAGTGAGCTGACCCGAAAAATTGTAAAGGTAGTGAGCCTGGACATAGAAGTGATCTAGCCCGAACATTGTAATCCACATCTAGTGAAGTTTAGTGGAATTTGGTACGACCGGAAACTTGTCGGCGTATGCTCCTTGGACGTAGCCCAGTGAGGGTGAACCAAGTAAAAATCAATGTGTCTTCCTGTTTGCTTCCCTGCATTGCTTTCAAAGAATCATCATTAGATAAATAAGGGAATAAGTGATCATAGTTTACACACAAGAGAAAATAAAGCGACCCTTGTAATAAAGAGGTCAAGATCCAGTGGGGTAGGAAGAACTTTTAGAAAGAATATCCATACCCTGATTCACCCCCTCTCTCAGGGTATATAGGACCCTATTGGTCCTAACACCAACCATGATATGTAACACCATGTTCATACCCTTGGACTCCTGATCATCAATCCATCATAGAAAACATGGACGTATTTAGTGCTTTGAGAATCAGTCTGGAGAACCCAATGTTTAGGAGCCTCATCCCAATATCCCACTATAAAATCAATCACATTTTCCATGGTCAACATCTGTGACATCTTATCAATCAATAACATGAAGGGTGATATTTTTTATCTTATCAACGTTGTATTGATTCAATATATTAAACACATTTAATTAAATTCCACATCAAGACCAATTTACTCTTCATTCATAACCATGACCATTAATCAAACCATTAACTCATTATAGAAACATGGATATTCCCCTTTAAACACTTATCATATTTATCCATAATAATCTCATAGACCCATTAACATTTATAAGTTAATGCAATCAACTCTCTATACCACTCCAAATACAAAACAAGTGGTTAACATTCATAAACCATATAATTTACCATTTTACAACTCAATCACCATTCTCAAGGGTTTGGAACACCCCATGGTTGGCCTTTGGTCTGATCTACTCATCATCAATGGACCCAGTGGGATCCATGAAAGGTCCAACATACCATTTAAATTCCCAATTTATCAATTACTACCAAGGAATAAAATATGAGATACAAAGAAAAAAAATAAAAAACACATACACATGAAATAAAACATGAATAATATGGGAAATTAATTTTATACAACATACTTCTAGATCATAGACAATTACTCAGGTGACCTCAACCCTTGATTTGAACTAAAAAAAAGTTCAACACCAAGGATAAGGATTCCCTAGAAAAAAAAGTATTTAGGATCTTCAGAAGAAGATAAAATATCCCACAATAGTTATTGTAGAAAATAAATGAAATAGGAGTGGTAGACTCACACAATGCATTGATTTTAAACCAAAAATTCATAAAATCAAACAATTTCAAATGATAATCACCCTTTGAGAGCTTGAAAGCTCTATGTTTGAACCCCTAGACACTTAAGAAAAAATGTGGAAAAATTGTGTAAAAAACCTTAAATCCTAATGGTTTTTTTGAAATGACCTTACTCCATGTAGTTCATGGTTTGGAAACATGGTTGGACAAACTATGTGATAATTGTGTGATGCCATTTTTCCAAGATGAGGTCCAGAAAACACGGTATATCCAGGCCACCATAATGTTTGACAAACTGTGCAGTGGCTATGCACTTGCCTCTTTTCAAGAGGGGATTGAGCTACATGTTTTATTGGGCCTCCTTTAATGATTTTCTAATAATGCACCACCCTCTATGAGGTTTCACATTTATGGAACATAGTTAGTACTAATCATTTTCCAAACATGCAACATGCATTGGGTTTCCAATTTTCAGCCATTTCTGTGTCATGTACTTCCCGAACCCCTCAAGACCCCTTATACTCTTTGGAATCATTTTATTAACCATTAAAAATGAAATTTAGCCGAAATTTAATTCAAACATACCTCATATGTAGGCTTGGATATTACATAAGTATATGAATATAATACCAAAATATTATGTGTATAAAGCTACCCCACACTCACTTCCACACTAAACTAATTCCCCTTATTTACAAAAAATTTATGCCTCAGTGATCCCATCCACTCTATTTGTATAGAATCACATATCAAATATCCACATAAAAACCAATCATAAATTACCATATTGACAACAGAATATCAAAATAAATAACATATAACCACAACTATATGAACAAATCACTAATAGAACCACATATCACAACATAACCACATCACTACCACATCATTATGTATCACTATAATTACCTATAATATAATATCAGGACATCAAAATAAATACTATTTCTAGAAGAGATTTTGGGTATTTGGGAGTATTCATCCATCTTTATCACCCACATCTTGGATGTTTGGAAAAATAAAAAGAACTTAAAAACTCATATGGATATCCACAAGGTTATCCAACTCGAGTGGTAATGCATAAGAAATAAAATTAATGTGAAATGTATATAATAAATATATTCCTATAGTAAGGGTAAAATCCCAACCTTAAAACCTATATAAAAAATTTCCATCACAATAATTTTACCAATATAAAAAAACCTACCACTAATACCACCAATAGATACACTAAAAGAAAAAACCTCTATAAAAAAACATAACTATTTCCTTAAAATGAATGTTTTCCATCCCATTTAACAGTTAACCATTTATATTTATTTATCCGTCAATTATAGAGAATAAATTTCATTAAACACCTGAAAATTTATATCCACTTATTGTATTAGATAAACCTATTTTCAAATTTAATGATCAAACACAATTTACTTTATACTTTATTCATTATTTTCAGTATATCATTATCTCACCATTGATCATTACAATTTTATTTATTTATCTCAGTATGAATACATATTCCATGAAAACTACCAGAAATAACCACAAAGACCTATCCATTACACCACATAAAAAACCATGTATAAAATTCATAATACCATCTTCATCTCCTTCACATTGACAACCACACTATCTTGTGATAACTGCACTAACTACCACCACAACAACACAATGTAATATTTTCCTCTATCATAGATCTACAAACAATGAAACCAAAACAAACATAATATAAATAACATTAAATTATCTAATAAAACAAGAAACCCAAATCATTATTTTTTATACTCCATTACTAACTAAAAATCTCTTAATAAGAATATTGAACATTAACTCTGAATTTTCACTTTAACTTTTCACTATTGAATTAAAATTATTTAATACATTTATAAATACTATAACATATCAATCATTAACATAAATTCATCACAACATACATAACACAATGGTTAAAGAAACAAGGTATCCATAATAATAAGGTAATATACAAAACATGCTCATATCACTTACCATCTTTCAAATGTCCCAAACTAGTTATTATCATTATTAAGTTAATAAATATGATTAAACAAAATAAAAAAGAATTTTAATTCTATATTATCATAGAAAATAAAATTATAATGATTTTGAATCCCCTAAATCATAAAAATTTCTAATAATTGAATCATAATAATGAGTTGAAAACAATAATAAAATACTACCAAGATCACGTGAATTACAAAAATAACCTATACATGCTAATCATCTATCAAGTATTTGACCAATAAATAAAAAATCCAAAGTAAAACCTCTTTTATAGCCTTATAAGAATCAATAAAAATTGAATAATGTAAGAAACCCAAGAAGACGAACCATTGATTATAAGGGATTATCATATGAAGTAGATGTCTTAATATCCACTAAAAGCATAAAATATCCCCAAAACCTTGTCTCAAGGATGTCTAGGGATTGATAGAGACAAAAATAATCAAACCAAGAGAATAAGAGGGTTGAATTTATATTAATAATCAGGATAGAATCATCATGGCCTTTTAGAGTCTGGCCCATGTTGTAGTGGGTCTCAACTAAAGGAGACTCAAGAAACTTTTAATTTAAAATGGTTATATTTACCCCAAATACACTAACCATTTCAACCAATAAAATAACGATTAAAAAACCACCACAATATAGGGGAATCAACTATATCAAGGAAACTTTATCCTACTAAATTTATCCCTAAGAAACCATGATTTAATTCCTTCAAGCCTCACTATTTCTATCCTACCTCCTTGGCACCACCATGAAATAGATATCTCTTGAACACATTGTAATTAACCATGAAAAAAATATATCATATCTTATTGTGGCTCATAGAGACTTACCCAACCTACCAAAACTATTAGTATTACTACCTCCATGTCACATATTACCAATATAGAACAAACTATTTCATATGGTACATTCCAATCCTCAACTTCAAAAACATTGAAAAAATGTCTTGTATACTATACCCAAAAATGATACATGACCACCATCAGACTCCACCATTCCATACTAGAAAACCAAAACATCTATGGTGAAATTCAATAATTTCAAACACATTCATTCACCTCCAAACTACCTCTTAACTCCACTATAAGTCCTCAAACACCTCAAAAATAGAAAATAGAGGACTAGAAAAATCTGATAAACTATATTAGATACATTTGAAATGATTATCCACCATAAGAATAAAGAATAAACTTGGGAAAAAAATTTCAAGGAAAAACAATACATAGGATACCTCTCAAACATGATCTCACTATTCATAAAAATAACAATACAACAAAAAATAGGAAACAACTCAAACATACTAGTATGAGACTAATCTAAATATCTCAATAATATTTTAAACATAAAGAAAACATTGGATATTGAGAATGAATTTGTGATTCAATCTCCCATACACACTCCTACAAGCCATAATGCCTTCACATGACATGAATTAAATGGATGATACACTCATGGAATACTTTATCCTAAAGATCCTATATCACAACAAGATGGTCCATGAAAACCATATCACACCCAATGTATAACTCATGCCCAATTAATAACATAGGGTTCACCATGAAGATATATTTAACTTTATGATACAAGGAAAATGTCTTGAATTAAATATATATGTGAAGGAACATACAACCAATAAACCAACTCACTAAAATGATTCAACTCATCAAAAGATATAATGAACTTTTGAGAAATCTTAATTCCTCAACCAAACCTCCAATATCCACAATGAGGGGATATTTTCAAAAACATATAATCACTATCCTTTTACTCACAAGGTATATTCTACTAGTTCTAATAATAATTCTAAATTTTTTAAGTTTATTTCATTTTCTCATGAATCAACTTAACATTCTCAGCAATGATTTACACCAACTCAGGTTTATGATTTCCCAAATCTCCAAACATTATCCAACATAATATATTTTTGGAAGGATGACCATAAAAATCCTTGAATAGAGCTATACCATGGGTGAGTGATAATTACGATTCTAGAAAAACAAAACCAATGGTAGATGCTTTATCTAGAAACCTACAAAAATCCAAAAATAGATGCGTAAAACATCTTCTAAGGTTTAAATCATCCACTCAATATGACTATCTTATTGAGGATAAAATTTAGTGAAAAGAAATTATAGATGGGAAAAATATTGTTGTAAACTCTTCCAGACCTATGAAATAATATATGGACCTCAATCAAAGATGATCATCCTTAAATTATAATTAATCCACATCCCCAAATTCATACAGAACCTCACAAAAGAATCCAACACACATGAACCCTTGATTGCAAGGAAGTGAACCAACTTCATAAATCGTTACCAAATCAACCAAATAGCACAATATTTACACAAAAATAAATAAAATTCTTATTTAAATCCACTTAAATATCCAAACATTTATATGAGGTAACATCAAATGTCTCTAGAAAACCATAATGAAAACTATTCTTATCATTTACTCACTAATAGATGAAGTGTCATGTGATTAACTCAACCATCGACCCCTTCACCCTTGATCACTAGAAGTGATCTCTCAATGCATGATAAATATTGGTTAAACTAAGATATTCTATATATTATGATCTATGAAAATCACAGAGAACCAATTCTCATATATTTAATGAAAAAATGATGTTCCCCTAAAACAACACCCATTGTAATTATCCTCAGACCATCCCATTAGAGCATCCCCATTAAAAATATGATATCTCTATATGTCAACCTCAAGATATTTCAATTGATACACCTCAACCTACTTTAAAATTGAAGAATGTATTGTCATATAAAATAAAAAAACTCTAGAATCTAATTCCTCTATATTAAGATATAAATATGTAAGCTCCTCTATAATACTTAATTCTTCTCAAGCCTCTTTTGGAATATCTCTATGAAACTTTTTCCTTAAAGAATTATATACCACATCTCCTCTCCCAAGAGTGTAGGATAACTTGGAGTTATAATCCTATAATAACTCTATCTATTTACAATAACACATATTAAAATAATAATTAAAGAAGATATATCACAAGATATTATGATCTGTAAAGACTAAAAAAACATACCTATAATATAATACTACCACAGCTTTAAAGAAACCACCATTTCTTTAAGAACAAGGTCAAAAGTAAAATTTATCTTATCATATGAACTTTGATAAAATGACACATAAGTGATAAATTATTTTCTTCATATAAAAAAACCATTCCAAGATGGAAATTATCCAAGGAAACCTAAAAAATAATCTTTTTGTCCTTAAAATTAAGAATAGGACCACAAATAAACTTCCCTTTCTGGTCTACATATGTTTCCTAATATTTATTTGTATATATAAACAATGGAACCTTACTTTCCAAAGAATCCCATGGAGATGAAACCCAATAAAAATACTAAAAAAACCTATTTTAATAGCCTAAAAGAAAAAGGGAATTTCAAACCACTATAGTGTTCTTGTGTTCAACCCATGAAATAATTGCATCAATATTTAAAGGATCAAATACAACTCCCAATTGATATATTACATTCCTAAGGAAATTCACCTCAGAGATCCAAATCTCCCACTTATAAAACACCCCAAATAACTAATGATATCAAATAACTCTTAGAATATTCCATAAATTTTCATCATGATCCTTTTCCATCCACAAATACACTAGGATATCATTGGTAAGAACAAAAACAAAATAATATAAAAAATTATGAAACATTGAGTTCATTAGTCCCATGAAACTATCTAGGGAATATATGACTCTTAAAGGAATCTCCATGAAATCAAAAAAATAATTATGTCACCTAGAGTACATATTTAGGATATCTTCCTCTTTTACCCTTAGATCATGAAATCCAAATAATAAATGAATATATGAGAACCATCAGATAACTTTAATTGATTTAATAAATATTTAACCATTAAAATATGATAATGGTTCTTCACTATAACCTGATTCAATGAATGCAAATTTATAAATAATAATAAAATACCATCCTCCTTCTTTATGAAAAACACTGGAGAACCTCGAGGTGACACATAGGGACGGATGAATCCTTTTTCAATAGATCATCAATCAGAAACCAAAACTCTCAAAACACCAAAGGTTCTATATTATAAAAAGATATGTAAATTAGAGTGACATGATGTTTTAACTCTATCCAAAAATTAATGTCATGTTGGGTAGGGAAAGGTCATGAAATCATTAGAAAAATATTAGGAAAATACTCTACAAATCTTATAAACACCACCACAAAAACTATTTTTGACCCAAATATCAACTCTTCCTACTAGGAATAAAGAGTCTCCAGACATATATGATCTATTATATGATATATCTAACCAATTAGTATTATAAATTTTTCTTCATCATCAATGAAAATAACACCCATAAAGAAACCAATGCCATTGAATTCAACCAATCCATGAAATGGATGGCACCACATAGATATTTATATAATAAGAAAAACTTTATAATCAATTTTTTTCCCTATCATCAAATAAAAAACCCAACACACCTCAAATAAGATATACTTACCTCCAAAAAACGTGATCCACATCAAGGGAAGTTTAAATATATATGTTTTAAGTCCTAGAGCTCATACCAAGTCTGAAGAAATGAAGGAGTGGGAATCTTATGAATTAATAAAAGTATAATATAGGGTACTAGATAAAATACTGATAATTCAAAAAATTTCTCATCATATTGGGGATGTAAACTCCATAACATGAATCTAAACACACCATAGTTCTTTACCTCACTGACCCCAATGAAGGATATCTCTATAACTATAAAAACCCTATTTCCTTGAGGATGAGAAAAATTATAGGGTTTTACTATACTAGATCTATCTTCTTTAATCTTCCTAAAATTCTAAGATCCACACTACAAATAATAGGGCCTTTGAATAAGCTGTTGCTAAGGTTTCATAGGTAATTGGCCATGTTTCCTATTTTGGATATCAGATATGGTGAGAGACAAGAAGTTTCAATAACCTTAACCTCTGTAAAAAAATAAAAAACATCAAATATCTAAATAAATTCATAATAATTTCCATATCTTGAGAAAAAAGAATAATAAGGCTTAGATTAATTCCCCATTTGACACATCTTCATATTCCCTAAAAAAATAATCCTCATCCATAACAATAATAACCTTTATTTTCTAATGACTTCCCTATTGAGATGAACTAGTCTACACTAACATCTTCTCAAGTACCCCTATATTCTCAAAAAATTCAAGATAATCCTACAATGTAAAAGGGGTAACATGAAACTAGATTTATGGATAAAAAACCTCCTTAAAGTACCATTACTAAGCCTCCTCATCAGAAAAAAGATACAGAGCAGGGTGAAAAGTGTTCGTAAACTGGACTCTAATATCTTAAAAAATAAGCTTCACCCATTGAAGTAGGAGAAATTGTTTCCCCCACTGTCCCTTCAACATTTAAGAAATAAAAAAACACAAAATGATCTATAAATATTCTCAAAATATACCTTTAAATCCCTATAATCACCAAGAAATAGAATCCACCACTGATGAGAGACATCCCACAATAGTATAAAAAAAATCCAATAATCGCACATAATATAGATCAAATTGAAAGTTATATCATGATACTAAAATCAATTCTCCGTCTCTTGATCCAAGATAGTACCATCACACTTTGGTAATATCAGATACTAAAACCCACACAATTCCTTCAAGAATCCTCCTCCTCATGATCAACCCACCTATAAGAAACTAGATCATCCCATTGCACCTCTTCCAACTAAAACATATAAGGACACTTCCACCCACCCCCTAAAAATAATAAAAAATAACTTCCAAGAACAAGATGTAGAGTTAATTTATGATCATTTATTTAAATTATTTTTAGCACACAAATATAATTCCCAATTCAAATAGAGGCACAATCAAGCGTGATTCATGTACCATTCTATTTTATCTATCGTGAAATCAGAATTACGTCACTTCATTATGTTTTGTATAATTAATTTCCTTATGCCAGATCACTATGGACCTATATTTTTTAGATGGTATTATTTTCTTATATCACTTTCTAAGACCTGATAATATAATTTCCCTATTAAAACAACACAATAATAAACCGTAACTAATTCAAAACTCCATCTTAAATCTCAACCAAAGATATGATACAACTCTTTCGTGAATCTTCCCCATTGTAACCCCTCCTTGGATGACAGTGAAGACAAATATGGACCCAAAACCATCCCTCTAATAATCTAGGGGTTGGATACAAGCATCAGGGATATAAACATCACATATGGGAATAATTAGCCTTATAAATCCAAATAGTAAAAGAAACAAACAACATATCAACTATATTATATAAAAATAAAACCCATTAATAATATAATGAAAGTGATTTAATATAGGGCCATGTCACAAAAATAATAATAATATAAAAACAATTCTCATATGATATGGACTGTAACACTATAAAATTTACAACACAAGATCAAAATTTCTTGCTTAACATCCAACTCTATCTCACAGGACTATAAAATATTTATATAGAATATCGAGGGTGATTATATAAGTAAACTCAGTATGATCCTAAAAAAAACTATCATGAAAATATGCAAAAATAATACTAATTTCAAAGTGAATAAAAATTAAGTTAACTCATTACTAAGCTGTATCAACTAACGCCTAACCACACCAAGGATTACTCATAAAATTCACACACAAGTGTAGTAATATAATACGAACACAATATAAATAGAAAGGTATCCTATACTAGATTCCCCATTGAACTATCCAACCTCATTCCCTAATGAAATACATCCTAGTGATTCTGTCTCATCCATATCCACCTAACCACATACCACCAAACAACCTAATAAACCATACTACAGAACCATACCAAAATCGCAAATCCTGAACACTATCATATAACCACATCCACAAAAACACATTACCACCACTACCTATCGCTACATAACCCCATCCCTACCACTTCATTATTCCATCAACACAATAACATATACCATAATGTGAAACAATTATAATCTAGACTACATCTATGTGAGAGAGTGTGTAAGAGGAATTAATTAGCTATCCATATTTACCATATAGTGGATATTGTAGAAAACTAAAATTAGCTTTATGATGGTGTGGGAATCAGTAAATTTATCTAACTAAGGTGGTGGTGCGTAAATAATAATAATAAAATATAATGAATATAATACAGACAAGCAAATCTAAAGGGATAACATTCATCCTTATCAAATCTACAACCACTACCCATAACCATACTATTATTTATAAAAAAATAAACCACTTCTATCGCATATAGACACACCACAAACCAACACTTATTTAATAAAACTTCATTATTGAATCACAATAATGAATCTTCATAACATTTAAAAATTTATCATTTTTCTCAATTTATTTATCATTTATTCAGAACACATTTCATTAAATTCTTATCAATTTTTTTCCACTTTTTATATTACATAATAAGATCTAAAATTTAACCAAAAAAATTATCTACTTTCCACATTATTCATTATTTATAAAACATCATTATCTCACAATAAATTATTCCATTTTCATTTATTAATTTCAACATCATTCCACATTCCTAAAGAAACTTCCATGAACTAACAACAATAAACCTTCCATTCCACCACATAAAAAACCATGTTAATATCTCAAAATATTATCCCCATCACCACAATAATGAAAAATATATTATATCATAATAACTACACTGACTATTTCAAAATCCACGTACCATTACTGTATCCTCCATCAAAACTAACTGAACATAAAAAAACATGGCTATATAAAAATAAAAGAACTAGTATAAAAAAATAACATCTTAGTTTCTTCATGCTCCACTACTTTTTAAACAACTCATACAATTAATACAAAAAATTAACTCTAAATTTATTTTTTCACATTTCATTAGAAAAATTCCATTATTTAAGAAATTTAAACATACTAAAACTTATAAATTAGAAACGTAAATTGATAACAACATTATTATCACAACATTAAATCATACAAGGAATTAAAATATTCAAGATAATATATTAAATATACCTGTACCACTTCCTAAATTTATAATTTTTTAGTTTGGTATTTTTTTATTAGGTTAATCCCTATTATTTACCCAATGAGAAAAAATCACAATTACTATACATTAAAACTTAAAATAAAATTAGAGATATTAAAAATTACTTATTTAGCTAGAATCTTTAAAATAAATAGAATAAGAAAAAATGGTGATAACAGACCATGAATCTTTAATGAACTCCCCACCAAGAATCTAAATGCTAATATTTCATCAATAATTAAACTAATAATCCATAAAAATGATTACAAGACTCTTCCATATACAAAATATAACAATGATTAATGGAAGAATAAAATAAAATGATGGGAACTTCATCTTGGATTACAAAGGATCAATCACATGAATTGGAAGGAATGATCCACCATAGGCATCAATGATCACCAAAAACAAGTGTGAATGTCATTTATAATGGGCCTATATTAATGGGTATCTAAGAAACTCACCCCTTAAAATAGTTATATTTCCCCTAAATCTATTGGGGGGTTTTTCTCCATTTAAATTTCATATTTGGGAACTGTAATGGTGTAGCATAATCCACCACCTCATTGCACCTTTATTCTAAAAAATCAATACATATAACACAAAATAAAAAATATATTTTTGAAACATCATAATTCATTATGAAAATTAAAATAAATTTTTCTATAATTACCATGTCCCATATGGATTTAAACCACCTATAATAACTACCAAAATGGATGCTTATCCACTATAAAATATCTCCACAATATAAATTCTTCTAAAAAAACCATTTATAACCTCAAATCAATAAACACAGAAAACCATATAGGCTATCATGTCTAAATTGTGACCACAATCATCCTTATATTCCATTATGTAATTATATATAACCACCACACTCATGGTTCCCTTAAGGAATCTCAAACACATTCTTTATCATTTTTTACTACCTCATAACTTTTAACACAACTAACACCAAAAAAGCACGAAATAGTGGAGCAATAAAATTTGAGCCTCTAAACTTGAAGATTACATTATGGTGAATAATATCAAAAAAAAATTTCTAGAAAAAATTATACAAGGGTATCAATATTTAAATATAATGATTTTGATTGATTTTTTCATCATGATTTTCATAGTGTGTTGATTTGTTATGAAAAAAATGAAAGTAATAGTAGGGAATAGAAAGGGTAAAATTTACAAAGATATTATTTTCCAATTAATTATTAAAATTTGATAATAATATATTGAATATAATATTTATTATATTAAATAATAGGATGATATGAACTTTGATAAATTTATATCTCACATTTCAAGAATTTTTTTAAAGAAAAAAGTTAATGTAAATGGGAAATTTTTATTAAATATTTGCATTAATGATTTGGTAATTTTTCAATCAAATGGTTTGATGCTCAAAAAAGAGGATAATGATGACAAAGAATAATTATTAAAATATTTTTCAGGATGGGAATTTAGAAATTCCCAAAAATGGAAGTTTAAATCAAGAGTAATAAATAACATAATTATAAGGTAAAAAGAATAAATTTATAATCTAATATTACATAAGAATTTTTTTGGTGATATAAAGATTGAATATTAGTTATCATTTCATCAAAATGAGAATAAATTCATCACTTAACTGTATGATAAGTAATATTTTCATGAAAATATTTATTCTTCAATAGATTATGTCATCAATAGAAGTAATGATTAAAATGAAACTAGATGAGAGTTTATGTTACATTGAGTAATAAAAAAATTTATTCCATAGATAATTTTTTAAAGGGGTAATTAAATATTAATAAAAATCCCATGTTTTAAGTATACATGAGTATTTTTTAAGTAAAATTTATTTTATTTGATGAAAGTGATAGTATAAATAAATGTGTATGTTGCGAAGTAAATGAGGATAAATAAATACACAGAATATAAGTGTCATAAAAATAATATGGAAAAAGAAAATACCAAAATGAAGTTTATTTAAAGTGAAAAACCCTTAAATAATTATAAATTTGTTTTTGAGAAATGATTATAAGTTTTTGGTGAGTGTTCTATGAAAGGTGGGTGAAAAATTAATGTATCAATGAATGTTAATGAATGTATCAAATAGAAAAATCTGCACACAATGTGAGAATTATTATAAGTTTTGTTAAATAAACACATGGTTTATAAAGAAATAAAAAAAGGTAAGTTTTTAACATTATATGTTATAATATATAGCATAGTTTATGGTACAAATTTTAACTTTTTTTTATAAAATAAGATATAATATGGAAAGAAACAAATTATAAAATAAATTAATAAGAAAAATGAAAAGATTAAAAAAATAATATAGCTTTATCTTATTAATATAAAATAATTTTAGTACTATTTGTTTTAAAAAAAGATTCAATGACTTGAAAAAACCCATGTTCTTTGAGAAAATTGTATTTTCAGGTTAATTATGAAATTTTTTAAGGATACATCCTTGACATGACCCAATGAGACCCCTCTAGGTCAATCATAAGATGAGTGTTCCAACCTAAGGCCATGTAAAATATGCTATTTGTTCGATACGAGAACTAATAATACATAACATAAATGAGATTCCTTGGCCCATAACAATTAACCATCGATATTCTAATTCTATACACAATAGAATAATCAACCACCAAAAATTTATATAAAAATGTAACCTATAACTAAAATGAATATTAGAGGAAACAATTATCGAGTATGTCACCATTTGGGAAAACCTTAAATAATCCATATATAAAATTTAAAATACACCAAGAACACTAAGCACATCATAAGGAAAACCACCATTTACTACAAGGACTTATATGAAGAGTTCATTAACTGTAACAACTACCACCATCTAGCACCACAATGTATCACCATGAATCTGATCAGAATAACCTACACTAACTCCTTTTCCCCAATATCATCACTGGAATATGCATCATCTGTATATACACAATATGTGTCATCACAAATCCCATACATGGGTGAGTACAGAGATACCCAAAAATCCGTCTCAAAAACCTAAACATAATAATAAAATGTTTTCTCAAAACACTAGTATAAGAGGGAAACTAGAAATAAAATGATATATTCTAAAATAATGGAAATGCCTTGAGATATTGTACATGTCCTCGTCAATATAACTCAACTACAAATTCATAACTCATCTAATTTTTGTATTTATCCTGGTATGAAACCATAAATGATCATTATGACAAATTAATTACATGTTATTGAGTCACATGATCTACTATAGGACATAAAATAAGGGTAATAAATGATATATAAAGAATCCTATATCACCACTACCTAGCTCCAAAATGTTTTCATGCCAAAGGGAACCTAAGAATACGATAGAACTTGGTATGTCAAAACTTACTTGTATCTCAAAGATCCCACATCGCCTCTTTAAAACTGTAACATAGAACAATTCATTTTTTAATTAAAGAATATCGATGATGGGTATACTGTACCATATTATGGACCACTATGACAGATGTTAATGTGCCTAAAATCTATCTATTTATCTTATAAACTTCTAAGAAATATATATTTATCCACCGCGGGATATCCACACCTCGTTGAGCTTTGTATTTAGGTGATGGAGTATCGACCCCTAGGGAAGAACCACACCTCACTGTGTGGAATTTGAATCATCCATGGTCATTAATTACTCTATAACATTCCCTATCCCAAATGGGGGTTACCAAATTTACTAAAATGTATAGACGGCTCATGCTCAAGTATGAGTATTTATCCAAGGGGGTTAATGACCTCGTGTTTGATCCAAATATATTGACCATAACCCATAATTATCTCTATGAATATAGGGAGAATGAACTACCCAAAATATTTTGATAGCATCTCTAAATAATGAATATATATTAAATTTTTTTCTATATAATAAAAAACCATTAATATAGAGTACCCAGTTGTCTGATTCTGAAACATGGGAGAGAAGATATGTAAAATACCATAAATTGTCTTGAGCATGATGTGTGTGACTTGGGTGATATATGTTCCTATAATACCATTTTTTTTCATGTTAAGTTGACATAAATGGTGTGTTATAGTAGCGTATGAGATGTGTGGTACTTATCGGTCAACTTAGGTGTGTACTACTAGTATTACCCAATTCATAACATTTAGTAATTCATGTCTAGTTAAATTCATATAAATGGTGTGTAAAACTCAAGGGGTGGTAAGTTTTGTACCATTACACTCTGAGTCATGTAACTTCATATACATAACATATACTCAAATTACATCCTATTGAAGGTACATTATATTTTTTAGGTAGGACATGATGTATATTCTTTATCAAAACATTGTGTGATATTTATATATATATATAAAAGTAGACACCATATAAAGGTAGGGTGCAACATGTGTTAAGGTGTTACATGTTATGTGATATTAAAATCTCTATGTAAACCATTTAAATATAAGTTGATAATACATGGAATAATCCCAGATGACTATATTCTACATAGTTGGGTTTTCTTTTCCAATAAGACACTCCCTAGATACAATTGTTGGACTAGTTCTAGAATTGTAATATCTACCAATAACAAAAACTTCCTTGTTGATCACACACAATACTGCTGGGGGTGTACTCCTTACCTCATTGGACCTCCATTAAAATAATTTCAAACAATGTTCCCCGTAAATTATTTCCCATTGAACCTGTGCTTGATCATTTTAGGATAACCATTCTTTCTCCAAACCAATCACTACCAAATGATTATTTTCACACCATCACGTCTCTACTCAAAAAAAAACTTCCTCTCACAATCAATTGAATCCAAAATTCCACCTAAGGTCTTGTTTTTAAATATTTCTCAACAAGAAGTGGAAAAAGTAATGTAAAGATGGAGGATTTATTGGCTCATTAAATTCTAGAAACATGTAATTCCATACACAAGCATAAAAAATAATTATATATTTTCAAGGGATCACAATGATAATTACGGGGACAAGAATTTATTAAATTCATTTAATGAGGAGGAAATAATGATGGAAAATAATTAATTATTCACTAAAACATCATTAATACAATTTATCTATGATTATCTCTACCATTAATTATTACAACCCAACTCTTTATTACATATTAAATCGTTATTACATAAGATTATATATAATAAAACTAGAAAGATCGATAAGTTTAGTTTATTTTTGAATTATTTAAATTATATAATAACATAAAATAAAAAATACATCATATTTATTGATAATTTTCTTTAATATTGTCACATTATTTTATTTATATAAAATTTTATGCGATATACTGGGGACATACATAGGAAATGAGTGAGATATAAATATCAGTAAGGGATTCAACATGGAATAACATGAATAAAGAAATACATGTTAGAAAATAAGCATATCAACGTGGTATAAAATTAGTGATAATCATAAACATGAACAATGAGGCATGATATATCTTGATAATCATAATGGAAGGATGGTAAATGTGGAAAAAACTTAAAAATCTTCCTCATAAACGTCAGTCAATGCTAACTACCATGAAATATTGATGGAATAAGTCCTTTGATGGATTATACTCACTCCATAATACCTTTAATGATGTCACCTGAGACTAAATCATTACCCAATGCATGGGGCACAATATAATTCTTGGTGCATCCATTACATTCATTTCATTCTCATGATTAAGTGTGCCACATAGATCATAAAAAATTGAATTATTTATCATGAAATTTTATTTCATGATCAATGAGTGTGTAATAAATACATTTAAGTCACCAATAAAATAATTGTAAGAGCTTAAAGTTTAACAGCCTTGTTAGGAAATGGGTACAGGAATTCAGTACACAATTGTTTGGCATGAAAGATCACTGGGAAATTTGAGTAGTATAATTTAGTAATTTAAATGTTAATGGAAGGGATTACTGAGAGTGAAAGGGGTATCAAATAATTTATACATAAAATGGATATTAAAGGGGATATGGAAGAACATATAACATAATTAGAAATTAGATATAAAATATATAATATAATGAATAAACTTGAATAAATTGGGGAAGGATATGATCCATTACTAAACTTTGGAAAAGAAATGACATTGGTAAATGCAATAATGATAAGGTATAAATGATCTATCGTTATTAAGAAATAAAATAGAAATTATAGGTATCATTATAAATTCATGACAAAATTACTAATTGAGATTCATGAGATTAATTATAAAGAAGTTTCTAGAATTTAATAGAATAATGAGAGGTCCTTTACTAAATTTTGACATGGTAACATGTGTAAATACAGGTTAATGGGTGGGATTAATGAGAGTGAAATGGGTATTTAATCAAATGGAAACAAAATTTTTATTAATATATATTTAGTAAAAAATACCTAATCATGAACAATTTGAAATTAAGAGGCATAAAAAAATAGGTTCTTTAATAAGAAGAGAGTTAGAGACCCCTTACTAAATTTCCTCATGGTAATGGGTGTACATAAAGGATCATGGGTGGAATTAATGAGAGTCAAAGGAGTCTATAAAAATGTATACACAAAATGGAATTTAATATGGATACGTACAAACATATCTCAACATGAACTAACTAAACTTAGGAGTCATAACAAAAAATATATGCTTGAATAAAAATGAGATTGGGAGATCCATTACTAAATCTCATCAAGGTAACAGATTAGGTAAATGCCACAATGATAAGAAATAAATGGTATAAAATTATTAAAGAAACAAATATATAGTATAGGGGTCATTATATACACATGAAAACATATCCAATTTAGATTAAAATGGCTAATTAAAAAGAATGTGTTTGAATGGAAATGAGAAGGGAGAAATCCCTTACATTGAGAGTGTGATTCAAAAATATTGGGAGGAGATTTTTTAGATCATGGGGAACCTTTGGAGTAATCTATATAGGGGTAGGAATATTAAAGGAGTTTTGTAGGGTTATTGAGTGAAGATAATGTGGATATTTGGTGGGTTTATTTAGAAAACGAGTGGGGAGTTGTTTATTATTTCCCAAACTTAGTTTTTGGTCTCTATATAATAGAATAACCAAAACCACAATATTTCCCATAATTTTTCCAATTTTTTATATGAAATAGTGGTGGTTTTAATTATTTTATTAGTGCATGTGATGAATTTTTTAAAATAATACCCTTGCTGGTGTGGAAGTGAGTCATTATTATAAAGGAATGATTTTAAAACATTAAAATATATTATAGGTTTTGGAGGATTCATAAAAGCTTTATTAAATTAATCCTATAAAATTAATGTTATAATATTTTAAATCAAAATCATATATTTGGTTGTTTATACACTTTTTAGTATTTATTACATCATTTATAGTCCATTATGATTTCATAATACAAATCATATATTTATACCATATTTATTTTTTACCAAAAAATTTGAATATCTAAGAAAATTATGTAAAATTAACTATTGAATAATTTTGATGTTCAAATTAAAACAATAATATTTAATTTATCCAAATAATTTTTGATTCATGTTAATATTCATTTTTAAATTAACAATCTATATTTATTGAGAAAGGATGATTTTTTTTGATAATAGTATTTTTCAAAATTTATAAAAATTAAATTTCTATTCATAAAAATAATATAATCATTTTTATTTAATAAAAATTATTTAATAACAATATTTTAATGAAATATTATATATTTCAGAAATCCATTAATTCATAAATTACTTAATTGAATTTTAATATTACACCAAAATATAACCTGTGTTTTATTTTATAAAAATAAAAAATTATTTATAAAGTTATAATAATAAAATGAAAATATATTCCTTATTATATAAAATATACATATTCATAATATTAGGGTCTTTATACAGTCCATTTAATACTCCAGAAAATGACATAAGGTTATGTTTCTCGATAGTGAGACTTATATTGGGTAGTTTGACATACTTGATTTGGGGTGTAATCTTGATGAGATTAAAATTATCCCACAAATGGTTTTTCTTATGCTTAAGTTGTTGGATCGTAGCTTAGTCTTGTTGAATAGAAAAACCTAGTGATGCTATATTCCTTGGATGCTATTTATAAAAGGGATCTATAGGGTTTGATTATACTAGTTGAGGCTATAACTTCTTTTGTCTATGTCAATTGGATTTGTTAAAACCTCATATGGTCACTAATAAAAGGGATTAATTGGGTATGATCCTCTAATTCCAACATAAAGTTTCCAATTTTTTTTCTCCACAGCACTTTGACCAGGTGTGTTGTCTTATTTAATATAACTTTGTCTCCATGATCTATGATATTCACGGAATGATCCTCATATGGGAGATCATTCTCCAATGATTCCTCCTCTGGATTGAGAGATTATGAGGGTTTTGGTATGCACTTCTTCAAGAGTGATCTGTGAAACACATAATGTAATTGATATAGGTCTGGTGGGAGTTCTAGTTGATATGCCAAAACGTTGATGTGATCAAGGATATCAAAGTGACCAATGTATCTTGGAAAAAACATTCCCTTCCTCCCAAATCTCATGACTTTATTCAATAGAGATATGAAGAGGAATACCTTGCCTCCAATTTTAAACTCTAGTTTTTATAAACGATTGTTAGTATAGATCTTTTTTCAACTCTAACCATCCTTGATGTGCTGCTAAATGGTCTTGACCTTTTCCACAATTTCATCGACCATTTCAGGATGTATTAGTTTGTGTTCCCCAAATTCATCCTAGCATATAGGCATTCTGCACATTTTTCCATATAGTGCTTCATAGTGATCCATTTGGATGCTTGAGTGGAAATATTTATTGTATGAGAACTTGACCAGGGGAATATGTTGATCCTATCTTTCTTTTAATTCAATTAAGCATGATCTCATCATACCTCTGAGTGTCTGGATAGTCTGCTCAGAATGACCATCATTTTGGGAGTGGTATGTCCTGTAGAAGTTTAACATATAATTTAGAGTGTGTTAGCGAATCTTCTAGAACAAGGAGGTAAATCATGGGTCTCAATAGTGGTTTTCATGTAGCCTCACTACTTCTCTAAAGTATATCTTTTAAGTTAATTGAGTGATAATTCCTCTCAAATTTCAATGATTTGAGTATTTTTTTTGAGATTATTCACTACAATTCATATAAAATTATTTACTTTTGATTTATTCATAAGACTAATGGAAAATCCTATGGTGACATTTTCCCAGTTCCTTGTTGGTATGGGTAATGGTTGTATTATACCCTTTTATTTTTTCTTTTCCACTTTCACTTGCTAACATACAATACATTTTGATGTATAATCCATGATATCTTCCTTCATATTGTCCCACCAATATTGATCTTAGAGATCTTGAAAAATCATTGTGATAATTGGATATATAGATAAAATTAAACTATGTACATCATCTAACAGATCCTTTTTTTAACTCAGGATTTGATGATGCACATATTCATGGCCCAAATCTTACAACTCCTTTATTAAAATTGGAATAGGAGGATTTCCCTTTACTTATAACATCCAATTTCTTTTTAATTCCCAAATAATCTCTTTGATCAACCTTTCCCTCTCTATAAGTAATATTTAAAAATTCATTTATGAATGGATTGATTATTTTCCATCTTTTTTGATTCCCATGTCCATCCTTTTCTGGTCTAAGAATATTGGATCCTTCTCAATTCTCAATAATGATAAAATTGTTGGTTCCTTTCTACTCAGAGAATATTCAACTTTATTTTCTTTCCTTGGATTGTAGTGGATTGATTAGTCATAGTCCCTGATCATGTAAAACCATATTTTTGGCATATAGTCTTCTCTTTCTATGTGAATATATACTTGAGGATTTTTTGATCCATATATATTTAAAACATTCCTTAATGAGATAATGCCACTATGTTTTAAATTAAGAGATCACTGTATCTAACTCCAGATCATGCATTGGGTAGTTATTCTCATGAAACTCAATTTCCTTGAATCCTAGACTATCACTTTGTCATTTTTCCTTATCACATATCAAATCCCTTCTTTGAAGCATCACAAAATACCACAAAACATTCTCCACTTGTTGGTAGTGTGAGTACTAGTTCCATGATAATACTCTTTTTTTACTCCTTAAAGCTCTCATCACATTCATCATTTCGTGAAAACATGACCCCCTTATGAGTTTTCTTGGATAGAGGGTTTGATAATCGTGAGAAATTTCTTACAAATCGATGATAATACTCAGTTAACCCAAGGAGACTAAGGATTGATTTCACATATATTGGCCTCCACCATATTTAAATTACATACATCTTCAAAGGATTCGTAGATATCACATTTATTGTGATAACATTCCACAAGAATGAGAATTACTTCAACTAGAGCTCATATTTGTTGTACTTTTCATAAATCTTATCCTTTTGTAAGGTTTTTAGCACTTTCCTCAAATAGTCCTCATCCTCCTCCTTGATTTTAGAGTATATTAGAGTATCATCTATAAAAACTACCAAATTATTTTCAATGTAATCTCTAAATAATTGATTCATCATTTCTGTGAAGCTTTATTGTGTATTAGTGAGTCCAAATGGAATTACTATGAACTCATTGTGGATATTGGGGATATCTTCCTTATTCCACCTTACTTGATACTATCCCGACTGAAGAACCACGTTGAATATGTATTTTTCTCCATGTATCTGATAAAAACAGTCATTAATCCATCATAGAGGATACTTATTCTTTATTGTAATCTTGTTGAGCTCATGATAATCAATGAAAACGTACATTAAACCATCATTGTTCTTAATGAAGAGGACTAGTTCACTCCAAAGTGAAGTACTTAGGCATATGAACCCTTTATCTAGATTCTCTTGTAGTTTTTTATTATTCTCATAATATTCTATAAAGTCTATTCTATATGGATTCTTGGATAATGGAAATGCACTAGGTATAATATCGATTGAAAATTCATCCTCCAAGCAAGGAGAAAGACCAACAAATTATTCTGAAAACACATCATCATATTACCTCACAATGGTCATGTCTTCAAGGATGATCATTTCCATAGAGTCAATAATTTTTTTATAGATATTATTTCTCATATGTCAATAATATACATGTTTGAGATGGTTGTGATAAATATGATTCATTATCCTCCTTACAATTGTATATAATCGCAGGACAATTCTCAATATGAAGAGTGATTTCCTTCTTGAATAAATTTATGTTGGCTCAATACAAGGAAAACCTATCCATGATAACAATTACATAAAATTACTCCAAAGGGAGTATAACAAGGTTCATTGGGAATTTCATCCCATATATTTTGATAGGTTATGAGTTATATAGTGGGGTTTCAATAAATTACTCATTTTCTATTTTTGATAATAACACTACTTTAATTATTTATGGTGGGTTTTGTATTGTTCTACTAAAATTTCATGATATAAAGAAATACGTTGAAACAGAATAAAAAATTACATTCTCTATTCTTGAATAAATAACCGGAATACATATCACCACTTCATTTTCGGGATCCACCTCAGTGGTTGTGATGCAAAATCTAACCATTATTTCCTTATAGGTTGTTAGTTGTCTCTAAAATCCATTTGCATAGCGCATTGTTTTGAAAAGTTTAATAGTTCCTTGAAGTTGAAATAACGGATAATATAATGGGGTCGAGTAAAAAATTTTCTTCATTCACAAAATTAGTGAGATTCTCTAATTGGAAATCACCATATAGGTTCCCTTCGTTCCCTCACCAAAATAATTTACTCTTCCCCATTATGAAATTTCTATTATGCTTCTTTCCATACTTTTCACAAGTGGGATGTTGAAATTTCTTATAACCGTTATATTTCTCCCTCGAACAACTAGAATTAAACTCCACTTTCTACTTAATATCCCCATCATACCCTTGAGATTCTCCTATCTGCATTTCAATTTTAAGGGAGAATCATACAATTCACTTATAGCTATCAAAGTATCTGATTGCCATTGATTTTCATAGACTTGGTTTTAGCCCAAAAAAGAAGCAACTAACCTTGTATTTGTAGGTGACAGAAAATTTAGAGGTGTATTTTGAAAGACTTTCAAGGTTTTCCTTGTCTTTCTAATAGATTTTTAATTTTTTTATTGACTGAATGGAAACACATTTCCATTTTAACTGAGATAGTTTGAGGAAAATATTTATTCAGAAACATTTTATGGAATTACTTCAACCCCATCACCTTGATCTCTTCCTTAGGCTTCATATTCTTGATCAATTTTCACCATTGGTCATATTATCCCTCATACAATAAACAACTAGAATAACCTTCTCTTACTTATAACATTGAAGAATAAAGAATATATTCTCCATGGATTTTATCCACCATTCCATGATTAAAGGATCAAATAATCCATTGAAAGTCAAAGGACTTTGTCTCGTAAAGGTCTAAATTTATTACATTTCATTCTTTGTGGGATTTGGATGCTCCTCCTAATTCCAGTTTCAATTCATAAAATAAGTTAGCTGAGAGAGTATCATCACAATGTTCTCTATTGCTACTCCCATTGTCTTGAGAATCTCACTTGGGATGTCATCACATATCCCTTCACATTGGTTTCTTACCAAATTCCTCTTATTTCTGGCCATTAGATAGAATAAATGGAAAATTGGGGTTTAATATTTTAAAACTATTAAAGACATTAATGAAAATCTAATGAAATCAAAGGGATAAATTATAAATGACATGTATTTCCTTAACATATGAATTACTAGGCTTTGAAGGGTCCTAAGAACTTTGCAAATGGAAGAAAATAATCCCACAATTACATTGTATAAGGAAGAAACCATTCCTACAGGTCTAGTAAAGAAAATAGATGCAAATTGAGTTGCAAACTTCAAATGAAACTTGAAGAAATTAATTTTCACAATGAGTTTTAAGTATCATACATACCATCAAAGGGAAGGGTTTGTGAAATTCATGAACCGTGAACCACTAGTACATGGAAGGAACCTCAAGGCATTAGCCCACGGGGCTATGACCAACTAACCTAGAAACTTTTGAACCACATTGGTTTCAAAATCAAGCATTCAAAGGCCATCCATATACCATCTCGCAAACTCAGAAGTTGACAGGCGAAGAAAATCGGTAGGGTTTTGCAAACAATGACTCGCGAAACAAAGCATCCACAAACCCCAGTTGACCGAGTCTTCCATAGGTTGAGATATGTCCTCATGGGAGTCTGAAAAAGGTGCCACATGACCATATATATGTTTTACCAGTGCTATATAAATGGAGCGCTGGAGGAAGAAGAAAATGATGAATGAGGAATGCATGGAGGAAACCCTAGATTTTGGAAGAATGAATTCTGAGAAGGATTATGTCTTCAGTTTTGAATCATCGAAGAAGTTTGAATCACGAACCATGTTTTTGTAGGTATAAATAGCCACGAACCATAAAAAGAAGGAAATTAATAATAAATGAAAAACCGAGAACCTAATTGGTGACATCGCAAACCATAAATTCCACACAGATGAACTCCCTGCGAATGACATGTTTTAGGACCCTCCAATACAGCGTTCCGTATAGTGTATCACTGTGAAGATTGAACCCTGCACCGTGTACTGCATCAGTACATGGATGAAACCCAAAGTAATGAGGTAGACCACTTCCTGGACCACATAACACTGTGGTATGTGGTGGTCCATGTCCAAGCCCACATACTTCTTCAGTACGCAGATGACCCCTTTACCCGCATACCACTATAGAATGTGGACCTCCCCCCATCCTGCATGATAAAACAGTACACATAATGGGGAGTCTTCAGGTGTCCTTCCCTCTATCTCTAATCTCGCCCCTCCGTTACCATCTAGTCCCCACATCCCCTCCACAAAACAGTCCCCCAACATCAAGCCAAAGCCTCCTCCAAATCCTCCAAACCCGTATGATCAGATCATCAGACGCCTCAGTGAGCCCCTGTGAGTCTACATACCCATGGTAAGTGAAGTCACGAAGGCTCTCCACACAATGGTCTGGACTACCAGGATGTCTAAAGTATACATTCCCATGGTAACCCAGAGTCCAAACTTGGGATGCTGACGTGAACCTCCCCGTTCTAGGGATTAAGGGTGATCACCTGCTTTTCCTTTCATTGTGGAATGGTGATCAGTCTAAGGGACCATGTTCGATCCTCATTTTTATGAGAGGTGACATTACTCCCCTCTCCCAAAGTTCATTTTGGGGAACTCCCATTGAGTTAAGTCCCTAATATTTTGAGATCCAAGCCACATGACCCCCAATGTCATCCCACATTGAAGGGTTCATTGCTATGCAACCTCTCCCACTATTAGCTTAGATTCTTCCACCTTAGGCCTTAACTCTCCCATCAGTGGGATAGAATGTGTCTGGTTGGTTTGATCTCTTACATCCTCTTGTTTCTCACATCGAGTATAACTCACATGGGATTAAAGATTTGTGATGATAACAACATCCACACTACAAACCCATCCCGAACAATGATAACTCTAATTCCTGGTCAAACCCAGATGTGTAGGACGCCTATTTACAAGCCTAAGATCAAAAGGGGAGACCTTCCAAAAGTGTTCACCCAATCATGTCCCCTCAAATGGGAAGCATCCATGCATTCTCTCTGACCCATCATAAACTATGATAACTCTAATTCCTTCTCAAACAAGGATACATAGGACGCCTGTTTAAGGGCCCAACCTCTAAAGGGGTTCCCTTCCAAAAGGGTACACCCAATCATGTCCCCTCAAATAGGTATCTTCCATGTGTATGACCCAACCCATCCTGAACTACTAGAACTCTAATTTCTATTCAAACTTGGATACATAGGATGCCTTCTTGAAGACCCAAGCTCAAAAGGGGTTCCCTTCCAATAGGGTTCACCTAATCATGTCCCCTCAAATGGGAAGATTTTTCATATAATCCCCTACCCATCCTGATCTCTTATAACTATAGTTCATGGTCAAAATAGGATACATAGGACACCATCTTGAAGGATCAAACTCAAAAGTGGTGCTCTTCCAAAAGGGACAACCCTGATTATGCCCCCAAAAAATGGACCTCCTCCCAAGTCTAAGCCCTAAGATAACTGAACTAAGTGGGACCTTATTCCTCTCCTCAGGATATATAGAAATCCCATCTTATGGGTCCTATCCGAACATCTCATTATATTCTATCCATCTTGGATGATGATAATCTCCAAAGTCCCTTATTGTAGAGATTATGTTAGTATGGAATATGTATCATCAAATCCATGTATGCCTCTGATGATCCTTTAAACTAGGGTTAGCCCATGCATACACTCTTTAGTATTGAACCAAAGATTCATGAACATATGAGAATGGACTAAATCTACAAGAGGGTCCTGGAATAGGCAATAATTCCCCCCCAAAAGGGTGTGATGTTCTAGACCTCTAATCCTCTTAACCAATGGAGTCCTTAAGTGTTGTTGGACAAATCGTTATCCAATGAATTCCTGACTTTGGAATGTAGGTCCATGAATCATGGATACTGAGGTTGTTGGATGTTTTGGGATCCATAAACAAACCCATTAGAGACCATTCGAGGAAGTTATATCCTAATATAACCAATTGCACATATACTTAACCTCATGCAATCACCCACTAGGACCATTCAACCTTGGAACCTCCTTCATAATATAGAAGGGATAAGCTGCCCAGTCCCCGCAGGGTCAATACAGTCCCCCATAAAGGATAACAACATAGATCATGTCGAAATAATGGTGGAAATGAGATATTTTCTATAACAACGGACTAATTCCCATCACCTGTCGAACCATTTTTGGTATTTTTACCCAAACCCATACACACGCCACCTCAATGTCTGAAACATGATTCAATCTATGTTATCCATTATATATTTCATAACATACACTCTTCTGAGAATTTTTTTTATCTTAATAGTAGTTAATAATGAACTTATAAATTTACCAATGCATTTCTCCTTTGAGTTCCAAACCACATGCAAAACAAGGATCATTATCGTGCACCAGTTCCTGATCGAGTGTAGCTCAATAAGGTGTTTTTGTGATTTACCCCTATGTATATATGTGATAGAGGAACATACACTTATTGTATCCAGAAAAGGATGAATTTTCTTGATAAAAAACTTACTCTATAATTTAAAAAAAATTAGATATGTTTTATAATGTTTAGTTTTTTCCCTAAGGATTTCTGTATAGTTTTTTAATACTAATCCTAAAAATAACTAAAATTTTTATATGATATCAACTATGAAAACCCTGCTCTTTTTATACATTAATTCATGATTTATTACAAATGAATACAATTAATAAAACCTATAATTTTGAGAATTATAGTTTATTTGGGAATTATTTAGAGTATATAACAACTTAAAGTAGGAAAGAAATCATCTATATTGAAAACTTCCTTAATATGCTTAGATTATTACTTCATACATAAAACTGCATGGGAAAACCAAAGGACATACATAAGAAAGGAGAGAGCTATAAAGGCCAGTAATTGAATAAAACTTCCATAACATAAAGAATGTAATAAAGGTTTAATAGTAGTCATATAAATGGGTAATAAAAGGAGTGAAAATAATAAATATGAACAATGATGCATGATATATCCGGAAAATCATAAGGGCAATATGGGAACTGTGGAAATAACTTAAATCACTACATCATTAACATAGGTTAAGGATAACTACCAAGACGTCATGATGAAAAATGTACCATGATGGATTAGGTTTACTTTATAATCCATTTCATGATTTATCATGAGAATGAAACTTTACACATTACATTAGAGCACAATATAATTATGTACACAGTCGTCACTTTCATTTCATTCTCATACTTACGTGTGCCACATAGATCATAAAAAATGAAATAATTTATCATCAAATTTAATTCCATGACCAAGGAGTGTGATATAAATTCATGTAAGTCCCAAATAAAATAATAATAATTTCATAAATGTGAACACCCTTTATAGTAAATGGCACGAGTATTCAATATACAATTGTTTCCATGGAAAATAATGGTGAACTTTTGGTATCATGATAGGGCGTATAAATTTTCGTGGAAGGGATTTATGAGTGTGAAAGTGGCCCTTCATAATTTATAAATAAAATGGAACATAAGGGCTATATGGAAGAATATATCTCATCATTATTAATTGAATATAAAAGACATATGATAATGAAGACACTTGAATAAAGAGAAGAAGGAGACACTACTGAAAAAAACCCTATACCAACGGTTTGGAGGACCGTTGGCAAGTAAGCCGTGAAAATAGTTCTATACAAACGGTTTTGAAAACCGTTGGTATAAGTAATATGAAAATCTTTACCAACGGTTCTCAAAACCATTGGTATATGTATTTCAAAAAAAAACATTCGGTGGGATTTGATCCCAGGACCTCCAGTTTATAATTGAACGACTTAACCACTAACCTAACATGACTTTTGTGAACATAATTTCATAAATATATATATGTATTGTTATAATTATTTTAAATTTTGATTTATATAATGTTCTTGGTAAGAATATTTGATAAAAAATTTAAGGACTTATACCAACGGTTTTGAGAACCGTTGGTATAGGTCCTTTAATTTTGGGACCTATACCAACGGTTTTGGCCAAACTGTTGGTATAGGGTCTCAATAATGGACCTATACCAATGGTTTGGCCAAACCCGTTGGTATAGGTCCAAATTAATGAACTATACCAACAGTTTGTAAAAAACTGTTGGTAAAAGTCATATGTCCAGTAGTGAGAGGATCACTTACTAAATTTAAAAGGAGTAACAACTTAGGTAAATAGTATAATGAGAGGAGACAAATGAAATTTAACTATTATTACATAAATTTAGAAGTAGAGGGATCTTGGAGAATTCACAACACTATAACTAATTTAGATTCAAATGTCCAATTACAAATAAGGTTCTTGAAATGAAAATGAGTTATCCTTTACATAATATCGTCATGGTAATAGGTTTACAAAAAGATTCATGTGAGGGATTAATGATAGTGAAAGTTATATCTCATCACATGAAGAAGTGAAGTACTATGGATTTAAAAAAACACACCTAAATAAGAAAAATTGAATATTAAGAAGATTATCATAAAATAAGTGTCTGAATAAAAAGGAGAGTGGGAGATCCCTTACTAAATTTCTGCATGGTAGTAGGTGTACAAAAGGGTTCATGGAAGGGATTAATGAGAGTGAAAGTGGTACATCATCATTTATAAATAAAATTAATATTAACGGGGATATGAAAAATCATATCACAATATAAAAAAACATAAGTTAATAGGAATAAAAAAAGATGTGCTTGAATATAAAGGAGAGTGGGAGATCCCTTTTTAAATTTTGGCATGGTGACATATTGGTAAATGCCATAATAAGAGGGGATAAATGATATCTCATTATTATAGAATAAAATTTATAGTATATGGATTATGATAAGGAAATGAAAACATATCCAAATGATATTCAAATGTCTAATTAAAAAGAAGGTTATTGAATGTAAATGAGAATAGAGGAATCCCATACCTTGATAGTGTGATTCAAAAAATCTTAGTAGGAGCTTATTTAGAGTTTGGGGGATTGTTGGGACGACTCTAGAGAGGGGAAAGAAGATTAAATTGATTCTCTAGGATTATTGAGTGGGTATAATGGTATTTTATGGTGGTTTTCATTTTTTATTAGTCAAAGTACTAAATTATTACAATAATACTCTTGTTGATGTTCAAGTGAGTCATGTTTAGAGATAAATTATTTTTAAACCTTAAAATATATTATAGGTTTTGGAAGATTCATAAAGACTTAATAAAATAGGTAAAATAAACTTATTATTAATTTATTTTAAAGGTAAAACATATATTTTCATGTGGATACCATTTATAATATTTATTACAAAATTTTTGTGTCATTATGTTTTCTGAATACATACCATATATTTATACCATATTAAATGTTTTACCTAAAAATTTTACTATCTCATAAATTTATGAAAAATTTACCATTTGGTAATTTCAAAATTATGATTAAAAAAAAATATTTATTTTATCCCAATATTTTTTTAAATAAGTTAATTTTAACTTGTAAAATAATAATTGAGGTTTAGTAAGAAATACCGTTTTTTACAAAAGTAGTTTTTGAACCCTTATAAAAATGAAAATTTTCTGTATAAAAATTAGATGATAATTTATATTTAATAATTTTTTCATAATAATTTTTTAATAAAATATTATCTATTTATAAACATCCATTAATTCATAAATTCCTTAATTAAATTTGAATATTACCTTAAGATATTTGTGTTTTATTGTATGAAAATCATAAAACATTTGTAAAGTAACAATAATAGAATGAAAATATATTAATTATTCTATGAAATATACATATTCATATTATTAGGGTCTTGATACATATCCTTTTATAAACTCTATAATTCCTTAAGGGTGAGTTTTGAGATAGTGAAACTTTCATGGGGTGGTTCGACATAGATGGTTTGTGATGTGATCTCGATGATCTTAATCTTATCTTGTAAATAGCTTCAGTCATAATTAATTTGCTGGATCAAAGCTTGGTCTTGTTCAAGAGAAAATCCCAATTATTTTATTTCCCTTTTAAGCTCATATAACTAGGCTTTATAGGGTATTATCTTAATAGTTAAAGCCATCAATTCCTTTGTCTTTGTCAATTGGATTTATTAAAACCCCATATTTATAGTAATAATATGATCGATGTTAAATGACTATATTTTCAATGGTAATGGTGATTAATGGAATTTTAAATCTGATAGGATATAATAAATCCCAATAAGTCTATGAGTTTTGTATAACTATAATAATGAATATGAAATTCAATTAAATCACCTGGTGAATTTTATTTATAAAAGTTCGGGTCATTAAAATAATAATTCATTGTATAATTAAAGAATATAAAAATTCAGAAATTTTTATTCATGATATTTACATAAGAAATTAATTATATAAATATGAGAAATAATGATTCATTCTGAAAGAATGACATATTATAAAAATATAAAAATATAAAGGACTATATTATGGTGAAAAATATGTCACCTTGTTTCATTCATTATTGTCTCTCATATTCTCTTTTTCTCTGCAAATACTAATCATGAAAAATAAGAATACGATAACCTCTCACAAATATCAAAATCTTTATAGGGGTTTGTTACTATTGGAAATGGATCACCCTAAGCGAGGTTGAGAACATATATCCAAGTATTCTATAGACCGATAAAATAATGAAATACTTGAAAAACCTCAATCTTAGCCCTTATTCATTAATAAAAGCAATTAAACCTCACCTAATTGAAACCCCATAATTTAATCAAAATTATTATGTTATAATAACTATATATGGCCCCACTTAAGATATTTCACTACTCATATATACATTATAATATTTATTTGTTAAATAAATATTAAATTTTCTTTAAAAAATTTCAAGCTCATAACTTCGCCAAAACATAGCCTGAGGGTAAATACCATTCCCTATAATAGTAGAATAATAATATTTTTTTTGATATTTTTTAATATAGATAATTTATAATTCTTCCATTTTTGGAGGTTTAGGAATCTATAACTCAAGACTAAATTATGTTCCAACTATGTGAAAACCCAAGTCTCCATAGAGAAAAGTATTAGAGATACATTTCATTTATTTCAGGGTATTAGAATATTAATATAAGATAATAGTTTAAACACCCAGGAAAAATAGACTATATAAATGAATGAAGTCTAATAATGATAAATGCAACCAAAATTGGAGTTAATTAAAAAAGTTTCAAATGATTGAAGAAGCATTCAGGACATATGAACAACACTAACATGTTATTGAATAATATATCACAATATTTTTGATATAGTTAAATAAACATAAGGGTTTATATAATTTTATAAAATATTCATATTTAAGGAAAAAAATTGATGAATGAGTCATTCAATAATGTGGAATTCTCTTACTCAATTCCATTATAAACAGTTCATTATAAAGTGATTGAATGTTTGTGAAAAAATATGTTGTGTTAGGTGAAGAGTAGAATTTATCTAAATGTTTTTCATGTCACTTAAAATATAAGTAAATATGTAAGGACATATAAACAATATGAAGAGCATGATACTAAAATTGGAAGAATGATGTTGAAGTCTATAAAAAATATAGAATAATTAGTTGATAAAATTCAAAAAGGGTGCTATTTTAGAAAGTTTTTACAAGGAATAAGTATAATAAAAATTTAATTTATAATCCTAAAGTCTAAAGAATATTTTCCAAGTTCATATTTTTTTGGTGGTTATAAAATATCGACTAAAGAAAATTGATTTTTAAAAATACTAAATGTTACATTCTTAAATTTGAATTTAGATTTGATGAAAATGTTCTCAAATTAAAAAATTGATTAAAATTAAGTATTATAATTTGAAGAGGAAAAATATTACTTCAAATAAATAATTTTTGGAATAAAATAAATCAAGTTTCAAATCCTATGAGGAGAAGAAACTTTAGTAATGGAGGTTAATGATACTAGTTAGAACTTCATTAGTTCAAGGATGTGTTATAAAACTATCCCATCCCATTCCTATAATGATTTGGATTATATTCTAAAAGGGTATAAATGACAAATAAATACAAAATACTATTACTAAAATTTAGGTTAGTTTAAATTAATAAATAAAAGGAAATAATTTTAATTTAATATTATATGGTTAAATATTTTTAAGCATTTTTTGATTACTTGAAATGTTAATTTGTAGGGGAATTTATTAGATACCACAAAATAATTTTAAAAAAGATATTTCAAGGAAATAGATCATAGAGCACGATTTTTATGGATAAATCTGGAATATTAATTAATTATGCTTATAATATAAAATAAATTAGATCACATAGGATTATGTATTTTTTATATTTTTATCTCATAATAATTAAAGAGTTTCAATTGCAATTAGTGAACTCTTTATGTAGTTACATTAATTTAAGAAAATGTATGATTTAGAATATAAATATATTTTAAAGGGAAATAAAATTATATTTATAGAAGAGTGTTTCCAAATAATAAAAGTGAGATATTTTTTATACCATGGTGATTTTTATGAATACTTTATGAAATTAATAAGATTAAATATATTAGACTACTTGAGAAGATTTAGTTTTTTTCCATTCAATAAGAAAAATTGTAACTCATATAAGATTATACTTTAGTTCATGGTCACCAATTTATTGGATTATAATATTAATATATTATGAAAAAAATCAACATAGAATTATAAAAACATAGTGAAGTGATGAATTATATTTTAAATTTAAAGCTTTTATGAAGAAGTGAATAGGATATTAGGGATAAATTAGAAAATTTTCAGGCACTAGACATTGAATAGACATGTAATAGAGTCACTATGATGGATGATGTTGTATAAAAAAATTAGTAGAATATATTTTATTAATATTATTATGAGAATAGAGTTTTTTTAACATTGTTAAAAATAAAAAATCATTGTCACAATGAAATTAACATTCAGTAAAAATTGAATAGAACACGAAAAAGTTTTATATATTTTGATATATAATGATATAGAATTAGTATATACACTAGGTATTTACCTAATTCAAACTAATATACACATTAATCTTAGTTATGATGTCTGGTATCCAAAAGTTAAGTTGGATGGTTAATATTCATAATCAATAAAAGGTATTTATGTTAATTGATGAATTTTGAAATCAAAATTTAAAATATAAGAGTTTTATGTTTCTAGGTTGTTATTGGAATATATATTTTTTGAATATTAATAGTAAAGTGAGAGAGTGAATTATATAAAAATGTAATATTCTGTAAAAAAAATATTTTAATATTTAGTGATCATTACATGATCATACATTTTACTTTTTATTAATTACAGAGAGGAAACACTTTTAAGAATACATATTTTTTACTTATTAATATGTTTATTTCTATTAAAGGATTTATAATCTCAATGTTATTTATTAATATAATAGTTTATATATATTTTTATCTTTTTTATATTAATTATCATTAAATATATATTATATTTATATAGTATTAATTTTTTTTAATTTTTTTAATCTTTTTTTTCGTGGTTAAAAAATTCACACTTGTTTATTTTTTTGAAGGAATATATGATTTTTATTCTTTTATTCATTGTTTTTTATATCTCATATACATGAATAATTTTAGAAATATATATAACTATCAAGTGAGAATATCACATTATTGGGATTTCAAATTAAAATACTTATTTTTTTGTTAACAGAATTTATTATACTTGAGTTAAAAGATAATATTGACCCAAATTACCTTCAAGTTATAATATTAATTAATAGTATGAGAATAAGTAATTTTATCATACCAAGGATATGGTCAATTGTGATAAGTGGTAAACCATGTAAAAATAGATTATACTCACTAATCTTATTTTTTTTATTCATTTTTTCATTTTTGTTCATAACGAAGGAATTTTAAAAATATAGATCAAATAATTAGTTATATTAATATGTTTATTAAATAATCATTGTATGATTTTGATACTGGGGGGGCACGAGTTCTTGAGACCCCATTCCCTTATCTACTCTATATTTAGGAGAGGATGGAAATCACCCCACTTATTTTTCTTCAACTCTAGATGGGACAACATTGATTCCACATTTTGAATTAGTTTCCAAAAGAGAATGTGATAAAAGAAATTTAACCGTTTTTACTTTTTTCCAACCATCCTAATAATTTAGTTTACATTAAGAGTGCCTTCACAAGATATATAATCATACATGATTTTTTTATTTTTTATTTATAGTTTTTAAATTTTTTAGTCATTCACGATTTCATGTCTATTTAATTATTAGACTATCAAAGACCAACCATCAATTATTTGAACAAACAAATCAACATATATTTCTGGTTAAATTACCATGTATTGGTGGGTTTTGTTAGACCACATTATAAAATGACATGACATCATGTAAATGATGATATGAAAATAACTTGGTCTATTCAATCTAGATTCTTTGATTCATGTTTGGTTAATCTCTACCATTAGAAAATGGGAATCTCATAGAATCATGAGTTACCAATTACCATGATTAGATGGAATATACTAGATTCAATCATTCTATTATTTTAGATTCTATAAGGATATGTAGGTTATGTTTATAAAGGGTTTTTAAGATAAACATAGACCAATGTTTGTGGTTTTATAAATTTTTGGAATGGGTTGGTTTGAAATATTGATAAAAATGTTGTTTTGTTATTATCTCTTACTTATAATTACATTAATGTAGGGTCCACACCAAGTATGTTTTCCAGAGTTTTACAGTTTGGGTGTTTTTTGAAAGTTTATGGTTTATTTCCTTTTAGTGTGGTGATATATGTGAATTACTTGGTGGTTCTATCATCATTTTATAATATATTTTTTCAAGAATATGTCTTGTAAATAAAGAACAATATGGAAATTATATACTTTATTGTTATGGATTAGAGGGAAGAAATTGTTTTTTGTTTATGATGAGAACCCATCATATTCTATCACAACCTAAAGATGATTTAGCTTATTTTAATAAGGATTAATATGTATAAAATTAATTTTATAAAATTTACATATTCAATAAAAATTGATTGTTGATGCTAAATAATTTTCTATGATTCAGGAGAATAATAATATACCATATAGATATTGTTATAAAACAAATAGAACATCACTTAATATATTAACAAATAAATAATTTTATTTTAATATCCATATAGTAAAATAATGGTACATGTTTCAAGATAATAAAATTTGGCATTACTGTTTAATTGACCGAGTTGGAGGAAGTCATTAGTTATCCAATTCAAAGCATTATTTTAATGTATATTTATAAAATTTTTGTGGAGATGACTATTAAAATTTCACCCAACTATAAGAATTTGTTTTTTCATTTTTTAGTTATATTAGTTATTATAATTATGTTTTAATAAAAAAATATATATCCTTAGTCTACCTTCACCAAACTACACTATTGTATTTTCCATTCCTATGGTTTTAATTAATGCTTAGGTATTTGAGGAAAGGAGAAAAAAATAATATTTTCAAGTTGTTTTGGATATTAATTATGATCATTTTATTCTTTCCCACTTAAGAATCATAGAATACAATATTATACCATGAATGAATTTTTACAATATAATTTTAATTTATTGGGAGGTTCATTCAAAATATTATTTTTTAATTATTAATAAAATATGTTTTTTGTAAGAGGTTTTAATATAACTTTTAATGAGAATTGTTTTCATTTGTTTTGTTTTATTAGGAAAGAAGAGAACTGTTTTCTATTTTAATAGATTTATATACACTTTTAAAAAAGGAAAATTTTAATCCATTACGATCTTCAATGTTTGACCCCCATCTCAATGGAGTTAAGAGATCCCGAAAAGTGTAGACATAAATATTTGTAAAGAATAATATTTAAGGTGTAAAGTGGATATATAATAAAAAATATTCAATTATTATAAATTTATAAATTGATAATTTTTATATACTAAATTAAATATTTTTAAATATAATGTATATTTATTATATTATTTGTGAGACTTATTTTAAATGTTTAGGCCATTGTTTTAAATTCCAAATAATACATTTAAGTTTTTTTCAGACTATTTTTTTCATTTAGTAAAATTTAATTCAACCAAAACTGGTGGTTTGGAAATCTCTCTGCATTCCATTGTAATTTTTATTTCTCCATCCCACATGGCCTTTGTGATATCTAGGTTTCACTATAAATCCTTGGGTGATGATGACATATTAGGTTTCTTCACCCTTTCATTCTTCTTCCCTTATTCCTCCACATTTCTTTTTCCTTGCTTCTCCATAGCCCACTTCACCTTGGGTATGTTCTGCTTCCATTTCTCATGTTTCTTGGAGTTTTTTATGTTGACATCAAATTATTTGTTTTATTTTAGTCCAATCCCTTTATATATTCAATATACTTATTTGAACTATCCTAATTATCAAGGATCCATATCATTCAAACATGTATGTGTTTTATGATGGTTTGGGTATATGAGGAGATTGGGTGGTGATTGGGTTTTCTTACCCATGCCTATTTATGAGGATTTTGGATACAATGCTTCCATTATCGAGGTGGTAGCTTTATTAAAGGGTTTAGTGGGTTTGGTTTCTAGTGAAGATTATCAGTGGCTAGTTTTAATTATGTTTTTGTGTAGGTTATTCACCCTTTGGGTATATATCCCTAAAGTTGGCCCATATCATTCTCATCCACCAAGCTCTTCCAGCCTATCCCAATTTGAAAGACACCACTTTGGTTAAATTCATTGGTGCTTTAGGTTTGATAGGTTCAGTGTGTGGTGGTATAGCTAGTGATGAAGTTTTCACCCTTTCTAGAATCATGTTTTTTTTATTTTTCTGTATGAATATTCCTTTCTCCTATACACCCTTGTTTTTATAGTTATCATGTTTATGGACCTTATCAAATCTCTCTCATTCCCCATACTATTCTTTCCATTGAATTTATTCATTTGTATGCTTGAAACCATTTATTGGGTAGACATAGTGTGGTGGGAGTAGTGAACTAGATTTTTATGTTTTAATTCCTTCTTTGGATGTCCAAGTTCTTTTTTACGAGGAGGGTTTAAGCTCGCATGATTCCAGTTGGATTCTTGCTGTGGCTCAGGTGATGGTGATGTTGGTAGCTTGGAAGGGACTCTTTCAGTGGGATGATGGTCCCTAGTTGGATTGTATGAACTCTAGTTCATTAAAAGTAATTTGATGGTGTGATGTTAAATAGATACAGGGGATCCAAATGATCATGGTTTCTTATGGATCCCAAATTCCACATGGATTGAGGCATTGATGTGGTCATTTATAAAGTTAGATTTCTCTCATTTTAGGATTTCAAATGGTTGGTGGCTCTAATTTGTGGTAATTTTGGATTGTAAAGGGAGTTTTTCTATTCTATTTTTCTTCTTGTTAGGTTTCCCACTAAAACCCAAAATTAGTTTATTCTAAAATAAAAAATATTGAATTTTATTGTGGTAAAAATATATACTAGGTATATTCACACTTATTTGGAAATAAAATCATTACCTAAAACATTTATAAATTCTGAGTATAAATTTATATATATGGATCCTTGGTCAAGATTTCTCACTAAAAGGTGATCTTAGGATCTGTATAAAAAATATGGGAATTAGAAAGAATCTCCCCATACATTACTAAGATTTATATTGTTTTCTTATGAATTTCATCAATTTCCTAAAAGGGATTTCATGAAATATTTGAATATGTTTCATTTTACAATGATTTTTAATATTAGGATTAAATATTTTACTTTAAATATACTACATAAATAATTAATTGTATAGATAATATAAATTTCTTTGTTTAGAATACATTAATTTTAATGAATGAGAATGAGATAAATTAATTTAAAAAATATTATCATGTATACATATAGGGATTTAATGAGATAAAATAATTAATAATTTTTAAGAATAAAAAAATAATGATATTTATAAAACCATTAAAATACTAAGGTGATTTTTTCTTTATAAATAATCACTCATAAATACATTTATCATTTGAATGGTTAATTTTGTGCTAAAGAAAAGTGAATTTGGGCTATTGTGTCTATGTCATATATGATCAAAATTACTTGATTGTGATTTTTTTTCCACCTTGTTATTTAACCCTAATGATTCTTCTTTTGAGAAATAAAATAAGTTGATTTATTAAATGAATTTGGGAAATTTGTTTCCACCTTACTATCAAAGAGTTGTAATTTATAGAGTTGAAAATATTGCCTACCTAAATACTCAATACATAACAGATGATTTTTTTTATTGCGAAGCTGTGATGAAATATAGATCAGTGAACACTAATGGAAAATACATAATAGGTTATCATTTTATTGTACGAATATTTAATTAATATTCATTATTATATATCTATGTAAACCTGATTCTCACCGAAGATAAAATATATTTTAAATTAAAATGGAAGTAATTTTTAGTACTAACCTTTCATTGAGATATTATTTTATGAAATGAAAACATATTGTGAATAAATTAATTTATTTATGTCCAAATTTGATATTTTTTATCAAGCTATAGGAGAATATTGATGTTTTATAGCAGCATATTCCTAAAAATTAAATAGTTATAAATGATAAAAGAAGAGAATGACAATTACATAAAGCATAATAACATGTTATAAATTTAAAAATTGAGGATAGTTTCAATGAATTTGGGGATGAAAAAATAAATAAAGAATACTTTTAATATTATTTATAACATCAAATGGTTTAATTTGGAGTAGGAAATTCATTGCAGGTATGAAGTATAAAAAATAAATTTTTGTTATAGAAGGATAATGAAAATTTAATCACCACAAAAGTATTGTATATATATGGAAAATGACTTAGATTGTCTTGGTTTACTACTAATAATATCTTTGGATACATTATTTAACCTATAATTATTTCCATATAGATATTATCAGTTTATTACCAATTATAACATGAATTAATTTGAAGAACAAAATTGGATGATCCTAATCTAAACATAACCTCAGAATATGAAAGAATGAGTAGTTCAGTAGGATCTCCCTCTATCGTCTCTATCAACCATATAAAGGGTTCTAATGAGGTGTGATTCACCATATACTTTAATATTAGGGTGGAATTTAAAGGTAGTACATTTATCCTCCATTAGATCAATGTTAGGAAGAGTTTCTTTTCGCCATTAATTTTTTTTGATGATTTTCAAGAAGATTCCTCATATTGTTCCTAGACTAAAGCCGATCTCCTATTATGATGGAAAGTCATCAGTTTTCATATCCTAGGAAGAATTAAATCATTATAAAGAATACCACAAATATACCATGATTATTATTTTCACTATGGATTATACTCTATTGTACTTGTTTAAAAGGAATATAAACTCATCATGGGGTATATTTAGTTTTATTATATTGAGACATTTGTGACCTCAATAAAATTACATTCACTAATAATTGAATGAGGTTTTCATGTAAATGTTTTCATGAAAAACTAAAGTTTATAAGAACCATTAATTCTAGCTTCTCAGGTGGAAAAAATATTTTAAATGGTATCAAAACTTTTAATTCATGACACTATAGTTGTACCTACTAGGGATGATTATTCCTTTCCAGAGTCTAGCGATCCTCTAGGTTATTAGGAATCAACTGGGAAGATTTTATAGGTAGATGACCATATATTAGAGAGAGTGAATCCTATAACTCTAATAATTTATATTGATATATATTTATTATAACCACTTACTGATGAATTTAATATCACTATTGGAACATATGATGGAATCTAGTAAGGAATAAAGTATGAATAACTTGGTTTTATTTGGGATATAGATTACAAGGTCACTCACATGAGTGTTTTAGATGATTATAACATACTCTTATAGTGTATGGATTCAGGAAAACTCCAAAATCTCATAAATTTGGGGTCCTTGGTTTACAAACTCAAAGGAAGAAGAATGTAATGGATATTTAAACCTCCAATATAAATAAATTTGAGAATTACGTTTCTATTATGAACATACAAAAAAAGGAGGAGGAAATTTTACTCCACCATGGATGATACCAAATCCAACAAATGTTTTTAGGGATAAATATTACTATAAGTCATTATTATTAGAGGTAGATAATCAAAATATAAATGTTGCTAACATTCCTCCCATTTTGGCTGATGGAATAAACTAGGAGAATGATCCCCTAATTAAGGATGATAGATAAGAACTAAGATATTATGTGTGGGATTCCCTTGGTCCTAACATGACGTTGATATAAGATCATAAAAAATCAGATCATAATAGTGATACCTATGATAATTATACCAAATATTATATTAGAGAGAATGATAATATTTCATATACTAATCTAGTTGTAGGGATTGCTCAAGAAGGTGACATAGATTCATAAATAATAAATCATATCCTTTCATCAGATCCCTAAGACATTCCATTTTTACCACTAATAATTTAGATAAATTAAAACCTATGATATGGAAATATTATTCAATTTTAACCAATATGGTTCTCACTGAATCAAACACTATAATGAGAACTGATGTAGGGGATTATTTGGATGAGTAGGAATTCTCATCTTATGTTGAGGAGTTCTTACTTGAGTATGAGGTAGAGGTCACATCTTCTGATTGGGGTAGTCCATTCAAGAACTCCTCATCCATTTTCACCTTGTGAATATTCTCCTAACATGAAATAAAGATATGATTGATCAATTATTGAGAAGTTTACTTTGGATTTCTAGTTACTTAGGATGTTGTGATAGCTACTAATGAAGTTTTTCATGGGTACTACCTCATTTATAAATGTTGAAAATGTTCATTAAATAATTATATTATGATTCATATTTAAATGAATATTTTTCTAGATATTAAATTCCCACCCCTATGATTCAAGTATATTGAAGAAAAATGTGGCTATTTAATTATCTATTTTTTCATTTTTCTTCTAATTCCATCATAATTTGTGAATGGTTTTGTTTCATTTTCCACTAACAATTGGTTTTTTGGGAAATTCATTTTTTTGTTTCTTTCCTTCCATCATTGATTACGAGATTATACCTTTAGAAAGTGTTGATACCACTCCCATTATATTAGATATTAGTGTTTCCTTCTATTGTTAGCCACGTTTTATGTGGGATGGATGTGAGGGACTAATTTTATATTATTTTTGGTTCTGTTAAAGGCATTTTATTTTTTCATGGTGACATGAAATAATGATCCAACTTTTTACAAATACATGAAGGTTTCTTGATCTAAGACTATGTTGTTGGTAAAAATGATAAATGTTAAAATAATTAATAACAAAAATTATAAGGTAACTATAACCTCTAAAGTCATACCAGATTATTTTAAATTGGAAGTAGGTGTTTCAATGAAAGGGAAACAAATAAAATATATCACATTAGGGAAATAGAAGAAAAATAAAAAAGATATAAGATATTTTATAAGTAATTATAGAGTCTAGAACAATTGTTTATTTTATAAATGACAATCTTTATAATTATGATTTATGGTTATTAGATGCCAACCATCAAACCCATGATGCCTCTAATATGTATTATTTTATTATTATTTATTTTATCATTTTTATAGAGATCTGATTGAAATATTAGAAATTTTAGAATATTTTCTAAAATTAATGGTTTAAATGCATGAGATATGGGATTGTGCAAAGATACCTTTTGATATAGAAAATATGATATTGAATTTTTCATAATCATATTCTTTGTCTAGAATTTAAAGGAGAATAGAAACCAAGCCGGATTAGGTCTCAGTCGATCTCTTTTGTTTCTCTAAATGAGGCTTAAGTTCTTGATCTTCAAGTTGGGATCTCTTCAAAAGGGGGGTCAGTGTTTGTTGATGATATGCAATTTCCCCAACATTTATCATGCACCTAGATGAGTGGAGGGTTGCTGGATTAGGTGGATGAATCTTATGGTGGGTTTAAAACTCAATGTGGATGGGTTTTTTATTGGTGGGATGATGAAAGGTTGTGGTAGGCTTCGAGACTCATGAGGTTCTGTCCTGGTGGAGTTTACTTCTTACTATGGGCCTGGTGATACCTTGGGCGCAGAGGTGTGGGCTCTGCTTTTTGGTTTGGGGATATGTAGGTAGTGTGGCTTCCAGGTGGTTAAGGTGGAATATGAATCTGATGTTTTGGTGAGGTCTATACAAGGGAGGAATTCAGTGCCATGTAATCTAACATATCTCATCCATATATGTATTTTGGATACCAATTTTGGATAGATTTCTCACTTTACTTGGAGGGAGGCGAATTTTGCAGTGAATTATCTTCCTCGCTTGGGAAGCTCAGAAGAAGAGATAGTCATTTTTGATAGCTTCAGTTTGCTTCTTACTGAATTTAAGGTTTTCATACAAGGGTATTTCCTTGGTTTTCATCACTTCCCACCCCCTGAGGTTCCCCTTTTTTTAATCTCCTTCAGTTTTAATAAAAATTTAATCTTACCATTACTACATCTTTGTTTGGAAGACCAAGTGGTTGGGCCATGTATCCTTTTAAAAATTAAACTATTTTCAAAATTAAATTCATTTTAACCCATTACACACCTCTTTCACATTTCATTCATCCATCAACAAGGAGGGTTCCCCAATAGCACCTCATCCTCCTTGCTTCTTTAGGTTTTAAATCCCCACCCCAATGTGATTGTGCCACCATGAAAATATTTTACATGGGATCAAATGAAATCCTTGATCACTGGTGGCTAGATAATAGCACGAAGTGTCTAAGGATATCTATTTGAGAATAATATAAAATTTAATGGTCCATAAAATTCAAAAAAACAAATATAATAATCCAAATGGAAAGTGACAATTAAATACAACAACTATAAAATCAATAAGTTTAAATTAGTATCCCAACATGCTGACATATATCATATAAGTAACCAATACCAGAAGGTATTCCACAAAATAAAAAATATTTTTAGTAAAACTAAAAAATTGTAAAAAATTATAACAATATAACCCATAATACTTGACTCCAAACACCATTAATATCAGCTCTAAAGTATCTATAAACAAAAAATCTGAGCTATAGAGGTCACTTGCCTTTCCCAAAAACAATAGAAATGAAATATTTATACACATGAGGTGTATATATATATATGAAGTGTGAATATAATCCTTTCTAGAGAATACTATAATATATAAAATATCAAGGATTTAGTATATATATATACACCAATAATTTATGATTTAATTATTCAAAATATATAATTTATTTCATGGATTAAGAATTACATGATAAATATGTCAATAAAATATATCAAACCTAGTTTTTCCATCACCAATATATGTGGATTTAGAAACCAGACCTATGACTCATCATATAACTCTCATCTCACCCATTGACAACTGTTCTCATAGAAAAAAACATTTCTAGGCCTCTTTATGTCATTCCATCCCATAACATCATGTATATAAGACCCCTCAAGTACGAATCTTCCATATCATGACATATCACACATATAACCATTCAAGGCAAACCATGACATATCATGCAATATCTTTTATCATCCTAATCTAGGAATCTTGTAAGTGAGCATTTAATTGGATCATTCATAACATAATTTCATTTAGTGATAAACATGTAATGAATCACTTCAACCCCTTCACATTATTACAATTTGATACCGAAATATTATTCTTTAAAATTTCAAACCCTTTGAAAAACATATGATGTTACAAAATAAAGTATATAATTTTTATTTTTTTGAAATAACTTGTGAATTAGGGATGAATAATACCATGGAATTATTTTGAATATACATTAGATTAGTTTTGATGATATTAAAATTAAATTTCAAAAGATATAGAAGAGTGGATGCATACATAAAATTAGATATAGAATGAGTTATATAAGCCATATAGGAAGTACTATAAAAGATTAATTTTAATATAAATGGTTATTTTGAGTATTTTCTGGAATATATTTGGATGAAAAGTGACTGGAGTTTATTAAAGAAGATGAGTATGAAAAAATGGATAAACAAAGAAGAAATAAAATTTAGAAAAAATGTAGAATTTTGAAGATGGTGAATTGTCCTCATGTTTTATAAAATTTTCAATATGAAAACCAATGTGATTTTTCATTTTTAAAATTTTAGTGATTTTTTGGTGTCTTTTTTGGAGTTTAGAGAATAATTTTTATTAAAGGAAGGTTTTCCATATATAGAGTACCCAACATTCAGTGGAAGTTCATGACCCGTGTAGGGGGTATGCATCCTATATAATATATTCATAGAAGGAAGTTTTTTTATTCATGTGGTGGTTATTGTTTTAAAACATCATTGGGAGGAACTATGGAATGTTTTAAATGTTTACAATAATAGATTTATCTAAAAGGTTATAATTATGAGAAAGAGACATGTGAACTATATAGAACAAATTGATCATGAAAACCATAAAAAAGTCATTTTTATGAATAAGGTAGTGATTATGTGTGGAGTATATATGATTTATCAATTTTAGAAGGCTCTAAGAGAACCTAAATATTAATTAATATTCAAAGTGAAGGGGAAGATTATTTATGAATTGTGAAAATGAGAGAATTAATGGTGTGGTTTTGAAGAAATTTTTTTATTAGATAGTATTTGATGTGTTTTATGGTGATGTTTTCCTATAAATACCCAATTTTTACTTCATTAGATAATATATGAGATGTTACTAAATATTAAAATTTTAATACGTAAAATGGAGAATTTGAGAAGTTCATTTAGAAAGATCAGTTCGTGAAGAAAAATGGTTCCACAATGTCAGTTCATGAGGTACAATACATGTACGATTTCTCAAAAGGGTGTTACTATAATGTAAATTCATGAAGAGTTAGTAACATGAATTATGTTCATGGGGAGGTAGTAAAAGTAGAGTACTTTATGAGGTATCTATGAAAATATGGTTATCATGTAGGTATTCCTAGAAGGGTGTAGAATAGGTGTGCATGAAGCAAGATAGTACTATAAAGTATTTATCAAAAGACACATGGATGTTCATAAATAAAGTATGTGGACAATAGTGTTCCACATAGAAGTTTCATAAATCTGTTCATGAAAGAGTTTATTTTAATGAATATTTTGAAAATTGAATTTTTTTTTGAGGTAGTATGCATAAGATAGAACATGTGAATATTAGTTTTCATCAATATATTATGCTAGAGAAGGTCATAGTGAAACATGATAATTCTAGAAAAAATACATACTTTTTGGGTAAAAGTTCTATTGTACTGATTTTTTGGAATACAAAGACTAAAATATCAGATTATAAATATTATCTCATCTAATGTTGATGAAAAATTTCCTAAGAATGTGAGTCACAATGAAGCATCAATACAAAATCTATGGTGAAAATAGATCCTCGTGATGAATAGATACATACCATCTTGTTCCTAATCAATAGAAGAGACCCTAAAGTTGTAAATCTTAGGAATATATTATCCAAAAAACTGAGAAAGGATACATTGATAGAATTTATTGAAGAGAGGATAATATCTATATCTAATTTCCTTGTAAGGTTAGTCACCCATAAATTGAGTTACCATTTAGAAAAATTCATGCATATAAATAATGAAGTATACTGGATTTCAGTATATTGACATGTCATTAGTGCATGCTCATTGGTTGTAGATTAGTGCCGGTGAATCAAGTACATTTTTTCTGTTTTTTACATTCTTTACTTTTATATATATCGGCTTATTATTTTTTTGGGTGGTGATAAAAAATAATAGAGATATGGTCTGAACATAGTTTCTTCTAATGTGGGAACAAGATCCTAAAAGATATTAATAACTAAAAATTAAAATGGATTAAAATTAAACAACACCTTGATTCACCCCCTCACAAGGTTTCTATTATAGAAAAAATTGTTATCATATCTAGGTTATGTATTTATTATCAAACTTAGAAGATGTATTTGGATTTTTTTAACTTTTGATTCTGTAACGAAGCCCTCTTTTTTATAGGAATTAAATTTGGTGGAAGGAAGAAATAAATGATCTTTTTATTTAGGTATATGATAATGAGGTTATTTAAATCATAAGAATGGATGTTTATATGAAAATCATTATGAATGGTTTAATAATGAAAGTACATTGAATATCATGGTTAAACCATTTTTTGATAATGTTTATAATAAAACCAATTGTTGTACTACTACCTTTGGAATTTAGAAGACCCTAGATGATGTTTATGGGAAAAAACAGATAAAAATTAAGAAGTGTTACCTATCTTAATAAAAGCTTTTAAAACTAGTCAATATGATGAACTTGTGAAAAATATGGGGGAATAATTCCTTAGGTCAAAATGATAGAGTAAATATAAAAATAATATGAGTTCTAAGAAGAAGGAGACACCTAATAAGGTACGAAATATTTATTTCAATGTTAAATATTATTTTAATAGTGTTTTGGATGATACAAACACATCTATGAAATTATATTGCAATTCAAGGAAGTAAAGATATTATTATTCCATAAAATATAGAAAATAAACAATTTATTTTAAATCTAGTGAATGTTCATGCTTCAACCAAGAAGAGATCCAATCCATGTTTGAAAAGGTGGTTCAATATTATATCATTCATCATGCAGACATAGATTTTTTAGAATATCTTCTCATGGTAAAGAAATATAAAAATAAAGTGGAAGTTTTCCTTTTACATTTATACAATGAAGATGGGTGAAATATGAAAGAAAAAATATCTTCTTGAAAAACATTCACATGATATTAAGCAATGGTTGGGGAAAGAGAAATAATTAAAAAAAATCATTTTCTTACTCAAAACATAGCTTGAAGATAAGAGAATATCTGATATGGAAGCTACTTTAGGTGTGAATGAGATGCATGGATTACTAAAGAAGAAATATAATAAAATAAAACAATTTTAAACAAAAATCTAGTCCTCAATGTGTAAATAAAATATGGATATTCCCTCTATTACAACTTCAACAAGTAAAGCATGCAAAATTTTAAATATGAAATCATGTGAAAGTAAGGGGTTTCCAAATTTTGATTTTGGAACCAAATTGAAGAATGTATAAAAATTCAAAATAAATGGATCTCTGAGGAAGATGAAAATTCAGCTCTGCTATCATAGAAAATTAGGTCACACTACAAGTACGTGTAGATAATCCTAAAGTCTTAAAGGTTGAAGGAAAATTTTTTCATTATCAGATCAACTAAAAAACAACAATATGTTGTTTTAATTTAATAGGATATGCTTTATATGTGCTAAATAGGGATATATGGAAAGGAATATTAACAATAAATAAGCAAGAGAAGTCATAAAAAATTCCTCTATTTCTAAGGAAAATAGAAGATCTTACTCTAGGAGAAAATATATTGTGCTGGATAATTGAGTCACTAATTTGGAGAGAAATCATGAATCTTAATGAAAAGTTCCCTAATCACATATTATATTTCACTCTAAATATATTTAATCAATAATATAAAATAAAATTTAGAAAATTATGTTGGAATATTCTCCTGTTGTGAGTTAGAAGAATGTGAACAAAAAGGAAGACTCACTTTAAGTGAAAAAGGGTGAGGTGAGTCTTATGACTGATATAAAGAAAAGAAAAGAACAATTAACTAGTTGTTTTATAGTTTATGGAAGAAGGAATGAAATAAATGAAATAGGATGATCCCAACAATGAATTAGGAGTCATGAAATGATGATTTGTTGAAAAATGTTAGCATTGAGATAGAATAAAAACTAAAGTTGAAAAATAACTTTATTAATAAAAAACAAATACATTTGAGTTTAATCACATGTATGGTATAAAGACAAATATTAAGAAGGATCATACAAAAAAAACAAAATATTGAATATGTACTTAAATAATTCTTAGTCATATGATCATATAAGTTTGAATTATATAAGAAGATGAAATAATTAATAATTAATAGAAGTTCCATGGTAAATATTATAAATAATAATAAGATGAGAAAGGTTAATTTTAAAGAATAATTTTGAAATGAATAATTTCGTTTACTACAAAGAAGAATCACAGTGAAGGATTGGAATAGAATTGAAAGTTAAGGGTTGACCTAATATAACCCATCACAATCCTCTACTTTAAGATTACAGTGTTACCCCTCCCAACATGTATTTAATAGTTTCAAACTATTGATGAAAATAGTGGAGACTTAATGGTGAGATAAAATACATGAGGTGAATTTATGGAAAATACACATGTCTAAAAGATTAAATAAGAATATTATTGTGTTGAAATATGATTAATACAATTGGATTTACAAAAATACTATGGGTTTCAAAAACATATATAAATTTCCATTCAGTTATAATGAATATTAAATGAATAAGTTCTTGAAATATAAATATTTAAATTTTATAGTGGTATAATTCTAAATATTTTGACCAAAAATAAATATCAGGACACATATATCATGTGGTATCTCAAAAATTTAATAATAAGATTTCAGATCATGTGGAAAAGAAGAAACTCTCATAGAATTATTATTTATTTTTTCTTTTACTAACTTTCTAGTATCAGATAGATGATTTATGGTCACCCAGAAGTAGATAGGAATAAATTATTTCAATCAACTAGTAATTCCATCACTTGGTATAAAAATTCAAAAATTGATGTCTAAAACTTGTATCATTCCAAATAATAATATATTCATTAAGGGTCATTGACAAGAATTAAATTTTTTTAGTCTCATACATGAAACAAAATTCCTATGAAGAATTTAAGGTCATGTATACAAAGTGTTATCAAGTGTTTTTCTTTAATAGTAGTATAGGATGTGTTAGAAAATAAAATTCTACATGGTAAATTTATTCACTGAGTTATTTAAATAATGGGAAGCTGTTATTACTAGGATCAACATAGGTTTTATAGTATGATATATATGTAATCATAATCAGTAAGTGATCAAGAAGAAATTCATCACAAAGGGGGAGAAAAATATTTCATGTTTCCATTTCAACTAGCTATGGAGAATCACCATTTTCCAACATGACCATTGCAGTGATCACTGAAAATCTAGAGAAATGTGATTACTGAAAACAAGTATTCAATATGAAGAGGAGGTTTCCCTCAGAGTTTTGTAGGAAAAATAGCTAATTTGAAAGAGGTAAATTCTAGATGAGAAGATCCAAATTTTTTGTTATCAAATGGGGATTTGAGATATGGAATAACCCCTACATGATTTTATTATTATGGGAGAAATATTTAAAATCTTTGTTTGTCTTAGGGACCATATTAATTTTCATTTCAAAGGGGGGGGGGGTAAAGAATGATAAGCTGATAGAGACAAAAAAATATCAATGTTTGAGGAAGCTTGGTTTGAAAAAGAAAGGGGTAGATAAATCAAGGATATAGATTGTGGATTTTATAGTAGTATTGTCAAAAACATTCCAAGGGATAAAATATTTTAACCAATATGTTATTTATTAGAATTTTTGACAATATATAGTGATGCAATTGAGTTTGGAAGGATGAATAAGGTTGAGGTATTCTCTAAAAGATTTGGTAGTTTAATTCTAAGGAGATTTTAATTCTATATAGAAAGAAATAGAAGAGATGGTGCACACATGGAATTGGACATGATATGAGTTCCATAAATCATATAGGAAATACTGTAGAGGAATAATTATATGGTAGATAGAAATTTAGAGGATTTTTTGTAAGATATTCAAAGGATAATTATCCAGAGGTAATGGAAGAAGCGAAGAATGAAAAATGGAGAAACTAATAAGAATATTAGTTCTAAAAAATTGAATATATTTTAAAGTAAAGACATTTCCTAGTGTTTGGAAAATATTTGGGTGTTAAAATTTAAAGGATTTTTCATTTCAAAAATCTCATTGAAAATTGAGGGGCTTTCGTTGAGTATAGAGAGTAATTTTAAGAAAATAAATTTTTTTTACATGTGAAATGTATGTGGATCAGGAAGTATGATCATGATTCACACAAGGGGTATGTGGCCCACATAATAAGTTCAAAAAATTTAGTGTGTTTTTGATTATGTGGTGGTAATATTTTTTGAACCAAAAGTGAGAAACTATATAAAGACATAGATGTCTATGATGATGACATTTTTTGTAAAGGAAAAAATATCACTAAGGAGATATCTAAACTATGTAGCACATATGGCCACCAAGAATAAAAATTAAGTTGTTTTTAAGTCTGGGATAATAATTCTATGTTGACCACATAAGACATATTCGTTCATTAAGGTTCTCTACAAACCCACATAGCAAGTTAGACATAAATCTAGAGAAGATATTTTGTATATATATACTAAACAACGAAATTGTTCATGGTGTGGTGTTATATGAATTGTGTATTCATTTTTGGTGTTTTTTTAGTTTTATGGGGCTTATTTCTTACAAAAACATAACCATTAACTTCATTATAAAAAATTGAAGTTATTGAAGATCCAGGTTTCAATAATAAAAAATATAGAATTTTGGATGTTTGCATTACAAGATCAGTTCCCAATGAAAAAGTGTTCCACAAAGTCAGTTCGTGGGGCACCATATGTTAATGAGTTTGAAAAGGGGAGTTACTCTTGTGATAGTTTGTAAATATGAAATACCATCAGAAGATAGTACATGAAAAATAACGTGGGAGGTAGTTATACAAAGGGGATGCTCGCATAGGGAATCCGTGAAAGGTGTGCCAAAATAGTTTAAAAAGTTACACAAAATGATAAAGTAAATTATGAGGAATATAGGATAGTTCATGAAGACATTATTCGGTGAACATAATTTCATGTAGGAGGTGCACTAGGTAGTATACAGAGGATTAGTATTAAAAACAATAGTTTTCAAAGGGATATCTCAAATGAATGTACACATAAAATACTATAAAAAAGAGGGTGTTTCATTAAGATATATTATTATAGGTGGTTATATTTCAACAGGGTAATTCTATTGTAAAATTATCCTCATATAGAGAAGAAGTTGTACATTTGTCATTTTGGGGAAAAAAATACTCAAATATCAGATTGTAGATTTGGAATCATCCAACATTGAAGAAAAACACAATAAAGTAAGGCATGATGAAGAATCAATTTGAAATATATAGTGAATGTATATTATCACATTAAACATATAAAATCCATCCTATCCTCAATATATAAAAGAATCCTTCAAGTCATTAAATTTAAGAAGGATTCATCTAATGTAGTGAGGAAAGATAAGTTGAAGGAAGTTATTTTTGAGAGTCAATCAGTTATCCCTAAATTCATTGAAAATGCAGTGAAATTATTATGAAGTAACCATGGTTGAAAAATTTATCCAACAAACAAGTGAATTATAATGGATTTTGGTACATAGACACATTTTCATTATATCATCCTGGGACGTAGGCCTATGAAGGAGAAAAAAGTAAAATATTTTTATTCTATGTATGATTTACTTTCATTAATATTTCGTTATTAATTTGTGACATTGTTAGAAGTAAAAATAGACTAACAAGTTGAACATATATCTTTCTAATGTGAGAGAATTATCCTATAATAGGTTAAAAACTAAAAAGGGAAACAAGCTAATACTGGCCAATACTCCAATTCACCCTCTCTTAAGGCATCTTTGATTGTAACATATACAAATTATAAAAAATCACAACTTCATTTCCAGTGTTCATGAAAAAAATTTAGTACGGAAAAAATATCAAAACCCCCTTTAGGTATTTTTAATTAAAAATTTCAACTCAATGTAATTCAACAAAGCTTTTATAATTAATTAAATATTTAACCAATTCAAATTTATTTTACGTATTTTATGTATTAAACTAATTAACTCACCAAATACACATATTTCTATTTAAAGAATAAGGTGAATTCACAAGTTAATATAGGAACATTTATCCCATTTATTTCTTCATTTTACACATGAAAGTAAACTTATTCCAAGAATTCATAGTCCCCAAAATCACTTTATTATAGGCTTTATCCTCGCCACCCTATATCGAATATATTCATAATGATGAAAATAAAATCACCTATAAAATAATTTTATTTAAATATGTTTCATACCAAATAAATTTCAATTATTCATTAGAAGGTAAATATAATTTCCCCAGCTTTCAAAATGTGCTACATACGAGTCATAAGGTTAGAAATATGTAATGCTTGATCTAGGGTAAATCCATGTCATCCAAAATAAATTTCCTTATATCTAGGATTCAAAATAAAGTCATTTCAACAGATTATTTTGTTCAAAAAGTGGTTTTTCAATTGCGTATAAATGTTTTTGTAGTGAGAATCCAAGAATGGAATCAAAGCCTCACATGCTTATTGAATGTGATCAGGTGATTCATGTCTGGTTCTCCCTAGGATGTATCTCATGACCCAAGCACCATTTTTTGTAGGCCAAAAATATCATGATATCATATTTTAATAGGTATTCAAAGGGTACACCTTTAATTATATGTAGAATTATTTTCCTTGCAACAGTCTCTTAGGTGATTTGGGAATCTTGTAACATGGTTCGATAGTAGGTATCCCACCCACTAGCTTCCTCTAGGTATACCTAGGTTCTCCAGATCACCTCACTACTTGGTTTTTTAAAGAAGTTATATATCACTATAATCACATGGGTAAAACATATATGTAAAACTAGCGTATCTATTAGTGAGTATTCAAGAGTCTATAGAAACTGGGTTTATTAGAAGTCTCTAAGATTGGGTTTCAATATTAATACCAATGAATCCTATAATCAAGATACTATATGAGGTGGAGGGATAGTTAAGGATGTTTGGGGAAAGGTATTTATTTATTTTTATTCTTTTATTCATAATATAATCCCCACTAGGGTTGAATAACTTTCATTTCTGACTAGTATTAACCTTTGAAAGTTATACAATATGGTTTTTCAATTATTGAATCAGACTCTCCCTTAGTGTTCTATAATATTTTACACCCCCTAACCACCAATGGAACACCATTTATTTAATTATATATTTTAGAAATTTGTTTCATTAGGATGTTTTAAGTGTGAAATCCTAGAAGGAGGGTAATATGATTGCAAATATTTTTTCTTCCTAAGGTGACCAGGAAGATAAGTTGATCCCTTTTTCAAACCTTGGGTTTATTTTATTATATTGTAAGGACATTATCCAAGGGGATACCCACATACTTCATCAATTTTTCCTCCCTTTACTCTAATTTTTTCATTTTTCTATTTAGAATAAACATCTCCAATTTTAGTACGTCTCATCAAAGTGAACAATTAGTGCAGAAATGCCACCCTTTAAACTCACATGATAATGTCTAAAACACTACCGAAGCATGAAAAAATTAATAATATAAAATAATGAATTTATTAAGAAGTGTTTAACACTAAACACATAAAATTTCTAATTACATTATCTTTTCTAACACATGTTTAACATTTTTAAATATCTTCCCTATTATACCATTAATTTCACACCTAAAATAAGAAATTTCTTTTACAAATTAATAACTTTAATCATGGATAACCATAATTCCATCTCTTATCCACCATTTTTGCTCTCAATTACCAATGAGTAATATATGGTAACCTTATTTCTAAAGAATAAATTCTATTTTTAAGTCTCCTAAGAAATAAAAAAACATCAAATCATCCCACATACCTTATAAAACACATGCTAATTCCAATAGATAGAAATCAGTTACCTTCCTTAATGAATTTAAATAATCCACACAAATTTTACACTCTTAGATACTTTAATATAAAAATTATTGTTGTTTATGAAGAACTTATAATTTCAAAAAGGGAATTAGAACCACTAATGACTAAAATATCATCACCATAACATGAAAAAGTAAGATCCATGATTCACATACCAAGAAAATTCCACTGTAAAAAACATTCCAAAAATACATTCCCAAACGAAGTAATAATTGATCCTTTAATACAAGAGACTAAGTAGAGTGTTTAAAGATCCAAATATACATCACATTATATATAAAATAACCTCAGGATGAATAAATCATGAGTTGTGGAAAAAATATCAAGACCACGAAAATATAAATTTACCACTTTAAAAAATGCCATTGAGATCCTTAGGTACTAAGGTAGAACATAATGACCACCTATTGTTTAGTCTAGTGGGCCTGTACCATTTTTTGACCTAATGGTTACCTAGTACCCCTCCAAATTTATACCTACTGGATCCTTCTAGGATAATCTAAAAAGATCTAACTTCAATTACTCCTCTCATTGCCACTCTTAACCAAAAAATCCAAAAACCTACTCTCTTAGAAAAAACATTGTTCCAAAAACTTTATATTACATAAGGTGTGTACATTAATTATGTGGGAATTATTAGATCCCCATTATAGAGTCTCTCATACCTATTAAGAATCATTGACTTAACCTCTAACAAATTTCTATCCTTGAGTCCTCAACTCACCTTATTATTTCCAAATTTCCTCTCGTAATTATTCATGATTCGATAGACTTATACAAGTGGTACAACAATTACCCAAATATAGTTCTCACTATAATCAACAGACTCATTTGGCCTCAACTAAATATAAATATCTGATTCTATCTTCACATCAACATAATTAATAACATGAGATGGATCTGGCCCAAAATTCCTCAAAAGAGAAACTTGGAAGATATCATGCATAACTCATATAACACATGTTATTGAAAATATTATAAAACTTCCCAATAATATCCAAAATTTCAAAAAACTATTCACATTAAGGAGCTAACTAACATTTCTTACCAATACTGTGATGGCTCTTCTAGTGTGAGAACTGAAGGAACAAACAATCCCTAACCTCAAACTAAATATTTCTACACCTATTGTTTACATATGTCTTTTGTATAGTTTGATTTTTAGTTAACCTATTACAGATCATCTATACTGAATAAAAGGTCTCTTTAAACAAGATAGCTGAAACTAAGAACGATTTATCATATTCTATTGAACACAATGTAAATCGACATGGCCTACCATATAAAACATTAAGTGGATTTATCTGTCTAAAATCACGATATTTTTTTATAAACACACTCCACCAAAGGAAAACTATCCTCCCACACATAACTAAAGTCAAGAACAACTGCTCAAATTACATAATATAGGGTTGAAATTGTATAATAATATTGGTTAACCATTTATGTATGATATATTGTTCTCAAATTCACATCAGAGGCTGAATTTTTTTACAAGTATTTCAAAAAAAAAATGATGAGAATATTTCACCATAATCTGACTCAATTCAACAAGGTATCACCTGAATCCACAAAACCTCATCAATATAAATCTTTCTAGACTCTTCAACCATATAGGTCCCATTGATCAGAAAAAGATGTTAATGTATTTAATTTATAAAATAAAACCCATAATACATTATCCCAATTCTTTGACATCATAAGTCCTATCATGAAATTCATGGTGATATAATATATTTTCTTTTTAGGAATAGAAAAGGAATAAAGATCAACTACTATATTTTAATGTATAACTTTAACATGATAACAAGTTATATACTTTGAAATTAACCCATCCATATCCCACATAATACTAAGCTGAAAAAGTGTTATCAAACACTATATTACATTATAGTTAAACTAATATTAACTTTCCACAAAGACAAATTAAAGTCCCTCATCACCTATTCTCATAGATCCAATGAAAAATAAATCCTATCATGATAATACAAGAGTGTATAATCATAAAGCACCCATACGAGTATCTATTTCTCACCATATAGCATTCCTTTATAAATATATCCCTCAACGTCAAAGATCTATCCACCCTCTATTCCAGCCAAATGAAGATTCATCTCTGATAAGAGAGTCATAACTTGTACTCTAAATTGAATCCCAAAAAATTTCCACTTGGGATATCCTAATAAAATTATCAGTGACAAAATTTCACTTTCAAGGTCTATATAATATCTCAAGGTTGAATGCCTTAAGGTATTCAACACATAACCTCTTCTAAAGATTAATATTACTTAAAGAAAATATGTAATTTAAGATCTTATGGTTGGTGAACACCAAAATACATTTACCCTAATATATAATATAGATTATTTCTAATATAATTAATAACCGAAACCAACTTATGATCATGAGTGGGATAATTCATCTAATGTGGCTTGATCATATGAGAACTGTACACAACCACTTGACCTTATTTAATAAAAATAAAACCCAATAACACATCTAAATCATTATAATATCCTTTATATCACTTCCTAGGATATAAATAATTGATAATATATTATGATTTCAATATCTTATTTAGATATTGGAAAATAGTATAACCTACCATACCACTGTAAATTTACTCCCTCCCTAGTCGATATTGTCATCATCATATCTAGGCAATATAAACCTTGAATAAATTAGTGACAATATCTTGAAAGTATTAAGAAATTACAAACCATAAATATGTTCTACAAGATTTACTATGAAATAACATTAACTACCTTCACTGGGTCCACCAATATCCCCAATTCTAAGAAAAAAATGCCCAAGGAACACGAAATTTTATATCAATAGTTGGGATTTCAACATCTTTTACTATAGAGTGAACTTATAAGGTATCCAAGATGAGAGTCAGATTATTTTAATGCTTCTCCTAGGATCATGAATATATCAAATTGAAAAAATGAAACCTAGGATCTCGTAACTGAATGAGAAAGGTGAAATCTCAAGAATTATTTCCATATTAGTCAGTAAGGGTTAGTCATAGGTGGAAAGTGTTTTATTTGAAGAGAATTTTATTCCTATTACAAGATTGGATTCTATAATATTTTTTAGAAGGTGCATCTTATTGAAACTATAGATTTTATTAGAAGGATGTGAAGTATGATTTTTTAAATGAAGATATTGAACAATACGTTTTTAGTAACAAAACATAGGGATTCATTGTTTATATTCATCAAACGAAAGTGTGCAAGGTGACGAAATAATTATATGGGTTAAAACATGGAACTAGATATTTGTACCAAAAACTAGATAGTTTTCTATAGAAATTGGTCTTTTTAATGTATATGTTAACAGAAACTCATATGTGAAGGACATGAGCATATGTAGCCCAATTTTCACTATTTATGTCGATGATACATTTTTTATAGGTGATATATAAAACACATGTGAAGAACTTACTAATCAAATGAAGATGTTCTTCGAGATTCCCAAACTCAGAGAGAGGATTTTCATTATAGTGTTATATGTTCTACAAAAAAGGAATCTATAAAATTAATTCTTAAAAAAATTATCAAAATTAAATTTTGTAAAAATTGTCATCGGAGATTCAGAGGAAGTTTACTCAACCATTACAATTGGCATGAATATAAGAAAATATAAAGCAGGGAAAAGTACTAATCATATGTATTTTAGGAACTGAAGAAGAATATTTCATTATCTAATGACATTAAGGCTATATATTATGTAAGAAGTAACTTTGTGTTCTCAAAATCAGAGTGATCTGAAGAATTTTAATCTATTTAATGCTAAAATAATTCCTATGTATTTCAAGGGAACATCAAATTATGGTTTTATTTATAAAAGAAGTGGATATTTTAACTTTATAGGTTTCATTAATGCTTATTGGTTGTGATACTTCAATGATAAAAATAAACATCAGGAGAAAATTTAATCTTGTGAGAAATTTTGGTGAGTCGGTATAGTACGGAGGAAATTATACGAATTTAAGTACAACAAAATATTAATATGTTGTTTTTAAAAATTCATTTACTAAGATGATATGGATTAAGGTTTACCTTTATAATATCTATCCTTATTCAAGGTACATTCATCTTTGATTTTGGGTTAACACACTTAGAGTATAGTTTTTTAATTTAAACCTTGGTGGTTGAGTGTATGTAAGAAACTAGATCTTCATTTCAGGTATGTTTTTCCGTTTATGGTTGTTTTTGAGGAAAAGGGGAAAATCTGGAAATTTTCAGAGTACATGCCATGTACTTTATAAGTACACGCCGTGTACTTTTCTCCCGTGCGAGGCCGGGTGCTGGCCGTGTCCGGGCCACACACACGGTGTGTCGCGGTGATGTGGAGGCCGCTTAATGCGGTGTATGGAAAGGGCGAGTACATGCCATGTACTCATGAAGTACACGCCATGTAGTTTTCTTCTTATTTCATTAATCGGACCGTGGTCGCGCTTTTACCCTATTTTCATCTTCTTCTCTACCTAATTCCATCTAGAGTGTCCGAGGAGGCCAAATATTCTCAGAGCCACTGATCTTTCACCGGATATCTGAATCAAACATTGTCAGTTGCAATAGAATCACAGCAGTGAGTTCTTGGTTCTTCTTTGGCCTCATTTCCTGATTCTTCCTCTCGTGTGAGTTATCTAAGGTAGAATGTTTTATATGTTTTTGGAAATCTACTCCATTCTAGGACGATTCACTGGCCAAGGTTTAAGTATATCAATCTACGAGGATCGAGGTAGGTGGTTTGATGCCCTACGTTGAATGTCCTTGAGTTTTTGTGCAAAAGTACCAGATATCAATGTATCAGGTATCTCAGGTTAGGGTTCTGAACTTTTTGTGTTATCAGCCTTAGATTTCATGTATACATGAGGTTATTAGACGATTAATGATTGCTTGTTATCATGTTTGAGAATCACCCCATGGGTGTTTCCCTTGTTTTGACTGTTTATCACCATTTGGCTTAGGTTGCCTGTGAGGAAGACCTTGTTTCTTTGCTTTCTTTCCTTGATATAGTTGATTGAATGTATTTACTAATATTTGTTTGATTTTGACGCATTGTAGATATTAGACAAGTAGTTTTCTGAACATACTTAGGGATGCTTTGAATTGTTTACGTTCGATTGCTTTTAATCAGGGAAGCAGGAACCTAGTGTAGTTAGACCATAGGGGGAATTGATATTGAGTGCTTCCTCATAGGGCCTATTCAATTATTAATGTTATGAGACCATAAGGGGGATTGACTTTGTGCTCTCTCAGAGGTTCTGATAATTATCGAATTAAGACAAAAGAGGGAATTAGACGTAAGTGCTTCCTCAGAGAGTCTGTAGTATCACTGTAAGACCATAGGGGGACTTGACGTTGGGTACTTCCTCAGAGTGTCTTTTCCATTGTTAGAATGCTTGACCATAACGGCCTGCCCACGTGATCCACCCTGAGGGTTAGTGTAATAAATTTTGTTGGCTGGTTGTGATGAGTCCACCCAGCGAATAAACAAGATTGGGTTTGTACTGCTTATTGTTTGGGTAGTCTGCTGAGATACCTGTTGTGTTACTTGCTATGACTTTGGACTATAGATCTTTTTGCTAGATTCTTTGGTTGAAGATTAAATGATTGAATTAAATTAATAAATAAATGTGAATGTATAATTGTAGGATTGTTTACTTTAGTGTACCCCGTTTCTCTGCTGCATTTATTTCCATTACATTTGCTATATTGCTCACTGACAGTAGGGCACATATCTTTTGGTGGTTGCCTACTCGGATTAGTCTCACACCCTGTTTTGGTCATGTTTTTCGGCCCAAATAGGTTATGTGGTTGCTGGTGTGGAAAGTATTTTGGCCCTTCTACCTCAGGTGCTTGATTGCTGGTTAGAGCTAGAGAGCATGGAACCAAGATTAGGCTTGCGATGCTGCTGGAGTTTACATTTTAATTTTGTTACTTGGGTTTTAGTTGTATTTAAACATGTTGTTTTTTTACTGCTTTCCATAGAAACATATTCCATGCTGCATCATTATTATATTATACATTGCTTCCGCTGTTTAGTTTCATTAGTCGTGTGCTGTTTTCTGCTTCCACTATTGTTCATTATTTCCTTCCCCTAAATACTTTACCAAATGAGGGCACAGTTTCCCCACGGACTCATCAAGGTCGTCACTTCTAGTCGGCAGCCTCTGGAATTTGGGGAAACGTGCTTGAGTTCATGTGGAGAACCGGGTATGGGGCGCTAGTTGAGTGGCTCCGGATTCGGGTCGATAGAAAGTGGTATTAGAGGAGTTTTCTTTAATTTATCTTTCCTTACTGTTTGGAGACAATAGACAGGGATAAGAAGGGATGGATAGTTGGTACTTAACTGTGCCCGGGAGTAATTAACCCATGTACATGGAAAAGATATACTACCTCGTAATTGCACTTTTTAGTTTTTGCAAGTGTTACAGTTGATTATATTTCACCGTTGGGTGATGAATTTGTTTTGTGAAGTTACAGTTTATATGATTGTGGTTCTATTTTGTTGCAACCTGATGAGATAAGGGTATTCCATCTCATGCATCATATAGGAACTGGTTAGAAAATCACATATCATGCATTTTACCATGCCATCTAGGGTGTATTAGAGATTTCATGTTTTTCTGATAGATGTCGTGATAGATTATGCATGATGTTGTGATAGTTGTTGTGATAGAGATATCTGCTATGCTGATAGGGTATTGTTTATTTTACAGCTTATTTACCATAGATGCAATGATTTTTTCTTAGAGGTGTTATGGGCCCTCGAGGATCGGAATTTGGCAGATGTTGGGAATATCATATTGTTTACTTGTTATATTCATTATTATGATGTCAAGCATTGATTCGCGGGGAGTATGGGCCCCAATAGATCGGAATTTGACACATATTTTCTGGTTTTCAGTGTTTTTCAGTGGTTTTGGGGAGTTTTTGTTCCTACTACCCAGAAACCCAGACAACATGGCGTGTGTCCTTGTGAACACATGCCATGTGTTCTTCTGTTCGGGAAGAACTAATTTTAATGGTTACACGCCGTGTACTTTGAAGTACACGCCGTGTACTCTTCTGCTCTGTGATCCTGCCGTGTAGTTGAATACATGGGCTAGAAAATCTCAGGAACAACACACCATATACCATTTAGACACACCGTGTAGTAATGGTCCATATGACCCATCTGTGTAGTTGAATACATGGCCTGGAAAATCATAGGGACAACACACCATTTACGTTGTCGACACGCCGTGTAGTTTTGGTCCGTGTACCAGTCCGTGTGACTAACGACACAGATAGGGGAAGAACCTTAAAGACACGCCGTGTAGTGGATAGACACACCATGTGGTCTTCAGCTGGGACAGTTCATGTGACTTAGTCATGTAGGAGTAACCGGGCAGGAGGAAAAAGGGCGGTACATGCCGTGTATATTAAAAGAACACTCCATGTGGTTTGGGTTTACACAGCCAGCTTGGCTGGTGTACACGCCCAAGTAAAATCTTTATGAAACACACCGCAGAACCATGTTTTTCTAGTTTTAAGAGTTTTCTTCTTCTGTTCCATTTTTTCTCTTTTGATTTTTCAACTGTGCTCGCTGTTAATAAAGGTGTGCTTTTGACCTTGGGGAGTCATGCCGCCAAGTCGTCCTCCCATTGCACATCAGGGATCTGACGATGATCGTATGCCAGATATGGAACATGCAGTTATCCTGGATACTGGTGTAGACGCACAGTTTCATGAGGGATTCATGAGGTTCATATATACATTTTAGGGAGCTCAGGAACCTGCCCAGACTATGGCAGAGCTTACGTGAGTTTTCCAGTAATAGCATCCTCCTACGTTCTCAGGGGATGGAGGAACTCGGGCTTCTAAATCCTGGTTCAAAGCTATGGTTTCTATCATTTATCATCTTGAGACACCCCCAGACAAAAGGGTGAAGCTCACGACATACATGCTGCGAGATTCCGACAAGAGATGATGGGACACAATTTCTCAGGCAGGACATCAACAGATAGTTGCTTAGGACAAGTTTTAGCATACGTTCTATGACTACTTCTACCCGGTGATGCTGAGGGCTGATAAAGCTAGAGAGTTCATTAACCTATAGTAGGATACTATATCAGTTATGGATTATTCCTCCTATTTCACTGAGTTACAACATTTCACTCACGTTCTGGGGGATGATGAGTTTTTTAGCGAGGAAGTTTGAGGAGGACCTCAGACCAGAGATCAGATCGCAGGTAAACATCTTCCAGTTGACTTCTATTACTTTGATAATCAACCAGGAATTGATCACAGAGAGGAATCTGAGGGATACTAGAGTTGTGAGCTATGGAAGTTCAACATTTAGAGTCACTACTATTTCTACTGACAGCAGCAAGCGCCACCGAGAGTCTACACGAGGTGACTCGAGGAAGCGAGATGTCCCTTCACGTAGCAAAGTTTTGTGCTACCAGTGTGGAAAGGATGGGACTAAAAAGCCATAGTTCCCAGGGGATCCAGTGGAGTTCCGAGATTGTGGAAAGATGGGTCACCTGTAGTAGTTTTCAAGGGTCTTCTTCCAGCAGCTAGCGAAGGAGGATCAGTTTCGACTCCGCATACAGGAGCAGGTTTACTAGTTCCGCAGGAGACTGGGGGCTAGAGTTCTACAGGTCGTTCAGGCCAGGGTAGAGGCCTTGGATGTGGTGGATAGGTTTAAGGAGGATCAGATTAGGGATCTCAGGCTGATACATAAGGCCGTGGTATTGGCCATACATTTTCGGTAGAGAAGATTCATCAGGAGCAGGATCCCGGACCTTCCACAGTGCGAGGTATGATCTTAGTAGCCTCTATTTTATCTTATGCACTTTTCGATATAGGAGATTCTCATAGATTTATTTCTGTGCACCTTGTGGAGAGCCTTAGACTTACAATCTTTACTTCGGAGGACATGATGACATTAGACACTCCCTTGGGACTTAGAACTGCTAGTCTGTGTTAGTGCAAGGAGTGCCCCCTTGAGGTTGGTGGGTGTCACTTCTTGTGGGATCTTTATGTCCTAGAGATGATAAGTTATGATGTCATTTTCGAAATGGACTGGCTAGTTTCTTTTCAAGACCATGTCTATTTCTATTGCCACAGGGTGAGTTTCACATCACCAGAGGGTAGATCGTTTCTTCACAAGGGCGAATGGGATGTCCATGAAAGCAGATCTGGACTAGAGCACCATGGGTTGGGTGTTGTTACAGCCCAGATTTCGAGTTTATAACTGGATGATCAGGGGACTTATCAAATGGATTATCCTCCATTGGTTGACCATTTTCCAGATGTCTTTCTAGAAGAATTTTCAGGGTTCCCTCCGGAGCATGAGGTAGACTTCTCTATTGAGCTTGTTCCAGGAGCATAACTGGTTTCCATACCTCCTTATAGGATGGTTATGCCTGAGTTTCAAGAGCTCAAGAAGTAGTTGGAGGAGTTACAGGAAAAGGCTTTTATCCAACCCAGTACTTCCCCTTGGGGTTCGCCCGTTTTGTTTGCGAAGAAGGCAGATGATACTTTATGGATTTGTGTGGATTATCGGAAGCTGAACCAGTTAATAGTCAAAACCGATATCCCTTACCGAGGATTGATTATCTTTTTGATCAGCTTCGAGGAGCAGGAGTGTTCTCGAAGATCGACTTGAGATCCGACTACCATCAGTTGTGTGTCAGACCATCTGATATACCTGTTATAACTTTCCAGAGCAGGTATGGTTTGTACGAGTGTTTGGTTATAACATTTGGTCTCACGAACCCACCAACAGTATTCATGGCACTGATGAACAGAGTTTCACATCCTTACTTGGATTCCTTCACGTTTGTTTTCATGGACGATATCTTGGTATACTCTCACAACCGACACGACCATGATACCCATCTTGAGATCGTATTGAGTAAATTGAGGGAGCATCAATTATATGATAAGATCTCTAAGTGCCACTGCTGGATGGATGAGATTCACTTCCTGGGTCATATCATCTCAGAGACAGGAGTATCAGTAGACCCAGAGAAGGTGAGAGCGGTGGTTACCTAGGAGAAACCAAATAATGTATTCGAGGTACAGAGTTTATTAGGACTGGATGGTTACTACAGGCAGTTTATTCAGGGCTTCTCATGCATGGCAGAGACATTGACGGGCTTGACTACGAAAGGTGTGAAGTACGTTTGGTCAGAAGCGTGTGATTCAGCCTTTCAGGAGATGAAGGGGAGATTGAACTCATCACCGATTATAGTTTTATCAGAGCCAGGCAAGAGTTATATAGTTTTCTGTGATGCATCTGGCATCGGACTTGGAGTAGTGCTCATGCAGGAGGATTATGTTGTTGCATATGGATCTCGGTAGTTGAGGTCACATGAGAAGAACTATCCTACACACAACCTGAAGTTTCTTACTGTTGTTCATGCTTTGTGTTGTTGGAGACACTATCTTCTGGGAGAGAATTTTGTTGTATATACTGACCACAAGAGCCTCAAGTATATCTTCACGTAGCATGACTTAAATCTGAGACAACGAAGGTGGGTCGAGTACCTATAGTTTTTCGACTTCGAGCTTGCTTCTACCCCTGGGAAAGGCAATGATTTGGTAGATTCATAGTGCAAGAGAAATAAGTTACAGGTAGTTTAGGAGGCCAGCAGTGAGTGGCAGCTTATGGCTCTGTTCTCTGAGATGCATTTGGAGGTGCACGACAGGTTGGGACAGACGGTTCTTTCTTCTATAGCTGTTACCTCCACTCTTTTGGATCGAGTTCAAATGCGGAAACTATCATACCCAGAAGGCCTAGTCCTACAGAAGGGTGTGCTAGATGGAGACCCTACTATATGGTGGAAAGTGGGTGATGATGAGGTGTTACATTTTCATGACCGTGTATGGGTTTCAGTTGACATACATGAGGAGCTGATGTGGGAGTTTCATGCTTCAGCTTGGGCAGTTCATCCTAGTGTCACAAAGATGTATTGAGACTTACGTCTTCAGTATTGGTGGCCAGGTATGAATAAGGATGTGGCTGGTTTTGTTATGCGGTGGTCCACCTGTCAGCAAGTGAAGGCAGAGCATCAACGACCAGTAGGAATTATACAACAGTTACCCATTCCTGAGTGGAAATATAATGATGTCGCGATGGACTTCGTGACAAGTTTACTAAGATCTCCTTGAGGGAATGATGTGGTATGGGTTGTCATTTACAGGATCACGAAGGTAGATCATTTATTACCGATCAAGGAGACCTTCGGTGTGGTTGAGCTTGGGAGGTTGTACATCCTAGAGATTGTACACTTTCATGGGGCTCCGAGTTATATCATTTCTGATAGGGACACCCACTTTAATTCGCATTTCTGGTAGGGGCTACAGAGGGCTTTGGGTACACAGGTACTTCTGAGTACATCTTACCATCCCCAGACAGATAGCTAGTCGGAGTGCATGATTCAGGTGCTGGAGGATATGCTACGAGCATGCGTCCTTGATTTTGGAGGATCTTGGGAGAGACATATAACTCTAGTGTATTTTTCCTATAATTATAGTTTTCAAGAAACTATTTAGATGGAACCTTACAAGGATTTTTATGGTAGGCCGTGCTGATCACCCTTATGTTGGATGGAGGCAGGAGAGGTAGTTGTGCTAGGACCTCATCTTGTTTAGGAGACCACAGAGCATGTGGAGTTGATTCGGAGGAGGATGGCTATTGCACAATCTCGGCAGAAATATTATGCTGATCAGAGGAGAAGACCTTTAGAGTTCAAGGTCAGAGATCAGGTTTTCTTACGTGTTAACCCGAGGTTGGGATATAAGAGGATTAGGAGATAGGTAAATCTTTCACCAAGATACGTCGGGCCATTTGAGGTTCTGGAGAGAGTCGGGCTGGTTGATTATAGGTTGCAGTTACCTTAGAGGTATCAGGCTATGCACGATGTCTTCCATGTTTCTCAGCTTCAGCGGAATTTCTCAGACCCGTATCATGTTTTTCAACCCGAGGAGGTTGAGATGGAGGAGGATGCATTGTTCGAGGAGCATCATATAAGGATTGTTTATTGTAGATCAAAGGTACTCCGGTCTGTCCTTCTAATACGGGTGCTATGGCCGCACAACTTTTTACAGGGCGAGACTTGGGAATGGGAGGCCGACATGCGATCATAGTGGCCAGAGTTGTTCGAAGATTCTTCTTCTACGCCTCATTAGGGAAATTCAGGGACAAATTTATTTAAGGGGGGAAGTTTTTAAGAACCTGGATCTTCTTCTTAGGTATGTTTTTCCATTTCTGGTTATTTTTGAGGAAAAGGGGAAAATCTGAAAATTTTCAGAGTACATGATGTGTACTTTATATGTACATCCCATGTACTTTTCTCCCGTACGAGGCCGGTTGCTGGTCATGTCCGGGCCACACACACGGTGTGAACTAGTGATGTGGAGGCTGCTTAATGTGGTGTATAGAAATGGTGAGTACATGTCGTGTACTCCTGAAGTACACACTGTGTACTTTTCTTTTTATTTCATTAATCGGACAGGGGTCGCACCTTAACCCTATTTTCATCTTCTTCTCCGCCTAATTCCACCCAGAGCGTCTGAGGAGGCCGAATCTTCTCCAAGACATCGATCCATCACCGAATATCCGAATTGAAGACCATCAGTTTCAATAGAATCACAACAGTGAGTTCTTGGTTCTTCTTTGGACTCGTTTCCTGATTCTTCCTCTCATGTGAGTTATCTGAGTTTGAACGTTTTATCCATTTTTGCAGATCTACTCCATTATATGCCAATTCACAGGCTGAGGTTCAAGTATATCAATCTACTAGGATCTAGGTATGTGTTTTGATTCCCTACATTGAATGTCCATGAGTTTTTGTGCAAAAGTACCGGATATCCATGTTTTGGGTATCTCGGGTTAGGGTTATGATCCTGTTTTATTATCTGCCTTAGAATTCATGTATGATTGAGGTTATTAGATGATTGATGATTTCTTGTTAGCATATTTGAGGATCACCCCATGGGGGTTTCCCTTGTTTTGACTATTTATCGCTTTTTGGCTTAGGTTGCCTATGAGGGAGACCTTGTTGCTTTGCTTGCTTGCCTTGATATAGTTTATTGCATGTATTTCCTACTATTTATATGTTTTTAATGCATTGTAGCTATTATCTAAGTAGTTTTCTGAACATACATAAGGATGCTATGAATCATTTACGTACAATTGCTTTTACTCAGGGCTGCGAGAACCTGGTGTAGTTAGACCATATGGGGAATTAACAATGAGTGCTTCCTCATATGGCCTGTTTAATTATTTCCGTTACGAGACCATAAGGGGGATTGAATTTGTGCTCTATCAGAGGGTCTGATAATTATCGAATTGAGAATAAATAGGGAATTAGACTTAAGTGCTTCCTCAGAGAGTCTATAGTATTGCTGCAAGACCATAGGGGGAATTGACATTGAGTGCTTCCTCAGAGTGTCTTTTCCTTTGTTCTAATGATTGACCATAAGGGCTTGCCCACATTGGACACCTAGAGGGTCAGTGTAATAAATTTTGTTGGTTGGTTGTGATGATTCCACCAAGCCAAAGAACAATCTTGGGTTTGTACTACTTGTAGTTTAGGTAGTCTGCTGAGATACCTGTTGTGTTAGTTTCTATGCCTTTGAAATATATAGATTTTTTCTAGATTCTTTGGTTGATGATTAAATGATTGAATAAAATTAATAAATAAATGTGAATGGATAATTGTTGTATTTTTTTACTTTAGTGTACCCCGTTTCTCTGCTGTATTTATTTCCATTACTTTAGCTATATTGATCACTGACAGTAGGGCATAGATCTTTTGGTGGTTGCATACTGGGATTAGTCTCACACCCTATTTGGGTCCTGCTTTTCGTCCCAAACATGTTATGTGGTTGCAGGTGTGGATAGGGATTGTGGACCTTCTACCTCAAGTGTTTGGTTTCTGGTTAGAGCTGGAGAGCATGGGACTGAGCTTAGGCTTTCGATGCTGCTGGAGTTTACTGTTTACTTTTGCTACTTGGGTTTCAGTTGTATTTCAACACATTTTTTACTGCTTTCCATAGAAACATATGCCATGCTACATCATTATTATATTATACATTGCTTCCACTGTTTGGTTTCAGTTGTCATGTGTTGTTTACTGCTTCCACTATGGTTTATTATTTTCTTCCGCTGCATACTTTACCAAATGAGGGCATAGTTTCCCCAATGACTCATCAAGGCCCTCACTGCTAGTCGAAAGCCTCTAGAATTTGGGGAAATTCACTTGAGGTAATGTGGCAAACCGGGTATGGGGCGCTAGTTGAGTGGCTCCGGATTCGGGTCGTTACAGTGTAAATACGCCGACCCTAGTAGCCTGGTTCCAGTGCCTTACTTTATTACATTAGAATTGATACAAGACATGAATCCCAAAGTGCCAATTAATTTAGTAGTTTTGGAATCCATATTAGATAAAATATCCTTAAATTACAACTTGAAAGAAAAAATAGCATAGAAACTCAATTGTAAATACCCCTAAACTATTAGATTATACCTACAAGTCAATTATAATATACATCATTGCATCATGGGAAAAAATAAAACATAATAAAGGGGTGAGATCAGATGATCAGAAAGGGAAAACAATACAGTGGAAACTATCATAAATATAAACAATAATGAAAGGTGAATAATTGAAACTCATTCTAATAAAACATAATCTTGAGCATAATATGGTTGGACTAAAAGCTAAATAATTCCATATAAATCATCACATGAAAATTAACCATGGATATTCTACTAGTCAATTAATCACATGATTTATCAATAATAATGATGGATTTCACCTTATAGAAAACATAAACCTAACATTAAGGCCTCTTCAATGACTTCTAAAAAGAAAAGGTTAAGGCCACATCCAAAATCCACTTTTGTTTTGTCTTATAAGACCCACCGATGCATTGAGGGGATATAACGGGCCACACTAATCACTTACAAGGTACAATGAATTCCTCAAATGTTGAATAAAAATATATATTTAAATAAAAGTGTCCCATAATAGTTGGAAATATTTTAATAAAAAACAATAGATGAAAAATACTCTAATAAAATCATTGATAAATTATTGAGGAAAATAATTTTTACACATTTGAAAGTGTCCCATACCACTTTGAAACATTTAAAACAAAATCCCTATGAAGGAATAACAATAAATGAATCGTATAATATCTTAATAATAATAAGAATAATGATATAATATATAAAAGGTAAGTACATACACCATATACAAGGAATAAGTGGTGAATAAGGCATATATCAAATAGAAGTAAAAGTGAAACAAGAAAACCCATTTTTACTTTGGAAAGAAGAGTTATTCTAGAAAAAAATTTCTATTTTTTATAAAATTAGATTTTAAACATGTATATACCATAAGATAAAAATTAGTATAATGAAAGTATATTTCAATAAAAATTATAACCATCTAAAGAGAAAACATGTAAAAAGAGTGTCTAATAAACATTAGAAATGAGACTCTTTAACCCGATTTAAGGAAAATATTAAAGAGTCTTTAAAATAGAAAAGGAATTATTGTTTGTATAAAACAAAAAATGAAAAAGATAGTTTTCCATGATAAAATTAGTGATTTTATAAAAATATTGGCTACTTAAAATAGATTATGGGTGTTACTTGAAAATGGGTAAGAAATTGGAATGTTCCCCTCAATCATGCTTGCTTATCGGGAGGAATTGAAAAGAGAACCTTTCTAAACATGTATTTACCCATAAAAGAAATATTAAATGATCTGGATAAATTATTTTAGAATATATAAATATAATTTAGAATATGTCTATAAAAACAATGTAGAATTACATTGGGGGTAAAGAGAGATAAAGCATAACCCGAATGAAAATGGAAGTAGGGGGAGAATCCATTAATACTTTCTAATCAATAAAATAATATCCCCCATAAAGTTAACAATCATAAAATTAAACATTATATACCATTAATAAAAATATAATCATGATATAATACATCAATGGGTAGTATACATACACCACGCACAAAAAATAGTGGTTAATAAGGGCTATCTCATGGAAATAAAAGTGAGATAAGAAAACTCTTACTTTATGTCCCAAAGTGTTATTCACATTAAATTAATGTAATGAATAATAAAATTATATAAATAAATATATTAATTAATAATATTTTCTAAATTTAATTAATTTAATATAATTTTATTAAGTTCACTTATTTTATTTTTGATGAGTAATAAGATACAATTTTATCATTCAGAAGCATTCATTTCCTTAGATTTCATGATCACTTTAATTTTATATGAGTATGGATGTTTAGGTAAAATGGTAATATGTATAAATAATTTAGATATATGTTTTTAATGAACATAAAAAATATTTAATTCTCATATAAGTCATTTGGTTATTTAGGGTGAGGATGACTCACTAGATAAAACGTCCGTGATAATCATTTATATTATTTTGGAGGCTTTCGATCATCATAAACTTGTTTTTTTATTAATTAACCTCATATATATATAATGTTTCTATAAAATTAAAGATAATTTAATACATATATAATAATATTTTAACCATAAAAATGATTTTATGACCATCCTTGAAATAGTTAATGCCAAATGAAAATGCATTGTCCATGATGTTGGTAAATTGATACATCATGAGTGATGTTTTCATTTATAGAATAAAACTACGAGAGAAAAAAGTTTGATGATGGATATTCCATTATCATGATCTAATTATAGTATATAAATTATACTAGAGTTATCATGTCTATTTGGAAAATATATGTGTGGTGAGGATAAGAAAATAAAAGAAATTGAAAAGAAAATTAAAGAATAGAAGGAGGTTTTTTACCTCTTGAATTCTCCTCCTTGAAAACCTTTTTAATGGGATTGGTCTGTTATTTTAATAAGAACAAGTGATCCTAGATATAGAGGATGTATTTTTTAAGAGGATTGAGTTGAAATTTTACAAGGCTAAAATCTTAGATGGTGCGAGGAGAAGGGGTGGTGAGGAGTGGTATTTATAGTGGAGGAGAGGGGTTTTTTGACAATTTTAATCATTTGTTTATTATTTTGGATCAAGACAAGAATGAGTGTTGATTATTGGGACTAAATAAAACAAATAGTTTATGTGAGTTCGAACTAATGGTTCTTACCTCATCCTTACATAAAAAATTACTAAAACATTCATGTATTTAGCATTTATAATAAATTATCATTTTTTACTATTAAAAAAAACTCAAGTATTTTAAAAAAATACCAAATATTCACCCTAAATTTTTTTCAACCATTATAATTTCATAATTAACTCCAATTTATAAAAATAATATTTTAAATATGAGAAATTTAATTTTTAATTAAAATCATCATTTACTCGAAAAGTACAAATTTATAAATTATAACTGATTTTGTAACACTTTTTAAAATTAACTAAGTTCTCGTAAAATTAACCTAAAATCACAAGATAAAATAATATTAATTTATGAACATATTATTGGAAAATAAATTTTAATTAGAATCATTTTATTAATTATAAAATTGTAATTAAATATTTATGACTTACAGAAATACTAACACTTAATTAATAATTTTTAAAAAATTTGTTTGCTTATACTATGATATAATTATATCATATTACCATTTATAAGACTCCTAAATTTTATTTATAATTTCATAGGAGAGTTCATAGTTCTAATGGCCATATTACTATTTCTATTGGTCACATTGTTATTCCAACGATCACATTACTATTCATCAAAAATGAAACTTATCAGAAAAAACCAAAAATGTTACCAAAGTAAATTTTGATATTTTGATTTCAAAAATAATTTTTATTTTTTCAAATATAATTTATAAATGTGTAAAAATTTATATTTAAAACAATTTCACCACTAAAATGGGGTAAGAATGTGTTTAGCAAAATATAGCCTTTTATGTGAAAAATTAGATATATTATTATCTTATGCCTCTAAAAATATTTTGGATGAATGTCAGAATATTTCATTAATTATATTATATATAAATTTTATTAATATCTTTCACTAATTGTGACTAGTTTTATTTATTAATAGAAAATTCCATCATGGGAAAAAATAGTTTTTTTATAAAAATATATCCTTTATGTTCAATTGGTTTTCATATCTTATTAATTGGTAACCAATTAATTAATTTTATAAATATATGCAATCTATATTTTTATAGTTCACTTAATCTCATTAATTCCCACCATTCCCAACATCTAGTAGATAACTATAATAAATAAATAATAATATTTAAATCATTTTTTAATATGGTAAGCTAATAAAGAAGATAAATTTAAAAAGTGGCATACTGTAAAATATTGGTGTGTTACTTTCTCCCCTACAGTAAATAGAATCCTCATAATTTGAAATTTTTAAACATTTTTAGTGGAATATACTTGAAAATTATTTTTTAGGAAGCACACAACATAAATAGGGTTAATAAAATATACTCTTAATAAGAGGGGAAGGGGAAAGAGAAGGTCACCACAAAACAAGGATTTCGGGTAGGAAATCATTAGTGGAAAGCGATAACATGTACCTGAAAGAATGATTTAACCATAATGATTTGAGGGAGAGTTAAGGAGATCATGGTCATTAGAAATTTAACCATCACAAAGCTGTAAATTATTAATTGGTTAAAAGACCATTTATTTCTCCAAAATAAAAGAAAATAGATATCCTTTTTGTTCCAAAATCTTTTTCCCAGAGTTGAGGAATTATTTTAATATTTAGATAAATAGAATTTATTATTTTCCATGTCATAATAATAATATCATCCTTTGGTTATTCTTCGATCTATTTTCATTATAACCTTCACAATTGTAAATGAATGTTCAAGATGATTTTTTTACCCCTGAAGCATTTTTAATGAATCATATATTTCTTAAGTCATTCAATATAAATTTTAAATTTTAATGAAAATAAGAAGATTAGAATATGAACAATAATTACCAAACTTTTAACTTGATCTATTCCACAAGTAGTTAATCTTTAGACTCGGCTAAAACATGTCTATCCATATTGAATGACAAAAAATTTTAACTGAATACCACTAAATTTCTATAATCTACTTTACATAAGATTTCCAAAATAATGTAGCTCCTAATCCTATATACCATACATATGAATACCTTGATCACCTTAAAACCTTAATGAAAATATGAATGATTTCAAATTCATATATAATAAGTACTATTGTACAATCCTTATATATATCATGATTCTTATAACTTGTGCATTATTGATAAAATACTCAAATAACAGAATTATTGAATCCAAACAAAGGAAAAGTGATCATTCTCTTTCATCTGACACAGTAGAATAATCTTGACAATGATATATTGTCATCTTTTGAGGTATATTCCATTGATGCTTGAGATATTGATTTTTATAGTGTCAAATCTTCTTGCAGTTAAAGCATTGTGCATTATAAACACTTCTCTTACCTTTGCAGTAAAAATCATGATGTCCTTTCTCTCCACACTTCAAGAAAACTCCCTTTCCTCTTAAGAATATTCCAATTTTTTTCCTTCCACAATTATCACATGTTGTAAAATACTTCTTCCTCCTATTTCCTTTATACACATTTCTCTTAGCTGTACTATTGTTCTCATGATTCCATTTGAAGACACAATACATAGAGAAGTCAATATGTGTCTCATGAGCACATGATAATGAGTCATTATGTGATGATATTTTTTGGGATACTTATTTCTTTCTTAATATTGGGATAAGTCCATAAATTATTTGATTATCTTTACTCTTTGGATCATTTTCATTGGTGGGGATCTAATTACTTCCACTAGAAAATATTTATAAACAATGTCATTTATTAAATTAGATCATATAATTACGAAACATAATGTGAAATCTCAAAACTAGTGAATAAAATAATCCTAAATAGATAATTTCAGTATAACAAATCTTTAAATCATAAGTTTTGTTTATTTGGGAAGATATTTAAATTAAAATCCTTAATAATGGTTTGTTAATAAAATTTGAATTCTCATAAGAATATCCATTGGGAGTGTGAAACCAGGTGTGTAAGAAGTCCCATTGTCATGTACCAGGTTACCCTGAGTCAGACCCGAGACACCTTGTCATATTTTTACCCCTAAGTACATCTATGCCAGAACCACACCCACCTGTATTATCTAGATAGGGTTGTTTTTGGAATTTACTTGTGTGGAGTATGTTTGAGACATTATTATTTTAATTATCAAACACCATTATTATTTTGTTACCAATGATTCAAGAGTTGTTTGATATCAATTTTAATGGTAAGTCTATTTTTATGATAATTATTCTATGTATTATGGCAAGTCACAATTAACCAATAGTCACCAGCAATACATTTTCTCACTTGATAAGAGATACCAACTTTGAAGTCACTGCTATATAAGTTACCACCAGTGGAGTCACAAATAGACTTGTTACCACTAGTAGAGTCATTGCGCGACATGTTACCACTAGAAGAGCTTCCGCTAGGATGAGCTACAATTAGGCTTGTTACCACCAAAATCTGAGTCACTTTCACTGTTAGACTAAGGTACCACCAGTTTGAGATACTTCCTTATTCTGAGTCACTGTCACCATCTTTATACAATTTCTATCTAAGGACTTTAGCATAAATGGTTCAACAAATATTTATATTCTTTGATAATTTGACCAGGTCTTCAATTAATAGTAAAAGTCGATCCAAGGATTTTGGATCTCCTCCAATTGATACTACTATATATATTTGAAGGAAATAAATATATCTCTCTGTACTCAACACATTTGACATATAAAACATCTAAATACTTACAAAAATATGTGTGATTTCATCTGTGAATCAGCATAGGCTTATTGATTCATGTTCTACGAAGATCAATGACACCAGAGCATAGAATTCATTATAGAGATTGATTGAGACACTGAAAAATATCAACTGGAACATTGATGAATATATCTATGATCCTCTATTCTACTACAGTTTTTCATTATCAAATCTCAAACTCCTCACCAACAACGATTTAAATAATTTTAAAATTATGAGCATACCAGACTGAGCATCTCTGTATTTTTTTATTTCTTTTATTGTTGATTGTTTCTCTGTTGAGTAGTGTGTTTTTAATATATTATAAAAACACATAATATCTTATTCCTACCTCTATAATACTTCTTACTCAATTATTTATTTATATCTGTTTTCCCAAAGTGTTTGTGGATGAGGTCCTTGTGTGACTTGTGCTAGCTTTACTCCTCACGTATAACTGTGGAAGAGGATATTAAGCCAAGACAGATTTTAACTGTTGTTTGTTTACCTAATCTAGGCTATGGATTTTTTGGATTACTATTATAATCATCTTAGAGTTAGGTGATTTCCAAGTGGATGATATTATGTCTCATATTGACACTGAACCTCTTTTTTATTCCACTTTGTTATTATGTTTTTTCCCAAACCTATATTGTTTTAATTTATTAAAAAATCTAGTACTTTTATTATTAATATTAACTAGTGTTTATATTTGGTTTTTTATGAAAATTTACTTCAAAATCTAAGGGATATAGTAATCCTAAAAATTATTTTAACTAAGACTTAATCACTCTTTGAGGAATATTTTAAAATGACATTTCTAATATCAAATTTCTATTTTGATTACTTGGATAGTTTGTTTTATTAAGGGGTTTTTATTCCAATTCAATCATTAACAAGATTTTTTATTGTGAAATCAATCCACCCCTCTTGAATTACTCCCTCCAACCAAAATTTGGTATCAGAGGATTTTCAAAAATCAAAATTTTGAAATGTGATTTTTGTTTTATTATAAAAGATCTAAAATTTCTATCAATTTAAAATTTTAGTTCTCTATGGATAATAGAGAATAAGTATATGCTACCAACATGACTCCTTATTTTAATGGTGAAAATTATGCTTAATGGAAAATGAAAATGAAAATGCATTTAGAAAGTATGGGTTTTGACATTTGGACTATAATATATGATCAATATGAAATACCAAAAACTGTAAGAATTACTTGGAGCGATGCTATAAAAGTTTCTTGCAATAATAATCGTAAATCTATGAATGATTTTTTCTGTGCCATGGGTAATGATGAATTTAATAGAATATCTAATTTAAAATATGATTTTAAAATATGTGATACATTATCTATTTCACATGAAGGAACATAAAATATTAAAGAAATGATGTTAAATACATAAAAAATAAAGTATGATGATTTTAAAATAAAATATAATGAAACTATTTCTGATATGTATCTTAGGTTCAATGAAATTTTAAATACCATGAAATCACATGAAAAATAATTGACAGAAAAATATTATGTTATGATATTTCTCTGATGCTTACCAGACAAATGGAGAGGAACATCTATGTGAATTAGATAATCTTGTGATTTTAGTATCTTACCTATCAAGGAATTTATAGGAAGGATTATGATATATTAAGAAGATATTAAATATGAAAAAGAGATCGATGAAGATGAACCAAAAAGAAAATCAGTAGCCTTCAATACTATAACCTCTAGACAAAGAGAAAAGGCACAAACTAAAGATACTAGTGAAGAAGAATATCCTGATGAAAATGATGTGGAGAGGAACCACATGGACATAAGATTCAAGAAAATTTTATAGTGAAAAATAAGTCCTAAAAAAATTCTAATTTTATATGAAATCATGAAAACAAAGGAAAGTGTAAAAGGGATTGAAAAAGGATGACACTCAAAATGAAATCACCTAATATGAATGTTATAGGAAAGGAAACATTAAATATGACTATCCAAAATAGAAATATATATAGAAGTATGAGGATAAGGATTGAAGATACCTGAGATCCATTAAAGAAACAATGAGTTCCTTTGAGGATAGATCAAGTGATTCAGACAACAATCAAGAAGATAAGTCAGACATGGAGAATATGTGCTTTGTGGAAAGCACATCATAGGTAAAAAATATTCTTATTACTTCTCCTACTAATATTTCAAACATTTATGAATATAAAAAAATGAAGATAATGAAGAAATCATGGCCAGTAATGATCTGTAAAATTACTATAAAATGGTGGAAGATATATTTCATGAGTTAAAAGATAAATATAATTAACTTAGGAAACAACATGATTTTTCAGTAAAGATTAAAACCGATATTACTGTTGAAAAATTGAAAAATGATCAATTGTTGAAAGAGAATAATGAATTAAAATTTTCAAATGAAAATTTAAAGAAATGCATTGAATGGTATACCAAATATATGAAAAAAATAACTCAAATACTAGGAAAGAAAGTTACTTCCATGTATACAACTGAAATAGGTTATCAACTTGGACAACGAAAAATTATGAAAACTTGATTTACATCAAGTATATATTCTGAAAATTCATATAATTTCAATTCTAAATCAACTGAATCTAATAAAGTATTTATTTCTAGAAGCCTAAAATCTATTTATATGATACTCATTAGATAATTATGGGTACCAAAATATCTTATTACTAACACAACTGGACCTAATAGGATTTTATACCAAAATCATTTTTTTCATAAACATTTTTTATAGGAAATCTGTTTGAAAACCTCTAGAAAAATTCTATGGTATATGGAGAGTGGTTTTCCATACATATGTTTGGTGAGTATTCAAACTTCCATAATTTGATCTATGTTTATGGCGTACATGTAACTTTTGGTGAAAATGGAAAAGGGAAAATTGTAATCCTTAGCTAAATTGGTAATTCAAATTTAGTATCAATTTCCAAAGTTTTATATATAGATGGTTTTAAATATGATCTACATAGAATATATCAATTATGTGATAATGGAGTTTATGTAAAATTTTAAAACAATGCTTGTCATTTTTGTAATGATTTTTTTAAATTTTTACTACTTTATGAAATGATAATATTTACACTATTGATTTAAATTCATTATCTTCTAAAAATATTACTTTATTAAGTTCCTTTCACAAAGAATATTTGATTTGGAATAGGATACATGGGAATTTCAATATTCATTAACTTTGAAATCTTACTAGGAAACTATTAGTTAGATATCAACCAAGATAAGAATTCTCAAATGATAGAGTTTGTGATCCATTGAAAAAAAAGGAAACTTCATAATATTTATTTTAAATATAAGTATGAAGTTCCAACCTCTAAAACTCTAGAGTTTGTTTATATGGACCTCTTTGGACCTTCTAGAGTTTCTAGTCTAAATGGAAAACATTATTTCTTTGTCCTTGTAGATGGCTTATCATGATACACTTGGGTATTTTTTCTAGATCACAAAATTCAATCTTGTTCTTACTTTATTAAGTATTCCAAATCTATATAAAACCATAATGGACTTCGGATTAAGAACTTAAGAAGTGATCAGGTTCGAGAATTTGAAAATCAAATCATTGAATCATTTTGTTCTCAAAATGGATGATCACAACTTTTTTTCTCCTAAGACACCATAGAAAAATGGCACAGTATAAAGAAGAAATTAGACTCTTATATAGATATCATTGACTATTCTATAAGAGTATGACTTACCAATATAATTTTTGGAAGAAGCTTTCAATACAACCTGTTATTCTATAAATATAGTTTTAGTTAGACCTCTATTAAAAATAACACCTTATGAGTTATAGAAAAATAAAAATACAAAGGTTAATTACATTATAGTTGTTGGTTACAAAGTTTTTATACATAATAAAAAGAATAATTTGGAAAAATTATCATTGAATAGTGATGAAGAAATATTCCTTGGATATTCATCTTAAAGTAAATCTTATAAAGTGTTTTATAAGAGATCCAGAGCAATGGTAAAATCTTTTCACATCAAATTTGATGAAATTGATCCCAATGAACCTAAGACAATCTTAGAAAACCTTAAGGATGGTCTTTCAACTCTAAAACTCAATTCTAAACCTCATGATGGTTCTATTAAACAAGAAGATAGTTCACCTAGTAAAATTCCATAACCCTAACCACATGTAGATTTTTAGACATCCAACCCTTCTTTTCAAATACCTGTTAGGACTCATAAAAACCAACCTTTAGATGCAGTTATATGAAACCTTGATTGAGACACTTAGACAAGAGATTATCTTAGGAATCAAATTGAACACCAAGTATTATTTTCACAGCTTGAACCTAAGAACATTAATTATTCCATCAATGATGAATTCTGGAGAATAACTATACAAGAAAAACTTAATAAATTTGTGAGAAACACTGTTTGGGAACTTACTGATAGACCTAAAGACACATGAACAATTTTAACTAAGTGGGTTTCTAAAAGAAAGCTTAATGAGGAATGCACTATTTTAAGAAACAATATTGGACTACTTTCACAAGGTTATAATCAAGAAGAAGGTACTAAATATATAAAAAAAACTTTTTCACCTATAGAATGAATTAAATCCATTAGGATACTACTTTCTTATGCACTCATTTGGATTTCAAATTACATAAAATGGATGTTAAAATCTTAATATTAAATGGGTTTATAATCGAGGGTATTTTTTTGAACAATCCCATGGATTCAGAAATCCAAATTTTCCAAATCATGTTTTTAAATTGAAAAAAATCTCTCTATAGTTTAAAAAAGGTTCACAGAGCTTGGTATGACAGGATTACCTCTTTTCACATTTCAAAAAGCCTCTCAAAAAGAAATAGATGATCTAAATCTTTTTGAAAACATTATTTCAAAAGATGTTTTGATAGTAAAATATTTGCATATTATATTATTTTTGGATATACTAAATATTATCTCTGTACTAATTTATAAAAACTAATGCAAAATGAATTTGAAACGAATTTAGTGGGTGAACTCAAATTCTTTCATGGATTTAAAAATTTTCAAAATAAAGAAGGAATTATTTTAAATAAAAGTAAATATACTAAAGAACTTTTAAGAAATTTTGTCTTATATTGAAATAAAATTAGTGATACTCCCTTGATTACAACCTATAAACTAAGTATTGATGAAGATAACAAATCAGTAGATCAAACTAGTTATGGCGGTATGATAGGTAGTACTTTGTACTTAAATACTAGTTGGCCTGATATTATGTTTAGTGAGTGTATGTGTCCTCTCATTCAAGAAAATACAATAGAGACACATTTATTAGATGTCAAAAGAATTTTTAAATACCTCAAGTATAAAAAAAAATTAGGATTGTTTTATATAAGAGGAAATGATTTTGATTTAGTAAGTTAATCAGATGCTGATTTTGGTGGTTCTATGTTAGATAGAAATATCACATCAGGAACATGTTAGGTATTAGCAAAATCTCTAGTATCATGGTGTAGTAAGAAAAAAAATTCTATTGAACTATCAACTACTGTAGAAAAATACATAGTTTGAGGTGGTTTCTGTGAAGAAAATGTTGTGGGTGAAACATACTTTACTATACTTTGGATACCAATTTTGACATGTGAAAATAAATTGTGATATTAAAAGTGTGGTAAAAATTTCAAAAAATCTAGTATCTCACTCTAGAAAAAACACATTAATTTAAGACATCAGTTTTTGAGTTATCATTATAAAAAAGGTGATATAACGTTAGAATTTATTGGAACATAACATCATCTTATTGACATCTTTACAAATCCTTTGAATCTTGAGAGATTAAACTACATCCAACATGAAATAGGATTGATGAACTTTTGTTGATAAGTCACCATTGACGAGTCACCATTGTTGAGTCACCATTGACGACTGACTTTTGACGAGACACTATTGTTGAGTCGCTTTTGATAAGTCACATTTTATGAGTAACAGTTGATGAGTCACCATGGATGATTCAATATTGATGAGTCACTTTTGACAAGTCAGTGTTGATGAGTCTCCTTTGACGAGTCTCTATTGAGGAGTCGCCGTTGATGAGTCACTATTGATGAGTCACTATTGATCAGTCACCATTGATGAGTCACTATTGATCAGTCCCTATTGACAAATCACTATTTATATGTCATCATTGATGATTCAACATTGATGAGTTACCATTGATGAGTCACCATTGATAAGTTGACATTGAACAAGTCACTGTTCCTTTTATCTAACATTGTTTTATTACCATTGTTATCCTTTTACAAATTACATTTTTTTTAAATTTAATAATTTTTATTTAGAATACATAAATGATAACACAATCAGGATAAATAAAATTGATTCACTTCTCCTAAAATCATTGATCTCCCAAACCATTTTCTTCCTCTCAAACCAATCATATTTATCATTTGTTTCACCTTAAACTTAAACTGATCTGAATGGACCATGTGAAGTGAGTAGCAAAATCGAATTCATAAGAGATGAGGCAAACCAAGAAAAAAAAGTATCTGCCAGAAGTTTGGATATTGTTTCCCAAAATGCACATATGAAAAAATGGGTTATCAAATAATAAAAGGGAATCAATGTGTAAAGGATTCTATCTAGAAATATCCTAGTATTGAAAGTTATAGAAGAGAAGAAATGGATGAACTGGTTCAAGTCAAATCACCGAGTTTATTATTTGAGGTTAGTCTATGATTTCTACCAGAATGTTGAGTTTATTTTCACAATGAAAATGGATGTGATAAAAAGCCTTATTAACGAAGAAATTATTTCTTTCTCTTCAAAGGAATGGGAATGATACTTAAAAGTACCTCATAAAGGGGTGTATTAATATTTTCAAGGTATTATACCATGTGACAGTAAAAGTTTTAAATATGATGAGGTTCTCCTATAGTTGACTGTAAATGGTACCCTGAGGAGACAAACTGATGCTGAACTTGTTGGTGAATATATGATGTTATTTAATTTTGTACAACATTTTCTATATCATAGTAATGGATATTTCCATACCATGTGATATCAGGATGTTTACTTTATGTATAGGATGAAACAATGGAAAAGAATCAATCTATGTAGATTTTTGATGATTCTTATGTATGATATGTGCATGAAGAGCTCAAGATCACACTCCTTAATATATCCTAATATGATATCTACCATCTTATATTCTAGGGGATATATAAAATAAGAATAATATTCTAAAGATAAGTATGATGGTTTTTTCTTATCCAAAACCATTTGTAAAAGGGTTAATGTTAGCTATAATCTATAAAATAATTGATGGGTAGGATAAATTGATTTTTTTTAATGATGTTAACCCTCTAGATCATCCATAAAGATATAAGGATATGCTAGATTCTGGTATTGAGCATAATGATTTGGTTGAGTAATCTGATGATGATAGTGATAAAGTTGATCTAGATGTGGAAGAGGAAGAAGAATAAGTATTTTCAATTGAAGTGGGGTGTGATCCAGAGATTCTAAAATATTATCCTAAGTTTTATAATAAATATTTCAGTTCACCATGTTCTCTGCCTACCCATGATTATCTTTTAGATGAATGTGATGATTTATAAACTGAATTATCTTTAGAGGCCCACTTTTAGTTATCTTCCTTTAAAACATCAAATGACCAAAATGATAATGAAAATTATAGCAATGAAAATTATACTAGTAAACATACGGTGACAATGATCATTAAAATTATGATGGAAATTAAAGTGAAGATAATGGGGATCTTAATGATGGAGATAATGATAATAGATATGATTAGGGAGGTGATCATGGAAATTATCATAATGATGCAATTAATAATAATTGAGATGATTCTGTTGACCCTGATCATGTAATAGTTCAAATACATCCTTCATCACTAGTGGTATCAAGTTCTACTATAAATGAGATTCAATATAAGTAAACTGATATGGTCGATTTACATCATGTTAATGAAGAAGTTGTGGAAGCTGTAAGTGAGGGGGAGAGGACTCCCAATCTTGTTGAACAGTAATCACAAATGGATCAATTAGAACCAGTGGATAACATGCAGTCCAATATTATAGAACCTATACCCTTTGTACCAATAGTTGGTCAAAACTCTCATGTACCTAGAGAATCACCAATCCTTCCTTATAATACAACTATAGTTATTTATTTTTTATAACCGAAAAAGTACCCTTTTTTGACTTGGTTTGGATTTTTGTGATTTGTTTGATGAGTGTAAATATATTTTTAGAGAAGAAGGGTCCATAGTGGATCAAATTTTTCAAGTCAAAGCGTTTCATCACTTTACCCCAATGGAGACATATAGATCTTCAAGGGATAAAGTGGCTCATGAGAAAAGAAGTCAACCTTTTTCTTATACTATTATACCTTCTGATGCATTAAACTAACTTTATTTATATTCTTTTCAAAATAATTTACATTCTAAATTAGACTCCTTAAGATAGAATTTATTTTCAGATTTGAAAACTATCCTGAACTGTCAACCATCTCCAATTTATTTATCAGGGAATAAAGTACTGCATATTTGTTTGAATTGGTTATATTTTATATACAACCAAGAGTAAGATTCATATTTAATTAATTGAAGTAGATAATAGAATATTTTCAGTAGAGTTATAATGTTTGAAAACATCAGTCGAGGGTTTTACATCCTCTTTTTCAGATTATACAAAATATATTTCTCAGATATTGGAAAGCATGACTGGTCATACCTCTACAACAACTGCACCTCCTCTTTCCCTTGTGAAAATTGATATAGATCTACTCCAATAAGTTCTTAGGGAAGTGATCAAAAATGTTAAGGGTGATTTGACCACTCATGAGGAACAAATTCAGTAGATAAATCATCATGGATAGCATGTCTGTCATATGATAAAAGCATATGCCATTGATCTCAGGACTGATAAGGAAAACATCAATAAAGTGAAAAAAATATTATTTGTAAAGGATTTATAAAAAGAATGAGATGTCTTATAAATTAAAATTTCTCCCCAAGAATTTGGGATTGACACTAGTGACAATATTATTCAAAGAAAAAGTGAGTCAACTAAAGGTTATCCAATCAACTCTCTAAAGATTTATGGATGTGAAATTATATTTTTTTAGTGCCTTGTAAAGGGTAGGTTATATAATTATAGACTTTATAAAACTTAGGAAACATTTCATCCATGTCAATAGTATTACTTTTTTTTAAAGAGAAGCCATTAGCCTGACCATAGTTCTTTCCACAACAACCATAGAGCCAGTTCAATATAGACATGCAGTCATAACTCCGTCTGATGGTCTTCAGCCTCCACTATTTTATCCAATGAGTTTGTCACCGGTTGATGCAATTAGGCACATCAGACTAGTTCTTGTGCTTGATCCACTTCCACCTACAACCACAATACCTTCCATTACCACCTATGTTCCAACTTTCACCACTACCATCTCCTTTCAAGAGAAATACAAAAAAAGGGGAATTATAAATTTGATCTGCCACCACCCTCTAATTAGTGAATCTATTTTGATGTTGTCTTTTGATAAGGATCATGTGTTTTTAATCACCATATTTCTATACTCAACATCATTTTGGATCTTTTTAAATGCAATATCATTATGTTATTCTACTTTACCTATTCATTTTATGTTTTTCTTATTTTTATTTTTGATAAAGTCAATGGATGAGATAAAATCGGGAATTTATATTAATACAGAGAAATAACTTCAAAATTATTTTTTTGACACCTTCAATAATTTTTTTTAAATTTTTACCTAAATTGTTTATATAAATCATATATATCTATAATGATAATTAGATTTTATTTAACTTAAATAAATATATGATTATTTATGATTACTCACTTAGTACAAGTTTTACAAAATTCAATGTTTTTTTCATCATCCAAAATGAGAAGAATGTTGGAATCTCCTTGTGTATAGTATGTTTGACACTCTCTTTTTTTAAGGATCACAAACCATGATTATTTTAGTACTAATGATTCACATGTTGTTTGATAAAATTTTATATGGTAAGAATATTTTCATGATAATCCTGCTATGTATTATGGAGAGTCACTATTAGCTAGAAGTCACCACCAAGACTTGTTACCATCAAACAAGAGCTACCACCAGTGGAGTCACCGCCAAACTTGTTATTACTAGCAGAGTAACCACCAGTATTTTTACTGCCAGCAGAGTCACCACCATACCTTTGATCACTAGAAGAGCTACCACCAAGATGAGATACCATTAGGATTTTTATTTTCAGGCTCTAAGTCACCGTCACCATCAGCTTGAGGTACCACCAGTTTGAGATAGTACTAGATACTGAGTCACCGCAAATATCTTACTACCATTTCTATCCAAGGAATTTGGAATAAATGGTTCAAAAACTATTTATATTGTTGGATAATTTTAAAAAGTAATTATGAATTATTAAAATATGATCCGAGTATTGTGGAGATCCTCTAACTGATGCGGCTATATATATGTCAAAGACATCTCTCTCTCTACTCAATACATATGACATATACAATGTTGTTTGACTTACGAAAAAGTGTGTGATTGAATATGAAAATAATCATAAGCTTACTAATTCATGTTATTTGAAGATCAATGACATAGAAGCACATAATTAATTATAGAGATTGATTGATATATTGACAAAGATCAACTAGAACATTGCTGCAAACTCCTATGATCCTATTTTCTGCTATAGGTTTTCACGATAGAAGCTCCAACTCCTAACCAACATTGATTTTAGGACTTTGAACATTAAAAGAATTCTATAATGATAATATCTATATTCTTTATTTCTCTCATTGTTTATTTTTTCTCCCTTTATAAGTATGTCATCACTCTGTTATCAAACCCACATTGTCGCTTACACCTAACAAGAGAATACTTATTATTCTCTTATTTATTGAAATCTATTTTCCCATAGTGTTATTAGAAGAGGCCCTTATGTGAAATGTGGTATCTTTACTCCCCAATTATAACTGTGGAAGAGTCTCTTTAGCCTATATAAATTTTAACTGTTGTTTTTACCTAATATTGGTTATCTATATTCTTTATTTCTCTTACTATGTTTTGTTCCTCTCTTGAGCAGTGTGTTATTTCTTTATTATAAAAAACACATTGTCACCTACACCTAACTAAATAATAATTGTTATTATGTTCTTTCTTTACATTTGTTTTCCCACATAGTTTTTGGAATATTTCCTTATGTGACCTGTGATATATTAACTACCTATGTATAATTATAGAAGAGTCTATTTAGAATAGACAACTTGTAACTGTTGTTTTTTACATAATACTGGTTATATATTTGTTTTATTATTATTATAATTTTATTGGGAGCATGTGATTTCTAGGTGGAGGGGATTAAGTCTCATATTGAGACATAAAATCTTGCTTAATCTTATGTGTTATTATGTATTGTTTTTTTTTCAAAACCTAAATTGTTTTTTATTTATAAACAAAACTATTAATTTGATAATTAATCTTAATTAGTGTTTATTTTTGTCTTTATCTATGTAAATTCATTTTAAATGATAAGGTAATCCTGAATATTATTTTAGGAGAGACTTAATAACTCTTTGAGGAATCTTATAAAATGATATATCTTATATAAAACTTCTATTTTGATTAATTATCTAGTTTCTTTCATTATTGTGTTTTTATTTAAAATTATTATTTTATAGAATTTTTTTATTGAGAACTCAATTACCCACTCATGATTTACTAGATCCAACCAATATATGTATTACTAGAAAGAATAACCTAATCGATACCATACAAAAATTATTGGATGTTACTTTATAGTTATCCTCAAATCCTGTCATAGGGTTATGTTCCCAAATATTTGTTTTCTATATCAAATTTCCAAGGCTTCTACTAAACTTTATCTGATACAAACTGTAATGACCCCAAACTCAGTAGCCCGGAGCCAGTGCCTTACCTTAATTTATTTACATAGATACAAGACTCAAATCCAAAAGGAAACATTAGTTTAGTAGTTTTGGAATCCAAATTACATATATGAAATGTATCTAATAACTTTAAAGGAAAAAAATAGCATAGCAACTACGTTGGAAACAACCCTAAACTCTTAGATTATCCCTACAAGTCCTTCAAAATATACATATTACAATTTAGGGAAAAAATAAAACATAAGAAAGGGGTGAGAACAAATTCCCAATAAGGGTAAATAATAAAGAGTGATCTATCACAAAAATAAACAATAAGGAAAGGTGAATAACTAAAACTTTTTCCAATAAAACATAATGTTTAGAAAATACTGTAGAATTAAAAGTTAAATAATTCAATATAAATAATAATATGAAACTAAACCACGAATATTATACTAGTCGAATAATTACATGATCTATCAATAATAATGAGGGATTTAATATTCTAGATATCATAAACATACATTATAGGCCTCTACCATGACTTTTGAAAATAAATGGTTATGTCCTCGACCAAAATCCATTTTTATTTTGTCTCATAAGACCTACCGATGCATCAAGGGTCTATAGAGGGCCAAATAGTCACAAACAAAGTGAAATTAATTCCTCATATGTCGAATAAAAATATATATTTAAATAAAATTTTCCCATACCACATTTAATTTTTTTTATAATATGTATTCATCAAAATAATCTAATAAAACTATTGATTAATTCTTAAGGAAAATAATCTTTAAACATTACAAAGTGTCCCATACCACTTTGAAACATTTAGATCATAATCCATATGAATGAATAACATTAAAAGAAATTTATAATATTATAAAAATAAAAAGAATCATGATACGATATATAAAATGGAAGTATATACACCCCATATAAGGAATAAGTTGTGTAGAAGGCATATATCTCACAAAAATAAAAGTGAAATGAGAAAAACTTTTTTTTTAATTTGGAAACAAAAGTTCTTTTGGAAAATAATTTTTATTTGTCATAAAATCAGATAGTAAGCATGTATGTCCCTATATAGTATGTCATTTTAAATGAAATTAAATTTTTGGTATAAATTATGACCAACTTAAGTGGGAAAAAGTAATAAGAGTGTTTAAGAAACTTTATAAATGAGCCTCTTTAATGCGGTTTAAGGAAGATATTAAAGAGTATTTAAAATGTAAAATAAAAATTGTTTTTATAGAACAAAAAATAAAAAATATAGTTTTTAGTGACAAAATGTGCAATTTAATAAAAATATGGGTATCTTAAAATAGATTATGGGAAGTACTTGACATTGGGTAATAAATTGAAAAGTTCCCTTTAATCGGGTTTTCTTGTCAGGAGGAATTGAGAAGGGAACCTTATTAAACATGTATTTACCTATCAATGAAATATGAAATAATATAGATAAATGAGTTTAGAAAATATTAACATAATTTATAATATTTTTATGTAAATAATTAAGAATTATATAGGGGAATAGAGAGATAAATCGTAACTCGAATGAAAAATAGAAGTATGTGGAGAATCCCTTAGCACTTTGTAACCAGTTGAATCATATGCCCCATAAAGTTAATAATCATCAATTTTTTTAAAAACATGAATAAAAATATATTCATGATATGGTACATCAATTGGAATTATACATACACCATACACAAGAAATAATTTTTAATAAGACATATCTCATTAACATAAGTGAGATGAGATAACCCTTACCTTATGTCCAAAAGTGTTCTGTACTTGACCTTAATGTCATGGATAATCAAATTATATACATTAATTAATTGATTTGAATATTTTTTACATATATTTTATTTAATATAATTTTATAAATTTCATTTATGGTCTTTTTGATGAGTTATAAGATACAACTTTATCATTCAGAAGCGTTCATTTCATTGGTTTTCATGATCAATTTATTGATTATGAGTATGGAAGATCATGTAAAATTGGAATAGATATACCGAATTGAAGTTATATGTTATTATGGTGAATCCATAATATTAAATGGTTATATAATTTATTTTGTTATTTTGGGGGTATGATGAATCATTAGATAAGATGTTTGTGATAATCATTTAGATTATTTTGGCGGTTTCTCAATCATCACAAAATAGATTTGTTTTATTAATTAAGATCATGTATATACAATGGTTACCGAACTATAAATAGTCTATAATACATATCTTATAAATTTTTTAATCATAAAAATGGTTTTATTGAACATCCTTGAAGGCGTTAATGGAAAATAAAAATGCATCGTCCCTGATGTCAGTAAATTAACACATCACGATCTATGTTTTCATTTATAGAATAAATGATATAGAGAAAGGAGTTTGATGATGTATATTACATTAAAAGGATAATAATATAGTATATAAACAATAATTTTGTTATCAAGGCTCATTCAAAAGGGTAGGTTATTGAAGGATAAGAAAATAAAATAAATTAAAAAGAAAATAAAAGAAAAAGAAAGATGATTTTTACCACTTGAATTCTCATCCTTGAGAACCTGCTTAAGGTGATTGTATTGGTCCTTCTATGAGACAAAAGGAACTTGGGAATGGTGGAGTGGCATAGTAAGTGTATTAGGTATAAATTTGACATGTATCAAAGCTTTGAAGGTGTGATATGTAGGGGTGGTATTTATAATGTATGATAGGGTTTTAAATACGTTAATCATTAGTTTATTATTTTGAATCAAGAAAAGTAATAGTTTTGATTCTTGTGACTAAATACATTAAATAGTGAATTTGAGTTTGAAATAATGGTTACAACCTCATCCTTAAATAAAAAATGACAAAAAAATTCTTGTATTTAGTATTTATCCTAAATTATCATTTTTACTACTCACCAAAAAATACAAGTATTTTAGAAAAATCCCCAAAATTCACCCTAATAAATTTTCAATGTTTAGAATTACAAAAAGAACTTTATTTTTTTGAAAATAATTTTCTAAATATGAGAAATTTATTTTTTCATTAAAATCCTCATTTACTCAAAAAATATAGTTTTTAAAATTATAACTCATTTTATAACACTTTAAAAAATTAAATAACATCTCATAAATCAATAAAAATATCATAATCCAACAAAATATTAATTTATGAATACATTTTATGAAAATAATTTTTATTTTATATAATCTTATTAATTATAAATTTTTAATTAATTATTTATGACATAAAAAATACGAACACTTAATTAATAATTTTGAAAACATTTATTTATCTTTACAACGATATAATTATATCATATTACCATATGTAAGATGCCTAAATTTAATTTATAATTTAATAGGGTTGGTAATTATTCTAATGGAAAAATTTCAATTCCTAAATGTCACATTGTTATTCCAACGATCACATTACTATTCATCAAAAATGAAACTAATTTGAAAAATACCAAAAATATAATCAAAGTTAATCTTGATATTACTATTTAAAAAATAATATTTATTTTATATAAAATAATTTAAAAAGTGTAAAATTTTATATTTCAAACACGTTCTCCATTAAATTTTTTTAAAAGTGTGGTTAGAAAAATATAGCCTTTAGGTGTAAAATTAGATTTTTTTCTTCTCTTATGCCTCTGAAAATACTTTTTTATTATTATAGAAATATAATATTGAAAATATAATAAATAAATTTCATTAAAATATTTTAATAATAGTTATTAATTTAAATTATTAATATAAAATGTCATTGTGGGTGTTAAAATAGTTTTTATAAAAATACATACTTTTTGTTAAATTCATGTTCATTTAAAAATAATTGATAACTAATGAATTAATTTTTTAAAAATATTTAATCTATATTTTAATAATATAATTAATATCATTCATTCCCTCCATTTCCAACTTCTTGGAGTTAAATATAATAATTTAATAATAACATTTAAATCATTTGTTAAGTAGGTAAGATATCAATGAAGTTAAATTTAAAAAGAGGCCTACTGTAAAATCTTGGGGTGTTACATCGAGCCTATTTCTAGGTTGGGATATGTGTTACAGGGGTGAAGTAGAAAGAGGTTTTTGGAATTTTGCTGTATAAAAAATTCACAAAGTGAATTCCCAATTAACCACATCAATTACTCTTGGATGCCCATATGAATTTAACTCATATCTCGAATGGTTCTGGGATGATCCCATGATTTTCATTCACCCTATTAATTTATTCACCCATGAATATAATTCATCCCCTAAATGAACCCCAATTTAATTAACCCCAAAATTAGATTCCACCCTTGAATAGAACCCATTAAGAGGATTTTCATGTCTTGAATACATTTTACAATGTTAAATATATATATTTTTTAAATATTGGATGATGGATATTTATAAATATAATTAAATCAAGACTTTCATGATGTGAATAGAATTCATGCCATTATTTAGCCACACCCAACCCTATTATAAACATTTTGTGCAACACCCTAATTTTTATGAACCTCTTCTTGAAATAAAATTAAATTTCATTAATGGTTTTCATTGAATTATAAACCAAGTTAATATTTCATTACAAGATACATCATTTTAATATTCTGATACATGCAAAACCATCTCATCTTATGTTACACATAACATTGGGATTCTACAAAACAATATATTATTGTTATTATTATTATTTAAATAAGATAGTTATAACCTAGAATTTAAACTTAGTAATATGAATAAAATAAATAATTTTTTAATTTTTTTAATTTTTTTATTCAAATAAAACATATTAATAATGAAATATAATTTTATTTAGAAATGTCTATATATTTTGAAAACATTATTTTCTCAAAAAACTGCTTTTTATGTCCTGTGAACAATAATAAAATTTAATTTTAACACTTTTATAAATTCAATTTTATAATATAAAATTCCATCTTTAATTTATAATTTAAAAACCATCTTAGTTTGAATATTTTTTATTTTTCTAAAATATTTTATTTGTGGATGAATAGTGAAAAAATTCCGAGTTTTAATTGAAAACTGCCTTTTCATCTAATTTATTTATAGAGTTAAATTATATTTAAAATATGTTTTAAAGTATAATTAGTTCAATTATAAATATATAAATACAATTTATGTCATTTGAATCAATTTAATATTGAAATTGCATATAAAATCATTTCAATCTTTTGAACATTTTCTCCTTGAAAAAAAATTTCTTTTCCCATCTATAAGAATATTTTTAAATTAATTTCTGTCACCTATGTGTTTGGAATTTCAAAAATGGATTCCATAGTTTTTAATCATAATAATTTATAATATCTAATAATATAAACAAATTTTTTTTCAATATCAATTAGTGTAATTAATTAAAATTAATTATAGTGATTAATGTAAAAACATGATTACATATTCTTTTAAACGTAAATTATAAGAAGTAAAAATGAACCTAAACTTCTCGAAAACCATTTTAAGCTCAAATTTAAAAAATATTCCATATTTTATAAATCATTATTCATTATTGGAGGAACATGATGTAAGGGAGAGCTCTCAATAGTGTGGACCTTTTCTTATTTACAAGAATGACACTCCTCCACTATAAAAGGGCCCTAAACCCCCAACTTATTCACAAATACATATCCATTTTTATTATCTATAACCAATAAAAATATCTTACCAAATTATCTATCTTAATTTGAGAATCATTCATTTGGTAATAAATCCATCCCAGGAAGTCCTTTGGTGCAAAGAAGGAGGTACCTGAAGAATTGGTAACGTTCATCGACGATCATTTTTGTATTATTTATTCCTCAAACCCATTTAATTATTTTTATATAATGATTATATAATATAAAAACTATCTAAAATATGGTAAGATTATATTATGTTAAGTTTATGAACAATAAATTCACACACTTCAATTAAATGGGATACACAATCATCATTCACGTGTACGGCGGACCACCACGTTGTGAACTGATGTCGTTTGTTCTTCCATTGAAACCTCTCAAGGATGGGAATAATTGTAGATTTATACATTATATATTTATATTTTTTATGAAATTATTATGATTCAGTAATTTTTAAATCACGCATACCTTCATGCTTTCTATTTTGTGGGAATCCGATAATGTCTTTCTTGTGTATGCAGGACTACCGCTTCGCGATATGATGCGATTCATTCACGCATTACATGGAATTTATTAATGATATTTTTAATAAACATATGGGATATATATAACATAAAAATATTTATCTAATGATAATATATCATATAATTTTTGTTCTTTTAATCTGGAAAGAAAATGAAAACATCATTCATGCGTACGTACGACGAACCGTCCCCATGAATGATGTATTTCATTTCATAATTATATATTTTAAAGATTATTATAAATAAATATATACTAAAAATATATTATATTTATATCATAGTTATATTTATAAATATAATTAGATCATGATTAAATTATGGGGACAAAAAATATGACAAATCAAAACATATTTGAAAAACACAATGGTTATTACCCAAAACATAACTTTAACATGGAATTGTAAATAAATGGGTTATAAAGTGTCATTATAAAATCATATATGGAATGATATAAATTAATGTGGTTATGAAAAATATTTATAATAAAATAAAATTTGATATATAGGATGATAAAATGAGTATGAAGAGAGTCAAGACTTGTAGTAAGTGGATTTTTAATGTCACTTTTATTTATACGAGACATATTGCATATTTACCACTAAATATATATTCATGGTGTTTATAATACCCTATGATATGTTATATCATTAGTGCAAATTATTTTGTGATATTAAAAGTTTAAATGGATGTTATTCATTCACAGATCTCATGATTTAACAGTCACACTGGTACAAAGGGATTTCTGTCTTACTTTTATTTTCCATGAGGCACAAGCCATGTTCGCCACCTATTTCTTATATGTGGCGTGTATACTTACCATGGGTGTATTTTTTTTCTTATATTAATAATAATTATTAGTTAGATATCCATTTTGTGATATCTCTTTTATTTGGTTTATGATTAAAACATTACCAAATCGGTAAGGGAATGTTGTCTTAATTTTCCTCCTTTCAGACACATGTTATGTTATTCACCTATATTCTATTATGAGGTGTACATGCTTCCAATTTTACACATTATATAATGAATATATTTTTTCAGGATATTTTAAACTTCATGTATTGTTATTCTCACTTTGGGATTATGATTCAAAGTTACCAAAATAGTAGACTTTATTGCTAAAATATCACCATTTATCAGAAATGTTTATGATGATGCTTCTGTTGATTAAATATTATAATCAATATCTCAATAACTCCTAATAATTTTATTATCCTATATTTATTCATGATATATTTTCATAATGGTACCATTGTCCCTCATTTATACTTAAGATAATTAAGAAAATGTTTTTATGAAAATCCATCTTTGTTTTTCTCATTATTTAAAAATATGTTTTCCCCCAAAACCATGTTTTCTGAAAATATTTTAAACAATTTTCTAATTTTATGCTATGATATTTAAAATAATCTTTTACCAGTGTTTTATCTTTGTAGAAAATGGTTTTAATAGGAATATTCTTGTCATTTTCTGGTCAAGGATCTTTTGACATCTAACGAAAATATTAATGAAATAATTGTTTTAATGTGTACAATGTGGATGGAATTATCCTCCACCATGAATGATAACATATTCTTAGATTACTTTATATGTTTTAAAATTTAGTTTTAATGAAATGTAATTCAAAAATGTTTTATTTTCTAAAAGTGGTTTCACTGTAGAGAGGATATTTTTCTCAATAAATGTTTTCAAAATATATTTCAAAATTAATTTGAATCTAAGATGATGTCCGTTGGTGTCAAATATTTCTTACTAGGGATATGATATAATAATACAATTTATGTTACTTTATTGAATGATTTATGTTTTTATAGAATGATTTTTATGATTCTTGTTTCTCTTCCACAGGCAACACTTGGATAAAATGCTTATGAAACCCTCTTCTCTTTGCGATTCATTATTTGATGAGATGATTATAAAACCTATCTCTTTTAAACATGTTATGATATGATTACATGTTTATGATACCCAATTCATTTCATGGGTAATGATATAAATATTTTTTAGGATCTTATTGCACACATATTTATGATTTCATTATGTGATGGGTGATACATATATCTAACTCCAATGAATTGTGTAAAGGTATATATCTCATGAGATATACATGGATGAAATTGGGAGTGAACCCAGTTCAGTAAAATAATTTGCCTTCTAAAGAACATAGTGGGAGATTATGTAACTCAATTATTGACTAGTGTTCATGTTTCCTATTTCTAAAGGCACCAAAATAATATCGTATTTTGGAATTTATTGTATAATGAATATAATATTTCAAAAAAAGGCGTAATGTATATGTAAGAGAAGTTTGTTTTTTTATAGTTGGTTTTATGGAAAATATTCATTTATCCTTTGGAAACTAGGATGATAAAACCTTTGTTAGATCCCTAAGTACATGCTTCTAAGGGTAAGTCTAAGGATGAGTCAAATTATATGAAATTTTCTTGAAATTTTTGCGAAGGATATATTGTGCGGTTTCATAGTAATACATCCCTATATAGACACTAAAATTGGAAGTGGACCTAGAATAGATGTACCTAGGGTAGACAACCCAGAAATCATAGTATTGAGTTGACCTGATTGGGAACTAGAGCATGAGAATGAACATTGTTTCACAACTGGTTTGACACTTCTCGGATATATTCTTAGGGAATTAAAAAATTCTTTATGAACCATCATGAATTTTTAAAAAATAAATTTTCTATGAATAAAATAAGATAAAAATAATGTTTATTATAAGGTTTTATAATTTGGACACCCTATAATTTATTTACATGATGTTTTGGTTTCCCATTATGATGATTGTTTTTTAAAATATGTTTTTTTTTATAGTTAATGGATAGAACATGAAGGAACTACGTTAATGCTGAATGTGATGGAAAATTCAATGGTTGACCTCATGAGAATCAAACTTTTATGGGATTTATAATGAAATATATTATTTTTATTTTCACAAAACTTTTTCAAGCTACGAATCATGTTGGACTTCCAAATAAGGAAAGGAGGGAACAAAATTTTATTGAGTCCTTCATGAGGAAAAGTACAACTTATTTTAGTGGGTCTTCTAATACCCGAGTTTCTGAACAATGATTCAATAACATTGAAAATATATTATCCATTCTCCAGTTTTTGGAACATAAGAATGTCATTTTGGCTATCTACCTTTTGGAAGGTGAAGTAGATCAATGGTGGACTCTTATCAAGAATACAAGGCCATAATACGAGATTGACTCCATAGATTTTTATAATTTAAAGAACATAATTTTAAATAAGTACTTTTCTCATATTATTTGTATGAAGATGGATATGGTGTTCTTATATTTAAAGTAATGGGATGAAGAATCTATTCATACTTGTGAGGATAATTTTATAAGACTCACAAGGAATGCTTATGGTATCATTATACAACCTAAAATTAAGGTCAATTGTTTCTACAATGTCTTAAAATTAAGTCTCCAAAGGGTGATATCCATAAGATACTTCAATATATCTAAAGTGATTATATGGTGTGAAATCATGGTGGAAACAGAGGATGGAGTTATATGTCAATCTCACAGGTTTGATAATAAAATTAAGATGGAGTTCAAAGGAAATTCTTAAAACCATGGAGAGAAGAAGATGACACTTTATTTATGGTCTAAGTGTGGGATGAATCAGAGAAGAAATTATCTTAAGGGGTAAAATAATTTTTTTAAGGGTATAAAGGAAGGTCATCGATCATTTTATTATCAATGTAATGGGAATAAGTTACCTAAAAAAGTGAATAGAGAGGAAAATACACATAATGAACCTCTCCCACTCCAGTGCTTCAAGGGTAATGAAAATGGGCATTATGGTGACTAATAGCTAAACCTGAGGGTTAATGATGATGATTGATGTTAGAAACCTTTTAAGGTGAGGGAAAAGAGGAAATCTCATGCCATCATTGTTTATAATGAGGGTTATGAAAATTAAGTGGTGAAAGGTACATTTTACATCCACGCATGAACTGATAATGTATTATTTGATTTCTGATCTAACCACTATTTTATTTCTAAAGAAGTTACTAAGGGTATTAAAATTCCACCCAAATGATTAGATATGGAATTAGTAGTGAAAACCCCTAATGTAAATATTATTTCATCTTAAAGCAATGATTCATATTTAATTGATTTTGGAGAGAATTCGGTTCATATAAATCATTTCATTCTTCCTCTGGTTGAATTTGATGTCATCTTATGTATGGATTTTCTCTCTCTTCATAAATACAACTTCAATTGTCCAGGAAGGGAAGTTATGTTTGATATTCCAAACCAACCTATGATAGTATATCAATGTTACAATAGGTATGAACTTCCTATAAATATTACATAAAATGTATGGTTATTAATTCCAATTAATAAGGTGCGTTTATCTAAAATGGTTAGGGATAAACTCGACATTGATGATATGACTAATGTAAAGATATTTATTGATGTATTTCTGGAAGAATTGCATAGTCTTATTTTAAAATGTAGAATTTAGTTTTTATTAGAACTAACACCTGGTACCATGCCAATTTCGAAGAATCCAAATTGAATGGATATAATTAAGTTGTTGGAATTGAATAAACAACTCCAACAAATACCTTACAAGGGATTTATTCTCCCAAGTGAGTAACCCTATGGTTAAAATTCTCTTTTTGTGAGAATGAAATATAGATCAATGTGACTCTTCATTGATTATTTGTAGTTGAACAAGATCATGATCGAGACTAAATATCCTCTTCTTCGTAGTGATTACTTGTTTGATCCACTACGTGGAGCTTAACACTTTTCCATGATTCAACTTCATTATAGATATCATAAATTTAGAGTTAGATATATGTAGATACCAGATATGAAATTCCATACAATGTATGGACACTATTAATATATAGTGATGCCTTTCAGTCCTACTAATGGCCCTTCTATCGTCATTATTAATGAATATGGCCTCCAGAGATTACCTTAATCAGTTGGTGATAGTATTTATAGTTGATATTATTATCTATTCAATGAGAATGTAATAGAATTAAGAAAACCTGAGAATTATACTTAGGTACCTATGGAAGTATAAATTGTATGAAAAAATTACAAAGAGTGTATTTCAGATACAAAATATTTCATTTTGGGTCATATAATCTAAAGAGACGGTATATCTCTAGATCCGCCAAATATAAAGGATATTTATTATTGGACTATACCAACCATAGTGATTGAGATCTATATTATTATTGGTTTAACTCGATAATATTGACTTTTTTTGGATAATTTATCGATAATATATAATCCTATGGCCTAGTTAACTCCAAAGGGATCCAAGTTTCTCTAGATAGATGAAAGCGAGGATAATTTCAAGGAGTTGAAGAGAAGGTTAGTTAGAAAACTTGTGATCACATTATTCTATAGTGGAGAATGGTTTTTAATCTATAGTGATGCATTCAAGAAGGGATTGTGATTTTTTATTGTTAATCATAACATGGTTATAGAATATGCCTCATGAAAATTTAATATTCATGAAAACTTTTACCCAAATCAAGATTTGGAGTTAGATGTGGTAATTTTCACATTAAATATATAAAAGAATTATCATTAAGGTGAAAATTGAGATATATATACTGCTAAAAAATGTTTAAAGAATATATTCAAATAGAAAGGGTTGACCATGTTCTAAATAAGACGGATAGATATGATTAAGGATTATGAATCTTCAATACATTACCACCATGTGAAAGAGAACATAGTGGCATATGATTTTAGTTGAATGGATCATGATAAATTATCCATGATGAGGATAAAAAAGTTCCCATATTTATAGATTTTAAAAGGATGGACCGAGAAATATCGTAAGAAGGGTAAAAATATTATCTTTTTAAATTGACTGTTCAACCATCATTCCATGTGAAGATTAATGAGTCATAAAAGGAAGATGCAGAGATATAAAACAAGGTTAACCATTTTCTTGAGTCTAACCATGATCATGATGAAGTGATAAGGTTCAGAAACTGTGTATGAATTCAGTCTATACCATATTTGAAGGAATTGTTAGAGGAAGAATATAATTACTAATTATATATTGATCATGAAAGTATGAAGATGTACCGAGCTTTGAAAAAAATAATTTTGATGGGATGGAATAAAGAAATATATCAGAGAGTTTTTTTCTAGGTACTTGGTATGCCAATAAATTTAGGCCAAAAGAAAAAATTCTAAGAGTATGTTTCATCAATTACCCATACTAGATTGAAAATGGGAAGATATCACTATGAATTTTGTAATTGGACTCCTCAAAACCTCTATAGATCATAATGCTATATGGGTGGTAATCGATCACCTTACTAATCCATCACACTTCATTTATATTAGAGAATAATTCTCATTGGATCATCTTAATAGGATATACATTAAATAACTGGTAAGGTTTAATAGAGTACCACATTAAATTATATTTTATCTAGATATGAGGTTTACCTTAATGATCTAAAAAATTATTCAAAAATACATTGATAAAAAATTGAGTTTCAACATTTCTTATCATCTTGAAAAAGATGGTCTGTGTGAATAAAAAATTCAAACCCTAGAGGATATGTTGAGGTCATATTATTTGGATTTCAAAGGTGGATGGGATCAAAACCTTCTTCTAGTTGATTTTTCTTAAAACAATTTCTTCTACTCAAGTAGTCATATGGATCTTTATGATTCCCTATATGGAAGGAAATTTTGATCGCCAACATGATGGAATGAATTTAGAGAAAGAAAGCTCTTTGGACCTGAGATAGCTGAAGAAATGGTCGAGAAGTTTGGAACTATTTCATTGTATATAAAGGATTCTCAAATTTGGAAAAAATGTTATGATGATAATCATTTACATGATATATAAATTGAAGTAAATGAGTAGGTATTTTTATGAATCACTCCCTAGAAAATGGTTATGAGATTCCAAAGGAAAGGGAAGTTTATCTCTTTGTATATTGGCCCTTTTTAGATCCTTGATCAAATAGGGATGGTTTATTATCACTTGTAACTTCAAAAAAAACTCTCTATGAATTACACTATGTTTTCTATGTATATATTCTATGTATGTACACACACGACCCTTAATATGTGCTTAACTCAGAGGTCATACCTCTAGAGTAAGATCTTTCTTATGAGCAACAACTAGTAGATATTATAGTTTATGCAGACAAAGCACTATAAAATAAGACCACTCCCCTTGTCAAAGTATTATGAAAAAACTAAAATCATGATTATGTTACATTTGAACTTGAAGATATTATGAGTTATATGTATTCTAATTTTTTTATATTAGAGTGATGGATTTTGAGGGAGAAATTCATTTTATGTTTGGTAGAATCTAACACCCCAATTTGTTTGTGATTTTTTTTTCAAATAATTTAAATTTATTTGATGGGTCACATATCATGATACATAAGCCTAATATTTAGTTATATTATACACTAATTTATGCTTTTCTAATAGTAAATACCTACTTAACAGGAATTACATGCAACACCTATTTTTTAGAAAAAACATTTTAATATTATATATAACAACCACACTCTTTATTACACACTTAATCAAGATTTATTACAAAAACATACACTTAATAAATCTCCAAGGATAGAGAGGTATAGTGTCTTGGGAAATTATGAACATTAAATAACAACATAGAACATAAAATACACATCTTTATTGAAAATTTCTTTTACATGACCACACATATTCCTTCATGATTAGCATTTCATGGGGTAACATGAGGAAATGAATATGAAAAGGGTGATATATAAAGAATAGTAAGGGAGTAAACAAGGCATAAATTGAAGAATATAGTACATTTTAGAAAATAGTCATATCAATGAAGCAGAAGAGAAAAATGAACATAAATAATTGATATATCATGATAATCATAACACGAAAATGTGGAAACAACATTTAACATGATTTTAGCATGAGCTAAGGATCATTGAACATGGAGCATGAGTAAACAGTCATTTTACTTGAATTATTAGGAGTAAACCCTCATTTCATTGGAAATTCCATGATACTAATCTTTACCCAATGCATTGGAGTGCTATCAGGGCACACCCTTCTTAGTCATTTCATTTCATGCATAACTGTTCAACATGGATCATATAACATAGAATAATTAAACATTATCATTTGTTCCATGATAAAAGAATTTTTAATTCATACATGAAAACTCTATACTCAATAATTAAATGTGCATAATGGTGAATACCCTTGAAAGAGAAATGAGCTCGGTATTCACTACACAAGGGTAAGGTGTGCGAAGGTGAATGACTCTTAGGGTGACTCAGATAACATCACTCGGGTGGTAATTTCTATAAACATCCACTTCTCCCGTAGGCAGTTCCATTCGAGCTTAACATGTTGAAGCTCGACTTGGGATTGGTCAAGAGCGAAGCCCAATGATGCCATATCCTTTTCGATCACTTACGAATGAGCTTCGTACAGAGCCATTCTACTGGATGATGCCATCTCTTACTTTGTTTGAGTAAATTGGATTTGTTAAAGATCTATATTTATACTAATCAATTGATCACTATTAATTGGCTATATTAGAAATGGTCACAATTCTTAACGGTATTTTAAAAACCAAAAACATAAAACCAAGGAAGTTCATATCTTTTACATAACCATTTTACATAATAAGACATTTAATTAAATAAAGAGGAATTTTCACTGATAAAAGTTTGGGTATAGCATCCCTCCTCTTTATCACATAAACTTTCATTACATTTTACAAAACCGAGGATCTTTAAGGTTTAGTGTCTTGGAAACCAGGAACTTTAAATATGAAAACATAAAACATTCTTCTAAAACACTTGAAAGGCTTCTCCCCATGTTCATCCTAGTTTCATTACTGCATCACATAACCTGGGAGCATACATCAAAAGAAAGGGTGAGCAAAAATCCCAGTAAGGAAAACAAGAGAAACATTTTACATGTAAACTTGAGATACTTCAATAAGGTCATGAAAAGAATTTTAAGGCATGAGAATGAAATCATGAGGCATATCATACTAAAAATAACATTTTCATAACTTGAAGATGTGGCTACAACATTTAATATTGAAAATTATGAACATATCACCAAGGTCCATCCCCAAGGTGTCATTTGAAAATTACCAAGGTTATTCACCAAGGTATCGTGAAAATTGTAATCTCTAGTGGTTACATCATTACCCAATGCATTGGAGCGCTATCAGGGTGCACCCTTAAATTTGCCTTTATTATCATGTGAGCCACATATATCATCATCAAACATTTCATAAATAACCCATATAGCATAAAATAAATGGGTTTCATTTCATAATCACAACATTTTAAAAACTGCTTTAAAGACATGATCTTTACGTCACTTTAAAACCCATCGAAAAGGAAGGTGGGTATCATGTATGTAAATCCCAGAATTTAAAATAGAAAATTTTGGTATATATGTGAATACCCCTTTATAAGAAAGAGCTTTGAGTATTCACTTAATAATATAAAATAACTTTAGAAAAAGAGAGAGACATTTTGAGACGGAAATTCTGCAGCATAACGGCTATGTTACGAGGTTTTAGAAGACATTAAAAAGAGAGGGAAAATGGGTCAAACATTCATAAATGACCCATAAAACAGTAGACGTACAGAATAATAAGGATACATGATCATGGTAATGAAATTTCAAGGACATACCATTTGAAATGAAAAACATGGAAGGAAGACAAAAATTAGATTTCTCTTATGAAAGTTCAGCAGCCTAACGGCGTCACTTAAACTTCAACAAAAATGATTTGAAAAGATCAAATAGGGTCTCTAATCATGTGAACATAAGAGTTCATTATGATAGATATAGAGATAATTCCCCAACATAATTAAAAAGTAACTTGAAAGACTTGACATGAAAGTAGAACTTTGAAAAGAATGAGAAGGGTGAAAGAATCCCCTAAAAATTTCGACAGCCTAACGGCGCCACTTAAAACTTCAAAATACTGAATTTAAGAGATCAAATGGGGTATCTCATCATATGAACATAAGAGTCCAGTGTTATAGATATAGAGATCATACCCCAACATAACAAAAAGGAACTTGAATGAATTGACATGAAAGTAGAACTTCAAAACGAGAAGGGTGAAGAACCACTTAAAAATTCGGCAGCCTAACGGCGCCAATTAAAACATTAAAATACTGAATTGAAGAGATAAAATGGGGTCTCTCATCATATGATCATAAAAGATCAGTATGATAAATTTAGAGATCATACCCCAACATAGTTAAGAGTAACTTGAAATACTTTACATGAAAATAGATCTTGAAAAATGAGAAGGGAGAAAGAATCCGTTACAAAAATTTCGGCAGCCTAACGTCGCCACTTAAAACTTCATAAAACGAAATAATGAGAGTAAGAGGGGATATCTCATTATATGAAAATGAAAAGGTCAGTAAGAGGAGTATAAAAGAAAATCCTCCAACATAAGAACATGGAGCATAAAATGAATGACATAAAAGAGATTACTTGAAATGAAAGAGAGAGGTCGGATCCCTTACCTTAAAACGTAACTCTTAAAACTCAAAGGTTGGGACCTTGAGGGCTTGGGGGCACCTTGGTAGGACTCTTTGGGAGGTAATTAGACCAGAAATTTGTTGGGGGAGAGTGGGGAGTCGAATGGATGAGAGTATGGCTTGGTATTTATAGGGAAAGTGAGGGGACAAGGCATTAATGGCCAAGGGACACCTCATTAGTGGTTTTGGCAAAACCATGGGCTTGCCCCTGGTATTTGCCCATGGTATTGGCCACTTAGGACACCTCATACCTTATATCACTATTCATAATTCTAACATATTGATTACAAACTTAATTCATCGTTTAATGATGTCATTAAACACCCGTAATTTAAAAACTGTATTTTCACTATTCATCGAAAATTCAACTTTCTCAGAATAATCCCAAAATTTCACCTTAACCAAATATCAACGCTCTGATTACAAATATTAACTCCATTTTATAAAAATAATTTTCTAAATATTTTTAATTTAATTTTTTAAATAAAAACACTATTCACCAAAAATTCATTTTTTTCAGAAAAAACCCCAAAAATTACCATATCATAATATCGGTGCTCTGAGTTCAAAAATGAAATCCGTTTTATAAAAATAATTTTCTAAATATTTTTAATTAAATTTTTAATTAAAAACACTATTCACCTGAAGAAACTAATACTTGAATAATAATTTATGAAACCGTTATTTAACCATTTTATTGAATCACATTACTTAATCAAGGTGCCAAGATTATATTAATACTTTCTTTAAGTGAGATTACTAATCCATTTGGACACATTACTAATCCTAATCATAAAATCACTATTCATAATTTACTATTCATCAAAAATTAAGTTGATCTTATTAGACTCTAAATTTCGTACTGAACATAATTGTAGAAGACCATTTTTCGAAAATCATTACACATTTTTAATTATTTAAGGTTTACACAACCATTTTTAAAATATCCTTTTTCTAAAATTCATCAAAAATATGCATACTACATTTATCCGGTCATTTGAAAATTCATAAACTTCATCATAAGAAGAAATCCCAATTTTTATTTAAAACAAAGGATTACACAAGGTGGTTACGGTCTCCTAACATAGCCCCGAATCACACCAGCATAGGACCTAAGTGTAATGTGCGCTAAGGTGAGAGAATCCGAGGGAGGCTCAGCCAACATTGCACGAGTAGTAATTTCTATCAGTTTGAACTTCTCGCAAAGGCGATTCCGTTCTAGCTTCACACGATGAAGTTCGGATTGGGTTTGGTCCAGAGAAAAGCCCAGTGGTGCTACCTCCTTACCAAGTTCTGTTAGATGGGCTTCGATCGGTCCAAGACTACTGAGTGAGGCCATCGAATCTTCTTTATATAAATATTAACCAAGATTACTTGTATTTAGAGGCAATAATCAAAAATATTAGTTTCTAGCGGTCATATTGACCAATGGTCATATAACCGTCTAAACCCAACTGTCTCATTTTAGTTATACTCATGTTATCAAATAAAACATTTTTGTTGAGTATAAAAAATAAAATAACACATGAAATTAGGAAACAAGATTTATTCAAAGTTTCGGTTCGTTACAATCTTCCCCCCTTAAGAAATTGCGTCCTCGCAATTTTTAGAAATTGGGTTTTGAAATTTCATTGAAAGTCCCACATCAGAAAAAGAGTCAGTAACACTATTACTTTAAAAGAAAGAAAAGGAAGTACAAAGGCCACCCGAGTTTACTCATACTAGGATTCCTTGTAGGAAACATGGACATGGAGGGGAAAACGAAGGGTCACGTTCTAAAGGATAGTGATAGAAAATATGATTAGGAGAAAGTTAACCATAAGAAAATCCCAAACTTATGATGTGTGTAAACGATATTTGATTACCTAGTAGGAAACGTAGACCAACAACGTTTTTGTTTTACTTTCCTTTTCATAATTTTGAGGAATTCATTTACAACATAGAACATAAGAAAATATAACTACCTTCATGTAGAGTTTCATCCTTTAATAAGTCCCTACCAACACTAATCTTTTCTCCAAACGATGAGCATTGAAAATTACTTGGTCTCATCAAAATACAAGAATCATCTTCTAGAGAATCACCTAATCCACAAAAGATTAACTATCTATTTCTTCTATCTTTAAACATTATACCAAAAATAGAAAGGGTAAGGTAAAACAACTCTTTAAAAAAAGTAAGAATTCCATAGGAATGGAAACTACTTTAAAATCATCAAATTTCCATGGTACTACCCAAATTTCATCATAGACCATTCCATAAATAACGGTCCTTAAAATTCCTCAAAATAAACCAAACTAAGATTGAAACCCAAATACAAGAAGGATTTGATAACATAGTCTTCAAAAATAAACTTCATTGTTCATCTCCAAAAAACATCAACCACTCCTAATATCTTATAACAAAATTATCTAACCTAAACATATTTTACCCAAGATAGGTTAATCATTCCCATAAGTAACCTAAATTACTATAAGTCCACCTTAAATTTATCGATTCTTCAAAATATAAGTCAGCCTTAATCCTCAATGAAAATACCGTAGTAACCTATTTACCTCGATCATATAGGATCCCCAAAATAGTGAACGTCTTCCAAAATAATAATCATCTTTTAATCCCCTAATCATCCCTTTCATATTAATAGGACAATCATCGCATTTCCTATCACATTGGTTGTTGGGACACGTTCTTCCATTTCCCACCATTAACTAAGAAGAGAAAGTATAATTAGAGGCTTAAATACTTAACCAATAATCATGAAAAGTAACTTAAAGAATATTAGGATAACTTGTAGAAGAAAAGTATACACTAACTTGTGATCCCCTAGGTTCCAATCTAGGTTATCAATGATCATATATTCTTATGTGAATCTTTATTTTATTTCATCTTGGTTCCTTTAACAATGGTTCATACTAAGCTTATGAATTTACCCAAGCATATCCCCCGGGAGTGTCGTAACCAAGAGTGCAGCAAGGCCCGTTGTCGTGTACCAGTTCCCGTTCGAGTCTATCTCAAAGCGGTGTTTTCGGGTTTTACCCCTATGTACATCTGTGCCAGAGCCACCTCTACCTGCTCGTATCCAGACAGGGATGTATTTGCTTGGAAACCCCTTACTCAATACTCACCAAAATACCAGGAAGATTTCCTATATTTAAAATTTTCTATAGGGTTATTCCTAGAGTTTTCATATCCTAATTTCCACAAATAACTAAACCATCCTTTGATACCAACTATAGCATCCCTCCTCTTTATCACATAAACTTTCATTACATTTTACAAAACCGAGGATCTTTAAGGTTTAGTGTCTTGGAAACCAGGAAATTTAAACATGAAAACATAAAACATTCTTCTAAAATACATGAAAGGATTCTCCTCATGTTCATCCTAGGTTCATTACTGCATCACATAAACTGGGAGCATACATCAAAAGAAAGGGTGAGCAAAAATCCCAATAAGGGAAACAAGAGAAACATTTTACATGTGAACTTGAGAGACTTCAATAAGGTCATGAAAAGAATTTTAAGGCATGAGAATGAAATCATGAGGCATATCATAGTAAAAATAACATTTTCATAACTTGAAGATGTGGATGAAACATTTAATATTGACAATCATGAACATATCACCAAGGTCCATCCCCAAGGTGTCATTTGAAAATTACCAAGGTTATTCACCAAGGTATCGTGAAAATTGTAATCTCTAGTGGTTACATCATTACCCAATGTATTGGAGCGCTATCAGGGCGCACCCTTAAATTTGCCTTTATTATCATGTGATCCACATATATCATCATCAAACATTTCATAAATAACCCATATAGCATAAAATAAATGGGTTTCATTTCATAATCACAACGTTTTAAAAACTGCTTTAAAGACATGATCTTTATGTCACTTTAAAACCCACAGAAAAGGAAGGTGGGTATCATGTATGTAAATACTATAATTTAAAATAGAACATTTTGGTATATATGTGAATACCCCTTTAGAAGAAAGATCTTTGAGTATTCACTTAATAATATAAAAGAACTTTAGAAAAAGAGAGAGACATTTTGAGACGGAAATTCTGCAGCATAACGGCTATGTTACGAGGTTTTAGAAGACATTAAAAATAGAGGGAAAATGGGTAAAACATTCATAAATGACCCATAAAACAGTAGATGGACAGAATAATAAGGATACATGATAATGTTAATGAAATTTCAAGTACATACCATTTGAAATGAAAAACATGGAAGGAAGACAAAAAATAGATTTCTCTTATGAAAGTTCAGTAGCCTAACGGCGTAACTTAAACTTCAACAAAAATGATTTGAAAAGATCAAATAGGCTCTCTAATCATGTGAACATAAGAGTTCAGTATGATAGATATAGAGATAATTCCCCAACATAATTAAAAAGGAACTTGAAAGACTTGACATGAAAGTAGAACTTTGAAAAGAATGAGAAGGGTGAAAGAATCCCCTAAAAATTTCGACAGCCTAACAGCGCCACTTAAAACTTCAAAATACTGAATTGAAGAGATAAAATGGGGTATCTCATCATATGAACATAAGAGTCCAGTATGATAGATATAGATATCATACCCCAACATAACAAAAAGGAACATTAATGAATTGACATGAAAGTAGAACTTCAAAACGAGAAGGGTGAAGAGCCACTTAAAAATTCGGCAGCCTAACGACGCCACTTAAAACTTCAAAATACTGAATTGAAGAGATAAAATGGGGTCTCTCATCATATGATCATAAAAGATCAGTATGATAAATTTAGAGATCATACCCCAACATAATTAAAAGGAACTTGAAATACTTTACATGAAAATAGATCTTGAAAAATGAGAAGGGAGAAAGAATCCGTTACAAAAATTTCGGCAGCCTAACGGCGCCACTTAAAACTTCATAAAACGAAATAATGAGAGTAAGAGGGGATGTATCATTATATGAACATGAAAAGGGCAGTAAGAGGAGTATAAAAGAACATCCTCCAACATAAGAACATGGAGCATAAAAGGAATTACATAAAAGAGATTACTTGAAATGAAAGAGAGAGGTCGGATCCCTTACCTTAAAACGTAACTCTTAAAACTCAAAGGTTGGGACCTTGAGAGCTTGGGGGCACCTTGGTAGGACTCCTTGGGAGGTAATGAGACCATAACTTCGTTGGGGGAGAGTGGTGAGTCGAATGGATGAGAGTATGGCTTGGTATTTATAGGGAAAGTGAGGGGACAAGGCATTAATGGCCAAGGGACACCTCATTAGTGGTTTTGGCAAAACCATGGGCTTGCCCATGGTATTTGCCCATGGTTTTGGCCACTTGGGACACCTCATACCTTATATCACTATTCATAATTCGAACATATTGATTACAAACTTAATTCATCATTTAATGATGTCATTAAACACCCGTAACTTAAAAACTGTATTTTCACTATTCATCGAAAATTCAACTTTCTCAGAATAATCCCAAAATTTCACCTTAACCAAATATCAACGATCTGATTACAAATATGAACTCCATTTTATAAATATAATTTTCTAAATATTTTTAATTTAATTTTTTAAATAAAAACACTATTCACTGAAAATTTATTTTTTTCAGAAAAAACCCCAGAAATTACCATATCATAATATCAGTGCTCTGAGTTCAAAAATGAAATCCGTTTTATAAAAAAAAATTTCTAAATATTTTTCATTAAATTTTTAATTAAAAAACACTATTCACCCGAAAAAACTAATACTTGAATAATAATTTATGAAACCGTTATTTAACCATTTTATTGAATCACATTACTTAATCAAGGTGCCTAGATTATATTAATACTTTCTTTAAGTGAGATTACTAATCCATTTGGACACATTACTAATCTTAATCCTAAAATCACTATTCATAATTTACTATTTATCAAAAATTAAGTTGATCTTATTAGACTCTAAATTTCGTACTGAACATAATTGTAGAAGACCATTTTTCGAAAATCATTACACATTTTTAATTATTTAAGGTTTACAAAACCATTTTTAAAATATCCTTTTTCTAAAATTCATCAAAAATATGCATACTATATTTATCCGGTCATTTGAAAATTCATAAACTTAATCATAAGAAGAAATCCCAATTTTTATTTAAAACAAAGGATTACACAAGGCGGTTACAGTCTCCTAACATAGCCCCGAATCACACCAGCATAGGACCTAAGTGTAAGGTGCGCTAAGGTGAGAGAATCCGAGGGAGGCTCAGCCAACATTGCACGAGTAGTAATTTCTATCAGTTTGAACTTCTCGCAAAGGCGATTCCGTTCTAGCTTCACACGATGAAGTTCGGCTTGGGTTTGGTCCAGAGCAAAGCCCAGTGGTTCTACCTCCTTACCAAGTTCTGTTAGATGGGCTTCGATCGGTCCAAGACTACTGGGTGAGGCCATCGAATCTTCTTTCTATAAATATTAACCAAGATTACTTGTATTTAGAGGAAATAATCAAAACTTTTAGTTTCCAGCGGTCATATTGACCAATGGTCATATAACCGTCTAAACCCAACTGTCTCATTTTAGTTATACTCATTTTATCAAATAAAACATTTTTGTTGAGTATAAAAAATAAAATAACACATGAAATTAGGAAACAAGATTTATTCAAAGTTTCGGGTTGTTACAATCTTCCCCCCTTAAGAAATTGCGTCCTCGCAATTTTTAGAAATTGGTTTTTGAAATTTCATTGAATGTCTTACATCGGAAAAAGAGTCAGTAACACTATTACTTTATAAGAAAGAAAAGGAAGTATAAAGGCCACCCCAGTTTACTCATACTAGGATTCCATGTAGGAAACATGGACATGGAGGAGAAAACAAAGGGTCACGTTCTAAAGGAGAGTGATAGAAAATATGATTAGGAAAAAGTTAACCATAAGAAAATCCCAAACTTATGATGTGTGTAAACGATCTTTGATTACCTAGTAGGAAACGTAAACCAACAACGTTTTTGTTTTACTTTCCTTTTCATAATTTTGAGGAATTCTTTTACAACATAGAACATAAGAAAATATAACAACCTTCATGTAGAGTTTCATCCTTTAATAAGTCCCTACCAACACTAATCTTTTCTCCAAACGATGAGCATTGAAAATTACTTGGTCTCATCAAAACACAAGAATCATCTTCTAGAGAATCACCTAATCCACAAAAGATTAACTATCTATTTCTTCTATCTTTAAACATTATCCCAAAAATAGAAAGGGTAAGGTAAAACAACTCTTTAAAAAAAGAAATAATTCCATAGGAATGGAAACTACTTTTAAATCATCAAATTTCCATGGTACTTCCCAAATTTCATCATAGACCATTCCATAAATAACGGTCCTTAAAATTCCTCAAAATAAACCAAACTAATATTGAAACCCAAATACAAGAAGGATTTGATAACATAGTCTTCAAAAATAAACTTCATTGTTCATCTCCAAACAACATCAACCACTCCTAATATCTTATAACAAAATTATCTCACTTAAACATATTTTACCCAAGATAGGTTAATCATTCCGATAAGTAACCTAAATTACTATAAGTCCGCCTTAAATTTATGGATTCTTCAAAATATAAGTCAGCCTTACTCCTCAATGAAAATACCGTAGTAACCTATTTACCTCGATCATATAGGGTCCCCAAAATAGTGAACGTCTTCCAAAATAATAATGATCTTTTAATACCCTAATCATCCCTGTCATATTAATACGACAATCATCGCATTTCCTATCACATTGGTTGTTGGGACACGTTCTTCCATTTCCCACCATTAACTAAGAAGAGAAAGTATAATTAGAGGCTTAAATACTTAACCAATAATCATGAAAAGGAACTTAAAGAATATTAGGATAACTTGTAGAAGAAAAGTATACACTAACTTGTGATCCCCTAGGTTCCAATCTAGGTTATCAATGATCGTATATTCTTATGTGAATCTTTATTTTATTTCATCTTGGTTCCTTTAACAATGGTTCATACTAAGCTTGTGAATTTACCAAAGCATATCCCCCGGGAGTGTCATAACCAAGATTGCAGCAAGGCCCGTTGTCGTGTACCAGTTCCCGTTCGAGTCTATCTCAAAGCGGTGTTTTCGGGTTTTACCCCTATGTACATCTGTGCCAGAGCCACCTCTACCTATTCGTATCCAGACAGGGATGTATTTGCTTGCAAACCCCTTACTCAATACTCACCAAAATACCAGGAAGATTTCCTATATTTAAACTTTTCTATAGTGTTCTTCCTAGAGTTTTCATATCCTGATTTCCACAAATAACTAAACCATCCTTTGATACCAACTATAGAATCCCTCCTCTTTATCACATAAACTTTCATTAAATTTTACAAAACCGAGGATCCTTAAGGTTTAGTGTCTTGGAAACCAGGAACTTTAAACATGAAAACATAAAACATTCTTCTAAAACACTTGAAAGGCTTCTCCTCATGTTCATCCTAGGTTCATTACTGCATCACATAACCTGGGAGCATACATCAAAAGAAAGGGTGAGCAAAAATCCCAGTAAGGGAAACAAGAGAAACATTTTACATGTGAACTTGAGATACTTCAATAAGGTCATGAAAAGAATTTTAAGGCATGAGAATGAAATCATGAGGCATATCATAATAAAAATAACATTTTCATAACTTGAAGATGTGGATGCAACATTTAATATTGAAAATCATGAACATATCACCGAGGTCCATCCCCAAGGTGTCATTTGAAAATTACCAAGGTTATTCACCAATGTATCGTGAAAATTGTAATCTCTAGTGGTTACATCATTACCCAATGCATTGGAGCGCTATCAGGGCGCACCCTTAAATTTGCCTTTATTATCATGTGAGCCACATATATCATCATCAAACATTTCATAAATAACCCATATAGCATAAAATAAATGGGTTTCATTTCATAATCACAACGTTTTAAAAACTGCTTTAAAGACATGATCTTTACGTCACTTTAAAACCCACAGAAAAGGAAGGTGGGTATCATGTATGTAAATCCCAGAATTTAAAATAGAACATTTTGGTATATATGTGAATACCCCTTTATAAGAATGATCTTTGAGTATTCACTTAATAATATAAAAGAACTTTAGAAAAATAGAGAGACATTTTGAGACGGAAATTCTGCAGCATAACGGCTATGTTACGAGGTTTTAGAAGACATTAAAAAGAGAGGGAAAATGGTTCAAACATTCATAAATGACCCATAAAACAGTAGATGGACAGAATAATAAGGATACATGATCATGGTAATGAAATTTCAAGGATATACCATTTGAAATGAAAAACATGGAAGGAAGACAAAAATTAGATTTCTCTTATGAAAGTTCAGCAGCCTAACAGCGTCACTTAAACTTCAACAAAAATGATTTGAAAAGATAAAATAGGGTCTCTAATCATGTGAACATAAGAGTTCAGTATGATAGATATAGAGATAATGGCCCAAAATAATTAAAAAGGAACTTCAAAGACTTGACATGAAAGTAGAACTTTGAAAAGAATGAGAAGGGTGAAAGAATCCCCTAAAAATTTCGACAGCCTAACAGCGCCACTTAAAACATCAAAATACTGAATTGAAGAGATCAAATGGGGTATCTCATCATATGAACATAAGAGTCCAGTATGATAGATATAGATATCATACCCCAAAATAACAAAAAGAAACTTGAATGAATTGACATGAAAGTAGAACTTCAAAACGAGAAGGGTGAAGAACCACTTAAAAATTCGGCAGCCTAACGGCGCCACTTAAAACTTCAAAATATTGAATTGAAGAGATAAAATGGGGTCTCTCATTATATGATCATAAAATATCAGTATGATAAATTTAGAGATCATACCCCAACATAATTAAAAGGAACTTTAAATACTTTACATGAATATAGATCTTGAAAAATGAGAAGGGAGAAAGAATCCGTTACAAAAATTTCGGCAGCCTAACGGCGCCACTTAAAACTTCATAAAACGAAATAATGAGAGTAAGAGGGGATATCTCATTATATGAACATGAAAAGGGCAGTAAGAGGAGTATAAAAGAACATCCTCCAACATAAGAACATGGAGCATAAAAGGAATGACATAAAAGAGATTACTTGAAATGAAAGAGAGAGGTCGGATCCCTTACCTTAAAACGTAACTATTAAAACTCAAAGGTTGGGACCTTGAGAGCTTGGGGGCACCTTGGTAGGACTCCTTGGGAGGTAATGAGACCAGAACTTCGTTGGGGGAGAGTGGGGAGTCGAATGGATGAGAGTATGACTTGGTATTTATAGGGAAAGTGAGGGGACAAGGCATTAATGGCCAAGGGACACCTCATTAGTTGTTTTGGCAAAACCATGGGATTGCCCATGGTATTTGCCCATGGTTTTGGCCACTTGGGACACCTAATACCTTATATCACTATTCATAATTCGAAAATATTGATTACAAACTTAATTCATCATTTAATGATGTCATTAAACACCCGTAACTTAAAAACTGTATTTTCACTATTCATCGAAAATTCAACTTTCTCAAAATAATTCCAAAATTTCACCTTAACCAAATATCAACGCTCTGATTACAAATATGAACTCAATTTTATAAAAATAATTTTCTAAATATTTTTAATTTAATTTTTTAAATAAAAACACTATTCACCGAAAATTCATTTTTTTCAGAAAAAACCCCAAAAATTACCATATCATAATATCGGTGCTCTGAGTTCAAAAATGAAATCCGTTTTATAAAAATAATTTTCTAAATATTTTCAATTAAATTTTTAATTAAAAAACACTATTCACCCGAAAAAACTAATACTTGAATAATAATTTATGAAACGGTTATTTAACCATTTTATTGAATCACATTACTTAATCAACGTGCCTAGATTATATTAATACTTTCTTTAAGTGAGATTACTAATCCATTTGGACACATTACTAATCCTAATCATAAAATCACTATTCATAATTTACTATTCATCAAAAATTAAGTTGATCTTATTAGACTCTAAATTTCGTACTGAACATAATTGTAGAAGACCATTTTTCGAAAATCATTACACATTTTTAATTATTTAAGGTTTACACAACCATTTTTAAAATATCCTTTTTCTAAAATTCATCAAAAATATGCATACTATATTTATCCGGTCATTTGAAAATTCATAAACTTCATCATAAGAAGAAATCCCAATTTTTATTTAAAACAAAGGATTACACAGGGCGGTTACGGTCTCCTAACATAGCCCCGAATCACACCAGCATAGGACCTAAGTGTAAGGTGCGCTAAGGTGAGAGAATCCGAGGGAGGCTCAACCAACATTGCACAAATAGTAATTTCTATCAGTTTGAACTTCTCGCAAAGGAGATTCCGTTCTAGCTTCACACGATGAAGTTCGGCTTGGGTTTGGTCCAGAGCAAAGCCCAGTGGTGCTACCTCCTTACCAAGTTCTGTTAGATGGGCTTCGATCGGTCCAAGACTACTGGGTGAGGCCATCGAATCTTCTTTCTATAAATATTAACCAAGATTACTTGTATTTAGAGGCAATAATCAAAACTTTTAGTTTCCAGCGGTCATATTGACCAATGGTCATATAACCGTCTAAACCCAACTGTCTCATTTTAGTTATACTCATTTTATCAAATAAAACATTTTTGTTGAGTATAAAAAATAAAATAACACATGAAATTAGGAAACAAGATTTATTCAAAGTTTCAGGTCGTTACAATCTTCCCCCCTTAAGAAATTGCATCCTCACAATTTTTAGAAATTGGGTTTTGAAATTTCATTGAAAGTCCCACATCGGAAAAAGAGTCAGTAACACTATTACTTTAAAAGAAAGAAAAGGAAGTACAAAGGCCACCCGAGTTTACTCATACTAGGATTCCTTGTAGGAAACATGGACATGGAGGAGAAAACAAAGGGTCACGTTCTAAAGGAGATTGATAGAAAATATGATTAGGAGAAAGTTAACCATAATAAAATCCCAAACTTATGATGTGTGTAAACGATATTTGATTACCTAGTAGGAAACGTAAACCAACAACGTTTTTGTTTTACTTTCCTTTTCATAATTTTGAGGAATTCATTTACAACATAGAACATAAGAAAATATAACTACCTTCATGTAGAGTTTCATCCTTTAATAAGTACCTACCAACACTAATCTTTTCTCCAAACGATGAGCATTGAAAATTACTTGGTCTCATCAAAACACAAGAATCATCTTCTAGAGAATCACCTAATCCACAAAAGATTAACTATCTATTTCTTCTATCTTTAAACATTATCCCAAAAATAGAAAGGGTAAGGTAAAACAACTCTTTAAAAAAAGAAAGAATTCCATAGGAATGGAAACTACTTTTAAATCATCAAATTTCCATGGTACTACCCAAATTTAATCATAGACCATTCCATAAATAACGGTCCTTAAAATTCCTCAAAATAAACCAAACTAAGATTGAAACCCAAATACAAGAAGGATTTGATAACATAGTCTTCAAAAATAAACTTCATTGTTCATCTCCAAACAACATCAACCACTACTAATATCTTATAACAAAAGTATCTCACCTAAATATATTTTACCCAAGATAGGTTAATCATTCCGATAAGTAACCTAAATTACTATAAGACCGCCTTAAATTTATCGATTCTTCAAAATATAAGTCAGCCTTACTCCTCAATGAAAATACCGTAGTAACCTATTTACCTCGATCATATAGGGTCCCCAAAATAGTGAACGTCTTCCAAAATAATAATCATCTTTTAATCCCCTAATCATCCCTGTCATATTAATACGACAATCATCGCATTTCCTATCACATTGGTTGTTGGGACACGTTCTTCCATTTCCCACCATTAACTAAGAAGAGAAAGTATAATTAGAGGCTTAAATACTTAACCAATAATCATGAAAAGGAACTTAAAGAATATTAGGATAACTTTTAGAAGAAAAGTATACACTAACTTGTGATCCCCTAGGTTCCAATCTAGGTTATCAATGATCATATATTCTTATGTGAATCTTTATTTTATTTCATCTTGGTTCCTTTAACAATGGTTCATACTAAGCTTGTGAATTTACCAAAGCATATCCCCCGGGAGTGTCGTAACCAAGAGTGCAGCAAGGCCCATTGTCGTGTACCAGTTCCCGTTCAAGTCTATCTCAAAGCGGTGTTTTGAGGTTTTACCCCTATGTACATCTGTGCCAGAGCCACCTCTACCTGTTCGTATCCAGACAGGGATGTATTTGCTTGGAAACCCCTTACTCAATACTCACCAAAATACCAGGAAGATTTCCTATATTTAAACTTTTCTATAGGGTTCTTCCTAGAGTTTTCATATCCTAATTTCCACAAATAACTAAAACATCCTTTGATACCAACTATAGCATCCCTCCTCTTTATCACATAAAATTTCATTACAGTTTACAAAACCGAGGATCTTTAAGGTTAGTGTCTTGGAAACCAGGAACTTTAAACATGAAAACATAAAACATTCTTCTAAAACACTTGAAAGGCTTCTCCTCATGTTCATCCTAGGTTCATTACTGCATCACATAACCTAGGAGCATACATCAAAAGAAAGGGTGAGCAAAAATCCCAGTAAGGGAAACAAGAGAAACATTTTACATGTGAACTTGAGATACTTCAATAAGGCCATGAAAAGAATTTTAAGGCATGAGAATGAAATCATGAGCCATATCATAATAAAAATAACATTTTCATAACTTGAAGATGGGGAAGAAACATTTAATATTGACAATCATGAACATATCACCGAGGTCCATCCCCAAGGTGTCATTTGAAAATTACCAAGGTTATTCACCAAGGTATCGTGAAAATTGTAATCTCTAGTGGTTACATAATTACCCAATGCATTGGAGCGCTATCAGGGCGCACCCTTAAATTTGCCTTTATTATCATGTGAGCCACATATATCATAATCAAACATTTCATTAATAACCCATATAGCATAAAATAAATGGGTTTCATTTCATAATCACAATGTTTTAAAAACTGCTTTAAAGACATGATCTTTACGTCACTTTAAAACCCACAGAAAAGGAAGGTGGGTATCATGTATGTAAATCCCAGAATTTAAAATAGAACATTTTGGTATATATGTGAATACCCCTTTAGAAGAAATATCTTTGAGTATTCACTTAATAATATAAAAGAACTTTAGAAAAATAGAGAGACATTTTGAGACGGAAATTCTGCAGCATAACAGCTATGTTACGAGGTTTTAGAAGACATTAAAAAGAGAGGGAAAATGGGACAACCATTCATAAATGACCCATAAAATAGTAGATGGACAGAATAATAAGGATACATGATCATGGTAATGAAATTTCAAGGACATACCATTTGAAATGAAAAACATGGAAGGAAGACAAAAATTAGATTTCTCTTATAAAAGTTCAGCAGCCTAACGACGTCACTTAAACTTCAACAAAAATGATTTGAAAAGATCAAATAGGGTCTCTAATCATGTGAAAATAAGAGTTAAGTATTATAGATATATAGATAATGGCCCAAAATAATTAAAAAGGAACTTTAAAGACTTGACATGAAAGTAGAACTTTGAAAAGAATGAGAAGGGTGAAAGAATCCCCTAAAAATTTCGACAGCCTAACGGCGCCACTTAAAACATCAAAATAATTAATTGAAGAGATCAAATGGGGTATCTCATCATATGAACATAATATTACGGTATGATAGATATAGATATCATACCCCAACATAACAAAAAGGAACTTGAATGAATTGACATGAAAGTAGAACTTCAAAACGAGAAGGGTGAAGAACCACTTAAAAATTCGGCAGCCTAACGGCGCCACTTAAAACTTCAAAATACTGAATTGAAGAGATAAAATGGGGTCTCTCATCATATGATCATAAAAGATCAGTATTATAAATTTAGAGATCATACCCTGACATAATTAAAAGAAACTTGAAATACTTTACATGAAAATAGATCTTGAAAAATGAGAAGGGAGAAAGAATCCGTTACAAAACATTCGGCAGCCTAACGGCGCCACTTAAAACTTCATAAAACGAAATAATGAGAGTAATAGGGGATCTCTCATTATATGAACATGAAAAGGGAAGTAATAGGAGTATAAAAGAACATCCTCCAACATAAGAACATGGAGCATAAAAGGAATGACATAAAAGAGATTACTTGAAATGAAAGAGAGAGGTCGGATCCCTTACCTTAAAACGTAACTCTTAAAACTCAAAGGTTGGGACCTTGAGAGCTTGGGGGCACCTTGGTAGGACTCCTTGGGAGGTAATGAGACCAGAACTTCGTTGGGGGAGAGTGGGGAGTCTAATGGATGAGAGTATGGCTTGGTATTTATAGGGAAAGTGAGGGGACAAGGCATTAATGGCCAAGGGACACCTCATTAGTGGTTTTGGCAAAACCATGGGCTTTCCCATGGTATTTGCCCATGGTTTTGGCCACATGGGACACCTCGTACCTTATATCACTATTCATAATTCGAACATATTGATTACAAACTTAATTCATCATTTAATGATTTTATTAAACACCCGTAACTTAAAAACTGTATTTTCACTATTCATCGAAAATTCAACTTTCTCAGAATAATCCCAAAATTTCACCTTTACCAAATATCAACGCTCTGATTACAAATATGAACTCCATTTTATAAAAATAATTTTCTAAATATTTTTAATTTAATTTTTTAAATAAAAATACTATTCACCGAAAATTCATTTTTTTCAGAAAAAACCCCAAAAATTACCATATCATAATATCGGTGCTCTGAGTTCAAAAATGAAATCCATTTTATAAAAATAATTTTCTAAATATTTTTAATTAAATTTTTAATTAAAAAACACTATTCACCCGAAAAAACTAATACTTGAATAATAATTTATGAAACCGTTATTTAACCATTTTATTGAATCACATTACTTAATCAAGGTGCCTAGATTATATTAATACTTTCTTTAAGTGATATTACTAATCCATTTGGACACATTACTAATCCTAATCATAAAATCACTATTCATAATTTACTATTCATCAAAAATTAAGTTGATCTTATTAGACTCTAAATTTCGTACTGAACATAATTGTAGAAGACCATTTTTCGAAAATCATTACACATTTTTAATTATTTAAGGTTTACACAACCATTTTTAAAATATCCTTTTTCTAAAATTCATAAAAAATATGCATACTATATTTATCCGGTCATTTGAAAATTCATAAACTTCATCATAAGAAGAAATCCCAATTTTTATTTAAAACAAAGGATTACACAAGGCGGTTACGGTCTCCTAACATAGCCCCGAATCACACCAGCATAGGACCTAAGTGTAAGGTGCGCTAAGGTGAGAGAATCCGAGGGAGGCTCAGCCAACATTGCACGAGTAGTAATTTCTATCAGTTTGAACTTCTCGCAAAGGCGATTCCGTTCTAGCTTCACACGATGAAGTTCGGCTTGGGTTTGGTCCAGAGCAAATCCCAGTGGTGCTACCTCCTTACCAAGTTCTGTTAGATGGGCTTCGATCGGTCCAAGACTACTGAGTGAGGCCATCGAATCTTCTTTCTATAAATATTAACCAAGATTACTTGTATTTAGAGGCAATAATCAAAACTTTTAGTTTCCAGCGGTCATATTGACCAATGGTCATATAACCATCTAAACCCAACTGTCTCATTTTAGTTATACTCATGTTATCAAATAAAACATTTTTATTGAGTATAAAAAATAAAATAACACATGAAATTAGGAAACAAGATTTATTCAAAGTTTCGGGTCGTTACAATCTTCCCCCCTTAAGAAATTGCGTCCTCACAATTTTTAGAAATTGTGTTTTGAAATTTCATTGAAAGTCCCACATCCGAAAAAGAGTCAGTAACACTATTACTTTAAAATAAAGAAAAGGAAGTACAAAGGCCACCCGAGTTTACTCATACTAGGATTCCATGTAGGAAACATGGACATGGAGGAGAAAAAAAAGGGTCACGTTCTAAAGGAGAGTGATAGAAAATATGATTAGGAGAAAGTTAACCATAAGAAAATCCCAAACTTATGATGTGTGTAAACGATCTTTGATTACCTAGTAGGAAACGTAAACCAACAACGTTTTTGTTTTACTTTCCTTTTCATAATTTTGAGGAATTCATTTACAACATAGAACATAAGAAAATATAACTACCTTCATGTAGAGTTTCATCCTTTAATAAGTCCCTACCAACACTAATCTTTTCTCCAAACGATGAGCATTGAAAATTACTTGCTCTCATCAAAACACAAGAATCATCTTCTAGAGAATCACCTAATCCACAAAAGATTAACTATCTATTTCTTCTATCATTAAACATTATCCCAAAAATAGAAAGGGTAAGGTAAAACAACTCTTTAAAAAAATAATGAATTCCATAGCAATGGAAACTACTTTTAAATCATCAAATTTCCGTGGTACTACCCAAATTTCATCATAGATCATTCCATAAATAACGGTCCTTAAAATTCCTCAAAATAAACCAAACTAAGATTGAAACCGAAATACAAGAAGGATTTGATTACATAGTCTTCAAAAATAAACTTCATTGTTCATCTCCAAACAACATCAACCACTCCTAATATCTTATAACAAAAGTATCTAACCTAAACATATTTTACCCAAGATAGATTAATCATTCCCATAAGTAACCTAAATTACTATAAGTCCACCTTAAATTTCTCGATTCTTCAAAATATAAGTCAGCCTTACTCCTCAATGAAAATACCGTAGTAATCTATTTACCTCGATCATATAGGGTCCCCAAAATAGTGAACGTCTTCCAAAATAATAATCATCTTTTAATCCCCTAATCATCCCTATCATATTAATACGACAATCATCGCATTTCCTATCACATTGGTTGTTGGGACACGTTCTTCCATTTCCCACCATTAACTAAGAAGAGAAAGTATAATTAGAGGCTTAAATACTTAACCAATAATCATGAAAAGGAACTTAAAGAATATTAGGATAACTTGTAGAAGAAAAGTATACACTAACTTGTGATCCCCTAGGTCCCAATCTAGGTTATGAATGATCATATATTTTTATGTGAATCTTTATTTTATTTCATCTTGGTTCCTTTAACAATGGTTCATACTAAGCTTATGAATTTACCAAAGCATATCCCCCGGGAGTGTCGTAACCAAGAGTGCAGCAAGGCCCATTGTCGTGTACCAGTTCCCGTTCGAGTCTATCTCAAAGCGGTGTTTTCGGGTTTTACCCCTATGTACATCTGTGCCAGAGCCACCTCTACCTGCTCGTATCCAGACAGGGATGTATTTGATTGGGAACCCCTAACTCAATACTCACCAAAATACCAGGAAGATTTCCTATATTTAAACTTTTATATAGGGTTCTTCCTAGAGTTTTTATATCCTAATTTACACAAATAACTAAACCATCCTTTGATACCAACTATAGCATCCTGCCTCTTTATCACATAAACTTTCATTACATTTTACAAAACTGAGGATCTTTAAGGTTTAGTGTCTTGGAAACCAGGAACTTTAAACATGAAAACATAAAACATTCTTCTAAAACACTTGAAAGGCTTCTCCTCATGTTCATCCTAGTTTCATTACTGCATCACATAACCTGGGAGCATACATCAAAAGAAAGGGTGAGCAAAAATCCCAGTAAGGGAAACAAGAGAAACATTTTACATGTGAACTTGAGATACTTCAATAAGGTCATGAAAAGAATTTTAAGGCATGAGAATGAAATCATGAGGCATATCATAATAAAAATAACATTTTCATAACTTGAAGATGTCGATGAAACATTTAATATTGACAATCATGAACATATCACCGAGGTCCATCCCCAAGGTGTCATTTGAAAATTACCAAGGTTATTCACCAAGGTATCGTGAATATTGTAATCTCTAGTGGTTACATCATTACCCAATGCATTTGAGTGCTATAAGGGCGCACCCTTAAATTTGCCTTTATTATCATGTGAGCCACATATATCATCATCAAAAATTTCATAAATAACCCATATAGAATAAAATAAATGGGTTTCATTTCATAATCACAACGTTTTAAAAACTGCTTTAAAGACATGATCTTTACGTCACTTTAAAACCCACAGAAAAGGAAGGTGGGTATCATGTATGTAAATCCCAGAATTTAAAATAGAACATTTTGGTATATATGTGAATAACCCTTTAGAAGAAAGATCTTTGAGTATTCACTTAATAATATAAAAGAACTTTAGAAAAAGAGAGAGACATTTTGAGACGGAAATTCCGCAGCATAACGGCTATGTTACGAGGTTTTAGAAGACATTAAAAAGAGAGGGAAAATGGGTCAAACATTCATAAATGACCCATAAAACAGTAGATGGACAGAATAATAAGGATACATGATCATGGTAATGAAAGTTCAAGGACAGACCATTTGAAATGAAAAACATGGAAGGAAGACAAAAATTAGATTTCTCTTATGAAAGTTCAGCAGCCTAACGACGTCACTTAAACTTCAACAAAAATGATTTGAAAAGATCAAATAGGGTCTCTAATCATGTGAACATAAGAGTTCAGTATGATAGATATAGAGATAATTCCCCAACATAATTAAAAAGGAACTTGAAATACTTGACATGAAAGTAGAACTTTGAAAAGAATGAGAAGGGTGAAAGAATACCCTAAAAATTTCGACAGCCTAACAGTGCCACTTAAAACTTCAAAATACTGAATTGAAGAGATCAAATGGGGTATCTCATCATATTAACATAATAGTATAGTATGATAGATATAGATATCATACCCCAACATAAAAAAAAAGGAACTTGAATGAATTGACATGAAAGTAGAACTTCAAAACGAGAAGGGTGAAGAACCACTTAAAAATTCGGCAGCCTAACGGCGCCACTTAAAACTTCAAAATACTGAATTGAAGAGATCAAATGGGGTATCTCATCATATGATCATAAAAGATAAGTATGATAAATTTAGAGATCATACCCCAACATAATTAAAAGGAACTGTAAATACTTTACATGAAAATAGATCGTAAAAAATGAGAAGGGAGAAAGAATCCGTTACAAAACTTTCGGCAGCCTAACGGCGCCACTTAAAACTTCATAAAACGAAATAATGAGAGTAAGAGGGGATCTCTCATTATATGAACATGAAAAGGGCAGTAATAGGAGTATAAAATAACATCCTCCAACATAAGAACATGGAGCATAAAAGGAATGACATAAAAGAGATTACTTGAAATGAAAGAGAGAGGTCAGATCCCTTACCTTAAAACGTAACTCTTAAAACTAAAAGGTTGGGACCTTGAGAGCTTGGGGGCACCTTGGTAGGACTCCTTGGGAGGTAATGAGACCAGAAAATTGTTGGGGGAGAGTGGGGAGTCTAATGGATGAGAGTATGGCTTGGTATTTATAGGGAAAGTGAGGGGACAAGGCATTAATGGCCAAGGGACACCTCATTAGTGGTTTTGGCAAAACCATGGGCTTGCCCATGGTATTTGCCCATGGTTTTGGCCACTTGGGACACCTCATACCTTATATCACTATTCATAATTAGAACATATTTATTACAAACTTAATTCATCATTTAATGATGTCATTAAACACCCGTAACTTAAAAACTGTATTTTCACTATTCATCGAAAATTCAACTTTCTCAGAATAATCCCAAAATTTCAGCTTAACCAAATATCAACGCTCTGATTACAAATATGAACTCCATTTTATAAAAATAATTTTCTAAATATTTTTAATTTAATTTTTTAAATAAAAACACTATTCACCGAAAATTCATTTTTTTCAGAAAAAACCCCAAAAATTACCATATCATAATATCGGTGCTCTGAGTTCAAAAATGAAATCCGATTTATAAAAATAATTTTCTAAATATTTTTAATTAAATTTTTAATTAAAAAACACTATTCACCCGAAAAAACTAATACTTGAATAATAATTTATGAAACCGTTATTTAACCATTTTATTGAATCACATTACTTAATCAAGGTGCCTAGATTATATTAATACTTTCTTTAAGTGAGATTACTAATCCATTTGGACACATTACTAATCCTAATCATAAAATCACTATTCATAATTTACTATTCATCAAAAATTAAGTTGATCTTATTAGACTCTAAATTTCGTACTGAACATAATTGTAGAAGACCATTTTTCGAAAATCATTACACATTTTTAATTATTTAAGGTTTACACAACCATTTTTAAAATATCCTTTTTCTAAAATTCATCAAAAATATGCATACTATATTTATCCGGTCATTTGAAAATTCATAAACTTCATCATAAGAAGAAATCCCAATTTTTATTTAAAACAAAGGATTACACAAGTCGGTTACAGTCTCCTAACATAGCCCCGAATCACACCAGCATATGACCTAAGTGTAAGGTGCGCTAAGGTGAGAGAATCCGAGGGAGGCTCAGCCAACATTGCACGAGTAGTAATTTCTATCAGTTTGAACTTCTCGCAAAGGCGATTCCGTTCTAGCTTCACACGATGATGTTCGGCTTGGGTTTGGTCCAGAGCAAAGCCCAGTGGTGCTACCTCCTTACCAAGTTCTGTTAGATGGGCTTCGATCGGTCCAAGACTACTGGGTGAGGCCATCGAATCTTCTTTCTATAAATATTAACCAAGATTACTTGTATTTAGAGCCAATAATCAAAACTTTTAGTTTCCAGTGGTCATATTGACCAATGGTCATATAACCATCTAAACCCAACTGTCTCATTTTAGTTATACTCATGTTATCAAATAAAACATTTTTGTTGAGTATAAAAAATAAAATAACACATGAAATTAGGAAACAAGATTTATTCAAAGTTTCGGGTCGTTACATTGGGTCGTTACAATATTCCCCATCTTGAAATTTCACCCTCTAAATTTCCTTTTCCCACACTAAAAGAGATGAGAGTAAATATTCTTCATCACTTCCTTCGATTCCCATGCTGCTTCATCAAACTTTTGGTTCACTACAACACTTTGACGAGGGGCATCATCTCATTTCATAGAACTTTTTCCTTACGATATAAGATCTTCAACATCTTCTCTTTATAGAAGAGGTCATTATCCAATGGTAACACATCCAGACTGTGTACATGAAATGGGTCAGGTATGTACTTCCTCAAGAGTGATACATGGAATACATCATGTACTTGGGATTGGTTCTTTGTAAGTTCTAGTCGATAGGACACTACTCCAATGAGATAAAGGATCTCAAAAGGGCCGATGTACCTTGGACTAAGCTTTCCCTTCTTCCCAAATCTCATAACTCCATTCCAAGGAGATATGCGGAGGAACAAAATGTTTCTGATATCAAAATCTAGGTCTCATAGATGATTATCAGCATAGCTATTTTATCGACTCTGATCATCATTCATATGATGTTGGATGGTCTTAACCTTCTCCACCATTTCTTCGACCATTTTTTAGACCTAGTAGTTTTCTCTCTTGAGCTTCATCCCAACATGCTGGTGTTCTTCACCTCATCCCATACATGTCTTCATAAGGATCCATTTGGATTCTTGAGTGGAAACTTTTATTCTAAGAGAAGTAAACTAGAGGGAGATGTTGGTCCCATCCTCCATTGAAGTCCATTGAGCATACTCTCAACATGTCCTCATGTGTTTGGATAGTCCACTTAGATTGGCCATTAGTTTGAGGATGATAAGCCATACTAAAGTTGAACTCAGTATCCCGAGAACGTTGAAGAGTCTTCCAGATCATAGTGGTGAATCTTGGATCTCGATCAGATATAGTAGATAATGGTACTCCCTATATCCTTACCACATCTCAAATATATATCCGTGCCAGTTTATCTAATAATAAATCCTCTCCAATTGTAATGAAGTGTGTTTTCTTTGTAATATTATCCATAAAAACCTAGATAGAATTGTTTCCTTTGGATGTCTTAGGATGTATGTTGAAAATTCCCATGGTAATGTTATCCCATTTCTATACTGTTATAGGTAATGGGTGCATCATCCCCTTAGACTTATGCCAGTTAGCCTTCACTAGCTGACATACCTGGCACTTTTATGTATACTCAACGATCTACTTCTTCATGTTATCCCACCAATAATGATTTCTGAGAACTCGATACATTTTTGTTTTTCCTTCGTTAATGGAGAAATTCGAACTATGCGCATCATCCAAAAAGGTCTTTCTTTAACTCCAAACTTGATAAAACACATCATCTTGTCCCAAATATCACAATTAATTCTTCATTAACATTGAACTCTAAGTATTTCCCTTGTTTGATAGTTTCCACTTTCTTCTTTAATTCCCACATCATTCTTTTTATCATCCTTTAACCTTTCTAAAAGAGACAGTTGAGCAATCATTTGTGAAAGTATTGAGGATTTTCCCTTATTTATGATTCCAATTTCCATCTTCATAAAATCTAAGAAGATTGGATCATTTTTAATTATCATAAATGATATAATTCTTGTTTCCTTTCTACATAGAGCATCTTCCACCTTGTTCTATTTCCCAGGGTTGTAATGGATTGAGCAGTCATAGCGTTTGATCATCTCTAACCATCTTGATTGGTGAATGCTTAACCCTTTCTGTCTAAATATATACTTGAGGATTTTTGGTCCGTATATATTTCACAGTCCTCCCCAAAGAGGTAATTATCCAAATTTTAAAAGTGAAGATCACTACATCCAACTCCATATCTTGTGTTGGATAGTTTTTCTCATGAACTTTCAATTTCTTTGAAGCATACGAAATTACTTTGTCATTTTTCATCAACACACAACCCAGTCCCTTCTTCGAAGAATCACTAAATACCAAAAAATGTTCTCCACTTGTGGGTAGTGTGAGCATGAGCACAATGATAAGCCTCCATTTCAATTCCTTGAATCTATGTTCACATTCACCCCTCATAGAATACATTAATCTCTTCTGAGTTAGCTTGGTAAGAGGTTTGGACAATCATGAGAAATTTCTCCCAAATCTACGATAATATCCCGCTAACCCCAAGAAGCTATAGATTTCCATTGCAGATATTAGCCTTATCCATATCTCAATTACATATATCTTGGAGGGAACCATAGATATCCTATTACTTGTGATGATATGAACCAATAATGAGACCTCCTTCAACTAGAAATCACACTTTCTATACTTTGTATAGAGATTCTCTTTTTACATGGTCTCTAGTACAGTTCTTAGAAGCTCCTCATGATTCTCCATGGTTTTGGAGTATATTAGAATATATTCAATAAAGAAAGCCACAAAAATTTTGAGGTAATCTCTAAAGACTCTATTTATCAAGTCCATGAAAATTTTTAGAGCATTAGTGAGTCTGAAAGGAATTACTATGAATTCATAGTTCTTGTATCTTGTATGAAAAGTAGTCGTGGGGATATCCTCCTTCTTCACCCTTATTTGGTAATATCCCAACCACAGATCCACCTTAGAGAAGTGTTGTGCTCCACGAAGCTGATTGAACAAGTCATAAATTCATGGAAGGGGTACTTGTTCTTTATCGTGATTTTGTTAAGCTCATTATAATCAATGAAAATGTGCATTGACCCATCCTTCTTCTTGATGAAAAGGACTGGTTCACCCCATGGTGAAGTTCTTGGGTGTATAAAACTTTTGTCCAGATTCTTTTGTGGTTGTATCTTCAACTCCTCTAGCTCTAAAACAACCATTTTATATAGAGTCTTGGATATTTGCAATGCCCCATGTATAAGATCAATCGAGAATTAACCATCTCTTCTAGGAGGAAGAACGAGCAATTCCTTAAGAAACACTACAACAAATTCACTCACAATAGGCATGTCTTCAAGGATGGTTGCTTCCCTAGAATCAATCATCCAAGGAAGATACACATGGTTATAGGGAATAATATCCACACTTAAGATGATGATACTAAATAAAATTCATCATCCTCCTTGCACTTGTATAGAATCGAGGGTCGATTATCCATATGGAGATTGATTTCCCTCCCACGGTAATTTATGTTGGCTATATATAAGGATATCCAATCCATGACAAGAATTGCTTCTAATTCCACAAGGGGATTATGACAAGGTTTTCTAGGAAGTTCAATCCAAAACCTATGATAGTGGAGGAGTTATATTCATGTGGTGCAATGATTTCCCCATTTTCCATACTCATCAACATCTTCACTTCCATGATTTGTGGTGGTGTTAGGATTTTTCAACTAAACTATTGGGATATAAAAAATTATTAGAACCATAATGAAAAAGTATATTTGTAAATTTCAATGATTTCAGTGGTAGTGATAGAAAAAGCACTCCCTTTCTACCTTAGAGGTTGTTGGTTGCCTCCAAAAACCCTTGTCTTAGGGCACTAGTTTACAAAGTTCCTTGGTTTATTGAAGTTGAAGTAATAGACAATGCAAGAAGCATTGAATAGAGAGTTAAATTATTCTGTCACAACTGCAGGTTTTTCTTGATGGAATTTAATGGTCAGGTGCCCTTCTCTTCCACAACTAAAGCATTTCCTTATCCCCTTTAGGCATTTTTTGGGGTTCTTATTTCCGCACCTTTGGCAAGTGGGGTTCTATATTTTCTTATAACCATTGGATTTATCCATCAGTTCCTTAGAATTGAATTCAACCTTACGCTTCTTATCCCCATGATACCCTTACGATTCGCCGATCTCTATTTCGACTTTAATGGAACATCAGAAAATTTACTCAAAGATTTCAAAGTCATAGATCGCTAGGGATGTTTTTAGTATAGGTTTAAGCCCACCAAAGAAGTGGAAAACATTGTATTCTGGGGCTACGAAAAAGATGGAGGCATATACTGCAAGCCTTGTGTAGTTTTCCTCATACGCTCCGACAAATTCGTTATCTTTTTTCTTGAGGGAATGGAAGTCCCTTTCCATCTTATGTTAGAGGGTGCGAGGAGAATATTTGTCAAAAAACATTTTCCAGAAATCCTTATATTCAAATGACTAAATATCCTCATTAGGATTCATATTTTTGATCAATGTGCACCATTGATTAGCTTCACCCTCTATATGATATGCATCCAAAATTACCTTCCCCTGTTCAGAACATTGAAGGATAGATATGATCTTCTCAATGGAGTAGATCCATTGTTCGATGATTGAGGGATCATATGATCCATTAAAAGTATGAGGCCTTTGTCTCATGAAGCAATCGATTGCAGATTATTCTATCATGGGGGGGGGGGGGTCGAATGTTCCTCCTGGCCCATGTTCCAATTCAAAACATGAGTTAACTGCAAGTGTGTCATGGAAAAGTTTGCGATTACCACTCCCATTGGATTGGGAATCTCATTAGAACATTCGTCACATTGATCATCACATCATTTGTTAGCCTGATTCCTCCTATTCCCAGACATTGGCGGTAATAAAAGTAAAGTTATGGGTAACCTATAATTGGTAATACAAAGACAAAAATTGGTGACTTATAAATTAGTTTTATTTCATTAACTTTGGAATTTATAGGTTTCAATCTATGTTATCCATGATCTCTTTCAAAACATATATTCTTAGGGGCCATTTTTTTAATTCCCTTAATAATGGTTCACACTAGGATTTTAAATTTACCAAATCATATCCCCCAGGAGTGTTGTAAACAAGAGTGTAGAAAGGTCCGTTGTTGTGCACTAGTTCCTGTTCGAGTCCAGCTCAAATCAGTGTTTTTGGGTTTTACCCCTTGGATACATCTGTGCTAGTGCCGCCTCTACCAGCTCGTATCCATAGAGGGATGTATTTACTTGATAAACCACTTCATAAATACTCACTAAAATTTAGGGATACTTTTATTATTCATAGTCTTATCCCTAAAGATTTCACTAGGATTTTCTAATCCTAATCCCATAAATAACTAAACTTATCCTTTAATACCAACTATAACAACCCTACCCTTTATTACACACTTAAACATGATTTATTAGAAACATTTCACCTAAGACAACTATGAAGATCAAGAGGTCTAGTATCTTGGAAAATTAGGAACATTACATAACAACTTTGAACATAAAATACACATCTTTATTGAAAACTTCTTTTACATGACCACACACATTCTTTCGTTCTTTGCTTTGCATGCGATAACCTGAGGACAATCATAATAAAAGGGTGAGCTATAAAGCCTAGTAAGGGAGTAAAAAAGGAATAAAATGAAGAATTTTTTACATATTAGGAAATAGGCATATCAATGGAGCACAAGAGAAACATGAACATAAAGGCAGGATATAGCATGATTATCATAACATGGAAATGTGGCCACAACATTTAACATGATTTTAGAATGAGCCAATGATCATTGCACATAGAGCATGATTAAATCATAATTTCACTTAAATTAACACAATTAAACCCTCATTTCACTTGACTTATCATGATACTAATCTTTACCCAATGCATTGGAGCACTATCAGGGCATACCCTTCTTAATAATTTCATTTCATGCATAAGCGTGCCACATAGATCATATTAAATGGAATCATTAAACATCATCATTTATTCCATGATAAAGGAAGGTGGAATTAATACATGAAACTCTATAATAAATAAGTATATGTGCATAATGATGAATACCCTTGATAGAGAAATGGGCTCGGTATTCACTACACAGTGATTTTGGCTTGGAAAATCGCGGTGCCATTTCGGTAGCATAATGGCGTGACATAAGAATTCATAAAACTGGATTATGAGAGAAAAATGAGTGTATAATAATATTTACATGAAATTAACATTAAGGGGGCCATTTATATACATGTACCAACATATTTAATGGAATTTAGATGCATAATGAAAAATCATTTCTTGTATGTAAATGAGGAGAGAGAAATTCCTTATGGAATTTCGGCATGGTAACAGGTGTACATGGGAGGAATTAATAAGAGATAAATGGGTATCTCATCCTTAAAAAATAAATAGGAAAGTATGGTGTATGTGAAAAATCATACCCCAAAGTTTTTAATTGAAATTAAAAGGGCATAAAAACATAAAGAAAGTTGGAAAAAATGAGAAAGGATGCAATACCTTACTTGGAAGTGTGATCCCAAAGGCTTGGGAGGGGCTTGAGAGAGGATTCTTGGGATCTTGGGGCTTTGGGAGGATTCTAGAGATAGTAGTGAAGAGGTTGGTCAGGATCTAAAGCCTTTGAGTGAATATGAAGTTGGAGCTTAGGTGGATTTATATAGGAAAAGAGAATGAATTATTTATTATTTAGATTTTTCCCACCACACATTAAACTAATCAAAACAACAAACCAACCCATGGGTTTTCCCATGGTTTTTGCAAAAGGGGATTAGAAATTTTTTTATAAGGCCAATGGAAAAACATCTTAAAACATTATGCTTGATTATGTGGAGGTGTGTCACACTCCCCAAGAAATCAATTTAAAAAGATAAAATGTTTTATAAGTCTTGGAGGGTCCACTAAAGCTTTATAAAATTTATCAAAAATACCTAAAAACACACTATTTTAATGGTAAAACATATATTGGATAATCATCTCATTTATATAATTTTATTACATCACTATTGGGTCATTATGATATCATAAAACATATTATATATTTAAACGGTATTTTATTTGTACCAAAAAATTCAGCAATCTCATAAAATTATGAACCATTCAACAGTTGATAATTCTGATGTTGTGATTTGAAAATTATTATTCATTTTATGTGAATAATTTTCTAAATATGTGAATTTTTTCTTTTAAAATAAAAACCGACATTTAGCGAAAATTCATTGATTTTGATAAAAATGGATTTCAAACCAAAATAAAAAAGCACCATTGTATTCATAAAAATTATATAATAATTTATATTTAATAAAAATTAATTCAGTAATAATATTTTATTAAAATATAATTTAATTCAAAAATCGATTAATTCATCAAAATAGATATCTTAATTAAGTATTAAATAAAAATACTATTTTTCCTTTAAAAACTATTTAGAAGGTAATAATAATTAACTGAACATATATTCCTTATTCTACATAGAAAATAATTCACATAATAATAGTGCTAGGGTCTTGATACATAACCCCTTATAACACATGCATATGACCAAAGGGTAAGGTGTGCGATGGTGACAACCTCAAGGGGCAGCTCAGATAACATTGCTCAGGTGGTAATCTCTATCAACATCTATTTCTCACATAGGCAGTTCCGCTTGAGTTTAACGTGTTGAAACTCAACTTGGGATTGGTCAAGATAGAATCCCAATGACACTACCTCCTTTCTGAGATCTAAAACATGAGTTTCTTACAATGTAATTCTACTATTTGAGGCCATCACTTCTTTTTTTTTTCAGAGTAAATTGGATTTTTAAAAGCCCTATATTTATACTAATCAACTGATCACTGTTCAAAAAATATAGTAGAAATGGTCACAATTCTTAAATGTATTTTAAAATCCAAAAAAACATAAAACCTAGGAAGTTCATATCATTTACATAACCATTTTACATAGTAAGAGGTTTGATTAGATTAAGAGGAATTTTCATTGATAAATGTTTGGGTCGTTACATTATATTTATTTATATAAGACAGTTGTTAACCATCTATTAAAATTATTAATATAAATAGAATTAAATAATTATAAAATATTTTTTAAATTTTTTTTAAATAAATAAATCATATTGATAATGAAATATATAGTTTTTGGTAAAGTCTACAAGTTTTGAGAATAAAATTTTCTGAAAAAACTAATTTTTATGTCCTCTTATGAGAAATAATGAAATTAGTTTTTTCTAATTTTAAAAGTTTAATTTGATAAAATATACTTCATTTATTAATAAATAATTTAAAAATTATCATTGTGTGATGTTTTTTATTTCCCTGAAATATTTCTTTTGTGGATGAATTTGGGAAAATATTGAATTTTAATTGAAAACAACTTTTTTTTCTAATTTATTTATAAAGTAAAATTATATTTAAAACTATTTATAATGTATAATTAGTTCAATTATACATTAATAAATCCAATTTATGTCATTATAATCACTTTAACATTGAAATTGTATATAAAATTATTTCAAACTTTTGAACATTTTCACATTAAAAACCCGTTGTATCATCCCGTCTATGGGATTAATTTTAATTTAATTTATTCAAATTATTTGTTTCGAATTTTTAAAAATAGATTCCATATTTAGATTCTTAATAATTTATATTTTTTAATAAGGTCGAATTTTTTTAGAGTGAAAGTAAAAAAAATTAATTACAATGATAAAAGTGAAAACAATATTAGTTAGTGGTTAACCTTAAAACTTAAAGGGAAGAAATGACCATAAACCTGTCCAAAACCCATTGTATGGATATATTTATACCAAGTAACTTCTTTTTTAAAAATATTTCATTATTAGAGGCACATTATGTAATGGATACCTCCTGATAGTGTCGAGCTTTTGGTATTTACAAGAATTCCACTCCTCAACTATAAAATGGAACTCACCTATCACCTATTCACCCATATAAATCCATTTTAATCTTTTTAAAAGTACCAAAATATCTATAAAATTTCCCCCCTTCATCCTAGAGGCCTTAATTTAGTCATAAATCCACCTAAAGAAGTATTTTAGTGCAAACTAAAAGGAGTTACCTGAAGAAGATGTAACATTCATCAACAAACATTTTTATTTTATTTTTTTCTCAGAGAGATTAAATTATTTTTATATCAAGATTATATAATAACAATAATATATTATATATATATTTTATTATTTTATGGGTGATACCTACAACTCTAGTAACTTCCATCAAATGGGATACACAATTATCGTCCGTGTGTACGACATACTTCCATTGCTCGAATCGATGTATTTTTTTCTTCGATTACCACATTTTAATGTTGATAACAATGATGGAATTATAGTTTATATATTATATTTAATATTTTTATGATGTTATTTTTATTTTGGTATTGTTATATCACACATACTTTTACGCTTTTTATTTGCTGGGAATATGTTAATGCCGTTCGTGTGTACAGAAGACTACCACCTTTTGGGGATATGTGATTCATTAATTATTTACATGGAGTGTATTAAGGATGGTTATAATTAATATATGTGATATATATGAAAAATATTGTTTAATGATAATATATCATATTCTTTTCTTTCTTTTAATTCGACAAGAAAATGAAAACAACATTCATGCGTACAAATGATCAACCATCTCTATGAATGGTGAATTTTATTTCCTACTTATATTTTTTATGGAAAATTGAAAATACACATATAATGAAAATATGTTATATTCATATCATAGTTATCATTATGGATAAAATTAAAACATGATTAAATTAAGGGGATAATAATTAGACAAATCAAAAAATATATGAAAAACAAAGTAGTTATTCCCCAAAACGTAAATTTAACATGGAATTGTCTATAAAAAGGTAATAAATGGTCATAAGAAAATCATATATGGTATTATATAAATTAATTTTTTTCTATAATAGATTTATCGTAAACTTATATTTATTATTAATGAGGATCGAATGAGTGCAACGAGATTCATGACTTAAGTTAAGAATATTTTTATTCTCAAATTTATTTCTCTGAGACTTATTCCATATTCACTACCCAGTTCTTTTACGTGTTTTATATACTTAACTATGACATGTTTTATCACAAATTTAATTTATTTCATGATATTAAATGTTTCAATTGGTTTTTTTCTTTCATGGATCTCATGATTCAAACATTACTCAAGTAGTAAGGGATTTAAATCACACTTTTATTTTTTGTTAGGAACAAGTTATGTTCACCACCTATTAAGTGCACGTGGTTTCTATATTTCCCATTATTGTAATTTATAATTATTATAGTGAACATTATTCAGAATTAAAAATATCCATTTTAGGATATCTATGTTATGAGTTTTATGGATAAAATTTTACCAAAGTGGTAAGGGAATTGTGTCTCAATTTTCCTTCTTTGAGAGACATGTTATATTATGTACCTATATTTTTTTTGAGAGATGTATATAATTCAATTTTAACATGTTATATCATGAATATATTTTTTAATGATATTTTGTGCTTCATGTAATATTATTATTTCCTGGGGATTAGGATTCAATGTTACCAAAGCGGTAATATTTTATTACAACAGTCTCATCGTTTATCGAGATTGATTATGATTATGCTTCCATTGATGAAATATTATGATACATATCTCAATAAATATCATGAATTTTCTCCTCCTATAGTTATTTATTATACACTCATGTGATTTAACTATTTCAAATCTTTTTTACTTAATATAAGTAAGAATATGTTTTTAGAAAAATCTGACTTTATTTCTCTAATCAGTTTGAAATATATTTTCTCCCAATACAATGTTTTCTAAAAGTATTTTAAAAATGTTATAATATTATCATATAATTTTTAAAATAAACTTTTACCCAAATTTTTCTTTTTTGTAGAAAAATGGTTTTAAAAATAATATTCCTATAGTTTTTTGATCAATTCTCTTTTGAATTATAATAATAATATGAAAGGAATATTTGTTTTAATGTGTACTGAAATGATTAAATTATCGTCCTCCATGAATGAGTATTATTTTGAAGATTTATTTTATATATATTAAAAGTGCACTACTGGAAAATAGGTCTATACCCACGGTTTTCCAAAACCGTGGGAATAGGTATAGTACGTGAACCTATACCCATGGTTCTCCAAAACTGTGCGTATAGGCCACCTATACCCACAGTTCTCCAAAATTGTGGGTATAGGTTCACCTATACCGATAGTTTTGGAGAACCGTGGGTATAGGGTATTTTCCGAACGCCTATACCCACAGTTTTGGAGAACCGTGGGTATTAGGGTTTTTTTGAAGACCTATTCCCTTGGTTATGGAGAACCGTGGGTATAGCTTATGGTAGGGTATGAAAATTAGGTGGGAAAATAAAAAATTTTGGTGGGAAGGTATTTTTTCACGGTTTAGTTTAATATATTTAAATAAATATAAATTTATATATTCAGAATTTGTTTAGCTCGGTTCGTTACAAGTGGAGGTGCGGCTGTGAGACTCGGGCTCGAATCCCACGGTCCATGTTTTTTGAATTTAAATACCCGATGTAGATTATATTAATATATATATATATATGTATATGTATTGTTAAATAACAATTAAAAATTCTAGGCCGGTTGTTCTGTTAGTGGTGCGCGTTCGAGAGGCGCTACCTGAGACGCGGGTTCGATTCCCCTTGGCTGTGATTTTTAATGTACACATAATGAATTAAATTAATATCTATAAGCTGATGTATTAATATATAACAGAAGGAATCCGTATTTTGGTTTTTTGTTCAGCCGTGAGGTGCATGCGGAGTGTGGGTTCAAATCCCACATCCTACGATTTTTTTGAAATAATATACCCCACAGTTTTCAAAACCGTGGGGTCTGTTGTGTGCCACGCTATATAGACGTGGTGCACACTTTGACCCCCCTATATCCACGTTTCTCCAAAACCATGGCTATAGGTTGAGACCCCTATACCGACGTCGTTCCAGCCCACGGTTCCCAAAACCGTGGGTATATCCTATACCCACGGTTTTGGGGGCTATACCCACAATTTTGAACCATGGGTATATGTCGTTTTTCCAATAGTGGTGGTTTTTAGTGGAAAGCATTTTCAAAATTATTATATTTTAAGAAAATCTAAGAAGAAAGTATACTTTCCTCATTAAATGTTTTTAACAGATCTTTCAAAATTATTTTCTTTATATGATAACTTCATTTGGAGTTAACTTATCCTTATTTGGGATATAAGTTAATAATACCATTACTATACACACTTTTAATAGTTTATGTTTTGATGACATGATGCTTATGACACCCATTTCTCTTCCTCGGGTTATACAATGATAAAATGTTTATGAAACCTGCTTCATTTCATTGGTTTTTCTTTGATGAAATGATTATTAAACTAGTATATTTTCCATAGGTTAAGATATGAGGACATGTTTATGATAACCGAATCATTTCATTGGTTATGATATGATTATTTTTATGATCATATTGTACACATATGTATGATTTAATTATGTTATGGGTTGGACAATAACTTCATCCAATGCATTAAGTAAAGATATATATTTCATGAGATAAACATGGTTGGAATGGGAAGTGAACATGGTTTAGTAATGGAATTTTTCCACTAATATGGTATTGGGAGTGAACCTTGACTACTAATATGGTCGGGGAGTGAACCCTTTATAATAATATAGTCTTTTTTGTGAGCCTTTACTATTAAGGAAATTATTTTATTTGTTTATGTTTCTGAAAAATTTCCATGTCCAATACCTATGTTACGATTTCATAGATTATGCCCTTGATTCCCTGATGATTCATGACTTGTGAAATGCCGATATTTATTCCAATACTCATGTATATGATAATTAATATGAACTGTATGATCTTCAAATTTTATATAAATGTTCCCATACCCTTATGTTCATGTTATTATTATATATCTCCATTGTTTATACTTATTGGGCATCAAGGATCACCATTTATTATGTTACATTTCACAAGGATATTAAGATATGTATTATGTATAATTTTTCTAAAAAGTGGTCAAGTTATAAATAAGATATTGGGGGATTATTTAGCTCACTTGTGGAACATTTTTTATGTTTCCATGTTTCCAAAGGTACCAAACTAATATGGTCTTTTGGTGTGTGTTGTGTAGTGTATATAACATTCTGAAAAAATGATGTAATTTATATGTATGAGAAGTGTGGTTCACTACATTCCTACACCATGTGATATGAAAATCAAATACATATTCCCCTATAACCCTTCCTGAGGTGATTTTGGAGAATCCCCTTTAAATGATAAGTGAGGATTCATTTGGTGTCACATTCTTGATACAGAGATCAAAGTTAAGCCTTCCGATTATTCTTCTACTTCTCATTATATTGTTTATGGAATTTATAGTTCTAGTTAAAGGGAATAGAAATCCGATCAGTATCGTGAAAATGATGTTATATCAATGAATTATCTAATTTTGAGGTATGTGGTCAAGAAAAAACTTCTAAAGCCTGTTTTAATTCTTCCTAGTATGTGAAATATTTTTACATTGAACCTCCATGCCACACATTTGACTTGATTAATTAAATAAATTGATATTTTATGATTATTATTTTGTTATACCTCCTTAGGATTCCATTGGGACTAATGATATTGAGATCAGGCTTATGACCACACACGAGGTGAGCTCACCCTTGGAAAATATAATGATCTAACAACTATGATAACATAGTTTGGATCAAACAATGTGTATTGTCTATTATTATATAATCAAAATTAGTATAACAAGGAAGAATTAATGTCATGGATTATGATATAATATCCAATGATAAAATAGATATATTGATATATGACTATTTGGAATTTTGGCTTTATGCATTTTTGATTTTATATATTGGAGTGATAATAGATTGTGAGATAAATTGATGAACTCAATGTTGATGGATACAAATGGCGTTTGGCTGATTTGACCATCATGGATTATAATGATATTTTTATGACTTTAATATTGACTCGTGTTGTCACTATCATGATGTAATGTTCATATGGATTGGACTAAATTATACTATACTTATTATAGGGATTGTCATGGTGTTAGTGGAAAATCATAATGGTATTGGCCTAGATTATGCTGTAATGCTTATAGGGCTTTACCATTTTATGTTGTAATGAATATTGGCTGGGCCCAGATTTTCTGTGATGGTTATAGGGATCATGCATGGTTATGTTATGAGACCATATATGATTATTCCATGCATGATTATGATTTGGTATCTTTGGATATAGTTGGAATGATTATGCTACATGCTTAGATATATTACAATGAGGTGCTGATGTAGGTTTGGATGACCATGAGAGTCAACTTGGAGATCATGGGTTGACATGTTATTTAATGTGTTGTATTAATTTATTAGTCAGTTCACATATATTATCACTTTATTTCATGAATTTATTATTCGGATTGGTTTTGGTTATACTTTGTGGTTTTGAACTACTGAGTTTTCCTCATGCCCTATTCAGGCCTTAATTTTGTACCTGAGAATATTTAATGGATACAAGTTCGTAAAAGGGAAAGATATCCTATTGTTGATTTTTTATTGCTAGATGTGTTAGAGATTGGGAAGATACTAATGTGGGATTTAGGAATGAGGTCTTTTGTAGAATTTATTTGATTATGTTTAGTCATTTATCTGTTTGAATTTCCAATTTTCATTTAGTTACATTTCATTATGAAATTAAAAGGTTTATTATTATTTGGTTTGTTTAATGCATCCTTTATTTTTATTATGGATTTTTGTCTAGTTATTTATATTTTTATTCTATTTTCATTTCTCTTATTTTTATTTCCACTATAATATTTTCTCTATACAAGGTTGTATAGTATCTCCACTATGTTATTAACACTCCCACTAATTTTTTTCAGCCTATGGCATACATGGAGGCACACTTGAGGTCATATGTCCAACTTAGTTCAGTCACATGGGAGGTCGGGATGGATTACGGGATGTTACAAAGTGGTATCAGAGCCTCAGTTTTACATTTATTTCATTAATATTTCAGAAAGGTAGAAAATAGACTTGGATGTGTCATGATTTGGTAATGAGCTATCCATGGGGTAGTTAAACCATGTATGTGGGAAAATATGAGTGCCCTTGGATGAAATTTTTTCATGTTTTTGTCCTGTAACAGTTGATATTAATTCGCACTGTAGGATGGAATTGTTGTGTGATTTTCTTATTATTGATATTTTACTATTAGGCCGATATAATATGAGATGAGTATGCATGAATCATGGTGGGAACATAGTGATATATATTGATATGAATTGTTCATGATAGGGATATATTTATAGAATGAGATGTAATTTACTATATGAAATGTGAAGTGAAACTCTCTATATACCTAATAAAAATAATTGATAATGTTTTTATGGTGTTACAATTCACTTGTTAAGACAAATGCATTGGAACCTTATGCCAGTGGATCTGAATTTTTTTACCAATTAAGGTTGAAAATGTTTTGTAACATGTGTTCTAAAAAGTGAATTAATATTTTTAGATAAAATACTCATCATCATCTGTAAACCAAGAATCATAAGAGTGGAAATAAACACATTCCTATTGCACCTAATTTGGAACTTCTAGTAGCTTTGGATAATCCGATGAATGTTCTTCTTCACAATAGCTTCCATCAGGTTCTATGGTCGATGGAGAGGTAGAATGTTCACATGGTAACTTTTATGTCTAAGATGATGATAGATTTTCATTTTGTTATCCACATACATTTTCTAGGTAGGGATTCCCTAGGTAACTAATTTCTAGATCAAGTCAATCTAGATGATCCTAAAGCATCTCAAGACACCCTTGTACAGGAGGGAGAAACTCTCTACTTACATGCTTCGTGGACCAACCAAGAATCGATGGTACATTATAGAGATATCCAGGTAGTAATAGGTTATTAAAGGGAAGAACATTAACAAAATGTTCCCAATCCACTCCTATCTCGAGATATTGAGGGATGATAGGGCTCATGAATCTTCACACACCTGACATAAGAGGGAATGTCAGTGATGGACTAAACTAGACTGTAATAAATAGACCCATTGGGCCTACCTAGATGGTTGTAGGTTGCGCCTTCAAAAATCTAAGCATATCTTCATATGCTAAGGGTATAAAAAAATCATTAAGAAGGAATGGCATATAGTGGGGGAATTGTACTAGTGTACATATATGAACACACCCAACTATCTCCATGAAATAGTGAAGATGAATAATAAAAGATACTAACTTATTGAGTAAAATATGCATGTAATTACCTCTTGAGAATATATTCAAAGTATGATAGAATACAACCAAAGTGAAGTGAAAAAATACATTCCCAACCAGAAATGAAGTCCCAACCTGAAATAACTGGAATAATATAAAGCTAAAAGATCCTAGATTTTGATCACCAAGACTGACCATTGTTTGTGGTCTATACACCATACTATCCATATGATCCACTGAAATCATTTTTGATCTATCCATCACCTACATAAGATATGAAACATGTGGGAAAATCCCATGTAGGGGTGAGTATATAAATACCCAGTAGGATGCCCTGAAAAACCAAAAGGGAGAAATAGAAAGATATAACAATGGTATGAACAACCCAATGAAGGCATGTCAATTAGAAACTAAGAAAAAACCCATAGATATCTTGATATTCTAAAAAAGAACCCCAAATAAGAGATAAATGGGATCTCCATCACTACAACCTATATAAGAATGGGGATTCAATCATTATTGAACCCACCACAAAAAAGTAAAACCATGACCTCATTGGAAAACTATGAAGAATATGAATAAACAAGGGGGATAAATCACATAAACAAAGTGAATATATCATTAGACAAGTAAACTTAGACAATGATAATAAATCGAGGATTAAGAGGGGTGAAAACACGTGCAACAAGAGAAGAATTATACTAGACCAATATAATCAATTATCTTCATGGATCATGTGATGAAAAATTATCAATGATCAAAAGATGAAGAAATCCGTTCTCAATATTTTAATAAAAAGAAGTGAAAATCACAATTGGAAAAGACCTAACTCGAAGTAAGATCAATCATTTGTTAAGAACATGTTCGCCAGCTATGAAGATGATCCATTTTGTTCAGTGCCTGTTGATCCACCTTAAGCCTGAATAGACCAAAGGTGATTATTTATTATTTATTTTTGATAATAACCTTTTTAAATGTGTGGAGAGGGTACCCTTACATTACTTATAGGCTTAGTGGAACAAGGCCCATAACATGCCCTAAAGTCTTAGAGGCACAATTTCTAATACATGATCTAAAGGTCCAAAAGTTATGTAGCTCAATCTAGTGAGTTTATATAGAATTAATTATATAAAGGAATTTTTTTTTAGGTATTGAATGAATGAATTAAATTAATTAATTAATTAATTCACCTAACATAACTTCCGATGACTGCCTTATTCAAACATCCAGTGGTGACCAAATTTAGGTCACACCTAGGTTAAAACCCATGTTGTGGATTCAACCATGGTCCTGAATTTATCATCTGAAGACCCCTTCAATAGATATTCCATTTTTTTATAAAAAATCATTTATTTGATATTAATATATTTAATATTTTAATAATACAAATTTTGGGATCATCGAGCCTTGGGATCTCTCATTTTATCAGTGCCTGAAACCAAAAAATATTTATTAAAATATAGAAATATCTTAAGGATAAGAACATCGTCAATATATTATTACCCCATCAAGTCCTATAATTCCTAAAAAAAACTAAATAAGGTGGTGATATTGATCCTACATCTTTGTAACACCCCAGGATTTCATAGTACGTTATTTCTTCAAAGTAATTCAATTACTTGCACTACCCGCAACATTGAGTTTAAGCGCACCATGACTTACCAAACTAGCTGTTCAAAAGCGGTTATGAATAGTATGAACTAAATTTTAAACTATATATCATCCTTATAATTTTAGAATCCATATTATGAGTTTCTTAGACATAATGTAAGAAGTAATTCATTCTTTTCAGATAAAAGAAGTATTTTTCAAAAAATGCACTTTTACCGCCTTTTAATGGTGAACCCTTTTTAAATCCAATATTTGAAACTTTTATATATTATATTTGACAAAATAATCTTCTTCTTTAGAATAAGGACATAAGAATTTGGGTTCAATAAAATTTTGGTTTTTTCTGATAACTTTCATATTTGGGTGAATAGTGAAAAATACTATATTTTAACTGAAAGAAAATTTTTTAATAAAAATTATTTACAGTGTTAAATTATACATTTTAATGATTTTGAAGCATAATTAGATTATATTTTTACCATTTAATCCAATTTTGGTCATTTTAAGTAATTCCAGTTTGAAATTGGACATAAACAAGTGTCAATTTTTTGGTAGTTATTATTTCTTAAAAATACGCTTTTTGGTTTTGACAATGCGAAATAATTTTAAATTAATAAATGTAATTTCTGTCTTTTGAATTTGGTAAAATAGACTTCATTTTTTAATTCGGAATACCAAAATTATCTTAGGGAGAATTTTTGGTATGTTTCTGAAAACATTCAATTTTTGATGAATACTGAAAAACACTACGTTATTGGTTAAAATTGAATTTTCATTTAAATAATTATTTATTTTATTTAAATTTATTTTAGGTCAAAAAAGATACATAATACTTATATATTTTCAATGTAATCCATTGGAGTCATTTTGTAATAATATTAGATATATAAAATTTTATTGAACTTTTCACCGTGTTTTACCCACATCCTAGGAGAATTTGGAAATTCGCATAAAATTTAATTTTACTGCTTCTGTGAGGGGAATTTTAAAAATACAAGAGACACGGTTGATATCAGAAGAAAAATTTGGTTCAATAATATGAACATAATTTTTATTTAATAGTAACCTTTTTACTTTTATTTACTACTATTAAAAATAAATTGGGTAATTAAGCGTACAAATGTTGTTATTTTTTCCCCACCACATGTACAAATTCTATTGGATAAGTGTGATTCAACCAAAAAAATCCTTAGTAATAAAATATAATTTTTTAGGTCCACTTGGATTAGATTAGCACATTTATTATTATTTAATTCAAAGAAGAGTTAAAAGAGTTAAAATCAAAGTTTAATAACAAAAAAATTATTAATATATGATTATACATAAGATAAATTAGTCTATAAATATTAATTAGAAAGATAAAATGATTTAATAAATAATGGTATTTTATTTTTAATTTTTTGACCTTAAATAATTAAATTTATTTATGACACAATGATGATGTAGTAATTATCGTATTAATGAATGATTAAAATAATTGACATTATAAATATCCAAATAAATGTAATTTGAGAATTGTTATAAATTAAACTAATTCCCTAGGTTATTATGACATGTTAGGGTTGGTTAGATCAATTATTTTGAAGTAAACATGTTGTTATGAGTTTAACAAAAAAACAAATTCCAAATAGTGTCAAAATTGACATAAAATAGTTTTAAAACAAATATTATACTATTAATTTATATAATAATATTAAAAATATATGGTTCTGCAAAAAGACTTATATAATAATATATATGTCATTAATGAACTAATTGGGGTTCTATTGCCATTTTATAGTATTTTTATTAACCATATAATATAAAAATACAATGAGACATGGTAAATGTCACACTATTTAACTAAGAGTTAAATCTAAAAGTTAAGGTTAATATGGTGACCTAAACCTATCTAAAACCTTTTTGCTGAGTTGTTATTGACCCAAAACCACTTTAGAATTTAAATAATTCATTTTGGAGCCATTATAAACCTAAAGGTAATTTATTATAAAATAATATTTCAAGTTTTTCCTAAGGCGCCCCTCACCATTCTTATAAAAGGGCACTTCCCCTTCTCTCAAATTCACACCTCCAAATCCATTTGGATCGGCCAAAACCTGACCAAATATCCTCCCAAATGTCCCACCTTCATCCTAGAGGCCTTCCTTCTGTCATAAATCCATATTATGGAGCCCTTTTGATCAAATCAAAATGAAGAACCCGAAGAAGAGGTAATGATTTCACCACCCTCTTTCAAGTTCTCTTATTCTTCCAATTACTCTTTCTTTGTTAATTCAATTATAAAATAATAACTCTAGTATCTTATATATACTCTGATTTTATTATAAATATTACACAACTATATTCATTATTCTATCCATCTTAGAAATGATAATGTCATCATGTGTGCGTATGTACAACTTACCATCTCCACGTGGTGGTGTAATTTGTTATTCCACACTATGTTATTTGGAAGGATATAATGATGAGTAATATGTATATAATTAATGCAAATAACATGACAATGTCTCTATAAAATTAATATACCATCCAATTCCACACCTTTAAGTAAGTGATATTGTCACTCATGCATACGTATGGATTACCGTCTCTAAGACGTGATGAGATTCATTTCCACGTTCTCTATTCATCGACGATTATAAAAATATATATTACAAATAAATGTGTAATATATGAAATAATAATTCTACTGGTGATATATATATATATATATATATATATATATATCTGTGTGTGTGTGTGTACTTACATATATCTTTTTCACTTAGTTCTGCTCAATACGATATGAAAACAGAATTAACGTTTATGCGTACGTATGGACAACTGTCTCCATAAACAGTGTTTTTCATTTCATATATTTGTCAATTATACATATTTATATTCTAAATATATTTGATATTTACATCATCTTTTATATTCTGGAAGTATTTAAATCTTGATCTATATGATACAATCAAGATTAACAAGTTAAAACACGTACGATAAAGAAAATGATTATTACCCGAAATGTTAATTTAACATTGAAATTATTATTAAATGGTTAGTATAAAGTAATAAATGAATCATGTATGATATAATAAATATTAATATGGTTCTAGTATAATTTAATAACATACTATGATCTTCATATATGAGGTTAAATGTACCTTTGACTAAAGGAAAGTGCAAGGTAAGGGGTTGTCATCTCACTCCTTATTCCCATCAGATTCATTCTATATTTCTACTATTACCTTTTGTGTGGTGTATGTACTGAACATAATTGTATTCTTTGTATAATACACTTTAATTTATGTTAATTTACATATTCATTGTATGATACTTCTTTCATAGGGTGTACGTTTCATAAGTTACCAAATTAGTAAGGGTTAATTTCACAATCTCTTTATTATCGGAAGTTGTTTTTACATAAGTATCTACTGGGACATATTTATTATCCATGTCCATGTTTCATGAAACCATTTTCAAATGGATTATTTTAAGGCACATTTTTTTAATAAAACTCCATTTTAAATTTTTTTAGTTAGTTATTATTCTAAATCATTCTCATTAATGTCCATGTTTTCAAAATGGTTTTAAGGTTTTATTTATATGGACATGAATGTTTTGAAAAGATAATTATTTAAAAAAAAGTTTCAAATTGGTATGGGACACTTTTATTCAAAAATCCATTTTAAATAACTACCTTTATAAATTGTGATATTGTTTATTGATTTCAAGAAAAATGGGTATTTCTCTGAATTCATTTTACAGATCATTTTCATCTATGTCAACATCCTTTAATGGATTTTAAACTTGTTTGAAGTTGATTTATTATGATACAAATCTTCTATATTGTATTTAATGTTTTGTGATATGTTTTACTATGGATGTGTTATTTTTATACCATTCGTGGTTTATGTATAAAGTATTGAAATTCCGTATGCTTGTTTTAATATGTATGTTTATGTTATATTTCAACCTTTTCTTATGATGAATGTATTGGACTAGTATGTTTCGGGTTCGGGACCAGTAAAAGTAAGCCCTCCAGGTTGGGGTCATGTTATAGAAGACCCTCCGGGTTGGAGTCCGGTTATAGAGGCTCTCTGGGATGGAGTTTAGTTACAGAGGCTCTCCGAGTTTGGCTACGGTTACAGTTAGCCCATAAGTCCTGGCACGAGGCCTTGACACAAAAATTAAAGTCTGGTACTATACATTACCTCATTATGAAATTAGTTATTACATGTGGTTATTCGACTAGTATAATATCCAAGTGCATGTTTATATGGTAATTTTTGATTTATTTTCCCATATTTATTTCATGTTTATGGTTTAAAAAGGCTGTTGTTTTTATCACACATCTTGCCTTAAAAGTTTATATCTTCCACTAAATTATTTACCCTTACTGGGCATCTACGCTCACCCCTTTCTATGTTTTAGTTTTCCCCATATGCAAAGTAGTATATTATGACTGACCTAAAGGGTTAAGATAAAGGGAATAATGGAATTCTCAAAGAACTATGTATACTGTGTTTCGTGTTTGAAATTGTAATGTAATGTTAATTTTTGTAATCTATTTTCTAAGACTGATAAACCGATCGGTCCTTCGGTACTTGATTCCTTGTAATCATGACAATGTATTAAAATAATGCACCGACTCTGGATAACTAGGGTCGGGGCATTACAGGTGGTATTAGAGGATGTTTAACAATAACATTGGAAAATAGATTTAGATAAAATCTGATTAGAGCACCTTACCCTAAGATAGACATTGAGGATTATTATAGAATAACTTCCTAGAATTTTGGTAATGTAGAGATTTTGTGAGTTTTCCAAGAAAATAAATCCATGTCTGGATACGAGCATGTAGAGGTGGATCTAGCACATATGTACCTAGGGGTAAAACCCAAAAACACCACTTTGAGCTAGACTCGAATGGGAACTGGAGCACGACAATGGGCCTTGCTGCACTCTTGGTTATGACAATCCTGAGGGATATGCTTATGATAATTCCCATTTTATTTAAAAATCATTATGAACAATTTACAAGTATATACCTTCTAAAATAAAATATTTTTATGGATTATATCCTTAAACTATTCAATTTACGTTAGGTATTTTAGAAGTTGGGAATTATTCATTACAATTCATAAACTGACAAAGTTTATGCCATTGTATATAAATGACGCCCAGTAGAAGGAATGTGAACTGTAGCAATACGTATGATCCAAAGAGTAAGAAAGATCATATCTTTGACGGTATAAAGCCAACATTTAGAAGGGAAATAATATCCCATGTATTCTCAACATATGAAGAAATAGTATCATGTGTTAAAAGGATAAGTAAAGAATTTTCTGAGTCTTATGGCTTTGAAGGGAAGCAAGAGAAGAAAAGTATGGAAGAGGGAAATATGGATAAAGGGAATAGGGAAACGAAGGATTTTACCATATGTGATAAATGTGGAAAGAATCACCTTGGTAAATGTTTGAAGGGAATGAGAATTTGTTATAAGTGTGGAGAAAAATGACACCAAGTAGGTGATTGCAAGGGTAAGAAAAAAGTTTCAAATGTACAATGCTTCATCTTTAAAGAGTTGGGACACTACGTGAATCAATGTCAAAATCATCAGAGTACACCCCAAATGCTCCTATTGGATAATAATCAAGTTACGATACTATCGAATATGAAGAGGAATGATTAAGAGTTCTTATGTTGTTATTAAAGTATAGTGTCATTGGAGTGTTGTATCAACGATGTACTGGTTATATGAATTATAGAAATAAATAAGGATTGTACTGCAGTACTATTTCTTTTTGAATTTGAGGTTATATTGTCCTGATAATAAGGTAGTAATTTTGGAATAAAATATGGGTGATTTGGATAAATTATATTGAATATTCTTGACTATTTTGGAACTGATTAATGGTTGGTTCATTTCATGATTGTTGGAATATTCATAATTTTTGGATATAAGGAATATATCTAGTATTATATAAAGGATAAGGGAGCATGAATTTAATAAATAAGAATTTATGGTAATTCAGGGTGTTACTATGTTTAAAAATAATACATGATGATGGTGTTCACATGTTATTACATGAAAAAAGGACCTTAATTGTCTTTAACGTCCTTGTAATTTTTGGACTGTGAGTTTGGATAGAAGTATTTTGGATAAGTCTAAAGGTTGGAATAGATTAAGTTTGAAATTGGATATTATTGTTAAGGTTATTTTTGGATTGTTATAAAAAGGAAAACACGCAGACTATGTGACAATCTGTCGTGTCGGACAAAGCTGCAGGAATCAAACCCCCACCATAGTCCGATTGAGATTTATCGCCTACCACTAGACTACTTGAATTCCCTGGATGGTATAATATTGTTTTTAAAGGGTTAGATAGGTGAATTATAAATTCAATATTTTTGGAACCCTATATGATTAGTATTAATAGAATATTTTTTTGAAATATTTTTGAGTGAAAGATGAGTTTATGGTAGAATTTTTTCAAGGATGTAACTCTACTTGTCAAGTATATATATATATATATTCCCTTTTATTAAGACTAAATTTTATTATCCCAATTTTTGATATGAGTTTTCCACAAAGGTATTTTCTATTTTCAACCTTTTATTTTCGAATAACAATTTAAAATTAATAGGATGCAATTTATTTAAGGAGCGAAGAATGTAACACCCCAAGATTTCATAGTAAGTTATTTCTTCAAAGTAATTCAATAACTTTCACTACACTTAACACTGAGTTCAAGCGCACCACGACTTACCAAACTAGCCGTTCAAAAGCGGTTATGAATATTATTAACTTAATTTTGAACTATAAATAATCCTTATAATTTGATAATCCATATTATGAGTTTCTTATACATAATGTAAGAACTAATTCATTTTTTTCATATAAAAGAAGTATTTTTCAAAAAATGATCTTTTACCGCCTTTTAATGGTGAACCCTTTTTAAATAAAATATTTTAAACTTTTATATATTCAATTTGATATATTACAATTCTTCTTTAGAAATGGGACATAAGAGTTTAGTTTCAATAAATTTTTGGTGTTTTTCTGATAACTTTCATATTTAGGTTAATAGTGAAAAATGCTATATTTTAACTAAAAACAACTTTTTTAATCAAAATTATTTATAGTGTGAAATTATAACTTTTAATGGTTTGTAAGCATAATTAGATTATATTTTTACCATTTAATCCAACTTTTGTCATTGGAAGTAATTCCACTTTGAAATTTGAAATAAACAAGTGTCAATATTTTGGTAGTTATTATTTCATAAAAATACGTTTTTTGGTTTTGACAGTGGGAATTAATTTTAAATTAATAAATGTAATTTCTATGTTTTTAATTTGGTAAAATAGAATTCATTTTTAAATTCATAATATCAAAATAATCTTAGGGTGAATTTTTGGCATGTTTCTGAAAACTTTTAATTTTTGTTGAATAGTGAAAAACACTGCCTTATTGGTTAAAACTGACTTTTCATTTAAATAATTATTTATTTTATTTATATTTATTTTAGGTCAAAATATATACAAAATACCTATATACATTCAATTTAATCCATTGGAGTCATTTTGTAATAATATTAGATATATAAAATTTTATTGAACTTTTCACCGTCTTTTACCCACCTCCTAGGAGAATTTTCAAATTCACATAAAACATAATTTTACCGTTTAGGTGAATGGAATTTAAAAAATCTGAGAGACATGGTTGAAATCAGTAAGAACAATATGGTTCAATAAGATGAAAATAATATTTGGTGAAATGTAAATTTTTTACATTAATTTACCACGGTTAAAAGTAAATATGATAATTAAGGGTAAAAATGATATTATTCTTACCATAACACATGTCCAAATTCTATTTTTTAAGAGTAGTTAGACCAAAAACAACCTTATGAAAATAATATAATTATTTAGGTCTAGTTGGATTAGATTAGGACATTTATTATTATTTAATTCAAAGAAGAGTTAAAAGAGTCAAAATCAAAGTTTAATAACTAAATTTTTTTTAATATAGGGTTATGACTAAGAAAAATTAGACTATAAATTTTCATTAAAAAGATAACAATATTTCCAACATTATGGTATTTTATTTATAATTTTTGAACATTAAATAATTAAATTTATTTATGACACAATGATGATGCAATAATTACCGTATTAATAAAAGATTAAAATATTTGAGCATATAAATATCCAAATAAATGTAATTTGAGACTATTTGTAAATTAAATTAATTTTATAGGTTATTATGGCATGTTAGTATTGGTTAAATTAATTTCATTTGAAGTAATCATGCTGTTATGATTAAAAAAACAAATACAAAATAGTGTCAAAATTGACATAAAATATTTTTTGAAACAAATATTATATTATTAATTGATATAATAATTCTAAAAATCTAAGGATCTGCCAAAAGACATATATAATAATATATATTTCATTGATGAACCAATTTGGGTTATATTGGCATTTTATAGTAATTTTATTATCCATATAATATAAAAATACAAAGAGACATGGTAAATGTCAAACTATTTAACTAAAAGTTAAATCTAAAAGTTAAGGTTAATATGGTGATCTAAACCTATCAAAAACCTATTTTTTGAGTGGTTTTAGACCTATAACCTCTTAATCCTTTAAATAATTTATTTTGGATCCATTAGAAACCTAAAATTAATTTATTATAAAATAATATTTTATGTTTTTTCTAAGGTTCCCCTTACCCATCTTATAAAAGGGAACTTCCCCTTCTCTCAAATTCACACCTCCAAAGATATTTGCCTCAGCCAAACCCTGCCTAAATATCCTCCCAACTATCCTACCTTCATCTTAGAGGCCTTCCTTTGGTGTAAAAATCAACCTATAGAGCCCTTTTGATCAAATCAAAAGGATGAACCCGAAGAAGAGGTAATGGTTTCACCACCCTCTTTCAAGTTCTCTTATTCTTCCACTTACTATTTCTTTGTTATTTTAATTATAAAATAATAACCCAGTATCTTATACATACTGTGACATTATTGTAAATATGGCACAACTATATTCATTATTTTATCCATCTTATGAATTATAATGTCTCCATGCGTGCGTACGTACGGCTTACCGTCTCCATGCCATGGTGTAATTTGTTATTCAACACTATGTTATTTGGATGGATATAATGATGAGTAATATGTATATAAATAATGAAATTAGCATTCTAATGTCTCTTTAAAAATAATATACCATCAAATTCCACAGGTTTAAGCAAATGATATTGTCGCTCGTGCGTACGTATGGATTACTGTCTCCACAACGCGATGAGATTCATTTCCACGTTCTCCATTCATCGACGATGATAAAAATATATATTACTTATAATTATGAAATATATGACATAATAATGCTACTGGAGATATATATCTACATATATATATATATATGTGTAATTACATATATCTTATTCACTTAGTTCCATTCAATACAATATGAAAATGGAAACAACGTTTATTCGTACGTACGGACTACCTTCTCCATTAACAGTGTTTTTCATTTCATAAATATATATATATATTATACATATTTATATTCTAAATATATGTTATATACAAATCATGTTTTATATTGTGGAAGTATTTAAATCGTGATCTATATGATACAATCAAGAGTAACAAGTTAAAACACGTACGATAAAGAAAGCAATTATTACTCGAAATGTTAATTTAACATGGAAATTATTATTAAATGGTTAGTATAAAGTAATAAATGAATAATGTATGATATCATCAATATTAATATGATTTTGGTATAATTTAATAACATACTAAGATATTCATACAGGAGGTTAAACGTACCCTTGACTAAAGGAAAGTGCAAGGTAAGGGGTTTTTTATCTCACTTCTTATTCCCATGAGATTAATGCTATATTACGACTATTAACTTTTGTGTGGTGTATGTACTGCCCATAATTGTATTCTTTGGGTAATGAATTTAAATTTACATGTATTTACATATTCATTTTATGACAATTCTTTCATGGGGTGTACATTTTGTATGTTACCAAATTGGTAAGGGTTAATTTCACAATCTCTTTATTATCAAAGGTTGTTTTTACATAAGTATCTAATTGGACATATTTATTATCCATGTTCGTGTTCCATGAAAGGTTTTCAAATGTATTCATTTAAAGGAATTTTTTTACTAAAATATCATTTTAATTTTTTTTAAATATTTATTCTTCTAAATCATTATCATTAATGTCCATGTTTTCAAGATGGGTTTTAAGGTTTTATTTATATGGACATGAATGTTTTGAAATGATAATTCTTTTAAAAAAATGTTTCAAAGTGGTATGGGAAACTTTGATTAAAAAATCCCTTTTAAATGACTACCTTTATAAATAGTAATAATTTTAAATGATTTCATGAAAAAGGGGTATTTCTCTGAAAGCATTTTACAGATCATTTTCATCTTTGTCAACATCCTTTAATGGATTTTAAACTTGTCTGAAGTTGATTTATTATGATAAAAATATTCCATATTGTATTGAATGTTTTGTGATATGTTTGACTGTGGATGTGTTATTTTTATACCATTCATGGTTTATAGGTAAATTATTGACATTCTGTATTCTAGTTTTAATATGAATGTTTATGTTATATTTCAACCTTTTCTTATGATGAATGTATTGGACTAGTATGTTCCAGGTTAGGGATCGGTAAAAGTAAGCCCTCTGGGTTGGGGTCCGGTTACAGCAGACCCTCCGGGTTGGTGTTCGGTTATAGAGGCTTTCTAGGATGGAGTCCAGTTACAAAGGCTCTCAGGGTTGGTGTCCAGTTACAGAGGATCTCTGGGATGGAGTCTGGTTAAAGAGGCTCTCTGGGTTTGGGTCCGGTTATAGTTAGCCTATAGGTCCTAGCACGAGGCCTTGACAGATAAATTAAATTCGGGTTCTATACATTCCATCATTATGAAATTAGTTATTACATGTGGTTATTCGAATAGTAGAATATCCATGTGCATGTTTATATGGTAATGTTTGATTTATTTTTCCATATTAGGTTCAAGTTTATGTTTAAAAAGGCTGTTGTTTTTATCACACATCTTACCCTAAATGTTTATAGCTTCCACTAAATTGTTTACCCTTACTGGGCATCTGAGCTCACCCCTTTTTGTGTTTTATTTTTCCCAGGATTCAACACAGAATATTATCACTAACCTGCATGGTTAAGCTAAAGGGAATAATGGTGTTCTCAAAGAACTATCTATGTTGTGTTTTATGTTTGAAATTGTAATGTAAAGTTAATGTATATAATCTATTTTCGAAGACTGCTAAACTGATCGGTCCTTTGGGACATGATTCCTTGTAATCATGCCAATGTATTAAAATAATGCACCGCATCTGGGTAACTAGGGTCGGGGCGTTACAATCAGGACCCCCCCACTATAAGGATATCTCCTGAAAACTCATATACTTCCACAACACATAAACCATGAGAATGGTTCATCCTCATGGGATCATCTCCCACCTATCATTGATCTCCACTGGTTACTCTATAAAGGTTTCTCAACACTATATGTCTATATCTACCCAATAAATAATATTCATAAGATCATGCTTGTATCTTCTCTACCATAATACAAAAAAGACATAATACACTCTTTCCAACTGTGAGGGAAGTGATAGGTGATAAGATACCTCAATAACCCTAAAAAAGATATTTAACGACCAAATGAACCTTAGAGACAACTTTACTATCTGAAAACACCACCATAATACTTATCATGGGGAGACTCAAGAAAACAGGGTTTCCCTACATGAACTCCAAGGGCCTAAAACATTGACCAGCATATGATTTCTATTAGAACTGGGATATCCTCATCCACTTGTGGATCGCCTTGACCCTCTTTATTATCACTTGCACCATCTCTGGACCAATTAGAGAAGTCTCCAATCTCAATCTATCATAAGGGTGACCCGCAATGTCTCCCATTTAAAGCCTCAAAAGGCGTCATGCTAATAGTATAGTGATAACTATAATTATAAGAAAAAACTAAAAATGGAAGGTTATCCCCACAACTCTATACAATGTCCAAAACACAAGATCTTAGGTTCAAACACATGGATAGGGATCATGATATCTAAATCCATCTGGGGTGAAACGTTGTACTCATCCACAATCGGGTTTGGAATTACTCTTGTAGACCTCTCCACAAGTGTGATGTTAACCACACATCACTCTCAGTGACAATCATTAAGTGTACACCATGAATCTAGATAATCCCCCATACGTACAAATATCTCAAACCCTCCACAAAAATTAGTTCCCTAACTAAACGGCTATACACAAAATTCATAATTTGGTGAACAATCACCTAGATTACATCATTCCATCTCACAGCCTGCGGAATACCTCCCAGAAATTCCCTGGAAATTCCATCCCACTTTGACTCCCAGATCTTAATAGTATTTTTCAAACCTATGAGAACTAGATGATAAACCTTTATGTACTTACATGTGAGACATCGAGAAACAAAATTAGCGACACTCTACCTCATCCCATCCCACCAAAACAATGAATAGAGGCCCAATTACATCTTCCCAACACTGGTATGTATAACCGAAGGAGAAGTGTTAAAATCTATCAGAACCTCATATCACATTGAGACTGGAACCACCATCCATCCCTAAAAAAATATTCTGTGAACCAATCCATTATATAATCCATTTGGTGAATCTCTAGATGATATCTATACAATAAAAATTGCATAATCTATTTCCCTAAACTAAGACTCACTCATGTAATAGAGGGGATAAGTATTCAACACCATTGAATGAAGATAAGTTTTCTCCTTCTCTTCCATTAGTGGAATCTTAAAGAGGTAAACTGATCCATAACCTCAATCAACGATGGATGACTAATTGTTTTTGTGAGCATAATCTATGAGATAGCCACACCCTATGGTGTATATCAAGATAGAAATACCTCAACCTTTTTTAGGTCTACTTCTACTCCCATGTCTGAGAAGAGAAATCATAATAAGCGGACCTCCAAAATATTGGACTATCTCCATGAGGGATCCCCCTAAAGTAGGTACTCTTAGAGAATGTTTTGAACTATCAAAAAATTTATCATGTGCTCTACCTCTAACATCATGTACATATGGGTGTCATAATAGAGGACTACAATGAACTGATATAAGAAGGGTTGATGATCTAGTTCACGAATCCTAAAAACTCTACTGGTGTGTTAAACACACCAAAGGGTATCAACAAGATCTCAAAGAAACCATATTGTCTCTAGGAATAAATGCTCAATACATCTGCCTCTTGAAGATGGAGCTGGTGATAACCCATCCTAAGGTTAACTATAAGATCCACTTAGTGTCCATATACTAGGTGAAGTGATCATCGATTCAATGGGGTGGATACTCCTCCAATATACTATCATTGATTGGGTGATATCAAACCACCCCTAAACTCAAGATCTAATTCAAATTTTAGGAGAATGACATGGGGATTACCATGAAAACACATTGGTTCTTCAAAGCCCCTAACTTGGAGACTCCTCCTACCGATCTTCTAGCTCTCATAAATACACAAGGTCTTCTAATATGATAATGTAGATATCAAAAATTTCCAAGTGAATGTATATGTATAAAAAAACTATATATGGGGAGGTAAACCCAACATTTATTAAAGATGTTCACCCCTATACTCTTCCACCATCATAAGAAACTGAAATCCAATAGCATATGCTCCTCCAAGGATCATATTGTCCAATAGATAAGTATTCAATGGTATCCTCATGAACATTATTTCATCCTTCTCTACCTAGGATAACTATATATCAAAGGATATAAACTCCATACCATAAGACAATAATACTACAACCCTCATTGGTAACAATTATCTATGCATAGATAGTAGGTAACCAGTCCACATTGAGGGAATCATCATAAGACCTCACCATTGGATATGGAAATATTCTATATGAGACTCACTCTCTTCTTCAATGTCGAGTAACACTATAGATAGAAGCTTATGACCAACAATTATCTATGATGGTGCCTCCATGTATAAGTGTCAATAAAAAAGATTCCACTTGTATCAATATGCCTCGAATAGGGGCTACGCTCAGAAAAATGTGGCTCATGACTCTATACTAAAACTGACGCTTGGGAAGTGAAGAAACATGTCATGCCTTGAAGCATACAATGGCCTCATGTAAAGAATCACCTTCTTCATAAAGCTTATCCTCCCCCTTTAATGCCTTTTCACCACATCCAAGACTTTATTTGACCCCTTGGAACACCTACCCTCCCAGTATAAAAAATAAAATGAATTCATCCACCAAACCTTGATACTATCCACTTTTTGATGGCCCTAACACACCCAAATGCTTCTTAGATAATTTTATAAGCATGTATCTTAGTGGGGGTAGCATCACTATTACTAGTTCATTAAAATACAAACCCAAAATCACCAAAATAGAGATACAATAATGCCCCACATCACCCTAGAGAAGTCTCACCATTAAGAACACCATTGAGAGGGGTCTTATTCAAGTTGAAAATTCAAAATGCAGACTCATTAAAGTACAAAACTCCTAATAATGGGGTCTGAATCATTAATAATATTCAGAAATATCTATCAATGCACACCTTGAACATATTCATCATCTTCTGTTACCCCTAAATCCAAAACAAATCACGAAGAAGAATGGTTTCTAGTTGAACAAGTTGATCATTGTGGGTTCTTACATGCCTGAATTCTTGAACCAAAATCATGATCCAATCATCATATGTTCAAGGGTATGGATCATAATTAATCCTCATTTGTTTTGGTCAATAGAACTCACAAAATGTTCTATGTTGTCATGTACCCCCAGTCTATCATACCAGATCCATAAACTTCTTAACATTCAATTGATCATCCACTCGAACCACTAGAGATGGGTCCATTGAATACACAATAAGTGGTAGAACTTCTTGGTGCCCATTTAAGGGTAACACATCATAAAAGGGTACCAGTACTGTGACCTCTTCATGAAACAATTCATCACCATGAAATTGTCTTGAAATCATTATTGTCTCTCATCACAGATACATATTGAAAGTTATGAAGACATTCCATGGCTGAAGAGAATATATTTTGACATTACATGATAAGGATTGTTAAATACTCAATTCAATATTATAAATGCACAATTTTTTCCGGCAACCATTTTATTTCTATACTGAGTCGACATGTAGGTATTCAGAGTCATGGGGTATTGATACATTGGCCACCACACCAACACTAGGTCCCATTGCCTAAAGTCTACACTCAAGATTCTTTGATGTGTTTTCCCTAATCCCCAACCAATCCTCAAAAGGGGAAAATATAAATACCATCTGAAGGAATGGAATACTCTGATATAACTCTATAATGACCCGAACCACTAAGGCCTACATGGCCAGTGGTAGATTGGGTTTCCACAACCCCATAACCTTCAACATAGGTATAGGGATGGAAACAAGTAAAGAGAAGTCATAATACAAAATTGGAATCCTTTTCCCAGTGTACCTATATATATGCACCCTAATATCTTTTTTTAACAGTGAAGATGAATAATAAAAGAGAGTAGTATCTAGAGTAAACCATTAATGTAATAAACTATATAGAAAATAATCATAGTATGAAAAAATACAGCCAAAGTGAAGGGGAAAAATACTTTCTCAACCAGAAATGAGGACCCAAATTGACAAAAACTAGAATAATGTGATTCTAAGGGAGCCTAAATCATGATCTCTAAGCCATACCACTCCAGGTTGTCTATGAACTCATGTATCCCTATGGTCCACCAAAATCATCACCAACCTATCCATATTCTACATAAGAAACAAAAAGTGTAGGAAAATACCATGTAAGGGTGAGTATATGCATAGCATATTCGATGACTCAAAATCCACAATGGTAGAAATAGAAAAAATATAACAATGGTCAACAAAACTCAACAAATAAATTTCAATAAAAAACTGAGATAATAAAAATAAATAGCTGGACATACTCAACAATAATCCCAAACAAGAGAGAAAGGGTATATTCGTCTTCATAATCCAAAAAAGAATAATGAGTCAGATAACCTCTCCAAAATTCCATAACCGATGAAAATAATCAAATGTAACCTCCCTAGGATATGTGTGGAGTGTCCTCCTCCTCACCCATACACTCGAGAGCTGAGGGATCCATACTCCATGGAGGACCCACACATCATTAGAGCCCAAAGATAGGGGAGTAACCTATCATAGATATAGGTACCACTACCTAATAGGGGAGTACCATCTATACCCGACTAAAGAGTATGGGGGACCCATGACCTTGTGTGATAGGGGATTACTATCCCAATAGATATGTGGAATGCACCCTAAATAAGGGAGTACTTCCTCTACCCTGAATCTCTCTGATGATTCTACTGGATCCATTTCATTTTAATTCATTTCCTATACGAAGCGTCATGCTCAAAATATTCCACATTATAACTTAAAGTCCACTAAGAAATATTTCATTGCATTCAATTTAAAAAACCTACATGTGATATGCTACTCTTAGGACAAAATCAGATTAAAAAAATATTAGTTATATAATTTGATTTTTTTTATAGGGGTATAAGGTGTGTATAGGGCCCACACGACATGTGGTACTAGTGCACTATCAAGTTGTGTTCTCAATTGGACATGGATAAAAGGACATGTCACCTTATAAAACATGTTATGATCACACATGATGTATATCAGCCACCTATGTCAGTGTCGTCTTCTACTTGTTGTTCCATTATTTGTCAGGTTGATCCCTATACGTGGTTGTACTTAGGTACTGGCCAATACCTGTGTACTCCCAGAGTACAAGACAAGTCATCCCATAGGGGATCATAGCCATGTGAAGCTGTCACATGGTTTAGTCACCCGAGTAGGGTCACACAATATGTGGTCCCACCACATGGAATGTGTTCTACATCATCCCTAGAACCCTATATTCCAAATTTGGATGGGGTTACACAGTGTGTGTTCTTCGATGATACACTATGGAGTTGATTTTTTTGCTGAAACCAAGGTTCTTCAATGTGCTATCCAAATCTAGGTTATTTTCCCCAAATCTATCCAATTGATCACCCAAAATTTTGGGAAATCAGCATCGATCGTCAATTCCAACCCTTAGATGGTTAAGAAGTTGAAACTAGACATACACATGATGCCCACACGCCTCCTGCAGCTCAATCCCGTTGCCACTCTAGATCTTGAATCCATGGATGATCACCTGTAACATACGATATATCCTAATAAATCCTTGAAATTACAATACATTCATTACAAATGAATATTACAGGAATTCATGTGTTTGTTCATGCTCAAACATACCCTGAAAAAGTCTAACAGTGACCCCATAGGTCAACAATGAAGAATGAAAATAACTAAGGGGGATAAATCACTTAAAAAAGTAAATATATCCTTATCAAATATTTATTGAACAATTATAATAAATTAGGGATTACTATGGGTGATAAAAGATTCATTATGGGAAGAATTACAGTGGTCCAATATAATCAATTATTTGTGGGGATCACGCAAAGAACAATTTTCTCAGATCAAAAGAAGATGAAATGAAGACATAATATTTTTATCAAAAGAATAAGAAACCACAATTGATGAGACCTAACTTGATTTAGGATTGATATTTTTTAATAAATCATTTTTTAGTGATGATGATGATCTGAGGTGCTCATTCACTATCGATCGACCTTAATCCAATCATTGTTCATCATCCAATTACAACTCCCAAATGAAGAATGCTCTGATTCTCCTATAAAATCTGTCAAGGTTATATGTATATATATAGAGAATTTAGGTACCAAAAATTATATAGAAGAAATTTATGTTTGGGTAGAAAAACAATTAATTAAATAATGTAATTAATTAATCCACTTAACATACCTTCCAACGAATACCTCAACTGAATTTCCAATACAGACCAAATTTAGATCACACCTAGGGTAAAAACCACATTCCAAATTCAAACGTTGTATTGGATTTCAAATAAAAGTCTTCATTTAGTAGATATTCCACATTTTTATAAAAAAAACTTGCTCATGTGATATTAATATATTTTGTATTATTAAGATATCAATTCAGAGCTCACTAGGCCTCAAAATATCGATCAGTCTCTGTGCCTATATCTGAAATAATTTATTATTATTTTTCAATGTATTTTAATGTAAAAAATGATCACTACATGAATATTTCAAAGAACTGCATTGATTTTATTCATTTCTAGAAGATGATGAAATTTCCATGGCGAGGTGTTCCTAAGACAGTATTTTCTATTAGATTAGATTATAAAAAAAATCATAGGACATGAGTATCTTTCTAGATGTGATGATGTAAATACCCTAACCCCAATAGTTTAGAGATGGTGCCTTACTTAATTACATTGGTACTATGAACAAGATGTACCATAAAAAATGAATGAACAGTTTATTAGGTTTGAACAAATAGATACATACATAAGTTTTACATTAAAACTTGAAAGAAATGAAAACACATAAAATTCATTAGGACCACCCATAAACTCCACAAATATCCATGTAGTTTCATTTATAATACACATATTCATATCATGGGATGAAAAACAACATAAGAGAGGGTTGAGATAATATGCTCAGTAAGGGTAATAAATATAGAGGAATCTGGCATAAATAATATGGAATGGAGAATAAATAAATAAATCCTTAAATCCTAATCTTGAGAAACATATGGCAGGAACAAATACTGATTAAATAATTCCATAAATAATCACTTGAGAAAAAACATAACCATGGATATTCCACTAGTCTAATAATCACATTAATTATCAATTTCAAATATTATAATTACATAATTCAAAATTCTAAAAATTTGAAATAAACCATAAATGCCTCAGAAAAGATATATGAAAATTAATGTTCAAGGCCTCGGCCAAATCCATATCTGAAAATAAATGGTCAAGGCATCAACCAAGTCCATTTTTGTTCTGTCTCATGAGAACTAGTGATGAATCAAGGGGATATAGAGGCCCCCTCCTATAACATACTAAATCAAATGCATTCCTTTTATTAATGGGGGTGAAATAGAAACAAGTTATACATACCAAATGTAAATAAATTTCCTCAATCTATAACCAAAATCACAAACCATTATTACTAGTACCTTGAATGGTATTAAGATAGCATATTCCCAATAAAACTGATCATAAAACATTTAATAAAATATGGTAGATGATATAATAAAATATAAATCCTAATTAAGCATAATATTTAATAGATGGTGTTGAATAATATGAAAATAATTTTATAAAATCATTGAGGAATTTTTGAGAGAAATGCCTCATTTTCAATTTTTAATGAAGAGTTATTTTGGAAAAAAATCATTTTTATTTGTCATAATATCAAATTATAAAAATTTATATAGTATAAAATAATGAAAATTAAATTATTTTTGGTGAATAAATTATTTCCAACTGAAGTGAAAACATGTAAAACAGTTTTTAAGAAACTTTAGAAATGGGTCACTTCAGTGCAACTTTAGGGACAAGATAAGAGTATTTAAAGCATACAAAAGATTAATTATTTAAATAAAACCAAACAATAGGGAATATAGTTTTTCATTATAAAATAGTTATTTTTTTGAAAATATTGGCTTCTTAAAATAGAATATGGAGTATACTTTAAAATGGGTAAGAAATCTGAAAGTTCCCTTTAATTGGGATTGTTTATATAGATGAATTGAGAAGTGAACCTTGTGAAACATGTGTTTACCCATAAAAAAAAGATCAAATGATATAGATACATGTTTTTTAAACATATAATCATAATTTATAATAATTATATAAAAAGTAAGAATAATTAAATTGGCATAAAGAGAGAGAGAAAGTGTAACACAAATAGAAAATAGAGGTTCAAGAAGAAACCCTTACCACTTTGCAAACAATAAACCATATGCCCTATATAATAAATGGTCATAAAATGAAAAATTTAATAACATTAATATAAATATATTGATGATATGATAAGTCAATTTTAGTATACATACACTACGCATAAGAAATAGTGGTGAATAAGGCATATCTCATGGAAATAAAAGTGAAATGAGAAAATCCTTACCATATGTTCGAAAGTGTGTTTCACTTGTACATAACATAATTGATAATGAAATATGATTAATTAATAATATAAATTAGAACCTATTATACATTTATTATATTTATTATAAATTTATTAAGTTCATTTATGTTCTTTTTTATACGTTATATGATTCAATTTTCTTATTTGGGAGTGTTCCTTTCCTTGTTTCTCATGATTAGTTCCCTGTAAACATGTACAATAGATCACATAAAATGGGAATAGTTATCCATAATTGAAATTATATGTTATTAAAGAAATTAAATTATATTAAATTGTTATATTATTCATTTTTTTATTTTTGGTGAGGATTAATCATTAGATAAAATGTTTGTGATAATCGTTTAGATTATTTTGTAGTTTTTCGATCAACATAAACTTGTTTAGATTCATTAATTAATCTTATGTATAAATAATAGTCACAAAACATTAAATAATATATAATACATATATTATAATCTTTTTTAATCCTAAATATGGTTTCATGACTAACCTTGAAGGTGGATTTGGGAAATGAAAACATGTCACCCACGAAGGTAGTAAATCGGCACCTCACATACGATGTTTTAATTTTTTGAATAAAAGGAATAGATGAATAGGATTGATAGTGGATTTAACATTGATATAATAAAATTAAATTATATATAAGATAGTATATTTATCATGCATGTTTTTATTGGGAAGGTGAGGAGAGTACAAGAAAAGAAAATAATGTCAAAAGAAAATAAAGAAAGAGAAAGAGGATTTTACCTCTTGATTTTTTTATCCTTGAGAACCTCCTTAGGGAAAATGGTTTTTTTCTTTTGTTGAGACCAAAACATCAAGGACATAGGGAAGAATATTTGGAAGAGTATTGGGTAGAAATTGTAAAATATTCAAGTCATAATAGGTGTGAGGATAAGAGGTGGTGGGGGTGTGGTATTTACAGTGGAAAAGAGGGGTGTTTCTTGATTATTTTATTTATTAGTTTTTTTATTTTGGATGAGGACAATAAATAGTGATGATTCTATGAATAAATTAAGTAAATATATAATTAAAGGTAGAGATCATTGTTCATTCATCAGTGATGACTCATGTAATAGTGTATTTAACTTATAATGTATATGTACTGTAAATTACATTATTTTACTATTTACTAAAACTCAATTTTTTTGCAAAAAAATAAAAATCCCCTGTAACCATTTATTGATATGTAGAATTCAAAATGAACTCCATTTTATGAAAATAATTTTCTAAATAACATAAATTTAATTTTTAATTTAAATTATCATTTATTAAAAAAAATAATTTTAAAATTATAACTAATTTTATAACACTTTGAAAAATTAATTAAGGTATCATAAAACTATATTATAATCATAAGAAAAAAAACTATTATTTTTTTAATATATTTTATGAAAATAAATTTTATTTTAAAATATTATATTAATTATAATACTATAAATGAAATTTTATTCTTTACAAAAAAATAAAAAAACTTAATTTAACATTTTTAAAATATTTATTTCCTTATACCACAATATAAATATATCACATATTCATTTATAAGATATAAAAATTTTATTTATACTTTCATAGGTGAAGTAACTATTATATTGGTCATATTAAATTCCTGACAGCCACATTAATTATCCAATGGTCATACTGAATAATATGTTACATATTTAAACTTAGTGTTGCATAAAGAATAAAATATCAAAGATATTAAATTTTATTAGTGGAAAAACATAAAATATTAGGTGTGTTAAAAATGAATTAGGCTCTCATTACTAAAGGGAATCTGATATATGTACCAAGTAGCGGCTAGGCTATTTCAGTAGGGTGATACATGAGCTCTTCTTCTGGTATCATGAAGAGCCTACTTGATAGTTATCACCTGGGTAGTAGTTGGACGAGTTGAGAGGGTGGTGTGAATACATCAATGGACCATGTTCCCACTATAAAAAATACAGTACATTAGAGGGGGTTATTTAGAGGGCGTTATGCACAGCCCCCTCTAAATTAATTTTCTGTAACATTAGAATGGGTTCTACACAACCCCCTCTAATCATCTAATTTATAGGGGGTTATGAATCCCCTCTAAATTTTTATCATTTTTTTAATACTTAGATGGATTTTAGAGGGGGTTCAAAACAACCTCTAATATCTTAAATTATAGGGGGTTGAAAACCCCCTCTAATGTCTTTAAATTATAGGGGGTTCAAAACCCACTCTATTATTTTTAAATTAGAGGGGGTTGAAAACCCCCTCTAATTTCATTAATTTAGAAGTGGTTTGAAACCCCCTATAATGTCTTTAATTTAGAGGATGTTTAAAACCCACTCTAATTTAAGAGATTGATGGGGCTACGAATGCCCACTATTAAAAAAAACTTCCATAATTAAATATATACTTAAATATAATTTATTTAAAAAATATATCATATAAAAATCAAAGCTTGTAGTTTTCATAAATTATATTATGATATTAATAAATATATTTTATCTAATAGGTTTATGCCTTTATATTATATATAATAAATAATATATGAAATAGAATTTATATAAATAAATTTATATTAATGTATATTTATTGAAATACTTATATATATATATATATTAATGTACATAATAATAAATCTATGTGTTTAAATACATTATATAAATATTTTTATAAATTTTATTTCATATAATATTAATTTTTTATAATATAAAACTGTATTTCATATAATATTAAGTATATTTTTATATAAATTATATTTTATATAATATTTGTTATATATAATATACATATTAGTTATATATAATATAAAATTGTATTGCATATAATATTGATTATATAATATATATATATTAATTATATATAACATAATATTAATTATATATAATATAATATTAATAATATGATATATAATAATAATTATATATAATAATATAATATTAATTACATATAATAAAATATTAATTACATATAATATTAATATTTGAATAAATTGTATTTCATATAATAATAATAATATATTTATTTCATATAATATTATACACTTTATACAAATAATTATATTTATTAGTATAAATAATTATAAATATATGTATTGAAAGACATTATATAAATATATTTTTAAAGACCTTATATAAATATATTAGGTAAATACTTTTATATATATAATATAAATCTGTATTTACTTATATAAATAATTTACATAAATATATAACATAAAAGTATTTAATATAATATATATTTGATATAAATCAAAAAATAAATATATAGTATTTATAAAACCAACATATAATTTTTATAGATTAAAAAATAGATTTTATAAGAATAATAGTAATAAATAATAATATTATTATCAAGCGCACACACACACATAAGTATAATATATACATATATACTTGTGTAATATATTTAGGTGATATATAAATATATAACTACATATATATATATAATTTCATATACAAATAAATATAGTAAAAATATATATATTATTATTTTAATGTATGTAAATATATTATGCTAATAATATTTGTTATAATAAATAGTCAAATATATATAAATATTAGAATATGTAATCTATATATCAAAAAATAGTTGGTGTAGTGGTACGTAGGAGGAGTGCTAGAGTAAGTCTTCCTTAGGCTGTGCCGGTTCAAATCCCGACGCTAACATTTTTCATTGTAGAGGCAGAGCGGGGGAGGCTCGGGCCACTATATGCAGGTGGGAATCGGATCCGGCTGAGGGCGCGAGACAAGAGGCGGTAGGCAAGAACCGAGAGGATGAGGGCGTGGGGAACGGTACAAGAGGCGGTTGGTAGGAACCTAGAGGATAAGGGCGCAGGGAACCAGAGGGGGAGGCGGGCTGAGGATGTGGGTGAGGGTGCGGGGAACCGGATGGTAGGTGGGCGGGAACCAGAGGGGAGGCGTGAATGAGAGGGATAGATACCAGGATATCATTAAAAAAATTGTAAAAAGATTTTGGGTTGGTTTTCACATCCACCCCGAAAGTAACCCCCTTATTAGGGGCGGTTTGAACTGCCCCTAAAGCTTTTGAACTAGTGACGGTTGTGGTCAGTCTGGTGAGTTTATGTTAACATTAGAGGGTTAAACCCCCTCTAATGTAACTGCTGCTAAAGTCAAGATGACTTTAACAGTGCTTACTAAAAACTGCCACTAATGTAAGTAGGCGGCCACATTAGCAGCGATTCATCACAACGGCCGCTAATGGATTTAAAATGGGTTATAACCCCTTCTAAGGTCAAAAATAACCCCCCTCTAATGTGCCCATTTTTTTGGTAGTGTCCATTATAGTACTATTAGTGTGGAAATTTTGGAAATGAGTTGTCTTAATGTAATTTCCTAACTTTTGATCATAGGTCATGAGGTTGGATAGGTCACCTTTAGATGTTTTTAGGGGAACATAGTAGTAGAGTAGTGCAACGAGATTTTGATGGGTACTAGAGTCTGGGACAAACTCATCTACACCTCTGAGGACTAGTAGCAAGAGTTCCATTGGATTTTGAATTCGAGATAGGGGATGAGGTAACCCATCACAAGAGTAGTAGTACCATCTAGAGGAAGTAATAAAAGGGTGTTATACTGAAACCCATTGCAGAAGGGGTGAGTCATTTTCACACTATGTTGTCTACTCTGGCGAGTTTGGATGTTTGTACTTCTACCGTTATAGGTATGTATATTGGATAATCTACCCTTGTGTGATTTTTAGTAGAGGAGTATTGAATTATTTTATATCATATGTTTTTTTAAAAGTTTTGGTCTTTTATGTGGAGATTTTGGATTGAATTATGACCATCGACATGCTTTAGGGAGTGATATCAGAATATATCGTACATTGAAAGTTGTGTTCTCTTAAAATTGATGCTTACCATTTCCCTTGGGATATTTTTTGTTAAAATGATAGTAGTTTATTTAATTATTGGTATATGTTGGTTAGTTTACTACCCTTTTCATATTGACTTTTATCAGAGGATATATTCCTTTCTATCTCTAGAATGGGGAAGCTATTTTCATCATGGTGAGTGGGATGTTTAGGCTGTTCAGGTAGGACCAATTCAATGTATATTGGATTTTCTCATGACCTAGATTTTGAGTAACATTTTGGATGATAGAAGAATAAATAAAGATACTTATCCTATTATAGTGTACCATTTCCAAGATGTATTTCTAGAATAGTTATCCAAGTTACCACCCGAGTGGGCGATCATGATTATAGAATGCATACTTTTTATTTCATAACATTTAATTACATTTTCTAGATAGAGGACCTTTTAAAGTTTAGTGTCTTGGAAATATGGTACATAATACATGAAAATATGAAAAAATTATAATAATACACATGAATAAATTCGTCATAAGTTCATCATAATTTCAATTAATACATATCACAACTTAGATACATACGTCAAAGGAAAGGGTTAATAGAAGGCCTAATAAAGATAAACAAGGTAAATAGTTTACTTGTGATCTTGAGGAATATCAATAAGAACATGAGGAAATAAATAACAATATGAGAAAGATGAATATCATAATAATAATGAAATGAATCATAAAATGGAAATATTTCTATGAAATTTACTTGAGAAATTCATAAGAATATCACAAAGGTTTGACACCAAGGTGTTATAAAAATTACCAAGGTTATTCACAATGGTATTGTATAACAAATCGTCTATAGAGATTATATATTTTTCCTAATGCATTGGAGCTCTATTATGTTGCACGATTCATATATACTATTTAATGTGAGATTCATATATCATAATAAACACTTCCTAAATAATCTATGGAGATTAAAAGAAATGGGTTCTATATAGAAAGCATGGTGTTTTAGAAGGTGCTTAAAAACACGATCTTTTCTACATTTTAAACCTAAGGAAAAGGAAGGTGGATTTATTGTATTTTAATATGAGAATTAAATAGATCATTTTAAAATATATTTCAATACTCCTGGATAATAAAGTGTTTTTTTATTCCCAAAATAAAATAAAATAATTTGTTTCTAAAAAGGGAGAAATTTTGAGAAGAAAAACTCACAACATAACAAGTATAAAATGTTGTTTTTGAAAACATTGAAAAGAGATGTGAAAGGGGTCTAACATTAACAAAATAATATTAATACATTAATATAAAATAATAATATGGATAGGAGAACATAATATAGAAATTTGAAATATGTACTTCAAAAAAAGAAATCTTGAATAGAAAAGGGAAGATTAGATTACATTACCTTGAAGAGTGACTCCTAAAACCCATATATCAAGACCATGGGGATTGAGGACACATTTGGAGGTAATAATATATTATATTCACTAATAATTAATTTTAACACAAATTAAACCATGAAATGAGTGGGTATTTATATAACAAATGAGGGAGTTTTTTTTATTAATTTCCTTTGACAACTCGGTAATTTGAAAAACCATGGGATTTACCATGGTATTTTCACACAGTATTTTACACTTGGGACACATATTCCCATAATTAAATCCACAAGAGTCGACCATCATTTTATATTTATAATTTCATCATTATGATTTCATTAAATATACCGAAAAACTCAAAGAGTATTTTAACTATTCATGAAAAAACATTTTTATAGAATTATCTTAAATTCAGACTAACCTAATTTCGAAATTGTTATTTAAAAAATGACATTTAATTTATAATAATAATTCTAAAAATACTATAAATTAATCTTTTAACTGTAAAAATACTTATTTATTAAAAATAATAGCTGATAGAAAATGTATAGTAAAATTTGTGACACTTGAAAAAAAAATTATTTTTTCATTTGTAATTAAAAAGGACTGTTTCTATGAAACTATTTAATTATAATAAACATTATAAATAAAAAACTAGTTACATATAATAATTAATATTTTCATGAAAAATACAATTTTTTCCCAAGAAAATCAATTTATAAAATTCTATCTTAATTTTTATGTAAAACTAATCTTAAAAAGGAAATGATTAAGAAACAATTTTATTTAAAAAAGGGATTATATTTTAAGTAACTAAATCCTTGAAACATAACTCCTTACAACAACTACATATTACCTAAGGGTAAGGTGTGCGATGGTAATATATTACATGAGAGACTGATAACATTGCTCGAGTGGTAATCTTCACTAACTTGAACTTTCACGATAGGAAATTTAATTCAATCTCAACATATTAAAGCTTAGCTTGGTCTTGGTTAAGACTAAAGCCCAAAGACTATACCTTTTCCCCATGTACTAAAAAATGTGATTTTTCCGACATGACTCTACTGGAGGAGGCCGTCAACTCTTCTTTCTGCATTAATTAACAAATATAATTTTTATTTAAAAATAATTATAACATTAAAATTATTATTAAGAGTATTGTTTTAAATGTTCATATTAACCCATGTTCATATTGACCAATTTCTTTTATTGAACAATAGTCAAATAAATTCCAAAATCCAAAGGTTACATTTCAATTAAACTCACTTCATTATTAAGGGATATAGTTTTGTTGAGTAAAAAATAATATAACACACATTTTAAGAAAACAATTATCCTTAAAAAAGTTACTTTAATTAAATTCTTCTCTCCTTAAGAAATATCATCCTCGAAATTTCAAATCATTTCCTCATTTAGGAAAAGGAGAGGGTATTTATGTCTCATTGTTTCATCTAGTTCCCACTTCACTTTTTCCAAATTTTGGTTCCTCCTCAAAACATTAATGAGGTAAGAAATCTTGTTGCATAAAACCTTATCTCTACAATACAATATCTCCACCAGATTATCCTAATAAGAGTGGTCATGTTCCATATCTACCAACTCCAAATTTAGTACATTTTAAGGGTTATGTATGTACTCACTCAAGATATATATGTGAAAAACATCATGAAATTGAGCTAGATTTGGAGGAAGTGCATGCTGAAATGCCACTTCTCCTTTGCGATCTAGGATTTCATAGGGGAAAATGTACCTGGGGATGAGCTTACCTTTATTACCAAACCTCATAAATCTCAACTAAGTGAAATTAGAAGTAATATTTTTTCTCCAATAACAAACTCTATTTCTCTTATATGGTTTTCAACATAGCAGATCTGCTAACTCTAAGAATCCTTTATGTGTTGTTAGATGACATGAACCTTCTCTGTCATCTCTTGCACAAGATCTGGCCTAAGAAGATTTCTCTCACCAGCTTCATCACAACACGTGGGAGATCTACATCACTTACCATATAGAGCTTCATAGGGTTCCATTTGAATACTCGAATAGAAGTAATTGTTGTATGAGAACTCAACTAATAGGAGATGTTGATCTCATCCAGCATTAAATACCATCGACCATGTTCTCAATATATCTACGGGTTTTTGAATAGTACTTTCAAATTAGCCAACAGATTGGGGGTGATATGACATACTGAAAAACTATTCAGTGCTGAGAGAATGTTGAATAATTCTCTATAGTTTTTACGTGAACCTTGGATCATGACTAGACATTATAGAAAGTAGAACTCTATGCCGCCTTACCACTTCCTTCACATATATCTTGGTGAGTTGGTCAAGGGTGATATCTTCCCGAATAGAGATAAAAAGGGAATTCTTGGTCATACGGTCCACTATAACCCATATCACTTTATTTTCTTTGTACTTTTTTAGGTGACTGGTGAAAATGTCCATAGGGATATTGTCCCACTTCCATGCTAGTATGGGCAATGGTTATAATACCCATTTAGGAAGATACCGCACTTCTTTCACTTTCTGACACACTAGTCACCTTGTAGTGTAGTCTACAATATCATTTTTATGTTATCCCACCAATAATTACCTTGAAGGTCTCTATAAATTTTCATAATTCCATGATGTATATCGAAAGTAGATATATAAGCTACATCCATAAGCTCCCTCTTTTTTTTCCAAAATTGATGGAACACACATCCTTGTACGAAATTCAACTACAGATTCTTGATCAAAATTGAACTCAAGAAACACTCCATTATTCGAAGACTATATCTTCTTCTATAAAAAAAGATAAACTCTTTGAGACTTCTTGATATTCTCTAGTAATGGCGGTTGATAAATCATTTGGGATAAGGTTGATGATGTCACTTCACTTATGATTCCTATGTCTAGTTTTCTTTTTTCTTTGATCAAAGGATATCTATGAATCCTCACCATTGTTAGAAAAACATGGCATTTCCAACTAAATGCATCAACGACTTTGTTTTCTCCACTCAGGCGATAATGATTTGAACAATCATAGTTTCTAAGAAGTTCAACTATATTCTATGCCTCATTTTCAATTCATTTTTCATGAAAATATTATTCAAACATTTATAGTGTGTGTATATATCGAATTTCTCCCCATTAAGAAAGTGAATCGATATATTTATAGAAAAATCAACCGTATCTAGCTCTATGTCATACTTAGGATTATTATTATCATGAGGATTCTACTATCGAGATGAATAAGAAACACATTGTCTTTTTTTCATTAGGACACACCCAAGCCCTTTCAGAGATGCATCAATTACAAAAAATGAACCCCTATCTAATGGAGGGTATAGTCAACATGGGTGCAGTAATTAATCTCTTCTTCAGCTCATGGAATCATTCTTCACTCTCTTTTGTCCAGATGAACTTGACACATTTTCGAGTTAAATCATTTAGTCATTTAGAACGTTGTGAAAAGTTTTTCACAAATCTCATATAATATCCTAATAAACTAAGGAAAATAATAATCTTAGTTACTATTTTACGATGAGGATACTCCCCCACAAACATTTTCTTTTCAAGGTCAACTGATATTCTTTAATTGGTTACATTGTGCCACAAAAAATAAAAAAATTTAACCAAAAATCATATTATCTAAACTTTCCAAATAACCTCTCCTTCCTTAAATTTAGTAACATAACCCTTATGTGATCCAAATTCTCCTCAAATATTTTGAAATATATCAAAATATCATCAATGAAAACTATCGTAATGTTATTAAGGCAGTCCTCAAAGACTATATTAATAAAATCCATAAATATAGCAGGGGAATTATTCAACCTAAAGGGAATAAAAACAAATTCATATTGCCCATATCTTGATTGGAATGAGGTATTTGTAATATCTTTTTATCCACCATCAATTGATGATAAGAAGACTGAAGATCAATCTTAGAGACTAATTGAGACCCACGAAGCTGGTCAAATAAATCATCAATTCATAGAACATGGTACTTTTTCTTCATTGTGATCTTATTAAGTTCTCTATTATCGATGTATAACCACCTTGATCCACACTTCTTATTTATAAAGTGAATATGTTATCCTAAAGAGTCACACTTGTTAAATAAAACCCTTATCAAATAGATCTTATATTTGTTTCCTTAATTACTCATGCTCCACATTTTCCATTATATATGGGGTTTTTGATATCGGCTTGGATCCAGAAATAAGTTCAATGGATAAGAGTACCTATTTTTCTAGGGGAGGTCCAGGTAACTCCTCATGAAATTCATCAATGTGTTTCTTAATGATGGGGAAATTTTTTATTCGTATACATTCATTTAATTCTTCATCTTCATTGATGATATCCATAAATAAGGATATGGGTGGTTCTTTAAGACAAATACTATGTCCTGATATCTCTACTTTGAAAAAAATTGTTAGTTTTACAGTCGAGATTTTTGGGATTTCCTTAATTCTCTATTTGATCTTAGGGTTACACTTTGAGAGCTAGCCCATCCCTAGTACAATGTCAAATTCTACACGGGGAATGACTACTATATTTGTGACAAGGTTGTGCTCACCAAAATTAATACTAGAGTTTCTATACACCGTTGATGCTTAGATAAAACCTCCAAGAGTCTTAACTTATAGTTATACTTCTACCAGTCTATAGATTGATTCTATATTATTTTTACACATGGATATATTAAAGGAATATGTAGAACTAGAATAAAAAAAGTACTTAATAGATTTGAGAGAATAATAGGAGTACCTACCACTACATCATTTAGAGATTCAATTTCATCCATTGTGATAGAAAAACCATGAAAATTATCTCTTGGCATATGTTGGGGTTGTTGGTGATTCCCCACCACTTCCCTTGGATTTGTATAGTGATTGGAAAAGTGATGATGTTGTCCACAATTGAAGCATTGGAATTTAGACAGGGCCTGCACCATCTTCCCTTTCTTGTTAGTATTGAGAAGTTTAGACCTCATTCACAACGATAGTTCAGAGCGATATATCCATTTATTTCACACTTGTAATACTTACCACCCCTGATAAAGAAGTTACCCAAATGATTATTTCCAAATTCTTTGCAGGTGAAAAGTTTCACTTTCTTTTCACCTCTTCCATGGTCAAATATCCTCCCTATGCTTGTCTCAATAGATCTCTTCTTTTAATTAAATTGGTGATACCATTGAATCTCACCTAACTATAGTTCAACTTTTGTTTCAATCCTCATGATCTCCTCATAGTTATCATATTTTTGGATGGAAGTATTCTTATGTAGATGAGATTTTTGTCCACAAAAGAATATATCAACCCTCCCATTAAGATACTTGACAAAGCTAGAGGTGTAATGGGAACTTCTTGTGAATTTCATCTTGTAACCTTCCATAGATTCATTTTTCTTCTGATCCAGCACTAAGAATTCCTTCCCTATTTTCGTTCTCATTGAACGAGGGAAATGTTTTTTAAAAACATTTCCACAAAACACTTCCCACTCAATAGCTTAATTATCCACTCTTAGTTTTTAATATTTGACCAATTCCACCACATATCATCTTCTCCCTCTAAGCGGTAAATAGCCAGTGTGACTTTCTCTTATTCTGAACAATGGAGTATAGAAAATATCTTTTGAATGGAGCTTATACACTATTCAACAATCAATTGGTCTGTAGATATTCTGAAAGATAGTGGGCATTAAAACATAATGGGATAAATGAAAATTCGTTCCCTTCATGATGAATATGGTCTCTCACCTTGATTTATGTTATTTTGAATAACTTGAGTAATTTAATTCATCATTCTTAGGAAGTTTTCTATTATTGCTTCCATATAAAGGACGTCAGTGCTAGGTCCATTACGCTCACCATTTATGGGGATACTCCTATTTTACACCATTTTCAAAAAGAAGAAATCCTTAGTGATAAAAATGTTTCATTTGATAATCATATAGTTCCAATGAAACTTTTATGTCATATAACATCATTCTAAAACATGTTATTAATTAACGAACTAATTTTTCTATAATTCCTTCATAATGTTTCATAAAAATCTTGTCATTAACCAAACATATCGCCATGGGATTGTCAAACCAAGTGTGTTGCAAGAAACATTTTCATGAAAACATTCCCGTTTGAGTATTGATAAATGTGGTGTTTTTTGGTTTGACCATTAGATATATCTATGACAGATCAACTTCCACTTGTTCGTATCCTGATATGAATTTATTTGTTCCGAAACAACTTTATTAATATTTCACCAAAATACCAAGAAGTTTTCTTATATTTAAACTTATCCCTAAGGTTCTTCCTAATGTTTTAGAATCATAATTTCTAGAAATAACTAAACCATCCTTTGATATCAACTATGGAATCCTTCCTTTTCATTACATAACATTTCACAATATTTTACAAATAAAGGATCTTTTAAAGTTTAGTTTCTTGAAAATAAGTTAAATAACAAATGAAAATATGAAAAAATTCTACTAATACACATTAATGGACTCATCATAGGTCCATGCTATGTTTAATTACTAAATATCATAACCTAGAGAGATATATCAAAGGAAAGGATGTGCAGAAGGCCCAATAAGGGGAATTAAGGGAAACAATTTAATTGTGATCTTGAAGAATATCAATAAGAACTTGAAAAAATAAATAATAACAATGGAAAGAGGAATACATAATAATAATTACATGAATAAAAAATTGTAAATGTGTATACAACATTTACTTTAGACATTAATAAGTATATCACCAAGGTCTATCACCGAGGTGTCATAAATATTATGATGGTTATTCACCAAGGTATCGTAAAACATATCATATATAGAGATTAAATTCTTTACCCAATGTATTGGTGCACTATCAGGGCACCCCATTCATATGTCTTAATTAATTTGATACATATAGATCAAAATAAACATTTCACAAATAACCCATAGAGAATAAAATAAATAGGTTTCACATCAAAATCACGGTGTTTTAGAAATTGCTTAAAAACAAGATCCTTTTTGATTTTAAAACAACAGAAAGGGAAGGTGGGTTTCAGGTATGTTAAGCCTAGAATTAAATAGATCATTTTGAAATCTATGTGAATAACTCTATATAATAAAGAGGTTTGGGTATTCATAAAATAAAATAAAATAATTTCTTTTGATAATGTGGGAAATTTGGGAAGTAAAATCAGCAGCATAACAGATATAATACATGGTTTTAGAAATTTTTGTAAAGAGATGGGAAAAGGGTATACCATTAATAAAATAATCATAATATATTAAAGGGATATAATAAAATGTATAATAGAACGTAGTATGGAAATTTGAATGACTTACCACATAAAAAGGAAACTTGAACAGAAAAGAGAAGTTGAGATTACCTTACCATGAAGAGTAACTCTTAAAAATTGATAATCTAGATGTTGAGGGATTGAGAAATCCTTGGTAGGAGTACTTGGGAGATAATACTATCAATTCTTCATGGAGAATTAATTTTTAATGTATGTAAATGAGGAAATGTATGGGTATTTAAAACAAAATTGAAAGAGTTTTTTTTATTAATTTACCTTGACTCCTTTGTAGTGGTATTTGAAAAACCGTGGGCTTGGCCATTATATTTTCTCATGGTATTTCCCACCTGAGACACCTATTATCATATTATTATAAAAAATGTTAGAAAATAATTTTATATTAATTATTACATCATTTTGATGTCATTGAACATACTGATAAACTGAAACTGAATTTTTAATCTAAAAAAATTATTGTATAAAATTATCATAAAATTTCCTTAACCTAATATTGACATTTAGATTAAAAAATTACATTTATTTTATCATAATAATTTTATAAATGGAGAAAATTAATTTTTAGCTATAAAAATTCTTATTTTTTAAAAATAATAGCAGACAGAAAGTGCAAAGTAACATGCATAGAAACATTTTCAGCAATTAGAAAATATATATTTATTTATTCATTTATATTTAAAAAGGAGTGTTTTTATAACACTGTTTAATTATAATAAACATTATTAATACAAATAGATTTTAATATAAAAATTTATTTCTTTCTAAAAATTATAATTTTTTCTTGAAATATCAATTTATCCAATTCTATATGAATTTTTAGCAAAACAATTTTTAAAACAGAAATAATGAAATAAGAATAATATTTTATCAAAGGGATTACTGTTTGAGTTACTTAGTAATTGAAACATACCCCCTATAAAACCTACATACGACCTAAGGTAAAGATATAAGATGGTGATAGATATATATGGAATCTCCAATAACATTACCTGAGTAGTAATCTCCACTAACTTGAACTTCTCCCACATGTGATTTCGTTCGAGCTTAACTTATTGAAGCCCATCATGGGCTTCATCTAGAGTGAAGCTCAAATATGCTACTACCCTCCCCAGTACCAACAAATGGGCTTCGTATGACACGAATCTAATGGAGGAGTCCATTGAATCATCATTATTCATTAATTAACCACTATAATTTCTGTTTAACACTAAGTATTATGTTAAAATTATTATTAAGAGTATTGTTTCAAATGATCTTATTGACCAATGATTATAATTGATAAATAGCCAAATAAAAATCAAAACCCAAAGGTCACATTTCAATTATACCCACTTCATTATTAAGGGATATAGATTTCTTGACTAAAAAATAATATAACACACATTTTTAGACAACCATTATCATTTAAAAAGTTTGGTTCATTACGAAGTTCATGATTGATTTGGTGCTGGGAGCAGAGCATATTTCTATTCAACCATATATAATGGAACCATAAGATATTCATGATTTTAAAGTTATGTTGGAATATTTGGCATGAAATGTATTTATATGGCCTTTTCCATCTAAGAGGGGTTCTACCATTATTTTTACCAAAAAGGATGACCGAAAAATTGCACTTATGTATGGATTTTCAAAGACCGAACCTGATGAAGGTGAATAATAAATATTCCCATCCCTGTATCGATGGTTTTTTGACTATAAAGGTGGTTAAAATACATTTTCTAATATTTATTTAATGTCAGGGTACAATCAGTTGAAGGTGAGACAGTATAAAATACCTTAGAGTACTTTTAAGAATAGATATTTTTGTACGAGTTCGTGGTTACGTCGTTAGATTTGAGAAATTCACTAGCGATATTAACAGCCTTAATGTATCAAATATTTCATCCCTTATTGGATTACTTTATATATATATTTTTTGATGAATTCTTGGTTCAGCCCTAGTTAGTATACAATCATTCCGAACACTTTGAAAACATTCTGAGTATAATGAGGGATCTTTGCATTTAGGCCAACATATCAAAATATATATTCTAGAAAGATATAGTTCCCTTATTTGGCCATTCTATATTTGATTACGTAAAGGATGTTGTCTTAGATAAAGTTAAAGTCTTTGTATCTTGGTAGTGGCCTAGATATCTATTCAATATTGTGATATTGATGGGTTCAATAGGATATCATCAACATTTCATCCCAAACTTCTCCCATTTGGAAGCACCAATGAATGAGTCAACCAAGAAAAGGGTAAAGTTTGTTTGGCCAAAATCTTGTGAGTTATATTATCTAGATATTAAATGAAGGATGAAATTAGCACCAACCATCACCTTACCCATGCTAGGTGAGGCATATATCATGTACTATGATGCATCCATATTTGGAATCTGATCTATTCTAATGAAGAAGGATTGAGTGGTTTCTTATGGATCTAGATAGATAAACTATATGAGATGAATTTCTCAACTCATGATCTTGAGATAGAATCGGTAACACATGCACTGATATTTTGAAGAGACTATTTGATGGATACGAGTTTTTTAGTGTACACGGACCATAAGAGCCTTAGGTACTTCTCTTCTTAGTAAGACCTGAATCTTTGGAAGATGAGGTAGGTTGAGTATATATAGTCCTTTGACTAGTAGTTGGATTACACGCCAAGAAAAGGAATTACCATTACTGATTCCTTGATCCAAATGATGCAGACTAAGGTAGTCTAGGAGTCTTGTGATTAGTGGCAGGTGATGTCACTCTTTACAGACATGCATCTAAGTATCCAAGAGTCTAAGGGATGAGTAGATATTACTTAAACATATGTTATTCTCGTGATTTGGGATCATATAAATATAAAGAAGTTATCTAATTAAAAATTATTATGAATAAGGAACACCTTATATGGCGTGGATCCACCAACATGATGGTTTATTCGTAGTGACAATTTTCTTCATTTCTCTAATCATATATGGCTTCCTACTGGTTTACACAAGGAGATGATATGAGATTTTCATGCTTCTAAATGGGGGGTAAATTATTATATGATGAATATAAATCATGATCTATTTTAATGATATTGGTATCTAGAAATTTTTTATGAAATATCAGGTTCTTTGCTGAGATGTTTCACCTATCCACTAGTGATGTATGGGTATTAAAGGCCAGTTGGGTTGTTATAGCCTCTACCCATTATGATATTGTAGTGGTATGATGTAATTGTGGATTTAATGAGAGTAATATATATGAAAACAAATAATAATGTTATAGTATGAGTGATCATGTATCAAAGGATTAAGGTATACTACTTATTTTCATTTAGGGAGACCATCACTGTCGATGATTTTGGTCGTATCTACATGTGTGTGATAGTTTGACTGTATTATATTATGAGAAGTATCCTTTCTAATTGTGATCCCCATTTCATATCTATCTTTATAAAGGTTTTCATATGTCTATGAGATCATTTCATACTCTGAGTATAAAAAATCATGGTCAGACAGATGGTTAATCTAAATGGATGATGCATATCCTAAAAGAAATGCTACAAACCTATGTTTCAGATTTCACTAGTTATTGGGAGAAGTATATTGACATAAAAAGGTTTTTGTATTATAAATAATTCTACTAATTGATCCAAACAGATCCTTTCCATGATTTTATATGGATTTTGGTGCTATTTGTCTCATGCCAAAGAATTCCAAGTAGGTTCATTTGATCAAAAAGTGGTTGTGACAACAAAGTTCTAGATGAAATCATATGTTGATAGTCAAAGAAGACCTATGGAGTTTAATGTTTGTCTTTGGGGTTTTTAGTGTCACTTGAGAAGTTTAAATTCTATATCAGGAGTAAATGGAAGCTAACGCCAGGGTTTGTTCGGTTGTTTGAGATATTGGAGAGGGTAGGTCAAATGGAATACCATTCGGACCTTATATAGTGCTATAATTCCATTAATGATGTGTTTCATGTGTCATATATTTATAGATATCATCCTAACCCTCTTCATTTAATATAATTTTATAATGCAAAGATATATGTTGATACTTACTTTGAGAAGCATCCAAATTCATATTATAGATAGTAGTGATAAGAATCTATGAGGAAATATTTTTGCCTTTAGTGCGAGTGAAGTGGAAATACAGGCACACACAAATTGAGATTTAAAGGCCCTCACTTTAATTTCCCAAAACTGGTGGTTACTTTATTAAATTGGCACCATATACAGGCAGTAACATCCCGAAGGAATGAATACTTTAATAGTCTTGGTATAAAAGATATATACTTGAATCTCATATTATAATAAGATACATAAAATACAAGATATATTTTTGTTTGAGAACACCCTAATTCCATTTAGAATGTTCAAAAAATTTACTCTTTAAAAACTTTTTGATATCACAGGGAAAATGAAAAAAAGAAGGTGTGATATCTAATGTTTTGTAAGGGTATGTGTACAATAAAATATATCTTGAATAAATAAGGAATAATCAATATGTAAAGGTAAATAACTGAATCACATACCATTACTTAATGATCTTCAATAATAAGAATAATATTTTATGAAAAAATAATGATAAAATAATTCCATATAAATAATCACATGAGTTTGAATCTTATCCATGGATATTATAAAAAATCAAATCGTCGCATGGAGCATCAGTAAAAGAGGTCATAACGATGGAATGTATAATTATGGACATCTGAAACTTCCCTCAAGTCATTTACCAAGACGTATGAAAATTCCATCAAGGACTTGTTCTATGATATCTATATAAATGGGTAAGGCCTCCGCCAAAACCAAATCTATTTTGTCTCATGAGACCTACAGATGCATTAAGTGAAAAATGTGGTACCCACCTATTACTTAATAAGTCAAATTCATTCTTCACATGAAAGGTAAAAAACATAATCAATATAAATATTATTATATAAAATATTATACAAAATGTTAATAATTTACCTAGTCAATAAATATAATCACAAACCATCCAAAGTAATATAGAAAATGATATAAAAATAGTATATCCCTAGTTAAATAGATCATAAACCATCTGGGGAAATAATAAGAATGATATCACTATAACACACTCCTAGATGATTAAAAGTAGATTATCAGTTTTTGAAGTGGATGAATAGAATTTCTATAAAAAGATCATTAAAAACTTTCTCGATGATAACAACCTTTTGACTTCGAAAAATCACATTTTAAAATCTAAAATTTCAGAACATAACAAATAAATTAGAATATTTGAAAATAAGCATATAATATTTTAATGGAAGCTTCTAATCAAATATTATTCATGATGGTGGAAAAATCAATTTATTCTGTATATTATAAAAAAACATTCTTTTCATGCAGTTAAAAAAAATTAAAAGTACATTATTTGTAAAATGAGAGGAAGATTGCGTTTAAACCAATTTTTAAAAGTAAAAAATGGGTGAAAATGAATTTTAAAAATATTTTGATAATTGTAAAACCATTTTTGATTTTTTTTTGAAAACATGTATATGTATGATAAATATTCCCCAATGGATACTTAAATATAAACAATCCCGTATATTAATGAGTTTGTTAAATAAACCCTTTCCAAATTGGGTGTCTTTGGAATTATAATCCCCATTAATGAGAGAATTTCAAATGAAACTATATAGAACATGAAGAATAATATATTAATGATATAATATATTAAAGGGGTGTTATATTAACCCCAAAAAAATAAATAATTGGTTAATATAACATACAACTCAAATAAGTAAATGTTTGATGAAAAACCCTTACCTCCAGGCTGACTTCCTTATTACATGTTCAAACCTATTATATAGTAAGATTCATTTTCATATATTATTTAGGGTCATAGGATTGATATTTTATAAGGAAAAAAACTAAAAAACGTGTATAAGAATTTTTATAATTATAATGGGTATGTTTTGGGTGAGAAATATGGCTCAAAGTGGTCTAAATATGTAAGGGAGTAGGTTCCGTTTTATAATTGATGTGAAAGAAATTTTAAAATTTCTTAAAATATTAAATTTATTTTAATTATTTATAAAATAAAAATATATTGAAATTGATATAATTATAATATAATGTAAAAATAATTTTAAATAATTTCATAAAATAAAATCTGGAAAAGTTTTGGATATATTTTCACCATTATCTTTTATTTTTAACCCATGCTAAACCTTTTCATAGTTACCATTACTATTAAACTTTTCTACGCTCTTTGTGTAAATAATGACACTATAAAATAAAAAAATCCAATAACTAGACCATAAAAGATATTGTTAAGTATATCCCATTAATGTTTCCAAATATAATGTTTTTATGAATTCTAAATCTTTTAATAATATATTATTTTCATAACATATAAATTTTAGAACTATTCATTTATATTTAAAGTAATGACATCAAGAAAGTAAAATAATTCGATTGAAATGCATCCAAATCTCTATAATATATCATTTTTATATCAAAAAATTTTCTTCCACATTAATTCTTTCATATTATACTACATTAAATGATTTTAATATTATTTATTTAATTTATCGATTAATTAAATAATTACTTTGACATTGTTGTATACGAATTTAAGGTAATTATTTATTCAGAAAAAATAAAAAATAAATTAAAATGACTAATTTAAATTATATATATTTGAAAAGATAAATTATAATAGAATATATCCTCTGATTATCCTTATGTTAAATATATTAATGTAATTAAAAACAAGAGTGTGGCATTTTTAACTTTCCTTTAAAAAATATTATATAGGTCACAATCTAATACAAATGTACAAAAGGTTATATAAAGGAATATTGGATGATTATATGTGAAATAGAATCGTACAAAAAATTAATGCATGTGTATGAGTCATTTTCATTCATTATCTTATTATTTTTAACCTCAATTACATAATTTACCCTTTACCAGGGCTACAAAAATACTCAAGTTACTATTCATAATGTCATGAAATAAAAAGAAAGTATTTAAGAATTTTTACCTCATAATTAAAATTATGGGATAAATTTTTAAATATTCAATTTCAATAAGTGGTTGATGTAAATTTAATATTAAAACACAAAGTGAAATGAAAAACACTTTTTCAGAACAATGTTGTCTTATGTGTAAAATATTTTCATACCAAATTCAACAAAAAAAAATTGATTCAAATGAATTAAATTGGATCATTAATAATATATTAGAACTAATTGTACTTTCATACCATTTAAAAAAAATTAACATTGTAAATGGTTGAAACAAAAATACAGTTTTCAATAAGAAAGGTATTTTAAACTATTCACTTGAAATTAAATACTTTCAAGAAAATCTAGAAAATTCACCACATTATAATTTTGATATTATGATTTAAAAAATAAAATTATTTTTATAAAAATCATCTTATATAAGATCATGAAATTAATTATTATATTTTCTTCCAAAATAAATAACAATCATTTTTGAATAAAATGAATTTCTGAAGCATAAAATAACATTGCTTAAAATTGATTGCATATTTTATAAAAATCAATAAATAAATTTTAACTGAGTAGGTCAATTATATATATATATATATATTTCAAAATCTATTTCATGCTATTTGTACCAGATAATTAAATAGTTAGGTTATAAAGATTGTATTTAAATAATAATATTTCATTGTTTATTTAAGCTCAATGTTTTGTGTAGTTTATGTTATAAAACCTAATTTTCTAATTTTAATATAGTGGGGTGTTAAATTATCACCATTCAATGAATTAAATCCTCTCATATTTATTTTGTTATTGGTAATCAAAGGATTTTATATTGAAAATAATTTTGTTGAAATCCGTCGTCGTAAAAAAGGATAATTTGACATCCATTTAAGAAGAGGGATATGGAAGCATGAATGTTATCAAGAATAACACATACTAGGTTTCAAAATAGTTGAAAATCAGTGGAAGGTGAAGATATATCCATGGAATAGGAACATAATTTCTATAAAATCATGGAATGGTATAGAGATCATTGATCATAAAAATAAAATGATAATGAGAAAGTTAGCGCCCATAAAACCATAAATCTCTGTTGGATGAAAATCTCATCTATTCATTGGAAATTATCCAAATTTGATATTTTTTTGGTATTAAAAATTATTTTCCTAGAGATAAAGAAATATAATTATTAGAAATAGTAGAATTTAATCCTTTAATATTTTTCTACCATAATCTAATGTTTTACTAAAAATGATTGGTTTAAATTTTTCATTCATAAATCACTAAAAATAACTTATAATGGATAACATATTCCGCAAAATGATAATAATATATTCGTCTCATCATTATTAAAATTGAAATAATTTAAACAATATAAGATAATAGAAAAAATGAATAAATGTTCTTATGGATAAACAATAAATTAATAACCAAAATTCTATAATAAAACCAAACATTTAACATATATCATTTTATAAATAAATAATCCAATATTTCAAATTACATCAATAACCCTAATATTACTATTTTAACCTCAAATGTTGTCTCATACACATTATTTTACACACCTAAAATTATAATATCATTCATCCCAAATTATCATTTTAAGTTATACCTATAGATTATATACAAATAAACCCAATAAAATGTCTTTTGAAATATCATCAATCACCTCAAAATAACAAAAATTCAAAATATTTGATGTAATTAATATTTATCCATTAATGTTTTAAGTAAAAAATCAATTTCATACTAATTAGAACATCATGTAATCTAGTGGTAGGAACTACACTCTTATCACCCATCAGTTTTGGGTTCAAGCCTTGTGGCCTTTCTGGATGTGATAGGTTACTGCACGGACTGCATGTTGTATTTTATCTAAAATTTTATTACTATATTTACTATAAAATTCCACAAAATATGATTAAAATCCTCAAAAATAACATTTATCTTAAAATAAAAATTTTAACGGCCACAAATTTTTATATGATATAATATGAAAATATACTAACTCATTTAACCTAATCAGCCATAAATAACTCAACATTACTGACCATACTAACTGTAAAGGTTATTAATAACATTAAAATTATTTCCCCTAAATATAAAAGAATTATTCCCCAAATAAAAAATTCTTTTTGTGAAATAAAAGTTTTGTCTTCTCATAAATGTATCACAAAATATCCTTAATAAAAATTCTATATGGGTATCTATGACTTTAAAATTATGATAAACCATAGATTTATTAACCGATGATAGAAAATCAAAATCTTAAAATATACTTCATGTGAATCAGAAATGTATTTTCCTGGGGAATATTCTCAAAGTCAGTCATAAGTTTATATTCTCTAATCTATTTTTTTGTTAAATCTAGCAACCATGATTTCCAATAAAGTTTCTATGATACCAACTGTAAATACCATGAATCCAATTTCTCAGATCGAATGGTTACATTAATAAGTTAGAACTAGATACAAATAATCACATCCAAAATGAATAAATAGTTTAGTAGTTTTGGTAAACTATATATATACACAAATCTCATATTACAGTTGAAAACATAAAATATATCATAGAATATTCTTTGAGGAAATCATGATTCTGTTAGGAATATCCCTATATATCAATCATAAAACCCTGACTAGAATCCTTTGTAAATGAAACATAATAAAGGGGTGGGCTCTAGTTTTTAGTAAGGGTATACATACAGTGGAATCCATCCTTAATAAATAAGGAATAATTAATATGGAAAGGTAAATAACCGAAACATGTTAAATTTAAACAATAACCTATATATGAATAATAATATGGTAGGAATAAAATATGATAAAATAATTCTATATAAATAATCACATGAGGTTTCATATTATCCACATATATTATAAATAATTTAATAGTCACATGAAACATCAATAAATGAGTTCATAATAATGGAATATATAATGCTGAAAATTTTCAACTCACCGTTGAGGCCTCAAGTAAGTCATAAGAAAGTACCCTCATGTCCTTGTGCAATGAGATCTATATAAATGGTTAAAGGTTCAACCAAAATAAAATATAGTTTATCTCATGAGACCTACTGATGCTTTCAGGGGATATAGAGTGACACTCCCATCATGCACCCAGTCAAATTCTTTACTTACATGAAAGGGGTGAACCATAATCAATATATAAATTAATATTCAAAGTATTATAATAAATGTTAATAATTTCCTCAATTAATAAACATAATTATAAACAATCATGAGTAATATGACCAATGGTATAAAACTAATACATCCCCAGTCAAACTAAACATAAAACATCGAGATAAATAATAAGGATGGTATCATTTAAACATATTCCCATAAGACTATAAGTGAAATAAGGGATATTGATTTTGATTAATATAATTTCCATAATGAGATTATTAAAAATATTTTTGAGAAAAATTACATTTTGAATTTGAAAAATCACGTTTTAAAATCTAAAAACTACGCACACAATAAAGAAATAAATTTCTTTGAAAAGGACACTATAAAATTTAAATTAATATTAAAAGAAAGTATTATTCAAGATAGAGAGAAAATAAATCATGCTATATAAGTTTAAAAAATCCTTTCACATTATTGTTATTTTTTTAAAAAGAACCTTATTCGAAAAAATAACATAAAGATTTATTTTAAACCATTTTGAAAAATTAAAAAATGAATGAAAATAAATTTTATCAATATTAAGAGAATATATTTTTTTTTAAAATTTAATTTAGAAAACTTGGATGTGGAAGTTAAATATTCATATGCAGAGACTTAAATATAAAAAACATGGATATTGATGGGATTTTTAAATAAACCCTTACCACTGTGGTATCTTTGGAATCATAAGACCCATAAATAAAATAAAATAAATTAAAACATTATATAACATGAATAAAAATATATTTTTTATATAATATATAAAATTTTGAGTATATACACCATATAAAAGTAATAATTGGTGAATATGAAATATGTTTCACAGAAGTAAAAGTGAGATGAAAAACTCCTAGCTCAGGTCTAACATCCTTCGAACATGTTTGAACCTCCTGTATAATAAATATATATTTATTATAAATCAATTATAGAAATTTTATCATATATAAATTCATATTTCATACCATTTATGATTTACTTATAATCTTTTATCAAACCATTATTAATTATTATTTATTAAATCATTGTTCTAGGTGAAAATTGCTTCATTTTTCATGTATGTTTTGGTTTACTAGTTTCATTACTTATATTTTCATTATGGATTAATTATATAAATAATTTTATTCATGCTATAATTATAATATATTTATATTTTCCATAAATATAGATATATGAATATTAATTACACCGTTCATGGATACGATAGAGCATATTTACGCATGAACACTATTTTCAATTCACAGGTGGAGAAAAGAAATAATGATTAATAATAATCAATATTTTCAGAATAATATTTATTTCAAAACTATCATATATAATAATTATTTCTTTCTTTATAACCATCCAAGTAAATTTACGATGAAAAATTAATTACACAGTTATGTGGATATTATCAGTTGTATAAACGCACTAGCGATGTTTTCACTTCTCATTGGATGGAAGAGAGATGAAATACAGTTTTACCACTATCATAATAACAAATAATAATATTAATTATAATTGTTTTTTATTTTATTATGGGTATAACACATTAAGAGGAAGTATAAGAAGATTTTTTTTTTGAAAGTGTCCATAAAGAGTATTTGATCTTCTTCAGGGGTCTCTATTTAGATATATTATTAAGGTACATAGGGATGATGTTTAGGATGGTGAAAATCCTAAATAACATGTATTAAGATGTTAAAAAGATTAATTTTTAGTGTTTTGTCAATATTTATGTCTCAAAGTGGTTTAAATAAACAAGGGAGGAGGTTTTACTTTATAAATGAGGTAAGGGGAACTTTTGAAAGTTCTTAAAATAATAAATTGATATAAATTATTTATCATGTAAGAATGATTCCCAATTGATCTACTTAAAACATAATGTGATGATAAGTTGAAATAATTTCATTTAAAAATTTTGGGAATGTTTTGGATATGTTTTCACCCTTATCTTTTAGTTTGAACCCCATGTTAACCTTTTTGATAAATATCATACTATTAAAATTTTCTACACTATTAGTGTCAATAATGTTACTATAAAATAAATAAATTCCATAAATAGACCATGGTATATATTTCAACTATATATCCTTAATTTTTAATGATATATTTTTTATAAATTTTTAATCACTTAGTAAAATTTTAATTTCATAAAATATTAATAATGTCAAATTTAGAACTATTCTTTTAGATTTACTTTAGTAACATAAAAAAATAAAAAATTGGAATCCTATACATCCAAACATCTATTATATGTCCTTTTTCTATATAAAATTCAATTTTTAGATGAATGATTTGAAATTATACTAATTTTAATGATTTTTATACCATTTAATTTATTTTTCCATTAATTAAATAATCATTGCATCATTGTTGTATAATAATTAAAGTTAACAATTTATTAAAAAAAATGAAAATAAATTTCCATTATTAATATAATTCATTTAAAATTTAAAATATTATTCATAATTATACATATCCTCAAGTTATCCCTATATGAAAAATATTAATTTTATTTAAAACAAGAATGTAATTTTTTTTATTTTTCTTTACATAAAATAATATAAAGGTCATAATCTCATCATAATGGAAGGAAAAGGTAATATGACTAAACATTTTTTGATTATGGATGAAACATAATCAACAAATAAAATCAAGGCATATTTTAGGTTCATTTTTTGTCCTTATCATTTTATTTTCACCCATAATTACCCGATTTATTCTTTATTGTGGTAACAACATTTACTAAAGTTACTATTCATAATGTTCAGAAAAAAGAACGTATTTAATAAATTTGAAACTAATAATTCCAAATATTGAATCCATTTTTCAATAATCAATTTTAATAAAGAGAAGAAGTTAATTTTAGATTAAAAAATAAAAAATCAATGAAAAGTAGTTTTTTTTCATAAAAAATGACTTTTTAAGTATAAATTATTTTCATACCAAATTCACCAATAAAACTGATCTCGATGAACTCAATTAATTTATTAATAATACAATATATTTTTCTTTACATTTAAATAATTTCAAAATAAAATTTATTCTAAAAAATGGTTGAAAAAAATACATTTTTGAATAAGAATAATTATTTTTTACCATTCAATGGAAAATAAATTATTTACAAAATTCCCAAAAAATTACCCTAAGATAATTTTGATATGATGATTTAAAAAGGAATATTATTTTCATAAAATAAAATTTATATATGTTCCATAAATTAATTGTAATATTTTCTCATGAAAAGAAATAAAAACTATTTTAGAGAAAATGTGTTTCAAAAGTTTAAATTAACATTACTATAAATTGAGTACATATTTCATAATAATTAATCAATGAATTTTTATTGTTTAAGTAATTGTTTTATATATTTAATAATTTGGATAAATCTATTCATAGAATCCATTTCAACGGCTTGGTTATAAAGGTTATATTTGAATAATAATATTTCATGGGCTGTTTATGCTCTCTGTTTCATGTCGTGTATGACATCAAAACTATCATTAATTTTTTAAAACCATTGAGTGTTATAGAAGACAAGGAATATAGAGTCTAATTTTTAGAAACTGTGGCAAGAATTGTTGGCTGATACACCACTATGATTCTTGGAGCCACTCAGGGATGAGGTGTTATATGGTGTGAAGGTTGTATGATCCCATCTTATTCCAAGTAAGTATTTCTATTCATTTTTTTATTAATTCTCTTTGAGTTTGGTTTATTTTAAATCATTGGTGGAAACCCCAAGGTCTTGGTTGGTTTATGTGTTGCAGGGGTACAATAGGAAGAGGTGTTGAGTTATGGCTATAGAATGAATTCACCCTACGATTCCCAATTCATGATGTGAATTATTCTAAGTAAAACCCATGAATTAAATTAACATATTGAATGGTTCTATGAATACCACATTAATTTCATTTACCCCTAAATTTAATTCCCCCAGAAATATAAATCTTTCCCAGAACGCACCTTATAAATTATATATACCCCTTAATGGACCTCTTGAAAACAATTTTCATGTCTTTAATCTATTTAACAATGTGAAATGAATATTTTGTTTTTTTTAAATCTTGGATGATAGATTCTAGAAAAAATATGGGAATCATGTCTTCCATGATGTGAATCCAATTCTTGTCATGAATTATATATGCCCAACCCTATTTTAAACCCTCCAACACTTTGTGCTACGAAATTTGCATACCTATTTCCCTACATCCCTTCTAGTTGGGATTTTGGCGAATCCCCTTCAAACTATAACTAAGGATTCATCATGTATTGGGGGTCTAGACCTAGATATCCATGTTAATCCTTATGAATCTTCTTATTCTTCTCGATCCATTGAGGAATAAATTTCAAGTTCTTGTTGAAGGGAAGAGTGAAGTCGATCGCTACTATGGATCTAAGGTTCTGTCAATGCCTTTTATTATTTTAGGGTAGAAGGTCTTGAATGAACCCATAAATTCTTCTTTAAATCTTTTAAGTATGTGAAATATTATGTAATTATGTCTACGTGATGTACGTATAACCCATTTAATTGAATAAATTATTATTTCATGATTTGAATGTACTTATTCCTGCATTTATATCCAGTTGGGTCTAGTGTCACCGAGACCGGGCATGTTGTCACCCATTAGGTGAGCCTTACCTTAGAAACCATAATGAATCAAAAGCCGTGATAACATTGTTTGGCTCAAACAATGTGATTTTTTTATTGGCTTATAATCATAATTGGCATAAAAACTAAAAAATTTGGTGATGGATTATGGTAAAATCACGTAAAATATTATAGCTATATTGATATTTAATTTTTTTGGCATGTTGTAATGTTGTATTTTTGGATTTTATAAATTGGTATGGTATTGGATTATGAGATAAATAGGCGAATGCAATTTAAATGGATAAAAAATTGAATTTAGATGATTTGACCAAAATAGAATATAATGATATATTTCATTCTGAATTTCATCTTGAATTTTGATGCCACTATTATGCTATAATTATTATAGATATTATCCTAAGATATGTTATAATATATATAGTTCATGGTCCAGATTATTTTGTAATGCTTATCGGACCTATCTGAGATTATGTTTTAATGATTATAGGGATTGACCTATTTATGTTGTATTGATTCTTGTGCTTGGCCTTGTTTTTCCATGATTCTTATAAGAATGATTCCCATTTATGTGACTGGGTCGTATGTGATTATTACTTTTTGGATTATTCTTTGGACATTATGGATAGAGTTATAATGATTATTCTAAAATGTCTAAGATATTCCAACATGGTGCTAATGTAGGTTTGGTTGACCTTAGCTATCAACCAGAATCCTAAGGGTCATCTGGTTATTTGACGGGCCATATGAATTTATTAATTAATGCACATGTCATTTTCTTTATTTTGTGCACTTATTAATCATACTTGTTTTGTTTACACATGGTGGATTCAGCCTATTGAGGTTTACAGACACCATATTCGGGCCTCGTTAGGGTACTTGATTATATCTCATGGATTTAGGTTTTGAAAAGCGAAAGAGACCCTTTTTGACTATTTTATTCCTGTATGGGTTGGAGTTTGAGATTGGACTGACATGGGATTTGGGATTCGGGATTTTTTGAGTCATTATTAGAGTCTATTTATACTTTTATCTATTTCACTTTCGTTATGTCATCTAGATACATTTCATCCTAACATTACATGATTTATTATTTTATTAATGCATCCATTAATTCTATCGCAGTTTCCTGTATGATTATTTATATTTTTTCTGCTATTTTAATTACTATAATGTTTATTTATGATGTTATTACAACTGTATAGTAGGGGTAGAGTCTCTTAACTATGTTCATTACATCCCTATTGTTATTCAAAATACCATGACATATGGGGAGGTGCTTCTGAGGTCACATAGAACACTCATTTTATTCATGTGATGGAGTACCATATTATGCGACATTATAATCTTGAAGATATGATGTCGAGTGTTAGAATATTGCTGAATATTTATTGTGATAATCAATGTGAAATTGATCTTTCAAACATCCCATTGCAATAATTCAAATCAAAACATGTTGATACTATATATCATTTCATCAAGTAGAATGTTGTTAATGGGTATATGGTGTTAGAGTACATATCGAAAAAATATTATATTTATTATTTATTCACCAAAGTGATGAAAAAGTAAATATTTAAATAGTTAACAATGAAAATTCATGTCATGCCTTCTCCTCTCACTTAGAAACTCATGTTAATACCCCTACTATGATTTGGATTCTATCATTAAAGGGGGAGAGAAGTACAAAAAAATATAATTATTTTAATTTTAATCCATGGTTATGATAGAATGTTGTAGAAAAGTAGAAATAGTGTATGAATTGATGGGGAGAGTATATATGTCTATGGGAAAAATATTATTGTCATTGAGGGATAATATTATCAAAATTTGTTTACCTTTTTTGGAAGTGGGGAGTGAATAATTTTTGATTTGAGAAACTATATGACTTTATTACTTTTGGTGACTATTTTTAAAAGTGAGATGTTGGTGTGGGAAAAAAATATAAGGGTAAGATTGATGAACCCACCGGTAAGTTTAATGAACCCATGTATTGAAATAATTTATGGAATTAAATTTATAGTATTTATCGTTAAAACCTTGAGTTATTATATTTGTTGAGACTAGAGGACGATGTAAAATTTTAAGGGTGGTATTTTGGAAAAACAAGATATTTTTTCCTTCTTAATTTTTTTACCCTATCCAACCACATGAGAAAGGTTGTACCAACACAAGGTAGTGACCAATATTGACTATAAAAAAACTTTTTGGCTATGTTGGAGTAGTGAGAAATCATAGGTGAGCATTAAAATGTTTGGAGATAGCCCAACATGGGGAGATGTTAGATAATAAAGACTTAAGAGTGGTTGTAGTGCATGGTAGCACCATAATATTTTAACAATGGTCTTTACTATATATTGAGTAATTAAGATATGGATGATCAAAGAAAAATTTATGTGGGACTCAGTTAATATATGAAACTATTTATAATTTAAATAATAAGTGTATTTGAATGAAACTATTCCATTTTACATCATCTTCATCCTCCCTCCAGAGTATTCTTGTTGGGTGTTTCCATTGTGCCACTTGGTATTGTGACACACATACAAAAAATAATTTTACTACCATGGAAAATTATGTTAAGGTCCATTTCACTAAAATTAGTGTAAAAAAAAGATAAAATAGTGAAATTATACATTCAAAATATGTTTTAGAAATGTTATGAGATTCCACATTGAAGAAGACATATTGTTGAGATGCTCCACATTGTCTAAAAGATTATTGGGATATTTTAATATTATTATTCTTTATAATTTATTTAATGACACAAACATCAAAATGGTGGTTGCTTCATTTTGATTCTTGTTGTTTCATTCAAATGGTATAATTGGAGGCTCAATAAGATCATCCATCAAAAGTGAAGATAATTAGAAGTTTTCAGTATTGGAAGCTAAATGTTTATGATAATTTTAGAAATTAAAACTCAAAATAAAAATCACATTCAAGCTAGGTGAATCCAATATTGTATTTAAAAAAATTTAAGGCATCATGTATCTCATATTCATAAGTAGAATCGAGTGTAAGAAAAAAAATTAGATACTATAAAGGATAATTGGAATATCAAATTTTCTTTAAATATTCCATGAAAATGTTATTATATTAGAATGAAAATTAGATTAGTGGATGATGTTTTTTAGAATAGAAAAACCTTTTGTTGTTATATAAGGATTATCAAATAGGATTCCTTTTGTGATATACATTCATTTTGTAATAATTTTATGAGGAGAAACTTATATTATGAAACATTACATGAAGACGTTTCAATGTACTATGCTTTCTTGAAGAATGATCCATGAACTAGAGATTTCATGAAGAAGAATGAAGTATAGGGTTCAAAAGATATTGTGTGAAGAAATTATAATGTATTATTTCCTAAAAAAAATCTATATAATTGAAATTACAAATTTATTTTTACAGAATAGATTCTAGAAGCTAGAGTGTGAATCTTTTTAACAAAACAGTTTCAAGAAGATGTATCTAGTATTTTTATAGTAAAATTATTTTTGGACTAAGTGCTATGATGCATACAATACCTTCCCATTGTTTTTTGGTTAATACCTATCCCACTAATATATAATTTATTTTTGATTCTAGTGGATAATCTATGGACCAGAATCGACCCGACCACAACATGGACATAGTCTAACACCTTGGGGGTGAACTTTATAAAGATGTTGTGTTCCTTGTATGGGTTTAATTATATATATATTTTTGGTATGGATGAGATATTACAATTGAGTAGATCATATTTTAATAAGTTAAATATTATTATTTCATGAAAATAAATGATAAAATAATTACCATTTTATCAACCACCTCTTAGTGATAAAACCCATTCCTTAGAATTTCAACATTAAAATTTCATTTCCATCTTTTACACATGTATTTAAAAAAAATTAATAAATAAAAAAATTAACATTCAATGTATAAATTTTGTTCCCAATTTATGATTGGAACACTTATCCCATTTTTTTGTCTCACTTGACTCATGAAATTTCATAATCCCAACAGAAATATCACTCCCTAGACACACATGATAATGTCATATAAATCATAAATTTCAAAAATTGTACCTTCATCACAAGAATTTATTAAGAAGTTTTCAGCATTAAACATATTTATTATCCCATTCCATAATAATTTTCCAAATATGAATTGGGCCCCATAGATAGCATAGATACCCCATGTTAACATAGCCATCAGGTATTGACCTACTTAGAACCACCAGTTTTACTACAGACACGCATCCCCTACCTGGGGACCAACCACATGCATGAGTGTATCATAATTCTAATGACTATACCCATTAGTCAACACATGTTCTTCCAGTGTTCTTTTTTCCTCAATAAAACACACTCTCTGAAACTTCCCAGTAAGTTAATTTTCCTAATCACTTCTCTTGGACAATCAAACATAACTGGGGAGTCTAATTAGGTAGTATCCCAAAATGAATGGTGCACCTTTTTGACATGATGATTTAAGAGTGGGTTCCTTAGACCCAACTATGTGGCACTTTTGACTACCATATCATGTGTATAGTTAGATATACATGATGTATTCTTACCATTATAGTGTCAAATCCTTCTTCATTCACTATTTAATGGTAATGTACATAGATTAGTTATCATATCAATATGTAATATTAGATCCTAGTGTATAATAAGAACCTTGAGATACTATGAAATTAATCTTAAAAAATTACTATGTTCTTGATACATCTTACTAACTGGAATTAGTAAATGTTTGACTAACTGGTGTTGGGGGCTCATAAGCCTTGAGACTTCTTCACATGAAGTTCACAATTAGTGATATTTATTAGTGAGATCAAGGGGACAGACCTACCAAAGGGGACACCACATGTTTTAAGTGTCATTGATTGATCATATATACAGACATGTGTAATGGTCTCATAACGTGAGATCATTTCCAATGTGTGTCATTTTATCATGTACTTTTATGAAATAAAAAAACCACGATAATGTAATCATAGAGAGGTAGCTTATTTTGGATGTTTCATTGGTGGTATGACACTGGTTCAATGGTTAAGAGAAGATTTTTTTTCTTCCTGGATACGGAAGTAATATATTTCTCGAGCCTCATTGATTATGATGGTAGTAACTTTTTAAGAACATGGTTATGGATCTTGAGGGTATATTCTTCATGTCAGATCAAAAAATAATAAATCAAGAATGGATGATGACATGGGCGTGCATCCAGCTTTATGAGATATTAAATAAAAAGATACCATAATACACAGTGTGTTTGTGTAGGATGGTTTTTATTTCTATAACTATCATTATCTATTTAGGGTCCATGATGGGTTGATAGATCCCACTCTTGGTTTGTGAATAGTATTAAATGCTACCGAGATAAGGGCCTAGAGGGTCACACACAATAGATTACTAAATAATCTTCCCAATTCAGTTGAATAGGTATATCAGAAATGGTGGGCCACAACACTCGTGTCCTAGTTTTGTCCAAGGCTATATGATCACCAAGAAATAAATAAATTCATATTCTTTAAGTTAAGAATATGAAATTGAATTTATTTTTTAAATTTATTTACAAGTTTTAAAGTAAATACATGGATAATATAATTTTAAAAAATATTAGTTAAAAATATTTAAGGTTCTTTTAATATTTATAGGAATGATGAGTCAAGTTAATGACTTGGATATTATCACATCATTATTTTACATGAATGTGATTAAAATTTAAGTGGTATTTATGAATCAGTACAATAGTCATAATATACCATTTATTTAGGGAGAAATAATTATTCTCATTTTGGGAGTTTATTTATGATATTTATTATTTCACTATATATAGAAGAGAGAGAGCTCATGAGAGGTACTATTTCCTACAAAATGGTGAGAGCCTCTCTCTATTATTCTCTCTCCCACTTGTTAGAGAGAGAAGTTCAGGATCCAGGAAATCAGATAGAGCTCCTTCTTGTGAATCATAAGAAATGTGATATGGTTATCACTATAGCATCAAAGTCATCATTAAATCTTTGGACTAGCACCTGGAATTTGATGATCAACGCTCATGTAATTTCACAAAGGGCGTTTGGAAGATCTAGAAGAATTCATCTTCATATTATTCGATTTGTGATAACCAAAAATGAGAAGATCAATCCTGAATTCAAATATAACCAAGTATTTTAAGGTTTATTTTTTGTTTAAAATTTTCCATGTATGATCATCAAATGGTAATCAGGCTTCATTTCGCATAGAACAATGAGCTCATGTCGATCATCAATGGATATTTTTTTAAATATCATGTTTTGAGGCTTCAACTGAATGCATGGAACATCCAGTTGGTATCAAAGTGATGCATGATTAATTTTAGCCAAAAAATTTAATATATTAGAGGGCATCATTATAGTCCCAAATCTATAGGAACTGAGTAAATCTGATATCATATGGCCAAGTCACGACCATCCAATGTTTTAAATATGGATTGAAAACCAGTTTTGACATATTAATTTTTAATAATATATATGATGTTTTTTTCTGAGGACAGTAATATTCAAAATCACTTTCAGAACCACCTAGTTTTTTGGTGAAACATCCACCGACCAGAATAGTGTTTTCTCGACAGACCATAATTCCAAATATTTGTTGAATTATTTGATAAGATAATTAATATCATTAATTAATTAATTATTTTTTATCATTATCATAAGAAATTTGGATTTTTTTACAAACAAACAAAATTATAAAAGGAAATGGGTGGGTGTTTCCAGGGTCAGCAATCCAATGAACCATAAGAAAAAATAGCGTATCCTCCAGGGCCTACCCTTATTGACTAACCCCACCAGCCCAGGCTGAAGTGTTTTGATTCATCAAATTTATTAATGAGAGAGGAAAATTATTAATGTGGAGATTTATATCACCATTAATTGTGGATTTCTCAAAAAATTAATGGATATTTAATTCTCAATATTAATTTATGTTGAATACATTAATTGGGGATTATTTACTTGGTGTCTATATAAGAGGATCAAGCAGCATATTTTTAAAGGGTGTGTGCCCACAAGATATAGCCATAAATGGAGGCCTGGGAAGAGGTTTCTGTGTTTGCAGTGGTCCAAGTGGAATTATGATGATGACACACTTATCTTGTACATGTTATGATGTTCTTTGAAGGATGTTCAAGATGAAATCCACTCAATGTAATAAGGGGGATACCACTTAAGTGGTAGCATGTGTGGTGTGTCAGTGTTTAATAGGTGAAGAGTTGCTGTGACCCAATTGATGATCAGAGCCACGTATCAAAAGTGTTTTTGATAGTGGTGATCAGGTGGCGTGTCCCGGTTTATGATTGATGGTACATCATGATGGGGAGATCATTTAGGTGTCTCAAGATAGTGTGAAATTGACACATGTTGGGTTTAGATCTCTGAGTTAGTGACATTTTTTCGACAAAAGGGTGATGTTTTTTCATAGATAGATCTTTTGATACCTGATGTTAGTGGAATGTTTATTAGATAGATAGAAGAGGCATATTAGGGTGTGGTTCTCACAATAGTTTTCTACGCTCTATCATTTGTAATTTATGTTCGGAAATTACTTAAATTCATGTATTCTATTATTCATATTGGTCATTTTTCGGAATTCTCCTGTGGTTTTTTAATCCTATATAGGGGAGGGTTTTTCCACATTAAAAAACTTGCATTATGATTCATTTATTCTTCTTATATCGCTTCCATATTTCGACATGTTTCTCATGATATTTTATGGTAAGACATTTTCATCCCAAAATCAGGATTCTCCCTAAAAAGTGGTAACATAGGTGATGTTTTAGTATTGAAATTTTTTCATGATAATTATAGAAGTTTCATACAGGGCCGCTAATTCGTGCATGAATCCAGAAAAAATTTTCAAATTAAATACGGTCAAGAAGAGGTGATACACATATCTGCTCATGGGATATTGAGCCGGGAGATAAGGTTTTTTCCTACCGGGGCTCTAGATTTTGTGGCGATCACAATTATGGAGGAGACTTATGTTTCTAGTTCTATCCCTTTTCAGTAGGACGATGCATATACAAAGATGAAAAAGGTCTCAACGTTTGATTATATTTTCATAGAGGGAGATGATATTTTTTTACCATAAGTGCAAAATGATGTTGTCATATTTTCTACAGTTGATGATGCTTGGTGTGATATAGAACTGTTTTTTTCCAATTGGGGTTTTTGGGTGTTTCTATTCATTAATGTTTTGAAGGGGGACATTTTTTGGATTCATCACATTTATTGATGAGAGGGAAATTATTAATGAAGAGATCTATATCACCATTAATGGAGGATTTTCTCCCAACATTAATGGATATTTAGTTTTCAATATTAATGGATATTGACTCCATTAATTGCGGATTTTGGACTTGGTGTTTATATAAGAGGATGAAACATCATTTTTTTAATGTTTGTGTGTCAGTAAGATGTAACCAGCATGGGAGACTTGGGGAGAGGTTTCCATGTTTACAGTGGCCTGTGTGAGATGATGATGACGACATAATTATATTGTACATGTGGCATTGTTCTTAGAAGGGTTTTCAAGATGCAGTCCACCAAGAGCAAGAATGGTTTAATGCATCAACTATATCATGTGAGGCACGTCGACATTTAACATGTGTGGAGCTGCGGTGACATAACTGATGATCATGGCCATGTATCGAAATTCATCCTGATAGTGGTGATCAAGTGGCATGTCTTAGTTCATGATCGACTGTACATCATGATGGTGAGATCCTTCAGTAGTTGCAAGCTGGTGCGAGGTTGAAACATGTTCGGGTGAAGATCTCTAAGGTAGTGAAGTTTTGTCGATAGAATGGTGAAATTTTGTCATAGATTGATCTTCGAATCACTACTACAAAATAAGGCTATAGCCACGGTTTGGAACTGTGGATATAGGCCCAAAAACCATGGTTATAGGTTATAGCCACAGTTTCATAAACCATGGCTGGTATTGGCGTGGCTATAGGGAAAAACCTATAGCCACAGTTTGAACCATGGAAACACCCTTTATCCATGGTTTTCAAACTGTGGCGGAATCCTAAGTGAGGCAATATATATATCCACGGTTTTAAAACCGTGGCTATAGGCCTTTTTCCACAGCTTTAAACCTTGGTTATATCCCTATAGCCACGATTTAAAACTGTGGCTATATGTCACCTCTTTCCATAAAAAAATATCCCCCACCCCTGCACACACACCCTGCCCACTGCACCCCCACTGCACACACACCTTTCCCACTCTACTTCCCCCCAGCACACTGCACTTCCCCCCATCCCACTACACTCCCCCTACCCCTTGCTCCCCTGCACCCCTACCCCCTTCCCCAGCACACCCCCTTCCCACTACACTACCCCCTGCCCACTGCACTTCCCCCTCCCCATCCCACTGCACTTCCCCCCTGCCCCCCAGCCCACTGCACTTCCCCCCTGCCCCTTGCCCAATGCACCCCTCCCCCCTTCCCCAGCACACCCCATGCCCCCTCACCATGTCCCCCCTACACACACCCCTACCCACTGCACTTCCCCCCCATCCCGTTGTACACACCCCCTGACCCCCTCCCCCCCTCCCCCAGCAAACCACCCCTGCCCCCTCACCTTGCCCCCTGCACACCGCCTGCCCTTTTCCCTGCCCCCCTGCACACACACCCTGCCCACTGCACTTCCCCCTACCACTGTCCCCCCTGTACACACCCAGTGCAACCCCCATCCAACTGCACACCCCTAACCCCTACACTTCCCCTCCCCCAGCCCACTGCACTCCCCCAGCCCACTGCACACCCCCCCTGCCCCCTGCACTTCCCCTCCCCCTAGCCCACTACACTCCCCCCATCCCACTACACACCCCCCTGCACCCTGCACATACCCACTGCACCCCCCAGTCCACTGCACACCACCCCCCAGCACACCCCCCCTACACCCTACCCCTTCCCCTTGCAAAAGAACCCAGAACACCCCCTACCCCTTTCCCCTCCCCCCTTGGAACCTAGTTAAAATCTGTTTAAAGAACAATAACACATTATGATCATGTATGCTAATTGGAGGATGAATGATTCTAATGACCATGAATCAATTGATTTTCCCCATTAGTTACCATATCATCTCATATAGTCTAGGGAAGGTTAGTATAGAATTTAACCTTGTGTTTAATATGATGTGGAAAGAACTAGAAAGTGGTAAATTCACACTTGAGTGTTCACTGTTTGATGATGATGTGTTAAAATTTTATAAGAGTTATAGTCCTTGAATCATTTGGTGAATAGTTGATTAGAGACTCTCATACCTCTGTGGTTTCTGAATCCTAGAGAGACAAATGCGGGTGATGAATTCAGGTGTCTGTTTTGGTGGCCATGGACCTAGTAGAAAATATAGGAATGTTTTATATCTGTGAAGACTAATAATATCATGGAGTTCCCTTAAGAATTATACCAGAGAGAGATGCACATATTATTGCATGTTTTTTGGAAAGGGTTTAATATGACCTTAGGTAATCATCTAATATCGAGCACAACATACCATCAATATATAGACAGAGACTAAGAGTAGATGATACATATATTGGAGGATATAATTCAAGATTTTGTTGAATACATCGATGGATATTGGGTTTAATATGACCTTAGGGAATCATCTAATATTGAGTGAGATATGTTATAGCACACCAGTGGGTGAAACCAAGAAATTTCTGGAAAATTCATCTAGAGGAGAACAAACTGGTGTTTTTCATGGGGTTGGATGTAGTGAGCTGAAAACTGCATTGAGATCATTTTTTAAAATCCAATTACCAGGTTGATAGACCGTTGGAAGATCATTCTTAGTTGAAAATTCATATGGTTAAGAGCATCATTATGTTTAGTTGAGGGGTGAACCCCATATCTAGAAAATTTCTGGCTGTGAACCTCAGTTCAAGCCATGAAATTCCTAGGGGTAGAAATTCATGGTGTGAAACCCCTGGTCACACCGTGAATCATGCCTAGGTGGATTTATTTTAATAGGTTAAATTCTATCTTTTTCTGGGTCAAGTGTTTCACAATGATGAGACTGAAGAAAGTATCATGTTTTCAAAGCCGGTTGTTTGTGTTTGATGAATTAAAAACAAAGATTTTCTTTATGATTTTCATTTTTATGAGAATTCTCGGTTGATGTTTTCTCAAAATGAGGACACTTTCATCTCTAAAGTGAAGGAAATTTCATTTTATACTATTGAGTTGGCTGAAAATTTCTACTAGTCCACATTGAAGGCTTAGGGAAATCATGTAAAACAGGTGAAAATGTCATTATAAAGAGCCACAACCAATTTGAATAGCATATACACATTATATAATAATGAAAAAAAGTTTTTAAAATGCTCGAGAAATTATATAATTCAAATTAAATGGTTAGGCATAGGAAACTTACCTCAACCTCAAGGCGCTGCTTTTGACGACAACTCGAATCTTCCTTTTTTCTGCTTGCACGCATATGAAACTTCACATATATATAAGGACACCTAGCCCCTATGTACATATTTTCATGGCCAAATATGCACAAGGGGGTCCTTTGATATATGTTTATACTTGCATATACCCCTTTACACTTACACATGTATGCATTTTTCATATCTATATATAAGCAAACCTAGCCCCAATATATATATTAGTACTTCCATGAGTGAATATATATAAAGGGGGAACTTATATATTTGTATTCCCACATATGCATACACATGTAAGCCTTCGTGAACGACAACTCGAATCCACCTACACCCCCACTGCCCCCCAGCCAGCACCAGTCCCCCGGCACCAGTCCCCCACACCTTCCACTCCAAAACACCCCCACCCCACTGCCCCCCAGCCATCACTAGTCCCCCTGCACCACTCCCCACATCCCCCCAGCACACCCCCTCATGCACCAGCTCCCAGAACCCCCCCCCCCCACTTCCCCCCCCACATCCCCCACTACCCCCTACACACCCCCACCCCACCCCACAACTCCCCCACCCCACCCCAAAACACCCCCACCCCACTGCACCACTCCCCCAACCCATCCTCATCCCTCAGACCCGCACCCACCTGTACCCCACTACCCCCAGCACCCCCCCCCCCCACCTGCACTCCCCCAGCCCCCCCCCCCCACCTAAAATCCCCTAGCCCCCCCTGCACCACTCCGCCATCCCCCACCCCCCTCCTGCACCAGTATTACTCTTATTCTACTAGGATATATTTGGTATTATTTATAATACCATTATTTAGAAGTCAATATTACTCTTCTTCTTCTACCATATCTTTAAATAAATTAATTCTATGATTCCTTTCCTGAATTGATTCCATTTGTTACTTGAGATCACTTACATCGGTCATGACGTTAATGGCCAATTTTCAATGGCCCATGATCTGGACTATTCTTCCATAGTGTAGGAAGATCATCTCTATTTCGACATCCTCTTCACTTCCGTCAGTCATGAAATTATTATGCCAACATTCACTATACTTCTTTCCAAATGTATAGTATCACTATTATTGACAAACAAACCACCTTATCTTTCTATTGTATGTAGTATATCTAGTTTTTCTTTCTTTCTATTTTTGGACAACAACAATATGATCTTGAGCTTTATTTAGAGATCCAAGAATTTATTCTTGCTCATAGCTAAATTGGATGATATTGATGGATTCTAATTATTTAATCACACCCATATTTGTACAAAATTTGTTTTTAAACCATGGGTAATAGATAAATATGCATGTGTAACAACAGATTTATCATAATAGTCTATCACATTCCTCCATGAGCTTACAGTGAAAAAATAGTGGATAAATTAAAGTTATTTGGACACAATTATGAGTCTTTTTGTTAGTAATATTATCATCATTAGTTTGTGTGGTAGCTACTCTTATTTTCCTAAAAACATGTAATGATTCAACTTGAGTGACTTCTTTATTTAAGATTGCTATTTTATTTTAATTGAGTGTGGTCACTAGAATGGAGCATGCTCATCTAAGAATGTGTTAAAAAAATGGATAATGAAGACCACTGCTGATGAAAAATGGAAGAAAAATTCCTTTGGAAAATTTTAAAAAATGAAGTTGGAAACACTGTTCCCAAGAAGTTTTTAAAGAAGGAAGATCATACATCCGCAGGTAATAAACCTAAGAAGTCTAAGCCAAGTGCTAAATATAAAAGGACCAGTTATTCTATCATTGAAGATGGTGAAAAACATAGATTTATGCCAACAAGACTTGCTTGTATGTGAAAATAGAGGCAAGAAATAGCATAATGGAAGATTTGTCCAAGGGGAATACAAATAAAGGTGGAATGAGGATGGTGTGGGATGGATGTGACTGGCAGGGCCAAATAACAGTGTGACCACGGTGTGACCGCGGCGTGACCATGGTGTGACCGCGGCGTGACCACGGTGTGACCACGGCGTGACCGTGGCGTGACCGCGGCATGACCGCGACGTGTTGGACCAGTCCAGCGACATCTGCGGGGTAGCCTCTACTGGACAGGAGGGAAGGGAGCAGGAGGAGGCTAGAATGATGGTGGAAGAGGGCTAGTTGCAGGTGCTGGGGGGATGGTGCAGGTTGATTCGGCAGTGGCAGGGGGGGCTGTTGCGGGCTGGAATGTTGGTGGCAGCGGGCTGAAATTGAGGTGGAAGGGGGTGGTGTGGGCTGGATGTGGCTCGAGTAGGGCCAAATCCCGGCATTACCGTGGTGGGACTGCGATGTGACTGTGGTGTGTCCGCGATATGATGGCGGCGTGACCACGACTTGACCGGGGCTTGACCGCAGCGTGACGGCGGTGTGACAGTGGCATGACCGCGGCGTGTTGGCCCGGTCCAGCGACATCTGTGGGGTAGCATCTTCCGGCCAGGAGCGAAGGGAGCGGGAGGAGGCTGGAATGCTGGTGGAAGGGAGATGGTTGCAGGTTCTGGGGGGATGGTGTGGGCTGATTCGAAGGTGGCAGGGGGGTCTGTTGCGGGCTGGAATGTTGGTGGAAACATGCTGAAATGAAGGTGGAAGGGGGTGGTGTGGGATGGATGTGGCTGGAGCAGGGCCAAATCACGACATTACCGCGGTGTGACCACATCGTGATTGCGGAGTGACCACGGCATGACCACAGCATGACCTCGGTGTGATAGTGGCATGACCGCAGCGTGATCGCGGCGTGACCACGGCGTGACCACAACGTGACCGTGGCGTGACCGTGACGTGTTGGCCCGATCCAACGACATCCGCGAGGATGCTTCTTCCATCCAGGAGTGAAGGGAGAGGGAGGTGGCGGGGAAACATTCCGGTCGTTTCCCGACCGAAAAATGATAGAACAGATTGACTATGTAAAATTCTATAACAAGGGATCGCCAGAGAAGGTTGTAGCGAGCAACACAATGACGCAAAATCTAAAGGGAAACAAAACAACAGAAAAGAATCATACACCCTACAAAAACCATTTACAAATTAATTCACTTTGCCTAAACATGGAAATATTATTTATAATATTCAAAGTGTGAATTGGAAAGTGTCATGGTCAAGGCATATGCCTACGCAGGCAATGTCATTTGAGTTAAATGAGTATGATAAGCTAGTTTATATTATTCAAAGAAAACAAAAACTAACTAGCCACAAAAAAACACCAAAAAGGGACATATGAGAGACTCAAACCAAATCTAAACATGATACAAATAACTATCACTACTCTTTGGTTTAGAAGACATCGCACCTCTATTGGAGGGGTTTTATTATAAAATCATGGCATTGCTTTATCACACAATTCATTTAATTATATTTAACATTTATTCTAAAACTCATTCAGCACAAATCAAATGCAATAATTTAAGCAACTAGATCAACATAACTATAAATATGAGTTTTTACAGACAGTGCACCTCCGTTGGAGGGGTTTTATTATAAAAACATGACTTTATTTATCAAATGAAATAATTATATTAAAGAACACTTATTCAAGATATGCAATTCAATATAATTAAGAAGAATTAAGAAAGAAGCTAAATTCAAAACCAATGAGCAGGGATCAACACGCTACACAAAGGATATTAGGAACATTAAAACACATAAAGAATGCTACATAACCAGTGAGAAACAAACCAATGGCATTAAAGCGTTACCTCGATTGGGAGAACCAAATCCACCCGAACCAACACGAAATGATCCAACGCCCTACTTAAAACATAATATGGAGTAAAAAACAACGAAATCCATAAATACATGAGGTGTGAGACAAGTAGTAACCATATAATCTTACCTCGGATCAAAGCCGGTGGACTGAATCAATCTGAACCCCATTTTTCCCCCTTTGCAGAATCTAATTACCCTTTTTCCACAAAAAGAAGTAAAAGACATAAGTGGCTAACATGATAAAGAAAATAAAATAAAAACTAAACTAAAATATACCTGTTTAAAACATTCTATATTTGATAAAATTTTCATTTTCAAATTATAACACTCCAAGAGAGGGCTTCCACGTAGGGAAACCTGAGCAATGATAAAAAACACTTCCAAATAAATAATTAAACCCTAAAATGTATTTAAATCAAAAAAAAATAAATTTCATATCAACAAAAATAAAGCACCATAAGAAATGTCTCTTAAAAGAAAATGAAATTAACATTGTTTAAAATATTTTACAATGTGGCATGACATATTGTTAGTCTTTGTTGTTAAAATTCCAAAACATTTAATAAGTAGCATGTTTTAATTTCAGAAAACAACCCCAAAAATTATTCAATATTTCATATAAATTCCACAAATTTAAAAACATTATACCACCGTATAGCAGTATTTTATTATTTTAGTCAAGAATTAGATATGATGAAATCATAACCTTGCAATAATAGATTTTTCAATCACCTTCCAGAATTCATATTTTGATGAAGTGATAATTATAGAAGATTCTTCAAAACCTTCTCTGCTTTTCTAACCTTCAAGGAGACACTGTAGTTTTCAAAATTAATAATGATCCAATTTTGACTAGTACTAAACGTTCCATCAATTTCAAGATGGATATCTTCACCTTACATTCCCTATTCTTATTATTCTTCTTATTTAGTGAAACCAATCTTCACTAGATATCATATTTACATTATCCTCAATCCATAAAACTTATTCAGAATATATTCAGTTTTGGATCTATTATCTCCTTCAATACTCATGGAATTTGTCTATAGGATTCAATATCAGTTTTCTCTTCTTGATGCAAGGATTTTTCTTTCTTGGAATGAAAGTTTCAAACTGATAATTTCTTTGACATGAAGTATATATATATATGTGTGTGTGATACATGAAACAATATCCATTATATTAATTATGTTCCTTCTCTCTTATCTATAAACATTATACCATGTGAATAATACATTTTTAATTACTATAATTCTAAATAATTCAAAATTCCTAATATCTTGACATTTCAAAACTCCCAATACTTCTCTTCACAATTGTTTGTAACTTTATACAGACATATAGACACCACATCATAAAAAACTCCATGTATGCATAAATTATATATAAAAATATTCATGTTTTCATCTCCTCATTTCATGGTGTAAAGATTTCTGTAAAACATGAAGTTATGAAATGGAAGCATGAATCATAATCTTTTTTTACGATATTTATGTCGATGAAGAAAAGATCACTATTCATAATCATATTTAGTTTATCATATTTAATTTTATTTTTCTAAGAATAATTTTATAAGAATTTTAGATAAGTCTTATAATTTATAAAGTCTTATATAATTCCCTCAAAGTCTTATGAAGTTCAAGTCTTATGAAATTTCCACAAAGTCTTTCAATTCAATGTCATATTCTATTCCATACAATGCCTTATGAAGTATTATTCTTTTAGCATGGCTTCCGGTAGTGCATGATTAGTCTTCTAAGGATATTTAGAAACACCCAAATTCATCACAACATTTCAAATAAAGCTCTTAATGAACTCCCCCTACACACCTGCATCCCACCTGCACCCCCTACACCTAGCACCCCACCTGCACCCCCACCTACACCCTACACCCTGGCCCTTGCACCCCACCTGAACCCTCCGCCTTGACCCCCAACCTCCCCCCTCCCCACCTGCACCCTCCCCCTACACACAAACACACACCCACCTGCACCCTCCCCCCCCACCAGCACCCGCCCACTACACCCCCCCCCCCACGAAAACAGGGCATGTTGACACCCTCCTGCACTTGCACCCCCCCCCCACACACACACCTGCACCTGCCCTCCTACACACATCCCTCCTGCACCAGCCCCCATACGTTTAGCTGGTATACAAGTTTCAATTCATAACCTTCTCTACCATATCCTACAATAACCACATATATAATATACAATAATAACACTACTTTATATGTCTAATCATGAAATAACAATCATTAATATTTTATGGTATCCTATAATCATGGAATAACTAGAAATAAATATATGTGACAACCTGTAACATGATATAATAACCCAAGATGGTCCATGGAATGGGTTAGAATACCCATTCACATCAAATTTATTAAAAATGAAGTGGAGATACAATAAATAGAATTTAGAGATATGTGTAGACATCACCCTTTACATTAGAGTGATAAAGGTGAAGAAATTCATCATTGAGATGAAAAACAAAAATAAAGTCCCATTCTCTAAAAAATTATTAGATAGTGCATCAAACACTATATTATCCTCCCTACATATGTGAGATTCCATGAAGTGTATCTTATCTCAATAACAATAACAATCCATCCATTCCTTGTAGAGCTGTAGTGGGAACAATGTAGATTTACACCTAAGTATGTTTTCCACCAACAAGAAGTCAATTTCAATCCATAACTTATTCCATCCATAATGCTTACATATTTAACTAAATTAATTACCACCCAAATTTCAACTTCAAGAGTAATAAAGCTTCCAACCAATTGTTAGAATAATCCCTTGATGAAGCCATTACGGGTTTTGAAAATTCCACCACAACTTGAGGGACTAGGTTCTCCTAATGCATCACTATCAACATTGATTTTCATTCATGATGGGATTAGAGGAATCCATTTCATGAATTTAGGTTAAGAAGTATTTCTAATCATAACAATGAACCCAAGAAGTTTTGTAATGATGAGTTCTCCATATTGTTATTTATGTATCCCACTTATAGTTTAGATTTCACTTTTTTGTCTACCATAATACCTGAAATAATGTTTTTAATGGGAAGTGTATTCCCTTTAAATATGATATTATTTATTGATTGTCATATATAGTGAAAACCGACAACAATAAAATTAAAGATACATTTCTTTAGATGAAAACTCATATCAAAACTTATCAGGTAGCTCACGAATGAATCCAAAATTTTATCAGTTTTTAACTTATAATTAAATAAAGACTCAAAGCGATTCCATATATTTTTATTAGACACACATTCTAATAAAATATAGTGACAACTCTCACAACAATTAAGATAGGTAAAGCAGTAGGATCCCACCTATAATCCAACCATTTGAATCCTATCATCTGTTAGAATCATGTTGATCAATAGATTCCAAATAAATAGTTTCCTAGTGGTAGGGACAATGGATTTCCTAAAGAAATACATCCACCGGGTGGGCCGTCATCAAAACCACACTGATAATGATAGTGTAGAATTAAGTTGAGAGTGCCTAGTATAAATGGGCTTCATAATGCCTTATCCTTCTCAAAAAAATATTAAAGAAGCAATTTCCTATTTGATACCAGTGCGGAGGAGATAATTCATCTACTCAAGATGTACGGGTTCCTCATAAATAGAGATTCTATTCAGGCTAGAGGGAAGATAAATTTTTTTAAAAATTTGATAACTATTCCTATTGGAGTTCCAACAATTTAGAGAACATATACTTCCAAATTGTGTGCATCATTATCTTAGTATAGTCATCTCTTATGGGTGGCCAAACTGAGATGCCCATGTAAAATTGTTTATTCCTATGCAAAAAAATCTATTATTTTCCTAATTAATTTAGTTGAATCTTGGTTTGAATTTAACAAATTCTGGATATAGATATCCACAAAGGACTTGTTAAAGAATTTTAGATTTTTTATACCAATAACTCCCATATCAATAGGCTTCAAAAATTTCATCAAATCCACAGATACAATTTTTCTTTCATGTATATTACTCGACCACACAAAATTATAGATTTGAGTGCCCACTATTTAAGTAGCTTCCTTTTCCATTTATAAAGATGAAAGGAATATACAAACACATATGTAATGAGATAATTCAGAAGGAATATCCTTCTATCCTGATATAAGGTCTTACATTCCCCACAAGTGAGTTGTGATTAGATTTTATTGGAAATTCCTTCATGATATCTTACTCCAACTCTTCCATAAAAGAGTATTCCTCAAAGGTAGTTGAAGTTTAGATCCCCTTGCTTGACTTTCAAGATATTGATGATGGATCCTTTTTATTGGTTTAAATTCCCTTACAAAAAATAACCATCGATTTTTCCTTGAAATAGATTAATCATATACCTATTCATAATAGGAAAATATTTCTCTAATGAAGTTTGTACATCCATTTTTAGCCTCACGGAAGTGGAGAATATCATTGGCATAAAGGATTTGCATTGGAACTTTGATGTTTTGAGAAAACGTAATATGTATAATTTTCCTTTGATCAAAAAATTGTAGTAAACATATACTGAGTTAATCCTCAATTAAAATAAAGAGGAGGGTATAAAGGGTATCCCCTTGCCTTAACTCCCTAGGGTAATTGATGTAGCCTTTTAGGGAACCATTAAGAAAGGAAAAGAGTTTATCTCAAGAGCATGAAATGACCAATCATTTTTAACAGATTTCCGTTTATTGATAGTGTTATAAAACAAAGTAGACTCATCTTCTAATAGTCTTATATCATTCAAAAAGAACTGATCCGTGAATCTTTGGAAATCTATAGAGGCTACTATAATAAGGTTTCCTCTAATATTTTCATTTGTGTTTAGAACAAAGTTAAATTCCTCTATAAAGAATCTGTTCACATCGATCTCAGCTGATATTACATACAATTCCTCCCATATGACACTTATTTTGATATATCAGTTAAAGGAATATATAAAAGAGACTAGACAAGAGGAGTTACCTAAGTCAAGACTGATTATAATATGTTGCTTCCAAATTTAGAAAATATTATATTTAACATCCTTACTTTTAATCACCCTAAGGTTTTCCAAATTTTCCATCTTAATATTATTTATCATCTAAACATATTCGATTTAATTCTGGTAAAACATTTTTAAAACAATCAAACTTCACCATGGTTTCTATGATACCAATCAACCTAGGCTGATGCTGTGAAATGAAGTACCTAAGGGAAAGTGAAGTCTTTGTATTTTTTAGGCCTTGTGATTTTTAGAACAAGATACTCATTTTGAGAATAATCTTCCCCTGTTTCGGGGAAAGATTTTCTTGTCCACCTCCACTAATGGATTCTTTCTCTTTTCATGACCATTTTCCTTCTAGCCGGTGCACCGAATTTGGTTTTCCTTCTTTTAGAATTTTTCTTATTCATCAATTTCATTTGCCCAACTTTTTCAACAAATGAAACTAAATTTATTGGAAGATATTTCCAAAACAAAGGGGGATTCCATAGATGGATTATTTCAAGAATCCTTTTTATAGGACACCATAGTGAAGGATCCATCAACTAAATCAAGATACAATTTACCCTATGAGACCTCTAGCATGCCTTTTTGGTGACCAGTACATTTACATATTTTCTGGGTGACACCCACCTGGTATGTGGTTGTTCTTTCGGGTTTAAAGGTGTCTGGGACTAAAACCATACCTTTTAAACCCGCCTTAACAATGTTGGATGTCAAACCATAAATATATACATATGTTTAGCGGGGATGGATTGAAAATATCAAAAATATAGAAGTTTAAAATATATATTAAATGAGGGGACAATAAAATACATATCTTCCATCAATTTTTTGGGACAAGAGCATGCAAGAGGAAGGTGTCAACAGTTTATGGGATCCATGAGGGAGGTGTTGTGTGAAATCCATGAGGGAGGGGATATTTGAGGGAGCTCGAACAGTGAGGTGGAGCCAAAATTCGAGCTGAGAAGGACAGGGAGAACCGATGGATACAGGGAGGTGGGGAGGCAGGGAGGCGGGGAGGCGGGGAGGCGAGGAGGTGGAGAGGCAGATATTCAGGAAAGACGGGATGGAGATGTGCGGATGCGGATGCAGGAAGGGGGAGGCGGGGAGACTGGAAGGCGAAGGTGGATGCGGTGACCCAGTGAGGAGAGGAGTAGGCGGGGATGCGGATGCAGGAAGGGGAGGCTTGGAGGATGCCGGAAGGTGGAGAAACCCGAGAGGAGGCGCGGAAGACTAACAGGAAGAATGGCGACGGAGGGAAGCGGAATAGTGATTGTGGGAGGGGAGAATCGCGATTGAGGGAGGGGATAAGTGTGAGGCAGTAGGGTACAGCCACGACCATCATGAAATTTGGTTCGATATAGCCATGGTTTGTATAAACTGTGGTTATAAATCCATGGCTATTTCTCAAAATTCTAGTAGATATCACCCATATCATCATTCAAGTCTTACATAATTATGAACATTTAAAAACTTTGACTAATTTATGTAATCATGTGAAAAAAGCCTTCAAAACAACTCAATATATTAATTTTTAATATTTTAAAATGGTTTTTCAATCATAACATTTGATAGATAAGAAATAATATATGAAAATTCCATGTAAAGTAATTATACAAGAGACATACACATGATATATTCCAACAGGACTAGTCGGTGTGATCATATCTAAATGATAATCACACATTCACATTATACTTGCATCGTTTGCTATTGGAATATGGTTGTATCATGAGGTCACATAATCATATCATCACACAGATATCCTCATGCTGCTGCATTACATTGTTTAATCTCTACCATGTGGTTTAAACTTCTCACACAGTGATATTATACATATTACTTATTATTTTTCATTATTCCACCATGGAAATTAGAAGGATGTATATTCCCCAAAACCAAGGTTTCTCTAAGATGAACTGTCTCTCCTTATTTACATGAGTATGAATTGTGAGAAGATAAATCAAAAGATATATTGAGATCTGAGGCAACAAACATAGAAGATAGAACCCTAAATACCTTAGTGGGTAAGAGAATTCAAGAGCTGTGACTGGCCGAGATCCGCAAGAAGGAGGAGGATCGCCAAGAGGGGGGTGGCCGCATCGGAGGCGCGTCGGAGGAGGAGGTGGGGTGGAAACCTAGGAGCAGCGTTGGTAGGAGGAGGTGAGGTTTCCGCGTTCAGTGGCAGCGTCCGGGGAGGAGGGTCGAAGATGAGAACTCACAGTGGGGTTTCAGTGAGGGGCAGCGTCGCGAGGATAGCATCGTGTTCGGTGGTAGCGCCTGGGGAGGAGGGTAGGAAATGAGAGTTTGCGGTGGGGTTTCAGTGAGGGGCAGCGTCGTGAGGGCATCGTCGGGGGAGGAGGGTCATGGGAGAAGAGTGATCGCGAGGGCACTGTCGGGGGAGGAGGGTCGGGGGAGAAGAGAGCTCACGAGGGGCACCGTTGGGGAAGGAGGGCCACGCAGAGGTGAGGGTAATGTGAGGGGGTTGCGCGGAGAAGAGGAAACACCCGAGGATGAAACCTTAATTTCCACGGGTTTTAAGTTAGGCATTGAAATAAATTAACCTATAGCCACAGACTTATAAAATTTTGGCTATATTTCAGTGGATATATGTCATTTTTCTAGTAGTGAATACATGGAGTTAGTGGGATGTTTATTAGAGAGATGAAAGATGTGTATCAGGGTGTGGTTTTCACATAGGTTTCTATGATCTCTCATTTTTAATTCAACTTTGGGCATTACTTGGATTCTTGTATTCTCTGATTTGTAGTGGATATTTATGTGAATTTCTCCATGGTTTTTAATCCTCTGCATGGGAGAGTTTTTCCACGTTAAAAACCATGTGCGATGATTCATTTATTATGCTTATATCGCCTCCATGTTTCGACCGATTTGTCACGATATTTTTTGGAATGAAATTTTCGACCCGGAATTGGGATTCTCCCCAACACAAAACCCACCTGATAGAGAAAATACAACCTCCCTACCGAGATGTGGGATCCCCCACCACCTTTGGATGCTGGCGCAGCTCTATCAGGTGTCCCCTATAGTCACCGCCAAGTGGATACCGTAGTCTCTCCCAGATCTTACTTATTGCTATGCATGACTCTTCCCCTCAGTTGCCCACCTACAAAACTAGGCCATCATGTACCTTCCCAAATCTAGCAGGGCCACACCCCACCACTAGCTGAGATCCCTTTGCGCATGACCCACCATGGCCAACACCCTCCTATGGATCCAGTTTCCCTTTTCCTATCCCTATTTCTTGTGTTCCTGACTACGACTGACTACACCGTAGATGCCTACGACTGATCTACTATTATCGAGATCCCACCTGAAAGACAACCCTCCCATGGATCTTCTCTACAAGTAACCCAAAACCCTGATCCAGCCCTGCTGGGGCTCCTCCCATGCAAACCAGCCCCCAACCACCCACAATCTGTCTCCTAGAGCCACCACTAACGTGGATCTGGTCTTCATCACCGCACCTTCTTAGGCCATAAACCATGCCATATAGATTAGAAAATATACTACCCAAATATTGTTGTGTCATCATGGTTTCCTGAACCCTGTAGATATACAGATATGGTGAATCTACTTTCAGACCGCCATGAAGTACCATACCTTGATTCTTTAGGATTAATTATTCCCAAAAAGTAACCTAGGTTGGTCCACCAAACCTGTAATGGTTCTAGGTGAACCTTCTTGGCCCATAATTTCCCTAAATGGGATTTATATAGTCCATTATAGGTCTACGCGGGTTGGTGTGACCCACAATTGGTCTGAGTGAGGTTTTTAAGGACCTCAAAATTTAAATAATCAAAAAATAATTAAAATAATTATTTTATTTATGGTTTTAAATTAATTTAATCGAATATTAATTTTTGGTGTAAATTCTTAATTTTAATTTTGTTGGTTAAATTTTATTTGGGTATTAAATTTACTAATTAATTAAGTTATTTTTTGGTTTTAAAATTATGTTAATTAATCTAACCAAATAACATATTTATTGAATTAAAAATAATATTGAATTTTTTATTCAATAAAAATTCTTCCGAAAAATATCTAATACAAGTTTAAATTTACATCTTCATTTAACATTAATATAGAAGATTAAAGTGTATTAGAGTGATCATGATTTATTAACTGACCATTGTATGTCTGGTGCATTTCTAATGATTTAAGTAATTTATTACTCAATGGTTTAAAATAAATAGTTTAATAAATGGAGATAAACATGTCGTCAAAGCATCATTATATGTATAAGGGTCTCAATGTCCATTTTTAGAGTTTTATTTTATACTCCTGAGTCCCCCTCTCTTACAGGAGAGTATTACTGTATAATTTAAATGATAAGAAATGACATACATTGCATCAAGTTATGGTGAGGCACCATACATTAGTTTGACGCTTTATATTGGAAGACACTAAAACTCGAGTTGCAAGAGATACAGATCAAGGTATAACCCCTAGGGTATAGGTTTATCCATTATTCACTCAATGGATCAACCATTAGTATCAGATCATGATCAAGTCTTCATTTTATTTTTTCATGGTTTATTATTATGTGAATTTGTAGTATATGTGTGATCACATAAAACAGTAAATAAGAATGCACAAATAAAATGAACATTTGACAAGATTAATATTTTTTTATTTATTACATATTCATTTTAGAGTAAGATCACATAAAACAAGCTTATTAAATAGAAATTTTTTTCTTCCAATTAAAAATAATAAAACCATCCAAGATATATTAAGTCTTAACTACCTTCCATCAATCAAATTTGGACCAAACCGGGTGTTTGGGGTGCTCTTCATCCAAATTTGTGGGTTATTATTACTACTAAGGAGTTATTATGAGTGTGGTTAGTTGACTTAACTAAAGTGGTAGTAAGGATTATCCAAAGAAAAATTTATAACATTTTAGAGGTAAGAATTTGAGTAAATCAAGTTATGATTTTATAAGCTGGGACTTCTCTCAATAGATCAAAGAACTATGAGTTAATGTGGTTGGCCAGCCGAATGCCAATATCCCACCCTCTATGTAGTGGCATTGCCAAAGATTGTAGACAATGAGGGGAGGTTCGAGATCCTTTCCACTCGAATACTAAAGAAACAACATATTCCGATTCTAGCATAAAGGGTTCTGATAATTTGATAAAATAGTGGGAGGTGTTTAATGATTTAATTAATTATTCAAAATATCAAAATCAGTAATCAATATAAAAAGTACCAATCTTCTAGAATTTTTTTTGTATAAAATGGAATGTTGTACCATAATTAAAACTGTGATAAATAATACAGTAAGAAAATTGCCACACTGTTATGATTTTCCATCTGTAGTACAGGTGCTTGCACACAATACTACGATATGGGACATTAAGGGTGATAATGTCCCCAATACTTGTTAAGATACCTCTAGACGCGATGGTGTTAACATTTTTACATGAGACTCATGCATGAAGCATATGTTGGTTATTTCATATTTCTATCATCAAAATATGATGCTAGTTACAATTGTCACATTAGTACATGGATAACCTAACATATAGTTTTATCTCTCAGAAAATTTCAAGGAGAAAATGAAGAATGATGTGACTAAGGTGATGTTTACACTGGGCATGTGTAAATTGAAATATGGATCCCATTATTCAAATAGATACATTTCTCATATCATTTAAACCACTTACTCTTGTCTTGTTTTAGGTTACACATGATCATTTGTTGAGTAAAATCTTCATTATCCTTTTATGTAAGGTTATCGAAGTAAAGAAGAATATCAAAGATATTTAATCTTTAGTTATTATGGTGAACAAATTTAAATTCAAGGTGAAAAGACCAATTTCAAGTAATGCTAAAAAACATTCACAAAATCCTTCAATACAATGTGGTTGAATATTAATAAGATGTTATTTTCATAACATAATATGAAATAAATTTTATGTTTAATCATAATAAAATTAAATAAACTAGTTATTTCTTCCACTTAAGAAATATTCATCAATTTAAAATGTAATTATTTGGTGATACTTATTGAGTATTAATTACATTATTCCTTTAACGTACATGTATTTAAATATAATAACCATGTAATGAATAGAAAAACTATAAGAATTAGGGTATATTCTCCAAGAAGTTGAGAAGGTGTAATTCTTATGTCTGTGGTGAGAAACAAATATCTTCTAATTCCCATGTAAATGCTTCAAGTCAATATATTATTGATTATAACCAAAAAAATATCTCACATATATTTTGGACATAAGGAGGCATTACTCAAAGTTCATGAAGGAATTTTTTATGGTCTTTCACACACAATCAATAGTTTAGTGACACCTGAATCATAGGAAACACATAATGAGTATAAAATGTAAGATTAATTTACCTAGTTGTGGAAATATAATATTTGTAAAGAAAAATTAAAAGTACACATGACGGAAATACCCAGTATGATACACCTTTGGTATTATCTACATATTTAGTTTACATGAAAAAATGTTTAGAAAAAAAGGTATGCCAGAAGGCTTTGGGAAACGATCAACATGTGAGAATGAACTATTCCTAGGGAAACTAGTGGAAAACATACATATTTATATTTATTTAAGTCATTAAGGAATGGTAATGTTATGTATGATATATTAATGGTTAAAAGATATATGTTTTTTATGGTCAACATGCCAAAGAATATATTGACCACGAAATCAGTGATCAATATAATGTAAAATGAATTTATTCATATATGCACATTACCTTATCTACATCATGGAATTGATGTCAATGAGTAGGATCTATGAGAAAGTCTTATATATTAACATAGATAAAAAATGTTGCATGTAGAAATTTTAAAATACCCATTTTATACATCAGAGTTTTGATGTAAGTATAATCAATGTTGTAACTTACAGAGACTTAAAATATATATCATGACATGCTTTGAAAATAAATACAATTTCTTATAAGAACAGGAAAATTATAACGACTAATGGATATCATTACAAATGTGTTATGATAACAATCCATTATTTCATATGGACATGTATTTGGATGTAGATAGTTTTTTAGTAAATAAACAAACATGCATCAAGAAAAAACACATTATGCATCTAAGTAGTTATCCTAATTGTTTCTTAGGATATTATATAAATCCCTAAGATAGAAAAGTTGTGGTCAAGTGATAGAATACATTTCTATATAAGGGTGAAAATATCTATTAGAGATAATGGGATCAATATTGACTTGGGTTAAGTCAATTTTAGAGATGCACATGTAGTTGGAAAAGGAACTAGTTCCAGAAGTGCATGTGGAAGAAGAATGTTCCAATGATAAATACTATATATGAAGGTTAAAACCATAGTGATGGTTTTTAATTCATCGTTTCTTGTGATAAATTATTCACTATGAATAATATTTCTTACATGTAAGAGGTATATGAAAATAAATAAGATTAGAAGAAACTAATTAAAATTCAATAGTAGATTCCATGTATAAAAGTCAAAAAGGGATTATTATTTTGAATACTGTGGTGGGTATTCAAGTGAGATGATACATGGATGGTAAAAGCGCAATACCAGAAATTCTCGATTTATTAATTGAATTCATTCTTTATAAATCAATTTAAATTTTACTTGTCATAGCTAATTTATAGGATAATTATTTAGCATTATATGTCATGACCACTGATCATAGAAGGTGTATATATGATACAACCATAACGGTATGGTCATGTCACAAAATGCTAATAAGTATTGAAAGTCACCAAAATCCAGTATAGGATTTAGATAATCAACTAGATCATATAATATTCATGTGGAATTAATGTTTTCCATTTGTCTACGAGTGGTTAGCTGGAACAACATTGTTTTACAAGTGAAATATGTTCGATGACAAATGGAAAACAACTATTGGTATTACATTTAGTAAATACTAGGATGAAGTATATTCTTTATTGATTGAAAAAAAATTAACCATAGTTCTAGGGAACATGATCTATTAATATTGATATAATGATTGCTTTTACATAGTTAATCATACATATAGTGACATAATATTGAAAAATAAAGGTTGTAATAATTCGATACAGAATTATTTCTAGTGTCACATGGCATATACCTCTCTAGGATGACATGTTCAGGACGTAGGGGGAGATTAACATGGTGAGTATAAATCCTTACGCTTAAGCACTAGATTAATCACGTGTTCCATTATATGTACAAATAATTTATATATCTAGAAAATAATTTATAATAGTAAAATATCAATTATACCTAGGAGAGTTATAATTGAAGCAGTCAGAACTATCTTGCTGTACATTGGAAAGTACAATAGATATGTACCTAGTATGTGGAGAAGAAAGGATACTAGTTTTCAAGGGACACAAACTAATATTCTATGGATAAATGTGATATAATTTTGTAGTTAGGATAATATGTTGTTTGAGACAATATCATATAATCCAATGGTAGACATACAAACAAATACTGAGTATTTTCTAGGTTTTAAGGAATCTAAGAAGCTGTTAAACATAATAATTAGTTCCATTTATTATAATCACACCAAGTATGTAAAGCATTATCCTAATGTAAATTATCATATTCTTACTAGCCAAGATGTCATGTTATGAAAGTGGAAAAAGGGATATACATTGGGATACCATATCTTGAGAAGTTTTACTTAAGGATATAAGGTCGTATATAGAAGAGTTGTTAGATGGTGGAATCGTGGAAGGCACAAAAACTATATCTGTTACACAATAGAAACATGATTTTTATCATGTGATAGATAACAAGGCTGGTAAGCTGGTTGGATCTAGGAAAATTTGGATTATTGTATTAGTGGGTTCCCTAGACCTAACAATGTGGAATTTTTTATTACCATATCATGTGTAATGTTATATATACATGATGTATTCTTACCATTATATTGTATATTTTTTCTTTATCAACTATTTAATGGTAACTTCCATAGATTAGTTATCCTATCAAAAGCTTATATTATATCCCATAATATAATGAGAATGTTGATATAATATGACATTAACCTTAAAATATTTTCTATGGATTAGATACATCTTAGTCACTATATACATTAGATGTTTGACTATCGAGAGTTAATGGTTCATAAACATTGGGGCTTATTCTCATGAAGTTTTCACTTGGAGATCTATAGTTGTGAGATCACGAGGAAAGACCGAGCAACAGGAACACCACATGTTTAGGGTGTCATTGGTTGTTCCTATTTACAAACACATGTAATGGTCTCTTAACATGTGTAAATTTTCAATGTGTGACATTTTATTGTGAACATTGAAGCAAGAAAAAAACCATGATAATGAAATCGTGGCAAGGTAGATTCTGTTGGGTGTGTCCTTAGTTGTATGACATTGGTTGAATGGTCAAGAAATGATTTTTCACTTTCATGTTAAGGAAGAAATATATCTCAGGCCTCATTGATTAGGATGTTAGTACATTCTTAAGATCATGGCTAGGAATGTCAAACGTAAATCCATTTTAGTTAGATAAAAAAATAATAAATTAAGAAAGGATGATGACAAAGGTGTGTGTACAACATTTTGAGATATTAAAGACCAATAGATTATATTAATCATTGAGTGTTTTATGGTTGGTTGTCATTGCTATAAGTATTACTATCTCTTATTGGTCCATGAAGGGTTTCTAGATCACGATCTTGGTCTATGAGTAATATTAAATTATATCGAGATAATGTCCAAGATGGACACAAATTAGAGTGTATTCAAGAATCATCACTATTCTATTGAATAGGGATATTTGATACGGTGGGCCTAACCAATTGGGCCCAGTTTTTTCCCAAGGATATACGATCACCATGTAATAAATAAATTCATATTATTCAAGTTAATAATAATTGGAATTGAATTTATTTAATAAATTTATTGACATGTTTTTAAGTAAATACATGGATAATATTATTTAAACAAATATTATTTTAAAATATTCAAGGTTCAATTAATATTTTTGGGAATGATGAGTCAAGTTAATAACTCATGTATTATCATGAAATTATATATAAAGAACACGATAATAATATAAGTGGGTTTTATAACACAGTATAGTAGTAATAATATACCATTTATTTAGTGAGAAAAAAATATTCAAATATCAAGAGTTTATTTTGAATATTTATTGTTTCACTATATATAGAAGAGAGAGGCCTCATGAGAAATACCATTCACTATAAAATGGTGGGAGTCCCTCTCCCTTATTCTATCATCTTCTTTCTAATGTGAGAATCCCTAGATATAGGAGATCATATCGAGGTATCTCATGTACATCGTAAGAAAGGTGATATAGTGATTAGTGGAGCATTGAAGGCCTCCTCAGATCTCCATTATAGAACCCAGAATTAGAATTTTATCTCTCCTATAGTTATTTTGAGGTGTGTGTGGACGATCAAGGAGAATCTAGATTCAGATGATTCGAGCAGCGATCACCAATGACGAATAGTGGCTGATCAAAGATTCAGATCTATCCCAATATTTTATGGGTTATTTTTTTTCTTAAAATTTCTCATGTGTGATAATAAGATGGTAACCACGAAATGTTTCACCAATGCTGATGAAGTCATATCGATCACCAGTGGAAAAATTTTAAAATACCATGTTTCATGTATTCCATTGCATGCCCAGTACATTTACATGATTCATATCATTTATCCTTTTAATGCACTAACATAATGGGGTGTTACATTCAACCCCCATTTTGAGTAGAACGTTATCACTATGGAACCTGTATCTCAACCTAGGAAGTTCCACCACACTACTGGCTGGGTTCCTCCTCTGATACCAATGAAATAACTATGACCTAATTATAGTACATACCCCCTTCTTTAACATGGGCATAAAGTGATGGCCCACCAGGCCCCACCTGTTTCCTAATATACACATGGTCCCCATAATAGGGCCAACCCACATGCCTGGATGAATCATCATTATAATGACTTTATTGACAGTTCAAAAAATTTTCTTTTAGTTTTCTCTATCTTCGCTCAAAAATACCATAGAAAACATCCTAGTTTTTCACCCATCAAAATCAAGACTACATGCCACACATGCTAAACTATGGATTTCGAATTCGGTAGGCTCTCTAAAATAATGGTGCACCTTATTGACATGAGTGGTATCATTTATCCTTTTAACCTTTTAACATTATGATGTGTTACATTAATTGTGACATAATTGATGTTATTTTGAGGTATATTGTCTTTTTTTTCTATACCTTTATTCCATTTATTTTCCTTGTGTTTTAAAGAAAAATGGTGGTTTTCATGCTGGGAAGAAGGACACAAACGATTGGTGCATGATTAGTAGAAAACCTTTTCTAGACTAGTGAAAACCATGTGACAAATAATGTCAAACTATCCATAACATATGGAATGACCCATGGGAATTCACCCCATCTAGGTAAACCATTCAACTACCATCTCTTCTTGAAAATAGGATTCACAGAGTTGGCAGATGGTCCGGAAGACCTTGCGGCCAAGCAGTGTGGCCTACCAGATCATTAAATTTTTAAGAATTATAACTTTTACCCCCTATACTTCAACACACAGTAGCACCTATGTCACCCCACCAACCACTCTAGACCTAGGTGCACCTACATATCCTCCTTTAATTGTTTTGGTCCCAATTTTTGGGTATATTTGGCTTGGAATCTTCATGAAACCCTTATATAAGTTCCTCCTCTCCCTATTCCTTCTTTTATTTTGGTCTATTATCCATACCTATTTGGATTATCTCTTCTCCATTACTTAGGATTAACTGTATTGGGTTCAATATCATTTCATTGGGTTGATTATTCCTAGTTTTTGTGTGTTCTTGTTTTCTTAGGGCCTTATTGTTGGTGAGACTCATGGTTTCCAATGGGTTCCGGGTGATTTTAAGAAAGTGGTAGGTGGTCCCATTCCTTGAAATTAATTGATGATTTTATTAAGATTTTTTTGGAATCTAAATAGGTTTCATAAATTGTTTGGATAGAGAAAAAGGTGTTTCCCAAGGGTTTTGGTGTGATTTGAAGGATTAATGGATATTTTACCCTTGTAAATGGTTTCCAGTTAAGCATGGTCTCAATTATTGTAATTACGACTACGTAAAAAGAGATTTAACTTGTTGTAGGAATTGGAATAAATCACATGGGAAGATTAGTTATCAAGGTGGGAAGACTAGGTCAAGTATGATAGGTGAGCAAAGAGGGTTAAGCCCATGTGTCCTTGAGGGAATTATGTTACAATAGTAACTAAACATATATTATGGGGATTGGTTTCCTAGAGTTGGATACAAACCATCATGTCCAAGATTAGATCACCAAAAGTATGAGGATCCTAGGACCAGACTCACCCATGATCTATAGGGATATCCCATGGTTCTTATACTGTGTTTTTCTATTTTGGCTTATTATTGTATACATATGATATTTAATATCCAATAATGAATAAATTAAAATGAACTCTTTTCTTCCTAAAGACTATAATGTTAACTGGTCAATTAATATCATTACTTGGAATCTTGTGGTGGTATCCTCATGAGAAATTTATCTCACACCCTACATACACTCTTAGGCTTATGTGGACCTTGTTTTATTTTACCTAGGTATAAGTAAGGGTTTCAGTGGTGGTGATGGTTGATCTATGTTCTAGTGGTTCTCATAGATCAATGTCGATAGAGGTGGAATGAGGTATTTACCCACATATTATATGGAGGCTTGGTTTTCTAGTTAATTCCCACCATTTATTGGTTATTATTTTTGGTTGTAAAATCTAGATGTTAAATTCATGTTTATAGTGTATTACTTATATCTATCATATTATGGATGTTTATTATGTTGTGACATGAGTGTTTGTGTTGATTATATTCTTTCTTCATGGGATAAACCATTCTAAAAGGTGTTACTCACTACCAATACATTAGTCGTGAGCCTGTGGTGATCGAGAACACCCATTGGCCTATGTCACAGGCTTGGTCAACTGTCTTGTAAGATGGTAGCTTGGACCAATTCATGAAATAATTTTTTAGAGTGGGTTTTCCCTTTTCTTCATGTCATGTTATTTGGGAAAGCTTTTATATTAAATATATAGTACTATTAGGGATTGAGGTTCGAATAACAAGTGGGGTGTCTAGAAAACGCACCTCATGATAGGCCTTGGGACACAATGCCTTGTTTAAGACTTGTTCTAAACCTTCATTAAAGTTTGATACATAGGCTAAAGAATACACATATACCCTGATATGTGGTAAAGTGGTTTAACCTATTGCTTGTGTTTGTAAGTGTTTTTTTTATTTAAGTTAATGTTTAAATCATGTTATATTTGAAAAAAATTATGGGTAATGTGCTGATGATTTATTTTTCCTAGGTAATTAATATAGAATCATGAATCCCCAAATAAATCCTATGAAACCATGAGAAGAGGTTAGATATAATTCCTTAAATCATTTGATCATAGATTAGTTGAGGTAGTGGTTCAGGTTGTCCGAGCCCAAGATCAGGGAGAGGGCCCTAGTCCCTCTCTTGTTAAGGAAACAAAACCATTTCTAAAAAAGGATAAATATCTAGAGTTAATCAAGAATAAACCTCCATACCTTTGGGGTATCATGGACCCCCATGAATTATAAGATTGGATTGAAATATGTGAGAGGATTTTTGAGTTCTTCGAGACTTATGAGGACAATAAAGTAAGGTTCAATGCATACCTGCTAGAAGGGTCAATCCAGAGGTTGTGGGAATCAATATTTTAATCTAAGAAGTATGAATAGATATTTTGGAAATATTTCTTGGATGCTTTCATTAAGAATTATTTTCTACAGAACTTGTACATTTTTAAGACGTGTGCATTTGAGATCATCATCAGGGGGATCAAACTGTGTTGGAATATCCAAACCATTTTTCCGATGTACTCTAATTCACACATATGGTAATTCATAAATAGAAGCTAAAGTATCAACGATTTGAAATGGGGTTAAGATTTGAAAATTGTTCTCAAGTATTCTTATTTTAGTTAAATACATATACTAATGCAGTGGATCAAGATCTGATATAGGAAATTAGTCAAGTAGTTATATCATGATGTACTTGGATGACTTTACCCATAGGTAAGGGTGGTATTGGCACACCTTAGAAGAAAAGAAAAAACAACAAGAATAATAATAATATAGGTGGTATATAAATCTACCCATACTGAGTGCTTTATTCTATAACCATTAATAGTGGTTAAGTCATGTTTTAGTAGTGTGAAAGGTCAGGTCATGTGTAGTCAGTGTTTACACTTCCACCAAGATCCTACAATTAGTGTTGGTGCTTCAGTCACTTGTAAAAGTTATAAAAAATTGGTTTACTGACTCAGAGAGGTTTTGTATCCTTAGTGCACATATAGTTACCAGTTTAGTCTAGTGACTCAAGTGCTATGTGTTCTTAGACTACTAGGTGAGGTTGAAAAACTGGATCTTCCTATGGTCAGAGTAAGATCATGGAAGAGCCACAAGTTATGAATCGAGAAAATGTATTAGTGGAAATGAGGAACGTTCATCCAATGGAGTTGGAACCAAAATAATTATACGTATCCCCCTTTGTATTTCATTGTACTATTTTTATTTTCTCTTCTATAGCCATCATTTTATTTGACATAGGTGCTTATTATTCATTCATTTCTACATATCTTGTAGAATTGTTAAAATTTATAACCAAGCTCATTACTTATGAAATGGAGCTAGTTATGAAATTTGGAAAGAATAAGGGGTACAGTTTCGAATTCCCATCCCTTTCTCTTACCTTTCAAGGGGTAAAATTAGAATGGGACTTCCTAGTTATGAATATGGACCTCTTTGACGTAATTCAAATCATTTATTGGATAATGTATTACAAGGAGCACATCTATTTTTATCATACAGGGGTAACTTATGTGGAACACGATGGGAGTTGTCACGACCCGACCCTACCCGGGCTCGAGCCGCAACCACCCGAGGCCCGCCTCCATAGGCCAGGGGCTGGCGACCAGCGCCGAAGGCAGAACAACTCGGGGAGGCATTTGCCTAAGCACCTGTACACACACACGCAACAAACTCAATGCAACAGTGCAGAGTAAAAGAAAAGACTACCAGAGTAAAAAGAACAACTGCTATATATATAAACCACAAAGTGCATTGACCTCTACAAGTACAAGAAAAGTGCTGAAAAGGAAAAAGGGGCAAAACACGCGCCCAACCAGAAAAGTGCCACAACCCGGCAACAGGTAAACAAAAAGAAACAACTAACGGGTCTCAAACCTGGATCTCGACCATGAACACCACACGCGGTCCAAGCTCCCAACCTCCTACGCTCCACCGAAGTCACGCTCCACCTGTCTTTCGTCTGCTAGGGCACACCAAGTGCGGGCAAAGCCCAAGTAGGGGTGAGTATAAAAATACTCAGTAGGATACCCGAAGGCTCGAGGGAGCAACAAAAGGAGGTACCGAAGGGTGAGCAGTAGAGCGAACAGGGAAAGTAAAGGAGTCCAACCAAGGGTGCAGTAAAGAGTAATAGCTCAACCCATCAAGAGAAAGATAGAAGACTCATCCTACCATGAGAAGATGGACGTGGAAAGAACGTGGCATACCCCGCGCGTCTTCGCCTCTCCTGAAGGAGAGTATCCAAAACCCCAGGATTGGGTACTCAAAACATGGTATATAGAAATATTTATGCTCAATCAAGAAGCCCGAACAAGCTCGTAAGGGGATCTCCATCCCGTAGCTCAGCCCAAGATAACAAGTGGCCAATAGTCCCAGACAAAAACCATCATCGATGCCCAGCATCCCGCACGTCTGCCCTGAACCGCAAGCCAAGGGGCTCAATCACCGCACCTCGATACTATCTGCTTTGGGCGGCACTGACTCGCCCGCAGGATTTTAGATCGCGTTACAAGAACGCGTCTCGGTGGGGAAAGCGCCCGTTATACTTGAGAGTTCTAAGGAAATCAAACCATGCCTCGTCACTGCCCTGCAGTCGAGAAGTCTCCTCATAGTCAAGTCATCAAAACATCGACCCGTATAACCAAGGGTCCCATTGTGGTAATCACAGAGGAAAGATACAGGCTAGCCTAGTAGAAAGGACTGAGCCTGGATGACAACAGGTGTCCCACTGCCCAGCCCTGCTGGAGGGTAATTAATAACCAAATGTCGGGTGACCCACTGCCCAGCCCTGCGGGAGGGTAAACCTTTAATACGTCGTCCGACGACCCACTTCCCAGCCCTGCTAGAGGGTAGACCTGGAATAAGTCGACAGGCGACCCACTGCCCAGCCATCCTGGAGGGTAGACCTGGAACTAGACGACATGAGACCCACTACCCAGCCCCGCTGGAGGGTAGACCCTAATAGGTCGTTGGGTGACCCACTGCCCAGTCTCTACTGGAGGGTAGACCCTAGTAGCACTGGGTGACCCACTGCCCAGTATCTACTGGAGGGTAGACCCTAAGAGGTCGTCGGGTGACCCACTGCCCAGTCTCTTCTGGAGGGTAGACCCTAAGAGGTCGTCGGGTGACCCACTGCCCAGTCTCCGCTGGAGGGTGGACCCTAGTAGCATCGGGTGACCCACTGCCCAGTCTCTACTGGAGGGTAGACCCTAAGAGGTCGTCGGGTGACCCACTGCCCAGTCTCTGCTGGAGGGTAGACCCTAAGAGGTCGTCGGGTGACCCACTCCCCAGTCTCTGCTGGAGGGTAGACCCTAGTAGCCTCGGGTGACCCACTGCCCAGTCTCTGCTGGAGGGTAGACCCTAAGAGGTCGTCGGGTGACCCACTGCCCAGTCTCTGCTGGAGGGTGGACCCTAGTAGCATTGGGTGACCCACTGCCCAGTCTCTGCTGGAGGGTAGACCCTAAGAGGTCGTCGGGTGACCCACTGCCCAGTCTCTGCTGGAGGGTGGACCCTAGTAGCATCGGGTGACCCACTGCACAGTCTTTGCTGGAGGGTAGACCCTAAGAGGTTGTCGGGTGACCCACTGCCCAGTCTCTGCTAGAGGGTGGACCCTAGTAGAATCGGGTGACCCACTGCCCAGTCTCTGCTGGAGGGTAAACCCTAGAAGTCGATGAGTAACCCACTGCCCAGCCCCGCTGGAGGGTAGAACTCAAAACTGCTCTATCCATCTCCACTAGAGGGCACAACACTGGCCAACTGAACACGAAGTGAGTATCGCGCAACCTCCCAACTCCAGAACAACTCACCCAAAAGAGGTGAAGCGTCTGCTCCAGCACTGGGTGTCACTAGCACCGCTACCATCCAATCCATCGAGAATGAAACCAGGGGGAGACCACTCAACCCTGCTGGTCAACAAACGAGCACCGAGTCAGGGGAAAAACTCCACCCTGCTGGTCAAACAAACACACCGAGGGACCCTCTATGTCGCAAGAGGTCAAGTACGTAAGGCAGAACACGACACGCACATGGGGCCCACACGACGTGTGGCCCCAAGTCAACCCCAACCAAGCGCACAAACATCTCAGGTACAAACCACACGTACCTCCAAGCGCTCTCGTATACCCCCAGAGTATATCGCGTTCCATCCCATAGGCTATCGTGCACACGACACCCAACGTCAGCGTGAAGGCGTGACGTAACAACTCCACCTCAAAGGCCCAGGCACGGCCAACCACGTCACCTCAAGCATTTACATCACTCACAGGGGAGTGCATGCGATCACACGCCAAAGGTCCGCTACAAGCAAGTAGGGCGAACCACCACTGGAGCACCTTTCATGCTTCCACATTTCTCAAGATCACGCAAGAAGCTCCATACAGCCAAGCGGATCACACCGTTGTAATCCTTGCGGAAAAACACGCGAGTTAGACTACCCACTCGCCCGAAACTGTCAACAGGTGGAAAAGGTACTATTCACCGTGACCAAACCCGTGTGGGGCCCACCCCAAAGATCCCGAAACTGAACCAACTGATCACGCCACTGCGATCCCCTCAGAAAAACACACGGGATTGAGTACTCAATCGCCCAAAACGGACACCCAGTGAAAAGGGCACTATTCACCGTAGCCGGGTCAGGTGGGACCCACACCACATCCCCAAAAAAGGTCGGGCGAACTGCACCATCGCCAAGCTCTCAGAAAAGCACGTCAAATTGACTGCTTACTTGCGTGGAACGGGTACCCGGAGAAAAAGATGCCTTCCGGTGTATCGCACACGAGCAGTGCCACGCGGGACCCGCAATCCGGCCCCGAAACTCAACGAACGTGTCACACCGTTGCGATCCTCTCGAAAAAGCGCACAAGATGGACTACTCAATTGTCCAAAACGGTCGCCCGGTGATAAAGCTGAAAATCACCGTCAAATCCCGAAACGGCCCTCGCGGGGCCCGCACTATCGTGCGGAATTACAACGGGAAGACTGCGCCAACACGATGCCCTCGGAAAAACACCCAACATCGACTGCTCGCATGCCCCAAACGGACGACCGAGGAAAAAGTCGCTAGAAGCTGCACGCAGCTCAAAAGACGGGTCGTGGGGCCCACGCCTCAACTCCGGCCTAAATGCCTGAAACCACTCTGCAAACCTCCGCCTCGACGCCAGGGTCCCAACGCAACTGAAGGCGCTCAAAACGGACGTCGGATGCGTCCGCGCCATCCAAAACAAGAATCCCGGAAGAAAGCACTCGTCTACTTAAAGACACGTCGCGCCTCCGCGACCCCTCGTTTCGGGAATTAAAAATTCTCGAAACAATCTAAAAAGCTTCGCCTCGACGCAAGCTCCGCGCTGCCATAGACGGAGCGCAAAACGAACGCCCGTAGCCCGAAATACGGGCATCCAAAGTCTGAGGGGCAAAGCCCCTTTGGGCCGGACCGACCGGTCCGCCCAGCTTGGGCCGGCCCGCGCCGGCCGGCTCGGTCCGCATAGCCGGCCCGCGGCATAGCCACGGGTCCGGTTCACCCCGCCGCGGCCAGCTTGGCCGCGGCTTGCTCCAGCCGACCGGCCACCTAGCGACCGGTTGACTCCCCACAGCGACCCGCAGGGCGCGGGTCGCGGTCGACGCACGGGGACGCGCAGTTCGCGGCCCCCCTCATTTCCTCCGCCTGCCGGCGCCTGCGGCCTGCGCCGCGGCCGGCTTCCGCAGCCGCCGCCGAAGGCTGCTGTCGCCTCCCGGCAAGCGCCGCCGCCGCCTCCGAAGCCCCGGCCGACCGCCCTGCTGCGCCGCGCTCCGCCCCGCGCCGCCCTGCGCCGCTGCCGTCTGCCGCCTTCGGCCCTCGCCGGAAACCGGCCGTGGCCGGAAAATTTCCAAGGACCACCGAAAACGACCCGGTGGTCGAAATTTCGATCCGGATAGCTTTCCGGAAAGCTCGGGACGGGATCTATGCAACCATGGGATTTGTTCGAGGATCCGATGGATCGATTGAGCATAAAGGAGGTTTAAAACGGGGAAGGGGAGGAAAACTCAAATTCGCCTACCTCGTTGGGCTTCGGCCGGCGCTTCCCGCACGACCCGCCGCGCGCCACCGTCTCGTCGGAGCCACCTCGCTGAAGTTCGCCTCGCCGGAGCTCGCCGTAATGGAAGAGGGAAGGGGGGGGGAGGTTGTGAGGAAGAAGAAGGGGAAGAAGGGGGAGGGGGTGCGTTTAAGTAATAACGCTTAAACACCCCCGCCCGGCACGCCCCCGACCCCGCTCTCGAAGCAGACAAAAAGGAGGGCGTCGCTGGGGTAAGAACGACGCTTCGAGCACAACGGCGGTCTCATAATTTTAATCCGAGACCCCGTTCAAAAGTTATTAAACTTAGCGCCCGAGGCTTCCAAATTACGAAAACGCCCCTGGGGCCATTTTTCACAAACCGCCCACACCCGCAAAACTTACACCCCTCCTAAGGTAAACGGCACGCTCAAAACTCAATGGTGCCCTCAGTTTTCCAATCCGAGTCACTGTTTAAGAGATACCAGCATTTCTCCCTTAAATGAATGAATGAATTAATTAATTAATCCGTTTAACATTCCAGAAGCGGGTGAGGGGTCCAAACGTCCCGCGCCGACAAGTTTTATGTCATTCCTAGGGTAAACACCCCATTCTGGACCCATCCGTCAACTCGGATCCCTGATCTGGAACTCCGTTCAGCAGTTATCTTATTTATTTAGCGTTTCTAGTGTGAACACACTGAAAATTTAATTCCGGCCACTCTGGGGCTCGGAATCGCACGCCGTCTGAAGGCACCGCTCTGGAATATCATCAAGAATATTTCAAAGTCCTTCGTAGAAAAAACCGGGTTCTTACATCATTCCCTCTTTCAAGATTTTCATCCTCGAAAAGCAAAACTCGGGAGCAACACAGGGTACTAAGCCCACACCTGGCTTTCCAATACCCAGAAGAACCCACACACAGCTCTGTGCCACCGCACACAGACCAAAGGATTGATCTGTTCATGCGGGGTCAGCCCTTGCCGATGTCGTGCACCCACTCCAGACTTTGGGGTTAGGGCAAGGCGGTAGGGTACCTCGCCATCCCTTTGCACGGTCTCAAACGGCCCGAAGGCCCTCGGGGGTAGCTCACATCCCCGGTCCAACCTCTACGTCGCACGCCGCGACTGGAATCACCGCCCGCACCTGAAACAAGGCCTGGTGATTCCCTCCTTTAGAATATCCATGTGGTGTAACACCTAAGGATATCTGGTCACACAAGGCTCCACAGTCGATGCTCTCTTACACACTCAAAAGGCGAAGGAGTCAACACCATCGACTAAAGGAAAAGGTCTCGCGCCTTTCTCCTTACCAACATAGGGTCACACCCGATGCTGTGCGTCACCCTGGTAACACCTCAAACAAGGAGCCGGGAGAGAAGAATTTCACACGCAGAGCCTAAAAATTCTACTGCAAGCAGTAGAAGGGTCGCAAGGGGTACCTCTCACCATCCCGTGCTCTGCAGGATCGTAGACATCCAAAGCTCGCGGCTACTCGTGGTCCCAACTGTCAACTCCCGGAGCCTGACGTGGACCGCCTAGTGGTGATGGGGAGATCTCGTAACATCGTCCCCCCACCTCCAGCTCCTCCCGCTCCTCTGCTAGCACCACCTCTATGGACACTACTCTGATCACGGCGCTGCCTCTTCCGTGGTGGTGCGCCTGTTGTCTGCCCGAAGCTCTCAGCAACCCGGGTCGGGCAGTCTCGTGCCAAGTGACCTCGCTCGTCAAAAGCATAGCACCGGCACTCTCTGGGCTGCCCTGGTGCCCTCCGGCGCCACTGTGGTATATAACCACGACCCAGGATCCTCTCACGGAAGGGAATCCCCGGCTGAGTCCCTGCACCTTTTTTCCAAAGTGGTATACGACCACGTCTCCGAAACCGGCAGTGGGAAGGCCACCTGCATCGAGGTCCTGTCCTCCGGCGCCTGCTAGCTACGACAGACGTCCTGGCTCCATCGCGCCCACTGCCACTACCAACCGAAAAACATGACAGGAAGCCCTCTGTCACCAGCGCCTGTTCTAGCACCCCGACATATGTGGAAATGCCCGAGGGTACTATGAAAGCACGAATCTCTCGGCGGAGACTCTGCTCAAACTTCCATGCTCGGATGTTGTCGTCATGGACCAAGTCCGGGTAAAAGCGTGCACGGTCTGCAAAACTAGCCGCGTACTCAGCCACCGTCATCCCTCCCTTCTAAAACTGCAGGAGCTCCTGAATCCGAACGGAGCAGAAGTATGAGGGGAAAAACTCCTCACGGAACAACAACTGAAAGTCATCTAATGAAAACGACGACTCGTCAAGAAACTGAGTCACCAGACTCCACCAACGCCAAGCTACTCCACGAAAAAGGGTGGATGTCAAAGCCGCTCTCTGATCTGTCGGTGTCTGGACAAGCCTGAAAAGGATAACCACTGCCTCCAGCCAACCCTCTGCTACTTGAGGGTCTAGATCACCACTGAACTTCAGCGGTCTCTGCCACTGGAACTCACGGAGCGCGCTCAACCTGCGCTCAAGCTCAACCGGCTCTGCCTAAAACTATCTGCTACTCAACAGGTGGGGGTGCTGCTACCGGCGCACTCGGAGAAAGGGGCTCGCATGATGGGTCCTGGACTGTGGCCTCATAGCTCACAGGGTCATCGTCACGCACCCAAAGCTGGTATCTGGGCTGACTGTCTTTGCGGGGACATCCTGAATATTATCAAGGAGTGCCGCGGTCAGATGAGCATATATGTATATACCACAACAACAACGTTGGGAAGCTGAATCAAGAAGGACAGTCAAAGACTCGGTCCTATGTGATGCACAAACCAATTTTCCCTGCAACAAGTGTCTCAGCATGCTGAGTCGACAAGCAGGTTATCAAGGTCCTGGTGAATGGATACGTCGACCGCCGCACCATCACTGGACTCCCTGGCCTGAGAGCCGCTCTCGAGACACGTTAACACTATTTCCCTATATCCCAACAAATTCCTCTTTTAGGGACATCCGCACAACGTCCCAAGGAATGAACCACCTCTGATACCACTTTGTCACGACCCAACCCTACCCGGGCTCGAGCTGCAACCACCCCAGGCCCGCCTCCATAGGCCAGGGGCTGGCGACCAGCGCCGAAGGCACAAAAACTCGGGGAGGCCTTTGCCTAAGCACCTGTACACACACACACAGAAAACTCAATGCAACAGTGCATAGTAAAAGAAAAGACTAGCAGAGTAAAAAAGAACAACTGCTATATATATAAACCACAAAGTGCATCGACCTCTACAAGTACAAGCAAGGTGATGAAATGGAAAAAGGGGCAAAACACGCGCCCAACCAGAAAAGTGCAACAACCCGGCAACAGGTAAACAAAAAGAAACAATTGACGGGTCTCCCACCTGGATCCCGGCCATGACCACCGCATGCGGTCCAAGCTCCCAAGCTCCTACGCTCCACCGAAGTCATGCTCCACCTGTCCGTCATCTGCAAGGGCACACCAAGTGTGGGAAAATACCAAGCAGGGGTGAGTATAAAAATACTCAGTAGGATACCCCAAAGGCTCGAGGGAGCAACAAAAGGAGGTACTGAAGGGTGAGTAGTAGAGCGAACAGGGAAAGTAAAGGAGTCCAACTGAGGGTGCAGTAAAGAGTAACATCTCAACCCATCAAGAGAAAGATAGAAGACTCGTCCTACCACGAGAAGCTGGACGCGGAAAGCACGTGGCATACCCCGCGCGTCTTCGCCTCTCCTGAAGGAGAGTAGCCAAAACCCAAGGAGTGCGTACTCAAAACATGGTATATACAAATATTTAGGCTCAATCAAGAAGCCCGAACAAACTCGTAAGGGGATCTCTGTCCCGTAGCTCAGCCCAAGAAAACAAGTGGCCAACAGTCCCAGACATAAACCATCATCGATGCCCAGCATCCCGCACTTCTGCCCTGAACCGCAAGCCAAGGGGCTCAATCACCGCACCTCGATAATATCCGCTTTGGGCGGCACTGACTCGCCCTCACGGTTTTAGATCACGTCACAAGAACGCGTCTCGAGGGGGATAGCGCCCCTCGTACTTGAGAGTTCTAGGGAAATCAAACCATGCCTCGTCACTGCCTTGCAGTCGAGAAGTCTCCTCACAGTCAAGCCATAAAAACATCAACCCGTATAACCAAGGGTCCCGCTCCGGTAAGCACGGAGGAAAGCTACAGGCTAGCCTAGTAGAAAGGACTGATCTTGGATGCCAACAAGTGTCCCACTGCCCAGCCCTGCTGGAGGGTAATTTATAACCAAATGTCGGGTGACCCACTGCCCAGCCCTACTGAAGGGTAAACCTCTAATACGTCGTCAGACGACCAACTACCTAGCCCCGCTGGAGGGTAGACCTGCAATAAGTCGACATGCGACCCACTGCCCAGCCATGCTGGAGGGTAGACCTGGAACTAGATGACATGCGACCCACTGCCCAGCCCCGCTGGAGGGTAGGCCCTAACAGGTCGTCAGGTGACCCACTGCCCAGTCTCTATTGGAGGGTAGACCCTAGTAGCACCGGGTGACCCACTGCCCAGTCTCTGCTGGAGGGTAGACCCTAGTAGCATCAGGTGACCCACTGCCCAGTCTCTGCTGGAGGGTAGACCCTAGTAGCATCAGGTGACCCACTGCCCATTCTCTACTGGAGGGTAGACCCTAAGAGGTCGTCGGGTGACCCACTGCCCAGTCTCTGCTGGAGGGTGGACCTCAGTAGCATCGGGTGACCCACTGCCCAGTCTCTGCTGGAGGGTAGACCCTAAGAGGTCGTCGGGTGACCCACTGCCCAGTCTCTGCTGGAGGGTAGACCCTAGTAGCATCGGGTGACCCACTGCCCAGTCTCTGCTGGAGGGTAGACCCTAAGAGGTCTTCGGGTGACCCACTGCCCAGTCTCTGCTGGAGGGTGGACCCTAGTAGCATCAGGTGACCCACTGCCCAGTCTCTGCTAGAGGGTAGACCCTAAGAGGTCGTCGGGTGACCCACTGCCCTGTCTCTGCTGGAGGGTGGACCCTAGTAGCATCGTGTGACCCACTGCCCAGTCTTTGCTGGAGGGTAGACCCTAAGAGGTCGTCGGGTGACCCACTGCCCAGTCTCTGCTGGAGGGTGGACCCTAGTAGCATCGGGTGACCCACTGCCCAGTCTCTGCTGGAGGGTAGACCCTAAGAGGTCGTCGGGTGACCCACTGCCCAGTCTCTGCTGGAGGGTAAACCCTATAAGTCGATGAGTAACCCACCGCCCAGCCCCGCTAAAGGGTAGAACTCAAAACTGCTCTATCCATCTCCACTAGAGGGCACAACACTGGCCAACTGAACACGAAGTGAGTATCGCGCAACCTCCCAACTCCAGAACAACTCACCCAAAAGAGGTGCAGCATCTGCTCCAGCACTGGGTGTCACTAGCACCGCTACCGGCCAATCCATCGAGAACGAAACCAGGGGGAGACCACCCAACCCTGCTGGTCAACAAACGAGCACCGAGCCAGGGGAAAAACTCCACCCTGCTGGTCAAACAAACACACTGAGGGACCCTCTACATCGCAAGAGGTCAAGTACGTAAGGCAGAACACGTCACGCACATGGGGCCCACACGACGTGTGGCCCCAAGTCAAACACATCCAAGCGCACGAACATCTCAGGTACAAACTACACGTACCTTCAAGCGCTCTCGTATACCCCCAGAGTATACCTCATTCCAGCCCATAGGCTATCGTGCACACCGCACCCAACGTCAGCGCGAAGGTGTGACGTAACAACTCCACCTCAAAGGCCCAGGCACAACCAACCACGTCACCGCAAGCATTTACATCACTCATACGGGAGTGCACGCGATCACTCGCCAAAGGTCCGCTACAAGCAAGTAGGGCGAACCACCACTAGAGCACCTTTCATGCTTCCACATTTCTCAAGATCGTGCAAGAGGCTCCGTACAGCCAAGAGGATCACACCGTTGTAATCCTTGCATAAAAACACGCGAGTTAGACTACTCAATCGCCCGAAACGGTCAACAGGTGGAAAAGGTACTATTCACCGTGACCAAACCCGTGTGGGGCCCACCCCAAAGATCCCGAAACTGAACTAACTGACACGCCACTGCGATACCCTCGGAAAAAAACACGGGATTGAGTACTCAATCACCCAAAATGGACACGCGGTGAAAAGGGCACTATTCACCGTAGCCGGGTCGGGTGGGACCCACACCACATCCCCGAAAAAGGTCGGGCGAACTGCACCATCCCAAAGCTCTCGGAAAAGCACGTCAAGTTGACTGCTTACTTGCGTGGGACGAGTACCCAGAGAAAAAGATGCCTTCCGGCGTACCGCACACGAGCGGTGCCACACGGGACCTGCAACCCGTTCCCGAAACTCAACGAACGGGTCGCACTGTTGCGATCCTCTCGAAAAAGCGCACAAGATGGACTACTCACTTGTCCAAAACGGTCGCCCGATGATAAAGCTGAAAATCACCGTCAAATCCCGAAACGGCCCTCGCGGGGCCCGCACTGTCGTGCAGAATTACAGCGGGCAGACTGCGCCAACACGATGCCCTCGGAAAAACACCCAACATCGACTGCTCGCACGCCCCGAACGGACGACATAGGAAAAAGTCGCTAGAAGCTGCACGCAGCTCAAAAGATGGGCCGTGGGGCCCACGCCTCAACTCCGACCTCAACTCCTGAAACCACCCTGCAAACCTCCGCCTCGACGCCAGGGTCCCAACGCAACTGACGGCCCTCAAAACGGACATCAGAAGCGTCCGCGCCGTCCAAAACAAGAATCCCGGAAGAAAGCACTCTTCTACTTAAAGACACGTCGCGCCTCCGCGACCCCTCTTTTGGGGAATTAAAAATTCCCGAAACCATCTCAAAAGCTTTGCCTCGACGCAAGCTCCGCGCTACCGCCGACGGAGCGCAAAACGGACGCTCGTAGCCCTAAATACGGGCGTCCGAAGTATGAGGGGCAAAGCCCCTTTGGGCCGGACTGGCCCGGACCGGCCGGTCCGCCCTGCTTGGGCCGGCCCGGTCCGCACAGCCGGCCCGCGGCATAGCCGCGGGTCAGGTTCACCCCGCCGTGGCCAGCTTGGCCGCGGATTTCTCTAGCTGACTAGCCACCTCGCGGCCGGTTGACTCCCCACAGTGACCCGCAAGGCGCGGGTGGCGGTCGACGCACGGGGCCACGCGCTTCGCGGCCCCCCTCGTTTCCTCCACATGCCGGCGCCTGCGGCTGGCTTCCGTAGCCGCCACCGAAGGCCGCTGTCGCCTCCTGGCAAGCGCCACCGCCACCTCCGAAGCCCCGACCGACCGCCCTGCTGCGCCGCGCTCCGCCCCGCGCCGCCCTGCGCCGACGCCATCTGCCGCCTTCGGCCCTCGCCGGAAACCGGCCGTGGCCGGAAAATTTCCAAGGACCACCGGAAACGATCCGGTGGTCGAAAGTTCGATCCAGATAGCTTTCCGGAAAGCTCGGGACGGGATCTACGCAACCACGGAATTTGTTTGAGGATCCGATGGTGCGATTGAGCATAAAAGAGGTTTAAAACGTGGAAGGGGAGGAAAACTCAAATTCGCCTACCTTGTTGGGCTTCGCCTGGCACTTCCCTCGCGATCCGCCACGCGCCACCGTCTCACCGGAGCCACCTCACCGGAGTTCGACTCACCAGAGCTTGCCGGAATGGAGGAGGTAAGGGGTGGGGGGAGGTTGTGAGGAAGAAGAAGGGGAAGAAGGGGGAGGGGGTGCGTTTAAGTAATAACACTTAAACACCCCCGCCCGGCACGCCCTCGACCCCACTCTCGAAGCAGACAAAAAGGAGGGTGTCCCTGGGGTAAGCACGACACTTCTAGCACAACGGCGGTCTCGGGATTTTAATTCGATACCTCGTTCAAAAGTTATTAAACTTAGCGCCCGAGGACGCCAAATTACGGAAATGCCCCTGGGGCCATTTTTCACAAACGGCCCACGCCCGCAAAAATTACACCCCTCCTAGGGTAAACGGCACACTCCAAACTCAACGGTGCCCTCAGTTTTCAAATCCGAGTCACCGTTTAAGAGATACCATCATTTTTCCCTTAAACGAATTAATTAATTAATTAATTAATCCATTTAACGTTCCAGAAGCGGGCGAGGGGTCCAAACGTCCCGCGCCGACAAGTTTTATGTCGTTCCTAGGGTAAACACCTCATTCTGGACCCATCCGTCCACTCAGATCCCTGATCCGGAACTCTGTTTATGAGTTATCTCATTTATTTAGCGTTTCCAGTGTGAACGCACTGAAAATTTAATTCCGGCCACTCTGGGGCGCAGAATCGCATGCCGTCTAAACGCGCTGCTCTGGAATATCATCAAGAATATTCCAAAGTCCTTCGTAGAAAAAACTGGGTTCTTACAGGAGTACTCAGGTCTTCCAAGGTTAATTATATCCATGATCAGGGAATGATTGAACTCCACTTCCAAATCTAGAAAATACTATTTTATAGGTCTGTTCTTTCGTTGTGGAAGTTGATGGTTGAGGTTATGAGAATGGGGTACCACTTATAGTAGACGAGTTTTAAGAGGTGTTTCTAGATGATTTTTTAGGGTTACCCATATATATTGATGTAGTGTTGACTACTGATTCAGTTTTAGTAACACAACTAATATCCCATCCCTTATATTGTATGGTCCCCATTGAGATGAGGGAATTAACGATATAACAAGACAATTTAAAATCAAAAGGTTTCATTCTCCTGAAAATATCACCTTGGGATACCCTAGATTTGTTTTCTAGAATGGATGAATGATCTCTCTGGTTGAATATTGAATTCTAGAAGATTAACAGGGTCACAATCAGAAATAAAGATCCCTTTAACTTTATAGATTCCATTATTGATCAGTTCAAGGGGAAAGGTGATTTTAAAAGAATATCATATGCTCCAGGTATCGTCATGTTAGCATTATAGTGGTGGACATCCACAAGAAATCCTTCTAAACAAGGTATGTCTACATTGAGTATTTGGTAATCCAATTAAAGTTGAAAAACACTCCATCAATTTTCATAGATCTTACGAAGAAAGTGTTCCATCAATACCTTGAATCCTTCATCATAGTGTTCTTGGATGGAATCATCAACTACTATAAAATATAAGAAGAGAATGGGAAGCACATGAGGACCATTTTAGGGACTTTTTATGATCACCACATTTATGAAATTATCTATATGTTCACTTTATGTATTAAGTAATGAATGTTTCTAGGCCATGAAATCTCTTATCATGGAGTTTTAGTCGACCTCGAGAAAATTGGGGCAGTGATGTCATGTGATTAATTGATGATTTTCTTCAAGATCACGAGATTATTTATCGTCATATGACACTATAGACAAATTCTACTATATTTTTACTAGCCTGCTTCACCCATGACCGTAGATAATTGAATGTGGGTGAGGTTTGAATGGATCCTAGAATGTCAGGATTCCAATGAGGTACTTAATAGGTGGTTTAATACAACACCTATTTTGATCCTACCAAAATGTGGAAAGGGATATGTGGTCTACTATGATTCTTCAGGTACGTGTCTTAGGGTGTGTGTTGGTGTATGACTTTAATGAAATTGTGTATATCTCTCTCCATATCAAATAAAATGAATGGAATTTACCAATTCATGACTTGGAACTGGCATCAGTGATGCATGTATTGAAGATGTGTCATCACTAACTCTTAGGGAATAATTTCATAGGCTACAGAGATCAAAAAAATTTGGCATAAATTTTAATCTAGAAGGATCTTAATCTGATACAACACCGATTGGTTGAGTACCATCAAGTGTTTGAATTTGATATTGCCTATACCTCAGGAAAAGTTAATGTGGTAGTATACGACCTAAGTGGAACAATGCTGGTGAAAGCTATTAATGAGTATAGTGATGAATAGAATTTGATGGGGATTTTTCCTCTCATGAGCCTAGAAATAGTGGATAAAAGAGGAGGTACATTCTTGGCTAGAATTCAGCTGAATATCCCTCTTCTAGAGATAATTAGTGAAGAGAAACCTCATGATGAACTTTACCCATGTTATATGAATATTATAAATGTCATGGAGGTTCCCAATGAGTGGTCATAATCTTATAAAATAATCCTTTGTTTCAGGGGTTTTTTCTTGGTATCATTATATTTGGAGAAACTGGAGATATAGGATAGCCACCAATATTAGTAAGATGTTAATTTGTGGAACCATAAAGATTTTTACAATGTGAATTGTTTACTTTTTTTTCCATGTATGTGGTTTTCTATAGATAACCTCATATCTGGGTTCTAAACTTGTAAGGAGATTAAATCTGATCACAAGAGGCCCTCAGGTTTTCTTCATACACATAAAAATCCTACCTAGAAGTTGAATGAGGTCAACATAGACTTCATCATTGGATTGTGTCATATACCTCAGGTAAGGAACACCATTTGGGTGGTTATCAACTATATCACTAAGTTATCTCATTTTATTCTGATAAAGTATTCAACCAAAGTAGATGAACTGGTCCAATTGTATGCTCATGTAATTATAAGGCTGGATGGTGTGTAGTCCACAATCCTTTTAGATATGGACCCCATTTTACCTTTATGTTTTGGGAAGGCCTTTAGAAGGAAATGGGGAGACATGTGAAACTCTGCATGACATATCATACTCTGATGGATAGTCAAAAAAAATGGGTGATGGAAATTTTGGAATACATTCCTTATGCATGAGTATTATATTTTGGAGGCTCATGGGATAATTATTTTTTATATATGTAATTTTTTTATAACAATAGTTACCAATAATCGATCAAAATGGCTCCCTCTAAAGCGCTCTATGGTCGGAAATGTAAGTCTCCTATATGAAAGACAGAAGTGGGTGAGGCTTCTTTTCTATGAACGATCCTTGTGTAAGAGACATATAATAAATATTAATTGATAAGAGATAATTTTTGTTATTACAAAGATCCACCATAAGTATTATGCTGATCACCATCACTAAGCCTTGTCTTTCTCAATGGGTGACTGGGTGATTCTAATGGTGACACCTTGCCTGGGTCAGTGTTATCTTGGTATGAAAGGGAATCATTTGATAAGGTATGTCAAACCTTTTGAGATCAATTTTTTTTGTGTGGTATATCAATTGGGTTTACCATCCCAGTAAAAAATGATCCATGATGTGTTTCATGTATCACAACTAAAAATGTATATCCTATTCACATATTACGTGCTAAACTAGGAAGAGATGGAACTGGAGTCCAATTTGTCTATGTGAGTGTGACTAGTGCATATTGTGGATTCTTAATTGATAGTTCCTAGAGTAAAATCCATAACACTATTTTAGGTCCTTTTTTAGCATGAAAACTATGAGCATAAGAAATGGGAATCAAAATCATTGGGGAAGGAGCATTATCCTCATTTATTCTCTGACCAAACATCATTTTGACTATCTAAGGGTGGATATTTTTCATGTTGGGGAGACTTTTTACATATAGGGTGTTATTTTTATGTATTTTATTTTTCATTTTCTTTATTACATTTATTTCTTGGTTTTCCTAAGTGTTTTTAAGAAAAATGGTGGATTTTGGGTTTGGAAAAAGGAGGCACACAGATGGTACACAATTAGTAGAAATCGTGTACCAGAACATTGCAAACCATGTGACATAAACAATAAAACTATGTAGGCCATATAGTAAGGTTCATGAGAATGCACCTCTCTAGGTAAACCATGCATGCACCTTCTCCCCTTGAACAAAGGTACCACATGGTTGGAATAAGGTCTAGCGGACCGTGCATCCAAACCATGCTTCCTATCATATCATTACTTTTTTTTGGAAATTATGAATCTTCCCATCCCTGATTTTAACCCTAATCACCACCTTTTCACCCAATATGGAATATTCATCACTATATATACCTCTATATCAACTTTTACTACCTATCACCTGATTAATGGGTGGATTTTTCTTAGATTTTTCAATATACCCTCAATTAAGTTTATCATATCTTTTTTATTCGCTTCTTTTATTATCTTATCCCAACATCTTTGGGTTATGTCTTCTATAATGATTAGGATGACCTAATTTTTGTTCAATATTTTTTTTGGGTTGAATATTTCTAGTTTTGTTTTTTATTACTTCCTTTGGGTCTCCTCTTGGGGGGACTTGTTGTTTCTAACCGGTTCTGGGTAATTTCAAGAAAGAGATTGTTGGTTCCACACCATGACATTAATTGATTATTTTATAATTCCTATATTTTTTCTAAATGGGTTTCATAAATTTTTTGGGTTTTCAAAAAATTGTTTTCCATGGGGTTTGGTGTGAGTTCAAGGTTTAATAGTGATTTACCTTCGTAAATGCTTTCTTTTTAATCATGGTTTCAATTATTGTAATTGTGATTCTGTAAAAATGGATTTCACTTGAAGTAGGAATTAGAATGATGAACATTGGAAACCTATGTATCTAAGTGGGAATATTTTTTCTAGTATGCTAGGTGATCTAGTAGGGCTATGACTCGATCTCCATAGAGAGATTACATTATAAAACTAACTGAAATTATATGATTTTGATTGGATGGATCAAGAAGAAGATGAACCGTAATGTCCAGGATTTAATCATTTAGAGTATAAGGATACCAGGACCCTGCTAACTCCAGTTATATCAGGATTTACCATGTTGTTTATACTATATTTTCCAATTTTAGTTTTTTTCTTATATACATTTCCCCTTTTATGAAAAATAATGTTTTTAATTCAAATGACTTCTTTCTTCTCATAAAAAATAGAATATTAACTTGCGTTTTAATGTTTTTGTATTGATTATTATGGTGGTATTATTTTATAAATTTAATATCACACCTATATATAACTTGTTTGTTCTGACATTGATAGAGTTAAGGCATTTCATGGTGGCGATGGTGAATCTATGTACTGGAAGATCCCTTGGTCAGGTGTTGATGGAGGTTGATTGGTTTTGTTAACCCAAATGTTGCATAGAGTCTTGGTTGTATAGTTTATACCCTTCCACTTTTGTTTAATTTGTTTTTTGGTTTAAAAAGCTAGCTATTAAATTCATGTTTGTAGTGTATTCCTTTGATGTCTCGTATTATTGATGTTGGTTATGATGTGATATGAATTTATGTGTTGATGATATTCATTCTTCCAGGGATAAACTATTCCCAAAATAGTTACTTGATTCCCAGGTACTAGTTTCCAAGCCATAGGGATAGGTAACTCTCTTTGAGCTATGTCACGGGCCATGCTGGGTGTCAGGTCAGATGGAAGCCCTGGCCAGTACTTGACGTCCACCCATGTTTAACCTTTTTAAATAAAAACATTCTTATCTGCTTTATTTTTCACCTCAATTATTTTATTTCTCTTATAATTTTTCACTTTATATATGGATGACCACTATTCCCTCCCCTATCCACCCTTTTTGTTCGTAATTACTCATCAAGATTATATTCTAAACTTTTTTCTTGAAACATTATCCAATTTTAATGTTGGGGAATACACAAAAGGTAATAAGTCATCAAATAAACCAATTTACCACATATAAATAGTTGATAAAATCCATGATAGAATAAGACTTCACTTACCTTAATAAATAAAAACAACTCACATGATTCATAGAGACTTTAAAACTTCATTAACAAATGGATTCAAGAAGCTAAGTTATAGAGATAAGAGAATGAGAATTAGAGGAACACAAGGAGAAAAACCACATCACATTTTCAAAATATGAAATGATTCAGAGAGAAAATGTTGAGAGAAAGACAAAAAACCAAACAGATTATGAATTTGAGACCTAAAAATGAGTGAATATTTTATAACCCATAGTTTATAAATGATATTTATGTCATGATATAAATTTATGTTATAATATACTATATAGTATTATACACACAAAGAAAACGGGAAAAATTATTTCATTGATAAATAATGTTACATTAATCAGAAATGAAACCAATTAAAATTACAAACATTATATTCATACAAAAAATATAAAATATAAAATATAAAATGGGAAAATATGGATTGTTCCAGTCTACTTGAATCGTCACCCCCGTTACCAACACTATATAAACAAAACTAAATATTAGTAATCCAATCAACATCATAGAAAATGAAAATATAGAACATTGAGTGGAATTGATTTTAATAATTCATGAAGGTTAGTAGATTTATTTATAGGAGGTAATGTGATTGTTGGAATAGTAATGTGAACTTTGGAATAGTAACTTGACTACCGAGAATAACAAGATGACCGATAAGAATAATAACCTAACAATTTAAATAATAATTTTACATAAAAATAATAAATTTTGAAATAGAAAATTTTTATCATAATTAATGTATCTAAATTTAAATACTATAATGTCAAAAAATAAATATCATGATAAAAATATTAAATAAATCATAAAGATATTTTTGACAAACTCTATTTTAAGGTTGTTTCCTTAAAAGAAAAATTTTTATAGTAAAAATTAAAATTAATTATGTGAGAAATTTATTTTGATAAAATTAATATATTTCTTGAAATCATCATTTTGAAATTTTTTAAGTGTGTTTTTTGGTAATTTTTTTGTAATACTATAATTTTTGGGTGAATAGTAGAAATAATTTTTTTTGCACATAACTGATGTATCTTAAATTACATCCTTCATGATAAAATAATGACATAATACTTTTTATAACTTTATTTTCCAACATGATATATTTTATTTCAGAAAATAATCATTATAATAAAATAAACCTAATTTCAAAACCTATAAAGAACTTTCCAAAAACCAAAGTCAAAAGTGATTCCTTATAATTACAATTTCTATTTTTTCCAATTTCCTTTATAATAAACTCATGAATTCAAATTATAAATGGGGTTTAAATACTTAAACCCATTATATTATATTTATATATTATCAATATTTCAAAAAATACAATTACATGTTTTACCTTTGATATAATATTTTATTCAACATTTTATTCTAGAAATACCCCTCTCCTAAAGTTTAAATAGCCCCTCTCCACCACCTTAGAAAATGACTCGTTCCATACTTTACAAAGCCTAAAATCAAATGAAATAAACCTCTAAAACCCCTTATATTCCTTACTGACATTATAGAGTAATACTACTTCAATCATTATGGTATTTTTAGTGTCATACAAGAGAAGCTACACCAAGTATTAAGTATGTTTTGATCAACACTTCTTTGTCTTTATTATTTTTCACTTTCTTTTTACCACCAATTTCAACCTTTTAAGAATTAATTTACTGGTAATTTAATATTATATTAATTTAGAAGAACAGTTGTAAGCATCATATTGCTATATATAAAAAACTTAAACCTCTGTTTCCCACTATCCAGAATATGTCCTATCAAAGGTAGGTTAAACACGTATAAAGATATTTTCATGTAAACACTTATAAAAATAATAATGTATTTATATTTTGAATTAAATATAACTTAAAAAAGTTAATTATATATATCATATGTTTTTTAAATTAATTATACTAATGTATAATTTAAATTTTAAAAAGTAGAAAATTCCAGGAAAAATTTGAAAATTTTCATTTAATCATGATATCAAAATAAATACCCTATAACCAAAGAAATTAATTAATATAATAAAATTATGATATATGATAAATAGTTGTATAAATTACAATAATTCACTATTGGATTAAGTTTTTAATAAATCTATGTTTTTTATTTAGGACTCACAAAAGCATAAAAATAAAGTGGGAATTAAGGCAAGGGGATTCTCATACCCAATAATTTTATTTGAGTTATCCTCTCTTCCATAGTTTGAATGTTTATATTATGTACTTAAAATTTACTTTGTCTTTTTTTTGGGGGATATAAATGTTCCTATAATGTTAATTATTTTCCAGAAAATCCTTTTTTGAATGTGAATTAAATTTAAAAACATTGTATTTTATATCTGTTGAAATTATTCTAGTTCACTCAAGAGTAATGATTTTTTAATTCCAAATTTTATTTCCCTTCTTAATTTGGGAACCAGCAGATTTATTCATGAATGAATTATTTTGGAAATCATTATGAAACCCATTATCTTCCTAATGTCAATTTTATGACTATGATTGTTATATATTCTTTGTGGCATGTAAGATTATTTAAATATTATGACGTGATAGTTGGACATGTAATTATATTGCACTCTAATGCATCAGGTAATGTGATGTATCTCATGAGATGATGTGTAATATTCAAGATTGAGATTCTAGATATGTTCTCAATGATGATTCTATGATTGTGCACATATGTTATGCATGAAAATAAGGCTATCTTTATTCCCAACTATGTGTTGTATTTGACCAGTATGACATGATGTTTCATTTTCATGCATTTCCACATTTAATTCCTGTATAAAATTTTTAACTTATGATATTAACGATGATCCTATACTTATGATATTATGATGATGATTATTCTCACCCATGTTATGCTGATCCATGTCCATTATTCATCATTTTACTTGAATTTTATCTCACCCCTTCCTTTAATGTATATCCTTTGGTGATTACATTTACTAAGGGGAACAAAATCATTTAAAAATAACGATAAGAGTTTATATAAATGTTTAAGTTTTATTATGTTCAATTTATCTATGACACTAATTTTTCAAGACACTTAACATTCTGATCCCGGATTTGTATCTATATTATGTTATTTATCTTAAAAATGATGTAATAGTCACATAATAAAAATTAGTGTCGCTGTAGTTTTTATCATAGAAATATTTAGTTAATTTTGGAATGAGGATTAGATAACATTATTGAAAACCCAAAGTATAATTATAAGTATATGTAAATATACAAGAAAATTTATTTTTGAAAAATAGATAAACATAGTGATCCCATATTATATTCATTTAGAGTTAATTACACTAAAGAACAAATTATTTATTCATGATTGGTTGACTTACATTTTGTTTAAACCATTTCTATTTTATAAAATGATGGGAACCTAGAGAGACTACTCTAAAAATCCATAAAAGGGATAACAAAACAATTTATTGAAATGAAATCCCTAATTCCATGAGAGGTGATGTTCAAAACTTCATGGAAATTATTATTCATTTGACTCAGGCTATGGATAATAACCTGAACCATGTGGAATGTCCTCCTTCACCCAAGAAGGATCAAGTTTCCCTTGAGTCTTTTTGCGGTAATGACCACTAGCATTTAGTTGATCTTTCGATCCAATATTCTTGTAACCATGGGTTAACGCAATGGATAAGATCGTTTTTATGCTCCACATTTCTAATAACAGGAAGGTTACTCTTTCAGTTTATCATTTAGATTATAAAACAGATTAGAGGTAGGTGTTGACAAAACTCACCAAGAAAAGTTTTTAAATAGAAAATATAGAGTGGTAAGACTTTATTAAAATATTTAATAACACATATTTCTCTAAAAATTCTTAAAAATATGAAGAGAGAATTCATAGAACTGACGGAAAAGGAAGGTGAATCTATACCATCTTTTGAGGAAAACAACAAAAGGATTTGTTGATAACATTTTAGTTTTTTTATCAATAATAATAGCAAAATAGATGTATTATATTTTGGTTTAAATCCAAACCATCAAAAATCTCAAGATATCCAAGACTTTTGAAGTTAGGACGAATAGATGTTCTCTCAAAGTAGAGATATAGTTTGTAGAATGTTACAATGTTTATTGAGATAGGATGTAAAAATGGAGTTTCTAGATGGTAGGTAAAATGAAAATGTTTGAAAGAGGATCCAACTACCCACATGTCAAAATTGTGGGAAGGAAGATAATGGGAATTTTCATAAAGGGATGAGGAAATGCTTCAGTTGTTGGATAGAAAGTCACTAAGATCCCGAATGTTTAAGAGAAATGAAGAAGCTAGACAACATGATGGATGAAATGATGGCTCCTCCAAATGCACCACCATAGGTTCAATGATTCAACTAAAGGGATAATGGTAACTATGTAAGAGAGTGTACTAAACCATAGTTCCATGAAGGTAATAAACATGAGAAACCACCAAATCCAATGTATAATGGGAAAGGATATTCCATTAATACTACTGAAGTGGATCATGAAAATAAAGTTGTACAAGGTATAATTTCTATTCACTCAATAATGGAAAATGTTTTATTTGATTATAGTTCAACATATTACTTTATATCATAGTAGTTTACTATAAATACTAAATTAAAGCCTCAATAAATTAAAGTATAGATATCTGTGAAAAGATCTAGTGGTGTAATCATTGGAACTAATGTATTGGACTGTTCTCCTGATAGAATTTGTGGGAATTTATTCGATTTAATTTATTAATGGTTCCCTTGGTAGAATTATATGCTATTATGGGCATGGGTTGGATATTTTTATAAAGAGAAAAAATAAACTTTCCTAAAAAGTAAATCACTTTTCATATTCTGAACAATCAAATTCTCTTTTAAAAATGCAAGTTTGATCATGAATATCTTTTTGAAAATTCATCAATGGTGTGAGTGTAGATACCATATGAAGAAGAATACGTTTCCCAAATTTCGGAGTCAATGTAAGGTATCATCCTCAATGAAATTACCATTATTAGGGAATACATGGATGTATTTCCCAAGGATTTACCCATACATCCCCTATATTGTGAGTTAGAGATATCAATAGAGATCATACCCATTGCCACTCCTATATCATAATGACCTAATATGATGAACCTAATTGAACTTGAGGAGTTAAAAAATCAACTTTAAGATAATTTGGGAAGAGGGTTAATATTCACCAATTCCTCAACTTGGGGTGTTCCAGTTCTCTTTATAAATAAGAAGGATGGGTGAATGTGGTTGTGAATTGATTATCGTGTGCTCAATAAGATCACTATAAATTATAATTATTCTTTACCAAATATTTATGGATTTTTCAATGAACTATGAAGAGATCTATACTTCTCCAATGTGGATCATAGTTCTTGATATCGTGAACTGAAGGAGAAGAATTAAGATATTAAAAATTATACTTTCTATATAATTCATGGGAACTATCTATTCATATTTATTTATTCATACATAAAAATGGACCTACAATATTCATGGATTTTATGAATATATTCTTCATAGACTACATTAATTTTTTGGTTGTGTTTTTCAGTGATATTCTATTTCACTCTAAGATACATGAGGTATATGGAGAGCATCCAAGTATTGTGATGATGATATTAAGGAAGGAGAAAATATATTCTAAGTTCATCAAGTGTGAATTTTTTTTTCATTAAGTTGAAATCTTGGGGGACATGATCACAAGTGAAGGAATTTCTTTCAACCATTCTATAACAAAGTAAATTTAGGAATAGACCAAAACAACTATTTCCATGTAAATCAATAGTTTTATTGGATTATCTGGGTAATACTAATGTTTTGTGAGTAATTTATATTGATTTTGTATCCTACTAAAAATGTTAACACAGAAATTAGTTAATTATGTTTGGATGGAAGAATACGAGGAAACCTTTTAGGAGATCATGAAGAGGCTAATCACTACACCGATACTAAAACTACCAGTAAGTGGAGATTGTTTTTTTGATTTATAACGATTCTTTAGTGAACTTATTAGGTTCTGTACTCATACAGAATGATATAGTGTTAGCCTATGTCTCATAAAATCTGAAGATACATGATCATAACTACCTGACACATGATTTGGAGTTAGCATATGTGATCTTTCATATGAATATTTTTCATCACTACCCCTATTTTCAAATGTGAGATTAATATATATATCATAAGAGTATGAAGTATATATTCAAACATATGGAGCTAAAAACACATTAAATAAAATGTTTGGAGATAATCAAGGACTATTATTTCACTATTCACTACTATCTCGGAAAGGAAAACAATATAGATGATACTCTCAGTAGAAATTTTTTTTCTACTCTATCCATGATGAATACTGAGATAGAACATATCCTCATGGATACGAAAAGGATAAATATTAAAATTATAATGGTAGGGAATACATAATACCTTTCCTAAATGATTTCCTAACTATATATCTGATATAAGACCAAGGAGTCAAAAAGTGATAATCTGGAGCTACAAAATAAGGTGGAATTAGTGAAAGATTGAAGCTACATGAGCTCCACATCAATGAAGATGGTGTGATTCCATTTTAAATGTGTATTTTTATTCCTTCATCACCTGGGATATAGAAGGATCTATTGGATAAACCACATTTGGTATCTTTTTCAATCCACCCTTGATGTACCAAGATGTACTATGATTTTCGAGAACACTTCTTGTGTGAAAACACGGAGAAGAATACTGAAGAGTATATATCAAGGTGTTGGGTATGTTAGTATGTTAAAGCAGAGCTACATAAGTCCAAAGGGATGATGCAACAATTTTCTATACCTATGTGTAAATGAAAAATTAGCACTATGTACTTTGTCAATGTTCTCCACAATACAACCGAAGGAAATAACTCTATATTAGTTGTTATGGATTAACTCACCAAGAATTCCCAAGCCAATTATATTTGGTAATATTTATCACTTGAAAAACATTCTAAGATATATTTTAAGGATGTAGTGAGGATACCTAGTGTTTCACTTTAGATCATCTCTGATCATGATCCATGGTTCACATCCAAATTCTGTAGAAGTCTTGAACAAGATTTGATCACTAAATTGAATTTCAACATGGCCTATCACCCAAAAAATTATTTCCAACATAAAAGGACCATTCATATTCTCGATGAAATGATAATAAACTTCTTAATTGAATTAAAAGATGTATGAGATCAACATCTCCCATTAGTTGAGTTCTCATGCAGAAAATAACACTCTTGTATTCAAATGGATCCATATGATGATCTATGCGGGAAGTGATGTAGAACTCCAACTTATTAAGATGAATTTGGAGAATGAAATTTAATGGGACCTAACCTTGTTTATGAGATAATAAATAAGGTTCAATCCATTCAACAACATATCAATGCTTCTAATATTTGGAAAATGAGCTATGATGAAAACCGTTAAAGGGACTTAGAGTTGGATGTTAGAGACAAATTTTTCTTTCAAATATCACCATGGAAGAGAGTCATTCAGGTTATAAAGAATTCAAAGCATAACCAAAGGTACATTAGCCCCTTTGAGAACCTTTATCCCATAAGAGTAATGGCCTATCAACTATACTTATATCAAGTATGGATCAAGTTCAAGACGTGTTCCATGTATCACTCAAGAGGAAGTAAATACATGGTCCCTCAAATTTATTGAATCCATAGGAAGTTAAAATGGATAATGATTTATACTATGAAAATAAAATTATGAAGATCTTGGAGGATATAGACAAAGTTTTATGCAATAAGAAAACTCACATTGTCAAAAATATTGGGTAGGAACCATTAGTATAAAGAGATGATGTAGAAACTAGATGAAATAATCAAATTGAAGTACCCTAACCTATTCGAAATGGGCAACATGAGTTGAAATTTTTGGAATGAGATATATAATGGGAGGAAGAATATAACAAGCTAGAGTTTATAAATAGTAGTTTTCTCTTGAAATAAATGTGTCGTATAATATACTTTATTATATTATACATATAAATAAATCAATAAAAAATATTTCATTAATATATAATGTTATATTAATGAGAAATGAAACCAATTAAAATTACAAGAAGTACAATTGGATAAGAAATATATAATAGATTATCTAGAATGGAAAAATATGGATCACCCCATTGCATTAGAATCATCACCCCCACTTCAAACACTATAAAAAAAAATAAAATATTATTAAACCAATCAAAATTATTGAAAATGGAAATTTAGAACCAAGAGAGGAATTGATTTGAATAATATATGAAGGAAATAATAGGTATTTATATGAGGTATTATGACAATTATAATTGTAATGTATTTATTGTAATAGTAACATGACCATTAAGAATAGTAACATGACCGTTGAGAATAGTAACCTGACCGTCAGATAAGTAATTTAACCACAAAACAATAAATTTTGATATAAATAATATTTATCCTCATTAATTTAGGTAAATATATGAATTATAATTTCAAAAAATAAATATCATGATTAAAAATCCTATGAAAATATAAGCACATTTTTAATAAATTTTATTTAAAAGTATTTCATAAAAATTATAAATTTTATAATAAAATTTAAAAATACCGTTGTTATGGATTTTTTTTACAAAATTAATATCATTTTAGATATAATTATCTTGAAATTTTTCATGGGTTAGTTTTTGGTAATTTTCTGAAACACTTCAATTTTCAAGTGAATAGTAAAAACACAGTTTTCACATAACCAATATATCTTCAATTACAACATTATTTATGTAATAATTATATAATAATTTCTATAACATGATGTTCAACCATGATATATTTTATTTCATAAATTAGTTATTAAAATACAATAAACTTAATTTCCAAACCTAAAGGGAACTATTTAAAACCTAAAGTTAAATGTTACTCCTTAAAAATAGAATTTAAATTTTTTCCGATTTTATTTTTAATAAACAAATGAATTAGAATTATAAGTTGGATATATGGTATTAAATCCATTTTATTATATTTATATATTAATTATATTTATAAATTTCACTATTACATGTTTTACCTTTGACATAATATTTTGTTCTTGTAACACCCCAAGCTTCCACGATACACTTCTCTTTGAATAATACAGTAGCGTGTGTTGTACGCAACTTCGAGTTCTAACACACACCACAACCAATCAAAATAGCCATTATGAACAGTAATACCTAATTTTTGAAATTTTATAAATTTTATCTTTCCAAATGGACTTCATTTTTGTATTCGGAATATCGAAATTATCCTAAGTCGATTTGTTTTTTAATTTTCTGAGAACTTCCAATTTTTTATGAATAGTGAAAAATAGTTAAAAATAAAATTTTTAATCAAAATAATTTAAAGTGATAAATTTTAATATTGAGTGGTTTAAAAGTATAATTAGAATATATTTTTACCATTTTATCCAATGGTGTTCATTAGAATTAATTTCACTTTGAAATTAGAAATTATCAATTGTCAGTCTTTTGATATATATTGTTTCTTAAAAACACGCTATTTGTTGTGACAACAGAAATTAGTTATAAAATTAATTAATGCAACATATATGTTTGGAATTTTGTAAAATAGACATCATTTTTGAATTAATAATATAAATTATAGCTTAGGGTGAAATTTTGGGATTGTTCTGAAAAACTTCAATTTTTGATGAATAGTGAAACCACTAAATGGTAGTTAAAAAACCAATTTTTCGTTTAAATGAAACATTACAACTTATATGATTTGATTTTCAAAAATACGATATAATTGGTTGTCATTAGGAAATAAAATGTGGTTCAATGGGATTAAAATACTTTTTGGTGAATAGTAACTTTTAAGTTTAATTAATCGCGATTAAAGGTAATTAGTGAAATTTAAGGTAAAAATGATATTATAAAAATATTAAAATACCTTTAAACTTGTCCTACACCTATTGTATGAGTCATTTCCGACCAAGAAAATCCATGGGTCAACTTGGGGACCCCATGGAGCCACTTTGGTAGGAAAATGACATTAAACACTTTTTATTTAATGTAAAAATAAAAATGTCACAAACATGAGTTGTTTTACTAAAACAATTTTTAAATGGAGTTATACAAGTCATATTTTTAACTATAAATATTCATTAGAAATATAAAGAGATTTCCTACATTATGATAATTTTATTATAATTTTTATACATTAAATAAATTAAATTATTTATGAAACCATGATGATGCAGCGATTACCTCATTAATTAACGATTTAAATAAAATAAAAAGATGATGTAAAATTTAAGACTTAAACTTGTCAAAAACCTATTGGATGAGTATATTTCTAACCCTTATCACCATATCCTAGAAATATATAGGTGTGGGACATTTAAAATCTGAAACTCATTATATAATAAAGTAACATTTCATGACTTTCCAAGAGTGCTCCTCCTCTCCTCTTATAAAAGGCCCCCACCACTACCACCTTATTCACACCTTCAAAGCCTTTTGGCTCGGCAAAAATCTTCCCAAATACTCTCTCAAATTCCCTCTCTTACTCCTAGAAGCCTCACTTTGGGCAGAATTATTCCCAAGGAAGTCTTTGGCTCAGATCAAAAAAAGAGTTACCCGATTTTAAAGTAATGTCTTCTCTTATGTTATTTGGTTTTATTTTGCTTCTCCAACCCCCTAAACTCTTGTTATTAATTTCTTTTGAAACAACAACAGTATCCTAAATATACTATGATTTTGTTATAAGAATTATTCGATCTAAACTTACACACACCTACACCTAATGGTTAAAGAACATACTGTTTCTGTGGATGAAGAATTTCTGCCTCACGAAACAATGATTGTTCAACACTCATATAACACCTTCAAAGGTGGACATTAATATGTAACTATATTTATATATGATATATAATATGTTTATGTTTTACTTAATCTTAATTATTTTTCATTTATGGCATACCGTTATGGTTTCCATTATGGGTAAACCAGATATTTTTATTTTAGGAAGTGCGGACTACCGCCCCCTCAAAGTGATTTGAATCGTTAATGCCATATGTGGGATGTATAAAGGATGAAGTAAATGGTATTATACATTATATTATTCTGGAATTATATTATACATTTATATAATTATAACTTCATTCCATTAAATACGAAATAGAAATGAAAGTAGCGTTCATGCGTACGTACGGCTTACCGTCTCCATGAACGGTGCAATTCATTTCTTACCTCTAAATGTTATGTAATATTATAAATGCATGTATATACTGGATATATATGATATATATGATATATAAATCATTAATATAATTCTGTATATAATGGATATTTCACCACATGAACAACTTGTAATTATAAGAAGTTTATTTTTGACTCAAGTACCAAAGATCGACAAAATGACCGTTATTAACTTAAATAATTACACAATGTTCATAATATGGTAATAAGTGTTATAAAAGGAATAATGAACATGAAAAAGTTTATTAAGAAAATATAAATTAACTCTAGTTTATTATTCATGAGATTAAAGAACGACCGAGTCAAGTCGGACACGAGGTAATGGAACTTCTTAACCCAATTTCCATTCTTTGGGTTAACCTCCTACTTTCAAATTATGTCATGATATTATTATGTCCTACCTTGTATTTTTACTGTATTTATGTGTACTTATAGTGAATACACATAATAGATCTATTTTATTTAAAAAATGATCTTTGTAAAGGACTTTGTCTCAATCTCCTTTCACTGAGGCATATTTTGTTTTATACAAAACTTTCTTTTATACGGCGTATAAACCCCTTTGAATTTTACGTTTATTCAAAAGGAATATTTTTTATATGAAGAGTTTTGATAAATGACAAAAGAGAACTTTTTTTTGTCATACGTAGGCGGCGACAATGACTTCTCCGCCGCCGTGAACATTATTTGAGTTTCAGCTTCCTCTACAAGCCATAACTATTTTTAAATGAAAAATAAATACCAAGATTTATTTTTCTTTTATTTTGGTATTGAAAATGGTTTTGAATGTGATTTTTATTATATCAATGTTTTGTATTGATATCTTGTGATTGAAATGTGGAAATGTTATCTTTCTTTTATGCATGTTTTATGTGATACAATTATGTTATGGTTTATGATATATTTAAACCTATTCATATGAGGAATGCATTGAACATAATATGTGATGGGTGGAGCCCGCTATAGATCCTCGATGCATCGGCAGGTCTCATGAGACAAACTAGTCTCTTGGCACGAGGCCTTGACAAAATCTTATTTATAGTCTTGGCACGAGGCCTTCGCTACATGGTTATGATAGTCCGGCATTATGCATTCCATCATTGTGAAAGTGGTTATTGATATTGCATGTGATTATTCGACCAGTAGAATATCCATGTGAATAAGTAAATGGAATTTTCTCATTTTACCTTTTCCATATTAGGTTGAAGTTCAAGTTTAAAAGGCTTTTGTTTTAGTCATACATTTCCTTAAATGTTTATGTTTATTTATGAAATCTTCCGCTATATTTTTATCCTTACTGATCATCTGAGCTCACCCCTTTTAATGTTTTAATTTTTCCAGGATGTGAAGAAGTATTTTAGGAATGACCTGCAGGGATAGTCTGAAGGGGATATGAGTGTGGAAAATGAAGACTACGTTATTTTAGTTTTTCACTTTATGATGTAATGTAACATTTATGATTGTATCTAGTGTTTCCAAGGCTACTAAACTAATCGGTCTTTCAAGAATTGAACTTTTGTGATCATGCCAATGTTACGCAATAACGCACCAACTCTGGGTAACTGGGGTTGGGGCATTATAGTTGGTATCAGAGACAGTTTAGTACTAACCTTGGAATCTAGATTTAGATAAACTCTAATTTGAGCACATAGCCCGAAGATAGACTTTCAGGATTAGTATAGAAGAACTTCCTCGAATTTTGTTATTATAGAGATTTTGTGAGTTTTACGATCAATACATCCCTGTCTGTATACGAGTAGGTAGAGGCGGCTCTGGCACAGATGTACCTAGGGGTAAAACCTGAAAAAACCGATTTGAGCTAGACTCGAACGGGAACTGGTGCACGACAACTTGCCTTGCTGCACTCTTGGTTACGACACTCTCAGGGGATATGCTTAGGATGATTCTCATTTTCTTTAAAACCATTATGAAGGGTTTATGAGTATATACATCCTCAAAGAAAACATTTCTTTTTATGATTATAGATTATATCAATAAATAGTTCAATTTAAGTTAAGTGTTTTACAAGTATGGAATTATGTATCTTAATTCATAAACTAATCTAGTTTATGCCATTGTTTAGAAATGGTGCATAGTGGGAGGAATATAAATCGTATCAATAAACGCACTCCATGTAGGGATTGCCCTACTGATCAAGATAATTATTGTGGAGCTGGATATACAACTAGTGCTGATCAACTTATTACCATACTGGGACAACTCACTCAGGTTATGAATAATAACCTTACTCGTATGGAGCACCCTGATCCGCAACTTGGAGGATCAATGTTAGACCGCTTCATGAGGCAACAACCGCCAATATTTAATGGGGGTACAAATCCATTAGTATCTGATCAATGGATAAACTCCTTATAGAAAATATTCCATGCCTTGGGGAGTAGTAAAAGGGAGAAGGTTGTCATGGCAGTCTACCACCTCACTGGAGATTCCGATCAATGGTGGTCGCTAATTCAAAACACAAAGGAATATGAAGAAGTTTCAAGTATGGAATGGAGGGAGTTTAAGGAAATTTTCATGGAAAAATACTTTCCACATGACCATCGAGTAGATATGGAAAGGAAATTTCTGAGTCTAAGGCAGAAGGAGGATGAGAATGTCGCAAAGTATGAGGCTAACTTTACAAGGTTAGCGAGGCATGCTGCATATTATATACATAACCCAAGAAGTAAGATTGATCATTTCTTTGATGGGTTAAAACGATTTCTCCGTCAAGCATTAGTCTCACAAACCTTCTCGTCGTATGAAGATATTGTCTCATGTGCTATCAAGACGGAAAATGAATTCTCCAAGTCTTATGACTTTAAAGAAAAGCAAGAAAAGAAGAGATCTTCTGATCAATCTGGAAATGGAAATAAGTGGAATAAGGGAACGGTTGAATATCAGTCCTACAGTAAATGTGGGAAGAAACACCCCGGTACTTGCTTGAAGGGAATGAGAGTCTGTTACAAGTGTGGTGAAAAAGGCCACCAAGCTCATGATTACAAGGGAAAGAATGTTGCTATCAATGTGGAATGCTATAATTGTAGAGAGATGGGACATTATGCAAATGAATGTTCTAAGAGTCAGGGGAACTTACCTCAGAAGAGGCCTAGGGATCAAGGCCAAGATTATGCTATCACTACTGCTGAGGTTGAAGCTCCGAAAGATGTGGTGGCAGGTAATTTAATGGCTTCCTCAAGTTTATCAAATGCATTATTTGATTCTGGATCATCGCATTGTTTCATATCTTCCCAGTTTGCTAAGAAAATTAGATATTTTCAATTTTATTTAACAAGAGAATTGTTAGTCAAAACTCCTAAGGGAAGTATTATTGCAACAATGTTTTGTGAATCAGTCCCCATTAGAGCATATAACTGTTCTTTATCCGCTGATCTCATTGTAATTCCTATGAATGAGTTTGATATAATCCTCGGTATAGATTGGCTTTTGGACTATCATGCAAAGATTTATTGTAAAAAGTAGGAGGTTACGATTTTTGATGATAATGATAAGGAACACCTTATTTTTAGAGCAGAATCGTCACCACCTAATTCTTATTTAGATCCACCCTAGTAGATTAACTAAATTCAATTATTGGGGAGGAAGTGAATGAAAAGACTAATGGCGAGGAAAGGAATGTTCAAATAGAGGATGTACCTATTGTGAAAGAATATGTAGATATGTTTCCTGAAGATTTACCTGGACATCCTCCAGAATGAGAAGTTGAGTTTTCCATTGTTTTAATTCCTGGATCAAAGCCCATATCAAAGACCCCTTATAGGATGGCCACCGTGGAATTAGTTGAACTAAAGAAACAATTAGAGGAATTGAGTAATAAGGGATTTATTCACCCTAGTGTTTCTCCATGGGGAGCCCCTGCCCTTTTTGTTAAGAAGAAAGATGGATCTATGAGGTTGTGCGTTGACTACAGGAAATCAATGCTATAACAATAAAGAACAAGTATCCCCTACCCCACATTGATGATTTATTTGACCACTTGCATGGAGCTCAATACTTTAAAATGATTGACCTTCGATCTGGATACCATCAGTTGTGTGTGAAAAGGAAGACATTCCGAATACAACATTTCGAACAAGGTACATTCATTACGAGTTTACAGTAATTCCTTTTGGATTGACTAATGCACCCTCTGTATTCATGGATCTAATGAATAGGGTTTTCAAGGAATATCTTGATGATTTTGTGGTGGTATTTATTGATGATATCTTGGAATACTCCAAAAGCTACGAAGATCATGAAAATCACTTTCACATTATCTTGAAGAATCTTAGAAGGCATGAATTATATGGGAAGTTTAGTAAGTGTGAATTCTAGCTTCATGAGCTTTCTTTTCTTGTCCGTATTATCTCTAAGGATGGAATTTCCGTTGATCCTTCTAAGACCAAGGAAATCCAAGAATGGCCAGCACTGACAAGTATAACTGAGGTACGCAGCTTTATTGGTTTGGTAGGTTATTATTGACATTTTGTCCAGAATTTTTCCCGATTGGCTAACCCATTAACGAAGCTCACACGTAAATGGGTTAAATTTGTCTGGAAAAAAGATTGTGAAGAATGTTTTAAAGAACTAAAGAGAAGATTAGTCAATGTTCCTATATTGAATCTGCCATAAGGGAATGATGGGTTCTTTATTTATTGTGATGCATCAATGAAAGGACTTGGTTGTGTCCTTATGCAGAATGATAGGGTTATTGCCTATGCATCACGACAACTGAAATTTCATGAGCAGAACTATCCTACTCATGATCTTGACTTAGCTGTTGTAATCTTTTCCTTGAAGATATGGAGACATTATCTCTATGGGGAAAAATTTGAGATATATACCGATCACAAGAGTTTGAAATATATTTTCTCACAAAAAAAACTCAACATGAGGAAAAGGAGATGGATTGAACTACTCAAGGATTATGATTGCACAATACACTACCACCCAGGGAAGGCAAATAAGGTTGCAGATTCTTTGAGTAGAAAATATCATGGAGTTTTGAACATGATGACAGTGGAAAGGGATCCCATTTTCATGGATCTAGTAAAGATGGATATGGGAATCACCATGGAGGGTGAAACATCAAAAAAAATTCAAATGGTTGCCAAACCATCTTTACTAGAAAGGATAAAGTGTTCTCAGGATGATGATGAAGAGTTGAAAAAGAAGATTAAAGCTGTGAATGATGGGAGATTGAGTGACTTTGTGTATGAAGATGGAATTTTTTAATTTGGGAGGAGACTTTGTATTCCCAATATACCTGATTTAAAGAAGGAATTGTTGGATGATTCTCATAGTTCCAATTTCTCTATACACCCTGGGAGCACCAAAATGTATAGAGATTTAAAGGGACATTTTTGGTGGGACAACATGAACAGGGAGATTGCTGATTTTGTGTCAAGATGTATGGTTTGTCAACAAGTGAAAGCTGGAAGGCAACTACCTGGTGGAGTATTGCAACCTCTTCCCATACCTGAGTGGAAAAGGGATAATATTACAATGGATTTTGTCATGGGACTACCAAAGACTCCTAGAAGAAATGACGCAATATGGTTCATTGTTGATCGTCTCACGAAGTTAGCACATTTTCTTGCTATAAGGGAAGATCTACCACTTGAACGTCTAGCACGAATATATATTAATGAAGTTGTGAGACTTCATGGAGTACCTCTGTCGATTGTCTCAGATCGTGATCCCCGTTTTACATCAAGATTCTGGAAACATCTTCAGAAGGCATTGGATACTGAACTTTGTTTGAGCACTGCTTACCACCCTCAAACAGATGGAAAATCAGAAAGAACTATTCAAACATTAGAAGGCATGTTGAGATCATGGTCACTTGACTTTAAAGGAATGTGGAATCAATATTTACCTCTGGTAGAATTTTCCTATAACAACAGATTCCATTCAGGTATTCATATGGCACCATATGAAGAGTTATACGGAAAGAGATGTCGCACACCAACCTGTTGGGATGACGTTGGTGAAAGAAAACTTGTAGGCCCAGAACTGGTGGAGGAAATGATGGAAAAGGTGAAAGTAATCCAAAACCACATCAAAGCAGCTCAAAGTAGGCAGAAGAGCTATGCCGACAGCCGAAGGAAGGATTTGGAATTTCAGGTAGGAGATCATGTTTTCTTGAAGGTATCTCCATGGAAGGGAGTTATACATTTCGGTAATAAGGGTAAATTGGGTCCCAGATACATCAGACCCTTCGAAATTCTAGAACGAATTGGGGCTATAGGTTACTGTTTGGAAATGATGCAAAGTCTCTCCAAAGTTCATGATGTATTCCACGTATCACTGTTGAGAAAATACATGCCTGACCCAACGCATGTACTCACCTATGGGGAATTAGAACTGGAACCCGATCTGTCTTATTGCGAAGAGCCCGTCAGGATTCTTGATACAAGAGAACAAGTGCTGAGAAACCAGACGACTTGTCTGGTAAAAGCTCTATGGAGAAACCATAAAATGGAGGAGGCAACGTGGGAACCCGAGGAAATTATGATGAAGAATCACCCGAGACTCTTTATACAGTGATATTATTTTAAATTTTGAGGATGATATTATTTGAAGGAGGTGAGAATGTAACACCCCAAGCATCCACGGTACACTTCTCTTTGAATAATACAGTAGCGTGTGTTGTACGCAACTTCGAGTTCTAACACACACCACAACCAATCAAAGTAGCCGTTATGAATAGTAATACTTAATTTTTGAAATTCATTAAAGTTTATCTTTCCAAATGGATTTCGTTTTTGTATTCGGAATATTGAAATTATCCTAAGTTGAATTTTTTGTAATTTTCTGAGAACTTCCATTTTTTTATGAATAATGAAAAATACTTAAAAACAAAATTTTTAATCAAAACAATTTATAGTGATAAATTATAATATTGAGTGGTTTTAAAGTATAATTAGAATATATTTTTACCATTTTATCCAATGGTTTTCCTTAGAATTAATTTCACTTTGAAATTAGACATAAACAATTGTCAATCTTTTGATATATATTGATTCTTAAAAACACGCTATTTGTTGTGACAACTGGAATTAGTTATAAAATGAATTAATGCAACATATGTGTTTGGAATTTTTTAAAATAGAAATCAATTTTGAAATCAGAATTTCAATTATAGCTTAGGGTAAAATTTTGGGATTGTTCTGAAAATCTTCAATTTTAGATGAATAGTGAAACCAGTAAGTGGTAGTTAAAAAACCGATTTTTCATTTAAATGAAACATTACCACTTCTATGATTTGATTTTCAAAAATCCGACATATATGGTTGTCATTAGGAAGTAAAATGTGGTTCAATGGGATTAAAATAATTTTTGGTGAATAGTAACTTTTAAGTTTAATTAATCGCGATTAAAGACAATTAGTGAAATTTAAGGTAAAAATGATATTATAAAAATATTAAAATACCTTTACACTTTTCCTAACACTATTGGATGAGTCATGGATGACCCAAACAATCCATGGGTCAACTTGGGGACCCCATGGAGCCACTTTGGCAGGAAAATGACATTAAAAACCTTTTATTTAATGTTAAAATAAAAATGTCACAAACATGAGTTGTTTTACTAAAACAATTTTTAAATGGGGTTATAAAAGTCATATATTTGAATATAAATATTCATTAGAAATCAAAGAATAGTTCCTACATCATGATAATTTTTTTTATAATTTTTAGAGATTAAATAAATTAAATTATTTATGATACCATGATGATGCAACGATTACCTCATTAATTAACGATTTAAATAAAATAAAAAGATGATGTAAAATCTAAGACTTACACTTGTCAAAAACCTATTGTATGAGTATATTTCTAACCCATGTCACCTTATACTCGAAATATATAAGTGTGGGACCTTTAAAATCCGAAACTCATTATATAATAAAGTAACATTTCATGACTTTCCTAGAGTGCCCCTCCTATCCTCTTATAAAAGTCCCCCACCACTACCACCTTATTCACATCTTCAAAGCCTTTTGGATCGGCCAAACACTACCCAAATACTCTCTAAACTTCCCTCTCTTACTCCTAGAAGCTTAACTTTGGGCAGAATTTTTCCCAAGGAAGCCTTTGGCTCATATCAAAAAAAAGTTACCCGATTTTAAGGTAATGTCTTCTCTTATGTTATTTTGTTTTATTTTACTTCTCCAACCCCCTAAACTCTTGTTATTCATTTATTTTGTAACAACACCATTATCCTAAATATACTATTATGTTTTTGTAAGAATGATTCGATCTACACTTACACACACCTACATCTAATGGTTATAGATCATACTGTTTCTGTGGATGGCGAATTTCTGCCTCACGAAACGATGATTGTTAAACACTCATATAACACCTTAAAAGGTGGACATTAAGATGTAACTATATTTATATATGATATATAATATGTTTATGTTTTACTTAAGCTTCATTATTTTTCAGTTATGGCATACCTTTATTGTTTCCATTATGGGTAAACGTGATATTTTAATTTTAGGAAGTGCGGACTACCGGCCCCTCAAAGTGATTTGAATCGTTAATGCCATATGTGGGATGTATAAAGGATGGAGTAAATGGTATTATACATTATATTATACTGGTTTCATATAATAACTTTATATAATTATAACTTCATTCCATTAAATACGAAATAGAAATGAAAGTAGCGTTCATGCGTACGTACGGCTTACCGTCTCCATGAACGGTGCAATTCATTTATTACCTCTAAATGTTATGTAATATTATAAATGCATGTATATACTGGATATATATGATATATATGATATATACATCAAGAATATAATTCTGGATATAATGGATATTTCACCACATGAACAACTTGTAATTATAAGAAGTTTATTTTTGACTCAAGTACCAAAGATCGTCAAAATGACCGTTATTAACTTAAATAATTACATAATGTTCATAATATGGTAATAAGTGATATAAAGGAATAATGAACATGAAAAAAGTTATTAAGCAAATAAAAATTAACTCTAGTTTATTATTCAGGAGATTAAAGAACGATCGAGTCAAGTCGGACACGAGGTAAGGGAACTTCATAACCCAATTTCCATTCTTTAGGTTAACCTCCTACTTTCAAATTATGTCATGATATTATTATGTCCTATCTTGTATTTGTACTGTATTTATGTGTACTTATAGTGAATAAACATAATAGATCTATTTTATTTAAAAAATGATCTTTGTAAAGGACTTTGTCTCAATCTCCTTTCATTGAGGCATATTTTGTTTTATACACAACTTTCTTTTATACAGCGAATAAAACCCTTTGACTTTTACGTTTATTCAAAAGGAATATTTTTTATACGAAGAGTTTTACTAAATGACAAAAGATAATGTTTTTTTGTCGTACGTATGAGGCGGAAATGACTTCTCCGCCGCTATGACCATTATTTGAGTTTCGGCTTCCTCTACAAGCCATAACCTTTTTTAAATGAAAAATAAATACCATGATTTAATTTTCTTTTATTTTGGTATTGAAAATGGTTTTGAAAGTGTTTTTCATTATATCAATGTGTTGTATTGATATCTTGTGATTGAAATATGGAAATTTTATGTTTCCTTTATGCATGTTTTATGTGATACGATTATGTTATGGTTTATGACATGTTTAAACCTATTCATATGAGGAATGCATTGGACTTAATAAGTGACGGGTGGAGATCGCTATAGCTCCTCGATGCATCAGCAGGTCTCATGAGACAAACTAGTGTCTTGGCATGAGGCCTTGACAAAATCTTATTTGTAGTCTTGGCACGAGGCCTTGGCTACGTAGTTATGATAGCCTAGAATTATGCATTCCATCATTGTGAAAGTGGTTATTGATATTGCATGTGATTATTCGACTAGTAGAATATACATGTGAATAAGTAAATGGAATTATCTCATTTTACTTTTTACATATTATGTTGAAGTTCAAGTTTAAAAGGCTTTTGTTTTAGTCATACATTTCCTTAAATGTTTATGCTTATTTATGAAAGCTTCCGCTATATTGTTATCCTTACTGAGCATCTGAGCTCACCCTTTCAATGTTTTAATTTTTCCAGGATGTGAAGAAGTATTTTAGGAATGACCTGCAGGGATAGTCTGAAGGGGATATGAGTGTGGAAAATGAAGACTATGTTATTGTAGTTTTTCACTTTATGATGTAATGTAACATTTATGAATGCATCTAGTGTTTCCAAGGCTACTAAACTAATCGGTCTTTTGAGACGTGATCTTTTGTGATCATGCCAATGTAATGCAATAACGCACCGACTCTGGGTAACTGGGGTTGGGGCGTTACAGTTCTTAAAATACCCCTATCCCCAAGTACAAATAATCCTTCTCCTTTACCTTGAAAAAACACTAATTACCCACTTCCCAAAGCCTAAACTTTACTAAAATCATCCTTGTAAATCCCATTCCAATCATTAGAGACATTTTTTGAGTAATTTACCCCCACAAATCAAGGGATTTTTATTGTCATATAAGAGAAGATACACCAAGGATTATGTATATTTTGATTAGCATTTCTCTTTTTTATTTCATATTATTATTGTTCTCCTTATTTTTTATCTCCAATTTCACAACTAAAACTTATAATAATTAATTTGGTATGATTTATATACTATATTAATTATGTTAACCTAATGTAAGTATCACATTACTATATGTATTAATTTTAGACATCCCTTTACTACTCTCTAGACAATGTGTGGTCAAAGGTCAACTAACCACCTATGGAGACATTTCCATGTGCACACTTATAACCATCATCATTGATGGATATTATGATTTATACAAAACATATAGAAATTTTAGTATATGTATTATAAGCTTTTGTAATTATTTATAATAATTTATAATTTACATTAAACAAAATAAAAAATAATGGAAAATGTGAAATTTTTAAGTAAAACATTATATCAAAATGACTACCCTATAACCAAGATAATTAATAATATAATAAAATTAATATAATTGATAAATAGTGGTAAAAATAAAAATAATTCAATTATGTTTTTTTAATGGATCTATGTTTATTATTTTGGAGGTTCAAAATCTACAAAATAAATCAAGAATTAATGTAAGGGGATTATCATAACTAGTTATTTTCATTAGGTTATCCTATATTCCATAGTATGAATGTTCATATTATTTCCTCTATATTTTCTTTAACTTTTATTTTATGGTTATACATGTTCCTATAATGTCAAAATGTTTTTCGAGAAAATCTTTTTTTTTTCAAAGTGAATTCAATTTCCATGAGCATCATATTTTACTCCTCCCGAAGCTCTTCCTGTCCAATTAAGAATAATGATGTTTTATGTACAAATATGATTTACCTTATTAATTTGGAAACAAATTGTTTTATTAGTGAAGGTATTCTTTATGAAATACTTATGAAACCCATTAACTTCTATTTGTTTATTTCATGACTATGATTGTTCTACATTCTATGTGGTATGGATGATTATGCAAAAATTTTAATGTGATTTGTATGCCCAAAAATTATATATCAATCCTATGAATTGGGTAAAATTATTTATTTCATGTGATAATGTGTAATTTTCATGTACAATATGCTACAATTTTTCTCAATGATGATGTTATTATTATGCACATATGTTATGTATGAACATGATGCTAGATTTTTTCATGATAATATGTGGTATTAGACCACTATGAAAAGATGTTTCATTTTTATGCATTACCACATTCGATTCCCTTATCACATGTTTCCCTCTTGATATTAATGATAATCATATCTTATAGTATAATGATAATGATTATTCTTACCCATTTTATATTGACTCATGTCCCTTATTCATCCTCTTAATAGGGTTTTATCTCATCCATTTATTTGTTTTATATCCTTAGGTGATTACATGTACAATTAGAACATGGTATTTTGAGGATAAAGATGAAGTATTTAACTAATTGATTATGTTTTATAATGTTCAAGTTATGTATGATTATAATTTTCCCAGGACACTAAACCATTTTATCCTAGATTTGAATCTCTATAATGTTTTTTATAATAAAAATGATGTAATAGTTATATAAGGAAAAATATGGTCTCTATAGAATCGATCATTGAAATAAAGGGATTAAAGGTAGATTTTAGGGCTCCAAATAACAATAAATTCCACACAAAAAAACATATAATAAAAAAATCACGTCCAATGATCCAACCCTAAAATAATAAAAATAGGACATTACCTCTATTATGAAAAACTACTAGCACTTCATATACCATATCAAAACACCTTTCCCACATGATGGCTTACAATCTATTTAGGGTAGGTTTATCAGCCACTCGGTGACCGATATGGTGGACCCACACAACTTTCTAACTGAATGGGTACTTGATACCCCACTACTAGTTAATCGATAGATCTTTCTTGGATAATCCAGTATGATGCGTCTTTACTTCCTCCTCCTTTCACCACTCAAAACCTCAAAATCAAAAAATTGAATCTATAACTAAACTAAAGGTAATTTTTTTAAATTAAACAAAGGAGGTTTCTTAATAATAGGGGTAGTTAAATGGGTGTTCTATCATTGATTCATGGTGCTTCTTCATGGTTAGATCCTTTAATATTATACCTTTCTTTATTTTTAACAACTTCCCTCCTTTTACCCATAATATATACATAATGGCATGGATTATCAATTGTATATCATCTAAATTAGAGTTTCTAGGATCTTAGAGTGATTGTATGTCATTAAAATTCATAATATAAACTTTCAAGGGGGAATTGTTTCAATTAACTTGTTTTCTATAAGTTATTTTTACTACCCCTACAATATGTTCTATACAACATTATGCTTAATATTTTATGACCTCTTCTAAAAAGAATTTGGGATATATTCATGTTATTTATCCTATTTTCAATGTCATGTGATATATTATTTTTACAATATATTTTTTATTTTGGGTTTTATACAATATTTCTGATGAAAAACATCTAACTTGTACACCATTCATGAAATATGAGATATGAGGAAATTTAATTTTGATTGTACCTTGTTTTCTATATCTTAATTTTATGTTTGATTTTATAAGTATTCAAATAAAACTTCCCTACTTTTTAGTTATGTATGTTCTCCTTTAGTTTTAGTTAAATACAGAGACTGCACCTAAGGTTTTGTTGGTTTATTTTGGGAACAGAGGTAGTAGATGAGTCATAACATGGATATAGGCCATGTACATGATTTGTATCTAAATAAATTATGTGTAGTTGGTTGGACAGAACCCCTTTCAATATGTGTAATGAAATTTCCCTAATAGGGAGATCTAGAACATTACAAGACATGTTATGGATTTACATATTGTGTAAATACCCTATTCATGTTTTAAAAAAGGATCAAGGGATTATTTTAACAGATCCTCCTTTTCTTATCCCACTCAAAAGAGGATCCACCCACAAGATTCCCTCCATGCCTAACCTAGTTACCCTTCTTACTCTTATGTAAAAACACCATTATCTTCACTTCGATGTGTGTTGGATTCCTCTTAGAATTATATACACACCTCTTTATTATATTCTTAGTTTTCATCTTAGCTGTTGGGCTATTTTGGATCACACACTTTTCCCCAATATTCAGGGTTTTCTTCTTTTCTTATGATTTCTCCCATTCTATCTCAAATCAAAGGACAAAAATGTAAGATTGGTCATCCGAAAATATAAAGTATGTGGTATAGTTTCTTTCCATCAGGTTATGTTTGTTTTATATTATGTGTTTTTGGGAAAGGCAATGAAATTCTTTAGTATTGCCTCCAAATTTCTTTGGAAATTAAATTAAATGTGTTTTCAAGCTTATGAGGATCCTACCTAGTTGAGAATCACCACCATTGGTTGGTTTCCTTGACTTTAGCCACCCCATGGTTGTGACCTCTATAGAGGACTATTTTACCTTTTCCATTATATTGTGTGAAAAACATTTTGAGGTGTGTCTCCCTTGTAATAAATATTTGGAAATGTGAGTTTAAATATAAGGGATTTTTGGTCATGTGATATGCCATATTCATTATGATAAACTTGAACTTATTGATTAAATGTATTTGGAAAAAATAATTTCAATTATTATATGTTAAATAAATTGATAATTGGATGAAATGAGATTGATAATTCATTCCAAATATTAAAGATGAGGTTGATATTTGGATCCTTATGGGATTCATTAGACGGGATCATCGAGCAATATAATTATTTTTTTTCATATGTATTGTTTACATGTTGATAGTGATACCTAGTATGCCTAGGACAAGTTCACCATGTGTTGGAATTACCTCCATCTGAGTAATACCATATCCCTAGGGGAGACACTATGGATTGTCTTGTTAGATAGATAGTTATACTAAGACATGAGTGAAACTCGGTCCCCAACATTAGACACCAGGGATGAGCTCATATGGTTTGTTTCACACAATGGTGAGAGTGATACTCTGGATTCCATTTATGGATTTCCTTAGATGGATTCTTATAATATTAGACTTTGATAGTGCCCCTAGATTGTTACGTTGGATACCTACATGTTCGCCTTTGATGGGCTTAGGGTCACTCCCCTTAAAATATTTAATTAAACAATCGGAATGTGAAGTTGAAATTCCATGTACGTGTCCGCCAAGGCAAGTCACATGAATGGGGATGATCCATATCATGATTATTAATTATGCTCACCTCTGTATACATTATATCTCACTGATGTATGTTTACCTTTGTTTTGAGGCATTTGGATTAGGCTAAAGAGGGTATTTTCAAATGGGAATCCTTTTAAAAACCTAGGGTGGTGTATTTAATTATTTATTTCCTTGAATTTCTTATTATTGAAACATGACTCTTTTAATATGCACAAACTTGGTTGATCTAGACACCATTACTATAGGCATAGTTAGTATAACTCACACCCAACTTGGTCATCCCTTGGTACCCATGAATACATCATGATTTTCAGTATAGATAAAGGTAAGAATCTAGATTCCGATGCTTTAATTTTAGTTATAGGATAAAGTATGGGAGCAATGGACCAAAACTATGGTTATGATCCAATTTGTGAAATTTTTTAGTCTTTTTTATTTTTTTATAGTATGTGGAATATACCTTAACCAATGTATCACATTGACCATATCATTTTATAGCTATATTATATGATCATCCTTATTATATTTTATATCAATTTATTATAAGCTTCCACCTACCCTTTCTATTGGATGTTTATTGATTATTATTATTCTATATATCATATTATATTACCAATTTTCTACACCCTGATTCTTGAAGGAATAGTTTTCATACAAAGAAACCCAAGGTCCTTGGTACTAGTATACAAGCTATGGTGTATAGGGAGGCATGCCTGATGTCATGTGGCAAACCATTTCATGGCACCACTATGTGGCCTCAAGGGTGAGATACTAGAAAGTGGTATCAAAGCCATGTTTCCTTTTTCTTACATTTTGGGTGTTAGATAGGAGACTAGGATATATCCAAATTTGGTAATAAGCTTATTCCTAGGAGTAACTAACCCACATATAGGGGAATCCAAATTACCTAGGCTTGGTTATTTTAGTTTTGGATTGTGCCTATTATAGTGTATTTGATTTCACAATGGGGTGATGAATATTTTATGAGATTTCATCATTGTTTATTTATTTATTATGAAATTAATTTTCATTCCCCCAAAGAGACAAGGGAGTATCAATTAATGCATTATACTAGGCACCTTGGGACTTAACTTTCATGCATTATTCCAGGCCATATTTTTATTTCTTCCTGAATATCTTGAATTATATTTCTTTTTGTATGTAAATTTTTTGTTATATATTATAATGTGCAAGATTTTATTATAGGGTTGACATAATTGGATTAATTTATGTGCCTACATTAATCTTAATACTGTATTCCTGCAAAGAATGACAATGAAACTTCAATAAACCAATTGTTGCATGTTTTTTTCATGAACCACTGGTTCTACATGATGAAACATTAGTTGATTTGATTTATGAATGATATTTCAAATTTAAGAAAAAAGTAATTTTATAGATTGATAATGGAAGTTCACCCAATCAAATCAATTTTTATGACATTTTACATCCTGATATGGGACAAAAATGCCATATCAGCATTACATATCATACCAATTGAAATTTATAAAGAGCATGGGCCTTTATAAATTGGGAATAGTGACACATTCCAATAGAATGAGATATCTATATCTATAAAGATAAGAATGAACTAAAAAAATAATGTTTTAAAACATAATGGTTTCTAATAAATGAGGTTTCCAATTGAAAAGTAAATGTCACTTTCCTATATTCCTTACAATTAAAACTCTATATACTAGAACCTTTATTGCATGGGAGACCTTGACCCTAACCTGTCCTTCGTAGTGGAATGTAGGCAGTATATATTCTTGGTTGTCATGATATTTCTTATCTCCTAAACTTAGATTTCAGAGTAGTGATAGAGGTGGGACTTGTTATATAAGGAATTTGTACATCCCCTTTACTTATTTTTATTTTTTACTATCTAATGTTAAATATTATATGAGGTATACACTTGAAAATTGTAAACCTATTCTGCCAAAACATTATTGGGCCTTACTCTAGGAAGGTGATGATGGCCATGATCTAGAGGTGGTGGGATCTATGGTACCAGTGTTACCTCTAGTAGTTCCAACTAAGGCACATCCTGTTGATCTTACAATGGGACATAATGTTCAATTTCCTGATATTTTCTTCCACTTCATGTAGTCCTTTTATGGATTTCTCAGACCTTCCCCTACCATGGAATAGCTAACTAGATAATTCCATAAGTATCATCCTCCCACCATTTTAGGGGATGGAGGTCCTTAGGTAGCTGATTCATGGATGGAATCCATGATTTCGATATTCTAGTACCTAAAAACACCTATAGAGTGGATGGTCAAGCTTGAAACCTTTATTCAATTTGATTATGCAAAATATTGGTCAGATTTCATTACCTAGGATGGATGTCAAGAAGTTATGGTTTGCGTGGGCTTCTAGAAAAACTTTTATGACTACTTCTTTCCACTTACATTGTGAGCATTTGGTGATCATGTTTTTATGAACCTAAAATATGAAGCTATGTCTGTGATGGAATATTCGTCTTGTTTCACTGAGATTCATCATTTTTTTACAAAACCAACTGTTTACAATATGACCAATGTGATACGTTCAATGGATGTACTTGTGTATTCCATCTGATCATAGGTGAACATGTTCTGGATCACCACCATCTCAGAGATAGTAAAATAAGACATTATCAGAGAGAAAAACCTAAGGTGATATGGATTTGGTGGCTAGTGTGGTCCATATTCTATGTGGTGATACAATTAACATAGTTACAAAAAAAATTTGTTTTGAGGGTTTACATAGGGGAATTAATAGCCACATGGAATACACTAACAACTATATGGTGTGTAACAAGTGTAGGAGGACATGGTACATGAATCCCTAGTGTGTGAGAAACACGATCATGTTCCAAGCTTGTGGCAGTTTGGTCCACCTATAGAATTTTTACTAAACTTCACTTCTAGTTCTTATTGAGAAGTGAACTAAACTAACACCACATTGATGTATAAGATCAATAGCTCCATGATATAATAAGAGATTTTCTACTACTATCCAATCATTTTAACGGGGTTTCTGTGGATGAGGTAATCAAAGATAGGAGTTTATGTTATAGTAAAGCAAACCTTACTAGGTTACTCAGGTTGAATCTTTAGGTTTCGATTCATGACATATTTTTCAATGAATCCTACACCTAATGGGTAGAGTCTTGTGTCTTTTAAAGAAAGAGATATTATTATCATAACATATACCTTACTTTTTTTTCTTATTTGATTTAGCTGAAACACACTCCTTCATTTATTTTATAATCATGGAAGGTTTGGGGATTGAAATAGAGTACTTTTGTGGCATTATGACTCTTGAAACAATGTTAGGAATCTTATCAGATAGTGTATGCTAGTTCAAGGAGTGACCCCTTGAGATAGGTGGGTACCATTTCCTATTGAATTTCTTTGTAATTGAGATGAAATACTTCAATGTCATTCTTAGTGTGGACCACCTTGTCCTTTATCATGCCAATGTGGATTTCAATCAACAACAGGTGTCCTTTACATCACCCAAGGGAAGTTCTTATATTCATAATGGTGAATGGGTTATATAGGTAATCGAGATGGAAACGAGTGTACTTGGATCAGTTGACCAACATCCCAAATAGCTAGTATTTTTATGATAGACCTGGGGATACATCTTGTAGTATTAACTCTGGTGGTGGAACATTTTAGGGACATCTTCCCTAATTAATTCTTTGGTTAACCTCCTGAGTGAGTGGTGGGGTTCACCATCGAGCTAGTCATAGGTGTGACACTAGTTTCCATCCCATCTTATAGAATGTAACCTATAGATATCTAGGAACTTAAGAAGTGGTTGGAAGATATAGAGGAAAATGGTTTAATCTGACCTATAACTCCACAATGGGGTTTCAACTGTCCTTTTCTCCAAGAAGTAAGATGATATCATTGAGTTACACAAGGATTAAAAATTGTTAAACTAGCTAACAATGAAGTAAATATATAAAATTCATCATATAGACAATCTCTTCAACCAAATAGGAGGATACATTGTTTTCTCTAAGATCCATTTGATTTTGGGATACTATCAAGTGCATGTGAGACCATGATACATACCACATATATCATTCTGGAGTAGTTACATATTTTTTGAGAATCTAGTGATTCCATTTGGCCTTATTAATGCACCAAAAGTTTTCATGGACTTAATGAATTAGATTTTCCACTCATAACTAGATTCATTTATGGACGTATTTATAGATGAAATCATGTTATATTCTTGAACCAGATATGACCATGCTAACCAATTTGAGATCAAGCGAATGCACTGAGAGATAATTATCTCTATATGAATCTCATCAAATTCCAATTTTTGATAAATAAAGAACACTTCATGGGTCATATTGTTTAAGTTGATGGAACATATATTGAACCTAATAAGGTGAGAGTTGTGGTCTCCTAGATGCATCCCAATAATTTATTTGACATATGTAGTTTATTGGGGTTACCTGGATAGTATAAGAAATTAATTTCATTATTAGCAGTTCCTCTTTTAGATCTGACTAAGAGGGGCATGAAGTTCGTATGGGTAGAATCCAATGAGATAGCCATCAAGGAGTTGAATGGGAGAAAGAATTCATTAGAGATATCGAATCTTCTTGGGGTTTTCATGATTTATACTATTTAATATGATTCTTTAGTAGTCAGCTTAAGAGAAGTTCTGATTTAGGGTGATCGAGTTTTAGCATACAGGTCCTTCCAACTAAGATCTCACAAGCATAATTACTCAATACATGACCTCAAGATAGACTCTATGATTCATGACTTACACTGTTGGAGACACTACTTAATGGGTGAGTATTTTTTCTTAAAAATCTCACAAAAGCCTCAAATACACCTCTATGAAGCATGAATTGAATCTAAAAAAGTACATGTTAGTGGAATACCTACAATGAGTCAACATTGAGCATTCCAATACACCCACAATTGGTAAAGTAGTCTCTAAGATCCAAGGTGAATGAATTATACACAACTCATTCATTAGGCTAGTAGTGGGTGGGAATTGATGGATCTATTTTCTAAGATGCACTTGGAGGTTCTTGAGAATCATGGAAACCTATTATAGAAGGTGTAATAGTCACATACACCCTTATTGAGTGGGTATGGATAAGAAATATTTTGTATCATGATGGCCTAATCCTTAAGAATAGTGTCTCAGTTGACAAACCATCCCATGGATGGGTTTTTCATCAAAATAAAAACCTACCCTTTCATGAATGTATTTGGGTTCCTTTAAAAATATTGGAGGAGTTGATATAGGAACCTCATGCGTCTGTTTTGGAAGTTCACCCTAGGGATACCAAGATTTATGGAGAGATGCTTCACCATTATTAATGTCCAAATATGAAGAGGTATATTTTAGTTTTTATCATTCAGTGTTCCACTTGGTAGTAGGTGATGGATGGGCCCCAACAACCTATTTGACTTCTACCACCTCTATATATTCTTAAGTGGAAATGTGGAAACCTCACCATGAATTTAATGATGGGATTTCAGAGATCTCCTCAAGGAAGTGATGTGGTATGGGTGACCTTTGCTAGGTTTATGAAGTCTATAATCTTCCTACCTATCTAGAAGACCTTATCATATGATGATCTAGTGAGATTATATAATCAAGAGATTGAGTGCTTTCATGGTGTTCCTCGTTCCATCATATCAGACTGAGATGCCGGTTTTACTTTGTGATTCTAAAAAGGATTTTAGAAGGCACTGGGTATATATGTTCTCATGAGTTCAACATATCACTCTCATATAGATGAGTAGTCTGAGAAGACTATAGGGGCATTAGAGGACATCCTCCAGGCATGTTTTCATGATTTTTTAGGTTTTTGGGAGAAACCTAATCATATAACTGAGTTTAATAAGAACATAAGATTTTAGGAAATGATTCAGATGGATATATATGAGGCCTTTTATGATATTCCATTCCATTTTCCTCTTTTATGTTTAGAGTCTAGTGAGGAAATGCTTTTGGGTCCTCATCTCATTCAGGAAACTTCAGAGTAAGTACAACTGATTCAAAAACATATATCTATAGATTATTACAAGAAGAATCCTTATACTAATCCCTACCATCAACCTTTGGATTTTGATGTGGGACATCAGGTCTTTATACACGTTTCTACCATATTAAGCTATATACATATACAAAGATAGGTTATGTTATTTACTCATTATACTAGGTCACTCAATATCATAGAGAGATTTGTGCTGGTAAACTATCAATTACTACTATCTCATAGGTACCATTACATTTATGATGTATTCAACTTATTACATTTTCTACAGTTTCTTGCTAACCCATCTCATTAATTCGATCCCAATTACATTGATCTATAATCTGATGTATCCTTTGATGATAATATAATAAGTATTGTTGACTGGAGCATGTAGGGAATCTGAGGAAAGTCATTTCCTCATGTTTGGGTATTATGGCCACACGACCGTGTACTGGATGAGCCCTGGGAGTGAGAGGCGGATTTATGTGCTCAGTGGACAAAATGATTCTCAAGAAACATCTTACCACCCTCATAATAAAAACTCAGTGATGATTTATTTTAAGGAGGGGAGGTTCTAACAGCTCGGATTTTCCGCAAGATACATTATCTTTTATTATTTTTTAATCCAAGAGATCGTGCCTAAGGGATTATTGTTTTTTCATTAAAGGAAGTAGTATATGGGTTGAAACCTTGTTTCAGACAATGTACACAATGATTATATGGCTTATGAGACCTATATTCACGATGTGTTGAGGCTTTTCTATGGGAGGGAGAGCCCGAGCGTTACATGATTTGTAATGAACATACACACCATGTAAATTCTTAGGTATAATTTTTAATAAATGGAAATGGGATCATTTTAACAGAACACCCTTTTCTTCTCTTACGTAGAAGAGGATCCAAGCATGGGAGTCCCTTGATTCCTAACCTGAGGATCCTTATTTCTCATCCAACCAGACCTCATTTTTTTCAGTAGGTGCATTGGATTACTCTTTATAAGCTTGACAACCTTCCTTCTTTTATTAGTTGTTTTTTCTTGTCTCTTGTTCTATTGTTTTTAGAGATCATTTGCAATATTTTTTAGGTTTTTGTCTATTCTTCCGATTTCTCTAGTTACGGATCGAATCAATGGTTGAAAATGGAACATTGGTCATCTAAGAACCTAAGGCAAGTGTTTTAGCTTCTTTACATCAAGATTCATTCCTTTTATATTATTATTTCTCTTGACATGCACCTGATTTCTGCGGTGATTCCTATAAAATTCTTAGTAAATTATCTTAAATGGTTTCTCATGCTTATGATGGTCCTGCATAGTGGTGAATCACAACCATGGGTTTATTTCTTTTAGGTGATCCACCACCATGGTTATTTAATTCTTAGAGGTTTATTTCAACCTTTTTATTTATCTTTTTGGAAAACCTTTTTGGCGTGTTTTCCATTATAAATAATAAATGGGAATTTGAGACTAATTATGAAGGATTCTCTTCCATGAGATAGGAACTATGATTTATTATGAACACTAACTTCTTGATTACTTGTATTTGACAAAATTAATTTAATTTTTTTATGTGAAATGTTGTGATAAGTGGATGAATCATGATTTCGTAGTCACACCACATATTCAAGGTGCGAGTGATACTTGGATCCTTATGTAATTCCTCGGATTGGGTAATAGAGCTTTATAATTACTTATTTCATATGAATTGTTTATATGCAATATGTGATACCAGGTATGCATGGGACAAATCACCATGTTTTGGACACACCTAAATATGAGGTATACTAGTTCCCTAGGGTAGACACCATTGATTGGATCAAGGGCTTGATGGATATACCGGGTCATGTGTGATAGTTGGTACCATACGTGAGATTATATGGATGATCTCGAAGGGTTTGTTTCATGACATGATGAGAGTGACACATGAGATTCCATTTATGGATCACCTTGGATGGAACCTTATGGTATTGGGATTTTATAGTTCCCATGGATTGATACTTGGGATTCCTACTGAATTTCCCTGGATTGGCTTTGGGTGCCTCTTTTAAAAATCTAAAAATGTCTTTTTAATTAATGATAACGAAAGTGCAACTGAAATTTAAGGAATAGACCCTTTAATAAAAATCATGTACTTGGGAATTTTCTATCTCTAGTTTCTTATTTATGGTGACCCATGTTTACATTAAATCTCACTTGTATGGGTTGACCTTAGTTCAGAGGAATCCGTATTAGGATGATGAAGGTAGTGTCATCCAGGTATCCTTTAAAGAACCTAGGATGTTGTATTTTTTTATTTCACTGTATTTATTATTATTAGAAAAAAAATAATTTTATATGAATAGATATGATTGTTATATAAACCATTAGTGGTGTCTTAATATTTATGTCTCATACCCTTCTTTGGTATCCCGTGCTACCCAAATAGAATTTATGATTGAAGGTATAGATAATGGGAAGCATCCCTTCTGATTATTGAATTTTAGTTCTACGATAGAGTAAAGGAGTATAGGAATGATCATAGGCTCATGATTCTAGTTGTAGCTACTTATTATCTTTTATATTTTTATGGAATTTGGTATATTATTTCTCCTTTGTATCCCATGTACCTTATCATTTAATATATGATTTAAAATGATCATTTTCATCATCTGTTTTATCTATTTATTATCATATTCTGCCTATTTTTGATTTTGGATGTTTATTATTTATTATTACACAACTAATAAAATTATATTACCACTATACCACACTTTCAATCATGTGGGAATAATCTTCCAACAGACACACACAAGTACCTCACTACTAGTCATCAGCATCTGGCATACTGGGTGGCATAATTGAGGTCATGTGGAAAACTACCTTGGTGTACTACTAAGTGGCCTCCATGATGGGATTCCATATAAAGAGTGATTTAAATGGATGGTAAAATATATTTTATTGAACTAAGATTTTGTTTTACATATAATAAATTGATTTTATGAGATATTTAGTTTTCAAAGAACTCACACATATTTTTTTGTAAATACTCTGGATGTTATCTACCATTTAACATGTAATTTTTTGGTTCTTAAAGAAATAATTTATTTTTTAAAGAGAGTTTGGGAAGTGATATATATATTTTAATCAATCACTTATTAAGTTACCTATATTTTGAAAAATCATCAGATGATAAAGACTCATTGGAAACTTAGATATAAATTTTCTTCTATTTAGGACTATATCATGAATACTAGTTAGGTTTCATTAATTATGCCTGGATATTTTGAGTCCGGTGAGTGGGTGTGATTACATCACTACTATAAGGGCTGTTTAAATAATTTGAATTATATCTATGGACCCCGAAGATGAATATCACACAATAATTATAAATATATGTTTTAAACTAAATCAATTTCATTTTTTATATTAAATTAGTTATCAAATGGTTTTCCCCAACTTATTTTGAAATGATTTTTATTGGTTATATATTATTTTTTATCAATAATTTAAATTTTATATAAATTCACTCTATTATTCTTATTTAGAAGTAGAAATACGTTTTTGGCAATTTAGTTGTTCTGCATAGAATCATTAAAGGCATCCTACTAGGTTTAAAGTCACCCATTAGTTACAAATAAGTGTGTATATCGATATTTTTCATGAAATAGTTAAATAGAAATATACAAGTCATTATAATTGAGGTTCATTGGGATTATCAATCTAGAATAGTGATCTCTAGGGATGTATGATCACTTTTCTCATATAGAATGAGTTTTTTTGGTATTATTTTTGGGTTTCTTCATTTTGAACTGATGTACTCATATTTTTTAGCCATTCTATCCCCCTTATCCATTAATTTTATTTTTAATTTTTTATTGTAGATAGTGACTAACTATTTATGTAATTATGATAATATTTTCCAATTTATGTATGAATATATTAAATTTTTAGTTAATTATTCTTTTTTTATTTTTTGTTGGATGGTATTACTTGTTTGGTATATGGTTTTATTGAAAATTAATTACCCTTCATCATGATTATTCCAATGTATAGATGTTTTTGTATATTTTTTGTTAAAACAGTTCTATTTTTTTATTATGTTGATAAATACCCTTCCTCATATTTTTTTGATTCCCCTAGTACATGTGCCTACATATTTTGTTGAGGAACACACTTTATTCCTTCAGGCATACCAAATTGTATTTTGGGATACGATACACATGTTGGTTCAAAAGATAATAATATTATTGAAAAATCGATATATATTCTTTTTAGATTCATGGTATACATGATATATGATTATAAAAAGCAAATGGGTACACCATAAAGGTGTGTTTGGTCAACATTTTTAGGGATAAACCAGGGTTCATATATAATTTTCTGAAAGTGTGTTTTGTTTTAATATTTGATTTATTAATTATTCCTATTATAAGTTGATTTAAATTTATTTTATTCCTTTTAAAATTAATGTTTTATGGTTTATTTTAATAAATCTTGTGTCTTAGAGTGAAAAATAGAGGGAACTACTCATTTTATAGTCGAGGTGGATAGGCCTATATAACCTGAATTTGGACTTTTCAAGTCACTCTATGGAATCCAACCAATGTTACATAGTCGAACTCATAATTGGGAGACCACTCATTATAAATACACATTTGATATAAACCTTAATTATATATATATATATATGATCTTATAAATAATATATGATAATTTGTAAAATTTTTGAGTTATTTTTGAGCTACTGTTTTGATATTATGAAATTATTTTATCATGTTATGATTTAATTTTTATTTTTAGGAATTTTTTAGATATATTTAAATGATATTTATATTTTATGAACATTATAGAAATATAAAAATAAGGAGAGTACCCGTGAACCCTCAGTGTTGGACATATGTTGATTAAATAATATTCTTTAATCTCTTATTGGATTTGATACTATAAAATACCACCATTTATTTTACTAATGAAGTAACTTTATGTGAATTTCAGGATTTTGTTAATTGAAATATTTATTTTATTTCCTATGAAATTATTGGAGCATTTGGGTTGAATTTTTCTATGTGTTTTGGAATTTTTTTTAAGGAGTCTTGATTCATTATTCATAACCCAATGTTTTTAGAGAATAGTAGGTTTTTAAAAGTAACTTTTGGTATGGAATGATACTATTATACCCTATGTTTAAGATAAAGTTTAGGATTCGAAACCAATTTTTTTAAAGAACCCTATGTTCCAATATGAAATGTATTGGTAGGTATCCCAATGTTTGGAATCAATGTTATGTTGTGAATCATATATTTAATGTTATCCCCATACATAGATACCCTATGTTTGAATAAACCATTTGCATAATTTGAATTCAAGATAATTTCTGATATTTTAGTAATGGGTTAGAAGGAATAAATACCTCATTAAATGTATTCTACAAGATATTAAACGAATCTTAATCAAAAGATTAAATTTTTTTTAATATCTGAGCGATTTTTTATTTTTGGAGGTGCTTTAAATTCAAATTTCAAACACATTGAACATTTTAACAATCATGATTTATTTGAAAATATTTATGAATATGTTTGACAATATAAAATCTGAGTTATTATCTATTCAAAAAAGTTTTATTATATTTTATTATGTGATATTAAAAATAGATTTTCGATTTTGAGGTGATTTTGTAAAATCAGTTGGAATAACATTATTTTATAGAATCTGGAAATAAAATTTCCCACTCTATTTTTCCTTGGATTCATATTTTAAAAAGGAGAAAACATTTAGTCTACTGATGCTATTCTAATATCTTGTATGTGATATGCAGTCATTTTTTGATGCTTTTAAGACTACACATTGGATACATGCATGTTATAATATACTGTTGTGTGTTCATCCTATAGATTTTCAAGGTGATTCTTATGTTGGTATGTTTATTTGAAGATCACATGGAAGAAGGATCCCTTTGAAGCTGTGTTATATTGAATATTTTATTCTCTAATGAAGAAGATTCATCAGCTATCAGTTACTACCACCACTACAGGATGGACCTATTAATCATTAAATAACACATATTTCTCTTTTTAAGTGTTGACTTATTGTACTCTGTATTGGTGGAGTTACAATTTCTCTCACAAAGTTGTAGATATCAATGTTTCTTATAAAAGAAAACATTTTTTTGTAAATTTTAAACACCCAGCTAATACATACATTTTAAGCATGATTTTTGATATTAAAATATATTTTTATGCTTCAAATTATTATATGTTTCTTTTTTATTTAATATTTTTTTTTTTCATTTTTGTTTGGATGTAATATTTTGTGGGAAATCAAAAAATGAACTGAAAACAACCAATATTTTCAATGAAAGAAGGATTCCCTCCTTAAAGGATGCATTTGGGGAATCTTATGGGACAAAACTAAAAAATGAGATTGAAAATTTTCATTAAGGGGATGAAACATGAAGATTCAAATCATGTGAAAAGTAAACATCATGAAACATTATAAGGAGTTAGAGAAATTCATATTTTGATATGATAAAAGGACGACTGAGTAATGAAATCATGCATCATGCAGTGACACATATGTTTATTCTATGACACAACCCATGCGGGACATAAAAGGAATTATGGTCATGTAAAAATTCATGAATATTTGAAGGCCCCAAAAATTATAAATCATGAATCAATTAAAAGAAATAAATGTTTCAAAACAACCAAAAAATGGGAAGATTCAATTCAATGTGTGTAGGAGTCCAATTTTATGACCTTGGGAACACTTGGGATGAATTTATGACTCATTAAGATTTAATTTATTGATGTATGATCCCTATGAGAATATATAAATAGGGAGATTAGAATATGCTACTAGGGGGATTCAAGAGAAAAAATACTAGGAGGAGAATATGCACTATAGCAGGGTCGTTCACTACTCTCTGTATATAATTTATTTATTTTTCATTTACATTATCTCCCTCCTTCTTACTCCCTCATAAATGGGATATGGGGGTATTTCTCACCTTATGTTTGGGTTATATGTCGAAGGGGTAATGTTTTATTTGATATTTTTCTATATTGTTATCCATGTATTGGTTTGTTTCTATTTATTTATCTGAAAACACAATCATTTTATTTTTTTACTTTCCCATGACCAATATGTAAAAATAAGTAAATAAACAATTTAAAAGTTCCCAAATGGTTACCCAGAATTGAGGCTTGACTATATTTGCATTTAGGGAAACTAGGTTTAAAAATTATATAATGAAAAACTCAAATCATCATCTTTTTAAACTACTAGACAATGAGAAAAGGGTGATCCTTATAGTGATGAGGTGATATCATTACCATTTTATTGACCTCATCTTGAATCCAATGAAAAATATGGATTCATAAATATATTTTATAAAACCTAATTTCACTTTAACTTAGAAACTAAAAAACCATGACGCACCGTCAAATATAATTTATAAAAATTAACCTACTTTATTTTTTATTCCCAATTTAAAAAACATACCTTCAATATATTTTCATATTCATTATTATTTCATCAATAAATTAGTAAAAATATTTTATTTTTAAAACTAATTAAGCTAATTCACTATCACATGGATTCTACCTCCAACTTTCCAAAGAAAATATTCTAATTAATTAAGTAGAAAATTGGGTTTTCTAATTTTCTTTATTTTTATTGGACTAGTATGAAAATAACGTTTCCCTCACCATCCTTTCCAAACAAGATCCATTAATGGTAGTTTATTAAACTTAATTTAGGATTATTTAATTAATTATTTTATTTTATTTTCATGTTTCAATTTCACTATTTACACCAGTGTGTTCATGTAGTGTATTTTATATTTTTAAAATGTTAATTCAAAATAAAAGCACATGTGAAAACTGGAAAGATATTTTATAATTAGATACAAAAGCATGAGAAAAAAATATGGCATAACATAGAAGCTGTAACTATGGAGGGAAAAAAACATCAAGCTGTAAGAGGAGTTCTGTAAAGATATTTGGGACTATGTACACTCACTGAGTACAGAATTCCACCAACCCCAAGATTACAATCGAGTGTCCTAACAACTCCCTCCGGTGAAAATAAATTAGAGATCAAAACATATTTAATATAAGTGATATGAAACTGTGCATAATTCATAAGACTACCACATGAATATTTGAATGTGCATCTGGGATTCTTTCATCAAATTTGTGAAACCTTATAAATCGATAAATTTTCAAGTGACCTAGTAAGACTCCATCTCTTAAATTTTTCATTATAACCGAGAGATCGAGAGTGATTGAAAAGTCCTCTTGGGAATTCCATCACTACATGGGATGAGATGTCAAGGATATTTCCACCCTCTTCTTCCCACCATCAATGTTGATGCACATTTGGGTAAATATTCAGATTTTCATTTCAATTCAATGATTAATCTCTCTAGTCTACATAGAATCATAAAAAAATAATAAATACCCTCATAATGGTATAGATCTATGTATACTAATATAGATTATTTATAAGGGTTTATCATAGAGAACCAAGTCAATTCTGGATGCTGTTGCTGGTGGCTCACTGATAATGAAATCACTGGAGGAGTGATACAAAATAATGGAATAAATTTTGAGAAATATCTTCTAGTCGAAATTTAAGAGATGAAATTAAGAGGAGTCCACATGACAAACAAAAATAGTGAACTAATTACTTTAAAAATAAAATAACTGATGAAAAAAATTGATATGATGATAAACAGAATCAACAACCCCAAGGCATGTATTCAGAAGAAGTAAATTATGCTGATTAAAATAGTTGCAATCAATTTCAGTGTTTTAAGCCTCAAAAAAACCGAGGAAAAGGTTATCACCAGAGAGAGCCAGGATACCAAGGACCCTAAGAACCTTCACTTACATGCCACATCTACACACTAGAAATGATATTAGATTCTTTCATAACCTCCATTTTGGAAGCTATCAAAGAATGAATGGATTACTCAAAAGATAAAAGTACATAAATAAACGATCTAAAGAATGGATCATGAGATCGTAAGGAAGAACTTTGAAACATTGAATCCCATGTAGGAAAAATCATGGATTAGTTTAGTGATAAAACTGGGGGAGCACTATCTATATTCCTTAATGTTCTCCCAAGGCATGATTTGAAAGTCATTGATATGAGGAGTGGAAACATCACTTTGGATCATCTCAAAGCAATAAAATTACAATAATAGATGTAAAATAGTAGGAAATAATCTGTTAAGGAATATGTAAAAGAATAAACACCACAGTGTAATACAAGGGCACAATTTTGAGAGCAATGAACACAAGTGAAGATCGATGCACAGAAAGATTAATTTACCAAAATATTTAAAAAATTCCATATTAATTTTTATTTTTAGAGGATATTGAAAACAATATGTCCTTTGAATAATTAATGAAAGATATTTTAACCAAAAAGAAGAGGCTGGAGGAAATAGGAACTATTCTAGTCACATGAGAGTGTTTGGAGGTGGTATCAAAGGAACCGCATAATAAGAATAAAGATATTATAAGATTTTTGATTCCTATATTTATTAGAGATAATTAATTTGGAATATATTTTTGTGAATTTGGAGTAAGTGTCAACATCATTTCATACCCAAATTTAAAGAACCTTGTTCTGGAAGGACTAAACCCAAAAGAGTTACAGTTTAGTTTGAAGCTTCAAATGTGAAATATTCCTCAGTATTATTTAAAGATATTCTAATTAAATTAATTAAATTAATTAAATGAAACATCCTATTGAATTCATTATACTATATATGTAATAAAAGTGTACTCCACTCATTTTGAGGATACCATTTCTATCAAATAGTCATGCACTGATAGATGTCCCAAATATAGAACTTTGTTTAAGATTTTGTTGTGAACAAGTGAGTTTCAATATCCACATGTTGATGAAGAACAAATATGTTTTAGTGGATAATGATTTTGGATGAAGAAAAATATCAAAATTCCAAGATAGTGTTGAGGTTGAAGAAGTGAATGAGGTAACTTTTATATTTTATGAGGATACACAAAACAAAAGTACTGAAAAGAAGAATGAGAATATGAGAGGTCATACCATGGAAACTATAAGATAGACTAACTCCACACAATTTGAGAAGGTCCATCATGTGTTGATGGTACATGAACTTTGATTTAGTTTTTTTGGATAAAAAAAGAAATGGTAGACTGGTCTAATAGAAATACAGAAAGTATTCACACCTAGAAGAGTAAGACAATTAAGACAAGGAGTATAGAGTAAGAACTATATGAAAATAAAACAACTCTGACCCTTTATAAACCCTAATGGTGTAAAAATATTCAATCACCTATCACCTGGAGTAATAAAAAATGAGATATGTTTTAGAAACGATGGTAAAAATAGCTCTTCTAAGAAGAAAACTATGTTTTTTATATTTTTTTATTTATTATGTATTTTTAGAGATATGTATACACTCTACACTAAATTATTCATATTTAATTGATTATAGCATTTTATTTCCCCTTTTTATTGGTATTTTACAGGACCATCAAGGAAACCGGTAGGAAACATGAAAATAATCTATAATACCATTACAATTAATAAAACCCAATCACATCATGAATCAAATGAAATACATGTTATCACACTCATTCTTTTCATGAATCAGGTATCAAAAGAACCTACACAACCCCAATTAATTAATCTTTTAAAGTGGATTAATAATTTTAATTTGGAATTTCCCTACAACATTAGACACATTTAATTTTCTCATAACTTTTAACTACCAATTACATTCCCTGAACATGATTCCTACTTAAATCAACTAAACTAGAGAAACTAAATACCTTCAATGTAATGTTTTTTAAATATATTTTTCAATAAATTAGAATGAGAATAAGTGGGAAGATAATTAATTGAGATAAGAATGTGGTTTATGATTTGAAAAATCATGATTTTAGGGAGCATATTAATTTTTTTAAATGAAAATTCTCAGATATATGACCTACATTGAATTTATGATATTTTAATTCATTAATTTTATTATTTTTATTCATTCCCCTTAGTATTTTTTCTATATATTCATTATCAATCTCGAGACATCCTCTTAGACTAATATTTCTTATTCTATTATACAATATATTTCTTGTGAGACTTGGGAGGTTATCTCATAGGACATTCTCTATATCTTTCCAAAACATTGATTCTAGAAAATTCACATTTAATAAGATTGAGGTACATTTCTTATTTTGCCCATATCTAGTTAACTATCACAAATTAATCATTTTTTAGAATGTAGAACCCACAGATGAATATTTTAATAAAGAACCATGTTAAAAGCCCTTATAATCATTTCCTACCTTACTTGAAATAATTTGTATGATTATCATAAATAAGAGTGGGTGAGATGATGATTGGTGGATAAGATACAAATTTCTTAATTGATAAGTGTGGGGATATTTTCATGGAATTATTTGAAGCAACATTCATTATATTTATTTCACACCCACTTATAAAATAAATAATTTGAAAAATGGGTTATGTCTTTGGAAATACAAAAATCACCATTTTTTGACTGGTGATATCTTTATAAGTATTTAAAATAGTTTTTTATGGATATTACATAGAGTTGGGTGGCCGATATGATAAATTTTCCAAGAACAAATTTCTAAAAAGGAATGAAAAGGGAAAATATAAAATTGGGGTTTTCATTTATTTGAATTAATTTCATTATAATCCGGTTTTTTGATACTAGGGAGATATGAGACTTTCTTTGAGATATTGTTGACTCGCATGAAAATTACCATAGATATAAAATCTTTCTTAATATTTTCTTTTTTACATCATTTAACTGAAATACCTTAGATTCAAATACTTTTGATCTTAAATGGTGAATCATTAATGATTATTTGGGTTTTTTCTTTTGGTAGTGGAGTAAGTACATGTATTTTAAGCCTATAGTAATGATCATGATTTAAGGTGTGTAATAAAAAATACATACATTTATACCTTGGTGATGAGTAGGAAAACTAAAAGTGAAGTAAAATGAGAATGAAATTCCTAATAAAAATGAATTGAAAATAAATATGAATGAATGCAAAGAATTAGATTTTAAAAAAAGAAAATTAAAATAATTGATTGATTTTTTTCTCTAAAAAGTGTGGTGCTCATGAATTTTAATTTGCGATTTTCAAACATTTAAATGCCATTTTAGTGAATTTATTTTATAGAAATTGAATTTAAATTATGGAAAAGTGGTTTTCTAATGTACAATGTTGAGGTTCCACCCTTGAGGGAAAGTAAGAATTTAAGTGTAGGGGTTTGATATGTACTTTTCATGCATGATTTTTGTTATTAAACTGAATTATTTTTCTTGATTTAAATGATTAATTATTGCGAATTTATTTACTAGAATTTTTCATATTAGACATGGTGCTATGTTTTGTGGGAAATGTAAAAAAGACATGAAAAAAGACAAGAATTTTACTAAAAGAAGGATTCCTATAATTAAGGATTCATATGGAACACTCCTAGAGACCAAAAGTAAATAACCATGGTAAAATAAGGCTTTTGAGGATGGAAAATGATGTTTCACATTGTGTAAACATTATCCATCATGATGAATTACAAGGCTTGTTGGTATTACAGAGAATAAAGTGGAGAAGAAGATGAATGTGTAATGAAAACATCTATCAAGTCCTGAAACATATTTTCATTCCCTGAATCACACCATGATGGAATAAAAATGTTGGTATTCTATGTAACAAACCATGACTATTTCAAGGCCACACAAATTACATGTCGTGAATCACTTACATGTCTTAAAAATGTTAGGATGACCAAGAAACAGAAACATTCAATGGAATGGGTGGTTAATACCTTTTTTATAACCCCAGGTGCACCAAATAAGAATTTATGACCCATTATGAGGCAATGGTATACAACATGATTTCTATTATAATCTATAAATAGATATTTGAGATGCTACCACCAGGGGAATTCCTAAGAGTGAAGTCTAGGGTGGGAAGTTGTGTTGATGCAGGGTCCTCAACAAAAAATCATCTCTAGTTTCTTTATGATTTGTTTTTATTCACTCTTTTCCTCTTTCTCGGTCATATATTTGATAAGAGGTTAATTCTTTCATTGTAATAGATTAATTTAGCCAAAGGGATAATGTAATATTGGATCATCTTCTATATTTTATTCATGTATTGGTTTCTTGTAATTTCTTTTTCTAAAATTCCAATGCTTTTTTTTATTTTCCCATGACTATTAGGAAAACATCAATGAAGAAACATTTTAATTTTTTTCAAACTTTTTGCCTTGAATTAAGGCATGAACATTGTCACATTCTGGATTACAAGGTTTAAAAATGGTATTGATACAAACTCTATTAAATTTTTTTGTAAACCACCTAATTATTGGAAAAGTGGATTTTCTTGTTCAAGAGGGGATACATTCAAAAGTGAATCATCCTCATCTCATCTCAAACACAAAACATGGATTAATAAATTTATTTTCTAAAATAAAATTCCTCATAAATCATAAAACTAAAAAACCTTAGAATGCCTTCAAATCTGATTTCAAAAAAACCAATCTACTTCGCTTTCAATTCATGATATCATAAAACTATATTCAATCCAATATCTAAATCACCCCTTTATTTATTCAATCAATAAAAAATGTTTTTTTAAGAAACTAAATAAACTAATTCACCATGTTGTAGGTATGACCTAAAAAATCCCATAATATATATTTTAATTAATTATGTATCAATTTTTTAGTTTTACAAATATTTGTGTTTTGATTATAAATATAAGGAAATAATTATGAAATCACAATCCATTCACCTATACTCAACTGTAAAGGCCCTTAAAAAATGACCCCAATTAGTGAAAATCACCATGCTCATAGAGATAGTATTGATGGAGTAGATTATGAGATCTTTGTTCCCTGAACCACGATAAAATTTTTATCTGTTCTTTTTTGGATCGATAATATGATAGATATGATACTGATTGTAGTATCAAACTATAGTGTAGATACTCACTTTTAAAGAGGGGGTGAATTTTATACTTTAAAAATCGATAATTAAATTTTCCTAAACAAAATTTCACAACAACTCTAAGCTCTAATAGCTCGCTTGATTCTAGAAAAGTGAATCTAGAAATGAAACATAACAAAAGTTTACAGCAACTAAGATTCTACCTCAAAGCATATAGAATCATATTTAATCAGAGTAAAAGTATAAGGAAGTATAAGAAAGTTATACTTTCCTCAACAACTAAAATTACAGTGGAAAACAAACATAAAACACTACAAGTAACAAGTAGTGACTATTTTAACCCAAAAAAAAGGGTATCCAACAACCTTGGATAAAGGTCCCTTGATTTATACTTTCAAGATAGTCTGTCTTACCCAAATCTAGGTAAGCCCTCAATCTGAATATTGGTATTTGTCTTTCTATCCCCACAAGCCCTCGATTTGTATAGAAATCGGCACATCTAACTTCACAACCCGAAGTCTATGATTTTATGGATATCACACCTCTGCAAAAAGAAATTATGAAAGAAGTAAAGTTTGAACAAGCCCTTTAAACTTTCTACATGAAGCATGAGAGTTTATAAGCACCTCTCTCTCTAGAAATCACTTCAACAACATGTAAGGAAAGTGGTCAAAGTTTAGTGTCGAAGTTGTGAGCTCATTCAAATGAGTTCCTATTTTTAGGCACGACTTCAACGGTCGGCTCCCTCCTCCAACAATCATATTTTTCCTTGAATTTTGGAGGGACTTGTACATGTGTCACTCAAACAATGATTAGTTAGTAACAGAATGAACAACATTATTTTATAACCAAAACATGAGTAATAAAAAATATGGTTACTTATGAAAATTAATTTTTCAGAGTGTAAGAAAATAAATGTTTGGAGTCTAACCAAAAATATATTCGGTATCTATAATATAAGGATATTCAGATTCTGTTTTCCCAGGAATTAGGAACCTGAATTCTATAGAATTCCGGAGTTTGAATTTCAAGGAAATTTGGAATTTGGATTCACAAGAATTCAGAACCTGAACTTACAATGTTCAAAGTCAAAGGTAATGATAATTCGGAGTTTGAACTCACAATATTTGGAGTCTGAATTCATTAGAATTCATAATTAAAACTCCCAATGTTTTGAGTTAGAGTTCATGAGAATTTGGAGTCAGAAATCACAAATTTTGGAGTTAGAATTCATTATAATTTGGAGTCAAAACTTATGAATTTAAAATTCAGAGTTCATTAGAATTCAGAGTCAGGACTGAGAAGAGTTCGGATTCTGAATTCAGAGAATTCAGAGTCAGAACTTAGAAGAGTTCAGAGTCTGAATTCAGAGAACTTGGAGCATGAATTCAGAGTCTAAAAACAGAATTCTCTTTATCTAAGTATTATATTAATCCAAGGATTTAGATATGAAACCTAATTTTATACATAGACAAGATAATGAACAATGAAAAACAAGGTAAGGATAAATTTCTTTGGGAAAGTACAATTTTCCATATAGTAGTAAAACATAAGGTACAATGAGAGTTTCCTTGAAATAAGGTGTTTGTGATTTTAAAAATAAGAAGGAATGGTAAATTCATAAGGATACCTTATTGACTCAACAATCTACCCCTTTTGGAAAGCACAAACATCCTTATGAAAAAGAATAAAAGGACATAGAAAACATTTTTCAAGACTTTTAAAGTAAAACTTATCTCCCTTTACCCATTGAAAAATATTAATACGACTAACATCCCCTTAGGCTTTGGAACTCTAAATATCATATTCTAGATTTTCCGAATGATATTTTTTAAAATCATGAATACACAAATATGTATAATAAAACCCCCCCTTAGATAAAATCCCACTTAATAAGGGATATTTCATCTTTTCTTAGTATTATTTTTTCTTTTCTCTCCCTGAAATATTAGTACAAAGCATCCAAAAAAATGAGCAACCCAAATTTAATTAAGATTGGAAAAATTTGTACAAGGAAAGAATACAAAAAAAATATCGGATTGGATCTATTTTCCTTCCTTCTCCTTGGGTATCAATTTCTTCACTATGGTTTTCATCTTTTTGAGTTCCTTGTGATCTTCCTCTGCTTTCTTTAAGAGTTGATCCTGATCCTCTACTTTCTTCTCTAAGGTTTTGATCTTTTCTTCCTGAGCCTTCAGAGACTCTACTTGTGCCTTCAACAACTCATCTTGCTTAACTAGATTTTCTTCGATCTTGATCTAAAGATCCCTTTCTTTCTTAAAACTTTTGGCAACAAAATACTACTTTCCATTCAAATCCTTTACCTCTTGAATCCGAGTATTCTACACAAGAGTTAGCTTTTCCTCAAAGCTTGTCATGTGATCCTTGATTTTACTATCTTTATTATCAAAAGCTTCCTTAACTTCATGTTGAAACTCATCAAGCTCTCTCAAATGTTCAAGTATTTCCTTTGATAAGATAATAACTTTCTTACAAGATTTTTTGTGGGCATTTTAGTTAATGAATAAGTTCTTGAAATCATCCACATGTTTTATACACTTTTCCGTCACCAATGATACTGAATCCGATTTTTGATTAATACTTTGTTAGAGCATTTGACATCTTGAGTCAATGCTTAGAAAGATCAGAATGGCGTCAAAAAGATTCTCCAATGATTGAATAATGAAATTATGTCCTAGGGATGATGATTCCAAACCTGAGACTTTACTTTGTGAGGACTCCTTATCTAGCTCGACAAGATTCTTATTCAAATATCCACCAACTTCCTTTTTCTTTAAATAAACATTAATAAGTGTATCAACAATCACATGTTTCCTCTTCTCAGTTATCAAAACAGATTCCTCATCTGGAGACTCATGTTCATTGTCAGACATCTGCAAAATTCTTTCATCATCTATCTTATCTTTCTCAGCTCCTGCCTCAACATATTCAGGGTGAATAAAATGATGATTATAGCATTCTTACTCAGATAGCTTGTCTACTTCATCCTCCGATTTTTCATCTAAACCAGGTGCAACAAGATTTGAAGATCCAGCTCGAGAAGTTCAGATGGACAATTTCTCTGATGTGCTTTCCTTCTCATGAAATTATTCAACTTGCTTGATGTGGTCTTCTGTTTCACCACTGCTTTCTTCTTATTTCACTTCTTCCAAAACTTCTTTTTCTTCAAAAATATTTTCTTGTACTTTTTCCGGAGTGAGAAATTCTTCCCCAGTGTCTCAGGTAAGGGTTCTACTAAGAAGTATATCAGTGCATGGATATTCTTAGATTCTTTCTCAGTATCCGTTAGAAGGGATTGAACAATCTCATCCTCCGATATCTTCTTATTTTTCTTCTTTTCCTTAGATTGCATCTCAAGATTGTCAGTGGTCTTCTCTTTTTAAGCATTGGCCTCAGTAGGATTCAGGCAAAACTATGGATCTCCTTCCTTCCAAATTTTTTTTGTCTTCCCTCCACTTGTAAATAACCTCATCTGGATAAGCTTTGTACATCTTGGGGAATTGGTGGTGCGGATTGGGTTCCTTTAGCCTCTGAGGGTTTTCTTTATTCTAATACTTCTTTTAACTCCCTCTTCTTTCCTCCTTTTTTTGATGGTTCAGGAACTTCTAATTCCTTGGGGACAACTTTAGCCTCCTCCTCTTGTAATTAATAGAATTCTATGCAATCTTTAGAGAAACCAATATTAATTCTCTTCAATGTATCATAACTTACTAACATGACTTTTCCATTCCTTTTCTTGGAACTGCAAGGAATCTTGAAAGACTCAAGGCACCAAATAATTATCATAGAGGGGATGGATAAATACATGATTATCTGAGCTTCCAGATTTCCATTCTTAGTATTCTCAATCGTAATGAGAATATGCTTCATCAAGTTTATCTTTCTTTGGTTTACCAAGAATTCCAAAAAGTACATATCACTCTTCTTCAATGTGTCCTTGTCACCCTTTCTCAAAATTATGTATCCTTGAACCCATAATTCAAGGATCTGATTATTTGTAGACAAATGAGAAGTATTTGGAGTCTTGACATCTGAAAGTCCAAGAAACTCCTTGGATTTCACCTTGAAAAACAATTCCCTGTACATCTGGCAATTTAGGGAAATAGAATTCATCTTCCCCTTCATAAGACAACCCAACCAAGCTAGAATCCTTGGTGTATGAAAGGACATAAGTTTTTTCATAGCTTTTGAAAGAAAATTTACTACTCTATTCTTCTTTAGAAAAGTTAACAAATTCATAAAATTCCACATGATGATCTGGATATACTAAATCTTGAGCTCTTGGATTTGATATGCAAAAGCTTTCCTATCCATTCAACCTGATGTTCTTGGATATAATGGAATCATACTTGGTAAGGAAATTTGGATGCACCAACCTCTCTCTGTAAATCTGCCACACCGAAATAGACTTGATAGTTGACATATCTAGGGAAGGAACATCAACAGACATTTGGATTTGAGAAATATTTGAGAGGTTCAGAATGAGGTTTTGAAAGGGGAAAGTGCTTCGGCATGAAAAGGCTTTAAATCTGATGTGGGATCACTTTCTAGGGGTCCTTTATATAGGAGTTTCATGCGATAGTTGAACTTCCAAGGACAATACAATGGTTGAGAAATCTTCTGATTAGATTTGACGGTTGATATGGTAGCCACAAGGAAATTTTGAATGAATCTGATCTTTTGAGTTTTTTAAGAAAAATCATTCTGCTGTAAGTAAACTAGAATCCAAAAAATTTAAAAACAAAAAAGAAAAAATGAACATGTAAATGATGATTACGAGAACTTAAGAAAGAGAAAATACATTTCGGATTACCAGGAAGATAATTCGTATTGAAGAATAATTCTTCTTTAAGAAATTTAGATTTCATAAATTTAGATTACAAAAAATCTCCATTAGGAAAATCATTATTATAAAAACTTTGAGTACGAAAATATTCATTATGAAAATATTCATTAAGAAATTTTTGATTATGAAAATTTTCATTACAAAAATCTTCATTATGAAAATTTTGAGTACAAAAATTTTAGACTATGGGAATTTTCATTATGAAAGATTTGGAAAATCTAACTACAAATTTTTTGAAATACTTCATTATGAAAAATTTAAAAAATACATCATTACAAAAAAACTCAATTACAAATATTTTTTAAAAAAACTTAATTATGAAATTTTTAAAAAAAAACTTCATTACGAAAAAACATCATTACAAAAAGTTTTAAAAAACTAACAAGAAAATGTACTCCCCCCTATGAAAAGGAGTTTATTACTATAAGGATATTGGTTCAAAATAATGTCAACACAGAGGATTAACTTATGGTTATCATTCCTAACTTCTGTTTAATGTATTCAAATCTATCATAGGGTAATGATTTTGTGAAAATATCAGAAAGTTGATCTTGCATTCCAATGAATTTAAGAATGATATCTCCTTTTTGTGTGTGATCCCTAAGAAAGTGATGCCTAATATCTTTGTGTTTTTCAGAAGATTTTTGTTTAAGGTTTTTAATAAGGTTAATGGAACTTGTATTATCACACAATTTTTTTTATTTTGGTAAAACTCATAACATAGTCCTTGAGTGTGTGTTTCATCCACAACACTTGAGCACAATAACTTCCAGCTGCAACATATTCATCTTCAGCTGTGTAAAGCACTACTGAGTGTTGCTTCTTGCATGACAAAGAACCTAATGAATCTTCTATGAAATGAAATGTTCCGGATGTACTCTTTCTATCCATTCTACATCCACCAAATTCATCATCTGAAAAACATTTCAAAACAAAATCTTTCCAAAAGTATAGAAGAGTTCTAAATCCATGGTTCCTTTTAGGTAGCGAAAAATTCTTTTCACAACCTTTAAATGAGATTCTATGGGATTGGATTGATATCGTACACATAATAATACTGAAAACATTATGTCTGGATGACTAGATTTCAAGTAACGTAAACTTCTTATCATACATCTAAAAGATGTTTGATCTACTGGTTTCCCAGCTTTATCAAGATCTAGTGTATTTGAGGTACCGATATGAGTAATTATACTCTTAGTGTTGTCATATCCGTACTTTTTAAGAAGATATTTAATATACTTATGTTGGGATATATAGATTCCTTCTAGTTTTTGAGAAATTTGAAAACCAAGGAAAAATGTTAACTCACCCATCATACTCATTTCAAACTCAAATTTCATTAGATCCACAAAGAAATCAGTTAAAGATTGCTAATTTGAACCAAATATAATGTCATAAACATAAATTTGAACAATATAAACCATTTTTCTTTATCCTTATTTATAAAAAGAGTTGGATCTGCATTTCCCATAACATAAAAATTTTGATTAAAAAATCCTGTAAGTCTATCATACCAAGCTCGAGGGGCTTTCTTAAGTCTATACAAAGCTTTGGTAAGATTATAAACATATTCAGGATGTTTTGTATCTTCAAAACCAAGAGGTTGTTCAACAAAAACTTACACTTGTACAAAACCATTAGGGAAATATGATTTCACATCCATTTGAAAAATTTTGAAATTGAAGAATGCTGCAAAGGCACATAAAATATTAATAGATTCAAGTCTAGATACTAGACCATATGTTTCTTCAGATTCAATCCTTCTTGTTGATTATATACTTTAGCAACTAATCTAGGTTTATTTCTTACCATGATTCCATTTTCATCACACTTATTTCTGAAAACCCATTTTACTTCAATAACAGAAGATTCCTCAGGTCTTTCAACCAAGGTCTAGACTCTATTACTTTAAAATTCATTTAGTTCATCTTGCATGGATTTTATCCAATCATCATCACCTAAAGCTTCATTAGTGATTTTTGGTTATAATTGGGAAAGAAATTCTAGATGTTCTACTTCATTCCTTAAGGAACTTCTAGTCCTTACTAGTAGATTTACATAACCAATGATACTATCAATGGGATGATTCTTAAGAAGAAACTGATTTGGGTTTTGTAAAATCTGTTAATCAATATAGGGTAGAAAATCTTATGGGGTAAATGATTCAGATGCACCTTCTAGGACATTTTCTATATCAGAAGAATCTTCTAACAATGGTTTATAGACAGTTATTGAAAACAAATCCGAAGATGCAGGTTGGGGTTGTTTAAAAACAAAAGGATCAGTTTCATCATATTTGACATATACTATTTCTTCAACAGTATATGTTCTTTTATTAAAAACTCTACAATCCTTAGAAGTCATGGATTAGCCTAAGAATATTCCTTCATCAAATTTTGGTGAGAATTTGTGTATATTATCTTTAGTATTCAGAATGAATATCTTGTAGCAAAAAACCTTGAAGTATGAAAGTATATTTTTTTCTACAATTCCATAAATCATAAAGAGTTTTATTAAGAAAAGGTCTAATCAAAACACGATTTATAGTATAACAAGCAGTACTTAGAGCTTCAGCTCAAAAATGTTTGTCTACAGAATACTCACTCAACATGGTTCTTGTTATCTCTTGAATAATTCTATTTCTTCTTTGAACAACACCATTTTGTTGAGGTGTTCTGGGTGTTGAGAAGTTATGAGTAATTCCTTTTCTACAAAAACAAGTTTCAAAATCAGAATTTTGAAATTCTCCTCCATGATCCCTATGAATAGTTACTAAAGGAATGGTTTTCTCATTTTTAACATGGGCTATAAAACTTTTAAAATACAAGAATGCTTCAGACTTCTTTTGAAGAAAATGGACCCACGTAAATCTAGTGTAATCATCAACTAAAAAAAATACATAATACTTGCCTACAATGCTTCCAGTTTGTGTAGGACCGAAGAAATCCATATGCACTAACTGTAATGCATCAGTAGTTGTGACTTCACCAACTGATTTAAAACTTGATTTATTTTTCTTTCCATATTAACAAGGGTCACAAACTTTTTAAGAATCAAATATAAGCTCTAGTAGATCCTTAACTAATGTTTTCTTAGAAAGATTGCATAGGTTCTTAAGGTTACAGTGAACTAAACTTCTATGCCATAACCAAGAATGATCTTCCATTTCACTAAGGCAAGGTAGATCTTGGCTCCTATGGTCTTCTAAGTTTAGTGTGTAAATATTCTCTTTCATATTGGTAGAATGAATATACTCTTCCTTGGTATTGTGTACTAAGCACTTGTCATTCCTAAAATTCACAAGGTAACCTTAATCACATAATTGACTTATTCAAATGAGATCGTGCTTAAAACCCTTAATAAATAAAACATTTGAAATAAAAGTTTTTCCAAGAAGAACTATGTTACCTATACCAATAATTTCTCCCTTAGAATTATCTTTGAAAGTTACTTTTCCTTATTTCATCTTGATAATATTTTCAAAGAGGTTTTTGTTACCAGACATATGTCAGGAACATCCACTATCCATGTACTAAGTATTGTTGTTGGTACCTTCTTTATTTTCCTAAAAGTAAGAAAGTTAGACTTTCAAAATCCAAACATCCTCGAAACCAGAATTGTTAGACTACAAAATTTTGGGTTTCCACATTTGTTTAGAAAAACAAGCTTTATGAAACCCAAGATATTGAAAAATATTTAAAGAGAAATTTTTCTTCCAATGCCCTCCACTTTGACATTTAGTAGAAAAGGGGCTTTGGATGGAATAAAATAGTTGTTTTTGAAAACATGATTTCGGTAAGTATAAATTACTCCAGTAGTATTTCCATGAGGTTTGATTTGAGAATTTGTCTTGTCAAAATTTTCCTTACCAGAATTAAAGTTTGCAAGAAGTTTCTTAAGGGAATATATTTCAGATTTTAGTCTGATGACTAAATTCCTATCCCCATGAATTATTTCCGTAGAGTTATATTTTTCCTCAAAAAAATTTAATTTTAAAATAGCATTCTTAAGATCATTATATGGTTTTTACTTTTCAGAATTTACTTCCATAGGGTCTTTAGAATTTTTTTCTAAAATGTCTTCCTTATCATCAAGATCTCAAGAGAGGTCTGAAAATTCATTTGTAATAACTTCTTCTCAAGTACTTTCCTTGTCCAATTTCTTATAAATTTTTCAAATATTTTCTTCTAATAACTTGGAAAATCTAGACACTTCTTCATAAGAAGGAATTTCTTCATTATCTTAAGATGACATTTCATCATTAGAAGTAATATCTCCAGTATAATAATTCTTATCAAGGGATAAATATGTTAAATCCTCGACAGAGCGTACCTTGTTCATAAGACATGTATTAGGGAATGAAGTAGTAGTAATGAATCCAATATTTTTCTGTGATGATGATTCATATTCAGAAGATTCACTTCCCAAAGAGTCTCCACAGCTAGCACTCCATGTATTGTTTTCTTTAAGACTTTTCTTTTTCTTTGAGTGATAGAATTTATTCTTGTTTATTTATGAATTCCTTTCCTTCATTTCTTTTGTTTTTCAATAGAGGGCAATCAGGTTTGATATGACATGTTCTTCTACATTCATAGTAAGTAACTTCTGCATCTTTTTTCACTTTGTTGTCTCTCTTCTTGTACTTATTCCAATAGTTCTTTTGAGCTACTATCCTGTTCATTCTCTGTGCTAGATTAGCTAATTCATTCTCAAACATTTCTCTATCACAAGATTCTGACTGAATAGTAACTTTCTTAGACTTTGATCTAGTTACTCTTTCTGGAGTCTTGGCTTTCATATGTTTAGAAGTAGTTGTAAAAGGAACTCCTCCATTCCCATTCTTCTTTTTAACATTATCATCATCTCTCTTCATTCTAGACTCATGCTAAATAAGAGTTCCAAAAATCTCATCTAAGGAAATCTCGGTGACTTTCCTATTCCCATAAATTTATGTCCTCTTGGATTCCCACTCATTTGGAATAATATAAATGATCTTATCTGAAAGGGCCTCTTTATCCAAACCTTTTTCTCCCATAGACTGTAATCTATTCAACATTACCATAATCCTTTACTGAACTTTTCTAATTGGTTCTCCATATAGAATGTTAAAGCCATGGTTTTCAGCTCTCAACATAGCTCTTCTTGTCTCTATAACTTTAGAATTACCAAAATGTTTAACTTCATGTCTCTTCTATATACTGTTTTCAGCTTCACATGAAGATATTTTACTATATATTTTCCTAGTCATGGAACATATCAATGTATTTCTGACTCTGAAATTTTCTTGATATTCTGATTTCTCCTGATTAGTTAAAGTTATCAATTACTTATCAGGAATTTTACAGTCCCCTATCAGCATTAGGTAGTTATCAACTCTAGTGTTAATATGGAAATTCTTCATCCTATCTCTCCAATACTTATAATAATTTCCATAAAAAACAGGTGGTCTGGTAGGATTTAGATTGTCGACAGAACCAACATTTAAAACTTCCAACTTAAGGATGTTCTTGGCACAAAAACCTATTAGTAATATTAGTTTGTAATCAAAATAAAATATCCTAAGCAAGTAAAATAGAACTAGAGTATCTCTAAGAAAAAATGAATCAAAACATTATGGATCCAGAAAAATGATTCTGAAAAAGTGAGGAATAATATTTCTCTTCTAAATATAATCAGGAGATTAATTCATATTTAACCAAAATTATGAATCTAATTGTTAGATTGGTTCAGGATTCAAGGTCACCTCCCACTGATACCAATTGTTGGATCGATAATATAATAGATATGATACTGATTGTAGTATTAGATTATAATGTAGATACTCACTATTCAAGTGGGGGGGGGGATTTTATACTTTAAAAATCCTTAAAGAAATTTTCATTAACAAAAATTCACAACACTTATAAGCTCTAATAGATTACATGATTCCGGAAAAGTGAATCCGGAAATGAAACTTAACAAAAGTTTACAACAACTAATATTCGACCTCAAAGGGTATAGAATCCTATTTAATCATAGAGAAAGTATAATGAAGTATAAGAAAGTTATACTTTCCTCATAAACTAAAATTAAAGTGGAAAACAAACATAAAACACTTAAAGTAACAAGTAGTGAATCTTTTAACCCAAAGAGAAGGGTATCCAAAAACCCAAGATAAAGGTCCCTTGATTTATACTTTCATGAAAGTATAGCTTACCCAAACCCAGGTAAGACCTTAATCTGAAGATTGGTATCTGTCTTGTTATCCATGAAACCCTCGATTTGTAAGGAAATAAACACCTCTTACTTCACAATCCGAATTCTCTGATTTTAAGGAAATCACATATCTTCACAAAGAAAGTCTGCACAAAGAAAAGTTTAAACAAGTCGTTCAAACATTCTGTAATAAGCTTGAGATTTTATAAGAGAATATCTCTCTAGAAATTATTTCAACAGTAAGTAAGTAATGTTTTCAAAGTTTTGTGTTGAAGTGTTGAGCTCATTCAAATGATCTCTTATTTATAGGCATGGATTTAACGGTCGGCTCCCTCCTCCAATAGTCACATTTTTCCTTGAATTTCAGAGGGACCTATACAAGTGTCACTCAAAAAATATTTAGTTAGTAATTGAATGAACAACATCATTTTTTAACCAAAACATGAGTAAGAAAAAATAAGGTTACTTAAGAAAATTAATTTTTCGGACTGTAAGAAAATAAATGTTCGGAGTCTAACCAAAAATATATTCGGTATCTATAATACAATGATATTAGGATTTTGTTTTCCAAGGATTAGGAACCTGAATTCTCGAGAATTCCGGAGTTTGAATTTCAAGGAAATTTGGAATCTGGATTCACAAGAATTCAGAACCTGAACTAAAAAGTTTGGAGTCAGAGTTTATGAGAATTCGGAGTCTAAACTCACAATGTTCGGATTATGAATTCAATAGAATTCAGAGTCAGAACTCACAATGTTTGGAGTTTGAGTTTATGAGTATTCAGAGTCAGAACTCATAATGTTCGGAGTTAGAATTCATTAGAATTCAGAGTCAGAGCTTACAAAGTTCAGAGTCAGAATTCATTAGAATTTGGTGTCATAACTCCGAAGTGTTCGGAGTCTGAATTCCGAGAACTCGGAGTCAAAAATTAGAAGAGTTCAGAGTCTGAATTCAGAGAACATGGAGTCTGAATTCAGAGCCTGAAAACAAAATGCTGTTTATCTGAGTATTATATGATTTCGAGGATTTAGATATGAAACTAAATTTTATACTTAGACAGGATAATGAACAATGAAAAACAAGGTAAGGATAAATTTATTTGATAATGGAAAATTTTCCATATAGAAATAAAACATAGGGTACAATGAGATTTTCCATGAAATAAGGTGTTTGTGATTTTCAAAAGAAGAAGGAATGGTAAAGTCATAAGGATACCTTATTGACTCAACAATCTCCCCCAAACATGATGTAATGGAAAATTCATATGGAAAACCTTATTGAATCTACATGTTTTATCTATTTTTGGGGATCAATATATTTTTATAAAATAATACTATATCTCATTAAAAAAAGTGTATTATGTTTAAAATTATCCATGTGTTTTTAAAAGGACACAACTTACCCCATATAATGTCCTCAACATTTCAGTCCAATAATTGGCATCGAAGTAGTTCAATTTGATGAAATCAGTTAAGATCTAAGAGGCATGGGTTTTGTATCTCTATGATGAAAATGTTTTCATGGTTGAACTCTAATAAGGGACATTAATGATCATAGATGCATATTTTAATGGAAGAAAATTATGGATGCTGTAAAGAAATAATTATCATCTATATGAAGAATATTGTTTTTTATGTTTTTTAAAGATTTTAAAACCGAATGAAAATCCCCCAGAACAAAAAAGTGGGATGATACTAAAGAATATAAATATGATGTTAATTTTAATAGATCTAAATTCATTTATTTTTGAACTTGGTCATGATGAAATTAATAATGTTTATCAATGCGCTATTACTTATCAGATGTCTCATACTAATTATTTTTCCTATGAAGAAATAGAAAATTTCATAAATTTCAGATAGAAAAATACTAATCTAATTATTGATTCTTTTTAGATATTTTATGGATAAATCATTAATAAAAAAGCAAGAGTTACTAAGATAGTCAATGATGTTGATGCTTTTGGATCTCTAATTCCAGAATCATATTATGAATTGAAAGTGTATAGAGGTTTAACATTTAAGTGGAATGAGATCTCTATTGATATAAAACAATCAAGAAATGTTAAATAATTTTCAATGAGGGATTTTATTGTTTCTTTAATGATATATGAATCTAAAAATAAAAATGAATGAGAAGATCTCAAAATGATAAAATAGGGAACATTTATACAATATTTACTTCTCTGAAATAAGAAAATGAATATTATGGAATATGTTATATCATTAAGCTAATATAACAATAATAATTTTAAGGAATAATCATATATACTTTATAGATGATTCAATAAATTATATAATAAAAAAGGATTCAACAGGTACTGAAATTATTTGAAGAAGACTAATCACATACAAAAGGATGTTCGTTGTTATGAGTGGAAACAGATGGGGGCATAAGAGTTCCTATTACCCATAGTTGAAAGAGTAGAAAAGGAAAATATAAAAGAATAAAAAATTACCAAATGAATGCTAATTATGAATATAATGGAATGAAAGCTGTGAGTTCAATGTGAAGTATTTATAAAGACTTTTATAACTCCGCTAGTTATGATTTAGAGAAGTAGACAATAAATATAATGGAATGAAAGCTGTGTCTTCTCAAGGAATACATGTGGAGGCTTTTTAAAATTACACTCCACTAAAGGCATATAGTTACACGATTACATTTAGAGATAATTTTAATGGTAAGATAATTAGAGTTGTATAAAAGGGAAATCCAAAATAAACCCTAATCAATAATGATATTTATCTACAAGGTATAAAGAAAAATACGATACGAATTTCTCAATTTAGTAATAATATCTTACTTGTTGACTTTTCTAATAATAAATTTTATATTTGTAAAGATAAATTTATTAAATTTAGAGCACCTAGAACCAAAAATTTTATTCATTGGTCCTTCTTTTCATTTTATGAAAAGAAAGTAAATTTATCAACTGCTAAAATAAATAAATCTTGTATATTGAATAAGAAACTCAGAAATAGTAATAAATTTTAATTATATAGGTTGACCAAAAAACATTTTGTTTCTAATTTTACTAGTCCTAAATTCGATCAGAATAGACTTCTGATGCATTCTAAATAATCATGCTATATAGGTTGTATTTTGAATCTATGAACAAGTATGAAACATCTAAACCATTATAACTTATCTGCATGAATTTCATTAGAACATTAATAGTATGATGCTTGGTTGATATATTCAATGTTTTTTGGTAGATATTTTCTTGAGATTTATCTTGGATTATTTCATTAAATCTGAAAATGAATCCTTTTTCCAGTTGTTATGAGTTTTTTTAAATTCATTCAAATGAAAAAGGGATTTAAAATATTTCATTAAGAAGTTGTCATGGAGGAGAGTTTTAAAATAAGTAAACCGATTATTTTTTCTCAAATTCTAAAATTAAACATACCTTATCATCTCAAATTACACCATAAGAGAATTAAATTATAGAAAAAATAAATATAATTATTCTCAAGATGGATAAAAACATGTTAAATGAATACTGTCTTCCTATATAATTTTTGGAAGAAGTTATGAGTACACATGGCTATATCATGATTATAGTTTTAATCAAAAAATTTCTTAAAATGACACCCTATGTGTTATATAGTAATATATTACCTTATGTTAGATAGTTTAATGTTTTTGGTTGCAAGGTTTATATCTTAAACATAAAGGAAAACCTTAGTAAGTTTGGTCAAATGAAAAATGAAGTGTTCTTTCTAGAATATTCAACTACATTTACATCTTTTGGTGGGTATAATAAAAATTCATGTATAGTTGAAGAATCTGTTCCAGAAAATTTCAATTAATTTGATTATTTTAAAAATAAAAAATCAAATAGTTGGAATGACCGCTTCATTGAATAACTTGATACATGACTATTCTAGATATTTAATATTAAAAAATTATAATACTATAAGATTCAATCCAATTTAGAAGAATATGAAACTGATGAAAAAAACTGTATTACCTAGACAACATAGATCCTTAAAGAACTATACTATAGTTACTATAATAGGACACCTAGATATATGATTTATGTGTAAAAGGGTTATAGGAAATAAACATGTGTTCTCTACCTTGTTATCAGAATTCTGAAACTAAATCTATACAACATGATTTAAAATATGAGAGTTGGATAATAAAAATACAGGTAGAAGTAAAATAGTTTAAGAGGAATGATGTTTGGGAATTAGTTGATAAGTCCTCAAACTATCCATTGATAAAAAACAAATGGTATTTTAGAAATGAGAAAGGTGAAAAAGGAATAATCATTGGGAATAAGTCTAGACTAGCTCTAACAGATAAAACTAGAAAGGAAAAATAGATTATAAAGTAATTTCCCACCAACTTCTATACTGTAATCCTTTGGAATATTATTATCCTATGCATCCAATATGAATTTTTTGTTATATCACATGAATGTCAGACATAAATTTTTAATTTTTTTTGGTAAGGGAGTCTATATTGAAATAACTATATGTTTTGAATACCCTAATATACAAAATGCTATTTTTAAACATACATAAGAACTTTAGGAACTTAAACAAGAAATAAAATATGTGTGTTGAAATTAATGTTATATTCATTTGAAATTTTTTTTTCTTTAGGTCTTATTGGTACTTCTTTTTAAAAAAAAAATCATTTTCAAATATTTTATGAGTAAAAATATATATATATGATGTAATTTTTGGATCAACTAATAAAAACCTTTGTAATGTTTTATAAAAACTTATGAAAAAATAATTTGAACTGAGTATGATTGGAAAAATATATTTCTTTATTAGTTTTCAAATTTTTTAAAAATATTTTGGATTTTTTTCAATCTATGAAACTATATTAATGATTGATTGAAAAATCTTTGACTTGAATACAATAAGTATTACAAAAAATTCATATGGAATAATATTATACTTGATTTGGATGAAACTCGAATACCAGTTGATAAAATTTTAAATATAAACATATGTTAATTATATTTCTATATCATACTTCTAGTATACAAGACATTATATATTATATTTTTTATTGTGTATGATTTTAAATATACCTTCTTGAATCTCATCTTATGGATGTTAAAAAAATTTATAGATATTTAAAATGAAATATTTTTCTGTCTCTACATAGTCTAAAAACATATAATTTAATTTAAATTCATATTTATATGAAGATTATATATTAATTAGATTAGATAGAAAGACCACATAAGGTACTTTCCAATTTTTGGGAAAGTCCCTTGTTTCATGGTCTTTTAAGAAGAAATATTTAGTTTCATTGTTAATAGATGAGGATATATATATATATGTTCGTATGAGTTTGTGTGTGTGTAAAAAGTTAACGTGAACATGTTTTCTGGATGAAGCACTCACTTTTTTTACTTCAGACATTAATTTGAAAAAATTATTATTTGATGTGATAAAACAAGTGATATTAATATTAAAAAAATCGGGCAAGTCACTCTTGGACTAGGATCATTGATAAAAGGAATCGTTTTATAAAATATAATGTCTAAAAATGGGATATATATTCATAATTTGAAAATTTTGTGTATCAACTTGTAGATATTTTCACCACATCACTTTCTAGCACACAATTTGATTTTATTAAGTGGATTCTGGTTTATTTAATTTTAAATATATTTATAATTCCCTTGTACAATCTATGTTTTGATTTTTAATATATTTCTTAATGTTTTTTTTCATATAGTTTATTTATTTCTATTGGGTAATTTAAAATAGTTTCAATTAAGAAATAATTTACATTATTTTTTTAATTTTTCTTTTAAATTTTAAATTCAAAATGATTAGTTAGAAATTTTGGATTGAGAAAATGAAACATTGATCGAAGACCATAATAATTGAAATTCTATCTCTTACATTAAATCTCATAGAATTTTGATTTTCTATGCTATGAAACTCTCTTGAACCCTATCTTCTTACCCCTCATCCTTCAAATTCTCACTGAGGAATAAAACAAGAGAACTGATGAAGAAATATCATGTGGATCTCAAAGACAGAGGCTTTACTATTTACAAAGGTGAGTTATGTAGGGAAAATTGATTGATTTTGAACGGATACTACATATCAGTCTCACAAAAAATAAAACCCTATGAGTTCATGGACTTGATTTCATGTTTAATAGAGAAAATATGAAGAATATTCTGGTGAAGGAAGTGAATAAATTTTATGAAAACCCCTAGTTTATTTTCTTAGATTTAGAACTCGTCATTTCTTCTATTATAAAAAATTAATTTTAAATTTATTTAGTTAATCTCCCTGAAAATTTTCAATTCTCCCATGAAGGTGAGTTTCACTTTATTCTATTGTCAATTTGGGATATTTTTCATAAATAATAAGACATAATGAATTTTCTGTTAGGTACGTCCCAATTCAGAACAATGTTTATGATGGAACCCGTGATAGATCAAAAAGTTTTGGTTATGTTATCTCAATTAATACAATAATAAAAATAACATAATGGGTGAAATTTTATTTTTCATTATATGAATTTAATTTTTTCTATGTTGAGAAAATAAAATTTAAATTTAGTATATTTATCTTGGGATACATGTATCATTTCTATCAAAGAGATTCAAGGATGTCTTTATAACCTTATGACAAAATATTCTCCCAATTTATTTATAAGAAATTTATGATCCATAAAATATAGAAATGTATCATATTTCACCACATGAATATTCTCTCAGTTGGGATACTCAGAAAATTAATATTTTGCTAGAGAAAAAAGAAAAAGATAATTCTTGTTGGAGTCAAAGAATAAGGTCCACATGTAATCCATTATTAGGGGGAGAAAAAAGTTTGAAATAATATAGTTTATCTAGAAGAGTGGCTAGGGATGTTAGAGAATATAAAGCTGAGGGAGATGGTTGTTTTAAAGTTTTTTCTAGTGGTGCATCCCAAAATTCATTCTCTATAAGGATTAAACAAATTTGGGATTAGAATAACCTTATTAGGATAGGGGTGTTTCTAAAAATCCAAGATCATATCATTAAACATATATGGAAATAACTATGGGAATTTTTCTTATTCTTAGAGGGAGAAGAAAATAAGAACTAGTTACTCATATTGAGAATTAAGTTGTTGGGGATGATCATTATGATGATAATTTCTATACCCATTTAGTTAAAATTGGTTTATGATTGGGGATTAGGTATTATTTCTTGTTGATTACTTTGAAATGAGTCTTGAAGATAAAGGAGGTAAAGAAACTATTGTTCTTAGAGAATTCCCTTACTATATGGTGTATAATTTGAAGCCCAATCACTTCAATTAGTCGAAATTAGTAAGCCTTCTATCAGACTTGAGGAATTTTATTAATACATTGATGATTATTTTAAAAAGAGGAAGCACTATTTTATTTTGAAATTGGATAATAAGTTTAATTAGATGAAATATGAGACTGATAGACTGGAGGGATATCCTTAAATTTCACTAAATATTATTGATGATTTGAGAAATTATTCTTTTCCTAGAATATAATTCAAATCTATTAAGGCTTAGCTTAATATTATTCAAGTAATATAAATTTGAATAAGAGATTATATTGTTTTGTGGTGATAAATGTTAGATAGATTTGAGAAAATTAGAAGTGAATTTGTTTCAAATACTGATTTTATAGATCTCAATATATTTTTTGGAAGCTAGTTTAAATGTTTATAACGTGAAATTCTTCCAAAACACACTCTTTTGGAAATTATAGCAGGGCTTGTTAAATAATTCAATTCTGAAAATCTTGGTGTTCACATATTGGTCATTTAGATTAGTGTAATGATGGAAATGTTTTACTAATTAGCAGAATCATTTTATACTTTTCTAAAGGCTAATATGATATAAGTGATCAAGATATGGTAGGAATCAATTTTTTAATGCAGTAATGGGTATGTGAAACAAATAGAAATTTTTATCTATAGAAATAGGTGTTAAGATTAGTGCATCAGATGGTAAGTTATCCCTTTAACACCGATTCCTCCTTATCCAAAGAGCATAAGCCTAAACCCTATTCTCATCCAACATATTATCCTTTTAAACCCTTTTCCAAAGTTTCTTGTAATCAATAATGATTAATGAAAATTATATCTATTGTTTATATTCTTTAAATATGAAGATATTTTGATTCTATAAGTGTTTAAAATTCTGAGAGAAATTTTGATAAACTAAATATTATTCAATTTAAATTTATAAATATATACTTTATGATAAATTACTTAAAACATTTATTTATGTGTTTATATTTCCATGAGTTATGTGGTCATTAAAAAGGGGGAGATTGTCGGGAATATGTTGATCGAACAATATTATTTTATCACTCATTTATTTTACATCAAAAATTACTCTCATATGTTTTAATTAATAAGTTACTAAGAAATATTTTTAGGAATATATTTTTTGAAATATTTAATATATTTCTTTGAAATTTAGGAATTATTTGTGTTTATGTTTTTATGTTATTTGGATATTTTTCTAAGAAGTATGTAATCATTGTTCTGAACCCTACGATTATGGAGAATGTTGTGATTGTGAAGTTAACTTTGAGTAATGAATGCCACTTTTATACCCTACATTTAAGATAAGAATTTGGATTACGAATAATTTTTTAATTACCCTATGTTAATGTTTGTAACATATGGTATGTTATCCTAATGTTTTGAATCAATGGTAATTTGTGGCACATAATTGTTTAGTTATAACGTGGCGGAGAAAACTTACATTTGAATTAGTTTTATATGGAATTTGAAATTGAGATATTTTCTAATATTTTAATATAATTTTAGATGGAATAAATATATCATTAAAATATATTCAAAGAATGATTCCGATTCCCTTTATCAATGGATTAAATCATTTTTATTGGTAAGGGAAGCTATTATTTCGGTTGTGATTTATAATCAAATTTTAAACACACTGAATGTTTTGAAAATTGTGATCTATCTAGAAATATTTTTACATTTGTTTGACCATGGTTAAATAAGATATGTCAATAGTTCTCAAAATATTATTTTTGTGATATTAAAAAGAGATATGATATTTAAAAGTGATAATGTATAATCAATTTGATGATATTGTTTTTAAATAATCGTGAAAATCAAATCTCTTACTCTATATTTCATTAGATTAATTTTTTATAGAGGTGAAAACATTTTATCTATTAAAGCTACTATAATATCTAGTATATTAAATAAATTAATATTTTAAATCATTTATGACTACACTTTGGTAAAATATATGTTTTAATATGTTGTTGTGTGTCGTCATTCTACTAGAAACTTTTGTTCTAATATTACTAAATTTCCTAGAAGATCACTTGTAATTTGGATCACTTCATATCTACACTGTCATGAATATTTTATTTACTAAATAATAATATCCATTATCTATTAGTTGGTACTGAAATTGTGGGATGAAACTGTTATTCACCAAAAACATATAATTTTATATTGAAGTGTGGAATTATAATACTCAATTGTGATGGAGTGTCAAATTATTTCAATAATCTATGGATATCAAGTTTCCCAATAAAATATATGTATTATTTTAAGGTTTCAACTTCACACAATCAGTTTTATAGGTCCCTAGTAAAAGGTCCTTATTAGTGAAAATCACTAATTTTTCATAGATGTCATTAGTAGAGTGGAGTAGGGGACATTTGTGACCTACACTAATAAAAATCATGGCATTATTGTTTTCTAATTTTTTAACTGATCAATATGTTATATAAAAATAAACACTGAACCTCATCATAGAGGAGAATTAATTTTAAAATTATCCATGTGTTCTTAAAAAGAGATAATTCATCCCCCCTTATGTCATCAAATTTTTTGACCAACCCCCATGAGTTATTTGTGGATAATTTTCAATGGTAAAATCCTATCATTGAACTAAATATTAAGGATATAGTTGTTTGTGAAATCCAAGATTTCGGATGATGCGAATCACATTACCCACTTCGAGTTACAGATTAGGTCTATTATTTTTATAATAATAACTCTCTTTCCCATATAGGTGATTAAGATTTTCAAGAGGCAAAGAAAAGTGTTGATAAGTTTGAACGAATCTTTGATTTTGTTAAAACTTTCTTCACCTTATAAGGTTTAATTTTTCATGTTCATTATAATGGGTCTTATTTAGAAATAGTAGGATTTTAAAGTATTGTCCAAGATACATGAGGACCTATATTATAAGGAATTTAGGAAAATTTTGACTCAACATAATTATCCGAAAATAATGAATTATAAGATTGTATGGGAGTTTTTGTGTCACCAGTGAGTTAATTAAATTATAGGGGAGTATGATACCCATTTCAGCATGATATTACAATTTATGCTATATATTTTCATTAAAGACACTATAAATGATCGATATTTTGAGACGAGGAATCACCCTAAAATTAGATCAATGGTGATTTTTTACTCATTTATTATGCATAAGTGGTTAAGAAGGTCAAAATGGTGGAAATGGACATGGATTTATTGAAAAAAATTGGTATAATTTCTCTCATGAAGGGTGGTATAAGTGACCTATCTTGAAAGATAATATATCTAATTAAGTTCTAGTGGAGAATTAATTGTAGTTTCAAGAGACTATTTAAATTATATCAATCAGATCATTTAGTAAACATGCCAGATATGTGCTACTAGTGTTGGAAGCTACATCATTATAATCCCACTTTTTGGGAAACTATTAAATTTTGACATATATGCGTCTGAGTTTTCCATTTTCAACGATTCTATAGAATAAATTCATAGTTGAGGAGATGAGATGCTTCTACAACTTCAAAGGGATCCAAAATACAATATGATGCATCCAATGATATGGGAATGCAATATCAAGGAACATATTAATAATTTAACAATTTAATAAAAAACAAAATATTGGAATATACCTTAGTTAAATTAAAAATATCATTAACATAATAAAACCAGCTGTATATTTGCAATAGAGAATGAATCGATAATAAATGAATCTAGACCTAACACAGTCTATGGTACCATTATTATTTCATTTTATATGAATATAAATTTTCATTCAATACTAGTGATTATTGCAATTTTATTTTTTATAAAGTGGTGGATTGATGGATTTTTTCATCATAGCCTATGACATATGTAATAGATGTCATTATTTTCACATGGGATTTAGATGAGCAAAGATTTATTTGTCACATATTTCTGGTAGTGATCACCTATGTTAAAATAAAATAGTATTTTATTATCCTTGATATGGTTGTTTTTGAACCAATATTTTAAGAGGACTATATGGTCAAGTCTAAAGATCTCATTGAGTATTATAACTAATGAGAGATTTTATTTCCTATGAAGTTATATTCCATATATTTCGAGGTGGAAGATACCCAAATTCCAACAAGGCCACTCAAAATCATTCTCATATTACATAATTGTCTTCTTTATTTGTGTTTCAATATATGAAATTTATTAATTATAACTCAAGAGAAGAACTTAAACAATGATAATAAATTTTTTTGTCGTACATCTATATTATTTATCTAGATTCACACCAAATAGAGTGGTATAATTATTTATCAATTTAATTCAAATGAAGAGTAAAATTTACATTCCCTATTATTAAATGGATCATAATAAGTAAAAGTGGTTGAATATATAGGGATAATATATTGGTGGAAAATAACTTATCTAATGAACAACATATTTAAATATTGATAAAAATTAGTCAACATTTTAATTTTGATCATTTAGTGAGGGAAGGGGGTGCTAATCATGTTAATATATGATTTATGATATTTTTAAGATGTTTTTTTTGTTTAATATCACCAAAAATGATAAATTAGGTACTATTAGATAAAATTTAGAAACTTGAAGCTAGTCATGGTGTGAAATAGGTGTGTTAGGGTGTGATTCATAGAGTGGGGGAGGCTAGTAGTGTGGTGGTTGAGTGAGTCACACTGTAGGCTCCAATGGATTCATGACATTATAGTTATTGGGGGGGGGGGGGGGGTTTGGACCCTCTACCCAATGGTGGTAATGCTATAAGAAAGAGGGTCCATGATTTCAGATGTATATGTGAGAGAGTTACTTATCATGGCCAAAATGTTATTTATTTTTTGAGAGGGCCTTTTGAAAATTTTATGCAGGCCACTATTTGGCCCCCTTCGGGTTCCCTTGCATTCAGTCATTTGGGAGAAAGGGGGAGATCCCTCTTTGACTCTCCAATTTTCAACTTTTGTCTCCTATAGATCTGGGTGATTCATGAGTGGTTTTTTCCTGAAGATTAAAGGAAAGTTTAATCCATTTATCCCTTTTTTATTCTCCCTTTATCATCTTTTGATTTTGGTTTACTAGATATGGATTTATAGATATTACCATACAAAATCCTGGTGGAATCATTTTGTATCATTGGGATTATCTGTGTAACTTGTAGAGGAGATCCCATGAGGAGGTATTTATCCCTCTGTTCTCTTTTTTTCAATAGGTAAATTAATTTATGGATTTATTTAGGGGTTGTTCAAAAATATAAGTTAATTTTTTTTTGTTTATATGGGAATATAATTTTGGGAAATTTTTCCAAGTTCTGCATACATGTTAAGTGTTCACTGCACCCTGTTTTTCACAAGTTTTCCATTTATAGCCCACCCCTTGAGACATTATTAGTTATTAAAATTGTTATTTTGGATTTTAATTTTAGATTTATTAATTTGGTAGTGTTTTTGGTTGAGATAAACACCTATTAATCCAAAATTGGTCAACATGAGCTTTTTATCGAAATGATGATTACTGATTGTGTTATATGGGATTGAAATTTTTGAGTCTCTTATTATTTTTGTGATAATATATTCTTCTGTAATGTTTTCTGTTATTTTAAAACCATGTTAGAATAAATGTTTGGTTTTACCAATAAATTTCGATATGATCATGTAGACCTTATAGTTAATATGGAATACATAGCATGCTAAATAGTTTGATGGCGGTAGCTAGATCGAACGAGTGTTATTGGACCTCTTTATTGATTATTGGTTGTTTGATATTGATTTCATTCACTAATATGGTTCATTTTTTAAAATTATATTTTAAAAAAATGGGGGTTTATTTAGTTGGATTTCAAACGAAAATGGTGTTTTCTTAGAAATGGGTTTTAAAATTGTATTTTAAAATAAAGTGGGGTGGGGGGGTTAAATTTTTTTTATGGAATTTATATAGAGTACTAGCATGAGTATAATTAAATATGATTCCTTTTTTTAAATGGACTGAAAATGGATATTTGGATAGGTTTTTAAATTAAATCTGTAAGGGGTTAGATTGATATTTTTTGGACCATTTGAACTTGGGCAGTTAATGGCCAATTTTATAATGGAATTTTTCTTGATTTTCTCCAAGTTGAGTATGAATATGCCTTTTATTGATTATATATGGTTCCTGATTATGTGATTTGGCCTAATTATGTTGTTAATTACTATCAATACTAATGTTTAGTTTTTATGTTTTATCTTACCACTTAGATGGAATGCATGGTTAAAATGGATACGGTTCGATGGAACCTTTTCTGGTTCCATGAGGCAAGGAGGAATTTTAATATTGAGTTAGTTTGTAATTAAGTTATATATTTTGGTATAATTTAGGTTTTAATTCCATATAGGTAAAATTTATGGTATTTAGGTGCTTATATTATTTAGATTGATAGCCATCAGACATGTTTGAAATGCAGAGATAGGGATTGAGTGAATAACATCTAGGTGATTATCTAGTGATCTTATGGGATAGGTTGTGTGATATATTTATTGTTGCTTGTGTGTGCATAGTTGTGTGTGCATCTATTGATAGAAATATACATTTTATTCTACTTGAGTGAGAAGGTGTTGGTATGGAACCTTCCTTGAGTTATATGGTAGTGGCTAAGATAATAACCACACCTTGACTGAGATGTTATTGGAATAGAACACATTGAGTGAGAATGTTGGTTAAGGTAATGATGTTATACCAGAACCTCCCCTGAGTGATAATATTATGGTTAGGATAATGGCCCCACCTTGAGAGATAAGGGGTTGAAAGAACCTCCCATGAGTGATAAGGGATTGTTAAGGATATAATGTGTGCCCTCCCATGAGGGGTTTATGCCATTAACTATTATTAAATGTCCCTTGAAGGATTAGGGATGACCAATGAAATATTGTGAAACCTCTCTTGAGTGATAAGAAAAGGTTAGGGTACTTGATGCCCAACCTATCATGAGTTTTTCGGTTGTGTTCTAATCTAGTTATGACACCCTACCATTAATTTTCTGTTATGGTCTATGACTTTGGTATTAGGTAGCTCTTTTTCATATAACATTAGGGGTAGTGTTATGGTGGGATAGTTATCTCATGAATACCTTATGTGTACTCTTGTATGATCATTCTGTTTTATGTTTTTGGGAATGTGTGTTGAATGGAAGAAACTAAACTTCATATATATATATATCACATATATTAACTTGATAAAAAAATAATCAATATTTTTTAGGCATTTGAGGTCCTACTGGGTTATTGGACCCATGCTAAACCCTATACACAAGATGGGTTTCTGTGTATGTGGGTATAAATTCATACTTTATTCTTAGGAATTGGTATCTATTGGAATTTGAAACATGGTTCATGACTACAATGTTATGGATCCCAAGGATTCGAAAAGTTGTATAACATGAGTTAGGAATACAGTCAGTTTATATTTTAGTTATTTTTATGTATTTTTAATGGAATTTATTTTTTAGGTCTTATATACAATTCTTGTGATATATGTATTTATGTTACTATTTTATTTTGGCTCACATATATATTTTTACTTGTTTCTATTTTGGATTGTGGGGGTCCTCTTATCTCTATTTTGAGTTTACAATGTTTTCAGCAGTATGTTATATAGGCTCATCATGCTTTATTCAGATTTTGGGAATTAACCATTTGTATAATTTTTAAATTTCATTGTATCAATATGATTATTATAGGCCCTCACCATTATCTTGTAACCTCTATAGTGTGTGTAGGCATGTTTGAATTCATATAGAATCCCCACATAGGTTCCAGTAAAAAACCCAGGAAGAGGAATGAATGTTTTTATTAGATATTATTTTTGGTAAGGAAAAATGTTAGTCACGTGTTAAGATAGATTTTCCTGAATATGGAGGTAACCTAAAAATTTTCCTAGTCAACATTACATAAGTTGAAACCCAAGTTTCCAGGGGATTATCAGTGCTTGAAACAGTCATTCTGTGATGGGTAAGTTGAAAGACTAGGAATCCTTATATGGTATAGATGTGACTCGAGGTGAGTCATAGTCATTGATTGGGAGCTATTGATCTACCAATTCATGATGATAGTGGTATGATAATGGCTTGATAAAGATGCCTTGGGTGGAGTTATTTGAAATGTTTCATTATAATTAATTATTAGTTGTCCTAATTTATAATATATTAACTATTTTATTTAATATATTATACATTTTTATTTGATAAATTTAGATTAAATGGTATTTTTCAGTGACTATAATTTTTATTTTTAGTTGATATTGGGAAATAGTTGTTGGGATTTTTGAAATTTGGGAAAAAAATAATTTGGAAAAGTGATCTTCTATAATGGATAGATGTGTTGGTGGAATGGTTTTTTTATAAGTTTACTTTACCTATAATGGATCATGAATCTGGTGACATTTATATAGTTATAATTTTTTTATTAAAATCATTGGAAAGTATTTGAAAAAGTATTTTTAATAGACTTTTGAAAATGTAATCAAATTTTTTCAAAACAATGATGGTTAGTTTAGGGATTTTAGAAATTTGGTTTAGTGATAATATCTTTAAATTATATAGGGATATTTTGGAAAATAATTGATTTTTGGTGCATGTAAAGGATTTGAATTGGTTTTAATGAAATAATCTAGTACTTAGGAAAGCTGTGTTTCTTGGGTTTTAATTGTTTTAATTAGGAGTGACCCAGTTGTTTGTTTTGTATGATTTCCCTATATGCCTTCAAAATTTAAAGGTACTAGGTTTAGCTAGAGGTCATCATTTTGTTTTTTTATTGTTTTGATAAGCCACTATTTCTTGTGTATATTGAGTTTTCCTGGTATCAATGATGGAATGGGGATATTCCAAGTGGACAGAATGTGTATTCAGTAGGTATTACATGGTTTTTTGTTAAATGCATTTATTTATGGTCGTTACATGGATTTTTTATTTTTTCATCAATGAACTAGAGGATATTTCAATGGATCTGTGGTTTATAACTTTTGATTTTTTTCAATAAGAGATTCGGAGAGTGGGGTGAACCATTTTTCATAACTATCCATTAATAGTAGAGTCATATGTTAGGGGGAATTATAATACTATAGATGAAATAATTATTGGAACTTATTTTCATTGTGATTAATGAGTTCTAGTGAGAAATATCTTGGTGTGAGGTGATTAATGGTTCTTATTATCACTCAGGTATGATCATAATGGCCTTGTCCAATCATTAAGATCAGTAATAGACAAGTTGTTGGTTAGAGATATTAGATGTTTTAGTTGAGTTCGGTGATTATAAATACAATCCCTTGGTGAAAAGAATTAGAAAATTCATGAACGTATGATCCTCATATTGGTTAATGCCATAGATGTTGTGGAATTAGAGACTAATTTAGATTGAATAGGAAATCGTACTCATGGGTGGAGTATGAATCTATTTTCAGTTGGTTGAGGATCCAATATTGAAGTTTCACTAATTTTCATATTTATAATTTAGTGAGGAATTTGAATGATTATTTAATTCATGAAGTGTTCAAGGAATTTTGATCATGAAAAATAGAGTTATATCAGCAGGTGATGTCTATCATTTTTTGGGGAAGGATTTCTAGAGATGGAACAACTGGTGATCTTGTTTGGAAGCAGTTGTGGTGAGGTGGATACTAGATCATGAATTATTTTTTTGGGATTCAAAAAATGTGTTCTAGGTGTTAATTGAATATTTTATTTAAATAATAGTGTATCCAGATTTGGTGAATGAGTGGTTGAGACATGTATGATTTAGTTTTGCATTGATAAGAAAGAGTGGTTTTAGATTCAGATCAATGATTTGGAAGGCAAGATAAGTTTTAGGGTATTTCATGGGGTATAGAATAATCATGGAAGGGAGTTTATAAAGTGTCACTTCATTACATGTCGGTTAAAATTAGGGTAAATATTAATTTAGATCCCAATTTGTAGGATGTGGGCTTCATCATGTTAATAGGGGAATTAAGAGTTTTTTTGTGAGTGGTAGTTTGGTTGAAGAATATATAACGTATGTTATTGGGAATTGTTAAGTGAAATACTACTATATAAACATGGTTATAATGTGAAATAGGTTATCATGAAATGACCCTTGGAGTTGAGGATGCTTTAGATGTGGTGGATGAGGGAGTCCTGTTGTGTGGAATTCATATGGACAATTCATGGTGTGGCCATTTGGGGTCATGCCACAATGGTGCTTGGATGAGTGTGGTGGGTTTTTCACCATCTACCTGGTAGTGTTTTTGTAGTGAACCAATGGGAATACAATGATGTTGGATGGGGGGGGGTGGAGTGTTGGCCCCATTCCTTAGGGTTTTATGATACGACCCAATAGGGCCATAAAGTCACCTAGTCAAGCGAGTGTGTACTATTATGTTTCCATGATGGCTGTTCTATGACTAAATGATTGGGTAGTATTTTATAGGTGTTTCTTTTTATTATTTCTTGGGTACCCCTATTGGGAACCCCCTCGAGTTCCCTTTATTCTTGTCAATTGATATAAATTTTGAGTTATCACCTTATTTTTCAAAATTTCAACTTTGGTGTACCATCAATCTGGATGATTTGACATAGGTATGCCATTTGGATTCAATGTAAGGTTTATTCCTCCCCCCCATGTTATTATCCATTTCCCCTTTTTTTGGCCAACTTAGTAGGGGTTCAGTGTGATGATTCCACCTGATATTTATGGATTTGTTATTCTTCATTTAGATTTAATGATAAGCTCGTAGAGGAGGACTTGTGAGGATTTATTCATTCCATAGTTCACTGTTTTTCATGTGGTATGTTTTACCACATATTTATTTGTTTTTTAGTGATTTTTCTTCAATTATCCATTTATTTTGGCATTTAATTCAAGGATATTGTGCATTGTAGATTTGGGTGTCTGTTATGTGTTATAAAAACATCATTCCAACCAGTGATCGTAATTTTTATCACAATTTTCTGGTGTTTATATCCAAGATTGATTCCATTTAAATCAAAGGATGTTGATACAAAATTGTGATCAAAATAAGTATCACTATTTGAGATTGGTGGAATTGAACATACCAAATATAATTTTCATTTATTTATTTTTCAATTTATATTACATTATTATAATTATTTTGTGATAAAATTTCATGAATATTGTGGTTCTGCCCATAAATAGGGATGAGATCACATCAGCCTAATAGTCTACCTTGACTACATTTCATGCTAAATGGTTTGATGGTGGAACCTTGGGTGAACGAGTTTATGTTCCCCTATTTATGGATTATAGGATGTGTGAGTTGGATTTAAAAGATCAAGAGGATTCCCTTTTCAAAATTGGGTTTAAGAATGTGTTTTATACAATATGATTACATAGAATTTTTTTATTGAAGTATGGGGTTCTGAAATTCTATTTTTAAACAAAATTAGGGTTTTTAAATAATGTTTTCATGGAATTCGGCTAGTGTCCAAGAGTGAGTAATACAACATATGACATTTTTTATTAATATTTTAAAAGGGGGGTGTAGATTAAATTTTAATAAAAAGATGGAAGGGGCCCATTTATGATTTTTAGTTTTATTTATCCTTGTACAGAAAAATAAGAATTATGTAAGTGTGATTGCATTTATTTTATACATATTATGACCATATGTGGATTTAATTATAGTTTGTTAGTGCATGATTTTTTGGGTTGGCCTGATGATGTTCAATTTCAGTATCATAGCCTAGGTTGGATTCAGATATTATAGTTAAAATATATATGGATATAGATGGGTAAATTGGTTTATTATAGGTGGAACAATTTATAGTTCCATGACCTAAAGTGGGAATATCCTCTTGATTAGGTTGTTTCTTGAGTGATTTTTTAGTACTAATTGAGTTTGGGATAACTTATATGTGTATTAGATATCCATAAAAAATTAAATTTTTTGTATAGATTGGTATTGAATTGTTTATTTATGTAGGAATTCCTATCGAGAGATGAGAACCCCTCTTATGAGCTAGTGTGCCACTAGGATAAGTTATGTGCCCACTTTTTTCTTTCTTTAATATTCCTAGTTATGTGTATATTTGATCATGGGACTGGATGTTGGACTTTCCTTGAGTGAGATGGTGCCAGAATGAAGCTAACCTTGAGTAATATAGTAGTGGTTAGAATATAAAATTGAACCCCACCAGGGGTGATTGTATAGTGGTCTGGATAATGGACACAACTTGTGTGAGAATGTGTTGGAATAGAGCTCCCTGTGTGTGAATTTTATCCCTGGTTATGGCATGATATCAAACCCTATCTTGATTGATAATGTAGTTTTTAAGATCATAGACACACCTTGACTAATATGGCATTAATAGAATATCCCTTGAGTGATAAGAGAGAGTTTGAGATATTACACATTTCCCCCCATTAGGATGTCAGGTTGGGATCTATTATGAAACACCCCTTGAGTGATAAGGGATAGCCAGAATACTATTATGCTACATCCTTTGAGAGATAATATATTATATGGGTACTTAATGAGTGACCTACCTTGAGATAATAGGTAGTGTGTTGAGATTGGTATGAAATCCTACCTTGAATATTTAGTTATGTGTTGTTATTTTGGTATGAGGTGACTCTCTTCCCTATGGCATTGGATAAATCATGTATGATATGTGTCAGGATGGTCTGGTTGTCACATGAAAACCTTATGTGTATGATTTTTTATGAATTATGTATAATATTAATGGGAGGGATTGTTTGTTAAGAAATACTAAAATAAATTTATAGTATTTAATGTTCATCCTCTTGATCAAAATATTATTCATTTTTATAGGCATTAGGGATTCCTATAGGGTCATTTGACCAATCCATACCCATGTACAAAACATGTGATTCATTGTATTTGGGTAGAAAAATATGTTTTCTTCAAGGGAAAAAGTATGTCTTAGAAATTGAAATTTCATTCATGTCTATAAGGGTATTGAGTATGAGTATTTATTATGAAGGATTATATGAGTCAGGATGGTGGATAGGTTATCCTGTTTTTATTATTTCATATTTATATTGGCTAGAGTGCCATTAGTTTTTATATTTAATATATCTTATATTTGTATTTTTACTTCTACTTCTACATTGTTATGTATTAATGTATCAGGTATATTGATTTAATCCTATATATTTTAGACTAATAAAACCCTCTTCTCTCTATTTTTCATTTATCAGTGTTTTGGGGTTCCGTTATACAGATGTGTCTTGATAGTTTTTTTGTAGATTTAAGAATGAAATGTTGGCCTTATTTTTGAGGTCACAGTCTCCCCATTAATATTTTAGGTCCTTTCCACTATTGAAAATGTCTACAATATGGAATGGCATGATTTAATTCATATTGAGACCATGATCATGTGGTGTTAAAGTGACCCAGACCAGTGTATGAAAAAATGAACTAGTTCATTTTTTTGGATGGGAAAATATTAGTGGCTGAGATAGGTTATTATAATTGTAGTTGTAGACTAACGACATTCTTGTCCAACATGGAATTGTTTGAAATATAAGTTGTTTAGGGATATCTGGTGCCATGAATAATAACTCTAGTATGAGTGAATGAGAATCCCAATACATGATAAATGAGACAAAGGATAAGTCACAGTGATAATATGGGATCTAACTAGTTATCCATGCATCATGATAGTGGAAGGATTATTGCACAATACATGTACCTAGGGTAAATATTGTTTTAAAAGCTTCCTAATCAATATATACAATTATCAAAAGAAACTTATAATATATTAAATGTTTTTTAACACTTAGTAAGGAATTGTTATGTTAATATAATTTTAAGGGGCTTGTTTCTTTAATTTTTATTATGATTATTGACTACTATTCTGAAATGGCTTTCAAGATTTTTTAATTTCGGGGAAAATCATGATTTTGAGAAGAAAACTTATGTAATAGATTAATGGGTTCTTGAAATAGTTTTTATTTTTTAATTTTACTAGAAATGTATCACAGATATAGTAAATTTGAAATTGTTGCTATTTTCTAGATTTAGGAAAATATGAAGAGACTTTGTATAATGTCTTTCAAAAGTTTCTTTTGATTATTGAATTTCATTTTAGAGAAAATTTATTATATGTGTAGGGGTTTAAAATTTTTTATTTAGTGATAGAACCTTGGAATCTATGTTGTGTTTTGGAATCTCAGATGAGTTTTAGTGTGCATAATTGATATGAATTGGTTTTAAAGTAACCATCTAATATATATGAAAATCACATTTATTTTATTTTTAGTTTTGTTGTATGGGATTGACCCAGATTCTTGATTTTTTTCTCATATTGTATGTTATGTTTTTTATAGGCACCATGTAAGGATTTATGGAGTGTTCATCTTGGTTTGGTTTTTATAAAATAAAACCCCTTCCCTTATAAACTTGGATTGTCTGGTCTAATACATATACCACGGAGGAAAAAGTTGGATGGATTTTAAATTTAGAAGGGATTTCATGGTTTTTTGACATATATTTGTATTTAGTCTCCGTAAATGGATGTTTTATTTTGGGATCGAGTAGTTAGATTATAGATTAATGGTTTAATGTTTTATACTGGTTGATATTATTTTCTATTGGTGATTATTGTTTGGATTTTCATTAGTCAAAATTGGCCATTGGTAATGGAATCCTATGATGGTATGACCAATAATCCAAGATATAAATTGATTTTTGGAACTTTAGGGTACATGGATTGATGATTACAAGTGAGAACCATCTATGTATTTAGTGATAAATGTTATGTGTGAATGATCATGTATGAGAAAGGTGGACACATCAAATCAGTACAATTGATAATGGACAATATGTTGGCGGTTGAGATTAGATGTTTTGTTTTAGTGAGGTTATGATAGGGATATACATATGATGGGGAGTATCAAAAAAGTCAATAATGAATAACCCTCATGTTGATTACGGTCATGGTTGTGTTTGAATCAGAGAGTGAGTTGGATTTAAGCGTATTTAATTCTTATGGTTGGAGTACAATGATTGGTTTGTTTATTTGAATATGCGGCAATGAAGTTATATCAAGTGTTGATTTTAGGCTTTTTGTGGGAATTATTTGACTTTTTAATCACCAAGGGATTATGGTATTTTGATTGGAAGATGTTTAGATGCATTGGTGGGTGAAGCCTAATGTTTTTGGGGATGTTCAGCTAGATAAGTATTTCATAAAAAGTTTGTATTGAAGTTGATGTGGCGAGGTCAAAACCAACTCAAGAATACATTTTGGGATGTAGCTGATGTGATTTGAGGATCAACTAAGGCTTTCAAGAAAGGTTCATGTATCCATTTAAAGTGCATGAGTGGTTATGTTGTGTCTCATTCAATTGGAAACTAAGAATTTGGAGTAGTACAATATTTAAATCAATAAGTTGAAAGAAAAAATATGTTTTTGGGTGGTTCTTGAGGATGAGAATCATTATTATGGGGATTTTATAATGTCCAATGATGTTATGTGTGGTTGAAAAATTAAGGTAATCTTTAATGTTGGTCCTGAAGTGAGGTATGTGGGTTCTGATTTTATTAATAGATGATTTGTGAGATTTTTTTAGAGTGGTGGTTGAATGGAATAATGACTAGAGTGACTTATCAGGAATTGGTGGATAGAATTATACTATAGGTGGGCCATTATAGTGTGACATAGTGTTTTTAGGACATTATGTCTAGACTAGTAGATGCTCACTTCATGGTGTCTAGGGAGTCTTTCTAGAAGGTGTACATATGGGTGATTTCTGGTGTGCCTATAGGGGTCTATACATGATGGTTTATAGATGAGGGGAGGGTAGGGGGAGTAGAGGGTTGGTGATAGTTACATGCACAATAGAAGAATATGAATGTGGTTGATATATTAAAATTCATTTTAATAATCATTTCCCAAAACCAAGAGTGATGATCTTGCATGTCGAATTTATAATTAAATTATTTAATATTAGAAGAAATAAATATTTTGGGTTAGGAAATTTCTTTGTTGGTGAATATTGATCATCCAAAAACCATTTTGGATTAACATTGTTGCACTTGGATGATTGAAGGATAGAATCCCTCTATAGGTGATCCATACGTGCTCCTATGATCTTTGTGAAATACCACTCTATCTCTAGGTACTAGAGTGGCGAGGTGAATGCCTTGAATTTTTCATTCATAATCGATCATTCTTCGTTCTTAAAGAAATATGTCATGCTCATCTTCTTCTTAAGAGGGATAAAGAAGGTGTAGTTGAGAGAGAATTTATTGGGCAAAATAATATTCTATTATCAATAATTGGATGCTCTACACAATAGGAATAATTGTTTATTTACAAAGTTAGGATTTAAGTTAAAAAATTATTTAATTTCATTACAACCATTAAATAACATTTATTACCCTTAATAAACCTCATGTCACATAATAATGAGTTTATTATTATTATTTTGTGTTGTGTTCCAACTTGCACAATAATAAATATTATGTAACAAATTTTTAATTAATATTTTTCACTAGACTTAGCCTTGGTCCATTAGAACTCCTCTATCATTTATAGAATAACCGAATAAATATTTTATTCAAAAATAAATGTTTTATTCACAATCAAGAAAATAAATATTTATTAAAATGTGCAATAAATTAAATAAATATTTTAATCACATGGCCTCAAATAAATATATATTTAATTTATGTGATGAAAATAACTTGAATAAAATTATTTATAGGACTTGATAATAATATTTATTTCATTAATTAAACTCAAATAAAATTTAATCATGATTAATGGAAACAAGTATTGTGTGACCCTCTAGGATTCATTCTCATTAGCATTAGGTGGGATTATCTAAAGTATAATATTTCTATCTAGAAACAGGTCAAGGAATCCAATAGAAATAACTTAATGTCGCAACGTCACAAAACACATAAGAACACTCAATGTGTAATATAATATCTTTTCACAATATCTCACCCCATAGGTTGCATAACCATATCACTAACCTATAAGCTCAATATTTCATTCTTTGACTATCTAAAATAAAAATATTGTTACACCATGTTCAAAAAATTTAATTCAATGGTTCTATTCTAATTAAAGGGCTGTGCTATAATCTTCCATAAATATGGAAGGGACAAATCCTTCCCAAACATATTCATTAATGACATGTCACTCGTGATGTACCCAATATATCTGACATCACCATGATCTATAATCATCATGGAATATGAACTAAATATAAGTATGTTTCTTTTAAAAGGAATTAATAATAATCTTAAATTATTAGAACCATCACACAGACACACATAGATAGAAATACTTGATGACACCAAAACATGATAAATTTCTACTGGTGGATCTATTCTCATAATCTCCCATCTTAGAGATTACTAAGTGTGAACTTCATGAGAAGAAGCACCATCTGCTTAAATGTACTTGCACATGACATTTTATATACTTTTTTCCCATCATAGATTGTTATCCAACCAAAAAATATTATTTGAGATAATAGTCATAGTACATTAAGGTTCTCAACATAGCAAGGAACTGATATAACCTTATCAATGTGATGTGTACTCTAGGACATTATTAGATTTGAGTCATGCATAAAAAAAATAGGTAATATGATGTTTTGTTAATATTAAATACGTCTAATATTTATGTAATCAATCTACAAATAATTGTTCATATGAAACCAACTCTGAAACACACCCAAATGAACTAGAACCAACTGGTTATGACCTTCAGTCCGCTAGACCTCACATGATTTCCAGGTTTCTGCTTAGTCAAGAATCAAGTCAAGGGGTCCCCCACGTTGTCTTCTATGGAAATACTGCTCACTAAAACTTCACACCTTTTGGAAAAATCCCTCAATATAAGAAACTTATAAAGTATATTCTTCATCAACTAATGGGACCCTGACTCTTTTTCAAGATCCAAAAATGCAGAAATTATGAAGGTAGAGTGTGATATGATCTTTTTTTCTAGGTACCACATAATGATCTTGGATGAAGTTTCACATTCATAATTCTTCGTTATTAGCCAGATAAGATGAAATATACTCTAAATATTATGTAGAATCTTCAACCACAACCTTCTTTGAGCTCTTTCATCTCACAATAACTCCATTATAAGTTTAGATGTATCCTGTTTTGATTACATTTCATCTTGATTAGTTTGGAAAATATCATCTGAATACCCTTTTATGAAAAGTTCCTCATCTCATCCATAAACCAGATACATATCCATAGAGTGCCTTAGATACTTAAGGAAAATATTGACTTCCATCCAATGGTGGAAACCTGTATAAGCTTGATATCTTTCTACCACACTTAATGCACATGGAATACTAAACATTTTGTTTATTTCCTTAGGTTTCTGAGGAACTATTTTCTCGAATAGATTACTTTTATGTGATGCGGGCTACAATCCCCTATTATATTGTTCCATACTGAATATCTTCAGTATCTTGTCAATGTATGTATTCTGACTTAAGATTAGAAAACTCTTGGATCTATCAATAGGGATTTTGATCCCAAAAATATATTCTTCATTTCCTATGTCCTTCATAGGGAATCAGTTATTCAACCACATCATACCAAATAGTAGGACTAGTATTTCATTTCCAATTAGTAATACTAAATCAACATAAACTATTAAGAGAATTACTTCAATCCCACCAAACTTTTTATATACACAAGGATCAAATTCATTCTTTAGGAATTAAAATTCCATTTGGACTCATCAAAACAAATTTTCCTTGAACTGGATGCTTTCTTTAATCCATAAATAGATCTTTGCAACTTGCATACCAAGTTGGGAGACTTTATTGTCCCAAAACCTTCAGGATATTCCATATAGACATCCTCTTAAGGTTTCCCATTAAGGAAGGATATTTTTACGACAATTTTACAAATATAATAATCATAGAATGCCTTAATGACATGTATAATTCTAATGGATTCGATATTGAAATTGGTGAAAATGTTTTGTCTTAGTCAGTTCCTTAACTCTGTTTAAACCCATTTTAAACTAAAAGTACATTAGTGGTACTGAATTTTCCTTATAAGTATTTTTTCTTCTTCATTGAAAATTTTCAACCAATGGGATTTAAATACAGTGGAGGGTCTACTAAATTATAGACTTGGTTTTTGTACATGGAATAGATTTTAGAATTCATGGATTCTTTCCACAAGGCTGCATTTGTTCCATTTACCACTTTATTATAGGTCAAAGTATCAGTATTATCAACTAATAATTATTCAACATCGTTGGTGACTAGAAACCATTCCATTTTGGTTATCTAACCTCTCTAGTACTCTTATATAGTAATTGTGTCTCTGGAATAGTTTCACCTTCCACAAGGCTTTGTGGAATTTTTTCCTATGCCAACTCTTGTGTATCATGAGAATGGTCTTCATCTAAGTCTCTTCCACTCCAACTATCTCATTTAGAGATAATATCCTCCTCATGAAATTTGGCACATCTTTCAACCACAACCTTTTTGTCGGAAGGATTTTATATGTAGTATCCATTTTTTCTTTGGTATATCCTATAAAGATACACTTTGTACCTTAGGGTGTAATCCTATTACAAGAAGAGTAATTAACAGATTATTCATAACCCACACATATTAGTATGAAAAAACATTTTTATTTCCATAATTGGTATTGTATACCATCTGTTGTGTAATTTTGAAATTATTTTAGTATGTTTGATGTTGTTTGTAATGTGTATCCCCAAAAGGATAATAGAAGACTAACATGACTCATTTATCTCACGATGTCTAATAATGCGGGGTTCCTCCAATCACTTACACCATTCAAATGAGGTATATAAAGTGGAGTTAGTTGAGATAGAATTCAGAACTCCCCTAGATAATCAAATAAGTTTCTATTATGATATTCTCCACTATAGTCTAAGTGATGTTGTTAATATTCTTAATAATTTGGTACTCAACTTCATTCATGAATTCCATGAATTCTTAAAAATAATCTAACTTATAACTCATTAAGTAGAAATATATATATCTACTAAAATCTGAAGTAAAAGTTATAAAGTATGAGTACCCACCCCATGCTTGAATAGAAAATGGTCCACAGACATTGGTATGAACTTATTCAATAAGCTCATTATCCCTTTCACCTATCCCACTAAACGAGGAATTAGTCATTTTCCTTGTAAACATGCATCACATAAACCAAGTATTTTTAGTTCAAAATAATCTAAATATGAATATTTATGTAATTTAGTCAAGTTATTTTAATTTACATGACTTATCTGATGATGCCAAAGATGGGTGTAGACCGTGTCATCTAATTTAAAATTGTTATCGATTTCCATTATTTGGATCTTGTAATAAAACAAATAAAGGTAGTTATTTTAATGTTCCTTACCATATAAAATTATATATTTTTAAAAGAATTATCATTCATTACACACTTGAAAAAATATCCTTCTTTATCATGTCTGGAAATATAATTAATGTTTTTGGTAACTAAAGACACATAAAAACTATCCTTTAAATCCAAAAATCATTCTGGTTGGCTATTTTATCAAATAAAACATATAAAAGTGTAAAAAAATATATTTATAAAAAAAATTCAGTCAAAAGGAGTTAAATCTAAATTTCTCTAAAAAAAATTCTTTTAAGAAGGATGTTATGCCTAAACAACGCCTCAAGAAAGTGGGGTGGGATTCTAGGAAGGGGTTTGGGTAGAGCTTGGCCGAACCAAATGGTTCCCCCTCCCCTAGATCTATATTTTTAAATATACATGGTTATTGTATTTTAATAAATATGTGAGAAGCAAAATATGTATTTAATAACCAATATTTAGAAATAGATAAATTAAAATCTATAATAAACTCACCTGAATCTTCCCCTTGATTATTTTTTTGGGGTAAAAGTTTTCTTCTAGTGGCCATTATTACCGCATGAAAAATAGACAACATCATATTCCCTTAATTTCATCTTGATATTCCCCTTATTGTAAGGGAATAAATAATATTTTGGATTAAATATCTTTATATGACCTTTACAGTTTTTCACCATAAGAATAAAAGGTTTCGTACGGTTCATATCCTTATCTACTCAATAAATAATAGTGAGAAGATCTAGTAGAGACATCTCAATGTTGTTCGTAATGAACTTTACAAAAACACTTTAGAATCTTGGAGTGATTTATGTTAGAATGATTCCAGTTCCAATTTATTTAGGGAGTTTATACCCTATAACCTCAAACCTCTCAATATAGAAAATGATATTGACAATGTGAGGTCTAGTAAGGTCCCCATCTCTAAGCTGTCTCTAAAAGAGCACCTTCGAAATCTCAAACCATCCCTGTCTAGCTCTCTTGTGGTAAAGACCATTGAGGTTATCCAGAATTCTATACTCATCTATATCTTCATGAGACATCATTAGTTAAAAAAATCGAGGAAATAATAAAAAAATTAAATTTGATCACATCACTCAAATGTTCGTCACAGACAAGGAAGTCTTCATTACACACCTCATTAGCTGGAGGGTCACACATTGGGGATTCTGGAATGTAAGATTTCTATTCAGGGATTAGGACAACCAAAAGGCATCGAAATCACTCCTAAATTTCACTACTAGTTAGTAGGTTATGTTTCTGCAATATTGATTATAGGGATAGTGTGGATGATCAACATTCTATTTTATTATTAAATTAATAATAGTAGATAATTAGTACTTTATTACAAAACAAGTGAGATAAAAGAAATTAATTTTTTTATTTATATTTTTAATAAATCTCTCGTTATTTTATCAAGTATCAATATCCCTCACCATTGAACTTAGAATGTATAATAGCTTCAAAATTCTAGTGGAAAAGATACCCATTAATTTTCAAAATGATCAAAACATTTCCCATGAAAACCATAATTATGTAATTAGGTAGGTGGTATTTCCAACTCTATAATTTCATCTCCTTGATCCATTGAGTGGATTCCACTATCCGGAAATATTGACTTGGACTTCCTCAACACTTTCCTCAAAATTTGTGTTGAACAGAATTTGGCCATTAAACATAATATAATTTCACTTAATGCAACCCAAAACTCTCATGAGAAATCCTCGATAAAAGTAAGTGTCCATAATTTGACCATGTTCTACACATAGTTATATGGGTGTATTCCCAATAAAATAATGGAATGTTTAGTATGACATAATATTTAATTAGTGGATTTTTCTTTATTTTGCATTAATTTTTATCTTGTTTTATCCTTCAAATAAAGGTTAATATTAAGTGGATGATACTTATTTAATTAAAAATGTTGGATAATATATTTACACACAATTCAATTATTAAATTTATATATTTTCACACTAATTAATTTATTTACATAATCATGGACTTACATTCATAAAATAAATAATTACATAGAAAATAATAATCATTTAATTAAATGACCCATTCATGAGATTTATGCAACATTTTATTTAATGATTGAATATTAAATAAACTATTGATATATGGGAAATAATTATTATTGTCAGTCTTGGCATAAGTTATTGCATTCCACATGTTCACCTATATATCACATGCATTAGAAAAATTATGGTTCTATCTTGAACCACCTCTATGCCCCATGGAATGCTCTATTAATTACAAATATTTATTATTCACACATAGGTGAGGATATGAAATTGATTGGTTAAATGGGATTACATGAATATCCTTTAACATATTAGTCCTACATAACAATAGAGAGAGGGATGACTGAGAAGGAATCATTTAATTTAATATTAAATAATTAGAAACTCATGCCACAAATTAAATTAAAACATCCAACACATAAACACGTCATGGTCTTGCTCAGGAATAGTGATACATGAAACAAATACACCAATGTAAATGGATATAATTCATTTCATTATATTTTTTATTATTATTTAAGATAAAATCACCTAAATTAAATAATTAATTAATAAATAAATTAATTACATTTCTTCTTAATTAACATAAAAACTTATTTATGGATATTTGTATTTAATTAAATTCAAGGAATATAAATGGAAGAACCAATAATGACATATTAATTACAATAATTTAACTGAGAATTTAAAATTATTTAAAAAAATTATTAAATTTTCAAATACACAATGGTGTGACAATCAATAAAATAAGGTTTTAATGCTTCAATTTTTTAAATTTAATGTAATTTTAATTATTTCCCATAATTAGAGACTATACGGTGTGTACAGGCTGAAGTACTCCATGTACCTCAGTTTTTATGTATCCAAGTCACACACCTAGTGATTCAGAAATTTATCTCGATCTGAATATAGGGTGTGTACATGCTAGCTGAACACTCTATATCCTCTTACCACATGCCATGTTGGCCCGGTCGACAAGCGATGTTAAATAAAATTACTATATATAATTAATTGATCAACACATCTAGATACTATGCACATGGGTGTATGGGATGTGCTTCAGTCAGACACCATGTAACCTAGTTTTACTAACTAATGATTTGGATCTTCCTGATGACATATTTAGTCATTTTCATTTCTTCTTAAACCATTAATAAAATGAACCATAAAATGAACATGATTAATATATTGATAAAATGATAATTCAAATTTGATTAATGAAGATTGACATGAAATGAAAATGTAACCTTAATTTCTCAAAGATAAAAAATAGAATAAATAATTATAAATTTAAACATGGCCACTTTGATACCACTTGATGTTTCCTCACACAATAGAAGCTTGTAGAGGTGGGTGATATATTAAATTTTCTTTTATTAGTCGTTGCTCGAAACTAAGAGTGAGGATCTTACACATAAAATTGATAATTAATTTATTTAATATTTTAAGAAATAAATACGAATGAATTGGAAATTTCTTCATTGTTGAATGTTGATCATATGAAAACATCCTTTTGGATTACCTTCATTTCACTGTGAGTATCTAAGGATAGAATCACTCTAGCAGTGATCCACACACACTCCTTTGATCTCCAAGCAATACCACTCAATCTCTGGGTTCTAGCGAAAAATGTAAAATGTATTTCATTGTTTGTTCTTGATCAATCATTCATCAGTCTTGGAGTAATATCCCTTTCATTTCTCGTTCTTAAGAGGGAGAGATAATGAGGAGTTTGGAGATAATTCGTTATGCACAAGAATTCTCTATTCTCAATGTTTAGATGCTCTACACAATAGACATAACCATATATTTCAAGAGTTAGGATTTAAGTTAAAATATAAACTAATTTCATACTAGTTATTAAATATCATTTATTAACTTTAATAAACCTTCTTCCGCATAATAATAATAATTATATTATAATTATGTTGTTGAATGCACCAACTTGCGTAACAACAAAAATTATGTGACATTGTTGTTAATTAATATTTCTCACCTTACATAGTCTTGGTCTGTTTGAACTCATCTATCATTTATTGAACAATCAAATATATTTTTTATTCATAAGTAAATATTTTATTTAAAATCAAGCAAATAAATATTTATCAAAATATTGAATAAAAAAATTAATATTTTAATCACATGTTGAAAAATAAATATTTATTTAATTGATGCGATCAATATAACTTTAAGAAAACTATTCCTCAGACTTGAGAATTACATTTATTTCATTAATTAAACTCAAATATAATTTAATTGAGATCAAGAGAAACACTTTGTGTGTGACACTCTAGGATTCTTTATCATTGTAATTCAGCTGTATTTCATAAAGTCAAAGATTTCTATCTATAAATGGGTCATAGGACCCTAGAGAAAGAACATAATGTTGGAACATTGAAAAGAATACACAAACATTCACTGTGTAATATAATACTTTTGTCAAAATATCTCATTAAGCCGATTTCATAAACATTTCACCAACCAATATGTTTGATGTGTCACTCTTTGACTATCTAAAATAAAAATTTAGTTCTAAAATTTCCATGGAATTTAATGCAATAGTTAAATTCCAATAAATGGGCTAAGATATCAGCTTTCATAATGGTATAAGGGATGAATCATTCCTCAACTTATTCATTAATGACATGTTACTCATGATGAACCCATCGTATCCAACTTATCAACGAACTGTTATCATCATGGTTTAAAAAATGAATCTAAATACACTAGTTTTTACATTCATTAATAATAATATTAAGGTCTAAGGACCATCACACACACTCATAGATTGGAATATCCAATCACCCAAAAATATGAAGAATTATTATTACTGGGTCCATTCTCATAATCTCTTATAGTAGAGATTACCAAGTGCTATATAATGATAAGAAGCCTCATCATTTTATGAGTAATCTCACCTTTTTGTCTATTTACTATGTATCCCATTATAATACATTATCTAACAACAAAACATTATTTGTGAATATCATCAAAACATGTCAAGGTTCTTGTCATAGCAGGGTACTACTATGACCTTATCAATACGACGTATACTCTTGGAAATTGTTACAGTAGATTCATTCAGAACAATATAAAATATGTAATAATATTTTTTATTAATATTCCATACATATAATATTTATGTAATCAACGTAAATGCATTTTGGGAAGGATATCATTTTTCTTGAGCACTCTACCGGTGATTCTCATGGTGATCTTGTTCTTCCTCCTTGATGGATTCAATATTAGCACCCCTCAATCACATGAATTCGATTGGTTCTTCAATTGTGGGATCTTTCGTTGTGATTCTACCATATTCAGATATAGACAATGATTTGAAGGCGGTCAACCCCTTGTTGCTGAAATGTCTAGGATTAATGAAAGCTATACACAAATCTGGTTCTCCATTCCCTCTAGTGTTTGGTTTTGTGATCTAAACCAGTGTATAGATGTATCAAAATCTACCTTTCAAGCATATGATATTGTAATTGATGCTTGGGTTGCGGATCGTATCTTGAACACTATTGCTTAGATTTCACATATTGCTGAAAAATCATGTAGGGATGTCACTGGATTGAACCCTAACAATTACTGGGTATCTACTACTGATGATTCGGTTGCTGATTGGGTGGATCACACCTTTTATTCTGCTTCTGAAGAGAAGAGTGTCCCTTAGGTGGATGTTTTTGTTCCAATATCTATTGTCGATTGGGTTTCAATCAATCAGGTTTCGGTTCAGAATCTAGATTTCCCATTTGCGAATGTTAATCGAAACACAATGTTTCCTTCTTTATCTGGTAATACTTGTGTGTTATGTCCCTAAGGAATAGAATACCTCTTTTAGTGAATTTATCCAAAAAAAATTGGTGGCTCCTTTGATTTATTTCTGAATGAGCAGAAAATCTCTCGAATTGAGCATGGTAGATTTTCTATCTCTAATGATCGAGCTGTATTGTAGGAAAGAATTGAACAGTTCCAATTATCATTAATAGGTCAACTGATCCTCTAGAAAGGGGACTATACAATTAATTTTTATGATCTAAAAAAATAATCATGAATGAATCTGAGTATTCAGTGAGTGGAAAATAATCCCTATTGGAAAGGGATATTTTCATTTAATTTTTAATTTTGAAGTGCACCATTTGATTGCATACATATTTAGCTTCTATAATTTCAATCTAGGTTCCTTTTGGATTTTTTGCATGGGATATTCATTTTAATCCTTTTAATAAAAATCATAATAATTCATAGATCTGGGTATGCATTCATGGACTCTATTGGGTCCTCTGGAATCCTTGTATCTTAAATTATGTTGCACCTTATATAGGGTAAACTTTGAAACAAGATGAGAAAACCATTATAGATAAATATGGCTATTATGTAAGAATTTTGGTTGATGTTGACCTTTATCGTCTAGGGCCACATAATTCCACTTTTTGGTTGAGGGTTTAAAGATTGATGTTGTGTTTGAATATGAAGTTGTTTTCTATTTATATGATTTATGTAATGTGGTTGGTCATGATGTTTTAGGATATAGAAATGTTACTGCAATTGAAATGAATAATGTTTCTTCTTCCAAGAAAAAGGAATATGGGAGACGAAAGATGGGAGGTGAGAGTTCTTCAATTAAAGATAATAATGTGGGAAATGAGTCTCTCATTGATTTGGTAGAGTCATCCTCTGAAATGCCTTCAGATATCCTCAAAAGGGATGATACCATTTCTGGTAAGGATTATAATTCCCTGGTTAAAGATGAAAATCTTTATGGTGATAAGGAGGATCAGTGGAATTCCACTGGAGGTAGAGGTGGGGATCCTACGGGTCTTGACTCTTCCAATAAGTCATGGGAAGATATGGTTACTAGTCATGAGGAGTTTTTGTAAGAACATACATTGATCAATGAATTAGTTCCTAACGATGGGAAATATTATTTTGAAATGTCTATGAATAGATTGGTGGATGAGGAAATGGTGCGAGAGTGCTCCTTATCCATCAAAGAAAAGAGTAAGATGGGGAAGATGTCTCTGTAGTAATGAAGACTGTTCCACACTAGGCATCCCCCCACACAAAAGTGCATCATGAGGGGGATGAACCAGATGGAGAATGGTAGAAAACTAAGACAGATAAATAGTGTTGTCCTCCAAAAAACTATGGTCGAGGGCATGGAAGAGATGATTGAGAACATGGGCATGGTCGATCTACCCAGACTTCTTCTAGGGAGCTCAACTTGGAACAAATTAAACTCAGGGAAAAGTAATTTATACTCTTCAATAAAAAGAATTCACTGTCAGAATGAGAATATGCTAGTGATATAGATTATGATTATTTGGGTGATCCTACCTATCATCATTTTTAGTTTCTATTCCAGATGAAGGATTAACCTTTTTGAACCATACTATCATATTTTTTCATGTATTGTCCTTTATTTTTCAATAAATTTTGTAGGAGTAGGTTCACCTGCCTCTTGGAAATTTTTAAGTAATGTACAAACATTTTTTCCTCAGACACCAACTCCAATAGTTGACCCCTATTCCCAGAGGTGATATTTTTGTGACCTAAAGGGGTTTCACTGTGACCTTTACTAGAGAGAGAGTGTAATGAAATAAACATCATGGGTCGATCATGAATAAATAAATAGGTACATTTTTGTTAGATTATTTTAGTAATTCTAATAGAGCCCTGATCTGGAAACCCCTTGGGTTACCTTATTTCCAATTTATCAGGAGTAAGGGTAGAGTTCTCCTTAGAACTCTTATTTACATCCTTGTTTCCCATTGATCTCGGTTGTTTGAGAGAGGTTCATCATATGTATTTATGGAAACGTTTCCACCTTCACCCAATTATTTATTATCCATTGACCCTTTACAAATTTTGGTTCATAGGATAGGGTTTCAGAGAAACAATTCCAAGGGAGCATGGTGGAATGTTTTTTCATTAATGGGTATAATGTGAATCTTATAGAGGAGGTTTTAAGAAATGATATTCTTTATTCCATTAAATATTTATCTTATTGTATGATACCATATATATTTATTTAGTTTTCTTAATTTTGGATAAATTGGAAAATGGTTAGAGAATATAATTTATGTATGTTCTGGGTCTTAGGCCCATTCAAATTTTGGGAGTGGATCATACCACATTTCTCTAGGGTTCTACACTGATTGCTTATATACTGAGTGTGGGGTTGGTTATTCCATTTGGGATTTTGGGTGATGTATTACAATTTTTTTTCAATTTTGTGGTGTTTATGGTCAATATATGTTCAATTGAACTCAATAGAGGTCATTAATTGTTTTGGATCAAATTAAGGATCTTCAATTGAGGTAGGTTACCTTAAATTTAGAGATTCTGTTATCTATTTGGTGATTTTATAATCAAATAACATTATTATTATTCTTTAATCACGATGCATGTGTTTTTATTTTTCACCAATAAATTAATATAGGATAACATCAACCAAATATTCAAGATGTATTTTAGATCTTTCTGAAGAGTTTAATGGTTGTGCCTTGTTCGAACAAGTATTAGTGTCCCCATTTTTGAATTTGTTGTAGTGTGAGTTGGATTTAAAATTGAAACAAGGTTACTTTATCTAGTTTTTTAAAAAAGGGACTTTATTCAGTGGGATTACAATGGTAAATTAGTGACTTTAGAATTGTGTTTTGAAATGATATTTGAAAATCCAATGGTGGTTTCAAAATAATCATTTGATTAGATTTATAATGGGTCATAGAATAATTAATACTATATGTGATTAAATGTGTAAATGGTTTAAAATTGTGGATTTGGATAATATTTTTAAGGAAATATGAATGTTCTTAGTTTTTTATTATTTTGGTCAGTTTTTCCTTTTTTGGGATAAATATTGTTTTATAAGCATATTTTACTTGAATTTCTCTATATTATGGTAGTCTATGGAATTTTTATTTCAAGATAGGGCCAAATTTCATGAGTTCTCTTGATGATGTTTTATTTTTTTATGTAATACTAGACTGTGTTTAGATGTTTAGGTTATCCCCTTAGAGGGTATAAATAGTTATATTGGATTATGTTTTTTTGAAACGATGTTCGGTTCCATAGCTTGTGGAGGGGATGTCAATTTTATTAGGTTGGGTAAAGAGTGAGATGTTTGGACCAAGCTGAGGATGGCCTGACATATTGGTCTAGTAGATAGTCATGAATATATTAGGATAGGAGGATATATGCGTATGAAGACTTATTATATATGGTGGGAAGATCCTGAGCCACTAGCACACTAAGGATCTTATGGGATGAGATTCATACCCTATTTTTTTTTGTTTCTTGCATGTGCATGGTTGTGTCTATACTGATAATAGTTCTATACATTGGCCAAAATGTTATTGGTTATGTGTTGGCATAGACCATACCTTGTGTGATATGGTAGTAATAATGATGTTATACTAGAAAAAATGTTTAGATAAAAGACAATGGTTCATAATATGGCCTCATACTGACAGATTTAGTGTTGGCATGTGAGACTTTAAGTGAGAAGTATGGTCAATATTGTGATGTGATATATGACCCTTTGTTGAGTGACAAGGTAGTGGATTATATAATGGACCCACATCGAATGAAAAGGTGGTGGTAAAACCTTAAATAACTAAGAAGGCATGATTTGGGATATTAAATGCACCCTCCCCTAAGGGGGTCTTCCTAAGAACTAATTTTTTGAATCACATTCGAACTAAGGGTTGAATAAGGAACTATTTTATGAACTCCTACAAGGGATAAGGGATAGTCAGGGTTCTTGATATGAAGCCTACCAAAAGACTTTGGGTAGTGGTATGAGCATTGTATGACACCCTACCAAAAAATTTTGTGTATGGGTTAGAATTTCAATATAAGGTGACTTTATTCCTTCCATTATTGGATGAAGCAAGAATGGTTAGGTTTCATGGTGCCATGGATAATACAAGATAACATAACACGTATTATTATATGGGTATTTTTTTTGTTATATTTCTAATTTTAAATTTTTAAGAGAAATATTACCCTACTTATATGTATTGAAAGTATATATTCATGATCAATGTGTCACTCAGTATTAACGAGATACTGGGAATTCTTATAGGATTATTGGACTAACCCACTACCCATGTGTAGTCTGAATGGGATTCTATATGCATGGGTATAAATTAAAGTTTTCCCTTAGGGAACATGTGTTTCTTGGATATAGAAACATGGATCATGTCTAGTGGGATATGCGGTTTAAGGATTTAGAAAGTTGGATTATATGAGTTCGGCCTGAGGCCTATTTATCTTCTGGTTATTGTTCAACAATTTTTCAAGAAAATATTCTATTGGTTCTTATATTTGATTCATCAAATATGTTTATTTTTTATTTTACTTAATTATGTATGAATCATTGTGTATATTGGTTTACTAAATTGTAATATGGATTATTGGTATCCCCTTGGCTCCCTTTTGTGTCAATATGTGTTTTATGATTTATTTTATATTGATGAGTAATGAAAAAATAACATTTGATTCTTAAATTAACCTTGGGAATCATTGTTAAGGGAATTTACCCCCATGAAATTTTTATGTCCTCGTCCCTAGTTAGTAACCTATGGTGTATTAGGAGGTGTACTTGATGTCATATAGTGTCCTTGCTGTTGTGATGTTTAAGAAACCTAGGCTAGGGCATGATAATTTATTATACCTAAAAAGTCAATGTTGTATGTTAATATGTTATTTTTAATTAAAACTAATTATAGTATATGCATTTGTGCTTAATTTTAGAAACTTATCAAGATAATTCTTAAAATAAAAACAATTATCATTTATTTCCCTTTTGATTATTTGGATGGGGTAATATTTTTTTAAATAATTTTTCAATGTTTGGGTTACTCTAAATTGAGGGTCAATGTAGAGGAAATACCCATGAATTTAATTTGGATCAGTTATTTCATTTTGAATACTTGGTTTTTACTTTTGGTTTATAGATTATTTGGTGGTCTTAATGAAATTAATGAATCTCATCTGTTATAGATATCTCAACACATTTCCTTGGGTTTTTTTAGAAACCATTATTGTTTAATATTATTTAGATGAAGAGTATGAACATTGTATTGAGATCATAATGGGAATATTTGGAGGGAACTTATTGTGTGAGAAAATAATAAAATATTATCTCTGGATTGAGGAAGCCAGGTTCCAGGGGTATGTGGTAAGTGAACCGGTAATATAAGTTTATCATGAAAAAATTGATGGTATTATTTATTAGTAGAAATTAATGAATGAATTTTATATACAAATCATCCATGTTTCGGTAGTATAATATTGGTGTTTATTGAAAGAAATGTTAAAATCATAGTCTCATTTAACCACTCGTACCTATAAAATCATAGTGTACATATTGAGAACTAAATATTAGGAACCCTTTGATAAAATAAATTAGATATTAGAATCAATTATTTTTATCTTATCAAATCACGATAAAGGATAAACCTTTTATTAAGAACCCTCGGGTATGGGTTTAGGTTGTGATATTATAATTAATATACACATTGTATGTTATGGATCTCAATAGTTCCTCTCATATGAGAAGAATTATTCAAATTATGATCTTGAATTGGCAGTGTCCACAAATTCATTGAAATTATTGTGAAACAACCTACTCAGTGTTGAATTTATTAATTAGATTAATTAAAAAGTTATGATCTATATAATTTTATTGAGGGATCTAAACCATAGACATAATTGAAGAGTTTAATATCTTAAATTGTCTTTAAATCAACATTAATTTTTCTTTTGGGAAACGAGGTGATGTTATAAGCACTCATAGTAAGAAATTAATAGTTTATGTAATTATAGAATCCAAAGAGGAATTGAAATTGATTAAATTGTTTTTATAATTTTATTTATAGGTTAAATGGGAGTTGGATATAGTAATTTTTTATATTAATTCCATACATTTTTTTATTCATAAAAATTTGATTTGTAAATGATTGATATCTAATTTCAATATATAAGTGAAATGTTAAATAGAGTGTATTCCCACAGTGAATGATCTCATTATTATAATGTAGATATTAATTTCTAATTTAGACTTGTAGTTACCATTTATTTGAGGATGTTAATGATAAAACTACAATCATTTTAAATGGTCCATACTTCTAGGTAGTACCAAAATGTATTATTATATTAAACCACAGTATTAGTAATTAGAGTAATAATGGAGATTAGAATTTTTTTTTAACATTACCAAACTTATCCATAAATAGAGGATAAATATATAAAATTTATATGGGTTCTATAGAGACCCAAGAATAATATACATAGATATCACATATCCTCAGTTATTATTGAATATATCTCCATAATAAACAAGATGAATAACAACGATGATTTATTTTACATGGATAAAGTATAAATTAACATATTTATGTAAAATATTCCTTAATGGAAACATATTTCTTTTCATAAGATACCATTTTAGACTCATCATACTTTGTACCCTTCTTAATAACCCAGGAAGAAATTAGAACATTAGAAGGGGTGAGCTCAAATGCCCAGTTAGGGTAAACATTTTACATATCAATCAATGATCATATATAAGAATATAATGAGTATAAGGAAATTTGAATGTGTGATTATCAATATAAAACCATTCCCAATTACTCATATATCATAATCAAGAGTTAATGAATAAAACATCATTATTTTACAAGATTGGGTGATCATTAAAAAATCAATAACGAGTCATGAGTTCAAATAATAAGAATATCAACATGTTATAAGAGTATAGAACCATCATAGGTATATAAACTATATCATAGGTCAATGTTAACTACTGAGACCATCATATCATTGTAGACCGTGAATCAACACCAATTTACCATATCATTATACATCGTACATTACCCCATGTTTCCCTCAATCACAGTGAATGAGGTATCCCTACCTACTTCCCATAGTGGTTATGGAGCATTAACACATTTCCCAAAATTATCTAATGAGATATAAGGATTTACCTAATTCTTTAAAGGTTAATAATTTCCCCACTCATCACATAATTAAAGCCATACATATGAATAAAATAAAGTCAAAAATCATTCTTTAGTTGATCATATAATATCCCATGGAAATGAAATATATTTCAAAAATATACCATCATCACATACTCATAATCCATACAGAGAAATAACAGGGATGATATCCTTAGATATTATCCCCAGTGAAGCATTTGGAACCTCAAAGGATGTTAACATAGATGAAAAATACCTTTACAGTTCATCAAAATATTTCTTTCAAAATAATAGAAAATATCATTTTAATTTTATAAAACATCGACAATTAATTCCCACAATATTAAGAAATTACATGTATTAAAATAACCCACAAAAATTAAAAATGAATTTTGAAATCATAGAATAGTCATGAGGATGGTAAAATCCTTTCAGTAAATATATATTAAATGAAATCATTCCTTTTAAACCTTTATATAAAGTCCAAAAATGACTTTTTCGTAAAACATTTTGAAAGATTTATTTTTTATCCTTTTAAATAAATGAAAGGAAAAAGAAAATTTACTTTTGAATACATTTAAATTCAGGGTAAAAAATTTTGGAATACAATTTTGAAGATTATATACATATAATAAAAATTTCATCAACTAAAGATGAAATATTGTTAGGTTTTATTTTAAAAATATTTATCGATAAATTTACGGAAAAAAGAAAGAAAAAATAAACAAATACTTGAAAATTATAGGAAATACAAAAGGAGAATAAAATATATGGGTTTGATATAATATTTATAAAATTTACCTCAATGAAAATGTAGCATTGAAATCCTGAAAATAAATAAGATTTTAATTGAAACCCTTACTTCATTGATAATATATGTATCGAAACCACATGAATGAGATGAAATTATATATATTTCTAAATCCAAATAATTTTCATGATAATAATCATAAAATAAATTCATGGTAATTAAATACACCACATATGATAAATAAGTAGTGAATATGACATATGTGTCATATAAATAAATGTGATAGGAGAAACCCTTACCTCAAAATTCAAATTGTTTCGTAAATTTTTGAAAATCATTTATAGTAAATATAGATCTGTTATAAACATATTATGGAAAAATAATAATATAATTCATAACATATATTTTTTAATTATAGAACCTTATTACCATTTTTTTACAATAATATATTAAAATCAATATTTTAGATGATAATTTCTTCATTTTCATGCATGATTCAGTATAGTAGTCCCTATCCTTATAATTTGATCATGATTCCATAATCTATAAAATTTTAATGTTTTCATGTGTATCAATTTTAATAATCGTATAATGTTGTATAATAATTCATATAAAATGATGAAAATAATGTATAACATCACTTTGTGGGGATGGTATTTCAAAGAAATGCACGAATGATGTTTCCACTTTTCAATGGATTAAAATAAATAAAAGTAAATAATATTTACATTTAATAAACTAAATTAATATTTTAAATATCATAAAAATTCAATAAATCCATCATTATAACCATCAATGTGAAGTGGTGAAGAATAATAAAATGCATCGCTTCAGGGAGGTGGTAATCCATACACACACACAAGAGTGATATTTTTACCCATAGGATGTAAATGATTTGAATAATGGTTGTTACATATTAATAATAAAAAATATGTATATTGAGGAAACTAAATTAAATATTTTATAACTAATACCCTAAATTTAGAGGATGTATGAGAATAAATAAATTAAAATTACCCAGTGAAGAGTTATACCTCTTCTTTAATAGAGCTCCATTTGATTACACATGAACCCTTGTAAGGATGATATTTTGGAAATAATAGATTCTATAAGACATGGTAATGTATTATAGTATGGTATTAGTGACATTATAGGATGATCTATAGTGCTTAAACAGTGTGAATAAGAAAGAATATGTGGTTCTCTTTTATAATCAAGGGAGAGGATACAATTAGAAATACTTAAAATATTAAATTAATATTAATTCATTTTAAATATATATTGGAAAATTGATATATTTAAAATATAAGATGATTATGATTCTGAATAATCCCATCTAATAAAATTTATAAAAGTTTATGTGATTGTTTAACCCTTATATCTTCGTTTTAACACCTTATTAACCCTTTTAATGATTACAGTGATGTTAATGTTTTTTACTCATTAATGGTCATGTAAGTTAATATAGATGTAATAGTAAACCTAAGTGAGAAATGGTGGCTATTATTGATGATATACAATTCACTTGTATAAAGAAAATCCTTTTTTTGAATTTGGATGCATTTAATAAATTATTATTTAACATAAAATACATTAATTTCTTTTTTGAGACTATTCAAAAATTTAAATCTAAAGAAAAAAAGTTATAAATTGATATTTAATATAAGCATTTAAAACATAAATAATATTTAATATTTGAATAAATATAATAATAATAGAATAATTCATCAAAATTGTTCCACTTTGAAATATTTTAAAAATCAGTTTTTTCCCCTATTACTTGAACAAGTATTGTGTCGACATTGCATAAGAATTTAATGTACTTATTCTATTACTAAAAAAAAATTGATAAAAAATAAATTTATTTTATATATAACTATTTATAACTAAAAATAACCTATTTATTCTATATGATAAAATATTAGTGTTCTTAAAACGTAGAGAGTGACATTTTTTTCTTATACATTATATAAAATAATTTCGAGGTCATTATCTAATGAAATTATAAATAAATTTATTAAATATTGAATATAATATTATTAATGTAAAATTAAACCTATAAAATAAAATAAATCCAAGTATTTTGGATATTTCTATGCATTATCCCATAGTTTGAATCCCATTTTAGAAATTTTACAATTTTGCATGGGACAAATTTTTACCATGGTTTGTATTTATAATGACCAAAAATAAAAAGGGAATATTTAAAATATTTAAACCTCTTAATTTAAAATAAGGAATTTATTTTCATTAATAAATATCTATAAGTGATGAAAGCCATTTAAAAATAATAACAAAGAACACAACAAATTTGTTTTTTGAAAAATTAGTTTTTGGAATAAAAAACTATTTATTATAATCCCATGACTAGTAAAATCATTTAGAAGAACATTACAAGATTTTATTTAATATATAATCTAAATATTTTAACAAAATCATTCATCAACGGTGATTAATTTAATTTATTACTATGAAAACACATTTCACATATAATAATGTCTTTTAGAAAATCATCTGCTATTTTTACATTCAAGTGATTTTATCAAGGGATATCCAATGAATTAATTCAATACATGTGTACAAATTACTTTTTAGTAATTTATTTAGTCTTATTCATACCGTAAAAACTAATTACCATGGAATAAATATAAAATTAAATAGTAATATTTTAAAAATATATCAATGTTTATTTAAACTCAGTGTCTCCTAAAAAGTAATATATTCAATGAAATAAATTTTTACTAAGAGAATTATATCATAAAATCTCATGTTGGTATAGATAATTTATCCTTCAAAAATTAAATATGAAATTGATATGAAATTATGTGGATTTTGTTTCTGTACCACCTCAAGACTGAAGGACCCCAGGACACCCTGAGAGGGGAGGGGTGAATCAGGGTGGCATCTTTTTCTTTAAATGTGATGGATCTTGTTCCCACGTTGGATGGAACTTGTTGAACCTGAATGATGAATATGATCAGAAAGAAAACATTCACATGCACAAAGAAGACACATCACTTTTTACTTGGTTCACCACTAAGGGCTACATCTAAGGACATTACGCCAACAAGTTGTCGGTCGTACCGAATTCCACTAATCTTCACTAGCTGCTGATTACAAAGGTTCGGGCACAATCACTCTTTCCCAGGCTCACTGCCTTTACAAAGGTTTAGGGATAGCTCACTGCTTCCCTCGGGTCACTCCCGTTGACTCCCCCTGGCTCACTTCCCATGGTGAAGTCATGCTCAGTTTATAGACATGAAGTTCTCTTCATCATTACATAAGAATGCATCCTCTATCGTATATAGATGCTCTGTTGAAGTCCAACTCTCACCAGAAGACGAATCTCACTTTGCGCTGAGGGTACCGGGCGATCTTCCGGCTTTTGTGCAGCTTCAAAATGATAGATGTACTTTAACAACCCTGGGACGCTTCTTCAAGCCTGATGCACAATTTGCAATCCCGGCACGCAAGTCACTTGCGCGGTACAAATTCGGTGCGCAGGTGACACCCAACTACTTGTGCGACACTGCCTCTTTCAACACCAAACATGCACGATGTTGTGCCTTTAGCTCCCCAACTGCCTTGATCGTGTAACCAACTATCGGCGCGCAGCCTCTACTTGCGTGACCCAACAACCACTTGCGCGAATCAACCACTTTCGTGATGAGAGATCGAAAAACCTATAAGTCTTGAACTTCATTTCAAATGAGGAGGGGGGGGGGGTCCTCTATTTATAGGAAAAATGGACCCCCTGTGCGGTGGCGTTTAAGTCTTCCCTCGGTGCGCAGGTTCCATCACGTAGCTCATCCTCCCTAGCCTCTATCGTACTACTCACTTGCGCAACCACAAAAATACTTGCGCGATCTTATTTCCTTTTCTATATATTGAAGTTCTGATCTTGAAAAACAATAGGCGCACAAGTTTTCAGCCCTCGTAGGCATCGGCGTGCAAGTCTCTTCACGGCGCACAGGTCACTTGTGCGACCAGACAAAAACTTGCGCAGCCCTTATCCCTTTGCCATTTTCCCATGTTCTGATCTTGAAAAACATATGGCATGCAAGTTTCCTCTTTATCAAGTACACGTCGCGCAAGTATCTTTTCCAAAAACACTTTTCTCCATTTGTCGATTTTCAGGCCCAAAAATTTGGCAAACACTGGGAAACGGTGCCACCTTCAATACTGTTGTCTGCTTAAACTGTATGATCTCTTTGCTGGTACACAATCTGAACATCCACTGAGGATTGAAAATAAACACAAATCATACTCCAACTCTTGCATATAAGACCATGGTTCCAACAAAGACAATCATGAATGGAAGGATATCAGGGTTAATTTTTATAATAAAACCAAATCAAATCATTTAGTTACCTTTATATTAACTTATTTGATTGAGAAATACGAAAACAATAATGTGAAAGTTATTATAAATTTTCATAATTTTACTTTTACTATTACACCATGACCCCATAATCCTGGAGACAATGTTTTATTTTACTACATTTGTATGATTACAAGGAATAAAATCTTGAGGGATGGAAGAGTTTAGTAGTCTTGATGAAGCATACATGTACAAGAATTATTCATTTCATGAAATAAAATAATTAAAAAAAATTTATCGTTCAAGGAAAACATTGCTGCCACTTAGTAATTCCATACATACAATTCTTAGAACAATTATTGGATTCATGGTGAAAGGAAACATAATAAGGGTGAGATAAAATTTCCAGTATGGGTCACGTATAGATGAACAAATAATAAATCAATGAAAATAGTCAATATGTACATGTAATAACTGAAGACACATTCCATGTAGTAAATAAATCAATAATAATGTTTATAGATTATATGAAATGTAAAGTAATTAGAGGCACTTTCTATTCGATTAATTGAATAAGAAAAAATCAATATTAAAAGGTATGAAATTGAATAAAAATTCCATTTAATCAATACAATGAGAATGAAATGAATCAACAAATAATTTAAAAGAAAAAATCTCATGGATAATAATAACTAAAATGAAATAAATTCTTAATTACTGGACATCATGTTTTTGAGGCACATGATACATTTATCACTATGACCTATCATTAAGACAGTTTAAATCTATGAGTAGAAACACATATTTTATTCATGAAAACAAACATAAAGGGGGTTTTTATAAAACTTATTTCATCTCATGAAACTACCAATTCATCTAGGGGCATAATTTAAATGGTCTAAAAATCATGTCATACCAGTTCAAAGCATTCTTAATATATCCAATAATTGATTTGAAAAAATATTTCCAAAAAAAAGTTTCCCATGCCACTTTAAAAATTTTAATATCATGAATACCATATGATTTATGATATTATATATTAATGGGTAGTATACTTACACCACAAACTAGAAATAAGTGGTGAATAAGGCTTATATCACAGAGAATTAAAATTTAGATGGGAAAATCCTTACAACTTTATAGTAATTTTTTTAAAATCCAATCATTTATAGAAAAAATATTTTCATTATAAATAAAATTTTAAATGTTTATAGAAATATTAAAATTATCAGGGCCCAATTATTGTGTAAAGACCCGTAAAATTCAAGGAATTGTTTTTCTAAATTTTCTTGGGAATTTTAGAAGAGTGCAGTTTCTGACGGCACCTGATTCTGAGGCCCGGTGTCCCCGGAATCATTTTCTGAAGTTTGGCTCGGGTACGTTCAGTGAACGAATGAGTGGGGTTTTTCTAACTTTTGAACCTGTGCTCGGAATCGAATTCTGAGGGCACCGATGGAATCGCAGCGTCGGTATTTTCTTAGAAACGCCTTTTCCAGAGTTGCGTTTTCTCGGGTGTGGTTTTTAATTTTTGGGGTTAAGTTAAGAAATAAAATAAAAGTGGTCCGACACATTATTTTATTTTACTTAAAGCCACTTAAAGCCACTTAAGCTAAGTTAAATGGATAAGGTGGAACCCACGATATCCTACCCACTTTGTAGGATATTTGTGATGTGGGGCCCATAGGAGCCCCACCATTTCTTCCCCTCTATGTAATTTACCCGCGAAAACCTCTTTTAAATAAAGTTAACCGGTGCGTTTACTTAAATTCTAAACACCCCTATTAATTGGGCAGTTAAGTCATTACAATTAATTAATCGAATTAATGGTTCGTTTCATAAAATTGAATTTCTAATTGTTTCCATGGGAATAAAATAAGACCAACACTTGTTTTACTTGAGGTGGCTTGTTGAGAGGATTTGGAGATACTCTAAAGCTCGAATTTCTTCATCCTCCTTCGCGAAAAACGCGAAGAACTCATCATCGCCGACGAAGAACGCCGACCTCCGACGAAGGGAGACATAGAGCACCGAACCCTTGGAGATCGACGACGCGACGCCGTGTACCGCGACACCATTGATCCTCCTTCCGCAATGCTTCTTCTGCGACGTTCCTTCCCCACGACAATCTTTGATCAAAAACTGATTGAGTTTGACTACGCGACGCCGTGTACCGCGACGATAGTGACACCCCTTCCGCGACGCGACGATCCTCTTCTTCCATGACGGTTAATTCCGCGATGAACTCACGTTCGACGGCAACGTTGAGGTAGGGGATTTTTTTCTTTTTAATCTAAGTGATTATATCCGTGGTTTGTTTAAATGTTTGTTGTGAGTCTTTTGAAACCACTAACGCGGTGGGTGAGGACCAACAAACAATTCAGAACCCACCGTCCTTTCGTTCTTGGTGTGCAGATTGGCGGGTGACGACAAAGTAAGCGGCACAAGCGATGTGAGGTCCTCGCTGTGAAGGACGGATCCCGAGAGGGCCATTGGCGAAGGAGACAAGAAATTCCGATCACCGGAACTCGTCCGCTGGTCCGCGGGGCAGCCCGCTGGCGCGCCTCGCCGGCACGGCGACAGGTGGCGGCGGCGCCCAGTGCGCCGCCGAAAGGAGCTACCGCGGTTGAAGCCGCGACAGTAGGGCACGGTCCCGCGACCGCACGGGATCGGAGGGGGACGGGATGCGGCAGCCGGCCGCGTCCGCTGGCAAGGGAGGCCCCACGCGGGGCCGCAACTCCTTCACGCGGGGGCAGCACGCCCCCCGCTTTGCTCGGCCGTAATGGCCGAGCCGACCCGCTGGCCACCCAGCCAGCGCCAGCCGGGCCGCACCGGCCGGGCCAGGTCGCGCCCAGCCGGGTCGGTCCGGGCCCAGACCCCCCGTTTTCGGAACTCTTTCAGTCTTTTGCAAATATCTTGGGCTATGGACCTATGATCGACGTACCGTCAGTTGAGACGAGATCCTTGGATCGAGACGGTCGTTTAGGTATATTTCACTCAAGGTTTCAGAATACTTTGGCTTCAGCCGGGTTGGTTCGTACACGAAACCAACCGGGCCATCGGAGCGGAAACGCTTATAACTTGATCTCCGGACGTCCGATTGACGTGCCATCAACTTTGGTGGATTCCTCTAAGTGAGACGGATCTTTTGGCTTACTCCTCACGAGGTTTGGACGTAGGTGGAGTATGGTAGGTTTGGTTTTGAGATAATAACCAACCGGGCCCCTAGGACGAAAAAGCCAATAACTCTCAGACTGGGTGTCCGATTGACGCGCCGTCTGTGGCATTGAGTTCCTGTCGACGATATAGAACTTTTGGATACATAAACTATGGAATAGGTGTAATTTGATGTATCAGCCTCTCGGATCATGGAGCGGACCCTCCCGAACGAGCTTGCTATGTGCGGGAACCCTAGAGCTGGCTGTGACTGCGACTACTACGACGATGACTATACAGAGATCCTCAGTGGATTCGACGGCGAAGACTACAGAACTTAGTGATCCTACGTGAATCAGTGCTATAGATCCTGTGTGGGTTCGATCCGATGTGGGTCAGCGCTCAGCGGTCCTGTGTAGGCCAGCGCCTACAGATCCTGTGTGGGTCCGATCCTGTGTGGGTCTTTGCGGGGGTTAGTTACTTATCGATCCTTTGTGGGTCAGATCCTTTGTGGGTCATTGCGGGGGTTAGTTACCTATCGATCTGGTGTGGGTCAAATCCTTTGTGGGTCATTACGGGGGTTAGTACCTATCGATCCTTCATGGGTCCGACGACATAGATGAAACAATGGATATATCTGATCATTTCTATCGTCATAAGAAGAAATATACCTGTGTGAGCTGAATCCAGTTTTGCTTTCCTATGTGGATTGTGTTGTGCTATCCTGTGTGGATTTATGTTTTGCTTTCCTGTGTGGACTGGGTTGTACTTGGGCTCAAATGTTGGAGCCGAATGATAATTGATGACTTAGGTATATGTATGGGCATATACCTAAGCATCGTCGAATGTTACTTCGTGATTGTATCTTTCCTTTGTGGATTAACTTTTGTGGATTTTGGGAGACCTTCGGGGTCTCGGGGTCCCTACTAAGTAGCTTATACTCACCCCTTCATGGGTTATTCCCGCACTACATTGTGTTGGTTGCAGACGACGGAGAGCGCTGATCGTGGTTGAGGCTTGTGGAGCAGGACGGTACTTGGAGGTGGACCACTGGATGAGACATTCTTGGAGTAGACGGCTAGACCCGAGGAGATGTGGAGGCTATCTGTACTCACCTTTCATGTGGGATTTACAGTGGACAACTCGACGTTGTGACTTTACTTTTCAGTTGTTGTTTTCCCTTCCAGTTGTACTTTACTTTCAGTTTGGGTTTGTATACTGGCCCACTTAATTTTCTGCACTTACTGTTGTACTCAGTTATTAATTAGTGTTTACTTCTATTGCTTGCTTTCTCTGTGGTGTTTGTTTACTTTAGAAAGGCAATGCCTTCCCTTTTTACCGGGAATTACGCCTTGGTGCTAGTCGCCAGCCCCTGGCCTATGGAAGGCGGGTTTGGGGTAGTCACAGCACAGGCCTCGAGGACGGGTCATGACAAATTGGTATCAGAGGAGTTCGGTTCTACCACAGAACTTTGGACTCTGATATTTTTCTATGTGAAGCAATAATGTTAAGTGTATTGGGTGTGGTTATCAGTCCAGGGAGTCCAGTGTTGGTGCAACGGCCAATGTATCCGTACACCAGGACCCTGACTTCTGATTTCCGACTTAATGCACGAAAACATTGATCGCATGTGTGTTTCAAGTTTTCTTTGTGATTACTTTGTGGCAGCTCACCAGGTATACTGTTTTGACTGTGGAACATCTATTTATTTTCAGGATGGCCCCACGACGACCGCCAGCTAGGGTTCTGAGAGTTGTACATGACGACAACCCACCGAGCGACGAGGCCTCGGTACATGGCCCTTTGACAGCAGAGGTACCGGCGGTACCTCTACCCGCCGAGCCACCGATGCTTCCAGCGCCTGCCATTGACGATGCACGTCGCCTTAGGGCACTGCATGGGTTTCAGCGCGAGCGATCGCCCAAGTTCCGCGGGGAGACGGACCCCCAGGCAGCCGAGGATTGGCTGGAGGCAGTTGTACGAGTTTTCAGGTTAGTGAGGACACTAGCAAACCTCATGGTGATCCTCGCAGCGAGCCTACTGCATGTGGCAGCATGCAGATGGTGGAGCTTGATGCTCTAGGTGCACGATGAGGCATCTCTTCTCTGGACGGACTTTGAGAGCCTCTTCCGCTCGGAGTTCGTCCCAGCCACCCTCCGTGCGGTGCGCATACATGAGCTTCTTCAGCTGCGACAGGGAAACTTGATGGTTGCCCAGTACTCGGTGAGATTTACCGTTCTCTCGCGCTACTCAGTACACATGGTACGGGACACATTATTCCAGGACCGGACCTCTGAGCAGGGATTGAGGCAGGAGATCAGGGCATCGTTGATCTCCCTCAGCATTCTGACCCAGGGAGGAGTACTGGAGCGAGCCCTTTTGATTGATAGATTCCTTGCTAAGCCTGCATCAGCAGCGAGACCTACCACGGGGCGACACATAGCTGAGTCTTCTGCAGAAGGCAGTCGACGGATGGCTCATGGGTCTAGGCAGACCAGACCCTCAGGCAGACAAACTCAGGAAACTGGCTCAGCAGTGCGGGGCACACAGCACGGAGCCCATCTTTTGAGAGGCAGACAGTGCTACGCATGCGGCGGGCAGAGCCACATGGCTCGTGACTGCCCGACCCACCGTGCCGAGGAGCAGCAGGCGGCTGAGGGGCCACCCAGGCAGAGGCAGAGGGTCGACCGTGGCCGTCCGCATGGAGAAGACGAATGAGGCAGAGGAGCTGTCCAAGCAGCGGGTGGTGGGCGACGCTTTGAGGCTCTACCACCACCACCACCAGGAGGTCCACCCCGACCACAGGGAGCTGGAGGGCAGAGACAGGCACAGCTCCAGGCAGTGGAGGCCTACGACCACGGTGCGCCCGAGATGATTCGAGGTACTATCTGTGTCTATTCCACCCTTGCTGCAGTTCTTATAGACACAGGAGCAAGTCATTCTTTCATAGCCGCTGCCCTTGTTCGGAGATCGAAGATTCCAACAGAGCTGTTGGCTCGATTCTTAGAGCTAGAGACTTCTACGGGAGCAGACTCGACAATTACGCACTGGTGCCAGCAGTGTGAGCTTACTCCAGGAGGTGGGAGCTTCGGCTGGGATCTTCTTGTAGCGGCGTCGAGGCCTCACGACGTAATCTTGGGCATGGATTGGTTACTTATAGTCCATGCACAGATTGAATGTATTAGGCTCAAGGTGCGATGTGTACACACCGACGGGAGCAGGTTCACCTTCACCGGTGATAAAGAAGCCTTTGAAGCACAGGATGGACTTCCGTAGAGGAGAGGACATCCCATCACTCATCAGTTGGCTAGCCTCATCCTAGGAGAAGTTGACGTGCGAAGTCCTTGTTTTACTGCAGTGGTGGATCAGTATGCGGACGTCTTTCCCGACGACGTTCCAGGACTACCTCCTCGCAGAGAGGTAGACTTTTATATTTACCTGTACCCTGGGACAACCCCGATATCCACCCCAGTGTATCGGATGGCTCCCTCCAAGCTTCGAGATCTACAAGTATAGTTAGAGGACTTGTAGGGCAAGGGATTCATCCAACCCAGTGATTCACCATGGTCTTCCTCGATATTGTTCGGCAAGAAGGCGGGCGGGAGCTTGAGACTTTGATTCGACTATCGTCGCCTGAACCGGGTCACAGTGAGGAACAAGTATCCGCTTCTGAGGATTGATGACCTCTTCAATCAGCTCAAGGGAGAACGGTGGTTCTCAAAGATAGACCTAATGTCAGGCTATCATCAGCTGAGAGTTCGGGACGAGGACATGCAGAAGACAACCTTTAGATGTCGGTATGGACACTATGAGTTCTTGGTTATGCCATTCGGCGTAACCAATGCTCCAGCGGTGTTCATGGGCCTCATGAACAAGATCTTTCAACCATACCTCGATCGATTTGTCATGGTCTTAATCGACGTCATTTTGATTTACTCGACGAATGAGGAGGAGAACGCCTAACACTTGCGGGTTATAGTAGACACACTCTGAGAGCACCAGCTTTATGGAAAACTCTCGAAGTGTTAGTTCTGGATACGTGAGGTCCACTTCTTGGGACACGTCATCTCTGAGGTGGGAGTTGCAGTGGATCCTGCGAAGATCGAGGCAGTGCTAGCTTGGGAGCCACCCAGGAGAGTGACGGAGGTGCGGAGTTTCTTGGGACAAGCTGGATACTATCAGAGTTTGTGCTAGACTTATCCAGAGTTGCGGAACCACTCTCAAATTTGATGAAGAAAGGGAAACCCTTTGTGTGGTCAGACAGATGTCAGCATAGCTTCCAGGGGCTAAGACAGAGATTGACCAGCGCACCTATCTCGAGGTTGCCGAAGGAGGGAGTAGGGTACGTAGTCTACTGCGATGCATCAGGGAACGAACTCGGGTGTGTCCTGATGCCAGAGTGGGCAGTGATCGCCTACAGATCACTTCAGTTGAGGCCGCATGAGCAGAACTACGCTACCCATGACCTGGAGTTAGCAGCAGTGGTCTTCACTCTAAAGACATGGTGACACTACCTGATGGGCGAGGGATTTACAGTCTTTTCTGACCATTAGAGTATCAGGTACATCTTCTCTCAGAAGAACCTAAACCTAAGACATCAGCGATGGCTCGAGTTTTTCAAGGACTATGACTTTGAGATAGTCTATACTCCTGGGAAGGGGAACATAGTAGCCGATGCTCTCAGTAGGAGGACGGGCATTCAGCTACTTGAGGAGGTGACAGAGCAGCTAGCTACTTTGTAGATATCCTTCATGGATAGAGATGGAGCAGCCTTCCTTCAGTCTCTCACAGTCACCCCTCCACTACTGCAGCGGATCAGAGAGGCACAGCGTGGGGACGCTAACTGTGAGATGCGTTGTGCACAGATATCCTCAGAATAGGCACCTGATGGTTTCTCCTTTGGAGTAGAGCACGACATCCTTTTCAGAGGACGTACCTTGGTACCAGTTACTTTACAGGAGAAGGTGCTGAGAGATTTTCACACTTTTCCCTTGGCGGTACATCCTGGAGTGGCGAAGATGTACCAGGATCTCAAACGAAAACACTGGTGGCCGGGCATGAAGAAGGCTATGGAAGAGTTCACTTCTCAATGCCTCACCCGCCAGTAGGTGAAGGCAGAGCATCAGGTACCAGCAGGATTGCTACAGCCCTTGGAGGTCCCGGAGTGGAAGTAGGATGGGATATCTATGGACTTCGTGACTAGACTTCCACGCACATCCAGAGGTCACGACTCCATTTGGGTGATTGTTGACCGACTCACCAAGTCGGCTCACTTCTTACCCATTAGAGAGTAGGGCTCAGTGGAGAGCTTGGGACATCTCTAAATTCAGGAGATTGTACGACTTTACTGTGTTACATCATCTATCATCTCCGATCGAGATGCTCAGTTTACTTCTCGGCTTTGGAAGGGGTTGCAGGAGGCGTTCGGGACGCAGCTACGTCTGAGCACCGCCTTTCACCTATAGACGGATGGTCAGACGGAGAGGACTATTCAGACTCTCGAGGACATGCTCCGTGCATGTGTGATCGACTTTGGTTGCAGTTGGGAGGACCACCTACCCTTGGTGGAGTTTGCGTACAACAACAGCTACCACTCCACCATCGGGATGACACCATACGAGGCATTGTACGGCCGACCTTGCAGATCTCCTTTGTGCTGGACAGACCCTGGGGAGTCAGCACTTGTGGGACCGGAGATGGTCCAGGCCATGACCGAGAAGGTCTAGATCATCCAGGAGTGGTTGAGGACAGCTCAGAGCAGGCATAAGTCTTATGCTGACAGGAGGAGGAGGCCACTGGAGTTCGAGGAAGGCGACCACGTCTTCTAGCATGTCTCACCTCGACGTGGATTACAGAGATTTGGCTGAGGCAGCAAGTTGTCTCCACGCTTCATCGGACCATTCCATGTACTCAGCAGGATTGGCGAGGTGGCTTATCGCCTGGCTCTACCACCTCAGCTGCATCGGGTGCACGACGTCTTCCACGTATCTCAGCTGAGGAGATACGTGCACGACCCGACACATATCATGGACCATGGGGAGATGGACGTTGATGATGGGGCGACGTTTGTAGAGGTCTCGGTGGAGATTGAGGATCGACAGAAGCAGGTCCTAGGTAGACGATTGATTCCTCTAGTGCACATCATATGGCAGCACGGAAACCTCCAGAAGAGCACTTGGGAGCGGGAGGCTCAGTTGCGTGCTCAGTACCCACTTTTTTTCCCTAGTTTATGATTTATCTTTACGGGGACGTAAAGCCCTGAGGTGGGAGTGATTTAAAGACCAGTAAAATTCAATAAATTTTTTTTTCAAAATTTTCTTGGGAATTTTACAAGAGCGCATTTTCTGACGGCACCTGATTCCGAGCCCCGGTGTGCCCAGAATCATTTTCCGTAGTTTGGCTCGGGTACGTTCAGTGAACGAATGAGCGGGGTTTTTCTAACTTTTGAACCGGTGCTCGGAATCGAATTCCGAGGGCACCGATGGAATCGCAGCACCGGTATTTGCTTAAAAAGCCTTTTATGGAGTTGCGTTTGCTCGGGTGTGGTTTTTAATTTTTGGGGTTAAGTTAAGAAATAAAATAAAATTGGTGCGACACTTTATTTTATTTCACTTAAAGCCACTTAAAGCCAATTAATCTATGTTAAATGGATAAGGTGGAACCCACGATATCCTACCCACTTGGTAGGATATTTGTGAGGTGGGGCCCGCATGAGCCCCACCGTTTCTTCCCCTCTAAGTAACGCATCTGCGAAAACCTCTTTTAAATAAAGTCAATCGGTGCATTTACTTAAATTCTAAACGCCCCCATTTATTGGGAAGTTAAGTCATTACAATTAATTCATCAAATTAATTGTTCGTTTCTTAACATTGAATTTTTAATTTTTGGCATGGGAATAAAATAAGACCAACACTTGTTTTACTTGAGGTGGCTTGTTGAGAGGATTTGGAGAAACTCTAAAGCTTGAAGTTCTTCATCCTCCTTCGCGAAGAACGCGAAGAACACATCATTGCCGATGAAGAACGCCGGCCTCTGATGAAGGGCGACGAAGTGTGCCGAACCCTCGGAGATCAACGACGCGACGCCGTGTACCGCGACGCCGACGATCCTCCTTCCGCGATGCTTCTCCCTCAACGTTCCTTCCCCACGACAATCATCGATCATCAACCGATTGAGTTTTACTATGCGACGCCATGTACCGCGACGACAGTGACACCCCTTCCATGATGCGATGACCCCCTTCTTCCGCGATGGTTAATTCCGCGACGAACTCACGTTCCACGACAACATTGAGGTAGGGGTTTTTGTACCTTTTAATCTATGTGATTATATCCAAGGTTTGTTTAAATGTTTGTTGTGAGACTTTTAAAACCACTAATGCGGTGGGTGAAGACCAACAAACAAGTCCGAACCCACCGTCCTTTTGTTCTTGGAGTGCAGATTGGTGGGCGATGACAATGTAAGCTGCACTGGCGATGTGAGGTCCTCGCAGTGAAGGAAAGACCCCGGGAGGGCCATTGGTGAAGGCGACACGATATTCCGACCACCGGAACTCGTCCGGTGGTCCGCGGAGCAGCCCGCTGGCGCGCCGCCGGAAGGAGCCACGGTGGCTGAAGCTGCAGCGGTAGGGCGCGGTCCTGTGACCGCGCGGGATTGGTGGGGTATGGGATGCGGCAGCCGGCCGTGTCCGCTTGCAAGGGCGGCCCCACACGGGGCCGCGACTCCTTTATGCGGGGGCAGCGCGCCCCCCGCTTCGCTCGGCCATAACGGCTGAGCCGACCCGCTGGCCACCCGGCCAGCGCCATCTGGGTCGCGTCGGCTGGGCCGGCTCACCCCCCAACGGGTGGGACCCGGGTCGGGCCCACCCCAGGGGGGTTGGGCCGGGTCGGTCCGGGCCCAGACCCCCCGTTTTCAGACCTATTTCGGTCTTTTGCTCATATCTTGGGATACGGACCTCCGATCGACGCACCTTCAATTGCGATGCGATCTTTGGATCGAGGCGGTCATTTGGTATATCGCACTCAAGGTTTTGGAATACTCTGGGTTCGGCCGGGTTGGTTCGTACACGAAACTAACCGGGCCCTCGGAGCGGAAATGCTTATAACTTGAGCTCCGGACGTCCGATTGAAGTGCCGTCAACTTTCGTGGATTTCTCTAAGTGAGGCGAATATTTTGGCTTACTCCGCCCGAGGTTCGGACGCAGGTGGAGTATGGTCGGGTTGGTTTTGACTTAAAAACTAACCGGGGCCCTGGGACAAAAAAGACAATAACTCTCAGACCGGGCGTCCGATTGACGCGCCGTCTGTGGCGTTGAGTTCCTATTGACGATACATAACTTTTGGATACATCAACTCTAGACTATGTTTCAGTTGATGTATCATCCTCTCGGCTCATGGAGCGGACCCTCCCGAACGAGCTTGCTATGTGCGGGAACCCTAGAGCCGGTTGCGACTGCGACAACTACGACGACGACTGTACAGAGATCCTCAGTGGATTCGATGACGACGACTACAGCACTCAGCGATCCAACGTGGATCAGTGCTACAGATCCTATGTGGGTCCGATCCTGTGTGGGTCAGCGCTCAGCGGTCTTGTGTGGGCCAGCGCCTACAGATCCTGTGTGGGTCCGATCCTGTGTGGGTCTTTACAAGGGTTAGTTACCTATCGATCCTTTGTAGGTCAGATCCTTTGTGGGTCATTGCGGGGGTTAGTTACCTATCGATCCTATGTGGGTCAGATCCTTTGTGGGTTATTGCGGGTGTTAGTACCTATCGATCCTTCGTGGGTCCGATGAAAAAGATGAAACAGTGGATATATCTGATCATCTCTGTCGTCATAAGAAGAAGTATACCTGTGTGAGCTGAATCCCGTTTTGCTTTCCTATCTGGATTGTGTTGTGCCATCCTGTGTGGATTTATGTTTTTCTTTCCTATGTGGACTGGTTTGTACTTGGGCTCGGATGTTGGAGCCGAACGAGAATTGATGACTTAGGTATATGTATGGGCATATACCTAAGCAGCGTCGAATGTTACTTCATGATTGTATCTTTCCTTTTTGGACTATCCTTTCTGGATTCTGGAAGACCTTCGGGGGTCTCGGGGTCCCTACTGAGTATCTTATACTCACTCCTGCATAGGCTATGCCCGCACTACGTTGTGTTGGTTGTAGACGAGAGACATCGCTGATCGTGGTTGAGGCTTGCAGAGTAGGACAATACTTAGAGGTGGACCACTGGACGGGACGTTATCGGAGTGGACGGCTGGACCTGAGGAGCTGTGGAGGCTATCTGTACTCACCGTTCAGGTGGGATTTCTAGTGGACAGCTCGACTTTGCGGCTTTACTTTTCAGTTGATGTTTTCCCTTCTAGTTGTACTTTACTTTCAGTTTGGATTTGTATACTGGCCCAATTACTTTTCCACACTTACTGTTATACTCAGTTTTTACATAGTGTTTACTTCTACAACTTGCTTTCTCTGTGGTGTTTGTTTACTTTACAAAGGAAATGCCTTCCCTTTTTATTGGGAATTACGCCGTGGTGCTAGTCGCTAACCCCTGGCCTATGGAAGGCAGGCTTCGGGTAGTCACGGCACGGGCCCCGAGGACGGGTCGTGACAGATTGTGGGAAATTTCATTTATGTCTTATTAGTGAAAAACATTCCTTTTACTTTTGCAAAAAAAGTCATAATGATCTTTATTTTGGAAAACAACCGCAATATTCATTTTAAAGAATTTTTTTAAAAGGAATAAATTGATAAAAATGAATTTGAACAAACATTGGAAAATTTTGAAAACATTTTTTATTTCTTTAGAAAAACATTTCATGTAATGTACATATTTCCCAAGAGAGTCTAAAACAAAAACAATGCAGAATAATGATGAGATTGTGGAATAAACCCTACCACTTTATAATAAGTATAATCATATGCCCCATGAAATAAAATTAAATTGTTATTAAAATAACCTAATATTCTGAATAATAATCATAAAATACATTATGGAGAAGTATATACACAAAAAATATAAACAAATTGTGTAAAAGACTGGTGTCCCACATAAATGAAAGTGAGACAAAAATCCCTTACCTTGCATTTCCTTTTGGGTGAATGTCTGTTAAACACATGTACAATGGTTTTAATAGATTTATTAAACTATAATAGAACAAAAATAATTTTATAATATCATTTATTATATTCTTATAATATCATATTACCCATTTTTTGTTATCTTTCAATATTTTCACTATTTTGGGTGTAAATTACCTAGTTTTTTAGTATGTTTTGACATGTTCCCTATTTTTCCTATTAATTTGATCATGATTTAATCATATAATAAATGTATATATTGATGTAAATATCATATATATTCATGTTTTATTTATTTATAACAATCCATAAAATATTAAGATAGAAAATTAAATGAACTATTCAGGGAGACGGTAGGCCGTAGGTACGCATGAACGCTACTGCCATTTTTTGAACGTTTCAAGGGAACAAAAATTAAATTATATATATATATATATTTTTTATAATTAAATTATAATATTTATACCTCATATGTAACATATCATTATTAAAACCATCCTTTAGACATTCCATGTATAGTGTGAATGAATCAGATTTCCTTGAGGAGGCGGTAGTCCACACATCCACAAACGATGTCATCATATTTACAAAAAAATGGAAATCATGAAGGTATTTGCTTTATGAAAAATACATTAGTATGAATAAAACCAAAATATCATATATATATATATATATATACCATCTAATAATTATGTGTGTCTCCTAATTCCTAAACATGATAGGTGGTAAATGAAGAACAAAAGTCATCATTTTACGAGGTGATTGTTCTCTAAACATAAACCGTAAGTTCATTACCCATTTGATTGAAGTGTGTCTAAGTATAGTTAAAAAACATAACCTACAAAATATTAGTTTATTTAGTATACAATTGTTATTATTTATTAATGGAATAAGAATAATTGAATGGTCTGATTATGAAATAAAATGAACGTCACTATTGAAGAATGCTACCTTCTTTTCGGGTTACTCCTTTAGGTTTGTATCAAAATAATACCATGGATGGATATATTATTAAATTATTGATTATAGGATGAATTTAAAGAGGTTGGTTGACTATTTTGGTAGGTTTTGGAATATATTGAAGGCTCAATGTGGTGTGAGTATGTGAGGGAGGATGTTCCTTTTTATAATTGATGTTATGGGAACTTTTGGAAACTCCAAAAATAATAAATTAATATAAATTAGTTTGTAACTCCAAATGGATAAAAACTGATTCATTTGTAAGATAATATTATTATGGGTATAATTACTCTCAAAAATTAATTTTATGAGAAGTTAAGGTCATATTATTACCCTTATCTTTTGGATTTAATCATTAGTTAAACAATTTAACCCTTAAAATGATAGATTGTATTGTTTTTCTTTATGGGTTAATTTAGTTACTATAATATTCTAAAATAACCATAAAATAGTCATTAATAAAATTTTAAACCATATACCATTATGTTGGCCTAATTTTATATTTTTATGAATTTTAAATCATTTAATAAAATGTTATTTATTTTCAAACATCATTAATATCAATTTTGGAACTATTCATTTCATGAATTTTTTTAAAATATAAATACATAAGATAACTTTTCCAAAAAATATTTAATAGTTATATAATACATCTCTGTCATCTATAAAATTGGGACAGGACCTTAAATATATCAAATTATATTTATTTTTATAATTTTTTAACATTTATTTCATATTTCCATTAATTAAATAATTTACCCACCATCAATGTTAAAGCCTCTAATTTATTTATATCTTCCCAATAAATTCAGAATAAAATATATGATGAATATAAACAATTTAGCTTTATAATTACTATTTATAGAAAAACATATCACCTATATAACCCCATATTAAAATTATTTACCTTGTTAGAGGAAAAAGTATGAAAAAACTAGCTATTCAATGAATAAAATAATATAAATGGATTAAAGTCAGGAAAGTGGACACAATAACTCCAAAATAATCCCACAAATTTTTCTTTCTGATAATAACTTATCTCATAAAATTAGGACAAGTGTTAGGGTAATTTTATAATATAATTTTTACCCTTAGTTACCTGATTTACCATTAAACATGATAATAAAAATTAACAAAGCTTCATATTAATATTTTGTCCAAAAATAAATGGCCCCAAATTACTAAATTTGAACTCTCTGATTAAAAATATTGAATCCATTTTTAAAAAGATATGACAGAAAATTTGCTAAAATTATTTTAAAACTAATCATGTAGATGGAATGTGAAAAAATGTTTTTATAGTGAAATCATTCTAATAATTGATTTGTTTTTATATCATTATTCAATATGAATTTTTTTCCAATGACCTAAATTAGAATAAAATATAAAAAATTGACTTAATTATACTTCAAAACTAATTAATAATATAATTTATCACTATACATTATTTAGATGAAAAATATGTTTTCAAATGGAATGCAATATTTTATTAATATTCATCAAAACATTAAACTTCTCAAGAAAATAAAAAAAACTCCAAAAAGTAAATTTTTATATTTCTATTTAAATTAGTAATTTTTTATTTCAAATAATGTTTATAAAAATTTCAATAATTAGATTTAAAGTATATTCTCCAATAAAATATGGTAAACTTTTCTTTACAAATATATATGTTTTTATGCATAAAATTGGGTTTTTCATATCATATTTATATTAAATATATTATATTAATTTTAAAAATATTTTATTGAATATATAATATATATATATATATCATTAATATAATTATCTAATTATAATTAATTTAATTTATTAGGATAAAATGAATTTTGGGGATAAAAGTAGATTTTATTAAATAATTTTTATTATATAAATTGTGTTACAATATTCATTTCTAATAAATTTGTAACCAATGAATTTGAACACATATTTTTATAAGTTTTTTAATATTATTCAAAAAGAAAATTTTAACAGTTAGGTTTTATGTTATTAAATATTAATATTTTAATAATATATCATTATTCGGTAAAATTGAGTATTGGGTGTAATGAAAACTATTGGAAAAAGTCTTTATTACACGTAATGAAAGAGAAATGAGTGTCGTTTGCATTAAAATCTATAGAATATATATATTTTAAATAATAAATACATCATAATGTTTTATGAAATTATATTCCTTTCTATGGTTTGTGTAGCATGTAATTCATTCTATTTGATATAATTTTCTTATATTACATTTTCAATGTGTTATATTCACCCCACCATAATTAAATTTCATCCCCACAATTTGTACTTGATTTCGGTAATTGAGGGTTTGATGTTTTAAAATAATATTGTTAAAAAACCCAAATAGTTAATTATTTTATAAAATATCTTCTTAATAAGATAGTATGAGAAGTATAAATGTCATATATAATAACACATAACTATATTTAAATGTAGGATAACATTTGTGGAAATTGAAAATATGGTCTTAGAGGAATTACGTAAATATTCATATGGGGCAATTGAGGGCATCAACCATATTATAGTGAATGATAAATGGAAAGATGAGAGTATCTAAGTCATAAATATGTGATGACTTAGAAGACCATTAGTAAAAAAAGGTATTAGGTCAACATTTTTTTGATCATTTTCTTAATGTTGAGTAATTCTTTTACTGCCTATGAATATAAGGAAATATTTTTACTTGAAATATTTGTATTTTATAAACCCAATTTTCTTTTTTTTAATTAATAAATATAAAATTCATCCATTACACCATCAAATGGAAATTTAAAAAGTAAATTTAGTGGACAAGGCTTTAAAATATACTTTTAACAGACCAAAAGTCCTATAAAAGAGTGACATGTCATTCTATTTGTCTCAAACTATTATCCAAATCAAATATGATCAATATATTAATTTCTAAACCTAAAAAGAAACAATACAATTTCATCATTAATATTTATCCACCAAACTATATAACTAAGAAAGCAACATATTAACCAGGGAATTACATAGGTCCATGGTCTGTGTTAAACACATGTCATCCTTCAATCATGTGTTCAAGTCCCATGGCCTTTCCAAACATGATGGTTTGTAACCCGACAAATAATATGTCATTTTTATAAAACCATATTAATATAATTTCTATAATACACATGACATGTATTTTTGAAATACTTTGAATCACTAAATAACCTTTTAACTATGGTTTTCAATATAACCTCAATATATTAGTATGTCATCCATTTTATTTCATCCTAAGTCCTTCCATGGTTAAAGGTATATCCTAGGTAATTTATCTTCATTATCTATCCAAATCCCTCATAATGTATTATAAATAAAAAAATGAATTACCCTAAGCATATCCCTCATGTGTGTCAAACTAGGTTCACAATATGGTCCACTGTCTTGTACCGAGTTACACTTGAGTTAGGATCGTCACACTTTTTCAGAGATGTTACCCTAGGTATATTTGTTCTTGAACCATGTCCACTTGTAGTATCCAAACATGTATGTATTTTTAGAAAAAATATATAATCTCTATCTTAAAAAACATTAGTATTTTCTCTTGTACTTATCATCAATGTCTACCTCATATCCATATTCCCTAATTTATGTTTTCCAAAATCTTGTTCTCAAGGTTTCTACTAAACATCATTTTATATGAACAGTAAATCCTCTACTGGAGAATCCAGAAGATGGTGAATTGTTTTAACTACATTGGCATGATTGTAAGGAATTAAATTAGGAAGGACTAAAGAGTGTATGAGTCATGGGAAACCTAATACATAAATGACATATTTATTATAGTGAATATAATACTTACAATATAATATTTTTCTTTATAGGATAACTTTACTCTTAATTAGCATATCCTTTCACATCTTTCTCAATACAGTTCATGGATTCCTAGGGAAAGATAACATAATAAGGGGGAGAAATTATTAGCAGGAGAGATATATAATGGAATTAAGAATTCATAAATGAGAATTTTCAATAAGGAAAGGTAATAACTGAAGCCACATGTCATATAATCAATAAACCGACAAGGAATCTTGTAAAAAACATGGAAATGTAAATAACCAGAAACACATCTATTCAAATAAATTTATAAGAAAAAATCAATATTCTAAGGTATGAAACTAAAAACACATTCCATTTAATCAATAAATTTAAAATTAAATGAATCAATAAATAATGTAAAATTAAAAATATCATGGATAATAATAAATGAAATTAAATAAATGATTAATTATTAGATGTTATGTTTCCCAGGCACATGATTCCCTTACCATCAAGACCTAATATCTAGACCTAATCTCAAGAATGTTATAATATGTGGGTAGAAACCCATATATTATGCTTGGAAACAAACTCAAAGGGTTTATCACCAACTAATTTTGTCTCATGAGACTACCAATTCATTGAGGGAAATTCTTTAAATGGTCCCCAAATCGTGTCATACCGGTTTTAATCATTCTTCATATATCGGATAATAGATTTAAAAAATCATTTCCAAATTAATGTGTATGATACCAAATTGAAAATTTTTAATATCATAAAGAAAATTCTTTTTATGATATAACATATCAAATGTTAGAATACATACACCAAAAATAAGAAAAATGTTGTGAAAAGGCCCTTATCTTGTAGAAGTAATTATAAGATGATAAAATCCTTACCACATTGTAATATTATATTATAAGTATGCACATTTATAAAAGAAAATCTTTCCTTTGAAAATAACCTTATAAATTTTTATTGAAATATTAAAAAAATTATAGTGTCATGAATGTGGGAAATTCCATTCATACCGTATAAGTATAAAAATATTCATTTTTATTTTGTAAGAGAAGTCATAAAGTAACTTGTTTTGGAAAATGACAGGAATAATCCATTTAAATAATTTTTTTTTAAAAAAATGTGTAAAAATGCCTTTAAAAAATATTTGTAGAATAGTAAAAACATTTTTGAAAACATTTTTATAAAACACTAACATGGAAGAGAAATATTCCCCAGTGGAGACTTAATCAAAAACAACCACAAATGACAATGAGATTATGAAATAAACCCTTATAACTTTATAATTAGTATAATCATATGTTCCAGGATAAAAAATTATATGGATATAGAAATAGAATAATAATAATAATAATACTTACAAAATACATTCCAATATATTATATAGACCACACAAAAGAATTAAGTAGAGTAAATGACATATGTCCCAATGAAATAAAAGTGAGACAAACATCTCTTACATTGTGTTTTCTATGGGGTTAATGTACTTTTAACTCATAAATAATGGTTTTAAGAATATTATTTACTTATAAATTAACCATAATAATATTTATTGTATCATTTATATTGTAATATATTATTATTTTCTTGATAGAAATCATTCATTATTTTCACTATTTTGGGTGTTAATTACCTAGTTTTTTGAGTATTTGTGGACTTGATACTTTTTGTTTCTATAAATGAATTCATGATTTAATCACATAAAAATGTAAAACATGAAAAAAATATCATATTTATATAGTATATTTTTATTTATAACAATCTATAAAATTTGGAGATAGGAAATGAAATGCTCCGTTGAAGGAGATGGTAGGCCGTACGTACACATGAACGTTACTTCCATTTCTTCATTATATTAAAATAATGAAAAGTAAATGATATATATATATATATTATAATTTAATTGTAATATTTATGTCTTATATTTCAACAATTATTATTAAACCCATCCTTTATACATTCCATGTATAGAGTGAATGAATCACATCTCTTTGAGGTGGTGGTAGTCCACACTTCAACAAATGATGTTATCATATTTACACAAAATGAAAGAATGAAGGTAAGTGTTATACAAATATTTAATAATTATAAATACAAAATAAATAATATATATATATATATATAATATAAAAATATTTTTTCAATCATAATTTCCAACCATGAGAGGTGGTAAAAGAAAAAATGAACGACATCATTTTGCGAGGTGGTAGTTCGCAGTACACATACCATAAGTTCGTTACCCTTTTAATGGAAGTGTGTGTTGGTGTAAGTTGGAAGCTTATAATAAAAATATATTTGTATAATTAGAATAATTCATTTGTTATATAATCATTTAATAAGAAGAATTTATGGGTTTGAGAAAGCAATAAAATGAAGGTTTTCATTGTATAATGTTACCTCGTTTTCGGGTAACTCTATTTGGATTACACCAATAGACTAATTTGTTTGGATTAATGCCCAATGTAAGGCCTATAATATGAGTGCATTTAAGTTCAGAGATTATTTCGGTAGGGTCTTATGAGATATATGGGTCACAATGGTGTGATGAGGTGGGGGAGGTGGCACCCTTTTAAAATTGAGGTAAGAAGGACTTTAGGAAATTCTCAAACTATTAAATTAATATAAATTAATTTTTAAATAAAAATGGATAAAAAGTGATTTATATTGAATAAAATATGAATATGGTCTAAATAATCTCAAAATATAAATTTTATACAAGTTAAGGTCACATTATTACCCTTATATTTTGGATTTAACCCTTAGTTAAACCATTTAACTCTTACCGTGGCGACTTGGATTTTTTCACTTTAAGGGTTCATATAGTTACTATAGGTATCCAAAAAACCATAAATCAGTAATTCATTAAAATTTAAACCTTATACCAATAATTTCAAAAAAAATTATATTTTTTATGAATTTTATATCATTTAATAAACATTATTTATTTTAAAATACCATTAACGTCAATTTTGACGCTATTTATTTATTGATTTTTTAGAAAATATCAATAAAAAAATATAACATTGAATAAAAAACTTCAAAACATATATAATAAGTATATTTAATCCATAAAATTAGGGCATTATGTTAAATATATCAAATTATATTTATTTTAATATTTTTAATAAAATATTATTTGATATTTCCATTAATTAATTAGCTATCGCACCATCATTATGAATTCCTTTAATTTAATTATGTCTCCAAAAAAACTAAAAAACATATCATGATGAATATAAAAAATTTATTTTTCCAATTACTATTTATAGTCGAATAGATCCACTATATAACTCCAAATTAAAAATATATAACTTTTTAAAAACAAAAGAATGACAAAATTTTCTTTTCTTTGAATAAAATACTATAAATAGATTAAAATCCTCCATGTGGATCTAGAGGAAAAACTAATAGTCCTATAGATGATTTTGGTCGACAATAACTCCAAAAATAAAAGTAGTACAAGTTGTAACATAATTTTATAATTTTATTGTTACCCTTAATTACATTATTTTCCTTAATATTGGAGATAATAATTTAAAATGTTTACTATTCATATTTTGTCCAGAAACAAAAGGGAAATAATTAATAAACCTAAAACTTATGATTTAAATAATGGAATCCATTTATTAATTTAAATCACACAGAAGTGTCTAAAATTAATTTAAAATTAATCCCGTTGAAAAAATGATAAAATAAATTTTTAAAATGAAATCATTCAAATGATTAAAATGTTTTTATATCATTATTAAAAGATAAATTGATTAACATTACCTAAATTAGAAGAAATGATACAAAATTGAAATAATTATATTTTAATACCAATTATGAATATTATTTAACACTATATATTATTTATATGAAAAATCTATTTTCAATTAAAATGCAATATTTTATCACAATTCATCCAAACATGTAACATATCAAAAAAATACAAACAATTCAAAAAAGTCTATTATTATATTATTATTTTAAATAATATGTTTATTTTTTCAAAAAAAATTATATAAATTTTCAAAAAGTGGATTCAAATTAGGTTCTCCATTAAAAGGAGATAAAACTGTCCTTAGTGAAATATTGGGTTTTATGAGGAAAATTTAGTTTATTCTTATCTTATCCATATTAAGTATCTTGGATGAATGTAAAATTTTTTTGATTGAATATATAACATATTTATTACATTAATATCATTCAATAATTATAATTACTGTAATTTATCATGGTAAAATGATTTTATAAGGATATAAATAGTTTTTATTAAATCACATATTTTTATTCATTTAGTTTCTATATTAATTTATAATTAATTGGTAACCAATGAATTAAATTATATATCTTCATAATTTAGTTAATCATATTCATAACAACTAATATAACTACAATGTTACCTATTATTAAATAATTATATTATAATAGTATACAATTGTTCGGTAAAAGTCAGTATTACGTGTGATGAAAACTATCGAACAAAGTCATTATTGAGTGTAATGAAAGATAACTCAGTGATATGCACATTAAAATCTATATCATATATTTATTTAAAATATTGAATACATCCTAAAGTCTTTTGAAATCATGTTCTTTTATACTCTTGGTGTCATGTCTCATATAATCTATTAGATACAATGTTATTACATTAGACTTTCAGGGTGTTATTTTTACAATAGTTTCTAATATAGTCTCTATTTTAATATCACATTTTATGAATTATTTTTAATAATTAATTTTTATCCAATAAAAATTTATCACAACACGTTATTCCCAAAATTATATACATATTAAACATGCTATTATTATTTTGGAGGATATGATGCATGCCTATGTTATTTATTATAATGGATGATAATGGAAATTATTATATTGATAGAGTTATTTATATAAAAGTATTCATAAATGTTGAATATAGATGGATCCATTTTAATCCATATACATTTCCCTTTCTGGTCATCTTGTTACTAGGTTGAAGTGGTTAAACACTTCTTATGGGACTCAGTATAGTGAAATAGAAGTCCAATGAAATTTATTTGATCAAAAAAATATTAGTTATGGATCAAAGTCCGCATAAATATTCCAATAACTAATTAAAACTACCATTTTAATTTTTAGTTAGTGGTTAGGTATTTCTTATGGTTTTATGCAGGTTCAGGCATATAATTTTTGGAGGTAAAAGTAAACTAATATTTAGGTTAATAAAAATATTTTAAAACATTAAGAAACGTTTAAAGGTGTATTATTAAATTTATTAATCACCTAAAATGTCATAAATTTATTATATATGTATTCATTCATATTTTAATAAAAATATAATTGATCCAACACAAATTATTTATAAGAAAGAATTGATTTTTAACTAAGGGACCACTTTTGTTGAGAAAATGATTCAGGTTATTCATTACTAAATAAAGTGTTTAGAGGAAAATATATTAAAATTATTTGAATTATTTTTCAACAATGTGATAAATCTCATGAAACATAGGACATGGAGTAATTAACGATAGGGAAATGACCTCACTACTAATTTGATAAAGGGTACTGCTAAATATTTTGGGGGCCTATATTTACAAGGTAGGGGGAATTTCAATATCCAAAATGTCACAATATGTATTTATTTTATTCATTATTTATTTAATGTGTGAAATATAGTTATTATTGGTACATCATTTTTTTCGAAACATATAATGAATCCAAAGTGTTAGGGTCATGAAAAATACTTTGGATATAAGAAAATAGAATATTTAGGTTTTTATGGTTTTATAAATATTATATCAGAACCTACAACTAGGTCTTGAATATTTTTAAAATTAAAAACATTTTTAATGAATTTTTTTTAAATCAATATATCTATATTTCCCAAAATTTATTTGGAAGTCAACCTGTAGATTTATTTAACCCTTCCATCTCCTCCTCCTTGTGTAATTTAGTGATTCTCATTTGAATATTGGTGTTTCTTTGCGGATAAAGAATTTAATCTACACATTTCTCTTTTAATAAACATCCTAAACAATCTATATTTTTATAATAAATACAACGTTTCATGGTATCATAATGATGTATTGTAACATCTTGGAATTGTGAACACCTGAATATGTTTGGACCGATTATATTTCTATACCTTAGGTGCACCTCTCCATATGACAGAGGCTATCAAATTGTAGCGGGGGTCTAAAGTGGTATTGTGGGGTAGCTATACCATAATATTAGAGTGATAAATAATAACATTAGTAAAACATAATCCCATATATTGACATAAATACATGGAAAAAGATATCATGAAATGATAATAACATTAAACACATCCCATGTTATAACAAAATGAGTGTTGTAGAACATTTGTTAAAGTCATACATAAAAAATGAATCCCCCATTGTTATATCACATAGATATAAATAAAAACATAATAAAAATATAAAAAATAGTGAAAAAAAGGAAAAACTAGTCTAGATTCTAGTACTTTTACCATATCCCATGATACAATTCACCTAACAAATCAACCATCTATAATTGGGTGCTTGCCTTTATTATTTCATATAACCATGAAGTCTTCTTTGGTACCCAAGGTGACCTGAGTAGGGTGTGAGTACACCTCACTATGACACCACCAATGATGTCAATAAATATATCTTTTCTGGGTAACAAATCATGATGATGTTTATAATATGTAAAGGAAAGCAATATTTATTAAACAATTTCTATTATTTGGTTATAAGGTGAAACATGTGATCAACCACACAAGCTTCACCTGGTTCAAGATTTCTCTAAAAAATATTATCATCATTTGAAACTCAATGGAGTATACGCCCCGCATCAAAAACAAGAATGAGTCATCTGAAATATGAGGATGACCTCTCTATGTTAGGAAAAAAACTATCCATTTGTAACTTAGGGGAACACACTCCCCACTAAGAAATAATAACCATTCATTAAAACATTAGGAAATAAACTCCATATAACTATAAAATAACTAGTCATCAATAAATTGGATTTATACTCCCCCTTATAGAAACTAAGAATAAGTCATCTAGAACTCAGAAGAAGACAATATTAACTTAAAATCATTAAAAAGTCACCTATAATTGTATTCAATTATATATTAAACAATATTTATAGCACCCATAACTTTTTACATTTTTAATTTAACAACATTCATTATTAAACCATCACACATAATAATTCCACCATTCTTTTATGGGTCATCCTAACCCAAATCAATAATCTCCATGAGAAAATAATCTTATTAAATTTATTTGTGTTCTGGTTATGCACATGGTGAGTCGATGTGAAATCTCACAAACTACACTAGAAACTAATTGAGACTACGCGGGACAGAATATAGAGTTCTTTCCTTAGTCTTTTAGTTGTCCACTCAATGATTATTAACTACTTATTCAAGATAAAATGATGTAAAAATAAAAATTATATGAAAACCAAGTAATTGGGAATAAAGAGTCATTTTAGATATAGGACCACGGGATATTAAAATAAATAAGTAACGGTAAGATATATATTTTTAGCCTTACCTATAATGAACCTTAGGATTATGAGACACTTGATTTCACAATGAAAAGAAGGATATCTGCTCAATGGGTTAGAGGAAGAGAAGGAGATGTATGATTAGAGGGGATGAAAAAATGAGAAAAGAAATTTATTGGGTTTTGGGAGTAATTTTCACCAACTGAATTTAGGTACTTTAAAATTTTTTATGTCACTAGAAAGATCACATGGTTTGTCCATAGAGTTTTCCAAACTGGGGTGCAAATGTGGGGTTCCCACTACAAGGGGTACTTGTACCTCGCACGGTACAGACACATACTTTTATAAAGTATTCTTTAACCATGTATCCATGTCAATAGTTTATTTCATGTTTCATATGGTTATCATGTACACACTATATGGTTAAAAGGATCATGAACTAACCGAGAAAACAATACTACAAGACTGCCACCCACCATATGGGTTTGGTGTACAATTATCACTTACTACACACCAATCATAAAATCCATGATTATATATTTATTGGAATCTAAAACCTAGGAACAATCGAGGGTGAACACTTATACCCATAAACACAGTCAAAATATTCATATATAAAAACTATATAAAACATGGAAAAAATTGGATTTGTACCTCCTAAAGGAGAAGGGTTTTATAAGATACATATAAATTGATTTCCTTTGTATTTTAGGGATTTTTGATCTCATCTAATGTCTTAAAATACTATTTATTATAGGATTTACTTCAAATTGATTATTTTAGAATGGTAATTATATTCTTCCTCCATGATTTTATATATAACCATATTCTCTCTATTTTCTATCCTCTTTTATAAAAATTTCTGTTCTTTTTAATCTATTAATTTTAATTTTGGATATAATCTATGTGCAATTTTGGAAATACATGTAATACTTTTTGTTTTTATATCACACACTTTTAAAAACCTTATTACATTGGTTCCAATATTTAAATGTTTGAAATAAAATCATTTAATATCAATTGTTAATTATTTGGGATCTCTTTACTTTACTATTCATTTTACGATTCTTCATGAGTGATTTAAATGGATTGATGAAGCTATTGTGTATTGTAAATATGGTTTTTGGGCCTATAATAAATTTATTTTATTGGATCATTAATATTAGTAAACTCACCAGTGTATTTTTCTACTAATATTCTTGAATCCAACTATCATTTCACGTGGAGTTTTTTATTGGTTAAATGATATTCTTTATTATTTGAAAGTTCTGTTTTGTGATATGTGATTATGTTACCTATTATTTGAATCTTTATTAGATGATAGGAAAAAGTGGTAACCATATATATAAATTCTTTTCTAGTTAGTCCTAGATCATGAATTCAATCTGGGAGCCCCTAATTATTAACAGTCAAGAATTTTGGGTGAGTAGGTAGGTTCTCATCACATTTAGTGGGGTGGTTCTATTTAGTAAAATTATATATTTTATCCGTAAATATATTTAATCCATGATGTAGATTACTTTAAATTTTTTAATAAATTAAAGTGAATAATTTTTATTTATTTATCAAGTGGTTTTATTCATTATTTTATAGAAAAAATAGTTCTCGGTTATAAATATCCCTTTTATAGATTTTTTATTCTTATTATAAATATGATCTTTTATTATTTTTTAAAAGATATAATTTTGGATTGGGTAATTGAGATAGCGTGTACATAATCTTTAAAGGAATCCGATTGTGTTTATACTCACTCTTTATAAATAAAATTAAATTATTATATTGTTTTTTTTCATGAAATAATAATGGTTAACATTTCCCCATATTCTAGTGTAAGCTAATAGTGAAGATCAGGTTATAAAGCATGTTATATGTGGGGAATGATCACATATCACATGCATATTGCTTAGTTTTTGGAATTATTTTTGGATTTTAATTTTTAGTATGGATGTAATCATTCTTAGTGGCCATCCTATATCTTTTATGCTTTATTTTTAATTGTATATATATGGCTAATATTTGATGTTATTATAGCAGTTTTACACAATTTTTTCATAAACATAATATTTTTTATTAGTTTCTTTTTATTTTTTTATATTAGGTTTAGGATGTTATTAATTTTTTGGATTGTAACTTTTATTGAAAATTACTATAATTTTGTGACTAGTGCAATGTATGGATGATTCATTTCAATTTTATGGCCAAAATCCATCTGTTTTTTTAATTTAAATTTTTAAATTTTATCCCCAAACAATTTTTCTCATTTCCAAGGAATTCCCACAGCTAAAAGTGATTAGTAATGTTATTTTGGACCAGGGGCATACCATCATGAGTGTCAAGATATGATAATTAGTTCATTTCATCACACATTCTATATGTCCCATATTGGTTCAAAAGGTAATGGGATTATTAATATATTATAATTCATAAAGGTAGAAATATATTTATATGTAATGAAAAGAGAAAGGATTGCTGTCAAAGGGGTGACATAACACGATCTTAGTCTCCCATGTTTATTTATATTATAGTTAATGATTTTTTCTGTGATAACTATAATCCTGCCTATCATATTAGCCAATTTATCATAAAATAGAGTTTTAAATTTTTAAATAAGTAAAATCTTTGTTCATTTTACCAAAATTGCACATTTTATGATTTTAGGCACCTAATAAATCGTTTAATTATTATTTTTCTTTTTAATAAAATACAAAATATATAAAATGGTAAAATAAAACTAAATTATTCAATCACTACATACCTATAGAGTTTTTTACTCAGAAAAATAAATGAGAAATAAATATAAATACTCTATCAAGTTATCTTATTACAACCATTTGATTCTGAATTATTTTATACTTTATAGTATATTTTTGGAAATTGAAACAAATATATTTTATTTTAAAATGTGATAATAATAGGGAATTATTTTCCTTAATTCACGTTGAGGTATGTATTATAATGGGGTCACATATTAGCGGTGGGTATTAATGTTTTACAACATCTACTAATTATTTTAATTAGTACGGTTACATGTTTTAGATTTAACTCAATTTTAAATTGTTTCAAATGTTCAAGATAAAAAAATAAATTCACAATAACATAGATAAATGTATGGTTATAATTTTATCAAATTATTTTGGGTAATTTTTAAGAAAAAAAAGTCACTAATCATATAAAAAGTGTGAAATTATATCATAACCCACCATCATATAATTTCCATAAAACAATGATGTACATGAGTAGAAGAATTAATGTTTTTTGGATATTTTCCAATTAATAATGTGTTATATTGATCTTTGAATTTCATTATGGGGTTATATTAAAAAAAAATTTTGTTTCACACTAAATCATTTCCATAAGACAAAACTTTGAAATACCATATGAGATATAGATCAAGAAGCAATATAATTTTATATTTATAAAGGATCTAAATGTGGTTCATATTTCAAATTCATAAATTTTGAAAAACCTACATTTAAATATAATTTATAAAAACATTTTAGATATCCAATGATTCCCTATAACTCATAGGTATTATTAGTTATAAGATTGGTTTATCTTTTTTGAGTTTCTAGAGGATTTATAGAGTCAGGGATTAAAAATTAGTTGTTTTTTTAAATAATTCCAGGAACATGGGTTAGGTTCTCTATTAGTCTTAACCATTTTGGAAACAATAAAAATGTATTATTGTGTTCTTTTTGTAAATTTTACAATTAGAGTATGGGTTTTCTAACCATACAAATCACCAAGGAAACCATGTGAGATGATGGGTTTATCCCAAATGTAGTTTCATGACTTGAGAAAGGTTTTTTTAACCATGTGTCCTATCCCATGAAACTATATCATTTGGTTTTCTAAAGGATTTTGTCTACCACGTTGTAATAGAATAATTTTTATAACCATATCGCCTTACCAGGAAGCAGTTTCCATACCAATAAAATTAGACAATTACCTTTGTGAACAATCTTTTTTTAAACTCTTTTCCCCCCTAATTCCTTATTATCTTGATATAGGACTTCCATGAAACTTTTGTGAACTCTTCCTTCATTTTTGCAATGATCCCTGATCATTTTGTGTGATCTCTTCCAGGAATGTTCATAATTTCTATCATATTATCCAATTTTCTCTAGATATATCCTTGATATCTCTTCTCCATGATCCATTATAAAACAATTTGTCTATTATTATCATATCTTGGGTGGTTTATGGATATTTAATGATTTTATCTACAAATATTAGATCACGAGGACCTGATCTCTTTGTTACCTATTACTGATTTTGAAGGTAATGATATTTTCATCATTCTTGTGGTAGGTGTCTCTATTATATAGTCTATCCATTTTAATTTCTTTTGTTCATTTTATTTCATTTCATTTTGAAATATAAATTTTTTATATGATATCCATGAGTGGAGAAATAGATCTATGTTTACTACGAAATTGTTTTAAATGGTGATTAGATTTGAAAATAAAATTTTATTATTAAATATTGATTGGACAAAATTAATTAATGATGAATTTAAATGAAAATGGGATTCCATGAATGAAGGTTTCATGTATATCTATATAAAATGTCTTATCAATATATAATAATGTAAATGAAATATATTTTTCCATTGAAAAATGCTTATTAAATTTGAACTTAGGCTCTCTAAATGTAATGATGTAATATCCCATTGTGAAGACATTTTGGTATAATAGAAAACTATTAATATATAAGCCTTAGTGAGGTTATCTATGACTAAAGGAGGATACCATGATTTCATGGTTGATAGTTGGTCGAATTTTCAAAGTTTCATGGTCCCTAGACAAAGACTTCACTTACGATGGTTAGTGTTTTAGGTTTGTCTTTGTTGTCTATACCCATGTGCTTCGTTTGTCCCTTTGGTTCTTTGAGGAAACATTTCATGTTTATGTATTAATTTTATTATTTTGAAACATTATTTGGATATTGTTGTTTTAAACATATTTTAATCATATTTTTAAACCACAGGAATAAATTTTATTTTATATTTCTATAAATATTTGAATATGGAATGTTTTGAAAATAAAACCAAATGATAATTTTTATAGTCGAATAATATTTATTATATATAGTTTTAGGGAATCTATTTTAAATAATGGTCTAATAGGATCATGTGGATAGACACTAAAGAGATTATTAGGGGAATCCAACTAAGATTAAGTTCTCACACCATAATTTTTCCTTTGGGTGTTTGTTTTTATGTGTTTTTTTGGAAACATGTAAAGGGAAGACTGTCATATAGATGAAAAATATCATAGTTCTAGTTGTATCTCTATTAGGATGAGATGGTTGTAACATATTTTCACATGGAGATGGACTGATGGGATCCATCCAGTTCCGTGTTTATAGTATTTCCATTGTTTCTTTATCCCTTGTTATCCTATTGTTGGATTTTACCTTATGATTTTATTATTCTTGATATATGATGTTTTTGGATATCTATTGTGATACTTTGGTAGTATATTTCTTATCATATATCTTTTGAGTGAATTTTTTTCCCACATTTACTTTTATGATACCTTTTTTCTTGTTTCCATCATTTAGAGACTGGGAACATGCTTGGGGGATTATAGTGGGTCAATTGGTCTGACATTATTGGTTGATCAAGGATGGTTTATTATAAATTGGTATTAGAGGTTCATGTTATCATGAAATCCTTTCCTCATGAAAATGTATCAAACTATTCTATATGGTATTTTTCATAGACTTGTTATAAGAATTTCAGATATCAAGTGGTAATGAGGGAGTGTGATTGGCTTGCTAACTTTGATAGAAATCCTCATGTTACTATAGGATGTTTAGGATTTTATGTCATCTATGTCTGTAGTTTTTTTACTTTTGGATTAGTTTTTCAATGTTTTTTTATGATAATGGAATAAAATTATATTCTAAATGGGTTTCATCCTCATTGTTCCATATAATACAAATCACTGAAGAAGAATATATTTGAATACCAAGGTGGTTTTTGTTTAGAAATTCATTCAGAATAATCCTCTAATTAATAATATTTGGTAAAAAATATTGTCCAAAATATCTAGTCCACAGTCCAGGTCCCCAATTTTGTGCTATAAAAATGAATAGAACATTATATGGAATTCATAAAACAATATCCATCAGTATTTTAAAATGAAATGAGATCCCCATAATCAAAATAATTGATCAAGAGGATTGATAGATTTTGACACTTTATAAAAATCTTTGAAGACTCAAAGATTGGTTTCTATACTTATATTATTGAAGGGATATGAAATAAGTGGTGGGGATACATTTTGAAAGTCAAGTTTCCCAAATATAAAACATCAAACCCTTTCAATAAAGCATTCAATTGTTATTTCTATATAGAAACTATAATAGTGGTAAATAAATGAGTGTTTGTTTTATTTGAGTGGGGAGATCATACTATCATGGAGTATGGTACCCATTTTGGTGAGTTGGTGCTCCTATCATCAAATATTTCTTCAAATTAATGTATCATGAATCAAATTATTGATTTCGGGTTGAGGCCTAATATTTTTTCAATGATGGTTCTTATGTGCCTACACATATTTTCAAAGGTTTTAGAAAATGAAGGTATCGATGAGGAAGACATATCTTGGACAAAAATACTCTTCAAAGCATCAATGATAGAAAGAGCTATCCAAGGTTAGTTTTATGGTCATAAGTGGATACTTGATGACTAGTTTTAAGGATGTGACATGAGTACTCAATATATGTCAAGGTAGTTTCATGTGGTCTATTACGAGGTTATAAAAAAGGTGCACCTCGAACCTAATTGTAATGTAGGATCCAGTGTGTGTCACACATGTGGGAAATGAGGTCAAATGTTTCATTTCTATAAGAGCCCTCTGAAGGGAAGTACATATGGATTCAACTTTACCAAGGTATCTCAAATTAGATCTGATTCATAAAAAGGGGTGGGATCTCAACATCGTGATAAGGGTGATTTCCATGTTTCAAAGAAAGGGTAAGAGGAGGCTGGGAATGTCAATGCAGAAATGTATACACCAATGGATCTAAATGAAAGACCAGCTACTATGAGATGTGTGGATTTATAGAATCCCCTATGGTTATAAATTAATTTTATATCAGGGTGACTCATTCTTTTATCCCTTATAAAACCTTTAACATGTTTGGATTGCGTTCAAAGCTTTCAACTTCCACGATGTCTCTTTCCACTACATTAGGTAAGATGTCAAAGAAGGATTTCAACTTTCTTGAGTGTCAGGTAATGATCACTAACCACAAAACCATAAATAGCTCTTCAGTTCTTGATAATAAAATATTTCTTATCATAATTGGAAATTTTTAATTATTATTTATAAAGGCCAGATTGACTACTATCATTATTGAGTATAGTTCCACTCTTTTGATGGAATAACACTTGTCTTTCTGGGTGAGTGAAATCATGATTAGGAAGATATGGTCTCGCTTCCCATAGTATTGAGATGATTTCATTCTAGTTTTTTGAAATTTATATTATTCATATTGATCTATGCATTATTAAACATCTTCCTATAGTGAAATGTGAATATCCTGATGTTTTTTATAGATGGTTTCTTTAAGTTACCACATTAGATGGATTTTGAGTTTCCCATATGCTTTTTTTGGGGGATGAGGACCATCTATTAACCTTCATATGACCAGAAACCCACTATATTAAAATAATTTAAGGTTTAGTTTGAGGATCTTTAGGATAATGTATTTTTTCATTCTAGCATTTCAACTTAAGAATTTAATGTGCTCTTTGAAATTATGGAAGATAGGTCTCTCCGAAATTGTGATGATTATTAGATGCCCAACCTGATTATAATAATGAAACATATTAATCTTCACCAGGATTGATTTCATTTTTGATTATTTCAAGGGTGACCGATAGTTTTCAAAAATTAATATGAGACTGAGGTACCATTACAAAACAATTTTGGAGGATAATGTTACTAATATAGAATTGAGGAGAAGGTATGGAAATTATGAGTATCTAGTCATGTCATTTGTCCTTACCTATAGTCCTACATTGTTTATCGATTTTATAAATTGAATATATCATAATTTATTGGATTACTTGGTTGTTTTTTTGGGTAATATTTTATTATTTATTCCATATATTAGTTGTATCATGTGTAGAATTTGAATATCATCCTTGGAATCCTGAAATAAAATCATCCATATGGGAATCTACCATGATATCGATTCTTGGTTCAAGAGGTTAAATTTAATGTCCAGTTAATTTTTGAGAAGGGTTTCTCAATTGATCATGTGAATATTCAAGTAGTAACATATTGAGAGTATCCTAGAAATGGGTTTGAGATCTATGGTTTTTGGGATTGTTTATTTATGACAAGTGCTTTGTTCTAGACTTCTTTAATATTGCATCTACCATTCAAGAGTAAAACTATAAGGGTGAAATATTATCTCAAGATCCATTAGTGAGAGAGATCTTTTGACGAGATAAAAGTGATAATAACTGCATTTCCAATATTGATTTTTCCTCATATGTCTGTAAATAATTATCTTTAGTATGATTCCTCATATATGGGTTTGGATTATGTTATGATACATGGGAGATATTAGTATATTATGGGTCACTTCAACTATTATATCATGATAATAACTATCTCACTCATTATTTTCATTTAGATGAAATGGTACATACTCATAAAATATTGATCCATTACAAATTCAAGAAGTTATTTATAGTGTATTCAAAAAATAATTTTTTTATTTATATAATTTCTTATATAGATCTGAACTTGTGAAAAAATGATGGATGAAGTACCCTCAATCCATTATTTTTGATATTTCATAAACCCATGGAAAATGAAACGTGTTTGTGTATTATTTTAGTTGAATGTTTTTCAATTCCGAAGTGATATAATCAACAGAAGAGTGGTTATTTGTGGGATTATTTTCCTAGATTCTCATAGATAAAGGTATAGCTACTAGAAATGTACCCCTAAATTATTTTTGGGATGGATCACATCTGGATGAACAGATTTCACTCAAACAAGAAGAGGATATAGACTATAAGAGCTTTATAAAAATTCATTTTTATGGGGAGAATTTGGATGAGTGATCATGAAAATATTATGGTGTTTTGTGATTTAGAGGCTAGATAGTTTTTTAATAATATGGATGGAGGATTTGATGGATTACTAACATTGATCGAGTTTTTTTGTACACTATGGAGCTATGAACATGTACCCTGACGTGAGACATCAATAATGGTAGCTAGGAATGAGACAATCAATTCCATGATTTATGTCCCAATGCCACAAATGATAGAGGATTATGGAAAAAATCAGTGTTAAATTGGTTTTTATAACCCTTACCAATTACAGAGTGCAAATTCAATGACATAGCTTAATAATTATTGATTAGGCTGCCACAAAATCTATGTTTGAAGGATGTGATATTGGTTATTATGGATTAGCTCAAGAAAATTAGTGAATTTATTACCTGTCAGGGATTTGAAAGAGGTATAGGAATTTGGGAAGTTGTATATGTGGATGATTTTTTTCAATTCATGGGTTTCTATTGACTATTGTCTTAGTTACAGACCATCGCTTCCCATAAAGGATCCAGAGAACATTGCATGAAACTATGGGTTTTCAATCAAATCTAGGAATGAATTATCATCCTTAGAGACATGAATAATCTAAGTGGGCCATATAGATTCTTAAATACATGCTCCAGACCTGTTTTCTAATCTTTTTTGGTTCTTTATAGAAGCATCCTCCATTAGTGAAATCACCAAAAACCAATAGTTATCATGATTTGATATGGATGGAACCATTTTATGTGTTATATGGGAGGCCTTTAAAATCATTTATTTAATGAAAGGGGATGTGGAATGTTCATTGGTAATACTAAGCATCATCTATGTGAATAATAACATTGAGTAGTTGATCATTAAGTGATTAATGATATAATATAGTCTCCATAATTCTTATACTTTTGGGAATTATCATTTTTTAGAGTTTGAGATAGATGATCGGGTTTTCATAGAGTTTTTGCATAGTTGGGATGTAGATGTTTGTAGAAGCAGGTTATGTTATCACCTCATTATGTTGGCCTATTTTATATTATAGAGTGAATTAGAAATGTGGGTTATTTAATGGAATTAAATTATCAATAGAGCTCAATCAATGATGCTTTATATGTTTTTAAATTGAAGAAGTAACATTCAGATCCACCATATATTATCAAGTTGGAGGACATTGTGGTAGAACCCAACTCGTCAATGGTTGAATTAACTAGTTAGATATTGTACTGATAGATAATATTCTACATGGGATGATAATCTAATTGGTTCAAGTGAGATGGATGTGTGGGTGGTAATTCCGTGAGACCTAGTAGAATGAAGCCTTGATGATGAAACAATAACCTTATAACCTTTTAGGTTGCTGATCAGGATTATTTCCATGGATAAAAATATTTTTTTGGGAGAATTCAGATGCCAATGGATTACATGTATACCTGATTTCATGCTTAATTTATCCTTCTTGATGTTTTCTAGGGTTTTGGGAGTCATGGGTTAAATATTTCTTGTTTTTTGTAAAACTGTACAGGTACATCATTTTGCTTCTTGGTTACCGATAACTATGTAGAAAATTAATAATATGAAAATGTGAGTTTTGGTGGTGATTTTCATGGTGTTATCAATGATTTTATAACTCTTTGAGTCTCCATGAAATACATCAAAGAGGAGTTTTTTTTAAATAGGATATTGCATGTATAGAGAATGGTTTGTCTAACCATATCAAAATCATAAAATGTTGTGTGATTTGGTTTTCCAAGGGACTACATAGAACATATAGTTATTGTATGGTTTTCATAATCATACTTCCAATCCATGGTTCTATATCTAAAATTCTTAAAATGGAATATTAAATTTTTGACTTTGCTGGTTTTAACCACTAATCCCGTAAAAATTTCATATTATCATGATCCAATCCTTCCTTAGGATAGTTCATTCAATTCCTTAGTAATACATGATCATTATGGATGGATATCCTCAAGGCATGTTCATTTTTAACTCATTTTCTCTTCTTTTCTCTATATTTATCCTTGATCCATATTTTTCTTCTTCTATAAGAAACCAATTGGGATGTGATTATTAGATATAAGGTTGTGTATGTAGACATGATGATGTTATTTTTTAATTTTGGATCGTGAGGACCATGTATATTTTTTCCAATAACTAGTTTTACAGGATAGTGGGTATTTATCATTATTGAGGTTGGGATATATATCCTGTAGTCTATCCCATGAGATTACTAGGGTTATTTTGATTTCCATTAGTGTTTACTTATTTAATTGATGATTTTGTATCCATGAGTGGTTATATCGATCATTTATTATTATACAACATTTTAAAAATTAATTTTATTTGAAAACTATATTTTAATGTTAAATTTGGATTTTATGGAATTCTAAAGAGATATATTAAAATGGAAATTTTATTTTAATCATGAAATTCATGTGAATTACTATAGGTAATATTTTATGAAAACATGGGCATGGAAAATATAAAAGTCAATTTTTCTTTGAAAAATGATTATGAAATGTGAACATGGTTTCTTGAAATTTAACAATCTATTGACATTTTGGAAAGACCTGGGGGTGTAGGGGGAAACATGACATATGTTATCCCTAGTGTAAAATAAGTCACAAGGGGAGGTGACCATGGTTCATTGGTTTCTAGTGGGTAGCCTTTTTCAGGGACCAAGGTTCCAAAAATTAGAGTTCAAATATGACCGCATGTGTTTTAGGTTTTCATAGATATTTATAAACTTTTATTGAAATTTTCCCCATGATTTGTTGAGTATATATTCCCTTCCATATATATATATTTATATTCTTATTTTCCCAATTTATATGAATAATTATTCTTGAAAAAAGATTTACTCATTCTCTTTTGACTCATGGGTAAATGTTATGTAATATTTGTCTGTTTATTTGAATATGATTTGTTTTTGAAATTGTAACCAAAAAATGTTTTTTATTTTTGTAAAGTATTTATTCTATTATTATTTTAGAAATATTTCTTTAAATAAAGAATGAAAATATGAATGTGGATCGAAATTATATAGATTAATGGTGGTATCATACAAATATTTAATTCTAATACCCTACCATTTCTTTTGGGTGTTTGTAGCCATGGTAGTGTTGGATATAGGTAATGGGATTAATATCTTTTAAAGAAAAAATATCCAAGATTGTGTTTCACATTTGGCTACTTGGAATGGTGGTGACGTAATATCAATTGGATATAGTACTATGGGTTACTTTGGGGTCCATGTTTATGATCCCTTAATTTTACTTTTATACCTTTTTTTATTTCACCTTATGTATTTTATTTCCTAACATATGATGTTTGATTATATATTCTATGATTATCTGTCTGTGTCTATATTAATATATGTATATTTGGGGTGAAGTCATTCTAAAACTTCTTTGTTTGATACCCTGGTTCTTGTCGCCACCCCATAGTGATTGAGATTTCACTTTGGGCCCTATGTAGGGTTTATTCAAGTGACATTACTAGTTGAACTAGGTTGGGTGGTTACATATACAATGGAAATAATGAGCATTTACATACATAATCCACCACATCAAATTTTTTTTGATTGACATGGTATATTCTTATATAAGGACTTTATCTCATAGTTTTTTATCCTTAATAGACTTTAACTTTGGGAAGGTAAAGTCTAATTGATTTAAAATATACCTAGAATGGATGATGCTATTTTTTTATTTAGGAGGTTTTGAAATTGAGCTGATTCCTATTTGAAATGTATATTAATGGTCTAGAAAGGTTCACCCAATTATAGAGATATATATATATATTTATATTATTAGGTGGTGAAAAATTATTTTTCAAAGTGGATGATACTAAATCCTACCAATGGAGAATGAATTGTTTTGAATCTAATAAATTGTTATTTTTTAATGTTTATGCAATAATCCAATTATACCCAGACGGTCGGAAATATAACAGATCTTGATAATGGGGCGGGACCCATTCGGTTTAAATGGAGTTTAGTGATGACATTCCAAATTATGGGGATCATCTGATATAATAATATTGAAAATAAATTAATAGAGTTTTTTATATAGAATCATTTTCAAGGGTTTCGATGATAAAATCGTTCCCAATCTTTCCCACCATAGTAAAATATTTTTATTTTGATATCTAATTGATGGATATCAAAATAATAATAATTACTCTTTATTTATTAAAGGGTGTATATATGATAAAATTTTAAGGGTCTAAAAAAACATAGTTATTTTAAATCTTATAAATCAAATATCCCTATTTAGAGATTAATGAATGATAATAAGAGTTGCAATTCTTTTATTGATGAAATGAATTATTATGATTTAATCGATAATAATAATTAATACTACTTTTACTTGTGATTTAGAGGGATAAAACTTTTTATGGAGTTTTATGTTGATTCATATTTATCATCTTAAATGGAATAGAATATTTAATATGAGTATAGAATTCATTGGTTAATATATTCTTATTGAAATGTATGTGAGAAGTGGCTTATATATTTAATGTTAATATCTATGGAGATATATTTAAATGAAATCATGACCTATCTAAAAAATGCATATTGTTAACGTAATAAATATATTTAGAAGAGATAGTTCAATGAATGAATCAATATCAGTGTTACCTAGAAATTATCCATTGAACTAATAATGAACTTTTATAGATTTAGAGAGGGAACACATAAATATAACCCCTTAAATTTTATAAATATAGTCAATCTTTTATTTCATGTCTTATATTAATTTTGATGTATCATAAGAGTTTACTATTATTTAGTAAAACCCTATCATATCCAAATTATATAAAATAAGTAATTATTGATTATACATTTTATATACTAGATGAAATGAAATTATGCGTTATTGTTAATTGATAATGTGGGTAAGCTGATTTTGAAGGGTAATATTATTGATCAACTAAAAAAAATGAAAATATGATTTAATATTCATGATAGAGATTTTCTTTTACTTGAATATTTGATTAGTGAGTTAGAATAGTTCTATTAATATGATTTAAATATTAATTATGAGTGTATTTCTCAAGATTCACAATTAGTGGGAAACATTAAATTATTTTGTATTTATATTAAAAAATTTATAATATGATATATAATTTGATGATTATTGGATTTTAGGTAAAACTATAAGTTATCACTAATCAATGATCACTATTGAATGTCCTGTGTTTTCCTGGTATATTTAGATTAATATGAAAATGAACACATATAGTGATACTTTTTCACTTAATGGATGAAAGATATTATTTTTATCCAAATTTATCAAATTTGGAGAAAACACCTAGAATTATATATATATATATATATATATCATTGGTATAATCATGGTGTATACTATATAATAATCTCCTAATATGTGGTCAGCGTAGTTTCCTACACGTAAACCATCATTCCTCCTTACATCACTTATACTATTTAGTGAATATACTAAACTGAGGATGGTTAAGTTTGATGCAGATCGTGTTGTTTTGTTTTCTTAATGAATATGGTAGTATTCCTCTAATATGAATTTTATAAAATCTTACATCACAATTTAGTAAAATGTAGAAGATTTATAACAATTCTTAGCTGAGTTCCATGTTTTTCAATTGTTTACTTGGGTGAATTAGACGTGATTCATTCAAATGTTTTTTGTACATATATATAATAATTAATAAAATACCAATATTATATTATATTGAAATGTTTTATATTTCTTGTATGAAATTTGTAATAAGGAAAAAGGGATTGTATGGTTATTTATGGGAATGCTAGTTTGAATATGTATATATATATATATGTTTGTATGTCTGTGTTTGTGTTTGATATAGATCACACCAAAACTATAAATACTCTAACCTTTAAAATTTATTTTCTATTTATTTTTTCCATTTAATTCATCTTTCAAATAAATTTTTATGTTAAGGTAATTGAGATATGTTTTGAAAAGGGGGGAAGAGGAAAAGTGGTGGGATTCTAGTGATGATGTATGACCAGGTACCCAGTGGATATTATACATGGTATCCAATAGTTATTAATTTTTTTTGATGGGTAGGTTATCTTAGTGTTTTTACAAATCAATATTAAAATATAAAACTCATTAAATTATAATTATCACTCTTTGGAACCCTCATGAACCTTCATTTCATCTCCCGTTCATATCACTCTCATCCCTTGTTGAACCTTCTTCAATATTGATGTGATAGTCCTTTAGATGGGTATGGAAGACTGATATAATTAAGATAAGGTAAAGTTTCTAAAAAATCATTATCCTACTTTTATTTCATTTAAAAGGAATTAAATCCCATATTCAATGATCTACGTCATGTGAAATCCTATTCAGTCCTTGATTTTGTTATCCTTTAGATTTTTTGTAATGTTTCCCTAAAAATTTAATGATAAGGAAATTGTATCAATATATATATTTTTATACTTTAATATAAGTAGTGTAATACAATGCATTCTCTTATCTATGTTTGGTCTTTTCATCCATGTGGTGGAATATTCTCATCCATCAACCCTTAAAGTGACCTTATTCATTTATTTTGGTATGCGAACCTCTTATTCGCACAAGAGCCTCGTCCCAGTTGGAGAGGACTCTCTAGGTGCATCCAAGAGACCCAAGATCAAATCTGTGTGGAGGTATATTTCTAGGCACTGTTCCAATACTGTAGCAAGCACAGTTCGGTATTGTAGCAGCCAGAACTATTCATCCATCTAGGCCTTCAGGCCACAGGTTTGGTCCTTGGGTCCTACAAGGATTTCGAGCCACCCAAGGCCTTCAGTCCAGTTGATTCTCAAGTCCTTCAGTACACCTTAAGGCCTTAGGGCCACCCCAAGGACTTTAGGCCAAATTAATGCAGGCCCCAGACACCCTACATTAAAGGAGCATCCCTAGAAGAGGATTTAAAGCAGGTGCACTCACCATGGCAGAGCCAAATGGATTTTTAGAATGAGAGGGTATGGCTATGACATCAGTAGCAGCCTGTGCTTGCACAGGAAGCCTAGCCAGATGGTCATTAAAAGGCGGAGAGCTACTATCATGATGAAGATGTTGGGGAGGGGTAGTTCCTTGTAGATAGTCTTGTTGAATTCCCTACGACCTTCAGGTCATGTAATCTCCTAAGCCTACATGCCTTGTAATATCTGAGCCTACGGGCCTTGTAAGGGTTCCCCCTCATCCTTGGAAAGGGGGGTTATCAAAAATCAATAAAAATGAAGGCCTTCGGGCCATTCCGGCATGTGAGCCTCTTATTCCTCTCATAATCAAAAGGATTTTAGTTTCTAATGGTTTTGGGACAAATTAATTAATGTGTAAAATAATTTTTTTCTATAATAAATCATTTCATAATTTTATTTACGAACTCTATAAATTGATTTTATCCAATTGTTTTTTAATTTCCTTATTACAATTCCTTGAATATTATCTATGTAATGTATGACATGATCTATTTTCATCTATCATGTCTGCTATGTTATTCATATTTTTCAACCTATCAATATGTTTTTTCTATGTTTAGACACTATTATTTATATTTAAGGTTTTAAATATTTTTATTTATATGTATTCCACTAATATGACTTTAAATATAATGAATTATTGATATATGTATATTCACCTCACATTCAATGTTTTTTGAATTTGGGTGTAGAGTTGTTTTTCAGAAAATAACTAGTACATATATTATTTATAGACAAATTGGTGAAATTGAATGAATTATAATGCCCTTAATCTATTATAAATAAATCAATTTCTTCCTCATCATGCATATTTAACATCCACTGCCAAGAATTAGGTAGGGTGTAATGAGACTACAATTCCCAAAATCCGATATACTCCCTTCCCTCCCCAAAAATTGGAATGGTGTAACACCATAACTCTTGTACACAGATCATCTTAGATTCTATAACATTCCTAAATCAAGTACTACATTTTCCTAACCCCAGAAGCCTAGAGTTGGTTCAATATTTTATTACATTGGTATTATTATAAGGAATAAAATACCAATGTATATATCATTTATGTAGTCTTGAATGATTATATATATAAATGTTTCCATTATTACAGTGGTAAAACATAAAACATAACAAATGAAAATAATTTTCATCCCTAAACTCATTCATAAATTTCATCTTCATAACCTTGGTAAAAATACAAAAAAATAAAGGGGGAGCTCAAATGCTCAGGACTGGTAACAAAATTGGAATTAGTAATGAATTAATGAGAATAAATAAAAATAGAATGGTAAATAACTAAGAATAAATTCCATTTAAATAACAGTAAAAGGAATAAACAATATAGAATGATAAGTTATTGGAACACATGCCATTTAATCAATAAACTAAGAATGGAATGCATCAGTAATATGTCAAAGAAAAAATCACATGGATAATATTAATAAATTAATTCTCAATCAAGGAAATGATTTATTATTGAATGTAATGTTTTTGAAACAGGAACCACTACTATAAAGACCTTTCTCATGATACATTATGTCTATGGGTAGAACCATATCTATTATGTATGAAAAAAATGTGAATATTGTTTTGCAAATTAAATTTTCGACATGAGACCATTGATGTATCATGGAGATTTCATTAATCGGTTTCCAACCCAAATGAATTGTATTAAATTTCTCCCAACCTATTTCATACTAGTACATATCTTTTCCCATATATCAAATAATTGACTTAATAAGATATTTTTAAATCAAAGTGTCCCATAAAAAATTGATATATTTAATTCATAATCCTCATAAATGTAATAATTATCAAATGAAACATTCAATACCATGAATATAAATCTCTTCAGGATATTATATATCAAAATATGTAGTAGATACACCACATAAAAGAAGAAATTTTTGAATGTTAAATTTATCTCTTAGATTTAAAAATTGAGATGAAAATCCATTACCAATTTGCAATATTTTATTTAAAAGGACACACATTTATAAAATAAAATTTTTTTTGAGAAGAACCATTTGAAATTTTAATAGATGTTTCAAAACATAATGGTTTCATGAGTATGATAAATAGTATTCATGTAATTTATGTAAGAAAACAATTCCTCTTACTTTTGTATGCGAAGTCATAATGTACCTTATTTTTGAAAAAGATTGGAAGATTCATTTTTAAAGAATATTGTAAAATATAAAAGATGGGTAAAAATGAATTTAATCAATCAATGTATAAAATTAAAAATATTAAAAGATTTTTAGAAAATACTAACATAGAAGATAAATATTCCCCAATAGAGACTTAAACTCAAACAATCCAAAATAATGATGAGATTGGAAAATAAATATTTATCACAATAATATTAGTAGAATCATATACCCCTGAAATAAATAAAATTAAATGGATCTTGAAATAACATTATTTTTATAATAATAATCATAAAACAAATTTATCGGTGGAAAATACAACATACAAAATAAATAAGTTGTTTATAAAGCATGTGTCCAACATAAATGAAAGTGAGAGGAAAATCCCTTACCTCTCACTTCCTTTTTAGTTGTACACGATTTAACATAATTTATAATTGTTTTAAATCATGTTATTAATTTATATCAAAACCTTATTCATATTTATGATATCATTTATGGTATTCTTATATTGTTTCATCACCCATTTGTTAATAATCATCATCATTTTAACTATTTTGGGTGTTAATTGCCATGTTTCTAGAGTAAGTTTTGACTTATTATTTGTTTTTTATATTAATTAGATCATGATTTAATAACATCCAAAATTTAATCTGTTATTTAATGATAATATATTTTCAGTATATATATATTTATAATAATCCAAAAAAATTGGATATAGGAAATTAAATGTACCATTCATGGAGACGGGAGGTCATATATACTCATTAACACTACTTTCATTTATTTTCTATATTAAAATAATTAAACTCAAATTATATATATGTATATTATAATTATGGTATAATATATATCTCATATATATCGCCCATGTTTTTTAAATCCTTCCTTTATACCTTCCATGTATAGTGTGAATGAATCACATCGCTTTGAGGAGGCAGTAATCCACACATTCACAAAAAATGTTATAATATTTACAAAAAATTTAATCAATGGAGGAGTGTGTTATTTAAAAATTAAATTAGTATCATGATAACATAAATATCATATATATAATATGATAATAGTCGGACTATCATAATGATAAACCATGAGAGGTGGTAACAAGAAAATGAATTACATCATTCTGTGGGGCGGTAGTTCGTCCTACAAGAATGGTAAATTTAATACACATTTGATGGAATTGTGTTCAGTTGTAGGTATAAACCTAAAAATAAAAACATCTATGTATATTAAGGATACTCATGTTATTATATAAATATGGAATAATAAGAAATTAATGAGTGGGGAAAGAAACCAAACTAATGTGATTGTTGAAAAACATTACCTCTTATTTGGGTAACTCCTTTTGGTTTATACCAAAACCCTTTCTTTGTTTGCTTTAGGTTAAAAAGTGAATATTTTAGGATAATCAGATAGATTTGGGAATCTTTCACTGGTTGGTTTTTTTGATATAGAAGGATAAAAGCAGTGTAAGGAATTGAGGGAGGAGGTAGCCTTTAATAACTGAAGTGAGGGGTACTTTTAGAAACTCTAAAACAATGAAATTAATATAAATTAATTTTCAATTCCAAAGGGATAAAAATTTAGTTATATTGTATACAAGATGAGTATGGTTTTTAATAATCTCAACCAATAAATTTTAGGCATTTTAGGTCACATTTTTACCCTTATAGTTTGTCTTTAACCCTTAGTTAAAACCTTCTACTCTCACCACGACAACATGATCTTTTACACTTTAAGGGTTAATATAGTTACAATAAAATGTCAAAAAACCATAAATGAGTCATGGATGAAATTTTAAGCATTGTAAAAACCCGTTTTCTTGAATTTATATTTTTATTAATTTTATTACCTTTGAAAAAATATTATTTATTTCAAAATATGATTAATGTCAATTTTGACACTATTCATTTCGTGAATTTTAAAAAAATATAAATGCATAATATGACTCCAAAAAAATTATTAACTCCATAATATGTCTAGGTAATTTATAAAATTATTGTATGTTATAAATTATATCAAATTATATTTATTTGAATATTTTCAAGGACATTTGTTTGATATGTCCATTAATTAAATAATTAATGCATTATAATTTTTCATGCCTTTAATTTTACTATTCACTACCTAAAAATTAACAATAAATTATCATGATGAACATTAATATTATATATTTCAAATTACTATTTATAGTTGAAGATATATTCTGAATAACCATATATAAAAATATTATACTTGTTAAAAACAAAAGTGTGACATATTTGACTTTCCTTAGAATAAAATAATATAAAAGCCTTAATTCCATACAAGTGGATCCAAAAGGCCATAAAATTGGCCCAAGAATACATTTGGTCAAAAATAAAAAATGTAATAAAATTAGTAAATGTGTTAGGATAGTTTTTTAATACTTATAATATTATTTTTACCCCAAATTATTTAATTTACCCTTATTTTTTGTTTTTAATTTTAATTACTTTTACAAATATTTTTGGTCAAAAAATAAATTGATATTATTAAAAATAAAATATTATACTGATTACAATAGTGTATAACCATTTTTCAGAAATCAATTCATATAAGTAGAAAAACGATGTTTTATACTAATCACACAGATGAGATGACAAAGTGAGTCTTTAAAGTTAAAACGTCCAAATGATTGAATTGTTTTTATATCAAATGTCAATATTAAATTAATTATAATGACCAAAATTTTATTAAATAATAATAAAACGATATTATTTTACATTAAAATAAATTAAAAAAATAATTTAATAGTATAAATTATTTAGATGAAAAAGCTCTTATCAACTAAAATGTTGTATTTTTTCACTATTCATAAAAACAGTAAACAACTAAAAAAATAAAAAAAGTTCACCCAAAATAAATATTATTATCAAAATTTCAAATAAGAAGTTTTTTTTAAATAGAATATATAAAAATGTTGAAAACTATTCTTAAAATATGTGAGCCATGAAAAGGTGGTAAAAATGTATTCAGAATAATATAGAATTTTAATATGTAAAATTGAATTTATTCTTTTCCTATGAATATAAAATATTTTGTATGAATTTAAAAACATTTTATTAATTATATAACATTTAAATTTCATATTTTGGAAAAAACTATTTATTCCCACCAATATAACAACTATGTTATAATGATTGTGTTAAAATAATGATATTTAATTTTATATAATTATTTGTTTAAAATTGGTGTTGTGTGAAATTTACGCTATCGAAGAGATTAAATTTAAAAGGATACATAATATAAAATCAAGTGGTGTTATATTATACCTTTTGGAATAAATCTTTTCCCCACAATTTGAAATTCTAGTTTAAAAATTAAAGGTTAATACTTGAAAATTCCATTGTGGGAAACACACATCCGAACTAGGGTTATTAAAGAATCCTCTTAATAAGAGGTAAAGGTAAATGAGAAGCTCAAAAACATTTAGGCTTTTAAATAGTATAATATTATCATGAAGTGAAAAATTGGACATGGAAGATAAATCTAACAAAATAGTTCAGATAAATGGATAAGATATCATGGTCATTAGAAAGTTAGCCATCCCAAATCTGAAAATCTTTTGATTGGTTAATATAACATTGATATATTATAAATAAATGTAAATAGATAACATTATCGATTGAAAATAATTTTCTTAATGTTATGTAAATCATTTACTTTCTAGACTATTAACATAAGGAACCATACTTACATGAAAATTAGAGTTTCATCCTTTAATCAATCTCCATCACAATGTCATATGTTTCTCCGAATGAAGTGTATTTAAGATAAAATTTTCATGCCCAATTAATTTAAATCAACATATACAGATCACATAATCCAAAAAAAGTATTGCTATATATTCCTCCTATCGTTACACGTTAGCAAAAGAAATGTTAGGATAAGATTAAATAATTACCCAAAAGAAAAATTAATATCCAATGTTCAATAGTAATACCCAAAGATCAAGATAATTTATTCATAAAATAACTACCCATCTTAGAAAATATTCTATAAAATGATTGAAATACAAAAATTATAAGAATTTTATCATAGAGTCTTCCAAGTTACATCAATCACTCTTAATGTCTTATAGAAAAAAAGTTCTTAATTCACATAATCTCTAGGATATTCTAACCATTTCAATAAAAAACATTAATCACCATATATCAACATTAAAATCATATTTAAATCCAAATGTCAATTCAACCTTTATTCCTCATCATATTTTGTTTACCTTAATCTTATAGGATTATGAAAATTGATAATGTCTTCCAAAAAAACACAAAACACTTAATCACTAAATCATTTAAAATTCCTAGGTTATCCATTTAATAACAAAATGTACCAATAATCCAAATATCTTTAATATTGGAAATATTTTATCAAAATAAACTTCATTCTAACTAGGACATCACACAAGCTAGTGGAAGACTCTACACCCTTATTACCCTTCAGTTGTCTGCTAAAACGCCACAGACTTACTGGATGCGATGGGTTATCACCCAATATACATGTAGTCCTTTTTCTAAAACCATATTAAAATTATCCACAAAAATGATGAGAATAATAATAAAAATACCAAATATATTCAACATTAAATAAAATTTTCAACAAAATAGTTAATATCACATGTTTTATTTTTTATTCCTAGTAATATAACTATCCCTAATTACCTTAAAATAAAATATTATTTAAAGCATAGTGGTTTGCCTTACTATTAAACTTGTTTTCCTAAAAGTAACTGGAATTATTCCCTAAATAACCTTTTCAGGAATACTATAGAATTGGGTTGTGTTCCTGCCAAATCATTTTTTTATTAAAAATCCACATTAAGAAAAAGTGGGAACCGTACATGAACCCTCCAAAACAAAGATACCTATACAGATTTCAAAATTCAGTATATCCCAAAATAACCAATATCAACACACCTTGAACCATCTCCAAACACCCTATTTTAAATTTCTAAATATAAATAAAACATCTATGCCTTGAGCCATGAACCTGCATTTAATGTTGTCATGACATGACCACTTCATCAACCATTGTGTTGCCACCGTCTTCACATCGACACTTTCACCAACACATCCCCACTGATCTCTCCAAACATCACTATCGTCACCATCGCCTCACATCAATCCACATATCACCAAACCACAAGACCTTTTCCTAGAAACAATCATCTCCATAAAATTAGTCGATCCCATAGAAAAAATCATTTCTCCAAAGAATAACAACACCGATCCGTCTTCACCATTGAGGAAGCCATCGCTGTCATCGCCGTGAATTATTTTATTATATTTGCAAGATTATAAAGAATAAAATCCTAAAGGACCAATCGAGTTAGTATTCTTGAATAACTAGGCACATAAATTTTTACCTTATTACATTGGTAAAACATAAAGTATAACAAATAAAACTAATTTTCACCCTTGAACTCATTCATAAATTTCATCTTTACAACCTGTGGAAAAATAGAACAAATTAAAGGGTGATTTCAAAAGCTCAGTATGGTAATGTAAAGAGGAAAAAAATTAATTAATTAAAATAAATCAACATGGAAAATTAAATAAATGAGAACCCATGCGATTTAAATAACTTGGTAAGGCGTAACCAATATGACACAATAGATAAATATAACACATTGCATTTAATCAATAAATTGTGAATAAAAGGAATAAATAGATATGTCAAGGAGAAAATCTCCTGGATAATAATAATAAATAAATTCACAATAATAGAAATGATGAATTATTAGATGTCATGTATCTAGCACATGAACCACTACCATGAAGAAATTTCACAATATGGGTTATGTATATGGGTATAAACCCATTTATTCTGCTTCGAAAAAAAACATGAAGGTTTTTTTTAAACTAAATTCATCCAACGAGACGTCAGATGGATCGTGGGGATTTATATAAAAAATTTCTAACTCATAGATCTTTCATTAAACAATCCCAAAATTGTGCTACACAAGTCCAAATAATTCTCCATACATTGAAAAATCGATAATAAAAGATACTTTTAAATCAAAGTGTCCCATACCGATTAGAAATATTTAAATCATAAGCCATATAAAATTAAATAACTATTAAATTAAAAAATTAATACCATGAAGATAAAGCGATTCAAGATATGATATATCAAAAGGGGTAGTAGATACAAAATTTTTTAGTTAGTGGTGGATATGACATTCATCTCACAAATGTAAAAAATGAGATTTATATCCCTGACCACTTTGGGATCTTTTATTCAAAAGAACATGGATTTATAAAAGAATATTTTTTCTTCGAATAGAAGCTTTTAAAAATTTAAAGGATGTTTCCAAACATTAAGGCTTAATTTCAATGGGAAATTCTGTTCAATTTGTATAATTTATAAAAAATCATATTACTTTTGTATGAAAATACATAATGTACCTTGTTTTGGAAAATGATAAGTAGATTCATTTTTAATGAATTTTTTAAAAAGTAAAAAATGTGTTAAAATGACTTTAAACAGTCCATGGTGATTAAGAAACAATCTTCTGAAATTGTTTTTTGAATAAATTGACATGGACAAGAAATTTTCTTGATTAGAGATTTAAACACAATCAATCCCAAATAAAGAATATATTTTGAAATAAATACTGATCACATTAAAATCTTTAGAATTGTATACCTATTAAATAAATAAAATTATATGGATATTAATATAATATAATCTTCTAAAAAATACTCATAAAAGACATTCATGGGTGGTAAATACAACACAAAAAATATGGTATAAGCCATATTTCCCACATTAAAAAAAGTAAGACAAAGACCCCTTACATAACAATTTTTTTAGTTATACATAATAAAACATCAGGAATAATGGTTTGGGCCATGTTATTAACATTTATTAGAACCTTATCCATATTTACTATATCCTATATAATCTTTCTATTTTATTTCACTACCCATTTATTGGTAATCATTCGTGTGACTAGAACTTATATTTTTATTTTATTTTCTAAAACCTCTATTTGGGAAACTATGAACTGGACAATACATGAGATTACTAAATCACAGAAATCCAAAACCACGTATTCAAAATTAAAATTTGAAAAAAAATTAAAATATTGTTTAGAGAAGCAATTTGGGAAATAAATCCACAATCAGCCACCCCGATCTGCACCCCTGATGCCACCCTCACCGACATACCATCAACAGAACACTAAAATCAACATCACTTTCTAAGTCATTGCTATCACTGACCATCACCAGAGTTGGTGATCGGAACAAATCAATTATGATGAACTGTTCAAAATCTTGAAAATAACTGAATCCACTCACCCTCATTAATATCGTGAGTTAACACTATAACCAAGAACACTCTCTAAGATGAATAAAAATCAAGAAGTGCCTATGATGAAATCGACTGCCGACCCAAAAACCCAAAACCTCATAGAAACCACTACTTCAACTCTGACATGGAGAGGATTTGGTGAATGAGAGGTCAGAGTTAGGGAAAAGTTCCAAGGGCTCACTAGTAAACTTCCTTAATCCTTGAGGATGAAACCACCCTATGGAACAATCAACAAGATAAAATCAAATCTTGAACTTGATAAGGTTGAAGCTGACCACAACTATCAAACACCAACTCCCTGTAAAACATCACACACAATAAACAACCACCACACCACAACCCAAATTGGATCCAACACAATAATTCTATCATAGATGGCCTATCAAACCAAAAATCCCAAATACATGATGAAAAAACCATAATGGACCATCTAGGAGTGAAACACATGAACCAGAATGCTGAGTAGTAAGAAATGGTAGGCTGTAACAGAGAAGCATCGACTGAGCCACCAACTTGGGCCGGTGAATTTACCTCCATCATTACTAAAACAATAAAGGAGTGAAAGGTGGATAGGGGGGAGGTGAAGTTGAGGAACGATGTCCCAACCTCCCCTAATAAGGCCCACTATGTATTTTAATTTTTTTCATTGATAATCATTGACCAATTTAACTATTTTGGGTGTCAATTGAATAGTTTCTAGAGTATGTTTTGACATGTTATTTGTTGTTCCAATTACATAGATAACTATTTAATAATATACACAATGTAAATAATGATTTATATATTACATATATTCAGTATATATTTATATATAATAATTGATAAATATTGGAGATAGGAAATGAAATGCATTGTTCATGGAGACATTAGGTCATATGAATACATGAACACTACGTTCATTTAATTACATTATTAAAATAATGAAATTTAAATGATATATATATATATATATTATAATTATAGTATAATATGTATATCATAAATATAACATATTTTTATTACAACCATCGTTTATACAATACATATATAGAGTGAATGAATCACATCACTTTAAGGAGGTGGAAGTCTACACATCCACAAACAATGTTATCACATTTACACAAAAAGGAAATCATGAAGGTATGTGTTATATGAAAATTAAATTAGTATTATTAAAACATAAATATAATGTAAATAATATAAAAATAACTTTTTTATCATAATGACCAACCATGATAGGTGGTAAAAGAAAAATAAATGGCATCGTTCCGCGAGACGGTAGTTCACTATACATGAACAATAAATTTGTTTCCCAATTTATGGAAGTGAGTTTAGATTTTGGTATAAAACATAAAATAAAAACATAAAAACATATTTTGGGTTATATTATTTTTATATAATCATATAATACTACTAAAATAAGGAGTGGGGAAATAAATAAAACTAAAGTGATCGTTGAAGATCGTTACCTCTTAATTGGGTAACTTCATTTTCATTTATACCAAAACCATTCATGGGTTTATTTATACCCATTGTGAGGATTTTATGATTAGGGGATGGATGTTGTGAGTTTATTTAAGAAGGGTTTGGTCAATTAAGAAGGATTAAAAGTGGTGTTAATAAGTGAGGGAGGAGGTTTCCTTTTATAACTGAGGTGAGAGGTACTTTTGAAAACTCTCAAACAATTAAATTAATATAAATTCATTTTTTATGAAAAATGGTTACAAAGAGACTTTTTTAGAATATATGAAGATGATTATGGGTTAAAATAATGTCCAAAAAATTAGACAAATTTAGGCCACATTATCACAGTTATATTTTGGATTCAACCCTTAGTTAAACTCTTTAACTCTTACTGTGATAACTTGTCTTTCTTACTCTTTAAGGGTTAATATAGTTACTTTAAAATATCAAAAAAATACAAATGCATCATTATAAAATGTATAAATTTATAACAGTAATTTTTAAAATGTTAATACTTTTTATGAAATTTACATCATTTAATAAAATATTATTTATTTTAAAATATAATTATTGTCAATTTAGACACTATTAATTTCTTGATTTTTGAAAAAATATTAATCCACATGAGAAATTCCAAAAAAACATTAATACCTTTTTATTATGTTTTTTAATCATGTAAATTCATGGATGACATCAATTATATAAAACTATATTTATTTTAAAATTTTTAATTACATTTATTTGATTTCTACATTGATTAAACAATTGCTGCACCAATATTATATAGGCCATTAATTTAATTATATGTACCCTAAAAAGTAAAAATAAATTAACAAAATTTAGTGTAACATTTTAGATTTAAAATTACTATTTATAGTTAAATATATCGTCTAGGTAACCTTATATAATAATGCAACATTTATTAAAAACTAGACTGTGAAATATTGGACTATCATTAGAATAAAATACTATACACGAATTAAAGTCATATAAGTGGATCCACGAGGCTATAAAACAAGCAGAAGTATGGTTTTTGTTGAAAATATATCTTTAAAAAATTAGGAAAAGTGTTCATGTATTTTTACAATACTTATAAATATTTTTTACCCCTAATTAACTGATTTACACTTAACCATTGTAATTAATTTTAATTATTTTTTAAAATATTTTTCCATCAAAAAATAAATTTATGCAATTAGAATAAAAATATCATAATTATTAAAAACAATTATGTACTTTTTTCAAAATTCAATTCACATGTGTGGAAAAATTTTGTTTAATGGTAACCCGAGAGATGAGATGACAGAGTCTTTAAAGTAAAAATGTCTAAAAGATTGAAATGTTTTTATATAAAAATTAAATAAAAAATTGATTAAAAATAAATAAATTGGACTAAATGACACAAAATTATCAAATTGTACTTTAGAACCAACTAAAATATAATTTAACACTATATTTTTTAGAAAAAAGATACATTTAATTAAAATGCCATATATTTTCATTATTCATCAAAACATAAATCTTCTTATTAGAATATGAAAAAATCACCCAAAGTAAATTTTTACCTAAAAATTTCAAGTGGTAGTTCTTTTTTAAAAATTAAATTTACATAAGTATCAAAAAATAAATTTCAAACAATTGCTCCAATAAAATGCTAAAAAACTACCTTTAAAAAATATTTTCTTTTAATGCATAAAATTGAATTTATTCTTATCTTATTCCTATGAAATTTTTTTTCAGAATTTAAAAACGTTTTATTAAATTTATAATATATAAATTTCATAATTTTCTAAATATTATTCATTCATTCCACTATAATGGTTAGTTTATAATGGCTGTGTTAAAATAATGATATTTAATTTTATAAAATTATTCATTTAAACTTATGGTTGGGTGAAACATAAGCTATCAAAGAGATTAAATTTAAATTGTAAAATACTATAAAACCTGATGGCGTTTCTGGTATGCTATGTAAAAATACTAAGATTATATGTGGTTAATTATTATGTATGATATCCATGTTATAAGACTTCAATAAAGCGTGTTTTTTTAATAATAAAAATTTAAATAACCATGTACTATTATTAAATAAGGTTTTGTTTTTTTATAGATTTTCCACACAAGATACATATATCTTTTTAATTCTTAGGACACATTATTTTGGAATATTTTACATATGTGAAGATTTTATTTAATTTTACCGAGTGTTTATATTTTATTAACTTTTTAGTCCTTGTGATCATGTAAATTATTGTATATATATTTGTTTCTTATTTTCTAATTCATGTAGATCATTGAATGCACACTATATTGGTGGATGTATATATTATGTTTTATATATATATATCTATTTTATTGAATGGTTATGTTGGAAATTCAAAATTATTATTAGATCTTCTAACTGAAATCAAAAAGGTATATCCATATCATACATCGGTGTTCTTAAACACTCATTTTTTATGTTGGCCTATATAATTTTAGAGGTTCATCTTAGTGATTGTGATGACATGATTTAAATACTATTCATTTATTTTCTAATGTCATTATCCAATAGATAAAACTTCTAGGACTCGGAATGTAGACTATAATTATGTCTTGGAAGTATAATTATAGTGGATGATTTAGTCACTAAGGTTAGTATAGGATATCAATTTTTTTATTTGTGTTTGTCCATTATATAATGTCTCATTCATCATGCTAGGTGTCATTTGGTTGAAAAATATAGGTCAACATGCTGTATTTTCTTCTTACCAATGTATGGTTATCGATTTTATTCTTTGAATCAATAAATGAATCATAATAAATAAAGAATAAACAATAAATAAATGTATTTTTACTATATATTTTGTGATGATTTCTAGGTTAATATGGGTCGATGATTTATTTATTTGGATGATAACCCTGTTATATAAAATTAATAGTTAGTTTCATTCATGTTATACATGATGTATACCTTCACTTATTTTACTATGGATAATAGATGGATCACATTCTTTGACTCCAGTATAATCTCACTTATCTATAAGTAATATATTGAGATTATGGAACCGTTTCTTGAATTCTATGGAATGTGTTTTTAAATAAAATTATTTTTACATACAGAAGCAATGTATAGAGGAATAAGTCTAAATCTAACTATATAGTTAAGCTCAAGTGTTTTAATTTTCCACATATGGAAAGAATGTGATGCTATACCTTATTCATTTTAGTGTATGCTACTTAGATGAACATATCATTCTATTTAAGAAGGGGTGGATAAGAATTCACTACCATCTTTATTTGATAATTACTTATAGGTTCAATAAATTCTTGCTCAGATCTTTCATGCTTCCAACAAGATGGTCGTTAAAGGAATCTTACAAAATTTAATATCATTAGGTACTTCCAGTTCTATTAACCTATCGAATTTTAGGGTAATATTCCCTTTCAAGAATCTATGGAATGAATCAATTACCTCCATAATATATAAACTAATCTAAACTATATAAAAACATGGAGTTAGAATAAAAATATTTATACTAGAAGTTGTACCACTTTTGAGAAAGGATTTGATTCTAGAGGTCTATAACTATTTGGGAATTACTTGAATGAAATTTTTTGTACTATTTTATGATAATTTCTACCATGATACACTACATTGAGTAATGGAAAACTAATTTATAGAAATTATGTTAGGATCAATATATTTTATTGAGTATTTAAATATGTGTATTTTTTTCATTTATCCCTATACTTCAGAATGGGTGAAGAATAAAAGGAATCATATTTCAAGATGGGTCTCAATGAGGAACTATAGACATAGGTAGTGATTTTTAATATTCCAATAATTTTCTTATAAGTTAAGAAATTCGTCATTAAATAAATTTAATCTAAAATATTTTACAATGTGATTATCTCTTTACATGGTTTATGTATATGTGATATCTCCTCATGTGACCAGAAGAAATCATGGTAGGAGAGAAGTAGAGTTGATTCATTTTATGATATCTAGGGTACTGGTGTGGCTTTATCTCTTATTTTTAAAATAACTCTTATATGTTTTAATTGGTATAAATGACTATTCTATATAATTATAGAATATAAATTTTAGGTGAAAATTTTACATTACTTTGGTAATTATAATCATCTTTAGATATTCTGATGTAGGATTGAATCATAAATTATTGGGAAATGACCACAATTGAAGTAATAAATGTTGGTTTAGTCATTTGTGTAGTACACTAGTGGAATTTGAAAATATTTTAGGAGATCTACTCTTTGATTCCAACATGGCATCATGGAATTTTTCATATACATTCATTCCTATAATAAGCTATTTACAACTAAGTACCATATTGAAGGTCCCAAAAACATGCACATTGCCTATAAATCTATCTATATTACTATAGCTGTCCATTTTACCATTAAATGTATTAGTATAGTGTCCTATAGCATAGTTATACTTTATTTTATATGGGATATTAACATAAATTTATTTTCAGGAAACATGATATTTATCTTGAACATAAACTAGAAGAATTGTCTATGTTTTGAGTCTTTATATCCATCAAGGGATGAGGAATGACAATACATGGAAATTCCTATTATTAACTTTGGTTATATACATTTCCAAAAATTAAAGGGATATGATGGTATTAAATAATAATTAATTTGATTTCATTTTGGGAATAGTCTTGTTATCTCTGTTTTGGGGTAATATTTATTTCTATCATAGAATGATATCTTTTTCATCTTTAACATGCACCCAATTCAAAAAAAGGGAGTAGATGTTTAATTTTAGATGATCTAGTATTTATCAGGGGAAATTGGATTTTATCACCTTAAAAATGGCTTTCATGTTCTTAGGGTTGTTTTTTGAGGGAGCATCAGACTTTTACCCAATTCATTAATTTGTATATTGAGGTTCTCCATAAATATTTTTCATGATAAACTCTTAAGAGGGATGTGAGATTTAATGATGATATCATTCATACAAATACCACTATAGAGATTCACAAATATTTTATGGTAATAAATTAATTACAAGATGTTATTATTCCGTTGGAGGAGTTTGATATGAAATGTTTTATCAGGTCGAACAGTTACCATTGTGGATCTCCAATTCATTTTTGATAAAAAAATTGATATAAATATATGTCTTTGTGTATACTATTAAATTTTTAATCAAAAAAATATAACAAATCATTAGCCTTTACCATGAGTTGAAAATAATTATTATTCTTTAAAGGGGTAAATTTTGGTTTCTATGATTTATTTACTTTTAGGTTATAATCATCATCATGTAAAGTTGGAGAACATTCTACAAATAACTTTTTATAGGTGATATTGAATCATTTATTTTTTGGTAATTCCTTTATTTTTAATCTTTTTTCTAGTCCTGTTTATGGAATAAATGAATAAAATATATGTACAATTCTTGGGATCCTTAATTGTTTTCATTTTGGATGGTACAATGGATTGTTAAATTCATTAGAAAGAATAGGATATTCATATTTATATTTTCTTATATATATTATATGAGATAATCATATTTATTCTTATATATCATAATGTGCATTTCGGTTATGGGAATTTAAATTATTTAGGCATGTGATTTATATAGATGGAATCTTAGTGGATCCTAAATAAGTAGAATAATTTTTTTTTGGAAATTTTATCCAAATGTGTTTGAAGATTAGATTTTCCTCATATTTATAAGATATTATCACTACTTTATTCAAGAAATTACAAGCTAGATACTCCCATGTATTCTTCAATAAATAAAATTGAAAATACTATTTGTTAATACTAGTGTGAGAAAAACTTTTACAATATAAATAAATTTTTGAACACATATCCATTTCTAATACTACCTTATGCAGATGGGTGGGTGATGGTGTATTGTCATGTGTCTTCAATGGGGATAGGTTTTTTTATTTTATATGATCATTAGGGAGTTTTGAATATTTATAAAATGTTAAATAATCATGAATGAAATAATGCTATCCATGATTTAAAATTTTGAAATTTCATTTGTGGATTAATTCACTAATGAACTATCTCTTTAGTAAGAATTTATTTGTATTTTCTGACTAGAAAGGCCTTATTTGTATTAATTTAAAATAGGATGTAAATATATGGAAGTTCCTTTGGGTCTAATACAAATATTAATTCTATTTTAATATCCATCATGTACCTAGTACCTGAAACAGGGTTTCCGATGATGTCTACCAAAAATTCACATCGAACATTGGCATGCAGAAAAGTTAGAGTGGTAGTATATTTTATTGATGTTTGAACTTGAATAATCAGAGTTAGATGTACTTTTATAATTTAAGACTTATATAAAACATATTATTGTCATCACATTATTTTTGAGTGATGTGATGGTGAGGATATCCTTGATAGATTATGTTAATATTATCTTTTCTTCTTGTATATACATGGAAGATTGGTAGCCCTTGTCATTACAAAGGGGGAAGTATTAAGATAATTCAATATTTCTATAAGTGAATTTATTCCTAGATTCATGATGATTTATCACAATTTATATTTCATATTATGGTGTCCAATATTAACAAAATATTTTGAAATATTTCTCTATAAATTCTTGACATGTTACTATGTAAAATTATAATATTGGAGATGTTATAGTGACACTTAACCAATTTCACTAACAATGTGGGGGTGTTGATATCTTCAATGACCTAAATTTTAATGTATTATTTTTAAATATTATATGGATTTATTTTGAGACTAAGCGCTGAGAATGTGTGTGATTCCAAGGCTTGGTATTCATGGAAACATTGTTTAAAAAATATTTAAATTTAAAATAGCATGTGCACACAGATTTCATAAAAAGTTGAATAAATGTTAAATAGGTTCTCGGATTAAAAATCCAAGGGCATCATTGCATTCAGAGTGGTTACTTTACACTAGGTTTGACCTAATAACGGCAGGCACATGTCAACTGTGAAAAGAAGTTTTGTGCATTTTTAATGAATAAAAAATCATAATATTTATTTTATTTTACAATTTTTTAAGTTAGTGATGCAAACATGATTCTTATTTTAAGTAATACTTTAGGCAGGTATCCAGTGTCAGGCTCATAACCCTAGCAATTCCTTGAAGTATCTAGAGAGAAACTCTGTAGAATTATCTCAGTAGTGACAACATAAACATGGATTGAGGATCATTATATACAATATTCGACTACAGAAATCGGTATTCAATAGTGAATGTTGAAATTCCTAGATAGGGAATGTTGTGTTGATATTATCTTTCCCATTCCCAAATTCAATGATGAACGTAGAAAAACCAAAGAATAGGTTGATCCATGGTGCAATTTATCTTGTATGATGGGTTTTATTTTCAGGATTTACAGGCTTGATTATTATTTTGATTTTTTTGATGATTGTTCTTAAACGAATGGATCAAGTCCAGAACAAACAACTTTCAAGGTTAATTCCTCAGGTTTCTTCCATGTGACATTATCTCCCCTGTTTCTAATTCTTCCTCTTAGTTCTTCACGGGTGATAAATGAATGATCATTTCCTATTTCTCTCATGGTTAAAATATCAAAAATTGAAGATCCAACACCAAGAAGATCGAGGAAGGGTACGAAGACAACAATGAAATACAAATTGAAACAATTTGGGAGATATCATTTTTAAAAAGGTATTTTATGGATGGATTTAATGTTATTTTTAAAGCTGATTGAGGGAACAAAACACCTCGATTATGTGTTAGGGTTATTAGACGACCCTCGATCTTGAGTTTCGAGGAGAACAAACATCTTGAGAGGAATATGGAAGATCTACTAATGCACAAGAGGAAGAACTTGGTGTTCCAGAAAATATAAATGAACATGATGTGTAACCCGGTGTTACACGACGTGTGGCCCCCACTATGTGGATTATATGGTTTAGGGAGACAGTTAGATTTCACATGTCCCATGACACTGTCACATGGCTATAGACACATTCACATGGCATGTAGGGCCTTCCCAGGGACTAAACATGTATCTCAAGAGATACATATACATGGGTTGCCTACATGGCGTGTACCCCACTAGATGACTTTTCTTGGTCCAAGTATATAGACTACCGAGTGTACTAGTAAATAGGTAGAGAGACATGGGTTGAAACCATGTACTAACAGATGGATGGAGTACATAGGAGGACATCAGATGTAAGGAAACTGCCTATGACTTCTTCTACATTTGGTGTACCCGTCCCCTATACAAAACAATATGGAATGGCACATGCCATTGTACCCGTGCATTACCTTGGGTCAACAAAAATTGTGTGTGAACATAATAGAAGATGTTTATCCCATTCTACAAGTCTTGATTTACTTTTCCAAATTATCTTGAAAAAGTTTTGTTAGGGTTTGTTCCCTTAATCGTTTCTCTAATGGTTGATACGTATCATTTCTACATCGAAGGAGTATGATCCATTCAGTAGGAATTCCTAGATAGAGTTGTTCAAATCCCCTTAGCGGCCCATATTAGGATTCTCTATTCATTCTTCATACCCTGTTTATAATCTTTAGTATTAACATGACCAACATCACCTTGAATTGATCCTCTACTTAGGAGGTTAATAGAGATGGAGTTGTTGGTATAACCCGATGGACCTGGAAGTATTCTCATTTGTGGTATTGTATTCTCTTCAAAATTATCAGCATATCAGTTTCCCATGACAGTTCCCGAAAAAATAGTACTTCTCAAATGGACTTCATCACTTTTATCAAACTCATGAGTGTGTTCTCCCAGATGAGTGCTTTTCAAAAACATTCGGACTTAATCTCTAGTGTGGGTATATTTTTGTTGGGACTTACATCTAGAATTCATGTTTTTGACTCAGTATATCTGGATATTATTATTATATGTGCTATAGACATATACTATTTGGAGGTAACTTTATCCTTTATTTGTGTATTTATTTTTGGTTTCATGGTGTCATACTGATTATTGTTATACTCTCCCCTTTTAGGATTTCCCACACATGTCATATCTTATAAAGATTAGTGAACTTTTGAAGGAGTAATTGGTGGACTTGGACCAGACAAAAATTCATGAGATTTGGCAGCCTGGGTGTTCTTACAGCTATAGATTGAAATCCCAGTTCCTTTTTCTTATAAGTCAGAATTTTTAGTTTGAAGACTCCTTCTTTTGGGTGGGCTTGTATTCTGGCCGAGTTTACTTTACTACCCTTTACATTTCTGTTGTACACTGGTAGGGATATAGTGGTAGGCATGAATTTTGTTCTCAGTGGATTTTATATTTTATCATTTTTAGGGATTAGAGAAGTGTTTGTGCATACATTTACATAAATAATTCCTCCCATGTTTGTGATATGCCTACTCGGTACTAGCCACCATCCCCTGGCCTATTGAAGTTGGGCATGGGGAGTTGTAACACGGGCCCTACTGGGATGGGTTCAGATGTAGTGGTATCATAGGTTGTAAGTTCAACATCAAGACCAAGAGTCCATTAGATTGGTTTTTGGAAATAGTGTTAAATGTATTGAGTTCAGATTTTGGGCTAGGGACTCCAATGTTGGTGTGTCAGATGACGTATTGATAAACATTGACTCTGATAAGCCTCTTTTTGACTCAGTACATGAGGAAATTAGTTGCATGGAAAATAATGGTACATGCATTATATAGGAATGGGTTGTTGTTCCATGTCTTTCTTGAGTCAGCTCTCCATATATACTCATTTATCATGTTACATCATTTTTTCTTACAACAATTATCTGATATGCATACCATCTTGGATTTAACAACTCAATCATAAGGATGACCTCCTTAGTGATGAGGCTTCGATAGAGGGACTAGTTCCAAAATTGTCACATTCAGGTATTGCACCAGCCAAACTACCACCTATGGATTAGTACATGGTACCTGTTGTAACAGCTGATAAGGAGTGCATGATGTGTGAGATTCATGAGTTTCAGAGATAGAGATCCCTCAAGTTCCAAGGAGAGCTTTCCCCTCAGGCAGTTAAAGACTGGCATGAGGTGGTTGCCTCAATTTTTCATCTAGTCATGACACAAACGGATCAGATGGCAGTCTAATTGGAGGGCCTTGTACAGGGTTAAATGTAGAGATAGTAGATTTTTGCTATCCAAACTTAAGATGAGGTGAACCATTCATGGAAATATTTCAAGCATCTATTCATAGAGGAGTTCTCACCAGTTATATAGAGAATAGTGTGTATACAAGAGATTCTTCTGCTCTAGTAGTTTAACATTAAAGTGGATGATTATTCATCAATATTTACCAACCATTCCTGGTACTTTACAGATATGGATAATGATTAGTACATCAAGACCTGGAACTTTAAGTGATGATTTCATAAAGATATCTAAGCTAGTGTCATTCCTCTATGCATTTAAACTTATGATGGTGTTCTTTAGGGAGAATCGGTGGTCAAAAGCTTCTTGGGTGAGATGATACAATAGGTGATAGTTATAAGTGGATAAGAATGTGTATAGACCTTGGAAATAGGGAGACCACGTCAATCATAGGGATCTAGTAATGGGAGACATTTTACAATTTGGTCCTAGGATAGAGGATCTTCAGTTCAAGGCTCACAGGGTGGGTCCAGTCAGTATAGGGAGGGGTGGTGCTATTTCTATGATGGCAGGGGAAATATTGCTTGATATCATCCAACCCACCATACTACTGAAGTAGAAATAGTGGATGGACCATCGAGGCAGAGACAAGTACTGGAGTATCCATCTCCATAGGGCAGAGGATGTGGAAGAGGTGATGGGAGGGCAGTAACTGGTGGTTTAAATTTAAACATAGTACCACCCCTATGTCCAGGTTGTCCGGGAAATTCTCAATGATCTGGAGGATAGAAGTGGGGCCAGCTGCTTTTGGTCAATGCGTGTAACCCAAGGGATCCACGAGTGATTTAATGTATTGTCTATGTCTTTTCTACTTTAGCTGCAGTATAGATAGACACATGTTCTAGTAATTAATTTCTAAATACATATCTTTCTCACAACCTAGAGATTTATGTTGAACCATAGAAATGACCCGTATTATTTATTAATCCTATTAGAGAACACTTAGTGACCACACATATAGGGAGAAAGTGTGACATGATCCTTGGATGCGATAGTTTTGGTTGGAACCTCTTGGTGGAATTGTTGAGGTTTTAAGACATCATTATTATTACAGATTGGTTATCCTCAGTCCATGCCCAGATTGACTATTTTAGGAAAATGGTACAATGTTTCCCTAGTGACAGATTAAGTTTATCTATTGTCAAGGAAATGGAATCCCAGACAGCACATGATAGACAGATGCATATGAGGGTGTTGCAAATTACTCATCATAGGCTAGCATGACCATCAGTGCAGTGAATGTTATGAGTTACTAGTTTCCAATAATGGTGGTGGAGTTTGTTGAAATCTTTCCTGAAGATGTTATATGATTTCCTCTTCATTAAGAGATAGACTTGTGCAGTGATTTATAGCTGGGGATGGCACAAATATCTATACCAGCATATAGGATGCCTCTCACAGAGCTTCATGAGTTGAGTGTGTTGTTGGAGTACTTTTAGTAGAAGGCCTTTATGAGACCCCATTTTCCATCCTAGGCACCCTCTTTTTGTTTAAAAAAGGTGGAGAGGATATTGAGGGTGTGTGTGGACTACTAATGCTTGAACTAGTTGACTGTGACAAAAACATATCCACTACCAAGAATCGATGACCTCTTTGATCAGTTGAGAGGGTTGGGATGGTTCTCTAAGGATTAACATAGATAAATATATCAACATCTATGAGTATAGGATGAGGATATACCAAAGACAACATTCAAATGTTTCTACAGTAAATATGAGTACTTGGTTATTCCCTTTGTAATGAAAAACTACACTACAATGTTCATGGGACTCATGAACTAGATATTTAAACCATACATAGACTCGTTGGTGGTTGTCTTAACTGACTATATCCTTGGGTACTTGAAATACACAATGGATCATGTCAGACACTTATAGATGGTTCGAGACGTACACTCAAAGCACCAAATTCATGATAAATTCTCAATGTTATAGTTTTTAATTTATGTGGTCCAATTTCTAGGACATGTTATCTCAGTAGATGGAATGGATGTGGACCTCGACCATATTGAGGAACTATTATCATGAGAGACACCGAGGATCAAAATATAAGTATGAATATTTCTATGTCTAGTGGGATATTATCAGATAATCAAACCTGATTTTTCTAGGGTATCATCGTCGATAAAAACTTTTACTCAAAAGGGGGCGCCATTAGTGTGGGAAGAGAAGTTCCAAAAGACATTTCAGCAGTTGAGGTGGTGTTTGACAAGTGTTCCAATCTTGATATTGTCTGAGGATGGTGTCTATCACATAGTTTTATGCGTTGCATCAGGGATCATGCATGGTTATGTCTGGAGGTAGAGGAAATAAGTAATTTCATATGTTTCATTCTAGTTGAGACCACATGAGTAAAACTACATAACCCATGATCTTGAGATAGCAATGATAGTGATTTCATTGAAGATGTGGAGACACTACTATATGGGTAAGCATTTTATCATCTTCTATGATTATAAGTGTATCAAGTATACCTTCTCTTAGAGGGATCTGATGTTGAGACAAAGTTGATGGCTAGAGTTCCTCGTAAACTTTGAATTTTAGATTTTTTAAACTCTTGGGAAGTGGAACACGGTGGCAGATGCTCTCAGGAAGAAATCTAGTTAGAATCTACTAAATGAGGCATTGAAGCAGTTGGCCTCATTAAAATTATCCTTCGTGGATAGAGATGGTGCATATTTTCTCTAGTTGATGGTTGTTACCCATAAAATATTATAACAAGTCAGGGAGGAACAACATGGGTATACTGACTACAAGACTCTATGTGATCATATATTATTAGGGCATGCTCTTTAAGGATATTCAAAATGTAGGGAGCACATCATAATTTTCAGAGGATGTATAGTAGTACCAGTGATTTTATGGGATGTAGTTTTGAGGTAGTTTAATATGTCCCCTTTGGAGGTACATCCAGGTGTGGTGGAAATGTACAAGGACCTCCAACACCAGTTTCAGTGGCCAGTAATGGATAATCGAGTGGAAGAGTTTGTTTCTCAGTTCATTTTCAACAAGTGAAAGATGAGAAATGGGTTCTAGTGGGTTTATCTCAACCCCATGAGGTGCCAGAATAGAAGTTGGATGAGATATATATATACTTCATGAAGGGTTTACCGCATATGTCTAGGGGGCAAAATTCCATCTAGTTGGTCATTGAATGACTCACCAAGTCATCCCACTTCCTAGATAACAAAGAGTAGTGTTCATTAGAGATCCTGAGACACGTATGTTTCTGATAATGATGCTCACATTACATCCCACATGTGGGAAGGATTACTGGGGGAATTTGGAACCCAGTTACATTCGAGCACATCATTTCTCCCAGAGATGGATGGCTAGATAGAGAAGACCATTCAGGTTCAAGAGGACATGATACAAGAATACATGTTAAACTTAAACCATTATTGGGAGGATCACCCACCAATGGTGTAGTTTGCATACAGAAACAACTACCATTCCACTAATGGTATGGAACCATTAAAGGATCTGTACGGGAGACCCTATAGGTCACCACATTGTTTGACTGACCTAGGAGAGTCGTCATTCATGGGCCTGGAATTGGTATGATCTTCTAATTAGAATGTAAAGATCATCCAAGACGAGATGGATACTTCCAGAATACATTTGAAGTCTAATGATAATAAGATGAAAAGGACATTGGTGTTCGAGGAAGGAGACTATTTGTTTCTACGGGTTCCTAATCGATGTGGATTACAAAAAGTTTTCCAGGGTGACAAGTAATCTCTGAGGTATATCATCACATTCCAGATACTTCTTAGAGTTGGTGTGATGAAATAACTCTTAGATCAAGCCTCACAGTCGTAATGAGTACAAGACCACTTCCATATGTCACAACTGAGGTGGTACGTTCATGACCCATCACACATTATCGACTATGGTAAGATGGGCATTGTGAATAGAGTGACTATTGTTGAGTACATAGTGGTGATCGAGTATTAGATTGAGTGGCTCATTTAGGGTTGAGTGAATCTATTAATACATGTCTGGTGACAGCATGATAATCTCCAAGAGATCACATGGAAGTGGGAGGCTTAGATGCATGCTCAATACCCTCATTTTTTGGATTAGTATTTGATTTTGATTATCACAGATGAAAAGCCCATTGGTGAGGAGAATATAATTTCCTAGATTTTCCATGTATTATTTTTAAATATTATATCAATTAATTTTGACACCAAGAACTAAGACAACATGCGATATTGAGGCCCGGTGTGCCTAGAACTATTTCTTGAAACTTGTTAAATAGAATGACTGCATTGTATTTTTTTGAAAAAATAGAATAAATTCTTAAAGTGTTCCCGAATTAGAAATATGAGGGTACCGTTCCATTTGGAGTAGTGTATTTACCCTAGGAATGGACTAACATATTCTTATTCGAGTCTGCTATAAAAAGTATATTAATTCATTCTAAATAGATAAAATAAATTGAAAATTTATTTTTTTTCCATTTTGTCTATATAGTGATGCATTTGTGATTATTCAATTAATTAAGACTTTAGTAAGGTATCTGAGGTTATACTCATAACATTAGAATTTACCTATAGTGTAAAGAGATAATCCCATGACAACTATCTCAACCGGGATGACAGAGACTTGGATAAAGGATCATTCTTGATAGGATTAGCCAACAAAAATCACTCTTCAACAGGGAACAATCCAATTCCAAGGTAGGGCGTGTTGTTTGGGTATTCTTTCCCCCATTCATAGATTACATGAAAAACATGGATGGACCAATGAAGTTGTTTATATGAGGTATGATCGTTCTTGGGGGATTAGTTTTATGTTACAGATTTATGGGGTTTATTTTAATTTTTATTTAATTGTTGATTGTTATTATGAGAACTAATTGAGGCCGCAAGAGACAACAGTTGAAGATATTTCCTCAAGTAGTTCCATGTAAAATTATACCCCCATTACCTATGTGTGTTCTTTGTTCTTCATGGAGTTATGAATGAATGATCATTGCACCTTCGTTTCATGGTGTAACTATATGAAATTGAAGATCCAAAACTAGGACGACCTAGTAGAGGTACAAAAATGATGGACAAATCGAAGAGATTCATGATATATCATTTTTCGTTTGGATTTCATCTGATGTATTTAATATTGGCTTCCAAGACTATTTAAGGCCCAAAACAGCTCAATTCAGTGTTAGGGTGATTGAACGACCCTAGATATTGAGTATTTTGGAAAATGGAACACTAATGTGGAACTCAAAATATTGAATGATGTACGGGAGGAAGAACATGGAATTCGAGAAAACCTCGATAAACATGGCGTGTAACTCGGTGTTAAACAGTGTATGCCCCCCTGAATAGTTTATATGGTTTTAAGAAATAGTTAAATTCCACGTGGAATATGAAACTATAACATGATGTGGAGGCAATTCTCAAATACTTTATCAGTATCATAAGAGATACACAGACATGGGGTTGAGTACATGGGTTGCCTACATTCCATCTACCCCACCACATGACTTGGATGGTCTAACTGTATAGACTGTCCCATGTATTGGTACATGAGAAAAGAGATATAGGTTGACACCATGTGATGGCACATGGTCAAAGTACATGGGTGGACCTCAAATATAAGGACATGATGTATATCTTATTCTATATGTTGGGTGACAATCTCTTACATGAAACAGTTTGGAATGACATGGGCCATTGAACACAAGAAGTACCCAGGGTCAAGGAACACGACATGTGACCCTACTACACATTTTGTATCCTTTTGTCTAGGCTTGTTTCACTTTTCTACCAAATTGTGGACTAATTTCATAATAATTCATTCCCTTGATCGTTTCTATTATAGTTGGTGGATATCATTTCCTACTCATATGAGTATGATCCCTTCAATAGAACATCCTGGATAGAGTTGTCAGAATCCACTGAGAGGCCTTGATTAGGATCCACTATACATTATTCATTCACTAGGTAGTTTCATATGGTATTTATGTGACCAAATTCATTAAGAGATGATCCTATACTTAGTAGGTTAATCTAGATGGATTTGTTGGTATCACCCCATGTCCTTGGTTGTGATACTTAAATATGGTATAATATTCTATTCAGATCAATCAATGTATCTCTCTATCATGAAGGTTCCCAAGTGAGAGTACATCTCATACAAATGTCATAACTTCTACCAGACTCAATAGTGTGTTATCCTAGATTATTACTTCATATAAATCTTTGGAATAAATCTATAGTGTTGGTATGTCGTAGTTGTTAATTTCCTCTAGACAAATTGTCTTGGTTTTGTTTTATCTGGATATTCATGTTATTTGTTTTGTATACATTTACTGTGTAGAGTATAATATATATTTCCTGTGTTTATTTATTTGTTGTTTCAGGGTTTCCTACTGAATATTGTTATACTCAGAACTGCACAGGCTTTGGTCGTACATGTCTTGTCCTGTGAAAATGTGCAACCTTTTGATAGAGTCCTAGGTGTAACGACACTGGATATATCTTTGTGATATCAGCTAGCCAAGTCATTCCTACAATTACATATAGTATTCCTAGTAACTTTTTCTTATTGGCTGTAATTTTTGGATTATATATGCTTTCCATTGGTGGGATTGTATCCCGCCCTGGTTTACTCTACTTCCCTTTACATTCTTGTCTTACTCTGGCTAGGATATAGTGGTATTAATGCATTTTGTTTTTAGTGTTTTCTAAATTTCAACATTTTGTGGGCCTGAATATATTTGTTTGTATACATGTACATAGGAAATTCCACCCAAGTTAGTGATGTGACAACTCAGTGATAGTCACCATCCCCTAGACGATTAGACATGTGCTTGGGGAGTCGTGGAACAAGACCAACTGGGGAAGGTCCTGAAAATATCAATGTGTACTTTTCACCAATATACGAGGTCTATTAGAGGCTAGGATACTATATTTTAAACAGGGGATTATCCAACCAATATGGATCAAATATTACCTATCAAATAGGTGACCAATAATGGCGGGAGTAGGAATCTGTATTTCATGGATATTGTAAAACATTATTATAAGAAATGTAATATTTTATTTATGAAAAAAATAAGGTCCAAATTTTATTTTTAATAGGGGTTCCATGATAATTTGGATAACAAGTAATATTGGTATAAATTTATTTCATTGAACTGATGATCAATCCAAGTAAACTATTCATATTCTAAATGATATATTACAAGAATGTATACATGGTCTTGGTGGATTTGGGAGGCTAATATTTCCTTTTTTCATCTTATAATAAAAAATTCCAATAATCTATTCATATTAAGCCTTTAATGGTTATTTTATGAGTGACTTATCATTATCTTCTTAACTAGATGACAATAATAAAATCATAAAGAATAAACCCACAAATTCATTAGGAGATAAAAGTGTAGGAAAAATAAATTTTGATTCATCCCATGGATTCTCAAAGATGTAATAAGTCCAATGATGATCATTGTAGTTGAACCACAGATTTAGGAGTTAATGGTAATATTTTCCTTTAGGGTTTGATAAAATTATGTCCCTAATAGTTGCGAAATTGGTTATAGTTTTATTTGAAACATTTTAGATATTTAGATTTTTTTTGAATGGGAAGAGAGATATGAAATACTCTAGATATACCCCCAATGTTTAGTTCCATGAACTGTAGTTTACCTATCCATCAGTTGAGGATTTATGTACCTTATGTTGTGCATGTTATTTAGTATGATGATATAGAGTTAGATAATAATGTGTATTATATAGATCATCTTATACCTATAATTGAACAATGAGAAATATTGTTGTTAGGATAGGTAATAACTCTTTTTTTCGTTATATGGAATCATAGAAAATTATAATAGGAGACACATGAGGATGAAACTAAGATGAAGTGTTATTTTATAAGATTTTTCCATCAAGAATTTAGTTAAATCATCTTGGGGATGAGAAACACGATGGTGGGATGTTAGTAAAGATATAGTCCATTACATGCTAGTTTATCTTTAATTTTAGACATTTAATTTTTACTTATGTGTATTTTCAAAGATAAAATTAATATTAGAAGTTTTGATAACATATTAATAGGAAAAGAGGGGTTTACTTGGTGTTAGTGTAGTATTAGGTACCCTGTGGGTTGGCATTGAGTACTTATGATATTCTAGTGGCTGTAGAAAAACTATTTGTTACACCAGATACTCAGTATGCATAGACCAAGTACCAGGTTGTATTACATGTTTTTTAAGGTATATGATGGTTTTTTATTTTTACCTAAAACATTTAACCCCTAAAACTAATTACACTCATGATGACCCATTATTCTAGATCCAAAGAACCTATTTTAAACCCATCAATTATCACCCTCTCATATATTTTTGGATTATAATTCACGATCAGTCTTAGAAGCCTCCTATTAGATGAGAAATCTGGGAATAATAATGTTATGTGGAGGGATAACCTCTAATCTTTATATTTATATAATTTATTCATAAAAGTGACCTAAGTCCCTTGTTCCCTGATATATGTCATGTGTAATCTTCTTTTCTCCTGAGGCTTCTCTTATCCTAATGACTAATAAAAATTTTAACTGAAAATTAAAAGCTATATATGTTATATTTATTTCCATATTTGTCATCTTTTGATGTCAATTTTATAATCCTTAGTGTTTACTAATATTAGGATTGTCTTTTCATTCAAGTAGTGGCACACTTCCATCCTTTTCTCCTCAATGAAACAATCTACTTTTTTTATTATAGCTTATCCCATTATCCATATAATAATATTAAATATTTTAATTAGTAATGATTAAGGGTTGACTAAATCATTCTATAATGTTTGGTTAAAAATCCTTTTTTATTTATTTTATGAACTTAAAGTATGTTTTTGATCTAATTGATATTAATTTTCATTATTAGTATACCTTGAATATTTTATTTGTAATGCATGTCACAGTTTTATATTTACTAGAAAGACTAATTTTTTATCCATATTGTGTGACATGCCTACATGATTTATGCTCGATTTGTGGATGATTTGTTTTGTTAAAGGGGTAAAAATAAGCATGTATATGTTTTCTACTAGTATGACTTTATATGAAATTGATTTTTCATATATGTATTTATTTCTTACTTTGTAATGTATGTTGAATTGGTATATATAGTTACTATTTAAATAAATAAAAATATAACTATTACTGATGAAGAAATTAAGGTTTTGAGATCGGCTCACAACATCAAGAATCTAGTAATAACATTCCCTTTTTCCATAATATAGGTATTTAAACCTGACGACCTTGTATTATGCTTGACAATATGGGTCCTTAATAACATAAATCTACTGTAAACCATCCTTTTTCTCCCAATATGATGAATGTTTCAACCTTATTATTGTATATCAATCATCTTCAATTACTAGTTACGCCCATAGAATGTATATATGATAATAAATTTCCTAGAATATAGCGTTTTTTATTATATATGATATCATAGTTATATAGGGTTGATAAAGCATATTATTTGTAAAAATATAATTTTCTATAGAATTTTATAGAAGATGTATACAATTTTGACTATTGAATATGGTTATGGAGTGGAGTGACCACTACCTACAATGTATTGTTGTACCTAATCTCTTTAAATTCACGTATGGAATTCTTGGAGATACTTTTTTAAAAGATATAGGAACTGGTAATGTTTTATAGAATTAGGTATTGTAACATATTGTTTCCTCACGGATTTCGGGGATGACCTCGTTGATTTGAGATTCAAATGTTCTGATCGGTTTCTAGCGGGTTTGTTTGTAGAACCGGAAACATCCAATGATTCCACATCCGTTTGGACCTACTATCCAAAGGTAGGCGCTCATTAGTTTGTGGACTGATGAGGCTTAGGAATTTTCATTGGTCGAGAGTATGGGAGGTCGGACTCATCACACCTTTTTGAGGGGAATTATTGTCTACTCCGGGACTCTCTTTATATATTTAAGTTATGTTCGTGAATCCTTATAACATTACCAAGTATAAAATGTGCTTTCCTTTAGTTTTAACAATCCATGATTAAATATGCAAGAAATTTAGAGAATCTTTTATATGTATTTGAGGTTCTTCATCAATAGAGAATCATCTATATCTGGTTAGAGATTCTTGGTCAATGATATCCTTCAAAACATTTATATAAAAGTATCTTGCTCATTATGATGACCAGGATGGTTTTAATGCCACTCAGTGGGGCACTTGAAGTTTATCGTCATTCAGAAGGATAGGGATTATTTCAAAGTTGGGATCAAACCCAAAAATGGGCTACCTACGTATCCTTTGTTTTGGAAAAGGAATCAGAACCCATGTAGTTCGAGTAATGGAGTATGATGTTTATGATTGATGGCTCAAAGAAGAATATTATAATTACTGTTACACTCTAAGCTCACGTGAGTCATGCTCGGTGTGAGAAACAAGAGGTATTGGTAAAAATTAGACAATTGTGCCATGAAAGATGCAATCATAAGAATTTGTTTGAGGCTTATGTATGTATGACTTCCCAGATAGATGAAGGTTTAGGATTTACTTTTAGGGAGAAAATCCATGAATAGGGTCCATAAAGTTATATGTGCTTCATGGAGATTTGAATACTCTAATATTGGGGCTTACTCCTAAGGAGGATGCCCAAGTTAGGAGGGGACTTATGATTGGGTTTTACTCCTGAAAAGGAAACCCAAATCAAGGGTAAATTAGGACTGGTTAAGAGAAATTTAAGGGGGCTTGGGGTTTACTCTTGAAAAGGAAACCCAAGATTATGACTGGGACTTACTCCTAAAAAGGAGGCCCAGGTTAGGGTACTTGGGGCTTACTCCTGAAAAGGAAGCCCAAGATTATGACTGAGTCTTATTCCTGAAAAGGAGACCCAGGTTAGGGATTAAGGTTTGGGGCTTACTCGTGAAGAGGATGCCCATATTTGAGGTTGGGGCTTACTCCTAAGAAGGATTCCCATATTAAAGGATTATGATTGGGGCTTACTCCTAAGGAGGATGCCCAAGTTAAGGAATTATGTTTTTGGGTTTTCTCCTGAGGTGGATGCCCAAAGTTTGGGAACTTTAAGAATTTGGGGCTTACTCTTAAGGAAGATGCCCAGATTAAAGGATTTATAACTGGGGATTATTCCTAAAAAAGGAGACCCAGGTTAAGGATTCTCTCATCGTAAAGGATGAGGTTGAATGAACGACCTCTCAATCTTTGGTGACATAAGGATATTTAAATCACTAGGTTTTGAGAGATATTCCACAGAATTCCTTTCAGATAAGGAAGACGAATCAAGAAATCATGCCATAAATGGCTTTGAAGAGTGTCTTGAAGACTGAATCTTGAAAAGGAAAGGTGTAATGGCTTAAGAGGGGTAAAATGGGCAAGATGGGCACCCAAAAAGGTAGGGGCGCGCAAGTCTTGAAAGGTGCTCAAGTCTTCCGTGGGCGCGCAAGTATTGGTCGCGCATGTATACTTGCGCGACATGAGGGGTACTTGCGCGATTTTCAACCAGCATTAGAATACTTGAGAGACTCTTTCTAAATCCCTTTAGAATCCTCTTGAGGTTCTTCCAGAAAAGGGACGCGCAAGTTCTATTGAAGGAATAAGGCGGCGCGCAAGTGTTGATGAGTTTCAACACTTAGGTCTTCCTTCTTCTCTTTAAATATTCCGTTCTAGGTAAGAAATTACCTTATAAATGTTCCGGAAGCTTTGAGAAGAGACTTGGGCGTCGGGATATTCAATCCAAGTTTCTGGAAAAAGATCATCTCGAATGGGGGGCCCACAGGGTCTATTTATAGGCAGGAGAAGACCCCGGGCGGTTACCGGGCGGTTACCACTTAGGTCGCACAAGTCACTTGCGCGACCAAGAGCGTCGCGCAAGTGTACTTGCGCGACAGTGATATAACTTGCGCGGTGCAGTTGCTGTTGATCCTTTGTTCATGCCTTTGTCAATTTTTGATGTTTTCTTCAAAGGATGAATCACTTTGAGCTTAGATATTCCCTTTTCCAATCTTTAGATTCTGTGACGAAAGGAGCGTCAACAAAAGTCCCCCCTCAGAGTTGGATCCGGAGAGAAATGAGGATTTGACTCTGAGGAAATCGAATCCATCCAAAGGAAAAGGTGGTGCGCAAGTCTTCAGTGCGCAGAAGGCAGCGCGCAAGTGTGATGGAACTTGACTTTTATTCAGAGTTCCTTTGTCTTTTGTGGGTAGTTTAAAGTCATGCATTCTGGACATAACGGGGCTAATGTTTAAGGTCGAAATAGATTTGACCGAAATGGACTAGAATTGACACAATTCCTTGAAAGTTCATCTGAAAACATACTACCATACTCGAGTATGAGGGAAAAAATGTAAACTATGGCTTAAGAATATTTGAATCTGAGGAATGATATGAAAAGGAGCTAAAAGGCATTAGAAGAAGTAGTTTCCAAGAATGAAGTTACTATTATTTAACAAAACCCGTTAGGGGGTTGAAATATGCAGGGCCACCTAAGGGCATTGGATGCATGGTTAAATAAATAGCATCTTTCGGCTGACAAGTTTGTTATGTGGACTGTTTATGCAAGGCCACCTATGGGCACGTGCTGCATAGTCAGGCAAAAGAACTCCCAAAAATTTACTTTCCTAGTGCTAAAAGCTAGTGAAACTTTATGGAGATTCAAATTTTCTAAATTATAGAGTTTGTTGTATGGAAAGAGGTACTTGAATATGGAGAAGATATTTCCAGACAAGATTATCGAAGAACTGGATGAATATCACTCCTACGAAGGTCTGACCCAAATGTAGGGAAGAAGAATAAACCATAGACTTGAATATTTTCAGATCATGAAAAAGGATATGGGACAAATATGTTAAGGATGGATATTTTTTGCGGATCCCTACATACTATCGTTTAAGAAAAATAAGGACAAAAGAGGCATTCTTCCCAAGAATGAAGTTACTATTATTTAACAAAACCCGTTAGGGGGTTGAAATATGCAGGGCCACCTAAGGGCATTGGTTGCATGGTCAAATAAATAGCATCTTTCGGCTGACAAGTCTGTTATGTGGACTGTTTATGCAAGGCCACCTATGGGCACGTGCTGCATAGAAAATTCTCTTGGTCATTATGATGACCAGGCTGGTTTTAAAGCCACTCAGTGGGGCACTTGAAGTTTATCGTCATTCAGAAGGACATGGATTATTTCAAAGTTGGGATCGAACCCAAAGATGGGCTACCTACGTATCCTTTGTTTTGGAAAAGGAATCAGAACCCACGTAGTTCGAGTAATGGAGTATGATGTTTATGATTGATGGCTCAAAGAACAATTTCATAATTACTTTTACACTCTAAGCTCACGTGAGTCATGCTCGGTGTGAGAAACAAGAGGTATTGGTAAACATTAGACAATTGTGCCATGAAAGATGCAATCATAAGAATTTGTTTGGGGATTAGGTATGTATGACTGCCCAGATAGATGAAGGTTTAGGATTCACTTTTAGGGAGAAAATCCATGAAGATGGTCCATAAAGTTATATGTGCTTCATGGAGATTTGAATACTCTAATCTTGGGGCTTACTCCTAAGGAGGATTCCCAAGTTAGGAGGGGACTTATGATTGGGTTTTACTCCTGAAAAGGAAACCCAAATCAAGGGTAAATTAGGACTGGTTAAGAGAAATTTAAGGGGGCTTGGGGTTTACTCCTGAAAAGGAAACCCAATTTTATGACTGGGACATACTCCTAAAAAGGAGGCCCAGGTTAGGGGACTTCGGGCTTACTCCTGAAAAGGAAGCCCTAGATTATGACTGAGTCTTATTCCTGAAAAGGAAGGGGGCTTGGGGTTTACTCTCGAAAAGGAAACCCAAGATTATGACTGGGACTTACTCCTAAAAAGGAGGCCCAGGTTAGGGGACTTGGGGATTACTCCTAAAAAGGAAGCCCAAGATTATAACTGAGTCTTATTCCTGAAAAGGAGACCCAAGTTAGGGATTAAGGTTTGTGGCTTACTCCTAAAAAGGATGCCCATATTTGAGATTGGGGCTTACTCCTGAGGAGGATTCCCAAGTTAAAGGATTATGATTGGGGCTTACTCCTGATGAGGATGCCCAATTTTAAGGAATTAAGGTTTGGGGCTTACTCCTGAGGAGGATGCCCATGTTTGGGAACTTTAAGAATTTGGGGCTTACTCCTAAAGAAGGATTCCCAAATTAAAGTATTTATAACTGAGGATTATTCCTAAAAAAGGAGACCCAGGTTAAGGATTCTCTCATCTTAAAGGATGAGGTTGAATGAATGAACTCTCCATATTTAGTGACATAAGGATATTTAAATCACTAGGTTTTGAGAGATATTCCATAGAATTCCTTTCAGATAAGGAAGTAAAATCAAGAAATCATGCCATAAATGGATTTGAAGAGTGTCTTGAAGACTGAATCTTGAAAAGGAAAGATGTAATGGCTTAAGAGGGGTAAAATGGGCAAGATGGGCACCCAAAAAGGTAGGGGCGTGCAAGTCTTGAAAGGCACGCAAGTCTTCCGTGGGCGCACAAGTATTGGTCGTGCAAGTATACTTGCGCGACATGAGGGGTACTTGCGCGATTTTCAACCAGCATTAGAATACTTGAGCGAATCTTTATAAATCCCTTTAGAATCCTCTTGAGGTTCTTCCAGAAAAGGGATGCACAAGTTCTATTGAAGGAATAAGGCGGGGTGCAAGTGTTGATGAGTTTCAACACTTAGGCCTTCCTTCTTCTCTTTAAATCTTCCGTTTTAGGTAAGAAATTACCTTAGAAGTGTTCCGAAATCTTTGAGAAGAGACTTGGGCGTCGGGAGCTTCAATCTGAGTTTCTGGAAAAAGATCCTCTCGAATGGGGGGGCCACAGGGTCTATTTATAGGCAAAAGAAGGCCCTGGGCGGTTACCGGGCGGTTATCACACAGGTCGTGCAAGTCACTTGCACGACCATAAGGCGTCGCACAAGTAGACTTGCACGACCACTAGGTGGCGCGCAAGTGTACTTGCGCGACCATGAGGGAACTTGCGCGACCTATGGGAAATGTTCTCCTTGTTCATCCCTTTGTCAATTTTTGATGATTCTTCAAAGGATGAATCACTTTGGACTAAGGTATTTCCTTTTTTTCAGTCGTTTAGACTCTGTGACGGAAAGGAGCGTCAACAAAAGTCCCCCCTCAGAGTTGGATCCGGAGAGAAAAGAGGATTTGACTCTGAGGTGAAACGAAAAACAAGAAATCTGGCAGTTTAAAGTCATGCATGTCGGACATACAAAGGCTAATGTTTAAGGTCAAAATAGCTTTGACCGAAATGGATTAGAATTGACTCAATTCCTTGACAACTCATCTGAAAACATAGTACCATACTCAAGTATGAGGGAAAATATGTAAACTATGGATTAAGAATATTTGAATCTGAGGAATGATATGAAAAAGAGCTAAAAGGCATTAGAAGAAGTAGTTTCCAAGAATGAAGTTACTATTTTTTTAACAAAACCCGTTAGGGGGTTGAAATATGCAGGGCCACATAAGGGCATTGGCTGTATAGTTAAATAAATAGCATCTTTCGGCTGACAAGTCTGTTATGTGGACTATTTATGCAAGGCCACCTATGGGCACGTGCTGCATAGTCAGGCAAAAGAACTCCCAGAAATTTACTTTCATAGTGCTAAAAGCCAGTGAAAGTTTATTGAGATTCAAATTTTCTAAAGTATAGAGTTTGTTGTATGGAAAGAGGTAATTGAAAATGGAGAAGATATTTCCAGACAAGATTATTGAAGACCTGGATGAATATCACTCCTACGACGGTCTGACCCAAATGTAGGGAAGAAGAATAAACCATAGACTTGAATATTTTCAGATCATGAAAAAGGATATGGGACAAATATGTTAAGGATGTATATTTTTTGCGGATCCCTACATACTGTCGTTTAAGACAAATAAGGAAAAAAGAGGCATTCTTCCCAAGAATGAAGTTACTATTATTTAACAAAACCCGTTAGGGGGTTGAAATATGCAGGTCCACCTAAGGTCATTGGCTGCATGGTCAAATAAATAGCATCTTTTGGCTGACAAGTCTGTTATGTGGACTGTTTATGCAAGGCTACCTATGGGAACGTGCTGCATAGTCAGGCAAAATAATTCTCAGAAGTTTGACATTTTTGTGATTAGAAGTCATGAAAAGGGTTATGAAGATCTGAAAATATTTAGGGTTAGGATTATAACACATAAAGATGGGTATTTTCCAATGTATATAGAGATACATAGGTCAATGAAAACCATAATCATGTTGTGGATGGGTCCTGAATTGAAATTTTGGACTTCACTACGTATCTCATAAGAATGAGAATCAAGCCAAACGTAGTTCTTAAAATGCAGTTTAACGTCATGCAGGACGAAAGTATGAGTGATCTTAGTTTAGGGTCATAGAATTCGGACCATAATAATGAATACACAGTGTGTGTTTTTATAAGGACTTTTCAGCCAAGGGACTGAAAGTGAAATTTGGGGTTAGGCCAAAAAGACTTGGGACTAGATTCGAGGGATACTCGAATGTTCCTACGTATCCCATAGGGATGGGAATCAAGTCCATGTAGTTCTAGAACTACCCTTTGTACAAATTTGGTTTGTACATGTGAAGGGTGAAAGGGGACTTTAGTGCAATGATGGTTTAACCTAAGATAAAAAGTTCAGGCATTACCATGTATGCACGTAGTCTTTTGAAATGAAACATGATTGAAAAAATTAATGTCAATAACAATTCTCTCTCAAGTGAGGAAATCAAAGAATATTGTAGTTTATTGTCGTACCAGAAAAAAGTGTTGTATAGTTTAATGTCATATAACAAGGACGAAAGTGAATCAATGTAAAGATATTGATTCTAGGTGCGGTTTCACGAATCAACATCATATGAGATGGTGGTGAAACGATGTGAAGAGATTGTTTTTGGGCTTGAACCCTGGGAGGTTGCCTACATACCCAGCCTGGAGGGAAAGTATCAAAGTCCGTGTAGTTCAATTAAAGAATGAATTAATGATCATGTTGTTCTTGGGGACAATGATCTAATAAAAAATGTTGTTGGGACTTACACATGGTTAGTGGCCCAAAGGGAGTGTTATGGTTGATGTTCGCTCTAAGCTCACGTGAGTCATACTCGGTGTGAGAAACAAGAGGTAATAACAACCTTAACGATGCACAGTTTAATGTCATGTAGGACATAAAAAAGGGACTATGCAGTTTAAAGTCTTGCAGTTAGGACTATTGGTGCTGCACAGTTTAGTGTCATGTAGCAGGGACAAAATAATAGTTTAATGTCATGTAGGACATATCAAGGACTTTCTGTACAGTTTAGCGTCATGTAGTAAGGACGATGGGGACAATACAGTTTAACGTCATATTGGACGAAAGGGGGACTGTGCAGTTTAATGTCATGCAGTAAGGACAAAATAACACACCATTTATGTCATATTGGACGAAAGTGCGAATATTTTAAGGTCATATTCATGGACTGTGGATGGTGCAGTTTAATGTCATGCTGGACCTTTGATGATTATATAGTTTAACGTCTTTCCGGTCGTGAGGGACTTTTATACAGTTTAGCGTCATGTAGTTAGGACGTCACAGTTTAACGTCTTGCTGGACATAAGGGATTTGCAAATAGTTTATGGTCATATACATGGACCAGGGATGATACAGTTTAAGGTCATGTTGGACGGTTTAGGGAACTTTTTCACAGTTTAATGTCGTGTGGGACGAAGTTGCAGTTTAAAGTCATACTGGACCATTGCTTATAGTTTAACGTCATATAGAAAGGACGAACTGGTGTTGTATAGTTTAAAGTCATGTAGCTAGTACTAAGGTGAACCAATATGAGGATATCAGTTCTGGGGACTTTTTATAGTTTAACGTCATGCTGGACGATGGAAGTGCCACACAGTTTAATTTCATGTTGCTAGGACATAATATAGTTTAACACAATACAGTTTAGTGTCATGTAGGACATAATAGTAACCAATGTGACAGTTTAATGTCATGTTGGATGATAAGGGAACTGACACAGTTTAACGTCATGCTGGACGATGAAAGTGCCACACAGTTTAATGTCATGTTGCTAGGACACAATATAGTTCAATGTCATCTTGGACAAAATATAGTTTAATGTCATCTCGGACAAAATATAGTTTAATGTCGTCTCGGACAAAATATAGTTTAATGTCATCTCGGAAAAAATATAGTTTAATGTCATCTCAGACAAATAAGGAACTTCTGTACAGTTTAATGTCATGTAGATAGGACATAATACAGTTTAGTGTCATGTAGGACATAATACAGTTTAGTGTCATGTAGGACATAATACAGTTCAGTGTCATGTAGGACATAATATAGTTTAGTGTCATGTAGGACATAATACAGTTTAGTGTCATGTAGGACATAATACAGTTTAGTGTCATGTAGGACATATTGTGCACCAATGTGACTGTTTTGGCTCTGGGAATAATATTTTGTGTTTATACAAAATACTTCTTCAGAAATCTGGCTTCAGTTGGAGTCGTGATGTGTTCTCCATCCATTGAGATTTGAGAATACGTTCCATTGGAGTAGACCTTCTGTATTGAATAAGGTCCTTCCCATTTTGGTTCAAGCTTATGAGGCTTCTTTCCTGGTATCATTGGTGCTCTGAGAACCAATACCAATTCTCCCTGAATCTCTAGAACCTCCTCGGATTCCCTTATTTGATACAGGGAATTCAGGCTCATCAAGACTGGAATATGGATCTGTTAATTGAATCATATTAACAGAACCAAATATTAACTCTTCGTCTGATAAAGACTCTGCTTGGTTAGCCTGTTTAGGCTGTGCCGATTGGTGGGACGGTTCCCGTGGCTTTGAAGTAGATGGCATGAAATCTGCCAGAGTCAAAGACAATTTAGGCTTTGATACATACTCATCTTCTCCTGATTCCTCTTTCTTCTTTGAATTGCGCTGCCCTTTTGAGGATTTGTCTTTTGATGGAGGCTTTACTGCAGCTTTTGTAGGAGACACAATTGGATTCTTCAATTGTGTTCGCAAAATGGAATGGTTCCGATTGATTGTCTTTCTAACCATCCAATCATCATATTTTTTCGCAGTTTTGCTTTTGACTTCCTGCCACTCGCCTCCTTCCTCTGGATCTGTAGCAGTAATACATGCTACATGAGCTGAAGAACCCTTCAATTTGACTTGTCCCAAGTTGACCATCTTTTGCAGGAGGTCTTTAAAGACAAAACACTCCTGGATGGGATGCCCTAACATTTGATGAAAGGGACAATAATTGGGACGGTCTTCATCTCCTTCCTTGTTTGGCCTCTTGGGCACTGGTAATTGAACCAAATTATTTTCCAGTGCTGAAATGAAGTAACCAGGAACTTGCTCACTCCGGAAAGAGTATGTTTTACTCTTCAAATCCTCAAATTGTTTTTGTCGTTGATCTCTTTGATCATTTGGACGAAACAGCCTTTGTTGTTGGCGTTCAGGAGGTGGAGCCCTTCGAGAAGATGAAGGTTTTGAAGTAGAAATAGGTACAGGTTCTTGTTTAAGCATAACTGTAGCTGTTTCTGCTTTACCCATTCTACTTCCTGGAGCTGATGGAATTATATGAGATTTAACCTTAGCCTGGATAAGGGAATCTTCAATCTGTTGAGAGATTGAAGTAAGGTCTCGAAACCCTCCTGTTTATTTCACAGGGATCAATGGTGTGTGTAATTCGTCACGCAAATTTGCCACACAGATTGGCAATAGTTCCTCCTGAGGGAGTGCTAAACTCAAGGAATACGTTAATCCCTTCCAACGAGCAATGAAATCAGAGAATCTTTCATTCTCCCTTTGCCTGCAGTTTGTAAGATCGAAAACTGTCGTTTTTGGAAAAGTTGAGCTAAACTGAAGAAGGAATTTTTGACGAAGATCCTCCCATCCGATAACTGACCGAGATTACAAGCTTGTATACCAGACAAAAGCTGGTCCTTGCAAGGTTTGCACGAAGCATCTGAGTTTCACTGCTTCTTGATGCTCTGGAGTTCCCATCATAGGATCACAACAAGACACGTAATGCGTCAAATGTTGTTCAGGGTCGCCTGATCCATTGAAAGTAGGGAAAACAGGGTTTCCAAAACTGGATGGAGGAGAAATTGAATCTACCCATTCAGGGTAAACCTTCTTTTCAGGTTGAACTTGCGCCCGTTTCCCTTCCATAGTTTCTAACCGAGCTGTTAATGACTCAATAGTAGTTATTAACTTTTGAGAAACATCAGGTTGAACTTGGTTTTAGGTAGGTGCAATGAATGGAGCTTGGACAGACGTGGTGGTTGGTGCTGCAACTGATGGTAGTGCTGCCAACCGTTGTTGCGTTTGACCCGTAGGATTAGACCTCTGAGGGTGTACTGATAAAGGAGGATATTCTTGATCCATATCAGTAGTTACAACAAATTCCTTCGGCTGTCGGACTTCAGCATTCTTAAGAAGAAGACTACTCTGAAGTAGTTCTGCATTCAACCTTCTTAATTCTTTCATTTCATCCTCCTGTTGTGCAAAACTTTTCTCTAATGAGAGCGATTGACCTCCTACAGAGGAAGGGTGAGAAGTAACCTGATTCTTTCTTTTCCCCTTATTGGATCCTTTTCGGAGAGGGGGAAGTGGGTTACTTGAAGGAATACCCAGATTTTGGGTAAGCCTTTGATTACGTGTGCGCACACCTTCTTCATTTAGGTCTGTGTGCGCAACTTCTTGAGCAGGAACCTCTTCGTCTGATTCCTCTGATTGAGCCTGATCTGGTGAATCAGTAGCAATGGCATTGATGACATTAATGGATTCATATTGCACGGAATCCTTTCTATCAGCATTTCTGTGATATTTTCTTCTTCCATGTCCATGATGAGACATGGCATTCCGTTAACTTGATCCCTCGGGAACTTCTTGGAGAACCGTCACTTGGAGAGAATCTTCTGATAGCTTGGATCATCGTTCCTCTTGAGGATTATTCCCTAATCGAGAGAATACTGAATTTCTCTGAGGGAGGGATTGAGGATTTGAAAAAGTCCCCAGTCCGGTGGACTGGGGATGTTCCTACTGCTTCCGCTCAACTCCTCGAATCCCATTTGTTGACTCTGAGGGTTGGTTTAGAGAAGTCCCCAGTCTGACAAGCTGGGGTGTCTATTGACATGCTATGTCTGATATCTTCTTAAAATCTCTCTTGATCTTGCGAATCTTAGTTCGGAAATTAGCTGGATGCATTAACCTGTATCCACTTTTATCACCTGGTTCAACAGACCGTTGGATGATTTCTGAAACTTCTGTCATTTGATGAAGTGTTTTCTCCAGACGAGAGGCTTGTGCAATATTCTCGCCTGCTTGATGTAGGAGCAATTCAACAACTTGTTCTCTATATACTTGATTTTGAGAGGAACTAGTTGAATCCTGTTCTTGAGCAAGCTTTTGATTATGAACAAAGCCCATTGACTGTGGCTGGCCATGGGCAATAACATTGCATGAAACCATTTTCGGCGGGCATTGCTGAATGGAAAGCACTATTAAATGTAGTGCTTCGTGAATACCACATCCTCTGATATGAACATCAGATGGAGCATTGGAAATTAACTGACGCAATTTTCTTAGTGCGCCAAGGCATGAACGTTGAAGGGTTCTCTGTTGCTTTTCAACCTTCGGATACCGAGAGACTGATAGAGATGCCAAATCAATCTGATGTTGTAGCCCTTCTATTATCTTAAGATGATTTTCATATTCATCATAAGATAATACCTTCTTTTTTAATTGACAAAGAGTTTTCCATATGTTGAGACGAATATCATGGATTCCATCATCCGTCAACATCTTTGGAATGTCGTACTGGGAGTCAGCCAAAGGCCAAAACATGACTGGTACTTCAACTTTTGCCAGTTTTTTCCTCATGTTCAGAATTTCTTCTTTATCATTAAATGAAGATTCCTCTACCTGTTTTGACCAGAGTTGGTGTTTCCTTGTTGCTTCATCGGATTCAACAAGATTGGTAGAGAGTCCGCTATTCATGCTGGAAGATGAATGACCTGGGGATGGTTCGGAGAATTACCTGAACCCCAGGCTATCCTCTGACGGAGAAAGAGTTTCACCTGCCGATAGTAAAGCATCAGACATGACTGTCTTTATGTTTGCAAGTGCCTCAAGATAGGAGGGCTTTCTCATCACTACATTGCCTTCTGAAGAATTTTCGAGACAATGTGAATCACTACTGCGGAGAGGACTTTCGCAGCGAAGTTCATCACCATGAGGAGGACTGTCATGATGGGTTACAGCAAAAGATGAAATCTCTTGCTCCTTGGTCTTCTGACCACACAGAGGGTTCACGTGGCTCTCATCTGAAGAAGAAACTTCAAGATTGACCGAACTTTCATGAAGCAAGCCTTCATGAGGAAGTGTCTGTTGAAGACCTTCAAAATTAGTGTTCCCGTTATTTGGAATTGAGGGAGTAGAATCTTGAATTCCGACAGATAAATGTCTGAGGGCTTCAAGAACTCCAGCATCGAGCAAGGCCTTGTTGCAGATTGGCCTTTGATCTCCTGACTGTGTTGGGCGGATCTTTTTCTTAGATGCCTTCTTACTCACTTTAGAAACCACTTGTTGATGAAAGTGGTTACTCTGAGCAGGTGTATGTGCCTGATCAGGAAAGATGGTCAGGTTAGGCTGACGATATCCACTCAAATCAGGTGTATGTGCCTGACTAGGTTGTCCGTATGATATGGGGGAGTATGCCCCATAACCCTCTTGGACTGGAACAGATGTGTGTGTCTGTTCCGGAGTGAATCGTTGATGTGTCACTCCACTGCTAGGGATAGATTTATGTGTCTGTCCCTCTGATCACTACTAGAAAAACAGGTATTTGCGACGGGTCATTTGCGACGGGATCCCGTCGCAAATGGCTTTTTGCGACGGGGTCCCGTCGCAAATGACCCGTTGCTGAAAACGGTGTCGCAATAACATTTTTTTGCGACGGGCCCGTCGCTAAAGCCCTTTTCCGCGACGGGGAGAATCCCCGTCACAACTAGTACTCCGTATATTTGTAAAAAACTAGTTGCGACGGGGCCCGTCGCAAAAACTATTTTTTAACAAATAAAAAAATAATAATACTATTTGCGACGAGAATAGTATCCCGTCGCAAATACTATAAAAAAATTAAAAAAAATAAATTGTTAATAAATTATTTTAATTAATATAATAATAGAATTATAATTCACAAATAAAAATAATAAATTATTTTAATTAATATAATAATAATAGAATTATAATTCAAAAATAAAAAATAATAGAATATTAATAAATATTTTATAATGAGACAGAAACTACGAATAGAAAAAAAATCATATTTTGATTTCACAAATTTTATAACATAAATACAAACTCTAATCTGAAGGAGGGGGAGGGGGGGGGGATCTGCAGATGGTGGTGGAGGAAACTCCATCCCTAAAGCATGAGTGAGTCGGCGCATGTACTCCATCTGCTCCTGATGCTGCTGCTACCACTGAATCGTCTGCTCCTCGTACAGCTGCTGCTGGCGTCGATGCTCCTCCTCATGCTGCTGACGCATATGCTCCTGCTCCTGTCGGAGACTCTCTATCAGTGCAGTCTGAGATCGCAACTGATCCTCATACTGTGTAGCAGAAGAAGATGCACGAGCTCCTCTCGAGCTGGACGTCGACATCGCAGAACTGCCATAATAATCTCCGGGAGTCAGTCGAGAGCTGATACCAACTACCCAGCCCTTCTCGAATGCATACTGGTTGGCCTGCATCCATGCCGCCTCATCAAAATGACGGCCAGTGGTCTGATCTGATGACTCGACCTTACTCTCAGGCCGGGCCTGTGACGCTGCGGCCTCATACGACTCCTGTAGTTGCAATTTAAAATTAAAATTGTGAATATATTATATACAGTTAATTTTTAAACTTGAAAACAAATAATACTAACCATGATGTGATGCTGACGATCACCTCTGAGCTCCTCAGTAGCAGGATCACTATACATCCTCCGATATACGTCGTACTCCGTAATCTCGGGGTGCTCGACAGCCTATAAGAATGAAAAATAAACTGTTAATATTTATAGTTATATAAAATATTTATAAATAATGTACTTACCAGATGCTGTCTATGAGTACTGAAAGAACGACTCCTAGCTCGATGAGTCACCTCCTGTCTCCCCCGATTCTGCCTCCCCACCAATGATCTCCTCTGAAAGGCACCACTCAACCATTGCGCACATAATCCATCCCATACATGGGATGAAATGTACTCTGTTCAGTGTGCTCTACATGACTCGTCAAAATCTGACACTCCGGCTTTCTTCATCGCAGCTTTTCTTAAATTGTGCAAAAACTGACGAAGGCGATCACGCATGGACACCTCCCATGCCTCGTGGATGGCTTCACGCATGGTATCCTCGATCGGATACCATAAACCCAACAAATAAATCAAAATATCAAGTTAGAAATGAAATAATTTTCAAAATAAAAATTATTTATTTACGTACGTACCAACCAATGGCCGAACATGGCCTGCTGCACATCAATGGGAATCTGCTCCAATGTGGTCCACAGCTGAGAGAAATAGTTGCGCAAAATAGCGCTGCCCTGTCCGACTTCTATATGCGGAAAACTGTAAAAATAATAAACATTTATTATGTGAATAGATTAATGAAATCTTAGTCAAATAAACAGTTTATCACACCTCCGTGTGCGTGGATCAAACCCAAGATGTGGACGTCGCTCGGGGACGGGGTCAGGAATCATCAATCGTGCAAGACCGCGCCCCCTTCGCGTACTCCCTAGAGCGCCTGCAGGCTGAGGGTCATCTGGCAGCAACTCATCCGCATCGAAATTCAGGTAAGCATCCCCCAACTCACGAAATGTGGCGTCGTCCATCTGAAACAGAAAATGATAATGTTGTTAGAAAATAATTCATAATTACTATTATATATACATATATACATATTATGATTGTATATAAATACCATGGAATTCTATCAGTGTTCATCTTCATCATCATCTTCATATATGTCAATGTCATCTTCATATTCCTCCTCAACATCATCGATATCCATTCGAGTTACAGTTGCTTCATCTCTTACCATTTCAAATTCATATGTGACATCATTAACATCATCGTCATCATCGACTCTTAAATGTGGGGTGTCGTCATCGATACTCATGTCTCTTTGCAAAAAAGATTGATTTTGAGTACTCTCTTGAAAAACATCAATTCTTTGCACATCAGTGAAAGCACATTCACTTTGACTAAACTGATTGTCTCGAATTTTGATTTTTATTACACTCCACCAATCAGTCAAGTCTCTTGATGTAGCACAGTACTTTGCGTAATAAACTTGATGTGCCTGTTAAGCCAATAAGAATGTTTCATTTACTGCGAGAACACTTTTACATTTAATATCGATGATTCCATGAGTCGGATGAACACGCACGCCTCTCTCTGTATCCAACCACCGACATTTGAACATGGTTATGTAATGTTTTCCAAGATAACAGAGTTCAATGATTTCATCAAGTATGCCATAAAAGTCAACTTCATTTTCTCGATTATGAGATCCTCTCAAGCTAACTCCACTGTTCATTGTTTTTTTCGATTCCCCATATGTATATGTGTGGAATCGAAATCCATTCACCACATATGCATTATAAGTTTCCAGTTTACATATAATTACAACAACATCTTTTTCAAGTTTTCCTAGAGCATCATAATCTGATGTAGCCGCACTAATTTCCTGAAAAAATTGATACATGTCTGTTATGGAATCCCAAGAGATGTTCTCCCACTTTTTCAAACGTGTCAAATGTTCTCAATGCACATTTTCTGGAAGGGCATTTTATTTTGTCTTCTGAAACAAATTCTGGATTTGATGCCGCAAATGATAAAAAAGTCTCCACACCCTCTACATATACTGGATTTAAACTAGAACCGTTTGGATTTCTACGTTGATTTATCCATATGTGGTCACCTAATAATGATTTTTGACAACCTCATTGTTCCATATGTCTCTATAAAATATAAAAGCATTACTGGTTTTGAATAATTTGTTAGAAAAAACACTCAAGCTAGGATAATTATAGATTTTAGATCATACACGACTGACGCAAACTTTTTTTTTGAGATAAACCTAATTATTACTAATTATTACTAATTATTACTAATTATTGGTAATTATTACAAATTATTACTAATTATCGGTAATTATTGGTAATTATTGGTAATTATTACTAATTATTGGTAATTATTACTAATTATTGGTAATTATTACTAATTATTGGTAATTATTACTAATTATTGGTAATTATTACTAATTATTGGTAATTATTACTAATTATTGGTAATTATTACTAATTATTGGTAATTATTACTAATTATTGGTAATTATTACTAATTATTATTAATTATTGGTAATTATTGGTAATTAATGGTAATTATTACTAATTATTACTAATTATTACTAATTATTGGTAATTATTGGTAATTATTACTAATTATTGGTAATTATTGGTAATTATTTATAATTATTGGTAAATATCACTAATTATTGGTAAATATTACTAATTATTGTTATGTATTACTAATTATTACTAATTATTGGTAATTATTACTAATTATTACTAATTATTGGTAATTATTACTAATTATTACTAATTATTGGTAATTATTACTAATAATTGGTAATTATTACTAATTATTGGTAATTATTACTAATTATTGGTAATTATTACTAATTATTACTAATTATTACTAATTATTGGTAATTATTACTAATTATTACTAATTATTGGTAATTATTACTAATTATTACTAATTATTACTAATTATTAGTAATTATTGGTAATTATTACTAATTATTGGAAATTATTACTAATTATTGGTAATTATTACTAATTATTACTAATTATTACTAATTATTACTAATTATTGGTAATTATTTCTAATTATTACTAATAATTACAAATTATTGGTAATTATTATTAATTATTGGTAATTATTACTAATTGTTCTTAATTATTACTAATTATTCTTAATTATTACTAATTATTCTTAATTATTACTAATTATTCTTAATTATTACTAATTATTGGTAATTATTACTAATTATTGGTAATTATTACTAATTATTGTTAATTATTACTAATTATTGATAATTATTACTAATTATTACTAATTATTACTAATTATTACTAATTATTGGTAATTATTACTAATTATTGTTAATTATTCCTAGTTATTACTAGTTATTGGTAATTATTACTAATTATTAGTAATTATTATTAATTATTGGTAATTATTACTAATTATTACTAATTATTACTAATTATTGGTAATTATTACTAATTATTACTAATTATTGGTAATTATTACTAATTATTACTAATTATTACTAATTATTGGTAATTATTGGTAATTATTACTAATTATTGGTAATTATTACTAATTATTGGTAATTATTACTAATTATTACTAATTATTGGTAATTATTACTAATTATTGGTAATTATTACTAATTATTACTAATTATAACTAATTATTACTAATTATTGGAAATTATTACTAATTATTACTAATTATTGATAATTATTACTAATTATTGGTAATTATTACTAATTATTACTAATTATTGGTAATTATTACTAATTATTGGTAATTATTGGTAATTATTACTAATTATTACTAATTATTACTAATTATTACTAATTATTTGTAATTATTACTAATTATTACTAATTATTACTAATTATTACTAATTATTTGTAATTATTACTAATTATTACTAATTATTGGTAATTATTACTAATTATTGGTAATTATTACTAATTACTAATTATTGGTAATTATTACTAATTATTGGTAATTATTACGAATTATTGGTAATTATTACTAATTATTGGTAATTATTACTAATTATTACTAATTATTACTAATTATTGGTAATTATTACTAATTATTACTAATTATTGGTAATTATTACTAATTATTACTAATTATTACTAATTATTGGTAATTATTGGTAATTATTACAAATTATTGGTAATTATTACTAATTGTTACTAATTATTGGTAATTATTACTAATTATTGGTAATTATTACTAATTATTACTAATTATTGGTAATTATTACTAATTATTGGTAATTATTACTAATTGTTCTTAATTATTACTAATTATTCTTAATTATTACTAATTATTCTTAATTATTACTAATTATTCTTAATTATTACTAATTATAGGTAATTATTACTAATTATTGGTAATTATTACTAATTATTGGTAATTATTACTAATTATTGTTAATTATTACTAATTATTGATAATTATTACTAATTATTACTAATTATTGGTAATTATTACTAATTATTACTAATTATTGTTAATTATTCCTAATTATTACTATTTATTGGTAATTATTACTAATTATTGGTAATTATTATTAAATATTGGTAATTATTACTAATTATTACTAATTGTTACTAATTATTACTAATTGTTACTAATTATTGGTAATTATTACTAATTATTACTAATTATTGGTAATTATTACTAATTATTGGTAATTATTACTAATTATTGGTAATTATTACTAATTATTGGTAATTACTACTAATTATTGGTAATTATTACTAATTATTGGTAATTATTTCTAATTATTGGTAATTATTTCTAAATATTACTAATTATTACTAATTATTGGTAATTATTACTAATTATTACTAATTATTGGTAATTATTACTAATTATTGGTAAGTATTACTAATTATTGGTAATTATTACTAATTATTGGTAATTATTACTAATTATTGGTAATTATTACTAATTATTGGTAATTATTACTAATTATTTGTAATTATTACTAATTATTTCTAATTATTACTAATTATTGGTAATTATTACTAATTATTGGTAATTATTACTAATTATTGGTAATTATTACTAATTATTGGTAATTATTACTAATTATTGGTAATTATTACTAATTATTGGTAATTATTACTAATTATTGGTAATTATTACTAATTATTGGTAATTATTACTAAGTATTACTAATTATTGGTAATTATTGGTAATTGTTCTTAATTATGACTAATTAAATGAATAATTAACAATAATTAGGAATAATTACAAATAATTATGAATAATAACATTATTAGTATATTTTATTATTAATATTAAAATAATATAATTTTCTAATTTATATACAGTTCTCCTTTCATCTGTGTGTTTTCTATCTCCATATACAATTAATACATGTGAAGACAGCAAACACACAGATGAAAAGAGAACTGTATATATATAAAAAATTATATTATTTTATTATTAATAATAAAATATATTAATAATTAAATAATGTTATTATTCCTAATTTTTAGTATTTATTACTAATTATTAAGTTATAAAACAATGTAAACAATATTAAATTACAACTAATTAAGTATAATTAAAACTAATAAAACATTAAAAATAAATATGAAATTAAAATAAATATAAATACCTTGAAAATTGATCTGAGGTTGATCTCTGATCGTTCTTCAAAACTTCAATACCAACTCCAGAGAAAAAAATTAAACTTGAGAAAAACTGAACTGTAGAAATAATATCTTGAGAGAAGAAGAAGATGGAATTTGAGAATGATTTGAAAAAAACGGATGGGGGTATTTATAGGTTAGATTAGTTGCGACGGGCCCATTTGCGACGGGATACTCGTCGCAAATACCTTATCCAACATTTATTACGGTCAACGGTTAAATAGTTATTTGCGACGGGACCCGTCGCAAATAACCACCTACCGACATACTATTTGCGACGGGGGAATATTCCCGTCGCAAATACCTTTTACCGCCGCCGGTTATTTGCGACGGGGGAATATTCCCATCGCAAATAGTTTTCCCGCAATTTGGCGCGCAAAGGGCGCCAGACCTTTTCCGACGGGATAGCCTTACCCGTCGCAAAAGGCAACTTATTTGCGACGGGCAAATACCCCCGTCGCAAATACCCATTTTTCCCGTAGTGGATGATGCTGAAGCTGTTATGATATCCTGGCAAGCATCTAGAATATGAGCAGGAATTTGCTTCTGCTCTTTCACCATTGACAAAATATGTTTGGTGACTTCAGCCGCCGGAACGGGGATATACGTCCATTCCGGGCTTGGAGTAGGTGTATGTGCCTGCTCATGTCCTCCTTTTCCTGTCAGTGAATCATGACAGTACTCAAGTGTGGAGGTAGAGAGTTGAGTCTGCCTCCTGTTTGTCGTCGGGGCTTTCCGACTGACTCCTCCGTGCGTTACCAAGAGAGACTGTTGGTAGGCTTGATTAGTATTAGCAGGTGTATATGTCTGCTGATTACACTTCGCCAAACACGGTTGACGAGATCCATCATATGTAGTCAGACGAGCCTGCTGACTAACTGGTGATGTATAAGCAGGTGCATGTTCCTGCCTATGGTACTCCGTCGGAATTGCCTGGCGGGATTGGCGTGATGCTGCCAAACGAGTCTACTGGGCAACAGAATTAAAACGGACAGGTGTGTGTGCCTGTTCGTTATTTGCCACCAAGTTAGGTTGGTGGACTTCTCCGGAGATGGCAGGGATGACAACCTGCCCATTGTTAACCGGATTCCGTCTCTGGCGGTTCATCTTGCCTGCTCGGGTTCGAGGAACCTGAGCTGAATGCCTGGAGTCGGTACCCTCATCATGTTGAGGGCGCACTACCGCACGAGTCTGGCAGCGATTGTTGATGGGAGCCCTCGAGAAGGACTCCTGTCTTTTTGAATTATGTTCGTGAATCCTTATTACATTACCAAGTATAAAATGTGCTTTCCTTTAGTTTTAACAATCAATGATTAAATATGCAAGAAATTTAGATAATCTTTTATATTTATTCGAGGTTCTTCATCAATAGAGAATCATCTATATCTGTTTAGAGATTCTTGGTCAATGGTATCCTTCAAAACATTTATATGAAAGTCTCTTGGTCATTATGATGACCAGGCTGGTTTTAAAGCCACTCAGTGGGGCACTTGAAGTTTATCATCATTCAGAAGGATAGGGATTATTTCAAAGTTGGGATCAAACCCAAAAATGGGCTACCTATGTATCCTTTGTTTTGGAAAAGGAATCAGAACCCACGTAGTTCGAGTAATGGAGTATGATGTTTATGATTGATGGCTCAAAGAAGAATGTCATAATTACTTTTACACTCTAAGCTCACGTGAGTCATGCTCGGTGTGAGAAACAAGAGGTATTGGTAAAAATTAGACAATTGTGCCATGAAAGATGCAATCATAAGAATTTTATTGGGGATTATGTATGTATGACTGCCCAGATAGATGAAGGTTTAGGATTCACTTTTAGGGAGAAAATCCATGAACAGGGTCCATAAAGTTATATGTGCTTCGTGGAGATTTGAATACTCTAATCTTGGGGCTTACTCCTAAGGAGGATGCCCAAGTTAGGAGGGGACTTATGATTGGGTTTTACTCCTGAGAAGAAAACCCAAATCAAGGGTAAATTAGGACTGGTTAAGAGAAATTTAAGGGGGGCTTGGGGTTTACTCCTGAAAAGGAAACCCAAGATTATGACTGGGACTTATTCCTAAAAAGGAGGCCCAGGTTAGGGGATTTGGGGCTTACTCCTGAGAAGGAAACCCAAGATTATGACTGACTCTTATTCCTGAAAAGGAGACCCAGGTTAGGGATTAAGGTTTGGGGCTTACTCCTGAGGAGGATGCCCATATTTGAGGTTGGGGCTTACTCCTAAGGAGGATGTCCAAATTAAGGGACTTGGGGCTTAATCCTAAGAAGGATGCCCATATTAAAGGATTGTGATTGGGGCTTACTCCTAAGGAGGATGCCCAAGTTAATGAATTATGTTTTGGGGCTTACTCCTGAGGAGGATGCCCAAAGTTTGGGAACTTTAAGAATTTGGGGCTTACTCTTAAGGAAGATGCCTAGATTAAAGGATTTATAACTGGGGATTATTCCTAAAAAAGGAGACCCAGGTTAAGGATTCTCTCATCTTAAAGGATGAGGTTTAATGAATGAACTCTCCATATTTAGTGACATAAGGATATTTAAATCACTAGGTTTTGAGAGATATTCCACAAAATTCCTTTCAGATAAGGAAGTCAAATCAAGAAATCATGCCATAAATGTCTTTGAAGAGTGTCTTGAAGACTGAATTTTGAAAAGGAAAGGTGTAATGTCTTAAGAGGGGTAAAATGGGCAAGATGGGCACCCAAAAAGGTAGGGGCGCGCAAGTCTTGAAAGGCGCGCAAGTCTTCCGTGGGAGCGCAAGTATTGGTCGCGCAAGTATACCTGCGCGACATGTGGGGTACTTGCGCGATTTTCAACCAGTATTAGAATACTTGAGAGACTCCTTTTTAATCACTTTAGAATCCTCTTGAGGTTCTTCCAAAAAAGGGACGCGCAAGTTATATTGAAGGAAATAAGTCGGCGAGCAAGTGTTGATAAGTTTCAACACTTAGGCCTTACTTATTCTCTTTAGATCTTCTGTTCTAGGTAAGAAATTACCTTAGAAGTGTTCCGGAAGCTTTGAGAAGAGACTTGGGCGTCGGGAGCTTCAATCCGAGTTTCTGAAAAAAGATCCTCCTCGAATGGGGGGCCCACAGGGTCTATTTATAGGTAGGAGAAGACCCCGGGCGGTTACCGGGCGGTTATCACTTAGGTCGCGCAAGTCACATGGGCGACCAGGAGGCGGCGCGCAAGTACACTTGCGCGCCGCCTAGTGGTCGTGCAAGTAGTTGCGCGCTGACTAGTGGCCGTGCAGGTATACTTTCAGAAACATGTTTATTTGGAAAAAAATGTCTTCATTTTGATCTCAGGATCATATGTGAAATATGATACCATAATTGATTTTGGAACATGGGGTTTATCCTTGATTCGAAAAAAACAATTGGTGACATTACCTATTTAATACAATGAATCTGATGCGGACGAGTTAAATAAATTAAATTATTAAATTATATAATTTATCTAATATACTAAAAACCTGTTATCCTCTGTAAATACACCATGGTGGTGAATATCTATCATTACATAGAAAAATCTAGGATAATTATAAGATTTATGGAGGAGATGTGATGCAAAATGTCAATAGATCCTAGAGTAGTAGTTAAATGTCAAAGTATTTTTCATCACTGGTGATGTTCCTGAATCATACAAATGAAAAAAGAAAAAAAATTATTAAGAATTGATCATTATAAACTCGATTTTTAGAATTCTATATCATGGATTTACACCCTTGATTTATTTGATTGGGAATATATTGTTTATGTTATATTTTTTTCAAATGATTTTGGTTCTTCTCATGAACCCAAATTATATACTTTCTTTTGTTTTCTTGATTTATACATGAAAACAACTAATATTGTTTTATATGAATGAGGATAAATGTGAAAAATTGTGATATTTTTTCTTAATATTTTTGACTTGTGACTTCCTAAACAAGTTCATTGTACCTTCATTATAGATAATCCTTTTATTAGAGACTGAAATAATACCAAGAGATTGATTACTACAATATAGATATTTGGAATGATGGATCATTTCTATGGTTCGATATTCCTAATCAAAAGCATGAATGAGGTGGGATGTGGTGTTATGTGTGTTCAGATATGAATCAGAGGTGGATAATGAGATCTTCATTTGCGTGTTTTGATGTTCGGCGAAGTGGTGTGATGAGATTGATTTCTGAGAAGATCAGGTGGATGGAATATAACCACCAACAACGGATCATGAATTGTATAACCTAGATCCATATCCATCAATAGGTTTTTTTATGGGAATGGTTTTGAATATGTTGAGGGAGAGATGCCTAAAATTTCCTTATGTTTCAATGAAATCTCACATATACACAATGATTACAACATTGAACACACACCGTGTAGCACCATGACCATGGCAGCTAGGGTTTCAAGCAATGGTAAATATAAAAAATTTTGTATGAACCATACAAACCATATGACCCAGTTTAGGAAAGCTCAACATGTACCCTATGAGTTACTACAAAATATTTAACTTCCAACTAGTGGGGAATATGTTTCGGAAAAGGTACATTTTTTATTGGTATGACATTTTACCAACATATATATCTCTATCATTAAATTGTTGGTAAAAAATTTAGCACTAAATGTTATTGTTATAAGTAAAATATTTATATTGAAATTATAATAATACCATTATATAAAATATATGGTGGTTAATATTTAGAAACATATTCATACACATATTTATCTGTAGATAAAATTATTATCAACTTTTAAAATTAATACCAACAATTTATTTAATTCTTTTAAACTATATATAAATTAAAATATTACTTTCAGGTATTATATTATATGTTGATAAAATATTATATAAAAATTCTTATTCAAATTATATTTAATATATATAGTATATTAATTTTATAATAATTATAAATTTAATTTTTCTAAAACTCCGACAAATAAATTATTAACATGATTTTTTAAAAATTATTTTAAAACATGTTAGAAGTCCAGGAGAATTAACATGAAATGACATAAACTATTAACCTTAATACATTTCTCCCAAACCTAAAATTTCACTATCATAGTTTACACTGACTACGGAGTCCACACTTGTGATATAATCACCAAGTCCCGACATGCCCACAATAGCACTGATTACTAATAGTAGTATCAAAATGGTAGAAGAAAGACGACATCCCCAATTTCAAATGCAGATGGCTGGAGGCAGCAGATCATCCCCACTCATGTAATTTGATCCCATTTAATGCACATGTGGATACATGTAGTTTATCTCTAATGGCACACTATAAACTTGAATAATTTGGGTAAAAAATGAAATTAATAGAAAAATATATGCCAATAAAATGAAATAGAACATCAAATGAGAGAATTGAATTTCCAAGTAAAATATGATTAATAATATATTTTTTACTAATTTCATAAAAAATTCAACATTCCAAAGAAACGTATTTTTAACTTTTTTGCAAGAAAAAATTAATTTTCCAATATGATTCACTAATTATTGTAGAATTCCAAATAATGAACCCTATCACCATTGTTCACCACCATTTTTTAAATTTTGGGAAATCAATAGTCTCTTCTCTAGTTCCATATATACTAAGGAAACTATATTATCAAGTGGAAAGGTAAATATTACGTATGGAAAAATAATATAATGAATAAAATAATGTATAGAAGAAATCCCTTTTATGTATTATTCTTTTTCTATTATATGGATAGATTGAAAAAATAAATGATTAACTGCTTTTACAGCACCCATTTTTTTATTATATATAAGAATAACATGATATAAATTAAAATATTTCATTAATTTGTGATATGAGGAGGATCTATATAGTGTAGGCAAGATGGAATCATCTCTCCTCTAAACTCTTATAGATATTGAATTTAGTGTTGAAATTTTGGAAACAGTAGAACAACTTATCCATTTGATATAAATTAGTTCCATTAATCAGTCACATTTAGTCATTTACACCTATTTTATATTGATAATATTTTAGATAGTACGTTCCATAAACCCCAATTAACCTGTGCACTACATATTTAACCTAATATATGGAAAACTAAAGAAAATTGACCACGTTCAAGTAGTGGTGGTCAGGTTCATACATGATAGATTAAAAAATAAGTGGAAATTTATTAAGGGAATGCATTTCATCGACATGTTCATTATCCTATATATAATAATAAAATCAATGACATTGAATTTGAGACACATAAATTTCATTTTTCATGGTTTATGTATACACACACCACTTTATGTCAAAAGGTGTGTGTATTTGTATATGAAAATAATTATGATTGTTAAAAGTGGTGAAAATGATTTTTGAATTGGTAATTATTTAAGTTGAAGTATTTTATATTTTTATATAGATATAATTCGGTGAAGGAAAGTATGAAATTTATCGATTAAACACATAATGATCAATAATTTATTTTTCAAAATGAAAAAATATATATCAAAATTATATTAAAATGAAATAACTACCAATTGAAATTATAAAATAATGATGGGAAAACATATCAAATTGGATAATAATTTTATTTATAATTCCTATCCTCTTTAAATCCCATATTAGGTAGTAGTTCTAAATTTTACTTAAAATTTCATAATTAGAACTATTATACCTTACAAAATCAAGCTTCTTGTTTGAAATTTTTTATTGAAATACAAACTCATTGATTGCCCAATCTATATTTTTTTAGAATACCATCCTGAAAAAAATATTGGTATTATATAATATAGAAACTTTTTTTAGAAACATTATATAATATTATTAAGTACACTTAATATAAATCCTCACTATTCATTTTTTTGTATAGTTGAGAAGTATTTTTGCAGTAGCTACTCAAACTCATGATAATCATAGTGAAAAAAGGAAAAAATATAGTCTATAAATAACATAACAGTGAGCAGTATAGATTTTTTATTATTATTTACAATGATTGAAAAAATTATACATTTTATAGTTTTAACACTTGAACATTACCAAATTTTAATAGAGTCCAATTTCTAATTTAGATTACCTATAAAGACATATATTTTGATCAACTATATTAAAATTACATTAATTTTCTCTAGATCATATTTAACTTGGGATATTGAAGAAAATAATTTTTAGTAGATGTAATTAATATGTTGAAAATAATAATACTAAATAAATACAAATAACAAAATAATAATAATTTTCTCAAATTAAATGTTACTTTATGAAGCATTACATTAGTGTGAGATTGTCATCTTGAATATTATTCCAATATATAACTTCAAAAATTCCACAATATATGAACTGTTGATATCCTAAAACAATTATTACAAACCCCCACCATCAGTTATGTATAAATAAATTTAAATTGATAATATCATAAGATGGATAAAATTCTTGAAGAAATTGTTTTAAAGAAAGGGGATCTTGGTGAACAAAGTTAAAAAATACTTCAAACCCCAATTTAAGAGGCTTTGAACTTGGATATTTATGAATATCAGTGGTTACATAATTCCGAAAAATAAATAAAATAATATGGATAAAGATAAAATAATCCCCTCTTTTAGATATCATTTTCATGGTAAATGGATCAAAGAATGTTGATAAAAGTTACATTAAATATTTATCTTGAGTAACTAAGTGGAATACCAATTTAATATATGGATGATTGAAATGAAACCTATTTTCTAATTAATTTTTATTTTTATATACCACACATTTATCCTCAAATTTTATACCAAAAATAAAACATAACAAAAATAATATTTCCATCAAATTAAAATGGATATAATACTGGAAGACTTGGTAATTTTTTCTTCAACAATATTTAGAGGTCGTAAAACTATGGTTTTAGCCATATTACCTTAAAAGTGAAGTTGGGATAGAGGTAACTTCATGGAGATAATAATTGAAATATTAAATGAATAAATGAAGTTGGTGGCTCAGAAGGCATCAATAACAGTTTGGATGGGATTTAACTAAGCAATGGTGGAATGTTTGAAGGGTGGGTGGAATTAAATTGTAATAGTTGATCAGGAGGTGGTATATATAGATCAATGGGAATGTAAGATATTTTAAATCATGTATAATGGGAGAAGGAGATGTTGGGATGTGAAAATTCAATATAAACATATGGTATGGGAGGAGCAGAAAACTCAATTTTTTGTTGATCTCACACACCATATGGGAATCAGATCAACACCCAAATGAATACATCTTTCTCCCCAACTCTAATCCAATATCCATAGGTGCTGAAACTAAAAGACTCATGTAATAGGTTATTAAATGATATAAATTCCATGTTTATTAATACTATTTTCAAAAAGATTTTTTAGATTGAAAAATTAAATGATATTTTTATTATTATTTTTAAACCACATGATTAACTTATGAAAAATGATGATTTCTCTTCACTATATTATCATTTACTTTGAATTTACCATTAAAGCTCTCACTAATGATTACCAGATGTGAAATACTAGAATCTGTCCAAATTAATTGCATATTTACAATGTTATTCCTCAATAATATATCTATAGATATTCTTAATATTTATATTCTATGAAAAATAATGGGATGCAAATAAAAAAATTCAAATACTCAAACAAAGAAAAAAATAAAAAAAATGATGATATAAAAGATACTGGTAAATTAAAAAACAATTTAGGTAATAAACATGGATTTCTTATCAAAGAAAATAAAGTAAAAAATTTGGATACTATTTATTTTTAAACTTGAAAAACAATGACATAGTATTAAATGTTGAATCACCACACCCTCTTCTTCCCAAATTGACACTACTGCTAATGTCAAGCACTATATGTGACCTAGTCGTTAAACCAACAAAGACTATCAAGAAAAAACATTTTTTTTCTAATAACAATAATTAATTATGGGGATATATGAAATGATCTAAGTTATATATACAACAAATGTACTTGATATTACTTATAATATTATCATGTCACCTTATTTTTATATAATGAAATCATTTATAATATGATAAATAGATATATAATGAAAAATTAACAAAAAATTAGAAATTAGTAAATCTAAATTTTCCTAAAAAGGAAGTATAATGAATGGACCAAAAATTATCATAGATGATTCTTAGTGATGTTTATTTGGGTCCAAAATATATTTCAACTACTAACATGGAGTTATATACATTTATTATTGCAGTATTATTTAAAAAAAATTACACTAACTAATTCAAAAAAAATGATAGATAAATTGTATCGCTTAAAAAATAATGTATAAAATAAAATTAACATGAGAAATGAATCCTATAAAATTATATTATAAAAAAAATATAAAGTGATACAGAGAAGGAAAATAAAATAAAAAAGCTCTAATAGAGTCTTCATGATATGAATATATTATATTGGTTATGAAAAACCAAATTAACATAAAAAACAAATAACTATGCTTTTTATAGAATTTATGCAAAAAAAATTATTATTTTTACATTTAATTTATGATAAAAAAAGGAACACAAAAAATCTTATACAATATTTACAATCTCAATCATCAAATAAGGAGAATTTATGTCACTTTTTACCTTCCATTAGAGAATATCTAATGTAAAATATTGAACATATTCAATAAAATACTATAAAAAGAAATTTTTTTCAACAACAATGATATCATTTTAATTAATTATTCTTAATAAATAAAATTTTATACCAATATCTATCTCCCTATAATAATAATTTTTTATATAATTATATCCTTATAAGTTTTCAATTATGTAATGTCTCTAACATCTCATCATCTACAAAAAAATAATTTATTATAAAAATATCACATTCAAATAAAAAAGAATATAATTGAAAACTAAACATTAAATTGTGTCTCATACATATAGTTTTTTCATATAAAATAATTTAAATGAAATAATAAAAACAAATCTCATTTTACATTTATACTACAAAATAATAATTTATAATAAATGGTAAATTAAAGTAGAACTTTTAGGGTTAAAATGAAAGAAATTATTAAAAACCATTCATGATAAAAAGATATAAAAAATATGTGATTTTTTTATTTCTAAAAACATATAAAAAGAAATTTTAGTAAAGAATATGTTTAGCCAGTAGAGAAAAAGAACTTTCGTATAACAAATTTTGGTTGTAAAAAGTATATATTTAAATTAACTATTTCGATGAATTATTAAAATGATAATATCCAAAAAAAATTATATGTGACCCTATTTCCCCCATAATATATATCAATGATTAAAAAATTTAAAATGGCGTTTATACATATAAAATTGGTTTTTAAGATGATTCAATAAATTTAATAACAGGTGTATAGAATAGCCGAAACAATTCAACAAAAACATCCCAAATTATTATATTAAATATAATTTTATTGTATGGTTCACACTATACCTTTAATACCTATGACTATTAGCCTTGTTATAAGAAAAAAAATAATAAAAAAGTATAATTATTTCACCCAGATCACTACGTTTTCATGAACAATTTAAACGTTATAACTACCAAAATTAACAAAATATAATTTCATATAATGGATTATAGAAAAATAACATTTTATTAGGTAAAAATTCATGGAATAATGTTGAATATTTCCTTTAATACAACATCCACTACCTTAATGAAAAAAAACCTAATAAAAATGTATGAAACAACTGAGAATGAAAATTAGATTTTTTTTTCATGTAGTGAGAATCTCATATAACCAACTTCACCTATGAACAATAATAAAGAAGAAGAAGGAAAACAAATATATCAATTCCATATAACCAAATAATTATTATATGGGAGATGTAATAAAAAATTATAAAACCATCATTTAAAAATAAAAAACCTAGATAATTATATTAAAAAATGATTGAATCGAAAACTTCATTTTTCATAGATTCTCAAATAGTTGACTCAATAAATCCGTAACTCATTGAAGAAAAAAAATTATAATGGAATACAATTAGAAATTGTATCCCTAATGAAATGGAAATATAACATAACAAGGATCAATGAAACCACATGAGTTACACTGAAAAAAAATCCATCCAAATATCTCTATGAACTGCTATAAATATTGAATGATAGATTGCCAATCTAAGGAAACTCCACACATCCAAATGACTCTAGAGAAAACATTATATTGGATATAAAAGCACTGAATATCATCAACATTGTAAAAACATAGATCACTAATATACTAAAAGAATGGAATTGAGAATCACTAAATTTATGATTAATGGTTATTGGTAGAGAGAATAGGGAATTCATCAAAAGAGATATTATTGGGGAGGGTTCTTGCATCAATGAAGGATGAATACATGGGGATTTATGTAAGGATAATAGAATTGGTTTCATCAATTGGGGAATAATTTTAGATATAAAAACATGAATTGTTGGAATAAGGATTCCTAGTATAGAGTTCATCCAATTATAATATTCAATTTGGTATAATATTTATTATTATTTAATTGTTTATTATAGCATACTTTTCAGGTGTAATATTTATTGGTAATGTTAATTTATAATAATTGATTAATTTATGGGTAAGGTAATTATTACAATTATTGTTATAATGAATCATATATTATTGTTAGTAAAATATGTGTTGATATAAAATAATTAATATCCACAGATATATTTTTGATTGAAGAAAATTTTTATTACATGAAATCAATTCCATGAATAAATAATATTTATTGGAATTACTAATTTATCCCTTAAAATATATTTTCTCTCTCAATAATTCCATTTGAATATGTCTATTTTTTATAGTGAGTACACTATTACATACATGTCCAGGTACATGGGCAAGGCCAGTGAATATGGGAACATGCATGTACTCAAGCATGACAACAGTACATCGCCAAAAAAAATTAACATAGACAAACCCAGAGTACCCTAGCATGTACTGAAGTACATGGTCATGGGTCATAAGAAATGGAATAATTTAGGAAACCTAGAAACATTGGGTATTCCCTATACATGCCACTTACTTTTCCATGATAATTCTACTTCGTGTATCTCTTTTTTTGAAAATAATAATTTTTCCCATGAGTATCCCATGCTGATAAATTTTACAAGTAGAATAATAAGGTGTAATTTGTTTTGGAATTAAAGATATGATATAAGGTGATATAATAAGCAATGTTCTTTCAACAATAGTTGTATAATAAATGTTATTGGGTTTGTTCATCAAAGATATATCAGGGTTGATACCCCCTACCACACTAAGGATTTGGGCTGCCACACTCTTTATATAAGTAGAGTTAATACCCCCACATACCATAGAGAGTGTAGGTCCTCTATCTACGGAGTGACACCCCTTTAATTCGAGCAATAATAAGGTGAATGTATCTATTAGAGATAGTTACCCCTTATTCGTGGAGTGAAATAGATATGTGAGGGCCCTCTACTCAGAATCTTGTGAGGTTTCACATGGTTCTAAGCAGTAGATATGATACACTGTAGTTGTAGAATGACTAATCATTCTTATCTAGGCTGGGAGATAGATAATCCCTTTCTCAATTTATTGGGTTCCTTTATGGGTATATATGTTGGGTTTCATTTCCATCTTTATTATGGGTTAAAAACAATTACTCTTTTATGTTAAACCATCCTTAATATTGTGGGAATCATACTGGGTATGTATATAATTACCCCTTCATGGGAATCACCTACACATGTTGTATATTTAACATAAAAAATATTGATTTATTATTTCATTAATGGGACATGCTTTAGATTAGTATAATTTTACCTAACAGAGGTTCCTGTATTAGATGATCAACCTTTAATACTTCGATCTTATCTCCCTTATATATTTTTTTATATTTTTTGTTAGGTGAGGACATTATTTTAGTCAGGTGTGTATTTTGACCCTCTATACCAGTGTACAATGTTTTTGTACTTCGATGCATTCCTAAAGGATGTTTCATGCATGGTTTACACAATATCTGTTCAGAATTTTATAATATATCAACACTATTTCATATAGTTTGTTTTGTTTTTGATTACATATACATAGGATAAGTCCTCCCATTTATGAGATATTCATTCTCAATTATATTCTCCAACAACTATCCTATTTGAGGTAGGATTGGGTTTCACATTCATCGTATCGCTGGCTAGAAGGGCCCTAGTGGGTTGGTTCATGATAGAGTGGTATTAAAAGGGATATTTTCCTAGTTCCGTGTTTAGACATAGACGATGTGTGATGTTTGGTATGAGAACATAATAAAATAGTTTCGAAATGACTCATATTTTGATTTTCTGCTAGGAAACCCATTATTGATTCATGGGTTGATGTATCCATTCACCAAGACATTGGCTACCATCTTTTATAATCATCATACCAAGACATTGGTTACAAGGAACCAATGGTACATGCATAAATATATATTGGGTATTTATATTTTTATGTACATATAGAGTAAGATTTAGTTATATTCTCATCTAACTATGGAATTACTAGATAACTTACAAGAATCATTCATGATGAAAACATGGTAGGATACTAATATAGGATCATGAAATCTATATGATGAGTAGTGATGCCTAATTTTTAAGACCGAACCATGAGGTGTTTCCCCTAGTTATTCTGATAGAGGATCAACTATGTGTTGGACAAATGACATCTCCAATATGATAGGTTGGTGATTCATGTAGTCATAGAGAATAATTTGATATCCCGTGATTGAGAACCCTAATGATTCATGGTGAGAGAGATCATAGGGGAAAAGATGATTGAATATAGATGGTGGTATGACTTCTTTTATCTTGTTTGAACCTAGACGGAGAAAATGGTTGTGCTTGTGTAAAACCTTTTTCATAGAGAAGCCTATCTCTGGTGTAATTTGATTACTAAGACTCCCAATGAAGAAATATTCACATGGTTAGACTTACATCATCTATTCCATGACGATTATTATACCCCAACCTTGTGATCTAGGTTGATTTATGAGTGTGTTGAGGTATAGAAGGGTGATATGTTAGTTGCTGAGTATTCAATGGGAATTACTGACATCATGTGTTACTGCATTGATATGATGTAGGATGGATAAATTGATGAAATTTTGTTTGGGTTTTGTATTCCAAATGATACCTATTCCAACACGGTCTCCTTGTGCATTCCCAGTTATGATGGAGTGAATAAATGAGTTTGAGTTACATAAATCTTCCTACTAGATGGATGTCATGGGGATGGAATAAATTGTGGTCATCATGGAGATGATTCATATAAAATACAAGGAATTGTAAATTTGGATTTAAAATAAAGGATTCACATGTTATATCTAGTGAGGCAGGAGATGATATAGGTATTATTTTTATGGGAAAGGCCACATGGACCATGATTTCTCAACCTAGTGTGCTGAGGATGGTAGAAATATAGTGTAAGGACCCATATAATTTAGGAAACATATTTATCGGGTATTTATGATATGTAGTCAAGTTATCCCCTAGGGTGGAGGTGAAGATAGAGGAGAAGGTGGATCTATGAAGAGATGATCATCTTGTGGAGGATGATGCTACACGCTACTCCCACCACCACCACCACCTAGTTTCAGATGCGAGGTTCAAGGGGATAACAGTCAAGGGTGCAGGAAGTTGTAGGATTTGGAGTAACATGACTAAGATACTAATGATATGATTCGAAAAATGTTATTTAACTTTTCAACTAATTCTCTTGTAAATTTTAGATATAGTTTTGGGTCTTTCATTTATGTTCCTATTCTTGGTGCAAGAACTACATCTTGCAGTTGTGTTATTATCCCAACATTTATGGCTAACATTGCTTACATCAATAGACTATTCTATATTACACATCTGAAAGTTGTAATAGTTAGTGATCAGTGGAAAAATATTCCCATGGCACATCATATTCCCCATGATGAAGTAATATGATGTCAACTTTGTTATGGACTAATTCCCATAGTCTGTGTTGACATAGACTATCATTGTAGAAAAGTTAGTTACATAAATAAAAATGAGACAATATTCTCCTTAATGAGTGAGAGAGATCTAATGGATAAGTGGGTAGGGATTGTGAGAAAGAAGTTTCATCCTATCACCCATTAGTTGGCGATCCTATCCATTGATGCATTGCGATCTTTAGGCATTTGAATACTAAATGTAATTGTGGATTATATTTATTTTTTCATTGAGGATGTTTCAAGACTACATCCATGGTAGGAGATTGATTATTTTGTTAATTTCTACTATATAACCACATATATATATATTCTATGGAATATCTTATCCCCACTATCGAGCTTCAAGAGGTGAGGGTGCAATTAGTAGACCTCCAAGAGAATGGTTTTTTAGACTCAGGTTTTCCCATTGGGAAGTTGTAGTGTTGTTCATGAAAAATGAGGATGAGAGTTTAATTTTTAGTATTGATTATTGTAATATAAATTACATAAAAGAAATAAAAAATAACATATTCCACTGATTTATGACTTTTTAAACCAGTTGAATGGTTTGATTTGGTTCTACAAGTTTGATTTCAGGTTGGACTATCATCACTTTTGGGTTTGCGATGTTGATATTATAGAGATATAATACTAATGTCTGTATGGACACTATGAGTTCCAAGTAAAAAATTTCAATGTGACTAATTTTTATTATATGTTAATGGATCTTATGAACATGATCATCTCACAATACATTTCTTATTCATCAGTGTCTTAACCAATGAAATTCTCATATATACAAAGTCAAAATATAGGAATGTATACCACTTGAGAATAGGCCTAGAATTACATTGGGATCATCATATTTATGGTTTCATCTCAAAGTGTTAGTATTGGTTCTGTGAGGTTCACTTTCTAGGGCATGGCATCTCTGATCATGGTATATCTATGGATCTAGGGAAGATTGATGCATTAATTTCTTATTACAACCCAAGAGTGTGTCATAGGTGCACAGTTTTGTTGGATTTGTGTGGTTTTAGAAGCAGTTCATGGAATAATTATCAATAATAATATACCATTTGAATACCTTTATGAAGGAATGGTAGAAATTTACTTATAATGATCAGTGTCAAAGAGTCATTGATGATTTGAGGCTAAGGATGACCAGTTCTCATGTGTGGAAACTACCTGAGAGGGGCATTGAGTATATGTTGTTTTACAGTGCCTCTTAAGATGGGATCCATTTCATATTAATGTAGTGGTATGAAGTTATTTATTATGGTCTGAGGAAGTTGTGATCCCATGATAAAAAAAATAAAACCCATGAATTAGGGTCAGTATAAGTAGTATTCACTATGAAGATGTGGAGGCACTATATTCTCAGTAGTAATTTCATTGATTACTCATAAAAAAGTGTTTTTATACATATTCAGTTAGAGATATCTCAGTGTGATACAATGGAGTTGTTAGAAATTCCTACATGATTATTAATTTTATATTTCATAGACTCTTGGGAAGGGAAACATGGCAGTAGATTATATTTTAAGTAAATCCCATTTGTTCTTGGTGTGGGGTTCATCAGATCAATTAACCTCATTAAAGATGGACATGGTGAAGAATAGGGGTTCATATTATCATCAAAATATGGTGGTTAATATTCCTCTTCCTTACATTCTGAGGGAGGCTTAGTTGGGATACATTGACAGTGAGGTTCTACATGAATAGTAATCATTATATGATTCACCAAATTGATTTTATAATGGATGGAATCATGTCCTTCATTTTTAAGGGATGAATAGTAGTTCCATTCATGTTAAGTGAGGTGGTTTTGAGGGGGGGGGGGGGGGTCATTCTTACTCCTTGAGATTATATCTCTGCATAGAAAATATTGACAATGAAATTTTGTGGTAGTTTTGGTGGGATGTCATGTGATTAATAATTTTCTAGTTTTTTCACTCAGTTTCTCACATGTTAAAAAGTACATGTTGAATATCATGTTCTAGTAGGTTAAAATGAACCTTCATAGATCCCAAAATGGATGTGGGATGATATATCAATGTATTTTGTAATGGGTACTCCACATAATTCAGGATTCCATAGTTCCTTATAGGTTATTATTAAATTACTAACTATGTAAGAAAACATTCCTTCCATACGTGAGTAGAGTTTGGGTGAGAATTTAGGGAATTTTCAGACATTGGATGTTAGTCACCTTTAAGGGGTACCCATGAAAATCATCTTATACCGTGATTCTTTGTTGACATCATGGTCATAGAGCGGTCTATAGGGGGATTTCAAGACCTAGTTACAAATGATCACGATGTATCACCCCAAGATGACTGGGTTGAACAAGATGAATATCTATGTTTTGGATGATATGATGAGAGAATATGTATTGGATATCATATGTATTTATAAGGATCACTTACCCATGGAGGAATTTTCTTATAATAGTAGATATCACTAAAATGTTAATATGAAACCTTTTAAGGTCTTGTAGGATAGATCCTGTTGTCCACCCTTATGCTGGACTAAGAATAGAGATACATATTTTGTTTTTCTAGAGATGGTTGAAGAAATTATAGAGAAGGTTTAGGTGATTCGTTAGTGTGTGAGGGAAACCCAGAGTTGGATTTTTTTTACTTAGACCAACTTTATAGGTTGTTTTATTTTAAACATGGATACAATGTTTTCCTAAGATTCTCTACATAATGAGGATTGCAAAGGTTTGGTTGGGGAATTAAGTTATCCCTGAGGTGCATCGGGTTGTTCGTGATCCTTTGAAGTGTTGAGAAGGCTTATTATCACATAGCCTTTCCCCCGAAGTTGAACTAAGTACATGAAATCGTCTATCTAAGAAAAATAAGGAGATACATGCATGACCCTATAAATGTAATTGAATTGGAAGATATGGACATCGAGTATAGATACACCTCCATGGATTAACTAGTAGATATGTAGTACTAGCAGGAGAGGATCCTATGTTGATAGACCACTCCTTTTGTTAATGTGCTTTTGCAGTATGGGAACATTCTTGGGAGCTCCAATGAGTGTGAGAGCTAGATATGGGCTTAGTACCCCCATCATTTCTTATAGTATATAGATTGTGAGGTGAGAATAATTTAAGTGTAAGAGAATAAAATGGATTTAGTTCTGTTGGATTAATCCTTTTGATATATATATATTTGTGTGTGTGTGTGTGTGTGTATTGATTTTTCCTTAAAGTCGACATTGTGTTTGGGTGTTTAAGTTCCCCATAATTAATTTATTAAAAATAATAATATATTAAATCATGCCTGAATTTAATCATTGGATAAATGGTTGTGATATTTATTGTGATCTCATATGGGAAATCCCATACTGTGGTTGATTCCAAAATGTGGTTTTTACCCATGTAACGACACAATGTTGGTTGGCGTCAGGCATTATGTAAAAGGTATCAGCTATCCGACACCTTAAAAATTAAATGATTAAAATTATTAAATTTTTTAATAATATATATCTTAATTATCCTATATAAATAAATAATTATGACATATATATTGGGTTATCTATATTTACATGGGAGAATTAGAGGATCCAAGTAAGAGTGCTATTGAAAATTGGAAACTGATTGTAAAGCGGAAACCATTATACAAAGGATTCATCTTCACCAATGATGCTTATGGATCTTAATAATAATAGTGGAATATACTCACAATTCATCATTGATCAATCGAATCATATGATAAAAAACTTATTTAGTGGTTTTTAACCCGTTGATTTACTTGAAAATGATTGGATTTCCAATATACTATTATTATTGATGGTTTTTTTATTTTCATGAACCCAAATTAGATATTTATTTTTGATTTCTTATTTTGTCACTATATGTTTTTGATTTATTTATCTACAGATAGAAATCAACCTAAAAATGTCGACATTTGTTCCTCACTTTTGAATTTTTTATTTATTTTCTACAATTTTTCATTATAGGTTCATCATCGGAAATAAATTGACCAGTAGTTCGGAGAATACTCATTGACCAATCATTACACAATTGTTATTTTTCATGACAACCCATTTTTAGGCCCATATTCAACTTCAATATAATTATTGATATGTGATTTAGTGTGATGTGATATTAGATATAGATCAATGGAAAATTGAATGTTCTTGGTTCATGGGATCTAATATTTGGTGGAGTGGCATGACATGGTGGATTCTTGAGAAGAGAAGGTTGTTGGAATATAACCACCTATGATGGATTATTCCTGGTAATCCAAAAACATGAATTCCTTGATGAGATTTGAGGTAAAAATGGTAGAGGCGGTTGTGGGTCCAAGACTTTTAGATCCTACTTCATTTTATATGGAATCACAATTTACAAGACAAATAATGTAGAGAAAACCCCCAGTGTAGTACCATGGATACAACAATTATGTTTTTGGGCAGAGATTCATATCACACACCATGTATGGATGATACACATTGTGTGAACATCTATTGGAGGATCAGTGTTTACCCTAGGAGTACACGAGCACAAACACAACCCATTATATGGGCATGACAAGAGTATATTTGAATGGGCATGCACTCGGGCTTGGATAGTGTTCTGGGGAACTACCATCTCACACATAAATTACCTATGTACATGGGTATGGGCAAATGTAAATGGGGATGATATTGAAGATACATATAGAGATGAGGAAACCAAAACATTCCATGTATACACTATATATTTATGTACATTTCTATGATACTAACACCTTGTGTATATAATTTCATTGTGATTTATATTGGGACCCATAGAATACCATCTTGAGAACAATTCCACAAATAAGGCGATTCATGCCTTTATTTTAGCATTGAGGATATGATACAAGGTGTTATGAGTGAGACACTTCTCATAGAAATGGATAGTAGATTGTGGTGACAAAGTTTGATAATTATAGAGACATTGAGGTGGGAACCCCTATCCCACAAGGGAATGGTTTCCCATAAAATTTATATTTATATATTTTTAGTAGCCCTCATGTTACATAGGGCATGCGACCTCTATCAACGAATAGGTACCCACCATTTCTAATCTCGGGCATGGAATGAGTCATCTACTTGAGATAGTGTCTCCATGACTATAAAGAACATAAATGTGATGAATGAACTGCACTCATAATATTGTGTGGTTTAAGATGGAGTTAAGAAGAAAATATAGAACTTTCAAATTGTAGGATGAGTCATCGATCATAGTTGGACTGTGGAGATGGATATTACCTTTCTCTTTTGTTTGGGATTCTTTATGAGCATATTTGAGGGGTTTCATTTCCCTCATTATTGTGGGTTGAGATTAATATTTTATATTTATATTTATCTCATTTTTTGTTTTTAGGGAATCTATCTAGGTATTCATATACTCATTCCTACATGGGATTCACCTAAATGTGGTATATCTTATATAGACAACTGACGGATTGATGGTGACCATGGTGGACCTGGTTTAGAAGGAGTTAAATTTCACCATGAGGAGTTGACCGTGTTTGGGGGGATATCCTTGGAGATTGTGATACATTCTCTATTTTGTCACCCTTTTTCAATTTTTTGTCAGGTTAGGACCATATTTCAGGAAGGATGTGTATTTTCCAAATTATAATCTTCTACTACACTATTGTTTTTTATGATTTCCAAGAGGTTGTCACATTCATGGTTTACACTATATTTTTAGTCTTTTATTATATCACTACACTATATCATGGATATTTTTGTTTGTATGAATCCATTCAATTTTGGATAAAGCCTACGATTTTAGAGTTATTATTTCTTAGAACTAGTCGCCAACCCCTAGTCTATTAGAGGTTGGCTTGTTGTGTCACACTTAGTTTATAGATGGCCAATTGGTCCTTATTAGGTGGGTTCAGGACAATTATCTTCTTAAAATTGTATTATTTAGAAAACAAACTATTCTTATTGTTGGTATTTTATTGAGTAAAAATGTAATGTGTATATTATTTTATGAAAATTCAATTGTAAATGTACCTTTATGTATAGTACGATTGTCCAATATTTCATTAGGGCTAGCTTTATTATGAAGATTTGTGATTCTACTAATTTTATTTCATCTACCCCATTAATGACATAATTGAAAGTATATTAAATCAAAATTTGAACTATTTTAAAAACATATTCCAACACACTAGATGGAATTAAAGTGGATAAATTTTCCACATGAAAAACCAATATTGATTGATTTAGGTTCTATAATATACATTAATTAAATAACAAAGTAGGGCATCAAATTTATAAAATATCAAATACTATATACATGATCAGTGAAAAATTGGTCCCATTATATAATGAATTGAAAAAGTTTTATGATCTTGGAATTTGGTGTCTAGTTGGTATGTAATCAAAGTGGAAACATTAATTCCTAGAAAAAATCTATGAAATTAATTATGTATCCATTTATTTATTCATTATTCCTTAATGAATTTTAAATAATTCTTTATCTTCTAAAGATGTTATAGTAGAGGCATATAGAATTCAATCATTTTAAAGGTGTTAATGATTTATTTATGAATTTACAACCCATAAATTTTATTTTATAAAATCATTCTTAAGGGAAATGGTTGTGGTATTTATTTCATTTTCTATTGAATGTTCTCAAGTTAAAATTATAATTATCAATCGTTATTTTGATAATTTTATATCCATATTTTTTGTTTGGTTTCTTAGACTATTAATCCAATGAGTTGAGATTAAAAATTAATTTTCATTTCCACCCCTTTTTATTACTATTTTCACATTTATTTTAGGATTTTGATGTTTTTGAGATCGTAGTTATATATATATTTTTATTCATTATATAAAAAATAAAAACTATAATTCTATATTTAATTTTCCACACTTTTCACCGCATTTTCTACACTTAACTATTTAGATATATTCAAGTGTTATTTATTTTATTATGAACATGATAAATGTTGATGAAGGAATTTCTTTAGAAACAATGGGGGTTGAAATTTATAGTTGTAACCTTGTTTGAAACCTTGGGGGGTTGATGTAATTGTTACTCAAAATAGGGTCTACAAATATTTTTTACCTTTTTATAAATTATATTTTTTTAGAATTATATCACATTCATTTTTTATTTAGGATAGATGAAATCATGGTATCATATGACCATTCATTCCTAAAATAGTTATTATGTTATGAATGGAATCAAATCCCCTATAATCGTCACAATTATTTTTACATAAACAACATTAGGTTTCTATGATATTTTTATTTTAAAGATATTGAATCTTAATTTTTAGCCTAGTGGCTATCCTAGGAAGTCTGTAGAAGACTTGTAAAATTTTATTTTATTTTTTATCACTAAATAATATATAAAAACTGAACACTAATATAAGGGGGGGGGGATTGGATTCGGTAAATGAAAAATGGGAAGGAAAACATACACATATAGAATATAATTAAAATTAGTTATAACGAATGGTTATCTTCTATATATTATTCCATAATGAGATCACTCATTTTCTATTTTATATTATTATTTACACTTAGTTTTCAAAATCAATATTGTATATGAAATCACACTCTAGTTTACTTGTGATTTCAATTTATAGAAACTAAAAAATCATCAAATTAGTTACACATCTACCTCCTCTTTCGTCAAGAACAAAAATAGATCATTGATTAAAAGAACTACTAAACTAACCTCACTAGTTTGAAATCAAAGTCATTTATCCCTCAATAAATATGAATCTATCATATTCCATGATAATCTAATGAAGGGAAGAGGAATAAATGAATGAAGAGAAGTTCAATGTAGAATAGCTATTTTATGGTCTTTGTCACTAGTCCAATATTTAGTTATCTTCATTTTATATTAGGTTTACAATAAAAAAATAATCACAATCAACCAAGGACTCTATATCAAAACAATATATTCCCATGTGGAAAACCTTGGGGTATTTCTATGCTATCATAATGATGGGTGATCACAATGATGAATAAAAAATTTGGAGATGAATTGGATAAAATAAACTATATTAATTGGATGAAAAATAAAAACAGCCCATAGTGGAGAATTAATCTAATCTGAAAATTATGAACCTTTATTCTAATAGGCTTTGGATCCCTATATATATATCTTCATTTTCACATAAATAATCAAGTATTATGTGTTTTAGAACCCATGATATCCCTCCCCCTTCTCTCACCTAGATTTGTCTCCACATGGTTGAGTTATTAAATGATTACCTAATTTAGTTAGAAAATACGTATGGAAAATATTTTATAGTACACTTGGGTGTGTATTTGTTCCATGTAGTCCATCTCTTCATCAATCACCAAGATCCCAGATTATTATTTTTACCTTATAAATGTATCTTTAAATTTTCAAGGGAATTTTTTAGATTGGAAAATATTTCCAGTGGATAAGTATTTCATTAAATTTATGTTGTTTTTTTGGTTTGAAAATTATATCTATATTGTGAACATATAAGATATTGGTTAGGATTCATAGTGTGCATTGATGATATATATTCCGTTAATATAGTGGTGCATCATTAATTAGCTTCTTAGACAACAACACTACTATTATTTATGTGCGTTGGTCTATCCATTTCCTCTCATAAAAAAATGATTCATCACACTAATTATATTTCAGAAGTTTTATAGTGTAAATTTGATCTTATTAAACCATTGGAGTGATAAAAGATTCTTTTAAATCTAATGAAAATGGAATTAGAGTTTATGTTTTTTATAATTGTAGACATAAGTATCATTTGTGGTAGTTCTTTCTAGAGCCCTATTGTTGAATCCTTGACTTAGTGACACAAATTGATTTCTAATATGAAATATGTACAAGAGTTGATTCTATGATGGTATTTGGAATAGATAGAATTAGGGGGGATTTATTCTTTTTTAATCAATAATTACTTCCACTACCCATTTGATTTTCAACCTCTACATAATCTTTCTTGGAATATTATCACCTATGAAATGTCATGAATCCACTGATAAAAATACTACCACGGGTTATAAGTACAATATATCAATTAATTAAATAAAATCAAGTATTAGACCATGTTAAAAATAAAATAAAAACAATATAATCTAATAAATATGTAGTAAATACCCCAATATTGTGAATTTTGTGGGGATGTTTTCATTGAATTAAAATATTTAAATAAATATTAATTGGGTTTTGTTACTCATAGAAACATAGAATTTTTTAATACTAGAAAACTAAATACACCAAGGGAAAAAATTCTCAAATCATCTGTGGAATTTTCTTTAATGTTTGACATCATCAGATCTATTATTCTTCCTATATGAATCTCAAATCCTTAATTTCATTATATTCATAAAATTATATTCACCCAGTTTCAAAAACCAATAATATATATTCAACTACCTTCGTAAAATTGTATATCTCTTAACTAAAGTAACATTGAAAAATTATATTCTATTATCAATTAAATTCACATTTTATAGGGGTTTTTATTATTTTTTATTATTTATATAATAGAATAACAAGTATATACCAATCTTTAAGGCCTCTTCATCAGTTGTTTTTTGAGAAATGGTCGATTTTCTATATGTGAGAAAAAATTTAGGAAGAGGAGGATAGATTTATTGAAATATTAATTCATGATCACAATTATGTCACTTATTTGTTGCACCTAATCCATTCCCTTATATTTTATTTGGTTACCCAAACAAATCAAAAAATTTTAGATAGATCATATAATAATAACTTCATTTTATAACTCTTCACCTATTTTCTATTTTCTTATTATCTTTATTCATACATACTTATTTTTATTCTTTTCTTAGATAAATTGATTGAAAATTGATTTCAATGAATATTATTAACACATAATTCCAATATATAATGGAAAAACCCAATCATAATTTTAAAAATGACACTATCCTCATGTGAATCCAATGAAATAGAAATTATTTTCAAGAATTTTTTATTGAAATAAGAAAAATCCTTGATTGGGGTTGGTGAGGATAATAGTATTGTTTTGTGAAAATTTAACATGTTGTTTATGTTTTAGGAATACTAATGTAATGCTCGGATGGAATACAAGGCTCTAGGGAAGTGGTATTTAAATTATTCACTTCAAAATTATGCCTCAATCATTTCAACACAACCCATCATCTCTAAAAATTTTAAAATAACCAAAAAACAAAGTTATATTTCACATTACATGACCCATGATCTTAAGAAAAAAGGAAATGTAAGAATATGTGAGAAATTCATTGTAACATCATATATTGGTACGATTTATAGTAGACATTAATTAAGAACATGGGGTTCATAGTTAATAAAAGTTGTTTAATTGTTTAAAATGGATATTAGGGAGTTAAAAATATATTTGAAATATTTTAAACACTTATATTCTCAAATCAATATGTTTTTCAAAAATTTAAAAGATAATTAAAATCCGACAAAATTATTCATTGTAGTTTAATACTCTTAGAAGAAATAAAAAATAAAAAAAATTAACATGTAAATCCAAAAAAGGTTAGTGTCACTACCAAACACATATATTCTATAACCTTTTTTAACCCATAAAACATTTAAATAGGTCGGGTAGTATAAATAAATGATTTGGAAAAAGGCTACATATTTATTGGGTAGTAATGACATTGATTAAAATTGTTTCCCACTATGATATAAAAACCTAAAAGAATAATAAAACATGTATTAGATTTATTGACACCAATGAAAACGGAATGAGGAAGTATAAAAAATATTTGATGATTTCTTAAGAGGATATATATTTATAATTTCTATATTTAGGAATTTATAATCATTTCCCCCAATTAGAAAGATAATGGGGCTTATGTCGTATAAACAACCAAAATTTCCCATGCTCTTGTGTTTTTTTACCAAGAAATGTCAGTAACAAAACAATGATGATCCTAAAACAAATATATATTAAAAATATATAACCAAATTCAAGAGTTATAATGAATTATTAACTAAATGAGAATGAATCACACCACACATGTCGGTATCCAAAATTGGGTCATAGTAGTCAGAGATCATGGAAGACCGCATTGTACCCATTTCCATGACCACATTCTTTGAAAATAGATCTATCAATTGGTTTTCCACTTGGTATGCATGAGAGACTTCCAGTTTTAAATGGGTTTAATTATTAATGAAGTCATCCTAAAGAGCTCAATTTATCCAAGGGACATACCGAGTTTTAGTTTTCAATGCCTTCATAATGATTTCATTGTAATATTTAATCCAAAATGACGTTGAATTATATTGGACATCATATCCAATTTCATGCACTATATCTATTAGCTCAGCTTCATAGGACATTCAAATTCAAGAAGATTTATAGAATTATCCAATGAGATATCCACTATGTTGGAAGAAGACACCTCCTTAACATGAGGGGAAAAGAATGATAAGAGATACCCCATCAATAAAAACTTTGATCCGTGGAGTAATTAGAGGGATCCACTAGATGTATTTATCGATGTTGGGATTCTTTGTCATTCCTGAAACAACCAATAACCTAATAATATTATGATCAGAGATCATATGGTACATACCTCTTGTTTGTATCATTGAATCTATATGGACCTCCTTGTACATTTCCATCAAACGCATGTGAATAGAATGTTGATTTACCTGAAACAGTTTCTTATTTTGTGATGTGTATATAAATGAAATGACCAATGAATTTTCTTCTAAGAGGAGATGTAGAATCTTATCACATAAGATCACAACACATAGGTTATCCATCAATTCCAAAAGTAGAAAATTCTTTCTAATATCTAGGAAAAATAGTGTGATGATATAATCCCTAAAGGCATGGGACAGATTACATGTCAGGAAGAGTTGATGTGCGTTCTCCTAATCTTAGAAAAAGTGAATGTAGACAGATTCTAGGTGATGCCAACCTATTTTGATGTGGTCTTTAGTGGTTAACCTATGCCTCTATATCACCAACAGTATAAGAAATCTTGATAGCTGAATAAAGAAGTTATGAAACGTCAATAACCATGTTGGTGGCCTGTTTCCACCACCACATTCTAGCCTATAAAAATCCATAGTGTTAAAGTTCCCATAAGAATAATCATCCAACTAAAGAACATAAGTAGTGGTTTCCATGGGTTATTATGTTGGAAATCCCCGATATGGTTTATTGTATGGTTTGTTTTCCATAAATTATTAAAAAAATTGATAAATCTTGGATAAGTCATCCTCAAGTGTTTCAGTGGACCAAACTCTAAATTCATTTATATTTTCTTCATAACTAATTTATTTAACTATGAACTATTATTCCTCATATTGTATGGAAAACATTATGAGATCCAAATTAGTAGATCAAAACATAGAGTATGATAATTAAATTGGATTTGGGAAAATATAAACACAAATTAATCTAATGTTCTATCATCCCAATCTAATATATCAGTTGGTATCAATTGTTTCTCATTATAATCTTGTAGTAAGTATATGGATTGTTTGGTTAACACATATACTCCCTGTGTATCATTAACCTCAAATATCTCTTCATTGACTATGGGAGAGAATTAATGTCACTCTAATGTATTCACTCCCACATTTGATGGAAATTATCAAAATTACATTGAATGACCAATGAGTTACTTAGATAAACACAATGGTATTTTGGATCAAGTTCCACTTTAATGTCTATATTGAGTTTTATAAATACCTCATCCCCATAACTACATCGTCAACCTCCCCTCACTTCTCTTGTATTAATTGAAATTATGTCACGTATAGTAGATGGTGTATCTAATATAGAATTCATTTATTTTTTATTATTTATGACCATTATTTTTATGTTTTTGAAATTAATTTTTTTAAATGTAAAAAAGTGTCATACACCCCCACTCAAATGGTTCCCAATTGACATAAATGGCCAATTATAGGGTAATTTTCAATGAATTGAATCCAAATCTGTATCATAGTGGTAGGGTTGGGATATTTTCTAATGATGAAAACCATATTTTATTTATTTTAATTTCCCTAGTTACAATTTTAAAAAGAATATGAATGATCAAATAATATGGGGTGGGTGTTGATTTGGTAAAACTAACATTAGTAAGAAAATCATACCCATGTAGATTGTATAAAATGAATTGGTAAAAAAAGTTATACACGTAAAGGTATTCTCCAATGGGGTGCTTCATTATCTACTTGATTAGTTTATTTTTTCTTAGTGATCACACTAAAAATCAAATATATAATCACCCTATAATACAGTTTTGATGTGAATAGACATCGCAATTTTTAATTTATATTTACAATACACATCCACATCCTCATTGTTTGGAATGATACAATATCTTCAATAAAGATCACTACCAAACTCACATCCTTATTATTAAATACTATTAATTCTACCCTCATTCACAATGGATTCATCGTATTCCATGATAACCTAGGGAAGGAATGGTGGATAATTGGATAAAGAAGAAGATACAATTTTAATTGTTGTTATAATGTAAATATCACCAGTCCCCACTACCATCTATCCCCAATCAAACATACAATATAGATAAAACAACAAATCATTGTAAAAAATGACTTTGGAAAATGACAAGAAAATATATTTAGGTAGAACTTCAGTTATGTTTCCACCATTATTGATAAGAGAGATCATATTTATGAACAAAAAGGGTCCATGAGTAGCATAAAAACTATATTAATTTTAAATGAAATGAAAATAATCTGCAACTGTGAACTAATCTAATACCAAAACTGCAAACCCTTATTATAGTTTAGGTGAAATCCATTTATAACAATATTACTATCCCCATTATGATTCATGTATCATGTGTTTGAAAACCCATGATATATTTTCTTTTACTCTCTTATAGATTAGTCCCCCTGTGGATGAGTTTTGAGTGTTTATATGATATAGTTAGAAAAGATGTGTAGAATATTTTTTGGTCCCATCAGGTGTGAGTGAATTTTAGGTAGTAGTTACCTTCATTTACAACTAGGATATAAAATTATTCTTATCCATTTGATGAAATAATTAAAATAATCCAATGAATTTTCTAGATAATTAACATTAGCCTTTGTATGTTATATGACTTGGATTTATAGGGATGTTTTAGGTGGATGACTATTTTTATAGTGGGACAACAAACAATGTTGTCTAGAAGATATTATGTGAGTTTCTAACAAAATTTCAATTATTGTAATGTCACATACCATTTCTCTTCATAGACTACACCATTGATTTTTCTTGTGAATTTTATCCAGTCCATTTATCTCCAAAAGAACTTATCATTATAACATCTATTATGTTTTATTTAGATTTTTTATTTTTATTTAGTGTTAGACAAATGATGGAGCCACAATACATTGAAATAAATGAATTTTTTTTATTTTCATGTTATATTTATATATTCATATATAATTAGTTATAATATTATATAGAGGCCCAATAATACAATATTGATATGCTAATACTGCGTAAATTGGAAACACATCCTCCATCTATGGGTAAAGTAGAATAATATATTATGTGGTAATTTAAAATATTTTAACGTTTTTGCTAAATGTTTAGTGATAATTATATTATATTTGGATTCAATTCATGACTTTAAGTGTCCTTATTCAATTCCATAAAAATGTTAGCTAGGAATTCAACTATTATTTGATCTTTTTTTCTTCCGTATAGAAATATCTTTTCCTTATACTACAAATCCTTGGAAGCGATTAAGAAAAAAATATTAAATTGATCTATGGATTAGATATTAAATATGGTATTCAGATAAATTAAATAGATCATGACAATTCTAATATGGTCAGTCTCTGATACCAATTACTGGTCAATATATAGTGATAGAAATAGATAATAGGGGGTGGGGTGAATTATAAATATATAAAATATCAATGTTAACAATCTTATACTTTAGAAATTGGTTGAACTAAGAACTAATCAATTTAACCACAAACAATTTATAGAGTATAGTGTGAAGTGTGTAATAAAAAAATAAAAAAAGGATTTTAATTGTAGTTTAAATCAAAATGATCATATTATACGTTTCACACCTCTCTATCACTGAGAGATACTAAATTAACTATAATGTATAACTGAATTTTTATGGGGGTTATAACCCTTTACAAACAACCTTTTCATTGATCCAAATGAAAATGAAAATTAAAACAAAACCCTACCTCTAAATGACATTTACTGACTTCTAGTCTCCCACGGAATGTTTAAAACACAAAAATTTATGTACAACAATCGAATTTTATCACATGTATCAATTAATCCAATAAAATAAATGTATTAATAAACATCTTCAATAAAATCTAAAACATCATAGTCTATGAAAAATATAGTAATTTTTAAATTCATTAATTTTTTGGGGGGAAGGATACTTTCAAGGAATTATAACTAAAAATTAATGAAAATCTGGGGGTTTTCAAACTAATTAATTGTTTTGAATAAACACTATATTATTTCTCTAAAATATATTTTTCTGTCTCTTTTTGAATATATCATAATTCATTATTTTTATATAATAAATATTAAAAATTCCCTTAATCAATTTGAATCGATGATTTTCATGATTGCCTCATTTGTTTTTAGTATGAATGTTTCATCTTAATTTTATAATATTATTTAAAGTGGGATTTCGAATACAACACATGTTATATATGGAAACTATCTCTCCAAAACGATGTAATTTTTTTTAAATAAACATAAACTTACATTATTTCTTTCTAATAATTACATTTAAATCATCTTTTAATAGGAAATATTTTCTCTATAATTTTCACATTTTTGATTTATTATTTCAATAAAACCATTATTTTATTGTGTTTTTATCAAAAATAATTAATTTTTTATTCAATATTTCTCTAGATATATTATAAATTTCATTAAAATGTAATATAAGTCATTGTCCACCATTATGTTTTGTTCATCCTTATAAATTGATATTTAGATAGTTTATAAATATATTAATACATCACATTACATTTTTCCATGATATCCAGATCATTATACATTCTATAATATTATAATAATAAAATAACATGCAATTCTACCACCTTTATTTATCTTTTTTTCACGATATAAACATTTATTATAACAAAATTAAGTAATTTTATATCCATTTTTCTTTGGTTCCAAGGGATATACATTTTCTTTGAAAAGTATTTTATTTCTTATTAGTTGTTCATGAAATTGTCAAAAAAATATTATTCATCAGTTGTATTATTAAAAATTAATTCTTCAACGGAAAAATTCCATGTATCTTTTTGGATATACCATCATGTAACCTAAATAAGAATAAACATGATACTTCATTAATGATGAGTAACACATGGCAACAGTATTTTGATATAATTAACTTTTATGGTATTTGTTTTTGTGTTTGGGTGATTTTTGATTTGTAATTTAATGATTAATTCTATTTTCTATTGAAACAGGATTAAGAGCATGATATGTGGGCTATAAGTGATAACTATGCATAATGTTTTTTAATAAAGATAAAAATTTATATTTATACTAAAATTTATCCAACCCAAGTAATTCTACCATGTAATGTAGGGATTTGGAATGTTGAAAAAGAATAATCATATGTTGGGTAAAACAATTGTGAGAACTAACCTTGCATGATGGGGAAATGTCAATGATTTTTTTCTAAAATGGAATTCACACTCATTCAGATCCCACATCATCACCTAAAAGAGTTTAATAATTATTAATAATTTTATTAAATATTTTTGGTATTCTTCCATTATAGGAAGATTAATTTTTATTTTTTATTGATTGAATCAAAGCTATATAGAAGTTATGTAATTAGAGACCCATTTCATTTGTATATCTGTCAAAATTATCTATTAATTTAATTCATTGAAATAGTATGGAAGGTATTAGATCAAAATGTATTTAGTTCTTTAATGTTATAAATTAATATTGGGTTATTGGGTTTAAGTGTTTTTATTGTGGGTGGGATATACTAGGTAGATTAGATCCACCACCACAGAATGCAATTCAAGGAATAAAATAGCAGCAAATTACAGGCTTGGGCACATGACCCATCAAATTTCCCCTTACCCCAAACCGATAACATCCCTCCACCAATGGTGGGTCATATTTTTGGTGATATATATGATCATTAATATATAAAAATTCCAAATATAGTTATCTATGTGAGTTGGAACTTGTTCATTTTCTAACAATTTTGATATTTTGATGTGTGATTCATTTTGATTTCCAAATGTTCAATAAAAAGAGTTTTTATAGAAATACTTATACCTAAATTTAATGGAGGAAAAAAATATAACCACAATATCGATTGGTATGACAAACGATAAAATAAAATGGAAGAATCTAAATACACATAACTCACTATAATTTCTCTATCTTAGTAAATAGTGATACTAATAGAGACCCCTATATTGACATCCACTAACTCTTACCTCAAGTATCGACCACAAAATGGAATCCGTAAATTCAATAGAAATACCATTTCTTCTTTAAATTTCATTACAACTTGACCTCTATGTTAAGTAATAAGATAAAATTAGAATGATATTTTTTTAAAGAATGATATATTTATTTGAAATCGGTTTTCTAACATCGTTTAAATAGAACTGCATAGTTAAATAAAGTATTCTCATTATGTTTAATAGTTTTATATGTTATTAAATAATAAGTTTTTTATTCTCCTTTGGTAACATTTTCTATAGACACCTCATTTTTGAATTTACTTTAATATCTTGTGTCATTCACTTAATCATTAACAAATTATAAAAATATTTCTCACAAGAAAACAACATGATAGAAAATATAATAAGTCTGGTCAAATTATAACTCATATAATTGATAACAAATAATATAATGGTGAATAATTAATTAGATTCTATGAGAATCCAATCTGTGGTAACTTTCATCTCATAATTATATATGATTTTTTGAATATATTCAACATGAAATAATTAAAAAAATTAAGATAATTTTTATAAAATTGATCTGATTTATTTATTTTTTTTATTTTGTATAAGAAAGTATATGTATATTTTATTTAAATCATGGTTTTATGTTTTTTAATCATGATAATTAACATTTAAAGTACTCTTGTTTTATGAAACCTGGAGATTTTATTTAATATGGGTTTTTTTTGGAAGTGGTAATTTTATCTTAAGTTATTATTCAATTTAAGATATTATAATTTTTAGAATTTCATTGAGAACTATTTTGGAATATTTATTTTAATGAATTTAATATTGAATATGAGATAATATAAAATCTTTCAACAAAATAATTGGAATGGTTGAGTTATTATAATATGTTTAATGAATTGGAACGAACAAAAATATTCATGATGTTATATAGACAAGGAATAAAAATTTATCATAATAAGAAGAATTAATTCCTATCATAGGTGGGTGGTATTATGCTAATATGTGGTGTTGTTATCTGATTGATAATTGATATTTCATATGAGGAATTATATTTCATATGTTTATTAATTTCATTTATTCTATATGAAGTTGGTAGGGACACTTATATTTTACAAAGGTCTTTGTTGTGTTATTTATGCATTATTGTTTCATAAATATAAAATTTCCTATAAAACAATTACTCTGAGTGATTTTATCAATTTTTCAAATGACTTAGATTACATGTTCGTCGATAGACCCTACTTTGGAAATAATAGGAAGAATACAAATATATATGATTAATTAGTGTGTTTCGAAACCCTACATGAATAACTTAGTGAGCAAGTAGATTTTACTTTTCATGAAAAATTTATAAAGAACGTTTAATTATTTTTTAATTACGGATCACAAGAGATATGTTATAGGAGAGGTGTAGGGGTGTTTGGATAACCATACTTGGAGGATTAATGGTGGATTAATATAATTCATTTATTTAGATTTATCAATAATATTCATATATCTATTTTTGTTTCCCCATTATTATATTTTCATTTACATATATTTTTATGATTATTAGTCATATTGTATAAAAATTTTATATTATTTATATATATATATTTTTTGTAAGTAATTACCAAATAATTTTTATTCTTTGATAGTCGATTTTATTATTTGTAAATCATGGAATTCAGATGAGTTCGTGTGATACCATCTATCCGAGTCTTAAGGGTGATTATCAGAGTTATAGTGATACAAAATGATATCAGATAGTAGTTTTAATTTGTGTCACAGACATACTCATAGATTTGGAGGTTAGTTTTTTGATACTCAATAATTAGACAAAAAAATGTGTACCAAACATTTCTATATTAAAATTTGAATTTCATGGGAATATGAATATTAAATGAGACTATAGTATATATTGTAGGTTGTTTTTACATTATTCACTATAGATATTTATTACCACAGTAGGATAAGGATAATAAGTGTGCTCATAAATAATTATTGACATCTATAAAGATGAAATACATGTGAATATAGTTGAAATGATTTTATTTCCTATTTTTGATTTTTAAAATGGTTAAAATGACTCCTAATTTAAAATGTATTTTTAAAATTTTTATTTTTTGTAATAAATTTTGCTGAGATTCATTATAGATTCATTATTTTCAACATTAATTGTATAATGGAAGGATCATAGAAATTTGGAATGATTATCTTAGATATATATATCTTTCTTCCATATTTTATTTTTTATAAATGTTAAGATATATAAAGAAGATAATTCTTAATTTTTATTTGTTAGATTTTTTATTTTTTACATCTCTATTGAAATGGAATATGGAAGAGATATCATTCAATAATAATGATATATAAATAACAAGATCCTTCCCAAACTCATGGTTTCATTGATCCGTCTGATTAAATAACAGATAAAGTGTAAAAATAAAGAGGAATAATAATATATGAATTGAACCTTAAAAACAGATCAACGTATGTATTGGGGAGATAACAGAATAAAGGATACTAAATATTGTTTATAAAGAATAAAGTATATATTCTATTTTATTCAAACTTGTGGACATCAAATCTTGAAATCATTACTTACAAGGAAATCTATTTTCATGTCAAACTTGATTAATAATGATAATCTTGATGTCAAATGTTTTGGGATAAGGTTTTGAAGTGTGATTTGATTAAATGGTTTTTTTAATTTAGCCACATATGATGAAGTGGTGACTAAAGTAGCTATAGTTTGAAAAGATAGAATGTATTCCCAAATCCTGAGTTTATATCTTCCTAAACCTGATAAATTGATGATTTCTTTTAGTGTAGGAAAAAATAAATAGAGTTACTTCTAGAAGATTGGTATTTAGAACAAGCCAAAAGAATTGAATTATTTTCATGGGACGAGGTTGATTAGATGTAACCAATATAATAATGAATCTATCCTGATATTATAAATTTTTAATAAACCTTGGTCATTTCATTAGCTTCTAAGACCTTGTAATTTGAAGAAATATTTTTACATACTTATCTTGGGAATGTAGTTTTTGGGTTCAAAAAAGAATCATTGATCGAGGATTAGAACTAGAAACATACCATCTTGCAAAATATTAGTTGTAGGTGAGGCCATTTAGAAAATATATTTGGGATTTTTTTATAAAAAACCCAAGTCATATTATTTTCATTAAATAACGAACTAATGTAATTTGACTCATACATTTTGATACTATGGGGTTCCCTTCAAATGACTTATATTATGATTTATTCTTTATTTAATATATGTTTATCTAATTCACTATTATCTACATGAGTATTTGGTTGGATGAATATTTATTTATATTTAATTTCATAATCTATTATGATCAAAATTCCTCTAGGGGATAATATAGAAAACTAGTCCATGTTTCAATCATTTTCCATTATTATGGGTAATTTAGAAATATCTATGTTATTTTTATTCATTGAGATGTAAATATTTAATTTCATAGGTATAATGGATTGGATGGTGATTTTTAATTCTTATATTGACCTATATAATCAAAAAATATATTTTATATCATTTTCTAAGAGTGTTGACTGATTATTTGATGAGAAAAATATTTATTTGAGTTGGGAATTTCAAAAACCAATATGGTTCACCACATCCCAAAACTGTTCCAGCACGTGAAATGTTTTGAAGGGTGTATATGATACCTGTGGGTTTGGAACTAGTTCATGGAAATAAATAACACAACTATAGTAATGGTTTCACCCCAATAATAGGTATATGCAAGGAAACATGTTTTCCCAAAAAACATGCACAATCCCCCCATACATTAGTGATTTGTTCATCTTAATAAGTAATTTGGAAATCAATAATAACAACCAATGTGGTCAGAACAATTAAAAAGTATTATATAAATATATAACAAGTGAATTATATGAAAAAAACATATATAATTTTTTTCCATAATCACTGGATTATGAATACTTTTACAAAATGATCTAAAATTAAATATAAAAGTATATAGGATTGGATACTCATATGGCGATTGGAAAAGAATAAGTCTACAACAAAGACAAAATCAATTAAACCAAACTGATTAATTCACATTTCCAATGACATGAAATTATTATCCATTGATACTATCTTCTCAAATCAAATCCATTCTTTTAATATTATCCACTACCTCAAACCAGAGCCTTTCCACTACTTGTATCAGGAAAAACAAGGTCTACGTATGCCTAAAGGGTTGATATAGGGTGTGATCATAACATCCTGTTAGGATCACACCATGTGATTTGTGTTAATCTTACGTGGAATAAACCATATCTCCCTATTTTTAACATTAACCCATTAATGTAATATTTTCATTTTGGATAAAACAAATAGTGGAGTCTAATTTCATTTTAAAAAATTTACTAGTTTGTAATAAAAGAATGAAAGTAAAGTATAACCGAATCTATATATATCTGTTAAAATATCATGGGAAGACCCCATAGGTCAGTAACATAGATCAAAAAAGATATATCACAATAAAATGTCTATAATTCTAAAAGATACAAAATCAATATTACCATTATGGACAAACATGTACCCATGTTGGGAAGGTGTCTAAATAGTAAAATATCCACTAACCTGAAATTACCATGTGAAATCATGTGTCTGTATTGGAAATTAATAACAATATTAACTAGTAAGGGAATATTACATAATCATAGAATAGTATTAGTCCCGATCCTCCTTGTGTTCACTAGGATTCCCATGAATCTCAATCTATTCCATGGTTTAACATGAAATTATATTTAAATCATAAAAAATAATTATTACAAGGGATATTAGTTCAATTGTGTGACCTAGATAATACAAATAAAAAACTCTATAAAATGGAATTTATCAAAAAAATCCTTTGTAAAATTTATTACAATTCAAATATCACCATTTTCAAAATGCATATTGAATTATTCTAAAAAATATGATTGGCTCATTTAATAAAACACATGGTGTTAACCTTTTGAGGCCAAGGAAAATAAATTCTTTGTAATTTTACTTTTCATAAAAATATTGACAAAAAATTAAAAGAATTATAAATATATACATTTCTGATATACATAAAAAACTATTTAATATACTGAAAAATATATAAAACATCCAGAAATTCATGTCTCACAACTATGTGAATACACAGGAAGTCACCTACAAGAAAATAACTAAATTCAACAATAATAGTTTCTTTAAACCATATATAAGAATATTTTATATTAATAAGATACTAAATATCCTTTTTATAAAAAATAATTCATAAATATTAGGGAATCTAAAATCCCTAGGCTACCATGGACATAAGAGAAGTGGAAAGTGAAGAATGAAGGGAGAAGATATGGTGGAGAGAACATAGGAGTATATTAATTAATGAAATATATGGATTTGATATATAAATAATACTTGAATCAAGGATAAAAGGGAGATAATATGGGGCACATGAGGAAGAGGATCTTCTGAGGCTCCTCAAGGAATCATGAGTCATAGATTAATTGACCCTTTTAAAAAACATTAGTAAAAATTCTCTCAAATACTAAATTTTAATTTGATTCCTTGTCTGTCTGTATTTTTTTAATGGATCATTAAACTATCGTGTTTTATTTATGGGAGATCCCCTTTATCTTATATAATTACCACAATTTCCCTGAGAATTTTTTCTGAATCAGATAGCTTGGAATATTCCATTAAATTTTTAAATTTCGTCACTAAATATGGAAAAATAAATTATCCAAAATTAATACTAAAATATTTAAATGAAATTGATTTCATTTTTGTTTCAATTATCTTAACCACATCACCTATTATCCTATGATATTCATCATAGCATGTGTTGATCAGAAATATATTTATTCATTATTCATTCATTTGAAATCTCACTCCTATGTGTCATGGGAACCTTTACCTGGCAACCACATGACCCCAGCCAATGGAATATACATTCCTCATAATACTTTGTTTTCAGAATGTCTGATCTAGATATTTTTTTATCAACAAAAAATTCATCTCCCACTCTATCTCCTCTAATAATAACTGATTGGATGGAATATAGTGGTATTTATTTATTTGAAATACATGAAAAACATTACAAATTATGGATAATAATTGAGTAAACACTAACCCGTATGAAACATTCCAAATCCTTTTGGTAAACTCAAAGGACCCCATATACACAAGTTAGATTTTTCCCTTATTCCTGAGCTATTTGGAACCCAAAAATTGTCATACATTCTAAAACACGTGACCATGAACCAAGAAAACAATTGGTCGACAATTATGATCTAAAACTGAATTATGGTGACTTTGAGATGTCACTATTCATTTTTAGATAAATTGGATATTTTTAGTTTTCTCATGAATTATTATCAGTCCCTCTAGAGAAGTCTTTTCCACCCACTAACTATAAAACACTTTGAAAATATCCACTCCAGTAGTGGATTGGTAAATTACACTATTATTTAATTCAAACGGTCATTGTTGGTGTCCCATGATCCTAAAAATTATGCTTTTCTTCTAGAACCTAAACTACCCACTCTATATCCCCATATATTTCTAAATATTATTCCATAATAAACCATACCTAGGATCTCATGGACTCTTAATGGAATTTTTTGATTTGATATATGAACCGAGGGTCTCTTTATGAAATAATGGAAGAACCAAATAAAATATCATTAAAATTTCTTACGCATTTACAATCCCAATTCCCCAATTTTAATAATACATGTGATTCAAATTCAATGGGTTTATTTTATCTCCTATTTAAATAAAAAAACTAGATAAAATTATTTTTTATGGGGTATAATGTATCTGTATCATAAAATATAAAGATACTTCATCCCATTTTTAAGTGGGAATAGAAAAAGTATAATGAAAACCTGATGGATTTTGGAGATGTTATTTAATTTATTAATAGGTATAACACCATGGAATGAAATATTATTTGTCATATTTTTTCCCAACCGCCAGTATCTATTCCCAATTTAAATATATACCTTAGTGTCACATTGATGAACTTTGTATTGGTAATAATGGAAATAAATCAACTCTACATCTATAATGGAATTAGGGACCACATCACACTTCTTAAAACACAAGATGCCACCAAAAGATAGTGAACATTTTTTGTGGTGTCCTCATCATATATTGAACTCTAGATATGATGACACTTTTCATACCCTAATTTACAATGATGAATAATCTCAAGAACGAATGTTTAGAATTTGAATATTATATAAAAAAATCGACACCTTCTCTTCATTCAATTATAGATGATTTTTATGTAAGAAGAATGATCAGGTTCCTCTAATAGATAGATTCCTCAAGGCTGGAAATAATAAATTTCTAATAATGTTATCAAAGAAAAATAATTTCCTTTCCTAGTTTAGGTGTTTGATTCAAATTGAATGTTTTAATATATTCCTCTAATATCATTTTCTATGGGATTAATTGTTTTTGAAATAAATTATACTTCAAGCATTTGAGAATAGTTTATTATAAGAAATTATAAAAGAAAATATTTTTCCAAAAATATTTATGATATTTAATAACTACATCTATGTTGACCATAGGGGTGTGTAATTCTTTTCATGTTGTCAATGTTAGCATGATCCATATGCGACCATGTTATCATATTGCATCAAAACACACCCAAATACCAGGCCAAAAATATAAAAATAAACGAAATGTCCCTTATCGATCTCATTTAGAATAAAAAAAGGGTTGATTTGAATATCTATTCTAATTCATCCAAGGGATCTTACAACTTTGATATCAATTGAAGTGTTACCATTTTCATGCAAGTATGATCTGAGGAGTTTAAATCTTGGAGAAGTCTTTGAAAAATCACTTTTATTAAGCCATTAGATGCAACAATCACAATATATCAGATACATTGTTTAGTTATCATTAAGAAATCACAACCATAAAATTATTAGTGTCAACTGAAGTTCTTTTTTCGAACACCACATGTGAAAAGAAAAAGACTCATCAAACCGAAATGTCTTTTTTTATATATAGTTTTTCTTAACAGGATTCTCCAAGAGAGTCCCCAAGATTCAATGGTATGAATAAATCCCTTCACATCCAAATCATTTGTTTAGGATTCTTTTTCATATAATTCATATCTAGTAATTTTATATGAGTTAAATAAAAGATGCTATATCCATTTACATTATTGATGAAGAATTAAACTTCCCACTTTTTTGGAAACATTGAGAAGTCACTAGGGAATAGTCTAAGAAGTTCCCCAGCCATAGGAGGAAACTCACCACAAAAATTAAAACCACTAGACTCCATCAAATATGATGATACCTAGAATATATTATTTCCATAATCAGGGTGGGGAGGTCAATCCCAAAGATATATCAAGTCAAATTGTCCATAAAATAATCCAAATCTTCAATCGAGGTAGTGAATGACACCCAATCATGATCTAAACACAGTTTCCATTGATCTAAGCACAAGAATGGGTCTATAAAACAACCTTAAAAGAATTCATAATCCCTAAAGGATGGTAATTAGTGTATGGAAATCATGAATGAAAACATTGTAATACTATTACCCAAATAAAACAACCACCCGAAAATAGATCCAACTAGGAACCTGATTTGACCTTGACATTAGTTGGTGAGTCATGTATCCAAATAATTAATACAACAAAGATAACTCAATAACCAAGGATAATATAATGAAGTCATAGATAAATTATAACATCCAACTAAATAGTATAGGGTATCAACCAATAATAACCTAAAAATAACTAAACATGAATATACAAGAGGAATATTATTTGAAGCAAATGTGGTGACACAAGAGTGTAAATCAAGAACCAAAAAGAAAATAATCCAAAATACAATTACCCATATCCACTTGAAATGGTGTATAGCTCCCCACCTTATCACCACCACCATTCTAATATCTTCTAACAATAATAACCACCACCTACAAGTGGCACATTTCATTTACCACTATGTTAAAGCTTATCCTATATACAGCCATTGGGTTCATGTAGTATGCTTGAATAACTAACCCAATTTTATCCCATGGAGTGTACCATGTGAAAAAACTATTAGATAATATAAGAATTATAGTTTAAATAATAAACACTACTATAATATAATATCAATAATTTAATATAATGTACCACATAAAAAACATATAATAGTTTAAATAATAAATAACTGTCATATAAACCAAATCTTTTTTTAAGAACCAAGGGAGAATCCCTAAGGTCACAAACCACAAAAACCTCTTATTATAACATGTGTAAACTAATTATATCCAACCACAGATGGGAAACTAAGTAGAGAATCATCTTGGCCTTACAGTCTATTGACTCCCATTTGATGGAATCAAAATCATATTTTCTAGATCATGAAAATATTTAGTTTGTAGTGGTGTAATATAAGGCTTTGTAGAGAATATGAAATTCTGTACGGAACTCTTCCCATGTTTCTCAAATAAGAACTTGGGTTACAATTAGCTAATCTAATTTTTAATGAATTATAATTTCATTATCAAATAATTACAAAATTCTATCCCAAATAATATAATACTTTTATCAAATACATCGAAAGAAACTTTGAATATCATATGAGATACATTCCCTTCAATCCATTTTATTTCTAAAATAAATAGAGAACAATTTAAAACAATTATATCACATATAATCAGTCTTAGAAACCATATAACCTTATTTTAAACTATTTGAAATACTCTTTTAATCATAATTAAGTAGTTATGGTTCCTCAAACAAAGAAACCTCATGGATCAACCTACATTAAACAAATGATTATTTTTGGCCAATGAAGATAATCCACTTAAGGAAGAAGGGGGAAATTTCTAAAAAAAACCTATTATTATAGTTTATAAATTAGGAATACCTTGGATACCATTATTTTCATGAATAATAACCTTATGTAATATATGAGAAAAAGACTAAAGAGGAATTAAGGTGTTACTTAAATGATTATTCTAGTTGATTAGTCTAAAAGGACCCGAACAAGAAGGAAGGAACATAAAGGACACAATGGATGGAAATAGAGAGTTTGAGTGAGGATTCCCATCCATAGAATGGTTATGAATAATATTAAAATACCTTTTTATGATTTCTTATAATAAATTATTTAATATTTTAAATTAACGAGGTAGAAAATGTTGCGATGTGACCCTTGTTGTCCCAACGTGACACCTCTTCCTAGAAAACCTGATGGTTATCAAGGTCATATTATGTTGTGAACCTCACATTTATTGAATTATAACTCAATAGAGAAGAATTTTATAATAATTATTTACTAAATAAACCATTCTACATAGTGTGATACATTTCCATCACAACATGGAAGTCCAATAATATTCTTTTCCATGAAGTTTACCCTAGTAATGACATGACCTCTTCTATCATGGCCCAAACCAAATACTATAAATTTTTAAAGAACACAAAATACTTAAGGTTTCTAAGAATTATTATTTTTTGTTATATAATATATATTGATAGATACACACACACATACTCATACATAATATAGAAGACTTGAAAAATCTTGACTTCTTGAGGTACCTAGTGTGACATGTCCCTTAATGGTCATAACATATCCAAATATAGTCTAAAACTATATTATCCATAAAGAACCATCTCAGTGTGAAATACCTTGGTCATGGAATGACTCATTGTCCTTGCGGATTACAATTTACTCCAAATTACAAATACAACAGAAATAAAAGATACACCATAATAAATTAATTTTTTTTAAATGAATGAAATTCATAAATGAAAATGAAATCATGCAAGTTAAAATTCATCTCAATAAATCCCATTCCTACTGAGAAAGCTAACTGAAATATAGATAATCTGAAAAAATATGAGCCTATTTGTCTCTCAATAAATTTTCATACTACCAAATCTCATGAAAATCACTCTTATTAATACATATGAATTAAAAAAATGGTATAGATTTATTATTCAATACTTTCTTCTAGGAGTCAGCTTTCCGTTTCATATTCAGAACAACTAATAATCCAGCTACAATTATATCCTATAATATTTCAAAAAATGATTGGGATCATAATTAGTCTTTTTTAATTGAGATAAAAGGACAACATTCATAATAAAATCAATTGAAGGGGAATGTGAATTTATGAGATACCTTATATAACCTTTTAATGATATAAAATGTCCCCAAATACCTCAGAGCCAGATTCCTCTACTTCTTCAGCCATTAGTAACTTAATTGGGGCCATACCTTTAATAATAATCAGTCAGTAACTCAGAAATTCAATGGATATAAAAAATGATACGTATAATATTTATAGTTTGTCTGATCCATTAACAATCACTAAAAGATCACCAGAATCTTAAAATTCATCATATATTCCATGACCCAACCCATGCCGGGGCTCGAGACACAACTACCCCAAGCCCACCTTCATGGGCTAGAGGTGATACTAGTACTAAAGGAACAACTATCTCGAGGATTGTTTTTCCTAAGATCCTATAGTCATGCAAAAAACCAACTCATTGGAAAAGTTGACAGGAAAAGGAAAAGGTGCAACATAACTATATACAATCCACAATATGCATAGACCTTTAAATAGTACAATAAAAAAATTAAATTGAATGTTAAATGGGGGAAGAATACATGCCCAACCAGAAAAGTGACACAACCTAACAAAAAGTGGAGAAGTAAAATAGATGAGAGATCCACTCATTTAGATCTCAAGATATGACCAGACACATGGTCCAAGAACTCTCTATCCCTATGATCCTCTGAATTCACAATCTTCCTATACTTCATTTGCAAGGGCACACCATGTGCTAGGAAATCCAAAAATGTGGAGTATAAAATACTCAGTAGGATTACTTGAAGGCTCAAGGGAGGGGAAAAAGACAAATTGAAGACATGATAGTAGATAGAACAAGGTACAATAAGAGAGTACAACCTAACATAATAGGACAGTGAAACAAAACTCATCCCAAATAGAAAGAGTTCAACAAAGTGGGAATATAAAGTTTTCATCGAGTATTCGCTTTCTATAGTAGGAGAGTAGACTCATCCAACCACAAAAATCAAGATAGGGAAAGCACATGTCATACCCAGTGTGTCTTCACCTCTCCCGGAAGGAGAGTTATGAAAACCTAAGTAGTGGGTACTACAATAGGATATATACATATTCTCAGTCAAACAATCCCAAATGGGAGAGTAATGGGATCTCTATCTCACTGATCAGCCTTGGAATAAGAGTAGCCAAAAGTTTCAGATGTTACCACCAATGATGACCTGCATCCCACACTTCTGAACTGAACGTGCATGTCGAAGGGGATCAATCACTTCATCTTTATACTGTCCACATTGTGTGGATCTATCTTACCGAAACATTTTTAGGTCATGTCACAAGGACGTGCCTCAGTGGGAAAATTTCCCACCTTAATCACGAGTCCAATGTAACATCAATCCATGCATCTTCACTGATCATTATGCGGAAAGAGTAAACCCATGATAGAGGACCCACACCCGGATGCATTAGGGGGATTCCACTCTTTTTCATCTAGGACCCTCACCCTAGTGCATCAGGTTTATTCCATATAGAATTAGCTGATAGAGGACTTGTGACCATACTAATGGGAGATTCCACTCTTATAGTTGTCATTGACCCACACCACAGTAAGTCAAAGGGATTACTCTATAATAGTAGTAATTGAGGACCCACACCCATGATAATGGGAGATTCCACTATAGGTCATCAAGGACCCATGGCCTACCCAATAGGGGGTTCCAATCGAAAGGTATCAAGGTACTACACTAGAAAACCCTGCTAGATGGTACCTCTCACAAAGAACTGATATGCCAATGCTAGTTCACTACCATCATCAAAGGTCGCCTGAATAGGCATCACATCTGGGACATATCACATCGTATATCAAAATCCACTACATAGGGAACCATCGTGTTCTGTGTGGAGAAAAACATAGGATAGGGTACTCGCATGGCAAAATCCAAGTCCAAAAAAGGAAATACAAGATGTAGAAGATTCTTAGAGCTGTACATGACATGCATGGGGGCACAAATTGTGTGACCCCACCTTTCCATCTTTCCATGAACCTAGACATCCTCAGGTACTAAATGACCATCATGTATCTCTAGGATTCCTAGTGTAATCCCCGGGTACCTAACACATATAGCCAAAATGGCCAATGAGTTTATGTTTATCATTATTGATCCATAGAGTAAAAACATAATTCAACATACATGACTCTTAAAATGGATTTAGATAACCTAAAAGATCAGACTATCACGATCCTTGTGGAAAACACACATGGTATACTATTCATTTTCGTGAATCCTACTCCTGGTGAAGAAAATTCATTTTGCAGCAGCATACACAAACACTGCTTCATGGGGCCCACACCTCGATCTGGGAACACATCATTCAAATTGCACCACTGTGATCCTCCAATAAAAACACACATGATTGTCTATTAATTTTCCAGAATCGAACCCTCGGTGAAGAAACTACAATTCACTGCAAACAACAAAACTAGTCGTCATGGGGCCCACACATTAATTTCAGTTTATGCACAAAAAAGCATTCTTAATCACCTTCGTCGACCCCAGGGTCACAATGCCTATGAACATGCGTCAATCCGGAATCACATAAAAAATTATGGTCAGTTAATGATTTAATAATATTATATATATTATTATTTGGTGTCTTATGGACCTGGTCCACAAACACTAGAATGGAATCTAGCCTCAACCCTGAAATGGTCGTCTTGAAAACTTGGTCAAACTGTCGAAGAAGGATCATCAATTGGACACTCGATATGGGAGTTATGACATGACATAAATATAATATTTTCATTAAATATATTAAAACATGATAACTTCATGGACACTGGTCACAGGTCATAGAAAAACATCTAAAATAGTATTAGAAAGAGTGTATCACAAACAGGGCCATGATGCCACTAACAGCGCGACATTTGGATTCCACAAGTGCTAATTATAAGGGTTTAACAAATTAATAATAATAAAAATTTTTATAATAATATTTTTATTTTGTATTTATATATTTATTTGTTTATTTTACCCTATGAGGGATTCCTTTGGGCCGCTGCCATCGCCCCGTTCCACCGTCCCTATCACTTGGCCTCAACCTCCATCCAGCCTCTATCACCGCTCAACCTCCCGACCTACAACCGTCACCCGGGTCCCCGCCATCTTTTGACCTAACGCCTCGCCAGGAGTTGGATTCTGTAGACCTAAAAACATGCTCAATGCCACTAGATTTTATCTTTCTATACCACCTTCACCTACCTCCTCACCAAAAAACCTTCTGCGAACCACCGGAGTAACTCCGGTGTTCAGAAAATATTTCCAAGACCAGATCCAGGATCCTTGGAACCCGATCCCCATTGAAGTGGTCTTCGCTCGAAGAATCATCGAAATTTGAACATGAAGAGAAATTGGTGGATCTTACGCTTACCTCCGCGCCTCCTCCGGTGCTCAACACTCTACTTCGAGAATAGTTTGGGACTCCTATAATCGATAAATTCGTTGATATATGCCTCACTCCAAGATCAGATGTCATTTAAGAATGATGAAAGTTTTCCTCAAATAATGATGAATAACACAATGGAAACGTTTCTAGAAATTGAATCGGATTACGGTATTTGGTAGAGTGTCTATCAATAAATGATTCCAAAACAACTAATTCAAACAGAAATGATTTTTGACAACAAAATTACAATCTAGGAGCTACAACATCCAAAAATAGTAATCCTACCTTGATTTTTGTATCTACCATTGTGTCAGTTGGGCTTTGATTTAATAGTGTCTTCTTTTTCATCATGATCTGATGAAGTTTAGACATTGAATCGTCATCAAAAGCATATGTCTAGAGCTCCACTATCCGTTAGAGAATGAGAAAACTCTAACCCATTTCTCTAAACTCCTATTTATATGAAACTAATTGTGTTAGAGGAATTTTAACCTTTTGTAGCCTCTCATATGAGGTCTCCCCTTGGGTAAAATCTGAGCTACAAAATCAATGGTGCTCTTGGATTTTCAATATACATCCGTATCCAGAAGTTATCTGGAGTTGAATCCAAATAAAATAATAATTTTATTTTTTATTTTTTTATGATTATGTATTTGATATTTTTTTCCACAGAAGGTCAATGTCTACATAAGTTATTTAATCACATAGAGTAAACGACATTCTTTAGACTGAACATAGACCTTGGATTTCAGATCTGAGAAACTATTTGAAAGATATCATTTTTCCATCACATGCATAGTATAAAAATATTATATATTTTAATAAAATTTAATCTTAGAATACCGAGCCACATAATCTCATTCTGTCTTATCACCTAACTCTACAAATATATATTTAAATATTAAAAACTCATACTAGGTGAAAATCGGGTCTCTAAATCATTCTCTCCTTTAATATGTTTTCCCTGAAATAAATAACTAAGGAAGAAAACATGGGATACTAAGCTCTCATATAGATATCCCACTCCAAGAAACACTCTTGTATGTTTTTTTTCTACCAAAAAACATGAAAAGGAAGTATGGTCCATCTTCATAATTTCTTCTCCCATTGATGATGTTTGTAAGAGAACTTGAACACATCTAATTAGAAAAGTCATGTGGAAAACGCCATGCACCCATTCAAATGCTGGGGATATGGAATAGAAGTAAACGACCTCATGACCCCTCCTCATGATCTTGAATGGCCAAAACGACCTCAAGGGTAACTTGAATTCCCAAATACAATTAAGACGAAATACCATGACATATCCTTCAGCACCTGGATAATGTGCTCAAACGACACCAAACTATCTACTAAACTCTTCTCTCTAAGAAAGGGAGTGTGACGACCTCTGAGTCTGTATATTATCATTCAGATGAAATCATGTACCTTCATTGTTCATGGACTCCCCATGATGAAGTTCATTGATATTCCATCCCATTTCCACTCTAGGATTTTAAGAGGTTGCAACAACCAACTATATCTCGGTTCTCTGCCTTCACCTATTGATAGGTGTGGTATCATGAGACGAACTCAGCTACACTGCATCTCATGGAAGACCACCAAAATAACCTTTAAGATCCTTCAAAAACTCCCCAATAATGGGATGTACAACTAAGGGAGAAGTTTGGAACTCTCACACCAACTCCTCCCTCATCTCAAATGGAACCAATATTAGTCCCTAACAAAAGGTCACACCATTCCATCCTTTTGAATATCCATCTAGTGCATCGAACATAGATATATGAGCCAAATATGATCTCAATTTCAGTGTCTCATGACTAGGACTCTCTTACACACCTATGAATTTATGGATTTGACACCAATGTATAAAGAAAAACTATACCCTCTTGCTCCAGTATTGTCAGCTATAGAGAACCTAACTGCTCTAAATATTCCCTCACAAGCCCAACCTAAAACATTCTGCTAAGGGAATCTGCTATGTAATTTCCCATTCTTGGTGTATAGAATATATAAAAGTCATAGTCCTTTAGGATGTTCCCCCAGTATCACCTCCTCAAGTTCATGTCCCTCAGAGTGAAGACATACATGAGACTCTGGTGGTCTGTGTAAACAAAAAAGAGCTCTCCCAGGAGGCAGGGCCTCCACATTCTTAAGGAGAAGACTATTAATGAATGAACATGATAGTGAGTCACATATTACTATTCAAGGGATATCCATAACCCTAACTTGTACTTGATAACTATTTTTTCAAGGTTGACATTTAGAATGAAAAGGTACCAATGAATAGGGAAGGTGAGTAAACTCATCCAACAGCATGAGGAAAAACACTCCACTGCACTACCCCACTTTAAACACACCAGTCAGAGGGACTCATCCACTAAAACTAGAAACTCTTTGATTTGGTAGTAAATGACGTTACCACATTGTTTTTCTCATGTCACAAAAATGTGTGTCAATGATGGAAGGAACCCTCTTCCTCATGCAAGAAAAACTATATCAAACAACACATACATAGGGGTACTCTGATGTCCTGAGTCTCCCCGATAAAACCTCAAGAATAATGTAGGGAGAAAATAGTACCTCACAGAGTGTCTTACATGTTCTAATGAAAAAAGAAAGAAAATACATAGATTGTACCTCTTTTCATCTCATGAACTGCAGGACCATAAACATCCGTAGCATGTAGCTACCTGCAGCCCCAGTTACCATTTTCCTGTTCCAGATGTGGGCCACTTGGTTGTGGTGGAAGGACATTATAGAAATTTACACAAGACAAAATTATTTCTTCTTCTCTACCAACACCGCCTCCCTGGGGATGAACCTCCACAAACAAGAGAGATCCCTTATTAAGGAACCATATCTACTAGGGCAGTTTGGTTATTATATGCCTAGGAAGATTAGCATGTTTATACGAGAAGTCTCATTCCATGTAACCTCACTTTTCACAATCATGAAACCGACCCACCCAAATCATACACAGTTCTCTATGTTATCCCAGACCATGTGCATAAGTCTAATCATATGAAGGCATTATACATTGAGGCCCTTCCAGTTGACATCTTCCAGCTATGAAAAACGTCTCAGCTATGACATAACCGCTGCCAAAACTACATAACTGGAATTCCACTGATATAAAGCTATCTGTCAACAATTCAAACTCCTGCACCCCAACATATATGGGGATTCACAAGGGCACTAAGTCAACATGAATATCTCAATGGATTCCCCACTCAAACATCTGTTCTTGGAAGTAACCCTTACAGATCCCATCAATAGAATACCAAATATGGTATAAGTAATTAGTCTCATACACTACCACCATCATCCCTCGTTTTTAAAGCTCCAGAATCTCCTAGAATACAAATGGAGCAATAGAATTAGGGGTAGTAATTTTCATAGAAAAGTTACTGGAAGTTATCCCACATGAGTTTCGACTCACGTGCATCGGTTTAACCATACTCCACCAATATCCAAGTTCCCAATCGAAAAAGCTGGCTATCAAAGTCACCAGCTGATATGTCACTATCTGAACAAGACTAAAGAGGTGGAACACTGACTCTAGCAAATCCTCTAGTTCCCGAGGATATGACTCGCCATGAAAACTCATCAGTCTCTAGCACTAGAACTCACGATGTTCCCCCAACATGTGCATGTACCCATCTTGCTCTATTGGGACTAACTGTTGTTTAAATGGTGGAGGTACTACTACGTATCCACCTGGTGGAAGGAGGATTGTATGATGGATCCTGAACTGAGGCCTCTTCACTCCTGGAATCAATTTCATGAACCTGAGCAAGTATCCCGTCTAGCTGTTGTCATAGAGGCATCCCGAATCCATCAAGTAGTACCATGTTTGAAGATCATATATATATATATATATATCATGAAAAATGGGGAGATGACTCTAGAAGGACAGTCAAAGACTCAATATTATATGATTCACATACTAATTATCCATAAAACAAATGTTTTAGAATTCCCAGTCAACAAGATGGAAATCAGGGTCTTGGAGAATGACTATGTCGGCCACAACACAATCACTAGTCTCCCTGTCCAGAGAGCCGCACTTGAGACACATAGGCACTGTTTCCCTTGACACAACCATTAAATATTTAGCGATACATCTGAACAAAGTCCCAAGGGTCGAACCACCTTTGATACCACTTTTTCATGACCAGACCCATGTCGGGGCTCGAGCCACAACCACCCTAAGCCTGCATCCATAGGCTAGTGGTCGCGACAAGCACCGAAGGCACACCAATCTTGGGGAGGCCTGTGCCAATGAACCTATACACATGCACATAACCAACTTAATGGAAAAGTGCATCGAAAAAGGAAATGGTACAAATGTTCTATATATAGTCCAGAAATATGCATTGTCCTCTAAACAGTACACCTATTGAATAGTAATCTGAAATGGAGAAGGGGTAAAATACATTCCTTACTAGAAACATGTCACAAACTAACCATAAGTGGAAAAGTAAAACAACTGAGAGAGCCCTACTTCGGGATCCCAAGAAAGGACTACCACACATGGTCTAGACACCCCATATACTTAAGATGATTTGAAGTCACAATCAACCTTTTTATTATATGCGAGGGCACACCATGTATGGGAAAATCCCAAGAAGAGGTGAGTATAAAAATACTCAGTAGGATTCTGCAAGGGCTCATGGTAGTAGCAAATGATGTACTGAAGGGGGGGGGGGAAATTAGATAGAACAAAGTACATCAAAATGGTATAGCTTAACACAACAAGATAGTGAACGAAAACTCATCCCAAACACTTGGAGATAAAAATGATGAGAATATGAACATCTTGTCGAGTCTTCAATACCGATAGTAGGATATTATACTTTTTCCTCCCAGAGAAGTTGGACACGGAAAGCACATCGAATACCCCATGTCTCTTTGCCTCTCCTAAAAAGAGATTAAATAAAACCGTGGAGTGTATACTCTAATAGGATATATATGTATGCTCAATCAAATAAGTCAAAATAAGAGAGTAAGGGGATCATTATCTCCTAGATCAACCCAGGGTGAAGAGTATATAATAATTCAAGAAGTAACTAGTAATGATTTCCAAAATAGCTCATGTCTGCTCTGAACAAGTCAGTCAAAGGGTGTAAATCACCACACCTTGATACTATCCAATTAGGGTGGGTATGTCTCACCCTCACAGTTTTAGGTCACATCATGACGACATATATTAGTGGGAAAAGTAATCTTATTACTCTTGAGTCCAATGTAACATTAAAACATGTCTCGTCACTAATCCACATTCAGAATGAGTAAACCCACATAAGAGGACCCATACCTAGATCCATCGAGGGGATTCTACTTTTGTTCATAGAGGACCCTCACACTAGTGAATCAGGTGGATTCCACTCAGAAGTAGCTAACAGAGGAACCATGACTATATCAATGGGGGATTCCTATCTCATAGTTGTTGAAGAAGACCCCACCAATGATGACAGGGATTCCACTATAGGTCATCGAGGACTCGCGACATACTCGGTAGGGGGTTCCACTCAGAAAGAATCAAGGAACTACACTAGCCATCCCTGCTAGATGGTACCTCTACGAAAGCACTAATATGCCAATAACTAATCACTACCATAGTCGGACGTCACTTGAATAGTTTTCACATCCAAAACATCTCACATCATGTCTCGAAAGCCACTAAAAAGGGAACCACCATATTCTATGTGAAAAACGGTCAAGATAAGCTTCTCACATGCCAAAATTAGAGTTCAAAAGAAGAAGATATGAGAGGTATATGATTCTTAGAGTGTTATAAGACATTTTTTCCCACAAACCAAGTGGCACCACCTCGCCGCATGGTCATGTAACTAGCCTTCCTCATGTAAAAAATTGAGATCATGTTCCCCTAGGCATTACAATTCAATCCCAGAGTATATGACCCCTGCATCCAAATGGCCGATGAGCATATGATGCGAGTTGTTGATCTGAAGAGAAAAATGTAAATCAACCTAAATTCCTCTTCAAAAGGATCAAAATAAAAAAAATCATATCACACCATCATGAAACCTGATGAAAAAAACAAGAAAGACTATTCATTCGCCTGAATCAGACTCCCAGTGAAGAAAATTCAATTCATATTATCGTACACAAACAATGGTTCATGGGGCCTACACCTCAATCTTAGAACGCAATATATGAATCACACCATTTCAATACTCATGAAAGCATGCAAGAGATCAAAAATTAATTACCTCAAATCATACTCTCAGTGTGGAAAACATATTTTACTACAAAAGGAAAATCGGGCGTTGTGGGGACCATGCATTGATTTCCGTTTAAACACTTGATGTTATTATTGAAATGTCCACTTCAACCCTAGGTTTTCAATGACTCTAACAGTTTTTCCATCAGATGTCTCATGTGGAAATTATGGCGGTTCATTGTTTTAATAATAATAATATATTATTATTTGGGAGTCGCACAGACCTGGTCCGCATTCACAAGAAAGACACCCAACATTTGTCACAAAATTACCGTCTTGAAAACTAGGTCGTGCTACTATAGATGTCTCATCAATTGAACGCTTCACGTAAGATTTATTACAAAACAAAAATTTAATAATTTTAGTAAATATATTAAAACCTGAGTGCTTCGTGGGCCCAGTTCGTGGGTAAGAGATAAACATTTCAAATGGTCTTAAGAAGAGTGTATAATAAATATGGCCATACTGCCATTGACGACATGTCATTTGGACTCCCCAATAGGGGGTTATAGGGTTTTAGCCAAATAATAATAATAGTAATAATAATAATAATATATTTTTAATACACATATTCACTTTTTATTTTTTTATTTCCTTTTTTCTACCCTATTATGGTTTCCGGTGGGCCACCGCTCGCACCCCGTGTCGGCTTCTCAGCCACCCGACCTCCACCATTGTCCCGCCATTACTGCCACTCGACCTCCCGACCTGCCACCATCTCTCGAATCCCCACCATATCATGGTCTACCTCATTGCTCAGATCTGTCACCGTCTATCCTACTACCTTACCCTAAGCCACCACAGGCCATCATGTCAGACCGCCGCTTCCTGGGACCTCACCAGAAAACCTTCACAGACCACCATGATCACTCTTGTGATCAAAGAATTTATCCGAGAGTATATCTTTGACCCTCATGACCCAATCTAGAAAATGGTGTTCTCCCCTTGAAGAATAATTGAAATTTCGACATGCTGAAAAGTTGGTGGATGTTTAACTCATTGTCGCTCCTCCTCTGGCACCTAAAACATGACACAGAGCTTATATAAATACTTGTTGGTATGATATCTTCTCAAATATATTTATCTATCCAAGATCAAATTTTGTTTGGTCCTGAAGAAAATATATCATCAATGAACGATGAAGAATGCGAAGAACGGGTGTCCATAAATTGAATTAGATGATGGTTTTGTTAGATTGGCCATTAACAAAGGATTCCAATGTAGTGATTTCAAACAGAAATGATTTTCGATAATGAAATTTATATCAGGTAGCTGTAGAATCCAAAATAGTAATCCCACCATGATTTTTGGATCATCCATTGTGTCTGTTGAACTATGATATACTAGTGTCTTCATTTTTATTGCGATTTGATAATGTTCAGACGTCGAATTTCCATCAGAAAAAGATGGATAGATCTCTTCCATACATGAGAGAAATGAGCTTACTCTAACTCATTACTATGAACTCTTATTTATAGGAAACTGTTGGTGGTCATGTAATCTATACTTCCCAATACCTTTCACCTAAGGTCACCCCTAGGGTAAACCTGCTCTACAAACTCAATAGTGCTCTCATATTTTCAATCTAAATTACTATTATGAAATTATCAAAAGAAGAATCAAAATAAAATAATAATATTTAATTATTTTATTTTTGGTTATTTCCTTGATAAATTTTCCTATTGAAGGTCTGCGCCTTCAAATGTTTGGTCCGACATAGGGTAAATGGCATGCTCTGGAAAGAAATGTGGGCTCAATTTTTTGATTTGAGAAACATTTTGAAAGATATCCCATTAATGTTATATACATATTATAAAAAGAATTAATATTTTTTATAAAATATTTTTCAGGCACACCAAGACATAGAATTGCAGGTCGTCTTAACGCCTTGATTTGGAAATATATGTTTAAATATTCCAATGTTTTACAAGAAAAAAATAGGCCTCTAAATCCCAAATGATGCACAGTCCCACAATCTAATTCTAAAGCAAATAAAAATATAAAAAGTTATAAATGAATGGCCGATCATACAGATCTTCAAAATGTTCTATCGCGTTATAATACTTGTAGAAATTATTATAATATAAATATGCATGTGAAAATATATATCCCATGATCATTTTAAATATATAACATATGGAAGAATCATATTCTAAAATCATTAAAGCACTTGGTCTTTCTCAACTTTTATCTATATATGGTAAACCATTCTAAAATTATTCAAAAATCTCATCATATCTTAAAAGAATTTTCAAAAATGAGTGGTGAATTGAGCATCTCAAATATAAATGTTACTAAATGAAACATCTTGTAATCCCACAATATCTAGTATATAAAACACTCTATGATACTTTACCTAAGTAATATCTTTTATCTGAATAATGTGATATTATTTGTTCAATCGATTGATCAATGACCAAATAGAATTCTTCCCTGAGGATTATTAAGAAATCAAATTATGAATTCCAATGATATCATTACTAATTTCTGTGTGTAATGGAATCCTTGATAAAGCCATAAAAAATAAATTTTAATAACCCAATGGGAATAACAACCTTCATATCATAAATTCTATAATTATTTTATCTCATCAAATGACAACTATATCATATTTAGGATTAACTAACAAGCCCAGTTCTTACACTATATTTCTCACAAAAAAAACAACATTGAACTAGAACATACACTTTAATGATTTATCGCAATGTTAATGATAACATAGACTTACCAAAGATATTCTCAAATAATGATCAAACTTCTTATAATATAAGGAAAATACCAGATTATCATCCATGAATATTGTAATAAATTATTTATGAAATATTAGAAATAATAGTTTCATAAGAACCATGAAATCCATGGATAATTAGATTAACCAAAAAACATCAAAATGTTTTGATAATGTCCATATATAATTATAAAATTAGTCTAAAGGATATATGACTCCCTCAAAATATTGTGGTACTACCCTGATTGAAGGGCCATCTTCAATAACTACTTCCCCATTTTAAATGATCAAATGGGTCATCAATGAATGTATAGGGGTAATTATTCTTTATTGTTACTTGGTTAAGATTTATATATTTAGTGCATAAAAAATGAGTTCAATAATCATTATAATAAAAGATAACGAAGGTAAAACATGAAGATAACCTAAGATGAAGGAATCACTTGGATTATATGTCTTCTAAATAAATTTTAAACTCTTTAAATTCCATGATATCTATATGATATTAATTCAATGAAAACAATTTCATCCTAGGAAGTAGATCAATATAAAACCCAACAATCCACTATAGGGGTAAACCTGATAATTTACCAAGAAACACCTTTGGAAAATCTCTAACTATAAGATGAATATTTATCATGAGTTTTTCTTTATGAGTCTAAGTTGGAATAGATAATATCTATGATCTTAATCTATCTATCTTGGGAAGGCTTTTTTCCCATCACATTAGAATATAAGTATCATTCCCTAATAAGTAAACAAGATCTCCAATAGAGGGTTATGAAAGTCATACTTCGATGATAATAGTCATTATGATCTTTTAGGGAATTCATCTAATCCATACAAATAATAATGGAAAAAGATACCTTTTAATATTAATAAAACCCCATTATAGATCAACTTTATATATGAAAACAACACATAAGGGAAATTAAAATTCCTACTCCATATTCTCTAAAAGAGGTTCCAATATATCCTTAACAGAAGGTATAATATCGAATGATAGATTAATGATATCAATGATACATGTAGATATGAGTTAATTTTAGGAATCTCTATCTGTTTAAGAATTCACTATAGATGAGGAAATAAGAATGTAACTTCTTATAATCATCCTCATTACCAAAAATTGCATAAGTATTTTCTCCACAACATACACTTTTCTGGCATAAAAATGGGAAAGAGGAATACCACTCTCTTTAAGGATCAAACCTCAATTTTATGTTTCAAAAGGATGAACCAATCTTACCTATCTACTGTAATGATTGGGTCCAACAACCTTGGAGGCATTAGATTGAACAATAAAACCCATACAGGAAAAAATTATTCACCACTTTGAGGAGATGATATGACTCTAAAAAATCATTCCATATGGCATAAAAATGAAAAATGTTACAACATTTAGGGGTTTCATGTTATCAATCCACTGTATAATTAGTATTTCCACAATTATGGTAGGTAAAATGATGAATACCCATAGTTTTGGATGATAAATACTTACATGGGTGGCTGGACCCCCAACAACTTCCTCTTATTGGTACATCACACATTATATTTCTCTCTAAGATACTACCTCTACTACCACTAGGAATTGAGGGATATCAATGAAATTTCAAATCCATTCCTTATTGATATATACCGTGAAGTCTATCTAAAACTTAAACATATGTTTTTAGTTTCATGGAGATGTCTTATGATATGAAGTTAGGTTGAATACCCTTTTCAAATCACACCGATTTCAATTAATCACTCATGACTATCTCAGAATCAAAATAGAAAATCATGATAGACCAATCTTTATATTCAATAAAGAGTCAATTTCTTTTCTAGAGGCATACAAACTTGTGAGACATTTCCAAGGATTTCGTTTCAATATAGAAGTACTTTTTCAATATAATATTAACATTTTCCAATCTTATTTCTCAAGCATATTATACAAGACAATATAAACCCACATCTTTTAGCTGGTGTCTTCAAACATTGAAGTATCACACATAACCTTAAGTTTCCGTAACGTCAATAGATATAATAAACATATTAATCTTTTCTATACAGTCCTATACCTATTATGGATATTATAATATATAAAGGATTGAGTAGTGTGATATATAAAATCTTGAAGAAGATGATTATCTAGAGTTGGACCCAGACTTGTTTCCTAAGATTTATCTATGCTAAGTCCCACCCCCTCTTCAATAAATCAGAAAATCCTAACCATAGCCTCAATTAAATTTATATCCACTTGATTATTAGCCTATATAAATTTATCCATACCATTCTATAGATCATTTTCATGGGGTTTTATAAAGGGTAGGGTACTAAATAAATATAAATAAAAAAATAATACCCATAAAATAGTAGAGAATATTTATTAAAAATGTAACTTATAATCTAATAACTTTTATTATCCTAATAAAAACATTAAATCCCATTTTAAAAGGGAGACTAAAAAAATAAACCATATTCAGAGCTCCTCTGCATGGGTGCATAGTTAATAACCTGTATAGGACTTATGATAAAACATGTTTCTAATCGAAAATAAAAACCTCACAATCTAAACTACCCATAATAACTCAGGGTTTCATGTAAAATAGTTTTACATAAAATCCTTCACAACTACCTCCTAGGTTGTACAGTTAATATAACCTACTCATTAATGCATCTAGTGTATTTTAAATATTTTTTTTGGTTTGATAAATTTTTTGTGGAAAACAGACCTAGGGCGACCTTGACCTGTTCACTTGAAATTGTCTTATGTAAGGTGAAAATGGAAGTAAAAATACCTATGGGTTGAGAAATAGTGATTAAACATAAATAAATACACCATTAGAACAATTTTTATCAAATAAACCATGCATGAGAAAATTGATCCAAAAGGTAACAAAACATGAGCTTGTAATAAGTTGGTGAGTCACCCATCTAGATAAATAGAACTATGACGATAAATAAATAACCAAAATTAATATAATTAAATCTTCTAAAAAATATAAAAAAAAACTAAATTGTATATGAAATCATCAATCCATAAGACAAAAATAATAAAACATATCTCCACCGAAGGAAAGAGGAGAGAAGTTAAATTGGTGAGTTTTTATGAATAACCAAAACCTTAATTAACCAAAACACTACTACTAATCTCCAAGTGACAGGATAGTTATCATCAATACATCATATCCCTATACCAATGATCATCTAACATGAATACACACCTCTTCCCAAATGATGACTTCACTTACCATGTATTAGTGAAATAAAGTCTACATGAACATATTGGGTGCATTTAGGGATTGATCATAACTATAAAAATATGACCCCACCAAGCATTCAATGATAATCAGTTAGTATATAACCTAATAATTATTCTTTTAAAGATAAACTATTTAAAATTTTTGGTGGAAAATTTTAATCAAAATCACACAAAACAGAAAATATAATATTTTAAACAAGTAACAAATTACACTTAAACGAACATTTAATGAAATCCCCTTCAAAGATGTCCTATAGTCAATGATGTCAAAGAACCCTAAGATCCTCATACTACAAAAATATTATACCAATAATGTCTAATAATTGATGGTCTGCTATGTATATAAATATACTATCCTAGTGGAATTTTGAAACTATTCCAATTGAACCATTACCACATCATACATAATCTTGGTAATTTTTAGTTAGTATTAGCGTAATATAATGCTTGGTAGAGAATATCAAATGCCTTGCATTTCTTGTCCCAGGTATACTATCTAATCACCTAGCTTACCATGCTATATCACAGTTTTAAAGAATAATAACATAACTATAAAACCATTCCATTATTATATAACATTTTAAAAAGTATTTTCATATAACATTTAGTATGAATCATTGATTATCATATAAAACATATGAATTATAATCGATTTTGTAATCTAAAATATATAAAAAATAATTTTAAAATATTACAAAGCACATAATGAATCCAATTTAATCATTTAAAATTATTTAATCCAATTTTAAATAACCTTAATAAATTATAAATAACTATTGGTTCCTTAGAGAAATAAAACTCATGAAGCCATCTAACAGAAATTGGAGAATATATTGACCAACAGTGAGAATCAACCAAAGAACGATGTGAGAAATACATTATATCAAACCCCCTTATAAAATGTTTGGATAAAAAGAAAGATAAGGAAATAAAAAATTTACTGAAGAACAAACTCATTGAATATTGGTGAATAATATCAAGGAGTATGATATGACTCACTTACATGATGATTCTTATTGGATTATTCCAAAAGTCCAAAATGAGATGTACAGAAAGAAAGGAATAATGATGACATGCCTTGTGATATAGTATGGGGGAAACCATCCATGAAACTACTATAAAAATTAGGAAAATACCCTTATATTATTTTATTTATATAATCAATTTATATTTTAAATAAACCATTTTGGATATGTCTTAACATGACCATCTTGTCCTAGAAAAACACCTCATCCATGAACCCAAGAAGCCGCTCAAGGATATGTCACTAGAGTAACTTCCCCTCCATGATGTGATTACCCCATGTTGAATATCCTCAGGATATAATTATAACCTATTATAATATATGATCATCTTATGATGTATAAGTATCAAAAAATTGATTTTGATGTTGGGTTGTTCAATGGAGATACCCTAGTTACAATGAAACATTTAATGCCCTGAGGTGACACACCAGCTCTAAATTTTTCACAAACTATAAATTATTATGTGTTAGGGTACCTAAATGAAATTTTAATCTTATGTTATACAAAAACACACGCAAATTCATTCATAATATATATGACTTATTTATTTTGGGCCTCTATAGGGGCCCATTGTGGCATGACAACCGTTGTTCATGGTATAACCCACCACTGTTCCCCCAATGTCCCATCTTGTTGTGAACTCCTTTTTTCAATGGGTTACCCAATAAAATTCTAGATGATGTCTTCCCCAAAAATTATGAATACAATATAAATAAATAAAGAACAAAAATAAGGGAAAAAATAATAAATGGGAAATTTCATAGATGAAAATGACATAGTGGGTGTTACACACCCTTTGACGGTAAAAATTAAAACAGACCTCATATAAGATCGTCCAACCCATTTAAAGGATAAAATCAATGGGATCTATTTTTGCTATCAAAATTCAGGTAAATTAAAAGAGGGTGGGGGGGGGGGGGGGGTAATTACGGTATGATGATCTCTTTAGGAAACCCCCACCAATAATATTGTTCTACTACAAATTTGAACACCCGTGTCCATAAAAATAGATATAAATAATTAACGAATATAAATATACATATAGTAAATTTTATTTTATTCTTATTATATGGGATAATCCAAGGAGTACACAATTGTGATGTTCTACTGTATTGAATCCTCTAGACACAGTACTTGTTACTAATAATTTAGAGTGTCCACACATACCCACCAGGGTGAAAAAATTCCAAAAAATAAGTCACAGATAATAAAAATTTAAAATCTCAGAACACATATAGGTGTTATTTTCTTGATATCCATGATAAAAGGATTATTTTAAACTAAAATGGTTTATCAATTAGCTCCCCTAAAATACAATTTATGAAATATACGAACCTTGACTGTGGTAGACTCCCATATCTCCTTTATTATTATTATTATTATTATTTCTTTCTATCTTATGTCTCAAATTCCTATTTTCTTATATTTGATCCATGATCCTCATAATTACTTTAATGATATATATATCTATAATATAGTTAGAATAACATGATTTATCTTTAGTTCATCATTATTATAAAAGGAAAATTCAACCACAGTCTTTCTTAAAATAATAGAAAAAATTCATTCATTCAATTATTAGTTTTCCATATATTAATATAGGATATTTGAATTTCAGAATCCAATCACTAAAATTATTCATTAAATAGGAAATAATATTATGAAATTATCTTCGATAATTTCTAAACCCGTGATGTTTAACTTATACTTTCCTAGGAACCTCCACATTGTGATACTTTCCTCTTTGGTGTGTAATGAATTAACTTTGAATTTCAGGGATAACACCTCGTAAACAAGTTCTTAACAAAAAATAGGATATTATCATTTGAATATAAAATTAATAAGAATTAATTTTTATCCTTTAATGGACACATATAAATATGTAGAACCATTTAAATGCATCTAAGCCTCATCATGGTGTGCCCAACCATCCCATGGGAAAACTATAATGGTGTGGTGCAGATGCAAGTGAAATATAACTATGTATTATATGAACACTATGTTATAACATGTCCCCCATGCTTGGATGATGAAATAGATCTGAAACTTAAGCCAAATATATATTAAATTGTTGTTATTTTTTCCATTAGTCACATTTCTGAATTTTGATAGATATATTTCAAGAAAAACCTTACGTGTGGGGAATTTTCTTTTTCCTAGATATCTAAAACTCCACCCATGACCTGAAACCATGTTAAACGTCATTATAAATTAAACATAATTATAAAACATAAATATAAACTATCATGGAGTACTATTAATGGTGTGAACCATTCCCCATGATATGAACATGTAAAACAAGTTATCTTTACATGGACTATTTAGGACATGATCAAAGAATTTACTCTTTGATATTAATTTTATAGGAATAATTGATACACCTATTAATAAATAATCTCCAGACCAATTTAGCCATATTTATAAAATTAAAATCAACAATAGTGGTCTATTGATTACCTTATCAATAAAAACAACCCAAATACTTTCCAATGGGATTTTTTCTAACAAAATATCACTTTGGAATTGATAATACTCCCATAAAAACTAATTCAACACATATTCTTCTAAAATATTTAAAAGTAAAAATAAAACGAATATGAAACCACTTAAATTTAAATAGTAATTTAGTGATGTAAAAATCATTAAATCTTATCCCACATGAGTCAAGATCATTTTGGGAGATAAAGATAAAATTGGAATCTCTTTCTAAAAACACAACCTTGATATTGAAGATCTTCCATACTACTAAACATAGAATCTTCTATTGAATAAAAATTAATTATCTCCCTCCCTTAATTTTTTATATTATTGGAAGAATCCCCATTTATCAATAATAAGGAACAATCATAGTCTTTTCTAACTATAATCATGCAAAATACTGCCAAAAAACCAATGGAAATTTTATCCATCTTTTTCAACAAACCCTAAGTGGACATTTACAAATTTTCACAAGAGAGGATAAAACATTCAAACAATTTAATCAAAGGAATCTGTATACCATTTTATGAATATAAAATTCAATGTAGGTGTGGGGGCCACTTTCTCAAGCCATATTCTTGGATAGATATGTTGAAATCAATTGAGAACTGATTCCTCTTAAAATCACATTTTCGTTTTGATTTAATCAAGAAGTTTACAACATGTTTTTGTGTGTGTAAACATTACAAAAATATAACACCTCTTCTTTTAACTTCTACTTCAGGGAGTGATAATTTATCTCGAAGTTATTTCTCCGACAGTGATGGAAAATATATTTTTTATGATTAATAGTTCTCACATTATCATAATTTTTTTCTATAAAAGATTCCAGATGAACTCTAACATTATTAAGTGTTTTTATTAATCTAAATAAATTTAGTGTACCTTTTTTGTAAAAATAATATAATCATTTATCATAGTTCATAAAAATATATATTGTTGATTTGTTGTCATCCATGATTTATAGGATCATACATGTCCTGATAACTCTCAATGTTAAGATCTAAAAAAAATACTAAACTAAAAAACGTGAATATAAATATCATTAAAAATAAAGATATATAGTTTTAAGGTAAAAAAATAAAAAATAAATTGTTTTTTATTTATTGAAAAATAACATAATTTTATAGAAATCAGATTTACTTGGGGAAATGTTTTCACCATGTGACCTGACAAGTGAAAAACTTAATTTCTGGTCATTCCACTATTTATTATTAAAAGATTTTAATTTATTTCATTTATTCTATCACATTAATGGTTTTTTATCAGTTTTACACATGATGGATTAATATAGGCATCCACTAGTGTCATCATTTCCTGGGAATATTCTATTCCAAACAAATAGAGTATTTCATGGTAATATTTTAATTGAAAAATCAGCATACCATTCCTTCGTTCAGTCACTAGTAATCTAAGTTGAAATTTTAAGCCTCCAAACAAGAAAATATTGAACTCACATATCATAAATTCTATAAAAATATCAATGTAATTAATTTGATCCAAAAAAATAATTTATCCAAATAAATGAGAATTAATTTTTTATCATTCTCTATATTTATTTATTTATTTTGATCATCCCCACTTTATTAGTATCCAAGATTTATCAATTATTAATGAAACGTAGAATAATATTACATTGGTTCTAACATTAGACCATACAATCTCATATTTTACCAACATAATTTTCTATTATAATCATCATTAATAAAACCAACTAGTTGTTTATTATAAACTTCTTTCTCATGTGATCTGTTAAGGAATACTGATTAAACTTTCATTTGAAACACCTTAATCTTTAAATTCATTAAAATTTATAACAATAACTTATTACTTTCCTATAAATATGTATGGGAAATTATTTCATGAAAATTAGTTTGTTTTATTTGGTTATATCTATTGCACACCAGAAATAACGTTTTCAGAGTTATCTTATCATATTCATGTGCTTTTTTATAGAATTACCAGTTGGTTTTAATGATTTTTAACATTTCATTCTCAAAATAATTTCCTATATATGGAATTTTTGAATATGTTTAATCTCATACTACATTTATTTGAATAAATTTTCTTATTTTTTATGACAATTTCAAAAAAATAGGATCATCCTAAGATAAAAGATTTTTTTTGTTAAAATTTTCATTATATGTATTGACATTATATCTATTAAGTCACTGAAAATATTTTCAAAATTTATTTCATCCTTAATACTTTGGTTCACTGTAGTTACTAAACGAGAATTGATTCCCCATAATAAGTGGTTTATTATAAATACACATTATCCCCTGGTGCTTCCCCTTTTATACTAACTTCAATAATACTTTCCTCTATAATTTCATTACTGGTTTTTGTTAAAATTTCCAACTAAATTATAAATTTATCTCATTTACAAAATAGTGATGTCTTGGATGTCAGTGATTTTTTAAGGAATATTTTAAAATTTATATTCCTAAAATTTATAATAGTATCCAAGAAAAATAATGCTATACCCATAGGATTAAAACATGTTTTCTTCATCCTTCTTTAAAATATAACACATACATTAGAAAAGTAGAATTTAGTTTAGTGTTCGATTCCTCCCATACCACTTCTCATATGGTGTTTTTTCTTTTTTTCAAACATAATAAACACCCTTTAACAAAATAGAATTATTTAGAAAACTACTCCTTTCAATACATCTCTGATAGATTTTTCTTAATGGGGATATTATAAACAATGTTGTTAATGATAAAATTACACTGTTAAATGGATAAATTATTTTAGTAGTCTTCACCAATAAAACATCATTACTTAAACTATGATTCTAAAGTTATTCATCCTCTTTTTTTAGTAAATCATGTTCTAATATTAGGTCACGATTTATAAATTTCAAGCTCAAGAATCTTCTCTATAGATCTGTGATAATGTGTAATAAAAGTATATACATTACATTTGTGTGATATCACCATCAACCACGCCATCAAACTATGTTAATTGATTAATAAAACATAATAACTTTTCTATGAATGGATTAGGGTGATATAGGCCCACACACATAAATTTGAACAAACATAAGAAATATCACATATTTATTTTCCATTATCTTATAAGTATTATGAATAAATTTCCCTTATAGATGTGTATAAAAAATTTTAGTGAGTTAAGATTGTTGTTTGAGAATATGACAAGCTCCATAATTATTATATAGATTTTTTAAAGGCATCCTGAACCAAGTGGGCAATAATTTTATTCCAAAACACATTCATTTATTTCTTGGCACGGAGTTACTTGAATTCTTCAATTAATATTATGTAAATGTCCCACATTGATCACTAACCTAGCATTAAAATTTTATAGTCACTTCCTTTTAGGATGGGAGACATCTTATTGAAATTTACCACATTCCTCGATCCACATAATTAGACTACACATAATTTTTTTTACCAATGGCATTCAACGTCCTTAACATCCATCCACCTAAACATATTTCCACTTCATAATTATTTTCTAAATTCGATAATATTATAACTATAATAATTAAAAAACTAAAATGAACAATATATATTTTAGTTTATCTCTGTAATAATAATTTTTTTTCATAAAATATGTTAATTTAATCCAATATTAAGGATAAAAACACCAATAATATTCATTACATTCAAATTAATTTTTACAACATTAACAATCTCAACCTTTTTTGTCTTGATCCATCTTAACTTTTCTTCTCATTTTCATGGTGAATGAAATTATTCTTATAGAATCAATAGATTCCAATACATAGATATTACAACATTTTTTATGAATAGTTATTATATTACATAAACACATACTTGTGGACCATAATAGTTTAGTGTATTTGGAAACATGGAAACATAAAAACTAGTTTATTGGTGAGCTACGTCTTTTCTAACTATGTTATTCACAACAAGAACCTTTCTTAGACATATCATAAATAATACATTTCTTCACAACATGGGGAAATAAATCATAAGAGAGGGAGAGATGAGATGATTAGTAAGGGTAAACAAGTTCGGTATGTAAGAATAACACGAGCATAAGGGTATTATAACATTAGTATAACATTTAAAAGGAATACCACGAATATGAATGATTATAATCTTGAATCAAGAGATTAATATTGGTAGTTCATAATACTGGAATCATAAATAAATAAAATAAAATGATCCATGAAATCATAACACTCACATAATATATGAAATTTTTATTAGACAGAAAAGCATAGAAAATAATTTCCATATTGGTCATGGCTCACCATGATGGCCATCATAGTGGAAAAAATCCACTATTAAACTAAGTTCACTCCACATTGTAGAATTGTCTTACTGAACCATGTTCACTCCCTATTGTCACCCTGTCTTACTATACTAGGTTCAGTCCCCATTATATCCTTGTATATATAATGAGATATATAATTCTTTACCTAATGCATTGGATAGAGATATAGGTCTCACCTATCACATAACAAAAACCATATTTATGTGTCCCATAAGATCATAAAGATACATAATATCAAAATTCATGAACATAAATGAGTAACATAAATAATTAATCATATCACAACCCATGGAAACATTATTTGTTTCATAATCATTTCATCATATAATAACCCATTTAATGAAGTAGGTTTCATAATCATTTCATCATGGTATAACTACTGGAAGATAAATAGGTTTCGTAAACATCGTTCCATAAAAACATAAACCATGTAAAGAAATAAAGTTAACTTTATCTTTTCATAATATCCCTAGAAAATAATTTTTAGCACCAACAGATGTCATGTTAAATTGAAAAAATTTTTAATGATCATTTAAAACAATTCTTGATGAAAATATCTTTTCAGCTTTGAAAAATGTTTTTTAAAACATTAATCTTTTTAATAATATTTCCTTGTGAAGAATGATGAAAAAATATAAAGTAATCTTAAATTAAATTAGTGGTTATGATTTTGATAAATCATGTTAATGTTGTACATGTAAAAATCAAGATCCCTTTCATATTTATTGTAAAATATAAATGGGCATTATTTAGAAAATGACATGACGATCCATTTTTTTTATAAATTCTAAAAAGGTTACAAATGGATTTTGAACATAATAAGATAGTAATACATAATGTTTGAAAACAATTTTAAAAAACAGGGTTTTGAAAAAAAAAATATTTCTAACCAAAGATAGAAAGAAATGCATATTTTATTGAAATCATTTTCTTATTTATCTTAAATGAAATAACGGGAGAATGCTTCCGTTAAATGAAGATATCATGAATAAATAACAGATACTAAAATTCAAGAGAATTATTGAGATATAGATAATAGGATTTTATAATATTAATCATAAGCATAAACAATCCCGATAAATGATGAGATTGTAACATTAAATCATTACCAATTTGGTAAACTTGAATCATAAGTCCAATGAAGGGATAAAAAAAATTTATGATAGAATATAATTATTTTAAAAAAATTCATGACATAAAATGTCAAAGTGGAAGTATATACATATTTTAAAATAATATAGGTGCATAACATAACATACATCTCAAAAAAGGATAATTAAGAAAAAATAACATAATAGATTTGTCAACATTTGAATAGTAGACCCCATGAGAGAGAGATCAAAAAATAGATATGTAAAAAAATTTATTTTTATAATATAAATCATAATATATATCCATGTTCATTATATGTACTATTGAAAAAAATAGGTGGTGAATATGACATGTGTCTCACATAATTAAAAAAGAGAGACACAAATCTATTATCTTAAGTCTTGACTTCCTTAGTACACATTCGAACAACCTATATAATAAATATAATTTTATTATACATATATAATGAGAACATACTAATATTTATTAAACACTATATTATTTTCTTATGACCTTTTATTATACATTTTTTTTAATTCCATGCTATAGTTTCTTTTTAGTTAATTTCTACTTTGTTTTTTAAATAACTTTTGATTTTTTTGTTTTTGGTCCTCTTATTTCCATTATGATTAAATCATATCAAGAATTTAAAATTTGATAAAAAATAATATATACAAAATATGAATTTATTTATATTAGAGAATAATATTTAGTGATAGGAAAATAAATACATCGTTATTGGAGACGGTAAGTTGCACGTATGCATGAACGTTGTTATTCATTTTCATATCCAAATAAATAAAATAAAATAAAATGATATATTATAATTAAAGAAAATATTTTTATGTCCTATATATCGCAAATTTTAATAAAACCAATCCTTAATATGTTTTATGTAAATCATGAGTGAATCAAATCGTTACAAGAGGCGGTAGTCCTCCGTACGCACAAACAAAGTTATAATATTCCCAAAAAATGAAAAATATAAATGTATGTGTGATATAATAGTTATATAATAATAATAAAATTATAAATACTACAATTATAATATATAAACTATAAATACATCATTATGACTTTCTATCATTGAAGGTAATGAAAAAATGAATGACATCGGTTCTGAAGGTCGTATTCCACTACACATATGAACTATGATTTCATAAACCATTTGATGGAATTGGATATTATTGTAGGTAATTACATAAACATAAAAACATCTCATCATAAGGAATATACTTATGTTTTTATATAATCATGATATAATAATAATTTAAGAGGTTGGAGGAAGAGAGAAAATAAAAATGCTCGTTGATGAACATTACCTATTATTCTCGTGTCCTGCTTAGGTTTGCATTAATATCATTCTTGGTACGAATTTATACATGAACTAAGATTTCTTATATTGGGGTAGGGAATTGTAGAAGTGATTTTGGTAGGTTTTTGTCCATCCAAATGGCTTTAGTGTTGTGAATATGGTGGGATAGGGTGCCTTTTTATAATTGAGGATATGTGACATCATTGTAAATACCTTAAAGTATACAGAACATGGAGGTCATCCTTACATCATGTGCCTCTAAAATATGATAATAATGCAAGGGAGTATTTATTTAGATGATAAAAGTCTACACCATAGAAAATAATAACATTTTATTTTGTCAATTAATTCCCATGTCTTTAACTTTACTCAACTTTATCCTTATAGGTTTTATTGAGGTAACTTGTATCTTCTTTTTTACACAATTCACCTATCATTTAAAAAAAAATTAAAATTATATTTTTAGATAATTTTCATATAATTATTATACATATCAAATCAAATTAATCAAATGAAAATAATATGAGTCAGTAAAATTAATTTTAATACAAACACATGTAATGTGACAACTCCCATTTGATCTTTAATCATATTAATTAATTGCAACTTTTTTAACTAATAATTATGGATAAAATAAGTTCAAACATATGATATAATTTAAATCATTCTAATTCCAAATATGGAATAAAATTTTCTAAATTCCATTCCTAGAAGTGCCAAGATTTAATTTAAAATTAATCTCTCTCAATCTATGTAAAAGTGGGTATTTAAACAGAAATGATCAAATGATCAAATGATTTTTATATCTAATTTCAAAATGAAATAAATTTAGTGACCTAAATTGGATTGATATATATATTATCAAACAATTTATACCTTATTAAAAAAAATTATCTTTATAAATAATTTATTCTAAAAGATAATTTTCAATTAAAATTCATTATTTCTCACAATTCATAAATAATTTTACATTTAAGATTAAACCCATAAATTCACCATAAGATAGTTTGGCGAATTTGAATTCTAAAATTATATTTATTTTATAAAAAGAAAATTAAAAATGATCCAAAATGTATTTTTATAAATTATGACAGAAATTAAAAATTCATTTTTGTTGTGAAAGTAGTATTTTCAAATCATTTAATGATTTAATTGAAAATTGTGTATTTTATTATCAATATAACTTATTTATATAAGGAAATTATAATTAATATTTTAAATAATATTTATTTCTATTCATATAACTATTTTAAATGTATGGGTTATAATAGTTTTGTTTAATAATATATCTTTATTTTATTAAAAATTAGTGTTGTGTGTAGAACATTCTAACTCATTGTTGCATGTAACACAAGTTTGACAGGTTTTTGAGTATAACACATGCTTAAATTGGTCTTGTGTGTAAATAAATACCTCAGTTAAATATTATTTATTCAAAAAATAATAATTCATAAAAACTCTGGGTGTAACATACTACCCATATTAAAACGTATTTCCACCTAAAAATTTTCCACTTTGATAGGTATACTTATAACTGATAATATTACAGACATCCTATAGGGATTTTTAAAATTGATGGTATCACAATTTTTTTTTGTCCCAGTGGGTGGCCCTGTTTCATTGAACCATCTCTGTATGATCTAGAATCTCAACCCTTTGTTCCTCATAATAAAGATCTTGCTCGAGTGGTATGAGTTGTGAGTTCAGTACATGTGAATGGTAATGTATATACCATATCATGAGAGATACATGGAACACACCATGGAATTGATATAGGATCAACCGAAGTTCCAAGATATATTCTATCATATGGATACGATCAATAATTTTAAAGGGATAAATATGAAAAGGGCCTAGTTTCTATTCCTTCCAGAATCTCATAATCTTCATCTGTGGATAAATTCAAAGAAATACCTAATCAAAAACATTAAATTATTGAGCACACAGGTGATTTCCAACATATCTTTTCATTCAAATTCGAGTTATATTCACATGCAACAAAATGTATATAAAATTTTATTCCATTTCTTCATAATTTTTATGTCCCAAAATATTTCTTTCCCAAACATAATTCAAGAAAATTTTATCTCTAAATTTTCCTTCATAAAGGTATTTTAAGGAGCCATTTGAATGCTTGATTGAAGGATAGTTTTGTATGAAAAAATAACTTGAGGAAGGGGTTAATCCCAACAACCTTATAAATCCTAATAAAAAGATATCAACACATCCCATAGTTCTTAAACTTTTCATTCTAACTTTTCCTATGTCTCAGGATGATACACAGTGATAAAACTCAACTCCATATCTAGATCATGCTGAAGACCCTTATAGAATAATGAGTTATACCTTAAATCTTGATCAGAAATAATGTAATGTGGTACACTTTGTAATTTTACAAATTCTATAATGTATATCATTTCAAGATGATCTATATAGGAGTATTATCATGTAGAAATAATGTTTTCTAACTTATTATGGGGATCAACTACCACCCATATATCATTTTGTATTTTAAAATTTTCCGGGAGTCCAATGAAAAAATCTGTTGTGATGATTTACATTTTCCATTATAGTATGGGAAATGGATGAAAAATCCTATTAGAATTTTTCCTTTTTTCCGAATTTTCTAACATATGAAGCATCAATAAACAAATTATGGGATATATCTGTCTTCATTCCTTCCCACTAGAAGTATTATTTCAAATACATATATAGATTTTTATACTTATAGAATTAATAGTGAATAGAGAACTATGGGGTTCCTCTAACAACTCATTATTTAAGTTTAGTATGTAAGGAACACATACTTGGTTCCTGAACCTTATCTATCCATCCTCATCAAGATTAATCTCTAGAACATATCTAACCTAATTTTTCATCCCTACATGCTCTTTATAGAATTCATTAATATTCACATTGATAGATGGTTTTAAATTAAATTGAGAAAGATATTATTGTTAAATGTCCTTATGGTTTTATATATCTATATTTTGTATATATAGAAATATTGGATCTTTTATTGTCCTCATCATTCATAATATAGCATGATCAATTAGACTTAAAGAATCATCCAACTAGTTCTATCTATTCGGGTGGAAATGTATTGAGACGTCATAATCCTTAATAATATCTAACTATATTATTTGGCACATATTAAACTTCATCTACCTGAATATATAGTTAAATATTTTATGATTAGTATATATATCATACATTTACCCAAAAATATAATTATACCATATCTTTAATTAAAATTTTACAAGACTAACTCCAAGACATGAGTTAGATAAATTTAAAAATGATTCATTAATTTTTGTGAGGCATAACCTATAACCATGTCACTCTTCATAAGAGGAAATAATAATACCCTCTTAGATTTGTTACTATATATTACAAACCCTTCTTCACTAAAGTGCAATATATGCCATGTTTCAATGAATAATCTCATCTTTAGTTCCTTTAAATTTTCCTCACATCCATCCTTCCAGAGGAACTTAGTTCCCTATAAATTTAACATGGGAAGTGGATTATATAGTCATGAGAAATTATCCACAAAACATTGATATTATTTAGGTAAACCAAAAAAATAATGGATCTTAGTCATTGTGGTTGGTCTAGTCCAACATTAAATATTATAAAACTTTAATGGATTTACTATTATACCAACTATTTAGATTATATGATACATAAATGAATTTCTTTATAACCAAAATTTACTCTATATAAATTTCTAATATTGTTTCTTCCTCTATAGGGAATTTGGTATAATTATAACGTAATCTGAATGATATTAATTTATCTTTGAATAAATAAGAATATCATTTATAAAGAAAACCACAAACTGATCAAGTTAATATCCAACTACTACAATAGTTAAATCCATGAAGATAGAGGGGGAATTAAGAAGTCTAAATGGCATCACTATAATATCAAGATATACATACCATGTACTAAATTATGTCTTACATATATCTTCTTTTTAGCCTAAATTAATGATATTTAGAACAGTGGTAAATCATGGAAAAATTATTAAACTCCATGTAGTTGTTCAAAAAATTCATAAATACATGTATGATCATTCTTGTCCTTAATTTTGATCTTTTTTATCTCTCTATAATCAATATAGAGTTTCATTGATCAGTCTTTGTTTTTAACAAAGAGAAATGGTGCACACAAAGGTGACACATTTGGCCAAATAGATCTTTTTTCATGTTTTTATTGATGTTTCTTATTCAGTTCCTTTTAATAAATGAATGAAATTATATAGGGAGTCTTTGAAATTTTTCTGGAAGCAGGTTTGAGTTCTATTGAAAACATAGCTTCTTGTTTTGGTTGAACAATATGAAATTATTCCATAAATCCATCAAAACATTCATACACAATATCAATAACATCAATGTCAATTTTATGCACAACAATTTGAGATAACCACCCTTTTTAAATGGGAATTATGAGACATACAATCGATGTTATATTAAATAAAATCTTATACATATAGTCACATGGATAAAAAATCAATGGTTAGTTTGGAATTTAAAATGTGACTTCCCTTTATTAAATTTTATGTGGGATTTATGTAGAGAAAAAATTTAAGCCTACAATGACATGAAATTCAAGTATAGGAAGAACTTAATGATTTATTAGAATCATGTTCCTCCAAACGTCAACAAGAGATGAATTATATTCATGGGATGTGATCAACAAACCATTTAGTGGTTTTACTACTAATTCTACATATAATCATTTGGGTGGAATAATGATACCCTTGTAAGACTCATTATATATGAAAGAGTGGGTAGATCCAGATTCAAATAATACATTATCAGTTCTGGAGTGGATAATAGGTGTACATCTCTCCATGTCATTATCGCACACCTCATTAGAAATAATGATTTCTTGAGATTTACCTTTTTCCCTCAACTTAAGAGGTTTATGGTGTTATTAATAATCATTATCCCTTGAGTTTATGAAATAGTTATCATAGTGATCATTCTACCTGCACATGATGCACAATTTTTGGGGAGGTTCATTCTATGCAGGTCTTTCCCTATTCACATTGTTATCTAGCTTCTTCCCATAACATCATTAATATGTTTCCCGAAGACCTTCACCTCAGAACATAAAACATTTAGAAGTATCTTTATAGTAATTTTACGCATTCTTTTTCCCACACATTGAGCATAAAGTAAATATCATCTTCTTATATACATGGGTTTTAGATTATCCTTTAAACTCAATATTCTATGTTATGTTAAATTCTGGAGATTTATATGTTACTCGAAGAAATATTTCCACCTTGATAGCATATCAAAAAATTTATCCATGTCTACTAAATTTTCTTGTAGATAAGAACCTTATAAGAATTGGTTTTAAGACAATAAATAATTTTTCAACCACACTTTCCGGTTAGATGATAATACCATAATTTTACCTTGTATGTCTTGTAAAATAATACGCTTAGGAACTAACTGATTCATAAAACTTTTTATATAACTCAAGGAACTACTTCTCCATATTTGTATGAATAATAAATGGAATGTACTTATTGAAAAAACGTTCGTGAAATCATCCAAATCTATTGAGATAATTTTATATTGTTTCTTAGTATTCGTGATAAGATTCCACTACTGATCATCATCACCTTCCATATGATTGAAAAAAATTAATTTTCATGCTATGAACACTAAAGAACATGAAATATCAATTTAGTCGTCAAATCAATTATTCACCAACTAGTGCATCAGAAGTTCCACTAAATCAAGGTGGATGTTTCCTCATGAAGGACTCAATAAAACCATTGTTCCATTATTTTCACTCTTGGATGTTCACTATCATTCACAACTTGAGGAAGATGTGTGAGCATAATAATTTTATTTTTAATTATAAATCCCAAATAGTTTAGATTAAAATAAGGAAAATAAACTCATTTTATATCATAATTAATATTAATATGGTTCCTTAATGTACCATTAATTTACTAAAACCATAAATCATAGTGTAAGAAACAATAATCATACCAGGGAACAACATAGTCATTAAAACCACTTATATGATTCCTAAATCATGATAGATTATCCTTTGATCTATGGCACATTGGGTTTATCTTAGGTCATTCCTATTCATATTCTAGTTAAATCCATTATTACGGTTTCTAAATAGTGTGTAAATTCCTAAATAATATCCATTGGGAGTGTCAACCCCGGTGTGAAACAAGGACCATTGTAATGAACTAGTTCTCAATTTATTCTAGATCAATATGATGTTATGGGGTTGATGCGATAATGTACATCTATTCTAGAGCCACATTAAATTATTGCATCTGGAAAATGATGTAATTTATTGGAAACCACATTCTCTATGCTTTATGAAAATTCAAGGACATTTTCCTATACATTGACTCATCCTTATAATTATCATTAGACATGTACTTGGGGATCCCACTAATGTTTTCCCATCCTTGTTCCCAAAGGATAACTAAAACTTTCCTCTTATACAAATTAAAATACTAGGATTAAAATAAATAAATATTACATCATTTTTTATGAATATTCATAGAATTACATAAACATATTCCTATGTACCATAATCTTTAGTGCCTTTTGAAAATTGGAAACATAAACATTTGTCCATATGTGATCTACTTAATCTCCCACTATGTTCATTAAAAATGTAACCCTTCTTAGAAATATCATAAATAATATGTTTCATCATAACCCAAGGAAAGGGAAATTATAAAGGGTGAGCTCATATATTCAGTAGGGTTTAACAATGGAGATACATAAGTATAACATGAGCATAAGGGAAGGAGAACATGATCATATCATTTGAAAAGCATACCATTTATATCAAATATCACCTTCTTGAATGTTGGAAAAAATATTGGTAGTTAATAAGCCTTGAAACATAAGGAAATCAAAAAACATGATCCATGAGAGAATAAATTTTTCATAAGGAACAAAATTGGGGGAATTTACATAGCTATATAAAATAATTTTCATATTGGTCAAGGCTCACATCCCAAACCATCATAACAGAAAAATTCATGTACTAAAATGAAGTCACTCTTCATTACATCTCTATCTTAGTAAACTAGGTTCAATATATATTCCATACAAGTCTTATTGTACCATTTCACTCCCCATTCCATCCATGTATATATGATTAAATATTAAAATCTATACCCGATGCATTAGAGGGAAATATATGTTTTACTCGTCACATAATGAAAACCATATTTATCTATTCCAAAAGATCATAAAAATTAATCATATCATAAACCAAATAATTAAATTGGTATCATAAACATTTCATCACATCATAATCTAATTAAAAGAGACAGGTTTCATAATCATTTAATCATCGAATAACACATAGAAATAAGCGGTTTCAATCCGAATTTTATGATGGTATAACCCGTAGAAGCGAAACAAGTTTCATAAACATAATGCCTTAAAAATAGAAACCATTCTATTAATGAATATGAATGGAATACTTGGACCATATCCCCATTATAGAATATGTAACACCATTTGAAGTCATATAAGATGGAAAATAATTTTGAAATATAATTTAAAATAGTCCTTAATGATAATAATGATTTCTCATTGTTTTTTTTATTAAAACACAACACATTTAGCAATAAGTTTCTTTGAAAATAAATTGGACTTATTATAAATTAATCTTTAAATTAATTATTGGTCATGATGTTATAAAATTAAGCTCTTGTCATGTACATAAAAATGATGTTCCATTTTATATTGATAACAAAATCCAAATGGGTGTTATTCAGAAAACAAAATGAAGATTCATTTTTTTTTCAAAAGTCAGACATGGGTAAAAATATCTTTTAAAAACATCAAATATTATTAAATGTGTCTGAATATTTTTATAGAAAATAATTTTAAATAAAAACCTATTTCTAACCAAAGAGAGAAATACTTTCAGATTTTATTAAAATTATTTTCATAATTATCATATTTACAAAAAGAGTGGTGAAATGAAACCACTATAGAAAGATATCATGAATAACCATATGAGATTAAAAATCATTATAATTTTTTAGATCTATATCATAATATTTTACCATTCAATGTATAATCGTAAATAATGTTGATAAATGATGAGATTTTTGCGTAAAATCATTACCACATTGGTAACCTTATATCATAGGAACCATGAAGGGATAACAAAAAATGGAAAACAAAGTATCATGAGGATAAATATATTTATGGTATAACATTTAAAATTGCCTATACATACACCTCATTAAATAATATAGGCACATAACAATACATATGTCTCAAAGAATGAAAATTGAGTTAGTAATCTACTTACAAATTTGTTATCTTTCAAACCATAAACCACATAAATTAAAGATGAAATAATTTATACGTAAACCCCAATAGAATTCTGTATAATCATAATAATATAAATTCATGTTTAGTATATACAACACATAAAATAAATATGTGGTGAATATAACATGTGTCTCATGGAAGTAAAAAGTGAGACGTAAATCCCATACATAATGTCTTGACTTCTAGTATACTCATATAAACCACCTATATAAAAATTATAAGATTATTATACAACTATTAAAGAAAAATATTAATATATACTATAATATATATTATTTTCTTATGAAATTTTATTACCATTTTCTCAATATTCATGTGTTAATGTTTCTTTTCGGGTAACAACTACATTGTTTTTTATATAAGTTTTGATTTTTCATATTTATGTTAATCTTAATTTGATCATGATTACACAAAAAAATATAAACCATTATATAAATATCATATATATTCAGTATATACATATTTATATTAAACAATAAAATTTAGTGAAATGAAATGAAATACAACTTTCATAGAGATGGTAGGCCGTATATATTGATAAATGTAGTTTTTCATTTCATTGATGGATTAAAATAATGAAAATTATGTAAAATATTATCAATGAAGAATTATTTTTATTTCATATATATAGAAATATTTTCATCAAAATCATCCTTAATACATTTCATGTAATGTATGAATGAGTCACATCACTATGTGAGTTGGTAGTCCACTGTACACACAAATGACATTATCGTATTCCCATAAAATGGAACATATAAAGGTTTTCCTGATATAAAAATTATAGAATTATAATAGAATAAAAAAAATATCATATATAAACAATACCCCCTTCATTATGACCATCCATTATATGTGTAAAGTAAAAAATATATGACTTCACTTCGCAAGGAGGTAGTCCACTGTTCACACAAACATTGACTTCCAAAAACATTTTATGTAATTTAAGTTGATTTTAGGTTATTAAATTAACATTAAAACTTATTATATGTAATATAATGATGTTATTATATAGTAATTATATAAAATTAATTCATGGTGCTAGAGGAAGAAATAAAAAAAAATTCATTGATGAACATTACATATTCTTCAGGTATCCTCATGTTTTCACTAAAAACCGTCCATAACTAAATTTAGGAAAAAATAAGGATACTAGAATGGGGAGACAGAATTTGGGAAGTTATTTTTGTGGTTTTTTTGATAAAAATGGTTTTAGAAGAGTAAATAAGGGGTTTGTTTGAGACAAATGGTTTGAGATGTGTGAAGACGGGGGGGGGGGCATTAATTACCCTCTTATAATAAGGAGTGACATTCATGTAAATACCCAAAAGTATTCACTATTGGGAGGTATTCCTTACCAAATGATCCACCAATATTGAATAATAATGTATGGGAGGGTTTATTTGGTTAATAAAAATTTCCTCCTCACAAAATAAGGACATTTTTATAATGTTATTTTTTAGTGTTTAAATTTCCTCAATTTTATTCTTATAGTTATTACAAAGGTAAATTTTAATTTTTTTATTTACCTAGGAAATTTATAATTTAATAGTAATATTAGAAATAGATTTATTAGATAATTTATATCTACATATTTTCTATATGAAATCCAATTCAGTAATCAAAAATCACATGGGTGTGTAAAATTAAATTTAATACAAAAACGTTTATTTCCCAAAACCATATTTTAACATTTATTATGTTAATTAATTTTAATTGTTTTCACTAATTTTTTTGAAAACAATTAATTTATATTTAAAAATATTATAAATTATGATAATTACTAACATGAAATAACATTTTCTAAATTAAATTCACAGAAGTGGAAAAATTTAATTTAAAAATAACCCTATAGCCACAATTTGAAAATATCTTTTTAAAGAAAAAATGATCAAATGTTTACAAAGATTCTATATTAAATTTCAATATAAAATTGATTCCAATTACCTAAATTATATTAATATATGTATAATTATTAATACCCCGGACCTAGTAGCCTTGTTATGATGCATCATTTTATTAAATTGGCTTAGTTACAAGACTCAAATCCCAATGACCGATCAATTTTGATGTTTTAAAAGCCATATTAAATACATTAACTTTACATTAAAATTTTAAAAATATTGTACAACATAGAGAATCCTTTGGGAAAAACAATTATTATCCTAAATTAACCCTACATATCATTCATAATATATATATTTTCACACATGAAAATGTAAAACATAATAAAGGGGTTTTATTAGATGCTAAATAAGAGTAAAACATATAATGGAATCAATCCTAAACAACAAGGCACACTGAATAATGGGAAACACATGACATTACAATATAATATTGAGAATAATATGGAAGGAATGAAAGATGATAAAATAATTCCAAAAATAATCACATGATAATTAAACATAAACATATATATTATACTTGTATAATAATCACATGTACTATCAATTACAAGTATCATAATGAGGATATACATAATGTAAGACATCATAAACATACCATTAAGGCATTTGCTAAGACACGATACACAAATGGGTCTAAAACTAGTGTAGTTTGTCTCATAAGACATACAGATGAATTGAGGGGATATATCAGACCCCACCTATCACTTATTAAGTCCAATTATTTCCTTATATGGAAGAGGTTAAATACAATAAACATATATATTCATACTGAAACTAGTATATGAAATGTTTGTAACTTTCCACAAAAAATAAACATAATTTTAAACCATCCAAAATAATATGGAGAATGGGATCAATATAGTACAAACCAAAAAATAATATTACACTATTGTTAAAAAATGGTAGATGGTAACATAAGAGATAATTCTCAATAATTAATAGTATTCAACAATGGGTGTTAAAATAAATATAAAATAATCAAATAATGTCTGAGAAAAATATGCTATTACTTTGGAAAGGAGTGTTATTTTGGAAAATAATTTATATTTTTCATAAAAATAAAATTATGAACATGTATATCCTAGAAAAAAATGAATAAAAATTATATTTGTGTTATAAATTATTTCCACCAAGTAAAAACAGTTTTTAAGAAACATTAGTAATGAGACACTTTGGTGTGATTTGTGGGAAAATATAAAAGAGTCTTTATAGAGTAAAATGAATAATTATTTGAATAAAAACAAAAAATGATCTAAGATATATTTTCATGATAAAAATAATGATTTAATAGAAATATTGGGTGATTATGAAATATAATGTAGTGTACGTGAAAATTTATATGAAACATGGATGTTCCCTTTAATCAGGCATGATTATTTAGAGAGATTAAAGAAGGAACCCTACAAAAAATGTAATTACTCATCAAAGAAAAACTAATTGATCTAGGTAAATGGCTTTGGAAAATAAATAAATAATTTGTTAGAAATATATAATAATATAGAATAATTACATAAAGTTTAATAAAGGGAAAGTATAACCCAAATTAAAAATTGAGGTTGGGTGAGAATTTCTTACTAGTTTGGAAACAGTTAAACCGTACACCCCATTAAATTAATAATCATTAGATGAAACAACTAATAAAGTCAATAAAAACATATTCATGATATGGTACACCAATTTTCATTATACATACACCACACACTAGAAATAGTGGTGAATAAGTAATATCCCATGGAAATAAAAGTGAGACGATAAAACCCTTACCATATGTGCAAATGTGTCCTCCATTTGATCTTAATTTCCAGGATAATAAAATTGAGTACCTTAGATAATTAATTCATAACATCTTCAAAATGTGTTATATTTGTATTAATTTTATTAATTTCATTTATGGAATTTTTTATGAGTTATAAGATACAATTTCATCATTCAGGAGTGTTTGTTTCTTGGGTTTTCATGATTGGGTCACTTGTATACATGTATGGATGATCATATAAAAGGAGAATAGATATCAAAAATTGAAATTATAGGTCATTAATGAAATTTCATAATATTAAATGGTTATACAAGTCATTTCTTACTTAGGGTGAAGATGAATCATTAGATAAAACATACTGACAAGCATTTAGATTATTTTTGCATTTTCCAATCATCATGAACTAGATTTGTATATTCCATTAATATTATACATATATAATGGATCTAAAAAATTAAATAACCTATAATAAATATATTATAATTTTTTTAAATGGAAATATTATTTTATTACTAGACTTTGTGGTGTAATTTGAAATGAAAACCCATTTCCCATGAAGGCGGTAAATAAACACCTCATAGACTATGATTTAATTTTAAGAAAAAAAGGATAATGGAAGAGGCTTGAAGGTGGATTTTACATTGACATAATAAAATTATAGTATATAAAAGATACTATAGTCATCATTCATGTTTATAAAGGTCAGTTTAAGATATTAAAAGAAAATAAAATAAAGTGAAATGAAAATAATGAAAGTGGAAGAGGATTTTACCTCTTGAATTCTTTTCCTTGAGAACCTCCTTACATAAATTGGGTTTGGTATTTTGTTATGACCAGATCAAACCGAATTCGGGGAAGAGGCTTGAGAAGATTATTGGTAAGATCTTTAAAAATCTTAAAGGTTTAAGAGGTGTGAGGAGAAGAGTTGGTGAGGGGTTGTATTTATAGAGGTGGATAGGGGTGTTTTTTAATTATATTATTTATTAGTTTACTATTTTTTCAAATAATAAATAATAGTGATAATTAAATGAATAATTATATTAATGATAGGAGGATAGTTTGATATTATCATTCTTAAATCAGTGATGAATCTAGGAATATTTTATTTAACCTATAATGTATATATACAGTAAATTATCATATTTCACTATTCCCTAAAAATTCAACTATTAAAGAAAAAATTCACAAAAATTCACCTTAAATTTTTTTATATGTGGATAATTAAAAACTGGGAACCATTTTATGAAAATAATCTTCCAAATGCTTTAATTTAATTTCTTTATAAATTAATCATTTATTTGGAAAATATCAATTTTAAAATTAAAATTGATTTTATAATTGTTTGAAAATTTTATTAAGGTATCATAAAAGTATATTATAATCATAATACAACATAATATTAATTTTAGAATCTATTTAATAAAAATAAACTTTATTTTAAATAATTATTTTAATTATAAAATTAATATTATTGTTTCACACATATAAAAAGATATAATTTTCATTTGTAACCATTTGTTTACTTATTCCACGATATAAATTTATTATATTTTTATTCATAAGATTCCTAAATTTTAATAATAATTTCATTGGGAATGTTACAATATTATTGGTCATATTACTTTTCCTAACGGTCACCTTACTATTCCAATATTAAAACATACTAGTATATTACAGTTTGAATCTTGGTGTTGTGTGAAGCATAAAAAATTGAATAAATTAAATTTTAAAAATGATATAATATGAAATATTATGTTGTTACATTCTGCACTCCACCAAAAATAATCAACCTTGAAATTTCATGAATGTCACTCATAAAAAAATTGGACAGTTCTTCATCATAAATTTCTCTGTTTCCCATGTCACCTCTTCAATTTTATGTTTTTTAATAAGTTCCTTTTCAAGTCTAGTTATATGATTCTTCAATGCCTACTCTCTGGTGTCTAGAATCTGGATATTCTCCTCACAATATTTTAAATCAGGTGGCAATTCTACACCTTCTAAAGTAAGGACATGTGTTGGGTTTCACATTTACTTCATTATAAAAGAGATGTGGAAGACATTTTTTATTTTTAAAATAATAGGTGGAATATCCAAATGATCAAAAATAGATATAATTTTCTACAACATTTTAAAAGTTCTAATGTACATAGGGAACCATTTCCCTTTCTTTGTAAATCTTATAACACCCTACCATGGAAATACCTTTAAGAAGATGTTATCTCCCATTTGAAACTCCAAATTATTTCCCTAGTTATTGACATAGATATTATTTTTTAAAATTTTAGTTACTTTGATATGTGTTTGGATAGTTATTACCTTCACTATTGTTTCCTCTATATGTTTTGGGCCCACACACTTCCTTTCACCAACTTCTCCCCAACAAGTTGGTGTACAAAATATATTCCTGTACAATACCTTATATGGTTCCATTGGAATACATGAATGAAATCTATTATTATATATAAACTCTAAATAAGGTAAATACTAATCCCACATACCTTTAAAGTCAAGTGAGCATGATCTCAACATGTCTTCTAATCTTTGCATGGTCTTTTTAGACTACCCGTCAATTTGAGGGACATAATTTGTACTCAAATAAATCTCAGTTTCTAAAGAATTTTGAATATTTTTTTGAATTTAAATCTAAATCGATGATCAAGAGAAGTCACAATTTAAAATGGTTCTCCATGAATTCTTAAAACATAAATAATATATAGTCGTGAAAGGTGCTCCAATGGAAAAACATAACTTATAGCAAGAAGATTTGCTGATTTGGTTTGTAAATCCATAATTACCCATATCAAATCATTCTTTCTTAGTGTATTTTCTAATAAAGTGAAAAAATTCATAGTATAATCATCTAATTTCTATGTAGGAAGAGGCATTGGTTTCATGACTTCTCTAGGATGTTTTCAATAATCCTTCAACTAGTGATAGAAAAAAATAATGATACATAATCAGCAATTTTTCGCTTCCTATTATTCTAGGTGGAATGTTTCTTCAAATATATATACATCTGATTGATATCAAGGTGTGTAGAGTGATTTAGAATATTTTAATCATCCAATAACTCCCTTTTTAGATCAGTTATAGGGGGAACATACAGCCTCTTCCCATATTTCATAATTCCATCCTCATACATGATGTATCCCAACTTCCCATCACTCACAATATTATTTTTCCATTAAAAATTATCATCATCCGACTGAGAAATTTTAATATTTTATAGTAAAGTCTATTTTACAAGTAATTGAAAAAGAACTGATGGTTCACCTTCTATGATATTTCCCATGTATATCTTTTCCCAGATTCATGTTCACATGATCTTTGTCAGTAATCATTTTTTTTTAGAACTCCATGATACATCAAGGCAAAGGAATATTATTCTTTATTCTAAGTACCTTGGTGGTAGTGCATTGAAAAAGCATAATACATTATTATCTTAAGACATCTTAATTTCTTCTTGTTGAGTTCCTTATAAGAAAAGATATATATCAAGACCTTTATATCTATATATATCTCACATCTTTCACCATATAAAATATTATTTGTACTAACACAAGATCACGAGTTGGATAATTATGTTAATGATTTAATAGTTTCCATGATACATAAGAAATAACTCTATAATTCTTTAGAGGGACACAACAGAGTCCTTTCAATGATGAGTCACTATAAAAAACTCACCATTTGTCTATAACAGAATCCGGATCAGAGAATTTAGAAATATCTACTTCAATTATTAAAATAGTTTTTCAAATTCCTTTTATCAAGCATCTTTAACCCATATATGAGTAATCTTGGTTAATATGTTAGCTAATCAGGAAACATTCTGAAAAAAATGACCGTAGTGGCCTTTTAATCCAATGAAACTATGTAGCTTAGCTTTATTTGTTGGTATAGGACATTACTCAGTTGCCTTTGTCTTCACAAGATCAAATGAGATTCCATCCTTAAAGATAATATGGCCAAGAAAAGAAACAATTTTAATCCCCAACTCAAACTTTATAAACATCCCATACAACTCGTTTCTTTTATAAGTCTCCAAAAAATCAGAAATGTTTTTTATTGGTCCTCATAGGTTTTGGAATATATCAATATATCCTTAAAAAATACCTTAACAAAATATTCATTCTATTCTTTGAACACTCTATTTATGAGATCCATAAAAATAAAGGGTGAATTAGTCATTCCAAATGACATTACTGTAAACTAGTAATGTCCATATCTGGTTTCAAATATTGTCTTTAGAATATCTTCTTTATCGCACATAATTAATGATATCCATATCGATGGTCAGTCAAGAAAAAATATTTATATCCACGATGTTGATCAAATAAATCATCAATACGAGGTAAAATATACTCATTCTTCATTTTAAAAAAATTTATTTCACTATGGTCAATGAAAAACCTAATGGATCCACCATTCTTTATAACATTGAAAAAATTGGCTACCCATAGAGAAACAATAGGGTGAATAAATAACATATTACTCAACTCCTATGGTTGTTTTTTCAGATCCACTAATTCCATAGTGTCCATTCTATTTTTATTCATTAGTATTTTCCTTGAATTATGGATTACATCAATATAATACTCAACATCCCACTCTAGAGGATATCCAAGTAAATTTTCTTAAAATACATCAATGTATTGTTGTAAAATAGGCACATCCTCAATTATAATATTTATTTCCTAACACATAGATGATGTTTATTATTCCCCCCTAAGAATTTATTTTAGTAGAGCTAATGGGAATGGATCAAGATAAGAATTAGATGATGAAGTATACCATCTAAAGATAAGAAATTCCATACCTTCATCACGAATCACTATTTATTTCCATTTTCAATACATTTTCACCTTATTTTTAAACTAGTACAATGCAAGGATTATATCAAAATAATCCATAGATATGATGATAAAATCAGAAATTAGAGAATATTTATGAGTCACAATAGGAACTACTCGACACATATTTTTTGAAAGAAGGTATACACTAGGATTCTTTACTAACAACTCCCCTATTATGGTGAATTGGAAATATTTAATTTTTAATGAATATTGGGAAGATATAAAGGAATTCAATGATTCAAAATAAAATAATTATTTATCTAAATTTTAAGAGATGATTTAAGTACCTACCACCACGTTATGAAGATCATCAACCTCAAAACTGGTGATCATATAAGATTATCCTTTCTCCCATGGGATTTTTTGATTTAAATTTCTTCGATGGTAAGGATAATGATTTCTATAATGTCCCATGTCATTAAAAATTTAGCATTGAACATTGGTAGATTTTTTATTTACCTTTAAATCATGGGCTTATTGGTCTTTTTATTCACAATAGTAACAAAATATCATCCCCAATAGTCATGTTCCAGGATTTGTCATTCCAAAATTATTGTATTATTGGATGTAAACTCTTCTCTTATTCCCATTTTCTTTAATTAGTTTTCCAGAGTGTTCAAAAAAAACTCTTATTCTCTTTATTCCCTTTGAATTAATAACACATAGAGAATTATTTCTTGGGTTTGATATCACATGATACTATATCTTCGTATGATGAGAATGTTTGGGAGACCAATTCTATTTAAATGAATAGTTTTAACCCATCAAAGAGTCGATCAATATTAACATTTATATTGCATGTGTAATTCGAATCATGCCTTGATATCCATGTAATTTTTGATTTATACTTAGAAACATTATCATCCATATTTTACTTCATATATAATAATTTTCACTCTATATATGCTCATTGTTAATGAGAGAAATATTTTTCAATAAAAAGTTAATTAAAATCCTTGCATACAAATTTTTCTTTTTTTCCTCCTCTTTCGTGTTTTGAATCAATGACCATGATTGATACGCCTGTCATGAGAGAAGATAAATTTCCATTACGGCCATCTCTATTTCATTACTTCCCAAATAGATAAACATATTCTTTAAGGAACTTATCAATTTATCAATTAAAAATTGGTTTGTAGTCCCATTAAATTACAGAGGTTGTTGTCTCATTAATTGATATAGGATTGTTCCTCCACATGGTGGATCTGAACGCTCCATAAAGGTAATGTTATAAATTAAAAACTAAGTCAGCTAACCTCACATTGTTATAAGTTTCTCATATCCAATTACAGATTCATATACAATATCATTATCTTTAATAGAAGGTAAATCCCAAAATGTAATACATGCACTGATACATTTTACATTCATTCAACTAGGAACCATTTCGAAATAATGGAATACATTAAATTTGGTTATGAATAATAATGTATTATTGTGAACTAGTAATGCCTGAATTGCCCGAAGGCCTTCATTTTTATTGATTTTTTGATAATACCCCTTTCAAAGGATGAGGGGTAACCCTTACAAGGCATGTAGATTTAGAGATTACATGGCCCGTAGGCTAACGAGATTACATGACCTGATGGTCTTAGGGAATTCAACCAGACTATCTACAAGGAACATCCCCTCACCACCATCTTTGTGAACTACTAATTAAGTTAACATAAAATGTAAATTCATGCATAGCTAATATCATAATCCTAAACATGGATTATTTGGGGTCAAATTAACTTTTCAATCCATCATAATTTTATGTAAATAAATTGTTAATTATCCAAATATTATCCATCAATATTGTCAAACTAGGTGTGTAGTAAGGCCCATCATTGTTTACCAGGTTACATCAAGTCAGACCCGATGCACCTTGTCATAGTTGTTACCCCGAGGTACAACTGTTCAAGAACCATGCCCACTTGTTGTATGTAAAGAGAGATGCATTTCTAGGAAGACCCATATAATCCTTACCTTAAACAAATTCAAAGATATTTTTGAATACATGTCATCAATGTCTATCATAGAGTTATATTCCCTAATGTACTTTTTCTATATCTATTTTCTAAGGTTTCTACTAAGCTTCATATGATACTAACTGTAAATACCCCGACCCTAGTAGCCAGGGTAAATGCCTCACTTTATTACATTGGCATAGATTGAATATTTGAATTCCAAAATAATGATCATTTTCATAGTTTTGGAGATGAATTATATTCATGAACATTACATTACAATTTAAAACATAAAGTACATCATAGGGAATCCTTTGGGAAACAAAATTTTTATCCTAACATAACCCTACATATTAGTCATAATAAACATATTGGGATCCTATAAAAATTAAATCATAATAAAGGGGCGATTTAAGATTCTTAGTAAAATTAATAAATATAGAAGAAGCTGTTATAAATAATAAGGCATGGTCAATAAAAAAACACATTCCATTGAAACTTAATCGTGATCATAATATGGAAGGAATGAAAGTTGATTAAAAAATTTCATAAATGATTACATGATGATGAATCCTAACCATGGATATTATAATAGTTGAATAATAACATGGACTATCAACTACTAGTATCACAATGAGGGAGTTCATAATACAAGACATCATAAACATGATGTCATGGATTCAGCCCAGACACCATTCATAAATGGGTAAAACCCCGATCTGGTTTGTCTCATTGGACCTACCAATGCATTAAGTGGCTATAGAGATACATGTACACACTTAAAAATTCCAATGCATTCCTCTTATGAAATAGTTAAATCATATTCAACATATACATTCATATCAAAAATAGCATATGAAATGTTAATAACTTTCCCCAAATAATTAACATAATCATAAACCGTCCATAATAATATAGAGAATGGTATCAAGATAGTATGTCCCCACAAATAATCACACAACATTCAGTAAAAAATTTTAAATGGTAGTATAATAAATCATTCTAAATAAATAATAGGATTCATGAAAGGGCATTGTAATGGATATAAAATCATCAAGGAATTTATGATAAAAATAAACTTTTATTTTAGAAAGAAGTGTTATATTGGAAAATACTTTGTATTCTTCATAAAAATATGATTTTAAACATGTATATCCTAGAATATAAAAGATAACGACAAATATATTTGGAGAAAAAATGATTTACAACATGTAAAAATAGAATTTACGAATCTTTTGAAAAGATCCACTATGGTGTCATTTAAAAGGAAATATAAGAGTATTTTAAGAGGAAAAGGCATAATAATTTTCATAATGATGAAAATGAAGAAAGATAATTTTTTGTTATAAAAATAGAGATTTATTAAATATATTGGGTACTGAAAATTGATTGCGGATTTTTATTGGAAATGGGTAAGAAATTCGAATGTTCCCTTTAATCGAGCTTGTTTATTGGGGGGGATTGAAGAAGGAGCCTTATACGACATGTAATTACTCATAAAAGAACTAATTATTGACCTGGATACATATGTTTGTAAGATATACAAAGAATATAAAATAAATATATGAAAATGATACCGAATTACGTTAGGGTAAATATGGATAAAGTGAAGGCCGAATGAAATATGAAATTTCAGGGAGTATCCCTTACTACTTTTCAAACAATAGAACCTTATGCCACATAAAATTGATAATAATAAAATGAAACAATTACCACCATGAAGGTAAATATATTAATTATATGATACATCAAAGGGATTTATACATACACTATACACAAGAAATAGTGTTGAATAAGGAATATCTAATGAAAATTAATGTGAAATGAAAAAACCCTTAACATAGGTACAAATATGTTCATTACAGGGTCTTAATGTCCTGTAAAATCTAATAAAACTCGTTAATTTTTTAATTAATAAAATTTTATTTATTTATATGATTTATTATAATTTGGTCAAGTTCACTTATAATCGTTTTGATGAGTTATAAGATACAATTTCATCGTTCATGAGTGTTAATTTAGTTCCTGATCGGTTCACTTGTATACATGTATGGAAGATCATTTAAATTGGGAAGAGAAATCCCAAATTGATATTATATTTTATTAATGAAATTACATGTCATTTGGTCATTTTGGGTGATGATGAGTCATTTGATAAAACATCAGTGCTAGCAATTTAGATTATTTTTATAATTATTTATCAGTATGAACTGGTTCTATTTTATTAATTAATTTTATCTATATAATTTTATTCTAGAATATTAAATAATATTTAATATGTATATTATAATATTTTTAACCATAAAAATTGTTTTATGACTATCCTAGAAGGTTCAATTGAAAACAAATGAATGTTATACATGAAGGAAGTAAATCGACACCTTAGAGACAATGTTTTAATTTTTAAAATAAAAGGAGAGGAGAAAATACATGTTGGTGGATTTTAAATTGATATAGTAATATTCATGTATATATAAGATAATGATGTTTTCATAAATGTTTATAAATAATATTTTAGGAAATTATAATAAAATAAAAGAAAATAAAGTGAAACCAAAATAATGAAAGTGAAAGAGGATTTAACCTCTTGAAATCTTCTCCTTGAAAACCTCCTTATGGAAATCAGTTTTGGACTTTTGTTGAGACCATAACCTCAATGACATGGGAGAGGGGATTGGAAAGAGGATTGGGTATAGATTTGAAAGGCTTCAATGCTTTATAGGTGTGAAGAGAAGAGGTGGTGGAAGGTGATATTTATAATGGAGAAGAGGGGTGTTTTTGGATTATTTTATTCATTAGTATATTAATTTGGCTCAAGGTAATAATATTAAATATTTAATAAATGAATTTTGTAAAAAAAGACATATAGTTTGGAATTAAATTTCTTTCATCAGAGATGACACAAGGATATTGTATTTAACATAAAATATATATATACCGTTAATTGCCATATTTCAGTTTTCACCAAAAATTCAACCATTTCAGAAAAAATCCCAAAAACCAAACGAACCATATTTAAATGGGTATAATTAAATAATTTAATCCATTTTAGGCAAATAAATTTCTAAAAATTCTAAAAAAAAAATTAAATTAAATTCATCATTTATTAAAAAAATACAAATTTTAAAATTATAAATGATCTTATAACACTTTGATAAATTAATTATAGTATCATAAAATTATGTTATAATCATAAGAAAAAGAAAAATGTAACACCCCAAGGATTCACGATATGCTTCTCTTTGAATAATAAAATAGCGTGTGTTGTACACAACTTCGAGTTCTAACACACCAAAACCAATAAAACTATCCGTTATGAATAGTAATACCCACTTTTTGAAATTTTATAAATTTTATCTTTTAAAATGGACTTCATTTATGGATTCAGAAAATCTAAATTAGCTTAGGGTAAATTTTGGTATTTTTCTGAAAACGTTCAATTTTTGATGAATAATAAAAACACTAAGTTATAGTTTAAAACCGAATTTTTATTTAAATAATTTTTTATTTTATTTAAATTTATTTTAGTTCAAAATAGATAAATAATACCTATATATGTTGAATGTAATTCGTTGGATCCTGTTTATAATAATTTTAGATATATGAAAATTTTATTGAACTTTTTACTGTCTTTTACCCACCTAATAGGAGCATTTGAAAATTTACATAAAACATAATTTTATAGCTTCTATAAGTTGAATTTTAAAAATCCAAGAGACACATTTTATATCAGTAAGGAAAATTTGGTTCAATAAGATAAAAATTATTTTTGGTGAATAGTAACTTTTTACTTTTATTTACCATGGTTAAAAATAATTAGGGTAATTAAGGGAAAACATGATATTATTATTACCCTAAAACATCTCCTAATTCTACTGGATATGTGTAATTCGACCAAGAACAACCTTAGAAATAAAATATGATCCTTTAGGTCTACTTGGATTAGATTAGGACATTTATTATTATTTAATTCAAAGAAGAGTTAAAAGTGTTAAATTCAAATATTAATAACTAAAATATTTTTAATATAGTGATACACATAAGATAAATTCGTCTATAAATATTAATCATAAATCTAAAAAGATATCCTACATAATGGTAGTTTATTTATATTTTTTAGACATTAAATATGTTTATTTATTTATGACACAATGATTATGCAATAATTTCCTAATTATTAAAATATTTAAATAATTGTTATTATAAATATCACAATAAATGTAATTTGAGACTTTTTTATGAATTTAACTAATTTTCTAGGTTAATATGACATTTTAGGGTTTGTTAGTGATTTTCGTTTGAAGTAATAATGATGTTACAAATTTAGCAAAAACGACATACCAAATAGTGTCAAAATTGACATAAAAGAGTTTTTAAAACAAATATTATATTATTATATTCTTAAAAATCTAAGGTTAAGCCAAAAGTCTTATATAATGAATGTTGTATCATTAATTAACCACTTGGGGTTTTCATGGATGTTTATAGTAAGTTTATTAACCATATAATATAAAAATACACAAAGACATGATAAATGTCAAACCATTTAACTAAGAGTTAAATAAAAATGATAAGGTTAATATAGTGACCCAAACCTATCTAAAACCTTTTGATTAGTGGTTTTCGACCCATCCCCACCTTATCTATAAAATAATTCATTTTTTATCCATTATAAACAGAGAACGATTTTTTTTGTAAAATAATATTTGTAGATTTTCCTAAGGTGCCCCTCACCCCTCTTATAAAAGGGTACTTCCCCTTCTCTCTATTTCACATCATCAAAGCCCTTTGGATAGGCCACAACCTGACCAAATACCTCTCAAATGTCATCCATTCATCCTAGAGGCCTTCCTTTATTCATAAATCCATCCTATGGAGCCCTTTTGATCAAATCAAGAGGAAGAACCTAAAGAAGATGTAAATATTTCATCACCTCCTTCAAGTTCATTTATTCATCCACTTCATTTTTATTTGTTGTTTCCATTCAAAAATAATGTCTCTAGTATCTTATATATACTGTGATGTTATTATAAATATGGTACAACCATATTCATTATTCTATCCATCCTTTGAATGACATGTCACCATACGTGCGTGCGTACAGCTTACCGTCTCCACGTCATGGTGTCATTTTATTCAATACATTATTATTTGGATGGGTATAATAATGATGTGTAATTGGTGTAAATAAATAAATTAAATTATAATGATTTGGTATATATGATATAACATCCAATTATATATTATTTTAATATCAAAAGAATGACATTGTCGCTCGTGCATTCATACAGATTACCGTCTCCATGAACGCGATGAGATTAATTCCCCATCTTATCAATTCAAGACTAATTTTAATTGTATGATTAAAAATAATGTTTAAAGACTTAATATCATTCTTAATATTAATAATATACATCCAATCCACAACAAACATTACTTACGTTACAATTCATATAAAGGAAAATGAATTAGTTAACACCCAAAACGACGATAATACTAAGATATTATTAACAATGCAATTTTAAAATATCATATATGATATATTATTAATGTATATTTTTTTTGTAATTTAATAACAATTATTTTACCATTATAGAGGATTTTAACCTACCCTCGACCTAGGAAAAGTACAAGGTTTGGGTTAATTCTAAAATCTCTTCATTATCCGAGGTTGTTTATACGTAATTATCGACTATGACCTCTTTATCGTCCACATCCATGTTTCATAAAAATGTATATCAAAAACATTTTTACTACTTATTAAACAACTGTTTATATTCTTTTATACCCTTATTTGACCTTATATGTTTTAAAAAAAATCATTCTGTCATTTTCGAAACAATTTACTTTATGACCTTTTCGACAAAATTAAGGTAAGAATGTTTTTTTAACTTATACAACGGGTGTGTCTATTTTCTGCCATTATAACATCATAAAAGATTCCCTTAAAAACATATAATAATATTTCAAAAATAAACGTTTTCTTTTATAATTATATGAATTCTAAATTATTTCAAAATAGAAAAATATATTTCTCTACCAAAAGGTTTTGATTTCATCTATGTCAACATAATTTGATGGATTTTAATATTTTTTGAAGTTAATTTATTATGATACAAAACATCCAAATTGTATTAAAGGTTTTGTGATATGTTTGACTGTGGATGTGTTATTTTCATACCATTCATGGTTTATGGATAAAATATTGACATTTCGTATGCCAGTTTTAATACGAATGTTTATTTTATGTTTAAACATTTTCATATGTCGAATGCATTAGACTTAGTATATGATCGGTGGATCCCTCTATAGCTCCTCGATGCATCCATAGGTCTCATGAGACAAACAAGTGTCTTGGAACAGGGCCTTAACAAAATCTTATTTGTAGTCTTGGCATAAGGCCTTTACTTTGTGGTTACGAAAGTTTGGCATTATGCATTCCATCATTATGAAAGTGGCTATTGATATTGCATGACATTATTCGACTAGTAGAATATCTATGTTAGTAAGTAAATGACATTATTCTGATTTATATTTTCCAAATTATGATGATGTTTATGTTGAAAAGGCTTTTGTTTTAGTTTAAAACATTTCCTTAAATTTTTATGATTATTTTTGAAAGTTTCCCCTATATTGTTATCCTTACTGAGCATTTGAGCTCACCCCATTCTCTGTTTTATTTTTACCATGATGCAAAGAAGTATATTTTGACTAACCTGTAGGGATAGTCTATGGGATATCAGTGTTTTCCATGGAAACAATTTTATTTTATTTTTATATTTTATGATGTAATGTAAAACTTTTGAATGTATCTAGTACTTCTAATTCTACTAAACTAATTAGCCTTTTGAGAAAGGATATTTTGTGATCATGCCAATGATATGTAATAATGCACCGACTATGGGATTTTGTGGTCAGGGTGTTATAGTTGGATTCAAAGGAAGCTTAGTACAATCCTAGGAAACTATATTTAGATAAACTCTTATTAGAGCACACAACCCTAAGATAGACTTTGAGGATTAGTATAGAATAACTTCCTAGAATTTTGGTATTGTAGAGATTTTGTGAGTTTTTCACACAATACATCCCGGTCTGGATACGGGCAGGTAGAGGCAGCTCTAGAATTGATATACCTAGTGGTAAAAACCGAAAACACCGCTTTGAGCTAGACTCGAACATGAACTACAACCCGATAATGGGATTTTCTACACTCTTGGTTACGACACTCCCGGGGGATATGCTTAGGATATTTCTCATTTTATTTACAAACCATTATGATTGGTTTATGAGTATATACATACTCAAAGAAAACATTTATATCATTATGGATTATATCCATAAACTGTTCAGATTATGTTTAGTGTTTTACAGGTTTGCAATTATGTATTTCGATTCATAAACTAGTCTAGTTTATGCCATTTTTTATAAATAGTACCTAGTGGAAGGAATGGAAACCATATCAATGCATGCACTCCATGTTGGAATTTCCCTCCTCCTCGGGATAATTATAGTGGAGATGGTGATACAACTTGTACAGATCAGCTAATCACCATACAGGGACAACTCACCCAGGTTATGAATAATAACCTTACATGTATGGAGCACCATGTTACATAGTGTAGAGGATCAATGTTGGATTGATTAATGAGGAAACAACCACCAACATTAAATGGGGATAAAAATACATTAGTAGATGAGCATTGGATAAATTCCTTAGAGATAATATTCTATGCCTTGGGCAGTAGTGAATGGGAAAAAGTTGTCATGGAGGTTTACCGCCTCACTGGAGATGCTGATCAATGGTGGTCATTGATTCAAAATAATAAGGATGAGGATGAAGTATCAATTATGGAATGGAGGGAGTTAAAATATATTTTCTATAAAAAAACCTGCCTCATGACCATTGAGTAGATATGGAATGACAATTTCTGAGGCTGAGGCAAAAGGAAGATGAGAATGTCACCAAGTATGAAGCAAACATTAAAAGTTTAGAGAGGCATGCTGCAGATTATATACATGACCCAAGAAGTAATATTTATTATTTCTTTGCTGGGTTAAAACAATTAATCCGTAGAGAATTGTCTCACAATCCTTCTCGTTGTACGAAGATATTGTCTCATGTGCTATCAAGACAGAAAAAAATTCTCTAAGTCTTACGACTTTAAACCAAATCAAGAGAAGAAGAGATATTCTGAATACTATGTAAATGGAAATAAGGGGAAGAAGGGAAAATTTGAATATCCATAATGTAGTAAATGTGGGAAGAAACACCCTGGTACTTTCCTGAAGGGAATGCGAGTCTGTTACAAGTGTGGTGAAAAAATCCACAAAGCCCGTGATTGTAATGGGAAGAAAGAGGTTGTCGATGTTGAATGATACAACTGTAATGTAAGGGGCCATTATGAAAAGTAATTTCCTAAGAATCAGGGGAACTAACTTTAGAAAATGACAGAGGATCAATTCTATGATTATGCTATCACTAATGCAGAGGTTGAAGCTCCGAAAGATGTAGTGGTAGGTAATTTAATGGTTTCATAATGTTTATCGAATGGTTTATTTGATTCTGGATCATCGCATTGTATCATATCGTTCAAGTTTGCTAAAAAAATTAGATATTTTAAATTTGATTTAACATGGTATTTGTCAATAAAAACCTTTAAGTGAATTATCATTGTGACAAATATTTGTGAATCAGTCCCTATTAGGTCATATAAATGTTCTTTATCTACTGATCTCATCATCATACCCACGATTTAATTTGATCTAATCCTCAGTACGGATTGGGTTTCAGACCATGATGAAAATATTTATTGTAAGAATAAGGAGGTTACTATTTTTGATGGCGATGATAAATAACACCTTATCATTATCACATAATTTTCACCACCAAATTCTTATATATATCCACCTCCAGAAGCTCAAGTAAATTCAATTATTGGGGATGAAGAGAATGAAATAATTATGGGTGAGGAAAGGAATGTTCAAATAGAGGATGTGCCTATTGTTAAAGAATATGTTGATGTGTTTCTAGAATATTTTCCTAGACATCCTCGAGAATGAGAAATTTAGTTTTCTATTGATTTAATTCCTGGATCAAGGCCCATATCAAAGACCCATTATTGAATGGCCACTGTGGAATTAGTGGAACTAAAGAAAAAACTAGAGTAATTGAGTAATAAGGGATTTATTCATCCTACTGTTTCTCCATGGGGAGACCCTATCCTTTTTGTTAATAAGAAAGATGGATCTATGAGGTTTTGCATTGACTACAAAGAGATCAATGCTATAACAATAAAGAAAAGGCATCCCCTACATTGCATTGATGATTTATTTGACCAAATTCATGGAGCTCAATAATTTTCAAAGATTGGCCTTCGATCTAGATATCATCTCTTGTGTGTGAAGAAGGAAGACATTCCAAAAATAGCTTTTCGAACCAGTTACGGGCATTACGAGTTTATAGTAATGCCTTTTGGATTGACAAATGCACCCTCTATCTTCATAGATCTAATGAACAGAGTTTTCAAGGAATATCTTGATAAATGTGTAGTGGTATTTATTAATGATATCGTGGTATACTCCAAAAGTTAAGAAGATCATGAAAATCATTCGCGCATTATCCTGAAGACTCTTAGAGGACAAAAATTATATGGGAAGTTTAGCAAGTGTGAATTCTGGCTTCAGGAGATTTATTTTCTTGGCCATATTGTCTCTAAGGATGGAATCTCTATTGATCCTTCTAAGACCAAGACAATCCAAGAATTTCCAGCACCGATACATATAACTGAGGTACGCAGTTTTATTGGTTTATCAGGTTATTATCAACATTTCACACAGAATTTTTCCCGGAAGGCAAACCCATTAACAAAGATCACACGAAAAGTGGTTAAATTTGTTTGAAAAAAAGAGTGTGAAGAATTTTTTTAAGAACTGAAGAGAGGATTATTCAATTCTCCTATATTGACTATACCATTAGGGAATGATGGGTTTTTTATTTATAGTGATGCCTCAATGAAAGGACATGGTTGCATCCTTATGCAAAATGATAGGGTAATTGCCTATGCATCACAATAGCTAAAACTTCATGACCAACACTATCCAACTCGTGATCTTGAGTTAGAAGCTGTAATCTTTTCTTTGAAGATATATAGACATTATCTCTATGGTGAAAACATGTTAAATATATACTGACCATAAGAGTTTGAATTATATTTTCTCACAGAAAGAACTAAACCAGAGTCAAAAACGCTGGCTTGAACTACTCAAATATTAAGATTTCACTATACACTACCCCCCGGGAAGGCGAATAAGGTGGTATATTCTTTGATTAGAAAGGAACATGGAGTTTTGAATAAGATGTGAGTCGAAAAGGATCCTATATACATGGATCTAGTAATGATGGATATGGGAATCACCATGGAAGGTGAAATAACAATACTTTTTCGAACGGTTTCCAAACCATCATTACTAGAAAATATAATGAGTTCTCATACCAGTGATGAAGAGTTTAAAAAGAAGATTAAAGATGTGAATGATGGGAGATTGAGTGAATTTGTGTATGAAGAAGGAATTTTAAAATTTGGGAAGAGACTTTGTGTTCCCGATATACCTGGTATAAAAAGAGAATTGTTGGATGATGCTCATAGCTCCAATTTCTCTAAACACCCTGGGATAAAAAAAATTTATAGATATTTGAAGGAATATTTTTGGTGGGATAACATGTAGAGGGAGATTGTAGATTTTGTGTCAGGATGTATGGTTTGTCAACAAGTGAAAGCTAGAAGGAAACAGCCTGGAGGAGTCTTGCAACCTCTTCCCATACCTGAGTGGAAATGAGATAATATTATGATGGAATTTGTCATGGGATAACCAAAGACTCCTAGAAGGAACGATGATGTATGGGTCATTGTTGATCGTCCTACCATGTCAACAAATTTTCTTGCTATAAGAGAGGATTTACCACATGATCCTCTAGAAAGACTATACATTAATGAAGTTGTGAGACTTCATGGAGTACCCCTATCAAATATTTCTGATCATGATCCCTGTTTTACATTACGATTATGGGAGAGATTTCAGAAAGCCTTGTATACTGAACTTCATTTGAGCACTTCCTTCCACCCCCAAATTGATGGACTAACAGAACAGACTATTCAAACCTTATAAGGCATGTGAAGATCATGCTCACTTGACTTTCATGGTATGTGAGATCAATATTTACATCTGGTATAATTTTCCTATAACAATAGATTCCATTCAAGTATTCATATGGAACTATAGGAAGCGTTATATAGAAAAAGATGTCGCAAACCAACCTATTGGGATGATGTTAGTGAAAGAATACTCGTAGGCCCAGAACTGGTGGGAGAGACGATGGAAAAGTTGAAGTTAATCCAAAACCACATCAAATCTTCTAAATGTAGGCAGAAGATCTATATCGATTACCGAAGGTAGAATTTGAAATCATAGGTAGGAGATCATATTTTCATGAAGGTTTCTCCATGGAAGGGTGTTATACGTTTCAGTAAGAAGGTAAAATTAAGTCCTAGGTACGTCAGACCTTTTGAAATTCTAAAACGAATTGGGGTTGTAGCTTACCTTTTGGCAATGCTACCAAGTCTCTATGATGTTAAATATGTATTCAACATATTGCAGTTGGGAAAATACATGCCTGACTCAAGGCATGTACTCACCTATGAGGAATTAGAAGTAGAACCTGATCTGTCTTATTGCGAAGATCCTGTCAAGGTTCTTGATACCAGAGAACAAGTGTTGAGAAACTGGACGACTCGTCTGGTAAATGTTCTATGGAGAAACCATAAGATGGAAGAGGCAACGTGGGAACCCGAGGAACTTATGATGAAGAAATACCCACATATTTTTATGCAGTGATATTCTAGAAATTTCGAGGATGAAATTATTTGAAGTAGGGGAGAATGTAACACCCCAAGCTTCCATAGTATGCTTCTCTTTAAATAATACATTAGCGTGTGTTGTACACATCTTCAAGTTCTAAGACACCACATCCAATCAAACTAGTCGTTATGAATTGTAATAACCCCATTTTGAAATTTTATAATGTTTATCTTTGAAAATGGACTTCATTTTTGGAATCGGAATATCGAAAATAGCTTTGGGTGAATTTTTGGTATTTTTCTAAAAACATTCAATTTTTGATGAATAGTGAAAAACACTTAGTTATAGTTTAAAACCAAATTTTTTTAAATAAATGTTTATTTTATTGAAAATTATTTTAGTTCAAAATAGATACTTAATACCTATATATGTTCGATGCAATTCATTATAGTATGTTTATAATAATATTAAATATATAAAAATTTTATTGAACTTTTTACCGTCTTTTACCCACCACTTAGGAGCATTTGAAAAATTATATAAAACATAATTTTACGGCATATGAGAGTTTAATTTAAAAAATCCGAAAGACATGGTTGATATCAGTACATAAAATGTGGTTAAATAAGATGAAAATAATTTTTTTTGAATAGTAAAATTTTACTTTTATTTACCACAGTTAAAAATAAATAGGGTAATTAATGGTAAAAATGATATTATTATTACCCTAACACATTTCCTAATTCAACTGGATAAGTTTAATTCGACCAAAAACAATCTTAGGTATAAAATATTATCCTTTAATGTCCACTTTGATTAGATTATGACATTTATTAATATTTAATTCAAAGAGGAGTTAAATGTGTTAAATTCAAAGATTAATCACTAAACCATTTTTAATATAGGGTTACACCCAAGACAAATTCAACTATAAATATTAATTATAAAGCTAAAAATATTTCCTATATAATGGTATTATATATATATATTAGACATTAAATAATTTAATTTATTTATGACACAATGATGAAGCAGTAATTACCTAATTGATGAAATATTAAAATAATTGATATTATAAATATCACAATAAATGTAATCAGAGTATTTTTTTTCAATTAAACTAATTTTCATGGTTACTATTACATCTTAGGGTTGGTTAGATGAATTTTTTTAAGTAATAATTTTGTTAAAAATTTAGCAAAAACAACATACCAAATAGTGTAAAATTGACATAAAAGAGTTTTTAAAACACATATTATATTATTCTATTCCTAAAAATCTAAAATTCGGAAAAAAGACTTTTATAATGATAGGTGTATCATTAATGAACCATATGTGGTTCTATTTGATGTTTATAGTAATTTTATTAACCATATAATATAAAAATACAAAGAGACATGGTAAATGTCAAACTATTTAACTAAGAGTTATATCTAAAAGATAAAGTTAATATAGTGACCCAAAACAATATAAAACCTATTGGTTGAGAGGTTTCCGACCCATCCCCACCTTATCCTTTAAATAATTCATTTTTGAGCCATTGGAAACTGAAAAGTGTTTTATTATGAAATGATATTTCTAGCTTTTCCTAAGGTGCCCCTCACCCCTCTTACAAGAGGGAACTTTATATTCTCTCTAATTCACACATTAAAAGCCTTTTGGCTTAGCCAGAAAGTGAAAAAATACCTATCAACTGTCCTCCCATCATCATGTAGGCCTTATATTAGTTATAAATTCATCTTATGGATCCCTTTTGATCAAATCAAAAGGATGAACCTGAAGAAGAGGTAAATATTTCATCAACTCTTTCAAGTTCCTTTCTTCTTCCACTTCCTCTTTCTCTGTTGTTTCCATTGTAAAATAATAAATATAGTATCTTATATATACTATGATGTTTTTATAAATATGGTACAACCATATTAATTATTTTATCCATCCTTTGAATGACATGTAACCATAAGTGCGTATGTACGACTTACCGTCTCCACGTTGTGTTGTAATTGTTATTCAATACATTATTATTTGGATGGGTATGATAATGATGTGTAATTGATGTAAATAATAATTATTACAAGATAATGATTATTTATATATTATATAACATCCAATTATATATTATTTTAACATCAAAATAATGATATTGTTGCTCGTACGTACGTACGGAGTACCGTCTCCACTAACGCGATGAGATTCAATCCCCATAGTATCAATTCAAGACTAATTTTCATTAGATGTTTAAAATTAATATTTAAATACTTAATATCAATCTGAATATGAATAAGATACATCCTTTCATTAAAAACATTACTTACATAACAAACCATATAAAGGAAAACGAATCAATTAACACCCGAAACGACGATAATACTAAGATATTTTTAACAAACCAATGTTAAAAGATCATATATGATATCATATTAATTTATATGATTATTATATTATTTAATAAAAAATATTTCACCATTATACAGATGGTTAACCTACCCTCTACCAAGGAAAAGTACAAGGTAAGGGATAATTCTACAATCTCTTCATTATCCGAGGTTGTTTATACGTAATTATCGACTGAGACATGTTTATCATCCACATCAATTTTTCTTAAAAATGTATTTCAAAATATTTTTAATATTTAATAAAAAATGGGGTAATTTCATTTATAACCTTATTTGACCTTATAGGTTTTTAATGAAATATTTCTATCATTTTCCAAACAAGGTACGTTATGACCTTTTAGACAAAATTAAGGTAAGAATGTTTTTTTAACTTATTCGGCGGGTGTGGCTATTTTATGCCGCTATAACACCATCCAAGATTCCATTAAAATATTATAAGAATATTTCCAAAATAAATGTTTTCTTTTTTAATTATATTAATTTTAAAATATTTCAAAATAGAAATAGATATTTCTATAAAAATAGGTTTTGATTTCATCTATGTCAACATCATTTGATGGATTTTAAATTTATTTGAAGTTGATTTATTATGATACAAAACTTCCACATATAATTAATGGTTTTGTGATATATTTGAATGTGGATGTGTTATTTTCATACCATTCATATGGATAAAGTATTGACATTTTGTATGCCAGTTTTAATACGAATGTTGATGCTCTATCTAAACCTTTTCATATATGGAATGCAATGGACTTAGTAAGAGACAGATGGAGCCTGATATAGCCCCTTGATGAATCGGTAGGTCTCATGATATAAACTAGTCTCTTTTCACACGTCTTTGAAAAAATCTTATTTGTAGTCTTAGAACAAGGCCGTGACTATGTGGTTATGAATGTCTGGTATTATGCATTCCATCATTATGAATGTGGATATTGATATTGCATGTGATTATTCGACTAGTAGATTATACATGTGATTAAGTAAATGAAATTATTTTGATATATATTTTACATATTATGATGAAGTTTATGTTAAAAAGGATTTTGTTTTAGTTTTATACATTTCCCTAAATGTTTACGATTATTTTGAAAGTTTACACTATATTGTTATCCTTACGGATCATTTGAGCTCACCCCTTTAAATGTTTTATTTTTCCCAGTATGCGAAGAAGTATATTATGACTGACCTGCATGGATAGTATATGGGATCTCAGTGATATCCATGGAAACAATGTTGTTGTAGTTTTCTATTTAATGATGTAATGTAAACCTTATGAATGTATCTAGTACTTCCAAGGTTACTAAACTAATCGGTCTTTCACGCATTTATCTTTTGTGATCATGCCAATGATATGTAATAATTCACTGACTCTGGGCTTCTGGGGTCAGAGTGTTACATTTGGTATCAGAGGAATTTTAGTGCTAACCTTGGAAACTAGATTAAGATAATCTTTTATTAGAGCACATTACCCTAAGATAGAATTTGAGGATTAGTATAGAATAACATCCTAGAATTTTGATATTGTAGAGATTTTGTGAGTTTTCAAATCAATACATCCATTTCTAGATACGAAAAGGTAGAGGCGACTCTAGCACAGATGTACCTAGGGGGAAAACCTGAAAAAACCACTTTGAGCTAGACTCAAACGAGAATTGGTGGATGAAAATATTCCCTTCTTTACTCTTGGTTACAAAACTCCTAGGGGATATGGTTAGGAGAATTATCATTTTATTTAAAAACAATTATGAAGGGTTTATGAGTATATACTTCTTCAAAGAAGACATTTTTATGAATATGGATTATATCTATAAACTATTCAGTTTATGTTAAGTGTTTTACAAGTTCGGAATTACATAGTTCGATTTATAAACTAATCTAGTTTATGCCATTGTTTATAAATAGTGCATAGTGGAAGGAGTGAAAGCCTTATCAATGCATGCACTCCATGTAGGTATTGCCCTCCTGATCAAGATAATTATAGTGGAGCTGGTTATACAACTGGTGCTGATTAGGTAATCACCATACTATGACAATTCACTCAGGTTATGAATAATAACCTTACCCATATGGAGCACCCTGATCCATAGTGTGGATGAACAATGTTAGATAACTTCATGAGAAAACAACCACAAATATTCAATGGGGGTACACATACATTAGTATCTGAGCAGTGGATAAATTCTTTAGAGATAATATTCCACACCTTTGGGAGTAGTCAAAGGGAAAAATATGTCATGGAAGTTTACTGCCTCACTAGAGATGGTGATCAATGGTGGTCATTGATTGAAAACAATAAGGAAGATGATGAAGTTTCAAATATGGAATGGAGGGAGTTTAAAGATATTTTATTAGAAAATTACTTTCCTCGAGACCATCGAGCGGATATGGAAAGGCAGTTTATGAGTCTGAGGTAAAAGGAGGATGAGAATGTCACAAAGTATGAAGCTAACATTACAAGGTTAGTGAGGCTTGCTATAGATTATATACGTAACCTAATATGTAAGATTTACTATTTCTTTTATGGGTTAAATCCATTTATCCATCAAACATTAGTCTCACAATCTTTCTCGTCGTACGAAAATATTGTCTCACGATCTATCAAGATAGAAAAATAATTCTCTAAGTCTTACAAATTTAAAACAATGAAAGAGAAGAAGAGATCTTCTGAACACTCTGGAAATGTAAATATGGGGAAGAAGGTAAAGGTTGAATATCCATCATGCAGTAAATCTATGAAAAAACACCATGGTACTTGCTTGAAGGGAATGTGAGTATGTTACAAGTGTGGCGTAAAAGGCCACCAAGCTCGTGATTTCAAGGGGAAGAAAGAGGCTGTCAATGTTGAATTATACAATTGTATGGAAAGGGGGAATTATTCAAATGAATGTCCTAAGTATCAGTGGGAACTTAACTCAGAAAAGGCCAAGGGATCATGTCCAACATTATGCTATCACTACTGGTGAGGTTGAATCTCCGAAAGATGTAGTGGAAGGCGATTTAATGGTTTCCTCAAGTTTAGCCAATTATTTTTTTTATTCTGGATCATTGAATTGTTTCATATCTTCCCAGTTTGGTAAGAAAATTAGATATCTCCAATTTGACTTAACAAGGGAGTTTTCATTAAAAAATACTAAGGGTATTATCATTGCAACACTGTTTTGTGAAACATTCCCCATTAGGGCATATAAATATTCTTTATCTTCTGATATCATCATCATACAACTGATTGAATTTGATATAATCCCCAGTATGTATTGGCTTTTAGACCAGGATGCAAAAAATTATTGTAATAATAAGGAGGTTACTATTTTTGATGATGATGATAAAGAACACCTTATCATTAAAGCAGAATCTTCACCACCTAATTATTATTTAGATCCACCCCCAGTAGCTCAACTAAGTTCAATTATTGGGGAGGAAGAGAATTAAATAACTATATGTGAGGAAAGGAATGTTCAAATAAAGGATGTAACTATTGTGAAAGAATATGTTGATGTGTTTCCAGAAGATTTACCTGGACATCCTCCAGAATGTGAAATTGAGTTTTCCATTGATTTAATTCCTAGACCAAGGCCCAAATCAAAGACTGTTTATAGAATGTCTACTGTGGAATTAGTGGAACTAAAGAAACAACAACAAGAATTGAGTAATAATGGATTTATTTTCCCTAGTGTTTCTCCATGGGGAGCCCCTGCCCTTTTTGTTAAGAATAAAGATGGATCTATGAGGTTGTGCATTGACTATAGGGAGACCAATGCTATAACAATAAAGAACAAGTATCCTCTACCATGCATTGATGATTTATTTGGCCAACTTCATGGAGCTCAATACTTTTCAAAGATGTACCTTCGATCTGGATATCATCAGTTGTGTGTAAAGAAGGAAGACATTCCAAAAATAGCATTTCGAACTAGGTACGAGCATTACGAGTTTACAAAAATGCCTTTTGGATTGACTAATGCACCCTCTATCTTCATGAATCTAATAAATAGAGTTTTCATGGAATATCATGATGACTTTTTAGTGGTATTTATTGATGATATCTTTGTATAATCCAAAATAAATAAAGATCATTAAATCACATGCGCATTATCCTGAAGGCTTTTAGTAAACAAGAATTATATGGGAAGTTTAGCAAGTGTGAATTATGGCTTCAAGATATTTCATTTCTAGGACATATTGTCTCTAAGAATGGAATCTCTATCGATACTTCTAAGACCAAGGAAATCCACGAATGGCCAACACCGACGTGTATAACTGAGGTACACAATTTTTTTGGTTTTTCAGGTTATTATCAATGTTTCATCCATAAGTTTTCCCGGCTGGCTAACCCATTAACAAAGATCAGACAAAAAGGGATTAAATTTGTTTGGAAAAAAGAGTGTGAATAATGTTTTGAAGAAATAAAGATAGGATTAGTCAATGCTCCTATATTGACTCTACCATTGGGGTATGATGGGTTTTTTATTTATAGTTATGACTTAAAGAAAGGATGTGTCCTTATGCAGAATGATAGGGGTATTTCCTAGGCATAACAACAACTAAAAATTCATGAGCAACACTATCCTACTCATGATCTTGATTTAGCAGCTGTAATCTTTTCTTTGAAGATATGGAGACATTATCTCTATTGTGAAAAATGGGAAATATATACCGACTAAAAGAGTTTGAAGTATATTTTCACATGGAAAGAACTCAACGTGAGGCAAAAAAGATTGTTTGAACTACTCAAAGAATGTTATTTCACTATACACTACCAACCGGGGAAGGCGAATAAGCTGGCATATGCTTTGAGTAGAATGGATCATGGAGTTTTGAACAATATGAGAGTTGAAAATGATTCTATATACATGGATCTAGTAAAGATAGACATGGGAATCACCATGGAAGGTGAAACATCAATACTTTTTCAAATGGTTTCCAAACCATCCTTACTAGAAAGTATAAAGAGTTCTCAAACCAGTTATGAAGAGTTTCAAAATAAGATTAATGCTATGAATGATGGGAGATTGAGTGACTTTGTGTATGAAGATGGAATTTTGAAATTGGGAAGAGACATTGTGTTCCTGATATACCTGATCTAAAATGAGAATTTTTGGATGACGCTCATAGCTCCAATTTCTCTATACACCATGGGAGCACCAAAATGTATAGAGATTTGAAGGAACATTTTTCGTGGGATAAGAAGAAGAGGGAGATTGCTGATTTTGTGTCAAGATGAATGGGTTTTCAACGAGTAAAATCTAGAAGGCAATATCCTAGAGGGGTCTTGAAACCTCTTCCCATACTTGAGTGAAAATGGGATAATATTACGATGGACATTGTCATGGGAAAGCCAAAGACTCCTAGAAGGAACTATGCAATATGGGTCATTGATGATCATCTTACCAAGTCAACACATTTTCATGCTATAAGAGAAGATTTACCACATGAACGTCTAGAAAGGATACATATTAATGAAGTTGCGAGACTTAATGGAGTACCCCTATCGACTATTTATGATAGTGATCCCCGTTTTACCTCATGATTCTGGAAAAGACTTCATAATGCCTTGGTTACTAAACTATGTTTGAGCACTTCCTACCACCCCCAAACTGATGGAAAATCAGAACAGACTATTCAAACCTTAGAATAAATGTTGATATCATTATCACATGACTTTCATGGTATATGGGATCAATATTTAACTCTGGTAGAATTTTCCTATAAAAATAGCTTCCATTCAAGTATTCAGATGGGACCATATGAAGCGTTATATGGAAAGCGATGTTTCACACCAACCTGTTGGGATGATGTTGGGGAAAGAAAACTCAAAGGCCTAGAACTGGTAGAGTAAATGATGGAAAATTTGAAGGTAATCCAAAATCACATCAAAGAAACTCAATGTAGGTCAAAGAGCTATGGCGATAACTGAATGAAGAATTTGGAATTTCATGTAGGAGATCATGTTTTCTTGAAGGTATCTCCATAGAAGGGTGTTATACGTTTTTATAAGAAGGTAAAAATAAGTCTCAGGTACATCGGACATTTCTAAATTTTAGAATGAATTGGGGCTGTAGCTTACCATTTGGAAATACTGCCAAGTCTTTCCAAAGTTCACGATGTAGTCCAAGTATCACAGTTGAGAAAATACATGTCTGGCCCAACACATGTACTCACTTATGATGAATTAGAACTAGAACCTCATCTGTCTTATTGCAAATAGCCTGTCAAGGTTCTTGATATCAGAGAACAAGTGATGAGAAACCAGACAAGTCGTCTTGTAAAATATCGACGGAGAAACCATAAGATGGAAGAGGGAACGTGGGAACCCGAGGAACTTATGATGAAGAACCATCCGAATCTTTTTATGTAGTAATATTCTAGAAATTTGAAGGATGAAAATATTTGAAGTAGGGGAGAATGTAACACCCCATGATTCCACAATATGCTTCTCTTTGAATAATACAATAGCATGTCTTGTACGCAACTTCGAGTTCTAACACACCACAACCAATCAAAATGGACATAATGAATATCAATACCCACTTTTTGAAATATTATAATGTTAATATTTCACAATGTACTTCATTTTTTGATTCAGAATATGAAAATTAGCTTTGGGTGAATTTTTTGTATTTTTCAATAAACTTTCAATTTGTGATGAATAGTGAAAAACACAGAGTTATAGTTTAAAACCGAAATTTTATTTGAATAATTTTTTATTTTATTTAAAATTTTTAGGTCAAAATAGATACATAATACCTATATATGTTCAATTTAATTCATTGGAGTCAGTTTATAATAATTTTAGGTATATAAAAATTTTATTGAACTTTTTACCGTCTTTTACTCACCTCCTAGGGGCATTTTCAAATTTACATAAAAAATAATTTTACTGCTTCTGCAGGTTGAATTACAAAAATCCGGGAGACACGGTTGATATCAGTAAGTAAAATGTGGTTAAATAAGTTGAAAATATGTTTTGTTGAATAGTATCGTTTTACTTTTATTTACCACGTTTAAAAATAAATAGGGTAATTAAGGGTAAAAATGATATTATTATTACCGTAATACATGACCAAATTCTACTGGATAAGGGTAATTCGACCAAAAAAACATAGGAATAAAATATGATCCTTTAAGTCCAAACCCCATTGGGCATAGGTATTGTAGCAGTACTATAGCGGTACTGTAGCAGCGGTATTACTGTTCATCGGCGGGAACTATAGCGGCGGCAGGGCACTGCAGCAGCGATGAGTACTATAGCAGCCGGGTTACTATTCACAGAATGGGCCTTTGGCAAAAAAAATTGGGTCTACGGGATATGTAATGGGATACATGCCCATTCGGCCTTCAGGCTATGTAATGGTTCTCCCACTACCTAGTTAAAAGAGGTCTTTGCTTTTCATTAATAATAAAATGATGCTTCGGCTCCAACCTTTAAAAAAAATTTAATTCAAAGAAGATTTAAAAGTGTTAAAATCAAAGATTAATAACTAAACCATTTTTAATATAGCGATACACATAAGATAAACTCGATAATAAATATTCATTAGAAATATTAAAATATTTCCTACATAATGGTATTTTATTTATAATTTTTAGACATTAAATAATTTAATTTATTTATGATACAATGATGATGAAGTAATTACCTAATTAATGAAATATTAAAATAAATGATATTATAAATATCCCAATAAATGTAATTTGAAACTATTTATGAATTCCACTAATTTTCTAGGTTAATATCATATATTCGTGTTGGATAGATATATTTTGTTTGAAGTAATAATGCTGTTACAAATTTTTCAAAAACAACATACCAAATAGTGTCAAAACTGACATAAAAGTGTTTTTAAAATAAATATTATATTATTCAATTCCTAAAAATATTAGGATTAGAAAAAAGAATTATATAATGATAGTTTTATCATTAAAGAACAACATGGGTTATTTTTGGAAGTTTATAGTATGTTTATTAACCATATATTATAAAAATACTAAGAGGCATGGTAATTGGAAAAATATTTAACTACGAGTTAAATCTAAAATAAAAGGTTAAAATAGTTACCCAAAACTATATAAAACCTATTTGTTGAGTGGGTTTTGACCCATCCCACATTATCCTTTAAATAATTCATTTTTGATCCATTAGAAACCGAAAATGATTTTATTATAAAATACTATTTCTAGATTTTCCTAAGGTGCCACTCACCCCTCTTATAAAAGGGAACTTCCCCTTCTCTCTAATTCACACCATTGAAGCATTTCAGATCGGCCAAACCCTGACCAAATACTTCTCAACTACCCTCCCTTTATCCTAGATGCCATCATTTAGTCATAAAGACAAATTAAGGAGCCCTTTTGATCAAATCAAAAGCAAGAACCTGAAAAAGAGGTAAATATTTATCACCTCTTTCATGTTCCTTTCTTCATTAACGTCCTATTTCATTGGTGTTTCCATTATAAAATAGTGACTCCAGTATCTTCTATATATTGTGATGTTTTTATAAATATGGGACAACCATATTCATTATTCTATCCATCCTTTAAATGACATGTCACCATATGTGCAAACGTACGGCTTACCGTCTCCATCTCGTGGTGTAATTGTTATTCAATACATTATTATTTAGATAGGTATAATAATGATGTGGAATTGATGTAAATATTAAATATAACATGATAATGATCCTTTATATATGATATAACATCCAATTATATTTTATATTAATATGAAAATAATGATATTGTCGCTCATGCGTATGTACAAATTACCGTCTCCACGAACGCGATGAGATTCATTCCCCACCGTATCCATTCAAGACTAATTTTCATTAGATGATTAATACTAATGTTTAAAGACTTAATATCATTCTGAATACGAATAAGATACATCTTACCCATAACAAACATTACTTACGTAATAAATCATATAAAAGAAAAATGAATCAGTAAGAACCAGAAATGATGATAATCCTAAGATATTATTAACAAAGCAAAGTTTAAAGATCATATATGATATCATATTTATTTATATTATTCTTGTATAGTTTAATAACAATTATTTCATCATTATATAGGTGCTTAAACTACCCTTGACCAAGGAAAATTACAAGGTAAGGGTTAATTCTACAATCTCTTCATTATCTGAGGTAGTTATGTAGTCCGGCGAGCCTGCTAACCAACTGATTATTTATAAACATGTGTATGTTCAAGTCTATTGAACTCCGATAGAATTTCCTGGAAGTATTGGCGTGCTTCTTCCAGACGAGCCTGCTGGACAACGGAATTAAAATGGATGGGTGTGTGTGCTCGCTCAATGATTGACACAATGTTAGGTTGGTGGACTTATTCGGAAAAGACTGAGATAAGAACAAACTCACTCTTAACTGGTTGTCGCCTCTAGTGGTTCGTCTTGCCTGATCTGGTTTGAGGAACCTGAGCCAATTGCCTGGAGATGACACCCTCATCATGTTGAGGGCGCACTGCCACACGAGTCAGGCGGAGATTATTGGTAGGAGCCCTCAGGAAGGACTTTAGTTTCCTTAAATTAAGGCCCTTAGTGGCCTTCTCATTCACCTACATAGAATATGGGATGGAATGGTTGCTGAGTTCCAGGGATAACGACCTAAAATGGTTGGAGACGGTGGTTAGCACCACCTGCTTCTTGATCACTGGTCGTCGTTCTCCAGACGAACATGGTGAGTTGTTCACTTGGAGGGCTTGTCGAGAAGCCTCTAGAGTTGGAATGGTATCGTGTTGACGATACTCCTTAACCGGTGCATTAAATACCCAGTGTTAAAGACACTGAGTAGGTGATGTCTCCCTCAGAGTGGACGGCGATCCAGCAAGAGTAGTAGTAGATGAATTCATAGTAGAGGTTTTCACAGCAGAGGTATTCACAGATGTAAACTTATGAAAATCCATTCTTGTAACGTAGAAGATCTTGGAAAATAGTGCCTATTAGATATGACAAACATAATCAAGATATGTTCAGCTACTACATATTTGGGATGAGGTAATATATTATTGATTGGTTTGTTGGCCCTCCCATTGTGTTTAAATAGCGTCCTAACAAAATAAGTAAAACATCATTTTAACTTGGTTAAGGATACACTTCGGGTTCACCATTTTTTTTCCTCTAGAATTGGGTATGAACTCATTGATTTAAGGTTCAAACATTCCAAGCGGTTTCTAACAGGTTTGTTCGTAGAACCGGAAACATCCAATGATTCTATATCTAGTTAGACCTACTTTCCAAAGGTATGTGCTCACTAGTTCTGGACTGATGAGGCTTAAGAATTTCTTTGGTCGAGAGGATGGGAGGTCGGACTCATCACTCCTTCTTGGGGGGAATTATTGTCTACTCTGAGACTCTCTTTATAGATTTAAGTTATGTTCGTGAATCCTTAGTACATTACCAAGTATGAAAATGATCTTTCCATTAGATTTGACAATCAATAAATAGTATGAATGAAATTTAGAGAATCATTTATATGTATTAGAGGTTCTTCATCTATAGAGAATCATCTGTATTTCTTAGAGATTCTTAGTCAATGGTATCCTTTGACACATTATATAGAAATCTCTTGGTCATTATGATAACCATACTAGTTTTAAATCCACTCAGCGAGGCACTTGAAGTTTAGTTTTATTTAGAAGGACATAGATTATTTCATAGTTGGGATCGTACCCACAGATGGGCTACCTATGTATCCATTGTTTTAGAAAATGAATCAGAACCCACGTAGTTCGAGTAAAGAAGTATGAGGTTTATGCATGATTAACGGCTCAAAGAAATATCTCATAATTACTTTTACACTCCAAGCTCACATGAGTCATACTCAGTGTGAGAAACAAAAGGTATTGGTAAAACCAAACAATTCTGCCAAGAAAGATGCAATTATAAGAAAGGATATGGGGATTATGTAAGTATGAATGCCCAGATAGATAAAGATTAGGATTTACTTCAGGGAATAAACCCAGGAACAAGTTCAATAAAGGTATATGTGCTTTATGGATATTTGGATACTCTAACATGGGGCTTACTCTTAAAAAAGATGCCCAAATTAGGAGGAAACTTATGATTGGGTTTTACTCTTGAGAAGGAAGCCCAAATCAAAAGTAAATTTTGATTGGTTAAGTGGAATTATGATGGGGGTTACTCCTGAAAAGGAGGCCCAGTTTAAAAGAATTTGGAATTTGGGGCTTGAAGACTAGGGCTTAATCCTGAAAAATAGGCCCAGGTTAATGAAATTATGGTTGGGGATTACTCCTAAGAAGGATTCCCGGATTTGGGAAATTATGATTGGGCCTTACACTTATGGAGGACACCCAGGTTAAGGAGACATGAGACATAGGACTTATTATTGAGAAGGAGGCCTAGGTTAAGGGAATTATGGATTTGGGGCATACTCATAAGGAGGATGCCCAAATCAGGGAACTTGGACTAGCACTTACTCCTGAAAAGGAATCCCAGGTTAAGAAATTATGACTAGGGATTTTTCCTAAAAAGGAGGCCCAGGTTAGGGGACTTGGGGCTTACTCTTGAGGAGGATGCCCAAATTAAGAGAACATGGATTGGGGATTACTCCTAAAAAGGAGGCCCAAATTAAGGATTCTCTCATCTTAAAGGATGATGTTGAATGAATGAAATCTCTAATCTTAGTGACATAAAGATATGTAAATAACTAGGTTTTGAGAGATGTTCCACAGAATTCCTTTCAGATAAGGAAGCCAACAAGGGATCCATGCCAAAAGATATGGATTTAAAGAGGGTTTTGATGGATGGATCATGAATAGCAGATGTGGATAGGAATAAGAGAGGTGAAATATCGTGGAAAGGCACTCAAAAAGAGAGGGGTGCGCAAGTCCTACGTGGCCGCGCAAGTACTGTGTGGGCGTGCATGTCCTTGTTGCGCAGGTGTACCTTCACGACACATGGTTACTTGCGCGATGGTCAACCCTTAAGGTAATACTTAGGCGAGACATGGCTCAAGCCTTTAGTATTATCCCTAGGGGCTTCCAGAAGGGTGGCACAAAAGTTCTGTTGAACGGGTAAGGCGGCGCGCAAGTGTGGCTATTTCCATTAAGGGATGGCCACAAAGGCACACAAGTGTTGATGAGTTTCAACACTTAGGCATTGTTTCCCCTATTTAGACCTTCCATTCTAGGTAAGAAATTACCTTATAAGTGTTTGGGAGACTTCCAGAAGAGACTTGATCGACTAGAGCTTGAATATGAGTTTTGGAATTTTCCCATCCTAAAATGGGGGGCCCACCAGGTCTATTTATAGTCCAGGGAAGACCCTGGGCGAAAATCAAAGAGGGTGTGCAAGTCACCTACGAGACCACTAGGCGGCGCGCACGTATACTTGCGCGACCTTGGTGGAACTTTCGCGACCCAAGTGAAAATGAATCTTTGTTCATGCCTTTGTCAAATTTAGATGTTTCTTTAAAGGATGAATTGTTTTGGTTTTAATGTATTTCCCTTTTCATTCGTTTAGACTCTGTGATGGAAAGGAGAATCAACAAATATTCTCACCTCATTATTCTCCAAACACATTCCATGTACCATGGGAATTAGGATTTTTAAATTACGAATATCATTTTTAATTAAATATTCCCTTCTGTCTCCATTGGGGACATGGAGATTCTTCCTAATTTCCTCAGATTACTTTATAAATGTCATGTTTATCTTAATTTTAAGATCATTATACAAAAACATCATCAATATCAATTTCTAACTATGTTCTTTATATGTTATTCAGTTTAACTTGTGGCTCAATGATTTTTAGTGAAATACGCTCTATAAAATTTTATTCCTCATATTTTGTCACATTATTGAATCTCAACTATTAGAATTGTGATATTTTAAAACTAAGATCATATTACATGGACCAATCATTTTTTAGTAATATTCATGGTAAAATTACTTTTCCTATTTCATGATACCCTGAATTTAAATGCAAACTAAACATGAACCATGGTGTAGTTATACACATCTTCCTAACATATTATAACTCTAATGTTAGGCTTTCATAATTAACTGTAACCCAAAAACATCCATTTTGGGATTCTTAAATCTCATAGGTGGAAATAAATTCCACCAAGTGAAACAAAATTCTCAATTAAATTTTAACATGATATATATATATTTATAATATGTGGAATTAATATTCCCAAAAAACCATATATTGTATTCTTTATTCTGAATCATGATAAATAGTATCATTATGTGTTTATACATAAATTAACCTTTATAAAACATTTATATGTTTAGAATTTTATCTATAATCTAATATTTTAGAAATATATGAATCCTTGTAATAAATGAATGTTATACAAAATATCTATATTCTATAGTTCAAATGAAAACCGCAAGGAAGTCTTAAGAAAACCATTGTAATTAATTCAATTTTATAAGTAATAAAAAAATCAAATAAAATTTATATAAAACATCACTACTAAAAAATGGAATACATGATCTTTGGATAGGTCTTACAGGATCTTCTAGTAGATAGATTTGAGATAATTATAATGAATTCTCCCAACCTCCTTAATCAAATCATGGCCTCCTAGTAGTTTTCAACTTATTGTAATATTAACTAAGTTCAAAATTATCTCCCTTAAATTCCTACATGATCTTCTGATGATCTTGCATCACTTATATATGTTCATTTATAATTCATATAAACAAACTTATGATGATTATAATATTATGAAATCTATAATTCCTATTATTATTGTGCATTTAAAGTTCAATGAAAGTAGTTTTCTACAATGATCTACCACATTAGAAATGAAATCTCACCCCAATCTCCCCCATGATTTCAATGGGGGTACGTGACATAAAAATAAATTATGTTAGGTGGGAACAAAGTACACTATAAAAAATAAAAAATGATACTTGACCATTTTTTTAATAGTGATATCACATTTTGTTTAAATAATAACATAAATAATTTACCATTATCTTCTATTTCATATTTACCCATTGTGCCACATCTATATAACCTAGATCGCGTCAATAGCGACTCATTGAAATCCCTCTAAGGCTTGTGTACTATTTTGACATACACAGTGTAGTCTAAGAACCAACTCGTGTCTCACACAACTATGTATTCACCATCATATACTATAATTCCATCACATTTTTCTCCTGGATTGTTGGATCATTTGTTAGCAAACCTAAGTTATATATTTGTTACAATATAGTCAGTCAGGAGTTTTACAAGTCATGAGTTGGAATATTTTTTTTGAAATCTATTCCTTATCCAAAATATGTAAAAGTATGTAATACTAAACACTCTAAGGACCAATATTAATCCACTTTTCTCTTATTTTCATAATTTTTTGATTTTAAACATTATCCAAAAGAAAAATAATGTAATTTAAATTCATTTTTATTGAGAAAATAAATCATTCCTTAGAAACATCACCATGAAATTTAATACCAAATCTTTAAAACTTCTAAAGCCTTTATAAAGTCAAAGATAAGAACTTATTCACAAATTTTTTTGTTATATATTTTTTCCATGATTATATCATTATGTTGGATTATGATTCAAGTAATTAAAATAAACCTTCAACCATAATTCTACTTAATTTGATAAAAATTAAAACCCACTTAATGCAGGCTCAATAAACAAATATATTAAAAATGTTTCTAGTTGAATTTTCCTAATTTAATATATTTGAATCAAATATGAATTTGGTGTGAAATGAATATTATATCTATGATAGAGAAATATATATCTATTCAAAATAAGATGAAGTATCATAGATCAAATAGATAAAAAGAGGATGTTTATATACTTACAGGAATGTTATAAATGAAAATTTAGGAGATACAACTGGAAATCTCATAGGATGTTCATGGATATCATCCAGTGGATGGTGGTGTAGTTGAATGATAGACCATTTTAGTGTATACAAATTATTGTTTCAAGGTGTTTGATGTAATTAAACTTATTAGAATAGTGGTATTTATAGGAACTGCGAGTAGTGGGATCTAATTTTTGTAATGGTTATGAATATAGAGGGTTTGTGAAGCTATATTATGTTGTATGGAATGATTAGTGTTCTTACTAACTCTGTTATATCAATAAATATTTGTTTTATGCTCCTTTTATTATCATTGTTTAGGTAAACAAAATAATTTTTATTATGTCTCTCTTTATTTTATTATTTCTTCATATCTATTGTGTGGAAGCGATCATTTCCTACCTAAAACTGGAATAAAATTATTGGTGAGATTTTTTTTAGATATCAATATACACTAATTACCCCTAGATTATTTACATTGATTTTGTCCACTGATGTGCATTAGAGAAAAGGTTCTCAGTGGAGTAATCTATCTTTGAATTTATGACAGTGATCATTAACCATAATGTAATTTTGATCCACGATGGAAATAATTTTCAATTATGGACTAATTGTATGAAATAATATTTTTTACAATTAAAAACTAATTTTTCCAAGGATACCAGAAATTTGATCTGAATCCGTATGGAAAAATCATCATTATCTGAAAAATATAAAAGGCATCATGAAACTGACATTAAATGATTTAATGTTTTAGGAAGAACCTTGCCCTAAAAAATGTACAAATATATGTTGTCCTGTAAATATTTATATGCTATGTGGGAAACATTCGGAACATTATTACATGATGAAAAATTGAAGGTCATCTGGATCAGGAATGAGGATTTAAGAATGCACCTAAATGGTTTTTATAAATAATTTCATAAGGTGAATATCATTGTGGAGGTGATTCAAATACATATTAAACCCCTTAATTAAATCAAAATTTGGAAGTGGTTATGAAGGATATTACTATCCTTTTCAATATAAAAGACTAATTACATGAAGATAAATATCTAAATATGGTGAAATATGATAGTCTTTTTTTTCAATGACATTGCATAAAATATTAGAACAATAAAAAATAGTACTTAGTGAAATATAATTCTCCAAAATAAGAGTTCAAGTAGACGGTTAATCTATTATTTAAGTATGATCATGGAGATAGAGACGTTAATGAGGTGATTTCATTCCCTTATTGAAATCTAAAAAAGAAAAAAGGAAAATTCATTTTTAAGAGTTCAGTAACTTAATTTTGGGGTTGATAGGTTTGGAATATAACTACAAGGGGTCCAATAAAATTACAAGGTAATGGTGAGGTTAAATACCCATGAATAAATCATTTAATGCTTTCAATGATATGTGGAGTTCATAGTATTAATTCTTTAAAAAGAATAACTTACCTTCACAGGAATATATTCTCTAGGAAAAAAATATGTGTGTAAGTATTATACGACTAATAAATTCATTGATTAAGTCATTTTCCCATATATAAAAAATTGAAAAATGTAGGATAATGGTAATGGAAGAACATAAGTTGAGAGAAATATTGAATTTCTAGTACAACTATAAGTATTTCATGAATAAATTGTTATTTTGAAATCTGAAATGATGAAATTAAATAATGTTATATGTGATTCCAAACATTAGATACAATACTATATAGAAGGAAAATCATTGTTTGAGGTTAAAACTAAATGAATTAAATCTATAAATCCTATAAACAAATAGAAGAAAATTGATCAAAAACTCAAAATAGAAGAGTATACATGGATTATTTATGGTTTTATCGATTAATGGAAAGAATGTTTTGAAATTATTGAGTGAAATGATGGGGAACATAAGAATATGTGACTAAATATCTCTACTAAAGATAGACTTCTAACTCCTGGAATGACATTAAAATTTTTTAATTACGTGTTACTAAATTTCATATGTAGGAAAATATCGAGTCAATTTAAAATTTATAAAATTTCACATGATTTTAGTTTTTGAAAGTAATGGAAAACTTGTTGAGGGTTTTTATCACAAGAAAAGATATAGTCGTTGATATGAAACTATAAGAACCAACACCATAGGAAGATATTTATTTTCGTAACTCACAACAGACATAAAAACACATATTGGAGTAAATAATACACCCAATAATATAATTTGAATATTAAGGAAATATTTTCTAAATATTGGTCATTCGAATTTTGTCTTTTAAATAGAAAAAAGGTATTCCAAGACACATGTTAAATAAACACATACAATCATCCGTTCTAATAATCGACATGATTTTAACGACTATTGTTTTTAGTGTAAAAAATATTTCCACAAGCTTCAGACTTTATCATCAAAGATATAAAGACATATTACATACAAAAGTAGAAAATTATATCTATAAAGTTTTAAAGGTAATCAAAAAGGATACAAAAAAATCAATTGGTATCATCACAAGACGAGGATGATTTGATGGATCCAAAGGTAGAATTGTAACACCCCATGTTTTTCTGAATTATAATTTTTTGAATAAATTTAATTTAATTGATAGACTACATTACACAAAACACAAAATTAATCATATGTCATACCCAAAACAAATTTAAGCATGTTCTTCACACAACACTGACATAGCTTGTGTTACTCGCATTACTGAGTTTTAACTGAAATAAGATATATTATTAATCACAACCATTATATCCTAGACATTAAATATACTAATATGAATATTAATAAATAAATATTAAATATGAATTATAGTGGTTTATATAAATAAAACATATTGATATTGAAATATACAATTTTCAGTCAATTCATTATATGTTTTAAAATTATATTTTATCTTAAAGGTGTTTTTTTAACATTAATAAAATAAATTTTTAAAACTTTTAGAAATTTAATTTCATAATATAATTTTGATTTTTGAAATCATAATTTCAAAATTAACTTTGGTTTATTTTTTGATATTTCTATGAGAATATTTAGTTTTTTGTAAATATTGAAAAAAATTGAATTTTAAATGAAAACATTGTTTTCAAAAAAATTATTTATAATGTTACATTATTAGTTTTAATGTTTGACTATTTCAATTATTTTAAAACCTTAATATTTTATGGTATATCTCTTTTAAAATTTTAAATTTTCTATAGTTTGTACTTCACCCACACTGAGTTTAAAACTGTATTATATTATTAAGTACGGTCATTTGAATTGTAATTTGATCATTAGGAATAGTAATATTACAAATAGAATTGTAACTTTCCTTATAAATTTTTTCATAAAATATAGGAATCTTATTAATAAAAATATAACATATTTATAACATGGAATAATTAAATAAATCGTTTAAAAATGAAAAACAAAGTATTAGTATTTTTGTGAAACATTTATGTTAATTCACAGTTATATAATTAAAATATTAATTAAATGAAAATTTATTTTCAACAAATATATAAATAAATAAATTTATTGTAATTCCCTGACCCTAGAAGCCTAGATTCAGTTCATTATTACATATAATTGGCATGATCACAAAAGATCAAGTCTTGAAAGACTGATTTGTTTAGTAGCCTTTGAAGTACTATATACATTCATAAGGTTTATATTACATCATAAAATTGAAAACTAAAACTACATTGTTTCCATGGAAAAAAACTGGGATCCCATAGAATATCCCTATAGGTTAGTCATAATATACTTCTTCACATCCTGGAAAAAATACAACATAGAAATGGGTGAGCTCAAATGCTCAGTAAGGATAACAATATAGCGGAAACATTCTTAAATAAGCATAAACATTTAAGGAAATGTATAAAACATAAAAAAAATCCCTTTCAACATAATAATCCGTATTATATGGAATGTATAAATCAAAAAAATTCCATTTACTTACTCACATGGATATTCTACTAGTTGAATAATCACATGCAGTATCAATATCCACTTTCGTAATGATGAAATGCATAATGCTAGACTTTCATAACCACATAGTCAAGGCCTTGTGCCAAGACTACAAATAAGATTTTGTCAGGGCCTTGTCCCACGACAGTAGTTTGTCTTATGAGACCTACCGATGCATCGAGGAGCTATAGCGGGCTCCACCCGTCACTTACTATGTCCAATGCATTCCTCAATTGAAAAGGTTTAATCATAACATAAACATTCATATTAAAAATGACATACGAAATGTCAATACTTTATCCATAAACAATTAATGGTATAAAAATAACATATCCACAGTCAAACATATCACAAAAACTTCAATACAATGTGAAAGTTTTGTATCATAATTAATCAACTTCAAATAAGATTAAAATCCATAAAAGGATGTTGACAGAGATGAAATAAAAACCTTTTTTTAGAGAAACACATCTCTCTATTTTGAAATCATTTAAAATTCAGATAATTATAAAAGAAAACATTTTTTTTGGAAATATTCTAATAAGCTTTTATGGTAATTTTTATGATGTTATATGAACAGAAAATATCCACACATGCCGTATAACACTAATGGAAAAATTACCTATACCAACGATTTGGAACTGTTGGTAGAGGTCCCAAAACCATTGGTATAGCCTATACTAACGGTTTGGGGAGCTGTTGGGTGATTTTTCGTGGGGAAAGACCTATCCCAACTATTTGGAGAAAACCATTGGAATAGATCTTTCCCAATGGTTTTCAAACCATTGGTATAGGCATTTCCCAACGGTTTTCCAAACCGTTGGGATAGGTCTTTCCTAGTGGTTTGAGGAAACCATTGGGATAGGTAAATATATATAAAAGGGTTCCAGTGGAGGTTTGAACCTACAACCTCCATGTGATATATCAATGACTTTACCACTATCCTAGAGTATCCTTTGTGAATATATTTGGAAATGTATATATATATATATAGGAAATTTATATATTGATTTATTTGACGATATTCGATATATGTACTCATAAAAAATAAGGGCAGTTATCCGAATGGTTCTCAAAACCATTGGGAAAGGCATATCCCAACAGTTTTGAGAACAGTTGGGATAGGTACCCACCCTTTCCCAACAGTTTGGCCAAACCATTCGAAAAATTGGCCTCAAGGTGGACTTTTCCCAATGGTTTGGCCAAAACCTTGGGCATTCCATACCCTTTCCCCACGGTTTGGCCAAACTATTGGAAAAATTGGCCTCAAAGTGGACTTTTCCCAATGGTTTGGCCAAACCATTTGGAATGCCATACCGTTTCCCAACAGTTTTGGAAAACCGTTGAGAAAAGTGACCTCAAAGTGGGATTTTCTTAACGGTTTGGACAAACCGTTAAGAAATTGGTCCTATACCAACGGTTTTTACAAAAATTTGGTATAGATGTGTTGGTATAGGTTAATTTTATATTAGTGTATGTTAAAAAACATTCTTACCTTAATTTTGTCAAAAAGGTCATAAAGCAACTTTTTGGAAAATGACCGAAAGATTTCTTTCAAAACATATATGTTCAAATAAGGGTATAAATTAATTTACCCCATTTTTTAGTAAATATTAAAAATATTTGAAATACATTTTTAAGAAACAAGGATGTTCAGGATAAATAGGTCCAAGTCGATAATTACGTGAGCCCGCAAACCCAATGTGTTGAAAACTGGTAAACATGCACATACACCATCAGTCCTGCCAGCAGACTCGTCTGTCAGTATTGAAGGATGTTGGTCAACCATGTTCGGAGGAGTGAAATCAGTAGGTACATACACCTGCTAGTATTGATCAAGCCTACCAAGAGTCTCCTTTGGTAGCATTCGGAGAAGTTAGTCTGAAAGCTCCGATGGGAAACAAGATGCAGACTCAACTCTCTGCCACCACACATGAGTACTGTCAGAATTCACTGATAGGAAAAGGAGGACAGGAGTAGGAACACACACCTATTCCAATCACAAAATGGACGTATATTCTAGTTCCGGCAGCTGAAGTCACCAAGCATATTTTGTCAATGGTGAAAAAGTAGAAGAAAATCTCTGCTCATATTCTTGATGCCTGCCAGAATATTATAACAGCTTCAGCAGCATAACAGGGAATAAAATACAAATCTATCCCTACCAGTGGAGTGACAAATCAATAGTTCACTCCAGAACAGACACACACCTATGTTCCATTCCAAGAGGGTTGTGGGGCATACTTCCCCATATCATATGGACAACCAAGTCAGACACATACACCTGATTTGAGTGGAGATAGTTAGCTTAACCTGACCATTTCTCCTGAGCAGGCACATACACTTGCCCATAATGACCACTTTCATTAACAAGTGGTTCCTAAAGTGAGTAAGAAGGTGTCTAATAATAATACCCACCCCGCAAGGTTAAGAAATCACGGGATAATCTGCAATAAATCCTTGTTTGATGCTGGTGTTCTTGATGCACTCAGACAATTATTTGTTGCAACTCAAGATTCTAATCTCTTAGTTCCCAAGAGTGGGATCATTAATTCCAAAGGTCTGCATCAAACACTTCCTCATGAAGGCTTGATTCATGACAATTCAATCGATCTCGAAGTTTCATCTTTAGATGAGAGCCACAAGAACCCTATGTGTGTCCAGAAAATCAAGGAGCAAAAGGTTTCATCATTTTCTATAACCCACCATGGTGGTCCTCCCCATGATGATTAATTTAGCTGCGAAATTCCTCTCCGTAGTAGTAATGCACATTGCCTCGAAAATTCTCCAATGGACAATGTAGTGATGAGAAAGCCCTCTTATCATGAGGCACTTGAAAATGTGACGCTAGTCATGTTTGATGCTTTACTACTATCAGGTGAAACACTTTCTCAATAAGAAGATAGACTGTGGGGTAGGTCATTCTACGAACCACCCCTAGGTCGTTCATCTTCTAGTTTAATAAGTGAATTCTCTACCAATCTTGTTGAATCTAATGAAGCAACAAGGAAGAACCATATCTGGTCTAATCAGGTATAATAATCTTCATTGAATGATAAAGAGAAAGTACTGAATATGAGAAAAAAACTAGTGAAAGGTGAAGTGCAATTTATGTTTTGGCCTTTGGCTGATTCTCAGTATGACATTCTAGACATGTTGATGGAAGATGGAATTCCTGATATTCATCTCAACATATGGAAAAAACTTTGTCAGTTGAAAAAGAAAATATTTTCTTATTATGAATATGAAAATCATGTCAAGATAATAGAAGAGTTACAATACCAAATTGATTTGTCATCTCTCCCAGTTTCTCGATATCCGAAGGCTGAAAAGCACCAGAGAGACCTTCAACGTTCATGCCTTGGTGCACTAAGAAAATTGCACCAGTTAATTTCCAATGCACCATATGTTATTCATATCAGGGGATGAGGTGTTCATGGAGCACTACATTTCACTATACTCTCCAGTCAGCAAAACCCGCCGAAAATGGTCTCATGCAATGTTATTGGCCCTGGACGGCCACAACCAATTGGCCTTGTTTGTAATCAAAGGCTTGATCAAGAACAGGCCTCAACTGGTTCTTCTCAAAATCAAGAATACATAGAAAAAGTTGTTGAATTAATCCTGCATCATGCAAACGAGAATATTTAATAGGCCACTCATTTGGAGGAAGCACATCATCAAGTGACAGAAGTGTCAGAAATCATCCAACGGTCTTTTGAGCCATGTGATAAGAGTGGAGGTAGGTTGATGGATCCAGCCAATTTCCGGACTAATGTCCACATGATCAGGAGAGTTTTAAAGAAAGTCTCAGATATAGTAGCTCAGGAACCACCCCATCTTTCCAGACTGGGGACTCTTTTAACCCCACCCTCATAATCAAAAAATTGGATTCGAGGAGTTGAGCAAAGATAGCAGGAACAGCCCCAGTCAATAGGACTGGGGACTTTTTCAAATCCTCAATATCTCCCTTAGAGAAAGTCAGTCTTATCTCGATTAGGGAAGATGACATAAGATGAAAGAAGAGTCAAATTATCAGGAGATTCCCTCCAAATTATGGTTCTTCATGAAGTTCATGAGGGATCAAATAGACAAAAGGCAATTTCTCATCAGGGAGATGAAAGTAGAAAATATTGCAGAAATTCCAATAGAAGGGATGTAATGCATTATTCATCAATCAATGTCATAAATTCCGTTATTTCTTATCCCCCAGATGAGGCTCACTCAGAGGGATCAGATGAGGTAACCCCTGCTCAAGAGGTTGTATGCACAGACACAAATGAAGAAGGTATGTGTACACGAAATCAAAGGATTACCCAGAATCTAGGTAATCCTTCAAGTAACCAACTTCCCCCTCTCCTAAAGGTGTCAAATAATGGGAAGGAAAGAATCAGGTTACATAACCTTCCTCTAGATAAGGCCAATCGCTCTCATTTGAGCAAATATTTGCACAACAGGAGGATGAAATGAAGGAATTGAGGAGGTTGAATACATAACTACTTCAGGGTAGTCTTCCTCCTAAGCGTAATGGAGTTAGTCAGCTAAGGTAATTTGTTTCGGCTACTGAGATGGATCAAGAATATCCTCCTCTACCAGTACAATCTCACAGGTCTAATCCTACGAGTCATGTGCAACAACAATCGGTGGTGCTACCATTAGTTGCAGTACAAGCCACCACATCAATCCAAGCTCTAGTTATTGCACCTGCTCAGGTCCAATCTCAATCAAATGTTTCTCAGAAGTTAATAACTACTATTGAGTTATTAATTGCTCAGTTGGAAGCTATTGAGGGAAAGAATTATCTAATTCAACCAGAAAAGAGATCTTACCCTGAATGGGTTGATGCAATTCCTCCCCCATCAAAATTTTCAACTACCACATTCCCAATATTTAATGGTTCGGGAGACCCAGAGCAACACATAACACATTTGTTTTTCTCGTTCTGATCCTATGATAGGAACCCCTCAGCAACAAGAATCAGTTATGCTCAGGTGTTTTGTACAATCATTTCAAGGGCCTTCCTTTATTTGGTATACAGAGCTTGCAATACCGGTCAATTACTGGATGTCAGGATCTCTGCCAACAACTCCATCTTCACTTCAGCTCAACCTTTCGAAAGAAAACAGTTTTTGATCTTACAAACTGTAAGTAAAGTTAGAATGAAAGGGTTTAGGATTTCATGGCTCACTGGAAGGGATTAACATATTCCATGATCTTAGTACTCCCTCAAGAAGAATTACTGCAAATCTATGTGGAAAATTTACATAATGAGCTATGCACACCATTGATCCCTATGAAATACACATGAGGGTTTCTAGACCTTACTTCAATCTCTCAACAGATTGAAGATTCTCTTATAAAGAGTAAGGATAAAGCTCGTGTAATTCCATCAACTTCAGGAAGCCTAATGGGTAAATCAGAGACTACTACAGTTATGCTTAAACAAGCACATGTACCTGCTTCTACTTGAAGGCCTTCACCTTCTCTAATGGATCCACCTCCTGAGCGTCAACAACAGAGGTCATTTCATCAAGATTATCGGAGATATCAAAGAAAAAAGCTATTTTAGGACCTAAAGATTAATTTTTACTCTTTCCAAAATGAACATGTTCTTGGTTACTTTATTTGAGCCCTGGAAAATAATTTGGTTCAATTGCCAAGGCTTGATATGCCAAACAAGTAAGGAGATGAAGACCGTCCCAACTATTGCCCATTTCATCCGATGTTGGGGCATTCAATTCAAGAGTGTTTTGTCTTCAAGGACCTGCAACAAAAAATGGTTGACTTGGGACAATTCAAACTGAAAGGTTCTTCATCTCAGGTAGAATGTGTTTCTGCTACAAATCCAAAAGAAAAAGGCGAGTGGCATGAAGTCAAGAACAAAAATGTGCAAAAAATATGATGACTGGATGGTCAGAAAAATGATCAACTGAACTCATGCCATTTTGTGAACACAATTGATGAAACCAACTATGTCTTCTACCATGAATTCCAAAGAAAAACCCTCTTCATCAGAGGGAAAATCCTCAAAAGGGCGACATAATTCGAAGAAAGAGGAACAATTAGAAGAAGATGAAATCGTGCCAAAGCCTACGTTATCTTTGACTCTGGTAGATTTTATGCCATCTAATTCGAATCCATGGACACCGTCCCACCAAACGGCATGGTCTAAACTGGATAATCAGGCAGAGTCATCATCAGACGAAGAGTTGATGTTTAGTTCTGTTAACATGATTCACTAAATAGATCCATATACCAGTCACAATTTCGATTTTGAGGATCCTGAATTATCGATATCAAACAGAAGAATCAGAGGGAGTTCTAGAGGCTCATGGTACAAGGGAATACATGGATCTTTTAGAGGCCATTATTCCAATTCTACCCCTGCTAGAACTGTGTATGTAGTGAAAACTCATGGAAAATCCATTTAATGATCTCAACAAGAATAATAAATTTCTTCTACACAAGGCACATTCAGTCCTGTCACAGTTATTTTGGAAGATCTGTTGGAGGTTCCAACATCTTCCTCTCAGCAAGTAAATAGACATAATCGATCTAATCTTCCAAATCCAGGAGTATTACCAACCTTTATCCCGATACAAGATGCATCAATTTCTAAAGAATCCACTTCTACGGTACCTGCGAAACCACTGGTTCCTCTTAGGAAACACAGACCTTTGGATCAAAAGTATGATGTATTGAAACACTTGTCTAAAATACCGGCCAAGTTATCAATTCTAGATGCTTTGAATTTATTAAAGGATCTTCAGGAGGCACTCATCGAGGCTCTGTCGAGTCCTCAGGAATTTGAAACTGAAATTGCTGTAGTGAAAGTCTACCATGTAGAGAATAATCCTGCAGAATGCCATGCTGTGATATCTTTTACTTATGAAGATGAAGATGATGTCATACATGGACATATTAGACCTTTGTACATATCTAGAACGGTCAATGGTGTAGATGTCCGAAGAGTTTTCATTGATAATGGTTCAGGAGTCATACTCATCACCATTCGTACACTTTGTCGATTGGGCCTCATAGAATCTGATTTATCTCCTTCTAATTTGATGTTACAATGATATGATAAAAATGAAAAAGAACCACTAGGCGAGATTACACTCAGAACTCAGTTTGGAGATCTTGTATCCAATTCAGATTTCATGGTTGTTGGTCAAGACTCAACCTTCAACATCTTTCTTGGTAGACCCTAGCTATATCAACATGTTGTTATCCCTTCATCATACCATCAATGTCTCAAATATTTTTTCGATGATCAAATAGGGACATTGTATGGTGATAAGTCCCCTTTCAAGAAATTTTAATGTCAATACATTGAGATGGAATTCTATCACAAGAAGGGAAAGAAAAAATCCACCACAAGGGAGATTACCAAAGGTAATGTTCCATATGGTTTGGAAAAGATTGTAGTAAACCCATATACACATGTGAGTACAGATTATGTATTTCCAATCAGTCAAATTGACAGGATATACCCAAATCAAAATAATCTTATGGAAACATCCATAATCTCAATTATGGCAATCAATCCAGACAATATGGGAGAATGTGGTGATCCACCAAGCAATGATGAAAGCTCAAATGGAGATGTCTTTATTTCATCTGCTAAAATACAGCAAGTCTATACTTCGCCAATTAGGACAGAATAAGTTATAGAAATGTTAGAGGTGAATGATGATGTCGATTCTAAATCCACTATCTCCTCTATATTACCCAAGGAAGACCTTTCATCATCAATAAGGTCAGAAAAGTAAGCCTCTTCTTCAAGATGTTCAAATTTTAACATCTCTTCTGATCATGGAAATTTTTCTTCTTCATCTATTATGCAAGGGAAAACAGAAGAAATAACACATGTGAAAGAAGAGTAGGAAGATCTTAGGGATTCTCCTCAAGCATTTGAAGAGGGTATCTCTACCACTGTGGATGAACTCAAAGAAATAAATCTGGGTACAAAAGAAGATCCATGCCCCACTTTAATTAGTGCGGCCATGACTCTTGAAGAGAAAGAGATGAATATTTTTTTAAATCAAAATCAAGATATATTTTATTGGAACTATACAGAGATACCAGGGTTTGATCCTGAGGTTTCCACTCATCATTTGGGTATACTAGAAGAACATCGAGGATTCAAACAAGCCACTAGAAGAACACACCCAACCTATGCTTCCAAAATTGAGGCTGAAGTGGATAAGCATATCAAAGATAACTTCATCATAGAAGTTCAATATCCCAAATGGTTGGCTAATATTGTCCCAGTGAAAAAGAAGAATGGTCAAATTAGAGTTTTTATTGATTTTTTAGAACTTAATCGGCATTGTCCTAAGGATGATTTTCTAGTACCAATTACAGAACTCTTAATTGATGCAACAGCTGGCTATGAAGCACTTTGCTTCATGGATGGATATTCTGCATATAATCAAATCTGAATGGCTCCAGAAGATGACGAATCTACAGTCTTCAGATCCCCTCAGGGTGTGTTTTTCTATCAGGTAATGCCCTTTGGCCTGAATAATGTAGGCACAAAATATCAGCGTTCCATGCATCGTATCTTCAGACCCTTTTTAGGGAAGTTTGTTGAATGTTATGTGGACAATTTGGTGGTCAAATCCAAGCAATGTTCTAATCACTTGGATTATTTAGAAGTCATATTCCACAAACTTTGGCAACATAATTTGAAGATGAACCCCTTAAAATGTGCTTTTGGGGTAACCTCAGGATTATTTATCAGTTTTGTTGTACGCCATCATGGTATCGATGTCTATCCGGAGAAGAGAATGTCAATCCTTGGTATGTCACCTCCTCTAAATTTAAATAAATTGAGAGGAATTGAAGGACACATGGACTATATTCGGCGTTTCATCTTGAATTTGGCAGGCAAAAGATTACCCTTCACAAAATTGATGAAGAAGAGAGTCACTTACCAGTGGGCTGAAGAATGTCAAGAATCATTAGATATTTTCAAAAAGTATCTCTTGAGTCCACTGGTGTTAATTCCACCTGTTGAAGGAAGACCACTTATCCTCTATGTGAAAGCTCTAGAGCTATCATTGGGTGCCTTTCTTGCTCAAGAGAATGATGCTGGGAATGAAAACAACCTTTACTATCTTAGTCGAACTATGTTTGAATCAGAAACCCGATACTCAAATATTGAGAAGTTCTGCCTAACATTAATCTTTGTAGTTCAGAAGTTGAGACACTACTTGCAACATCATGAGGTCCAATTGGTATCTTGTAATAACCCACTCAAATTCATCTTTAGTCGTCCAATGCTTACAGGACGTCTGGAAAGGTGGGCCGTTATTTTGCAGCAATTTGATATTCAATATATATCTCAAAAGGAAACAAAGGGCCAAGCTCTAGCTGATTTCCATGCTGAACATCCTTCAGTAGAAGATACATATTCAGATATTGAACTTCCTTATGAGGAAGTATTCTTTATTCAAGATAGTCTTCAAACATGGGTAATGTACTTTGATGGTGCTTTAAGAAGTCCTACAGGGAGGAAAATAGAAAATCCTAGATTCAGCAAAGTTAGGTTAGGAATTGTGCTCATTTCACCAGGAAAGGCAGTGTTACCCTATTCCTTCTAGTTGTTGGGAGGCAATAAATATAATGAATCGGAATACCAAGATCTCATCGTAGGCTTGGATTTAACACTTCAAGCTCTAGTGAATCACTTAAAGGAAAAAGGTGATTCATACCTGGTAATCAAATAAGTCAATGGGGATTATGCCATCAGAAAAGAAGAACCAATCCCTTTGTATGATTACGTCAGAGAGTTAATGGCATAATTTCCTTCAGAACCGACATTTTCTTATGCCTCGCGTTCTCAAAATGCCCAAGCTGATGCACTGGCTAATATAGCTATAGCTCTGGAAGATCCAAATCGGGATGAGACAATCATTAGTATTGCCCACCGTCGTAAAATTTCACCTTATGTTCAATCCAGAATTAAGGAAATCAATGAAATTAGTCCCATTCCTGAACCATATGGTTATACTATAGGATGGATGACACATATCAGGGAATACCTTCAAAATGGAACACTTCCGCCTGATAGAGCTGTGAAAGAACAAATCCGACGACGTGTGGTCAATTTTACTCTTTATGATAGCCCTGATTACCTATGAACAATTCTCTACAAAAGAGGTTTTGATGGAGTTATCTTTAGATGCATTGATGGTGAAGAAACAATGGCAGTCATGATAGAAGTGCAGGCAGGAGTCTGTGGTTCCCACGAGTCTGGACGTAGACTATCTGATCAAGTTCAAAGGCTTGGATGCTTTTTTCCTTCAATGATACAAGATTGTGTTGATTTCACAAAGAAGTTTCATTCTTGTCAAGTACATGCCAAATTCATTCATCAGCCCCCAGAGTTTCTTTATACAGCTAAATACTTCTGGACATTTTCCACATGGGGAATGGATGTAGTGGGACCTTATCCTTCAGCTACAGCCAAGAAGTTGACGTATATTCTTACTGATACTGACTTATTTTCCAAATGGGAAGAGGAAATACCTCTCAAAGAAGTCAGTTCTAAATGTGCTGTAAGCTTCATCAAGTCTAACATCATTACCAGATTTGGTGTCCCTCATACCATACTGATGGACAATGGTACCAACATCTATTAATCTGTGGTGAGGAAGTTGTATCAAGAATGAAACATAAAATCCAATCATTCATCTCAGTATCATGCCGTGGCCAATGGCTAGATTGAAGCTTTCATCAAGACTCTTTCAAACATACTGAAAAGGATGATGGATAAAGATAAGAAATTATGGCCTGATAAACTCTTTCATGATTTATGGGCATATCGGACCACCACAAGCACTGCAACGCGGTCAAATCCATATTCATTGGTATATGGAACAGAATTAGTCTTGCCCATCGAGGTTCAATTACCCTCACTCGGAGTAGCCATTTGTGATCAGTCATCTACAGATGAACAATATGAAAAGAGATTGGATGAATTGGAATGGTTAGATGAGAAAAGGTTGTGCACCCTACACCACTTGGAAGTCTATCAGAATCGAATAGCATGAGATTTCAACAAAAAAGTTCATCTTCATTCATTCGTTCAGGGAGAATTGGTATTAGTTCTCAGAACTCCAATGATACCATGAAAAAAACCTCCCAATATGGAGAAAAAATGGGAAGGACCTTATTCAATACCTAAGGTTTACTCCAATGGTGCTTATTATTTAATCTCAATGGATGGTGAACACATCACTACTCAAACCAATGCTAGATTTCTAAAGAAGTATTTTGTGTAACACAAATACCTTTTCGTCCAGCAAGACATTAAACTACACCATCACCGGTCTATGCATATGCCCTTAAACTATTCACACCATCATCCGACATGATATTAAACTGTGACATCCTAGCTACATGATGATAAAATGTATAGAAGTCCCTTGCATACAGCAAGACGTTAAACTGCATAATCTATGGTCCACGCATATGACCTAAAACTGTTCGCACCATCGTCTAACATGACGTTAAACTGTACCATCATCCCACATGACGTTAAACTATGAAAAAATTCCTTAATACATCCAACATGACATTAAACTGTGTCCTCTTTTGTCCTTACTGCATGACATTAAACAGAACAGTCCCCCTTTCATCCAACATGACGTTAAACTAAATTTTCCTCATCGTCTTAGCTACAGGACGCTATACTTTACTACACCCTTACGTCCAACATGACATTAAACTGTGTCCTTATATTTGTCCTACATGACATTATAGTTTACTGATCATTCATCCTACATGACGTAAAACTAAACAAAGTCCCTTAATGTGTCCTACATGACGTTAAACTGTATTTTGTCCCTGCTACATGACACTAAACTGTGTAGCACCAATAGTCCTCACTGCAAGACTTTAAACTTCATTTTCCCTTCATATGTCCTATATGACATTAAACTATGCATCGTTAAGGTTGTTGCTACCTCTCGTTTCTCACACCGAGTATGAATCACGTGGGTTTAGAGTAAACTTTAACCATAACACCCTCTCTGGTCCGCTAACCATGCGTAAGTCCCAACACCATTTTTAGGTCATTGTCCCTAAGAACAACATGATAACTAATTCATTCTTTAATTGAACTACACAGACTTTTATCCTTGCCTTCTACGTTGGGTACATAGGCAACCTTTCGATGTTCAAATCCAAAACCAATCTCTTCACATCAGTTCACCTCTATCTCATTTGATGTTGATTGGTGAAGCCATCCCCAGAATCAATCTCTTTACATTGGTTCACCTTTGTCCTTGCTATATGACGTTAAACTGTATAACACTTTTGTCCTGTATGAAATTAAACTACAAAATTCTATGACACCCTCACCTAAGAAGGAATCATTATTTCTGTTGATCATCAATCATGTTATATTCCAAAGACTACGTGCATACATGGAAATACTCGAACCTTTTATCTTGGGTCAAACCATCATTGCACTAAAGTCCCCTGCACCCATCACTTGTACGATCCAAATCATTACAGAGGGTATTTCAAGAACTATGTGCAGCTTGATTCCCATCCTTATGGGATGCGTAGATACGTTTGAGCATCCCTCGAATCCATCCCCAAGTCTTTGGGCATAAACCCAAATTTTACTTTCAGTCCCTTGGATAAAAAGTCTCTGTGAAAACACACACTGTGTATTCATTATTATGGTCCAAGTTCTATGACCCTAAACTAAGATTTCCAATTATTTCATCCCACATGATGTTAAACTATATTTAAAAAACTACTTATGGCTTGATTCCCATCCTTATGGGATACGTAGTGAAGTCCCGCATCTCAATTCAGGACCCAGCCACAACATGATTATGGTTAGCATTGATCTATGAATCCCTTTCATGCATAAGACAATTCCCATTTTCATTTGTTATACTCATAACCTTAAATACTTACAGATCTCCATAACCATTTTCTTGACTTCTGGTCACAAAATGTCCAATTTCTGTGAGTTCTTTTGCCTGACTACGCAGTACGTGCCCTTAGGCGGCCTTACATAAATAGTATACATAACAGACTTGTCAGCCAAATGATACTATTATTTGACTATGCAGCTAATGCCCTTAGGTGGCCCTGCATAATTTAACTCCCTAATGGGTTTTTCAAATAATGGTAACTTCATTCTTGGAAGGAAAACCACTTTTTCCCTTAGTTGTCTTAACCAAAATATGTAGGGATCCGTAAAAAAATATCCATCTTTAACATATTTTTCCCATACTCCTTTTCATGATCTAAAAGTTTTCAAGTCTATGGTTTATAATTCCCTTCCCTACTTTTGGGTCAGACCTTTGTAGAAGTGACATACATCCAGTTCTTAGACAATATTGTTTGGAAATATCTTCTCTATATTCAAGTACCTCTCTCCATACCACAAACTCTATGCTTTGGAAAATTTTAATCCCCATAAACTTCCACTGGCTTTTTAGTAATAGAAAAGTAAATTTCTAAGAGTTCTTTTTCTTGACTATGCAGCATGTTCCCTTAGGCGGCCTTGCATAAGTAGTCTACATAACGGACCTGTCAGCCAAAAGATGTTATTATTTGACTATGAAGCCAATGCCCTTATGTGGCCCTATATAATTCAACCCCCTAACAGGTTTGTTAAATAATGTTAACTTCATTCTTGGGAACTACTTCTTCTAATTCCTTTTAGAAATTTTTCATATCATTCCTCAGATTCAAAATTTCTTAAGTCATCGTTTACATATTTTACCTTATACATGAACATGGTAATATGTTATCAGATAAATTATCAAGGAATTGAGTCAATATTAATCCATTTGGTCAAATATATTTCGACCATAAACATTATCCTTTTTATGTCCAATGTACATGATGTTAAACTTCTTACAAAAGACAAGGGAACTCTGAACAAATTTCACGTTCCAGCTCACTAAACATACATCTTGTATGATTTTAGGTAATATTGAGCAATAAAATGATTCAAAGATTGTAGGGTTATTTATAATAATCCTAGAAAAAATCAATCTATGTTTACTATGCTCATTGTCTTAGGAAAAATTGAAATCATGTAGCAAAAGAAGGCATGCAAAAATGATCAACGATGAAAGTGTTTTTCATTTGATGCACAAGAGTTAGAAGGACATCCACAGACTAGATTATCTTCTCTTTTTTCAAGAATTTCAGAAGACTTTAAACATAAATCTTTATTTGATTTACGACATCCCGAGATTCAACAACATCCACCTACTATTCATTCATTCAACTGGATACAATAAGAGATGTATTGATACTAGCTCTTCATAGAACAATCGTAAAAGAATGTTCTTGAGTGCGGTTTGAGAAAATTTTCTACTAATCAATAAGTGACTCTGTTTCTGTCCAAGGGGCTTGGAAGATGGATACATGGATTTGAGAATAGAGCCTTGGAAGTAATGAGCCATTTGGAGAGAGTTATCTTTTCAGATATTGTTCTAATGCCACAATAGTCTTCTCTCCACCATCCAAAAGTAGAAAACATTTCAGCCCATGGGTTTTCCATTATCATATCTGCAAGGAAATGGCATGAAGGAAAAATTTGAACGTTCACACCATTTTTGTTGCTCTTAATGAACAAAATAAACGAGATAGAGGAGTAGCAGTGCAGCTGCATCTCAGGAATATAGTTCTTTGCATCTATAACATTGACTCCTTGCAGATGACTATGGCCATATAGAGGTAGGTATATGCTATGTGGGAAACTAAGATGATATTTATTCAAGTACTTAGCCAAATCTGGGAGAGCGTTGTTGTAGATATCATAGTAATCAGGGCCAACGATGTTCACCGTGTCATCAATCCACTTGCAACCCAGTTCATCAGCCATTCTGATTCTCCTGTGAGCCATTTTTTTGCAAAAAAGGATGAATAATTAAATATTAAGTATGTTTATTTTTTATAAATTTTGTAAAGAAAAGTGAAAAAACGGCTAAGTCATTAAAGCGCGCAAGTCCCAATGTTGGCGCGCAAGTATCAGTGTGCCACACAAGTTTTGGCGCGCAAGTATCACCTTGAATGTCATAATTTCTCTATAGCAGTGCGAAATCAAAGAAAGAGTGGAAAATAGAGAAACTTGTGTGGTGAGGTCAACTTGCACGGCGAGAGCTCGAAAGTTTGAAATCTGGGTGCTTTGCGCGAGAATTGACGCATATATATAGGCCTGGCCTTAACCCTATGCACCAACGCCTGTGTGACCTTCACTTGTGCGCCACCATCTGCGTGCTAAACACTTGCGCGCTGGAATTCCCTAGTGTTCTTCTTCACCTCAGAGTCACATCCTCTTTCTTTCGGATCCAACTCTAAGGGGGGACTTTTGTTGATTCTCCTTTCAATCAAAGAGTCTAAACGAATGAAAAGGGAAATACCTTAAAACCAAAATGATTCATCCTTTGAAGAAACATAAAAAATTGACAAAGGCATGAACAAATTTTCATTTGCACTTGGGTTGTTCAAGTTCCACCAAGGTCACACAAGTATACTTGCACGTCTCCTAGTGGTCGCGCAGGTGACTTGCGCACACTCTTTGATTTTAGTTCAGGGTCTTCCCTAGCATATAAATATACCTCGTGGGCCCCCTATTTCAGGATAGAAAAATTCCAAAACTCATATTCGAGCTCAGGTCGCCCAAGTCTCTTCTAGAATTCTTCTAAACTCTTCTAAGGTAATTTATTACCTAGAATGGAAGGTCTAAATAGGGGAAACAAGGCCTAAGTGTTCAAACTCAATAGAACTTGTGCGCCTAAGTGGCTATCCCTTATGGGAAATTGCCACACTTGCATGCCACCTTACCCCTTCAACAGAACTTGCACGACACCCTTCTAGAATCCCCTAGGTATAATACTAAAGGCTTGAGCCATGTCTCGCCCAATTATTACCTTAAGGGTTGACCATCGCGCAAGTGCCCATGTGTCACGTAGGTACACCTGCACGACCAGGACTTGCGCACCCACGCGGGACATACACGCCCACGTAGGACTTGCAAACCCCTCTCTTTTTGGGTGCCTCTCTTACCTATTTCACCTCTGTTATTCCTATACACATCTCCTATTCAAGATCCATCCCTCCAAACCCTCTTTAAAGACATTTATTTTGGCATGGATCCCTTATTGGCTTCCTTATCGAAAAGGAATTTTGTGGAACATCTCTCAAAACCTAGTGATTTACATATAATTATGTCACTAAGGTTAGAGATTTCATTCATTCAACATCATCCTTTAAGATGAGAGAATCCTTAATTTGATCCTCCTTTTCAGGAGTAAGCCCCAATCCAAGTTCTCTTAATTTGGGCATCCTCATCAGGAGTAAACCCCAAGTCCCCTAACCTGGGCCTCCTTTTTAGGAATAATCCCCATTCATAATTTCCTATCATGGGCTTCCTTTTCTGGAGTAATCCCCAATCCAAGTTCCTTGATTTGGGCATCCTCCTTAGGAGTAAGCCCCAAATCTCAATTTCCCTTAACCTGGGACTCCTCAGGAATAAGTCCTATGTCTCAAGTCTCCTTAGCCTGGGTGTCCTCCTCCGGAGTAAGCCCCGGTCATAATTTCCCAAATCTGGGAATACTCCTTATGAGTAAGCCCCAACCACAATTTCCTTAACCTGGGCCTCTTTTTCAAGATTAATCACTAGTCTTCAATCCCAATTTTTCAAATTCATTTAACCTGGGCCTCTTTTTTAGGAGTAATCCCCTGTCATAATTCTCCTAAACCAGTCTTAATTTAATTTTGATTTGGGCTTCCTTCTCTGGAGTAAAACCCAATCATAAGTCCCATCCTAATTTGAGCATCTTATTCAAGAGTAAGCCCCATGTTAGAGTCTCCAAATCTCCATAAAGCACATATACCTTTATGGCCCTTGTTCTCGGGTTTCTCCCCTGAAGTAAATCCTAATATTTGTCTATCTGGGAATTCATACATACATGATCCCCATATCATTTCTTATAATTGCATCTTCAATGGCATGATTGTATGGTTTTACCAATACCCCTTTTTCTCACACCGAGTATGACTCATGTGAGCTTATAGTGTAAAAGTAATTAAGACATATTTCTTTGAGCCATTAATAATGCATAAACCTCATACTCCTTTAATCGAACTATGTGGGTTCTGATTCCTTTTCTAAAACAAATGATACATAGGTAGCCCATCTGCGGGTATGATCCCAACTCTGAAATAATATATGTCTTTCTAAATGACAATAAACTTCAAGTGCCCCACTGAGTGGCTTTAAAACCAGTATGGTTATCATAATGACCAAGAGATTTATATATAATGTGTCGAAGGATACCATTGACTAAGAATCTATAACAAATACCGATGATTGTCTATCGATGAAGAAACTCAGATACATATAAAAGATTCTCTAAACTTCCTTCATACTAATTATTGATTGTCAGATCCAAAATAAAGCTCATTTTCATACTTGGTAATGTAATAAGGGTTCACGAACATAACTTCTGTCTATAAAGAGATTCCTGGAGTAGAAAATAATTATCCCCAAAAAGGTGTGATGAGTCCGACCTCCCATCCTCTCGACCAATGAAAATTCTTAAGCCTCGTCAGTCTAGAACTAGTGAATGCCTACCTTTGGAAAGTAGGTCCAAATGGATATAGAATCTTTGGATGTTTTCGGTTCTACGAACAAACCCGTTAGAAACTACTTTGAATGTTTGAACATTAAATCAACGAGGTCATCCGAAATTCTAGAGGAAACAATATTATACTTTTTTATTACCCATATATATATAATTGATAAAAGATATAATTGTGTGGTGTTTTACATTTTTATTCTAAGAAGATAACCCCAATGCCATGTATAAGCGCCAATATGTTTTTAATAAAAATATATAGGGTGTATTGAATAAAATTGAAATAAAGAGGACCAATTCTATTATTTATACGCTATGGAAGACAAAAAGGAAACCTTGTATAGTCTATTTTAACTATATAAGGAATAAGAAATTTATAAGAGGATGTATAAGTTTTTTATAAGTTATATTTCACAGGAAGAAGAATAATTGGAAAAATGAAGAGTGGTGTGTATTGAAGTTTTTATAGATATAAGAGAGTTACTGAAACCATTATATGAGTAGAATAAAAGAAGAAGGAACACACCTTTCATATAACTATGAATGTTAGATATTAATATGAAAAGACATGAAAAAAATTTATATCATTATAAGGTGGAAGAAGCAGCTATATGTGAAAAGGATCGTAGCACTATCATGATATATGAAAATGTTGGTTTTGAAGATATATGATGAGCACTTATAGATATAATGTTTATTACTAGGTGGTAACTTGATCATGTATTTCACTAGTTCAAACCACCGATTATGATTTATTCATGAAATGAGAACCTTGAAATTCATTCTCTCTCTCTCTTATTCATATCTATATGTTAAGAGTATGGTAAGGAAAATAGAATGAGATACTAACTCTCTATATCAAGTGATAATGATAATGAAAAAAATGGATAAAATGTATAGTTTTAAATTAAAATTCACATGATGTTTTTCACCCTCAATCTCATTATTGAATAAATCCCAAAAAAGTCCTTTAAATTAGTATTTGAGTGTTATTAACCTCTAATTGGATTCTAAATATTTAATGTTGTTTTCATTAATTATTTTATGTTTTAATAATAAATCTATATTGAGGTTTAGTTTTAGTAAATATTTATGTACTTCATATCAAAATTAAATCACTAATAAGACTATGATAAAAAATAAAAATAAAGAGAATAATAATATGACAAAATTTTGAGCACTGTCTAAAGAAGATGTGGATTTGGTTCCTCCTTGAAAAGAGGGTGATAAATGTTAATTTTAATGGGAAAACGTTTTTAAAACCCCCACCAAGGAAGTGGATAGATTTTAAATCTCTATTTATTCTAATAATATATTTGATAATGTGGTTTTTATTTTCTCATACTATTCCCAAGAGGACCCATGCACTAATGGGTGTGATAACATTTATATTGATTCAAAAAAATATTAATTAATGCTTTAAAATAATGCCTAATACAATTAATAAATAATGAATCTATTTTATCTATAGAATATATAATATGATTTAAGTTTAGATCACCCATCTTGAAGGTGAGGAAGATAACATGGAAAATGATTTGAATGGAAATAATTTAACTTAGATAAATCTATCAAGATAGGTTAAAAATGAATTTATGAATGTGGAGATTATAGAGTGATGATCTTTGTATAAATAAGATAGTATGAACACAATCTATTAAATTTAAAAGAATTATAAATAATTTCAAGTTATTAACTATACATTTGACGAAACATAAAAGAAAAAAATTCTATCAAGAATGAAAAATTAGATATTAAATCCATGAATGTCATGAATCTTGAAATATTGTTAATATAAAAGTCAAAGATTCAGGATGATGAGGTTTTATGAATGAGAAATTATTTTAAAGACGGACTTATTAATATTGAGGTTTAAGATAAATCAGGAAATATGAAATATCATTATTTGGAAGTAAACCTGGATAATAATGAGATGCTATATATTTAGTCTTCACAGTTGTAGATAATAGGAGGAAATAACAAAAAAAATTAAGGAGGGTACTAGTTCCAAAATAACACTATAGAGAGGAAATAAGATCACAAAATTTACTACTAATTTGTTATTTGTAAAAATAAAAAATATGTTTCCATCCATTACAAATTTAAATGTTTTTATTACATTTGATTTCTCAAATAATGTAAGATAAAATAATATATAAATATATATATATAAATATATATGGATAAGTCTTATAGGAAGCCTAAGACGATGTTTATGGTGGAAAGGAATGTGTGAAAGTGTTGTTCCCTCAAAATATTATAAACTAGTGGTTGAATTTCCAAAAAAATACATGAAATTTGTTCAATAAATTCCACAAAAAATACAATGGAGGAATTAAGATCAAGGTTTATTTATAGCTGTTTCTAGTGAAATTGGTTTGTTCACTATGAATTGGATTTTTTGTACAATACATTTATTTATAAATATAATAGGAATCCAATTTTAAGGGAGAGATAAATGTGGAATAAGAACAACCATACATTAAAAGAACATTTCTACCTTATATTGATTTTGTGAACATAAAGAAATATATGATGTTTGAAATGGGTGTGGTCGTAAGAATTGTGTATGATCATCTCAACATTAATCTAAATAAAATTCTTAAATAACACTGTTTATTTCAGTAAATAAAGAAGAAATATCCAAGAGAATTAAACTTAAGTAATATGAAAACCAAAATTCTTCTAAGAATATATCAAAGAAAACAACTGATTGAACTTTTTGTAGAAAATCCATGATGTTTAAGAGGAGTATAATATCTTAGAGGACCTATGATGATAAAATCACCCTCAGGATTCCTTTTGAAATAATTAAATATAATGTGAATATATCTGAATAATATTTATTCATTTGAAAGACTGGTTTGGAAAGTGCATAAAAATAGAATACACACATGATAAATATAATAGTGAAGGGGAATAAGGGATTTCATTTGATGACCCTATATTTCATGAGAGGTTTTCATAAAATTTCTTCCATAAATGTTAAAAAGAGTTTTATTAAAGATATAAAAAGTATGGACACAATTATAATGTTTAGTATCCGTGTATCTTGTGAAAGAATATGCCATAAAATAAATAAATATTAAACTGAAATACGAATTTTATTTAATAGATAAATAATATTAGTGTGTCATTGAAAAGGAAATCAATGTTTCAAATAGTAGAATACTTCCATAACCAAAATACAATTTTAGGAAAAGTTATAGATGAATGAAAAAATGGAATGATTTGGTAGAGGAAACCTTCTCAATACTATTGTTCAAATTAATGATAAAGAAGATCCACATTATACCCATATATTTTTGTATTGAATTTCTATTATTACAATGATGGAAATTAAAGGTGAGAAATAATATTTAAGGGAGAATGAAATAAAAAGTTTTTTAGTGAAAAAAATTAAAATGAGATGATGAATCAATAATCCAAGATTCATTTATCAATTAGTGTTCTTAAAATTTAGGGTTATGTGTTAATCTTGGATGAAGATGTGGATGAATTCAAATATATAAAACGACATGAATTTAAATATTTTTTCTCCTTGTGGGGGATAAAAATAAAGTAATAGGTTGATTAATATACCATAGAAACCATTTCATGAAAATATAATATTTTGGAATGGGCGTAATGTTTTTTCATTGAAAAAGGTATGATTTCGCAACATTCATCCTTGGTTACAAAAATGAAACTGTAAAATGTAACGGGGTAAAATAAATTAATAAATGACATCAGAAGTAATTTTTAAAAATTTTCAAGGCTATTTAGAATGATTTTATGTTTGAATGTTCTGATATATATATTCAAGTTAGTGCAGGAAATCCAAGTTGATATAATTCATGGAATTTTTTTTCATAATTAGTATCAATAAAAAGTATTCACCTAAATACATTTTGATATTGCATGTAGATATGTATTAGTTTTTTAATTTTAATTAGTATTAAAATATTTTTATAATAGATAAATTTTCTGAAAAACTAGATGTTACACGACATGGTTTATTAAAAAGAAATTGAAATTCATGAAAATTGTTTTGAGAAGATAGTTATAACTAGACATTATTTATATTTTTTCTTGTAACGACCCAAAAACTGATTAATGGAAATTCCACTTGATGTAATTAAATGTCTTATAATGGGTATATTAAATGTGAACTTCATTGGTTTTGTGTTTTTGTATTTTAAAATATAGTTATGAATTGTGACCCTTGCTAATATAGCTGTTGAACAGTGATCATATGATTAGTATAAATATAAGGCATTAACAAATTTAATTTACTCAGAAAAAGGAAGTCATGGCCTCATTCAATAGACATGCCCCATACGTAGCCCATTTTTCAGTGCTCGAAAAGGAGGTGGCGTAATTAGGCTTATCTCATGACCAAGCCCAAGCTGAGCTTGAACACTTTATGATTGAGCTGAACCGACTATGGTAGAAGTGGAAGTTAATAATGATTACCACACGAGCGATGTTATTTGAGCCACCCCAAAAGTCGGTCACCATCACACAACATACCCTTAAATCTTATGTTGGAGTTATAAGGGGTTATGTAACAAGACCCTAGCACTATGACCATGTACATTTTTTTTATAATGAATGTGCATTCATTTTATTATTGTTACATTATAAATAGTTTTTAAAGCACAAATAGTATTTTTAGTTAATATTCAACTAAGAAATATATTTTTATGAATTAATGGTTTTTTATTTAAATAATATTTTAATAAAATATTATTATTATTAATTTAATTTTTATTAAATATAAATGATAATTTAATTTTAAGAATCCAATTGTCATTTTTATTAATGTTTGAAAGCTGTTTTTTTTCAAAACCCATGCATTTTTGATAAATGTCAATTTTTATTTTAAAAATATAAATTTCACATATTTGTAAAATTATTTAGATAAACTGATTATTATTTTAGGAATTAGGATTTCTAAATTATCCAACGGTGAAATTTTTATTATTTTCTGAGATACTCGAATTTTAGGGTAAAAATTAAATACCATTTAAATATATAATGTGTTTTATGACATCATAATGACCCAATAGTGATTTAATAAAATAATATAAACATTATTTTAGTCCAATATATGTTTACTATTAAAATAATGTAATTTTGGTTTTTTTATTTATTTTAAAAAGGTTTAGTGGACCCATAAAGTCTTATAAAACATTTTGTAATTTTAAATTGTTTTCCTTGAGAGTGTCACTCACCTCCACATAAGTAAACCTATTATTTTAAGATGTTCAGACATTGTCCTTATAAAATATTTTTTTCCACTCCCCTTTGAAAAAACCAATTGTAAAAAACCATGGGCAAAAACAACGGGTTGGTTTGTTGTATTGATTAGTTTAATGTGAGGTGTCCTAAAACCTAAATAATAAACAATTCCCTCTCCTTTCCAAGATAAACCTACCCAAGTTCTAACTTACTCATCACTCAAAGACATTGTAGTTCGACCAAACCCTGCTATCATATCACTATAATCCTACCAAGGTTCCCCAAGCTCCCAAAAATCCTCTCTCCAGCCTCTTACAAGCCTTTGGGATCACACTTCCAAGTAAGGGATTTCATCCTTTCCCATTTTTCTCCTATTTTAATTAATTTGTAATTCCCTTTTGATTTCAATTAAAATTGTTGGTGTATTATTTTTCACCTCTCACATACTTCCCTCTTTATGTTTGGATGATTTTAGACACATTTCCCTCTAATTAAATGCCTCCCATATACACCCATTACTATGCTGAAATTCTGAAAGAAATTTTTCTCTCCTCATTTACGTTGAAGCAATTTTTTTTGTATCCTGAATCTGTATTCCATTAATATTATTTTTACATGTATCTATATTACCCCTTACTATCAATTCCATTTAAATATGATGAGACTCCACTTTCTCTCTCATCAACAATTTTTATGTGTTCTTATGTCACGCCATTACGCTGCCGAAATTGCACCGCGATTTTCCAAGCCAAAGTCATTGTGTAGTGAATACCATACCGATTTCTCTATCAACGGTATTCAACTTTATTCACATTTAATTATTGTTTAAAGAGTTTAATGCATTAATTTTACACTCCTTTATCATGGAATAAATTATTATGTTTTGTTTTATGATCCATGTGGCACACTTATGCATGAAATGAAATGTTTAAGAAGGGTGTGCCCTAATAGCGCTCCAATGAATTATGTAAAGTACAGTATGATGATACATCATGTTCAATGGGTGTTGACTCATTCTAATTCATGTTAAATTAGGTTTCACTCATACTTCAAGTGCAATGAGTGTTTACTCATTCCCTATGTGCAATGAGCCTTAGCTCATGCTAATTCCATGTTAAGTGTTTTTGCCACATTTCCATGTTATGATTATCATGATTTATCATACCTTTAAGTTCATGTTACTATTGTGATCCATTGATATTAATATTTTCTAACATGTGTTGTATTCATCATTTTATTCCATGTTTATTACCATACTGGGCTTTATAGCTCACCCTTATCTTATTCATGTCCTCAGGTTATCCCATGCAATGAAAATTATGAGGGAATGTAGTGGTCTTGTAAAGGAAGTTTTCAATTAAGATGTTTTGTGTTTTATGTTATAATCTATGATGTACTTTTCATAAGCTACAAATACACTAGACCTCCCCATCATTTATGTTGTATCAAGTGATGATTTAATATAATAAATCAGGTTTAATTGTGTAATAATAATTAGGGTTGTTATAGTTGCTATCAGAGGATACATTTAGTTATTTTTTGGATTAGGATTAGAAAATCCTAGTGAATACTTAGTGACAAGAATAAGTATAATAAAAACATCCCTATGTATTGGTGAGTATTGATTATGTGGTTTATCAAAAAAATAAATACCTGTCTCGATACGAGTGGGAAGAGGCAACTCTAGTACAGATGAATCCTAGGGGAAAACCCAAAAACACTGCATTGAGTAAGACTCAAATTGGAAATGGTGCACATAAATGAGCCTTTTTGCACTATTGGTTACGAAACTCTCGGGTAATATGCATTACAAAATTCACTAGCATGGTATGAACCATTAGTAATGGAATTATCCTAATAATATATTGTATAAAGTAGATCATGGATAACATAGATTGATGATTAAAGATTCATAAGTTATAGAAATAAAAGTAATTTATAAGTCATCTATTTCTTCCTTGGATTAACATTTATGTGTTACCCCTAACATTCATTTTTTTCCAGCCAATGGCCAGTATTAGGAGGACTCTGGCTAACAACTGTTATGAAGATCAATGTGATGAATGTGCAAATATGTTACCCAATCCGATGGGAGCGGGAATCACAAATATTGTTAGGCCTCTCTCTCAGTTTACTCAAACGATGAATAGAAACATTGGTCAAGAGGAATTTTCAACCCCCCTAAGAAAGAACAAGTCTTAATCGAGAGCATCATGAGACAGAGGCCTCAATCTTTTAATGGATCATAACGTCCCTCAATCGTTGAACAATAGATCAACTCCACTAAAAAGAAATTCTCCATCCATAAATGTTTTGAACAAGAGAAGGTTATCCTAGATTCTTATCATATGGATGGTGAATATGATAAATGGTGGATGTTGATCAAAAACTATGAAGCCTAAGGATGAGATCGAGGCGTTGGAATGGAAGGATTTCCAGAAGAGGTTTTTTGAAAAAAAAATTCCGCACACCCTCTGATTTAAGATGAAAAGGGAATTCCCTTCCCTCAAGAAAAAAGATGACGGAGCTGTCGGAACATAAATGGAAAACTTCACAAGGCTTGCACGATACGCCTCCGGCTTTGCCGTTACCTCTGAATGTAGGGTTGACCAATTCTTTGGTGGGATGAAACCTAGCCAATGGAAAGAACTGATGATCCGTGACTTCGAAAGCTATGGGGAAATTGTCTGATTTTCCCACAAGGTCGAAATGGATACTATAGAATCTCATGGGAATCATAGGGATAAGAAGAGTAAGGTGGAAATTAATGCTGGTAGTCCGGTGGAGAAATCCAATGGTGCTAAGAAGATACAACACAAAACTTTCCAATGGTGCGGAAAGAAGCACCATAGAAATTGCCTGAAGGGGATGCGGAAATGCTTTAGGTGTGGAAGAGAAGGGCACCTAGCTATTAACTACCAACAAGAAATACCTACAGCTACAATAGATTATAGGAACACTCTATTCGAACCTCAATGCACTGTTCATTTCTACAACTACAAAGAACCAGGGCATCTTGAAAATTAGTGCCCTAAGACAGTGGTTTTAGAAAGAAAACAACAACTACCAAGGGAAAAAAAGAGATATTTTTCCATCACTAATGAAGAAGTGAACACCAAAAATTAAGTGTTTATAGGTACACTAGTTATTCATTCAATAATAGTGAACATACTTCTTGATTCAGGTTCTATGCATTATTTTATATCAGAAAAGTCTAGTAGAACAATCTCAACACCACCACAAATCATGGAAGTAAAGATGTCAGTGAGTATGGATAATGGGGAAATCATTGCATCTCAGGAATATAACTCCTCCCTTATCATAATTTTTGGATTGAATTTCCAAGAGAACATTGTCATACTCCCTCTATAGAATTTGATTAAATTCATGGCATGGATTGGCTTTCCTTATATAGACCCAAAATAAATTTTTATGTGAAGGAAATCACTCTCCATGTGGAGAATCGCCCCATGATTCTGTACAAGTGAACGGAGGAATTTGAATCCTTTTTAGCTCCACCATCTCACTTGTGGATATTACTACCCTATGAGCCCACGTATCTGGATCAGATGATTGAGTATATGGTGGAAACCATCCTTGAAGACATTCCTACTGTGAGGGAATTTTATGAATTTTTTTTCGATGAATTTCATGGTCTACCTCCTAGAAGATATGTTGAATTCTCAATTGAACTTATACTTGGGGTGTTTCCAATATCCAAGAGTCCATATATAATGGATTTTTTGGAGCTTGAGGAGCTAAATAATCAACTACAGGAGAATCCGGATAAAGGGTTTATACACCCACCTTCTTCACCAAGGGGTGCACCAGTCCTCTTTGTCATGAAGAAGGATGGGTCAATGAGCCTTTCCATCGATTAGCATGTGCTTAACAAAATCAAGATAAAGAACTAGTAACCTCTCCCACGAATTGATGACTTGTTCGATCAGTTGCGTGGAGCACAATACTTCTCCAAGGTGGATTTTCGGTTGGGATATTACCAAATAAGGTTGAAGAAGGAAGATGTCCCCAAGGCTGCTTTTCGTACAAGATACGGGCACTATGAATTCATAGTAATTCCTTTCGGACTCACTAATGCACCATTAATATTTATGGACTTGATGAATAGAGCCTTTAGGGATTACCTTGAAAAATTTCTATTAGTCTTTATAGATTATATTCTGATATACATCAAATCCAAGGAGGATCATGAGGAGAATCTAAGAATGGTATTAGAGACCTTGTGGAAGGAGAATATCTATGAAAAGTACAGAAAGTGGTAGTTCTGGTTGAAGGAGGTCTCATTCTTGGGCCATATCATCACAAGTTGTGGGATATATATGGATACCTCCAAAACATATGCAATTGAGGGATGGACGAGGCCAACATCGATAAAGGATATCTATATCTTCTTGGGGTTAGCGGGATATTATCAACTATTTGTGATAAATGTTTCACAAATTTCCACCACACTTACTAATCTAACTCATAAGAGAGTAATGTTTTCTTGGAGTGATGAAAGCGAAGAAAGATTCATGGAGTTAAAAAGGAGGCTTATCACTGTTCCCATACTCACATTACCCACAAGTGGGGAACTTTTTGTGGTATTCGGTGATGCATCAAAGAAGGTCCTGGGGTGTGTGTTGATGAAAAATGACAAATTCATTGTCTATGATTAAAGGAAATTGAAATTTCATGAGCATAATTATCCAACACATGATTTGGAGTTGGCTGTGTTGATCTTTTCTTTAAAATTTTTGTGGAATTATCTCTTTGAAGAGAAGTGTGAAATATATATGGACCAAAAAAACCTCAAGTATATACTCACACAGAAAGAGTTGAACATGTGCCACTGAAGATGGTTAGAGCTATTCATAGACTATGACTTTTCAGACCATTACCACCCTGGGAAAGCGAACAAGCTGGAAGATGCTCTAAGAAGAAAGGACCCATCAATTCAATCATTGATGAGAATTGAGAAGGACCCAATATTTGTAGATTTGATGAATATAGACATGGGAATCATAATGAAGGGTACATCATCCATCATTTCACAAATTAGTGCTCAACCGTCTCTTTTATAAAGGGTAGAGGATGCTCAAAAGGATGATGTGGGAATTCAGAAGAAAGTAGAAGCTATCAGAATGGGGAAATCCTCAGAGTTCAATGTTAATGAAGAAGGAATTGTGTGATTTGGGAAAAGACTATGTGTTCCATCATTTCCAGAGCTGAAGATGGACCTTTTGGATGAAGTGCATAGTTCACATTACTATATTCACCCCGGAAATACAAATATGTATCGAGATCTCAGAGTGCATTTTTGGTGGGATAATATGAAGAAGGAGATCGCTGAGTATACAACAATGTGCCTGGTGTGTCAGCAGGTGAAGGATGATAGGCTGAAGTCTCAAGAGATGATGCAACCATTTCCCATACCATCATGAAAATGGGAGAACATCACCATGGAATTTTTCACCAGATTTCTTAAGACATCCAAAGGCAACAATCCATCTGGGTTGTTGGGGATCGTCTTACAAAGTCTGCACACTTCATTTCAGTTCGGGAGGATTTCTCATTAGATCAACTATCACTGATATATATCTGGGAAGTGGTAAGGCTGCATGAAGTACCACTTCCTATTATGTCCAATCAAGATCCAAGATTCACATATATGTTTTGGAAGAGTCTTACACATGCTCTGGATACAGAACTAAACATCAGTATGGCTTATCCTCCACAAACTAATGGCCAATTTGAGAGAACTATTCAGACATTGGAAGATATGTTAAGATCATTTTAAATGTACATCAAAGGAGGGTGTGACCAACATCTTCCACTGGTTGAATTCTCCAACAATAACAATTCCACTAGAGCATATGAATGTCACCTTATTAGGCCGTATATGGGATGTGGTGCAGAACACAAGAATGTTGGGAAAAAGTTGGTGAACGCAAGCTGCTTGGACCAGAAATGGTCGGAGAAATGGTGGAGAAGGTGAAAACCATTCTACAGCATATGAAGGTAGGCCAGATTCGACAAAGGAGTTATGTAGATAAACGTTGATGAGGGATTGAGTTAAAATTTGGAGACATGGAATTTATACACATATCTCCATGGAATAAGGTTATGAGGTTTGGAATGAAAGGGATGTTAAGTCCTAGGTACATTGGACCCTCAGATTCTTTATTGTGTTGGGGCTGTGGCCTATCGACTAGTACTTCCACTTACCATGGACAACGTACATGATTTCTTTCACGTATCCCTCTTAAAGAAGTACATACCAGACACTTCACATATTCTCTCTTAAGAGGTAGTACAACTAGAGGACGATATTTCTTACAAGGAGCAAATAGTGACGATCTTAAATCGTAGAGAAAAATTTCTACGAAATAAGACAATGCCCCTCATCATGGTGTTGTGGTGAAACCAAAAGTTTGAAGAAGTGACATGGGAATATTGTAAGGACCCAAAATTTAATTAATAGAAATTCCTCTTGATCTAATTAAATGTCTTATAATGATTATATAAAATGTGAACCTATTTGGTTTTGGGTTTTTGGATTTTAAAAAAGAGTTATGAATTGTGACCATTGCTAATATAGTCTTTGATTAGTGATCATATGATTACTATAAATATAGGCCTTTAACGAATCTAATTTACTCAGACAAAGGAAGCTATAGCCTCATCCAGTAGACTTTCCCCATACGAAGTCCATTTTTCAGAGCTCATAAAGGAGGTGAAATCATTAGTCTTCACTCTTGACCAAGCCCTAGGTGAGCTTGAACATGTTAAGATTGAGCGGAAATGACTACAGGAGAAGTGGAAGTTAATAGAGATTACCACCTGAGTGATGTTATCCGAGCCACCCAAAAGTCTGTCACCATCACACAAATTACCCTTTAGTCTTATTTAGGTGTTATAAGGGGTTATAAAAAATTACCCTATCACTATGAATATGTACATTATTTTTTTTAAATAATGTGTATTCATTTTATTATTGTTTCTTTGTAAATAGTTTTTAAAGCACAAATTGTATTTAAACATAATATTCAACATAGAAATTTATTTTTATGAATTAATTTATTTTTGGAATAAATATTATTATTATTAAATTACTTATTATTAAATATAAATTTTCAATTACTGTTATGAATGCAATTGTCATTTTTATTATGGTTTGAAAGCTGTTTTTGTCAAACCACATGAATTTTCGATAAATGTCAATTTTTATATTAAAAGTAAAAATTAACATATTTATAAAATTATTTAGATAAAATGAATATTATTTTAGGATTCAGGACATTGGAATTATCCAACGGTGAATTTTTCATTATTTTGTGAGGCAGTTGAATGTTTTGGTAAAAATTAAATTTTGTTTAAATATATAATGTGTTTTATGACATCATAATGACACAATAGGGATGTAATAAAATAATATATACATTAGTTTCAGAAAATATATGATTTACCATTAAAATAAAGTGATTTTGGGTTTATTGATTTATTTTAAAAATATTTAGTGGACCCTTAAAGCCTTATAAAAAATTTTGTCTTTTTAAATTGTTTTCCTTCAGTGTGTGACTCACCTCCACAAAATCAACCCTACTATTTTAAGAAGTTAGGCCATTGGCCTTATAAAATATTTTTTTCTACACCCTATTTGAAAAATCCATGGGCAAAAACCATGTGCTGGTTAGTGGTATTGATTCATTTAATATGAGCTATCACAAACCTAAATAATAATGAATTACCCTCTCCTTCCCCATATAAACCCACCAAAGCTCCCACTTCCTCTTCTCTCAATGACTTTGGAGTTCGACCAACCCCTTCCCTCTTCTCTCTATAATCTTCCCAAGGTGCCCCAAGCTCCAAAATATCCTCTCTCAAGCCTCTCCCAAGCCTTTGGCATCTCACTTCCAAGTAAGGGACTTTATCCTTTCTCATTTTTGTCCAATTTTATTTAAGTTGTAATGCCCTTTGGTTGTCAATTAAAAAGGTTGGTTTATTATTTATCACATCCACCATACTTCCCTCTTCATGTTTGGATGATTTGTGATCCCATTTTCTTTCATTAAATGCCTCCCATGTACACATGTTACTATGCCAAAATTCCAAATGAAATTCCTCTCTCCTCATTTACATTCAAGGAATTTTTTTGTATCTTCAATCTAAATTACATTAAAATTTGTGGGACATGTATCTATACGACCCCTTACTATAAATTTCATGTAAATATTATCAGACACCCCTTTCTCTCTCATTAACCATTTTTATGAGTTCTTATGTCATGCTGTTACGCTGCCGAAATTGCACTGCGATTTTCCAAGCCAAAGTCATTGTGTAGTGAATACCATACCCATTTCTCTATCAAGGGTATCCATATTTATACACATTTACATAATGATTAAAGTGCTTCATGTATGAATTACACACTCCTTTATCATTCAATAAATGATGATGTTTTGTTTTAGGATCCATGTGGCACACTTGTGCATGAATTGAAATTTTTAAGAAGGGTGCACCCTGATAGTGCTCCAATGCATTGGGTAAAGTATAGTATCATGATACCTTATTAGAAATGGATATTTACTCATTATAATTCTAGTGAAATGAGTTTTTACTCATTATTCATGTGAAATGATGGTTTACTCATGCCCCATGTGCAATGATCCCCTGACTCAGGCTAATTCCAAGTTAAGTGTTGTTGCCACATTTCAATGTTTTGATTATCATGCTTTATCATGCCTTTATGTTCATGTTTCTCTTGTGCTCCATTGATATTCGTACTATATAACATGTATTTTATTCCTCAGGTTATTCCATATGTATTACCTTACTGGGCTATATATCTCACCCTTTTCTTATTCATGTCCTCTGGTTATCCCATGCAATGCTAAGTACGAGGGAATGTATTGGTCATGAAAAGAAAGTTTTCAATAAAGAAGTTGTGTGTTTTATGTTCTAAGATATTATAGAATGTTCCTAAGACCCAAAGACACTAGATCTATCTACCTCCTATGTTGTGTCACATGATGATTTGATGTAATAAATTAGGTTTAAGTTTGTAATAAAAAAGATGGGTTATTATATTTCTGCTTTAATGATTTAAATTTAAAACAATTGTCATCTAAGTTTATGATGAATAAGTTATTTTGAGATTGATAAAACCAAATTGTTTTTTATGAACAGTAATATACCCTTATAAATAGTAATATGACCCTTATTAACAGTAAATAATATTATTATATTATTAAATTAAGGTTATAAGATACAGGGATTTAGATTAATTTTTCAATGTGTTAAAAAATTAGTTATTGATTTAAAATTTTTATTTTTGAATAAATTATATTTTTATTTAAAAATTAAAATAAATATATTTAGAAAACTATTTTCCAAAAATGGAGTTCATTTTTGGATTCTACATGTTTAAAAAATTGTTAGGATGAAATTTTTGGATTTTTCTGATATTCTTGAATTTTTGATTAATAGAAAATACTATAAATTAAGATAAATGATAAATACTTGTTTTAATACATCATAGGTGATGAAAGGATGATGTAAGCCCACTTGGTTTGAACTGACTTGATATTGTAAATATTTGGGGTCACATAAATCAATACTATTCATAGTCTAGGGAAACATTTTATAATAATGGTAAAAATAATGTAAAATCCATCCTCTCCTCCACTAAAAATACAACCCTCATTACCTAGTTATTCTCACAACAATAAAACATGATAATTTTCTAAGATCTACCGAATTATCTCCCCAAGGATCTTCCCCACGCACAAGACCTTCTGGTCTCACCAAAAGGCCAAAAAAATGGCCCTAAGTAGGATCTCAAGGAGAAGAGATCAAGAGGTAAGAATTATCTTCTATTTTACACATGTTTTCCATAAAATTTCATTCTTTTCATATACTATCTTCCCCTACACTTATCCAAGAGGTATTAAATCTCCAGAATATTATATATTCATTATGTTATCAGGTTCATTTAAATGATTCATCATTTTTCTTTCCCTATTCTCCCTCTTATTCTAAAAAATATAACATCGTCTATAATGTGTCGATTTACCAAAATCATGGATGATGGGTTTCCAATTTCCTTTACATCCATCAAATATTATCATAAAAACCATTTAATGGTAGAATGATAATTAAAATTAAAATTTTAACATATTATATGTTTTGGAAGAACTTCTATGAATTAAATTAAATTATATTTTTATACAAATTCATGATTACCGAGGAACCACCAAAAATGATCTAAAAAGATGATTAATGTTTTATCTAAGGATCCATCATATTATATGATAAAAAAATGATTTATGGTAACATTATATAATCTGAAAACATATTAATACCCTTTAATTAAACTTCTATAATTTCATTTCTATACAAAAAGAAAATAAAATATGAATGGGCCATAGAAATTATGTAAAGAAAACACCCAAAAAATGGATGGAAAAAAGTACTAACAATCAAAGGGTGAAATTATGAAATAAAATGATGATATAAGATATTATAAAGATTAATATGAATCTGTAAAATTTTAATAATACTCCTCTAAGCATTATAAAATAGTTTTAAATAAGTTTTAAGCAAGACAAACCTGCGGTAAGGGAATTCTTAACTCAATTTACATTCTTTGGGTTAACATTCAACTTCATTATTATGTGGTAATAAAATTGACTTTGTGATGAATTTTGTTTATATTATGTTCAAATATGTGTATTTAAAGTGTATATACATATTCCATCAACTATATTATGTTTCACTACAATTATATGATATTTGTATGAGACTTTCCTTTAAAAAATTCTATTTTACAAAATTCAAAGCAATGTTTTTATGAAATTAATCATGTTGTATGATTGTATTGTGGTTCTTGGGAATTTTTTTATGACAAAGCGTGGTAAATATATCTCCTTAAAATGCATTGGGTATGTGTAAATTGGAGGTCTTCCATATTGGTAATCCTATTGTAACATCAATGGTTACACAATAAGGTATCTGTAAGGGTTGCATAGTAAGGTAGATATGAGTGTTACAAATTATAAGGTAGCCAAGATGGTTACAAGATAATGTAAGTTATTACCCTTTATAAATTTATGGTTTTATTTATGTTCTATATGTTTTTTGGAAATATCATTGAAATCTCAAGTTTCACAAATTACGTTTATATGTGTGACAAGTATATCTTTTTTTTAAATGATTTCATACGTTACAAGTATCTCTGGACTAATATTTTATTACCTCGTTTTTATATCCCTTAGTGAGATTTTTGTATGTATCCCATGTTTTTAAATGATTTTCACAAGTTATATGGATTTTCGTCACAAATAAGGATGATAAGTTAAATGTTTTCGATGATTTTTCACACTACTACAAATACAGGCATTAACAATGCGAAAAGCGGGCATTAACAGCGCAAAAAAAGCGTTGTAAAGCTCAACGCTGATAAAGGGGGTACCCTTTATCAGCGCTTACTATGTGCTGATAAAGGGGTACTTTATCAGCTCTAAAAAGAGCTGATAAATTAAACCTTTATCAGCTCTAAAAAGAGCTGATAAATTAAACCTTTATCAGTGCTAAACACATGATGATAGAGGTAGACTTTATCAGTGCTCATTTAGCGCTGACGAAATTATCCTTTATAATAGTTTTTTAGAGCTGATAAAGGTGTAGTTTATTAGCACTTTTTTAGCGCTAATAAAAGCATGATTTATCAGATCTTTTTTAGCGCTGACAAATTCCCTCTCTGCTGCTATGAAAAAATCTGCAGCAGCACACCCGAACACCTGTAAAACAAACCAGCATCTCAATAAGCTAATTAAAGCAAGTATACCCATACAAAATTAACTCATAAATCATAATATAATTAGACCATGTATACCCATAAAACAAGTATACATGTATAAAATAAACACATAATTCATAAGTTAATTAATTATATAAAGAATTCAATTCAGAATTTAGGGGGTTGCAGGGCTATGCATGGGTTTGGGCTGGCTATCCAAGGGGGGTAGGTGGTGTCCGGGGGGCTTTCTAGGGGGGTGGGCTGGTGTCCAATGTGCCGGGGGGGGGGGGGGGCTTTACAGGGGTGGGGGTGTCCATAGGGGTGGGGGTGTCCATAGGGTGTATTGGTGTCCAGGGGGTGGGGGTGGTCCATGGGGTAGATTGGTGTCCGAGGGGCTTTCCAAGGGGTGGGCTGGTGTCCAAGGTGTCAGGGGGGGGTGGATTTACAGGGGGTGGGGGTGTCCAGAGGGGTGGGGGTGTCCATTGGTGGAATGGTATCCAGGGGTGGGGGCGGTCCAGGGGTGGATTGGTGTCCGTGGGGGCTTTTCAGGGGTGGGCTGGTGTCCAAGGTGTCTGGGGGGGGCTTTACAGGGGGTGGGGGTGTCAAGAAGTGTGTGTGTGTGGAGGAGGGGGGGATTGGTGTCCAGGAGGGTGGGGGAAGTCTAGGGGGTTGATTGGCGTCCGGGGGGGGGGGGCTTTCCAGGGGTTGGGCTGGTGTCCAAGGTGTCACGGGGCATTACTGGGGGTGGGGGTGTCTAGAGGGATGTGGGGTGTCCGGGGAGTGGATTGGTGTCCAGGGGTGGTGGGGGGTGGTCCAGGGGGTTGGCAGGGTTGACTTGTACACATCACCAAGGACCCTTGGATCGTTCTTATAAATTATCAAGGCAATACGACTGCATTTGGTAAGATTTTCATAGGTCAGTTGTTGTTTTCAATTAAAATTGTGTCCATTTTAAACAAAAGAGAGACCCTTTGAGTGATAGCGGTCACACCGTGCCTCGGATTGAGGCGTGGTTGAATCGTACACATCAAAAATTACCCATGGATCATTCTCCTAATGTATCAACATAATCCGAAGGTGTTTGTTCTGAGTTTTATATGTCAGTTTTTTTCACTTAAAATTGTGTCCATTTTAAACAAAAGAGAGACCCTTTGAGTGGTACCAGCCACATTGTGCCTCGGATTGAGGCAGAGATGGCTCGTACACATCACCAAGTACCCTTGGATCATTATTATAAAATATCAAGGCAATATGAATGCATTTGGTCAGATTTTCGAAGGTTATTAGTTGTTTTCACTTAAAATCATGTCCATTTTAATCAAAATAGAGACCCTTTGAGTGATAGCAGTCACACCATGCCTCGGAATGAGGCAGGGTTGACTCTTTCACATCAAAAAGGACCTGTGGACCATTCTCCTAAAGGATCAACACAATCTGAATGTGTTCGGTTGGATTTCCATAGGTCAGTTGTTGTTTTCACTTAAAATCGTGTCCATTTTAAACAAACGAGAGACCCTTTGAGTGATAGAGGTCACATCATGCCTCTTATTGAGGAGGGGATGACTCTTACATGTCAAAAATGACTCATGGATCGTTCTCCTAATGTATCAACACAATCCGAATGTGTTTTGGTCAAATTTACGTAGGTTACTTGTTGTTTTCACTTAAAATTGTGTCCATTTTAAACAAAAGAGAGACCTTTTGAGTGGTATCAGCCAAACCGTGCCTCAAATTGAGGTGGGGATGACTCGTACTCATCACCAAGGACCCTTGGATCATTCTTATAAATGATCATGGCAATCTAAATGCATTTGGTCAGATTTTTGTATGTTCGTTTTTTTTTCAATTAAAATCGTGTCCATTATAAACAAGAGAGACCCTTTGAGTGATAACGGTCACACTGTGCCTCAGATTGAGGCGGGGTTGAATATTACACGTCAAAAAGGACCCGTGGATCATTCTCCTAAATGATCAACACAATCCAAATGTTTTTGGTTGAATTTCCGTAGGTCAGTTGTTGTTTTCACTTAAAATCTTGTCCATTTTAAACAAAATAGAGACCCTTTGAGTGGTACCAGCCACACTATGCCTCAGATTGAGGCGGGGTTGACTCGTACACATCACCAAGGACCCTTGTATCAATCTTATAAATGATTAAGGCAATAAAAATGCGTTTGGTCGGATTTTCATTGGTCAGTTTTGGTTTTCAATTAAAATTGTGTCCATTCTAAACAAGAGAGGCCCTTTGAGTTATTGTGGTCACACCATGCCTCAGATTGAGGCGGGTTAAACTCTTACACATCAAAAAGGATCTGTGGATCATTCTCCTAAAATATCAACACAATCCGAATGTGTTTGGTAAAATTTCCATAGGTCAGTTATTGTTTTCACTTAAAATCGTGTCCATTTTAAACAAAATAGAGACCCTTTGAGTGGTACCGGCCACAACGTGCCTCAGATTGAGGCAGGGATGGATCATACACATCATCAAGAACTCTTGGATCATTATTATAAATGATCAAGGAAATTATAATGTTTTTGGCTGGATCTTTGTAGGTCAGTTGTTGTTTTCACTTAAAATTGTGTCCATTTTAAACAAAATAGAGACCCTTTATGTGATAGAGGTCACACCATGCCACGGATTGAGGCATGGTTGACTCTTAAATGTCAAAGACGAACCATGGATTTTTATCCTAATGTATCAACACAATCCTAAGGCGTTTGGTTGGATTTCCATAGGTCAGTTGTTGTTTTCACTTAAAATCCTGTCCATTTTAAACAAAAGAGAGACCCTTTGAGTGATAGAGGTCACACCATGCCTCATATTGTGGTGTTGTTGACTTGTAAACTTCCAAAAGGACCTGTGGATCATTCTCCTAAAGGATCAACACAATCAAAATGGGTTTGTTCAGATTTCCGTAGGTCAGTTGTTGTTTTCACTTAAAATCGTGTCAATTTTAAACAAAAGAGAGACACTTTGAGTGGTACCGGCCACAACATGCCTCATATTTAGGCAGGGATGACTCTTATACGTCACCACGGACCCTTGGATCACTCTAATAACTACTCAAGTCAATACAAATGCATTTGGTTGGATTTTCGTAGGTCATTTGTTGTTTTCAATTAAAATTGTGTCCATTTTAAACAAGAGAGACGCTTTGAGTGATAGCGGTCACACCATGCATCATATTGATGCGGGGTTGACTCTTACACGTCAAAAAGGACCCATGGATCATTCTTTTAAAGGATCAACAAAATCTGAATGCGTTTGGTCGATCTTCCGTGGGTCAGTTGTTGTTTTAACTTAAAATCGTGTCCATTTTAAACAAAATAGAGACCTTTTGAGTGGTACCGTCCACACCATGACTTTTATTGAGGTGGGGATGGATCTTACATGTCACCAAGGACCCTTGTATAGTTCTTATAAATGATAAAGGCAATCCAAATGTGTTTTGTTGGATTTTCGAAGGTCAGTTGTTGTTTTCACTTAAAATTGTGTCCATTTTAAACAAAATAGAGACCCTTTGAGTGATATTGGTCACACCATGCCTCAGATTGATGAAGGGTTGACTCTTACACGTTACAAAGTTCCCATGGATCGTTCTTCTAAAGGATTAAGACAATCCAAATGCGTTTGTTAGGATTTCCGTAGGTCAGTTGTTGTTTTCGCTTAAAATCGTGTCCATTTTAAACAAAAGAGAGACCCTTTGAGAGGTACCGACCACACTGTGCCTCTGATTGAGGCGGTAATGACTCGTACACATCACCAAGGACCCTTGGATCGTTCTTATAAAAGATCAAGTCAATCCGAATGTGTTTGGTAAGATTACCATAGGCCAGTTGTTGTTTTCACTTGAAATCGTGTCCATTTTAAATAAAAGAGAGACCCTTTGAGTGGTACCGGCCGCACCGTGCCTCGAATTGAGGTGGGGATGACTCGTACATGTCACTAAGGCCCCTTGGATATTTCTTATAAAATATCATGGCAATCCAAATGCTTTTGGTTGGATTTTCGTATGTCACTTGTTGTTTTCAATTAAAATTATGTCCATTTTAAACAAGAGAGACCCTTTGAGTGGTAGCGGTCACACCATGCCTATAATTGAGGCAGGGTTGACTCTTACATGTCAAAAAGGACCAATGTATCATTCTTCTAAAGGATCAACTCAATACAAATGCATTTGGTCAAATTTTCGTAGGTTAGTTGTGGTTTTCACTTAAAATCGTGTCCATTTTAAACAAAATAGAGACCCTTTGAGTGGTACCGGCCACAAAGTGCCTCATATTGAGGTGGGGATGGATCTCACATGTCACCAAGGCCCCTTGTATCGTTCTTATAAATTATCAAGGCAATAAGAATGTGTTTGGTCAGATTTTCATAGGCCAGTTGTTGTTTTCACTTAAAATCGTGTCCATTTTAAACAAAATAGAGACCCTTTGAGTGATAGCGGTCACACCAAGCCTCAGATTGAGGCGAGGTTGAATTTTACACGTCAAAAATGACCCTTGTATCTTTATCTAAAAGGATCAACACAATATGAATGCGTTTGGTCAGATTTCCGTAGGTCAGTTGTTGTTTTAACTTAAAATCTTGTCCATTTTAAACAAAAGAGAGACCCTTTGAGTGTTACCGACCACACCGTGCCTCAGATTGAGGAAGGGATGACTCTTACAAGTCACCAAGGACCCTTGAATAGTTATTATAAAATATCAAGGAAATCTGAATGAGTTTGATCGTATTTTCTTAGGTCAGTTATTGTTTTCACTTAAAATCTTGTCCATTTTAAACAAAATAGAGACCCCTTGAGTGATAGCGGTCGCACCATGCCTCCGATTGAGGTGGGGTTGACTCCCAAACATCAAAAAGGACCTTTGGATCTTTAATTTAAAGGATCAACCCAATCCGAATGCGTTTGGTCAAATTTCCGTAGGTTAGTTGTTGTTTTCACTTTAAATCGTGTCTATTTTTAAAAAATAGAGACCCTTTGAGTGGTACTGGCCACACCATGCCTCAGATTGAGGCAGGGTTGACTCATACATGTAACCAAGGACCCTTGTATTGTTCTTATACAATATCAAGTCAATTTGAATGTGTTTGGTTGGATTTCCATAGGTGAGTTGTTGTTTTCAATTAAAATCGTGTCCATTTTAAACAAAAGAAAGACCCTTAGAGTGATAGCGGTCACCCCGTGCCTCGGATTGAAGTGTGGTTGACTCATTCACGTCAAAAAGGACTCGTGGATCGTTCTCCTAAATGATCAAAACAATTCGAATGCATTTGGTCAGATTTCCATAGGTTAGTTGTTGTTTTCACTTAAAATCGTGTCCATTTTAAACAAAAGAGAGCCCTTTGAGTGGTACTGGACACACTGTGCCTCAGATTGAGGTGGGGATGAATCGTACACGCCACCAAGGACCCTTGGATAATTGTACTAAATGATCAAGGAAATTCTAATGTGTTTGGTCAGATTTGCATAGGTCAGTTGTTGTTTTCAATTAAATTCGTGTCCATTTTAAACAAAAGAGAGACCCTTTGAGTGGTTCAGAATTTTTTCATGTTGCTGGTGCATATCATCTATTAAAATAGTAAAATGACTCATTGGAGAAATGATGTTTTATTTAATAACAATTACAATTTTCATATGAAAATTTACTTATAATTCTGTTTCATCTTTTGATCCCCTTAACCCCTCTCGAAAATGACAACCAATTGTAAATGTCCCCAAGTCATATCTTCATTGTATTTGTGTACAATCTGCCACCAAGTATGCAACCCACTCATTTTTGAACACATCTATATTTTCTTCTGAGTATGAGGCTTTTCGGAATTCAGAGTAGTACTTCAAAATATAAAAATAAAGAATTAATAAAAAACATAAACGAACTAGTAGTTGTTTTTGAAAATAGCTCTTTAGGGATGCTAGTTTGCTAATGAAAAATGATCCCTTTCATAAACATACAAGCATAATAATCACAATCATTATCGTTTGTTTTTTATAGACACTGCAAAAAAATTGATCATTAGGAGGATAAGTAACTTGAGTTGAGATGTGTTTGGATGGTGAAATTTTATTATATATACAATGATATTTGTCCAGACGTAGTACTTCCTCACGTACCTATGCTTAGACCCTATCCTCATTCCTTTTTTAGATGATAATGATACAACACCATATCATAATAGAATCCTCAGTAAAAGATAATATAAATTATATTACTTGATGTTTAGACCTAAAACGTAAGATGTAGTGTCTTACAGATTCACAAACTCCATCATGTGTGGTCGGTTTGATGGATATCCTTGCTTTGAATCCAGAAAATAAATCCTCAGAGTATCCAAGTTCACCGCAATTAGCAACAAATGTTTCCTAAAAACACAAAGAGTAATAAGTAATAAAAGAAGTGAAAATATAATTTATATGATTTAATCGTAGAGTATTACCCCTACATGGTTGGTATTAGAAAAAGTCTGTCATTTGTAATCTTGCTTTCAAATGTTTTCAGCAAGCCGTTCACTATTGCATCCCTTTTTTTATGGCTCTATTTTTGTTAGGTGTGTTGATGTGATATGAGGACTAATGAGTCCAAATCTTGGCTCATGGGAAAATTCCTTCATCTGTTTTTCATAAATGCGTCTATCGACAATATAAAATGCATTTAGTCATAATTTACACAGTATTTAAGCTTTTCGAAAATCAATTCATGGAAACATACCTCATATATACATTTACAACTGTGATGCCTAGCCAACCGTTTTCAAGGATTTCATTTATATTTTCAGTAGTAACAGAATCTTTACTTTCCTCTCAGTATATATTCTCTTCGAAAACCACTAGATGACTATTACCATCTTTTAGTTTTGTATCCACATGAGTCTTCAGTGCTAGAAAATGTGTATAGAGAACAGGTGGTGTTATTGTACTTTTAGTAGCTCCATGGGCTCAGTTGGTCTATCCATTAGATGGTTTTGAGCCGATGTTTGAAACCCCCTTCCCTTTCTCCTTCTATAACAACAATCATTGGTTCAGACCCTTTTTTCATTAATTGTTAAGGGTTTAGCATGAAAATGAAGGGAATAAATACCTCTTTGTCTGCATGTACTCTTGCAAGTTGTGACGGCCATGCAATGAATGTCCAAATAGCCTTTTGGACCGTATGAATATCATCATCATCTAGTGGAAGAGGTAACTCTGCATTTGGCTCATGAGCTATAGTAATCATCACTTTCAGATCATCTTTCAGAAGTGGTCTATTATGTAGTGCGACATCTAGGATATTGAACACTATAGCCCTCGCTAGAAGGTGATAGGTGGGAGTTGACAGATATAAATCACAATCATTATCACCCTGTAGAAGATCAGTACAGAAAAATTATCAGTGATTGTCTGATTAAAATTTCATGTGAACAATTATTAGAATAATGATTACCACGACTATGAAAGTTCTTTGAGGAAAATAGCTCGCCTCAAAGCTGGTGGGGGTGGGGCGGGATGTTCACGTGCTGGTTCTTCTTGATCGGTGTCTTCCCTTTGCTTCCCACCCATAAAAGTTGATATCAACTCTCCCTGCCATTGCAATCGTTCTTCAAGGGATGCTATTTTTTCTCTCATTTGTTCCAATTTTTCATCTGTATCATCCATTTTTCTTCTTCTTCTCAAAATATACTCAAGGTGTCACCCAAAACCTTATACCTCTGACACGACCATATTTTTCGGGCTGCTTCAAAGCCTTCGATAATAGGTCTGTATCCGATAAAGGAGTAGTTGATTCCTGTGACTGTCGAATATAGGAAAATAACTAATTATTTTTATGTAATAGAAATTTTAAACAGATCTTTTTACCGTCGTGTCATACTTACAAATATTTACCACACTTTCTGTGTGTCCTCATATACTAAATTCCCTTCTTTTTTCACACGTGCCTCCATCCATAGCACATGACATGGGATGGAAGTGCATTTGGTTTTAGACTCATCAATCTACATATAAACATAGAAAGATAATTATGATGTTGTTTATTGGGACCTAACAATATTACTATAAATTTAAAATACATACCATTTTCTTTTCTAATGAAGTGTACCCCATCCTTGCTTTACGGTAGGGGTATATTGGTTTTGATGCATGTTGCTTATTTTTAGTGCAGAGTTTATGTTTCATAAATGAAATATTGACAATAAAAGTGATGAATATAGGTATCCCCCAACAACGTATTATCACCCACAGTGTACCTGAAACTTCTCATCCCCATAACGGCCATTAAATGCATCCCATGCTTCTTGGGATATCAGGTGAGCGTAGCCAATGGGTGGGTGCAGGTTTATTTTACCTTTAGAATCTTTCAGGTGGCATCTTGTTAAAATAGTGCGAGAACCTTGATGAATCTTTCATGGAAGCCTTAGTACATAATCCTTGTGTGAATCGTCTCCTATAAATGTACTCTGTAAGAGATTGAAAAGAGTATGAAATTGTTTCATTATTTTATTTTCTAGTAAATTAAAGAAATAAATTCATAATGTTATCGTAATTTCTTCCCAGATCACAGCCTCCATCCTGTACACAACATGGTGCCATGAATCTATGTCAATCGGCATGTGTTTCCGAGTGACAACTCCAATGTAGCTGTTAAACATAGCCTTGTTGGGATTCACATGTTGGCCTTGTGCATTCCATATGACTTCATTCCCAACCATTTCATTGATATCAAAATCATCTATATGTTCATCTGGAATGGTATCAACGGCATGTGCTGATGGTTGTTGGACCCCAACACTAGGAGCAGCAGGAGCTGCTGCAGGAGGAGCAGGAGGAGCAACAGGAGATGCAGCAGGAGCAATAGCAGTAGCAGCATGAGCTGCAGGAGCAGCATCAGCCGCATCAGGAGCAGTAGGAACCGCAGCAGGAGCAAGAGGAGCTGCAACAAGAGCAACATTAGTAACAGAATAAGCTGTAGGAGCAGCAGGAGCATCATCTTGAGAGACTTGTTCAACCTCAAGGTTAGGAGCACTAGAATGTGAAGAAGCCATTATCTTCAAAATTGGTTGAATAGTTAATTCAGATTACATAAATTAATTAATGATAAGATAATAACATGAGATAACAAGATCTATATTACAAACAAAAAATAACCTTTTTACTGAACTCTCTTTATTTTTTTCAATGTTTGATGGGATTTGACACCTATATCGACTATCCAAATCACTTCATTATGGTCTCCTCTAACATAAAAAACATCATCTGCATTGGGACCGCTCTAAAAAGATTATGACGTACCACTAAAAGTATCATCCTCAACTGAATTTTCATTGGAACCTTCTGTAGTTTTGGACAATAACAGAACAATTGACCACTTTTGGTTTGCGGGATCTGGAAAATAAAGAACTTGTACCGCTTGTGATGCCATTATAAACTGTTCGTCTTTGTACCCTACTTTACTAAAATAAACTTTCACAAATCCCCATTCATCTATTTTAACACCACTATTGTTATCAATCAATTTTCATGAAAAAATAGACAATTTTAATGTCATATAATCCAACTCCCATATTAGTTTGATAATTCTAAAGTATGACATATTTTCATAAATTAGATTTCTGTTCGTACTACTAGAAACATGCATCACTTCAGCCTCTAGTGTAACTCCACTATTTTTCATGGTACTATCTTCATCATGTTCATCTATATTGAATGTATAACCATTAATTACATAACCACTGTAAGATAATACATTCACACTTAGTCCAGCGGCTAACCATCAAAGTCATTCAGAAATTGAATTCAAATTTTCATCAAACTACTTAAAAATATGGTCCTGAAACCATCCTATAAACTAGTGATTATGTGTATTTGCTAACCATTTTTCATCCCTTGATGGATTCAACTGCCTAAGAATTTCTTTGTGAGTTTCAATATATGGAGAAACCTCCCAACTGTTATGCAAAACATAAAGATGAGCCTGCTCATGATCTGTAATACTGATTGTCACAACTTCTCTTCCAGAAATTACCTCACCCTCAATGCGTCCAGTGTGATGAGATTTGGGAGACCAATGCTTTCCACATCAGATAGGTATTCAGTAAAAAATTCAATGGCTTCCTCAATAATATATCGCTCCACTATACAACCCTCTGTCCAACTTCTATTTTTGAAATACCCTTTCAAAATCTCCATATATCATTCAACAGGATACATCCATCTATAGTGCACAGGACCAAAAATTCAAATCTCTTTCACCAAGTGAATCATCAAATGTACCATCATATCAATGAATGATGGCGGGAAGAATATTTCTAATTCACATAATATGATGAACATTTCTTTTTCCATAGCTAGAAATTTCCCCAGGTCTAAAACATTTCTACATATAGCTTTAAAAAAGATGCAAAGTTTGGTTAACATATGACGAACATTCTTGGGAAAAATTCAACGTAAAGATATATGAATTAGATCTTGCATCAAGACATGGAAATCATGTGATTTCAAACCTTTTAACTTCAAATCATTCATTGAGACAATGTTCTTGATATTTTATGAGTATCCCTATAGCACCTTTACATTATTGAAGAAGTTGCAAAACTGATATCTCTCTGCCCTAGAAAGAGTATATGCAGCTAGAGGAAGAAACATTCGATTTTCACCCATCACGGGAGCCAACTCTTCTTGTATTCCCATGTCAACCATGTCCAACATTGACTTAATTCTATATTTTGTTTTTCTAGGGGAATTTAGAAATGTTCTGATAACATTTTCATATACATTTTTTTCTACATGCATCACATCAAGAAAATTTCTGACATATAAACAATTCTAGTATGGTAATTCAAAAAAAACTGATCTCTTTTTCCAACTGATTTTCGTAAGGTTTTTCAAAAATGGTTTTCCAAAAACAATCTTCAGATCTTTTACTTTCTAAAAAATCTGGTCACCTGTTAGTGGAGACGGTGTTGCATGTTTTTCTAAACAACCATTGAATGATGTCGTCCAAGATCGGTACTTATGCCGATAAGGTAGAAATTTACGATGTCATAGATACATAGATTTCAATTAATGTTTCAACCTAATTGATTCTGTATCTTCTTCGCACATGGGACACCATTGATTTCCTTTAATGCTATAGCCTGATAAACTTCCATAAGCATGGAAATCATTTATTTTCCCATAAAACACCGCTCTCAATGTGAAGTATTCACTTTTATAAGCATCATATAACATTACACCTTAGTCCCACAATAACTTCAAATCCACAATCAAAGGAGCCAGCTAAGCATAAATATCATTACCTGGTTGTTTTGGTCCTGATATAAGCATAGATAACATGATGAATTTACACTTCATGCATAACCAGGGTGGAAAGTTATAATTTACCAACATAACAGGACATGTTCTATGAGTGCTGGTTTGAAAACCAAAAGGATTCACTCCATCTGTAGATAATGCAAGATGAAGGTTTCTCGGATCTTTTCCAAATTCAGGATATTGATGATCAATTTTCTTCCATTGAGGAGAGTTATCCGGATGACGTAATAACCAATATTTATTTCTTTTATCTGCATGCCATGTAAATTGTCTTGCAGTCTCTTCACTTCCATATAGATGCCTAAACATTGTAATGATTGGAAAGTACCATAAAAATTTATTAGGATTGGATTTATCTTTCTAGTATAAAGAAGCACCACACATTGGGCATTCTTTAAGTGATTTGTTCTCCTTGAGAAAAAATATACAGTCTTTTGGGCAAGAATGTATTCTTTCAGAAATCATTCCCATTGTGTGTAGCATTCGTCTACCTTCATATGTCCAGCTCGGAAGCTCATTATCTTCTGAGAGCATGTCATTCAAGAGAGCAAGTAGTTCCGTAAAATTGAAATCACTCAATCCGTTCCCTGCTTTCAATTTATACATCTTCAGTACAACTGACAATGTTGTATACTTAGTGCAAGCAGCATACAATGTCGTATTTGCACAACTCTTTAACTTATCAAACAAATTTTGGGCAATCACGGAGTTCATCTTGAATTGTCTTCGTCATTTCCTCAATATGATCTTCATCATCATTGACATCTGTAATCAAATCCTCTATACGGTCTTCTTCATTATCCATATTTGTATTCATATCTAACGATCCATAAAACGTAGTTTTATCCCATCCTGTAGCTACATTTGCTTTTTCTCCATGTTTATTACAACATTTATAACTCTGATCAATTCCGTGACATATCAAATGTTAGTCGAAATCCTCTATAGTATGTAGTCTAGAATAAAAACAACATAAACACGGACAAAGGATTTGAGAATGATCCTTTGCGTGATCCTTTGCAAACATGATGAACTCTTTCACTCCGTTCTCGTACTCTATTGTTAAACGTTTAGCATCCATCCAATCTTTATTCATCTTCATCCTATTTGAATCTCAAATATTAGTATTTATGGTTCAAGTAAACAAAAAAATACTTCCAAATACAGTATAAGATCACCACTTCCATATAAAAATAGTAATTAATAGAGCCTAACCATTAGTATTTATTCATCTTCATTAAATATAATTACTTTAGATTCATTATAGTTTCCTCAAATCACCCCAGACCAAACACAAGAATAATCAAGAATGATACATCTACCACTCCTAGGTCTCTTCCCTAAATTCAATATCATCATGCCTAAGTACCCATATATCCACACATACACCTGTCACAAACACATAAAAAACCAAATCCACATTAGAACCAATATACCAATATGGATTTCAATCAGGTTACTCGACTCAAGTGGTGGTGTGTAAGAAATAATAAAAAATATAATAAGTATATAGTCAGACATAAATCTTAGTAACATGTAACAATATGGTATCTTAGTATTTACATATTTCCAACATCAAATAATTTCGAAATCTAAAATATTGATGATATATAAAAACTAACTTAAATGAAAAATATATATAAAACTCTTATATAAATTAGTTGGCATGAACAAAATAGTTCTATAATCAATGTCATGTAATAATAAAAAAATTATATCATAGTAACATGTATCAATCCCTATGGTATGTTAGTTTATAGTTATATGATCCTCACAAAACTCAATCAGTGATCTTGCCTCAATGTGTGAACACATCCTACGACTCAGGTCATCGGGACTCAAATTCCCATTGGGGAAAAATTCATGTCACAGTATGTTTAACTTAGTATTTTCATCATAAATCTAGTGCTAGGAGATTATATCCTAATATTCTTAATAAAATTACCACTAAATACCCTGGTTTCATATACTTCAAATCAAATAATCAACCAAACATGGGAAAATCAATCATTAAAAATAATTTCATTTATTACATTCAAATACCCAATTTTAGTTTTCGACATGAATTTTCATTTCAAAACCAAATCATAGGTTTTCATAAAATCTATTCCCTTTTCAAATAATATTATATTCCAATCATTTTTTATTGAAATCAAGGCTAATTATTTTATAAAATATTCCCACTAAAATATATTGTTTCTCAAATCATTCCATGACATAAGAAACAACTAAGAAAGAGATTTATTTCAAAAATACATGCCTATAAAATCAAAAATAAAATCCACTTTAATTCAAATCATATTAAATTATTTTTATAATTCATATTGAATAAATCAAGAAAAAAATTTTCAATTGTGTGGAAGAAACATTGTGGAACCTCCTGCCTTTAATTAGTGATCAACCCAACTTAACACCCATAATAGGATCTATCAATGAATAATGAAGGAGTAGGAGATCATGTAGTCTAACCTATAATCAAGATTCATAAAAAAGAATATTAGATTCACTAAAAATATGATAATATATCACTCTATAATTAGGATATAAGAGGAGATAGAGGATTTCCAATCGATGAGAGATCCCTTTATCAGAGAGAAACCGAACGCATCCACTTGAGCTTCTATCTGAGAAGAAGGGAGTTTGGAGGAGTTAAAATGACTCTTGTAAGCCTTAAAGAATCAAGATTTCAAATGAGAGTTGTGTAGGAGAAAAAAGAATATAAAATGAGGCTCATGGAATTTAAGACTGTAAAAAAAGACACCACGTTGCAACATACCATTGACACCATACATAAAGGATTTAAACAAACATACTATGGTGTAGACTTCTTGTCCTAAACTAGGCCATGTTTCCATCCCACATGGAACCTGACCCAACTCATGGGAAGGTCAAAAGAGAATTACCAATCCCAATGGGTTGTAACTAGTGCCTAGGCATTGAGTAACACCTTTGGGAATGGTTTTTTCATTTAAAAAACCATAAATATTACATAATAATCAAACACCATATCATAACCAAATTTTAAAATATAATAGACCAAATGATAACACTGCAATAGGGGGATAAGCATTTTCAATTTTAACCAAAACCAAAATAACAAAAAAAGGTAAGGGAACCAGAATTACAACCAAGCCTCCATGAAGCATGAGGGTCAACATCCCCATTCCACAACCAATAACAGTCACCAAAAGGGGATATACTAGAACATATATCCACCATCACCACCAAGGTTACCTTGCCTTTAACCGGGTAAAACATAATATGGTCTACATAAACCTGAGGGTGTATATAAGGTGTGAGCCAACATACCTAGTAGGAAACAACAAAAATAGATTCCATGTAATGACATTATGATAAACATTAACATGCTATTTTGAAGAAAGAGGAAGATACAATTTAAATAAAACATTCTTTGAAATAAAAGAGAAAGTAAACGTGACAAGATAATGGTAAGAATAGTAAAAGCACTATAGAAAATCTCTAAGGTATTAGGTTTACTAGGGTCCTTGGATCCTCGTACTCTTGGTGATCACATCTCTTAGACATGAAGGTCCTATTTGAGCCTCCAATACCTAGCACATGAATGCTTAGTTAGTGTTGTTATGCATATCCTTATTAAGGAGACCAATCATCGGCCTGACTAATTCACCTAATATACTAGACCTAGTCTACCCACCTAGATAACTAGGATTACATTGCGCTCAATTCCACCCCCTATATAAAATTATATCTATTTTATACAATCACACTTTAAATAATAGAAACAGACATGACAAACAACCATTAACAATATTCAAATCATTATCAAACACATACGCACAACAAAAAAAATGGAAAACATGTTTCCCACAACCCAGAAAATATATAAAACCATTTTAGAACCATATAAATCATATTAAATAGATAAAAAATGTCAAATAATGGAAAAACATACCTATTTCTTGATATCTTCACAAAACCAAGATGGAACCACCAACTGAACTATAGAAACTCCCTAAGGATGCAATTAAACACCATAACCATAAAGATTTAACCAAAATAAATGAGATTAAATCCAACCTAGGTCAAAACCCTTTATATAGAAAAATAACGCAAGAGAGAAAAAAGTAGTGACCAAGAAAGGAGAATAAAAGAGAATATGAGATTCATACTTAGAGATTCCATGTAGATAAAAGGCCAAATCACCCTAAAAATAGAGCCCAAGGGAAGAGTGAAAGGGGGAGAGTTTCTCCTTAGGATAGAGGGTCAAATAGGAAGATTCAACAAATAGAGGACCACTATGAAAAAATTAAAAAGAACAGATAACCAATATTCCCAAGAACCCTTAATGTATATCCTCCAAGAACATCATATATCTCCAAATGACACATCTACATCACTAAGAAGAGAGAAAATACCAATAATGTCCAGACACCTAGCATAGGTCACCCAACCATTTAACTTTTCACTAAAATGGTGGGACATAAGATGGAAATATACTAAGAACACATCCCTTCACCCAAATAAGAGACTAAAACCACTAACCATGAAGAACCACTAAGATCATAATTCGAAACCTAAGGAAACGTACACCCCAAACATACCAATGAATCCAAATGAAATAACATAATCAATATCCATCAATGATTCAACCAACAACAAGAATAATATTAAAAAAATATTTGGAAAACAAGCATTAAATGGAGGTCCGGAAAACCAAAGAGGGAATTGCGGGCGACGGAGGTCTGGAAAACCAAAGAGGGCGTTGAGGGCAGCGGGGGACTGGAAACGGGAATCAAGGGCTGTGGAGGTCCGGCAATGAGAAGTGAGGGCGGCGGAGGTCTGGAAACGGGAAACGAGGGCGGCGGAGGTCCGACAACGCGAACTCAGTGGGCGGTAGAGGGGATTCGCAGGTTTCCAGTACCCCAAAATCTTTAGGTCGTGATAAAACGAGGGCACTATGCGACCGACTTTATAAAAAATGGACTAACGTTTTATCAGCGCTCACAAAGCACTAATAAAAACTACCTTTATCAATGCTAACATTTTAGTGCTAATAAATCATTCCTGTATCATCGCTGAAATGAAAGCGCTGATACATAGATTCTTTATCAGTGCTTTTCTAGTGCTGATAACGGCATGTTTCATCAGAGCTTTTTCTTAGCGTTGATATAAGGGGACAGTTTCCTTGCCTGTTTTTGTAGTAGTGTCAAATAAAACATGTTTTAATTAAAATGTTTTATATTTGGAAGAAATATATATTTTTTTATGGTATATACTCTATATGAATTTGGAATGTTTTGTATCTATTATATCTTAATTATCTAAAACACTAAACTTAAAAATATCCACAACATGAAAGGAAGTGAGTTCTTGATTATAATTCAAAATTAAGTAATGTAATAAAGCTGGGTCTTATTATTGGTACCATAGGATGGTTTAGATACCATTAAGGGTTAAGATGATGTTAATAGAATGCCATAAATGATTTCTACTCTATGGTTAATTTGAAATTATATATAATTTAAATATTATCCTATTTATTTGACTAAGATGTGTGTTTTATGAATGGTTTTCTACAGACGAAATAGGGAAGTTGAAGAGGAGAGGCAGTGAAATAATGATATCCTTCCAAATCTGTAGCCCGAAATTGTAGGCATTGGGACTGAATAGTTTCTAACCGCAATGGCTCTAAAAATTCAGGAAATAAATGGTCGAGGAATCCATGTAATATAACAACTAAAGGAACCACAATTTAACAAGAAAACAGTGAAACATTTTTTGAGAGAACACCCTCCTCTATTTAGTGGGTCTTTAGACCCGGTAACTGGAGAAGGATGGATTAAAGTACTTAAAACGATATTTGATGTTACTAGAAGATCAGATAATTTGAATTTAAGTATTTCCATTTATCATTTTGTATGAAGAAATGATGAGTGGTGGTCAATTGTAAAAAAAAATTGGGATATAGATGATATTAAGGACTTCAATTCAGATGAATTTAAAAATATTTTCCATGAAAAATATTTTCTTATGGTTATGCGATATAGGATAGAGAAGAAATTCATTGAAGTGAAACAAAAGGAGGAAGATTCAGTGTATGTGTAGGAACAAAATTACACCTGACTAGCGTGGTATGATCCAAATATTATTCTAGATCTTAATATACAAATAAACTACTTTTACACAAGATTAAAGTGAAGGCATAGAAGGGCACTGGCCTACCATGAATTCAAAAGTTCTGAGACACTTGACCAATTTACTGGGAGGGTATAGATGAAGTTTTCTTATGATTAGATTAACTTTGAAAACAAGACGAATAAGAGGTCCAGATAGCAATCCATGGGTAATAATCAACCATATAATTCAAATTGTATGAATTTCCAGTTTCTTTTTTGTGAAAAGTGTAAAAAAATCACCATGGGGAATGTGTTACCAAAACATGGAAGTGTTTTCAATATGGTACATTTGGACATATGGCCCAAGATTATAATGAATATGATACTATAACTAATGCTGATATGCTAAATACTAAGAGTTTTAGATATTGAGAGATAGTTCATTATGAAAATGCCTACCCAAAGAGAGAATTGAATTTTGAAAAGAAGATAGTATATAAGAAGAGAGGTTTAGTGAGATCCTTTGGGACAACGTCAGCAGAAGTTAATCCATCCAATAAAGTTATATTGGGTACCTTGATTGTTTACTCAGATTTTTCTAATGTTTTGATTGATGCAGGCTCTACAAATTCCATTATTTATGTGAAATTTTCTGGTAAATTCAAAATATCACCTCAACAAATGAGATCAAAACATATAGATAAACACAAGGGGAAATATAATAGAAAAGTGGAATTATAGGAATCTTTATATTTGGGTCTATATAAATACTTCATATGAAAAACATGTTGTTTTTCCCATAGTAGAGTTTCAAGTTATTCGGGGGAGACACTGGATTTTTTTTACCATCTTAAGAATAACTTTAGAGCTAAAGAAGTTTTTTTTTCAGAAAGAGTTTCATTTTTTATACAAGAAAAAACCCATACAATTGGTAGCACATCTGAAAACTGAGAAACTGTTGAAAAATGGAAATGAAATCTATTTTTGTCATATTGTTTTAAATAATGGATTTATTCAGATTAATGATGTGTCGTGGGTAAATAATTACCTTGATGTTTTTTCAAATGATTTACCTGGTATCATACCTTATCGGGAAGTAGAATTCATAATCAACATTGTTCCTGGTGCTAATCAAATTTCAAAACACCCATATAGAATGGCTCAAATGGAACATATTGAACAGAAAAATATATTGGAGATGTTACTTGATAAAGTCTTCATTCATCCTAGAACATCACCGTGGGGTGATCCTATTTTTTTTTTCTTTAAAAGGAATGATGGTTACATGAGACTTTGCATTGATTAAAGAGTCTTGAATAACATCACTATTAAAAACAAGCATCCTTTTCCTATTATCGATGACTTGTTTGATTATATCTAGGGAGCTCAGTACTTATCCATGTTTGATAGGAGATCTGAATACCATCGGTTGAAGGTGAAGGATGATGAAATCTCTAAAATAGCTTTTTATACTAGATATAGGAATTATGATTTTTTTTGTATTATTTGGGTTAACTAATTAACCTACTATATTCATTGATCATGTGAATGTAATATTTCATGTGTTTTTGGATAATTTTGTTGTTGTGTTTATTGATATCATTATGGTATTTTTTTTAATAGTAAAAAGGAGCATAAAAAAACATCAAAGGGTTTTTTTTCAAAACAAAAATGAAAATAAACTGTATTGATAATTTAAAAATATAAGATTTTGTATTGAAATAGATTTTTTTTCTTGGGTACTTTGTAAATTAGGAAGGAATAACAATTGATCCTATCAAAACAAAAGTTGTTGATGAATGGCCAAGGCCTACAAATGTTATAGAGATTCATAGTTTTTTTGGATTAACAAGTTATTACTGAAGTTTTGTTAAAAAATTGAATGGTTATCTATAATTCTTAAAATGTTAAAGAAAAAAAGGGTAAAATTTATTTAGATCTTAGAATCTGATGTCTTTTTTCAGGAACTAAAGATGTGATTGGTGAATGCTCCTCTTTTATCCTTACCTTCCCGAAATGGTGATTTTGTCATCTATGGCGATGCTTCAATGAAGGGACTTGGTTGTGTTTTGATGCAGAATTATCTTGAAATTGATTATTCTTCAAGACAACTAAAAAATCATGAGTTAAATTATCACCCACATGATTTGGAATTGGTAGCTGTGGGTTTTTTATTTCAAAATTTTGAGGAATCATTTATACAGAGCCAAATGTCAAATTTATACTAACCATAAAAGTATGATGTATATATTCACTATAATGGAATTAAACATGAGGCAAAGAAAATGGCTTGACCTAATAAAGGATGATGATATCACTATAAATTACCATCATGGAAAATCATACAAATTGATAGATGCCTTCTGTAAAAAACATCATGCATCATTTACAATGTTACATTTGAAACGTGATCTCTTGATTAACGATATGAAAAACTTTCTATTATAAGTTACTGATGTAAAAATTACCTCTGTATTGTTTTAGGATTCAATAAAATCATCATTATCAGATATAATTAAGCAAGCTCATAATGAAGATCGTGTGCTACAAAAGGTAGAATTTGTTCAAATGGGTAAGTTTTCAGAATTTATCCTCAATAAAGATTGTGTTTTATGATTTGGTAAAAGTTTGTGTGTGATTTGTGATTCTTAGTTGAAGATGGAATTATTGTGGAATCTCATAGTTCACCATTTTCAGTTCATATTCACAGTGATATGATGTATAGAGACCATTGGGAGTATTACTGGTGGGATGGAATGAAAAGGGACATTGCATAATTTACTGTGAAATATTTGACATGTCAATATGTTACAGCAAAGAAGAAGTGAATGAAGGGGATTCTTTATACTTTTTCTGTACCAGAGTGGAAATGTGAGACTATATCCAGTAACTTCATTGTGGGAATATCAATGACTTATCAAGGCAAAAATGAAATACAGGATATTGTTGATAGACTGACTAAATTAGCACATTTTCTCATATTTTATATTTGATGTATTGGGATCAGCATTCTGGACTATACATCAAAGAGATTATTATGTTACATGGAGTTCCTCTTTCCATTGTATTCGACTGAGTTCCCATGTTCACTTATAACTTTTAAAAGGTCCTTCAAAAGTAATTGGGCACATAATTAAATTTCAGTTCATATTTTCATCCTAAATCAGATGTGAAGTTAGAACGACTGATTCCGAATTTAGAGGATATTCTTTGAGCTTGTTCAATGAACTACCAGGGATGTTGGGATCAACATCATTCTTTACTTTAGTTTTCTTATAATAAAAATTTTCATTTCAGTCTATAGAAGAAACCTTTAGATTAATTTTATGGGAGTTAATATAGAACTCATTCTTTTTGGGATGTGGTCAGGGAAAGGATGTTGATAGGACTATAATTAGTAGAGGAAGTGGCTAAAAAGTGAAAATGATCCAGGAACACATGAGGAAAACTCAGAGCATGATGAAATGTTATGCATACATCAAGATAAAATACTTTTTTATGTAGGTGATCATGTTTTTCATAGAATATCACCATGGAAAAGTGTAAATCATTTTGGTATGAAATGAAATCCAACTCAACGGTTTATTAGAACTTAAAAAATTCTGGAGAAGGTTGGATTATTTGCCTACCGAGTAGCTTTTTCTCTGACTTTATCTCAAGTACATAATGATTTTTTTGTTTTTATGTTAATAATGTATGTGTTGGATTCATCTCATTTGTTGATTAAAAAAGTAGTTTAGCTATAAGAGAACCATTATTACGAAGAGAAATTAGTTCAGATTCTTGATCTAACAGAAAAAGTATTGTGAAATAAGTTAATCCACCAGATAAAGGTTTTTTTGGAGAAACCACATGGTTGAAGTAGCAACATGGGAATCTGAACATGTTGTGAGGGAAATGTACCCTCCCTTTTTTAATAATTCAATAATGTTGTGAGGGAATTTCTAGAAGGTGGGGATAATTTAACACCCCAAGAATTTTAAAAAATAAATTCAAATTCATGAAACTATGTTTTAAGTAGAAATATATATATAATTTAAACTTAATTTTTCCACTTATATGATTTGATTTTTAGAAAATGGTCATCTACGATTGTGAAGTGTAATTTATTTGGAGTCTCATAGAACCAACTGATTTTTTGGTGAATAGTAACTCACCCATATGAATAGCAATAAGAATAGAAATATGACCCTTATGAATAGTAAATTATATTATTATTTTATTTTCTTAAGGTTATAAGATAACGAGATTCTGATTAATTTTTTATGGTGTTAAAAAATTAGTTATAGATTTAAATTTATTTTGAATAAATAATGGTTTTATTTAAAAATTAAATTAATACTATTTAGAAAAATATTTTCAAAATATGGTTTTCATTTTTTCATTATACACGTCAAAAGATGATGAGGGTGATTTTTTTCTATTTTTATGAAATTCTTGAATTTTGTATGAATAGTAAAATACGATATGTTACGATAAATGCTAAATATATTTTTTACTACATCATAAGTGATTTAAGGTTAATATATAACCACTTAGTTCAAAATCATGTTCCATTACTACTTTTTTGGGTCACATTAATCAATACTATTCATAGTCTTGAGAGAAATATTATAATAATGATTAAAATAATGTGAAATTCCTCCTCTCCACCACTATAAATACCACCCTCATTCCTCTCTTCCTATCATACATATCCATCCATTAGTATTGTCTACGTTCTACCAAATTATCTCCCCAAGGTTGTTCCCCACGTCCATGTCCATCGGGTCTCAACAAATCGCCAAAATGAAAGTCCTTAAGGGAGATCTCAAGAAGAAGAGATCAAGAAGTAAGAATCCTCTTCCTTTTTCAGGTGTTTTATTTCTAATTTTTTCTATTCTTATACTCTCTCCCCTCCACATATAATGGAGGTATGAAATCCCCAAAATATTATATATTCTGTATATTATCATGTTCATGTAGAATATTCATCATCTTCTATCCTCTATACTCCCTCTTATTCTAAAAATATAAACATCGTCCATGATGTGCCAATTTAGCAAAATCATGGACGATGGGTTTCCAATTTCCATTACTTCCTTCAAAACTGATCATAAAAACATTTTAAGGGTTTAAGAAGAATTTACAGTCTACTTTTTATCCTGTTTTATTATTTATAATGAACTTAAATTCATGAAATTATATTATATAATGAAACAAGTTCATGATTATCGGGAACCACCAAAAATTATTTTTAGGAACATCATTAATATTTTATATAATGATCCCTCATTGTTTTTGATAAAAAATTATTTGTAGTATAATTATATAATATAGAAACAAATGAATACCATTTAATTCAACTTCTAGAAAATCATTTCTATATGACAGGAAAATCAAATACAAACCAACTATGGAAATCATGTAAAGAACGTACCCAAAACAATGGAAGGAACAAAATACTAACAATTAAAGTGTAAAATGATGTAATGAAATGATCATGTAAGGTTTTATAAAGATTAATATGTTTCTATAAGATTTTTAAAACACAATTTTAACCATTATACATAATTTTTAAACGAGTTTGAAGTAAGACAAACCCGAGGTAAGGTAATTCTTAACCATATTTCCATTCATTGGGTTAACATTATACGTCATTATTTATGTGGTACTAAATTTTTTTGGGATGATTTTTTTATATTATGTTTTATTATGCATATTAAAATTTTATATACATATTTAATCAACTCTATTAAGTATCACTTCATTTATATGATATTTTTAAGGGACTTTTAAAAAAAAACCTCTTTTAAAAATTCAGTTTTATGAAATTCAGAAGAATTGTTTTTATGCAGTTATTCAGGTTGTATGATTTTGTTATAGTTATTTGGAATTGTTTATATTGAAGGGTGGGACCTATATCTCCTTCTAATACATTGGATATGTGTAAATTGGTGTTCTGCATATGGTTACTCCAAGTGCAACTATGATGGTTACACAATAAGGTAGTCATGTGGATTATATTGTATGGTAATAGTGAGGGTTACAAATTATAAGGTAGATGAGAGGGTTACAAGATTATATAAGAAATTCACCAAGACACAATTATGTTTCTATTTATGTCCTATATGTTTTGTGGATGAAAATATCATGTTTCACAAAGTATGTTTATAAGGGAAACAAGTATGTATTTTTTGAAAATGATTTCATAAGTTATAAGTATTCTTAGACTAATAATTTATTTCATTATTTTTATATCCCTTACTGATAGTTTTGTTCTCATATCATGTTTTTAAAACGCTTTTCATAGGTTATAAGGTAGTGTAAGACAAAAAATCCATCCATGTTAAATGTTATGATGAATTGTTAATGAAAACAAGTTTTATTAAAAAAAAGTTTTATATTTTGGAAGAAAATGATACTCTTTTTGTGGTATATACACTATATAAATGTGTCATTTTGGAAATGTGTTATATTCCAATTATATTAAACTCTAAACTTGAAAATATCTTCAATATGAAATGTCATGATTTGTTTACTAAAATTCATGATAATGTAATGTAATAAGGTTGTTTCGTTATATAAGTCCCTCATTTTTTCTACACTAAGAATAAACCATGTTGGCTTAGAGTGGAATAATTGATGGAAAATTCCTATAATTTTGATGATCCTATGTAAATATCTCCTAATAAATATATAAAAAGGATGAGTCAAGAGTTAATATGGGTTATTAAAAATACAAGAGTGAAATTTACAACAAAGATCACCATCCATCATTGGAGTATAATAATACAGGTCCATTAAGGACAACATCACAACTATTTCCATACCTACCATCTTTAAAAGAATGTACACAACCTTATTTTCTTCCCTATCAGAATTTAAGACAACCATGGTGAACAAAGTGACATTATTAATACATTCTATTAAATGAGGAATGATACTCCAAGTAATATTCATTATTCTTGTTTTAAGGCATGCCCCAGAATTTCATAATTAGATTCAATAAATAATAAATTTTATTGGTACTAGACAACATTTCCAACTTCAGATATTATCGACCACAACTCTTCTTCATAAGCAGCCCCAACTGTAGTGTGGTAATGGAATCACCCTGTAAAAAAACCACGCTATGATCAAAAAACACCCCCATAACATGAGGGACCTATTGTGCTAGAGGATTCCCCATCTATATTTACATTGAGCTGTGGGATGAGGGGTGGTATCAATTGTATTAACCTAAACATTTTTGGTTTTCTTTTCCAGCTTTAAACACAGAGTAGTCCAATAATATTCTTGTTTATCACACCATTACTCTTTCTTTCGATTTGTACCATGGCCTCTGCATGCACCTCATGTGGAATTGATAGCATGGAAAACAATGTAGTTCACTAATATTATTCAAATAGATTGTTATTTTAGGTCCCCAATATATTTTCAACATTGTAAGAAGATACTACCAAAAAAATGATGTTACCCACATTCTGCAACACAGTGTGCAATGTATTTCCATAAATTGGTCAACTTCATACATTTATCAAATCTCAAACTGAACAGAGAGAGAATATACTTCCAGAGATTTTGTAAAAACCTATGTTATAGAAAAAATATGTTCTACACATTCTTCAGCACTCATTTATATGTAACTAACATAATAAATTTAAATATCGGCCCTTTTGAGTTGATCAATAGTTGGCGGTATATTTTTCTAGGTACTCCAAACAAGAATGAAGAAAGATTGTAAAATAAAATGAGTATTAGATTTCATTAACTAGGTATTTTATTTAATGGATCCCATACATTCCATTTTATAAAACTCATTGGAATTAAAATTTCAAACTCTATTTGGTTTCCAAACAAGGATGTAACGAAACAAGAAACTGTATCCTCGAATGGAAAGATGGACTAATGGTGGGATTATGCTTTCATATTTTTGAAAATGTGATAAAAAATAAATTATCAATATATATATATATATATATATATATATATCATCATGGTAACATACATGTTGTCTTGAAGTGGATGATCAAGCCATTCAATTGTCCAACAATTGAGATTAAAACCCCTACTTATCATCCATTTAGTATCACACATGATACTATTAATGGAATGCTACATCGAAGGCCAAAAATATGTGGCAAGATCGTATTTCTATCCATTTCATATTTTCCTTTTAATACTGATAGAAAAAAGTCCTCAGGTACATCATTGGGAATAAAATTCTATGTAAATTTCTAGATGAGTCTATCAGTACAAATCCTATGGTCTTTGATCCCAATACCACCCAATTCTACCAGTTTTATACATTATTTCCATGAAATAGTGATCAAATTCTTTTCATGGACTGGTCTAGTTCATATAATGTTCTTAACCATGATATGTATATTCTTAATAGGACCCTTAGACAATATATATATATATATATGTATATATATAAGTAATAAACAAACTTTGATACTATAACATAATTGAAAGGACAAATTCTGCCGGCATAAGAAATTTCTTTCCCTATAAACTTTTCTATTTTATAAATAATACGAGAAACTATTCCTTCCAAATACTTTCTTTTCACTTTTCCCATAAATAGGGGACACTAAGACAGTGTAAGGGGAGAGATCCCATCCTCACCCCCAGTCGTTGGGTTATCCTATTCTAGCTGCCAATAGAAATTACGTCACTGAAGTTCATGAAGGATTTGTACAAACTTATGGATCGTCTAGAAACATATTTAATATTTTCAAAGTGCGCCTTCATAGAGGAGATGATTTTTTTTGGATTATTGAAACAATATAATATAATCATCATAATACATGAGTGATGTAAGAGAATCATTCTTCCAGTCCTTGATTTTTTTATAAACACCCATTTGAGTCTGATTATTGATACATATACTCATGTAAAAATCATTTTTGAAAAAAATTCATGATAGAATATAACATTGTATCACACCACCTGAGCGGTTGAAAAAACATATGGAAACCCCCTTTATGAGAATGGATGTCCATGAAGAGAAAATTCTTATACTGGTATACTTAATGAATATTTTTAAAAATCTATAACTTCTGATAACCTAAAAATAAAATCTCTATTTTAGTCTGTAAAAGGCCTTAGAAATGTAAATTTTTATTGTAAAATATCAATGATTTAATTTCCCCCAAAATAATTTGATACTCTCTAAAGCTATTAAGAGGAAATTTATAATAGTTATCCAAATTAAAAATCAAAATTGATATGAGTTTATAGAGTCTTGAACCATTTTACCCATCATATTCATTATGATCTTACTAATGATGTTAGGGATTGAGTTCCCAAGAGAAACATGAATGAGGTATTTAATGTCAAGAGGATTATAATTCATTGGTATTAAGGAAATAAATATTGAGTCTATCACATATATATTATGGAGTGGATGAAAAAATACCTAATTTCCCTTAAAATATCATGTTGCAAGATATCCGAATAAAACATGAGAAATCTATTAGAAAAAAATCAGTGCCACCTGAACTTTCTATATTGAGAGATAATAAACCCTCCATAATTATATATTTAAGTGGAGTCTTGATAAGAGATTGATTCTAGAGTTCCTCAATGAAAGGAGTGAAATTTCTAACCATTATTTATATGTGTGTTATCCCATAATTAGAATAAAATTTCATGAAATTCTCTCCCACTTGCTGAGAGAGCTCATTTTCCAAAATGTAAATATTTTAATTTATACTGATAGAATTATTCCCAACTTTTTCCCTCTTTTACATAGGAAATAAATTGAATAACATTTTGTTCTTATACCCATCCATAAGCCACTTGAAATTTGGTTGATAATTATATATCATTTTTTTAGTCATTAAAAGTCTATATATTTTTTAGAGGGCCTCAATTTCCTACCTATATTGAGTAATTTTATGTTGATTCTTGATCTGGTTGTATGCAAGTTGTTCTTCTGTAGTTATAATTTGAAGTCCAGCTATGAAAAAAAAATCCGGTACATATTTCGATTAGTTTTTAGTGTGTTTTAGTTTCCCAACAATTGTTTGGAGATTTCATCCAACTATATTAATTTTCCAATCCTCAAAAATGAATTTCCTTGCACCCATGAGTCACAAGCTATCCATTATTAATGAAAATTGGAATCAGAGTTGACCTTATCATTTGTGGGTTAAAATACAAAATAATTGTACTGTTATAAGAGTGATGTTTTGGGAGATTGAATCTTGAATCCCCGTTAGAGGAACATTTATCATCTATATGAACAAATAATCTATCAATATTGATTGCATTTCAACCATTAAAAGTGTATCAACTACATGTGAAATCAGTTGTAGTATCTAGGACCTCAACAAAATTATAGTGGTCAATACAAGACGAAAACTCTAAAGAGGTAGTGTGATTAATATTACCTCCAATATTCTCATATAGATTTATAATAGAATTAAAATCTCCTAGTGCCACTAATTTTTGATTCATTCCTTCAAGAATCACCTTGATTTCTCTCCATAGCTTCATTATTCTTATTTATAACGTGGATGTGTATATATATGACAATGATAGACCACAAGATGATATGTCCCAAGAGACAAGAACATTTTTTTATTTCATGATAAGAAGGTTTATTTGGATGGATTAATGACTTAGGATCCACAAATGATCCATATTGACGTTAAGAGTGTTTTGGGATATAGATTTGTATACAAAAGAGTCCAACCAAAATTCTTTGTAATTAGAAAATATGAGCTTTGGTTTAACAATGCTAGTTAGAATGGGATTATAAGCCAAGATAAAATTTCAAAGGACCATGGCCATTAGGGGGTTCCCTATCCATTTATTATTCCAATAGAGTATCTTAATTTAACAAGAGTACGACCCCTAGTTGGGGGACCTCCTTGCTTTTCCACAGTCACATAACCCTTACCTTTCCTCCCTTTATTCTTCTTTTTCATTCTTTTTTAGTCATTACCCATACTAATATCTTAATGGGTTTTTTTATTTATTTTTCAATAAGGTTGGGATAAATGAAAAATGAAAAATTGAAAAGAAAATTATATTGAAAAGAATGAATAGATGAAGAGATATCATATTGACTTATCATTTTAAGAGGGTATTGAAAAAAATTAAAATAAGGGATAATTTTAAGGCCATATTTGTGGGTTGTAATTTATATTTATAATTTTAAATTGTTAATTATGGTTGATGTCATCATGTGAAAGGTGAATTAAAATGAAATAGAGAACCGTGGATGTAAATTAGAAAAAAATGAATGTTGTAATGATGTTCTTCTCATTGATGTTATGGAAATACATCATATTAAAGGGAACATATGTCTTGATGATTTTACTGAACTTTTATTTGGATTTTTTAATGAATATTATTATATGTGTTTGAGAAAGGAGTTAGAGTTCCATCCATTATTTTGGATGAATATTAAAAATAAATTAGGAAGAAAATAAAAGAAGATGAGTCTGTAAATTAGTCATTTGATTATTTAGAATTACAGAATATTATGGTTTTTTGAGATGAATATATTTAAAAAAAATTATCCAACATTTAAAAAACCAAACACCTAAGTATCTAGGTAGTCACAATAATAATTGACATCCATTATTATTGGTGATCTATCCATCCAAAAGTGGAATGCGAATCGAGAAGGAGCTTGTACAGGTCGACACGTGTGTGTAGGAAACAACGGGTTGGGGCATATCTTGTTACATGAAAGAAAACACAATACACCTTTAAAGAGAAATGATTCGTTGATATTTCAACAATCTAGTGGTAATGTTATATAATTTATTAAGGAGTGTCATGTGTTGGGTTTTCTTCTTCATGTAGTACAATGTAAATTCCCAAAATATATATATCATGCTATTAAACACCATTGAAAGATGGAGTGACCTCATGTTGACATGTCCTATGTAATATAGTTTTTCATCAAAAATACCTTCTTGGTGTGCGTAATAAATTCACCCAATGAAGAAGAAATATATATGATACAATATAAAAAACATCAAATTTCATCAGTGAAAAATGAAAATGATGATCCAACAAGGTTGAATTGTTATTAGAAGATGGTGTGTGGATTAAAGAGATAGATGCTAGATCTTAGTGAAAATTAGAAGAATATGAGAAATATTGATATATCATTATTACATGAATAAGGTTTTTTTACTTCATAAGAAGATTCTCATGTGAATCTACCAAATGTTTTTGAAATATCCATCAAAATTGTTGTATACACTAATTTTGAAATGTAATGTTTCATATGACTTTGATTTTAATTTCATACAAAATTTAAATTCATACAAGTTAAATGCATTTTTTTTTTGAATTAAAGATGTTTTCAATTTGAATTACTTTATATTATATTTTTTAAGAATTTCTTATCAAAAGACAATTCTGATATTTTGAGAATAATATATTCTAAAGAAAAGAGTAAATTCAACAATACATGATGAGGTGTTATTAAATAATATACACATCATGATATTTTATATCATTATTATTGATGAATAAAATAATAATAGGATTTTTGGGGAGATTCATTACATATATTATAAATATGACCACACTGTGGTAAAATTTAGGTTTATGTTTTTGTTCATGAAGTGGACTTAAATTTCACCTATTAGAAATAAAAAACCATCCATAGGTTTTTTTATATATCTAGTTGAAGTGTAAAAGGTAAATATTATATTTAGGAACTAAAATGAAAAACAGTGGGAACCACAAATGATTTTATATCATGTTAAAATTTCAATGGATATTTTTATTATATGCACTATGAATTTTCCCTATGAATGTAATACTTAATACCTTACAATAGTTGGTAAATATAATATCTTCTACTATAAAACTATAAATAGAAAATATTTATGAATTTATTTAATAGTAAATCATTAAAATTTTAAATAAATTAAACTAACTTCATTTTTGAATTAAGCATATCAAAATTAGCTTAGAGTGTTTTTTTATTTTTTCGGAAATGGTTTTATTTTAGTTAAAATATATTATTTTCAAGAAACCTCTAATTTTTATGACATTACTGTTATATAATAGTTAAAAATATGTTTAATAAAAGTTTTTTGTTGAAAAATATAAATTTAACAAATAAAAAAATGCATTTTTAAATAATTTATCTATTTTTAAATCCTTTTTACAATATTTTTATAAATAATAGAAATTATAAGTTGTTTAAGAAAATATTTTTGGTCTTTTACATGAATCATGTATTCTCAAGGGAGATTTAGTGTTTCCATTCCAGCAAATCCAGAGGTCCTTTATATATTTAATGAAAAATAAATTTATTTAATTAAATCATTATCCACTATTTTTATATCTTATTTTAAATGTAAAACATAAAAACATTATTTTTATAAAATGTTTTACAAGATTAAAAAAATTTATTTAAAAATTAACTGTCCAACCCATTAGAAATTTTATATGATAAAATAATTTTTAATTTGTAAATCAAAATTATAAAAATAGGAAAAATGTAAAATTTGAATATTTTTCTTTAAAATTATTTACCATTGTTATAAATTAAATACCATGGGAAAAATAAATTAGGGAAAAATTTATAAGCTACAAAAAATACATAAAATAGGAAATATTTTCTTAAATATTAGTTGTTATGGTTATTTTCAAATTAAAAAACTATACCCACATATTTTTTCATTTTTAACATTTGGACCACGAATTGAAACCTTCTAGGATTGAGAATGGAAGGGTTACTCCAAAAAACTAACCTACACATTGCTTATAAAATATTAACACTCCCACCGCTTCCAAAATCAAGTAACATTCAAATTTATCTTTGATGTGATTTTTTCTTTCTCCCCCAGATCCTTGAAATATTTTAAGAGGAATCTTGTATTAATTAGTTACCATAAGGCCTTCATTTCTAAGAAGACGTCATAGAAAAATTTTAATCCTCGACACGAGTATTTAACTTTTAATCTTTATTACATTCATATAAATATACAATTTAAACACTAATATAATGACATTACAACCATTTATATACTACAATGTTACAATATTAATGGTATTATAATTATTTATTCATATACCCCATCCATTAATAAGAAACCGCTATCCATTTGTAGTATGGACTACCACCTCAATGATGCGACTTCTTTCATTTTGAATCACTACCTTACAAGAATGGATTTAAGGATATTATTAAAGTATACATATTTTTTATGATTTCAGGACAATAGAACACCCTGAGAGTGGTGGGCTGAATCAGGGTCTGAACCTTTTCTTTTAAACTGATGGATCTTGTTCCCACATTAGTAGGAACCTATTAAACCTGTCTGAAGTAGAAGTGTTGAAAACAAAAAATCAAATTAAAAGTAATTAAACAATAATTTTACATGGTTCATCACTAATGGCTACGTCCAAGGAGCATACATTAACATTTTTTCAGTCAGACCAAAAAACAACCAATATTCACAAGTTGTGGATTAAAAGTGTTTAGCATGGTCACTCTATGGTAGGCGCACTACCTTTACAAGGCTTTAGGGATAGCACAATGCTTCTCATGGATAAATTCCAATAACTCCCATTTTCTCACTGATTTGGAATAATCATAACTCAGTTTACAGACATGAAGGTCAGATTAATGGTTTTTCATTAAATCATACATCCTCAACTATAAATGGATACTTGTTTGATGTCCTATTTTATTCCACAGATGTATATTATTTTTCCCTACAGTGGTAGGTCACAAAAAATACATTCAAAAATTTATTTGGTCACTTTATAGAATTCCTTGTAAGACCTGAGACATTTATAAGAAGTATTTTGTCTTTATTTTATATAAATCATCAATGTAATCTTTCACTACACACAACACTAGCTTGGCTTGCTTTACATGCAATCGTGACCTTCCTTGATAGCTTGAGTCGTACGCAATACCGAGTTTCACTAAACAAAAATATGCTTTTTAAATATTATTAAAAATAGCCGTTATGAATAGTAATACCCACTTTTTGAAATTTTTTAAATTTTATTTTTCAAAATGGACTTCATTTTTGGTTTTGGAATATCGAAATTAGCCTAGGGTGAAATTTTGGTATTTTTCTGAAAACTTTCAATTTTTGATGAATAGTGAAAACACTGGGTTACTATATAAAAACCGACTATTTATTTAAATAATTATTTATTTTATTTAAATTTATTTTATGTCAAAATTGATACATAATACCTATATATGTTCAATTTAATTCATTGGAGTCATCTTATAATACTTTTAGATATATAAAAATTTTATAGAACTTTTTACCGTCTTTTACCCACCTCCTTCGAGAATTTGCAAATTAAATAAAACTTTATTATACCGCTTCTATGAGTGGAATTTCAAAAATTTGAGAGACGCAGTTGATGTCACTAAGTATAATGTGGTTCAATGAGATGAAATTATTTTTTGGTGAATAGTAACTTTTTACTTTTTTTACCACGGTTAAAAGTAAATAGGGTTATTATCGGTAAAAATGATATTATTATTACCCTAACATATGTCCCAATTCTATTGGATAACTGTAATTCGACAAAAAAAAACCTTTGGAATAAAATATGACCATTTAGGCTCACTTGGATTAGATTAAGACATTTAATATTAATTTATTTAAAGAAGGGTTAAAATAGTTAAAATCAATGTTTAATAAGTAAATCATTTTTAATATAGGGTAATACATTAGATAAATTAGGCTATAAATATTAATTAAAAATCTAAAAATATTTCCTACATAATGGTATTTTATTTTTAATTTAAATACTTTAAATTATTTAAATTATTTACGACATAATGATAATCCAGTAATTATATTATTAATGAAATATTGACATAATTGATGTTATAAATACCCAAATAAATGTAATTTGAGACTTTTAAAGAATTACAATAATTTTATAGTTTAATATGACATGTTATTATTAATTTAAGTAACTTTTATCTAACTAATATTTCTGTTATGATTTTTACAAAAATCAATTACCAAATAGTGTCAAAATAGACATAAAATAGTTTTTAAAACAAATATTATATTATTAATTGTTATTTTATTCATAAAAATCCAAGGTTCTGCCAAATGACTTAGATATTGTTATATATATTAATAATAAACAACTTGGGGTTCTTTTTTCTTTTTATAGTAAGTTTATTAACCTTATAGTGTATGAAAACAAGAAGACACGGTAAAAGTTAAATTATCTAACTAAAAGTTTAATCTAAATGATAAGGTTAAAATAGTAACCTAAACATGTCTAAATTCTATTGGATGAGAGGATTTCGACCCATCCTCACCTTATCTTTGAAATAAATCAATTCGGAGATATTTAAAACCGAATATGACTTTATAATAAAATAATATTTTTAGTTTTTCCAAAGGTGCCCCTCTCCTCCCTTATAAAAAGGAACCTCCTCCCTCTCTTCCTCACACCACTTTGAGCCTTCATGCTCAGCCAAACCCTACCAAATTTTCTTCTACATATCCCTAGATATATCCTAGAGGTCCTGGTATTCTTTAAAGTCCAATATCAGTGCCCTAAAAGGAGGTCTCAAAGAGGCGCTTCAAAGAAGAGGAGGTTCAGACACTTACGAAGCAAATCAGACCTAAGGTAAGGGACAATCCCGCTATCTCAATTTTTATCCCAGATTGTTTATAATTCAGAATTTACTAGGGAATATTTATCATACACATCCATGTTTCCTCAATATGTAATATTATTTATATCCTCTTACAATTTTTTAAATCCAATTTTACCATTCGGTGAGTTTTTAGTAAAAGATATGAACGGAATCTTTTGTCATTTTTCGAATGAGGCACTTTTTGAATTTTTCGAAAAAAGTACGAGAAGGATGTTTTTTAACTTATACGGCATGAATGGATTTTTAAAACATTATTTTCAAGAAGATTACTTTACAAGTATTAAAGTTTAGTTTTAATAAACTTCTTTTTGTTTAAAATAGTATGACATGTTAAGAAAGGAAAAATGTTTTTGAAGTAGAAAGGATATTTTCCTCAAGAATGGAGTTCATGTGTTTTATCAAAAGTATTTTCCATCTAATATAATATAGGGTTCTGTTTCTATCTCTATTATTAAATTTATTTGATTATGTTGTGATGGACTTATTTTTATGAATTCCTTTATCTTATATGAATTGTTTTATGATGTCATGATGTTTAAGAATCCCATTTTTATTAAATGGGTTATGCAATGAGGTATGATTTATTATTTTATGGCACACATAATAATTGTATCATTATGAGATGGGTGGGAACTATATCTCCCTCCAATGCATTGGGTAAAGATTTATATCTCATGAGATAGAAATTGCTGGAACGGCAGGTTAAACCAGTTCAGTGAAATAGGACTGAAACGAGGACTGAACTCAGTTTAGAAATAGACTTTATCCGCTAAGATAGTCTTGGATATGAGTCTTGACTACTAAGAAATGATTCTCTATGATTAGGTGTGTATGACACAAAGTTTCATTTTTTAAGTTATGATTATTGGGATTACATTTCACTACTATGATTTGTCCAATGTTATAAAATTATGATCTCTTTTGCAGTTTATGATTTCCAAAATGATATGTTCTTATGAATATGATGTGATTGATATTTCTTTTGTTTACACTTACTGAGAATTTGAGCTCACCCTTTTGTATATTTTTTTCCTTGGGTCAGGAAGAAGGTTATTAAGTAAGATTTTCCAAAAGGGACTATAGATTTGATGAAATTAATGGGAGACAATGTAGATGCTTTAGGAACTAGTTGTTTATGTTTCCCAGTTTCTAAAGACACTATACCTGTACGGTCCTTTCATGGTTTTGTTATATGTTGTAAGAAGCATGCTTCAATTTTGAAGTATTAACCATGTATGTATTTTATGGGTCGTTAAAGTTGGTATTAGAGGAATGGTATAGTCAACCTTTGGAAACTAGGATGTGAAAGACTTAGTAAGAAACCTAAGGATATGTCTAAGCATAGAACACAATCTTATAAATGGCCATGAAAAACCTATGATAAGACCTCAAGTGTGAAATTTTATTCTTGATTATGTGTTTTTTCTATTATAATTAGTGTTTCTCACACTATTCTTATTGGTTTTAGTCAATTTCTGGAACCTGAAGGAACTGTGTTAATGCGGAATGCGATAGGCAATGCAATGATTGTCTCCCTGAGCAACCAAACATTATGGGAGCTGGAATGAAAAATCTTGTAGCCATGCTCACACAACTTTCTCAAGCTATAAATCATGCAGGACTTCCAAATGAGAAAAGGAAGGAGCAACATTCTACTGAATCCTTCACGAGGAAGCGTCCACCTTAATTCAGTGAGTCTACTGATCCATTAGTTGCTGAAAAATGGATCAGTACAACTGAAAAGATATTTTCTGTTCTTCAATGTTCTGAACATGATAAATTCATCTTAGCAGTGTATCGTTTGGAAGGAGATGCTGATCAATGGTGGAATCTTATTAAGAATACGAGGCAAAGGGATGAAATTGAGTCCATAGAATGGGACGAGTTAAAGAACTTATTTTTCAATAAGTAATTCCCTCGTATTCATCGAACAAAGATGGAGAAGGAGTTTCATGACCTAAAGAAAAAGGATGATGAATCTGTTGGTACCTACGAAGAAAATTTTACAAGACTTGCAAGGTACGCTTCTGGGATTATTATCCAACCTGAGAGTAAGTTCGATCGATTCATTAGTGGCTTAAAACCAAGTCTTCTAAGGGTGTTAGCCATAAGAGAATTCAATAGCTATGAGGAAATTGTTCGATGTGCTCTCAAAGTTGAGATGGATATTGGAGTAACCCATCAGTCATATATGTTTAATAAGAAGAGGAAAATGGAATTCAAAGGAAAATCTAAAGAGCACACTGAAAAGAAGACGAGTTTTCCCTTATCCTCAAAGTGTGGAAAGAAACATGGAGGGAGTTGTCTTAAAGGGAAAATTAAATGTTTCAAATGTGGAAAGGAAGGTCATCGGGCATTTGAATGCCACAATGATGGGAAGAAGATGTCTACTGATGCGAACAATGAAAAGGCTACATATAGTACACCTCCTACACATTAATGTTACATGTTCAAGGAAATGGGGCATTATGCCAATCAATGCACTAATCCAAGGGTTGTTGATGATCGACGTCAACAAAATCTTAAGGCTAAAGTCAAAGGAAAGTCACATGAAATTTCTATCAGCGATGTGGAGTATGATAACGAAGTGGTGAAAGGTACACTTACCATCCACTCTAATGTAGAAAATGTTTTATTTGATTATCTATCCACCCACTCTTTTATTTCTGAAGAATTTTCTATGGGTATCGCTGTATTACCTCAACAATTAGATGTTGCGTTAGCTGTGAAAACCCCTAATGGCACAACAGTCACATAAAAAGTTTATATATCTTCTCCGATTGAAGTTTGTGGGAAAGTGATTCCTGAAAATATTGTGATCCTTCCAGATCAATCTATAATCGTCTATCGATTCAAGGATGAACATAACCTTCCAGTGGAAAATTCTTCCATCTTATGAGTCTTCATTCCACTAAATTAAGGTTATTTGTCTCAAATGGATGGAGAGAAACTCACAATTAATAATATTCCCATTGTACGGGAGTTTGATGATGTCTTTTCGAAGGAATTTCTGGGTCTTCCACCACATCGTGAAGTTGAGTTTTCAATCGAACTTGTACCGGGTGCTTTGCCTATTTCAAAGACACCTTATAGAATGGCCCCAATTGAGTTGCAAGAATTGAAGAAGCAACTCCAAGAGAATCTTGATAAGGGATTCATACGCCCTAGTGCGTCACCTTGGGGAGCATCTGTTCTATTTGTTAAGAATAAATATGGATCAATGAGACTCTGCATTGATTATCGAGAACATAACAAGATCACTATCAAGAACAAATATCCTCTCCCGTGCATTAATGACTTATTTGACCAAATACGTGGAGCTCCATACTTTTCTAAGATTGATCTTCTTTCAGGGTATCATCAATTAAGGGTCAAAAGGGAGGATATACCAAAGACAACTTTCCGTACAAGGTATGGACACTATGAATTTATAGTGACGTCATTTGGTCTTACTAATGCCTCTGCTATCTTCATTGATCTAATGAATAGAGTCTTTAGATACTATCTTAATCAGTTTGTGGTATTCTTTATAGACGATATTCTGGTCTATTCAAAGAGAAAGGAAGAACATGAATATCACTTGAGAATTGTATTGAAGACCCTGAGAAAGGATAAGCCTTATGCCAAATTTACCAAGTGTGAATTTTGGCTTAAAAAAGTTTCATTTTTGGGTCACATAATCTCAAAATTGGGGATATCTGTGGATCCAACAAAAACTAAGGTTATCAAAAGATTGTCGAGACCAACAACAGTAACTGAGACAGACGGTTAGTCTGAGAGGACAATTCATACTGTAGAATATATGTTGAGAGCTTTCTCTATGGATTACAAAGGAGGTTGGGATCAACACCTACCTTTGGTGGAATTTTCTTATAATAATATCTTTCACTCCAGTATTCAGATGGCTCCTTATGAAGATCTCTATGGAAAGAACTGTAGAACTCTACCTTGCTGGGATGAAGTTGGGAAAGAAAGCTATTAAGACTTCATCTTGATGATGAGATGGTAGAAAAGATCCGATCTATTCAACGACACATTAGAGCAGCTCAGAGTCGACAAAAAAGTTATGCCGACAACCGAAGAAAAGACTTAGAGTTTGAAGTGGGTGATAAAGTGTTCTTACGAATATCTGTTTGGAAGAGAGTAATGAGATTTGGGAAGAAGGGAAAGGTGAGCCCTAGATATATCGGTCCTTTCGGAATACTGAATCGTGTTGTGAAGGTAGCTTACCGATGGGTCATCTCCCAGATCTCTCTCAAGTTCACGATGTGTTCCATGTATCTCTCCTGAGAAAGAACATACCTGATCCTTCACATGTACTCAGCTCAGAAATTGTACCGCTGGAGCAAGATATTTCTTATGATGAACAGCCGATAGAGATTCTGGATCGTAGCGAAAAAGTCCTACAGAACAAGACCACTCGCTTGGTGAAAGTTTTATGGAGGAACCACCAATTAGAATAAGCTACTTGAGAGCTTGAGGATATGAATAGGGGGAGGTATCCTCATCTTTTTGTTACATGTGACGAATTTCGAGGGAGAAATTCCTTTTAAGGGGGGTATAATGTAACACCCAAGAATTTTATAAGAAATAATTTGTTTTTATTTTATATAAATCATCAAAGTAATCTTTCACTACATACAACACTATCTTGGCTTGGTTTACACGCAATCACGACCTTCCTCGATAGCTTGCGTCGTATGCAATACCGAGTTTCACTAAACAACGATATGCTATTAAAATATTATTAAAAGTAGCCATTATGAATTGTAATGCCCACTTTTTGAAATTTTGATACTTTTATTTTTCAAAATGGACATCATTTTTGGTTTCGGAATATCGAAATTTGCATAGGGTGAGATTTTGGTACTTTTCTGAAAACTTTCAATTTTTGATGAACAGTGAAAACACTGGGTTACTATTTAAAAACTGACTTTTTATTTAAATAATTATTTATTTTATTTACATTTATTTTAGGTCAAAATTGATACATAATACCTATATAAGTTCAATTTAATTCATTGGAGTGACTTTATAATAATTTTAGATATATAAAAATTTTATTAAACTTTTGACCGTCTTTTACCAACCTCTTAGGAGAATTTACAAATTAACATAAAACTTAATTTTACCGCTTCTGTGAGTGGAATTTAAAAAATCCGAGAGAAACATTTGATGTCATTAAGTAAAATGTGGTTCAATGAGATGAAAATAATTTTTGGTGAATAGTACCTTTTTAGTTTTTTTACCACGGTTAAAAGTAAAAAGGGTTATTACGGGTAGAAATGATATTATTATTACCCTAACACATGTCCTAATTCTATCGGATAAGTGTAATTCGACCAAAAACAACCTTAGGAATAAAATATGACAATTTAGGCCCACTTGGATTAGATTAGGACATTTAATATTAATTTATTTAAAGAAGGGTTAAAATAGTTAAAATAAAAGTTTAATAAGTAAATAATTTTTAATATAAGGTTATACATAAGATAAATTCGATGATAAATATTCATTAGAAAGATAAAATAATTTCATACATAATTGTATTTTATTTGTAATTTTTATACTTTAAATAATTTAATTTAGTTCTGACACAATGGTGATGCAGTAATTATATTACTAATGAAATATTGACATAATTGATGTTATAAATACCCAAATAAATGTAATTTGAGACTTTTTATGAATTCCAATAATTTTATAGATTAATATGACATGTTATTATTGAGTTAAGTAATTTTTTTCGAACTAATATTTCTGTTATGATTTTCACAAAAAACAATTACCAAATAGTGTCAAAATTGACATAAAATAGTTTTTAAAACAAATATAAAATTATTAATTGTTATTTTATTCCTAAAAATATAAGGTTCTGCCAAATGACTTAGATAAGGTTATATATATTAATAATAAACAACTTGGGGTTTGTTTGGATTGTTATGGTAAGTTTAGTAACCTTATATTTTAATAAAGCAAGAAGTCACGGTAAAAGTTAAATTATCTAACTTAATTTTAAATCTAAATGATAAGGTTAAAATAGTAACGTAAACTTGTCTAAATTCTATTGGATGAGGCGATTTCGACCCATACCCACCTTAGCTTCTAAATTAATCACTTTCGAGCTATTAAAAACCGAATATGACTTTATAATAAAATAATATTTTTTGTTTTTCCAAAGGTGCCCCTCTCCTCCCTTATAAAAGGGTAAATCCTCCCTCTCTTCCTCACACCACATTGAGCCTTCATGCTCGGCCAACCCCTGCCATGTTCTCTTCTACACTTCCCTAGAAACATCCTAGAGGTCCTGGTCTTCTTCATAGAACAATTTTAGTTCTCTACAAGGAGATCTCAAAGAGGTGCTTCAAAGAAGAGGATATTCAGACACTTGCGAAGCAAATCAGACCTAAGGTAAGAGACAATCTCGCAATCTCAATTTTTATCCAAGATTGTTTATACATAAAGATTTACTGGGGAATATTTATCATCCACATCCATGTTTCCCCAATATGTAATATTATTTATATCCTCCTACAATTGATTAAATCCAATTTTACCCTGTGGTGAGTTTTTAGTAAAAGATAGGAAATGAATCTTTTGTTGTTTTTCGTATGAGGTACTTTTTGACTTTTCCGAAAAAAGTACGAGAAGGATGTTTTTCTAACTTATACGGCATGAATGTATTTTTAAAACATTATTTCCAAGAAGCTTTCCTTTACAAGTTTTCATGATTATTTTTAATCAACTTCGTTTAGTTTAAAAGAGTATGACATGTTAAAAAAGGAAAAATGTTTTTGAAGTAGAAAGGATATTTTCCTCAAGAATGGAGTTCAGTTATTTTATCAAAAGTATTTTCCATATAAGATAATATAGGTTTATATTTCTATCTCTATTATTACATTGATTTGATTATGTTGTGATGGACTTATTTTTATGAATTCCTTTATCTTATATGAATTGTTTTATGATGTCACGAGGTTTAAGAATCCCATTTTTATTTCATGGGTTATGCAATGAAGTATGATTTACGATTTTGTGTAACAGATAAGAATGGTATCATTATGAGATGGGTGGGACCTATATCTCCCTCCAATGCATTGGGTAAAGATTTTTATCTCATGAGATAGACATGGCTGGAATGGCAGGTTAAACCGGTTCAGTGAAATAGGACTGAAACGAGCAGTGAACTCGGTTCAGAAATAGAATTTGTCCACTAAGATAGTCTTTGATATGAGTCTTTACTACTAAGAAATGATTCTATATGATTATGTTTGTATTCCACAAAGTTTCATGTTTTATGTTATGATTATTGGGATTACATTTCACTACTATGATTTATCCCATGTTATGAAATTATGATCTCTTTTGCAGTTTAAGATTTCCAAAATGATATGTTCTTATTAATATGATGTGATTGATATTTCTTTTGTTTACCCTTACTGAGTAGTTGAGCTCACCATTTTGTATGTTTTCTTTCCCCAGGTCAGGAAGAAGGTTATGAAGTAAGATATTTCAATAGGAACTATAGATATGATGAAATAAATGGGAGACAGTGTAGATGCTTTATGAACCAGTTGTTTATGTTTCTTAGTTCCTAAAGACACTATACCTATACGTTACATTCATGGTTTTGTTATATGTTGTAATAAGTATGCTTTAATTTTGAAGTATTAACCATGTATGTAAAGTATGGGTCGTTATATTCCTTGTGTGTTCTGCATAATAACTTACCTCATCCATGTGCAGAGTAGCAGGTATGGTTCACAGATTGCCGCATCCTGAACCATCTCTATGTTCTGCATCCACAAAGTACCTCTGCATACCGCATCTGCATATTCTGTCTGTGTACTATATCATCATATTGACCTTTTACACTTAACAAAAAAACATTCTAAAAATGGTACATGCTTCCCGTACTAACTCTGCTCCATCTACAACCCAACTTGCTCCGCGTTCCACCCTAATCCTATGTGTAGTGTGGTAAATTCCTCCACAATCCAAGCTCCCTTTCGTAGACTATTATTCGGTATGAAGATTTTTCTCTGTTCATACCATATTTTTCTTTGTGAACCACTTCGAACATCATCATATTTCTTCCTGAAATTTTAATCTCCAATCTAGAACCTTAATAAAGGGTATTACAACTTCATAGATAGGATAAAATGGATCAAAAAATATGTTAATCCAAGATTTACAAAATCATGGATTTTGGTACATCCATCACTGTGTACCGCTCATGTCTCACTAACCACAACTATCGCACGAACCTCCATCCTTCCACATGCTGCATGCCTCCATCTATATACCTTTTCCTGGAACCAATTTTGGTTCCACCAACCACTCCGTGTACTGTTCTCTATATTTCATACATGGTTCATGAACCATTCTCGAACATGGTAAGCAGTCCATGTCATGAGATACATGGTTCCCTTCATATTCCAAATTTATTCACCATTATTCATGTTCTTCACTCCTATGAAAAAATTATTAATTTTGAAGCCCAAAAAATTGGCAATCACTGGGATGCTGCACCACCTTCAACTCTATTTACAAAATGAATAGTATGATCCCTTTCCTTGCAATCTCTTTGACCATACATTAGAGGATTGAAGAAAACACAAGCCATACTACATTTTCGGCAAAGAACAACCTTGTTTTAAATAATTACATCATTAATTATCTCATATGAAAAATGTCAAAACATATTAATGACATGATCAACTAGTGATCATCACTAATTTTATTGATTAAAATAATCATATAAAGAGGGTAATCTTTTATTCAAATTTTTTAATTTTTTTATGTCCATCACTAATTATTTTACACACATAAAATTCTGATTTGACACAATAATAAATAGTTCATATGTTAATTATACTTTTTTCATAATTATATTACAACAAAAACACCTTATAATCATCCATTAAATTAGGGAATTTTTATGTTGGGATTGATTTAACCTTTTAATTGAAGAAATCTATGAATGTATACCCTGAATGACTCTGGGAACATTAGTAATCGTATAATATGATAAAATTATTAAAATTATAATCATTATTTATAAACAAGTTTTTATATCTATAGATATCTAATTCCTTAATTTAGATAACACACTTCAATCATCACTTATCCTAGAAAAATGAATGTTATTGATTTAAGCATCATTGATAAAGAGTAAAACACTGATGAAATGATATTTAAACATTATAAATAATTATAACCAAAAGATAAATGTAACATTAATGATATTTTAGTTATAAACTTTGAAAAAATAATTAACATGGAAACAACTATTACAATACTAGTAAAATGATCAAATCTATAAACACAGGATGTGGATAATCAGAAGAATAATTTTTGAGAATTTAAGTTTATGAATATAATGAATTAAAATGTATATGAATAAGGTAATGGATTAAGTTAATAATACAAATATGTTATTGATATAGGTGGTTCTTGTAAGTTTCTGGATTCCAGGAAAAGGGGTATGGGTTTTACATCTCAATATCCATATCTCACATAGAAAAAATATTTTCTCAAAGAAACGCTTTAAAACCCTTAAAATGAAAATATATACCTTCTTAGAGAATTTAGAGAATTTTATTCTTAAACAATCTCTAAAATAATTATATCCTTGTTAAATTCATAATATATACCTCCTAGTTTAACTCCATTATTTTTTCTAATAAATACAATGAATAGTACCTAGTGCATTGAAGAGCTATATCTGGCTCAATAATCATATAAGCTATTTCATGATCTACTGTTTTATAGTATGTATCAGGATAATCCAGTATATATGTTGTATCAGGTTCTCCCATACTTATATAGAATTATAAATTACAATATAATAAATAAAAACTTTTAATCTTTTAGATTTTCTTCTTAAATCCATTGAAAGGCTCTTTTTAACCCATATGAAAAACTGTTCTAGATATTGAAATACCATTTCTTTTTAAAAATCCATTTTCAAAACTAAAATACAATGAAAAAAGTGAATAACTATTCTTACTTGATTAAAACATGGGACCATGTAAAGATATTATGGAAGAAAATAATATATATAGTTTTGGGAAAATCCATCGATGCAATATATGTTAAAATATAACATTCCTTTTTTTGTAGATAATGTCAAAATGTTCTTTTTAAAATATGTAAAATGATTTCATCTGAAATAATTTAAAATAAATTGAAAATCGAAAAAAAATTCAACTATAATTCATTTATTTCCATATAAATACATCCATGAAATAATTTTAAGAATATTGGCATGTAAGAAAAACATTTATAAAATAAATCTTCAGAACATTTAAAAGGATGTTTTACATTAATGTGTCCCTTACCTCAAGTCTAAATCGTGACATTCATTATTTATATTCCTACATGATAATAATAGTTTAAATTTTTAATTTCATAATAATATTTATCATGTTTATTATTACGTTAATTTTAGTTATAACCATGTTATAAAAAATTACATAATCAATTAACGTCATGTGAGATATTTTGATGATATTCAAATCATATATCCAAAATGATTTTGGTCAATTGACTATGGTCAAAGTGGTAATTATTAAAAAATATCAAGAATAATTATTATGAAATATATATAAATTTTATATATAAATTATGAATTAAAATAACCATGAAAACTGGTTATCCAAAATGAACCGTGTTACAATCATTACAGCAATTAGATGTACGTAAGCATTAATAACATTTCAATTTTTCAACGATCATGATAGAATGAAATTCATTATTATTTAATTATTATAAAATAATTATTATATCAAAAATATCAAATATAATTTTTAAATTAACGTACATGTATCATCCACGAGACGTAGTGATGAATAATGAATCACATTAGTTCATGGAGGTGGATGTCCACAATGTTGTACGAATGACGTTATTGATTCTAAATGGATGAAATGTAGAATGTTTTGGATATATTATCATTAAAAATGTAAATTATGTTATTAATATCATATATAAATATATATTTATTAAATCTTTGTAATAAATATATATATATGTGGGGTGGTATTGGAAAATGAAACACATCACTTCATAGAGGTGGAAATCCACACATACACCTGAGCACTGTTTTCACTTCCCATAGGATAGAAAAGAAGATGGAATAATATTTTAAAAAACCATAATAAAATATCAGTATATGAAATATATTGATTTAATTTTTTTACTATTATTAAATAAAATATTAAGGGGTGGAAGAAGAAATAAACACGATATAGGTTGGTTAGGGATTGTATCATCTCTTTGAATAAACACTTTGGATTACACCATAATCCTCAATATTTTCTATTTTGGGGATAATATGACTTATAATATGTGTTTAATAAATTTTATAATTGGCTCGGGTTGGTATAAACCAAAATAAAGTGCTCAAAATGTTTTAGGATGATAGGATATGAGGTATCCTTTTATAAGTGAGGGGAATGGACTCTTGGAATTACATAAAGTATTAAATAATTATAAATTCATATTCATGGGAAAATTACAAAAAAATTATAAAATATATGAAAATATGAATATCAATAAAAATAATATCATCCAATTAAAAAAATTAGTTGATTCTTTCACCCATATATCTATGTTTCAACCCTCGTTAACCCTTTTAATGATTACCCTGACATCCTAGGTTTTAGCACTATATGAGTCAATAAATTTATATATAAAAGGAAAATTTTCCCATAAATGAGATATGGTTGATATTTTAAAGCATTTTTTATTCACATGAAAAAGGATAATATTTTTATGAATATTAAATAATTTAAAAAATATTTTTTTTTATAAATTATCATTAATGTTGTTTTTTGAACTATTCATTTAATTTGACTTTAATGGTTTCAGGATAGTAATGGAATTATAATTTTATATTTCCAACAACCCTAAAATATTATATTAAGCTATATTTTTGGATATTATTACTCACTCCAAAAATATTATTTATATAGTTTTTAAAATCATGTATTGAATTTTTATACTGCTTGTCCATGAAACGTGTCAACATTATGAAATAATTTAAGCTAATTATTTCATTTTGAAAACATATATTCATTAACATCCTAATAAAATTTTACTTAGTATCAAAATATATTTTAATACTAATTCAAAACATATTTTTTTCCATATGAGAACGTATAATAAAAATTTAAAACCATGAGTGTGAAATTTGTATTTTTCTTTATACAAAAAATTATAAAGGTCAAAATAAAATGTAATATTTTTTAATTTTGTATTATTACGTATGAGGTATATCCATCAAATTAAATAAAGGAATGTTTTTAATGAAATATAGTCCTTATCACAATATTTTTCAATCAAATTAACCAATATTACCTTTATTGAGTTAACAAAAATTTAATATGGGTTCTGTTGATATTTAACAACAATAAAGGGGAGAATTTTCCAAAATTTTAAACCAATTATTCCATAATTCTTATCCATTTTTCATTATTTATTTTTAGATGTGGAAGAAATTAATTTGAGGTTAGAATGCAAAGCCCAATGAAAAATGTATTTATAAAAATCGTGTTTTAGGCACCAAAATTAAATTATACTAATAGAAGTTATAATGATGATTATTTTTAATTATTTTTATTTTTTAAGATGAAAAGAGAGTTATATTAAATAAATATAAAATTGTTATTTTTTATTTATTTATAAAATGAATATAAATTATAGTATTACAAAATTTGTTATTTTTATTATTTACTATTTTTTTCTGAAAAATAAAAAATTTCTCTATTGGATAAATATGATATTATTTTTTTTAAAAAAAGATCATTTTCTCAAATAAATTTCTAAATATAGAAAATAAAATTTTCATTAAAACCATATAATATAATAATGTGAGTTTAATATGAAAAAAACTATTTCCTTTTTGAATTAAAAATTAATTAATATTCTTTAATAACTATATATAATATTATTGAAAAATTAAACAATGGATTAAAATTGGTTTAAAATTAAATTTACTTGGGTTGTTACATTCATCCAAATATTAGTAACTTCATCCCCAAAAATTTATTCATTACTTGAACAAGTGGAGATATTTTTTACTTCCTAACATTTTCAAATTCCATTATCACTTCGTTAATTATACAGTTTTTACCCAAAAACATAACATGAATAATTACATTATTCTTCAAAACATACTCTTTGAGGTTGAGAATATGTATTAGTTGATCCTCAAAAGAAAGGTATGGTTTCAACTAAACTCTTTTAAGGTTCAAAACATAAGATGAATCTATCTTGAATTTTATTAACAAAAATAAACATGAAATACATCTATCATTGGAGCTGAACTCAAAGATACTACCAATTAGTAGGAAGCTGATTCATCTTTATCTAGGATTTCACATATTCCATTAAACCATAGACTTATCTTACCCTTTTACCAAAGCACATAACACTTTTCCATGGAGATGATTTAAGATAAAATTATCATATAACTAAAATAAAATAACTTTTATCCAGTTATCCCCATAAAATTTCTTTCTAGTATGATCAATCCTCATGTGTTTTTTAATAATTTTTACTTTATCATTCATTTATTTTAAAAAACCTTTTTCCAACATCTTCATTCTTTCTACCTCGATGGAAACATATATAGTCCAACACCGCATTCCATATTTTACCTTAAATGATTCTATTTTTATTCTAGAATTAAAATAGTTATTGATAGAAAAATAAAAAATAATAAAATATTCTAATACCAACATCATGAATAATACATTTTCCAAGAATCCGATAATACATTCATGTTCAAAATCAATATGTTAGACTGTCTATCATATTGGACATAAAAATTTGTTCTGAAATTTAATTAAGCACCCAATAACTTCTAATGGGATTTCAAAAAAATAGAAGTGAACCTGGTATAATATTTATATATAATGGAAAGATGAATTCCATGTAACCTTTCTATCTATTTGAGGTATATTTGAGAAATATGATCTATATATATAGTGTCTTTTATTGGAAAGAAATTACCCGATTTTTTTATTCGATCAGCAATAAACAAAATTAAAACATTTACTCCAGTTTTCTTAAGTAAACCCAGCATGGAATTTATGGTTATATTTTTCCATGTTGACTCTGAAACTGGAATATCATAAAGTTTTTATTTTAGTAAGTTTCACTCATCTTCAATCTATTGACAGTTTAAAACTATTTAAAAAAAATAAAGGAAATATTTGTTTTCATTCCATCCCTCCACTGATACTCTTAAATGTCCCCATAAATTTTAGTACATATGGGATGACGAAACAATTGAGGGTTATGAGCATCAATAAAAATTTTAGTTTCAACTGGAAGATAGATGATACACAAAACTATTTTCCAAATATTAAAATGCATTCCCTGTCAATTTTAAATTAAAATATATTATATTAATTTGAATGTTCTTTATCTTCATCTAAATCATTTCATTTTTATGAGCATTCTAAATTCAGTATGACAATATAGACTGTACTAAAACCTAAAAAAATAAAGGTAGTCCCTATAACCAAAATTTTAAGGACAAAATTCATTAAATCATTTTCCAAATGATCATGTTCAAAATGTAGAATGATTAATTTTTCATTATCATTTTGACACAAACAATTGACTATTTTGTTTACTTTTCTAGGATGGTAATGAATAATGGGTAAAGTATTCACCAAAATATTTATAGTAGTTGAAAATGATATTTATACAATTTTTTGTCCAATGGGGATTATTTCTATATATTTTAACTAATAATATCTACACATTAGCATAATTATCCAAGACATTCAAATTAATCAATATCATTATTAGCTGGCTATCAATTACCCCATTATTTTATTCCTCTGTAAAAATAATTTATAGCCAGATCCCTATGAAAAAACATACAACACAAATAACAATTTAAATAAAATATAAAAAACTACCAATATTGTTTTTTTCAAAACATGGAACATACATGGGGTTTAACTAAATAATTATTTAATGATCAATTCTCTACAATTTTCCCCTATGAACACTTTTTACTCTTGTTGTATCGAGGACCATACATGTAAAAAAATTCAATATCAACTTTCCCATCACAATGAATAACATTCTCATAAAATTATAATTATTATGAGGCCAATTCACTTCATAAAATTTGTTTCATGCTTGAGTAAAATCTATTAATTTTACAGTCTAGGTCACAAATAAAAGTTTCTGTAAACCTGGAAAATCATGTAAAATATTAATTATACATGGTTACTATATCATTAATTTTTCACTTTAATTACAATAATTTCTTATCCATTCTATGTTGAACAACCATAGTGAAATATTTCTTCTAAAAAAATATGTAATTGTATCTTATTATATGATATAAATCCCTTCATTCTATAGTAATCTATAACAATGTCCACCATATATCAACTTCACCATCGAACTAATAAATGGGAAGAGTCACTATTTTATTTTTAAAATATCCCATTACTTCAAAAATATTTTCTACAGAACTGATATATACTTTGGCTACAACTATATCTATGGTTGCACCAATGGATGGAGGTTATTGTTTCATAAAATGATCAACTTTCAACAAGTTCCCCAACAATATTATTATTTTTATCTAACAAGAATTATATAATCATTTATTTCCAATATTAACTGATCAATCACTTTAAAAGAATTGAAGTTCCATTTCCAAACATTATAGGATGATGATTTTGACATGTAATCTCCTCTTAAAACCATCAAACATTGGATTACCCATTTTTTATATTCATGATTTTTCTAAACAGACATATATTATATTAATTAATATGGTAATCTTTAAATGAAATATCATTTTAACTAAACCATAAGTTAAAATATCACAAGAATATTCCATTAAAATTATCCTAACCACTAACTTTACCAATACCGTTTCCCTAACACCAACTATAAATATCAATATTTATATATCGTGAGATATAACCGATACATATTAGATCACTCTATAGGATGATACACCTCCTAGTTGGGGACATTAGCACTAAACCTGGTGGTGTCCATTCCCTCATTAATACCTTGGATGGAGAGTCACAATTTTCTAATGTTCAAATGTTTGTGATCCCAAGGATAATGTCCCTTTATTTTCTACGACACCAACTATAAGGAACCAACAGTTAACATTATTTAATATTGTATCTTTATACTATAAAACACTTTATTTCATTCCTGATGATCTTTTAGATTTAGTGTACTAGAGAATTAGGTGATAAATCTTAAATAAAAAACTGATACAATACAAAGTAGAATAATCCACTCAATATCCATTTTCCCCCACCATATAACACATTGAAATGAATGAAATTTTGGTTTCATGAAAACTTTTTTTGAAATTCATCATCACTTATTCAATATCGGTACTCATACATAAAACCTAGTAAAAATATTTAAAAATGTGGTATAAGCACAAAATTACCAGTAGGGGACATAAAATAAGGAAATCTATTAGAGAACTTATAATCCTAAAAACATATAATTGTTTTTACCATTTTCGAACGAGCTTTGAGAATATGAAATAAATCAAATCCACCTGCAATGCCCACATTAGAAATTAATTCATTCTAAAATAATTGAAGGAAAAACATTTTTAGGATACATAGAGAATTAAATTTAATAACCACAATTAGAAAAAAAATGTGTATCCATTAAATCCATTAGACAATCCTCCCTGGTTTACACCTTTCATATTTCATTTGAATACTGGGAACGTTACCAAATCCATTGGAAATTAGTCAGGTTAACCCACCATAAAAACTATATCTTGATATTCGATCATATCATCTCTACTTCAAAAACAAAATTTATAAGAATTAACAAGATTTCCAAACATCATATATAATTATAAAGAACCATACAAAAAATAAAATACTTTATGATTTCCTTTTTTCAATATAAAACCTTTAAAAAAATATTTTTAACCCATTCTGAAAACCTTTTTGGATATCAAAATTAACTTTCTTTTTAAAACCCCATATCCAGTACTAAAATACCTAGAACAAAGAGAATAATTTTTTTTCAAAAATTAATACATGGAATATTATAAAGTAATAAAAACATTAAAATATGGTTTTAGTGGATGGGAAATGCATTAAAGTCGTATATATTAAAATAGAATATTTATTCATTTTGTAATGATTGTAAAAAATGTTTCCAATACAAAATGTAAATAGAATCAATTTTAAATCCATTGAAATAATGTAAATAGGTAAATATATTTTATTTTATAATTAATCTATTTCCATATATATACATCTATAAAATATTTTAAATAATTTACACATGGAGGAAAAACATTTAGGATGTAAATCTTTGAAAAATTTAAAATGAGGTCTAATGTTAAAATATCCCTTACCTCGAGTCTGAATCATCACATAAGATCATTACCATCATTAATAATAAACCCATGTAAAATATTTACTTTGTATTCAATATTATTTACATTAATTATTCAATTTAATTTATTCCATACAATGAAATATAAAATTACCTAATTAATTAAGTTCATGTGAGATGTTTTGACAATATTGATATTATATTTCCAAAATGAAATTGGGATGTTGAATATGGTTAAAGTGTTAACTATTTAATAATAAAAAGAATAATAATATTTAAATAATTATTATATTTATTAATCAATTATATGTAACAAAAATAACATGAATGATTGTTATGAAAAATAAACAATGATACAATCATAGGGATTGTAGGAAATATATACACATGAGTTACATTTCCTTTTTTCAATGTGTATGATATAAATAATGTAAGAATTATTTTATAATAAAAAAATTATTATTATATATTAAATATTAAATTATGACATGAAATAACGTTATATATATTATCCATATGATATGGTGATGTAAAATGAATCAAATCGCAACAGGGAGGTGGTAGTCCACATGTGTGGACAAATGATGTAATCATTTTTCAACAAATTAAAATATAAGTATGTTATATATTATATTTACATATATTTTATTATTTAATTAATATATTAATTAACTCCATCATAATAAACATCCATGAGAAGTGATGTTGGAAAAAGAAAAATATCACTTTGTGGATATAAGGACCCAACCTTAAAACATTACATAATCTTGATTTTAATGAATAATTCACATTGATGATCTTTTTCAGTTTTGAGTTTTAGAGAATTAGGCCATAAATATTATATATCAACATGAAAATTACATGTAGACACTACTACTCAATGCCCTTTTTTTAATAAAATAAAAACTCTTAAAAAGAAACATGTCTAGTTAAATGTTTTTGACAAAATGAGTTTTCCTAGATCCCATCCTAGACCATATTCAACTTTAAGTCATGTGGAAAAACTTTAAAAAACAACCTATGAGCATAAAACTCTTAGTAAGGGTTATAAAATAAAGAAAATAAAACATTATCCCATCAATAAATACAAATCAATGAAACCATACTTTTCCATTATAACATACCTCATGAAATCATATGATTTATGAATGACATACCAAATTCATAAATCATAAAGGTCAAATGTGACCTACATAACATACTTACATTGTAGTTATCACAACTACAATGGGAATTAAATTGGAATACCCATCACTATATATTCCATAAATCTCTTAGGAGAAACATTAACATTTACCACTGTCACGTTACCCAATTCATTGGAGAGCTATCTCGGGCTCCCCCAAACTAGGTTTATCACAGAACCACCCATATACATAAACAACGCCCAATAAAAATAACATAATTATAACACATAAAACATGAATAAAGGAAATATAGAATTTCCACATTTCGATCACAATATATCATTTCAATATATTGACATTATCAATTATTTATCAAACAATTTTCAAAAACCATATAAAGCATTTTGTAAAGGGATTTTGGAATCAAAGTGTACCATAAAAAATTAAAACTTTTAAATGAATCATAATTTGAAAACATTAATGCCCATATAAATAAATCCTAAAAACCATTTTGATAACATGTACATTAATGAGATATATTTATATGAATAAATCTTTAAAACATTTTAAGAAATATTTTAGTTTAGGATTTCCTAACCAAATGAGAGATGCTTGAATACAAATAATTGACTAATAATGTCAATAAATGATTATAATATCATTATAATAGAGATACTCATGATATAATATGTCAAAGGGAAGTATATACACCATATAAAAGTGAATTTTTGCATAACAACAATGAAGTCTTAATAGAATGTAAATTGAGACGAAATCCGTTATAAAGAAAATATCTATAGATTGTAGATAAATCAATTACATAATAATGTGTGACAAATATAAATATAATCAATATGGTTGGTTATTTAGTGTAAAAAAATTAGAGGTCTTTCACACGTATTTATAGCACGACATAATCAAGAAGTAGAAGTTTAACCTAATGAATTGAAATTGGTTTAAGAAGTTCTATTACAGAAATTCGACAGTCTAATGGCTCCAATTTAAAATTAAGAAAATTATTAGATGAGAGAAAAAAAGAGTATCTCATCACATGGACATAAAACTTACATTAACCAAGATATAGAAGAAGATATCCCAACATAAGAATATGTAAAGTAAAATACAGAACAAAAATAAGTATTTTAAAAAGAAGAGGGTGAAAAGTTCCCTTAACCATTTGGTAACAAAAAAACATATGACACATGAAATAAGAATCAATAGATGAATATGTAAATACCCATAAATTAAATTATATTAAATTAATAGTACTATCATGGACAGTAGATACACTACACAAAACAAATAGTGAAAAATATAGCATGAATCTCACGAGAATAAGAAGTGAGATGAAAAACCCTAACCACATTGTAATCAATTGATTTGTATGACCAAAAGTTAATACCAACAAAGGAATCCCAGAATACCATAAATATTAATTGAGTCATGATAATATATATCAACTGGAAGTAAACAATACACGACATGCAATAAATAAGTGGAAAACAACAGAAATATCACAGAATTAAAAGTGAGATAAGAAACCCTTTACATGGTGTCCGACTTAACCCGTTCAATCATTAATCTCCTGAATAATAAACTAAAGTTAATTTATAATTTCTTTAGAATGTTTTTCATGTTTATTATTCCTTTTATGTCACATATTACCATGTTATAATCATTATTAAATCATTTAAGTTAATAATGGTCGTATTGTCGATATTTGAGTAAAAAAACGAACTTCTTATAATTACAATTTGTTCATGTGGTCTATAACGAACCATACTTTACATAAATGGTTAATACTTCAAAATTGAAGCATACTTATTACAACATATAACAAAACCATGAAAGGACCGTATAGGTATAGTGTCTTTAGAAACTGGGAAACATGAACAACTGGTTCATAAAGCATCTACATTGTCTCCCATTTATTTCATCATATCTATAGTCCCTTTTGGAATATATTACTTAATAACATTCTTCCAAAGTTGGGGAAGGAAAACATTCAAAAGGGTGAGCTCAACTGCTCAGTAAAGGTAAACAAAAGAAATATCAATCACATCATATTCATAAGAACATATCATTTTGGAAATCTTAAACTACAAAAGAGATCATAATTTCATAACATGGGATAAATCATAGTAGTGAAATGTAATCCCAATAATCATAACTTAAAACATTAAACGTTTTGGCATACACACATAATCATATAGAATCATTTCTTTGTAGTCAAGACTCGTAGCCAAGACTATCTTAGCGGACAAAGTCCATTTCTGAACTGATTTCACTCCTCGTTTCAGTCCTGTTTCACTGAACCGGTTTAACCTACTGTTCCATCCATGTCTATCTCATTAGATATAAATCATTACCCAATGAATTGTAGGGATATATAGGTCCCACCCATCTCATAATGATACCATTATTATGTGTGCCACAAAATCATAAATCATACATCATTGCATAACCCATGTAATAAATATGGGATTCTTAAACATTGTGACATCATAAAACAGTTCATATAAGATAATGGAATTCATAAAAATAAGTCCATCACAACATAATGAAATCAATTTAATAATAGGGATAGAAACAGAACCCTATATTATCTTAGATGGAAAATACTTTTGATAAAACACTTGAACTCCATTGTTGGGGAAAATATCCTTTCTACTTCAATTTTTTTTTCCTTTCTGAACATGTCATACTATTTTAAACAAAAATAAGTTGATTAAAAATAAACTTGAAAACATGTGAAGGAATATTCTTGGAAATAATGTTTTAAAAATCCATTCATATGGTATAAGTTAAAAAAACATCATTCTCGTACTTTTGTCGGAAAAGTCAAAAAGTACCTCATACGAAAAACGACAAAAGATTCCTTTCATATCTTTTACTAAAAATACACCGAAGGGTAAAATTGGATTTAAAAAATTGTAGTAGGATATAAATAATATTACATATTGAGGAAACATGGATGTGTATGATAAATATTCCCTAGTAAATTCTGAAGTATAAACAATCTCGGATAAAAATTGAGATTGCGAGATTGTCCCTTACCTTAGGTCTGATTTTCTTTGTAAGTGTCCGAATATCTGGTATATTGATTTAAATAAGGTTATTGACTTATTCCATAATCATAACTATTGTTATGATATCATATATGGTCATATTGTTAGCTTCTTATTAGTAATATTTCATTGCTACTTGTTATTCGGGTGTTTATTACTTTTTGTTCTTATGAGTGTTTTATCGAATAAATTCTTATTCTTCTCTTTAGGTTATAGATACCTAATTTCCAGAATGGTATTAGTGTACTATATATCATATTTATTCATTAAATTCATTTATATAATCATTATGCAATGAAGATCATGTAGAACGAATCACATCACATCGTGGAGACAGTATTCCGTACGTACGCACACGCGATGATAACGTTCCCATGATCGTGGAATTATATTGGAGTGTATGTATAATATTTAAAAATAAATACCACTTTACAATAATCATATATATTTATTTATTTTCACCATTATACCCATCCAAGTAAGGTGGTGGTGGAAAATAGATTACAACACGGCATGGAGACGGTATTCCGTACGTACGCATGTGCGGTGATTTCGTTTTCCATAGGATGGATTGACGGTGAAATAGGATTGTTTCATACTTATAATAACATATACATATATTATAAATACTGATGTTATTACTTAATAATGAAACAACTAAATAAGATGAAGTGGAAGAAGAAATAAAGTTGAAAAAATCGGTAATGGACATTACCTCTTCTTTGAAGCGCCTCTTTGAGATATCCTTTTAGGGCACTGAAATTGGTCTTTGAAGAAGACCAGGACCTCAAGGATGTTTTTAGGGAAGTGTAGAAGAGAATTTTTCAGGGGTTTGCCGATCATGAAGTCTCAAAGTGGTGTGAGGAAGAGAGGGAGGAGGTACCCTTTTATAAGGTAGGAGAGGGGAACCTTTGAAAAAACTAAAAATATTATTTTATTATCAAGTCATATTCGGTTTTCAATAGCTCAAAATTGATTTATTTTGAAGATAAGGTGGTAATGGGTCGCAATCCTCTCATCCAATAGAATTTAGACAAGTTTAGGTTACTATTTTAACCTTATCATTTAGATTTAACTTTAAGTTACATAATTTAATTTTTACCGCGTCTTCTTGTTTTCTTACACTATAAGGTTAATAAAATTACCATAACAAGTAAAACGAACCCCAAGTTGTTTATTATTAATATATATAACCTTAGATAAGGCATGTGGCCGAACTTTAGATTTTTAGGAATAAAATACAATTAATAATATAATATTGTTTTAAAAACTATTTTATGTCAATTTTGACACTATTTGGTAATTGATTTCTTTGAAACTCATAACAGAAATATTAGTTCTAAAAAAGTTACTTAAATCACTAAAAATATGTCATATTAACATATAAAATCATTGGAATTCATAAAAAGTCTCAAATTACATTTATTTGGGTATTTATAACATCAATTATGTCACAATTTCATTAATAATATAATTACTGAATCATCATTGTGTCATAAATAAATTTAATTATTTAAAGTCTAAAAATTAAAAATAAAATACTATTTGTAGGAAATATCTTTATCTTTCTAATGAATATTTATAGTCGAATTTATCTTATGTATAACCCTATATTAAAAATGATTTACTGATTAAACGTTGATTTTAACTATTTTAACCCTTCTTTAAATAAATTAATATTAAATGTCCTAATCTAATCCACGTTGGCCTAAATGGTCATATTGTATTCCTAATGTTGTTTTTGGCCGAATTACACTTATAAAATAGAATTAGAAAATGTTTTAGGGTAATAAGAATATCATTTTGACCCGTAATAACCCGATTTACTTTTAACTGTGGTAAAAAAAGTAAAAAGTTACTATTAACGAAAAATTATTTTCATCTCACTGAACCATATTTTACTTACTGACATTAACCGTGTCTCTCGGATTTTTGAAATTCCACTCACAGAAGCGGTAAAATTATGTTTTATGTAAATTTTCAAATTCTCCTAGGAGGTGGGTAAAAGACGGTCAAAAGTTCAATAAAATTGTTATATATCTGAAATTATTATAAGATGTCTCCAATGAATTACATTGAAATTTTATAGGTATTATGTATCAATTTTTACCTAAAATAAATTTAAATAAAATAAATAATTATTTAAATAAAAAGTTTATTTTTAAATAGTAACCCAGTGTTTTCACTCTTCATCAAAAATTGAAAGTTTTCAGAAAAATACCAAAAATTCACCCTAGGGTAATTTCGATATTCCGAAACAAAAAATCTAGTCCATTTTGAAAAATAAAATTTACAAAATTTCAAAAAGTGGGTATTACTATTCATAACGGCTAGTATTAATAATATTTTAATAGCATATCGTTGTTTAGTTAAACTTGGTATTGCGTACGATGCAAGCTATCGAGGAAGGTCGTGATTGCATATAAGGCAAGCCAAGCTAGTGTTGTGTGTAGTGAAAGATTAATTTGATAATTTATATAAAATAAAAACAAAATATTTCTTATAAAGGCCTCGGGTGTTACATTCTACCCCCCTTAAAATGAATTTCGCCCTCGAAATTCGTCACTTCTAACAAAAAGACGAGGATACCTCTCCCTCATCATATACTCAAGCTCCCATTTAGCTTCTTCTAATTGGTGGTTCCTCCATAAAACATTCACCAAGAGAGTGGTCTTATTCCGTAGGACTTTTTCGATACGATCCAGAATCTCTATCGGCTGTTCTTCATAAGAAAGATCTTGCTCCAGCGGTACAACTTCTAAGCTGAGTACATGTGAAGGATCAGGTATGTACTTTCTCAGGAGAGATACATAGAACACATTGTGAACTTGAGAGAGATTCGGTGGAAGCACCAATCGGTAAGCTACCTTCCCAACACGATCCAGTATTTCGAAAGGACCGATATATCTAGGGCTCAACTTTCCCTTCTTCCCAAATCTCATTACTCTCTTCCAAGGAGATATTCATAAGAACACTTTATCACCCACCTCAAACTGTAAGTCCTTTCTTCGGTTGTCGGTATAACTTTTTTTTCGACTTTGAGATGCTCTTATGTGTTGTGGAATTGATCAGATCTTTTCTGCCATCTCATCAACAAGATCAGGTCCTAAAAGCTTTCATTCCCCAACTTCATCCCAACAATTTGGAGTCCTGCATTTCATTCCATAGAGAGCTTCATAAGGATCCATCTGAATACTGGAGTGAAAGATATTATTATAAGAAAATTCCACCAAAGGTTGGTGTTGATCCCAACCACCTTTGAAATTCATAGAGCAAGATCTCAACATATCTTCTAGAGTTTTAATTGTCCTCTCTGACTGACCATCTATCCGAGGATGATAAGTAGTGCTGAAACTCAACTCTGTATCCAGAGTATGCTGAAAACTTCGCAAGAACTTCGAGGTAAATCACCGATCCCGATCAGATATAATAGAAAGTGGTACTCCATGCAATATTACCACTTCCTTTACATATATCATGGAAAGATGATCTAGAGAGAAATCCTCTCTAATAGCAATAAAGTGTGCAGACTTTGTAAGATGATCAACTATGACCCAGATAGCATTATTGCCTTTGGATGTTTTAGGAAGTCCAGTGGCAAAGTCCATAGTGATGTTTTCTCATTTCCATTCAGGTATGGGTAATGGTTGTAACATCCCCTTAGACTTCTGTCTCTCAGCTTTAACTTGCTGACAATCCAAGCATCGAGAGACATATTCAGCAACATCTCTTTTCATGCGAACCAACCAGAATTACTATTTCAGGTCCCTATACATCTTCATGCTTCCAGGATGAATAGAGAAAGAAGAAATATGAGCCTCATCCAGCAGCTCCTTCTTTAATTCGGGGATGGGATGAACACAAACCTGATTCCTAAACTTTATTATCCCATCACAATCAAGGTTGAATTCAGGAACATTTCTCACCTTCTTTTGTAACTCTTCATCTTATTTCTGTGCCTCTTTAATCGTCACATGTACAGATGGTTTAACATTTATTTGAGAAAGATATGAATTTTCCCCTTCCATTATAATTCCAATATCCATCCTTTGTAAATCCATAAATATTAGATCTTTTGTGATCCTCATCATTGATAAACTAGCATGGTCTTGTCGACTTAATGCATCTGCCACCTTGTTTGCTTTCCCTGGGTGGTAATGAATTGAGCAGTCGTAATCCTTAATCAGCTCCAACCATATTCATCGGTGCATATTCAGCTCCTTTTGAGTGAAAATATACATTAAACTTTTATGATCAGTATAATTGTCACACCTTTCTCCATAAAGATAATGCCTCCATATAAATAAAGCAATGATTACCGCAGCTAACTCCAAATCATGAGTTGGGTAATTTTGCTCATGGATTTTCAACTGTCGTGAGGAATAAGCTATCACCATATCATTTTGCATGAGAACACACCCCAATCCCTTCTTAGATAGATCACTGTAGATCACAAACCTTTCTCCACTATAAGGCAGTGTGAGCATAGGTGCATTGGATATCCTTCTTTTCAACTCCATAAAATTCTCTTCACATTCCTCCGTCCAAACAAACTTAACTCCATTCCGAGTCAACATGGTGAGTCGATTAGATAATCATGAAACATATTTCACAAAATGTCGATAATATCCATCCAAACCAAGAAAACATTAGATCTTAGTTACTGTTGTTGGTCTTGACCATCTTTTGATAACCTCTGTTTTTGCTCGATCCACAGATATCCCCTCTTTTGAGATTATGTGACCCAAAAATAAAACATTTTGAAGCCAAAATTTACACTTGGTAAATTTGGCATAAAGCTTCTCCTTTCTCAGGTTCTTCATTACAATTCTCAGGTGATCTTCATGTTATTCCTTGCTCTTTGAATAAACAATAATATCATCTATAAATACTAACAAAAACTGATCAAGATAGTCTTTAAAGACTCTATCCATTAGATCCATGAAGATAACAGGGGAATTAGTAAGACCAAATGGCATCACTATAAATTCATAGTGTCCATACCTTGTACAGAAATCTGTCTTTGGTATATCCTTCCTTTTGACACTTAATTGATGATACCCTGAACTAAGATCAATCTTGGAAATGTATTGAGCTCTGCGTAGTTAGTAAAATAAGTCATCAATGCGCGGGAGAGGATATTTGTTCTTGATAGTGATCTTGTTAAGTTCTCGATAATCAATGTAGAGTCTCATTGATCCATATTTCTTATTAACAAACAGAACAGGTGCTCCCTAAGGTGACGCACTAGGGAATATGAATCCCTTATCAAGATTCTCTTGGAGTTGCTTCTTCAATTCCTGCAACTCAATTGGGGCCATACTATACGGTGTCTTTGAAATAGGCAAAGCACCCTGTATGAGTTCGTTTGAAAACTCAACTTCATGATTTGGTGGAAGACCCGGAAATTCCTCCGGAAAGACATTGTCAAACTCCCATACAATGTGCATATTCTTAATTGTGAGTTTCTCTCCAACCATTTGAGATAAATAACTTTCATTTAGTTGAATAAAGACCCATAAGATGGATGAAATTTCCACCAGAAGGTTATGTTCATCCTTACATCGATAGACGATCATAGATTGATCTGGAATATGAAATGTGACTTCCCTAATTTGGAAATTGATATGATCTCCATATAGAGAAAGACAATCCATGCCAAGAATCACATCAAATTACACTATACGAAGGATAACAAGATTTTCAGGAATCACATTCCCACAAACTTCAATCAGAGAAGAATTATAAACTTTTGATGTGACTATTGTTCCATTAGGGGTTGTCATAACTAACTCAACATATAATTGTTGAGGTAATACAACGATACCCTTAGAAAAGTCTTCAGAAATAAAATAGTGGGTGGATCCAGAATCAAATAATATATTTTCTGATTTAGAGTGGATGGTAAGGGTACCTTTCACCACTTCATTATCGTACTCCACATCGCTGATAGAATTTGCATGTGACTTTCCTTTGTCTTTAGCCATAAGATTTTGTTGATTTTGATCATCATCAACAACCCTTGGATTAGGGCATTGACTGGTATAATTCCCCATTTCCTTGCACTTGTAACATTGAAGTGTAGGAGGTGCACTCTGTGTAGCCTTTTCATTGTTCTCATCACTAGACATCTTCGTCCCATCATTGCGGCAATCAAATGCCCGATGAGCTTCCTTTCCACATTTGAATCATTTACTTGTTCCTTTAAGACAACTCCCTCCATGTTTTTTTCACACATTGAGCATAAGGGAAAACTCATCTTCTTTTCCGTGTGCTCTTTAGATTTTCCATTGAATTCCATTTTCCTCTTCTTATCAAACCCATATGACTGATGGGTTACTCCAATCTCCATATCAACTTTTAGAGCACATCGAATGATTTCCTCGTAGCTATTGAAGCCCCTTATGGCTAACGCCCTTCGAAGAATTGGGTTTATGCCACTAAAGAATCGATCGATCTTACTCTCAGGTTGTATAATAATCCCAGAAGCATACATTGAAAGTCTTGTAAAATTTGCTTTGTAGGTAGCAACATATTCATCATCCTTTTACTTTAGTTCAAGAAACGACTTCTCCATCTTTATTTGAAGAATACGAGGGATGTACTTATTGAAAAATAAGTTCTTGAACTCGTCCCATTCCATGGATTCAATTTCATCCCTTTGCCTCGTATTCTTAATAAGATTCAACCATTGATCAACATCTCCTTCCAAACGATACACTACTAAGATGACTTTATCATGTTCAGAACATTGAAGAATTGAAAATATCTTTTCAGTTGTACTAATCCATTGTTCAGCCACTAATGGATCGATAGACCCACTGAATGAAGGTGGACGCTGCCTCATGAAGGATTCAACCGAATGTTGCTCTTTACTTTCCCCGTTTCGAAGTCCTACATGATTCATAGCTTGAGAAAGCTTTGTGAGCATGGCTACAAGATTTTTCATTCCATCTCCCATAACATTTGGTTTCTCAGGGGGGAAAATCATTGCATTGCCCTTCGCATTCCACATTAACACGGTTCCTTCGAGTTCCATCCATTGAGTAAATCCAAGAAGAATAGTGTGAGCAACACTAATTATAATAGAAAAAACACATAATCAAGAATAAAATTTCACACTTAAGGTCTTATCATAGGTTTTCCATGGCCATTTCTAAGATTATGTTCTATGCTTAGATATATCCTTAGGTTTCTTACTATGGCATTCACATCCTAGTTTCCAATGGTTGACTATACCTTTCCTTTGATACCAACTATAATGACCCATAATTTACACACATGGTTAATACTTAAAAATTGAAGCATACTTATTACAACATATAACAAAACCATGAATGGACCGTATAGGTATAGTGTCTTTTGAAACTGGGAAACATAAATAACAGGTTTATAAAGCATCTACATTGTCTCCCATTTATTTCATCATATCTATAGTCCCTTTTGGAATATCTTACTTAATAACCATTTTCATGACCAGGGTAAAGAAACATACAAAAGGGTGACCTCAACTGCTCAGTGAGGGTAAACAAAAGAAATATCAATCATATCATATTCATAAGAACATATCATTTTGGGAATCTTAAACTGCAAAAGAGATAATAATTTCATAACATGGGATAAATCATAGTAGTGAAATTTAATCCCAATAATCATAACATAAAACATGAAACTTTGTGGCATACACACATAATCATAGAGAATCATTTCTTAGTAGCCAAGACTCATATCTAAGACTATCTTAGTGGACAAAGTCCATTTCTGAACCGAGTTCACTCCTCGTTTCAGTCCTGTTTCAATGAACCGGTTAAACATGTCGTTCCAGCCATGTCTATCTCATGAGATATAAATCTTTACCCAATGCATTGGAGGGATATATAGGTCCCACCAATCTCATAATGATACCATTATTATGTGTGCCACAAAATCATCAATCATACATCATTGCATAACCCATGTAATAAAAACGGGATTCTTAAACATCGTGACATCATAAAAAATTCATATAAGATAAAGGAATTCATAAAAATAAGTCCATCACAACATAATCAAATCAATTTAATAATAGGGATAGAAACAGAAACCTATATTATCTTAGATGGAAAATACTTTTCATAAAACACTTGAACTCCATTCTTGAGGAAAATATCCTTTCTACTTCAAAATTTTTTCCTTTCTGAACATGTCATACTATTTTAAACAAAAATAAGTTGATTAAAAATAAGCTTGAAAACTTGTAAAGGATGATTCTTGGAAATAATTTTGTAAAAATACATTCATATGGTATAAGATAAAAAACATCCTTCTCGTACTTTTGTCGGAAAAGTCAAAAAGTACCTCATACGAAAAACGAAAAAAGATTCCTTTCATATCTTTTACTAAAAACACACCGATGGGTTAAATTGGATTTAAAAAATTGTAGTAGGATATAAATAATATTACTTATTGAGGAAACATGGATGTGGATGATAAATATATCCTAGTAAATTCTGAAGTATAAACAATCTCGGATAAAAATTGAGATTGCGAGATTATCCCTTACCTTAGGTCTGATTTTCTTTGTATGTGTCTGAACGTCCTGTATATTGATTTAAATATGGTTATTGACTTATTCCAGAATCATACCTATTGTTATGATATCATATATGGTCATATTCTTAGCTTCTTATTAGTAATATTTCATTGATACTTGTTATTCGGGTGTTTATTACTTTTTGTTCTTATGAGTGTTTTGTCGAATAAATTCTTATTCTTATCTTTAGGTTATAGATACCTCATTTCCAGAATGGTATTAGTGTACTATATATCATATTTATTCATTAAATTCATTTATCTAATCATTATGCAATGATGACCATGTAGAACGAATCACATCACATCGTGGAGACGGTATTCCGTATATACGCACGCACGATGATATTGGTCCCGTGATCGTGGAATTGTATTGGAGTGTATGTATACAATTTCAGAATCAATAACGCTTTAAAATAATCATATATAGTTATTTATTTGCACCATTATTCCCATCAAAGTAAGGTGGTGGTGGAAAATATATTACACCCCGGCGTGGAGATGGTATTCCGTACGTACGCATGCGCGATGATTTCGTTTTCTGTAGGATGGATAGATAGAGAAATAGGGTTGTTTCATAATTATAATAACATATCAGTATATTAGTGATACTGATGTTATTACTTCATAATGAAACAACTAAAGAAGAAGAAGTGGATGAAGAAATAAATTTGAAAGAATCGGTAATGGACATTACCTCTTCTTTGAATCGCCTCTTTGAGACCTCCATTTAGGGCACTGAAATTTGTCTTTGAAGAAAACCAGGACCTCTAGGATGTTTCTAGGGAAGTGTAGAAGATAATTTGGCAGGGTTTGGCTGAGTTTGAAGGCTCAATGTGGTGTGAGGAAGAGAGGGAGGAGGTTCCCTTTTTTAAGGGAGGAGAGGGGCACCTTTTGAAAAACTAAAAATATTATTTTATTATAAAGTCATATTCGGTTGTTAATAGATCCAAATTGATTTATTTCTAAGTAAAGGTGGGGATTGGTCGAAAGCCTCTCATCCAATAGGATTTAGAATAGTTTAGGTTACTATTGTAACCTTATCATTTAGATTTAACATTAAGTTAGATAATTTAACTTTTACCATGTCTTCTTGTTTTCTTACACTATAAGGTTAATGAACATACCATAAAAAGCCAATAGAACCCCAAGTTGTTTATTATTAATATATATATCCTTATCTAATTAATTTGGACGAACCTTAGATTTTTAGGAATAACATAACAATTAATAATATAATATTTGTTTTAAAAACTATTTTATGTCAATTTAGACACTATTTGGTAAATGATTTTTGTGAAAATCATAACAGAAATATTAGTTAGAAAACAGTTACTTAAATCAATAATAACATTTCATATTAACCTATAAAATTATTCGAATTCATAAAAAGTCTCAAATTACATTTATTTGGGTATTTATAACATCAATTATGTCAATATTTCATTAATAATATAATTACTACATCTTCATTGTGTCATAAATAAATTCACTTATTTAAAGTATAAAAATTACAGATAAAATACCATTATGTAGGAAAGATTTTTAGAATTCTAATGAATATTTATATTCGAATTTATCTTTTGTATAACCCTATATTAAAAATTATTTACTTATTAAACATTGATTTTAACTATTTTAGCCCTTCTTTAAATAAATTAATATTAAATGTCCTAATCTAATCCAAGTTAGCCTAAATAGTCATATTTTATCCCTAAGGTTGTTTTTGGTCGAATTAAACTTATCCAATAGAATTAGGAAATTTTTTAGGGTAATAATAATATCATTTGTACCCGTAATAACCCTATTTACTTTTAACCATGGTAAAAAAAGTAAAAAGTTACTATTCACCAAAAATTATTTTCATCTCATTGAACCACATTTTACATACTGACATCAACGGTATCTCTCGGATTTTTGAAATTCCATTCACAGAAGCGGTAAAATTATATTTTATGTAAATTTGCAAATTCTCCTAAGAGGTGGGTAGAAGACGGTCAAAAGTTCAACAAATTTTTTATATTTATAAAATTATTATAAGATGACTCCAATGAATTACATTGAACATATATAGGTATTATGTATCAATTTTGACCTAAAATAAATGTAAATAAAATAAATATTTATTTAAATAAAAAGTCAGTTTTTAAATAGTAACCCAGTGTTTTCACTATTCATCAAAAATTGAATGTTCTCAGAAAAATACCAAAATTTCACTGTAGGCTAATTTCGATATTCCGAAACCAAAAATGAAGTCCATTTTGAAAAATAAAATTTACAAAATTTCAAATAGTGGGTATTACTATTCATAATGGATAGTTTTAATAATATTTTAATAGCATATCGTTGTTTAGAGAAACTTGGTATTGCGTACAATGCAAGCTATCGAGGAAGGTCGAAATTGCATGTAAAGCAAGCCAAGCTATTTCTGTGTGTAGTGAAAGATTACTTTGATGATTTATATAAAATAAAGACAAAATATTTCTTATAAAATTCTCAGGTGTTACATTGTCAATGGTCTATTATCTCTAGAATGATATTAATGATTTAGATATTATATATATCATATATATCTAGTATATATATTTATTTATAATAGTACATAACATTTGGGGATATGAATTGAAATTCACCATTCATGGAGATGGTATGTCGTACGTACGCGTGAACGCTACTTTCATTTCTATGTCGTAATTTAATTGAATGAAAAAATAAAAATACATAGGTATATTATAATTCCTGTAGAATATAATATATAATTTCATTAAGTATATCCTTTATATGTCCCATGTATGGAATGAACGAGTCATATCACATTGACGGGGTGGTAGTCCACATTTCCTCAAATCAAATTAGTGTATTTACCCACTATGGAAACCATAAATGTATTTTATAAATGAAAAATAAATAAGCATAGAAACAATATTAATATAACATATATCACATATAAATAGAGTTCTATCTTAATGGCAACCATAAGATGTGGTAGGAGAATATTGAACAATCATCATTTCGTGAGGCAGTAGTTCGTCATCCACATAAATAGTATGTTCTTTACCCATTAGACGGAGGTGTGTGTATGTTTAGATTGAATACTTCTCATAAAAACAACCTAGTATATTTATTATAGTATTTTTTTTATAAAATAAAGGAATAGAAAGTGTTTTTGGGGTTGGAGAAAAAAAATAAAACAAAATAACATTAGAGAAGACGTTACCTTTAAATCGAGTATCTCCCTTTGGTTTGAACCCAAAGATTTAATTGAATTGCCTTCTTGTGTAGGGGAATGCTAATAGGAGGAATATAGGGATGTGGGGAGATTATTAGGGCAAATGTTTTATTAGCCAAGGGGCTTTAGAGGTGTGAGGAATGAGTTGGAAGTGGTGTCCTTTTATAAGGGGGAGGATGTGCTCTTTAGGAAAGTTTGAAAATATTATTTTATTATAAACATATCTTCAGTTTGAAAAGTTCTAAATATAAGATGAATCATATTTGAATTAATATTATCCAATAAAAATTGTAATGGGTTTGATATTGTTTTAATATTTATAATCTTATTTATTTATATCATTCATTAATGAGGTAAACACTACATCGTTATTGGGTCATAAATAATTCTATTTATTAGAGGTGTAAAAATTGTAAAAAAATATCATGATGTAGGAAATATATTTAGATTTCAAATTAATATTTATAGTTGAATATATATCTTATATAACCCCATTTAAGAATTGATTTACTATAAGATAAATGTTTCAATCAATTTTTTCTATACTTTAAATTAATTATTATAAAGTTTCATTATCCCACCCAAGTGGCTCCATGGGGTCCCAAAATTGACCCAATGATGCCCACGGTCGAAAATGTATCAAACAGTAGGAATAGGAAACAAATTTTGAGGTAATTTAATATAATTATAATTATATTTTGTTACCCTTATTTACAAGATTTATCTTTTAACCATGGTAAATAAGATTTTTACTAAAGTAAATATTTGTAATATATAAAAATAAAAGTTACCAATTTACAAAACGTGAACCTACTTATTAAAAATATGGAATCCATTTTTCTAAATTCAAAACCTAAAAGTGGAAAAAAGTAATTTAAAAATAATTCCCGCTGCCAAAACAGAAAATGTGTTTTTAAGATATAATAACTATCAAAAGATTTACACTTATTGACATCAAATTTCAGAGTGAAAATACTTCCAATGACAAATATTTGAAAAAAAAGTAAAACTATAATCTAATTATACTTTAAAACCAGTTAAAAAGATTATATATCCATATAAATAAATTAGATTCAAAGGCTATTTTGAAATAAAATATAGTATTACCAATATTCATAAAAAATGATCTTTATCAGAAAAATACCAAAATTTTATCCAAAGTAAATTTTGTTGTCCCAATTCTAAAGAAGAATATTATTTTGTTAAATAGTACATATAAAAGTGAAAAAAAACTAGATTTAAATAGGTTTCTCCATCAAAATATGTTAAATCGACCTTTTAATGAATATTAGAGTATTTATGCTTAAAATCACATTTTTCTTATTTTAAGCCTCTAAAATTTATTGGATAAATGTAAAAATATTTAATTCACATTTATATTAAAGTTTTATTTAGTTGTGTGCATTGTATCTAATACAATGGCTAGGATTTAACTAAAATTTAAAATAATATTATATTATTATTTTCAGGATGATTCTGCATTGTGTGCATTATAAGATTTCAAAGAAACTTGTTGTTGTGTATTAGGTATGCCATCGAACATAGAATCCCCTATAAATTAAAATTAATATTTAATTCTCAAATTTTAATAAATATGAAAATTTAATATTCGTTAATTACCTTTGATGTTACAATGGAGGTAGCAATCTATATGTACCTATTAACGATGTTTTCATTTAATAATACGTAAAAAATTAGAAGATAATGTGTTTTAACATAATCATAATAAAATCTCAATTATATTTAATATACTTATTGTATTATTTATTACTGATTTATAAATATTTAAAGGAGGTGTATGAGGAAATACAAACAGATGAGTTCAGTTAAGACATATTAATTTTACCCAGACAACCTATTTGTATGACTCATTGATCCTCATAAGCATGGTTTTTATTTAAGAGTAAGACCTCTATAATGTGGGTAGTGAATTTGGGGAGAGTATTGAATATTTATTTTCTAAAATAGACTTCTCAATAGGTGTAAGGAGTAGAGGAGAGGGGATGTCTTTTTATATATGAGGGGAGGTGTACTCAGGGAATATTAAAGTATTAAATTAATATAAATTATTTTTCAACAGAAAATTAATCCAAATTGATAGAATTTTAATTATATATTAGGATCAGTGTATAATATATAATATAATGAAAATTTTACATGTTTTGATAGTTTTTTCACCCTTATCATTTTTTGCATCATCTATTAATGCTTTGGACGATTACCATGATCTCATGGTTTTTTAAAGTGTAGGAGACAATAAAGTGACTATAAAAGGAAATGTGGCTCATGAATTTAGAATAGTTGATATTAAAACACATATCCCATTAACCTGTATAATGATAAATCTTTTTTGATTTTTAAATCATTTAATAAAATATTGTTTATTATAAGTTACAATAAATGTTATTTTCATAACTATTCAATTAATTTTATTTTAACGGAATAAATATAGTAATAGAATAAAAATTTTAACCTTTATAATATACTTGATATTTTATATGGATCTATAATTTTTTTTAAATTCTATATCTTAACAAAACAATTTAACTTTTAGAGTTTTTAAAAACATTTAACCTATTTTTCTATTGCTTCCATAAGTACTCTATCGATATTGCATAAGAATTTAGGGTATTTATTTATTATATAATATTTTGAAATAAATTTAAATCCTAAATAATAATTTCTTTATTCTCATAATAAACTATAAAATTCATTAAAAACATATATTTATCCTAATGTAAACAAATAATATAAATTTAAATATAGGAGACTATCGATTTATATATATTTACTTAAAATATTATAGAAGTAAAAATTAAATTTAAATTAGTGAAATGTCATATTTTATAATTTATTTGATTATAGATAAAATTTACTCTATATAGGAAATAATTTTAAGTGTTTTAATTAATTTTAAGCCTTACCCTTTAGTTTTAACAATAATTATCCCATTTTAACATTGTTTATGACTTAAAAATTTTCAAACATAAATATTCAGACACACAGAAAATAAAAAGTAACTATTTATAGAATTTGGAACTACATTTTCTAAATATAGAAAAAAAAATTAAATAGTTAATTTATTTATTTTTTGAAATTAACATTATTTTAAAACACAAAACACAAAAACATATATTCAGAAAATGTGGTTAAAAAATGAACTTTGGAAAATAGAAGGTATGATGATGATTCTTATATAATTAGTCAGATTATATATAATTAAAATAAAACTAAATTTATTTTATGATCTAACGAGAATTTTAAATTATGATATTTAATGAAAATAAATGGCACTTTAAATGAAATATTTATTTTCATTTTTCCCTAAAAAATAAATCTTTTCAAAAAATTATTAAAATGACACCCAATGATAATTATTATATACTACTTTAAAAAAATGATGTTTTTTGAAGCCAAATGATAACATTTATAAATTATACTATTAAATAAAACCTTATAATAAATGAAAATTATTTAGATAAAAAAATATAAGTCATTTATGATTTAAAATTTACAAAAGATTGTTTTTAATAAATATATAAAATCTAAATCATGAATAATAATTGAATGTTTTTGGAAAGGTGGAATCGGCATATGAGGTATTGCCTAGTATACAATTTTTTTATCGATGATTAATATGTGTTTTACATTGATGATTAACATCATGAAAAATCTTATTGAATAAAATATTAATTTATTTGAGAACCCTAGAAAAAAAATGTCAGATCATCAAAAAATGGTTTCTTTTTAATTTAATTAATAAATAATTACCATTTGATGAATTAATTCTTAGTTAATGAATCTGAATATTTTTCTATATCTCACCATTACAACATTTCATGATTCAATTTTTGATTCCCTCGATCGGTGATCCACACATTCTCCAAAACCCATTGAACACTGTCGTAGGAATATACAACTATTATCATAGTTGATCTTAAATATTGAATTATTTTTATATTTACATGATAACCACAATAAGGATTATCTTTGATCTCTTTAGAAATTAGAGTGTAGGTTGGTGATGATCTCTCTCAATTCGTGTCAACATTCTTGTAGAGGTAGCTCTCTAGTAATTTTGGTATAATTATATTGATTATGTAGTGAATAACCAAACAAAAATGGACAACCCCTTCAATAGAAATAATATAAATGGGTTTAAATGGTGTTAATTTTTTAAAATAATAATTCAACTTTCACCCTTATTATTTCTTTAATTACTGAGGGAACCCATGTACATAACAATAATAATAATAATTCGTGGCACACATAAAATTAAGGAATTAAATAAATATTATATATTTAAACAATATATAATGTATATTATTTCTTACTAGAGTATTAAACTTGGTCCTCTATCTTCCTTAATATTTATTAGGCCATCAATAATGACTATTTTTTTCATAAATAAATATCACTACACTCCCAACTAATAAATAAATATTTATTATTTTCAATAAATGAAAAAATAAATAATTATTAAAAATTATTCTAACACAATATTCCCTCAAAATATTATTGAGGGAATATATGTGATAAAGCATACAACAATAATTATTAAACCATGTATAGGTATAATATTTATCCAACAAGAAAAATAATATTTTTATTTAACTATGGTTTTGGATACACTTAGTGTGTCACCATCAAGGCCTCTTTATTAGTGGAATTTGGAAAAGTAGTCCAATGTGATAGGATTAAATCTAGAAATAATTCGAGGAACACATAGAGAAAGATGTTAATGACTCAATGACATAAAACCTCACATAGATTCTCACTAGGTAATGTAATTTGTTTATCACAATATATCTACTAAATCATGTTTCATGCCGGTGACATCAACCTATATTCTATGTGACACTTTATTTTCTTCCCAGAATTTAATGTTTCCATAGAAAACCATATAAATTTATTTATATACGATATATGATTTCCCTTAAAGGTAATGATCTATCAACTTTTGTAAAAGAATGGAAGGTGAAAATACTTTCTCTCATTATTCATTAATTAAATGATAATAACGATTCACCCAACATATCTTACATGAAAAAGAATGTATGTCATAATGGTTTTAATCAATACATCAATGTACATGACTCATAATATCCATTAATAATAAACATTAGATCTAAATATCAATACACATTTTTGAAAATAGGAACATATAATGACACATATAAATGTGGATTTCCATATGACATCTCATGTTCTCATAATATCCATCACTAGATATTACAAAGTTAATACACCTTGAGAAGATGAATCAATTTTATATGAGCCTCAATCTCTAAATGATTATATCATTTTCCCACAAATGAATTCATCTGAGTATAGAACACATATTTAAAAATATTTTCAGGGAAATTTTGGATTTAATCATTGTGGGGAACTTCTACGACCTTTTAGTGTGATAGAAACACATAGTACAATATAAAATACTATGACATAAGAAATATCAATAATTATTTGATAATTTTTTTATTAATATTAAAAACCAGTAATACAATTAATTGCATAGTTCACAAAAATTTTTTCTACAAAACGAACTCCAAAAAACTCTCACTTAGAGTAGAACCAATTGCTAATAACCTTCAGTTCACTAGATCTCACATGATACTTATGCATATTTGATGATAATTATTTAATCAACGGGTCCGTTAAATTTTATTCCATGTGGAACATTATTACTATATCTTTTTCCCTCTATGACAAATCCCTCAAAAGTTGATACTTTTAGAGTTTGTTCTTTGTCCATTGATGTTGTATTTAGATAATTTTTAAGAGCCAATATGGTTGTATAATTATAATGTAATATTATAGGGTATTTAATTCTTGGTACCACTTAAAGGTACTCAACCAAATTTCATATTAAATTGGATTCTTTGTCGGCATCAAAAATAGCTATATACTCCGAATCTACTATAGAATCAGTGACATCTGGTTTTTTGGAACAAATATAGATCACAAATCCTCTATTGATACTAAATAAATATCCTATATATGACTCCAAATAATTATTATATGTTCGGAAACTATCACTAGTATAATACATGATGACTAAGTCATAATATCTTCCATACACTAAGAACATATATTTATTTTTTCTCAAATACGTGAGGATAACTTTAACAACATATCGAAAATGTTCACATGGATCAACTTGATATCTTTTTACTATGATTACCGTATAATAAATATCAATTCCCATACATGAACATTGATATATAATTGATCCTATAACTTAAACATTTGTAAGCCAACACAATATGTCTTTCAACTATTGTGTCTGAGGACACATTTTAAAGGAAACATGTATACCATTTAACACTAGAACCAATCCCTTAATGGATATTTTTTTTATAAATATATTAAGTATCTAGTCAGAGTATATACCTTAATTTCATAAACCAAGCACTTAGACATATAATTAATGTTGTTAATCTCTGGAATGTTTTTGGCTTCCCTTAAGTTCTTCAAAAAGATGCTTTGGTTTTACTATCTCATAACAAACTATAAGACTGAAATGTCATTTCCAATAAGTAATATTTAAAAAATATATATTACTAGGATAATGACCAAATTCCCACTAAACTACTTATATACCCATGTTTCATATTAATTATTAAGGAAACCAATTTTTTTTATACCTTCATCAAATGAAAATCATCATTATGTAGATTCTTTCTTTGATCAAAAAAAAATATATATCTATAACTTTTGTATCCTTTCTGTATCACCAGGAATGGTCAACCCTTCTAGTTGATCCAAATATACATCTTCATAATATTTTGATTAATGAATTCTATTTCAATATCCATGTACCGAATATTATATTCCTAGAAAGCCACTATAATATGTATAATTTCATTGGATATAAACATGGAACCTGGAGAATTTTTTCCATAGTCAATGCCCTGTTGAAATTTTAACTCTATGTACACTAGCCTTTCCATATAGGTATATAATTTCTATTCAGAATATAATTATATATTTATTAACCACATTCAATAAACACTCTTTATATCAATCAGTGAATCGACTAGAACAAAAACACAGATTTGATATATAGAATCCATTTTAAAATTTATTGTTTATTACTATCTTGCAACAACTATGATCTATACTACCTATTTGAAAGAGAGAGGTTCATTATTATAACCCAATAATTAGTTACCATCATCAGTGACTAGAAAATGATATCTATCGTGTTTACTTACCTATCTTTTTCCCCCTATATATCACTTTTGTTTAAGGAAAACCTTTTTCAATGATGTCTTGTCAAATATGTTTTGGTACAAAATGTAGTGTATCTTTAGAATCAACTTCGTCAATGTAAATTTTTCTCCCACTAACAATCTATATTATGTGATCCATCCCTAGAAATAAATCATCCTTTGGCGATAATCACTTTCTTATATGAAGGTTTATATGTATGTTGAATCCCCTTATTTCCTTCAGATACCCTAAAAAGACACACTTTGATCCCCACGGTGCTATTTTGATAACTGAGATGGCCTTAACAGACATATCGAAACCCCATACACATGTATATGGAAAACAGGTTTCCTTCCAATCCATAACTTTAATATAATTTATTTTTTTACATTATATGGTATGCAGTTCCGCGTGTTTTCTACATTTTAAAATTTATATCCCCAAAAGGATAATGGATGATTTGAATGACTCATCATTGATATTACCATGTCAAGAAGGTCTTGTTTCCCCATTTCACTAACACCATTTTATTATCGTGTGTATGGTGGATTGGGTTAATAATGAATCCCAAATTCCAATTAAGGTAAGCAGAATCTTAGTTAATATATTCATCACCTTAATCAGATCAAAGATTCAATATATTATGGTTTATTTGTTTCTTTAATTCATTATTCAAATATTTTAATTTCTAAATGAAATTATAATTATACCTTATCATGTATACATACCCAAGTGTACTCATGTCATGAGGAGATTTTTGAAGTAGGAATACCAACCAATAGCTTCTATTGAAACACAACTATGTGTAACAATCCTGGATTCTCTAAGGCCTTTTCATCCCATTTAATAAATAATGGTCTAGTTATTTAACCTTGTAAACTAACATGAAAACATTGAAGTGTTTTTATATAAAAATTATTTAAATAACCATCTTTAGAGAACTTTATCTAATGCCTCTCAATTACATTAATAAAATTGTGATGCCATGACTGGATATCATATGATTCATGTTAATATGATTCGTTATTAATTTTCAATAGTTGTTTTTCAATATCAAATACATAAATAAAGTTATCTATATGATCCATATTATAACATAATATGTCTTTATAAAATAAACAACATCTATTTTCAAACATGAAAAAAATTTGTTTCATGGAAGGATACAGAGAATATGTTTTTGGTAACAGTCATTATAAAATTCAAATATTTTAAAAGCAATGTCTATCTTATTGAAAATGGATGTTTTTAGTCTTAATATCAATGGAATTCTACCTCACACCATTTGAATACCACAAATCTACCTCTCCTTTAGAAATCACTTGAAATCGTCTTGGTTTCTACATTTATATAGATTTCATGGAACCACAAGATATACCCTGTTCCAATTCTGTAGATACTGAAATATCACCCTTGATAATGAACACACTTTTAGGTTACAATTTATTCTCCGTATAGTTCCTCTTTCTGTGGCCTTTCATGAAACATAAAAAACAAAATTATTCCTTTTTATTTTATTTCTATAAGACCATACTATTCTTGGAAGGAATATTCATTGGATATTTAGACTTATTACGAGTCTTGGGACCCATTTCTTTTTTCTTCATTTTATTTTTCCCCATACAGAATAATGGTTTGTAAGGAGCCATGTCCTTGTCAGCTTGGAGAATAATCGTATGAAGTTTCAAATGGATCTTATTATTATTTCTCATATTATAATAAATAATAAAATATGGAAGGATTTGGTATTCAGGAATGGATGTGATGTGTGGGTAGCTCATCTTGAAATTTACTTCCCAAGATGTCTAAGAATGATATATATCTAATAAGGATTCGTATATGAGTCCTATATTATTCCAAAAATCCAATATTTCATGTAAAAAATTAATTAGATATATGGAATATATCTTTTCTCACATTATCATGATATATATCACAAAGGTGAGACATCATTAAATACTCATATGTGTCCTCATCTTGATTAATAATATAATAGGTCATGTTTGATAGCATGAAACATTGGACATCCATGAAGGCATCGAAATATTTTTTATAGAAATAAAAATCATCATCCCTAGTATTTTGTCCAGGAGTTTTTTGAGTAGTTTTTTCTAGTATATACAATTTCTCTTCATGGAATATGATTCTACAAAAGGCCATTTTCAGTTCATTGAAATTAGTATTACTGATAATGGAATCATTCTTCTATATGGGTTATAGTGATATGTGTGTAGTCATATTTATTCTTGTTTTTATAATTAAGAATAGAATATTTGAATTCTATTTCTAATAAAATTATACTATCAAAATTATTTTATTTAATCTCACACAATTAAATTGAAACCCATTATCCCCCACCATTTGCATCAAAACGTCATATTTCGTGGAAATTCAAGTGGAAGGGACCCATATTGCCCTTCTCATAACCAAAACATTGGCATGAAATGTAAGTTAAATATTCAAAGGTATGTATTAAAAATTCAGACTATAATAACTAAATCTTACATAATCTATTGTGGAGAATCCCCAATCGTAAAATACATAAAATGGGTTTCCTCAACTATATCATCTCAGTTACACAAATTCATACTTGAGAAATTAGAACATGATGTGAACTAGGATATTTAAACCAAAAAAATCATGTTAGAGTTACATAATAAATGAAAGCACCCCATCTTGGGCTGGTCAAGAACATTAAACTATTGATCAATTTTAACATAAGTTGTATTTTGCTATATAGACATAAAATATATATAATAGAAGGATTTTTATATTTAATTTAAAATTACCCTTTTTTATTTGTTACATGATTGTTAATATTATGTGGATTTACTAAAGTGATTTACCATTCTTAGATAATTATTATGCGTAATACAATTTATTTTAGTTATATATTACATGGTTGTTAATACATTAATTCCTATGATAGTAAGAAAAAATCCATAAAGAAATTCACCATGGAAAGTGAATAAATGAAACAATATAATGTCATGATCATGATATTATACTAATTGTTATGTTATCTAAAAATTGATAATATAACCATAGACTTTTGGGAAAACATGTTTAACAATGACATTGTTCGTTCTGAAGCTTCCACTAATCCACCAATGTATCAGTAGGATTAGTTTTTCCTTATCTCCAAACATGCACCACCTCCGCTCACATGGGGGATGTAATGGTCTGGAACTGCGTGGGTCAACCGTTGGCAAGTTTTCAAAGATCAAAGATCATAGAGGTGGCTCCGAAGAAGTTTGAATAAGTTTAGTTATCTATAAGATAGAAGAAAGGGATTTCAAATTTTGAAACAGTATTACACGACATGACATCCTATTTCACTGGTCTTTTCACATCCTGAAAAAGTGATTCATGATGTGAAATATTTTGGGGTTCGAAAAATAAAATAATGCATTGAGGCAGTGCGTTTTTCAGTAGAACTCAATCTCAAGCCATTACATGACATGAAAGGGCATTACACATCTTGTAATTACCCGACACAATATATTTTTTTATGCTTCCAGCCACTCGTGTTTTGTAAAACATATGGTTGTAGCGGCTGTCCATCGATCCTAAGAAAGTCAACAACCCCCTCTTCAACGTTTTTGGGATTCCTTCATCCATGAAAGATCCCTCACACAACTCTTTGATCCATTGAGATATATCTTCGATATAAGGTATGATCTACTGTATTTTATGAGGTCTATTTGATACATTTCCTTATGTTTCTTCTTTCCATGTGATGGCATGCAATCTCCTTCTTTATAAAGGAGTTTTCTTGGAGGTTGGTTGGTGCAATTGGCCACAATGTTCTAGGGAGGATACAGTTGTTGTGGGAGAGTTGATCAAGATCTACTACATTGATCGATTCTCATGAGAAGAAGGTCAACTAACTTTTGAGTTAGAGGATTCAATTTTTCTCTACTTACATACACACAATTGTACAACTAGCATGATTTATCTATTTGGATCGCAATGAAATTGAATAAATAATTATGTGAACCAGATTAAAGATATTGGCATCGATCACATAATGATGTTTTTTAGTTATTCCACGATAATAGTTTTCCTCTAGTAATGATCTATAGTTTGATATATATTCCTTTATTGGGTAGAATATTGTTCTTGATGAAAATTGGAAAATAATGTAATGTCAGAAATCAATGATAATTATTTGGATAAAAGATAAATAGGCATGTTCAATGAATCTTGTTTTTTTTTGTTGTTGTTATAATTTGATGTTAGTAAAATTGATGTAGGAATGCATGTATAATGGAATTGGTTACTGAGTCTAAAGCTTGTTGATTCTTGTTGATAACTGGATAAATTCATGTTAAAATAATTATGGAATTAATTTTTGGGAGCTTGTGATAGCTTGTTGATTGTATTTCATGTAGTTGGAAGCTATGAATAATGTATCAGTTAATTCATAATGGAAGACAAATTGGTTTTGTGAGAAAAGTTAATATCATATAGGTTCTAAGTTTCCCACTTGTTTTTAAAGGGTGAGTGCCTGTGCTTCAGAAATGTGGGAGTTCATTTTATGTGAAGGTTGAATTCCATACATTGGGGTAGAGAGTCTGTTTCTATGTTTTTTCATGCTACATGGGATGTGTTCTGGATAAGAGTGTTTTTGTTGTGGGGGTGTGGAGGCCCGGATATTATGTGAGCCTTGTCTGGCTATTTCTAGAGGGATTTCGTGGTAAGTGAGGGTAAGGAGTCCCAGTGGTTGTGGAAACTATTGAGACTTAGGGTGGCTATATACATTAGTTTATGCATGTGGGTATTAAGGGGGACATATGGTACGATGGAAAGGGTTGAAGATGGGATTACCTATTCATGTGATAGTGGTTTTTATTGAATCTGTTATTTGTTTATCTATTTTACCTTCCCCACTAATTGAGAAAGATGGTCTTGATTACCCTAATTCCAAAAATGGAGAATATATGTGTGGTATGCCACAAACTTTTTGTGTTTATCTTCTTTAGAATAAATGGGCATGCACTCATTCTATTGGTGGTAATGACTCGATGGGTAGTTAAAATACTCACTACGTTGATCCCCTTACATTTGGACGCTTATAATGTTTTTCTATAATTCGTGGGAATATAGAATATGGTAATGATGTTGAATAAATGAATAATTTATGTTTAATCCATGGGGTAGGAGTTTGGTGGGATGAAATGATGTGGTTGTGTTTATTAGATGTCATCGAATCAGTTGGGTTATGCATGGAGTGAAATGATACTGGATGGAATGGTAATGTAATGGAAAATTGGTATGATAATGGTTATTTAATTTCTATTAAATTAATTCTAATAAAGTGGAATTCCTTAAAAGGGATAATTAATTTAATGTAGCTCTTTAAATGGTTGTGTGATTATAGGATATCCAATCTTAGTAGTGGAAACCTGAAGTTCGAGAGACGTTAGCTACTGTTGATCCTAAAAATAGGTTTATCCCATAGTTTAGTTGTAAGTTATATAATATCCTATACTTTTTTTTGATATTCTACTCCATCCATTCAGTTAGGGAATCTGACACCCCAAGGAATCTATGCACTGGGGGATTTTTTTCAACAACTTCTTGATGGTACGATGGATGGATGAATACTCCATTAGCCCCACTCTATTCTCTTAGTAGTTACTTGTGATGGTATGCAGAGTGGTTAGCTTTCCCCATAAATGTTTTTAGACTTATTTAATGGATATGGTTATTTCACACACATATATTTTGGATATAGTTACCTAAGTGCTATTATAGTTATAACGTGTATAGGTGGTGAGGGATTTATGATCTTTACTCGGCTTATAGACTCTAATAGATTAAGGTATAGTATGTGATTCATGGTACATGTTATGAGGCTATGTTAGATCCAAGGAACTACCTGGTTAATTTTGTTTGTGTGATTTTGGTGTTGTGTTGCACGAGGTTCATATTGTTGTGCTATGCCTAGGTGTCATTCAGCTAGCCTTTTGGAGAGAGATACTCAGGACGTGTGATGTTGTGGAAAAGCGGAAAACCCGTGTGGATGTTGTGGCAGGGTAACCTTGATATTATTTCTTATATTATACAGTATTGTATGCGATACATGGGGGGTGTATCCTTGATGAGGTTGGGAATGTAGTATACCTATTTACATGATGATTTAGTTTCACTTATTGTTCACTAGGATTTCTCATGCATTCTTTACTCTTGCATGAGAGGCTCTAGGGAAGATATTATTAAATATAATGTTATAATCACCCTACATTATATAAATTGTGTTTCATTTCACTCGGATAATGTTGTAGATCAAGTTGGTTACTACTAGCTTATGGGTTTTTTCCAGAGTTGTTCAGGGGTCATGGTCACTGTTATTTTATATTCTTTTGGTACATGCAGTTTATCTTTATAATTATAGTATTTTATTGTTGAGATTACATATATGTACTTGGGATTTCATTTATATTTTAGTATCAATATGAGTTGGTTGGTTCCTGTCTTATCTCTCTCTTTCACATGTGTTCTTTTAGAGGGAAATGCCTTCCATTTGTGTGTTTACTACACCTCAGTGATAGTTTCCAACAAGGGGACTACTAAAGGTGGGACTTGGGGGTCATTATATCACTTCTCACAATTCCATCCTAGGAGGGGTACACATTGTGGGAGGGGGTCACGACAGAGTGTTATTAGAGGTTCGGTTGAGGGATGTGATGGATTTTCGAGTTATGAACATGAGAGGATTCCTTGGTTGGTAGGGTAACATTGTTTGCTATGTTTAAAAAGAACTGTAAAAATTGGAGACTGGTTGAGGCATGGGTATTTAGGCCCCCATATGATATGATGCATGACACTTTGAGTTTACTGTGACTACTAAATGAGGTGATACTTGTTGTAGGATAGAGACATAGGAAAGGATCATTCATCATTCTTCTTTAGGCATATTTTTCAATGGGTATACATTGTTGTTTGGTAACATAAAATGAATAAAATAAAAAAATTAATTATTGTTACGTATTCCATATTCTAGGTATATGAAGTATAACTATTTTTTCTATTGCAGGTATGGATATTGGATGAAATCCTCGTCAGGTTTGCGTAGAAGATGTTCAGCAGGTTGTTCCAGTAGATTGATATAGAGTATAGGTTGAGCACGATGACAATTGGAAAAGGAATGTATGAGATTTTCAATTCCAGAGTCTAACAAATTATGAGGGATCAGTTTCATATGCAGTCATGGAAGACTAGTTGGAAGAGGTTGAGATAGATTTCCTTTTGATCAAAACTGGGAAGGAGAACAAGGTGTCATTAAATGTGATGATACTTCATGGGGTCAGTGAGCCAGTGGAGGTTCTTGTTCCCCAGGGATCACAAAGATTCACCAGTCATGTGGGAGGAGTTCCAAGATAAGCTCAGAGTTTAGTTTCTCTCTTCAACCGTGATGGTGGAGAGTCCTCCAGAGGTACTTACCCTTCGATAGGGGAGATCTAGTGTGCAAGGGTTTGGAATTTGTTTTAGTAACCTTAGGCAGTATGCTTCAGACCTTGCTACCTATTGAGGAGGCTAGGGAAATAATTTTGAGAAGTCTCTGAATCTAGAGATCTAGTACTAGGTCACTTCATTTATGATGAAGACATATTTTGAGTTGTTGTTTAGAGAAGAGTTAATTTGGACAACGTTATCAAGAACTAGATCATAATAAGAGGGGATTCATCAAGATTCCTCACAAAGTACAGTTGTGCTTTGGGGTTCTCAATTTTCTAGGTAGAAGTGTTTTTGTTTAGTTGGGGGTAGTTCTTAGACCTATGTATATCATTTCTATAGGGTAAGCAGCTCCCAGACATATGCTAAGGAAAAAATATAATGTTTTTATTATAGAGTTTGAGGTCATTAGAAGTGAAAGTGAACTACCTTTCTGAGCAACAAACATTCACCAGGTGTTCCGATTTAGGTTCCTCCATTGAGACAGTTCGAACCAAGGCAGTAGCAACTGGTTGCATTAGGATTGGATCACTTGAGTGAAAATGGGCAAGGACGAGGATAGACATGGGAAACTGTTAAACCTTAGAGGGTAGAGCATGACCAAGGAGGTGGTCTTTAGTGTGGATGTACATTCCATGGAGTATGTCGTTTTCAACTTAATGTGTTATCATGGTCACCACCTGGCAATTTGGTTGTCGTTCGAGTTTCCCATTCCTTGTTTTCTAGAGGGACATATGCCTTTTTTTCATTTTGGAGCGACACACTCTTTCATATCACAAACCATTTTACATTCCCTGGGACTTGATTTAGAAAGATTCGAGTGTACTTGTAGTTGACTATGCTAATTGGATTTCGAGATAACGTTTTTCAAGTATGTAGAGACCATGAGCTAGTTCTGGGGTAACACTGCACTGTGGGAGAATTCTTGTGTTTATGGATAAAACCATATGATTTCATTCTCTAAATGGATTAGTAGTGTTATGTATAGGATATCTTGGATTGATTCAGAAGGAAATTGGTGTTCTTAGATGCAGATAGATATCCAGCAGTTCTTTTGGCTAGTGAGACCATCATATGGGTTAAAGGCATGTTCCAGAATTTTCACCATTGATGGATAAGTTAATGATGAGTTTTTTAGGGGTTAAAAAGTTACTGTTTTCTTTGGTTCAAAGAAGAGTACCCTGATTTCTTTCCAGAAGTGGTTTTAGTGTAACCCTCTCGAAGAGAGATCGAGTTCGGGATCGAGCCACTATCGGGCGTGTTTTCAATCTCGATGTATCCGTATAGGATGAAACAATGAGAGTTATGAGATCTGTTTATTTATCTTGATGGTCTGTTGCAGTGTGGTTTCATTCTTCCAAGAATGTCACCATGGGGTCCACTAGTTTTGTTCATAAAGAAGGATGATGAAAATTTATAGTTTTGAATCAATTATTGTTTCTTGAAATGAGAGATATTAAAGAATCACTATCCTCTTCCGTGGATTGAAGATTAATTAGATCAACATAAGGGTTAAATTTGGTTCCTGAAGATCGATTTACAGAAAGGATATCAATAAATGCATATATAGGATTAGTATTTATTGAATACATCTTTTAATTACCATCATAGGCATTACATGTTCATTATGATGTCATTCAGTGTAAAGAATCTTGTAGCTGTGTTCATGGGTTTGATAAACATTGTGTTCTATAAGTTATGGTATAAGTTCTAGGTGGTTTTCATTTATTAAATCCTTCTATACTCCACATCTGAGGGGGAGCATGATGATCATCTGTGTGCTATTTTGGGATTTCTTCATCAAAAACTAATGGTTGTAAAATTGTAGAAGTGTGAGTTTTAGGCTTGAAATGTATATTTCCATGGGAAAATTGTATCCAAGCAGGGATTAACTATGGATCCATAAAAGGTAGAAGAAGTTGTGTCTTGGGTAGACCCCATGATCGGGGTGGATGTATGATGGTTCCTTGATCTTTCAGGCTATTAGAAGAGGTTCGTATCTGATTTACCTTAGTTTGAGACTCCTCTAATAACTTTTACCAGATAATATCATGAGTTCATACAGACATATCAATGTGAGATAGATTTTGAGTATCTAAAAGAGATGGTGTTCTGTTTTACAGTTTTGTGTCTTCCTGTAGAAGGAGTTAAGTTTAAGGCTTTCTGTGATGTTTTAAATCTAGGGTTCTTTTATGTCATGATTTAGTAGAGATTGTTCATTTATTATGGGTCACGGAAGTTATGTTCCAATGAACGGAACTATGTCACCCACGATCTTGAGTTGGCTGCTGTGGTATTTCCCAAAATTTGTGTACACATTACCTCGTTTTCAACCATTTCATGGTCATCGTCAATCATAATGAAGACTGAGGAATGTTTTCTCCTAGTGTGACATGAACATGAGATATCATTGGTAGATGGAGTTATTTCTGAATTACAACTTCTATATTTTTATATACACAAGGAAATTAGAATTTTGTGGATGATACATTGATTTGGGAGCCATATAGTATTGTAGTGTGTGAATTTAGTGATTTCTAGAAGGTAATGGAGGAACATTTTATGATACAAATGGATATGGGAGTTGTTGGTGGTAGATTTTGTCTTTTTCAGATGACGGGGTAGTCATCTATGGTGTAGTAGGTAGAAGAGTCCTAGTTGGTGGATCTTGAGGTGGAGGTCTACAGAGGCCATGTTTTTTGTGTTAAGGCCCTTGATAGTTTGTATGAGGATGAAAAAAACATGGTATTGTTTTAGGGGAGGATTTTCATTCATTTGGCATCACTTGAGATAGTTCTCAAAGAGTTCCATGGTTCACCTTCAGTGGTATATCCTAGCATGACAGAAATGTACTGATCATTGAAGATTCAGGTTTGGTGGCTTTGCTTGAATTATGCTGTTGCGGAGTTTATGTCTTGACGTTTGGTCTACTATAAGGTGAAGGATGAGTACCATGTTCCTAGTTTCTTTCACTAGCCATTATAAGTTCCTCAGTGGAAGTGGGAAGTCATCTCAATGAACATTAATACTGGTTTACCTCGATCTTAGGGATTCCATGATGATATATGGGTGGTAGTGGACCGTTTGAAAAAATCATCATACATTTTAATGATCAAGTAGTAGAGATAATTAGAGGTCTTGTCTAGGTAGTATTTGGAGGAGGTGGTGAGACTCCATAGAGTCCTGAGGTTGATCATTTCTAATCAAGATCCTCATTTTACATCCATGGTGTGGAGTGGTCTCAATCATGCATTTGGTTCTATGCTATTCTTTAGCACTAACTTTCATCTATAGACAGATGGTCAGGTAGAGCAGACCATCCGAACACTAGAATACATGTTGAACTCTTGTGTCATGGTAATTAAAGGATTGTGGATGAGGCACCTGCCCTTGGTTGAGTTCGTCTACAATAATAGTTTCTAGGCTACCATCATTATGGCACCATATGAAGCCTTGTATAGATTACTGTGATGTTATACATTGAGATGGACTAGGGTTGTAGAGTAAGAAATTATCTTACTAGAACATGTATAGAACATGACTGAGATGGTTCAGGTGATTCACAAGAGGATAATGGTAACATAGGATTTCCAGAAATCCTATGTCGATCATAGGAGAAGACCTTTGTAGTTTGACTTTGGGGATCATATGTTTTTGAATGTGACTCGTCATCATGGGAAGGAATGTTTTGGTCATTCATGTTAGATTTTCCATGGTTTATTGGGCCTTTCTAGGTGTTATATCATTTTAGAGTCATGTAGTATTGGGTACCACTCCCCCCTAGATGAGGATGATACACAGTTTTTTTCACGTACTGCAGCACCGTCATTATCTTCATGAAGAATATCATGTCATTAATTGGGGTGATATCGATGTTGATTTTTATAATACCTTCGAGGAGTGGCCTATAGATATCTTGGACTAGCAGGAGAATATGCTGTATGTGTGTGTTGTATTCTTGGTTCATTTCATGTGGTAGTACAATGGCATGGAAGAGACTACATGGGAACAAGAGTCGCAAATACGTACTCAATACCCTGAGTTGTAAGATGCTTATGTCAACTCTTATAATGTTTTTTTGGTGGTAGTAGAACCTTTATGTTTATGATATGTATTTCTCTTATTAGTTTTTATGTCTTGATTTCTTTCGATAGGTATCTTCCCAAAGAGAGTGTTTAGGATATGGTTATTGTTGTTGCTGCGTGGTTTAGCACTTGTTCCAATTGGGCGGTGGTGAGCTCCGTTGGTGGCAAGAGCATTGAGAGGTATCTCGTAGGGTTGATATTCAAATAACCCCTTTTGGTTTTCCCTTTGGGGTGGTTTCATATTCTCAAAGATGAGAATGATTTGAGAAGTATATTTTGTAATGGCCCGAATCTGCATGGATCAACCCCTTATGTTTTTTCCAAGATCAGGGAGCTCATTGGGGGATCAAAAGAAGTACGGAGAAGTTCTATTATGTAGAATCTAAAAGAAGGGGATTACACATTGTGTAATGGTATTACAAGACGTGACATCCTGTTTCATGGGTTGGTTCATGGTGTGAATGTGGCATTCATGGAATGAAATGTTTTGGGGTTATAAAAATAAAATAATGTGTTGATGTGACTTGTTTTTCCACAGAACTATACATCAAGGCATTAGATGATGGTAAATGTAATTATACATCATTTAATTCTCTAATTCTTTATGTTTTATGATTTTTTATCCTCTTGAGTTTTTTAAATCATATGGCGGAACTGGATCTCCCTCGACCCCAGGGGACCCGATGACCCTCTCTTTAACTTTTGGGGGATTTCTTATTCAAGGAAAAATCTCTCACACCCTTCTTCAATCCGTAGCGATCTGTCATCGATATAAGGTATGATATAACTCTGTTCGTGAGGTTTTACTGATCGATTTCCTTTCATTTATCATTTCTATGTGATGGCCCATGATCCTCATTTTTCTAATGGAGTTTTCTTGGTGGTTTGTTCCTGTGGATATGCGACATTATTTGGTTTATTCATTTGTTATGAGTGAGGTGATCATGAACTATTTCATTGATCGATTCTCATGTGAAGAACATGAATGACCTTTTGAGGTAGGGGATTCAATACATCTCTACTTACTAATGTGTAATCATATAGATAGCATGATTTATCCCACTGGATCATAATGAAATTGACCAAATAATTATGTTAATTGTGTTAAATAAATTGGCATCGATCATGTAGTGATGTTTTTGTTTTGTACCTTGATAATGGTTTCCATCTTGAACTACTATGTATTATGATATATATGCCTTGTTTGGTTAGAATATTGTTCTTGATAAAAGTTTGTAAAGAACGTAATGTCAAAACTAATTGATAATTAGATGTCTAAAAGATTGATTCATGTTCAATTAATCCATTTGATGTTGTCATAATTTTATGTTAATTAAATTGATGTAGATATTCATGTATAATGGAATTGTTTACTGAACCTAACACATATTGATTCATACTAATAAATCATTAAAGGAATGATAAATTAATTGTTGATATAATTTGTGAGAGCTTGGGATAGCTTGTTACATAGGTTTCCAATAGTTAAAACTTCTGAATAATGAATTAGTTAATTCAAGATGGAATATGAATTGGATGTGTGATAAATAATAATGCATTATAGGTCCTGATTTTCCCACGATATTGTAAAGGATGAGTTTCTGCACTTTGAATATGTGAGACATCATTATGTTTGATGGATAAATTCATTACTTCGGGGTCAAGATCCCATTGATATGTTTGTTCATACTTCTTGTGACGTTCCCTGGATATAATACTTGTGGTTGTGGGGGTAGCGTTGCAAAAAATGTGACGTGATCCTGGGATGGATGAGTCTGGAGGGATATCGTGTTATGTAGGGATAGAGAGGCCTTGTGGTTTTTGCAGTATTTGATGCCTAGAGTGTCTTGATGCATCAGAATATGCATGTCGGTGTTGGGGATGACACCGATGATGATGAATGTAGTTGAAGTTGGGCATACCAATTATTGTGAAAGTGGTTTTTGTTGAATATGTTGTTTTTTATCTATTTTATCTTCCCCAATACTTGAGGAGGATGGTATTGCTTAACCTCTTTCAAAAGAGGGGAAGACACATGGGGGATTCCACATGCTTTTTGTGTTCATTTTCTCAAGGGTGGATGGGCATACACTCCATATAGAGGTGGTAAATACTCGACATGTAGATCACCTACACACTACGTTAAGCCCCATGAATTTGGTAGCTTATAATGATTTTATTGATTTTCTGGTAATATGGAATACGATAATGTTATTGAATAAATGAAGTTTAACCAATGTGGTTGGATTTTTCTGGGATGCAATGTTGAGGTTGTGTTTCTAAGAAGTCATGGACTCGGTTGGGTAATTCCTGGGGGGTAATGGATATTGGTTTGAATAATAATGAAATGTGATGTGGTTTTGATAATGTTTAATTAGTGTCTAATGAATTAATTAATGTAAATTGAAACATATAAAAAGTATAAGTAATTTATTTTAGGTATTTAAATGGTTGGGTTCTTATAGGATATCTAGTATTAGCAGTGGCATGTGGGAGTCTGAGAGACATTAGCTACAACTGAGCCTAAGACAAGTTTTTTTCCAAATTGGTGTTTTGAACTATATTGTATACTAATTTTTTTTAAATATTCTAATCCACCATATCAGTTAGGGAAACTGACACCCTGGGATTCTGATCCGTAGGGACTGTTTTCCCCAACATTCGGATGGAATGATCGATGACTGGCTACCCCCTTTATCCGCACTCTCTTCTCTGGGTAGTTATATGTTCTAGTTTGCACAGTGGTATGTTTTCCCCATACATGTGTTTAGTGGGACGTAATTTTTTGTGGTTATTTCACATACATATATTCTAGATATAGTTTCTTACATGCTACTATTGGTATAACATCTAAAGGTTGTGATGGATTTAGGATCCTTACCCAACGTATGGGCTGTAATGGCTTAAGGTATAATACCCAATGAATGATACAGTTTATCTGGGTAGTTGTGCCTCCTAGAATCTTCCTAGTTAAATTTGGTTGTGTGCTTGTAGTGGTGTGCTTCACGAGGTGCATGTTGTGGTTCTACTCCTAGGTGTCTTCAGGCTAGCATGTTTAGAGAGAGGTGGTCAGGATGTCTGGCATTGGGGGAAAGAGTAAAACTAGTTGGTAAGTGGTAGTGGGGTACCCTTGATACTTTTTGTTATATTATATACCTGTGTATTTGATACTTGGTATGATTATACACTGTGTTCTAGAAATATAGTATACCTCTTTAGGTGATGAGTTAGTTACAGTTATTGTTCACTATACTTTAGTAATCTTTCATTACTTTTTCACGAGGTTCTAGAGAGGATCCTATTGAGTATAAATTAACTCACCCAATGTTATATAGATTGTTTTTTGGTCACATGGAGTGGGTTAGTGATCAGGTTGGTTATTGATATCTTGTAGGTTTTGAAGGAGTCATTCAGGATTCACGGTCACTGCCATTTTACTTTTGTTTCATACTTTTAGTTTTGCCTTTCAGTTGTGTATGTTTCTGCATGACATTACATATGTGTACAAAGGATTTATTTTATATTGTTGTATAATCTAGATTTTGTTGGTGTCTATCATATCTATCCCTTTTTCATGTGTTCTCTTATAGGGTAATTCCTCCCATTTGACTATTTACTCTACCCTCGGTGTCAGTCACCAACCTAGGACCTAAATTAGGCAGGGCCTAGTACCATTATCTCACATCTATCAATTCCGACCCAAGTGGGTTACATGTTTTGGGGAGGGGCATGACTAGGGATCAATCCAGTACCTGAACATTTAGTTTCTCAGAGGAAAAGATAACAAATGTTTTGGTTATGGGGTTTACATAAAAGGAAACTAATGACATACAATTCCTTACATAATGGAAGGATGGATCTCAGACATGTGATAAATATAATTTAATAAAAAATTAAATATCTAGTTTAATTAAAAAATTATTTTTTCCAAATTATAATCCAAAAATTATTTATATTGTTATCGAATATAATTTTAAATAGTTTATTTAAAATTATTGAAAATTAACTATGTACAAAACTCATAACTTAGTGGCGACCCATGGAGAACCCATTTGGACTACCAATCATTTATGTATTCCTATATAGTTTACTCATGTGGAATGTCAAAAGAACAAATTAACACTTAATTCCACAGTGTTTATGATTCCTCTAAATTAATCATAGAAAACATATTATTTACATACTTTATTCCATTTCGATTCATATATCTTAATGTCTTTATTTTGAGAAATACCTGATATGTAGTTTGAATCATTACACATAAGTTAATTAAAATTTTAATATATATAAAAACCATCACATGGACTGTATGTAGTCAAATAAATGACACACTGAGGATATTCAAATTAGGATTATGTAGCATAATAAATTAATATTGAATTCTATGTAAAAGGGTAATATACACCATGAATACTATTTATCTACACATCACGTATTGTTCTTAGAATTTACTTGTGGAACACAAGAAGTAACTCAATATCAAATATGACAGAATATTTAATGGAATATATGGAATGTATATAGGAAACACCTTTTGTTGTCTATGAGTTACAGGGTCTCCAGTCATGCAGGTTGAGTAAGAAAATATGTGACCAAACATTGACTAATAACCACACATCATTTATAAGTGTATCACGTCATGTATTATGGATAATAGTGTGTCAAGATGTCCTGGTAAAAATGCAATATATTTAAATACAAAATGTGTGTAATAAATTCATATAGATTGAATAAATTTTGAATTAATTCGTGAATTATATTGGTGCATTAAAAACAGGTATATGATGTGTTCCAATGGGATACACAAAATGAACCAATGGTATAAACAACATGTTTTCTTGTGACATTTATCCAGAATCCTTAATACCCTTAGAAGAGTTCATTTAATGTTCTTCATTGAAAAATGTAATTATTATTGATTTTATTTTCGAGAATGAAGAGGAATGTATGTAGATATAGTGATTCAAATTAATAATAAATTAAACTACAATTAATAACTAATAATAAATTTGTAAATAAAGAAATTATTTTTCAATATGTGAGTATAATTATATGTCTACGTTGATACCACTAAAAGGTTATGAGCACAAATAAAGCACTAGATGGGATATTCCAAAGTCCAATTTTAGTTGTAATCAATTATTAATCAATGGTGTACATGGTAGATAGATGCCAAAAATCACGGAATTGAATCAATGATTAATTTCTATGATCATTCTGAAACAAAATTATGATAACATTACATCATTATTTATAATTAATTTAAGAAATTAAAAATTTCTTGAAATTAATTCTTTCTTCATTGATGAATTTGAAAAGGTCCCAACAAAGTATCGTTGTTGTGTTGTTTGGATCGTGCCAATATTTCATCCCTCGGTGATCCACACATGCTTCCTGAACTCTGAACATCACTGTAAGAATTTTTATGTGCTTTTGCTGTAGATCCTACCACTTGCATCATTCATCATTCATCACCTCAAGAATTTCATCACAATGATTCTGTTTGATATCACTAGAAATGATATTAGTGGTAGAGGAGGATCACTATCCAATCAAAAGAGATTTCATGGAAAGGTATCTCTGAAATCCATTGAGATAATTATAAAAATATTGTTGTACACAACCTATCAAAAATAGACTATCCCATTTTTTAGAAATAATAATTTTTTTTATTAAATTGTTCTGGGGTTAGAAAATAATACTTGCACATACACTCTTTTTTACCCCAATAAATGCATAACACCAAGACTAAAATAATACTGAGAGTATTTTTATTACTTGTTGATATCAAAAAATTCAGAAAATTAATTTTATATTTTTGATTCAAAAAATATTTTATATATCTTACTTATCATCATTAAATTATATTCAATCCAACATTAATTCACAATACTTATCAGGAATAGAATAATGACTATTTAATAAATAAATAAAAATAACTTCATTATTTTCCAATAAATAAATAAAATTTAATTTCATGGAATAATAATTAAATATTTATTAAATATTATATCACAAAATATAATATTGAATAGATAGTGATTGAATATATGTGATAAAAACATGAAAAACTATGAAACCCCATGGAGGAATAATATTTATTCAACAGGTGAAATAATTTTTTTCTTTAGCTGAGGTTTTAGAAACAATTAGTGTGTGACCTTGTAGGCTTCTTTCTCATTAGAAATATCAAAAGTATCCCAAATTCCACAATTAGCATCTAAGAACATTCCATAGAACCCATAGAGAAAGAATATAATTTCCCAATCATATAAAACCTCATAAAGACTCCTAATATATATTTTAATCCCTTTATCATGATATTTATAATCAATAAGGTTTCATGTTGATACCATTATCCTATATGATCGATACCCCATTCTTAGATTATTATAGAATAAGTCTTTCACACAGAACACCATGGAAATGGATATGTTGAGGACATATAATTTCTTTCAAAAGGATAGAGATATTAATTACCATTAAAGACTAAAATGGGAAAATCCTCTTAATCATTATACATTGAGAAAATTTAACTTGTGACACACCCAACATATCATACATCACCATGTACATAAGTCATTATGGATTTCATTAATACATAAAAGTACATGACTCATAATATTTGTTAATAATAATAATAATATTAATGTATAATGATAAATATAGACATCAACAAATAGAAACATCCAATGAAATATATAAATGTTTATTTCATACTACAGGGGATTGTTCTTGTAATATCTTACACGTTACTTATAAAGGGTGAAAACCCAGAGAAGGTGTTGAAATGTCTTGTTAGTATACATCCTTGATAGCCTATATTATTTTTGTCATTCAATTGATTTCATACAACTATAGAATATATATTTAATAATACTTTTATGACAGTTCTGGGATTTAATCATTATAGGAAACTATTGTACCCTTTCAGTGAAACATCTACTCTTAGGACATTATCATATACTATGTCACAAAAAATAAAAAGCATGATGTTATAATTAGATTATTAATATATAAAACGATAAATAACATTACTCATAAATTACAAAAAATTTGTTTTTAGTGCACCAACTCTGACACTAATATGGCATAAAATTTATTTACTATTAAAATTAATTGTATTATAACACTATGTGGTATGTTATATTAGGAAATAACATTATTAATTGTTTTAAAATATGAAATTGAATCCATCTCTTTGAAGATGTTTTAATTTATTTTTTTCCTAGTCCTTATGCCATGTTTTTTCTATCAAAATTTCCATTCTTCATGACTCGTGTAATATTACACACCTATTTCCTTTTATGTGGTTCATAAAATTCCATGATATATTTTAGTTTTTTATTCAAGAAATTTAATAGATTAAAAAGTCTGTATTATTATCCCTCTCACATTATTTTGATTCATGATTTACTAAAATTATTGTAAAACCCTATCATTTACATGGTGTAAAGTCCATCCTTTGTTTTGTTAATGTTAATGTATTCTTATTTTTCAAGAAAAAAAATATATGTTTGGATACTATAAATTTGATGTAACTTTGGAATAAATGAACATAGGGTAAATAACCTAGAGAGGGGTTGGTTGATCTTTGACTCAATCTTTACTTTAATGAATGATTAAGGGGCCTAATGATGCACACTTGGAAAGATATTCCAATGTGATAGGATTTATAATAATAACACGCTCTTTTTAAACCATGACGGAGGATATTTTATACCATTAACATGGTCTCCAATCAATGAAAGATACTAAATCCAATTATTATCAAATAGGGATAACATGTCACATTTTAAATACTATCACAATTATATTTCTTGGATAAGGGTACGTCATGTAACATTGATGTTAAAACATGAATTATATATTGATTAAAGGTTGTTCTCTAAGAAATAGGCTTTATTTTATTGAATGAGAATAGATTTTATTTCATTATTTATCATTATATAGACTAATAAGTTTTATTTAGTAAGGGTTTTTACATGGAATGATATGAAAGGTATTTATAAATCTTATTGTGAGTGATTTTAAAATAATAAGGTGATGGGTGGGTTCCTAAAAAATATTTCCCCTCAATGAATTTAGAGGTCTCATGACATAAATGTTGATGGGTTTCAATGTATACCTATCCTTATAATATGATAGTGTCTTAGGGTAAGGCATTGAAAATATATTTTTGTATTTGGTGTTATAAATTCATTTAGTATGATGTAAATTATTATTTTTATCTATGTGTTTATTTATTGTCATGGATATATAATTCAACCATTTTTAGTTGATGTGTCTGAGATTTTTCTATTTATTAATTATATATCACTTATTCTATGTTTATGATATGAGTGGCTCCATTGTATGATACTTTTTACTAAGCATTTTTGGTATCCCATATTTTTCCCATTGTAATCCTAGAGGGGAATGTGACAATTTTCAGGGTTAGGTGGGGATTGATATTCTTATTCATGTAATATATTCATTTCGAATCTTTTTTTTTTGAAATGTATTGTGTATATGAATCTGGACTTCCAATACTTGCAAATTATTAGATCCTTCAGGAAAATTAATATTTTGAAACAAAAATATATGATAACTAGTAGGTATAGGTTTTTACAACATGGGATGATATAGTGAATGCTATATAGAAATGTTGGTTTTTGGTAAGATGAACTTAGTCTCAAAATATCAGGATTCTTTTTACCATGATTCATGAACATGATTAAAGAATATGAATAATGACTTATAGAAGATATTGTGCTGCAAATTAAGTATCTAAAATTATAACTCAATACTACATAAATAAATTATAAATTCATGGATATTAAGTTCGTTTTTATAGAAATATTTTAAAATTGACAATGCCATGGTTTTTTATAACAGTGTGAGGAAATATGGAAGAATCATTGAGTCTTTATGTGAGGTTCAGGAAGGTTTTCAATTATTGGAAATATAGGTGATTTAAACCCTAAATATCATGTGGTACAAATATTTTTTTTTAAGAAGGACAAAAGGATATCATGTTTCACTACTTTATATATATATATATTACACATTTAGGGAAAAAATTATGTGGTGTTCAACACTGCAATTATGAGATGTTAATATATATTTTATGAAGAATAATCAATTTTACATCAATGTTATTTAATATTGAGTATCAAAGAAAAGAAAAAAATAATAATATAATCAGTGTTTCTATTAATTTAAAAAATTGCAATAAGAGGATATCTAATGATATCCAGCTGCATGGAGTACAGAAATAAAAAGATAGAGAAGGAAGCCGAAGAGATGTCATGTAGCACTTTTTTATAGGAAGAATAAAAAGTGATGGAAGGAATTGTTCTTTTCTTTATAGTTATCATGAATATAATAGAGTTCTTTCAAGCAATGAAATAATATAAAAGTACAAGAATGATAATTCACATCATGATGATGTGCAAGTAATAGAAGACGAAAAAGACCTAGATTGAACATTTCTATCATTGCATGGTAGGATATGAACTTTTTTGTGAGAAGCACTAAATATATATCAAAATAAGTAAAAATGTTAGTTTTAATGATATAAACTACTAACTTATAGCTAATATGTTTTTTACTAATCCTTAGAGTTATCCAATATTTCACCAGTTTATATAAAGGTTAAGAATTTATAATTATAAATATAATCCTTATAAATCATTGTCTATTTTTTGGGTAACTAGAAAATAAAAATAATTTAAGGAAGAGATAATGATAGAACAACCAACCTAAACATGTGACAATATTAAATAAAAATAGGGATACAAAAGTATAAGTTGGAATAAAAATTTTGAAACATGGATCCACCATCTTCTTAGTATCGAATACATCTCTAATTCACACGTTCATATTCAAAGACTTCTTTTTAATTATCTTATTTCCCTCTTAATAGATAAACCATTTGAATATGGGATCCTAAAAAAATAATTTATTCATTGTGAGAGCACTAATATCACTGCCTGATCCTCATTATATATTTAATCCATGATCCCAAACTCCTACCTTTGTAGTTACCACCACAGTATAAAAATTTACTCAATGAGATGTAATTAGAAACCTCTAACTTTCTTGACTTTCAACTTGTAAAACACATCATAGTGACAAACATAGAATTCTCCTTTTTCTCGAATACTATGAACCAACTATTTTAATCAAAGAATAGAAACTACCCAATAGGTAGAACCAGAAATAACCATGTATGGGTACTCATGATGTGACAGTTATAGTGTTTCACAAAGTTAAATGAAATATAATAAGTATTAGATAAAACGATATATTTTATGTTCTAGTATACTTATTTATCATTCTGAAATAATAATTCATAACATGATCCTTGTGCTTAAAAAATAAAATTTCCCCACAACTTCAAACGAAGAAATCTTGTGTTCCATCTATTTTTTTTTCTTTTATTTATTTCATCACTATGGAAGAAATTATCTTTGAAAAAACAGACATAAAATAACTTTCGATTTTTATATAAATATGAAAAAATACTCACCACATGGAACATACTTCCACAACATGGGTAATAAATTTTCCTCAAATAGACCAAATATAATCTCTTACGAGGTTCCCTTAATGATACAAACCATTTCCCATGATAAAAATATATAGAATAGGTTATTCTCACATAGCTTAATCAAAATGTGAATTGGAATGTTGTGATGTATTTTTGATCATATTAAATCAATACAGAAAATCATCATAACTCTTTTGAAGACTCCATCAGCCTTCTTTATTACTGTTTGAGTTTATTGGAATGTATATTCATAAACACTGACATTAAGAACAAAAAATACTCAAATTTAATCTCTTCTAGAATATTTCATGGGTAAGAAAATGCCACTCTAGCACCGCTTTAGTTATTTGTAGAGTAAAAGTATAATAATTTAAGACACATTATATCTTCTTTCTAAGAGGTTTCAATATCTCCATAACAAATATAATGAGATGAGACAATAGATTTAATAAATCCACAACACTGGTGGATATGAATGAATTATATGAACCAATATCCGATGATGAAATATCCATAGATAACACAACAAGAATGTTACCATACACCATTGATGGTACCACATCACATTTAATACGGGATTTCATTAATGCAAGCAATTTACTCACTCTTATTTGTACCTAAGGCCTACCATTGATTTGTGGATTATTTCTTAGTTGAATTTACCTTTATGATAAACCAAATTTCTTTCATCCCTTAAGTTCATTGTCCCACTACCTTAAATAAATCAAACAAAACTATATATCTCATTAGAATTAATGATCATATACTTTTATTTGAAGAGAGTTCCAAAATACATAACCTTTTAAGATGGCCCATCCAGAGAATAATTGTATACTTTTGGGGATTCTTGACAATAATATTTTCCATATCTCACATTTCTATATTTTAGGTATGTTGAAGGTAACCTCCCCATATACGTACATGATACAATTAGAATGGGAATCTATAGCCACTGTCACATCCCATTCTTATTTTATCTTGATTCCTCTTATTATCTAGAAATTTTTTAATTTTATTCTAGGTATAAGAGTGGTTTTAGTTAATCCAAACTTCTTGATGTGAGATATATCTTCGATAAAGACTTGGTCCACCACTTTAATATTCTTTTAGAATTTAGAAATAAAATGTTATATCAATTACATTGTAATAATTTCATTTCAAAATTATAAACTTCTATCTTATATTTTGAGACCATATTTAGTGAAATGGGATAAAACTCAATAAATTGGTTATAATATTTCATGGTTATCTAATTTACCTACTTGAGGGAAATGAACATTAGGGAATTTTCACATGCCATTATATTGGGAAAAGACTCATGAGTGAAGATGACATTAAATTCTTATAACTCAATGTTTTCAAACAAATTAACCTGAACAATTAACTTCCTCAAATTTTACCAACTACCCTCAATCATAAACACAAAAAATATCACCTTTAAAGATTTTAGGATCTAAAAAAATCCACATATCCTATAAATTTTCATTAACCATTTCTCAATATATCAACTTTCATTACTCCATTTGACAGGAGGATGATTGTGTTTGAAAAATTATTCTATTCGATCCATTATGTCGGTTAGACCCATTTTAGCCTCCCTTGTATGGGATAACTGAGGGTCTATTCCTCATTCTGTAACCTAGATAGTAAAGGTCACTATATAAATTATACTATGATCAATCTATGTAATATCGTGTAAAAATAATTAACCACATCATTCAAAGGGATTATAAGGACTCATCTTGGGGATTTTATAATATAACTTATTTTAAGAAATGAAGAGAAAAACTCAAAAACAGAAAAAAATCATGTTAATATCAGGGAAAAAATATCAAATGAAAATGATAATATTCCATATAGAACAAAATAAATCAATAAAATAAATCATAAGATGCACCACATAAAAAATCACAAAATTAAAAATATATAATAACTATGCATTTCACTGTGATAATGAGTTGATGTTGATTGTATCAAATAGATCTACAAATTTGGTTCCATGGTCCGTATTCATAGTTTATAGATCATGCACAATGATTTTTCATTTATTAATTTCCCACAAGATTTCAAATTTCCTTCAGAAATTCCACAAAAATGAAATAGATAGTAAATTACACTTTGAAATAATACATCTCATACAATCCCTATCAAAAAAAGGATTTTTATAATTATTCCTGTCATGAACCCATCTAGGTTTACCCTGAATCAGTCTCCTGATACAGTCTATAGAATATCCCGAAGGGTGTTGTTGATCCCTATAGTGGGAACAACTATTGTGTATCAAAATTAAATTGGTGGGAACTATTTGGCCCATAAATGATAGAAAAAAATAAAAAATTGAACAATAGAATAAAAAACCTAGAAGTGGTGAGAAAATAAATGTATATATTCTTCCATGTTACCCTACTAGTCACTATCAACCTCAAACAAACATTTAACTATGTCAATCGAATTCAAGCATGGTGCGACAACCAATGCTAAAAGGCAAAGATAAAACTATAGACATGAGTATTAAAACATAGTTGGCATGCCGAAATAATCTATTCCTGAATGAATTTCTATTGACAAAATTATAATACTTTTCAATTTTGATATAAAATATATATTAAATAAAGTTTTCCAAAAAATTTCCCATAAAGGAAAAACACATTCCATTCCAATTATTCAATTAAAAACCAGATGCCCTTTTTAAGAAAAAAGACATTGGAATTTTAAAAGAAATGATTTTATCACTAAAAATAGAGGAAGGAAGTGTAAAACATTTTAGAAACGTTTAATATAAACACTAGAATCCAACTTATCACCTCTATAATGATGATAAACTATGAACATAAACAAAATCAATAGACATACAATAGAGGCAATGGAAAAACACCACACAATAGAAACTGACCAGCACATGTATCTCAATCACTAACAATAGATAACTATCTACTAGACTACATGGGAGAACCTAGGTGCCCGTGAATAATATAGAACATGAAATACATGTGACTCATTCTAAAGGCATGCCCTATGTGATGAATTCATAAAGCCCAAATTCCTGATCTTCGCCCAACATGGGCTGATCTAGGGGCCCAATCCCACATCAATGATAACAAAATAACCCCATCCTATGGGCCACAATTATTATTTAATCTAGTGAAACAATCATTCACCAAATATTCACTCACTATGATAGGTACCCATGTTGTAACTAAAATTGGTGTAATTCAACAAATACCAACCATGCTACCCAACACATATATTTTCATCTTACACCATCAACACGCACACACCAAATTTTCCCCAGAATCACTCCAAGGGATTTTATCCCTCTATCCATAAACCACCAACACACGAGGAAAGTCCCCTCTAAGGACTACCTATTCACATAACCATCCAACAATGCAAGAGGTTCCTCCCAAAGAGGGTTTTCAAAGTAATTGATTTTACCAAAGTACCAAATGGTCCTCAGGAAACCATTTGACACTAAATAATTTCCAAAATAAGTAACACACACCACTTTCCAAAACCAAAATCCACATAGACACTAATTTAAGATACTCAAGTCACCCTTTTAAATATAACACACAATTTTAAAGGCCAATGGGGCATTTCACCAAGCACTTGATATGCACATTTAATAAACAATTTCATGCAATTCACATACAAATTTGGAATCACTCAATTCCACAATAAAAAATTATTCTAAAAACTATACACTACTAAATAACATTAAATAAATATGAAAAAATAGGAAGTAAATAATTATTTAAATATAATGGAAAATTCATAGAGAAACCTAACTCAAAGGATAGCCAAGACAGAACATTCTAACTTTGGCAGCAGTTCTCTCACACGCACACACATCCATATATATATATATATATATATATATATATCCTTAAACTGATGCTTGTGGTCCTCCCACCACGCGAGAACAATCACAATATATATATATATATACATACACATATTCATATACAAATTCATACATGGGAATATGCGTACAAACCATAATAATTGACCACAAATCCCTACGATAAATCATCAGGACTCAATACATACAAAAATACCTAAAATAAAATTTAATCCAAACAAACCAATAAATATAGGACTCAAAAACCAAAAAAAACATTTAATAAACACTAGTACCTCTTAGAAAACCATAGTTTTGGGAAAATACCTATTCAAAGCAATATATTCATTCGAGTGCACATCAATGTGTTCACCTAGTGTACCAATATATTTTCCAACATCCAATGGCACATCAAACCTCTAAATAGAAACTCAAAAACATTTCCAAAAAATGACAATTTCGATTCAACCATATCTAATCACCCAAATTATTTAAAGAACAAAAAAATCCACTTAAAACCATAATACTATGTCTAAAACAATTTAATACATCTTCAAATCTATATCATTTTTAAATTATACACACCCGACCAAGTTCACAAACAAGTAATTACCGTGACAACATAATTAAAACTATAAATTTCATAAAACCCCAATTTATGAGAAACAATAAATTAATAAAACATACCAAATTGCCCCGTGAATTGATGTCACCAAGTACACACCCAAGACAAACAATTTAACTCTTTTATAAAATTCCACCCAAGATCACAACCTAGAAACCATTCTTAAATGATGTCCAAACTACATCAAATGAAATAAACTTGTTTCACATATAAAATCCCAATAACATGGCCAAAATTAATTTAAGAAGACATTTGAAATTTTAATAACAAACAAAATCAACCAATTAAACCCAAAGTCTACAATAAAAATTTTATCCAACACCTACAAAACAAATATACATGGCCATAAACCAAGATTCAAATAAAAACCGATTTTTAGTAATATCCACCCATAAAAAATGCTACCAAAAATAAACCATACATAAAATAATGGTGAAAACATGTTTTAAATATTAATTAATAAAATCCATGCATCTAATGGATTTAAATAGAAATGAAAGGCATGAAACACCCACCCCAACACATGAGAATGTGACATAACCTCAACGGACAGAGGTACAACACTCCATAGACCTCTCACACACCCTAAACAATGAGGAAAAATCGAAAATTATAAATTAAGTCTATATGATTTGGTTAAAATAATGATAAAACACAATAACAAAAATAAAAACTACCAACCAACTGGGAGAGTTCTATCGGGGAAGTGGGTCACTGTCTGTGAAAGGGCACCAGAGCAGGACCGGACATCGCCAACATGGAGATTTCCGTCCGATGTTGGGGTCGGGATAGACCTTGTTGGAGGTGTACTACTAGATGGAGGTGGGATACTGGATAGAGGGATATGGCAACATATCAAGGTAGAATGGTGAGGGAAGGGGTTGCTGGGACATAGTGAAGTAGAAATGGGGTCTGGCGCATGCCGATGCAAATGGGGGGAGGGGGTAGCGCCGGAGTTGGTGGGGTGCATCGAGGGTGGTGCTAGAGAGGGGGAGGTTATGATATGCAGGTGGTAATGGGGTGTCGGTAGTGAGCCGTGATGGAGAGGGGTGTGTGGGTAGATTAGGGTTTTTTACATTTTTAATAATATTATTATTACTTTTAATATTACTTGTAACATAATAATAATAATAGTACTAATTATAAAAAATAAATAAATAAAATTATTCACTTCAATTTAAACTATTATGGTATTATTAAAAATTCATTTATAATTATATTAAAAACAATTTTTTGACAATAATATTATTAATAATTCTCTTAATAATAATAATAATATTCACACACTAATATTACTATTATTATGATTTAATAAATTGAACTATTTTATTCTCAATATTTTTTTATAATTGTAGAAATTGGGAAACTGTATGGGAACCTAGGCCGACGTCATGGTTATTACGAACCATGCAGTGCCCATGCCCTCGTATGAAACCCATTAATCTTATTAAACATCCAAAATATCAAACTGGGGCCCAGATCCATGATTTCTTATATGATGCAAGATGATGAGAAGAATAAAATAAAAGAGCATCTGATGTCTGGGCATGACCATTATCCCCACCAAGACACTTTATCCCCCCAGAAAGCCACCAAGACAATAGTTAACAAAACATGAGTCCATACACAAACAAAACCAGTAGAAACCGAGATCCTTTATTTTACCATTCCTAACACTCATCACACCCAAAAACTTAAAGACCACTACCTGAGATTGAGAGGAGAACAAAAGAGGGTTCTTACAACCACAATAATTCACTAACATGAAAGCATTGAAAACTAAAAACACCACCCCCTGGGTGTAATTTGGGAACTCCCAAACCAAACCCATTCAATATCTCCATATGGACTGAACAATACCCCAGATACTTAAACAGAAAGCATTATAAGAGGTGAACCATCAACCTAGGTATGAGAAATTAACTGAACACATCCCTCACAAACTAAATATAATTCTCACAACAACCAAAGACTATGTAATTCCTAGCCCAAACTCAACCCACTTTCTTAATGCTGACAGAGGAACTACACCACAAGGATTAACCCCACAATGGGGAAAATTGGCACACTGGGATACTAGGACGGAGGAATCCTTTAAAAAAAATACACTAGAGGAAAATCCATGGAGAGGCACCCAAACTAAGAATGGGCCCAGAAATGCCACGTATTAATATCAGGAATCCAGGCACCCCCCTAACAAAAAAACTGTGATCAAACAAAAAAAAAACATGTTAGTTTATTCACAATCCCAAAACCATTCAAAAAAATTTGAATGATTTAGAAACCACACAATGAGAAGACAAAGCCGCATGTATCTGGGTATAATGAGATCATAATAGCCCAACAACAAGAATGAGCTAGTGATGGATACAAGAATAGAATATGTAAACTTTGGTTATTTCCATCCTAAAGAAGGAAACATGATATGGACTGAGGATACACACATGATCGACAACTCCTAACTATGTGTTAGCATCATCCCAAGACCTGTGGCTAGGTCCCTAATGGATGAGGTTTATCCAAGCCCACATTCAAGAATTTTCATCCTCTAGTCCCCGACAGCTTCTTCCTCCTAATGATTTGAAAGACCACCATAGTGGTATGTTTTCAAAGGGATGCAACATGATGTATTAGAATAACTGAACTGGCCATACTAGTGGAACACACGAGAGTGGTTAAAAGAATATGGATATGTCACTGATGAAGATAACTTCTTGAAGATAGCTTCCTCCTGTATTCATTGATTTCAAAATGGGGAACCGTCATGACATCTGACCACCACCAACTAAAACACAAACTCTATTTCAATGAGACATAATATCATTACTAGTACAGAATAGGAACCTTAAAAAACATAAGATAATATGAACCTTAACACCCTAGGAGTTCACAAAAACATGAAAAACAATTCTAATTCTAAAAAATGCCAAACTTCTTATAATGTAGATTGATTACTTTAATAAATAAACAACACTCAAAAGGAATCATAAATTTTGAATTACTCGTTGGAAACCACAGGGACACTTTCTAGTCAGCAGATCCTAAAAAACACTAAGAACACAAAATTAAACCAACATCTAGCCAGAACTCAATCAATGCAACAACCCCAGACAATGGAAATAATCTCACAAGCCGAACATATAAAAACACAAGAAACAATTACTTTTCCAAAAATCACATTTCTTCTAAATTTTAAAACTCACCTATGGAACCTTACAAACCATCACATGTGTATTCGTCCAATAGTTATTACATCATCCATATACAAGTACCCCCACATATTCTTCTTACATATGCACATAAATGTGATCCTCCATAAGGAGTTCCAAGGATAAAACACCTCTTTTCCTCATCAAATCCAAACACATTCCAAATTTTCCAAATAAAAAAACAGCCTTTTTAAAAACCCACTTCACCAATTTCGAAACATTTTGTAAGAAACCCTTTCCCATTTCAAAACAACATTAATGTTTAACACACACTCACATCAACCAAAAAAACACATCCAACAACTGACTATTGGAATGTGGAACTAGTTTCTATGCCTATCCCATCAACATGGTGGTGAGCCATGCCCAATGTAAGTCATAACACTACGAGGAATTTGAACTGGGAACATGGACTTCACATGGGTCACTACCCCTTGGGAGGGCACAACATAAATCGTTTTTCCTCTATTTCCATCCATCCATCCAAAAGAACCAAAAAAAAGACTCATATCTAGAACTACCCCTGATAGCATTTTTCTCATCACAAGAAGTGGTGATCAGGAACAAGCTAATAACCTACCTTCTTGGCCCCAAAATTCATAATGTTCTTCTATCGTACACCCCAAATTACAAGGGCCTCCATTGATACCATTTTGTCATGAACTAATCCTGGTCGACCCTGAATTGCTCACCCAAAGTGGTCTATGACATGTCCTAAAGGGCTTTCTCAATCCCCATAGAATGATAACTAGTTACAGGCATCAAAATTTAATAGGTGTAAAAAATATGGCCCATAAATGAAAACCAATAAATAAACAACAAACAATCAATGGAAATGAAATGTTGTAGTGGTGAGAAAATTAATCTATACATACCTCCATGTGACTATTTGGGTCACTATTGACCTCAAAACAACATCCCACATTGACAACCGAATCGAATAAGGTGCTACAATGTGAGCTAAAGACAATGATAAAACTACATGAATGAGTAATAGAATTCTATTTTCATGCCCAAATAATCTATTGCCAAGTGAAATTACTTTTAAAGAAAGAATCGTCAATTTCAGGTTTGAGCTATAATATATCTAGAAGTATGTTTTCCACATTTTTTCATGTAAAAAAATCACTCTCTATTTCTTTGTTTAAATTAAAAATAAGATATCCTTTTTTTTGAAGAAGACATGCGCCCTTTAAAGGAGGAGATGTTTACACTAAAAAGGGTGGAGGGAAGTGTAAATAATTTTCAAAACCACTTTCCATAAACACTTGAGACCATTTTATCACATTCTGCAAGAATCTACACTATGCAAGGAAACAATATCAAAAAGAATAAAACAAAGTCCACAAAACACCACACAATAGTAACCAACTAGTACATGCATCTCAATCACTCACCGTAGAAAAATAAGTACTAGATAACATGTGATAACCTAAGAGATCGTGAATAATAACGGACATACTATACATGTGACTCACCCCGAAGGCATTTCCTACCCAATGACATCGTAATACCCATATGCCCGATCATCACCCTTCCTAGCCTTATTTCATGGCACAATCCCTTTGCAATGATAACATAATACCCCCTTCTATCGGATAGTAGTGTAATCTAAACTAGTGAAGAAATTGTTCCTCAAGAATTCAGTTTCTATGATAGGTTCACATTTTAATACTAAAAAGGGGATGAGTCAACAAATACTAACCAAGAAATTCAACACATGCATTTTCATCTTACACCATCATCACACACACAAAACAATCACCCCCAAATCACTAAAAAAAATTCTCCCTCTTTTCTTCAACCATAAAAAAATGAGGTAAGTCCCCTCCAAGGACCACCATTACCATAAACATCCAACAAGGAAAGAGTTTCCCCAGAAAGAGGGTTTTCAATGTAATTAATTTTAAAAAAGTACCAAACATGCCTCAAGAATGCATTTGACAGTAAATCATTTCCAAAATATTCAACCCACAAAACTTTCCAAAACCATTATACACTTAGACATTCTTTTGAGAAACTCAATTAACTGATTTAAATCAAACACACATTTATAATAGCCAAAGGGGCATTTCCTCAATCACTTGATATGCACATTTAATAAACAATTTCATGAAATTACTGTGCAAATATGGGAACACTAAATTTCACAATAATTATTTATTCTAAAAACTGTTCTCTATTAACTAACATTAAAAAAAGATTTGAAGAGAAAGGAATAAATAATTCATTAAATTTAATGTATCATTCATAGGGAAACCTACATCAAAGGATGAAATATCCAGATCTCTCTAACTCAAGTAGTAGTTCGCTCACACATTCTCACTTCCACACACACACATATATATATATATATATATATCCTTAAACTAATTAACATGTTCCCCATGCCAAGATGGAACACACACATAGAAGATATATATATCTATACATTTCTATACCTTGGAATATGTGTGTGTGCCTTCAAAACAGACCAAAACTCCCTATGATAAATCCATGGTACTCAAAGCCACCACAAATCCCTAAAATAAAATTTAATCAAATCAATGAAATCAATATATGATTCAAAAAAATGAAATATTTATTAAAAACAATAACTGCTTAGAAAAGTAACTCCTCATCAAAAATACATATTCAAAGAACCATCTATATTTGAGGGTACATCCATGTGTTCACCTAGTGCACCCATGGATGTGCCAGCGTCCAATGACACATCAAACCACCAACGAGATACAGAAAGAAATTTACACAAAAACACCAATTTATTTTCAACCATATCCAACTACCCACATTATTTAGAGTACATAAAAAATTCCTCATAAAACCAAAAATCCATGTCTAAAACCTTTTAATACAATTTCCATGTTATATCATTATCAAATCATACAAACCAAACCAAGTTCACCAATAAGAAATCACTATCACAACATAATTAAAAATAAATATTTCATAAAACCCCATTTTCAAAGAAACAATAAATTATTAAAACATACCAAATGATCCCTTAATTAGATATGACCAATTATATATAGAAAAAATCTATTACACTGTTTAATAAAATGACACCTGATTTCATAACCATGAAACTCCTCTAAAATCGAGTTCCAAACACAATCAAAGGAAATCATCTTGTTTCAAATATTAAATCCCCAAAACATGACCCAAATAAATTTAACTACACAATTAAATTGGAATCCCTCACACAATCACCCATTTCCACCCAAATGGTATAAAAATTTGTTTTTCAAACACCTATAGCTCAATTACACTTGGTTCATAAACCACGATTCATTTAAAAACCTATTGTTAGTCCAATCTACCCATAAGAATGTGCTAATGATAACGAACCATAAAAATAATAATGGAGAAAACATGTTTTAAATATTAATTTACAAGATCCCATCATAAAATGTATTAAATTTGAAAAGAAAGGCATGGAACACCAACCTCCACCTGTTCGAATTAGACAGAACCTCAATGGATGGAGGAACAATGCTCTGCGGACCACTCACACACCCTAGACAATGAGGAAAAAATTATTTACAACCCAAGGGTATAGGGTTCAGTTAAATTTGTTAAAACACCAAAATGAAAAGAAAAACTACCAACTAATGGGGAGAGGGTTGTTAGTGAAGTGTTCGCTGGACAAGGACCAGGCAACGCTAGTAGGGAGCACATCGTTCGATGAATGGGAAGCACAAGGCCTTGCTAGAGGTGCACTATTGGATAGAGGGATAGGGTGTCAGATTAAGGCGGTGTGGAGAGGGGAGGGGTGGTAGGTTTAATGAAAAACAATGATGGGGTCGGGTGCAGGTTGAATTGATGGGAAAAGGGGTAGTGCTAGAGTTTGTCGGGTGCAAGAGGGGTTGTTCTAGGGAGAGGGAGGTCACGATATAAAGGTGGGGGAGGGGGGGGTTGTAACGATTCATGAGGGAGTGGTGGGGGTGTGGGTGGATTAATGTTTTTCTATCGTTATAATAATAATAGTAGTAGTAGTAATAATGTAAATATTAATAGTAATATAATAATAGTGATGATAATAATAATAACAAGACTAATAATAATAATTTTTTTTCATTTCATTTTAACCTATTATGATATTAATGACAATAAATCAATGGTTATATTAATAAAAAAATTTGATTATAATTTTATTAAAAAATTCTTTATAATAATGAAATTATTATTTATTTAATAGTATTACTATTATTTTGTTTTAATAAATTTACCTATTTTATTCTTACAAATATATTTTTTTGTTTTAGAAAGTAGGAAACCACAAGGGAACTTGGGTCGACCTCACAATTAATTCCAACCATGTAGTTACCACATACCAATCCAAAACCCATCAATAATATTAAACTTATAAAATTATAATCTAGGAAACCAACCCCAACATTGTCTAAATGATGTGAGACAATGAGAAGAATAAAATAAAAGAGCATTTGATGTCAGAGTGTGACAATTACAATACTAAAACATACTCCGAACATACCCCAAAATTCTTAGTGATCCTTTCTTTTATATACCGTGAAATATGAAATAAAAAAACTTAAAACATGGCTCTGATACCATTTGGTAAAAAATGACCCCAACCACCACATCCTGCCAACATATAGGGACCATGCAATTGACAGATATTCATTTTTGATAACCATGAGATGAAAACTCGATTCTTAGAATCAATAACATAATTTTTATGATAGTTTTTCGTAATAAATTTTTTTAAATAAAGGGATGGGTTAATCCTTACAACCATGTTTAATCCCACGATACATTGGGAATTATTGAATCTAGACGCACCAAATAAAAAAAAATAATACCAACTAAATAGTTTGTATCATTAAATAATTATCATAATAATAAACAATAAGGAAATTATATGTTAAACCTTCCATAACACTAAAACATAATCATATATTTAGGCTTACAAATAAAAAATTATCCAAAATAAAATATAAATTAAAAAAAGATGGAAAGATGATAAAATGTAATAAAAAAGATGACTTTACGATAATGTATAAAAGATGAACCAAAGACATTAGAAAAAATAAGAACAAAAAAACTAGAAAAATTAATCCTATAAATTCCTTTCATCAAAAACATATTTTTAATATTATTAAATCCTAAAAAATATATAATTTTTATGAAACAATTAACTTAAAACCCATATTAAAAAAGAAAAAAAATTATAAAAGACTAGTATTCCTCATTGGAATTTAAAAACTCTTTGGTATACTAAAAATAATCTCAAAAATATTATTCAATTCATAGTTCATAACATTGGTAACATGAACAAGTTATATTATGAAGAAATAATTAAATATACATGTAAATGATATTTTTCTCTAATGTTAAGAACATTTGATCTGAAGAATCCAAGAAAGGTCAGAATTTTATGATTCAACAATATATCATATGGAATAGATAATCCCATATCCATAAAGACTATGGGTACAAAAGAATGTAAATAAGGAATTATGATGTTGAAAAAATGATATGGGAAGAGTGGCTTACTTGGGAATATACTAATATCTGATGGTGATATACCACTTGAATCAAGTATGATAGGGAGATAAGTGGGGTTAATAAGGGGAAGTCATGTTCAATGATTTTGGAGAAATTATGACTCTAATAAAAGCTCACCCTTCTAAATAGTTGTAAAAAAACTTAAAACACTAAATCTTAATTGTTATGATTAAATATTTTATTTGTCATACAATATCATGGATAATTAGTTAATTTTATACTTTCCTCCACCATCATGTCATATGATTCAAAGAAAATTCTTGGGAATTGGACCCTAATAATATATACTTTTCAAAAGAGTTCAAATTGGAAACCAAATTTGAAAATATATGATAATTAAATAAATAATATAATATATACCTAATATGACTTCATGGGTGCATCAAATAGAACCAACAGGACATGAATATTTTGATTTCACATTTTCTACAGTAGGGTTGTTTCATGGATTTGTAGACACATGGGATAAAATATGGTTAAAAATAGTTTTATATCAAAACCTTGATATCTTTATTAAAAAATTCACTGAATTTTCACTAATGAGAGAGAGAGATGGAGTTATCTATAAACTATTTTCAAAGAAGAAGCCCAATATCCATTCCATTATTTAATATATCATCTATAGATCGGTAATAATTATTTTATTCAATTATAGGATTTGAGGTGAAATAATTATTTGGGAAATTATTTCCCCAAATGAAGTTTCAATTTAACAAAAAATTCGGATAATTGTAGTTTTAAGTTATGTATAAACAATCATAGGTTGAACATGGTGGAGATTAATAATAAATTTCGCTTCCTTTTAATGATGAATAGTTTTATTGGCTTAAAATATAATAAAAATGGTCAAATATAGATATTTTTTTGGGATATCACTAGTTAAGGGTGAGGGAAAAAGAAATTATGATTAATTAATTTAAGAGAAAGTATGTAGTTTATAATATCATATTAATAATATTGGAGGTTACAAATTCACTTGGGATTTTCATGAATTAGATGAATATTATATTCTAAAAATATATTTATTATTTTTTATGGTTTTTATTGATAATATTTGGGTTGATTATTTTTTAAAAGGATGAATTAGGGGAACTAGAGTTCATTCTAGAGTTGTTAAGATCATACATGTTATATAAATATTTTTTGAATTTTTTTAAGAGACACTTTTTTGAATGAGGAATTTTAGTAAACACAAATATATTTAATGTAATGATATCCTTGAAGTGTACAAATAATATTTTTAGAATTTATATCCTTCTTGTGTTGACCAAATATTATCAAAGCTATACCATGAATATCTTCACATTTGTATAACCTATCACAGTTTTGACCTGAAAGGGTGTGCTTTTTTTATAGGATGATAAGTTATAGGAATCCATTGAAGTGATATACAAAAGGATAAATTTGGATCTAGATTTTATCATACCTAAATGTAGAAAAGGGTATTTAAGGTATTGTAATGTTCCTTGAGATATTTTATGAATCATCATTATACAAGGGGATACCATGGTAATGTATGGGATGAAATAGTTACATAAATTTTAAAATATGTAACCCTATAAAATCATAGAAATTTTAATGAAGTTTCATGAATAAAATAACCAAATACATTAATATTTAGATATAATTATATGTAGTCAGACCATAGAACTGTGAAATATATATTTTTTCAAATATGGGGTTGAAATAAATCTTATTGATATGAGATGAAGATATTTATAATTTAATCTTCATGTGTTTTTCTACAATAGGGAAAGGTAATACTCAATTCAATTCCACAAAAAATAATTCTTAAATACTGAATGTATAGAAAAGTTAGTGGACACTATTATGTATAAAACATGAGTTTCATTAAGATAAATATTTAATGAAGGACACATGGACTTATTTCATATATATATATGTATATCACATTTCCACTATTAAAATTGGTGAATGATTTAAAAATATCTAATCCCAAATTCTATAAGATTGGTGATTCCATAAATAGTGTGGTTTCAAATAAAAGTTAGTGACTAGTAGTTGATCAAAGCTAAATTTATGGAAATTTACTAGTGGTTATATCATGTTTTATGTAATATGTTATGATGGATTTTCATAAATAAAGAAAGGTTATATAATATAGAGATATGAATATGTACTATGGTGTTAGATTACTATCCTAGTATGTTATAATGAAGATGGAAAAAATTAAGTATTCCTCTTATTATATTAATATTCATGTGGTAAAGGATGATCCTTGATAAGCTATAGTAAAATTGCAGCGATTGAATGTTTTCACATGGATATGAAAGAAAACCATGATGAATTTCAGATTTATTGTATTATCACTAAAAACATAATTTCATTTCAGTGGATATGGAACATATTATGAAATATTTATGATTCTTAAACATTCAAGTGACACTGTTATTATAATATTTATGTAATTTTATTTAAATAATGTGTTTTTACATCTTGGAGTTTATTCATCTGTCTTTTCTAACTATGCATAGTGGTTTAATTAAAGATTTTAAAAAGGAATTCAGAATATGGTAGGTTTATATTTTATGAGGCGGACAGATCACCATCCTCAAACATTCAATAAAATAGAAAAAATGATCAAGATTATGGAGTATATGGTTTTAGATTTTATGTTTGATTTTAAATAGGGGGGGGGGGGTTAGGTTCCATTAGTGGTATCATTCAAAAAAATAACTATTAATCATCAATATGACTGTATCTTTTTTTATCAAATATATAGAGGACCATATGAGTCTTTTTTATATTATAATAATGTAAGAGAAATCTCACTCAAAGGGCATAGTCTTAGGAAATATCTGATAAATCAAGTGAATTAAGAAAATAATATATGATGGTAGATTATACTTATAAAATCCATGTTGAAAATTTTAAATAATGAAACATAGGCCATGATGATAATAATAGATTCATTTTTGATTTGAGATAATGTTTGGTAAATTAATTATTTGGGATATAAGAAAATGTAAAACCTCACATATAGGAAATTTTGTGATCATTAAAATAGATAAGGGAATATACATACCATTCATATTTGACATAGAAGTAATGTATGATGATATATTTTATTATTGTTTCTATATAGGATATGTACTTACAAGATCCTTACAATGTTATTTATTTTCATAATGTCAACATAGAGTAGGAGGAATGCTATATTGAGTGGCTTCTGACGATTTATTTCATGAAGGATAATGTCATTAGGGGATAAAAAATTACATTGGTAAGAGTTTTGTGGCCATATGGAATGGTTCTAGAGGAGATGTGGGTGGGTTAATGAAATATATAAGTCTTTTTTGGTATTAATATTCCAAGGAATATAGATTTCATTAAATTTCAAATGTTGAAAATTTATATTGAGGTCGTAGATTTCAATATTCCAAGTAGAAAACATATGTTATCCATAGATTTTACAAGTTGGAATATAATGTTCTAGAGTATTTTTTTTGATAAATCATGGTAATGTGAAAAGACATTAAATTTGTGCATGATAACCACAAAAAATGGTTTTTGTGCAACAACCCTAGAATTTGAGAAATTATTATTTTTATGATTAATTTAAACTTTTCTATATTTTTTATTCCATAGTAAAGTGAATATATATTTTTTTATAAAAAATCACTACGTTTTTCTGGAAGTATAGGCAGCACCATGTTATTCTTGCACTGCAGGAAACATCGTCTTATCTTACATTATATGCAACACTATTATTCAACAATACATCATTTTATTATTATACATATCTAAACAAAAAAACTATAACATAAGTATTAGAATTATATGTAGGAATATGATTAACTAAATTATGAAAACATTTTTTACACACAATTCATTGACCAATTAATTACATACAAATGTAGACCTTTTATTAAAATAAAAGGAATTTTTTATCTAATTTTTTGTAAATGGACAAGTTTGTTTTATACCAATAACTATAAAATAAATCCTTTTTATTTTGATGAATGATATACATATATAATGTTCCATTTAATAATTAAAATTCATTTTATTTTTTTATAGACATCATATATGTAAAAAATACAATTTTACACAAAAAGAATTATTTTTATAAAAAGTCAGTTTTCCACCATTTAATGGAGAATAAATTTTAAATCTAATACAACTTATACATTGAAAACGGCTTTTGATGGATAGTGAAAATTCTAAATTACAATTCCAACCGGAATTTTCGTTGAAATAATTTATAGTGTCTTATTATATATTTGATTTGTTTTAAATTATACCTAGATATAATATTTATCATGTAATCTATTTGGGTTCATTGGAATAAATTTCACATTTAATTTCTATATAAAAACATGTCAATATTTTGGTTGTTTTCACCTTAATTTTTTTTTCTCATTCCGTCAATGTGATTAATTTTATATTTATTTTATATAGTTGTATTGTTTGAATTTTAAAAAATGGATTTAATATTTTTTAATAAAAATGTCCAAATTTAGTAAATTGCTCCCTTTTTTGTCCAATATGAATATTATCTCTCAGGATTATTACAGTAATGGTATGTTGAAAAATGAGTAATTTTAAGTAAAAATAAAATAGTAAGGACTATAAAATGACCACAATTTTTTTTCAAATGTTATTGGATTAATATGATTCAATCCTTAATACAAAAGTTTCTAATTTTAATAACTTTATAGACACATATCCATGAAAAAGACTAAGATATTATTAAAATCTATTAGAGTGACTAAATCTCACACTCTTAAATTTAACATATAAAATATCTTCAATATGTGGGTAAATAGAATATTTGATTGACTATATATATTACTCATAAATTTAAAATGTATATACGGATCATTTATATTTATTATTAATTTTGAGGGAAAATATAATTACCATAAATTATTACTAAATAATGATGCACTAATTATCAATTTAATTAAACTATCGATTAAATGATATTATTAATATTATAATAAATATAATTTGACTTAATTACGCAGATAAATGATTTTTTGGTAAATATTTTATATTATGTGTTTAATAAATAAATTTTCTCTATGTAATCATATTTGATTGATTTTATTAATGTCGAATTTATGAACAGTGTCACAATTGACACTTATAATATTTTGTGATAATAATATTTTATTAAATTACTTAAAAATAATAAAATATTAAATAAGGATAATTGAATGATATATGATATTAAATATTACAAATTATACATTTATGGTCAAATTAAAACTTTGTATTCCAAAATGGCATCCTCTTAATATTAAAAAATCCATTTACATAGACAAAAATAAAATGGCTTTACTAAAGGCCAATACAAATGATAAGGTTTAAAATAAAACCAAAACAAGTGTAAAATTTATTGTTTTATGATATTAAAACCTTATTTAATTTAATATTCTTTAAAATTTTATTTCTTAGGTATTTGAATTGAGATTGAATTTAATATGAATTAAACATTTTAGAGGTTCCTAAAGTCTCCCTCAACTTCATTATAATAGGAAACCTCCTCCCTCATCTAATATCACCTATATGAGTCTTATATATCAACAAAAATATTCCAAATTATCTTCTAGGCTTCTAAATTCACTTTCTAGTGGTTTTCCTCTTCCCAATGTACCGACTCTAGAATATTTTAGTGGGGATATAAAGGATTCAGTTCGAAGATGATGTAATCAATCTAACTGATCACTATCTCTTTCTATTCTTCTATACCACCTATAAATCTATGATATATATCAAAAAATAAAACATTTAACATCTTAAATATGAATAGAAAATTTTATTTTTATGAACACATCAATGTAAAACCCCTTTCATCTAGAAAAAGAGGTGAATGTACAACTCGTGCGTACGTACGACTTACCATCTCCATGTTGCGATACAATTAATTTTCCATAAACATATTTTATGAGTGGAACATATGATGGTTTTAATTATTATATATGATATTTATGACATAATTATACTTCGTTTATTATCTTATCATATATTCTGTTTTTACTATATAATAGTTTTTGGTAATGATAGTGTACAACGTCTGTTCGTATGGCTTACCATCTCCACGATGTGATGTGATTGTTTTGTCATATATATTTGATGTTAATGGTAATGATGATAAATTTTATAAATACATATGATATATATAACATAAAAATGTTTATTTAGTGAAAATATATCATATTATTATCTTTCATTAAATATGAAAAGAAGATTAAAAAATAGGTCATGAGTACATATAGCCTACCGTCTCCGTGAATGATGCATTTTATTTTCTAGATTTTTATGAATATATACAAATAAATATATGATGAATATATATATATAGATATATATATATAATTGTTTTCATTATGGATATGATGAAATTTAGATCTATGTAATAGGACCAAGGATAACAAGTGAAAACATCTATGAAAACCAAAGCGTTTATTACCGAAAATGTAAATTTAATATGAAATTATTGATAAATGGGTAATAGAAGTCCATAACTAAATCATATATGATAATATATAAATGATTAATGTTATTTATGATATCTAAAATAAATTTATATATTTTATATAGAAGGTTTTTTATGTACGATGAAATTCATGATATAAGGTAAGGTGTTGATGCCTCGGTATTATTTCTGTAGGACACCTGCCTTATAGACTATAAGATTCATCAACATGGTATATATGTTACCCATGAATTTATTTTATGAATATTATATAGATTATTATTGTATATTAATATCCATATAATTTTATTTCTTTCATAGGTCATAATATTCTACTAATTATAAAATGATGAGTATTTATTTGAGATTTTTTGATTTTAATTTTCCATTCGGGAAATATTTATCTTCAATCTCCATGTTTTATTTCAATATTTTCATAAAATGTTTTTAATATTATAATATTTATTTTTTAATTTTATTTTTATCCATTATTAAGTTTTTATAACATGATTTGAAATGATTATTTTTGTTGTTTTCCAATGATCATACTTTTTTGGATTTTTCAGGAAATGTAAGAAATGAATGTTTTTAAGTCATATGGAATGAAAGGAATTTCTCATTTTCATGACTCATTATTTATTTTAAGATTACCTCAAAAAATAATAGTGTCATTTTGGAATAAAATTATTTCCTTTAAAATATTGTGTCATTTTAGGAAATTATTTGTTTTCAAAAGAATAAGGATACTATCGTTAAGAATAATTTTCAAGTGATCTATAAAAATTATTTTCTATCTATGATAACACTTTTTGATGCAAATTATGTTTTCATGGGGATATATTTCAAGGGTACTGTCCCTATTATTCTAATGTTTGTTTTAAAATAATTATTCAATGATATTTATGAAACCCATTTCTTTTCTATGGGTTATTTTAAGATTGAATGATGTTTATAAAACCCATTTCATTCTTTGGACTCTGATATGATTAATGATTTATGTTCCTGTGACTCAAATAAGTATAAATTTCATAATTTTATGGGTTTGAATAATATGAACCTCTGATTCATTGGGTAATTATTTTTATTCCATGATATAGACATAGTTGGAATAGGGAGTGAACTTGGTTCAGTAAAGGGATTTGTATATTATGTTGTTATTGGGCGTAAACCATGACAACTGAGATAGTCATGAGAGTGATCCATGACTACAGACATGGTATGGGGAATGCAATAATACAAAAACGATAGACATTGAAGTGAATACCTAAATATTATGGAAATAATTTTATAGTATTATGTGTATACAATAATTCCTTGTCTTCTGTTATTCCATTATAGAATTTGTGTGTTGGTTAATTATAAATATATAGGATTTATTGTATAGAAGGATATTATGATCTTTGACGTACAAAAAATGATTTTCAATTTTTTATATAGATATTCCTTATGGTTAACATATTATTTTTCACTCCCCTACATACCCTATTGATAATATAATATCTCCCTTTCTTATGTTTCATTTCCCCAGGATACGATAAAAGGTATTATGTCAAATATGTCAAAAAAGGGTTCTAGTTATGTTTAAATAAGAAATAGAAGTAATAGATATGTTACAAACCAATTTTTAATGTTTCCAAAATTTTAAAGGCACTAAACTATTAATGATATTGGGTGTTTGTTTTTGTAATCTATTAAATGTTCTGTAAATGTGATGTAATGTTAATGTACATTAAGATTGGGTCATTATAGATGGTATCCGAGAAAAGCATTAGTCAATATTTCCAATCTATGATGATAAGAATCTAATGAGGTCACTGTATATATATCAAAGGATATGTTTTGGGGGTTATATAAGGATAATTCTTTGTATAGATTATAATTCTAGAATTTTAGCAACAATCATTAAAATATTAGGATAAAGCCTAAGATGTTATAGATTAAAATTTATTTCCATTCATTATGTTGTTTTCACTCTGTTAATAGTGTTAATCATATTTTTTATTTTTTTAGTCAAGGGATATAACCCTAAGGAACTATATTAATGATAAATGCAATAGTAAAATCAATGACTGTCCTCCAGAGTAACCAAATTTTATGGGAGTTGGAATTCAAAATATTATAGCTATTCTAACAAAAGTTGTGAATCAATATGGACTTCAAAGTCGGTAGAGGTGGGGAAAATTTATACCGATTCCTTTGTGAGGAAATTTTTACCTTCATTCATTGGGTCTTCTAATCCACTATTTTCTAAATAGTGGATCAATAACATTGAAAAGATATATTCTGTTCTTCAGTGTTTGAAACATTAAATATTATGTTTAGATAATTATTGTGTAGAATTTTAAGCAAATAAATCGTGGACTATAATCATGAATATGAGGAAACAAACTGAAATTGAATTCAAGTATTGGGAATATTTCAATAACTTATACTCTAATAAAAACATTCCCCATGTTCCTTATATGAAGATGATGAAAGAGTTCCTTGAGTAAAAGCAATGGGATAATGAGTCTATCATTTCTGGTGAGGCTAATTCCACAAGACATTCAAGGTATGCTTCTTGAATTATCATCGAACCAGAAGATAAGGTTGAAAAATTATTAAGTCGCTTGAAACCGAGTCTTATAAGGAAACTATCCATAAGATACTTTAGTAGATATGAAGAGATTGTGCATTGTTTAATCAATGTGGAAATAGAGGATAGAGTTACATATCAATATCATGGTTTTTAAATGAAATGGAAGGGAAAGATCAAAAAAGAATATAAAAATAATCGGGAAAAGAGGGCGAGCATTACATTATCCTCAAAGTGTGGAATAAAATGTGGAGGAAATTATGCTAAGGGGGTGGTAGATGTTTTAGGTATGTGATAGAAGGTTATTGAAAAATTAATTGTCAATGTAATGGAAAACCCTTATCTAATGATATGAATTTAAGTGAGGCCACTTAAAAAAGAACCCCTATAGTGCAATGATTCATGTTTAAGAGAAATGAGATTTTGTAAATTAGTTCCCAACTGTAGAGGTGAACGATGGTGACCGATATCCCCAACCTCAAAAATCCAAAGATAATGGAAATTCTCATGCAATCACTATTGGGGATGTGGAGTACAAGAAGAATGTTGTGGATTGATTGAATTTTTATGTATTTTAATAAAATAATAATGTTTTAGAAATATTTGAATGGTATTAAGAAATAATAAAATATATAAGGATGGTTCCATTGTTGTTTTTTCATGATGATTTTAATGATTAAGTTGAATGATATTATTAACCATGAAAATTAAATATGGCAGTAAGGTAAATATTATTTAGAACACATGATTAATGTAAAAATAACCCAAATTGTTTGGATAATAATATCATTAAGAGATTTTATATTGTTTGATAAGATTAATGGGATGGTATTTGTGACCTTATTACAATTTAGTAATATGATTAAAATGTTGTTCAAGGAATGAGTTTATAGATTTATGGTATGAGGAATGATTTAATTTTTTGAAATCATGAAGTTTTTCACTTTTAATTTTTTGAAAGAATGTATATTTTTACTATGGTTTAATGGTAATTAAGGATTTAACCATGTTTCATGAAAGAACGTGATAATGGTCCTCACTTGTTTAGTGTGTGAAAATTATGAGCCACATCAATTAGTTTAGTGGATTAAAGATAACATCATTTTTGAAGGATTGTTAACTTATTTTGAATGATTTGGATTTTAATATTTTTGAAGTGTAATAATGGTAACCATTTATGAAAAGTTTTATGTTAATATTTGGATGAGGTTTTAGAGATTAATGTATTGCATCCTAATATGAGGATTTAAGCATAGTGGATAAATTTATTAACTTTTTTGTTATGATGATAACTAGAGAAATATGGAATCAATTTTCATTATGGACCTTATAATCCACTAGTTCTGCAAGTATTACAGTTTGAAATTTGTTTAATGGATAAAGAAATGAAGAAAATATTCTTCAAGGAACATCAAAAGAGTCATATTTTACTTATGAGAGGAAATAAATGAAGTGTTCCATCACAATTAAATTTAAAAAAAAGTTATCCTGGAACCATATTTTCCAAGGAATAAAATATTATTTTAGATTATTGTAGGTTTATGGCCATTTGATATCTTCTTCTTGAAAATTTTCATTATAACTTTCCTTTATAACATGATAGTAAAATTTATCTTCCATCTCCACATTTTCCCTTTCCTCCTTTGTTCACCTATGTGGATGCCTAGTTATGAGTTTTTATGGGTAACTGTTAGGATTTCAAATTTTACTTTTTAAGAGGAAGATTTAGAATTTCTTTTTAAATTTTTTGGTTTTATGAATGCGTCATTCAATAATTAAGCCTTTGATTACCTGATTAATTTCAAAATATAAATTCATTTCAAGGGGTTACAATGCAACTCCCTGAGATTGTGTGAAGGGATTATTTGGATTTAATTTATTATATTTGTAATTTTTTACCACAATAAATATAAAATACATTTTTTAAAAAAATTCTCTGCATTTTTATTTCATTATACACACCACTAAGTTATGCTTGCGCTACACACGATATCTTCTTGTCTTGTGTTATATGTAATACTGAGTATCTACAAAACATGATTTTATTATTACACTTTTGAAAAAAAATTATAATCTGTCCATAAAAATGGTTGGTGTGAAGAATATTAACTAAATGAAAAAATTAATGTTTCCACATAATTCTTTGACCAATTAATTGTAATTGAATGTAAAAAACTTTATCTAAGAAATGGAATACTTTTTCTGAACGTTTTTTTAAATATGCAGAAGTGTATTTTATAGTAATAAATAAAAAAAATCACCCTTTTTGAATTAAATTAATGAAATGTATATATTTATATAATATATTCAATTTAATTTTTTAAATCTATCTTATGTATTTCATGAGATGATATAAGAACAATTCCATATTTTCGCATAAAATAAGTATTTTTTATAGAAGACAATTTTACCGTATTTTATTGGAGAACCCATTTTAAATATAATTTTCGACACTTTTAAAATTTTTATAAGATAAAAAGTATTATTTGAAATCAGGATATCAAAATTAAATTTTGTTTTGAATCTTTTGTATTTTTTATGTTTTATTTTTTGATGAATAGTGAAAGTACAAAATTTCAATTGAAAACATCTTTTTCATCAAAATAATTTATAGTTTTAAATTATATATTTTATGCTTTTAATGTATAGTAAGAAACAAATTAACAATTAATTTTATTTAGGTCTTTGGAATAGATTTCACATCTAATTTATAGATAAAAACATGTCAATCTTTTGGACATTTTCAATTTAATTACTCATTTTATCATTCCTTCTAGGAGATTAGTATTATATTAATATTAGAAAATTTCATGTTTTAAATTATGAAAAATTATTTTCATACTTATAATAATAAGGTAAAAATATACTAAATATGTCAATTTTATTTTTGGATAATATGAATAGAAACTTTTTTAATTTTATTTACATTGGTAAAGAGAAAATTGGGTAATTTAAGTTAAAAATAAAGTTGTGAGGACAATATAATGAACCCAAAACATGACCAAAAGCTATTATATGTAGTTATTTAAGGACTTAAAACATAAATATCTAATTTTAATAATATAATGGTAATGGTTCCATGAAAATGAATCTATATTATTAAACACAAAGGGATTGAAAAAAATGTCACACTCTTACATTTAATATGTGTAATGTTTTTTATATGGGGATAACTAGAATATTTTATAGACTATATATATTATTAATAAATATAATATGTTTATCTAAATAATACAAATTTATTATTAATTATTAGTGGTGAAAAAAGGATCATAAATAATTAAAAAATGGTGATGTAGTTATTACACAATTATTTAAACAAGGAATTAAATGATATTAAAAGTATTAAAATAAATATAATTTTACCTAATGAAGGTCATAAAACATTTTATAATATAATATTAAATATTTGGGGTGTATTAAATTAATTTTTTTAATGTCATTATTTTATTTATTTTATTAAAGCCAATGTTCTTACCTCTATCAAAATTGACAATTCTAATATTTTATGAAAATAACATTTTATTAAATTTTAAAAAAATCATAAAAATATTAAATAAGGACAATAATATGATATATAGTCCAAAATATCTAAAATTTTCCTTTTATTTTCCAATTGGATCTTTTTATATAATAATTAAGTCCATTTAATATTAAAAACACATCTTTCATAGTTAGAAATAAAAAAGAATAACTAAGGGTTAATCAAAATGTTAGGGTTTAAAATTATATGAAACCATGTCTAAAATATATCTATTGATAATATTCTAACCTTATATCAGATTATATTCTTATAAATTTTCTTTTTTCGGAATTTGAATTTACTTTGTATTTCTTATAAATTAATAGTGTTAGGTATTCTAAAAGTTTCCATCACCTTTATTGTAAAAGATCACCTACTCTATCTTCTCATTTCACCAACTTAAATCTGAAAAATGGACCAAAACATGTATAATTATCATGTAAAATTACCTATAAACAATATATAGGTTATTCTCTTCTTGAAGAACCATCCATAGAGTCCTTTAGAGGAGATCTAAGGGAGTCATTTTCAAGAAGTGATAATCGCACTAAATGATCACTAACTCTTTATACTCATCAATACCTCAAATAAATCAATGAAATATATATATATATTAAATTAATATCTCAACAATAAAAAATAATCTGAAAATTTGTTATGATTATTAACACACCATTATACAACCCCATTCGTATCCAACAAGAAGTGAATGTGTCACTCATGTGTATATACAACATACTGTCTCAACATAGCGATACAATTGATTTTCAATCACATTATTTTATGAGTGGAAATTATGATGGGTTTTCTGTTTATATATGTTATTTATGAAATAAATATACTTATTTAAGGATAATATAATATATACCTTTTTAGGTTAAACTATTTTGTGAAATGATAATGTCGCTCATGCGTATGTATGACCTACCATCTTCATGATGTGATAATGTTTGATTTTCACCTATATTTAACATGGATGGTATAAAATGATGAATTTTATGAATATATATATGATATATATCATAAAAAGTTTTCTTCAATGATAATATATCATTGAATTTTTTTTCTTTTAAAAGGATAATAAAATGAAAACAATGTTCATGAGTACAGATGACCTACCATCTCCCTGAATTGAATATTTTATTTTATAACTTTTATGAATCACAATAAATACATATGATTTGAATATATATATATATATATCATGTTTATTGTTTTTTATAATATGAATTCATGATCTCTATAATAAGATCAATGATCAAAAGTGAAAACATGTATAAAAAATAAAGTGGTTTTTACGTGAAAGGTAACACTAACATGAAATTGCTAATAAACAGTTAAAACAATGCCATATGTAAATCATATATGATATTATAAAAATGTGTAAATTTATATAATATATTTAAAAAATATATATTTACTAAATAAGAGGTTTTAATGAGTGTGAAGAGAGTTAAGACATATATAAATGGTTTTATATATCACATTTATTTATTTGGGACACAAGTCTTATACCCAAATTATATATTAAACATGGTGTATGTAATACCCATGAATATCTCTATTAAATCTTATATATAAGATTATGGTATCTTAATGTTAATATTATTTTATTTCCTTCAGGGGTATATGATTCTTCTGATTATAAAGTGATAAGTATTTATCTGCGATTGTTTCTTTTTAACTATCAATTGTTGAATATTTATCTTTAATCTCCATGTTTTATAAAAATGTTATCATAATATTATTTTACTATTATACAATGATTTTTAAGTAATTTTTGTTTTCAATTTTTTATATTTTTCTACGAATTTTAAAAGGATGAGTTGTTTTCAAATTTGGTACCTTGTGTGTTTTCCAACAAAATATGAAACGAATGTTTTTTTAACTAAAATGGCATGAACAAATAAAATTTCTATCATGAAACCTTAATTAATTGAAGATTATTTTACATGTCACCATGGTTATTTTTTTGGAAAATTTTATTTTTAAGAGTGTGATGAAACTTAGGGAAAGATAATGTTCTCAAATTAGAAAGGGTATTTTCCTGAAAAATTATTTTCAATTGATCTCTTAAAATTACTTTCCATATATTATATCATTATTTGATGTTAATTATATTTTAATTTGGATATTTCTCAATGATATTATCCCTATAATTCCTATAGTTGTTTTATGATGATTATATTATAGTATTTATGAAACCTATTTCATTTCCATGTTTTATGTTATGATTGAATGATGGTTATAAAACCCATTTCATTCCATGGGTTTTGATATGATGAATGATTTATGATATTTTGTATAAAATATACATGGTTTTAATATGTGAGGTTTGATACCTATATCTCTCTCCATAGAATTCGGAATTTTTTTATTACATGAGATAAAAATGGAGTGAATGGGGATTGAACTCAGTTCTGTAAAGGACATCGTCTGCTAAAATGGTCTTGGGAGTGAAAATTTACTATAAAGATAGTCATGGGACTGAACTACTAAGATATTAAGGGTGGTGAAATCATACAACTAAGAAATCATTGGATGTGATTCCCAGAATACAATGGAAATATTTTTATATGCTTATATGTATGTCACAATTTTATGTCTTATGTTATGCTCTCATAGAACAAGTTTTGTTATTATTTATGAATATATATGATTTATTCTTTGAAATTATATCATGATCCTTGATATAGATGATATTATTTGGAAATATTTTTTTATAAACTTCTCTTATTGTTATATTATTATTGATCTCTCCCTTGTTTAACATTATTGAGTATGTCGACTAACCCTTAATTTTTTTTTTAATTTTCCATGGATATGAATAATAATATTAATTATGATATGTCAAAAAGTGGTTTATTTAGGATGAAATTAGAATGATAAGAAGTAGTTATGTTATGAAAAGTTTTTTATGTTTCCATGTCCCCAAAGGAACTAAAATTAGACAGCCTTTAAGCATGTATTTGTGTATTGTATAGAATGTTCTTCAAACAATGATTTAATGAAAACGTACATTAATATTAGGTTGTTATATTTTGATGTATATAAAAATGAATGATAATATAAATAGTTAGACAAAATTTATAATCAAATAATGTGGGGTTGGTTTTTTCAAGATGAAGAAGAATGAATAAACATATAGTTAGATAACCATGTTATCTATCCATTATTAACATATAAAATTCTATTATTTTTTTAAAAAAATACCTTCATACTTTTATTTTTGGAATAAATTTTAAATTATTACCGATAAATTATTACATTAAAATGTCCTCGAACAAATCCTATGAATTTTGGAGAAGACCCTATTTCCCAATAACAAAATACATTAAAGCAATTGGAGGAAATACCCACATGTATGCACTGTACTAAACCAACCAACCGAAGGAGGAAATGGTACATGAAATATGATTGAATTGATTCTAGGAAATGCCAAAACTCTACCATGTATAATGTTAATATATTTCAGAAGTCTATGATTTACCAAAAGGACTCACCTGAAAACTAATGAAAATTTATTAATCCCAACACTATTCTCAAGATTCAAACTATAACCTTATATCTTCTAACGAATTTGTTTGACAAATATTAGAGTACTTTTTTGGATATTTCTGGAGTTCTCTACCTACGTTTGATTGAATTTGATGATTGATTGGGATAATTAATGCTAAATCTATGTTGAGTTATCCTAGATCCATTAATTTAGTTGATATATTATAAATATATATATATCTTATCCTTCTCCTGATTCACATTATATGTTGTTTTTTCCTTGATGTATTTTGATAATCAATATTTTAATTGTAATTATAATTATATGAAACAAAGGGTTTGACTGTGGGTGATTATTAGGATTCGATATTTAAAAACACTCCAAATTTCATCATCTAGGTTAGGTGATTTATAATTTTTCAATATCTAGTATGGTCCACTATTCTATGATTCATAATTTGTTTTCAAATATTTTATCATGATGTGATAATTTTCGAGTAATATATTCTGATAAGATTGATTTAATAAATATAGTATTTTTTTTATTAAAATTATATTTTTATTTTTTGAAAATCATGGGTTCTTAATAAATTATCATGGTAAATAATATTATTAAGTTAATTATCTTTGAAAAATAGCGGGTTTTTTAAATTCATTTTTTTAAAAACAGTTATTTAAAAAAAATATTGCTTAAATTCAAGAAACTATTTTTTTTTATTTTCTAGGAAATTAATAGTTAAATAATATAATTTAAAAAATAAAGAATAGATATAACAAATTATTGGAAGAGTTATGAAATGGAATAAAGGGATAGGTAAAAGAAAAAAATTTCTTCAATTAAAAGGATGGAGAGATCCATTCCATGATATTGAAATGAGAAGGTATTTAAATGTATCCACATAATTAATGATTGATTGTGGATGTTGCTAGGAAGATCTATATAAATAAATATCCTATCTCAATTGAGGGAATATGTTTTATTCTATTTACATGAGAATAAAATAACATCTGGGTAAAACCTAGACTAATGAAATGATCAACAATATATGAAACTACACCTGGATTAGCTCAATAATAAGTCTTTTGTATGAAAGGTGTCATAGTTTGAAGGTTATCGGTCTTAGTATCTTATCAACAACAATAAATTGAAATTTAAAATGAGATGTTCACCCCACTTATACAGAAGGTATAGTGTAAACCTCTATACAATCTATACTTGGTGGGTTGTATACAAAAAAGACCCTTTATCAATCAAGAGTAAATATTATACCTCTATAAACAAATAACCCTTCCAAAACCTCACAATTAATAAAAAAATCTAATAAAATTTTATGACCAATAATTAGTGATAAGTCCAAGTCATAATTTGATAGATGATATTTAATTTCTATTCATCTAATATATATGACCAATATGAATGAATGAAGAAGTGGATTATAAGTTTCCAAAGCATGATGCATTATAAATATTTATAAATTTTTAAGAGTACACTAACAATAACATACTTATGTGACAATCCAATCATATTTTATATGATAAAATATGAGAGTGTAATTTTGTTTATAGAATTACTATGTTTTTCAAAACTCATTAAATCACTCTTTAATTCATTATACATATATATGTCTCTATATAGTAAATCTATAAAGCCGTGGTCTAAATAGTCCCCTGGGATGGGAGTAGGGAATTAGTGGATTCTTTTTATGAATTATTTTCTCCAAATTTAACTGCTTAAAAATTTTATGGTTCTAGATAAACTCAATAATAACAATTAATCAAAAAAAATTGTGCATTAGTAATAACATAAATAGAAGAAAACAATATTTCTAATGTTCGACTGATATGCCTACTCCTTTACATGTAGGTTATACCCCACAACCATGTATTCTCCATTATAAAATTTTCCAGTTGAATAAAATTATTTAGGTAGAAGCTAATTATACCCCTAGTAATCAATCCTCCACTAGATTCTAGTTACACCCATGCAACCCAACTTTTATACCATAGTAGTTTAAACACTCTAACCATATCATATTCCCATATCCAAAAGAGTATTCTTCTTCTTTGGTTTCGGATGAAGTCTTCACTATTATTTCAATACTTTACCCACTACAGGATGATCTTATAATATTTATTTATGAGATTACTAAATCAGACTAGCTCGTTAACTATTCAGGTACCTTTTTATTGATGTTCTTCTTTCTTAAATAAGTTTGATCACCTATGATGACTAGGTTCCTTAGTGAATCTATATTCAGAATGTTTCTTCCTTCAACTGATGTCCCGACCTCACAAATGAGTGCATGAAGTGAACACAAATTTCTAACTGATTTACTGCAGGAATTCATTTAATAGTCACAGAAAATTCAAATCCACGTCGTCCAAAGATATCATGTCATCTGAAACATTAGAAAAAATTCGTTATTTCATTATTGTTTTATGAACCAATATTGAAAATTTTAATTCAAAATCCAAGATTCTACATAGTGAAAAATGGTTCAAGTATCTCAATTTGTTAAGGGTGAACATATGCAAGCACTGCCTTCATCACACAACCCATTGTATTTATCTTTGCTTCCTTACTGACACACAATATACTTTAATTTATTCATTTCATGTGAATGATATTTCATGTTTGCAGGAATGTCGACATATTTATGTATAAGGTTTCATGATATCTCTAGTAACATATCCCTTTCTTTATACACACCTTTTCCATTTATTTAGTTCAGGTTCAACGCAGGTGATTCAAACATAGTACCCTCTTCTATCCACATGAATTCTTATCGAACGTTCACAATATACACACACAACTTCACGTACTCCATAAAAAATAATGCACTATTGTTTTTGTAAATATTTCATTCAAGTGTCACTTCTACATAGTAAAAACAATATAGGTGAAACTGTCCCTTGTAAATATCGTTTTGTGCAGGACAAGGAGAAATGCATGACGGTTTCCTAATTCCTTGAATATAATCACAGAACTTTTCCCTTTGAAATAATCCTTCGATAGTGTTATATACCTTTTCATGGACAGTGGATTTATCTTTTATTTTATTATAAAACAATCACATGAATGGATTATATCTTAATGAATCAAAAGATTGTGGTTGATCAATATTCAAAAAAAAGAGCTCTCTCAAAATATCTATAGGCTATCCATAGTTACAGAATCCTCCTTTTCAAGGAAAGTATCATAGTTCCATGAACTAACCAGATCTGGTTTCTATTTCATTTTTCGGACTCCTTTAATGATCTGAGAATAATGCCATATCCTTTCTCATCTTCAAACACCCGAGTCATTTGGTGTAACTCAAATGTATTCAATTTTTTATGAAGTATCCACATTAATAATCACCGAGTTCTCACATGCATGTGATAAAGATCAAATGAAATTCATTTATATTGGCTTGAACTCCCACAAATTATCAAAATGGTCTCCCACTACTAACAATTTCGTTCAGTTGTTGCAGGTACCTTGAATTCTTTTCATTCATGAAATATGGTAGGTGAAATTAATGATTTCAATTTAATATGAATATATCATCCATTTAGATTTATCTTGAAGAATTTTTCAAAAATATCGATGGTGGTTTGGAAGTGGTCTGATATAATGGGGATCTTTAGTGAAGGGTTGAGTAAGATGTTGAATTACTTATCTTGATAAAAAAACTCAGATTAATGATCATGTGTTTCCTCAAATTTCCAACTATTATGTGATGGAAGAAAAAAAATTTATAGTTCTGTATCCCACATCAAATCATTTTGTGGGATTTTTTTTACTTCATGAATCAATCTATGAGTGATTCTTATTCGTGATAGAAACTAGTGATCAACACTAGTTAACACCCACACACACTGACTCATGGTCGCGCCATAATGGAGGGGCCAACAATATCCAGTGGGAATGCTCTATATACCAGTCCAATCATGCGAGCATTAATCACATGCCCGTGAAGGTATTATACAGAACTCTCTATACCACATGTTTACTTGACCAAGAAAGTTACTTTGGAATTTTTGTCCTCTAGTTCTAATTGGATCCCATGTTTAGCTAGCATTGGATGGTCCCTAGGTTAGACATCTTTTTTAAACATGCCCAACATATAAATACATTTAAAAATTATCTAATTAAAAAAATTAATTCCAAGTCATTGATAATATGCTAAGACAAATAATTATCCTCTATTCTTCCTCATACATGATTTTTTTATGAAAACACTTATTATTCTTTTCTTCACGAAAATAGATATTTTCATGGAAAGCCTTTATGTTTTTATCCAGCATGAATGGAAAAATTCTACTTCTATTTCTCTATTGGATAATAAATATTTCCATGGACAACCTCCACTTGTTTCTTCTACTATAAAAATTCATAAGAACATATATTTATACAACAAATATTTGTAAAATAAATCATCACATTTTTCAGGCAAAATTTTCCCAGCATGAAATCCTATTCCATTAGATGAATCCCTAAAAATTCTCTTGAGCATCACCAAATCATCCAAACTCAAATGAAAAATATGAATTGGTCAATAAAAGCAAATAAAAAATTGGCCCAAAAATATATACCATTTTATTTTATTGTGAGTATATCTTTAAAACACATTGTATGAGTTAATATGTATGCTAAAAAATCTATCACCTTCTAGAAAATCAAATTCAAATGAATATTGGGGATTTAATCAAAATAATTTATCCTCCATTTGAAAATTATTTCACTAATACCTCTATGAGAGGAATGATACCACTACGGTCTATTAACAATGAGAATTTTGTTAAAAAACTCCATGTCTACTAAGACTAACCGGGTATAGAAAAAAAAGATATATTTTACTAAGGTTATTAATTATATCTTTAAATAATCATGAATAAGAAATAATTCTCATGATTTCTCAATTCTCATCGAAGGGGATGAAAATAATAAGATTATTCAATTAAATAATAAATACATGACACACTTTAGCAAACAAATCCTAATGATAAATTAAAAAAAATGTACCACCCCGAGATTTTATGAAAAATATTATTTTAATTTCATTAATGTCTTATGTTGTATTCTACACCAAGATTACCTTGCGCTATACGCAACACCGTATTAGCTTGCAGTATACGCAACACTATTCTTGGATCGTGTTACACACAATTTTGATAAGAGTTATTCTACGCAACATTGAGTATATATATATATATTAAATGTATAAATGAAATGTGGTTGGATTCTGTTATACGAAACAACTAAGGATTCTTTCACAACACACAACCCTGACTTGGCTTGCATTACACGCAATCGCGACCTTCCTCGATAGCGTGTGTTGTACGCAATACCAGGTTTTAATAAACAATGATATATTATTATAATATGGTCATGAACTAGAAGTTATGAATATTATTAACTAAATTTTGAATTTTATAACATTATTATTCATCTTACACATTTTCTAGAACATGGTATAAGAACAAAATAAATTTTTCGGGTAAAATAAGTATTTTTCAAAAAATTCAGTTTTGCCGCCTTTTGATGGCGCACCCACTTTAAATCTAGTTTTTGTCATGTTTATATGTTCAATTTGACAAAATAAGATTCTTCTTTTGAATCAGGATGTAAAAATTTACATTAGATAATGTTTTGACATTTTTCCGATAACTTTCATATTTTAATGAATAGTAAAAACACGCTATATTTTAATTAAAAACAACTTTTTTCATCATATATCTTATGTGGTTAAATTATAATATTGAATGGTTTTAAAGTATAAATAGAATATATTTTTACCATTTAATATAATGTAGGTCATTAGCATTGATTTTACCTTGAATTCGTAGGTTAAATCAATTCAATCTTTTGCAATGTTTCAAACAAAAACCCGTTTTTATTCGACAATGGGATTAATTTTAATTTAATTTCTGCAACTTCTGTGTATTGAATTTTAAAAAATGGATTCCATATTTGGAATCAGTGGGTCCAAATTATGTTAGTAGGCTCCTTTTATTTTTGGGAATTATGAATAGTAACTACGGTAAATTTTATTTACCATAGTTAAAGGTAAATGTGGTAATTAAGGGTAAATATAATATTATAAAATTACCCTAACACATGCAAAAATTTTATTTGATTGCTAAAAGTAAACCCATATCAACTAAGCGTCGGATTAGATTCATTTTATGGTCTTTTGACCATGAAAACAATTTAATTATTATTAAAACCAAAAAAAGTGACAACATGTCACTTTCTTAAATCTTATAAGTATAATAATTTTCACTTAGTGATAAACATTATAAAAATTCGAACATGAATAGTATCCAGAAAGCTAACAAAATTATCTACATCATGAGAATTTATTTAAAATTTTTTGGGATTAAATATTTATCATTAATTGTGACACAATAGTGATGCAGAAATTATTTATCTAGTGAAAAATCAAAAATATAGTTGTTATTAAACAAATAGTGACCATAAAAGGCACAAAACCCTGACCAAAACTTATTTGTCATGTAAATTGAAACTATAATCATCCAATGGTCAAATATTTGACCATTTGGAGTCTTATACAAGCAATTATGACACTTATATTATTTTATTTTAAATGATGCCAAAGTTGTCACCTTCATAATTTAATAAATATAACAATTTAAATATTGTGATTTTAAGTTGATAAATTCTAGTAAATGTATTATTGTGAAATGTAATATTTTTATCTTCATAATAGGATTTTATTTTAAATTTTTATGCAACAAATACGTATATTAAATAATTATACAAAAATGATGTAGTAATTATTTTATTAAGAGATAAACCAAATAAATGGTTTTAAAAATAATAAAATAAATATTATATGAACTATTTAATGTGATCCACTAATTTTATAGATACCTATGACCTTTTATTAATATATTAAAGATTTTCGTTTGAACATATCTTCTGTATATATTTTATTTAAATTCAAATAAATGAATAGTGTCAAAATTGACACTATTGTTATTTTATAAAAATAACATATTATAAAATTGTTTAAAAATCAAAAAAAATATTTAAAAATTATAAATTTAAATTTATATGGTCTATAATGTTATAAAGTAAATAATTATGGTAAATTAAAAACAAATAAGTAATTATTTGTTATAATTTAAAATTTAGAATTTTATTACCACAAATAAACTTAAATAGATTAAATAAGGATAAATCAAAATGATAAGGTTTAAAATAAGATCAAAACATGTCTAAATTTGATTGGTTGATGATATTACAACCCTATCTCATCTAAGCATTGAATATGAGTCATTTTTGGAGGTTTTTAAGTGGGGTTAGATTTATTATAAATTAATATTTTTAAGAATTCCAAAGGTTCCCCTCTCCTCCCTTATAAAAGGACACCTCCTCCCTCTCTTCCTCACACAACTTTGAGCCTTAAATCTTGGAAAACCCCTGCCAAAATCTCTTCTCCACTTCCCTAGAAACATACTAGAGGTTCTGGTCTTCCTCAAAGTCCAATTTTAGTGCCATAAGAGGAGGTCTCAAAGAGGCGCTTCAAAGAAGAGGTAATTTCCGTTACCAATTCTTTCACCTTTATTTCTTCTTCCACATCTTCTTCTTAGGTTGTTTCATTATTAAGTAATAACATCAGTATCACTAATATACTGATATGTTATTATAAGTATGAAACAATCCTAATTCACCATCTATCCATCCTACGGTAAATGAAATCACCGCGCGTGCGTACGTACGGAATACCGTCTCCACGCTGTGGTGTAATCTGTTTTTCCACCAACACCTTACATGGATGGGTATTATGGTGTAAAGAATAACTATAAATAGTTATTATAACATCATAATGATTCTGATATATTGTATCATCCACTCCAATTCAATTCAATAATTATGGAAATGATATCATCGCTCGTGCATACGTACGGACTACCGTCTCCACGACGCGATGAGATTCATTCTCCATGTTAACCATTTAAGAATGATTATAAAGTATATATAAGCAATAATAATGAAATATATGAAATTATAAAGCTACTGGATTTATGTGTATATGTATGTATTTAATCTACTTAATTCCACTCAATTCAATAAGGAAATGAAAACAGCGTTCATGCATACGTACGGCCTACCGTCTCCATGAACGGTGTATTTCTTTCCATTTATCGATCAATTATATATATGTATATACAGAATATATTATATATAAATCATGATTTATATTATATAATTAAGTAATAATGATCTATGTAATCATATGAATAATTACAAGTTAAAACACGAACGACAAATGAGACGATTTTACCCAAAACACTACTTTAGCATGACTTTACAAAAGAACGGGTAATATAAAGTCATAAGTGAACCATATATGATATAATAACAATAAATATGATTCTGTAATAATTCAATGACATTATTTAAATCATTATACAGGAGGTTCGGACACTTACAAAGCAAATCAGACCTAAGGTAAGGGAAAATATCACAATCTCATTTTAATCCGAGATTGTTTTTACTTTGGCATTTACTGGGGTATATTTTATCATCCACATCCATGTTCCCTCAATATGTAATATTGTTTCCATCCACTTACAATAGTTTAAATCCAATTTTACCCTTAGGTGAGTTTTTAGTAAAGAATATGAAAGGAATCTTTTGTCGGTTTTTCGTACGAGGTACTTTTTTGACTTTTCCGACAAAAGTACGAAGAATGTTTTTTTTAACTTATACGGCATGAATGGATTTTTAAAAAATTATTTCCAAGAAGATTTTTTTACAAGTTTTCAATTTTATTTTTAATCAAATTCTTTTTGTTTAAAATTGTATGGCATGTTATGAAAGGATAAATGTTTTTGAAGTAGAAAGGATATTTTCCTCAAGAATGGAGTTCAAGAGTTTTATCAAAATTATTTTCCATCTAAGACAATATAGGGTTTTGTTTCTATCCCTATTATTACATGGATTTGATTTAGTTGTGATGGAAATATTTTTATGAATTCATTTATCTTATATGAATTGTTTTATGATGTCACGATGTTTATGATTCCCATTTTTATTACATGGGTTATGAAATGATGTATGATTTATGATTTTGTGGCACACATAAGAATGGTATAATTATGAGATGGGTGGGACCTATATCTCCCTCCAATGCATTGGGTAATGGTTTTATATCTCATGAGATAGACATGGCTGGAATGGTAGGTTATACCGGTTCAGTGAAACAGGACTGAAACGAGGGTGACTCGGTTCCGAAAGGGACTTTGTCCACTAAGATAGTCTTGGCAATGATTCTTGACTAATAAGAAATGATTCTCTATGATTATGTGTGTATGCCAAAATGTTTAATGTTTTAAGTTATGATTATTGTGATTACATTTCCCTGCCATGAGTTATCCCAGGTTATGAAATTATGATCTCTTTTACAGGTTAAGATTTCCAAAAGTTATGTGCTTATGTATATGATGTGATTGATATTTCTTTTGTTTACCCTTACTGAGCATTTGAGCTCACCCTTTTATGTGTACTTTTCCCCAGGATATGAAGAAAGGTTTTAGGTATAAAAAAAAGAGAAGATATTTATGGGAGATGTTGAAGATCTTTCACCAGGATTAGAAGATTATATTCCGAGATTCCAAAGAAACTAAACTATTACGATCCTTGTGTGTGTGTTTTTGTTATGTACTATGTATTCCGCAAATGTAATGTAATGTCAATGTACGTCAAGATACGTGTCTTTACAGTTGGTATCAGAGGAAAGGTTTAGTCAACCTTTGGAAACTAGGATGCGAGAACTTTAGTGAGATCCCTAGAGATATTTATAAGGTATGTCTAAGGATGTCCCTAAGGATAAGTATAAATATAGGATACAGTCCTATAACTACGGTAACGATCATAGAATTTAACCTAAGAAGTTAGATATTGAAGTTACTCCCCCTTTATTATGATTTTTGCCTCGCACACTATTCTTTTCGGGTTTTAGACGATGGCTAGAACCCGAAGGAACCGTGCTGATCAATCAATGGACAATGCAATGATTTCCCTCATGAACAAAAAAATGTTATGGGAGATGGAGTGCAAAATCTTATTGCTATACTTACACAAGCTATGAATCATTCTGGACTTCCAAATGAGTAGAGAAGGGAACAATATTCTATTGAGTCCTTCATGAGGCAACATCCACCTTCTTTCAGTGGGACTTCCGATCCACTTGTTGCTGAACAATGGATCAGTACCACTGAAAAGATATTTTCCATTATTCAATGTTCTGAACATGATAAAGTCATCATAGTAGTATATCGTTTGGAAGGTGAAGTTGATCAATGGTGGAATATTATCAAGAATATGAGGCCAAGAGGTGAAATTGAGTCCATGGAATGGGACGAGTTCATGAACTTGTTTTTCAGTAAGTACTTCCCTCGTATTCTTCGAACAAAGATGGAAAAGGAGTTTCTTGAGCTGAAGCAGAAGGATGATGAATCTGTTGGTATATACGAAGCGAATTTTACAAGACTTGCAAGGTATGAATCTGGCATTATCATCCAACCTGAAAGTAATGTTGATCGATTTTTCAGTGGCTTAAAACCAAGTCTTCGAATGGCATTAGATATAAGAGACTTCAATAGCTATGAAGAAATTGTGCATTGTGCTATCAAGGTAGAAATGGAAGTTGGTGTTACATATCCATCTCATGGTTTTGACAAGAAACGAAAGATGGAGTTCAAGGAGAAATCTCAAAATAATGGTGAAAAGAAGATGAATGTTTCCTTATGCACAAAGTGTGGAAATAAGCATGGTGGAGATTGTCTTAAAGGGACTAGAAAATGTTTTAAGTGTGGAAAAGAAGGTCATCGAGCAGCTGAGTGTCGAAGTAATGGAAAAAGGGTTTCTAATGATGTGAATAAACCAAACACTGCAGAGAACGCACCACCAACACTTCAATGCTTCAAGTGCAAGGAAATGGGGCATTATGCTAATAAATTCCCTAATCCAAGGGTTAGTGATGATCGACATGAGCAACCACTTAAGGCAAAGGACAAAGGGAAGTCACATGCTATCACTATTGGTGATGTTGAATATGACAACGATGTGGTGGAATGATTAAGTGTTTATGTAATGGGATTCCAAAATAATGTTGTATCATGGAGTATTGGAATATTTATGTACTGGTCTAATGTGGTATTCAAAGTGATTGAGATATTTTTGGAAATAAAATGATATGCGCATAATGAAGGGAAAATGAGAAAATGAAATGTTTAATAGTATTCATGAGCTCACGATTGATATAAGGACTAAGTGATGTCATGGTTTGAGTATATAGAATTTTGAGGATTTTGGTATGTGAAAAGTGTTAACTTTTAACTACATTCAAGTTTTCACTATGGTTCAATGGGTATTCAAGAGAATACATGATTAAGGTCTTTGAATGTTTAGAATGTGAACAACAAGACATATCTTATGATATATGGGGATCAACGATGGTATTAAATCTCTGGTAATCATTTTCACTATATTATAAGAGTGGACTGAAGTATTATGGATAAGCCTAAAGATTGTAATGGATTATGTTGGACATAAGTTAGTATTGTTTAAGGATAAAAGTTTTTTTTCAATATTATTGATGGGATGTTATAGTAATATAGTTTTAGAAAAAGGAAAACATGCAGGACGGGTGACAACCCATCGCGTCGGACAAGGCTATGGGAATCGAACCCACAACCGAAGTGCGACTGGACATTATCGCCTACCACTGGCCTACAGGAAGTCCCTGTTTAGTAGAAACTAGTTTTATTATATTAAGCAGTATGATATATGAATTATAAGTCCATTTTAGGAACCATATATGATTAATCTCACTAAAGAATGACTTATGTATATTTAATAACTTTTGCTAACCTTTTGTTTGAGACATATGGAATGACCTGTCATACTAACACTTCACGAATAACAAATTCAACTTCGTTTATTGAAGAGATGAAGTCGAAACTGTTCAAGGCACGAACAACAGTGAGATTGTACCAAAATAAACTAAGTATTTATTCTAATTCAAATTCTTCAACTTTAGGGAAACGATCTTGAAAACCAAAAATGTTGTCCTAGTGCTCTTATATCGGATTAATCAGATGGTACCTTATATCGTCACAAATTTATGGATTTTTTTGCTAGCTTTTCCATAGCCATGTTCTCTACCACTCTCCATCAGAACGTGATGGTTAGATTTCTCATACATATCCATATTTTCACCTATGTGGAAACCCAGTGATTAGTTTATTTGGGTAACCATTACATTTCATACTTTTGTTTTTAAAGATTGGTTTTGGTATTTCCTTTTTACGATGTGGGTTTCTATTAAAGAAACTTTCAAGTAGTAAACCATTTATAACCCCGAAGAATTTCGAGGGCGAAATTCCTTTTAAGGGGGTAGAATGTAACACCCCGAGATTTTATGAAAAATATTATTTTAATTTCATTAATGTCTTGTGTTGTATTCTACACCAAGATTACCTTGCGCTATACGCAACACCGTATTATCTTGCAATATACGCAACACTATTCTTGTATTGTGTTACACACAATTTTGATAAGAGTTATTCTACGCAACATTGAGTATATATATATATATATATTAAATGTATAAATGAAATGTGGTAGGATTCTATTATACAAAACAACGAAGGATTCTTTCACAACACGCAACCCTGACTTGGCTTGCATTACACGCAATCGCGACCTTCCTCGATAGCGTGTGTTGTACGCAATACCAGGTTTTAATAAACAATGATATATTATTATAATATTGTCATGAACTAGCCGTTATGAATAGTATTAACTAAATTTGGAATTTTATAACATTATTATTCATCTTACACATTTTCTATAACATGGTATAAGAACAAAATAAATTTTTCGTGTAAAATAAGTATTTTTCAAAAAATGCAGTTTTGCCACCTTTTGATGGCGCACCCACATTAAATCTAGTTTTTGACATGTTTATATGTTAAATTTGACAAAATAAAATTCTTCTTTTGAATCAGGATGTAAAAATTTACATTAGATAAAGTTTTGATATTTTTCTGATAACTTTCATATTTTAATGAATAGTAAAAACACGCTATATTTTAATTAAAAACAACTTTTTTCATCATAATATCTTATGTGGTTAAATAATAACATTGAATGGTTTTAAAGTATAAATAGAATATATTTTTTCCATTTAATGTAATGTATGTCATTAGCATTGATTTTACCTTGAATTCGTAGGTTAAATCAATTCAATCTTTTGCAATGTTTTAAACAAAAACCCGTTTTTATTCGACAACGGGATTAATTTTAATTTAATTTCAGAAAATTCTGTGTATTGAATTTTAAAAAATGGATTCCATATTTTTAATCATTGGGTCCAAATTATGTTAGTAGGCTACTTTTATTTTTGGGAATTATGAATAGTAACTATGGTAAATTTTATTTACCATAGTTAAAGTTAAATCAGGTAATTAAGGGTAAATATAATATTATAAAATTACCCTAACACATGCCAAAATTTTATTTTATGGCTAAAAGTAAACCCATATCAACTAAGGGTCGGATTAGATTCATTTTATGGTATTTTGACATTGAAAATAATTTAATTATTATTAAAACCAAAGAAAGTGACAACATGTCACTTTCTTAAATCTTATTAGTATAATAATTTTAACTTAGTGATAAACACTATAAAACATAAAACATGAATAATATCCAGAAATCTAACAAAATTATATACATCATGAGAATTTATTTAGTATTTTTTGGGATTAAATAGTTATCATTAATTGTGACACAATAGTGATGCATAAATTATTTATCTAGTGAAAAATCAAGAATATAGTTTTTATTAAACTAATAGTGACCATAAAAGGCAAAAATCCCTGATCAAAACTTATTGGTCATGTAAATGGAAACTATAATCATCCAATTGTCGAATATTTGACCATTTGGAGTCTTATAAAAGCAAGTATGACACTTATATTATTTTTTTAAATGATTCCAAAGTTGTCACCTTCATAATTTAATAAATATAACAATTTAAATATTGTGATTTTAAGATGATAAATTCGAGTAAAAGTATTATTGTGAAAGTTAATATATTTATCTTCATCATGGGATTTTATTTTAAATTTTTATGCAACAAATAAGTATATTAAATAATTATAAAAAAATGATGTAGTAATTATTTTATTAAGAGATAAACCAAATAAATGGTTTTAAAAATAATAAAATAATTATTATATGAACTATTTAATGTGATCAACTAATTTTATAGATACATATGACCTTTTATTAATATATTAAAGCTTTTAGTTTGAACATATCTTCTGTATATATTTTATTTAAATTCAAATAAATGAATAGTGTCAAAATTGACACTATTGTTCTTTTATAAAAATAACATATTATAAAATTGTTTAAAAATCACAAAAATATTTAAAAATTATAAATTTAAATTTATATGGTCTATAATGTTATAAAGTAAACAATTATGGAAAATTCAAAACAAATAAGTTATTATTTGTTATAATTTAAAAATTAGAATTTTATTACCACAAATAAACTTAAATAGATTAAATAAGGATAAATAAAAATGATAAGGTTTAAAATAAGAAACAAACATGTCTAAATTTGATTAGTTGATGATATTAAAACCCTATCTCATCTAATCTTAGAATATGAGTCATTTTTTGAGGGTTTTAAGTGGGGTTAGATTTATTATAAATTAATATTTTTAAGAATTCCAAAGGTGCCCCTCTCCTCCCTTATAAAAGGACACCTCCTCCCTCTCTTCCTCACACAACTTTGAGCCTTCCAGATCGGACAACCCCTGCCAAAATCTCTTCTCCACTTCCCTAGAAACAACCTAGATGTTCTGGTCTTCCTCAAAGACCAATTTTAGTGTCATAAGAGGAGGTCTCAAAGAGGCGCTTCAAAGAAGAGATAATTTCCGTTACCAATTCTTTCACCTTTATTTCTTCTTCCACTTCTTTTTCTTAGGTTATTTCATTATTAAGTAATAACATCAGTATCACTAATATACTTATATTTTATTATAAGTATGAAACAATCCTAATTCACCATCTATCCATCCTACAGAAAATGAAATCACCGCGCGTGCGTACGTACGGAATACCGTCTCCACGCCGTGGTGTAATCTGTTTTTCCACCAACACCTTAAATGGATGGGTATTATGGTGTAAAGAATAACTATACATAGTTATTATAACATCATAATGATTCTGATATATTGTATCATCCACTCCAATTCAATTCAATAATTTTGGAAATGATATCATCGCTCGGGCATACGTACGGACTACCGTCTCCACGATGCGATGAGATTCATTCTCCATGTTAACCATTTAAGAATGATTATAAAGTATATATAAGCAATAATAAGGAAACATATGACATTATAAAGCTACTGGATTTATGTGTATATATATGTATGTCATCTACTTAATTCCACTCAATTCAATAAGGAAACAAAAACAGCGTTCATGCGTACGTACGGCCTACCGTCTCCATGAACGGTGTATTTCTTTCCATTTATCGATCCATTATATGTATGTATATTCTGAATATATTATATATAAATCATTATTTATATTCTATAATTAAGTAATAATGATATAAGTAATCATATGAATAATTACATGTTAAAACACGAACGACAAATGAGATGATTTTACCCAAAACGCTACTTTAACATGACTTTACAAAAGAACGGGTAATATAAAGTCATAAGTGAACCATATATGATATAATAACAATGAATATGATTCTTTAATAAGTCAATGACATTATTTAAATCATTATACTGGAGGTTTGGACACTTACGAAGCAAATCAGACCTAAGGTAAGGGAAAATATCACAATCTCATTTTTATCCGAGATTGTTTTTACTTTGGCATTTACTGGGGTATATTTTATCATCCACATCCATGTTCCCTCAATATGTAATATTGTTTACATCCACTTACAATAGTTTAAATCCAATTTTACCCTTCTATGAGTTTTTAGTAAAGAATATGAAAGGAATCTTTTGTCGTTTTTTCGTACGAGGTACTTTTTTGACTTTTCCGACAAAAGTACGAAGAATGTTTTTTTAAACATATACGGCATGAATGGATTTTTAAAAAATAATTTCCAAGAAGCTTCCTTTACACGTTTTCAAGTTTATTTTTAATCAACTTCTTTTTGTTTAAAATTGTATGGCATGTTATGAAAGGATAAATGTTTTTGAAGTAGAAAGGATATTTTCCTCAAGAATGGAGTTGAAGAGTTTTATCAAAATTATTTTCCATCTAAGACAATATAGGGTTTTGTTTCTATCCCAATTATTACATAGATTTGATATTGTTGTGATGGAAATATTTTTATGAATTCCTTTATCTTATATGAATTGTTTTATGATGTCACGATGTTTAAGATTCCCATTTTTATTACATGGGTTATGAAATGATGTATGATTTATGATTTTGTGGCACACATAATAATGGTATCATTATGAGATGGGTGGGACCTATATCTCCCTATAATGCATTGGGTAATGATTTTATATCTCATGAGATAGACATGGCTAGAATGGTAGGTTATTCCGGTTCAGTGAAACAGGACTGAAATGATGGTGACTCGGTTCAGAAAGGGACTTTGTCCACTAAGATAGTCTTGGCAATGAGTCTTGAATAATAAGAAATGATTCTCTATGATTATGTGTGTATGCCACAATGTTTAATGTTTTACGTTATGATTATTGTGATTACATTTCACTGCCATGAGTTATCCGAGGTTATGAAATTATGATCTCTTTTACAGGTTAAGATTTCCAAAAGATATGTGCTTTTGTATATGATGTGATTGATATTTCTTTTGTTTACCCTTACTGAGCATTTGAGCTCACCATTTTATGTTTACTTTTCCCCAGGATATGAAGAAAGGTTTTAGGTATAAAAAAAAGAGAAGATCTTTATGGGAGATGTTGAAGATCTTTCACCAGGATTAGAAGATTATATTCCGAGTTTCCAAAGACACTAAACTATAACGATCCTTGTGTGTGTGTTTTTGTTATGTACTAAGTATTCCGAAAATGTAATGTAATGTCAGTGTACGTCAAGATACGGGTCTTTACAAAAACTCTCCACCTTTATCTCATTTTATAATCAACCAAGAACTCCTTAATAATTGATAAGAAAAAAAATAAAAAATTAGGGATGCTTGTGTGATTGGAATACCTCATCCGTCAGGTTTAAAGTCTATAAAAAATTTCGAACATCACTTCAATTTAGTGAATTGACATATTATTCTTAATATTTCTTCCCCTTAAGGGATGCACTAATTAATTAAATTCCTTGGGAGTTAGTAAACTTGTTGTTGGGAAATCTCTTCAAATTTTCCAGCATTTGAATCCCCAAAAATCACATTTAATTTCTTAAATTTTTTCTTAAAAATCATAAAATAAAATGTAATAAATAGGATTTTCACATTACTCACTACGAACAACAAGGTTGAGATGGTTTCTTCAACCATTCTTCTGCACTCCCTCATGTATTTTTTCATCAAAACATGATTTTAATATAAGGTTTATCATTTTGTAACATGGATCATATTACCCCTATAACTTCATTATGTGAGATACTTCTTATCCTTTCAGGTATCAAATCATATGAATCTCTTGATACAAGCTTAATTCTTTTCAATGATTCTTATAGTGATAGAAATGTTGTTAAAAATTCTTTTTATATATGTCTAGATATGTTACATACCTCAAACATTGATTTTTTAATACTTTAGTTTTTATTTCTGAACACCATCTCATTAAATATTTTATAATTCAAATTGAATCTTTATTTTCCATTTATCACTATATTTTTCTTATTCTTCTTATAACTTTCCATATTTATCCGAACTGGCTAGAAGAATCACAAGTATAAACTTCGAAATACTGAATGTTTTTTGGAGTTTTTACATGGATTTCCATGTGTTAATTAATTTATATAGTTCTTATGATATGTAACACTGCAAATTATATTATTCTAAAAGAGCTTGGGAGTAATTTTATTTTCATAATATTCCATATTTCTGCCCAATTATGAGATGTTAACTTCCACTATCTATGTATTTCTATCATCTAGTGCATGAATTCTATTCTCCTCATATTTTCTCCTTGAAATGTTCACCTTCTATTATGTTCCAGAATTTAAATGTTATGCCAACATTCCAATTCCTTATTCCCAACCATCTAGAAATGCAATAAGTATCCAATGATCCTCCTTAATTTTGTAAGTTATAATATATTTAGATTACATAGATTGTAGTCCTTCCTACATTTGGGTGGAACCATCACTCATCAGAACAATTATTGGGTAACAAATTTTTATGATTCATTTAACATTCACCTTTGATTCGGTGGATTTACAAGTATTTTTTTACCATCCATAATTTCTCCAAGTTTGGTTTTTGACCTGTACCAGAACCTGGAATATCATTTATACATAAAATATTTTAATGGTTATTAGATAAGTTCTTCTTAAAGAATGTTTCTATTTGAATTGTGAAGTATCTGATGCTCTTTGTATAGTCATGATCATCAAATAACATATGTATATAAAAAAATTTTGTTCCAACTATTTGGAAAGTTCCATATTATAGTGAATCCTAATTATTAAATCTCACCTATAGCTATAAAATCTTCATGTTGATGGAGTTATTCTCATCCTCCCTAGATCTCATATTTCTCCCTGAATCACTATTATATTTTTTATCTTTTCTTCATGAATTATTCTGGAATCATGAAACATATATTCAAGATCCTTTAACCGATGATCATTTCAATTTAGTTGTCCATTTTTGGAGACCATAAAACCTTGTGAATTTTATTTAAATGAATTTAATGATTCTTCAAAACAAAATCTCATTGTTTATTTAGGAAAAAACATCCAATCACTTTTCCAATAGATTCATAATATCTATCCTTACAATGTGAATTTATTTCTTCATTTACATTAATTGGTTTTTTTGAGCATGTTAGATGTGTCATTTTTTAATTAATTCATCTTTTGTGGAATAATATTATTATTCCAAATTTCTTTTCTATTCATAATATACATGAAGACTTCTATAGTTCAATTTAAAACATATATGGGGAGTTTCTTTAGATTATCATTAAATTCTAAAAGATGATCACAAAGTGATAAATCATCATGACAAGTTAATAATTCATCTTCATAAGAATCATAATAAAAAAAGTTATGGAAAACCATAACACATTGTTTAAATATAGTTGATAGTGCCACTGATATCATTAGATGATAATTTTTTTAACTTCTTTGTCTATATATTCTTCTTATTATTAAAGTGCCTTTTAAAAATCTCAACCGACGGTAGCTCAATCATTCCCTGAAATCTAAATTTCATAAAAACTCAGTGGGATCATTAGAGGAAAACTAATGTTAGATACCACTTGTATAGCCCCATTCTAGATAAACTACTGATAGGGGAGGGGTCAATCAGTGATTTATTTTTATGAATTCATTTTCATTCTAATTCAACCTTTTAAATTGTTAAGGTTATTAATCCACTAAATAAAATCAATAAATATTAGTTCATGTGAAGTAGTAATAAAAAGAGAGAAGCACATAATATTTTCAAGGATTGGATGAATTCCCAACTCCTTTTAATGTTGGTTATACCCCCCCCCAACATGGATTCTACACTATAATTTTCTGAAGTTATTACAATGTTTTATGAATAAACTATTTATTCCACATAGTAATTGATCTTCTAGTTTATTCTTGTTATAACCTCGATCAATCCATCACTCCTGACTTGGTGTGTCATACCACCAAACCATATCCTACTCCTAGTTCTAAATGAGATGCATCTTCTCCTCCATCTCCAACCAAAGACTTTACCATTATTTCAAGGATATATCCACTATAGGATTACCTTTTTATTTTCCTCCAAGATCTTGTTGAATAAAAATTCATTATATTCAATTCATTAACCATTTCACTGATTGTGGTCTTTCTTAAATGTTTTTTTTCACCTTTAATTACCATTTAGCTCTATGAAATTATGATATAGATGAATATTCCTTCTACCCAATTCCCTTCCTCAGTAACGTTTTCATGAAGTACCCAAAAGGTATTCACTTATTTTATACAAGAATACCATTCAAAATATAAACTCAATTCAAATCCACATCATGCATGGATTGCGTGGAATCAAAATTTTTAGCACAAAGTTTTTATTGCTTTATTATTTTATGTTCTATTTGTCAATATATTATTTAATACTCATAATTACTTATAGTGAATAATGGGTTTTTTTATAAAAATAGGTTAAGGGTGAATGTATTATTGAACACATTTCTTCACGTAACCCACTATCTTCTTCCTTGTTTCATTGCAGACACACAGTTTGTCTCAATTTATTCTTTTCATGTGTCTGAGAATGAATGTATGCATGCATGTGAATTATTATAAGCATGTCGTTGAATGTATTCCCTAATAAAATTTCACCATTTTTTATTAATATTATATATTTATTTTAGGATCGATTCATGTTTTTTATGCACATAGTTCTCTTCTATCCTCATGCACTCTTCTCCATCACACACAATAAACATACACTGATCCATGTGCTACATGCAACGAAGCCTACACTATATCTATTTAAATCATTCAAGAAAGTTTCAATTATCCTAGATGAAATACACCATGGTTGGCACTATCTATTGAAATTATCAATTCATACTTGCTAGGGAAAAACATGTGATGGTTTCATGGTTCCTCTAATAGCTTCACATAACATTGATTTTCATGAAGATCCTTTGAGAGGTCAAAGCACTTGTCAATGGACCATAGATTTTTCTTGATCATTGACCTAAAATTATCATAAGATGGGATTTTATATTCACAAAACATAAGGTTTAGGTTGATATACTTTATATGATAATATGATATCTCTCAAAATATCTGTTGGATTCCATCACCCATGGACTCTTTGTAATGGAAAGGATCACAGTACATTGAAATAACTAGATCTAGTTTTTATTCCACTTCAAGGACTCCATCAATAATCCATGAATAATTAAATATATTGGATTATATTGAAAGACTAGAGTCATTTAGGATAACTCAAACATACAATGAATTTCATTATGTATATGTGTTAATACTCAACGATTCCTCACATGAATGAGATAAAGATAACATGCCTTTTTTTCTATTTTCAAACTCCTCGTCATGATCAAAATTTCCTCCTCCAACTAACATTTTTATTCAACCATACCATGTTACCTGAATTATCTTTATGCATGCAAGATATTATGTTGCATTTATGATTTCTATTTGATTCTAATATCTCATTAGTTAGGTATGAATATCATGAATAGAAAAAATTGATCAATAGTGGTTCTGATGTGATCCATCATAATGGAGATATTCAATAAATGGTTGAGGAAGAAGATTATGTCCATGACGTGATTGACCGGATCAAATAGAATTATTGAGTGGCTCCCAAAATATCCAAATTTTATGTAATGTAGGAATAGTAACCTCTATCTTCATATCCCACATCAATGATTAGTCAGGGATTCCCTTTGGGTTTTAAATCAGTAAATTATCACTTATTGTTTGAGATGGATATTGGGAATGAACACTGGTTAACTCCCACACACAATACATTATAGTAGTGTTGCACCATCATGGCCACCGAAGTCCTGCTAGAATGTTTTATATGGCCATACAATTATTCAGTCCTTACAGGTGATCCCAATGAGGGCCCTTACATGACCCTCTATGCTATATGCGGGATGTACCAAGATGATTCCTTGGGTTTGGTTGAACTATGGGTACCACATGATCCAATATAATGGTTTCCATGGAAGGAACATGGGTTCTACCTCTTGTTTAAATGAGGCCTCTATAAAAATACATAAAAAATTATCATAGTATAGAAATGTAAATCCAATCGTTAGATAATAATCTAATCAAAACTCCTCATCCTCTATTCATCATCATGAATTATTAATTTCTTTCTATATGGAAGTGTTTATTGTTCTTTACTTTATTAAAATAATTATTTACATGGAAAAACCATACTTACTATAACCAACATGCATAGAAAACATCAATTATTACTATCTTCCTAAAAATAAATATTTATATGTACAACCTTCTATTGTTGAATCCAATGTAAAAATTCCTTAGTACATGTCTTTATGGAGTAAAGATCAGCTCAAACAATCATCACATTTTCCAAGGATAATCATCCAAGCATGACATCTAATGCCACTATATGAATCTGTAACAATTCTCTTGGCATCACCACTTCATCCAATATCAGAAAACACATATTGACAAATCATTTTCAATAAATGAAACACTAGGCCCAAAAATACTCTCCCTAAATAACGATAATGGGTTAACATCCATAAATAAATATTTTTCATAAATGGTGGTATTAATATTTATAATACTATTTTTCGAATCCTTGAACGAAGTATTCAGTAAAATTTACATTAAAGTATCAAATGGTTATATTTTAATAACATATATAATTTTAAATATATATAAATATTTCTATGTTCATAACCATCTTAAAATGTTTCAATTCATATTTATATTTTAGAAACTTTTAGAGACAAATATAATTTAATGTATTTATATTATGATATTTCTTTACTAATATATCTTCAAATTCAATAGATTTTAATTTTACATTGAATTTAAACATAGTTGGTATGATCATGTATTTATTACACTAAACATGTCTCCAAGGTCAAATATATTCTCACTATTATCTCAAAATTTTATTATCCCAAAAAATATATTTCAATGAAAAAATATTTTCCTAGATGGGATTATACAACAAAAAAATTATTAATATCCATACCATATATATATCTATGTATTTATAGCATTATTTTAAATAGATGATTTGATTCTTTAATATTTTCTACTACTAGGTGATGGAAATTTTGTCAACGTCTTTTAAAATATAACATGAGTAGAACACTTTTATACTAGTTAAAGTTCCTTTTATCAATTTTTTAAAAAAATATTATAAAATTTTTTTATAGATAATCCATGTCAATCAAAATCAAAATCTATATATTTAATAAAAAAATTGTAATAAATATCTTTAAGAATCACTTGATAGAAAAAAAAATCAAATACAAAACCTTTATCTACTAGAGATTAGTATTAATAGATTGCAGCATCATAAATTGTATAAAAAAACAATACATCATCACTTGATGGAATACATCACTCCTTATCCATAAATTCCCTTAAAATTTTAAAATCAATTAACTAAAACAATAATTTATTAATATATTTTGGGTATTACATACCCTAAAGAATACATGATTTCGAGTACCTAAAGATTTTCTTATATTCCTTCATGTAATATTTAAAATTTCACCTCTAAAGTATAGTTTTTTCATATTTGAAACATTGTATTTCCATAACTCTCTAATATTTAGTACTTATTTACATTGATGTAAACATTAACTATTCTATATCTTTCCATCCACACTACCCGAGTCTAAATAAACCATGATATATATTATACTAGTATAGTATATCCATTAAATTTTGTGTTTAGAATAATAATTAACACATTATAAAGAATAATTATAAATTTTTAAATAATTTGAATATACAAATTGACACATAACAAATAGGAACTATATTTTCCATAATTCAATTTTATGCTACCAAAATATGTCTTTTTTGAAAATATTTTTTATTTACTTTTGTTGGTGGAAAAAAATTAATTTAATCCTTTTTAAAAAAATTTATTTTAGGGAAATAATATCATTTTTCACATCATCATTTCTATACCATAATAGGGTGAAATTTTAATAATTTTCAAAGACCATTTATTCTTCAGTGTGTATTGGAAATAACAATTTTTTATGTGTATTTTATCTGTATTATTTATAATAATATAAAGGTTCCATATTCTAAAACTAATCTGAAATTTAAATAATAATTTTCATTATAATTAATTAAATTTTTCACATAGTGATTAGTATTATACATGATTTGGGTATATTTTCATTTTTGGGCTTAAAAACAGATTTTTTAAAACTATTTTTATGCATGTAATGTGGTTTAATAAATATATATAAAATTAATCTATATTTATAAATGTTTTATTTAATTTTATATATTATCTATAAAATTAAATATTTTAATATTCATTTGAGGTTTTTTTCAATGATATGTATTGAAGTAATTTCTTTTTTGTGATTAAAAATACATTTTTTAAAACAATATTTCATTGCATTTATTAAATTTATTCGATATAAAATTTTTCAACTTATATAAATTTAGTAGTTTAAATTGGATTCTATATATTTATTTACCATAATTAAAATAATTTAGTAGTTTTATGATATTTTTTGTTAAATGATTCAATATATGGATTCTCTCAAGAAGAGCGTACCTTACATGATTGTAGAGTCCCTACCCTCGGTGACGAGTTATTTGGTTTTTTGTATGGAAGAGAATATTTATTTGATAGTTTCAGCCTGTTCTTATTATCTACATGTGTTTTCAGGATCTAAATACTTTAAGGATCCTCTGGTAGGGTCAAAATTTCTTCTTGTTATTCAACTGGCTCCCACGTGTTCAGATAGGGTTGATGGTTTTCCTGCAAAAGATTCATTGTTGAAGGAGCTCATCGAAGCCACTAATTAATTTATGATTTCTTTAGTTGTGAGGTTTGGTCATGATAAACCTACCCTATAATCCTTTGGGACAATTTTTAATTCATGGGGTCTTCATCATCTCTCTTCCATCATGACCTTTATAGGCACACATTTTCTGTTAACCTGTTTAGCAGGGAGGATTTTGTGAAAGAAGGGTCCAGATAAGAGTAGTGGTGTGATGTGATGTTTTTTTATCATTCACATGGGTTCTGGGATGCTCACTATGTGATAGAATCTAGGTTATATTTTGTGTGGTTTATGCTTCCTGGTTTTCCTCTCCCACTCTAATCCCCTCCATTTTAAAATATGTAGGTAATGTATTGGAGAGATTATTTTGTTTGGTTGAATATACATATTTCCTTTATTCGACTTCAAGTCTATGCATCTGTGTGGAATTGGATTTGGAGTTGAAGCATCCATCTTGAGTTTTGATCAGAGCTAGAGAGATTTTCTGAAAGTGGAAATGGTTTTTCTTTCAATTTCTACCAATGTTATATGTTGAGCGGGGGTTCTAAGGGAATTATATGGAATTTTGTATGAAAAGATGAATGGTATTCATGGTGGATAACCCAGTGGGTGTTTTGTCTTTTTTTATGGATCCATAAGTTACTAGTTTCTAGGGTCCTTATTTTGAAGTGAGAAAACCATTGTTGGTGGACTAAGAGTATAATGTTTCTACTGGAGGAGGTTATGTGGATTTTGCAGGAGAGAGATTTTCAAATTTGGAGGCAGAGCATCACACAAATCCATCCAACATTATGATTTATATTCGAAATATTTTCCCCAAAAAGGACCACATAAGGAAAAATGGAACCATCATTAGGGGGCCCGAAATAATGAAGGCCAAGGGAATTTCCATGAATTAAAATTTCCCCCTCCAATTTAAATTGGGACACATTAGTGACACAAAATCGAGACACCATGAACAGTAATAAATTCCTGATAGTCCGCCACTTTGTTCCCCCTTATGCCAATTATGTGTGACACAAATTTTGTTGTTAATAATTTAATTTCCCCACCTAATAGTGTAGGAAATTGACCAAGGAGTGGTGCCTTTACCATGTAGAGCATCCTGAATAATGATAGAGTCCATTTCTAGGAGGGAAATTGAAATGTACCTTTGAATAAACAATGATATACCATTATACACTATAAGATCCTTCTCCCAAATAGAAGTTCCACTTTTATAATGAGTTGTGAAGTCCAAAAACAAACTCCCTCTGAAGTCCTGGATAACACCTCCTCCTCTCATGTCACCCAGTACACATGAACCATCTGTATTGTGATTGAGACCGCCCCACTGGGGGTAGCCAATGAATCCAACTCTCATGATCCCCAACACCATTCTAGATGGACTCTCTCTGAGAGACATGCTGTGCATGAAATGCTGGTGATTCCCTCCTGATTCCAGCAATAACGATAAGGTCAATTTGAAAACAACAAGATCTAGCAACCATGGTTCTACCTATGGAAATTCACCCCTCATACCTGGCATGATTCCTAGATTTCCATAAACACAAAAATGCCACATTAAAGATGATGTCTCGCACCTCTGAATCCACCATAGACCCTTTGGCCCCCTGGAACCAGTGCTCCATAAATAGCTCAATGCTAACCACATGAGAAAAGAACCTTGTGGAAACTCTAATGAAACTTTATACCTTTCGAGCCCATTCTCCCTCAAAGGATATGTGATTCATTCTCTCTTAACATTTATTACCCAAAAAATGGATATAATAAGCCATAATAATTCCTAACTATATTATGTGATCATCAGATTGAATAGCTTTATTACAAATTCTCCGTGTGAGTAAATTTAGTTTAGTAAGAAACTTATTGAGGAAATCCATATTGTTCCTCCTATCATTTTCCCCCTATAATGAGTTACTCCTAAAAAAATCTTTCGATCTGAACATACCTGAGGAAGATGGGGTATAGACACACCTATTTTAATCAGAGTTGATAATAACAGAGTAAAAACTTCTTTCTAGGGTGCTTCAAGAACAGATCTGAAAAACATAGGATGCATGCTTACCTCCATGAAGGAGATATAAGGGGTCAGGCATCTAGAATAACCCATTACTCCGCCCGACCCATTATGATACCGTTAAATAATTATCCCCTCACCAATAATCCATTGAGAGAGTAGGAGGAGATTTGAGATTTTGCTAATAACTGAGGACCCTAAAGGCTCCCACCTAGCTGAACTAGTTGCAGCATCACCCCTGTATCTTCGAGAGATATTCTTCCCCCACAAGGTGTGTTTCTCAATTATCTCCCATAAAATGTTTACCTGAAATAAATGGATTGTGTCCACTAGACTCCTAATATTAATTCCCCTTCACATATGGGTCGGTCTAGCTTACCCCACGACATCAACTACCTTTTCCCCTCGACTAATGAATCCCAAATTAAACATGCATGAATCCTATCAATGAACCTTATAGCCAACTTGGTATGTTGGTAGAGGTCAAATCATGCACAAATATTTCTAAAAACACACTATTCACTAGGGTGATATGTCCTTCAAAAGACAAGAAATGATTTTTTGAATTTAGAATACGTTCTGTAATCCTATTCACCACCTTGTTGAAGTCCATGGTACACATGCTTCCCAAAGAAATAGGGGTACTAAGGTACTCCATGGGAAAAGAATATCTCCCCATTCCCACCACATTGCCCATCCTAACCACACAACTCAGATCACATGATTTAGGATCATAGAAACTACTATTCTTCATGTTATTGATTTTCCCACTCCAATGGAAGTAATCTGCAGGGATCCTATTAAGTTCTTGGAGGGACCTCCATCCAGCATTCATGACTATTATCGAATAATCAGCAAACATAAATGCGACACTCAGGGAGGCTATATTTTCTACTGTATGGCAGAATTTCCCCACTGTTAACACCTTTGTTTATCACCCTTATATGAGTGTATTGAATGAGAATTAATATACTTGGGGATAGTGGATCACATTTTTAAATACCACGTAATGTGATGAAAAAACCTTGAGTTCTCCCTATAAATGACACAACCATCCCTGGAGAGAATACACACCTAAATATGATATCACAATCCTAGTTAGACAGTCCCATCATCCCTGCACCTATTGGTCATTCTTTTTTGATTTGGAATGATTCTATTTGGGTTAATAGTTTTGAGGTTGCTCACTTTGGTGTGAGGAAACCACTAGGGTTGGACATACTGGGAACGATTTATCTGAGAGGAGGTGAGGTGTGTTTTCCAGTGGTGGAACACACCAGAAATAGGATGATGATAGGTTTTTTTCTTGGAGTGGGTTTCATCGCATCCTCATACCCCATTAGTTCGAAATAAATCCACGATATCCATGTTAGGAGACCCAAAAGATCAAGCGGAGGGTAGTGTATTTTCATATGTATAGGTGGGTGGAACTGTTGTTGTTCGCTTGTTTGTGGCAGAAAGTGGGTGTATCAACAGGGCCAGGACAAGGGAGGAGTTTTTATCTAAATTTTCTATGATGTCATGATATGCCGTACAAAAGGACATTGATACAATTTATTATGATTCCCATTATCATAAGGATGTATTGTGGCTTGAAAGCGCATGTGATGTGTGCCTTCTAGGCTATGAAGTCATTGAATCATCTGGAATCTATTGTTGTTATTGTATAACCAATGAAAGGTGTTACTCAAATATCTTCTTTATCTAAGAGAATGGGTTTTGCAGAGTGAATTCATAAAGATCACATGAACATATAATTAAATAAGGAGGGGGACCAATAGTGGGATGAGTTTTTCTAATATGTAATTTTTTGATTGAATATAGTTTCAATTAAATAAGTGGAGTCATGTTTAAAGTCTTAATATAAACCCTATAATTAAAATATGAATGTTATCAAGTATAATGTCCCATGTTGAAGTTTTATGGATAGATTATATGTCCTTGGTTACATTTATATTGTTTTCAACAATATGGTTTCCCATTTATACATATAGATAATTTATCAAAGACTATTTACTGAGATATCATGTGATTACCCCTTTTATAATGAATACGACATGAGAATACCCTAATCTTTTCCCTTTTTATTCAATTGTCAATAAGGTGGTTAATATGGATTAAAGTTGTTGGGATATTTTTTTCACCTGTAAAACATGGATGATCTCATAATGATCAAAATGGAAATCTTATTCTATTAGTTTCACTATAAGATTTTTAATTATTCAAAACCCACATAACCACAGCTATGGTGTAAGACATGATTATTTCAATTTCCACCTATGAGGAACAGGGACACCTAATGTGGGTTCTATATACTAAAGATAATTTTGGAAATCAAGTGATTTCATATTGTTCATATTGGATGATATATCTAACCCTATTCCCATGGTAGACTAAGTCATAGAAAATTGGTGGAGAAACATTTCAAAATGACTTGATTAAAGAAACCATGCTAGTAGTCCTTTTTGTTTTGGTGAAAAAATAGTTGAATGGTCTATAACATGAAATAGTGAAAGATCTACGGTGTTGTGACATATGGAACTTACGGGGAACATCACCAAACTAGTTGTGATGATAATAAAATGGTATTTTAGTTTTTAATAACAATTGGTTGTGATTTAAGGAAATGAATAATGTGGAATTAAAAATATTTATGAAATATATCATATGGTTGATTTCTTAACGAATTAATTCACATTGTATAGATAATTATATGTTTATAAGGAGCTATTAAGAGGATTTATTTTGAGAAGATAATAAGAATTTTAATATCCCATTAAAGAGTTGATAAGGATCCAAATTATTTTTGAATAAACCTTCTTATTTTGGGAGTAAGGTTCAATACCTGATGGTAGGAATTATTATTATTGACTCTATATGTTCTAGAAAAACATAGGAGAAAAAGGGAGTATACATGAAGGTGTGTGTGTAAGGAAAAATCCAGGAATGATTTATGAGAGTGATCATCCCTTAGTTCTTTTTTATTCATGAAGAATTGTGAGGAGATATAGATTAATTAGAACACATAAAAAGTCTCAGGAACTATAACCACACATCAATGACTATTCTAAATCTAAGATAAGAATTACATTTGCGTGCTTGATGATTCTACTATATGTGGAGTAAGACAATGTATGAGTCCTTTAATTTTTTGAAACTTCATTTTTGTTGTGAAGTTTTATATTCCATTGGATCCAGGGAGTTGAACATGGTAGTGAAAGCGTATTGTTGTAATGATGGTAAATTAATATATGAATCCATGTTTGGGAGACTAACAAATATGGAAAGGAGTAGTATTGGAATCTTAACATTGTAAATAATGTGTACTATTTCTTATTAAAAATTTACCAAATTATAAAACTATGAAAAATAATTTAGTTGATCATGGACCTTAACTAGTTTTAGAGGTTTAATTTTAACATGGGTAAATTGTAAAAGATAAATAATAGAAATGATTTACCCTCATCCTCTCCGGTATTAATACAGATCCTAATATATGCACACTATGAATTAATAATGATTCCATTTATGCTTAATAATTCCCCATCAATATTAATGTATTTAATAAAAAGTGTCTTTAGAGATTACATTGATCAATTTTGGGTAGTCTTTATAAATTATATTCATGTCTCTTAAATGAGAATGGAATAGAATTAATAGAACTTGAGGATTATACTGAAGGACTTATAAAAAGATAAGATGTATGAAAATTAACAATGTGTGAGTTTTTCAATGTAAATATTCAATTAATGGTAATATAAACTCAATTAAGCTTATATTAATAGAATTATGAATGATGGATGCTGTTTCGAAATTAGCCTATACCAACTAATATTACAGAGACATGTAGTTTTCAAGGATTGGATGGATATTATCAAAGCATTGTGATGTATTTATATTTAATATCTAATTAACTAAAGAATTTAACCTAAATGGGATTCATATTCATTTAATGTGATGAATGTGATTAAAATTTCAAAAAGAATTATGAGAGGGTTAGACAATGAACTTATGGTCACACTATCTAGTAGTGGAGAAGGGTTGGTGATTAATATTGATCCATCAAAGAATGTGTTTGGATGTGTTCTTGTACATAAGGATATAGTGATAGATTAGGAATAATTCTAATCGACAGTTCATGAGAAAAAATTCCCTACTCATGATTTGGGGTTATTAAGGGAAATCAATGTATTAGATATATAAACACATTATATTTAGAGATAAAGGATATACATATATACTACTCATATGATTTTAAATTATATATTCAACTAAAAAGTGTTAAATATTCACTATAGAAGATAGTTATAGTTTATTAATTATTATTAATGCTCTATAAATTACTACCCTAGGAATGAGGACATGGTGGTTGATGCTTTGTGTTGAAATGAACATACTAGATAATCTATAATTTGGATTATAAAATAACAATAATTTATTTATTTTAAAATTATATACTATGAAATACTATGGAAAGGGGAGAAATCACATATTTTTGAAATTAATGTCAAACCATTTATCCATGTGAAGATAAAATAGTTTTAAAATCAGAATGTGAAGATTCAAAAGAATGTGTTAAATTTTTATGTATTCATCCTCAATTGTGATGGAATGATAACATTAAATAATTTATAATGTGTCTTATCTATAATATACTTGAAGAAAAATATATTTTAAAAATCTCATAATTCCTAATTAACTATTAATCCTGGATGTATGAAAATGTATAGATACCTTAAGTAGAATTTGATAGTGTGATAAAATAAAGAGAGATATTGTAGTGTATGTATCATAGTTATTGGTATGAAAAAAATATGAACATAGTGGAAAAAAACTAATTGAATTTTATGAACATTACCAATAATTATATAGAAATGAGAAACCATTAACATGGAAATCATAATAGGATTATCCACAACATCCATAGGGTCTAAATCATTTTGGGTTATAGTCGATTACCTTTTGAATATAGTACATTTCATTACTATTACAGAATATTTCTCTCTCAATAAGATATAGGGTATAAATTAATAAAATTCTATAGTTCCATGGGGTACCACATTATATTTCATCTAATCAAGATATGATGTTTAACTCAATGTTCTTGATAATTCTTAAAAAATATCTTAATAAAGTGTTTCATTTCAATACTTCTAATCATCGACGGATATATGGTTAGTTTTATAGAATAATTCGATCTATGTTGCATTTTTTTAGATCTTGTTATCTAGATTTAAAAAGTGGTTGGGATCAGAACATTCCTCTAGTTGAATTATATTATAATAATATCATTCACATGAGAATTTAGGTAAATCCTTGTAAATCCCTATATACCAATAAGTGCAGAACCTCAATATATTGGGATGATGTTGGAGAAAGAACAATATTAGTACGTTGTATATCTATGGAAATGATATAGATGGTTAGGTCTATTAAAGAACACTTCAAAGAAATATATTGTTAGCAAAAATAAGTAATGCTAACAATCATGGGTGATATATTTATTTTTTTGGTGATATTTTATTCCTATGAATTTTTATATCGAATAATTTAATGATTTAAAAAAATAAGGGAATGCAAAGACCCATGTATATTTATCCCTTTAAGATTCATGATCGATTAGGTATTGTAGAATATCACTTGGTGTGTCCACCAAACCTCTCTAAACTCCATGACATGTTCTATGTATGTCTTTTGAGGAAGTGAATACATGATCCTTCATAAGTACTGAACATTTATTTTTTAATAATGGAGAGTTTTTTTTAATAAGGAAAAATAATTTGAAATCGAGGATTGTAGATATTAATCTCTATGAAAGATGACATCTCACCTCATTAAATTTCTTTAGATGAAGCGAAAATTTGATGAAGCTATATGGGAACGTGATGATGTGATGAAGTGAATATTTTAGTGATTTTTTACATAATAGTTATAGAATTTATAGGGACAATTTTTTTAATACGGGAATAATTCAAGACCCCTTGATATTATTTGTATTTAATTGAAAATAAAATTTAGTATTAAATAATTTTTCATTCACAAAATATATAGTATAAATGATTTGGGATATACCATACCATTATAAACTAGATATTAAATTAGATACTAAGAAAATTAAACACAACATTATAAAAAATATGTATAATGGTTTTAAATAAATAAAATTTAATTATTAAATAATAGTAATTTTTTTTCATCATTCAGTAATGTCATTTAATGATTCAAAAAATATTTTCTTAATAATCTGGTTTTTTAGATTTTTAGTGTGTGTGTTTTATAATTATTTTCAACCATTTTTTTTAATTTTATATTTTTGAATGAATATAAGTTTATATTTTAAACAAAATATCCTGTTATAATGAATATTGAAAACATTGAAATTGTATTTCCACGATTACGGTTAAAACTATTTTACTTGGGGGGATTACACCACTAGAAAAGAGTAGTAATTTAACCAAAACCGGTATAATTTTTTTTTATGAAGATATTTTAGCATTATCTTATTCTAAATTCAAATTAATGGACATTTGGTGCAACTTCTCTATGAAATAGAACTTATATTATAGAAATATTTTAGGTAATTCCATTTGTGTCCATACCATCACTTATAATGGGGATCCTTTTAATTTATAGTCCCCTATTCTAATATTCAGAATGATCTTTCAAGGATTAATGTATAGGCTAAAATTGGTCTCTCAATGATGATGTACATATCTTAGCCACCCTCTTTTAATTTTATTTACCCATACACTATGTTTAGAAATATTGTATCCATATGTAAATTATTACTCTAGATTAATCAATATAAATATTTTTTATTTTGTTGTTGTCACTACCAATCCCCACCTCTTATCCATCAAATGCGAGGTGAATGCATCACTAGTGTGTTTGTGTGGACAAAAACCACCACGTTTCTATATGGATTATTTTTTGTCACCATATTTCGTGGTTTTTTATTGTCATAGTTTTAGTACACACTCCCAGAAACACACACACACTCAAATATATATATATATATATATATATATGTTATAGTTATGACGTAATAATGGTTCTGTAAAAATTAATTAATATTTATCTCTCTTTCGTTAAATCCCTCAAAAATTGGAAAGCATCACTCATTCATACATACAGATTACCATCTCCATTTAGAGATAAATTTCATTTTAATCACTAATTAAATTGAATGATAATAAAAGTGTATACATTGATTAAATATTGTACTTATGAAATGATTAATATTTTATATATGATGGAACCAAGATCAATGTGAAAGTACTATAACTACTGAACTGAAGTATTCACAAAAAAGAAACAATTAACAAATAAAATGACGATTTTAATAAATAATTAGTTATAAATGGATATTAAAATGATATAAGTGAGACATATATGGTATTATGGGAAGGAATATGGTTCTTTCATATAATTATAATAAATTTTAATATTTTATACAGGTGTTTAGAGTGCTTATGAAGCATATCAAACTTTATGTAAGGGTTTTACATTATAGACTCGTTTTAACGGGATACATTATACATAAATTTACAATAATTATATTATTTAATCTATCTCACCCAAATTTTATTTATTTTATTATAAAATATTTATTCAGATGCATTACATGTCTTTCTTTCATTTTTCACTCTTTATATACTCAGGACACCAAAAAATGATTTATGGAATACCGACATTATTTATCTTTTCATCTAAGAATACTTTCTTCCATGTCCATAATTTCATTAAAATGATTTAAAATTTACATTTATCCTTCCAAAATGACAAATAAATTCATTATTATCCAATATTGATATTCTATTAAAAATTTTAAACAGAACATTGTTGTATTTTATGTGATGATGGATGTTTTCAAATATTACCAAAAATGTGAAATATATCTTTTTAATGGACACCACATGAATGGTTTTTCCTGCCTTGAAGTTTATTTTACGAAAAGATTTCATTAAAAATTTCAATGTTTTCTCAAAAATAAATTGATTTCCTTAATAGAATAAAAATTTTTATATTTTAAATATGTTGTTTAAAGTTTAAAATTAAAATTTCCTTAAGAAATATTCTTGTGATTTAGTAATGGTTTTTTCCTACATAACAAAATAATTTACTATATCTTTTGATTTACTAGGAAAATGATCTTATATTACCATATCATTTATTTTTATAGATGGTTTTTTATAATGATGATGAAATATGAAAAAAAATGTAGTATTTCTATCCCCAACTAAAATGCTAATATAATGATAAATGTTATCATGATGTTATCAAATAAATATGAATTGACTATGATAATTTTAGGGGTGGGTACATTATATCCCTCAAATTAAATAAGTAAAATTAATTTTTATTGTTCTCAAAGGGTACATATGAGGTTATCCAAATACAAAATAGGGCTTATATGTGGCTATCCGAAGACTAAATAAGTGTACTCAGGAGGTTATGACAAGCCCAAAAGTGGGTATATTAGAGGAATCTCTATCCTTAAGTTTGTACATGTCTTCTTAAACCATGAATAACATGTGTTGAATATCAATGTGTGTTTCCATGATATAATATTTCAATGATTAGGATTATGAAAAACATTAATCCCCTCCTTTTATGAAGGAATCTTTTTCTTATGTTAATCCCTCATGTATCATGTTATTTTATTCCATTATGATTATTGTCTTATAAACTAATATTCATTATTTCATGCCTCCATAATATATGATTTTTTATGAATTTAAAATGTTAATATCATTTGCTCATACCTTTATGCTCAGAATATGCTAATATATGACCATTTATTTACTTCCCCCTTGTTTACCCATACCATGTATATATGATATCACCCATAATTATATTTCTATTTCCCCAATATAAGAATAAAGGTTTTAATAATGATATATCTAATAATGGGGCTGTTTTTGAAGATGTATGATGAAGATGTTTTAGATATTTTATGTAAACGTTATTTTTTTATCTATGTTTCCATATATGAAAAAACATTATCATTCTGGTATGGATCATAAAGATATATATTGAATATTTATCTCATAAAATGTAATATTTTTGTATGAAATGTTAAGGTCCCTATAAATTCTCCGGAGGAACCTTTCATAAATTTCAAAGAAGCTATTATAGATTTTTCCTAAAATTTCTTTTATTCTGTATCTTTAAAAATATTACCCATTCCATTTTATTACCACTATCATTGATCCATAACATAATACTCCCATGTCCTACTCAAAAATCCTTGACATATTATAATTATTTGGAAAAAATTATTTAGGTCATTGTTTGAATTCTTTAAAAAACTATTCTTTTTTTGAATCGTTTTTTATGAAATACATGGGATAATTAATCCTAATTAGTGTTATTAGTAACTTGAAATAAAATACATATATATTTATTGTAACAGAATTATTTGAGGCAAAATACCCCTCAACCATATCACATTGAAAAATCACTTTAAAAAATTAGTATTTATTAGGTCTAACTAGTTATCGATGGATCCTTTTTAAGGTTGTAAATCATTCTATATGAATTTATAGTCATATAATTTTGATGTTTGAGATACATAGAAATAATTATTAATTTATATATTTCAATGGAATATTTTCTATGAATAATATATGTACTATAATCTTCAGGAATAAATTCATTATCAAATGATTTCTCATGATGGTTTTTACTCTATAACATTTAATTTTATTTATTTCAAGATAAATATCATCATGTTCCAATAACATTCTAGAAAGTTTATAAAATTATGTTACTCTATTTTAGGAATTGATCATAATGTGATGTTTGATGATGATTATATTATTATTTGTAAAATAATTTTTTTCTCAAATGAGTATCATGTTTTATAATAATTTAATTTTGAAATATATTGAAATTTCTCCCACAAAGATTATTATCCATTTTAAATTGCTTAATATATAATATCTAGATAGGATTGATATTTAACTAAATCGTTGAATCTGCAATAGAATTTCTCTCATTTAATTTCTAATTTGGTAGGTCATAAAATCAGTCATATCATATATGAATCTTGGATTTTGTATTAGACAAGTCATTTCCTAATTAGATCATAGGGATCGTCTGAACTATATTCATATGGTTTACAATCTTTTTGGGTTTTATTGTTCTGTTTGAACCAATTATCATTCCATCCAAGGAAAATAATCATATCAGGTTCCCCCATATTTTTATATACCTACATAATATAAAGTCCCAGAACCTAAATTTGGCATGATCTACCAATTTGGATAATCTATTTCATGAAATGTAATTTATATGCACATAATCAAAAACGTAATATGTTTAATTAGCTTTAAATACCCACCAGGTTTTCTTAGGTTTTCCTTTTTTTTACATTCATGTAGTGATTTATTATTGTATCAGACACCTTCAAATTAATTAATATATTTCAAAAATGTTAATGTATAAAACATTATCCAACTCATGATTTTTGATATTTTCCCTGAAATAAAACCAAATTATGGCCTCATTAATATATATTCATACTATGACTATGGTTCATGAATCCCATCAATGTAATTATTTAGAATACAATGAAATAAAAATCCCTATATGGTAATGTATTGTGTGATAGGTGGAAAACCCTTACTGTTTTTAAATGATCATAAGACCCTAGGCTTGTGAGATGTCCAATGTAAAGGCCCACTACTCATAGACCAAATATCATGAGATAACATAATGTCAGTAGAATTATAACAACTAATATGTATAAAACATGACCATAATTTTAAATTGAGTTTATAACCTAGAAAAAAAAACAATATGGTTTAAACATGAACAATTATTATTTAATATATAGAATGAAACTCATTATATGAATGATATGAAATTCTTATGAAGTGTTTTAATAACATAAACTAAAGTGAAAACCCAATTATGACATTAACACTTTATATTAATGAATAAAATAATGTGAGAATAAATTAATGGACATCGATATTGAAAAATAGATAATTCAATCAAAAGGGGAATGCATGTATAAGAATCTATTCCAAACCCAAATGACTATAATTACAAATATTTTGTTTCTAGAATATATATTAAGGATTATGAATATATCATGTGAAACGTGGTAACATATGGGTTAGATGAAAGGAATTTGAGATTATGTAGAATTAAAATAATCATAGGTAATTGAAAAATCATTTTTATCATGTTCTCAACTATATTGGTAGAAGACTTAAATTTTACATACCAATTTTATTTAATTTATCATCATGGATTTTTTATTTATATTTATTTTGATTTTATATTAATTTAATAGTAACTTAGTGATGCCATAATTTTTATTCAATCCATCATTTATCATCAATATCATGTTCAAAAATAATCTATAAATATAGGTATTTCTTTTATTTCGATCTTGGATCAAGGATTAATTTGATGATAAGAAAATATCATTTGAAAATTCTAATTCATGTAATTAATTATTGTAGGGGATTGTATATTTTATAAAATAATTATGAAAATATTTTACCTAGTTTTGTTTGCATTAAGGCATTATATTTTCTGATGAAGTTGGGTTAAATTTTAAAATATTTATAGGGACAATAAATTATTATTATTAAAAATGGGGGATATGGAGATTACATATCCCAAAAATCCTTTTAATTGCATTTTACAATCATATTTTTTACTTTCACATTTTTTATTTAACCATTTAATTTGGTATGTGTATTATTGTTTATATCTAAATAATTTTTAAGATTATGATTAATTATAGAGTATGATCTGGATGTATATACTATTCATACACTAGAGTTTCATTCAATATCTAAATTTTACACTTAAATATCATGTTTTTCATAATATTCTTGAGTGAATAGTATAAAATGAAAATAAATAGATTCAATTATAAAGATATTTATTTTTCAAAAACATCATATCTTATCCGTTCCTATGATTACTTTATTTATTTATTTATATTTTTATGATTTATTTTCCCACATTGTAATATATTATTTTACATTAATTTGTTGATTTATAATGAATATTATAAATCGGTGACCACCTAAAATATTTTATCTAACCCCATATTTCAATTTCCTACAAGAGATCACATTTTACCTATCAAGGGTAATATTATGTATTATATTTACCTTTTAAAATCTAAATAATTTTATTTTCACCAGCAAACTGGAGAGTAATGAATCCTTATTAAAGACACTAATGTCACTATAATAAAAATTATTTTCTATCACATCACGATTCTATAGATTTCACTTACTCAAATAAATTTAAATTAATTATCCAATATGATATTTCATATTTATGGAATATAACAAAAATTAGTGTAAGAATCCAAATCTTCAAATATTATATATTTTTATCTAAGAAGGCAGATTGTTTGTTTATTCATGGAAACCAGTTGTTTCCCTCTAAAACCAACATGGTGATATTAGATCATGTTTTATTTCTTCTATTTTTTATACTTCCAATTATTGATATCAAAAGAGATTACTTGACTTGTAATTGATTTTATAGTTTCATTTTTCCATTATATACTCTTTCCTATAATGTTTTTTGGACTTTTCATAATATCCACTTTATTGCATTATATTTCCATATTCTTTTTTGAAATGGGGTCTCATTTAAAATTTCTTGTATTATTAGATGGAGGTGAGTTTTATTACTAAAGAGACATAATGAAATAGTTTCATCGAGATATTATCTACCCAATAAGCCAATGATTGTTAGATATTATTTCACCCCTTTATAGGAGTGGAATTATTTAACATGAAATAGAATTTAAAATTTAATTTAATGTTTTTTTGTAATACTCTAACGCCTAGTTTTTGTAGTGATTTTTACCATCATGTTTCATCTAAATACATTACTCATGAAATTTAGAAATTATCAACCTCACATTTACTAGGAATCTATTATAGGTAACTGCTGTAACGTCCCACTATAAGTGTTGAAACGATAATCAGGGTGGGGGTGTTAAATATCAATCATAAAAAAGAAAGTGACTTAAGATGTGATATAAAATTTAGTGTATAATGATATTTAATCATTTATCCTTAAGTAAGAAATAAAATTTATCTATTCAGTGTCATCATATTAATGTAAAAGACTTGTCAAAAACACTTTAATTTCATGACCCCATTTCATCAATTGGTACTCATATAGGTCCATTAGTGGAGATGTGTATGAATTGTAAAGCCTACCTCTATTAGAAAACAGGTTGATGACTATCACCAAGGTTATATACTAAATACGGTTGGGAGATATTATGTTATTTATATAAATTTTTGTACAGTAGATATTAAGATACCCACCAGTTAACTCTAAATAAAACATTAATAAAAAATTGCAATACATGAAGTTGGGACACCCCAGACCCGCACTCCAAATTCTAATGCAAAATATAATTCATCTAAACATTTTATTTCATAAAAAATGAGATGAACCTATATTTATATTAAATCATTTCTATTTATTAAACATTTTATTTTAAAATAAAAAAACAATCACAAGAACAGAAGGTTTATTGTATTTTAGTATCAGCTATTTAAGAAACATATTTAGTTATACTTTTAAACGTTTCTCTATATTCAAACCGAACTAGATCCACTTTTAGATATCTCCTATATTATACTATTCTTTGTCACATGGGGAAGGAAACCATTATATATGGTTGATCTAAAATGTTATGTATAGGAAATTTTTTTAATATGTTATGAATTTTCAGATCATAAGCATAAACAAATACATGATAATGAGATAAATATCTTATTAAAAAGAAAATAGAACCAAAATAGTTATCAATAATACATTTTATCATTAAATTTAATCTAAAATGGGATAACCTATACTCTGGAATAAGAGTTTGGAATCATGAGATAACACACATGAGACATAGTGAATAATCACAAGAAAAAATATATGGTATTATATTGAAAAAAAGAATAACAATAATCTTTTACAAAAAAATAGTAACAAGATTTCATCACATAATATAATATAAATCAAAAACCCCTACTTCATTAGTGACATAGGTCTTTAAATCTTTTGGTCCATACATGACATGTGTTTCACAAACCTATTCTCCATGTATGGATTAGGTTTCCCAAATCTATGATCCAAAGGTGTTTTAGGTTTCAAAAACATATGATCCATAAGTGACTTAGATTTAAAAAACCTACAACCTATAAGTGACACAGGTTTTACAAACTTAGGATCTATAAGAGAATTATGTTTCAAAAGGCTATGATCCATTAATAACATAGGTTTCATAAAAATTTTGGTTAACAAGTGACATAATTTTCACAAACATATGGTCCAAAAGTATCCCATGTGATATAGAAACAAAAAAATTTAATTGGTTTCAGATATAGGACCCAAGCCATAAATAATACATAAAAATGTATGTCATTGGAAAACAGTCATTCATCAGATCATAAAGAACCAATGTAATGAAAAAATGCATTTTGTATCATTTCTATATGGTATCAATGATTTTGATATCAAGAATATAAAATGTTGAAATAAAAAATCAAATCAACCAAAAGAGTATTTTATAAGAACATATATTTGGTGGTTCAAGAATAATAACCTCCATGTAAATAAGGCCTTTATATATTACGGTGGAAAATGGATTGGAATTGAAAAACCATTTTAAGAAATGGGTTTTATATTTGATGTAAAATATGATGTTACACTAACTTTGAAAAATAAATTTAAAAAATATAAAGTGAATTTTTTTTAAAAATTTATAACTTTTAATAAACAACATTAAATAATTGACCATAGAAAATTTATAACAGTATTAAAAAATAATGTGGAGTGGCTAAAATAAAATTTATTTTGAAATCATAGAAACCCATATTAAAATTTTGAAATACCCTTACTAAAAACCCAAAATCATAAAAGGGTAACAAGAATTCCATTCTAAAATATGATAAGAGAAAATTATAGTAACATGAGATAAAACATTATAATGATTCTAATTATAATAGATAACATTTAATCTAAATAAAAATATAGACATATAGGGGAAACAGTTGTTAAATAGGATGATAATAATGATCAATATTATTATAAATTTTTGAGACATAAATTAATAAGTATAAAATATATTAATTAAAATGTTATATCAACCCATAAAAGGCATTATTGTATATGTAAATAAATTATTAATATAGAAAAAACCAATCTGGGAAGGTATAAGTTTAACAAGAATATTTTTAACTCAACGAATGGAGTTTTTTTAACGAAACCCTGACTGTAATGGGAACATATGAATACAAATTAGAAAAAGAGGGGTTCTAGAAAATTTACATTAAAATATCAATAAATTAATGTTATTAATAATACTAGAACACAATATGGTTGTGAATACATCATATAATATAAATGATGGTGCACAATATAAAACACGTCTCATGGAAATGAAAATAGATACAAATAACACTTACCTTGTGTCCTGGTGCATTTTATGGGAGCACCTAAAAAATTGAATAATAAAATTAATTTAATTAAAAATTAAAAAATATATTTTTCTTTTATTTAATTTATGTTATATTTATTATCTTATATTTTTATTTATAAAAAAGTTCTCTCTTATAGCGGTTACTCATGGTGGTTTGATTAATTTTGATGAAACTTATTTAGTATATTAACCATGGTCAAATGTGTTTTAAAATATCTCTATAATATCTATAATATTAAGGGTTTATTTATTTTATAAATAAATTTACACAAATATTTTTTAGTTCCATTTTTTTTCTCAAAATGGACTCAAATTAAGAAAGTTGCTCAATATTTTATTTATTGCGGTTATTTTTAATATGACCCTCTATTATTGATTTCATTTATAAAATAAAAAATATCATATTTAAATAATATTAACATTGTGATACATATAAAAATAGAAAATTATATACATTTTTACTATAATTCATATTTACAGTATAATAATAATATAACACGCCATTCATGGAGGTGGCAATGCATATGTAAACATGATGTTGCCTTATTTTTTTTTTTTAATTTCTGTTTGAAGGTAGAAAATTAATATTCCATTATTGTAATAAAATATCATAATATTAATAATTGTTATATTATCATAATCACATTTATGATAATGTATTATATAGTTTACAAATTAAATATGAATATAAGACTATGTAGGAAGAAATAATTTTGTCGAGAATATGGGATTTTCCTTATAAATACACATGGAAATATATGACATATGCTTTGTAATTGAGACTAACAAATTATAAAAAATTAACGGAATTATATGTTTATAATATGGAAATGTTTTTAGAATGAAATTATAAATAATAGGTGTAGCATTAAGTGGTGGAAGTGATCCCATTATAAAAGTGAATAAAAAGGTCATTTTGAAAGAAACCATAATATTTTAATAATGGCATTTCTCTATTTACAGGTTGAAGGATCCAAAATTTTAAAATAATGAGTTTTGGGGTGGTATAATTTTTATAAATCCTCTAGAAAATCAATATACATTTATTTTATCTTATTTTGTGTCTATCTATAGTATATATTTATATTTTTTTATTTTGGTTTTAATGTTTTAATATAGTTTCAACCATAGTAATTCATATTTATTTAAAAAGATATGGTAACCTTTATAATAGGATTTTTATATTCTAAACAAATTTTTTTTCATATAATCTAATTCATATCATGAATAAGTGAAAATTTACTTTTAAAATAAAAAATTTAATATATTGAAAAACTATTTTTAAATAAATGTTGTTTTCACCATTAACTATTGTTAATATTATTTTGTATTGATTAATGGTAGAATTAGTAATAATATATTTATTTATAGAGCTCAAAAGTTTATAAAATACAGTTTTATAATATATTTATTTATTTAATTACATAAAAATTACAACATGTCAATACAAAAATGACTTGAAAATAATAGTTTAACCATTATCATGGTCAATAACTTTAATCATCGTAACCATAATTTCCTGATTAAAAATTAAATTTAAAATTTAAAATAATAAAAAAATTCGATTAAAAAGTATTAAATACAATATTTTAGATTTAAATTTATGATGTTTTGAAAACTAGTTTTAATATAAGTGAATCAAAACATTGTTTTCAGAAAAAATATACATAAGTCATTGAAATGTAAAACATTTGTTTTATAAATTACGCATAAATGTTTTTAAATTAATCATTTAATCCTCAAATGATGTTTTGATCATGAAATTTTTTTATATGTTTATATTTTATACTTAATTATTGACATAATATAAATACCCAATGTTAGTAAAAACTATATTTTTCCCAATTCTCGTAAATATAAATTATTTTAGAAAAATGTCAAAAAATCACCAAAAGATAATTTCAACATTTTTAATTCATAAATCAAGCACATTTTAAAAAACACAAATTATAAAATTTAAAAATTTATCATTTTAATGAGAAAATAATATATAAATGAAATATTTGTGCTGGATTTTATGGTTTTAGATGCTAGGTGGAGCTTCTCTCTAGTAGTGAAAATTGTTTTTGAACATGAGGTTTGGTCTATCAGTGAATTGTTTTTTGTGATTCATTCTTGATGTCAGGATGGTTTTCCCCTCAGCCTTTAAAAGGGGGTCTATTTCAATAAAAAATAATTCTTAGTCAAATATGATTTTATTGAAAAATTCCCAATGAAAACATTGAGTCTTTTCAATAATATTTTGTATGAATTTATAATTTTTTACAATTTTTTATTTAATTATTTTATATTTTAAAATTGTTTATTGATATTAATATAATATTTCAGGGCTCATTTTAGTTTGTATATCCATGAATAGAAATTTATAAAACATATTATTAATTTTCAGAAAACATTCATCCAAAATATCAAGGTTCTAGATTCTCTCTTTTTAAATAATATTCATCCTCAAAATTTAAATTAATACACTATATTGAAAATATCTAGTGGTATATAAAATGTTTACATGACTCAATATTTAATTCATATATACAACCCAAACATATAAACATAAGAAACATATATTTTTTCCTTTGAATAATATAACCCCTATCATTGGGATTGTATCCTACCATTTGATGTAAGAATATATTGTCATTTTGTCTTAGGAAACACATTATATAATTTTCTTCGGAACGATTTTAATAATCTCCTATTCATTAATAAACTACCAAAGGTTGACATGAAATATGATTTTATTTTTCTAAATAAAGTTTCCACAATGTATACAGTATAAATCCATTTCTAAAATCATATAAAATTATTCAAACGGAGGGATTATAAGAATTTTAAAAGGAATTTTTCCATATAATTCATCATCGAAAAAATACCACAAGAAGATTTATTCAATAATCAAATATTGAGGAAGGTGATTTATTTACCTCGAAAATATCCTACATTGATCCGATATGAATATATTTCATCCCCAAATATAGAGTGTAGTATAAGAGTTCCTTAATTATCAAAAACCACCTTAGTAGTTGAGGTTTGATAGTCATCCCATTATTCCCTTTGTTTAAGGGGTTTTTGAAATTTATAATCCTGGTTAGACCATGGATTGGGGAATAAATTTGTATAATTAAAAAAATCCTTGTAATTGAATCATTGTTGTTTGTATGCTTTACTAGTTGGGACTCTAGCACTGTCCATTGTATTTGTTGGCATCATTATCTCTCATAGAAATTCATGACCCCATAACTGAATACATCAACTGCAATAACATTTGATTATTCTTTTGAGACATTCCATTTAGTTCTTATACCCAAATTGATTACATGATGGAAATTCAACCCACCTTCCTAAATTATTTTCATCTCTAAAACTTTTATGAGACTCTATAATTATCTTATTTGGTCCTTTTGTGATTTTGGAAAGTCTCAGGAAATTAATTATAAATTGAGATAATTGGGTTAGAATATATATATATTTTTAAAACTATATTTAATCCCATTTAGTTCCTCTTTTGAAGTATTATTTAATTTTCTAATGTATCTTTTATTAAGTTGGTTTCTCCTAACTCTAAAAATTACATAAATTAGTATGTTAAATATAAGAATAATTTATTTAGTAAAAAATAAAATTTAAGACTATTGACATAAAACAAATAAATAATAAATGAAATATGGATCATAACTAATAAATTTCTCTTTCTCAATATATATTATTAACCATATATATCCTATTAGGTTATCCAACCATACTATAAAGATATGATCAAATCAATTTTAATGGTTTTCAAAGATAATGTGATTAAGAAAATGATATCCTCTATGTATGTCTATTGAGGTGTGAAGTCTTAGTCCCAATCACCTTGTATTGATTTTAGACCAGGTAAATGATTAACAAACCCCTTTCAAGGTGATTAACAATTGGTGTATCTATTCCATATCCCCATCCCAACTTCATCATCCCGATAAAGATGCAATTTTTAGGAAAACAATATACACAATACATTACCAAACACCCATGATTTAATATTATACTTAAACATAAATGTATGGATTTTACTAATGTTCTTTCATTAAAATTCACAAAATAACTACACTTACCGTATAAAATAACTAAAATCCCTTTTTACTCTAAATGAGATGCCTTGAGTATGAACACCCATGTATGGTGGTAAAAAACATTCCTTAAACATTGGATTTGATGTCAACTGAGATAAAACTATATTATTTTATATCATTTTCAGATGTTAAACATTACATATCCCAATAAACAAACATTCCCAGGAGGGGATGGTTTATTTTCATTGAGGATATGCAACATTGTAACAATATTCTACAATAATTGTGAACATTTCTCCCTAATTTTACCATACCAAATCCACATGTTGAGATATATTATGTTATACTCTGTATTATATTAGGAAAAAATAATAGATAATAAAGGGTTGATCTTACATGTATATTAAGGGAAGTCCTCTCCACACAATTATCAATGGTTAGATTAAAAGAATATGAGAAATGATGAAAAAGATAGAAACATCACATTAAAAAGAAAATGGAACAATATGATATATAAAAATTACATGTTAACAATAATTTCAGTACAAAATTTAAAAACATATACCATCACACAAGAGTTCATAATATTGAGATAATAAACTTGATCCATAGATAAAAATATTTTGAATAAAAATACATAGAATGTTATAGAAATGAATCATAATAATAAACTATGACACCAAAATAATCATGTGATGAGATTACACAGTGGAATATGAATTAGAAACCAATATCACATTGATGAATAATATTTGACAACATTATAGTCAATAAGTTACTTATGTTCGACAGACCTATGGTTTATGAGTGACATGGGCTTCAAAATACTATGTTATAACAGTGAATTTTGTTTCACGTATTAATGATCTATAAGTGAATTAGGTTTCATAAACCTATAGAACATGATTTACCATTGTTTCTCAAAACTATGATCTGTAAGTGACTTATGATTCACAAACTAACTATCAATAAGTGACTCAGGTATAAAGAACCTATAAAACATTAGTGAATATTTTTGGAAAACATTCAATCCATAAGTATCTAATGATAGGTATAACCCTAAAAATGAATTTATAGGGGATATTGGAGCTTATATTTCAATCATCCATTCATATATTTTCCCCTTGAAAACAATCAGTCATTATATTATAAATTATAAATGCAAATAAATATTGGGTTTTATAACACTTTGAGATGCTATCACAAAAAATGAACACACCAATATAAAAATAGAATACCTAAAATTCAATTAACCTAGCTATGTGTGTCATAAAAAAAAATTATAGGGAGGTTCATGAAAGATTACATCCCAAGAAATAATTCCTTTAGAGGAAAAGTATAAATGGTAGTATAATTATATATGATTTTTCAGAAATTATTTTTATCTTTATCAAAAAATATGAGGTTACAGTCACAATAAATTTTAATTTTTGAAATAATTTTGTGGAAACATTATATGGAAATAAATTTTTTAAAATGAAAACTCAAAAATAGATCCTTAAAATTTTAAAAAGGTTATCTAAAAAAAGTTTTGGGTGAAAGATAAAACATTTTTTTATGAAATGATTAAAAACCCTTTTCAATATTTTGAATTAATTATTGAAAATCCACATAATAAAATAAGTAACAAAACATCTATTTTAAAAGTGTATAGGGTAACTATAATGATCCCATGATATAAAACATAATGTTTTTTGCATTTATATTGGAGTGAATTATTCAGAATGGAATATGAAGACAAGTGTGTTTTATATAAATAAATTTAAAAAATCACTCCTCTTGAATTATATTAGTTAAATTTATTTATAATATATTAAATAAATTTTTTAACATTCATCCTATGTTTTTTGTTGGAAATATATAAATATAAATCCAATTTTACACTTGGAATGGAATTTTTTTTAAAAATAATTTTTTTCATTTTTTAAGAAGTAGTTATTTTAAGACTTGTTTTTAACACATTTATAAAATTCAATTTAAAAATTAATTATATTTTTTTGATATGTAATATAACAAAAAAATTTCGGTGAAGGATTGTGATTAGTCAAAAAAATTTAATTTCTCAGTGAATGGTAAAAATACCAATATTTCTGTAAAGTATCTATTTCTATAAGTTATGTAATTTAAAAGTAAAAAAATTTGTTTTGAATATGTTTTAAATTTATATAATTTAAATATATTAATCTCAATTAAGTTTAGTCAAGTTTATATTTGTTCTTAGTAAATGTTTTTTGGGTATTAAAGTTGGAATTTTTCTAAAAACTATTTGAGAAGGCATGGTACTTTCCCATTTTAATTAAATTAAATAATAACTAATTGGGAATTATTTAAATAAAATTTATAAAATATATGTACTTAAAATTTAATTTAATTTAATTTAATAATTATTATAACCTTTAGAGTTATTATAGTATCATCTTTTTCAAAAAAAAAATACAATTATTAAAATATCATTAACTCACAGAGTTTGTTGAAAAAATATTAAATATTATCTTTAAACTTATTTAAATTTAGTTTGGAAACGTTTATTAAAAATTTTTAATCCTAATAATTTATTATTTTTAATAATATCAACTTAATTGTTTACAAATGTTATTAGCAAAAATGTTCGAAATTAATTACATCCAATAAGATAAAAAAATTTAATTAATGCTTAAACATTAAATATAATGAAAACAATAATCTATACACTTGTTAATAATCTTTTTCAATTCCATATTTATACCTTATCACTTTATGGATCATGTTTGGTGAATTATTGGGTCATTTTTTAGGTAAAAACATGGGTTCACCTACATTTATTTTGTAAAATACCATGTGTGTCATTTCCCCCACTTATTAAGGGTACTCAATGTCCCCTTATCTTCACACCATAAAAAACTATTTTATTGGACCATACCTACCGATATCACATATGATCATACCTAAAATTATCTTACATGCTTTAATTTAGTTATAAATCTATCCATGTAAGGCCTTTAGTGAAAATAAAATGGAGTTTCCTAAGGAAGACTTAACTTCCATCAACATGCATTTTTTATTTCTTTATTAACCAAATAATTTTTTATACCATGATTGTATAATAACCTTCATATTCTAATTATAATACTATGTTGTTTTTTATTATGGTATGTACTACCCCCACACACAGTCCCATTAAACAGTTTTTCAACTAATCATTTTTGTCTATGGAAGAATACTTCCTCACAAAAAGATGAACTTCATTTTCCCATTACCACCACACATGGATGGGAATAATGAAAAATACATAGATTTTATATGGTATTTATATTATAAATATTTATTTTTAATAATTATATCATAATAACCATATTTATATTAAATTTCTTATAAAATATGATAACATCACTCATGTGTTCGACGAACTACTACCTAACAAAGTGATGTGAATCATTTTTCAATAACATATTACATAGAAGGTAATATGTTTAAACCTAATTAATATATATTATATGAAATAAATAATAATTATTTTCATGTAACTATTATATTTTTGGAAATATGATATATCATTTTCTTCTTACCATTTCACAAAATGGAAAAGTGATAACATCATTCATTGATGTTTGGATTACCGCCTCCTCAAAGTGATGTGATTCTTTAATTTCACATCCCAAAATCCCAATAATATATAATAATATATAATTAAATATTATTTTTTAATTTAATAATTATTATTCATGAAATTAAAATGTTACATATCTTCTTTCCATAATGATCATTAGAAAAATAAAAAAGTTACTCATGCGTACATATGAACTACCATCACCACGATCATAATGTTATTTTATTTTTCATAGAAAAATTTCATAAATAGTTTTAGAGTAATTTTTCTTTATAAATATGATAATATTTTTCTCATTTTTATCCTGGATAAATTTAAATAAATATCCCTATGACCATATTCTTCCTACCAAAGTGGTTTTTGACATATAAAACAAATATAGACTAAACATATGATGTAATCATACTGGATTAATTTATTATATATAAATTTTTTATAAGTGAAATAAAATTAACAGTAAATTTTTAGGAGTTTTTTAATAAATTAAATAATTTACATATTTTTATTACTCATGAATATAAAGAACACACATGAAGAATCAGACTCAAGTTAAGGGCTTTTCTCCTCTCACATTTAATTCGGTGAGATATATGCCATATTCACCACTTATTTTTCCTGTAGTATATACTTCCAATTAACTATTTTTATGAGTATTATACTTAAATACATGAGGATTTACATATCCATGTTTTGAATTTCACTTTTATGGGGATTAGAGTTTCAAAGATACCAAACTAGTAAGGGATATTTGTCGGGATTTTTCTTCTTTGAAAGGAATGTGATGTTATACACCTATCTTAATTCATGTGATATATATACTCCCCTATTAACATGTTATATAATTAATATAATTAATTTCATGGTATAATAAGTTTTATTAATTGATATTATTTTGTAACAAAAGTAGTTAGATTATTTTGTTACAATCTCATTATTTATCAAGATTGTGTATGATTAAGCCTCTAATATTAAAATATCATAATTATCAAGAATTATATTCACATAAATTATATTATCTAATATTTATTATTTATATTTTAATGTCATTTTATATTTTTCCAATTTTTTGTACCTAAAATGATTGAGATAGTTTTTTTAAGAAAATCTAAATTCATTTATATCATTGATAAAAATATATGTTTTCTTATTAATCAAAGTTTTAAAAAAAAATTAAAGAATGGTTTAGAAATTGTTCTTAAAATACAAAAGTAAATTTTCCTCATAAATTTCTTTACATGATTTCTAAAATCATATTTTATTATATTTAATGTTTAGATTTAAATCAATTGATATTCAAAATGTGTTTTGTTATAAAAGCGATTTTCAAAATGAAAACGATATTTTACTGAAGAATAATTTTAATGGAATTTCCATTTATCAACCAAATTAACCCACGTTTTTAAGGATCCTACACTAGGGATATTTTTTATTGACACCATCCTTATTCTTTCACTAGATGGAATAATATTGTTTCAAAGAAATTGTTTTGGAACATGTTTTTCTTACACTTATTAATGAGGTTTTAAAGTCATTTTTATGGAAATTATTTCATTTCCAAATGTTAATTATATATCAATGATATTTTTTTTGAACCCATTTATTTTCCATGTGTTAATAATGTTTCAATGTGATTTTTATGGAACCCTTTTATTTTCCACAGGTTAATTATGTCCCAAATAAATTTTCAGAAAAACTATATCTTCTCTATATGTTAATCATGATTCAAGGTTAATATTATGGAACCCGTTTATTTTCCATGAGTTAATTATTTCCCATGTATAATTTCTTGTAATATATTTATTATAAAGGCGTTAAATTTTTTTAAAATATTTTGTTACCAAACCTATTATTTTCCATGGGTTAATCATGCTTCATTGTGATTATCATGAAACCTGTATCTTTTATATGGGTTAATCATGTCTCAAAACTGTTTTAATGGAACCCATTTCTTTTCCATAGGTTTATCATGTTTCAAAGAGATTTTTATGAAATATATTTATTTTAAATGGACAATAATTTCTCAAAGGTATTTTCATGGAACCTATTTTATTTACCTAGGTCTATAAAATTTGAAAGAGATTTTTATTGAACCTATTTATTTTTCATGATTTAATCATGTTATTAGAAGAATAATGGTATTTTCAACGAGTTATTATAAAAAATGGTCTCTTTGTTATTTATTTATGTTGGGGTTCTTGGAAATTATAAATGATGCTTGCACGTAGATTGTGTCATGTGAGTCCATTATAGCTTATAGGATGTGTTTTTCCATATGGCGCTATAGTGTGTTGGGTAATTATTATTTTTTCATGATAAATATATTGGTAGTCAGTCTTATGGTTATTCCAAATGTAATATATTCTATAAGGGATTTTCAAGGGTTCAATGATAGGATTTGCCAATATACCAATATGTTTTATCTATTCTTTCTATGGGTTTGTAATGTTTCATTTTATCAAGACTGATATCAAATGGCACATGGTTATTAATTCTTACGAAATATTCCCTTTATGAATGCCTTATGACCTATTTTATAGTTTAATGATCCAGGTATTAATGGGTATAAATATTTTTTTGTTATAATCATGCACTTTGATGATTTCATCATACCCTTATGATTTTCTTATTCTCAATAATGACACTCATTTTTTCTGGATTACTTTTTCCTACATAAAGAATTTGAGCTCATGCCTCTTATGTATTCTTTTCCATGGGTTATAAATAATTTTTTTGAATGAATTATTTCTAAAATGGAATTATATTATATAATAATGATGTATTAATTTGAAAAATAAAAGTTTGGTTTTGTGGGAGAAAGTATAATTTCAAATCATGTGAATATATTATGTTGGACTTTATCTTAATTCTATAATACTCTAAACCAAATTGGTCCTCTAAGATGTAATTTATTAAAAATTTATTTTTGATCTTTTATGTTTTTATTAGAGAAAATTGGTTTATCTTCTTTGTCATCAAATATGAAAATGTAATGTTTATGAATTTATCAACAGAAATAAGAGTGTTGGTATTGGGATGTTATAGTAGCTATCAAATGGATTTTTTAAATAACACTATAGATTAATATGTTTTCATGAGAGGTTATCTTAAGAGCTATGGATACCATCCTAGGACTATAATATTATTGTTGATGATATGTTTAATGTCTTAGACACCCCATTTTAGGTTTTGAACCATTACATAATTTGATGTTATTATGGAAACATTTGGAGACATTTTATTAAGTTGAGCTATTTGTATCCCCCATGATTAACATGATTTGTTTTCTAGGGTTGAATTAATAGTAATGTTTAATAAAAAATGTACAACCCATATACTAGGTGACAACCCATCCCATCGGGAAATGTAGTGGGGCTTGAACTAATGACCAAAGGATGATATGGGTTTCATGGCTACCAATGGCCTATGTGATGTCCATGTAAGTGTTAATTTTTGTACTTGAAAATATTATGTTTATTTTAGAAATATTTTAGATCATAGTTGAAGAATAACGGTTTATTTTTCTTGGAAGAATACATAACCAAATCCTCAAAATATTTGGTTTTTTGACTTAGTTTGTAAATGACTGAATAATTCTATATATAGTAACTTATTGAATGATTTGTTTTGAACATTGGGTATTACTATTGAAATTTTGATATTAAATAATAAATGATTAATCATTTTGGTAATTATCTTACCATGTGCTAATAGTTTCTTTTTGGTTAATGACATGTGGAATATCTTGATTATAGCTTTTACGGTTATATATAATTTAAAAGTTTATTTTAGGGCTTTTGGATTAAAAAAGATTCTTGAATAATCATATTTTGGAAAAAAGAAAAGGGATTGTAGTTGTAATTTGCTAATGGATAAAACTGAACACATCAAGTAAGTGTATTTCCATATTATCATAGTCTTGGTAGTTATATAATTACATAAATCTAGGAAAATGATCATAACAAAATTATTATACTATTACCTTCATTTAAAATATACCAATGAACTTTTCTATCATTCAAAATTTATTGTTTTGAGGCACTAAAATTTTCATTTATCGTTCCATTTCATGTGTTCAATAACCTCAATCACTCTCTACATTTATTTTTGTTTTTCCTCTATTACCACATATGTTCTAAATATTGGAGACCTAGTTATGTTTTATTCCATATGACATTTGCACTTGAATTTATCTTTTATTAGATGATGTTTTATTAACCCATTAATAATGTGGGTATACAATAAATGTATTTCCTAATGTACAACCTTTGATAATTGGGATTAAGTTTAAATTTTGATAAAGTAATTTTTTAAGGGTCGGTGTAGAAGCAAATGATTTTAAAATAAGAAAATTATATTTGATAGAATAATTGAAATCATACAACTAGTTTATATTTCATTACAAAAAATACTCCATTTATATTACCTTTCATAAAAACCCTAGGTTTATATGTTCGATGGTATATTCAACAAACAACCCCAAGCATAAAAGACCCAAGATATATTTTACCATTATAACTAAGTAGTTCGAATGGATGGATGGAAAATTATTAACTAAAGTATGAAAATATTTTTTAAATCATGTATATTTAATGATTTTTTTGTTACCAATTAATTAGAGATGAAAATAATATCATTTTGAAAATAAAATGATATATTTTTCCGTGAGATAATTTAAATGAACACAAGTGTGCTTTATAGTTATAAAATAAAAAAATGATACTTTTTGGATATTATTAATTAAAAATAAATTTTTTATATTAAATTTAATTTTTAAATTTCATCCCATGTGTTTTCTACACAATAGATAAAAGCAAATCCAATTTTACCATAAAACATTATTTTTTCAAAAATAAAATTTTCACGTTTTCTAGAAGAATTATTATAAAAATAGTTTTTTATATTTTCAAAAAAAAATTTCTCAAAAAAAAATTCTTTTTTGGTATTTAAATATTAAAATTAAATTTATTTTAATTTTATAGATATTACAAAAAATATTGATTTTTAATGAATAATGAAAAATATCGTTTTTTAAAGTATTTTCTAATTAATAAATTTTGTAATTTAAATGACCAAATATTTTTTGAATTTTATTTAAGTAAAATATGTTTTATATAATAAAACTAATTAATATTAATTATTTTTTATATTGGTTTATAGTATAAGATAGTTTTTTTTGAATAGTGGGTTCTTCAAAAAACTGTTTTAAAATGAAAAATGATACTCTTTTTTAATTAAATAAAACAACACCTAATTGTGATTGTTTTAAATAAAATATATATACAATATATAAATAAATTTTAATTGGGGTTCATATAAACGTTACTAATATTCATAGAGTTAATATCATATCATCTTTTTCAAAAAAAACTTTTAATAAAAACTCGTTGTCTCGCATCTTCTACAAGAATATTCTTAAATTAAAATTTTCCAATAAAGTGAACTGAATTATGAAAATACTATTAAATATTTTGAATTAGAATAATTTATAATGTATGGTAAGGTAAAGATATTTTCTTACCAATGTGATTAGAGAACATGGTTAATATTTATTACATCGATTTGGGTAAAAAAGAGTTTACTTAGTGGTTAAACATTAAATAGAAGAGGCCAAATGACCTATAAACTTTTCAAAAAACACTTTTATGGACATATATAGACCTTGTATCTTCATATTGAGATATGTTTTCATTATTATATCCTTTTTGTTGTTAAAACCTGGGTCCACCTAACTTTCATAAGAAAAATAAGATGTTTCTCCTCTCATCCACTTATATAATTTCTCCCACTATTCCCATATCTTCACACTTTAAAAACCAATTGGTTCTAACAATATCCAACCAAATAAAATAATAAATTCCCACAAATCATATTTTAATCCTTACTTTGTGTATAAATCCATGAAAGTAAGGCCTTCCGTTTTAACCAAAATGTGTTACCCAAGGAAGAGGTAACGTTCCTTAACTTTCATTTTTGTTTTATTTATTTATCTACCCCCATTACCTAACTATCCCAAATATAAGTAAATTTTATTATATAATGGTTCTATTCTACACCCATAGACACTATAATCATATGGGTTAAGAAATCATCATTCATGTGAAAGGAAAACTACTGCCTCGTAAAATGATGTCCTTCATTTTTCTATTACCTCCTCTCATTGTTTAAAATAAATATGAAAATAATAATTATATATTATTTATATTATTTTTAAAAAATAATAATAATTTTGTATTAAATATATTATATCTATTTTTCTTATATTCCTTTCTATAAGGGATAAAATTACATCACACTTGTGTACGGTAAACTACTGCCTCACGAAGCGATTTGAATCATTTTTCACAAATGTGATACATAGAAGTTAATAAGGGTAAATTTAATGAATATATATGATATTAATGACACCATTATGATATTTATAACACTATTATATTTCTATAAATATTATATATCCTTTTATTCTTACCATTTCACGCACTGAAAAAGTGATAACATCTTTCATGGATGTGTGGACAACCACCTCCTAAAAGCTATGTGATTAATAATTTTTTCTTAAACAAATAAAAATAATTTATATGTATATATAATTAAATAATTTTTTATTTATTATATAATTATAATCTGGGAAATACAAATGTTACTTTTCTTTTTTGTATAATGATCTTTGGAAAAATGAAAACATTACTCATGTGTACATACAACTACCGTGTCTATGATCATAACATTAGTTCGATTTTAATTACAATATTTCATAATTTGTTTTTAAACTATAAATTATATATAAATATCATTATTATTTCATTATTAATATTAAATATATTTTTAAATAATGACTCCTTTGAGAATATTCAACATACTACTGTCATTTTCGTCACACAAGACCAATATAGTCAAAACGTCTGATGTAAACATAATTGATCATGTTATTAGATATGAATTTACTATAATTGAAATAAAATAATAAATAAATATTTAAAATTTTCTCAATAAATTAAATATATCACATAACATTATTATTTTGTAATATGGAGAACATGCATGATGATTCAGACTCAAGGTAAGGGGTTTTATCATCACACTTTTATTTCTATGAGATATATATCATATTTTCCACTAATTTTTTATTTGTGGTTTATATTATTAACGTGAATATATTTTAATATTATTATACTGAAATTTATTAGGGTTTACATATTCATTTTATGACATATCATTCACAGAGTTTACAGTTTCAATGTTACCAAAGCAGTAATGAATTTTTTTTCTCAACATTCTATCATTAAGATGTATATTATGTTATAAATCAATATTATTTTTTTAGGGTTATATGAACACACATTGAAATTTTATATTATTAATCTATTTATTTTCAGGACATTATATGTTTCATTCAATGATATTCCTTCTTGGGATTATGAGTCAATTTTAAAAAAGTGCTAATATGATTTGGTTAAAATCACATCATTTATTGATATTATATATGATTAAGTATAAGATATTTAAATATATCATTAATCAAGAAATATATTATAATGTAGTTATTCATGATATTATAAATAAAATTTAAAATTTTAAACTCTTTGGTCGTTAAAATGTTTTTGGATGGGTTTAATAATATCACACTTCATTTCACTCTTCTGTCAGAAATCTGTTTTCCTAAAAAACCATGTTTTCGAAAAATTATTTAAAAAATGTATTAAAAATTGTATTTCAATGAAAAAGGAAAATTTCTACATAAAATGAAATATTTTTTTAAAATATTTTATTTTGATCTTTCAATGATAAGTTAAAATAAAAGTATTTTCAAAATGTCTTTTGTTATCAAATTTGATTTTCAATATATAGTGGATATTTTTCTCAAGAATGGTTTTATGATATTTTAAGATTATTTTATTCATAAAACTAAAAAATAATTTCGTTTAATTATCCGCTAATTAGAATATTTGGTACTGATACTATTCTAATTCTTTCTCAAGATGAAAAAATATTGTTTCAATGAGACTATTATGTAACCCTTTTCTCTTCCATCATATAATAATGTTTCAAAGAAATTGTTATGCAACCAGTTTCTTTTCAAAATGTTAATTATGACACCAAAAGAATTTCATGGAACCTATTTATATTCCATAGTTTATTCATGATTCAAATTGATTTTTTTGGAACTCATTTCTTTTCTATGGATTAATTATATCTCAAATAGATTTTCATTGAACCTATTTCATTCCAATTTGGTAATCATGTATCAAATAGATTATTTTGTATCATGATTTGTTTCTATGGGATAATTATATCACAATTTTATATTCATGGAAGCATTTTTTCTTCTAACGTTTAATCATGTTTCAATGATATTTTTATGGGACATACTTCTTTTCAATGGATTAATCAAGTTTCAAAATGATTATTTAAGAACCCATTTATTTTACATAGGTTAATAACATCTCTAAAATATTTTCAAGAAACCCATTTATAATCCATGGGTTAATAACGATTCAAAGAGATTATTATGGAACCAGTTTCTTTTAAACTATTTAATCATGTATTAAAAATATTTTCAGGGTAATTTTTTATTTTCAATTGAATAATCATGTTTCAACTATATTTTTATGGAACCTGATTCTTTTCCATAGGTTAATAATATTTTTAAAAGAATTATGATTTTTGAATTAGTTATGATGAAATGAATTCTATATTTTCTTTATTTTACATCAAAATATTTTTTTAAAATTTACAAATAAAACACTTTGTGGTTAAGTGTTAACCAAACAATGAAACAAAAGAAATAGGTGTAATGAGAACCTGAATAGAAGTATGAAAAAGAGGGTCAATCTAGGGTACCCTCCTAGGACCAAACCACCCCAAAAAAACAAAAGGGGACTTATAGGCCACATGACACCCACTATCACAACCCATCAAAACACCCTTTTCACATATGGATTGTCTCTATGCACATCAACCATGTCTATGTAAAGAACATTACACACATAATCACAACCCATGATCACCATAAACACCTTGCACCAACCATCCCATCACTCTCCCATGAAGAGATTTCCTGTTGCTATGATGGGGGTGGGGATCTAGAGTTTTGGAGCCATGCCTAACGAAGAAACCCATGGAAGAATAAAATATTCGGGAACCTGAATAATCCATTTATGAGTTGTCATGAGAAAACATTATCCCCATGAACTATCATGGGGGGTGTACAACATATACCCCAAAAAATTTGCCCAAGATCCACCAACACCACATCACTATGGAGAGAAACCTGTAAAATCTCCCCAGTAGACCTTCCATCCACAGAGACACAAAAATAATTGAAATCAAAATATAATCTAATGAACAATACCAGGATTGGGTTTTGTGTGACTATAGATGAATAAATAGAGGTGGAATCCAAGGATAAGTAGAACCACTCAGGCATAACAAAAGGAAAAAAAACCTTAGAAAAAACATGAATGAATGAGAGAAGCACTTGAAAGTGGACACTAATAATTACTATATTTCCTAGGCCAACCATCTGTGGCTGCATAATGGCCATAGAAGAAGAAAAAACATATGAAATGTTCCAAACCCAGTGAACCCACCCAGATAATATCCTAATAGAGACGAATGAGCTGAAATGCGACCGCCTTCGAAGATTCCTCAACACAAAGGTGATAAAACTTATTTTCATCTGGGAGGAGGAGAAATTGAGGGAAGGGGGAACCGAAATAAACACCTGGAGATATCACAACCAAGGAAGAAAACCCTTGATATAGAACCCACGAGAGAGAAGACCAGTTCCCCTTACTATCTCATTTTCTATATATTATATGTTCTTGATTCATGTTTTTTCTACAAATTATAATTGATGGGTGTTCCAAAATAGTTATAGGTGGGCATGTTATATCTTATATGATTAGTGTGCCCAAATAGATCTCCAATGCCTTAGATAATGATTATGTTCTCTAGATAATTATATTAGAATTTAGATATATCCTTATTCCAAAAATTTAGGTTTCTGTGAGATGATGTTCCATGATAGAAATATTTTTTATCTTTGCTTTCTATGGGTGTACGGTGTTTTGTTTAATAAATATTGATATGAAATGGCAAATTATTGTTGATTACTATGAAATATTAACTTTTTTAATTCATTGTTCAATTTTTTCATGTTTAATGATTTTGGTATTGATGGAAAATAATATTCATATGTTATACTCATGCACTATTGTTATGTAATCATACCCTTTTGATCTTTGTAAGCTCACTGGTGAAATTCATTTGTTAATGCTTATGTTATCCCTTACCGAGCATTTGAATTCACCCCTCTTATGTTTCATTTTCCACATGATATAAAGAGTTTGTTTGAATGAATTGGCTCTATAAGTATTTCATATGGATGATAATGATGTCTAAATGTGAAAATTTAATCATGGGTTAAGAGGAAAATAATCTCATTTAATATCATGTGAATTTATTATGTAAGATATTTTCCTAATTTTCTATGACTCTAAACAGAAAAGGTACTGTAATATACATGTCATCAAAAAAAAATTTTGTATTTAATTTTTCATTATAGAAAATTTATTCTATTTCCTCATCATCAAATTAAAAAATGTAACATTTATGAATTTAGCACTAGATTTGGGAGTGGGTGTCTTAGGATGTTATACAAATCCCATATGATAATAGTAACTCAAGAATCAAAAGTACATAAGTGGGATTCCATGAAATATAAATTAAAATTACATGAAATGAAAATATTAATTATACTTAAGGGAAATATGGTAGTGAATACAACATATTATGTAAATTATGGTGAAAATTGTCAAACATGTCTCATAGAGTTGAAAATTGAGACAAATAACACATGTCTCGAGTACTAATTCATTTTTCACATGAAACTAATTTCTATAATAATAAAATAATGTTTCCTAAATTAATTCATAAGTACCTTTCACATCAATATTTCATATTATAAATTGTAATTTTTTCAGATGTTATTAATTTGTTAACTATAATTCCCTTATGTCAATAACTTGTTGTAGTTCAGTGGATTTGTAGGGTTCCTCCAAAGTATATTGGCTATATCCAAAAGAGTCATAAAATTGATTCATAATGAACATAATTTTATAGTTTTATTTATTTTTTGTTTTATTATCATAAAACTTATACAATTTCCTAACTTCTACCAAACTGGCCCAAACTATGAAAGGTGTGTGGATATGTTCATCTATGGAAGTAAAGTTTATTATGACCATTTCTTATTGTTATCAATTATAAATTAAAAATATTATATTTTTTGTAATGTTAATATCATTATAAATATATATTATATATATTAATTACATTTTTTAATTCATCCATTTTATGAGGATAATAAAAGATGAACCTGTAATTCTTGGATGCATTATTCCGCATGTATGCATACCACATATTCATTTTAAAAATTATTTTGGATGAATGTTTAATAGTGGTACCACATTAGTATAATAATATTTAAGAATATTAATAATAATGATATTATCATACATTCATGGATTATAATAGATTTTATGTTGCAAAATATGGTTTCGAAGAGAAGACTATAGACTAAGAAATATTTACATTTAGAGATTTTCTATGATAATCTTATTGAAAACAGAGGAATTGGTATAATATACTTATAATAAAGGAATATGAACATTTGAGAGTTTTTTAGTTGGATAAAAAATGGAATATTTCTTGTGTAAGTTATATCAAATAGATGTTTCATGAAGTGGTTGATGTTATCCTCTTAAATTAGTGAAGATAAGGGTAATTATAAAAGTATGAATTTTAATTTAATTGGGGTATGATACTATTTATAGGTCAAAGGCTCCAAAAGATACAAAAATAGTGGATTTTTGGGTGAGATAATGTTACAGAATCCTATAACTGTTATTCTAACTCCTTTTTGAAGTATAATTCTGGTCTATTACTACTATTTTTTTTTAAATTTTACCCTTTTTGGTTTTACCATGGAAACTATTTATTATAATAGTAATTTACATCTTATTTAAAAATATAAGTTAACTAGTGTTTATTTTTGGAGATAGAGAACGGACTGAGGAGGTATCTTCGTGACATTGAATATGGAAATTTTGGTATCTAATGTTTATGCCAAACTTCTTAGGGTTCAAGAAGATTTTTGGTGGGCATCTTTTGGTATCAGTTTTTAGTGGTGAGCCCTTCTGTCAAGGGAATGATGATAGTGAATCCTAAGGGTGTCGTTTGAATAATGTAGTTGTCTGTGGACATTGAGATATTAAACCTTAAAAGACTAGATCTGGACATCTCTTAATGCTATCTATAGTCAGTAGTGATCATAGATCTATGATGAAAGAATTTATTGGATGATCTGTAGTTGAGAGTGGAGTTTGGTGTTTTGTGATGGGTGTTACCAAGGAGAATGGTGATGCTGGAGTTCAGCATGTCACTCTAGGAATGGTGGAGGAGATTGTAGTGCACAATTACTCTTTAGATAAATTAGGGTTGAAAGATAAAGGAACTCATTGGACTAAGGAAGTGGTGGATGATTATGGATGTATTTCCCATGAGGGAAGTTGTTATATTCATTTTGGTGGTATGACAGTAGTGGTGGGGATGGGCTCTAAAAACCAGAATATTGAGGGAAATAGTGATTTGCAGAAGTTGAATGGGATCCCAGCATAATACATTTTTTAAACATGATGGATATATATCCAGATCGAATTTTGAGTAAGGGAGATACAACTCATGTGATAGCTAACAAAGTGGTGAAATTTGATTGATTTAAGATTTCCACATTCTCTATTATATCTAGGATCATTATTCCCATGGGAGGAAATCATTATAAAGTTGATGAATTGGTTCAAAAGTTAGTCTATGTATGAAATTATTTATATTAGAGGTACATACCCATGGGTTGGGGTTTTACCCAATCATTTTACCATTAGATTAACTGAAGTTAAATTAATGAGGAATTCGATCCATTACTTTAAAGCTATACAGGATCAGTTTTCATGAATAAGATTTTCATATTAACCAATTTTCATTAAAAAAACACGGGATCGAGTTTGGATTAGTATTATTAGTTTTAACTAGGTTCTTTGGCATCAAAAGAATATTTTTTATATTACTTATATTGTTGGTATTCCAATTAAAATGGATAGAGCTACTGAGGTATCCATGTATGGGAATTTTTATAGGATCCTGATAGAGGTCGACTTAAGGATGTGCTTAATTAAAAATATTGTGTTGTCAGGATTAGACGACGACATTCCTCATATTATATTATAAAAAATAATTATTCATTTTTATTCAGACTGTTAGTTTATTTTTCATTTCAAAGACATTTTCTGTATTAATGTTTCTTTCTTATATTTCCATATTAGAAGTCATTATGATACGTCATGTAGGAAGAAGTTGATGGTGGAATACAATGTGGATCATGTTGGTAGTATATGTGCATATGATAAGATACTAGTTTCCAAGGTTGTGGATAATGTTTTGAAGGGATAGGACACTTACTTGATGATGAGGCCAACTCCTAATTTTAATAATGTTATGATGGGGCAGAAAACAGATAATAATCTTGTCTTAGATGAAAATTTAAAAGTGGAAGCACATACTCCATGACTCCATGCTGATGTTATGCAAGAGGTCATGGAAATTTTAGATCATCTTCAAACTAATATTTATGTTTTGATGGATATATATGGACAGTGTCAACTAGGAAAAGTGTGCATACCTCTAGGGGGATAAACTCCTTTAACAATGATGGATGATGCTTTTAATCAAACTTAGCATGATGGGGTTGTTTCCAATACTACCTAAAGGCATCAAGAAATGGTGGACATACCTCTTTTCAAGAGGAAATTATTTATGGAATGACTAATGAAGAATTCACTTCTACTCCTTCAAATCATAGACTACAAATGGAATTTTCTAATGTACCATAGACTGTGTCTACTAGATCTACTAAGGTGTCAAAGAGGGAATAAATCCTAAGGATCCTTAATCATGGTAAATATCAATATGAGTGGGAAACTTATAATGATTATGAATATTGAAATGGAATGAATTATTATGATCTTTAAATTTATTGGTATATGGATGAGGGCTTGTTCTGTTGTTTGACCCCACTCATCCCTTTCTTGTAAATTTTATTTTATTTTATAAATTTGTCAGCAAATTTTCTTCTTGATCAAATTTTCAGGTATAAGGTAATCTTTATAACCAAATTTAGATGTTATAAAACGAAATTTATGCTTTATATATTATAATTAAATTCTCAAATAAGTGAAAATTAAATTTTAAATAAAAACATTATATATATAACAAATTTTATAAGAAATTTTGTTTTCACAATTAAGAGTTCATAATCTTATTTAGTATTGATAAAAAATTCAATAAATGGAAAATATATTTATATATATATACCTAAAAACTATTTTAAATATATTATTTATATGTAATTAATTAATTTCATTCGATTAAAATAATATTATTTTATAAAAAAAGTATTTGGAAAAAACAGTTTTACCATTATCATGGTCAATAACATTAATCTTAGTAATCATATATTAATTCATAAAAAAGAAATTGAACTGATTATATATCATTAATTTTATAATCTAATATATGACACCAATTTTAACATATTTAATTTCTGTAATATATGAAAAGTAATTTTTAAACTAAAATAATATACAATGTAATTATAGACAAATATTACTTAAGTCTTCCAAATGGTAAAATGGCCTTTATAAGTTTGGCATATTATTCTTTAATAAATATTTTACCTCTTTTAGTAAATATTTATCACTAATTTTTTATTACTTTTAATTGAATCATGTTTATTAGTGTAATATTAAGATATAACTTGTTAGTGAAAACATTAATTTATTTATTTAACGAAAAACTAATTCTTTTAGAAAAAATATTAAAAATCACTAAAAAATTATTTTGACGTGATGAATCCAAAAATGAAGTTAATATTTCAAAATAAAAATTATTAAACACATAAATTAATAATTTGAATGAATATAAAATATATAAATAAAATAAAATTTTATTGTAAAATTCCATTTGACATCTTTGAGTATTCTTGATCCCCTTTTGTATGAATTTATAGTTGAATAAAACATTTTTATTTAATATTGGATTTTTTATTCTTAAAATTTATCATCAATATTTATCCAATATTTTATTTCTCATTTATTTTTTTGGTATTCATGATGAGAAATATATCAAACATATTATTTATTTAATGAAAAATATATTCCATAAATTCAGGATGTTACAAATGTAAAGTCATACTAAACTGATAACAAATAAAAGTATAAAAAAGTAAAATAAGAGAAGATGAAACTCCAATAGCTCATGTGAAACCCCAAAAATTAGTAATTCCAACCTCAATTATTTAACTAATCCCATGGACCTGAAAAATAATTTAGATACATGTGGTGTGACCATGCATGCATTCTCAATAGGATCCTCCCCAAAACCTCTCATGAAAATATTAATGAATCATACGAAAGAAACGTGAATACACACATGAAACAGACTTTTTTACTTTAATAGGTAAAACCCCCTCCCATTATCACTATAGACTTCTCACCATGATATATTTAAAAGTGAACCTATCTATATCATTGAATATTTATATAATAAAGGTAACACTTTTCCATTGTACCACTAGTTTTTAACTCTTGCACTATAATGAAAAATGAACTATGCTAAAATCACTTCAATAAGTTATCCATAACCCTATTCACATATATAAAACATCATCACACATCACTTTTATCTCTCCAAAACTACATAGAAATCATCATCTCATCCATAACAAGGTATTAAGTTTGAAATCCACTGTATCACTTTTAATATGATAAGTATCTCAATACATCCCAAACCCTGAAAATACATCGTTTTGGAACCGGGATCCCTATATCCACTATAGAATTATGTGTTTTAACTTCAACCATCCACAATGCACACATACATGTTGGGTAAAACTGAAATCCTTCACAAACCATGTAGATTAATTCCATATACATTAATCTATTATATCTCATCCATGAATGCAAAACATTCTATATTGATATGATACTAGGGAAGAGGGATAAGTCAACCATATATTCCCTCACCACCCAGGATGTTTGGGAAAACTCCAACACACAAAACATCTAGGCATCAGATTCCCACCTAGCCCAGGTGGTGGATCTTATGAATCTATGAAATAAAATTAATAGTTAAATCAAATAACCAATATAAGGGAAACATATTATCGTTAGGCTAAATTATAGTAATCTTACAACATGACACTCGAATACAACAACTATGGCCTAGGAAAAAAATATCACACATTTTCAAATGAAAGAATAATCAAAATTATTAGCCATCATCATTTTGAAATGTAGAAATTACTATTGATTCATTTAGTAAACAATTGAAAATACTTGATTAATCATTAATTTACATAATATGACAACATGAATTATATTCAAAATTACAATTTCTCAGTATCTATCGCATAATCCTCATAGAATTCCTTTCAAACATCCAATGGATTCCAATATTCAATATTTCTAGAAGAAGAAAACAATCCATGAATTTTTAATTAATTCATTTACCATTACATAAATAATTTCTTAAAGGAATTAGTATAAAATAGGTCTATAATTATGTACTCATAGTTCACATGAAAACCAAATCATGAAATTTAATGTCACAACAAAAAAATCTATAAAAATATCGATAAAAATCAAATTTCAGGAGTGGTGGGAATGTTCAAATACCAATCGATTCACATAAAATAGAAATAAATATCTATGAAACAGATAAATTGAAATCCCAACTCCCAACCTATTCCAATAAATCAAAAATCATCCTTATCTCGTATAATCGGAAATAATAAATCCCAAATATCAACTTATTCGATACACCTTTATTAATATTTATACCATAAAAGTCATGCACATAAAGCAGGGAAAGGATCTACCATCCAAGAACTAACATACATGTAACAAAACACATTTTCATTATAAAACTAAAGGGTGAACCAAGGTAATAACATCAGGAGAAAATACATAGCCAGCATGATTGTGGCCACACAATCCCAAATATTTCTCTTCAAAAAATGATATTTTAATTAACCTATTAAATTATCTAATTTTTTATTCATAGGATTCAAAAATAAAATAACCTATCATAAAAAAATAGATTCTAAGAATCAACCATAATGAGGCTTCAAAAAATACTTTCATATTAAATATTTTTCAAGAAAAAATATTAGTTAGATTGACATGAATATTTCAATAATCACTTTTTATTTATAATAATGATTTCTTTGTCCAATTTCATGATTATCAATCACTATAATAATATTCACTGAAAAAAATATATCAACATTTCTTGAAAATAACAAGCGGCATAAACAGTTATGTATTGCTTCATGCGATCTCAATACCATTCCATTGCATTCATAATTATTTTTATTATCTTACTATAAGAAATTCCACAATTAACCAAACAATTAGACAATAATAATCCCATATTTGAACATGAAAAATGAAATTTAATGAATCCAATATCTCATGATATAACTTCTACAATTTTTTAGAATGAAAAGAACAACAATGATCAAGCACAATCAAATTAAAAGAAATCCAATCTAAAACCTTAACATAATAATCCACCATTATTAAATGATCAAATTTATTCTTAATTTTATTTTAAAACATAAAATAATTCATAAAATAGTCTTATATATAAAGATAAGAGACAATGAATGTGAGTATAACCAAAATATAAGATCGAAAACACACCCCCTATCACAGAAGACTGGAATCCAAAATCCAAGTGAAAGATCTTAGAAAATGGGAATTTAAATCGATGAAAGAGGCTCGCAGGTCTCCTAAAGTTCAAAGTATAAATTAAAAAAATATAGGGGAATATTTAGATGGACTTATAATTTATACATATTATATTTTAACGGCATCATGGAATAATCCTATTGGCTAAATTACAACTCATAGTGTTTTATTTTCAAATCAAGAGTGTTATAATTATAGTCACACCATAATGACTTTAATACAAACCCACCATATAGAATTCACACCACAACCCCAAACATCTTCCCCAGATCATTGATCCCCAAGACAACACCATATTGTAGCCACTAGTGCACATTGTAGTGATACCTCAACAGATTGAGAGAAGGAAACCTGACCCCTAAGGATCAATGGTGAATTCTAACTATTAATAGACAATGATCCCAAGAGGAAAAGAGAAGAGATTTATCCCTTAATCTAAATGACATAGTATATTCCTCATTTAACCTAACTCTAGATCAACAGATATGCCAAATGTCCACAGCTTGAGCCTTCACATTAAAAGCAGCCCACTATGTCTAAGGGTTCACCTTAAAAAAATACCACATATTATAAAAATTACCACTACAGAAGACTCCCTTAAAGCTATCAATGTTTTCTCAAATATACTTCCACTTTTACATCCTCCACTCAAAAACACTAATCACACAGAAAACAAAGAAGAAGATCCAGAAAAACATGGACCTTACATCATATACCTCACAAAAAATATTCATCCCAGTGTGAGTTTAAACCAAAACCTAGGAAGGGATAAATGGGGAACTAAATACCCCCCCCCCCCCCACACACACAAAAGATACTCATCAATATTGTCTCTATAATAATAATACTTCCTAAACATTAGATGAAAAGGTAATATAAACATTAACCTCCATCAATTGAACATCTCAGAAAATAAGAAATGGTTAAACATAAATTCTCAATAAAATTTAATATACTGTAAAACATGGGATATTGCCTGAGAATATATGACCCATTCTCCCATATAAAATCCTTTAAGATTGCATCCCACCTCATAAGATGAGTCAAATGAATAAAAATAAAATATATTACTTTATTCTAAGTATCCCTGATCTTATCCGACCACTCCTTCAGGGACAAATTTTCTTCAACACCCAGATTTCCATTGTTAATAAGTTATTAATTAAAATGATGAAACTAGAGGAGTTATGATTCATAAAAGATATCAAGAACCAAAATCGTCAAATGGGATACTTATAATCAATAAACAACATATCCAACATGTGACAACACTTAAAAATTACTAAAATATCAAGGATAATTACTAGTCCCTTTTATAGAACCTTTACTTCCAATGATAAAGATATACCATCAAGAACCCATGACATTGAATTTTGGACTATAGAGGAATCCTACTAGTAACATCATTGAAATTATAATTATATTAAACTACCTTAATTATATCATGGATCACCTATACCTTCTCTATTGTATTCTACAATAATTATTCAATAATAATTACAGACTCCATGGCCTTGATGCAACACAATTTTGATAGGAAATAATGAACATACAACTCTTTGAATAGAGATATACAAACATCATAGTGGAATTTGTTATTATAGTGAGACACCACAAAGGGTATGTTCCTCACACACAAGCCTCCAAAATCTAGAATATGGAACACAACATGTCCTCTGGTGTTTGGAAATTTTTATTATTCTGACCATCCATTAATCGATTATATTTTTTGTTACCAAATAACACTGTTCCCAAAGAATGTTACTGACATATAAAATCCTTGGATATAAAATATGGATCTTGATCAAAGATGATTTCATTTAGAACCTAATGAACCTCACCACCTCCTACTAATACCTCCATGAAAAAACTAAAATTAACTAGACTACTTAATCATTATATAAGGAATGGACTTCCTCCCGTGACCCAAGATCAGCAATGTAGCTTCACATCCTATATGATATTGAGGAAAATTAATGATGAAGTACATTAAGATATCCCACCACTTTTATTGGGGGAATATAAATTGGATGATGAATTATACTAGAAACATATTTCCTAACAATCACACCATGTAAAAATAAACATCAATAGAAAAACTATGTAATAATTCACACCATGAAAAACAAAAGAAAAACAAATTTCTCCAGGAATTATTTGTAACAACCAAACTATGATATAACACCAATAGAGAACTATAAAACGGTTAGAGGACCACATTACACAATTTTGATGTAATCTAGATCCTTCCATAAAATAACGCCTAATATTTATCATCCTTAGAGCATTAAATAGGAAAAATTTATAAACATACCAATATCATAAAACATTCACCTAAAAATACTCCAACTAAGACTCCACTGCCTAATACACCAAGGTTAAATCACCGTAAAATTATAGAGACACCCTTTACAATAAAATTCTCCTATATAAAAGTGAATCTATAAGATTTCCTACATTACTATCCAAAAAAATTGTATTCACACACAACATCACTGTGTAACATCTTTCTCAATAAAAAATTCCCAAAATTTAAATTCACTAATGTATAGAAAGTATCAATGTCATAATGCAGTATAATTTCATCCACCATTCCAAAAAAAAATTGATCACTCTAAGAGGATATATTACTCAAACTCTTATGACTTGTGAACACCAAAATGCACTCACCAATGTGGTAATCAAAACAAATATTCTATTGGACATTATACAAAAGTTCATGTTCCTTATGAGTATAGGTTATCATAGTTTTGAACCCTGAATAGACTCAGGAATGGACCTACTCTAACAACTATAACAAATAATAAACTTCCAATCTGATGAAACATTGTTTTCGAAAACCTATGTAAAACAACCACAAACATTTATGGACCCCGGAAGAACAATCACTACGACAAAAAATTACAAAAGAATAAGACATCATATTATAATATAGAACACCTCTATAGCTTTCCAAAATCATATATTCCAAGAGATGTTCAAAAATAGCATGTAGATTCTCCTTATACTCCACTATAGACACTAAAAATCATGGATATCATAAATAAAGACCACCAAAAAGTGATCTAGATACTCATGAATTAGTAAATTCATTGGTTTTATGAACATCATTAATGAATTTATAACACCAAATGAAATTAAAATTATCTCATAATAACCATAATGAAATCTAAAATAATAATTTATAAAAATCTCATCCTTAATCAAAATATGATGATATCCTGATAAAAAATTATTTTTGAGAACTTACTAGTTCCCTTATACTAATTGAGGTAACAATTAGTAAATGTAAGAGGATAACGTTTTTTTATTGTAAATTTATTCAAATAGTGGCAATTAATAAACAAATACATACTATCAAATGACTTCTACAAATAAATAGGAATAGTGAACCCAAAGGAAATAGAGTAGGTTGAATGAATCCTCTTAACAAAAGATCATTAATCTATTATAGTACTCTGAAAACATAGAAAATATAATCCTATATGTGTACATTGATATTAGAGACAAACCAAATTATAATTTTTCAACTATCTTGACATCTCATTGATTGGGGTGGGTCTAAAATATTAATTGAAAAAAATTTGGGTAATCTTCAACCAATATTTCAAAGATCACTTGTTTATTCTCCACACAAATCAAAATTGTATCAACCATCTTGGAACATGTGGAATCAACATAATTATAACTCAAACAAGGGTATTTCATTCCAACAAGCACAACCTACAATCCATATTTTTTTGAATATAATGTGTCCTAGGTAAAAATTTATATTATGCCAAAAATAATACAACAAGTACAAGTTTTTTATTACTTAACATTGTTTTATCCATAAACATATAAAATCCAACCCAAGAGAGATGCTTCCCTAGAAAAAACTAGTAGTCTCTAAATAAATCATATTAGAATGATCAAACACTAACTTCAAATATCAATGATAATGGAATTGGAAGAATATTCATGTCAAGTAATAATTCACAAAATAACGATCATGTAATGAAGGAGTGTGTATATTTTAAATCAAATAAGGTATAAATTATGTACAATATAACGATATTCTACCTCAAAATATGTCTTCTTAACATTGAGTTGGAAACTCTAAGGCATGAATCTAATTTCGACCTACTCTATGACCTATATAGACATGATGGAGACACCTCTATGGTATGATATTATTGATGTACATGGGGATTAGTAACATCTTAGGGATGAACTATGACCACTCCATATACTCGTTATTGATCAATAGTTATGGCAGCCATATTTTTCTACATTCATATAAGATACTACTATAATTGAAATGCATGAAGAGGGACACCATAACTACATTTAATACAATTGAAAATCAACCACTCAATATTATAACAAGAATGACCACCACATAAATAAAAAATAATGACTTATCCAATGATAGGGGTTTGAAAACTACCAGAACTAGTGAAACAGGAAGAAGAATCCTTGAATTGACTCCCTAAAATCTAAAAATTCTGATGACTATGAAACAATGAATATTTAACCATATAGATTCTCTGGGTAGAGTCCCAATGCCTTTATTTAGTTTTGATATAGTCTTAGATATATCTTTCTCAACAACCTATTCCATTACCATCACATTGATATATGTTAGAAACATAAATGAAGTGACATGGCACTAGACATCTAGATGAAATTTTTACTAAAAATGCATCACCTTAGCCACCCCATTTAGTAGAATGTCTAAGGAATAGTATAATATTTCCTTATACTAGATTCTAAAGTCCAAAAAACTATATTTTACAAGGTGGGGTGTAAGGATGTCTTAATGATAATTTTAATATATTGTGAATGAAAATTCATATTAAAACTGATCACATATCTTCTCTCATGTAATAACTATCTCCTCAAGATCCCAGAAAAACAGGAACCCCATTTATGAGAATCTTGTGGAAGTGTTGCCACAACCAATGAAACCTAGTGCTCTTACTATGCAACGATCAAGATAAATGAAATCCTCACCTCATCCATTGAAACCTTAGTTTCCAAATCTAAAATGGATCCAATATATTTCCATAGATCCTAAAACTCAAAATATAATTTTTTCGTTCTACAAGAATCATCACCATCGATCTCTATCTATATAGTGTTCTATTAGAATATTTTTATGAACTTAATCGGCATGAACATTAAGGGGATATTGACCTAGATCCATTACTATTCATGAATACAATTTATGGACTCAAAAAACAAGATTTTGGAATATTTAAGGACTGCTAATTAATTTAATTTTAATATGATTAACATTATTATTCAATTCAAACAGAATCACAACCATTAATTATGCCTGATCCTTAACTAGGACTCTACACTAAAAGGAACATCACCTCACATATCAACTTCAATTAAATTTATGTTGCTTATATTGGTCCAGCGGGGGCCCAAAATACACTTTTCCTAGAAATCCTACCTCACTTACATAATATGTTAAGTCCAATTGATCCTATTTCCCTACTAAAAAATAAAATCCTCAGTTTTTACTTTCTTAGTACTCAATCATATTTATTAATGATCTTCTATGATTCCACTCTATCATGAACCCCCTCCACTAGAACCCATCCTGGTCCAAGAATGAGGATGACGTTGACCCCCCCCCCCCTGAACGTTGCCGCGAATATAACAATGGTAGAAAACTAGCATTTACACAATAAAGCACAAGAGATTAATAGATAATAAATCCAATTATATTAATGTAATGTTTTATACAATAGAAAATAAATAAAAATACTAAAAAAATCATAGGTATGGATTTAATGACTACAATAACTCATGAATAACCGATGATCTAATAACACCCATATTGATCACCAACCACCTCCTAAAATCCTACAATTTAGTTTATATATACATCGGGTGAGCATATTAGTATAGTCAATAAGATTCTCCCTAAAAACTCCCATACAAATGAGGAAGAATTATACTAGATATTGAAGATTATACAAATGAACCCAACATGTTAAATAAATAGGAAAAACTATATTATATCCTCATAATGACCTTCTTACCAAGTTATATATATAAGTAATAATAGCCCTATAAAACTGTATACATAAAAATGGTACAATTTGTCAACTTCCCCAATGCATTTTAACATTCAATCCCCAACACCAAATGTCTTATAATGTAATCCATTCCATAATTCATCTAGAAACCCATGCATATATATAAAATCACATAATATATCACATAAATATTATCAAATCCTCATTATAACCATCTCATCCATAACAACGTATTATATATGAAAGACACCAAAACTATTGTACATTAAATTATACCTCAATCCAATACAACCCATACCGATACACCTATAAAAAATATCCACTAATTCTAGAAAATATGTATGTACTGTATCCTGAATTTGTTTTATCCTACCCATAGATGTACAATAAAATCAATAGTTTTCACCTGTCATATAGATCCGTAATCTATAACATAATCTATTTCAAGTGATGTTTTTTATTTGTTCCCCACCAACAACGATGTGGAAGAAAACACATATACATAAAATATTTATGAATCAGATTCATGCCTAAATCAGATGGTAAAGCATATGAAGTCCTAAAATATAATGAATCGATATATCATAAAACTAATCGAAGGGAAACATCCTATCCATAAACATAAATATATCTATCTTACCATATAATATCTACTTTCCACCACTAAGGAAAAGGAATCAATATTTTATATAGGCACAAATGAATCCAAATTCAACATCATTAACCATATTCATTTAGTAATTTAAAAATTTATATTCACTCATTTCATAAAATAATTAATTTTTTTAATTATTCTATTTCCTTATAAGAAAAAATGCTTTATAATTAACATTACAATTTCTTGATTTTTACCCCTTACTCATTTTAGAATTCCTTTCAACCATAAAATTCATTTCTTTATTGAAAATTACCAATAAAACACCAATACCATGTGTTTTTCAATACATTATTTTCCATTTCACAAAAATTATATTCAATGGTCCGATCTGGACTAACACATGGAAGATGCAACAAAAGTCTGTTAGCCAACATTAGTAGGTGGTTGGAAATAAAAACAGACTACACTCTATAAATCTATCCATGAAATTAATGAATAACGTAAGATGGACAAACCCATCAAACAAAAAACACTAATAAAAAAATAATAACCGTCCTAATAAACCTAGGATGTGAAATCCCAACTCTCAACCAATCCCATTCAATATAATATCAACCTCATATCAATAAATTGGAAACAAAAAGCCTTCACTCTCAAAATATGTAATCCTATATTTTCCTAATATATTTTACATACCAAAATAGACACATGAAACATGGATATGATCTACCATCCAATAGAATAAAAATAGTGAAAGTAAAAAATATATTTTTAGCAAAAAAATAAGGGCAAACCAATCCCATAATTCAAACAAAACTAACCTAATAAAAATGGGCATGTGCACATTTTCCCGAACAATTATATCCATCAAACAACCTTTTAATTATCTTCATGAAAAAAAATTATTCATTAGTTTGAGAGACAAAAAACTTGTTATCAACAACTAACAATACCATAGAATAAAACATAATCATTTATGAAACACTACTTTCACATTCAATAGTTTATAAAGAAGAATAGTTGTTTAATTAATCATCATTTTTCATTAATAACTATATCATTATAAGAATTTCGTTGTATATCCCATTTCAAGCATATAATTCAGGATAAAATCATCAATATTTTTGATTAAAAAGATAGAAATTTTCTATAAAATATTTATAGGCATTAAAAACAATGCTCTTAACGACCCAAAATATTATAAATGAAATTTTATTCTGAATAATCACCTTAATTAATAATTGATATAGTTATAAAAACATAGGAACTATATTTCATTGTAATTTTTTACCACTATAAAATAGTTCCACAGTGTGAATTTTGGGCATAAATATTGTTATGGGTCATGACCACTACTAATATAGAAACTACACCTTGAAAAATTATATTAGTATATATTAAGGGTTATAAAAAATCTTTTAATATAAAAACAAAATATGATGGACTCAACCAGTAGGATCATACTAGATGATAATCATTTTTTAGATATTCATAGGAAGATTGAATCACATAGATTTATCCCTGACCAAGAGTAATGCAATATTCAACCACTGAAACATTAGTAAAACCATTTGAGAGACAATTTTAAGGTTATATAGATCACCACCAAAACTATGTTCATCAAAAAAACCCAATAAAGTACTAACATCACAATCCTTGATCTTAGGGTGTATGCTGGAGTAATAGGTGGTTGTGTATCTTTGACCTTGTAGTATGAATATAGAAATTTTATTTTTTTGGAAATAATATAATATTTATTTTCATTCATTTCTCATTATCATTTAGTTACACATCGACATATTTTAAATATGATAATAATTTTATTTTGATATAAAGAGACTAAAAATTTATTTTTTTAAGTTATTCATAATTTCATTAAAAAGAGTCTTCTGAGATATATAGAAGAATATGAAATGAAATAAATATTGATGAAAAACTATTATAAAATAATATTTATTAAAATATGGATTATGAAAATATTTAATAATGTATCATGTAATACTTATAATGGAAAAAATGTTGTTCGTAATGTAAAAACTAGGATTTTTTCAATATATAATAATTTTTATTTAAATGATCTTTTTATAATATTTATAATATTATTTTGAAAAAATAAATTCTATCTTTCAAATCAACTAATAAAATTATCCAATGGGAAATGTTTCTTAATTTTCATTCACAATATAATTTTTTTGGTAAAACCTAAATATGGTTTAAATATATGAAAGTAATTATGAAATCATAATAGACCAAAAAGTGATGTAATATATATAATATAATAATTATCAGATAAATATGATGTTTCAAATTTAAATAATGAGTTTTTAAAGCAATAAGATTAATTATTCAAGCCAATGATGAATGTTATTAAAATTATAATTTTTCTTAATAATTAAAAAAAATATTTTAGAACATGAAACAACACCAACCCAGGAATGGAATTTTTTTAACGGGCTCAATTATTAAACTAATAATATATTAACTCCCCCCTCTGTGGAAAATACCATGGGAAAAATCCATGTGGAGGAGAATGGTTCTCTATTTTTTTGTTAACTAGGTGTCCATTACCCATGTTTGGAAATTAATAAATAAATATATCACTTATTTATATGAATACACAACCATTGTCCAATTAATATTCACTCAATAAAATTGAATCATGAAGTTTTTCTCATTTTCATCTTTAGATTCCTCCCAGGTATTTTCTATAGTTTTAAAGAGATCCTCACAAGATTTAAGAAGATACATATCAAGTTAATGGTTATCTACATCCTATTTTCCATTCAACCACTTCCTCTGTAACAAACCATTTGAATCTAAATTTATTTTATTTTATTTTATTGATGATCATTATATTACTTAATAATGGTTTCCTAGATATTGAGATAAAATCTTCCACAATCATTCGTATTTTTTACTAGCTTTTATATACGCTTATTATGATGTTGATATTATCCATTTTTCCTTACCATTCCTTTCAGTGGAAAATACCAAAACCTATTTTTATTCAATGGAATTATTCTATATATGACATATTTTAATTGACTGTTGACTTATATTAACATAAACAACATTTCTTAATCATGGTATTGAAATAATTAAATATTTTATTATGTTATTTAGTTTATATTACACACATCACATTAAGATATATGATTGGTGGCCCTTGACAATGCTCTGATGCATTGGGTAATATTTTCAGGTCATGAGATTCCATGTATGGTTCATGAGTGGTTATCATAATAATAATGGTATGTCATCTTGAATGTCACCCATGAATTATGCTTATGATGTCACCTTTTATATCAAACTCATACGATACCACAATTTTATGATTTAATTTTCTCATGACATGCCTCCATGTGAGAATAAATTATAACTACAAATTTATGTTATCACGATATACCTATTGACACACATTTACTATTTATCATCATGTTATTATTTAACTATTCACTACAAGGATTTATAGCACACCACTTCCTCTGTATATCCCTAGGTTACGCAAGGATTTATTAATCGTTCTGTGGAAATTAAGAGCACATTATTGTGATTTGAATAATGTTATTGAATTTTAGTTTACATTAATGTTTTATGTATCTAATTTCCCATGATGAATATGACTTTTAATTTCATGGAATGCATAATTTTGATCATTATGTTAAAAATAATGAAATAAAATTTTATAAAAATATAGGTTGTTATCCTTGGTGCTAAATCAATTTACAATTTTATTGGTATTCCGACTAGAAAAAATTAGTCAAAATCAACGAGATTAGTATAATTTTTAGAAAACAACCAAAAAGTTATAATATATATAGAAATTGGGTTCTATGAAATGAAATCCATGTCTGGATACTATTACTGGATGTGAGTCCGTAATAGATGTACCATGGGTAATAAACCTAAATTCGATCAGTGGGTATTAACATAACCTACAACTAATGCAAGAAAAAGATGTCTTACTTTACACATGGTGTTACACTATTGGTTTTTATTCATTAATAAATTAACATTATCCTTATAAATCAATATGAAATAAATCAAGATATTTTTAGGTTAGCAATCCTAATAGAAAATACAACATGCATAACCAATAATAAATCCTATAAAATTAATAACATAGGGTGAATATCTCAATTATAGACTACCCATTTATGTTTATAGTTTTCATTTTAAATAAATCAGTTACAACAGAAAAAGTAGAACACAATGAAATAATGAAAACTATGAACATTGAAGTTGGGACTAAATATACCATGAGGGGGGGGGGAGGTTAGGATATGAGATAAATTTTAAATTTTATCTGATGTTTTGTTAATATTCCTTTAGAAAATATTTCCCAAATTATGATGAACTCTATTTATCATTTCATTTGATTAATCCTTCCTTTTGACAACATAAAGAAATAAAAAATACATTGGAATGTAGAACATCCCCAGGACATAAGGATATTTTCATGACTCACCTTAAATGGATATTCCTAGGACCATACACACATTTTATGTTAGTTGTACCATTATTTAATAGGAATCAATAGTTTGGTTGATAAAAATAAATAAAAACATCACCATATACAAGGATAATGATATTTACAAGTATTAGATTTTGGTTAATCATCACTAAAGGAGAAATTTTTATTCTACACTCCCACACACTACTTTAGTGCAATTACATCTTTTGTTTGTAGAATTATAAAACATAAAAAAATATGTTAGAATAATAAGGGTTTTTTCAAATTTTTCTTGAGACTCTACAAGCATCATAATATTGATATGATTATACTTTCAATGTAATATTATCTTAAAATTAATTGTTAATACAATATATTTAAATAACACCCACTTCCATTAAAATATTAAATTTCACACAACTATCAATTTCCTATCATTATTTCCTCATATGTGATTCCTTTAATTTTCACACAACTTTTAGTTTTTTAAACAACTCATGATTTCATTAAACATTCAATATTATATGAAGCTTAATTAGTCAGGGATGAAACATGAATCTCTTTTAGAGGAACTGATATTTCCTAGAATACATTTTTGGAACATGCTTAGACAAACTCACTCGTGTCCATTATACACATAATATATGTTCTAAATATAGCTTCATGAAACATTCTTAATGAAATATATTCAAACACTACTGCTTCATGAAAATATTTCATGATATAGATATTTTATTCATCTATAAGCCCTTACCACTCTTCAAATGAGGCCATCTATTTATTAACACAATCGAAACATCCAAAAAATCCTTATGTGACACCAACCATGAACTCAACATTACAGTTTCACTGTAATTCATTAATTTCCCATCTTTTTTGAAAACAACTCTCTTCCATCACGAATCTTCCATCTTTATTATTTGGGTTATCAAAAAACTACTAGTTCATATAAAATCATCAATTTGATATGAAAATTCGAAAAAAAACTCAAAACCATTAAGAAACTCCATCTGTATTTCATGGGATCACACAACTCTATATTCATTTAAATCTATGACTTCTATAAAACCCCTTATTTTTATATACAAAGAGATTACTCCCTTACAACATAGATTTTGTGATATTAATTAATGTTCATGAAATGTTTATTGAGAAATGAAACTCTGGATTCAATGAAAATATATATTTTACATTATTCATTATCTGTTTCTATATTTTTATGAGGTGACCTAGAATATTCACTTTGGGGAAACCTAATAAAACAATTGATATAATTTTTTCAATATTTATACTTTTATCTTGAATAATGGTCTATATTATGAATCCATGATTTGATATTTTAAACATTTATTCACTCTATTTTATTCCACAAAACTAGATGAGACATTCACTTTGAGGTAATTGTTAATTCCATGACTTCCATGAAACTAAAAAACATGTCAAACATTGTCTGAGTGATAATAATTCTTCATTAGAATAATAATATTGAATTCATACTTCAACACAAATATATTGTATAGGTTATATATCTATCTTCACCTGACATTTAAAAGAACACTCCCTAGATTATGTGATGAACTCTACAACCTACTTTATATATCTTCATACATCCCCTTCATCTCATTTAGAAATTACTCTTGAGAATAAACTCAAGATATGAAATTGATACCTTCAATGAATTTCCATTCACTTCATTATCCTAGATTATGTGTGATATATATTTATTAATAATCCCTAATACCAAACAGACTCCATAATATTACATATACATTATGTAATTAATAACTTCTTATCTTATAGAAACATGGAGTCCATAAATCATCTACCAGACATGGGGGATCCAAAACCCCCCCAAAACCAATGGTAGCCTTGTTGAGCTTTTGTATGAGAAACTTGTATTTACTAGTCATCAGTGTATACTAATAATCTAGTCATTTTATTTGATATTGTGATTGATAACAAATAGAATACCAAACATATTTTGGGATATGGTAATCTGACCCACTATTTTTCCTCTTAATATTATCATAAATCAATCCTTTTAATGATACTTTAAACATTTCAGGTATACAGATTTATGATTCCTATTTTTCATCCCCGATAAATTTTGTCTCACCCTTTGACATAAAATAGAAAATTCCATACAAATATAGATTTATTTTTCATTTCACTTCCCTTTAGTGTCCCCAAATCATCATTTATGTCATCTCCCTCTTTAATATCCCAAATATTAGTGTTTAATTGAGGCCAAATTTTCATTATGTCCACCCCTATTAATGTAAAGTGTATATATATTTTTTTAGCAAAACCACTACCCACAATTAAAAAATAATATCTACTAAATTGATTTCCAATATAAATCAGAAACAAGTTGGGAAAAATAATTCAAAAAATAACACTTGAAATATATATAGAAATACATTATTCTTCCAATATTTATTATAGAATTAGTATCAGGTGAAGATGTACCATAGTTTACATATGAAGAAAATTCTAATAATTTTCAAAACCACATATTTTTACATTGGGCCCGTCTATAGTATTCATCTCCATTAGTCAATTTTTGATAGAAACCATTCAATCCTAGAGCCATCATTTGTTAATTTTACTAAAAAACTACTGATAATATTTTATTGAGTGAAATTACCACATCACATTGAGTCATCGAATGATCTTATATTCCTCCTAAGTCAAAACTAGTTTTATGTAAAAAAATTATTCCATGAAAAATAAATTCTCTTCATGTCCTATCAATTACTTCTATATTTTCATGCACGGTAAATTATATTCTTTTCAAAAACATCATATTTTCGCAATCTCACCTAAACCAAATAGTTCGTGAAAATACAATTAAGCTCATGTGTGTGAGATAAACAACAAGATAAACCAATAAACACAACTTTTTAAAAACAAACACATGGCACCAATTGGTATGAATGATATTCAATTCATCAACGGTCTCATTTTTAAAATAATGAAAAGAAACATATAGTGAATTTTTCCAAATATCCCAATCTATTTACTAATTTGTAATGATAACCTCAATTGATACAAATAATTGAGATACTACTCAAGGATAAATTACTTTTTTAAATAGTGAGAAAAATTATAAAAATTTCAATTTATTTTACATCATCTTATTTACGTATTGAAAATTTTCAATTAAAACCACATTGATATAAAAACACAGATTCACTAAATAAATGAATTGTTCTACTTATACACCAACATATGTTTTCGTGGTGGTAAAATATCTCTTGAACTAAGGCCCGATATCAATGATTAAACATTAAGTGTGTTTTGGAACCATTGGATCATTCCAAAAGAAATAAATGATCACTAGTTTCACATTATGCTCGTTATTATATGGTTCTCCATTTCTACAACAAGATACATTATGTTATATATTTTAAAAACCAAGTAGTTATTTAAAATCACATGTGGAATTTGATACCATATGATAATTTCAGGTATTCTGGTCCTTTTGTTGCATGTATCTCTACTTAACTTACACACCTACTCCCATTCATCACATACACACGCTATAGATCATATCTATCACCTAAGCCAATAACACAAATAAAATATACTAGAATTAGATAAATAAATGGGGATAGGGTTACCATATAAATTATCAGTTAGGGAATTATGATTGGTCTTTCTGGAGCAACCCTTTATTCTTCACTTTTTTATAGGCCTTCATTGTGGTTATATTTATTATAAAACGTGTTAAAATTTCATTATGGGTATCTTCTTTATGATCCTATATATTCCATGGCTGGAGTTACTTATACATTTTTGGAATAGACACACTTTTTAAAGATTTTCATGCTTACCCTTCCACAATATGGATATTCCACCAACATTCACCTACTTAATTATGGGGTGATAAGGGAAATAAATGAGGAATGTGTAGTGTCTATCTTCTTCAAATATCATATGTGTCAACATTGAAATAGTTTTCATTAGGTATATATTCTTTATGATGACATATTCTTTTCTCATAGTTAGAAAAAAATCGTCTTTCTTTATTTTAATCAATTCTATTTCCTTCCATGAGTGTTTTTGTGAGTAGGACTATAAGGCCCAGCCTTAAACCTTACTTAATATTGAATTAAATGAGTAATTCACATTAAGGATCTTTTCAGGATTATAGTTTTATAGAATTGGGACATAACTATTACATCTCAAAAGATTACAAAGTAGTCGCTTCTACTAAATTTCCTTAAAATAAAAACTCTTAAAAACAAACAGGTATAGTTCCATGTTTTTGGTTGCATGACTTTCCCTAGATCCCATCCTTGACCCTATTCCACGCTAAGTCATGTGAAAAACATTTCAAAAACTTGGGATGAGCATAAAAATCTCAGTAAGGGATACACAAAGAATGAAAACTGTTAGTTTTTCAAAACAACAAGTAAACCATGTATACATTATCAAATTAATACTTTTCACCTCTTCGAAGTAGTAAAAAATCTTCGCTGAATAAAAGTTCATTACTTACCCTTTTGTAACCAAACGATTACTATAAAACCCATATAAATAACACATAACATATAAAGGTAACTTGGGACATAAACATACTTAAGTGGAATAACCATACGGTCTGCTTCCATGCATATCACTAAATGGAATAGCCATTCAGCCAACTTCCATACATACTTAATGGAATAGCCATACGGCCGACTTCCATACCCAATGCATTGGAGGTTATAACGTAACCACCCGTCTTGGTATTCATGACACCACCCGTAATATGGTTTATCACGTAACCCCCCGTTAAATGTCCAAGTACCATAATAAAATTATAAGACATAAAACAAATATAATGTAAAGAAAACATTTCCACACATTGATCACAATATATCACTCAAATATATTGACATAACAAATCCATTTCAAAAACCATTTTCAATACCAAAATACATAAAATAGTATCTGGTATTTATTTCATTTTAAAAACATCACGGCTTGTTGAGGAAGCCAAAGACTAAATAATACTCGCGGCGGCAGAAAAGGTCGTTGTCACCGAGTATGCTAAAAGAAACATTCCTTTTTGTCGTTTAGTAAAACGCTTCGTATAAAAAGATTCATTTTGTATAAAATAAATGCCAAAGGGGTTTATACACCGTATAAAATAAAGTTGTGTAAAAAACGAAATATGCCTCAATGAAAGGAGATTGAGACGTAGTCCCATACAAAGACGATATACTTGGTTTAAGGATAAATAAATTACATAATTATGTGTGAAAAATGAATACACCAAATATAAGTGGATATTAAGTGTAAAATAATCAAAGGTCATTCACACATATTCAAAGGATGACATATTCAATAACTACATGTTGAACCCAAAGAAATCGAAATTGGGTTAAGAAGTTCCCTTGACAGCCTAACGGCTTCACATCAAAATGGGTTGATGAGAGATAAAAAGTGTATCTCATCACTTGGACATAAAATTTGCATCAATAAGGATATATGAGAACATCTCCCAACATAACAATATGTAAATTAAAAGACCCAACAAAAGAAGTCTTTTAAAAAGAGGAGGGTGAAAGGGTATCTTTCAAAACATACACCCCATGAAAGAAGGACAATACATCATTGATGTAAATGCTCATAAAACGAAATTATATTACAAAAAGAGTAGAATAATGTGCAGTACGTACACCACTCAAAGGAAATTGTTGCGAATGTAGCATAAATCTCACGGGAATAAAAGTGAGATGAAAAATCCCTTACGAAAACTCGGCAGCCTAACGGCGACACATAAAACTTACAAAAATGGATTGATGAGATCAAATAGGGTATATCATTATATTAACATAATGTTTATAGTAATAGGAATATAAAAGAACATCCCACAACATAACAAATTGGAGCTTAAAAGAAGTGACATAAAGGAGAGTACTTAAAAAGAAAGAGAGAGGATGGATCTCTTATGAGAAATTCGGCAGCCTAACGGCGCCACTCAAAACTTCCAAAATGGATTGATGAGAAAGAATAAGGTCTCTCATCATATGAACATAAAATTTACAGTAAGATTAATATAAAATAATATCCCAATAACAAGAAATATGATCTTTAAAAGGAATGACATAAAAGAATGTACTTAAAAAGAAAGAGAGGTGTAGGATCCCATACCTCGGGTCCGACTTGACTTGATCTTTCTTTAACATCCTGAATAATAAACATGAGTTAATTTATACTTGCTTAAGAACATTTTCCAAGTTCATTATTCCTTTTATATCAATTATTGACATGTTATAAACGTTAGGTAATCATTTATGTTAATAATGTTTGTTTTGTCGATATTTGGTTCTTAAGTCGAAAGTGGACTTCTTACAATTATATGTTGTTCGTGTGGTCAAAGGTTCTTTATATCCAGAATGAAATTCCTGATTTGGATATCATATATATAATATATATCAAGAATATACCTGTATTTATAATATCACATAATCATTTAGAGGTAAGAAATGAAATGCACCGTTCATGGAGACGGTAAGCCGTACGTACGCATGAACGCTACTTTCATTTCTTTGTCATATTAATGGAATTAAAACTAAATGGGAGGTATGTATATTTTAATTCCAGAATTATATTCATCATTTAGATGTATCATTCATCATTTATATCCATTATATACATGTACTTATAATAGTACATTACATTTGGGGATAAGAAATGAAATGCACTGTTCATGGAGACGGTAATCCGTACGTACGCATGAACCCTACTTTCATTTCTATATCATACTTTAACGGAAAGAAATTATAATGATATAGAGGTATATTATAATTCCAGTATAACATCATATATAATAACTTTAAATCCATCCTTTACACATCCCACATATGGCATTAACGAATCAAATCACTTTGAGGGGGCGGTAGTCCGCACTTCCTAAAATTAAGATATCGCGTATACCCATAATGGAATCCATAAAGGTAAACCACAAATGAAAAATACAGAAGCTTAAGTAAAACATAAACATATTATATATCATATATAAATATAGTGAAATCTTAGTGGCCACCTTTGAAGGTGTTATATGAGTGTTGAACAATCATCGTTTTGTTAGGCAGAAATTTTCCATCCACGGAAACAGTATGTTCTTTAACCATTAGATGTAGGTGTGTGTAAGTGAAGCTCGAATAATTCTTATAAAAAAATCCTAGTATATTTAGGATACTGGATTTGTTACAAAAGAAATGAATAAAAAGAGTTTAGGGGGTTGGAGAAGCAAAATAAAACAAAAGGACTCAAAAGAAGACATTACCTTAAAATCAGGTAACTCCCTTTGGTTTGAGCTCAAAGGCTTCCTTGGGAAGACTTATTCCCAAAGTTAGGCTTCAAGGAGTAAGAGAGGGAAGTTGAGAGACAATATGGGAAGGGGTTGGCCGAGCCAAAGGCTTTGGGAGTGTGGGTAAGGAGTTGAGGTGGGGGCCTTTTATAAGAGGAGAGGAGATGCACTCTTGGAAAGTGAAGAAAAGTCACTTTATTTCAAAATGGTATTCGGATTTAAGAGGTCCCAAATTGATGTATTTTTAAAGTATAATATGACAAGGGTTTGAAATCCACTCATACAATAGGTTTTGGACATGTGTATGTCTTAGATATTACATTATCTTTCCATATTATTTAAATCGTTAAATAATGAGGTCATCGCTGCATCACCATGATGTCATAAATAAGTTACTTTATTTAACGTCTAGAAATTATAAAAAAAATACTATGATTTAGGAAATATTTTTATATTTCCAATGAATATTTATAGTCAAAAATATGACTTGTATAACCCCATGTACAAATTGTTTTAGTAAAACATCTCATGTGTGTGTCATTTTTACATTAACATTAAATAAAAAGTTATTTATGTCATTTCGGAACCAAAGTGGCTCCATGGGGTCCCCAAGTTGAACCATGGATTTTCTTGGTCGGCGATGACACATCCAATGAGTTTAGTAAATTTTTAAAGTTCATTTCATATTATTAAAACATTATTTTTACCTTAAACTACACTAAATACCTCTAATCACGATTTAAAACTTAATAAGTTACTATTCACCAAAAAAAATATTTTAATCCCATTGAACCAAATTTTACTTCTTAATGACAACCATTTATGTCGGATTTTTTAAATACAAAACACAAAGGTGGCAAAATTTCATTTAAACAGAAAATCAGTTTTTATAAGTACCACTTAGTGGTTTCACTATTCATCAAAAATTGAAGTTTTTCAGAAAATTACCAAAAATTCACCCTAAGATATATTTGATATTCCGAATTAAAAAAATGAAGTCTAGTTTACAAAATTAAAAACATATAAGTCACATTAATTAATTTAATAATTAATTCCCGTTGTCATGACAAATGGGGTGTTTTTATGAAACAATAAGTTTCAAAAGATTGACACTAGTTTAAGTCCAATTTCAAAGTGAAATTAATTCCAACGACCACTATTGGATTTAATGGTAAAAATATATTATAATTTCACATTATAACCAATTGAAAATATAATATAATCATATAAATAAATTATATTAAAAATAGGTTTTGAATTAAAATACAACATTTTACACTATTCATTAAAAATGAACTTTATTGGAAAGATACCAAAAATTTACACAAAGTAAATTTTGATGTCCCGATTTTAAAGAAGAGTTTTATTTGGTCCAATAGAATTTATAAGAGTGAACAAAACTATATTTAATGATGGTTCGCCATCAAAAGGCGATAAGTGAACCTTTAGTGAAAACTAGGGCATATACGCCTAAAATTGAATTCTTTCTGTATTTTAAGTTTTTATCTTTTATTGGATAAATGTAAAAACATTTAAAAACATACATAATCATATATTGGTTATTTCTATCCATTACCGCCAATACAATGGCTACATGTTAACTGCCATTTAAAATAATATTATTTTATTTTTAGATTGCAACGTAAGATTCCCAAGAAACTCGTTGTTGTGTGTTGGGTACGCCATCGAGCATTGCGTCCCCTTTAAAGTAATATTAATATTTTATTCACAAATATGGATAGATATGAAAATTTCATATTCTTTATTTACCTAGGGTGTTATATCCTTCCCAACTTTTGGGAATTGCATCCTCACAATTTTAAAATTGGGCTTGGAAACGTCCTTGAAAGTCCCATTTCGGAAGAAGAGTTGGTAAAACAATCACTTTAAACTAAAGAAAGATAAGTACAAAGGTCACCCGAGTTAACCCATACTAGGATTCCATGTATGAAAACATGGACATGGAGGAGAAAACATAGGGTCATGTTCTGATGGAGAGTGAGAGAAAAATGTTTAGGAGAATGTTAACCACAAGAAAATCACAAACTTGTGATGGGTTAAACGGTATTCGATTCCCCAGTAGAAAAGTTAATAGACAACATTTTTGTTTTAAGTTACTTTTTATTGAGGAATTTATTCATAAGGAAACATAATCACTTATCATGTTGACTTCCATATTTTATTAGATTCCTTACACAAACTCATATTTTCCCCAAAAGACGAGTATTTAGGAAGACTTGTTCACATTAAGAGTACTATAATCAACTTCTAGAGAATCACTTAACCCAAAAAAAGAGAACTATATACGTCCCATGTCTTTAGACTTTAACCAAAACCAAAATCCAAAAGGTTAGTACAAGATCAGATAATCCAGAAAAGGATAACACTTTATAAAAAGAAAAACTATGCTTAATCTCCATAATTTGTCCAACAAAACCCAAAGTTCAATGAGGACCATTAGATAAACAATTTGTCCATAAAATTCTTCAAATTAAACAAAACTAAGGTTGAAACCCAAATATTTGAAGGATTTAGTCACATAGTCTTCCAAGTTAAATCGTAACATTTATCTCCAAACAACATATGTTGCTCCTAAAGTCTCGTATTGAAAAGTAATTAACCTAATCACATATCCTCCATGATAGGTTAATCATTTTCATAAATAACCCAAAATCAACTTACTCTTAATTCATAAAATCATATAACTAGAAAGAATCAGTCAAACTAACCAGGGACTTCACGTAGTCCAGTGGTATGCGATAAATACCAGTCCCACTTTGGTTGTGGGTTCGATTCCTGTAGCTTTGTCTGACGCGACGGGTTGTCACATGGTCTGCGTGTTGTCCTTTTTCCAAAACTATATAATTCTTAAAAAAATCCCCCAAAACGAGATAAAATCTTCAAAAATGATCATAACATATTTTATCCTCAAGTTTATCTCATTCCTTTCATTTTCCATCATATCATAGAGTGACGCATAATTACCTAAAAATTAAGGATCATATAAACCCTAATGGTAACCTTAATATTTATTACCTGAATTTCCACATCGAGTTGGCCATCTCGTACATGATGCATTAGAGAACTCACCAAGGTTGAATTGGTTGATCATGACTCCTTGATAGTTGGTTTAGAACAACCATGAGATTCCTCATTGAATCCCCCATCTCATCCAGTCTCTTAATCAGAGAACCACCATAGTTTCCTTCAAACCCATTGTCACTTTGGTGCCTGCTAGATCCAGCCATTTAATAAAACCAAAAAGGTCAGTGTGATTATATCAACATAACCATCATGTACTAATGAGTATGATAAACACTAAGATATACTTACTCATTCACTTTATCTAAAACTAGGACTCTTTCTGAAATCCTAACCATTATGGTAATGTCACTTGTGCTTAGAGAATACCCTAACCTCTAAAGTTATCTAAACCGACCTTTGATACCAACTATAAGGCCTAGCCTTAAACCTTACTTAATATTGAATTAAATTAGTAATTCACATTAAGGATCTTTTCAGGTTTCGAGTTTTAGAGAATTAGGACATAACTATTACATCTCAAAAGATTACAATGTAGTCGCTTCTACTAAATTTCCATAAAATAAAAACTCTTAAAAAGAAACATGTATAGTTCCATGTTTTAGGTAGCATGACTTTCCCTTGATCCCATCCTTGACCCTATTCCACGCTAAGTCCTGTGAAAAACATTTCAAAAACTTGGGATGAGCATAAAAAGCTCAGTAAGGGATACACAAAGAATGAAAACTGTTAGTTTTTCAAAACAATAAGTAAACCATGTATACTTCATCAAAGTAATACTTTTCACCTCTTTGAAGTAGTAAAAACTCTTTTCTGAATAAAAGTTCATTACTTACCATTTTGTAACCAAAATATTACCATAAAACCCATATAAAGAACACATAACATATAAAGGTAACTTGGGACATAAACATACTTAAGTGGAATAACCATACGGTCAGCTTCCACACATATCACTTAATTGAATAGCCATTCGGACAACTTCCATACATACTTAATGGAATAGCCATATGGCTGACTTCCATACCCAATGCATTGGAGGTTATAACGTAACAACCCGTCTTGGTATTCACGGCACCCCCCGTCTTATGGTTTATCACGTAACCACCTGTTAAATGTCCAAGTACCATAATAAAATCATAAGACATAAAACAATTATAATGTAAAGAAAACATTTCCACACTTTGATCACAATATTTCACTCAAATATATTGACATAACAAATCCATTTCAAAAACCATTTTCAATACCAAAATACATAAAAGAGTATATGGTATTTATTTCATTTTAAAAACATCACGGCTTGTTGAGGAAGCCAAAGACTAAATAATACTCGCGGCGGCGGAAAAGGTCATTGTCGCCGCGTATGCTAAAAGAAACATTCCTTTTTGTCATTTAGTAAAACGCTTCGTATAAAAAGATTCATTTTGTATAAAAGTAAAAGTCAAAGGGGTTTATACACCGTATAAAAGAAAGTTGTGTATAAAACGAAATATGCCTCAATGAAAGGAGATTGAGATGTAGTCCCATACAAAGATGGTATCCTTGGTTTAAGGATAAATCAATTACATAATTATGTGTGACAAATGAATACACCAAATATAAGTGGATATTAAGTGTAAAATAATCAAAGGCCATTCACACATATTCAAAGGATAACATATTTAATAACTACATGTTGAACCCAAAGAAATCGAAATTGGGTTAAGAAGTTCCCTTGAAAGCCTAACAGCTTCACATCAAAATGAGTTGATGAGAGACAAAAAGTGTATCTCATCACTTGGACATATAAGTTACTTCAATAAGGATATATGAGAACATATCCCAACATAACACTATGTAAATTAAAAGACCCAACAAAAGAAGTATTTTAAAAAGAGGAGGGTGAAAGGGTATCTTTTAAAACATACACCCCATGAAAGAAGGACAATACATCATTAATGTAAATGCTCATAAAACTAAAGTATATTACAAAAAGAGTAGAATAATGGGCAGTACGTACACCACTAAAAGGAAATTGTTGCAAATGTTGCGTAAATCTCACGGGAATAAAAGTGAGATGAAAAATCCCTTACGAAAACTCGGCAGCCTAACGGCGCCACATAAAACTTACAAAAATGGATTGATGAGATCAAATGGGGTATCTCATAATATTAACATAAAGTTTATAGTAATAGGAATATAAAATAACATCCCCCAACATAACAAAGTGGAGCTTAAAAGAAGTGACATAAAGGAGAGTACTTAAAAAGAAAGAGAGAGGTTGGATCTCTTATGAGAAATTCGGCAGCCTAACAGCGCCACTCAAAACTTCCAAAATGGATTGATGAGAGAGAATAGGGTCTCTCATAATACGAACATAAAAATCACAGTAAGAGTAATATAAAATAATATCCCAATAACAAGAAATATTATCTTTAAAAGGAATGACATAAAAGAATGTACTTAAAAAGAAAGAGAGGTGTAGGATCCCTTACCTCGGGTCTGACTTGACTTGATATTTCTTTAACGTCCTGAATAATAAACAAGAGTTAATTTATACTTTCTTAAGAACATTTTCCAAGTTCATTTTTCCTTTTATATCAATTATTGACATGTTATAAACGTTATGTGATATTTTATGTTAATAATTTTTGTTTTGTCGATATTTGGCTCTTAAGTCAAAAGTGGACTTCTTACAATTACATGTTGTTCGTGTGGTAAAAGGTTCTTTATATCCAGAATGCAATTCCTGATTTGGATATCATATATATCATATATATCTAGAATATACATGAATTTATAATATCACATAATCATTTAGAGGTAAGAAATGAAATGCACCGTTCATGGAGACGGTAAGCCGTACGTACCCATGAACGCTACTTTCATTTCTTTGTCATATTAATGGAATTAAAACTAAATGATAGCTATATATATTTTAATTCCATAATTATATTCATCATTTATATGTATCATTCATCATATATATCCATTATATACATGTACTTATAATAGTACATTACATTTGGGGATAAGAAATGAAATGCACCGTTCATGGCGACGATAATCCGTACGTACGCATGAAGGCTACTTTCATTTCTATCTCATACTTTAATGGAAAGAAATAATAATGATATAGAGGTATATTATAATTCCAGTATAATATCATATATAATAACTTTAAATCCATCCTTTACACATCCCACATATGGCATTAACGAATCACATCACTTTGAGGGGGCGGTAGTCCGCACTTCCTAAAATGAAGATATCGCGTATACCCATAATGGAAGCCATAAAGGTAAGCCACAAATGAAAAATACAGAATGTTAAGTAAAACATAAACATATTATATATCATATATAAATATAGTGACATATTAATGGCCACATTTGAAGGTGTTATATGAGTGTTGAACAATCATCGTTTCGTGAAGCAGAAATTCGCCATCCACGGAAATAGTATGTTCTTTAACCATTAGATGTAGGTGTGTGTAAGAGTAGCTAGAATCATTCTTATAAAAAAATTCTAGTATATTGAGGATACTGTATTTGTTACAAATGAAAAGAATAAAAAGAGTTTAGGGGGTTGGATAAGCAAAATAAAACAAAAGGACTCAAAAGAAGACATTACCTTAAAATCGGGTAACTCCCTTTGGTTTGAGCTCAAAGGCTTACTTGGGATGACTTATGCCCAAATTGAGGCTTCAAGGAGTTAGAAAGGGAAGTTTAGAGACAATATGGTCAGGGGTTGTCCGAGACAAAGGCTTTGGGAGTGTGGGTAAGGAGGTAGAGGTGGGGGCCTTTTATAAGAGGAGAGGAGAGGCACTCTTGGAAAGTGAAGAAAATTCACTTTATTTCAAAATGGTATTCGGATTTAAGAGGTACCAAATTTATGTATTTCGAAGATAAGATGACAAGGGTTCGAAATCCACTCATAAAATAGGTTTTGGACATTTTTAGGTCTTAGATATTACATTATCTTTCAATTTTATTTAAATCGTTAAATAATGAGGTCATCGCTGCATCACCATGATGTCATAAATAAGTTAATTTATTTAACGTCTAAAAATTATAAAAAAAATACTATGATTTAGTAAAACTTTGTATCTTTCCAATGAATATTTATAGTCAAAAATCTGACTTTTATATCCCCATGTAAAAATTGTTTTAGTAAAACATCTCATGTGTGTGTCATTTTGACTTTGACATTAAATAAAATTGTTATTTATGTCATTTCACAACCAAAGTGGCGCCATGGGGTCCCCAAGTTGATCCATGGATTTTCTTGGTCTTCCATGACACATCCAATGAGGTTAGGACAAGTTTGAAGTTCATTTCATATTATTAAACCATTATTTTTACCTAAAACTACACTAATTACCTCTAATCGCGATTAAAAACTTAATAAGTTACTATTCACCAAAAAAATTATTTTAATCCCATAGAACCACATTTTACTTCTTAATGACAACCATTTATGTCGGATTTTTGAAATACAAAACACAAAGGTGGAAAATTTTCATTTAAACGGAAAATCAGATTTTATAAGTACCACTTAGTGGTTTCACTATTCATCAAAAATTGAAGTTTTTCAGAAAATTACCAAAAATTCACCCTAAGCTATATTTGATATTCAGAATTCAAAAATGAAGCCTATTTTAAAAAATTCAAAACATATAAGTCACATTAATTAATTTCATAATTAATTCCCACTGTCATGACAAATTGCGTGTTTTTATGAAACAATAAGTATCAAAAGATTGACACTAGTTTAAGTCTGATTTCAAAGTGAAATTAATTCCAACGACCACTATTGGATTTAATGGAAAAAATATATTCTAATATCACTATAAAACCAATTTAAAAGGTAATATAATCATATAAATAAATTATATTAAAAATACCTTTTGAATTAAAATACAACATTTTACACTATTCATTTAAAAAATGAACTTTATCGGAAAGATACCAAAAATTTACACAAAGTAAATTTTGATGTCCTGTTTCTATAGAAGAGTTTTATTTGGTCCAATATAATTTATAAGAGTGAAAAAAACTATATTTAATTACGGTTCGCCATCAAAAGGCGATAAGTGAAACTTTAGTGAAAACTAGGGCATATACGCCTAAAATTGAATTCTTTCTGTATTTTAAGCCTTTATCTTTTATTGGATAAAGGTAAAAACATTTAAAAACATATATAATCATATTTTAGTTATTTCTATCCATTTCCACCAATACAACAACTACATGTTAACTGCCATTTAAAATAATATTATTTTATTATTAGAGTGCAACGTAAGATTCCCAAGAAACTCGTTGTTGCGTGTTGGGTACGCCATCGAGCACAACGTCCCCTTTAAAGTCATATTAATATTTTATTCACATATATGGATAAATATGAAAATGTCATATTCTTTATTTACCTGGGGTATTACATCCTTCCCCCCTTTGGGAATTGCGTCTTCGCAATTTTAAAATTGGGCTTGGAAACGTCCTTGAAAGTCCCATTTCGGAAGAAGAGTCGGTAAAAAAATCACTTTAAAATAAAGAAAGATAAGTTCAAAGGTCACCCGAGTTAGCCCATACTAGGATTCCGTGTATGAAAACATGGACATGGAGGAGAAAACATAGGGTCATGTTCTGATGGAGTGTGATAGAAAACATGTTTAGGAGAAAGTTAACCACAAGAAAATCACAAACTTGTGATGGGTTAAACGGTATTCGATTCCCCAGTAGGAAAAGTTAATAGACAACATTTTTGTTTTAAGTTACTTTTTATTGAGGAATTTATTCATAAGGAGACAGAATCACTTATCATGTTGACTTTCAACTTTTATTAGATTCCTTACACAAACTCATATTTTCTCCAAAAGACGAGTATTTAGGAAGACTTGTTCACATTAAGAGTACTATAATCAATTTCTAGAGAATCACCTAACCCAAAAAAAGAGAACTATATACTTCCCATGTCTTTAGACTTTAACCAAAACCAAAATCCAAAAGGTTAGTAGAAGATCAGATAATCCAGAAAAGGATAACACTTTATAAAAAGAAAATCTATGCTTAATCTCCAAAATTTGTCCAACAAAACCCAAAGTTCAACGAGGACCATTAGATAAACAATTTGTCCATAAAATTCTTCAAAGTAAACCAAACTAAGGTTGAAACCCAAATATTTTAAGGATTTAGTCACATAGTATTCCAAGTTAAATCGTAACATTTATCTCCAAACAACATCTGTTTCTCCTAAAGTCTCGTATTGAAAAGTAATTAACCTAATAACATATCCTCCATGATAGGTTAATCATTTTCTTAAATAACCAAAAATGAACTTACTCTTAATTCATAAAATCATATAACTAGAAAGAATCAGTCAAACTAACCAGGGACTTCACGTAGTCCAGTGGTAGGCGATAAATACCAGTCGCACTTTGGTTGTGGGTTCGATTCCCGCAGCTTTGTCTGACGCGATGGGTTGTCACACGGTCTGTGTGTTGTCCTTTTTCCAAAACTATATAATTCATAAAAAATCCCCCAAAACGAGATGAAATCTTAAAAAATGATCATAACATATTTTCTCCTCAGGTTTATCTAATTCCTTTCATTTTCCATCATATTATAGAGTAACCCATAATTACCTAAAAATTAAGGATCATATAAACCCTAATGATTACCTTAATAATTATTACCTGAATTTCCACATCGAGTTGGACATCTCGTTCATGATGCATTAGAGAAATCACCAAGGTTGAATTGGTTGATCATGACTTCTTGATAGTTGGTTTAGAACAACCATGAGATTCCTCATTGAATCCCCCATCTCATCCAGTCTCTTAATCAGAGAACCACCACAGTTTCCTTCAAACCCATTGTCACTTTGGTGCCTGCTAGATCCAGCCATTTACTAAAACCAAAAAGGTCAGTGTGAGTATATCAACATAACCATCATGTACTAATGAAGAAGATAAACACTAAGATATACTTACTCATTCACTTTATCTAAAACTAGGACTCTTTCTGAAATCCTAACTATTATGGTAATGTCACTTGTGCTTAGAGAATACCCTAACCTCTAAAGTTATCTAAACCGACCTTTGATACCAACTATAAGGCCCAGCCTTAAACCTTACTTAATATTGAATTAAATGAGTAATTCACATTAAGGATCTTTTTCATGTTTAGAGTTTTAGAGAATTAGAACATAACTATTACGTCTCAAAAGATTACAATGTAGTCGCTTCTACTAAATTTCCATAAAATAAAAACTCTTAAAAAGAAACATGTATAGTTCCATGTTTTAGGTAGCATGACTTTCCCTTGATCCCATCCTTGACCCTATTCCATGCTAAGTCCTGTGAACAACATTTCAAAAACTTGGGATGAGCATAAAAAGCTCAGTAAGGGATACACAAAGAATGAAAACTGTTAGTTTTTAAAAACAACAAGTAAACCATATATACTTTATCAAAGTAATACTTTTCACCTCTTCAAAGTAGTAAAAACTCTTCGCTGAATAAAAGTTCATTACGTACCCTTTTTTAACCAAAAGATTTCCATAAAAACCATATAAAGAACACATAACATATAAAGGTAACTTGGGACATAAACATACTTAAGTGGAATAACCATACGGTCGGCTTCCACACATATCACTTATTGGAATAGCCATTCGGCCAACTTCCATACATACTTAATGGAATAGCCATACGGCCGACTTCCATACCCAATGCATTGGAGGTTATAACGTAACCACCTGTCCTGGTATTCACGGCACCACCTGTCATATGGTTTATCACGTAACCACCCGTTAAATGTCCAAGTACAATAATAAAATCATAAGACATAAAACAAATATAATGTAAAGAAAACATTTCCACACTTTGATCAAAATATATCACCCAAATATATTGACATAACAAATCCATTACAAAAACCATTTTCAATACCAAAATACATAAAAGAGTATATGGTATTTATTTCATTTTAAAAACATCACGACTTGTTGAGGAAGCCAAAGACTAAATAATACTCGTGGCGGCGGAAAAGGTCGTTGTCGCCACGTACGCTAAAAGAAAGATTCCTTTTTGTCGTTTAGTAAAACGCTTCGTATAAAGAGATTCCTTTTGTATAAAAGTAAAAGTCAAAGGGGTTTATACACCGTTTAAAATAAAGTTGTGTATAAAACGAAATATGCCTCAATGAAAGGAGATTGAGACGTAGTCCCATACAAAGATGGTATCCTTGGTTTAAGGATAAATCAATTACATAATTATGTGTGACAAATGAATACACCAAATATAATTGGATATTAAGTGTAAAATATTCAAAGGTCATTCACACATATTAAAAGGATGACATATTCAATAACTACATGTTGAACCCAAAGAAATAGAAATTGGGTTAAGAAGTTCCCTTGACCGCCTAACGACATCACATCAAAATGAGGTGATGAGAGATAAGAAGTGTATCTCATCACTTGGACATAAAATTTACATCAATAAGGATATATGAGAACATATCCCAACATAACAATATGTAAATTAAAATACCCAACAAAAGAAGTCTTTTAAAAAGAGGAGGGTCAAAGGGTATCTTTCAAAACATACACCCCATGAAAGAAGGACAATACATCATTGATGTAAATGCTCATAAAATGAAAGTATATTACAAATAGAGTAGAATAATGGGCAGTACGTACACAAATCAAAGGAAATTGTTGCAAATGTAGCATAAATCTCACAGGAATAAAAGTGAGAGGAAAAATCCCTTACGAAAACTTGGCAGCCTAACAGCGCCACATAAAACTTACAAAAATGGATTGATGAGATCAAATAGGGTATCTCATCATATTAACATAAAGTTTATAGTAAGTGTACTATAAAATAACATCCCCCAACATAAAAAAGTGGAGCTTAAAATAAGTGACATAAAGGAGAGTACTTAAAAAGAAAGAGATAGGTTGGATCTCTTATGAGAAATTCGGCAGCCAAACGGCGCCACTCAAAACATCCAAAATGGATTGATGAGAAAGAATAGGGTATATCATCATATTAACATAAAACATATAGTAAGATTAATATAAAATAATATCCCAATAACAAGAAATATTATCTTTAAAAGGAATGACATAAAAGAATGTACTTAAAAAGAAAGAGAGGTGTAGGATCCCTTACCTCGGGTCCGACTTGACTCGATCGTTCTTTAACATCCTGAATAATAAACTTGAGTTAATTTATACTTTCTTAAGAACCTTTTCCAAGTTCATTATTCCTTTTATATCAATTATTTACATGTTATAAACTTTATGTAATCATTTAAGTTAATAATTTTTGTTTTGTCGATATTTGGTTCTTAAGTCGAAAGTGGACTTCTTACAATTACATGTTGTTCGTGTGGTCAAAGGTTCTTTATATCCAGAATGAAATTCCTGATTTTTATATCATATATATCATATATATCTATAATATACATGTATTTATAATATCAGATATTCATTTAGAGGTAAGAAATGAAATGCACCGTTCATGGAGACGGTAAGCCGTACGTATGCATGAACACTACTTTCATTTCTTTGTCATATTAATGGAATTAAAACTAAATGAGAGGTATGTATATTTTAATTCCAAAATTATATTCATCATTTAGATGTATGATTAGTCATATATATCCATTATATACATGTACTTATAATAGTAAATTACATTTGGGGATAAGAAATGAAATGCACCATTCATGGAGACGGTAAGCCGTACGTACGCATGAACGCTACTTTCATTTCTATCTCATACTTTAATGGAAAGAAATGATAATGATATAGAGATATATTATAATTACAGTATAACATAATATATAATAACATTAAATCCATCCTTTACACATCCCACATATGGCATTAACGAATCACATCAGTTTGAGGGGGCGGTAGTCCACACTTCCTAAACTGAAGATATCGCGTATACCCATAATGGAAGCCATAAAGGTAAGACACAAATGAAAAATACAGAAGCTTAAGTAAAACATAAACATATTATATATCATATATAAATATAGTGACATCTTAATTGCCAACTTTGAAGGTGTTATATGAGTTTTGAACAATCATCATTTCGTGAGGCAGAAATTCGCCATCCACAGAAACAGTATGTTCTTTAACCATTAGATTTAGGTGTGTGTAAGTTTAGCTCTAATACTCCTTATAACAACATCCTAGTATATTTAGGATACTGGATTTGTTACAAAAGAAATGAATAAATATAGTTTAGGGGGTCGGAGAAGCAAAATAAAACAAAAGGACTCAAAAGAAGACATTACCTTAAAATCGGGTAACTCCCTTTGGTTTGAGCTAAAAGGCTTCCTTGGGAAGCCTTCTGCACAAAGTGAGGCTTCAAGGAGTAAGAGAGGGAAGTGGAGAGACAAAATGGGAAGGGTTTGGTCGAGCCAACGGCTTTGGGAGTGTGGGTAAGGAGGTAGAGGTGGGGGCCTTTTATAAGAGGAGAGGAGGGGCACTCTTGGAAAGTGAAGAAAAGTCACTTTATTGCAAAATGGTATTCGGATTTAAGAGGTCCCACATTGATGTATTTCGAGGATAAGGTGACAAGGGTTCGAAATCCACTCATCCAATAGGTTTTGGACATGTGTACATCTTAGATATTACATTATCTTTCAATTTTATTTAAATCGTTAAATAATGAGGTTATCGCTGCATCACCATGATGTCATAAATATTTTAATTTAATTAACGTCTAAAAATTATAAAAAAATACTATGATTTAGGAAATCATTTTAGATTTCCAATTAATATTTATAGTGAAAACTCTGACTTGTATAACCCCATGTAAAAATTTGATTTAGTAAAACATCTCATGTGTGTGTCATTTTTACTTTAACATTAAATAAAAAGTTATTTATGTCATTCCCCAACCAAAGTGGCTCCATGGGGTCCCCATGTTGACCCACGGCTTTTCTTGGTCGCCCATGCCGCATCCAATGAGGTTAGGACATGTGTCATGTTCATTTCATATTATTAAAACGTTATTTTTAACTTAAACTACAGTAATTACCTCTAATCACGATTAAAAACATAATAAGTTACTATTCACCAAAAAAATTATTTTAATCCCATTGAACCACATTTTACTTCTTAATTACAACCATGTATGTTGGATTTTTGAAATTCAAAACACAAAGGTGGAAAAATTTCATTTAAATGGAAAATCAGTTTTTATAAGTACCACTTAGTGGTTTCACTATTCATCAAAAATTGAAGTTTTTCAGAAAATTACCAAAAATTCACCCTAAGCTATATTTGATATTCCGAATTCAAAAATGAAGTCTATTTTACCAAATTCAAAACATATAAGTCACATTAATTAATTTAATGATTAATTCACGCAGTCATGACAAATAGCGTGTTTTTATGAAACAATAATTATCAAAAGATTGACACTAGTTTAAGTCTGATTTCAAAGTGAAATTAATTCCAACAACCACTATCGGATTTAACGGTAAAAATATATTCTAATTTCACTTTAAAACCAATTAAGAAGATAATATAATCATATAAATAAATTAGATTAAAAAGAGGTTTTGAATTATAATACAACATTTTACACTATTCATTAAAAATGAACTTTATCGGAAAGATACCAAAAATTTACACAAAGTAAATTTTGATGTCCCGATTCTAAAGAAGAGTTTTATTTGGTCCAATAGAATGTATAAGAGTGAACAAAACTATATTTAATGACGGTTCGCCATCAAAAGGCGATAAGTGAACCTTTAGTGAAAAACTAGGGCATATACGCCTAAAATTGAATTCTTTCCGTATTTTAAGCCTTTATCTTTTATTGGAAAAATGTAAAAAAATTTAAAAACATATATAATCATATTTTAGTTATTTCTATCCATTCCCGCCAATACAACGGCTACATGTTAACTGCCATTTAAAATAATATTATTTTATTATTAGAGTGCAACGTAAGATTCCCAAGAAACTCGTTGTTGCGTGTTGGGTACGCCATCGAGCATAGCGTCCCCTTTAAAGTCATATTAATATTTTATTTACAAATATGGATAAATATGAAAATGTCATATTCTTTATTTACCTGGGGTGTTACAAGGACATAATAATTATCTAAGGCACGATTCCTTTATGTCTTAATTTCTCCTCCAAGATATATAATATGTTTTATATATTAGAAAATTTTATTTCAATGGAAAATTAATTCATTTTATATCATTGTAAAAAATGCTTCTATCATGAAATTATTATATTTTATCTGCATGAAAAAAATTTCCAAATTACCACGATAAGAATATATGAGGAATTTACAGATTGAAACGCACCTCACATCATTATTTATCAGTTGATATATAGTAGAAACTAGATTTCTTCTTATAGAAAAAATTCCATGAGATTCTAGGCACATACTCAAGGTGTGTCTTGGACTTCTACAATAGTACCATTTCAAAGTTACATTCTTCAAGGAAACCTTAAGTTTATATATCGAAATATTTTCTCTCTTAATTTTATATTTCAGACCCATAACCATTTATAAACCACATATATATTTTTCTCTATATGTAAACTTAATAATATACATCCCATTATAAAAATTGATCTTTTCCTCGTTCTCCCTAATCATCTAGTATTTATCCTTTAGTTGACCTTCCATCTCCGTCAATCAAAAACTATGTTCTTTCACATATTTTTTTTCACATTAATATGTTTATTTAGTGAAATTCCATGTTCTATCAACTCTTTTTATATGAAAATGTTGTATATGATCTCAAAAAAAAATTTCCATGAAGATCACTTTTCCCTTTATTCTCAAAACCCATATATTGTTTCAAAATTTAGAGCCAAAGGACTCATTATTTACATAAAAAATATATTATGATGACATAATATAGATTATATATTATTTCATAATAATTTACATTATCTTCTAATAATTAGATCTATTATTGGTCATGGAATGAGCTCACTATGAATGGAAACCCGTATATCATTGACTCTTTTTCATTGTTAGAGTTCAAATAATACGTGAGTGGTTTTTATTCAGCACTGAATCCCCTAATTCTTTCTTCCTGAAACTCACAATCCTAAAATAGATCCTTTTTTATACTTTCAAAAACATCATCCTTATGTGAATCAATATTTTTCTCTTATTTTTTAGAAGAATCATTAATGTTTACAATAACATTTTCTTCAATATTATCCTTCTTCATGAGAATCAATAATTATTTAGAGTTAACCTAACTAATAGATTAACCAGTTAAGTATTACTATGACGGTTCATCTCTACTTTATGATTTTCCACATATTTAGTTGATCCTTTTATCAACCCATAAACCTTTAACATTTTCACTTTTTGAATTTTCAATTATTCATGATAAGCATAAAACTATACAATAAGGTTAACAATAACCTCATGCTCTCTATCCCCTAGTAAGATACATGTATTCTCAAATGAACATCAAATTTCCACAGCATGGTTAGAATAATGGCAAGTATCAAAATTATAATCACTCATCACTATTTCCACATACAATCAATGAATATTATTATTATTATTCATTTTATTTTTCATTAATTTTTCGAAAATTCACACATTTTAATTATTATTCAAGGATTGATCCTACATATTTTCCCTACATAGGTCCCAAGTTATTAATAGAGTCATAAATGGGGTCATAAGAAGTATTATTCCTTTTGAATGAATTTAAATTTGATATATTTAGGATCTTTTATAAATTATCATATCTAATTTGATTATTGTGATTTATCAAGTAATAATATCTTCATAAATATTCAATAAACTCTTCACTACTAGCATTAAGGATAATGAAAATTTCATTCTTCCATATGTAAAATTCAGTTCCTTGAAAAAATGGGGGAATGATCAAAAAATCCTAGTGCATAAGTATACACATTACTTTGAGGTTAATCATTGTGTCTAAAACATTATACCACTTATTCCAATTGTTGGGACGAGATACAGAATGAGATGTGGGGTGGGGATATTATATTTAATGAAAAATTTAAACATTTATCCATTGTCTATTTATATTTATTTTATGGTCTTTTTAACACATTAGATAGAAGAAAGATAAACATATCACTTGTTTAATACATTATATTTACTTCATGGATAAATAAATAAATATCCCAGAAATTATATCATTTATAGGAAAATAGTGATCTTTATATTTTTCCACAAAAATATATACTTCAAGGAGTATAAACTAATGTCTTATTAGTCATACCAGAATCTAATAAGCCTTTGTAGTTTAGTGGACACAACTGACTTGAAAATGGTCACCCTATTCAATGAACTTTTATATTACATGGTTTAGGGTTTCATCACCTCACACCCAAGGATAAAAACCTCTTCTTCACTCCCATGCAATACTTTAGTGAAGGTAATTCCATAATTTATGGACATATATGGATCCTTTAATAGAATTGAATAATAAATATTTGTCCACGTTTAGTATGAGACTCTCATTGAATCATAGTATAGATTTGATTCTCTTAAAAATACATAGTTAATTTGAAATAATATTTCAATAATAGTTGTCTTTTATCTTACACTTTCATGAAACTCTTAACTTTCACTCAACTATCAATTCACAAATCTTGTGTTCACGTAAGTGTGTACCTATATTTTCATGATACTTTTACTTTTTTATAAAAATATAACTTTCAAAATCCTTTTAATTGACTATGTTGATTATTTATTATATGAAGAAAAAAGTATATTTATTTATATAACTATAATTATATTGAATTTTATTTCAAAACATATTTTTTCAATCATAATCATGACCTTTTTCATGTAACATGTTTTTTTCACTACATCTTAATGCTACTGATGGAAGCAATAAAACATCACAAAATTAATTTATGAATAAATAATGATTAATTTTCTATTAGTGTTTACCTCTAAAAAAAATAAATTTTATAGTCACATATTTATATATACAGGTGACCCATTGTCGAAATTCATTACATTCCACTAACTATGCACACATATTCATTAGTTAACTGAACTTCAATGACTAGAAATTTACCTTAGAACAAAACTCATTTCTATTGAAAAACTCTTATATTAATTTTATGGGTTAAAAAAACATTCCTCCATCACAAAAAATCATTGATTTGATGTCACATGTTTCTAACAACTCAACATCTTTTGGAAAATCTATCTATATTTTATTGGTTCACACAACACTAATTTCATGATAATCCATAACAACTTAAAAACACCTTCCATCACCTAATGTGGAAAAGAAATAATTAGAATACATATTTAATGGAACATAAAACATGTTTTTTCAGTGATATATGTTTCATAGAACACAATATTTAGAAAAAAAATTATATATTTTTAAAATCACATTACTTAGAAATATTATAATATGGAAAAAAATCATCACTTAAAAAAACATCCTAAAATTATTGAAACATTTCAAAAATTCATATTCCTTTTCTTGAGAATAATTTTAAATCATCCCAATTCATGAAAAATAAATTAATGAATGACTTCATAATTCTTTCATCCAAAACATGAGATGAAAACAACACTGTGAGATTAGTGTTAAGTCCATGTCATCTAGGAAACAAAACTACATATGAAATTTTATCCGAGTGAGAATAATTTTATACTGTTATTATTCTATTTTATTATTCCATCAATAGCCATAAATCACATTGATGTTATTCCTATCTTCAAATGAGTTAGAATGGATCAATCACTCGATTGAGTGATGAAGTTAACATCATACTTTGAAGACTCTCTAACAGATCATTGTTCATATTCACGAATAACTCTTGTCCATTAATTCTGAATATGGAATTGGTATCTTCCAATGAATTATCTTCACGTTATTCTCCTTGACTGGGTTGTATCTACATGAATTCATTCTGCTAAATAGACTATAATATCCATAACATGAAATATAATCCAAATATTCAATAGATAAATATTTTTCAAAGATGGGGAATTTAAAATCCTTTTCAGAAATGGGGATAAGAATAATCCCACTTAACCACTAGTTTCATAATTAATATTTTCCATGTGTTTCTCTTATTCTACATCTTATAATTTAAACCAAATATCTTGTAATTTTTTATGATATTTTGATTAAAAATAATTCCAACACCAATCCTTGGTTTAAATATAACAACCAAGGTAATAGGAAATGTGATGATTTCCTAAATGAGATACCTAACATAAAGAATGAAGAATTTGAGATATTCAAGGAAGTTCCTGGTAAAAATACCTTTTTTTGGAAAATAACGTTAATTAAGTGGAATGATTACTTTCCATAATGAATGAAAAACTTTCTATGCATACCATTATGTAAAAAAACCCTAACTTGTATTTGATCTTTTAAATCCTTAATCATGTAACAAAACAATAACTCTATTGATAAAATATTCATGGTCGTCCAATGTACAAATAAATAGAGGTTCATACTGGTTGTTTATCACTAAGAAGAAGATGATGATTAGTGGTATACAATGATCAATAATAAAAATACAATTTAAGAAGTTGAGGATATTTATTGGGGGGAATTAAATAAAATATTTTTCAATTAATACTTTTCATTCACTCTATATCTCTAAATAGAGAGGGAATTACTTCGACTTATGAAAAATGAGAAATAGTCCATTAGATTTTATAAAGATAGATTCTCATGGATTTTGAAAATATAGGTTTATCATTTTCATCAACCATTAATGTAATGTTAACCACTTCTTTAGTGGATTAAAGGTGAACATATAAAAATCATTGTTTATTTGAGTCCTAATAACTATGAATAATTTTTTTAATTCCATAAATGTTGAAATATAGATGAGTGAATCTAAAATATCTTGTGGTATGATAGATAGGAAGTGAATAATGTAGTTAATTTATCAGGGAGATTTTGAGAAATCCCATAGTCGTATGAAAACCTAACTTCTCACATATCAATGGTGTGGGAGCAAGTATTACTGAACATTATTGAAGGGGATAATGAAATGATTCAATTATGTAATGGATGTATGTCAATATGAGAAATGAATATAGAAGTGGAATAATCCCACTAAAGTAATTTGAGGAAAAATGTTCTTGTAAATCCTTAAACTATGGTATAATTTTTTCACATTAAGGAATATTTACACTATGAAATCCATTTCTCCCATCCAAGGATTGTTTAAGATAATTGACGATTATATCCTTCAAGACCTAGAGAGAAAGACCAAGGATATGCTATCGTAATTTCTAATGAGTATCCTTATAATTTATTAGTGATAAGTACAATAGTTATCCATTCAAGAAAAGAGAATATAATATTTTATAATGGTTATGCACCATCATTCTTATCACACATCTTTAGCAGAAGATTTTAAACTCCAAATAAAGACATGGAAGATAAGTTATTATTGAAAAGGGGGTATTTAATGTATACCAAACATATAAATCATCACATGGTAATATTTTAACGATGAATATTCCAATTAAACTTATATTACACTCTTCAGTGGAATTAGATGCTATTATTGTCTTATAATGGCTACCCATGTATAGAAACAATTATAATTTTCAAGATAAGGTAATCAATTTTTATGTCCTGAATCATCCTATGGTCTTATACAAGTATAAGGAGGAGGATGAAGGACCTTTTAAAGCCTTTTTGAGTCATGTATATTTTTATTCTTATGAACAAGTGTATCTATCATAAATGATAGAGGTAAATGAAAATATCACCCTTGATGAAATTCCCATTTTAAGAGAATATGATGATATGTTCCCTAATGAATGGTCTAGTCTTCATCCTAACTAATAGGTTTAGCTCTTAATTAAACATATACCTAGATCATATAAAATATCAAAGACTCTATATAGAATTGAACTTGTTGAAATGATAGAGACGAATAAGAAATAACAATAAAATCTAAATAAAGGGTTTATATTCCCATGTTCAATTCCATGGGGCACACCAATCATTTAAATCAAGAAAATATACAGGTCAATGTGTCAGTACATTGTATATTATGAAATCAAAAAAATCTAAATATAGAGAAAGTATCCTCTAACAAATATTGAAGAATTATTATATCATCTTTGTAGATCCCATGAAATCTCTATTATGGATCTTACATCATGATATTATCAAGTAAATCTAGAGAGGAATGATATTCCAAAAAATGCATTTTTGTATAAGAAATGAACACTAAATACATATTAATTCGACTTGGACTCACTAATTCACTAAAAATATCCATGGATATTATTAATATTTTCATTATAGAATATATTGATAAATTTTTTTCAGTATTCATAGATGAAATTTTCATATAATTCAAATTAATGGTGCAATGAGAGGAGAATATCAATATTAACATGAAGTCATTTAGAAAAGAGAATTTATATGTGATGTAATATAATATTTTGTTTTTGATGTAGATATTAACAGTTCCGGGACTTATTGTCACTTTCCATGTGATATATAAGGATCCTTCAATGATAGATGATTGGGAAATGGCACAAAAAATTTATTCTAGTGAATATTTGTAGTTTCTTTAGATTAGCTATGAACAATAGTTGATCTGTGGGAAGATTTTCATGATCTTAAAACATAAAACCAAGAAAATGGAGATTATTTTATTGTTTTTCTATAGATTTAATGATGGGAGAGCTTCAAATTATTAATAATAGACTATTCACTTCACCTGTAATCAAATTTCCCACAAGTGAAGCATGATTTTTGATCTACAATGAAGTAGCTAGGAAAATATTAGGTTGTTTGCATGATAAAAATGATAATGGGATAGCCTATTCATCAAAATAATTAAATATCCATGAGTATAACTATGTAATTCATGCGTTGATGATAAAACGTTCATGTAAATAGGGAATTTTAGGAAGGTACACATAGTTTGAAAGATGTTCAGGAAAAAAGAGACTAAAAACCCATATAAAGGGATAAATTCATGAATGTATAAACCTTCTTGTATAGATGTGACTTATGGAATTGCTAACCACAAGAATATTGAGGTGGTAACAATTGTACAATGTTGCTTCGGATCGTGGATGTCCTTGGCCATGTGATGTTTGCAGTGAGAGACTTTAGAAAATGTAACTTTGGTGAATAGATTCCCATCATTTCACTTAGCTCATAATCTTATATGAAAGACTATATATTTCATGAATCCAATTATCTTGCTTTCCTTGGGCCTATAAATATAACCCTATATCCTAATTCTGATAGCACATTCGACCTTTCACTTTCCAAGAAAGTATCTAAATTTGTGAAACTCCAAATCGTTACAAGAGAGATTAGAAGATAGATCAAAGGAATCCATCTTTTTTGAAACCACATCCAATGGGGTTTTGAGAATCCCGACCCGTTATAGGGATCCCTTTTAAGAGTTTTCATATCCATCATGTAATAAGATATTCCATTGGGTATTTAAGGGTTTCATGAGATAATTAACCATTGCAAAACCATTCCCATGGGAAAAAAGACTACACCCCGAGGTAGGATCACTATATTTAATGAAATATATTATTTTGAGATACCCCTAACCTCTATGATACACCCATCCTTTGCAAATCCATACAATATTTTGAAACCCAGACATTCATGAAACCCATCCTTCAAGCCTCATTATAGTTCTTCCTCTTAACCAATACCATTTCCTTATTGTTTAGTGCCTATGGCCCCATTCCATTCTAGGTTTGGTTCAACCACACCCAATATCTCAGTGTGTCATGTTCAACCTACCCGTGTGTCTTCACAACATAATTTAAATGAAGTCTAATCCATTACCCTATTGGTTTCTCCTAATCATGAGTATCCTAAAGCATCTTGGTCCTATGAATATATCCCTTAACGAGGGGCCTCCTAAAAACCAACCCTCCACGGTGGTTCTTGCACCATTCACAGCCCAAAGATACATCAGAAATAGACACGTTATCCATAATGGTGGCATCACTATGGGAAAAGATTAAATTTCTTAGAAGATATTCCTTTTTCTAGAGCTTCATCTTGTTTTGACAAAACCCCCCTTTGTGTATTAGCCATATCCATGTCCTAGTTGTTTGGTGAAAAGCATCCAATCTTTATATACATGTCATATAATGTTTAACCAAATGATAAATTCCTCAGATCATGAGTTTAAACTAATTCATGATAATCAAACAATTCCACTCCTCCCCTTCATTGGGATGTCACGCTTCTGTTAGCACCTCCAAGAAGATTCAAAGAAGAATCACCACACCATCCCTCATTAATTATCATTATGTGACATAAGAATCTTTATTTCATGACGTTAAACCACATGTAATGGTCCCATCACATGACATTAAACTATTACATGGAACTCTGTTGGATCTTATCTCTTTTAATGATATGGTGTGTATGAAACCTCCATGTACTTCAATCATGATAATGAGATGGTGAAATCATTCCCCCTTTGGAAAAAATCTACCAACCTCTATGTGTGAAGTCACCCCTCCTGGGGAAACACTACACCAACTTTTGATTGTTAAATCTTCCCCCATGGGGACACACTCAACCAAATTATGAGTTTGAAATCTAACCACATTGGATCACTCAAACAAATTCCCAACTATCTCCAAAAGACGTTAAACATGTGACCCAATACAAAACCCTAGCATATTCAATAAACACGGAATTCCTATAGTAAAATGATAAAAAAAGCATGTTCCCCTAGAATCAAATATCACATGGTCAAAATGGGATAAATTGGGTTCCATGCATATGATGTCTCCCACATGAGATGCCTATGACTTCAAAAAGTAGAATACATTACAATTTCCTAACTGAACCATCATCACGAAATCCCCTAACATTTCCAACATTACCATTCCATTTGAAAAAACGTTTCTTTATTCTCAATACAGAAGAAGTGTAATTAACCGGTACCCCCCATGAGATGGAATCAATAACATGTATCAAGAACATTACTTAAATCTACTAGGGAGACCTAAAAAAGAAAAAAAACAATATGGAGGAATCCATGGAAGGATTAATTGATATCCCATCATCATATTTCAAATAAAGAGATTAAATAAACAAATTATAGTGATTGAATACCCCCTTTAGAATGTTGGAATATGGGGAATGAGATGTATGTCATCAAGATAAAGCACGAACGAAGAAGTGAAATTATCAGAAAAAATGGAAAAACAGAAATAAAAATATTATCTTAAACTATGGGCTTTAGTAGGGATTTACCACTATAAGAAATTCATGTCATCTGATAAATAAATTTAGCAGTAGGTTCCACCAATCATGTGGTGGGACCAGTAAGAAACCTTCATGTGACTTGGGGAAGAAAAAGTTGGGCTACTTTAGTTTGTGACATAATCGGCTTGGATCCCTCCTATTGGTGAGGAATAATGGATTATGTTGGATCATTATTAATTTATTTCACTATATATGTACTTAAGGATGAATCTATATTACATAATATAATAAACCTATAAAAAACCAACAGTCTAACACCAATATAATTAGGTACTTGGGAATCGTTGCTACAATAATCCCAAATACCTATACTCCTTCCATGACAGCCATTGTACATTCAGTAACTTAACTTCATCCCTCATTTATCGATTTGATCACATTTATTGGAGTGTAATAAATTCCATTATTCATCGATATGAATAGGGAGGGGCCATTCTCATAGAGATATAACTTTCCAGGATCTTGTGGAATCAACACCTCACTAGCATACCCCCCCCCCCCCCTTGTGGGTCGTGCTAGGTAAACCACCAATATTCAAAAGGTGAACTAATATTGGATCATTTTGATAGAATAGTTTGACATATAAATACCCTATATTGACAACGTAAGAGGTTTTTGTGTTATGCCTTTAATGACCACCACTTTAGAGCTTCCTAGGAAGCCTCCAACCGACCATCCACATAAAAACACGGAGTAGTCCCATATGTAGACAAGCAGGTTGACTACATCCCCACTCCACTATCCCAGGTCTATATCACACACTACTAACACCAAGGGATGAACTAGGACATTACCTAAAAAATTACATCTCCATATCTCCATTGAATCCTACCACCATCATTGTATCCCATCCAATCCCCAAAGAAGGGAATATGAATTTTTGTTCTCTATCTTGGGATTGAGACCCCAACATTAACTAGGGAAGGTTGGGTTGATTCTCTCTATTTATGGAACTACCGACATACCTTAAGATCTATGTCATGACATGGCATACCAGTGGATATGTCCTCCCTAAATAGTCAGAAACTTTTTTGAGGGTCATTCCTACACCATTTCTTACCAATGTGGAGGTCCACCCCAAACATCCACCAATTAATATGGAGGTCCTACCACTAGAATCCCCAACCAATGATTAGGTCTTCCAAGAAACACCATCGAAAAATGAATAGGTCCTCCCTACTACATCACTATCCAATTTATTGATTCTTCCCACACTATCATCAATCAACATAGAGGTCCTCCATACACCAACACCAACTAATGTGGTGTTCCTCCCATCTCCATCACCAATCATTGTGGTGGTCCTCCCAACACTGAAGACATACCCTACTTTGAAGAACTATCTCTGGGTAGAAGGGATAACACCCATCATGGGGACCATGCCCTTGGTAATAGACACAACATATATGTTGGAACACCAAGAGACTCTCAACAGCCCATTCTTAGAGATGTTTTGTGTCATCAATGGCGAGATCCTAGGAAGGATCCGCTCATCTCAACCTCTCAGACTCCATAAAAAATGAATCAATTAGGGAACTTTCACCCATAATTCCAGATTCCTGGTTAGAACCCCATCAAAGGAGGATTATGATCTAGAGGAATAAATCCATAGGATCCCCAAATCCCAAGGCAAGTAGTTGAGGAATAATGTTGTTCTGGACTCCATCCAAGGATTCAGAGTGAAAACATATTTACCGTCATCAATTTCATTCCTCTCTACCATCACACAATATGTTTGAGATGTGTCAAGGGATTGGATTATCCCCTCAGATGATGTTCATAACTCCACTAAGACTCAAAGAGATATTTTTACCATCACACATGTGGAAGTGATAAATACATCATCATATATGGATAACATCAAGATGTTGGATCTCCCTCCAAGATAAATCCAAACATGTATGGGATACATAACCATTTCAGAACCCCCTTTAAATTTATATTTTCTATAAAGTAGGATTACGTTGGTTCCAAAACCTATATACTGACCTGTACCTTTTATGGAATGGGCCAACCAAGAGTGAGTACATCTTCTTGATATTGAAGAAGATGAATTATTGGAGCTTATGGATAATGAGAAGCTATCATTTGTCACTGTTCCACCTTCAGGACAAGATTTTTTCATCCTGGGGTCCCTCATTGATGACCATGCAGTATTTTACAAGAATATCTGGGTGGAATTCCACAATCTTTGAGAACATGGAATGACGTACCTATGGAGCCATGAGAACCTTATTTCCATCAACAAAATGTTGAAAGGGATGAGATTGTAAAACTCTCAGTAGCTCAGCATCCTGAAGTCATTTTCCAACCACTGGAATCTTCAATAAATATTCATTAAGAACCTCACTATGCTCTGCCGGGTCTAGAAAGAGGTGTATCTACACATATAGATTAAAGGAAGGGGAAGTATGTTACCCTCCATTTAATACTTATCCTATTGAAGTGAAAACCCATCTATACGGAACATCCACTAATAGTGAATGTTCCTCTTTCGATACATCTGTGGTTAATGTCTTCACTACCGACCTACTAGAGTATCTAAGGAACTAGGATGCCAATGTAAAGAACAAACAGGAAAACCCCCCTCATGGGGCAACACATTGCTGGGAGGACCCTTCTGCAGGCATTGAAACTACTCAGCGGAGACAAACACTGGGGATAAAAATTCCACCTAATTAGATGTTATGTACTTATAATCAATATATAGGAAAATTGTAGGGAAATGTCGATCCCACCAACCCATCCAAGGTTGTTTCAAAAGTAAATTAAGACCCTAAAAATGGTAATATACTTAATTATTTTGGGAAATCTAAAAATACCAATTCATATATCATTACCTTGTAGTGCCTATATCCTAAAATAGTCATAATGTACCTTGTTCCCCTCTAATGGGGAACATGGTCTTTTATGGTCATAATGTACCCTCTATATTCGTAATGTACCATGTATCCCCACAAATGGGTAACAAGCTTATCTATGGTTAGAAACACCAATTTGAACATGGTGGCCCCAATCACCATGTTTGCATAAAAGTAGGGGGTTATAGAAAATGATCAATATATGAGTTTCCTACCCCTTGAATAGTGTATTTTTCTACCTTAGGATGACGATCTTGTCGTTCCCCGATTCAATGATCCAATTAATGCATTATAATCAAAAAATACTTCCATGATGATGTGCTAACGTCTCTCATTTTCTTAGTCAATGTTGTGTAAACATGATAGGTGTTAGTTCCTACTAAATAAAAGTTGTTCCTAGTATGGGTGGGCCATGTTTGAGTGCCCCCAATGTTGGGAAATTAGATATTTGCCTCACTTAATGGGTTGTGTGACCCACTACATCATCTAGTCCAAAATTCCTCAAGGTGAATTTCAATTTCATGGATCCCAAAATTGTATATATCCAAAAATCTCTAATGCTTTATCCAATATTTTGATTGAAATGAATTAATCTTGTAAAGTAAGATACCAAAAGTGTCCATTTCCTTTTTAAGGATCTTGGTCGATGGTTCATATACAAGTTGTGCTCTATCTCACACATTAAATGCTTCACTGACCTCGTCTAATGAAAATTGAGGCTCAATGAGCGATTGCAAATAAATTTTAGAATATGAAATATAATTATGTAATTAATAAATATGAAACATTTCCATGAAAATATTATTATAATGTGTGTGGAAAATGTAAGGAATGAGATTATACCTATCCTAATCACCATGAACAACATTAGTGGATTATTTGAATTCTCAAAAATGAAATACCATATGAATGAATCTTTGTGGTAGTTTTTTTTTCTCATTTCCTCTTCCATACCTCATAAGAATTTCATTAAATGCAGATAAATCCAATTTTTCTCTTGCATATGATTTTTATCCAATACACTTACTGGTTTTTTTCCAGATCAACCTATTTAAGGTCATCTTCACACTACACACCCATTCCAAGAATAGCATCATCATGGAAAACTACCTCAGTGAGAAAATGTTTCCCTATCACCCATCAAATTTAGGGTCTATGATTTACATTCATATAAATATGCATCAATACCAATTCATTTCAACATTCTCAGGTTCAGGGGTATTACATATTTTCTATATAAAGGGGAATCCTAAAGCATATGGAATGAAATAGACCCCTAAAAGATGAAATCACTAGAAAATATGAACACATAACATATAAATGGATCCTAAGACACACCATCAGTGAATTATTTTAATTCAAATATTGGAAACTGTACCAAGTAGATGGCCATGTTAAAATTGGATGACGTTCCAGCACCAGTGGAATATGTCTCTAATGACCCTAACAGTTTTATCAAAGACTATAGTGAGTGGAAATATGCTCCCAAGCATGTTATATACAATTATGATGACTGACTAGCTCATAAGATACTATCTCACACTCAAGGTATCATTCATTCAAATTTTAGAATGCTAGAACCTATAATTATGTATGTCATCCACAAATTTCTTCATCTACATCTGCATCGCAATCTTCAATGTCATAGAAGAATAGGTTGTGATAGTTCTTGGGAAATAAAATTATTCACTTACTTTGAAAGATATACTCCAGACATGGCGACATCATTCCTAGTGAATTGGGATATGCAACTATGGTATTCCCATCCCTAGACTATCCCACTGATGATGATCATGAATATTACACTATGAATCTTGACAAATTATTGGATTTATTCACAACATCCAACAACTATGAGTGTAATAACGACCCTATGGAGCCTCCAACTGACGATGTCAAAGGATAGGTAGAAGAAAGGATCCAAAATAGAAATCTCATTTCATCACATCAAAATAGGTTTCTCATGTCATTGAGACTAACAAAAATAGCCACATATAAGGCCCAACCAGAGCAGTCTTACAAATCCAATCTGTTAATTACACCTCCACAATTGACTATATTATTTGTCCATAATGATTAGTTTTGTCTATTCCATGATTATTCATGCCTATCTATGGAACAACCTCTGCTGACCAGTACCCAGATGTTAGTTATTTTGAGAACACTGGCTAGTATGTAAAAGAACATCACTTGTACTATCCTGAACCTAGTAGATCAGGAAATGACATATTTTAAAACCTAAACTAAAGAGATAGATTAAATAGAAATAATATAATATTGGAAAAAATTATAATGTTTTAAAACACCTCACAATAATACCCAGAAAGAATTTTTATTCTTAAGGTAAATCACCTATCAATAGAAATTCATGAGGCACTTTTAGAGGCCTTAAAGTTCTGCCTTTATTTTTTTCCTGTGGTAGATTTGACTAAGCTAAACTATTCAGAGGATTTTGAGAAAGAGGAATTATATACCATTATCATGTTTTCTGGAGAAGATGAGGGTGTCCCCATTCATGGGAACATACTCCCACTACACAACATTATTCAATTTAATGGTGAATAAATATGCTACCACCTAGTTGATACAAGATTTATGTTCAACCTCATCCCAACACATATTCTCTATAATCTAGGATATATAGAAGAATATTTGACTCCCTCCAACTTGAAAATACTGGTGTATAAATTTAGTGAGATGAAACGATCTAGAAATATTTGGATGAATACATATTTCATAGGTATGATATCAAGCACTAAATCTATTGTGTTATTGTTGGATGTTTACTATAATTCATTAATTTGAAGGACCTAGATTACATTTCATGATGTAGTTACCTTTCCATACCACCAATTCCTAAAATAATCCCTTGGTGGTTAAGTACGGGTACACCATTGAGATGCAACCCCCATGGACACTTTTCAGGCCTACTTCTTAGATTATGGTCACCACAAAAGTGGGAGAAAGCAAGTTCATAAGAATGTGGTTGAGTGCATTAAGGCCCCAAAAGATCATATGAACATTAAAAAAAATCCATGTATATACATGAATGTACTCATGTTCCTTATTATCCATTGGATACAACACAACAGAAAAATATAAGACATTACTATTGTGAAGTATATATATTTTTACCCCAATTCCACCAAACCATGATATTCTTGCAGTCTCCACAATGCAAGGATAACTCGAAGAAGGTTGAATGGACACCATTACATAAATACCAAGAGTGGAAATTACAACCAGGAGACAAATTTAATGGTTTTATGATATTCTACTTCTAAACTATCTGCAAAATGAGAATAAATCATCATATAATCTATATGCACTAGAAAAAACGGTAGTGTTACCCCTATATTGACTAGATTGGAAGAGACACCACCTCCCTCTTATTCCCCTGTATCTGATGAAAAAGATTATTTTGAATACATCCATTATGAATGAAAATAGTGTGTATCTCCCACAATTGATGAATCAGCTTAGGTTAACCATAGTAAAATAGAATTTCTGAGGCCAATACGAATCAACACAACCATGTCCCCATAAGTGAAGAAATAATATGTGGCCTTTCTAAAAAAACACCATGATGTATTCACTTGAATATATGATGAGATTACTATAATAGACCTTAGGTATTTTTTAATAATCATGGAATCCTACTGGTTCATCATCGGTCCAAATATCCTCCCAGAATGATGCACCCCACTCATGGGTTTATGTTTGATGATGATGTTTATAATATTCTTATATTTTGCATTTTTTGGGGTTATAGTACCCTATGTGACTAGTAAATAATTTCCCAGTCAATAAGTATAATCGGAAGATCATATACTTATAGGACTTCAACATTTATTTTCCAACAATTTATATTCCACATTTCATGAAAAGTTGTTGATTGATGCGAAGGATGGGTTTCAGGCCCTCCACTTCATGGACATATAGTTATGATATGATTAAATTTGGACATATCCTGAGTATGGGGATTCCACTAACATACGAGTTACCGAAGAAAAATTCATATATCAGGTGATTCATTTTAGTTTGAAGAATTCTACAGACACAAACAAGCTGGATATTCACCACTTCAATAAGATAATCATCAACAAATTGGTGGAACATTATGTGGATGATCTAATGGTCAGATCCTACGAATGTCAAGACCATATGAAGGATCTATATAATGTCATATACTTTATCCTCTCTCAAAACATGATGATAAACTCCCCTAATAGAATATTTATGGTTGCATCTATAATGTTTCCCATCATTGTTGTAATTCATAGAGGCATACAAGTTGACCAAGAGAAGATAATGACTATAAGTCAAATGCCTCCACCATGAAATATTTGGGAGTTTCAGTGCATTTAAAGAAAACTGAACCCACATGATCCGATTTAATGAAAATGTTAATGTAAAATGTAATACCTTATTGAGGATCCTAAAATAAATCACTGTTTAATGTTTGTATAAGGAGTTACAGATTTTCAGTGAGGATATCATGAAGTACCATATACATCATCATGTTATGATGTTTTCCATCTCATGAAAGACTTTAGTCCTCTATGTGACCACTCAAGAATGGTCAATTGGTGGCCTTATTTCGAAAAAAAAGAATTAGAATAGGATAAAAACATACACTTTATCACCCAATTTCTCTTAGACATGGAGAAAAGATACAACACAATCGTGAAGGCTTTCTCACATTAGGGTTTATAGTGTAGAATCTAGAACATTATTAGAATCATAATGTGATATATATGGTCTCTTCAGTGGACCTTCTGAAGTATATATTTATTCACAACATGATAATGTGATTATTGGAATGATGGGTTGAAATAATCTAGTAGATTAAAAATGGGTTTCTCCTATAAAAGGACGTCAAAGTCCATACACTATAGAATTTTTAGAAACATATCCTTCCCCTAAAGAACTACCCATGGATATTAATTTCCCAGATGAAACTATTCTATTAGTTAATTAGTTATACCCTGTTGGATTATGCACTTTGATGGAACCTCTAAAATAACGACCATTAGAAGCCTCACCGACACAAATCTTAAAGGGGTAACCCTAGGTATCATTTTTTCAATTTTTGACATGACATTTCCCCTAATATTTCTTAATAATAATAGGATATACCAATTACAAGGTTGATTATAAGACTATTTTATCGATATAGACTTTTACCTAAAGATTATTTTCCCCAATTTACACATAAAGTGAGTCTCGGAGGTAGTAATCATGTAAATCAAGAATGATTATGTAGTCATAAAACAAGAATATTTTCACTGATGGAACACACCTATCAGCAGGTGACCCAATTATCTTCTTAACCAAATGTGAATCATGTTCCTCAATCATAAAATGGTCTGGCTAATGCTTTACCTAATTTTTGTATGTATCTCACAGAACCTAACCATGATGGACTCATCATTCATGTGTCACACTATAGGGTCATCACCACTACCACTTCAAATTATGGATACCAATAGGTATATGAGTTGAATGATGGTACTTATGTTCCAGGAACATCAGATCCCCCAACATTAATGGAAATATATAATAGGGTGGATGCCTTTTTAGAGTATCTTTATTGTTGTATATTCCCTCCAAATTGAGTAGATATTGAGATAACCCATTGGAATTTAGTTCATTTATCCTCCAAGGATGGAATATCCTTGTGAAAAACATCTACAGTTAGGAACTTGATTTAACTAACCTCCAGTACATTATGATAAATGGGATACCATTGGTCATGTAAGAGGTCTGTGTCTGATCCTGTGGTGGCCATCAAGTGGGATTCAAGGTCTCCCACCAAATTAGATGATTTAGAAAATTCTATCCAATAATGGTTCAAGACTGTACTGATTTATCCTTGTTTTCTGTTGCATTCTCGATTCATTATAACATTGTGAATCCTCCATCAGAGCTTCTCCAAACTACCAAATATTACTTCCTCTTTTCCACATGGGGGATCAAAATTGTGGGGTCGTACCCTTAAGTGAGAAAACTGTAGTTCATAAAAAAAATATTAAAAAAATTATTTTCCAAATGGACATAAGCATCTCCCCGAAAATAATACCAAATATACTAAGTGATTGAGTTTTTTAGCTCATACATCATCCATTGATTTGGTGTGGCATTTGATATTCTCACCGAACATGAAAGTATATTTTAGTCCATCTAGATTAAAACATTGTATTCTATGTAAAACAGCTAGAACAACTATAATTATCTCTAACATGCTATGGAAAATGGAATTTTTGAGGTGTTTAATAAGAATATGTCTAACATATTGCAGAAAATGGTGGCCTGTTACAAAATGAGTTAGCAAGAAAATCTCCCCAAAATAATTTTTTCCTATTGGGGGACCACTCAAAATTCCCCCTAGGTGACTCCATGAAACCTACTATATATAAAAAACAATATATTACCTATTGAGGTCTAGTTATAATTTCTATTAATGGTTGTTTATGAATAGAAGACACTGCATTGATTAGAAGAAGTATATCCTACTGAATAGGTGGTAATCAAGGAAAACAGAATTCAGGTCTTACATAACTTATAGAATCACCCGAACATGATATTGATAGTATTCAAAAAGAATTTATTCCTCTAATCCATCATCCATGGTGACATAGTACTAGTTCTCAGAACATGGATGATACTTAGAAAAATCCATTGATGTTCGATCCCAAATTAGAATTACATTAAATTATTCATAAGGTTTATTCTAATAGAGAATAAAATTTAATTACCAAGGTTGGATAGTGTATCAAACCATCTAAAAAATACATGTTTCTCAAGAAGTACATCATGTGAGGATTATGGTCTAAACAATAAAACCTTATTCTACGATCCATGGTCTATGATATGTGACTTTAAACTGATGAAAATAGGGCCTAGATTGTATAAAATTAAACCAATTTCACATACATGGTATATGTTTTTTCAAATTAAACTATTTTCATCCAATGTGGTTAGAGTTCCATGAAATTAAACTATTAGAAACCCTATTCTGTGTTTTAAAACATTAAATAGAAAATCCTAACATTACCAATGCCTGATGTTAAACCATGATCTTAATCTATGAAATAAAAATAAGATTATTGATATACTATGTGTGAGACAATAAAAAAGAAATGCAATTCCTTGTTAAATAATAAAAAATCATATCTATATAGCTTTCCCTAGATACATGATTCACCATGGAAACCATGGGATTCCTTAATGCCTTTGTTTAATTGGATAACACCCAACTTCCAACATTAATACCCTAACACTCATCATCCTAGATGATCCTATGTATTTATAATCATATGCATGAGATACTTATTTATTCCTAGACCATATTTATTTAGGCCGAATCATTAACTCATCTTTGGCCCTTCAGTTTTTTTGGATATTTATGTGGATAATGGTATGCATCGCCCTCACTTCATGTCAGGTTTTACCTCTTTCATTCCTCAAAAATATCCTTGATAAAAATAACCCCCCATTCCAGGCATCTTGAAGTAAATATATTTCTCTAATTCCCCTTGGTCTTAGCTTCATAACCATAAAATATGTTTCTAGTTTCCTTCTATATGACATTTAAACTACATGAAATATGTCTCATCCGCATCTGAGAGGGTATCACCACCTATTTTTTTACCTTGTTCTTCTATAAAACCATGCCATGTTCCAAAAAAAATATTGATTGATTTCTATTCCCATGAGATTCATAATGAAATCCAAATATCAAATCATGTATCCATCACCTTAAATTACACATTAAGGTGTGTTTCCTCCCCCAACATCATGACATCAACATGGGTTTGGTTTGTCCGATTTTTTGTGGAAGTGGGTCTCGTTGGCTCTCCATTTATTTCATTTTATCACAATTTAATTTCAAACAAGCCACCTTTGGAAAATCACCCCTTTTTATTCAAATCATTACATCATTAATGTACTTACTTCCCCAATAGTTTGATCTATATGACCATAAAATAGTACTATCCATTGTTATATTTTTATGAATTTGTACTAAAAATATAAAACTATCAGAACATGATGTTAAATAGTATATTTACCCCTATAAAAATGTGATTCCTCAAGTGAAAATTGTGGGAAAATCAAAAACAAAAATCCATAAAACATGATATTAAATTGTAGCCTTTCTCGGTATAAAAGTAGGATTCCTCATATGAAAACTATGGGATGACCAAAAACCAAATTCATTAGATTATGGCATTAAAATGTAGTATTATCATGTGAAACAGAAATAGGATGATCCATATGACCAATATGAGATTATTTTATGTTCTCACTAGAGAGGAGGTCGCCACTCTAGTGTCGGTCTCCTACCACATCACATTTGAGAAATAGTTGTGGCTTGATTGCCATTCTAATGGGATACACAGTGATGCATATATATCTCATCCTTGTGCCATCCTTTACATTGAATTATTATAATGTCTTTCAATTATATGTCAGTCATCATTATAACCAAATTATATGTTCATTAACTGAATTTTATTTCAGGGATGAAAAACTCCCAAGACACTCAATATTCCATCTGGGAAATTCCTCACTTCCACATTCAAACATCATGATTTCTAATTATTGGATTACAATCATTCCTTTGATTGGAATGTGATCCCTAACAATGATGGTACTTGGACACACCATATCAACTTCTATTATAAGATTAATCCTCGAAGGATCCTAAAAAATAGATAGTGTGTCCCATGTTTCAACCATGGTTAAAGGTCAATCCCATATTTGTTTTCCCCATCCAAAAATGATGTGGGTGTGAAAACTATATTTCAAAAATGGTCTATAGTATAAATTCAAAATTTACACTCACAATATTTTTTAGTCACTTATACTACTTTTTTATATTCTCCCTTTTAAAAATTAGTTACACAATACCGCTCCTTGTTTCTCATATTAATTATGAATCACATAGGCATTGGAGTTGGGAGGGAGTACTGCTTTAGAAAGGATTAGACACATGAGTGTACCATTGGCCTGAACTAAACGACCATATACATGAGCATAAGTCTAGAAATCATGACATTAAAATTTGTGAAAGTCATACTGGGAATGATTCACATAGGGTTGGGAATTTTTAGCCACCAATTAACAATGTGCCACCTCCTTTCTATTCCATACACAATCCGTTGAAAGATACTCCAAAATTGTACAAAAATTATTAACTTAAAACATCATGAATGTTCTTTTTATGAACTGCGTGACCATAAAATGGGACCCTGAGTCCAAGAATCATGACTATAAACTATATGTGAGTCCCCATGGTGATTTTTCATGTTTAATTTGGTCTTCTTGGTCCTCATTCACATCATGTGTCCACTCTTCCATCTTATACATGTTCTTTCAGAGCATTCACCTATTAGTCCAAACTCTCATACCGTAAACTAGGAGTTCAAATCTAATCATTCTGACCTTAAATAGTGTGAAAGTTATCTCATGTATATTTTTTGTGGTATCATATCTTATTGTCCCTCTTTTCACCTTATTTTATTACATATTCATTCTACAAAGACTCTATCAAGACATGAACGCTATCGATATGTTCATTATTATCCCAAACTATCTAAACCCACTTTTTATGAGCATTGTTGATTTATAATATTCATAATTTCTCTAAACACTAAGACATTTTAAAAATAGAGAATGTCCATGAATCTGGATCTTAAAAAGGAGTTAATGTTATTTATGAGATATTATGTGTGGTAGGGACTCCTATGATCCTCATTCACACCACTTTACCCCTACCCTATTCCAAACCTATCCCTTGGTGACACACAAACATGTGGTTCAAGAATCATGACCTTAAACAATTTGAGCCTCACCCAAAATTATTTTTCATTCTGAAAGGCCTCCAAGTACCACCATTTTTATCGGGTTTGAACCCTCATGTATCTTAAGATCCTTTCGGGGGGGAGTGTATAGGTTCATGAATGAAGACCATAATCTCTTTTAATCACCCTATGCCCCAAATTTTATAATCATAAAGCATGGAGTCATGGTATGAGAAATATGACCTTAAATTATATGTAACCTACTGGGAAGAGAATTATGAAATGAAAATATTTACAAATTCTTGGTCTGGATAGTATGACCTTAAAATACCAAAGGGAAGAGGAAATGTGTATTTTCAGGTTGAAAACACATTAAGGAAACCTACGAATGAGAAAACACCCTTCCAGATCACTCTCATGAGTTTAGAAGAAAAATGAAAACCATAATTGGCATAAAGACATCATGACTATGATCACAGAACCCATCAGTTCATTACAATTTTTATATGAATCTTAAGCTCGTGTTTCTTTATGACCCCCTCTAGGGGTTACCCAAAATGTGTTACAATCTTAAACACTACAAATAATGGTTGGGTAGGTGTTGTTCATGTTAGTATGAAAATCCTAATCACGTGACGATAAACAATATGACACATCATCCTCATTGAATGATATTAAACTACATCTACATTATCCTCACTAATTGATGTTAAACAGTGTATACATTATCCTCAGCATATAAAGTTAAATGTCATCTACGTTTTACTCACCGAATGATGTTAAAAATAGTTATATTATCCTCATTTCATGATGTAAAACTAAAAATTGTATTAATCCCTCACCTAAGAAGTCTCTTTCACCCTTTAGTGATGGTTACCTACCATTCCATTCACGTTTCTCTTCTATCACTCAACAGTCGATATGATTTTACACTTAGAATATTATTCTGACCTTTTCCAAATAGATACACCTATCTAATGTACAAAAATCCTCCATGGCATAATTATGAGATTATTTAACTCTATTTTAACATTTCGTCAGTTGAAACTAATGATTTTTATATTCTATTTCGTGGATCTAGAACATCTTTTATGTTTGAATGGAACCCGTATTGATAATGGTGCATTTCCAAATTATGCCACCTATCATGCTCGGTACACACCCTGAAATACATCATTCAAAAATTTGATATATGTATCCTATTTCGAAAATTTCTAGTGGTCAACCCTTATTTATTTTTCCACATCCATTTCATAATGATAAATTAATCTACATTTCAAACTTGGTCTGCATTTATCCTTCATCACCACACCACCACCTTTATTTTCAAAATCGGTTTGTGTCGATTGATTCTCTTCATTACCCATTGTTCATGTATAATTCTATGACCCATGAATTAATCTACTAATTCATTAGCGTAAATTGTTAAATCATGTCAACAATGATGATATTATCATGATTTAAAATAAATTCCACAGTTAGGACACTTCATAAGTCAAATAGTTATTCCACACCCCGAGTGTTTTACCCTTGTCTACTACTCTCGTATAAATGATAAATCATCTATTTTTACCCTGTTTACCAAATAGATAATGACTCACATAGTCTTAGGTATTCTTTTTAATTCCATGTTCTTATTATTAGAGATTCTGAAAAAATAAAACATCAAAAACACACAAGTTATTTAAGCTAATCCATCCAATGTTAGGAATTTCCATACACATACTGTAGCCTCTCATATATTTTAGGATATGATAAGATTATATAGGGCTCAACAATAGAGACTGGTCATTAATGCTCTGCTTTCCCAAAAAGGTTAACCTATATATTTCCCAATGAATCTACTAGATCAAATTCCCTGGCTTCTATGATAGTTAAAATTACTTTGGACCTGATTCACACCCAACCATTCTAAGATTGGCAGTAGACCACCAGATAGTATCGCCCCAATACCTTTTCATCAACCACTACCAACTAAGCCATCAGTTGGCCGATGATCTCTTCTTGAGTTGTGATGATGGATGCATGAACATGGGACTTCCTCTCCAAAGGAGATATGTCTTCCACAGATATGTGAAGTGCATGGGTACCCTCATCCTTATTCATGTTCTAGTAAAAAGGTAGACTCCTAACACTTGGCATGTTCTTAATACATAATAAGTCCCTATATGGTTCATGGAGGCTAGTATAGTTGTCCAACCCAGTCAATAGGATGACTAGATGATTGAGGAGATATCACACCTGGATTGGTAGATAAACCATTGGTGTGCTAGAGATGAAATTATTCATGCTCCCCCACAACATGAACTAGACGACTCAGTTTTCCTTTGAAATATTAGAGTACAAATAATATATCTCCTTAATCGGTGAATTCTCATACATAGGAAATACATAAAAAACAACATTGACTTGGTCATCCACAAAAATATCCTCATATGGGATAAGACCTAATTCTATTGAAAATTCATCCTTTCTCGATACTTCACCTACTATGCGAGAATCAACTACCTCCAAGGGAAACATTAAGGTAGGATCATCCAGCACAGCCTCATTGACCACCTATATCAATTAAAGGATCTATAATACATTCAATGAGTTCTTATTTTCAATAGCATCCAAAAATGGAACATCCTATAATGGCATGATCAACATAGTTCCCCCAATCATCTAAGTTTTCAAAATAGCCTCTACCTCCCCGACTAAGGCATATACTGTAGAATCCACCTTCTATAGAACATTAATATAAGGATTAACCACCAAACCTCTTCCAACACATTATTAAAATCCATACCATCATATATAATCACTACCATAAAATTTATTGTCGCAACCACTGGATGGGATTTATACATGGTTTGGAGTTATCTATAATTATGTGTTAGTAAAGAGTTTCTCAAGGTAAAAAAATAAATGAAATGGTGAAAATGGGAATTGAATTATGAAAAAGGTGTAACCCATCAAGCAACTCATAATGGTTCATGGGAAATGTTTCAAGAAATATTACTCCCCTATATCTATTTCCTCGGTCATGGGTGCCACTTCGACCGACAGATGGCCAACTAGGAACACAACAATTGGGAGATATTCATTTCTCACCCTCTCAATGAATAGGTATCTCGTTTCCTCTATATTAGGTTAAAAAAAGCCTTATCCTTCACTTTTTGATTCCTATAAAGTTAAAAAAGTATTCCAGAAGCAATTTGAATGGTTGGGAAATATCCAAGTCACAGAATATCAAAACAAATACCTAATAGAAAGTAGTATTTTAATCCCTAAGGGATTCTGGATAGGCTTTGCATCCCCATGAATAATTTTATCCTTTTAAAAAATCTATACCTATATATATGTGACCCAAAATAAGACCCAGATAATAAGGCATGTCCATCAATTCTCACTCAGTTGGCCATGGGACATGTTGTGCCGCAAAAGTGAAACATATCATCCATCTCCGTTATGTATTCGACCACCTTGGTTGAGAGGATATGGAATCCAACCCTTTAATGACCGAACATACTTAGGTATATCCACTTATTATAGATAAGATTCCATATCCCCTGGGGAGTGGTGACTTTTCTATTGATCCCCCCAATCTCGCGGGAATTGCGAAAGACTACATCATTGGGGATTTCTAGGTAATGTGGTTTCTTCATAAAACCTTGTGCATGTGCCCTTCGATATACCCAATATGGTTTACCTTCCTCACAAATTTTCGTACCCCAGAGTGTCTGGATAGTTTATGATCCCCTCCCTATGGTTCTTAGTGGTGTAGGGAAATGAATTGTCAGCTCTATATCCACTGATCTACCCATATGAATGACTCTACCTATATTTTATTTCATAGTCGATTCTCACCCACGACCCCATGGTCACGGGATAATGTCTTTCTTGTTGTCTTGAGTGGTCCACCCCCTCAGTATTTCCCATGTGTCTCCACTCTTCCAACTCAATTCATATCCTTGGGTGATCCCAAAAATAATAGCTGGTGGGGGATGCTCATTCATCCCCTTTCCATATTTATGTGTAAATATTCACTATACCTATTTGACCACTGATGGATAATGTTCACTTCTTACTCCTTTGAACACCCATGGGTTGAACTGCTGATGGCGTCAAAATAGCCTCATGATGAGATATTGAGTGTACAACTAACATATCTATTTGTAGTCAACCACTTCCACCTGTAACACACCTCCATTGACCAAGTGGTATGATTGTTTTTCGACGGTCCCTATGATATATCTGCTACCCATTACTCCTGATATGTGTATGCATATGGAATATGAATCAGATCTCGAGACCATTCCTTGTTAGAAATCCCACCAACCCTATGTCAATAGGGTGATTCCTAGAAATGTTTAGGATTGATGACTATAAATTTTTTCCGTGTGGAGTGATAGGGTTTTATTACCTTCATCTCCCACGTTTTCATCTACCCAACCATACAAGAAGTTAAAGGTACCACCTAAATAGAAAGGATTCTTCTACAATTTGATTTACTCGAGCACTTTTTTTATATCACAAATACTGGTACCACTACGTTGATGTGATTTCCAATTTATAGCATCACCTTTATGATGAGTCTACTCAACCATAACCCCAGGTGCACATACCTAACTGGGAGTATCCACCCATATACAAATACAATGATAAACTATGATACCATGGGCGCATGATCCTCATGATTTGTGCTATTTCCCCCAACCACCATGGGGATGCCTCTAAAATCCTATAATATGAATCATCCATGCCATGTTGGTTTAACTCTGGATATTGACATGAAAACTAGGGTATATTATCCATTGTTCATTATTTTAATACATAAACCATTTTTTCGAGGCGATGTCCTTCATCCATGGGTTTTGGTCTGTTTTCCCCAACACCATTAACATAATCACCCTTACTATGGATGGAATCTACTCCTAGTACTCCCAAAAATTCTATATAGAGAAGAATTAATTATACATACACCCTTGGATCGGGACCCCTATAATTTGGTAATGGTCTCACAAGATGATGCCAACCTCCGGATGGTGTTGGCGGAATGTGTTGGTCCATCATGACCATTAGCTGAATAGCCCATGTATGTTGTCCAAGTGATGTGGAACTTTGTGAACTGTTCCTCAATGTAGCTCCCAACCAACTTTTACTACACCTAAAAATCATGATGGTGGTGGCATACCTGGTATTCCAAGTCCCATTCGTGCATGATGTTTCCACCCTGGTGTTGGTCCGATTCCTCAGTGCATCATTTGAGAAGGTCTTTTAATCCATCCTTAAGAATATTACTATAATAAGGAGTATATTCCACTACCTCTAATTCATCTTCATTGAAATTTTTTAAATGTTTCTATAAGTCCAATAATGTATGAGATGCATATCTATTCATGTTGTGGCCTCCAACATCCCTATTCCATAGGTTCTACCTAGACATGCTCCTAAACTGGTATGAAGGCTCTTATCATTCAGTAGTAGGGGTGAAACATTTCCCCTTAGCATGAAACCAAATATTGGTAGCCTCTTACATAATTTTTATTCATGTTAATCCTCTGTTATTAATTTCATGATTGTGTCATGGTTTGAAAATGTCAAAAAACTATCCCGGATGATGATGGTTGTATTAATTTCCCTTTTCTGGTTAGTGAAATCACTAGTACCCTTAGTGTCCATTCTTAAATCCGTTATATCTTTTAGAATCATGTTGATGAAGGCTGTTTCATTTTGTTTTCTTCAAAATGTCCAAGTTCACATAAGTTTTCTCGAAGAAAATTTTCATCACAATTCTATTTAAAAAACCACAATTCATGAAATATGTGAAATTTATTTGAGGGGAGTATTGAATTCAAAAAATTCTCACAAATGTCAGGAGTTTTTATTAAATGGGATCACTGAATAATCCTTTTAGAAAATCTCAGGGTACCCTAAGATATCTATAAAAATATATATAAGAGTACAGTCAAACTGTGTTTTGTTAATAAGGGCTTCCACAAGATATGTCAAATAGGTTTCCCTTAAAATAAACCCCCCAATCCCTCATTTGATGGAGTAATATTTAGGGTGGGAGAATTTTATTTGGTTAAAAACAAGTGTTCTAAGGGAAAATATTAAGGTGTCATGACAGGTTGGAATCCAATTCAGACCAAAATGACCCCAAAATCTACTTTTGGTGTATGAGTCACAAAGATTTAATCATTCAAAAAAATTATTTTCTTGAGGAAGTCCCCATAAATGCGAATCCTAAGCTGGTAACCTTAATGAATCATAAATCTTATTTTTTTAGGTCCCTATCCATGTGATTCTAGAGGTGCGAACCTTCACATATTGTACTTATAGTTCACAAAACCACCATCATTTCATGGAGCAAAAAATCTTCCATGAGACCCTCTATCATTCATAAAATGAATGCCTTGGCCTTTTAAGGTTCTATAAATTCCCACACCCCCTTATGCCAAACTTTTTATGGGATATGTGACCTTTATTCTTATGATAATAAATTAAATTTGAAGAAATCATATGCTTTACGAGTTATTGAAGAGATTTAATTCAAAAGGTAGCCATATTTTATGAAACCTCTAATGATGGGTTTTTATGATCCTCAACCTAAAATGGAGATTCCTTTCACAAATTTCTATAACCTCTGTGGAGGATGAAATCTATTTTGTCCCTTTTGTTTCATGAAATAATTATCTTTCATGTAACTAACCCCATGGGTACCAAGATTTCACTCTAAGGCTAGGTCACAAAATATTTTTAAAAAAATTATTTTGTGAGACCCCTGACCATGGAGAGACCCCTAGAATTCTAAAATTAGAAAAACAAAAATTCCATGAAACCAAAACATTCTTGAATACCATCTGTTAAGACTATATAGGCTTCTTACAATATTCCCATACCCTATTGGAAAATCTAATTTTTTGGGGCCCCCATACCAATCCAGGACTGGCTTAACTACACCCCAAATCTCCATGTGACGGGTGCCACCTACTAATGGGTTGGAACACTTTAATTCTTGTGTGAATTGGAGAATTATCCTTCATGATGATCCTAAAAATAAGTACTTTAATTTTTGTGCTCATATTCATAGGCCCCCTAATGATGCTGCTTCATATTTCCAATTCTCCACATTGGTAAATATCCCATGATTCACTCAAATGCAAATGACTAGTGATCATGAAATCAATAATGGTCTCATCCCTGAGGGAAATTGATTTTGTATCTCGGAAGAGACCTTTTTTCAAATATTCCTCTCAACAATGCATGGTCTTTCTCATGGTGTAAGCCCCATCGATGTCCAGGAAGTATGGAATAAAACATTTTAGATCTACATCATATTACAATAATATTTAAATGCATGATAATTTACTCATCACATGATATTAAATAGTATCCCTAAAATGTGTGATGAACACATGATACCACATTGATGATCATTATGTTAAGCCACTCCTCCCTGTCCATGGGAAGTGTCCCTTATTCTAGCACCACTGATTAACTTCTACAAGTAAGCCCCACTGTATTCCTTGTTGAAACACCTTCCATGACACGAGTTTCCTTACCAAATGATGTTAAACTGTATATATCAGTCTTATATTATTACTTTAAACTACAACATCAAATAATGTGGGTTTTCATCCCTCTTTATAAATAGGGTACATAGAAAGCCTCAATGAGGTTTAATCCTGAAAACCCGAGTGTCGAATATCCCCCTAGGGACACACTCCACCAAACACCATGTTTGAAATATTCCCCACATAGGACACACTACACCCACCTCCTAGGGTGAAATATTCCACCTTATGGACACTGTCAACCAAATTTTGAGTGTGAAATATTCTACCTTTGGGACACAATTAACCAAACAATCCATTTCTTAAAGATTGCTATCTTGTGACATAATCAATATCCATAAGACATTAAACTTTTGAATTAATAACTAGTAAAACCCGCTTAAAAATGGTTTTGATGAGGTAAAAAACCTCAAAAGGCTTTCACCCCCAGAATAAACTAACTCAGGACAGAAAAATGATGGCTTGGGTTCCATGCTTAAGATCCCTCATTATAAAAACCATGTTCTTTATTGCAAAAATAAACAAGATTTATTACATAAAATTTCATATATGATAACTATGCGTATCAATAGTTATATTGTAATGGGAAATTTGAAACATTACATAACAACATAGAATGTAGAACACAACATCTTTATTGAAAACATCTTTAACATGACCACAACATTCCATCATACTTAGCATTGCATGAGATAACATGAAGACATCCATAAGAAAAGGGTGAGCAATAAAGCATAGTAAGGGAGTAAAAATAGCATAAAATGAATAATTTAGTACATGTTAGGAAATATGTATATAAATATATCACAATATAAACTTGGACATAAAGGAAAGATACATAATGATTATCATAACATGTAAATGTTGCATTAACAGTTGCCTTGATATCAGCCTCAGCTAAGGCTCACTACACATGGGGAATGAGTAAAACCTAATTGAACTTGATTTATCATGAGTAAAACCTCATTTCACTTTACGTATCATGATACTAATCTTTACCCAATGCATTGGAGTGCTATCAGGGTGCACCCTTAATAATCATTTAATTTCATGCATAAGTTTGCAACAAAGATTAGACAGCATTGATTCATTAAAAATTATTATTTGTTCCATGATAAAGGAAGGTGGAATTAATAAATGAATTTATATAATAAATATTTAAATGTGAATAAAGGTGAATACCCTTGATAGACAAATGGACATGGCATTCACTACACAATGACTATGTCTTAGAAAATAGCGGTGCAATATCGGCAACATAACGGTGTGACATAAGAACTCATAAAAATGGTTGATGAGAGATAAATGGTTATTTAATCATATTTAAATGAAATGGATATATTTCCAAACATATGTAATGGTATTTATATTCACAATACAAAATAATTTCTTGAATGTAAATGAAGAGAGATAATTTCCTTACGGGATTTCGGCATGGTAACGGGTGTACACGGGAGGCATTAATGGGAGATAAAGGGGCATATAATCATTAAAAAATAAGAAGTCCAGTATGGTGGATGTGAGAAAATATACACCAACATTTTTAATTGAAAATAATAGGGTATAACCACATAATGAAATTCAAGAAAAAATGAGAAACGAAGTAATCCCTTACCTGGAGGTGTGATACCAAAGGATTGTGAGGGGCTTGAGAGGGGATTCTTGGAAACATGGGGGGACTTGGGAGGATTATAGAGAGAATACGGAATAGGTTGGTCGAGCCCCAAAAGTGTTTATGGAATATGATGTGGGATCACGATTGGGTTTATATAGGAAAGGAGAGGGAATTCTTTATTATTTAGTTTTTGGACACCACACATTAAAATATTCAAAACCACAAACCATAACATGGTTTTTTCCCATGTTTTCTTTAAAATTGAAGTGTAAAAAATTAAATTATAATGAAAAAGTCCGAAATTATTAAAAAATTAGGCTTGTTTATGTGGAGGAGAGTCCCACTCTCAAGGAAATCATTTTAAATTATTAAAATATTTTATAAGTCATGGATGGTCCACTATGACTTTGTAAAATAAATCAAACAAACCTAAAATAACATTATTTTAAATTTAAAATATATATTGGAACAACACACCTTTTAGAGTATTTTATTACATCACTATTGGGTCATTATGATGTCATAAAACATATTATATATTCAAACGGTATTTAATTTTTACCCAAAAATTCGATTAACTCAGAAAATTATGAAAAATTCAAAATTAGATAATTTCATTGATTGGATTCCTAAAATAATCATCCTTTTATCTAAATAATATTATAAATATTTTAATTTTTACTTTTAAAATAAAAACCTATCTTTATTGAAAATTGAAGGGTTTTGAAAAAAACAGCTTTCAAACCATAATAAAAATTACAATTGTATTCCTACAACTTTATATGATCATTTATATTTAATAAAAGTAATTTAGTAATAATATTTTATTAAAATAATATTTAACTAAAAAATTCCATTACTTCCTCAAAATATATTTATTAATGGAATATTAACTGAAATACTATTTTTTCTATAAAAACCATTTACAAAGTACCAATAATAAAATTAATGTATAATATTTATTCTATATATATAAAATGAACATAAGAATGGTTCTAGGGACTTATTACATAACCCTTTATAACACCCGCATAAGACCATTGGGTATGGTATGCGATGGTGGTAGACTCTTTGGGAGGATCAGATAACATCGCATGGGTTGTAATCTCTATTAACTTCCCCATCACCTGTAGGCAGTTCTGTTCAAGAATAATGTGTTGATGCCAGGATTGGGCTTGGTCAAGAGTGAATCCCAATGATTCTACCTCGTTTCTGAGCACTAATATATGGGATTCATATGGATATATTCTACTGGATGACTCCATTGATTTCTTTGTTTGAATAAACTGGATTTGTTAAATACCTATATTTATACTAATTATGGGGTCTTTATTCAACGACTATATTTGAAATACTAAAAATTCAAAACATTATTTTAAAATTTAAAAATATAAAACTGAGGTTGTGTATATATTATAAAATGATTTTACATAATAAGACATTTAATTAGATCAAGAGTAATTTTCATTAATTAATATTTGGGACATTAAATAATTAGATCCTGGAAAAATTTTAGTATAAATGTTTGGGAAATTACAATCTCCCCTCTTAATAAATTTCACCTTCTAAGTTTCCTTTTCTCACACTAAAATTGTAACACCCCAAGATTTCACGATACTGTTATCTTTCAATAATGCAAATAGATTGCATTATACAAAAGTTCGAGATTATAACACACATCGACCAGTCAAAGTAGCCGTTATGAATAGTAATACCCAGTTTTTGAAATTATATAATTTTTATATTTCAAAATGGACTTCATTTTTGGATTCGGAATATCGAAATTATCCTATGTTGAAATTTTGGTATTTATCCGAGAACATCCAATTTTCGATGAATAGTAAACAAATACATAAAAACAACTTTTTTAATCAAACTAAATTATAGAGATGAATTATACAATTGAGTGGTTTAAAATTATAATTAGAATATAATTTTACCATTTTATCCAATGGTGGTCATTATAATTAATTTCACTTTGAAATTGGACATAAACAATTGTCAGTCTTTTGATATATATTGTTTCTTAAAAACACGCAATTTGTTTTGACAGCGGGAATAATTTTTAAATTAATTATTAAAATTTCAGTGTTTGAATTTGGTAAAATGGATTCCATATTTGGAATCATAAGGTCCAAATTATGTAATTAAGACACTTTTTTGACATTATGAATAGTAACAACGGTAATAATCATTAATTATCGTGATTACTTAGTAATTGGGTTGTTATGGGTAATAAAATATTATCATCATAATAAAAAATAACACCAACATGTGTCCTAATTCTATTGGTTATGTCATGGCCGACCATGGGATTCCTTGTGCCAAACTTTGGGAGCCCATGGAATCACTTTTGGGTGATAGTGACATTTTATTATTTTTTTAATGGAAAGTATAACCAAAGTATGTATCACCCAAGTAAAACAGTTTTAGTTTTGTCTGTGTAAATGATCTCTTAGACTACAAATAGTCATTGGAAATCTAAAAATATTTCCTACATCATGTTATTTATTATAATATTTAGACATTAAATAAATTAAATTTTATGACACGATGATGATGCAATGATTACCTCATTAAATAACGATTTAAATAAAATAAAATGATAATATAAAATATAAGACATAAACTTGTCAAAAACCTATTGGATGAGTATATTTCTTACCCCTATCACCTTATCCTAGAAATATATAATTGTGAGAACTTTGAAATCCAAAAAGCACTTCATAATAATGGTACATTTCATGACTTTCCATGAGTTCCCCTCCTCTCCTCTTATAAAAGGTCCCCACCTATACCACCTTATTCACACCATCAAAGCCATTTTTCTCAGCCACAAACTGCCCAAATATTCCATAAACTTCCATCTCTTACTCCTAGAAGCCTCAATTTGGGCAGAAGTCTTCCCAAGGAATCCTTTGGCTCAAATGAAAATGAGTTACCCGGTTTTAAGGTAATATCTTCTCTTATGTTCTTTTGAATTATTTTTCTTCTCCAACCCCTTAAACACTTTTTATTAATTTATTTTGTAACAAAAATAGTATCTTCAATATACTAGGATGTTTTTATGATAAGGATTTTATTTACACTTACACACACCTTCGTCTAATGGTTAATGAACATACTGTTTCTGTGGGTGGTGAATTACTGCCTCACGAAACTATGATTGTTCAATCTTCATTTAACACATTTCTTGGTGGACATTAAGAAGTAAATATATTTATATATGATATATATTATATTTATGTTTTCCTTATGCTTCTGTATTTTTCATTTATGGAATACCTTTATGATTTCCATTATGGGTAAACATGATAATTTCATTTGAGGATGTGCGGACTACCGCCCCCTCAAAGTTATTTGAATCGTTAATGCCATATGTGGGACGTATAAAGGATGGAGTAAATGATATTATATATTAAATTATACTGGAATTATAATATACCTTTATATAATTATGATTTCATTAAATTAAATACAAAATAGAAAAGAAAGTAGCGTTCATGCGTATGTACGACTTACCGTCTCCATGAATGGTGCATTTCATTTCTTACCACTAAATGTTATGTAATGTCATAAATGAATGTATATACTGGACATATATGATATATATGATATCTAAATCATGAATATAATTTTGTATATAATGTATATTTTACCATATGAACAACTTATAATTATAAAAAGTTTATTTTTTACTCAAGTACCAAAGATCGACAAAACGACTGTTATAAACTTAAATAATTATATAATGTTAATAACATGTTAATAAGTGATATAAAAGGAATAATGAACTTGAAAAAGGTTATTAAGAAAGTATAAATTATCCCTAGTTTATTATTCAGGAGGTTAAAGAATGATTGAGTCAAGTCTGACACGAGGTAAGGGAACTTCTTAACCCAATTTCAGTTCTTTGGGTTAATCTCCAACATTCAAATTATGTCATGATATGATTATTTCCTATCTTGTATTTGTACTTTTTTATGTGTACTTATAGTGAATACACATAATAGATCTATTTTATTTAAAAAATGATCTTTTTAAGGGACTTCGTCTAAATCTCCTTTCATTGAGGCATATTTTGTTTTATACACAACTTTCTTTTATACGGTGTATAAACTCATTTGACTTTTACTTTTATTCAAAAGTTATCTTTTTATATGAAGAGTTTTTACTAAACGAAAAAAGGAATGTTTTGTCATACGTATGCGGAAATAACGACTTCTCTGCCACCGTGACCATTATTTGAGTTTAGGCTTCCTCTACAAGCCATAACTTTTTTTAAATGAAAAATAAATACCATGCTTTACTTTTCATTTATTTTGGTATTGAAAATGGTTTTTATATTTTTTTATTATATTAATGTGTTGTATTTATATCTTTTTATTAAAATGGGGAAATGTTATGTTTCCTTTATGCATGTTTTATATGATACAATTATGTAATGGTGTATGACGTGTTTAAACCTTTTCATATAAGGAATGCATTGGAATTAATATGTGATGGGTGGAGCCCGCTATAACTCCTCAATGCATTGGTAGGTCTCATGAGACAAACTAGTGTCTTTGCATGAGGCCTTGAAAAAATATTATTTGTATTCTTGGCACGAGGCATTGGATACGTGGTTATGATAGTCTGTCATTATGTATTCCATCATTATAAAAGTGGTTATTGACAGTACATGTGATTATTCTACTAGTAGAATATTTAGGTCAATATGTAAATGGTATTATTTCATTTTATTTTTTCCATGTTATGCTGATGTTCAAGTTTAAAAGGATTTTGTTTTAGTTATACATTGCGTTAAATCATTTTGTTTATATATGAAAGTTTCCACTATATTGTTATCCTTACTGAGCATCTGAGCTCACCCCTTTCAATGTTTTATTTTCCCTGGATGTGAAGAAATATTTTATGAATGGCCTACAGGGATAGTCTAAAGGGGATAGGAGTGTGGACTATGGATACTATTTTATTGTGATTTTTCACTTTATGATGTAATGTAACATTTATTAATGTATCTAGTGTTTCCAAGGCTACTAAACTAATAGGTCTTTCGAGAATTGATCTTTTGTGATCATGCCAATGTTACGTAATAATGCACCGACTCTGGGTAAATGGGCTAAGGTCATTATAGTTGGTATTAGAGGCAATTTAGTACTAACCTTGGATTCTAGATTTAGAGAAACTATGATTAGAGCACAAAGCCCTAAGATAGGCTTTGAGGAATAGTATATGATGAACTTCCTATAATTTTGGTATTATGGAGATTTTGTGAGTTTTCTGAGCAATAAATCCATATCTATATATGAGCAGGTAGTGGCGGCTCTGGAACAGATGTACCTAGGGGTAAAACCCGAAAAAATAGCGTTGAGCTAGACTTGAATGGGAACTGGTGCACGACAACGGGCCTTCCTGAACTCTTGGTTACGACACTCTTAGGGGATATACTTAGGTTTATTCTCATTTTCTTTACAAACCATTATGAAGGGTTTATGAGTATATAATTCCTCAAAGAAAACATATTTTTATGGATTATATCCATAAAATTTTCAATTTATGTTAAGTGTTTTACAATTATTGATATTTATTTTGATTTATAAACTGATCTAGATTATGACATTGTTTAGAAATGGCTCCTAGTGGAAGGAATGGTAACAATATCAATGCACGAACTCCATGTAGATATTTCCCTCCTGCTCAAGATAATTATAATGGAGTTGGTGATACAACTGGTGCTGATCAACTTATCACCATACTGGGACAACTCACTCAGGTTATGAATAATGACCTTAATCGTATTGAGCACCCTGATCCGCAATGTGGAGGATCAATCTTAGACCTCTTCCTGAGGCAACAACCACCAACATTAAATAGGAGTAAAAATCCCTTAGTAGCTGAGCAATGGATAAATTCAATAGAGAAAATATTCCATGCCTTGGGGAGTAGTTAAAGGGAAAAAGTTGTCATGGCATTTTACCACCTCTCTGGAGATTTCGTTCAATGGTGGTCACTGATTCAAAATACAATAGAAGATAAATAAGTATCAAGTATGGAATGGAGGGAGTTCAAATAGCTTTTCATAGAAAAATACTATCCTCGTGACCATCGAGCAGATGTGGAAAGGAAATTTCTGAGTCTGAGACAAAAGAAGGATGAGAATGTCGCAATGTATGAGGCTATATTTACAAGGATAGAGAGGAATGCTGCAGATTATATACCTAACCCATGAAGTAAGATCGATCGTTTTGTTTGACGGGTTAAAACCATTTCTCCGTCGAGCATTATTATCACAGTCTTTCTCAACGTACGATGATATAGTCTCATGTTCTATCAAGACCCAAAAGGAATTCTATAAATCTAAGGACAATAAAGTAATGTAAGATAAGAAGAGAATGGTGGAACAAGAGACATATAAAGGGAAAAAGGGAAAGAAGGATTTTCCATTATGCGATAATTGTGGGAAGAATCACCCCGGTACTTGCCTAAAAGGAATGAGAGTTTGTTATAAATATGGAGAAAAAGGTTATTAGGCTTGTGATTTCAAGGGAAAGAAAGAGGCTATCAATTTTGAATGCTACAATAGTAGGGAAATGGGGCATTATGCAAATGAATTTCCTAAGAGTCAGGGAAACATATCTCAGAAAAGGGCAAGGGATCAAGGCCAATCTTATACTGTTACTACAATTGAAGTGGAATAATTATTGTATTTGTGTTTTTGGACTCAAGAAATATATTATGGTTATAAGAATAATGTGATATATATAAAGATTTTATTGTAGTACTTTTTGTTTTCATTGAGGTTTTAATATGATGAAGGTAATCATATTTTTAGTATGTGACAATAAGAGAAACATTTCATTGTTTGGAGAATCTGATGTTACAATTGATTTTTGAATTTAGAGACCTTTTACAGAAAGTCCGGACAAGTGTATTTTGGATAACTATAAAGGTTGGAATGGATTAAGATTATCATTGGATAGTATTGTTTAAGGATAAAAAGTTTCTGATGATTATTTTTGGAATATTATAATACTATAGTTTTAGGAAAAGGACAACCTTCATGTTGGGGGATAACCTATCACGTCGGACAAAGCTATAGGAATCGAACCCACAACCATAGTGTGACATGCCTTTATTACCTACCACTAGCCTACAAGAAGTATCTGGTTATTACAAAATAGTTTTCCTGATCTAAATGGTATGTGTTAATATTTGGAACCGTGTACGATTAGGATAAATATAATATTGTTTAGTTCTATTATATTTTTGAGTGAAAGATGAATTTGTGGTAACAAATTATTAAAGAATAAAAGTCTACATGACAAGTTTGTATATTTCCTTACATTCTTAGTAAATATCCTAAATAAATTCCTCAACACTATAAAAGGTAATTTAAAACAATAACATTTTGGGTTAACTTTTCCTACTGGGGAATCGAAGACCGATTAACCAATCACAAGTTTGTGGTTTTCTTGTAGTTAACTTTCTCCTAATCCTTTTTTCTACAACCCTCCATCAGAACTTGATGGTTTGTTTCTCCTCCATATCCATGTTTTCATAGAATCCTTGTATGGGATATCTCAGGTGACCTCTGTACTTCTCTTTCTTTCTTTTAAAGTTATATTTTTATTAACCGAATTTCTGATATGGGTTTTCCACAAATTTATTTTCTTTCTTCATCCTTTTATTTATGAATAAAATTTTAAAATTGCGAGGATTCAATTTATTGAAGGAGGGGAGAATGTAACACCCCATTTTTTCACGATACGCTTCTCTTTCAATAATGCAATAGCTTGCATTGTACACAAGTTCGACATTCTAACACACCGCGACCAATCAATGTAGCCGTTATGAAAAGTAATACACACTTTTTGAAATTATATAAATTTTATATTTCTAAATTGACTTCATTTTTGGATTCGGAATATTTAAATTATCCTATGTTGAAATTATGGAATTTTTCTGAGAACTTCATATTTTCTATGAATAGTAAAAAAAATACTTAAAAACAACTTTTTTAATCAAAATAATTTATAGTGATAAATTATAAAATTTAGTGGTTTTAAAGTATAATTAGAATATAATTTTACCATTGTATCCATTGGTGGTCATTAGAATTAATTTCACTTTGAAATTGGACATAAACAATTGCCAATCTTTTGATATATATTGTTTCTTAAAAACACGCTATTTATTTTGACAGCGGGAATAATTTTAAATTAATAACTACAATTTCTGTGTTTGGAATTTGTTAAAATGGATTCCATATTTGAAATCATAACGTCCAAATTATGTAATTAAGACAGTTCTGTTTTTTGACATTATGAATAGTAACAACGGTAATTATCATTAATTATCGTGATTAATTAATAATCGGGTAGTTAAGGGTAATAAAATAATATCATAATAATAAAAAAAGACCCCAACATGTGTCCTAATTCTATTGGTTGTGTCATGGCCGACCATGGGATGCCTTGTTCCAATATTTGGGACCCCACAGAATCACTTTTGGGTGATAGTGACATTTTATTATATTATTTTTTAAAAGGGAAAGTATGACCAAAGTATGTATCACCCAAGTAAAACAATTTTAGTTTTTTCTGTGTAAATTATCACATAGAATATAAATATTAATTTGAAATCTAAAAAGATTTCCTATATAATGATATATTTTTTTATTTTTTTAGACATTATATAAATTAATTTTTTTATGACACCATGATGATGCAGCGATTACCTCATTAGTCAACGATTTAAATAAAATGAAAATATAATGTAAAATCTAAGACATAAACGTGTAAAATACCTATTTGATGAGTATATTTCAAACCCTTATCACCTTATCCTCGAAATATATAATTTTGGGACCTTTGAAATCCGAAAAGCACATCATAATAATGTAACATTTCATGACTTTCCAAGAGTGCCTCTCCTCTCCCCTTATAAAAGGCCCCCACCTCTACCACATTATTCACACCATTAAAGCCAATTTTCATGGCCAAAATATGCCCAAATACTCCCTCGACTTCCCTCTATTACTCTTAGAATCCTCACATTGGGCATAAGTCTTCCCAAGGAATCATTTGGCTCAAATCAAAAAGAGTTACCCGATTTTAAGTTAATTTCTTCTCTTATGTTCTGTTGTTTTATTTTTCTTCTCTAACCCCTTAAATTATTTTTATTACTTTATTTTGTAACAACACCAGTATATTCAATATACTAGGATGTTTTTATGATATTTATTTTATTTACACTTACACACACCTTCATCTAATGGTTAAAGAACATACTGTTTATGTGGGTGGAAAATTACTGCCTCATGAAACGATGATTGTTCAATCATCTTTTAACACCTATCATGGTGGCCATTGAGATGTCACTATAATTATATATTATTTATATTATGTTTATGTTTTTCTTATGATTTAGTATTTTTCATTTATGTAATACCTTTATGATTTCCATTATTGGTAAATGTGATAATTTCATTTTAGGAAGTGCGGACTACCGCCCCCTCAGAGTGATTTGAATCGTTAATGACATATGTGGGACGTAGAAAGGGTGGATTAAATGATATTATATATGATATTATACTGAAATTATAAGATACCTTTATATCATTATGATTTCATTCCATTAAATACGAAATAGAAATGAAAGTAGTGTTCATGCGTACGTACGGCTTAACGTCTCCATGAACGGTGCATTTCATTTCTTACCACTAAATGTTATGTAATATTATAAATGAATGTATATACTGGGTATATATTATATATATGATATCTAAATCAAGAGTATAATTCTGGATATAATGGATATTTTACCACATGAACAACATGTAATTATAAGAAGTTTAATTTTTACTCAAGTACCAATGTTCGACAAAACGACTATATAAACTTAAATAATTACATAATGTTAGTAACATGGTAATAAGTGATATAAAAGGAATAATGAACTTGAAAAATGTTATTAAGAAAGTATAAATTAACTCTAGTTTATTATTCCGGAGGTTAATGAACGATCGAGTCAAGTCTGACACGAGGTAAGGGAACTTCTTAACCCAATTTCGGTTTTTTGGGTTAATCTCCTATATTCAAATTATGTCATGATATTATTATTTCCTATATTTTATTTGTACTTTATTTATGTATAATTATATTGAATACACATAATGGATCTATTTTATTTAAAAAATTATCTTTTTAAGGGACTTCGTCTCAATCTCCATTCATTGAGGCATATTTTGTTTTATACACAACTTTCTTTTATATGGTGTATAAACCCCTTTGACATTTAATTTTATTCAAAATGTATCTTTTTATATGAAGAGTTTTTGCTAAGAAAAAAAAAAGGAATGTTTTGTCTTACGTATGCGGCGATAACAACTTCTCCACCGTCGTGACCATTATTTGATTTTTCACTTCCTCTACAAGCCATAACTTTTTTTAAAGGAAAAATAAATACCATGTTTTACTTTTCTTTTATTTTGGTATTGAAAAAGGTTTTTATAATGTTTTTATTATTTTAATGTGTTGTATTTATATCTTGTGATCGAAATGCAGAAATGTTATGTTTACTTTATTCATGTTTTATGTGATAAAGTTATGTTATGGTTTATGATGTGTTTAAACCTTTTCATATAAGGAATGAATTGGACTTAATAAGTGATGGGTGGATCCCACTATATCTCCTCGATGCATCGGTAGGTATCATGAGACAAACTAGTGTCTTGGAATGAGGCCTTGACAAAATATTACTTGTATTCTTGTCACGAGGCATTGGCTACGTGGTTATGATAGTCTGGAATTATGCATTTCATCATTATGAAAGTGGTTATTGATATTGCATGTGATTATTAGACTAGTAGAATATCCAGGTGAATAAGTAAATGGAATTATTTCATTTTAATTTTTCCATGTTATAATAATGTTCATGTTTAAAAGGCTTTTGTTTTAGTTATACATTGCCTTAAATGTTTATGTATATTTATGAAAGATTACGCTATATTATTATCCTTACTGAGCATCTGTGCTCACCCCTTTCTATGTTTTATTTTCCCAGGATTTGAAGAAATATTTTATGAATGAATTACAGGGATAGTATGAAGGGGATAGGATAGTGGACTATGGAGATGATGATATTGTGATTGTTCACTTTATGATGTAATGTAACATTTATTAATGTATATAGTGTTTCCAAGGCTACTAAACTAATCGGTCTTTCGAGACTTGATCTTTTGTGATCATTCCAATGTTACGTAATAATGCACCGACTATGGGTAACTAGGTTGGGGCTTTACAAAAATCGATGTCGGTAACCCTACCTCATCACTTCCTCTAGTTCCCACATTGCTTCATCAAACTTTTGGTTTCTCCACAAAACCGTAATGAGGGGAATTGTCTTATTTTGTCGATATTTTTCTATAAAATCTAAGATAGTTTCCAGTTTCTCTTCATAGGAGAGGTCATTCTCCAATGGTACCACCTGTGGATTGAGTACATGCAATGGGTCAGGTATGTACTTACATAAGACTAATACATGGAATACATCATGAACTTGGTATAGGTTCAGTGGGAGTACTAGTTAATAAGCCACCACTCCAATGTAATCAAGGATATCAACAGGTCCGATTTACCTTGGAAAAATATTTCCCTTCTTTCCAAATATCAAAACACTCATCCACAGTTATATACGGAGTAATACCATGTCTCCAACATAAGACTCTAGGTCTCATAGATGATTATCAACATAGCCCTTTTTTCGACTCTTAGCAGCTTTATTGAGCTACTGGATGGTCTTAACCTTATCCTCCATTTCTTCGATGATTTCTGGACCAAAGATTTTTTGCTCCCCATCGTCATCCCATCATGTCTATTTTCATCACCTCTTCCCATAAAGGGTTTCTTAAGGATCTATTTGGATGATTTATTAGAAACAATTATTGTATGATAACTCATACAGAGGAAGATGTTGATCCTATCCTCAATTTATGTTCATTGAGCATTCTCTCAACATGTCCTTAAGTGTTTTGATAGTCCTCTCTGGTAGGAAATCAGTTTGTGGATGAAAAGCAATAATGGAGTTTAGCTCAGTATTGAGAAAATGTTGAAGGCTCTTCTAGAACATAAAGGTGAACCTTGGATCTTGTTTGGATACAATAGATAGTGGTACTCCATGCATCTTTACCACTTCTATGATATATTTCTATACTAGTTTATCCAATTAAAAATCCCCTTGAATTGTTATAAAATGTTTATCCCTTGTAAGATGATCCAGAATAACTCAGATAGCATTATTTCCTTTGAATGTCTTCGGATGTCTGGTGACAGATTCCATGTGATGTTCTACCATTTCCATGTTGATATGGCTAACAGTTGCATTATCCTCTTGGAATTTTGCCTCTCAGCCCACACTTAATGACATACCAGACAATTTTATGTATACTCGGCTATATCCTTCTTAAGGTTATCCCACTAAAAATTCCTTTGGAGATCTTGATAAATCATTGTGTTTCATGGGTGAATGGGAAATTTGAAATATGTGCATCATCCAAAATTTCTTTCTCCAACTCCAGACTTGATGGAACACATAATTTTCCCAAATCTCACAATTCCTTTTTCATTAACATTGAAATATAAGGATTAACCTTTTTTGATAGTTTCCACATTCTTCTGAATTTCCACATCGTCCTTTTCATCATCCTTTAACCTTTCCCAAAGAGACCGTTGAGAAATGATTTGTGAAAGGATTTATGATGTTCCATTCATTATGATTACCATGTACATCTTTACCATATATTACAAGATTATATCCTTTTCAATTCACATCAATGATAGACTCATTGTTTCCATTATTCCTCATCCATATGCCACCTTGTTCTCTTTCCAAGGGTGGTAATGGATTGAGTATTCATAGTATATGATCATCTCTAACCATATTCATTGGTTCATATTATACTCTTTGGATGAGAATATATACTTGTGGCTTCTTTGGTATGTATATATTTCACACTTCTCCCAAAATAGGTAATGTCACGGATTTTTTAATCTATTATTACTACAACCAACTTCAGATCATGTGTTGGATAGTTTCTCTCAGGAAATTTGAATTTACTAGAAGTATAGGAAATTATGTTGTCATTGTTCTTCAACACATATCTTAGACCCTTCTTCAAATCATCAAAAAACACCAAAAAAGATCTCCACTTGTTGGTAGTGTGAGAACAAGCGCAGTGATAAGCCTCTTTTTCAACTCCTTGAAGCGCTCTTGGCATTCATCAATCGAATAAAACTTGACTACCTTGTGAGTTATCTTGTTAAGAGGGTTTGACAATCATGAGATACTTCTCACAAATCGGCGATAATATCCATCAATGCCCAGGAAGCTATGGAAATTCATCATCGAAGTTGGCATCGACTATCCCTCAATTGCAGTTATCTTGGTGGGATCCATAGATATCCCATTTCTTTTGATGATGTGACCCATGAATGAGACTTCCTTCAACCCGACATCACACTTGTTGTACTTTTCATAGAGATTCTCCTTTTGAAGGGTCTCTAGTATAGTGCTTAGATGGTCCTCATGATTCTCCTTTGTTTTGAAGTATATATAAATATCATCTATAAATACTAATTTTTTTTGAGATAAACTCTAAAGACTCTATTCATCAATTCCATGAATATTTTTGTTTCATTAGTGAGTCCAAAAGGCATTACTCTGAACACATATTGATCATAAATTGTACAAAAATTAGTATTGGGTATATCATCCTTCTTCACCATTACATGGTAGTATCCCAACCCCAAATCCACCTTAGATAAGTATTGTGCTCCACGTAGCTGATCAAACAAGTCATCAATACGTGGCACAAATTAATTTTTATTTATCTTAATTTTGTTGCGCTCATGATAATCAATATAATGGCATATTGACCCATCCTTCTTCTTGATGAAGATGAATGGTGCATCATATGGGGAAGAAATTGGGCATATAAACCCTTTATCCAAATTCTCTTATTGTTGTTTCTTCAGCTCTTCTTACTCCACAAAAACCATTCTATATATAGTCTAGGATATTGGAAATTACCCTTGTATAAGATCAATTAAGAATTCAACATATCTTTTAGGAGGAAGGCTAGGAAATTCCTTAGGAAACACTTCAGCGAATTACCTCACAATATGAATGTCTTCAAGGATGGTTTCATCCTTAGCCTCAACAGTCTGAGTAAGAAATGTGTTCTCATAGGTTAGTAATATACAAACTTGAGATGATGGTTTTAAATAAGATTTAACATCCTCCTTGAACTTGAACAGAATCAGGGGTTGATTCTCTATATAGAGAGTGATTCCCCTCTAACGGAATTTTAGGTAGGCTCTATATAGGGAATTCCAATTCATTCTAATAATAGCATCAAATTCCACTAGAGGGAGTATGGTGAGGTTCATCGAGAAGTTCATACTACAAATTATGATAGGGGAGGAGTTATATTAATAGGTTGCAATGATTTCTCCATTTTCTGTTCTCAATGAAATCTTTAATATAATGACTTGTGGTAATGTTGGGATAGTTATACTAAACATTCAGGATATAAATAATTTCATAGAACTGTAATCAAAAAGTAAATTAACTATTCTTGAATGAATAACCATAGTACATGGCATAACTTTGTTGTTGGGTTTCTCTTCGGTGGTACTGAGGGAAAAAGCTCTCCCTTGCTTCCTTGGAGGTTGTTGGTTCACTACTATAAAATAAGATTTTACCAATAGTTAAAAACATTTGGTAAAAGCCCCAAAAAAATTGGGAAATTATATCCCAATAGTTCATTGAACCTTTGGGTTGTGAGGCGCGTGTATAGTAATATCCCAACGGTTCAGTATGAACCATTGGGATAGGTTGGATGGATTTTTAAAATACATGTGGTTTGGTGTTAACTATTGGTAAATTTCAATCCCAACGATTAATAACTGTAGGATTATACAACACGACAAATAGTTTTTAACCATTGGTATACACCAATAGCAATAGTTCATAGTGAACCATTTCCATAAGTCAGATGATATGGGTATACACCAATTGTTGTTAAACCGTTTGTATACAACCAACAACATACTACTCCAAACTGTTTCATTGAAACCATTGGGATATAGGTATACCATTGGTTTGAGAACTATTGTTATATACTACACAATTGTTATACCGATAGTTCATAGAACCATTGGTATTTCATCCTCTTTGCAAAAAAAACTGCTACACACATCTTTTAACCAGCCCCTCTTCTAGACATAACCATTGTACAATCGGATCCCCTCTGTAGGAAGAAGCATACAGTGGCCTCCCCTCTCCAATAATAGCACTGCAATTCCATCAAGCAGCATGACTCTACCTCCACTCTAGAATTAATATACAATACTGTATAATAATGATGAATCCAAAAAAACAACAGTGTAGACAATATACAATGATGAATACAACACATGATAATATAGAATTTTAAAAAATAGTCATGCAGAAAATAAAAGGTAAAAAATTCTAAAAGAACACATGAAATGGATTTTATGGTTGGGTGGTGATTTATCTGCCTTCTCATTTCATAAAAAACACCCACACAACCCCCACATGAACTCCCCTTTACACTCCCATGACCTCTTTGATAGCCCCCTTGCACCCCCTTCACCCACATGCCCCACTATATAGCCCCCTTACACCCCCTAGATAGCCCCTGACACCCCCTTGAACACCCCTCTACAGCCCAAGGACAACCTAATTGCACCACCCTGGAAAAACCCTTTCTCCCCCACTGGACACCCCTCCTAGACACCCCACTTGTACCCTACCCCTACCCTACAGACACCCTTGGACAATGCATGGACACCCCCTGGAAAACAACTCCTTGACACCCCACATGTACATTACACCTACCTTGTAGACCCCTTTCACCCCCCAGACAACCCCATTACACCCCCACGAGACACCCTCTAACCCTAGACACCCCCTAGACACCCCTCCCTTAGCCCATAAAACCCACTAGAAAGCCCCCTAGACACCCCCCCATAGACAACCCCTTAGACACCCCCTTCCAAGACACTACACCTGCACCCTATCCCATGCCCTGCAGACCCCCCTCCCCCCAGACAACCCCTGGAAAACCCCCTTGGACAACCCCTCCTAGACACCCACCTACACCTTCCCCCTTCCCGGAAAACTCCCCTGAACCCCCCGGACAACGCCTTACACCCTTTAGATATCCCCTTTCACCCCCACTTGACACCCCCTCTCCTCTACCTTGAAGACCCCCCCTAGACACCACTAGAACACACCCACCCCCTGAATAACCCTTTCTAGAAACCCCAACTGCACCCTCCCCTGCCCCTCACCCCCCAGACATCCCTTGGACACCCCCTAGGTAACCCCTTTTAGACACACCACATGTAGTCTCCCCCAACCATACAGACCCCCTACACCCCTAGACAGCCCATGGACAGCCCCAGGATTCCAGCCATTACACAGTAGCATTCTTATTCTCCCAGTACGGACAAAATTTCATTCTGGATTGTCTAGATATTAACCTATATAAAAAAACAAATTTTAATAACCTCAATCTATTTAGTATCCCAAATACTTCATCTGGTAGTCTAAATTGATTCATGTAACCCAATATCTTCCCATTTTTTAGACTCCATCTTGTTATCTAACAAAAATACCTCTGGTGGTGCTAACAAATATGTTTCTTATATCCCACTTGTTGGCATTGATATAAAACCAAGTATTTTGTCCTATAAGAAACTAGTGAGAAAAAATTAATTTTTAAAAAACCACTTATAAGGTCTGACCCAGCCCTTCCTTTTTCCCGTATTGATGATTCCTCCACCACACACTGGAATAGATGAAACATGAATATAATAAACATCAAATACCTATGGTGATACAACTAATCTTGCATCAACATTGATATCTTATCTCATAACAACTCAATAGAAGTGGTGTCCAAAGGAAGAAACATCTAGTGACAAGTCAACGAAGACTTTACTCAAACCACCACGCCATTAAGGAATCGTCCAAGCCTAGATTTTAAATTTGAGGAACCAAATAGATAAAACGAATTGTTTACTCAAACACTATTTAATCACTTTATTGGTTCCTAGAAAATTCTATAGCCATCAGTACCTTCACTTCATTATGAAATAATGCTAAATGAACCATTTCTTGAAACTTTTCCAAGAATAGTCCTTATCTAGCTTAGTTTGAATAATAGAATTCCACCACAAAAAACTTGAACCCTCGAGTAGGATGGTTACAAAAAAACCATAAGAGGCTCAATAATATAAAGCTCGATAAATATATCCTCATCCTTCATTACCATAACCAATTCATCCTATAAATCATGTTACCTAGAGAAATGAGGAGGATTCATGTTTTGGAACTCTGATAAATAATTCTCTCATTAAGAAAAGAGAGGAAGAACAATAAGATTTATGAATGAAGCAAACCAAACAACCATCCCAATAAGATCTTGATAATCCAAAGAATCCACTAAATCTGAATGGGGATATACTCTAAAACAAGAAACATAAACACCATCAAAATGGACTTCAAAACTCCATCCCAATGAGACATAAAATAGATCAATAAGTAATCTCAAGACATCATTTAAATACAACTAATATACAATAATTTATAAATTCATAAAAATCCAAAAATATGGACTTTTACGTAATTGATTAAGTGATAAAAATTCACCTATTTAACCCAAAATGATTTTTTGAGACATTATTTCAAAAAAAATGTTCATTCATCAAACCATAATTTTAACCCATGAGGTTTTGAAAAACTCATCTAATAAAGAGAAACATTAATTGTTTATGAAACCATTAAAACACAATTAAATATTTTTGTAAAACATTTATTACATTAAAATAGTTCAAAATAATATATTTTAAATGTTTATTATTTTTAAATAATTTAAACAATTATAACTATGGTTTATTAATATGACATTAAAACCTTGAAAATAATTAACACTATCCATTTTTCTAATGAGATTGACAAGATTTCAAAAAGTAGGTTATCATTTAAAATCCAAAACATTTTAGACAATTTTCCAAGTAAAAATATCATTATAAAATTATTCCCAACACATATTATTGTCTTATAAGTACTATGATGTCCCTCAAGCACTTAGATTTTCCTGGTAGAAAACAAGTATCAAGCTTCACCCGCATCTCCAATATTGTATACAGGTGACTAAATAATTTCATGAGAGACTCAATCTAGATATTTTCTACTCGAGGGCCTACCTCCCCATAAAATATGGGTGGGTAATATATATAAAACTGTATCTAAGTATCATACATCGAAAGGAAATTGTGATTAGTTAGTCTCAACATTGATCACAAGACTCAGGTAATACTATCACAGAGCTGATCATCCATCAGATTCCCCATAGTTGTAGGAAGCTTCAACTACACTATATGAGGTGTGTGTTATTTATTGTTCTAACACTGAAAAAAAAATATAATGTAAAATAATTTTCTCTACATGGGTTAAAACACTCATCAGGTCATCGGGATCATAAAAATATCAAACACTGAAGAAAACATACAAAAAATAAAACAATAGATAAATGGTTTCCTCAACTCTTTTTTGAGAATGTTAATTAATCCGATTTTGGTAGAAAGTATTATATTTTTATTTTTATCAATCATGTTATATAATTTCATATTCAATTAATGAATCACTAGAATTGGAAAATTATGATAGGACTCCACTCTTATAGAACAAGGAACCAAGTGGTCATTGCATGATGTGGGGAGGACTAGTGATCAAATAAAGTTCTATTATACGTTCCAATGTCTATACTAGATATCAAAAAATTTATTACACATTATAAATTATTGCATATAAATCCAATATAGTTTTCTTTCACATTATAGAAACTGATATTATGCTATAAAAACAGACTCTTTATTAGGGATTTTGGAATAATACTAATATATATTCAATATTCATTGTTTTTAAAAGTGGTACTAGGAAGATGACACTACTAATTAAGAGAAAAATTATGTCGGTGTATTACTTATCAAATGTATATGCATTCCTTGGAACTCTAATAATAAATCTTCAGTGAACTTGAGGTCAATATAATTTGAGTATGTTTTAACAACTCTAGACGAATCACAAATCTTATGGGAGAATTCATATATATAAAAAATTTGGGTGAATATTTTATACCCAATTATAATAATATGTTATAATAAAACATTCATCATCTTGTAAAAAATATAGTGAAAAAATTTTATTCATGGAAAATTTTCATTGAGTACCACTTCCTAGAGTAGAATAGGGAATAGAGAAAAATGTGAGGAGGAGGTATACTATTGATTTATAGATTTATTCTCATTTTGATCACACTTGTAAATTCATTTTGGGAACATATTTCTACTTCAAACCTTTTTCATTTATATAATAATAAAATAAAATATAGGTATCAGTATCACAAGAGTTGAATTTCAAAGATTTACCAAATAATAAAAATGGTTTATGAACCATGTAAAAACTCTTATTCCATGGTAATTCTGACCCATGTAACAAATATGGCTTCATCAATGACCCTATGTTTTCATATTAACAATATATATATTCTATAAATTCATTTTACCGTTAATCCTTAGATTACTGAGAATGGGAACGAGGATGATTGGTGGACCTTCGTGGAAGGTGGATTCTCAGAATGATAGGAATTCAGATTCGGAATCCCCTATAGAGCCTAGGGAAGTGGAACGTACTAAGGATTATCTCATAGTCTCTTAAAATAAATGAAACAACACCATCATTGAATTAGATGGATTCATCAAGCACTCTTGGAGGATAAAGAAGAAAAAAGACTACTCCTTCTAACCTACCCTCCTGTAACTAGATTTTCAAGAAAAGGGAAAATCCCTCATAAGGTTCTGAAGTAGGTGGTGACAAATTATACACAGGATCTTGATCCACATGTAGGAAAGTCATTAATTTAGTTAGTTCATATCATGGTGATTGACTATATATCTATGTACAATCTTAGTTTCTCACTTTTCCTTAAAAGTGTTTTCTTAATTAAAAACATATAATTAAGGCATGTTTCCCAGTCAATATAGAAAACCTAAAAATATAGGAATTAAAGATGTGTTTGGTTAGTTACAAGTTATTATTAGGATCGCAAATAACAATGTTTATCATAATTGATTTTTTCTTACACACAATGCAATGAGTTTATATAAATTATAACATTAAAAATACCATGAATGATAAAGAAAACTAGTCACATGAAAAAAAACAGAATGTATCCTCCCATCAAGGGAATGGAGAACACTTCTAATGGTGGAATGACATAAGATGTGTGAAATAGGTAGACTTATTTCTAGATGACAAAAAATGGTGTCACAATGATGTTTTTCCTTCAACAAGTGTTCTTGAGAGTTCTTCTGATACTGATAGAACATGGTACAGATGTTAGTATAGTGGTGAGGACTTTTATGCCTAGGAAGACTAGGATTCATGTAATGCTTCATGAATATCTTATAGTATTTGAGGTCATCATGAGGTAATTATTTATTTTTTGGGTATGTGACTGAATTGAGTCTCAAGGACTCTTGTGGATTTCCAAGAGTATGATATATGAGTACCAAAAGGACTGACATTTTTCACTAGGATAGTGAGACATTTTTGAGCCCGGGGTATAGGTCCATAGTGAATAGAACCATTTACCTATCTCGTGAGCTATGATATAGACCAAATTCCAATTTTGTTATTTCATACACATGTTGGGTGACACATTCTTACAATCATAGTATATATCTTAAGTAATGACAACACCTTGAGCGATAATGTGTTTGAAGGACAACGTCATTTGATATAAACAAGTATGATAAACCAATATATATTATTCAAAGAAAAAAAATACTAATTAGCCACACAAAAACACCAACAAGAGACATATGAAATAATCTTAAGAAATATAAACATGATACAAATAACCATCACAACTCTTTGGTTTAGAAGAAAACGTACCTACGTTGGATAGGTTTCTAATATAAAATCGTGGAATTGCATTATCACACAATTAATTTAATTATATTTAACATTTATTCTAAAACTCATTCAGAAAAAATCAAATGCAATATTTTTAGCGACTTGATCAACATATCTATCACTGTGAGTTTTCACAGACAGCGCAACTTTATTGGGGGGGGGTATTATAAAAACATGACTTTATTTATAAAATGAATCAATTATATTAATGAAAAGTTATTCCAGATATTAAATTCAATATAATGAAGCATAATTAAGAAAGCTAAATTCTATTTAATGAAATCTGGAATTAAAGAGGCTACAAGAGGGACCCTACCTCAAGGTGGAACCAAGACATACACTTCGGCTCTTGGATAATTCTAACTAAAATTTGTTTCTCCCTAACTATGTATATGCACCTCCACACACATGCAAGGACACCTAGACCCTATAAACGCACCTGCATGTCCATTGAGCATGTTCAAGGGGATCCTTGGACATACACATATATGTATATACTAGTCTCCACTCACCTGTGTATGAATTTATTCGAGTCCTTGATTCTTTCGCGACATCATCTATCTGAGGTGGAAGCCAAGCATTGGTCCCATAGACACCGATAAATTCTGATGGGTTTCGTTAGCTCGCCCATCTCCATGGTGGCATAGTGAAGGTCCTTCTGTCTCTTCCTTCCTTCTTCAGACTATGTGATCTCACCACGTTCTCAGAGCGAACTTTGGGTAGTTGTGTGGTCTCCTAGAGTAGGATTGATGGTGGCGACAATATTTGTCCAGTTTGTGGAATTTGATGTTTGAGAGGGTATATCTTTTTCCATCAGTACCAGGCACATGAATTTCTTCATGGGATAGCTAACCAAGAAATGATGGGTAGGTGGAAGCTGTACATAATGTTTTGTTGCTATGGAGGGTCTTTCTTTTGTTTAAATTGTTCCGTTTATATGGATTATGGACCCTGGGGGCATGATTAAATGTTATAAGTCCTTGATGTCATGTGGGTTCTCCCTCAGCACTTAAAAGGGGTTTATGATTATAATAAAAAATTAATTTTCAGTCAATCAACAATTAACTATATGATGTTTTCTAATATCGCTTTTTGGTGGAATTCTACTTAACAAAATAATTTATCTACTATTTTACATGATACAAATCATCATGTAATTATGTCATTATATGTTCATGGATGTGACCTACTATTTGAGTGGGGTGGTCTAGTATATCGATCCAGAATAATGATGGGGTCTTTATAGAGGGTGAAATACTAGTGGAATTAGACTAATTGTATGTGTGGAAATTTAGATGATCTACTTATGCCTTGTAGTAATTAAACATCATGATTTAACGATGTGATGTCACATTGGTGAGTGGGACAGAGCATTTATGTGTTAATTCAACTAGAGGCTGATAGACAAGTGTTTGTATATAAGAATAGTTGTTGTAAGTTGGAAACTATATTTAGGGAGTCAATTAACCATTTGGGATACATTATCAATTGGTGATTCCAATGATGTGGACCACCATTTGTTGGAATTTATCTTTATGATTCATGTATTATGATGGTGATCACTATATGTTTGCGGTTGAGTGGTTTATGATAAAAATATTTCTAGGGATTGATGGACATGGTTTCATGCTGCCTTGATATTAACTATGCTGATGAGTGGAGATTTAGATGTTTTGTGAATATTGGGCATTGGTGTTTGTAGTAATAGAGCCATAATTCATTTTTTATTATAAGATAAGCTTCAATGATTTATCAATAAATTAATGATCAAAGTAGGACAAGATTGATGGATATATTATCACTATATAATAGACAAAATCCTTGAACATCCCTCTATGGTATATGAATGTTGGTCATTTCAATCTGATATGTGGTCTCACCAAGAAAGTGATGTATACCTCCACTGGTGCCACCTCTGACACATCAAATGCCACCCCCTTGTGAAGGGATTCTCTCAAAGAATACATACAAGTGGAATTGTGTGAGGTTTTAAACTAATAAACCTCACCCAAAGTCATCATGTAGTTTGTTTTATAACTTTAATCATCAAATTTGTTATGTATATCTTCATGTATAAAGAATGTATTAAGAGACACTATAGACCCTTAAACACTAACTTGATTATTCGGTCATTGTTTTCCAAGGGATTTATTATTAATATATTCCATGTGAGTCATTGATTTTAAGGATGGTAGATGAAAGAAAATAGAATAACATAGTATAACTATAGATATGGTTTTCCCAAGACACCTAGGTTTAGAGAATTTCCTTTAGAGATTTTATGGAAATTAAATCACCCTGTCACTAGGTCTCCAAGTGGATAAGATATAGATTGGGTTATGAGTGGTCTAACATATGTCTTAAAAATGGGATGATATGTGTATGGACTAGATGAAGCTTTAGATCAAGTAAAATATTCCTAAGAGGATTGGGCCTTATAGTGATAGGTGCGGAAATTGTACGTCTAGCGTTTGATGAGGAAATACTTATGAGGATGGATTGGAATCTTGGTGGGTTCTTAGAGTGGGATGGTCCCTCTGAGTCTATAAAATTTATTATAAAAGGTTTTACTCCAATTAATGATTCAAGTGCTCAACTAATGATATGAAGGATGATATTCTAGAGTGGGTATTGGGTATTGTCGGATAGATTTCCATTAAAATTCCTAGAGTCATAGTGTGATTTAGCTTTAGATGGAACATGGTTAGTGGGGTTGGGTTATAATACATGATTTGGATGAGTTTATTGATCGGATTATAGAGAATATAACTATGGAATGGTCAAATTTCTGAGAGAAGACTGTGGTGTGTGGGATCAGGATTATGATCAGGGAGTAGTGACTAGGATGGGTATGTGGGACCCTAGAGGATTCCCATGTGGATGAGATATGAATGTAGATGGGTTTTACATGGTTTAATTTGGTAACTAGGACAATCATAAGGTGTATAATCGTGTTTTTCTAGTTGGATGATGAGATGTGGATCGAGGAATGGGATACTCTTAGAAAGATTATACTAGACTGTGTGACTGAGAGGATAGACTAGGACATGTTGGATAGAATTGGGTGAGTGGGAAACCCATGCGAGGATGATACGATGTATGGAGACACTTGGAGACACTATGGGTTATTTAGTCTATCTCATGGAGACACTTGGGGTTATTTCATGACTCCAATACACACTATAACGTTTCCCACATGATGTTTTAGAAAAACTATTCCATCTCATGGAAGACCCAAAGGCTACTCTAGCTTTAAATGTTTCCACACACTCACACCTCATGTTATTAAATTATACAAGTGATCTATGTCAACTAGTCAGGATAACAACACTACCCTACATCCGAAAAAAGCAGTAAAAGACCAAGATGGTCAATGCGATAAAGAAAATAAAATAAAAACTAAAAAAAACATACATGTATCATGTGACTATATGTGTCACCACTCAATATATAAGAACCAAAACGCCCCATGGGTCAAATAATATTCCTTCTAGAAAGGGGGAAATAGTTCTCTTTAATAATCTCTTTATTTATCATTATGTTCATTATATAGAATGTTGTTGGAAACAATAGAATAGTACACTTATCCAATGAATATAAACATATGCTTGATTAGTTGAGATGAAGATTTGGCACATAACCCTTTTCACTATGGAAATAACCTCACAGAGATCATAATCAATGCATAGTAGTTGATCCTGCTCTTGAACTTGGTCAAGCACCAGTCCATAAACTAGATGGTCTACATGGTCATGATGGGTGGAAACCATTTCATTATACTATACTAAGAATAATGGTTTCGATATCTTTTCCACCAGAAATGTGAATTTCTCATGGCTTGAGTGCCAATAGACTTGAGTTCCTAATTTAATGGCCCCTTAACTATCAATAGATGTCATGGGGTGTCTCCTATGGGTGTCTTGTGGTGTGTAGTGTCTCTCTATGATTTATATCGTAGATCAAAATGGTGGAAAATGTGTATTTCACGGTCAGTATAGTAAATACGCTGGTTAATTGGAAAATATAGCCATAGACAATAGAGACATACCCACTTGTGATAGAGAATACCATCCAAATAACCATCTCAGAAATCCAAATCCAAAATTTCACTTTTATAATTCCAATTAGATAATATATGCAGCACCAACATATGTTTTATGAACCAATCAATTAATGGGATAGAAACTCCACACAATAACCCATAAAATCTCATATAACATCACTCACCACCAATTAACCCACATCATTGAACATCTTAATAATGATACAACCTCATCACATATATGTCATGATTTATAAAAAAATCCAACACAATATATGGCCTAATAAGGGTCAATAGAGGAAAATATGACGTTTTTAATAAATCCTGAACTTTTTATTTATTTCATTGCTAGAATAAATGGTTTACAACCTGTGAATCTGACCCTGCATTTCTAGAAGACTCTATTTTGAATAAAATCACAATTTACACAAACTTTCACCACACCATGAGTATGTTACTACCCAAAACACTAGAAAATGAACAATTAATATGAATGGTTATCCTAACTACAAACCTAAAAGTTCATTCCGTGTTGAATCAATTTTGGAAAAAGAACACTAATTATTACAAAGAAGTACCAATCAAGAACCCTCAATAAATTCAAGAGACATGGGTGAAGGAGAGGGAGCTGAGATAGGGGGACATCATGTAGGAATGTTCGGCCAGGGGGGTCTCGTAAGAAACTAGAGAGGGGGTCGGGGGACAACGTCAGAGGAGAGTGAGTCGAGAGGAGAGGGGGATGTTTACAAGAGAGGGATCCAAGAGTGGTGGGGGGAACATCACCGGGAGCCGAGAGGGTATGGGGACGTCATCATCAGAGAGGGAGCCAAGATGGGAAGCGGGAACATCACCGGAGGAGAGGGACCCGAGAGGGGATAGGGGATAGAAGGCGGAGGCGGAGGCTGGGAGGTCGAGGAAGTCGAGTTAGGGTAGTGGTGGAGAGGGTTGGCAGGTAGAGGACTAGGAGGGTTCACGTAGGGAATGAAAAATTGGAAGGGAGCCCTAAAACATGAAATTTAGTGACTTTTTCCCCAATGGTTAATAAAAACTGTTGGTAATATTTGTCTTTCCCAATGGTTTAACAAAACCATTGGGAATAACCAAAATATAATTATTTATACCAACAGTTCTATAGAACTTCTCGTATAGCTTCTTTATCCCAATAGGTGTTTCAAACCATTTGGAAAAAAGTGTTGGTATAGGCCAGGTTTCTAGAAGTGGAAGTCTCTGAAAACCCTTGGATTAGGGAACTGGTTTGTAAAGTGTCCTGATTCATTGTAGTTGAAGTAATGAATAATGCATTGAGGGTTGAATATAGTGTTCCTATCCTCTATCGTAGTAGCAAGTTTCTCTTATCGGTAGTTAATAGCATGGGGCCCTTCTCTTCAACACCGAAATCATTTCCTCATCCCCGTCAAGAAATTATCAGTTTGCTTCTTTCTGATCATTTGGAAAGTGGGGTGATGTATTGTCTTACTACCATTGGATTTATCAATCTAACTACCAAAATTAATTCCCACCTTATGCTTCTTATCCTCATGATACCCCTGAGATTTTTGGATCTACATTTTGAATTTGTGGGCACATCAGACAATCCCTATAGCTCTCGAGGTCTTGGATCTCTAGGGATTTCTGTAGGATTGTTATTTACCCACCAAAGAAGCGGTCAACCTTGAATTCAGGGGTGATGAAAAAGGAAGAGGAATATCATGAAATCCTTGTGATGTCTTCTTTAAACACTCTAATGGATTCGTTGTCTCTTTTCATGAGGAAAAGGATATCCCTTTCCATCTTTTGTTATAGGGTGTGAGGAAAATATTAATCCAAAAACATTTTCCAAAAATCCATCCATTCCAACCCCTAGATCTACTCCTCAGGCTTCATATTTTTCATCAGCTTCACCCTCCATACAATAATCAGCTAGAATAACCTTCTCTTGTTCGGAATTTTGATGGATGGAGTAGCTCTTTTACAATGAATTTGATCCATTTTTTGGAAATTGAGGGATTAGATAATCCATTTAGTATTTGAGTCCTTTGTCTCATGATGCTCTCGATTGCGACTTGTTCTTTATTAGGGGTAGGGGTGGGAATTTAACATTCCTCGTGACCCATGATTCTATTCAAAACATGAATTAACTATAAGAGTATCGTGAAAAATTTGTGATTCCCACTTACATCACATTGGGAATGTCATTAGAACAGTCATCAAATTGATCTTTGCATTGGTTGTTAGCCCAAGTCCTCCTATTAAAGACCATTGGATGGATTAAAAAGAAATTTAGGGGTAACAAATAAAAGGGGAATCAAATGACAAAAAATGGATAACATATAAATTACTTTTATTTCTTTAACTTATGAATTTATAGTCTTTAATCTCTATAATCCATAATATACTTCCCAATATATATTCTTAGGGGCATTTTTCTATTCAATTAATAATGATTTTTACTAATATTTTGAATTTACCAAATTATATCCCCCAGGACTATCATAACCAAGAGTGAGGCAAGGCCCATTTTCATTCACAAGTTCTCATTCGAGTCTAGCTAAAAGTAGTTTTTCCAGGGTTTACACCTAGATACATCTGTGCCAGGACTGCCTCTAACTGCTCGTATCCAGATAGAGATATATTTTCTCGATAAAACACTTAAAAAATACTCACAAACATCTGAGGATTTTTTTTATTATACTTAGATTTATCTGTAAGTCTTTTACTTGGGTTTTCCAATTCTACTCCCAAAAATAACTAAACCTATCCTCGGATACGAACCATAATAGCCCTTCTAATTATTACACACATAAACATGATTTGTTGGAAAAACATTCACTAATGACCAATATGAGGATCAAGAGGTATAGTGTTTTGGGAAATTTGGAACATTTCAAAATAACATACAACATAAAACACAAAATCATTATTGAAAACTTCTTTTACATGACCACAACATTCCTTCGTACTTAGCATTGCATGGGATAACCTGAGGACCATCACAAGAAAATGGTGATCTATAAAGCCCAGTATGTGATTAAAATGGGTAAAACATGAAGAATATAGTATATGTTAGGGAATATGCATATAAATGGAGCATAATAGAAACATGAACATAAAGGCATGACGTAACATGATTATTATAACAAGGAAATGTAGCATCAACATTTATCATGATATTAGCATGTTCCAAGGATTATTGCAAAATGGAGAATGAGTAAAACATCATTACACATTAATTAGCATTAGACAGCCCTCATTTATAATGATTTATCTAGATACAAATCTTAACCCAATTCATTAGAGCGCTATTAGGGCACAACCTTCTTAATCATTTCATTTCATGCCTAAGTGTGACACAAAGATCATATAACATGGATTCATTAAACAAAATTATTTATTCCACAATAAAGGAAAGTGGAATTGATATATTAAAGTCTATAATCAATAAGTAAATCTTCATAAATGGGAATACCCTTGATAGTGTAATTGGCATGGTATTCACTATATACTGACTTTTTCTTGGAAAATATTGATTCAGTTTCGACAGCATAATGATGTGAAATAAGAATTAATAAAAATTGTTAATGAGAGGGAAATGGATGTATATTCATATGTAAATGAAATTGATAGTAAGGGTTTCATATAGATACATATCCCAACATATGTAATGTAATTTATATTCCTAATACAAAATAATTTTTTGAATATAATTGAGGTGAGAGAAATCCCTTATGGAATTTTGGAATGGCAACGAGTGTACATGGGAGGAATTAATGGGAGATAAAGGGGTATCTGATCATAGAAATATAAGGAGGTAATTATGGTAGAGGTGATAAATCATACCAAAACATTTTTAATTGAAAAAAATGGTATAAAAACATAATAAAATTTGGAAAAAATTAGAAAGGATGAAATCCCTTACTTGGAAGTGTGATAAAAAATCATGGGAGAGGATTGAGAATGGGTTTTTCGGAGCATGGGGCACCTTGGAAGGATTATAGAGAGAGGAGGGTAGAGGTGGGTCGAGCTCCAAATGTTTTGAGTGAAGATGAAGTAGGATAATGTGTGAGTTTATATAAGAAAGGAGAGGGAATTATTTATTATTTATGTTTGGGACACCACACATTAAACTGGTCAAAAAACAAACCATCCCATGGTTTTTTCCCTTTTGTCTGACAAAGTGGATCGGAAAATGTTATTTTATAACGCCAATGTCCGAACATATTAAAATATTAGGCTTTCTTATGTATAGGTGAGTCACACTCTTAAGGAAATCATTTTGAAATGTTAAAATGTTTTATATGTCTTGGAGGGTCCACTAAGGCATTGTTAAATAATTAAAAAAACTCAAAAATCACATTATTTTAAATTTAAAACATATATTGTCCGAAAATAGAATTTGTAGTATTTTATTACTTACTTATTGGGTCATTATGATGTCATAAAATGAATTATATATTTAAACAGTATTTAATTTTTAACCAAAAATGTGATTGTCTCAGAAATTTATGAAAAATTAATCTTTGGATAGTTTTGTGGTATTGATTCAAAAAATATTATTCATTTTATCTAAAAAAAATTTATACTTTTTTTATTTCTTATTTTTAAAATATAAACTGACATTTATAAAAAATTCATGTGTTTTGACAAAAACAACTTTCATACCATAATAAAAATTACAATTTTATTCCTAAATATTATACAATAAATAATATATAATAAAAATTAATTTAGTAATAATATATTATTAAAATATTATTTAATACAAAAATCCATTAATTCAATAAAAAATATTTTTTAATAGATTATTAACTTAAAATGCTATTTATTCTTTAAAAACTATTTACAACATTTCTACAAAAAAATGAATGTATACTCTTTATTCGATCTATATAAAATGAACATAATCTCATTTTATGGGTCATGATACATTACCCCTTATAACACCAGCATAAGTCCTATGGCTAAGGTGTGCGATGGTGACAGACTCTTGGCAAGACATATATGATATCACTCGGGTGGTAATCTCTATTAATATCCTCTACTCCCATTGGAAGTTCCATTCAATCTTAATGTGTTGAATATCAGCTTTGTCTTTGTAATGGATCAGACCATTTTAGTCCATTACATTTCCAATTCTGGTGTTTGTGGTGCCCTAGACCCCATATAAGTTCGTAGGGCGGCGTGTTGGTGGCAGGATAACACTGTGGTGTCACCGATCGATGTGTCACCCATCAGTGTGTCCCTGATCGGTGCCACACCTGATCGGTGTGAGGGGTTTTCATGTTTTTCTTTCCCCAGTTTCACATAAAACCATCATTATGTCTTATAAAAATTTTGAAGTTGTTTAAGGACGTTTTTAACCCTTTTAAACAATGTTTTAAATCCCCTAAGGGTGGGGTAACCATCAATGGATAGAAACTGTGTGTTGTTGTTACCCACGTTCATGTGTTTAAATGGAATCCCTTAACCCACAGCTGTTATGGACACCTCTCCGATGAGAATTACTAAATAAAAATTTATTCCATCATGTGTAACCGTCCAATCTCATGGTGAAACCATGATCTGAATTTAAAGTCGTTCAAGATTTCAGAACCTTGTAACTCCAAGATCTCACCTTTAAACACACCAGATTCTTTCTTCTTCGTTGCTAGTCTCTTTTTATTTCCTTGGTACGTTTAGAGTCCCCCTTCCCGAGGCTAGTGTTATACCTATACTGGAGCCTTCCTGGTCACTTTTGGAGTCATCATAGTTCTTCCCATTCAAGTCGCACATCCCCTACTGTTGGTGCGTGGAGAAAAGCATCCATCATTGATCATCCAATTATGGTTTTTTCCATCGTCTCTCTTTACTGTGTATTATGCGGGGTGTGTGTGATAATGTTTCCTTGGGGGGTGGATGAAACCATACCTTAATGAAGATAATAAGTGGATTTTAAAGAATTAATGGGTGTTTTTTATTATGTTTTTGTATTATTTTACCTTTGCTTATATATTTTATGGGATTATGTCCACAAAAAATCATGTCCATATATGGTCTTTTCTTGCACACTAATGAACTTATATTTTCTATAAAATATTGTTATAGATTGGATGTAACATGGAAACTTTTCAATCATGTAAACTCAATTGATTAAATGATTAACCATTGAATAATAATCCTTGTGTGGTCACCCAGGTTAACCAAACAAAAAGATGAGACTAAATGAATGGTCTATTTTAATCTTAAAATTCCATTACTCGGTCTCAGTGATGTTTTGGATTGTTCATCTTTATTATTGTGGGGTGACGTTGATTGGGATGGGATCCCATATAGTTGAGTTATTAGATTGTCGATTTGGGGTCATGTGGGGCCTTATGTTGGGGCTTGGTTTGCTTTTAGTACTTCGAGGGATCTCTCGGACCCCTTTTGTTGCTGTGGATTTACAGGAGAACCATGAGTGAATGTTTAATTTTACTATTTGTGTAACACCCCGAAATTTTATGAAAAATATTATTTTTAATTTCATTAATGTCTTGTGTTGTACGCTATACCAAAAGGATCTTGCACAACACACATCCTTGACTTGCCTTGCATTACACGCAATCGCAACCTTCCTCGATAGTGTGTGTAGTACGCAATAACGAGTTTCACTAAACAACAATATGCTATTAAAATATTATTAAAACTAGGTGTTATGAATAGTAATAACCACTTTTTGAAATTTTGCAAATTATATTTTTTAAAATGGACTATATTTTTGGATTCGGAGTATCGAATTTATCTTAAGATGAAATTTTGGTACTTTTCGGATAACTTTCATATTCTGATGAATAGTGAAAATTACTAAATTATAATTAAAAACAACTTTTTTAATCAAAATAATTAATAGTGATAAATTATTAATTTGAGTGGTTTTAAAGTATATATAGAAAATATTTTTACAATTTAATACAATGTTGGTCATTGGATGTAATTTCACATTTAAACCAGTTATAAACTAGTGTCAATCTTTTGATAGTTATTATCTCTTAAAAACACGCTATTTATTTTGACAACGAGAATTAATTTTTAAATTAGGTAATACAACTAATATGTTTTGAATTTTTTAAAATAGACATCATTTTTGAGTTCATAATATCAAATATAGCCGAGGCCTAATTTTTGGTATTTTTCTTAAAACTTTCAATTTTCGATGAATAGTGAAACCACTAAGTGGTAGTTAAAAAAACTGATTTGTTCATAAAACTTAATTTTACCGCTTCAGTGAGTGTAATTTCGAAAATCCGAGAGACACGGTTAATATCAAGGACTAAAATGTGGTTCAATGAGATGAAAATAATTTTTGGTGAATAATAACTTTTTACTTTTTTTACCACGGTTAAAAGTAAATAGGGTAATTAAGGGTAAGGATGATATTATTATTACTCTAACACATGTCCTAATTCTATTGGATAAGTTTAATTCGACCAAAAACAAACTTAGAAATAAAATATGACCATTTAGGCCCACTTGGATTAGATTAGGACATTTATCATTAATTTATTTAAAGAAGGGTTAAAAGAGTTAAAATCAAAGTTTATTTACTAAAACATTTTTAATATGTGGTTATACATAAGATAAATTCGACTATAAATATGAATTAGAAATCTAAAAAGATTTCCTACATAATGGTACTTTATTTGTAATTTTTAGACATTAAATAATTTAATTTGTTTATGACACAACGATGATGCAGTAATTATCTTATTAATGAAATATTGACATAGTTGATGTTATAAATACCCAAATAAATATAATTTGAGACTTTTTATGAATTCCACTAATTTTATAGGTTACTATGATATATTAGTGTTGATTTAATCGGATTTTTTCGAACATATAATTCTGTTATGACTTTCACAAAAATCATACATCAAAGTGTCAAAATTGACACAAAATAGTTTTTAAATCAAATATTATATTATTAATTGTTATTTTATTCCTAAAAATCTAAGGTTTGGCCAAATGACTTAGATAAGGATATATATATTAATAATAAACAACTTGGGGTTCGTTTGGCATGTTATAGTAAGTGTATTAACCATATAGTGTAAGAAAACAAAAAGTCACGGTAAAGGTTAAATTATTTAACTTAGAGTTAAATCTAAGTGATAAGGTTAAAATAATAACCTAAACTTGTATAAATACTATTGGTTGATAGGCTTTCGACCCATACCCACTTTAAATTCGAAATAAGACCCTTTGGAACCATTATAAACCGATTTTTACTTTAATATAAAATAATATTTTGAGATATTCCTAAGGTGCCCCTCTCCTCCCTTATAAAAAGACACCTCCTCCCCCCTCCTCCTCACACCAATTTGAGCACTCAATCTCGGCCAAACCCTGCCAAAATCTCTTCTCCACTTCCCTAGAAACATCCTAGAGGTTCTGGTCTTCCTCAAAGACCAATTTTAGTGCCCTAAGAGGAGGTCTCAAAGAGGCGCTTTAAAGAAGAGGTAATTACCGTTACCAATTCTTTCATCTTTATTTCTTCTTCCACTTCTTCTTCTTAGTTTGTTTCATTATGAAGTAATAACATCAGTATCACTAATATACTGATATGTTATTATAAGTATGAAACAACCCTATTTCACCATCTATCCATCCTACGGAAAAAGAAATCACCGCGCGTGCGTACGTACGGAATACCGTCTTCATGTCGTGGTGTAATCTATTTTCCACCACCACCTTACATGGATGGGTATAATGGTGTAAAGAATAACTATAAATAGTTATTACAACATAATATTGATTCTGATATATTGTATAATCCACTCCAATTCAAATCAATATTTATGGAAATGATATCATCGCTCGTGCGTACGTACGGACTACCGTCTCCACGACGTGATGAGATTCATTCTCCATGTTAACCATTTAAGAATGATTATAAAGTATATATAAGAAATAATAATGAAATATATGACATTATAAAGCTACTGGATTTATGTATATATATATATATGTATGTCATCTACTTACTTCCATTCAAGACAATAAGGAAAGGAAAACAGCATTCATGCGTACGTACGGACTACCGTCTCCATGAACGGTGTTTTTCATTTCATTTATCTATCTATTATATATATATATATATACTGAATATATAAGATATTTAAATAATATTTTATATTCTGGAAGTAATTAAATCATGATATAAGTAATAATAATGTCAAGAACAACAAGTCAAAACACCTACGATAAATGAAACGATTTTACCCAAAACGCTTCTTTAACATGGAATTTACAAAAGAACGGGTAATATAAAGTCAAAAGGGAACCATATATGATATAATAACAATGAATATGATTTTTTAATAAGTCAATGACATTATTTAAATCATTATATAGGAGGTTCGGACACTTACGAAGCAAATCGGACCTAAGGTAAGGGATAAAGTTTCAATCTCATTTTTATCTGAGATTGCTTATACGTAAGTATTTACTGGGGTTATGTTTATCATCCATGACCATGATTTCTAAAAATGATTTCATAAAATTTTTACCATTCTTCCATTGACGTTTAAAGACATTTTTACCCTTTATTTACTTTTTACCACATTGTATGAATGGAATCTTTCCTTTGGTTACCATATAAGGTACTTTTTGACTTTTCCGACAAAAGTATGAGGAGAATTTTGTTTTTAACTTATACGACATGAATGGATTTTTAAAAAATTATTTCCAAGAAGATTCCTTTACAAGTTTTCAAGTTTATTTTTAATAAACTTCTTTTATTTTAAAGTCATATGACATGTTAAGAAAGGAGAAAAAATTTTGAAGAAGAAAGGATATTTTCCGCAAGAATGGAGTTCAAGTATTTTATCAAAATTATTTTCCATCTAAGATAATAAAGGGTTCTGTTTTTATCCATATTATTACATTGATTTGATCATGTTGTGATGGAATATTGTTTATGAATTACTTTATCTTATATGAATTGTTTTATGATGTCATGTTGTTTAAGAATCCCATTTTTATTACATGGGTTATGAAATGATGTATGATTTATGATTTTGTGGCACACATAAGAATGGTATCATTATGAGATGGGTGGGACCTATATCTCACTCCAATGCATTGGGTAAAGATTTTATATCTCATGAGATAGACATGGCTGGAATGGTAGGTTATACCGGTTCAGTGAAACAGGACTGAAACGAGGGTTACTCGATTCAGAAAGGGACTTTGTCCACTAAGATAGTCTTGGCAATGAGTCTTGACTAACAAGAAATGATTCTCTATGATTATGTGTGTATGCCACAATGTTTCATGTTTTAAATTATGATTGTTGTGATTACATTTCACTGCCATGATTTACCCCATGTTATGAAATTATGCCCTCTTTTGCAGGTTAAGATTTCCAAAAGTTATGTTCTTATGAATATGATGTGATTGATTTTTCTTTTTTTACCCTTACTGAGCATTTGAGCTCACCCTTTTATGTTTTCTTTTCCCCAGGATATAAAGAAAGGTTTTAGGTAAAAAAAAGGGAAGATCTTTATGGGAGATATTGAAAATCTTTCACCACGATTAGAAGATTACGTTCCGAGTTTCCAAAGACACTAAACTATTACGATCCTTGTGTGTGTGTTTTTTTTTATGTACTAAGTATTCCGCAAAAGTAATGTAATGTCCATGTACGTCAGGATACGGGTCTCTACAGTTGGTATCAGAGGCAAAGGAGGTAGAAATGTATCCGATCCTTGGGAACTCTCACATGTGAGCGTTGGACGAAGCATGGCTCTCCGCCTAAGGGCTTCATGTGGAAATGGATACCACTGGGGATGGTGGTGTGTCCCGCCCAGGGGGTGTAGCCACCCATGGAGTGCCCTGATAGGTATCAACTATAGTCCACTGGAAGTAATTCCAGACCGTTACAGTTGGTATCAGAGGAAAGGTTTAGTCAACCTTTGTAAACTAGGATGCGAAAACGTTAGTGAGATCCCTAGAGATATTTCTACGGTATGTCTAGGGATGTCCCTAAGGTTAAGTATACGTATAGGTTATAGTACTAGAACTACGCTAATGATCATAGAATTAAACCTAAGATGTTAGATATTAAATGTACTCCCCCTTTATTATGTTGTTTTCCCTAGCATGATTTTTGCCTCTCACACTATTCTTTTTGGGTTTTAGACGATGGCTGGAACCCGAAGGAACCGTGTTGATCAATGCAATGGACAATGCAATGATTGTCCTCTTGAACAAAAAAATGTTATGGGAGATGGAGTGAAAAATCTTATTGCTATACTTACACAAGCTATGAATCATTCTGGACTTCCAAATGAGCAGAGAAGGGAACAATATTCTATTGAGTCCTTCATGAGGCAACGTCCACCTTCTTTTAGTGGGTCTTCCGATCCACTTGTTGTTGAAAAATGGATCAGTACCACTGAAAAGATATCTTCAGTTCTTCAATGTTCTGAACATGATAAAGTCATCTTAGCAGTATATCGTTTGGAAGGTGAAGCTGATCAATGGTGGAATCTTATCAAGAATACGAGGCAAAGAGATGAAATTGATTCCATGGAATGGGATGAGTTCAAGAACTTGTTTTTCAGTAAGTACTTCCCTCGTATTATTCGAACGAAGATGGAAAAGGAGTTTCTTGAGCTGAAATAGAAGGATAATGAATCTGTTGGTATATATGAAGCGAATTTTACAAGACTTGCAAGGTATGCATCTGGAATTATCATCGAACCTGAAAGTAAAGTTGATCGATTTTTCAGTGGCTTAAAACCAAGTCTTCGAAGGGAATTAGCTATAAGAGACTTCAGTAGCTATGAAGAAATTGTGTGTTGTGCTATCAAGGTAGAAATGGAAGTTGGTGGTACATATCCATCTCATGGTTTTGACAAGAAACGAAAGATGGAGTTCAAGGAGAAATCTCATAATAATGGTGAAAAGAAGATGAATGTTTCCTTATGCACAAAGTGTGGAAAGAAGCATGGTAGAGATTGTCTTAAAGGGACTAGAAAATGTTTTAAGTGTGGAAAAGAAGGTTATCGAGTAGTTGAGTGTCGAAGTAATGGAAAAATGGTTTCTAATGATGCGAATAAAGCAAACACTGCAGAGAACGCACCACCAACACTTCAATGCTTCAAGTGCAAGGAAATGGGGAATTATGATAATAAATGCCCTAATCCAAGGGTTAGTGATGATCGACATGAGCAACCGCTTAAGGCAAAGGATAAAGGGAAGACACATGCGATCACTATTGGCGATGTTGAATATGACAACGATGTGGTGGAATGATTAAGTGTTTATGTAATGGGATTCCAAAATAATGTTGTATCATGGAGTATTGGAATATTTATTTGTCTAATGTGGTATTCAAAGTGATTGAGATATTTTTGGAAATAAGACGATATGCGCATAATGAAGGGAAAATAAGAAAATGAAATGTTTAACAGTATTCATGAGCTCATGATTGATATAAGGACTAAGTGATATCATGGTTTGAGTATATAGAATTTTGAGGATTTTGGTATGTGGAAAGTGTTAACTTTAAACTGCATTCATGTTTTCACTAAGGTATTCAAGAGAATACATGATTAAGGATTTTGAATGTTTGGAATGTGACCAACAAAACATATCTTATGATATATGGGGATCAACGATGGCATTAAATCTCTGGTAATCATTTTCACTTTGTTATGAGAGTGGACTGCAGTATTATGGATAAGCCTAAAGATTGGAATGAATTATGTTGGACATAAGTTAGTATTGTTTAAGGATAGAAATTTTTTTTCTATATTATTGATGGGATGTTATAGTAATATAGTTTTAGAAAAAGGACAACCTGCAGGACGGGTGACAACCCATCGCGTCGGACAAGGCTGTGGAAATCGAACCCACAATCGAAGTGCGACTGGCCTTTATCGCCTACCACTAGCCTACAGGAAGTCCCTGTTTAGTAGAAACTAGTTTTATTATATTAAGCAATATGATATATGAAGTATAAGTCCATTTTAGGAACCATATATGATTAATCTCAATATAGATCGACTTATGTATATAAATTTTTCTAACCTTTTGAGACAGATGGAATGACCCGTCATTCTATCACATGATCGGCTAACACTTCACGAATAACAAATTCAACTTCATTTATTTAAGAGATGAAGTAGAAATTGTTCAAAGCACGATCAACAGTGAGATTGTACCAAAATAAATTAAGTATTTATTCTAATTCAAACTCTTCAACTTTAGGGAAACGATCTTGAAAACCAAAAATGTTGTCCTAGTGCCCTTATATCCGATGAATCAGATGGTACCCTAGATCGTCACAAATTTATGGCTCTCTGATTTATGGCTTTTCCATAGCCATGTTCTCTACCACTCTCCATCAGAACATGATGGTTAGATTTCTCTTCCATATCCATATTTTTACCTATGTGGAAACCCAGCGATTAGTTTATTTGGGTAACCGTTACGTTTCATACTTTCGTTTTTAAAGATTGGTTTTGGTATTCCTTTTTACGATGTGGGTTTCTATTAAAGAAACTTTCGAATAGTAAACCATTTATAACCCCGACGAATTTCGAGGGAAAAATTCATTTTAAGGGGGGTAGAATGTAACACCCCGAAATTTTATGAAAAATATTCTTTTTAAGTTCATTAATGTCTTGTGTTGTACGCTATACCAAAAGTAGCTTGCACAACACACATCCTTGACTTTCCTTGCATTACACGCAATCACGACCTTCCTCGATAGTGTGTGTAGTACGCAATAACGAGTTTCACTAAAGAGCAATATGCTATTAAAATATTATTAAAACTAGCTGTTATGAATAGTAATAACCACTTTTTGAAATTTTGCAAATTATATTTTCCAAAATGGACTTTATTTTTGGATTCGGAGTATCGAATTTAGCCTAAGGTGAAATTTTGGTACTTTTCGGATAACTTTCATATTCTGATGAATAGTGAAAATTACTAAATTATAATTAAAAACAACTTTTTTAATCAAAATAATTAATAGTGATAAATTATTAATTTGAGTGGTTTTAAAGTATATATAGAAAATATTTTTAAAATTTAATACAATGTTGGTCATTGGATGTAATTTCACATTTAAACCAGTTATAAACTAGTGTCAATCTTTTGATAGTTATTATCTCTTAAAAACACTCTATTTGTTTTGACAACGAGAATTAATTTTTAAATTAGTTAATGCAACTAATAAGTTTTGAATTTTGTAAAATAGACATCATTTTTGAGTTCATAATATCAAATATAGCTTAGGCCTAATTTTTGGTATTTTTCTGAAAACTTTCAATTTTCGATGAATAGTGAAACCACTAAGTGGTAGTTAAAAAACTGATTTGTTCATAAAACTTAATTTTACCGCTTCTGTGAGTGGAATTTCGAAAATCTGAGAGACACGGTTAATATCAAGGACTAAAATGCAGTTCATTGAGATGAAAATAATTTTTGGTGAATAGTAACTTTTTACTTTTTTTTACCACGGTTAAAAGTAAATAGGGTAATTAAGGGTAAGGATGATATTATTATTACCCTAACACATGTCCTAATTCTATTGGATAAGTGTAATTCGACCAAAAACAAACTTAGGAATAAAATATGACCATTTAGGCCCACTTGGATTAGATTAGGACATTTATTATTAATTTATTTAAAGAAGGGTTAAAAGAGTTAAAATCAAAGTTTATTTACTAAAATATTTTTAATATGGGGTTATACATAAGATAAATTCGACTATAAAAATTTATTAGAAAGATAAAAAGATTTCCTACATAATGGTATTTTATTTGTAATTTTTACACATTAAATAATTTAATTTATTTATGACATAACGATGATGCAGTGATTATCTTATTAATGAAATATTGACATAATTGATGTTATAAATACCCAAATAAATATAATTTGAGACTTTTTATGAATTCCACTAATTTTCTAGGTTACTATGATATATTAGTGTTGATTTAATTAGCTTGGTTTGAACATATAATTCTGTTATGACTTTCACAAAAATCATAATTCAAATAGTGTCAAAATTGACACAAAATAGTTTTTAAATAAAATATTATATTATTAATTGTTATTTTATTCCTAAAAATCTAATGTTCGGCCAAATAACTTATATAAGTATATATATATTAATAATAAATAACTTGGGGTTCTTTTGGCATGTTATAGTAAGTGTATTAACCATATAGTGTAAGAAAACAAAAAGTCACTGTAAAGGTTAAATTATTTAACTTAGAGTTAAATCTAAGTGATAAGGTTAAAATAATAACCTAAACTTGTCTAAATACTATCGGTTGATAGGATTTCGACCCATCCCCACTTTAAATTCGAAATTAGACCCTTTGGAAACATTATAAACCGATTTTGACTTTAATATAAAATAATATTTTGAGGTATTCCTAAGGTGCCCCTCTCCTCCCTTATAAAAGGACACCTCCTCCCCCTCCTCCTCACACCAATTTGAGAACTCAAGCTCGGCCAACCCCTGCCAAAATCTCTTCTCCACTTCCCTAGAAACATTCTATAGGTTCTGGTATTCCTCAAAGACCAATTTTAGTTCCCTAAGAGGAGGTCTCAAAGAGGCGCTTCAAAGAAGAGGTAATTACCGTTACCAATTCTTTCATCTTTATTTCTTCTTCCACTTCTTCTTCTTAGGTTGTTTCATTATGAAGTAATAACATCAGTATCACTCATATACTGATATGTTATTATAAGTATGAAACAAACCTATTTCACCATCTATCCATCCTACGGAAAAAGAAATCACCGCGCGTGCGTACGTACGGAATACCGTCTCCACGTCGTGGTGTAATCTATTTTCCACCACCAACTTACATGGATGTGTATAATAGTGTAAATAATAACTATACATATTTATTACAAGATAATATTGATTCTGATATATTTCATAATCCACTCCAATTCAATTCAATATTTATGGAAATGATATCATCGCTCGTGCATACGTACGGACTACCGTCTCCACGACGCGATGAGATTCATTCTCCATGTTAACCATTTAAAAATGATTATAAAGTATATATAAGAAATAATAATGAAATATATGACATTATAAAGCTACTGGATTTATGTATATATATATATATATGTATGTCATCTACTTACTTCCATTCAAGACAATAAGGAAAGGAAAACAGCATTCATGCGTACGTACGGACTACCGTCTCCATGAACGGTGTTTTTCATTTCATTTATCTATCTATTATATATATATATATACTGAATATATATGATATATAAATCATATTTTATATTCTGGAAGTAAGTAAATCATGATATAAGTAATAATAATGTCAAGAACAACAAGTCAAAACACCTACGATAAATGAAACCATTTTACCCAAAACGCTTCTTTAACAAGGAATTTACAAAAGAACGGGTAATATAAAGTCAAAAGTGAACCATATATGATATAATAACAATGAATATGATTCTGTAATAAGTCAATGACATTATTTAAATCATTATACAGGAGTTTCGGACACTTACGAAGCAAATCGGACCTAAGGTAAGGGATAAAGTTTCAATCTCATTTTTATCTGAGATTGCTTATACGTAAGTATTTACTGGGGTTATGTTTATCATCCATGACCATGATTTCTAAAAATGATTTCATAAAATTTTTACCATTCTTCCATGGATGTCTAAAGTCATTTTTACCCTTTATTTACATTTTACCACATTGTATGAATGGAATCTTTCCTTTGGTTACCATATAAGGTACTTTTTGACTTTTCCGACAAAAGTATGAGGAGAATGTTGTTTTTAACATATACGGCATGAATGGATTTTTAAAACATTATTTCCAAGAAGATTCCTTTACAAGTTTTCAAGTTTATTTTTAATAAACTTCTTTTATTTTAAAGTCATATGATATGTTAAGAAAGGAAAAATGTTTTTTAAGAAGAAAGGATATTTTCCGCAAGAATGGAGTTCAAGTGTTTTATCAAAATTATTTTCCATCTAAGATAATAAAGGGTTCGGTTTTTATCCATATTATTACATTGATTTGATCATGTTGTGATGGAATATTTTTTATGAATTCCTTTATCTTATATGAATTGTTTTATGATGTCATGTTGTTTAAGAATCCCATTTTTATTACATGGGTTATGAAATGATGTATGATTTATGATTTTGTGGCACACATAAGAATGGTATCATTATGAGATGGGTGGGACCTATATCTCCCTCCAATGCATTGGGTAAAGATTTTATATCTCATGAGATAGACATGGCTGGAATGGTAGGTTATACCGGTTCAGTGAAACAGGACTGAAACGAGGGTTACTCGATTCAGAAAGGGACTTTGTCCACTAAGATAGTCTTGGCAATGAGTCTTGACTAACAAGAAATGATTCTCTATGATTATGTGTGTATGACACAAAGTTTCATGTTTTATGTTATGATTTTTGTGATTATATTTCACTGCCATGATTTACCCCATGTTATGAAATTATGCCCTCTTTTGCAGGTTAAGATTTCCAAAAGTTATGTTCTTATGAATATGATGTGATTGATTTTTCTTTTGTTTACCCTTACAGAGAATTTGAGCTCACCCTTTTATGTTTTCTTTTCCCCAAGTTATAAAGAAAGGTTTTAGGTAAAAAAATGGAAGATCTTTATGGGAGATATTGAAGATCTTTCACCACGATTAGAAGATTACGTTCCGAGTTTCCAAAGACACTAAACTATTACGATCCTTGTGTGTGTGTTTTTTTGTTATGTACTAAGTATTCCGCAAAAGTAATGTAATGTCCATGTACGTCAGGATACGGGTCTCTACAGTTTGTATCAGAGGCAAAGGAGGTAGGAATGTATCTGATCCTTGGGAACTCTCACATGTGAGCGTTGGACGAAGCATGGCTCTCCGCCCAAGGGCTTCATGTGAAAATGGCTGCCACTGGGGATGGTGGTGTGTCCCGCCCAGGGGGTGTAGCCACCCATGGAGTGCCCTGATAGGTATCAACTATAGTCCACTGGAAGTAATTCCAGACCGTTACAATTTGGCTATTATTCCTTCCTTAGCTTCTAGCTATACCAGTTAGTTTCCCAGAAGAGAAGAATTATTTTAAATGGAACCACTTGAATGTGATAACAAGAATGGGTTCAATGGGAAATTATTTTAGAGGAATGAGTTGTGATCTTCTTGTGGTTGTTGTGATTTTATATCAATGAATAGTAACGAGTATGTTTGTGTATGGGATGGTCTTGGAACCCATATGTTGGGATGGGTGATTGTTTATTTTTACGTATAAATTTAGTTTTGTGTTTCTTATTCCCACCCCACCCAAGTTGAGCACTACGTTCTGAACACCCCCATTTCATTGGGGAGGGTTTTATTCCCGACACTACTATATGTGTCTGGTTATTAGCTCCTTTTCAGCTTCGTTTCCTATGTAGCCCATGACTCTACGGGAAGGTTGTGATAGCTGGAGGTCCATTATATCCCATGATTCATCAGGCAAGGTATGTTGTGGTGATTGTCCTAGGTGTGTGCGGGCAGTTTGTTTCCCAGGTGTTTTTGGGATAAGGCATAGGTTCCTTAGGTCATGGTAGTAGTTGTTATGGCCCAAGTGTCATTGAGAGTGGTTTTATTTTTTATAGCCCAGGTTTATGTGGGCAAGGATATGTCTGGTTGTTGTGGCCTACGTGTTTGCGGGTGGGATGCATGGTTGTAGTGGCCAAAATTGTTGTTGTTGGGGAGGTAGTGGGACTGTGGTGAGAAATGCGGAGAGGGGGGGGGGTCTGACACATAGGATTTATTCAATAACCAGTGGGAAAGTGGTGTGGGGTACCCAAACATCGATGTGTTGTAACTATTACATTACTTGACTTGTGTTATTTGGGGAGCATGGCTTGGTGAGGGTTGGGTAGATAGTTTCTTAACTAGTTTCATTGGTTATCACCTTATCTCATGAATCATTAGAATGCCTCCACACTTGTGCATGAGAGATTTTGGTTTTTCCTACTGAGTATACTTGTATACTCACCCTACATATATTAAACATCTTTTAGGTTTCCAGGAGGTCTTTGGGGACCATGCAGGACCATACTAGCTCGGATGTTGGGACTATTGATGTTTCTTCTTTTCTTTTATTTATGTACATCACCTTGGAGTTTTCTTGTACCTTATTGCACTCTTTTTTGGAACATGCATATGGGAATGGATTTTTTTGTTTTTATTTAATTCTACTTTCATATATGATTTTTTTGGGTTTTTACCATTGTATATCCCTATCCTGCTAAATAAAAAGAGTAATGCCTTCCATATTACGTGTGATTCTATACCCTTGGTGATAGTATCCCCTCCGTGGCCTATTGAATGCAGGAATTAGGGGTTATTATATCTCATTCAACCTGAAGAAGGAGGGGTCTAGAAGTTTATTATCCCTTCCATCATCTTTTTTAATGCGGGTCATGACAGAGTGGTATCAGAGGTGATGGTTGAGTGATAGGATGGTGGTCGAGATTAGGAACAGTGAGGATTGTATGTGATGGTAGGGAAATAGTATTGGGAAATCTTAGTGTATGAAATAGGCCAGAGAAGACTGAATTGGAAACGAGATTTAAGCCCCCCCCACCCGTGATCCAATGTAAAGACTCTGATCCAACCAAACGATAGGGTGAGGCCACACTGATTATAGGATACAAACCCTAAGAATTGTACATGCATCATAATGACTTTTATTCTTCTATGTTCTATATGGTCAAGGGATTTAAATAAATAAAAAGTTTAAGAAAAATTTAAAATAAATATTCTACACAACTCGGGCTTAGGAATTCTTTGTTTACATTGATGTTATGACATCAGGATGATGACCATGAGTAGTGCATATGATCTAGTCTTAAGAGGCTGGTTTAGATGATCTTTAGAAGGTTGATCGAGAGGATTAGGATGACCATTGGAATAAGACGCTTCATTCCTTTTAGCGGTAGACCCTCATGAAGTACGAGGGAAGCGTCTCAAACATAGAGACTAAAAGATGGATCAAGGAGTTGGTGATCGATTTTAGCTTGATCCGATATCTAGTAGAGAACTAGGTTCCCTTGGCAGTCAGTCATATGAGAGGGGCATTGCGTCAGTGGTGGATGTTCTACCTCTGAGAGATGATGGCGAGTGAGATTTTGGGGGATGACATTGAGAAGGTGTTCCAAGTAGAATTCCACTCTTCTACGATGATGTTTTTGAATAGACGTGATCTAATATCCCTTCAGACCTTTTTATAGATGAGGAGTCTCAAGTGAGACTTTTAGAGGAGGCACTCTAACCATCTCTTCAACATGTTGTTACTCCCTTCACCCAACTGACCTACATGGAGGTCCATAAGAAGGCTGAAGTGGTGGATAGGATGCACAAGCTGGGAGGTGTTCCCTAAGTGGGGATCCAGTTGGGCTCATCAAAAGAGATAAATTTCAGTAGTAGGCCTCCAGCTTCAGGGCCTTCTAGCTTTCATCCAGTGGGGAGCAAGCCCCAGCCACTCTATTTTTGATCTATTGGACATCACCGCTTCCTTGCGGGACTAGGACCGAGATAGTTCATATTTAGATGTCCTGTTAACCTTTGTAATTACTTTCTGGAATGAGTGCAGTATAGTGGGGGTGGGTAGGTTTAGTACCCACCTCGGTAGTTGTAGTTTACAGCTAGGCCATTTCAGCAGTAGCAGTAGGGACAGTGTGCTCCCGCTCTTCTGATAGAAGAGGTTGCATGAGGAGGCTAACCCCATGGCACTCCTCAGGGACCTCGACCGAGGAGGTCTCCATCCAAGGGTTAGAGGAGATGGGTGTGGGAATTTTCACACTGCAGAGGTAGCAATTCAGCAGGGCCAGAAGTCGTTCGATGTACGATCCACTTGTTTAGCACTCTTGCATGTGCCTTGTTTGATTCACGAGCTTCACACTACTTTGTTAAACCCAGTCTATCACATTCTATGTGTTTAGACGAACATAGAATTATTGTGCCCCTCATTTTGAGTACGCCAATTAGAGGCCAGACTGGCTTGTTTTGTGTTTTCTGGGGATACTGTTGACGCTCTTTTCCGTCATAGTCTAACGACTGAAAAAAAGGGAAATACCTTAGTCCAAAGTGATTCATCCTTTGAAGAAACATCAAAAAATCGACAAAGGGATGAACAAGGAGAAAATTTCCCATAAGTCACACAAGTTCCCTCATGGTCACGCAAGTACAGTTGCGCGCCGCCTAGTGGTCATGCAAGTCTACTTGCGCGACGCCTTATGGTAGTGCAAGTTACTTGAGTGACCTAAGTGATAACCACCCGGTAACCGCCCGGGGTCTTCTCCTGCCTATAAAAAGACCATGTGCCCCCCCCCCCATTCGGGGAGGATTTTTTCCAGAAACTCGGATTGAAGCTCCCGACACCCAAGTCTCTTCTCAAAGCTTCCGGAACACATCTAAGGTAATTTCTTACCTAGAACGGAAGATCTAAAGAGAGGGAGGAAGGTCTAAGTGTTGAAATTCATCAACACTTGCGCACCTGAGTGGCCAACCCTTAAGGGAAGTGGACAAACCTGCACACCACCTTACTTCTTTGATAGAACTTGCACGTCGCTTTGCTGGAAGAACCTCAAGAGGATTCTAAAGGCTTTAATAAAGAGTCTCTCAAGTCTTTCAATGCTGGTTGAACATCGCGCATGTACCCCACACATGTCGTGCAGGTATACCAGCACGACCAATACTTGCGCGCCCCCGCAGTACCTGTGCGCCTTCCAAGACTTGCATACCCCTTCCTTTTTGGGTGCCTTTATTTCCCATTTCACCCCTCTTAAGTCATTACACCTTTCATTTTCAAGATTCAGTCTTCAAGACACTCTTCAAATCCATTTATGGCATGATTTATTGATTTGACTTCCTTATGTGAAAGGAATTCTGTGGAATATTTCTCAAAACCTAGTGATTTAAATACATTTATGTCACTAAATATGGAGAGTTCATTCATTCAACCTCATCCTTTAAAGATGAGAGAATCCTTAACCTGGGTCTCCTTTTCAGGAATAATCCCTAGTCATAAGTCCTCTAATTTGGGCATCCTTCTTAGGAGTAAGCCCCAGATGCCCTAACCTGGGCTTCCTTTTCAAGAGTAATCCCCAGTCTCAAATATGGGCATCCTCCTCAAGAGTAAGCCCCAAACCTTAATCCTTAACCTGGTCTTCCTTTTAAGGAATAAGTCCCAGTCATAAATCCCTTAACTTGGGCCTCCTTTTCAAGAGTAATTCCCAGTCATAATCTTGGGCTTCCTTTTCAGGAGTAAGCCCCAAGTCCCTTAAATTCTCTTTAACCAGTCTTAATTTACGTTTAATCTGGGATTTCTTCTCAGGAGTAAAACCCAATTATCAATCCTCTCCTAATTTGGGTTTCCTTTTCAGGAATAAGTCCCAAGTTAGAGTATTCAAATCACCATGAAGCACATATACCTTTATGGACCCTGTTCCTGGATTTTCTCCCTAAAGTAAATCCTAACCTTCATTTATCTGGGCAGTCATACATACATAAGACCCACATTATTTCTTATGATTGCATCTTTAATGGCACAATTGTATAATTTTTACCAATACCTCTTGTTTCTCACACTGAGCATGACTCACGTGAGCTTAGAGTGTAAAAGTAATTGTGACATCCTTCTTTGAACCATCAATCATAAACATCATACTCCCTTACTCGAACTATGTGGGTTCTGATTCCTTTTCCAAAACAAAGGATACGTAGGTATCCCATCTACGGGTTCGATCCCAACTCTGAAATAATTCATGTCCTTCTGAATGACAATAAACTTCAAGTGCCCCACTGAGTGGCTTTAAAACCAGCCTGGTTATCATAATGACCAAGAGACTTTTATATAAATGTTTTGAAGGATACCATTGACCAAGAAACTCTAAATAGATATAGATGATTCTCTATTGATGAAGAACCTCGAATACATATAAAAGATTCTCTAAATTTCTTACATATTTAATCGTTGATTGTTAGATATGAAGGAAATCCCATTTTATACTTGGTAATGTAATAAGGATTCACGAACATAACTTAAATCTATAAAGAGAGTCCCAGAGTAGAAAATAATTCCCCTAAAAAAGGTGTGATAAGTCCAACCTCCCATCCTCTCGACCAATGCAAATTCCTAAGCCTCATCAGTCCACAAACTAATGAGCACCTACCTTTGGAAAGTAGGTCTGAATGGATGTGGAATCATTGGATGTTTCCGGTTCTACGAACAAACCTGTTAGAAACCGATTGGAACGTTTGTACCTCCCATCAAGGTGGTCATCCCCGAATTCCAAGGGAAACAAAAAATGGTGAACCCAACGTGAATCCTTAACCAAGTTAAAATGATGTTTTACCTATTTGTTAATCCCCTATTTAAAACTCAATAAGAGGGCTAACAAAAACAATCATTGACATGGGTGCTCATCCAAAGGATGAAGAGGCTGAATTTTATCTTGATTACGTCTGTTATATCAAACATGCACTCTTTTCCAAGATCTTCTGTATTTCTATAATGGCTGGTCTCAAATTCACACCTTTGAATACTGCTGCTGCAAATACCACTGCTGCTATTCCTACTAGATCGTCATCCGCTCTGAGGATGACATCACCTACTAAGCATCTTCAACGCTGGGAATCAAATGCAGTGGTTAAGGAGTACCGTCAACATGGTACCATCCCATCTCTGGAGGCTGCCCGATAGGCCCTCCAAGTGAACAACTCACACAGGTCGTCCGGACAACGACGACCAGTGATCAAGAGGCAGGAGGTGATGACTACCGTCTCCAACCGTTTCTGGTCGTTATCCCCGGAACACAATTTCCATTCTCTCCCTTACTCTGAGGAAGTGAATGAGAAGGTCCATCAGGGCATTAATTCAAAAAGACAGGAGTCCGTCCCGAGGGCTCCCATCAACAATCGCCGCCAGACTCGTACGGCAGTGCGCACTCATCATGATGAGGGTACCGACTCCAGGCATTCGGCTCAGGTTCCTCGAACCCAAGCATGAAGACGAACCACTAGAGATGGAATTCGGTTAACAATGGGCAGGTTTTTATCCCTACCATCTCTAGAGAAGTCCACCAACCTAACTTGGTGGAAAACAACGAGCAGGAACACACACCTGTCTGTTTTAATTCCGCTGTCCAGTAGACTCATCTGGCAGCATCAAGCCAATCCCTCCAGGCAATTCCGGTGGAGTACTATAGGCAGGAACATACACCTGCTTATACATCATCAGTTAGTCAGCAGGCTCGCATGACTACATATGATGGATCTCGTCAACCGCGTTTGGTGAAGTGTAATCAGCAGGCACATACACCTGCTAGTACTAATCAAGCCTTCCAACAGTCGTGCTTGGTAGCACACGGAAATGTCAGTCGAAAGCTCCGGCGACAAACAGGAGGCAGACTCAACTCTCTTCCTCCACACTTGAGTACTGTTAGGATTCACTGACAGGAAAAGGAGGACAGGAGCAGGCACATACACCTACTCCAAGCCCGGAATGGACGTATATCCCTGTTCTGGCGGCTGAAGTCACCAAGCATGTTTTGTCAATGGTGAAAGAGCAGAAGAAAATTCCTGCTCATATTCTGGATGCTTGCCAGGATATCATAACAGCTTTAACATCATCTCAGGGAAAGACACATAAATCTATCCCTAGTAGTGGAGTGAAACATCAACGATTCACTCAGGAAAAAACACATACATATGTTCCAGTCCAAGAGGGTTATGGGGCATACTCTCCCATATCATACAGACAACCAAGTCAGGCACATACACCTGATTTGAGTGGAGATCGTCAGCCTAACCTGACCATCTTTCCTGATCAGAAACATACACCTGCTCAGAGCAACCACTTTCTTCAACAAGTGGTTTCCAAAGCGAGTAAGAAGGCATCTATGAAAAAGATCCGCCCAACACAGTCAGGAGATCAAAGGCCAATCTGTAACCAGGCCTTCCTCGATGCTAGAGTTCTTGAAGCCCTCAGAAATTTATCTGTTGGAATTCAAGATTCTACTCCCTCAGTTCCCAATAACGGGAACTTTAATTCTGAAGGTCTTCAAAAGACACTTCCTCATGAAGGCTTGCTTCGTGACAATTCGGTCAATCTTGAAGTTTCGTCTTCAGATGAGAGTCACAGGAACCCTATGTGTGGTCATAAGACCAAGGAGCAAGAGATCTCATCTTTTTCTGTAACCCATTATGGTGGTCCTCTCCATACTGATGAATTTCGCTGTGAAAGTCCTCTCCGTAGTAGTGATTCACATTGCCTGGAAAATACTCCAGTGGACAATGTAGTGCCAATAAAGCCCTCTTATCTTAAGGCATTTGAAAATGCAAAACTTGTCATGTCTGATGCTTTATCGCTATCAAGTGAAATACTTTATCAATCAAAAGATAGCCTAGGGTATAGGTCATTCTCCGAACCACCCCTAAGTCATGAATCTTCTAGTTTGATCAATGATTTCTCTACCAATCTTGTTGAATCCGATGAAGCAACAAGGAAACACAAACTCTGGTCAAAACAGGTAGAAGAATCTTCATTTAATGATGAAAAGGAAATGATGAACATGAGGAAAAAACTGGAAAAAACTAAGGTACCAGTCATGTTTTGGCCTTTGGCTGACTCCCAGTATGACATTCCAATGATGTTGACAGATGATGGAGTCCATGATATTCATCTCATCATATGGAAAACTCTTTTTCAATTGAAGAAGAAGGTATTATCATATGATGAATATGAAAATCATCTTAAGATAATAGAAGGGATATAACGTCAGATTCATTTGGCATCTCTATCAGTCTCTCAGTATCTGAAGGCTGAAAAGTAACAGAGAACCCTTCAACGTTCATGCCTTGGCACACTAAGAAAATTTCGTCAGTTAATTATCAATGCTCCATTTGGTGTTTATATCAGAGGATGAGGTGTTCACGGAGCACTACATTTCACAGTGCATTCCAGTCAGCAAAGCCCGCCGAAAATGGTCTCATGTAATGTTATTGCCCATGAACGGCCACATTCAATGGTCTTTGTTTGTAATCAAAATCTTGCTCAAGAACAGGCTTCAACTAGTTCCTCTAAAAATCAAGCATATAGAGAACATGTTTTTGAATTGCTCATACATCAAGAAGGCGAGAATATTCCACAAGCCTCTCATATGGAGCAAACACGTCATCAAATGACAGAAGTTTCGGAAATCATCCAACGGTCTGTTGAACCAGGTGACAAAAGTGGATAGAGGTTAATGCATCCAGCTAATTTCCAAACTAAGATTTGCAAGATCAAGAGAGCTTTTAAGAAGGTCTCAGACATAGCATGTCAAAAGCCACCCCATTTTTTCAGACTGGGGACTCCTTTAACCCAACCCTCAGAATCAACAAATAAGATTCTATGAGTTGAGCACGAATAGTAGGAACATCCCCAGTCCACGAGACTGGGGACACTTTCAAATCATCAATCCCCTCCTCAGAGAATGTCGGTATTTTCTCGATTGGGGAAGAATCCCCAAGAGGAACAAAGAGCCAAATTATCAGGAGATTCCCTCCAAGTTATATCTCGTCAAGAAGTTCCTAAAGGATTGAATCAACAAAAGGCAATGTCTCATCAAAGACATGAAAGAAGACAATATCATAGAAATGTTGATAGAAGGGATGCGATGCATTATACATCAATCAATGTCATCAATGTCGTTGTTGCTAATTCACCAGAGGAGGCTCACTCAAGGGACTCAGATGAAGAGTGTCCTGCTCAAGAAAATGTATGCACCGATACAAATGAAGAAGGTGTGCGTACAAGAAGTCAAAGAATTACTCAGAACCTAGGTAATCCACTTCCCTCTCTCAAAAAAGTATCCAACAAAGGGAGGGGAATGAATCAGTTTACATATCCTTCCTCTAGAGAAGGTCAATCGATCTCATTAGAGCAAAGGTTTGCACAACAGGAGGAAGAAATGAAAGAATTAAGAAGGTTGAATGCAGAACTACATCAGAGTTGTCTTCTTCTTAAGAATGATGGAGTCCAACATCCGATGGAATTTGTTGCAACTACTGAGATGGATTAGGAATATCCTCCTTTATCAGTACAGATTTAGAGGTCTAATCCTACGGGTCAAGCGCAACAACGGTTGGCAGTGCTACCATCAATTGCAACACCAATCACCACATCTGTCCAAGCTCCATTCATTGCACCTACTCAAGACCAAATTCAACCGGATGTTTCTCAAAACTTAATAACTACTATTGAGTCATTAACAGCTCGGTTATAAACTATGTAAGGGAAACATGCACAAGTTCAACCAGAAAAGAAGGTTTACCCTGAATGGGTAGATTCAATTTCTCCTCCGTCCAGTTTTGGAAACCATGTTTTCCCTACTTTCAATGGATCAGGCGACCCTGAAAAACATTTGACACATTACGTGTCTTTTTGGGATCCTATGATGGGAACTCCAGAGCAGAAAGAAGTGGTGAAACTCAGATGCATCGTGTTATCCTTTCAAGGACCATCTTGTGTCTGGTGTACAAGCTTGCAATCCCGGTCAATCATTGGATGGGATGATCTTCACCAAATATTCCTTCTTCAGTTCAGCTCAACTTTTCCAAAAACGGCAGTTTTCGATCTTACAAACTACAACAAAAGGGAGAATGAAAGATTCTCTGATTTCATTGCTCGCTGGAAGGGATTAACAAATTCCCTGAGTTTATCACTCCCTTAGGAGGAGATATTGCCAATCTGTGTGGAAAATTTGTGTGACGAATTACACACGCCATTGATCCATGTGAAATACACATGAGGGTTTCGAGACCTTAATTCAATCGCTCAGCAGATTGAAGATTCCCTTATACAGGCTAATGCTAAATCTCGTGTAATTCCATCAGCTCTAGGAAGGAGAATGGGTAAAGAGGAAACTACTACAATTATGCTAAAACAAGTGCATGTACCTATTTCTACTTCAAAACCTTCATCTTCTCAAAGGTCTCCACCTCCTGAATTCCAACAACAAAGGTCATTTCGTCCAATTGATCAAAGATATCAACGACGAAAACAATTTTAGGATTTGAAGAGTAAAACATACTCTTTCCGAAATGAGAAAGTTCCTGGTTACTTCATTTCAGCTCTGGAAAATAATTTGGTTCAATTACCACTGCCCAAGAGGCCAAACAAGGAAGGAGATAAAGATCGTCCCAATTATTGTCCCTTTCATCAAATGTTGGGGCATCCCATCTAGGAGTGTTTTGTCTTCAAAGACCTCCTGCAAAAGATGGTCAACATGGGACAAGTCAAGTTTAAAGGTTCTTCGACTCAGGTAGCATGTGTTACTGCTAAAGTTCCAGAGGAGGAAGGTGAATGGAAAGAAGTCAAAAGAAGAAATGCACAGAAGTATGATGATTGGATGGTCAAAAAGACAATCAATCAGACTCATGCCATTTTGCGAACACAATTAAAGAAACCAATTGTGTCTTTTGCCTTGAATATTACGGTAAAACCCTCTTCGTCAGAGGGAAAGCCCTCAATGAAACGGCTTGATTCAAAGAAGGAAAAATAATCAGAAGAAGATGAGTATGTGTCAAAGCCTAAATTGTCTTTGACTCTGGCAGACTTTATACTGTCTACTTCAAAGCCACGGGCACCTCCCCATCAAACAGAACAGCCTAAACAGCCTAATATGGCAGAGTCTTTATCAGAAAAAGAGTTAATCTTCGGTTCTGTTAATATGATTCAATTAACAGATCCATATTCCAGTCGTAATTTCAATTCTGATGAGCCTGAATTCCCTATATCAAATAAGGGAATCTGAGGAAGTTCCAGAGGTTCAGGATATAGGGGAAGACATGGATCTTTACAAAGACACTACTCCAATTCTACCCCTGCTAGCACTGTGTATGCTGCAGAAACTCGTGGTAGAGCCCTTCAGCGAGCTCAAAAAGAACAAGCAATCTTTTCTGCCAATAGTTAAGTCAGTCTTGGCACAGTTATTTTGGAAGACCGATTGAATATTCCATCTTCTTTATCTTATAAAGTAAATGGATCTAATCGGTCTAATCTTCCAAAACCGAGGATGTGGCCAACTTCTATCCAAATACAAGATTCATCAGCTTCCAAAGCATCTACTTCCAAGGTACCTTCTAAACCGCATATTCCTGTTGGGAAATGCATACCTTTAGATCAAAAGTATGATATATTGAAACATTTGGCCCATGTACCAGCCAATTTATCAATTTTGGATGCTTTGAATCTATCAAAAGATCTTCGGGAAGCACTCATCGAAGCTTTGTCAAGTCCTCAGGAGTTTGAAGCTGAAATTGCTGCAGCTGAAGTCTATCACATAGAGAATAATCCTGTAGAATGCCATGCAGTGATATATTTTACTGATAAAGATGAATATGATGTCATTCATGGGCACATAAAACCTCTGTACTTATCTGTTAAAGTCAATGGTGTAGATATCCGTAGAGATTTCATTGACAATGGTTCAGGAGTCAACCTCATGCCCATTCGTACATTTCGTCGATTGGGCCTCACAGAATCTGATTTATCTCCTTCTACCATGATGTTACAAGGATATGATAAAAATGAACAAGAACCACTAGGCGAAGTTACACTCAGAACTCAGTTTGAAGATCTTGTATCCAATTCGGATTTCATGATTTTTGATCAAGACTCAGCTTTCAACGTCTTGCTTGGAAGACCCTGGCTACATCACCATGCGACTATCCCTTCATCATACCATCAATGTCTCAAATACTGTTTCAATGCTCAAGTTGGAACATTGTATGGTGGTAATACCCCGTTCAAGACATGTGAGTATCAATACATTGAGGCAGAATTTTATCACATGAAGGGAAGAGAGAAATCTACAATAAAGGAAATTACCAAAGTTAATGCTCCATATGGTTTGGAGAAGATTCCAATAAATCCATTTACACATGTGAGTACAGATTATGTGTTACCTATCAGTAAAATTGAAAAAATAGGCCCAAATCAAAATACTCTTATGGAAAGATCCATAATGTCAATTATGACAATCGAGCCAGACAACATGGGAGAAATTGGTGACCTACCAAACAGTGATGAAAACACAAGTAGTGACGTTTTCATTTCATCTGCTGAAATCCAAAAATCTATACTTCGCCAATCAGGCCATAAGACGTTATAGCAACATCGGAGGTGAATAATGATGTCAATTCTCAATCCATCATCTCCACTTTATTTCCCAAATAAGGCCCTTTATCATCAATAGGGTCGGAAATGGAAGTTTCTTCTTCAAAATGTTCAAATTTTGACATCTCTTCTGATCATGAAAAATTCGTTTTGTCATCTACTATGCAAGTAAAAAAAGGAAGAAATAGCACATGATGAAGAGGAAGAGGAAGATCTTAGAGATGCTCCACCAGCATTTGAAGAGGGTATCTCTACCACTGTGGATGAACTTAGAGAAATAAATCTGGGTATAGAGAAAGATCCACGCCCCACTTTAATTAGTGCGGCCATGACCCTTGAAGAGAAAGAGATGTATATTTCTTTTCTAAAGCAAAATAATGATATTTTTGCATGGAAATATACAGAAATGCCTGGGCTTGATCCTGATGTTGCTACTCATCATTTGAGTTTACCAAAAGAACATCGAGGATTTAAGCAAGCCGCGAGAAGAACACACCCAACTTATGCTTCCAAAATTGAAGCTAAAGTGGATAAGCTGATTAAAGCTAATGTCGTCAGAGGATTTCAGTATCCCAAGTGGTTGGCTAATATTGTCCCTGTAAATAAGAAGAATAGACAAATTAGGGTTTGCATCGATTTCATAGATCTTAATCGGTATTGTCCTAAAGATGATTTCCCAGTTCCAATTACAGAACTCTTAATTGATGCGACGGCTGTTTATGAAGTAATTTCCTTCATGGATGGATATTCCGGATATAATCAGATCCGAATGGCCCCAGAAGATGAAGAATATACAGCCTTCAGAGCCCCTCAAGGTGTGTTTTGTTACCGGGATATGCCCTTTGGTTTAAAGAATGCAGGTGAAACATATCAACGCGTCATGCATCGTATCTTCAAACCTTTCTTAGGGAATTTTGTTGAATGCTATGTAGACGATTTGGTGCTTAAATCCAAACAACGTTCTAATCACTTGGCTGATTTGAAAGTCATATTCCACAAGCTTCGACAAAATAATTTGAAGATGAACCCCTTAAAATGTTCTTTTGGGGTAACCTTAGGAAAATTCCTCGGCTTTGTTGTATGCCATCGTGGTATTGAAGTCGATCCTGAGAAGACCAAGTCAATCCTTGGTATGTAACCTCCTCAAAATTTGAAATAATTAAGAGGACTTCAAGGACACTTAGCCTATATTCGGCGTTTCATCGCCAATTTGGCAGGAAAAAGTTTACCCTTTACCAAATTATTGAAAAAAAGAGTCACTTACCAGTGGACTGAAGAATGTCAAGAAGAGTTTGATGTTCTCAAGAAATACCTCTTGATTCCACCAGTACTCATGCCACCTGTTGAAGGAAGACCACTTATCATCTATGTGACAGCTCTAGAGCGATCATTGGGTGCCTTTCTTGCTCAAAAGAATGATGATGGGAATGAAAATAGCCTCTACAATCTCAGTGGAACTATGCTTGAAGCAGAAACCCGGTATTCAAGTATTGAGAAGTGCTGCCTGGCACTAATCTTTGCAGTCCAGAAACTGAGACACTACCTACAAAATCACAAGGTCCCCTTGGTATCTCGCCATAATCTGATCAAATTCATCCTTAGTCGTCCAATGCTTACAGGACGTCTAGCAAGGTGGGAAGTTATTTTGTAGCAGTTCGACATTCAGTATGTATCTCAAAAGGCAATAAAGGGCCATGCTCTGACAGATTTCCTGGCTGAACATCCTTCAGTGGAAGACACGTCTTCAGATATTGAACTCCCTGATGAGTAAGTTTTCACTGTTCATGAGAGTCCTCAAACATGGGAAATGTATTTTGATGGTGCTTCCAGAAGTCCAACAGGGAAGAAAATGGAAAATCCTAAATTCAAAAAAGTTGGTTTAGGAATTGTATTCATTTCTCCAGATAAGGCATTGTTACCTTATTCCTTTTTATTGTGGGAAGGTGGTACGAATAATGAAGCTGAATACCAAGCTCTTATCACAGGCTTGGAGTTAGCGCTTCAAGCACAAGTGAATCACTTAAAGGTGAAAGGTGATTCAGACCGGGTAATCAAACAAGCCAATGGAGATTATGCCATCAGAAAAGAAGAATTAATCCATTTGTGTGATTACGTCAGAGAGTTAATGGAGGAAATCCCCTCAGAACCGACATTTTCTTATGTCCCAAGATCACAAAATGCTCAGGATGATGCGCTGGCTAATATTGCCACAGCTCTAGCAGATCCAAATCGGGACGAGACAACCATCAGTATTGCCCACCGTCGTGCAATTTCACCTTCTGTTCAAACCAGAACAGAGGAAATTAATGAAATTAGTCCCATTCTTGAACTGTATGGTCATACTATAGGACGGATGTCACCTATCAGGTAATACCTTCAAAATGGAACACTTCCACCTGATAGAGCCATGAAAGAACAAATCTGGCGACGTGTGGTCAATTTTACTCTTTATGATAGCCCAAACCACCTAGATAAAATTCTCTACAAACGTGGTTTTGATGGAGTTCTCTTCAGCTACATTGATGGTGAAGAGACAATGACTGTCATGAAAGAAGTGCATGCAGGAGTCTGTGCTTCCCACCAGTCTGGACATAGATTGTCTGATCAAATTCGAAGGCTTGGATACCTTTGGCCTTCAATGATGCAAGATTGTGTTAATTTCACAAAGAAGTTTCATTCATGCCAAGTACACGCCAACTTCATTCATCAACCTCCAGAGTTTCTTTATAAAGCTAAATACTCGTGGCCATTTTCCACATGGGGATTGGATGTGGTGGGACCTTACCCGTCTGCTACGACCAAGCAGTTTAAGTACATTCTTACTGCTACTGATTTCTATTCCAAATGGGATGAGGCAGTACCTCTTAAAGAAGTCAGTTCTAAATGCATTGTTAGCTTCATCAGGTCTAACATAATTACTAGATTTGGTGTCCCTCATACCATATTTACGGACAATGGCACCAACTTCTGTTCTTCTAAGTTGAAGAAATTGTATCAAGAATACAACATTAAATCCAACCATTCATCTCAGCATCATGTGATGGCCAATGGAAAAATATAATCCTTTAACAAAAATATTTCAAATATACTGCAAAAGATGGTGGATAAAGATAAGAGGTCATGTCCTGATAAATTCTTTCATGCTTTATGGGCTTATCGGACTACCACCCGCAATGCAACGGGGTCAACTCCATATTCGTTGGTATATGGAACGGAAGCAGTCTTGCCAATTGAAGTTAAATTGCCCTCACTCAGAGTATCCATTTGTGATTAGTTATCTACAGATGAGCAATCCAAAAACCGATTGAATGAATTGGAACAGTTAGATGAGAAAATATTGTGCACTTTGCACCACTTGGAAATCTATCAGAATCGAATAGCACGAGCTTTTAACAAAAAAGTTCATCTTCGCTCATTCATTCAGGGAGAATTGGTATTAGTTCTCAGAACTACAATGATACCAGGAATGAAACCTCCCATGCTTGAGCCAAAATGGGAAGGACCTTATTCAATACATAGGGTATACTCCAATGGAGCTTATTCATTAATTTCAATGGATGGAGAACTCATTACTACTCCAACTAATTCAAGATTTTTGAAGAAGTATTTTGTATAAACTACAAAGTATTCACAAATTTTGTCCCCACAACATGACAATAAAATGTGCGGCACCAGTTCATCCTTACTATATGACGTTAAACTATACAACAATGGTCTAAGCATATGACCCTAAACTATTTTCACAAACGTCCATCATGACGTTAAACTGTGTCACCTTCATTGTCCCTGCAACATGACACTAAACTGTGCGGCACCAGTTCGTCCTTGCTATATGACGTTAAACTATACATCAACGGTCTAAGGATATGACCGTAAACTATTTTCACATACGTCCAACATGACGTTAAACTGTGTCACCTTCAATGTCCCCGCAACATGACACTAAACTATGCACCACTAGTTCGTCCTTTCTATATGAAGTTAAACTATACAGCAATGGTCCAGTATGACCTTAAACTCCTCCTTGGACCTGTATGACCTTGAACTATTCACACTTTTGTCCAAAATGAGATTAAACTGAAGGAAAAAAATCCCTAATCTGTCCTCACTGCATGACATTAAACTACACAATCCCCCTTTCGTCCTACATGATGCTAAATTGTATTGTCCCCGCAACATGAGACTAAACTGTGCGGCACCAGTTCATCCTTGCTATATGAAGTTAAACTATACAGCAATGGTCTAGTATGACCTTAAACCGCAACTTCATCCCACACGACGTTAGACTGTGAAAAAGTTCCCTAAAAATTCATGTATGACCTTAAACTACACCATGGTCATGTATGACATTAAACTGCACCATCCATGGTCCATGCATATGACCCTAAACTATTTAAAAGTCCCTTACGTCCGGAAAGACGTTAAACTACAAAATCATCAACGGTCCTGTATGGCCTTAAAACAACACCACCGTCCAGCAAGACATTAAACTGCACCATCCACGGTCCATTTATATGACCTTAAACTATTCTCCTTTTTGTCCAACATGACACTAAACTGTAGAAAAAATCCCCAATGCGTCTAACATGACGTAAATGGTGTGTTATTTTGTCCTTACTCCATGACATTAAACTGCACAGTCCCCCTTTTTTGTCCAACATGACGTTAAACTGTATTGTCCCCACCGTCCTAACTACATGACACTAAACTGTACAGAAAGTCCTTGATTTGTCATACATGTCATTAAACTGTATTTTGTCCCTGCTACATGACACTAAACTGTGCAGCACCAATAGTCCTAACTGCAAGACTTTAAACTACATAGTCCCTTTATATGTCCTACATGACATTAAACTATGCATCGTTAATGTTGTTGTTACCTCTTGTTTCTCACACCGAGTATAACTCACGTGATCTTAGAGAAAACCTCAACCGTAACACTCTCTTTGGGCCGCTAACCATGTATAAGTCCCAACAACATTTTTTTAGGTCATTGTCCCCAAGAACAACTTGATCATTAATTCATTCTTTAATTTAACTACAAGGGCTTTGATCCTTGCCTTCCAGGCTGGGTACGTAGGCAACCTCCCAAGGTTCAAGCCCAAAAACAATCTCTTCACTTCGGTTCACCTTCATCTCATACGATGTTGATTTGTGAAACCGCATTTAGAATCAATATCTTTACATTTGATTCACTTTCATCCTTGTTATATGACGTTAAACTACACAACACTCTTTTCTGGCACGACAATAAACTACAATACTCTTTGATTTCCTCATTTGAGAGGGACCCATTATTTACATTGATTTTTCAATCATGTTTCGTTTCAAAAGACTACGTGCATACATGGTAATGCCTAAACTTTTTATCTCGGGTTAAACCATCATTGTACTAAAGTCCCCTTTCACCCTTCACATGTACGATCCACATTTGTACAAAGGGTAGTTCTAGAACTACGTGGGCTTGATTACCATCCTTATGGGATACGTAGGAACATTCGAGTGTCCCTCGAATCTAGTCCCAAGTCTTTTGGGCCTAACCCCAAATTTCACTTTCAGTCCCTTGGCTGAAAAGACCTCATGAAAACACACAATGTGTATTCATTATTATGGTCCGAACTCTATGACCCTAAACTAAGATCTCTCATACTTTCGTCCTGCACGACGTTAAACTGCATTTCAAGTACTGCGTATGGCTTGATTATCATTCTTATGAGATATATAGTGAAGTCCAAAATTTCAATTCAAGACCCAGCCACAACATGATTATGGTTATCATTGACCTATGTATCCCTATATACATTGGACAATACCCATATTTATGTGTTATAATCCTATCCTTAAATATCTTCAGATCTTCATAACCCTTTTCATGACTTTTAGTCACAAAAATGTCAAACTTCTCAGAATTCTTTTGCCTGACTATGCAGTAGGTGCCCATAGGTGGCCTTGCATAAACAGTCCACATAACAGACTTGTCAGCCGAAAGATACTATTTATTTGACTATGCAGGCAATGCCCTTAGGTGGCCCTACATAATTCAACCCCCTAACGGGTTGGTTCGATAATGGTAACTTCATTCTTGGGAAGAATTCCTCTTTTGTCCTTATTTGTCTTAAATGACGGTATGTAGGGATCTGAAAAAAAATCCATCCTTAACATATTTGTCCCATGTCCTTTTTCATGATCTGAAAGTATTCAAGTCTATGGTTTATACTCTCCATATTCTTTTTCCCTACGTTTGGGTCAGACCTTTGTAGGAGTGATATTTATTCAATTCTTAGATATTCTTGTTTGGAAATATCTTCTCAATATTCAAGAACCTCTTTCCATAAAACAATCTCTATACTTTAGAAAATTTGAATCTCCATAAACTTTTACTGGCTTTTAGCACTAGGAAAGTAAATTTCTGAGAGTTCTTTTGCCTAACTATGCAGCATGTGTGCATAGGTGGCCTTACATAAACAGTCCACATAACAGACTTGTCAGCCGAATGATTCTATTTATTTGACCATGCATCCATATTCCCTTAGGTGGCCCTGCATAATTCAACCCCCTAACGGGTTTTGTTAAATAACAGTAACATCATTCTTGGAAACGACTTCTTCTAATGCCTTTTAGCTCTCTTTCATATCATTCCTCGGATTCAAATATTCTTAAGTCATAGCTTACATATTTTCCCTCATACTTGAGTATGGTACTATGTTTTCAGATGAGTTGTCAAGGAATTGAGTCAATTCTAATCCATTTCGGTCAAAGCTATTTCGACCTTAAACATTAGCCTTTTTATGTTCGACATGCATGACTTTAAACTTCCAGATTTCTTGTTTTTCTTTTCACCTCATAGTCAAATCCTCTTTTCTCTCCGGATCCAACTCTGTGGGGGGGATTTTGTTGGCGCTCCCTTCCGTCACAGAGTCTAAAGACTGAAAAAAGGGAAATACCTTAGTCCAAAGTGATTCATCCTTTGAAGAAACATCAAAAAATCGACAAAGGGATGAACAAGGAGAACATTGCCCATAGGTCGCCCAAGTTCCCTCATGGTCGCGCAAATACACTTGCGCGCCGCCTAGTGGTCGTGCAAGTCTACTTGCACAACGCCTTATGGTTGGGCAAGTGACATGCGCGACCTATGTGATAACCACCCAGTAACCGCCCGGGGTCTTCTCCTGCCTATAAATAGACCCTATGGCCCCCCCATTCGGGGAGGATTTTTTCCAGAAACTCGGATTGAAGCTCCCGACGCCCAAGTCTCTTCTCAAAGCTTCCAGAACACTTATAAGGTAATTTCTTACCTAGAACGGAAGATCTAAAGAGAGGGTGGAAGGCCTAAGTGTTGAAATTCATCAACACTTGCGCGCCTGAGTGGCCATCCCTTAATAGAAGTGGCCACACTTGCGCGCCGCCTTACTTCTCTGATAGAACTTGCGCATCCCTTTGCTGGAAGAACCTCATGAGTATTCTAAAGGCTTTAATAAAGAGTCGCTAAAGTGTTTCAATGCTGGTTGAACATCACACAAGTACCCCACACATGTCGCGCATGTATACCTACGCGACCAATAATTGCACGCCCCCGCAGTACCTGCGCGCCTTCCAAGACTTGTGTGCCCCTTCCTTTTCGGGTGCCTTTCATGCCCATTTCACCCCTATTAAGTCATTACACCTTTCATTTTCAAGATTCAGTCTTCAAGACATGCTTCAAATCCATTTATGGCATGATTTCTTGATTTGACTTCCTTATCTAAACGGAATTTTGTGGAATATTTCTAAAAACCTAGTGATTTAAATAACTTTATTTCACTAAATATGGAGAGATCATTCATTAAACCTCATCCTTTAAATATAAGAGAATCCTTAACCTGGGTCTCCTTTTCAGGAATAATCCCTAGTCATAAGTCCTCTAATTTGGGCATCCTTCTTAGGAGTAAGCCCCAGATCCCCTAACCTGGGCTTCCTTTTCAGGAGTAAGCCCCAGTCTCAAATATGGGCATCCTCCTCAGGAGTAAGCCCCAAACCTTAATCGTTAACCTAGGCTTCCTTTTCAAGAATAAGTCCTAGTCATAAATCCCTTAACCTGGGCCTCCTTTTCAAAAGTAAGTCCCAGTCATAATCTTGGGCTTCCTTTTCAGGAGTAATCCCCAAGTCCCTTAAATTCTCTTTAACCATTCCTAATTTACGTTTAATCTGGGATTCCTTCTCAGGAGTAAAACCCAATTATCAATCCTCTCATAATTTGGGTTTCCTTTTCAGGAATAAGTCCCATGTTAGAGTATTCAAATCTCCATGAAGCACATATACCTTTATGGACCCTATTCCTGGATTTTCTCCCTAAAGTAAATCCTAACCTTCATTTATCTGAGCAGTCATACATACATAAGCCCCACATTATTTCTTATTATTGCATATTTCATGGAACAATAGTCTCATTTTTACCAATACCTCTTATTTCTTACACCGAGCATGACTCACTTGATCTTAGAGTGTAAAAGTAATTGTGACATCCTTATTTGAGCCATCAATCATAAACATCGTACTCCCTTACTCGAACTACGTGGGTTCTGATTCCTTTCCAAAACAAAGGATACGTAGGTAGCCCATCTACGGGTTCGATCCCAACTATGAAATAATTTATGTCCTTCTAAATGACAATAAAATTCAAGTGCCCCATTGAGTGGCTTTAAAACCAGCCTGGTCATCATAATGACCAAGAGACTTTTATATAAATGTTTTGGAGGATACCATTGACCAAGAATATCTAAATAGATATAGATGATTCTCTATTAATGAAGAACCTAGAATACATATAAAAGATTTTCTAAATTTCTTACGTATTTAATCATTGATTTTTAGATCTGAAGGAAAGCTCATTTTATACTTGGTAATGTAATAAGGATTCACGAACATAACTTAAATCTATAAAGAGAGTCTCAGAGTAGACAATAATTCCCCTCAAAAAGGTGTGATGAGTCCAACCTTCCATCCTCTTGACCAATGAAAATTCCTAAGCCTCATCAGTCCACAAACTAATTAGCACATACCTTTGGAATGTAGGTCTGAATGGATGTGGAATCATTGGATTTTTCCGGTTCTACGAACAAACCCGTTAGAAACCGATCGGAACGTTTGAAACTCCCATCAAGGCTGTCATCCCCGAATTCCGAGGGAAACAGATACAGACTGATGTTGGGCCCACATCAGTTCTTTGGGTACCCTTATTTGCTGTAGATACAGCCATAAGATGTCATTGTAGGAATCGACTGGTTGTTCTCAGTGTGTGCTATTATCAACTGCTTCGAGAGAAGGGTTTTGTTTTCATATATGGGTGGCAAGTGTGTAGCCTTTTTTGGCGAATGGGGTCGCCAAGTGGGGGGGAGATGTGTGGAGCCTCATATTTCAATATTGGATGAGATTTCAGAATAATTAGTGGTTGTTGAGATGATGGATGTTCCAAGTGTTTTCAGAGAGTTCCTAGATGTTTTTCATGGGGATTTTGTGACTCTATCCCCTCGACGTGACATTGAGTTCAGGATAGACATACATTCTGGTGCCCGTCTAATTTTGATGTATTTTTATCAGATGGTTCCTTATGGGTTTTTGGAGTCCGGGATTTAAATTGATGATCTGATAAAGAAGGGTTAACTCCGACCGAGCGTGTCTCCATGGGGTGATCCATTATTGTTCGCAAAGAAGGCAGATGGTGGTCTCAGGATGTGCATAGACTACCAGATACTGAATCACATAACTACAAAGAATGGTTACCCTCTTCTGAGGATAGATGTCCTCTTTGATTAGATATGGAGAGCAAGTTGGTTCTCTAAGATCGATGTGTGTTTTGGGTATCACCATTTAAGGGTGAAAGATAGTGATATCTCGTAGACCGCTTTCAAGTGTGGTTATGGACACTTGGATTTGGAATTCATGTTTCTTGGTGTTATGAAAGCACCTAGTGTGTTCATGGGGCTCATGAACTATATTTTAAACAAGTTTTTAGACTAGTTCTTCATTGTGTTCATTGAAGACATACAGATCTACTCAAGAGTAGAGGAGGATCACACTGAGCATCTGAAAGTGATTATAGGGGTCCTCCAACGGCACAAGCTATACGTGTAGCTGTCCAAGTGTAAGTTCTATACATGAGAGGTTCACTTCCAAGGACACGTGGTGTCCATACAGGGAATAGCGGTTGATCTGTCAAAGGTTGAAGCAGTTGATTCATAGGAAGCTCCCATGAATGTGATGGATGTTTGTGGTATTTTATGTCTATCATGCAATTAACAGAGTTTCATACCCTAATAATCTCAATTTCTAGCTATTTTTACAACTCTAACCAGAATAAAACAGGCCTTAGTGTGGAGTGAGAAGTGTCGGGAAACATTCATCGATCTGAAGGAAAGGATGGTCAGTGCTCCAATGCTCGGGTTTCTAGAGGAAGGAGTGTTGTTTTTTGTGTTTTTTGATTCTTATGAACTTGTCATGGGGTGTGTGTGGATGAATCATTAGGGAGTGATATCTTATGGGTCTATGATGTTCCGTCCTTGTGAGTGTAACTATGCCACCCATGAACTAGAGCTTGTTGTAGTAGTGTTCGTGTAGAAGTTTTGGTGGCATTACCTAATAGAGGAGAACATTGTGGTCTCCAAAGATCATAAGACATTGAGGAATAACTTTACCCAGTGGGACCTAAACTTGTGGTACGAGTGGTGGATAGAGTTTCTTCTGGACTATGACTTTGAAATTTCATACACCTTTGGAATGGGGAACATGGTTTCTTATACCTTCAGCAGGAAGTTTCAAAATGATGTGGTTTGATAATCGGCAGATGCTTGGAAGGCGATGGAGGAGTTGGTTGCACAACACTTGGCTACAAGAGAGTTGGATAGAAGAGGATATATGTTCCCGATGACAGTGCAATCCTCAATATTTTTTATGGTGGAGGAGTCTCAGTGGGTGCACATAGAGGCTGACGTGATGTGCGATCATGTTAGCCAATGTGATTTTCTTTGAGGATGGTCAGAAGATAGGAAAAATTGGATGATGTTTCATGTAATGTTGTTTTCCCCCATGGGAATGCTTGAGAGAGTTCTTGGGGAGTTCCAAAACTCACACCTGGAGGTGCACCCAGGGGTTTCCATGATGTATCTGGGCTTGAGGGGTCAGTTTTGGTGGATTGTGGTGAAGCGGGAAATGGCAGAGTTTGTGACAATGTGCCTCATGTGACAGTAGTTGAAGGCTTAACACTGTGTCCCAAGAGGTCTGTTACAACCTTTAGATTTCCCAAAGTGGAAGTGGGATGACATCTCTATGGATTTTGTCATAGGACTACCCAGGGTTCAATGAGGCTATGATGCTATCTGGGTAGTGGTAGACTGGATGACGAAATGAGCTCACTTCATGACAATCAAGGTGTCCGGTGCGGTAGATGCCTTGGAACAAATATACATGGATGAGGTGGTGTAGTTTCATGGAGTTCCGAGGGCCATAGTCTCACATAGGGATTCACAATTTACCTCATGAGACCGGATGGGATTACAACATACTTTTGGCACCCAGCTACACCATAGCACTGCTTTCCACCCCCAGAAAGATGGGAAGACAGAGCGAACCATCCAAATGATGGAGGATATGCTACGAGCATGTTTTTTTGCTGGGTAGTGGTCGGAAGAGCTGGTGTTCTTGTCCTGGAGTTAGTGTAGAGCACTATGGAGAAGGTGCATCTTATACAGGAGAGGAAGAAGGCAGCTTAAGACTGGAATATGTTTTATGATAATCATATGAGTAGACCCTTGGAGTTTGAGGTTAGGTAACCCATGTTCTAGAAGGTCTCCCCTTGATGTGGGAAACATAGGTTCATCAGGGGGAGTAAAATTTATCCTACATTCATTGGACCATTCAAGGTGTCGAAACAGGTTTGATAAGTGGATTATAAGCTGATGCTACCACCACCACTACTAAGGGTGCACGTTTTCTTCCATGTGTCTCTACTACGTCGGTATCTACACAAGGTTTCACATGTCCTCATATGGGGAAAGCAGGATATCGAGGACAACATGACATTTGTAGAGAGGCTAGTGAGGATAGAGCATCACGAAGAGAAGTTGGTTCATGGATGAACTATTCCATTAGTTTGTGTGTTGTGGAAGCATTGTGGCATCGAGGAGAGTACCTTGGAATGGGAGGCACAGTTGTGTGCCTAGTACCCAAAGATGATTTTATTTTTTTTCTATTTTGTTTTGTACTTGTTTGTGATGTAGTGATTGAACTTTTTAACTACAAAAGGTTTTATTTTCCTTGTTCTATCGAAGTGTGAGAAGAGTTATAACTGTGGAAAGAGGAGGACATGATCCCTAATCAATACGCATTAAAGTGGATGCGATTAAACCTATGCGAGCGAGTTAGTGCCTCCCAAAAATGATTGTATCTTTACATGGGAGAAGGGACTCCCAAATCCATATGATCGGATGATGTGAACTTATATTTTTATGTGATAAATAGAGGGAGAGGTGTTCTTAGATTTCGAGGGTGGTTTGACCATGAGATGTATCTATAGAGGTGGTTGTTCCAGCCTCTCATTTTACATCTGGTTTGGTTTTCATTCTCAAGGATGGGAATAGTTTGAGAGGTATCTAATGTAATGGATTGGACCCTTGTGGTCCATTCATTTCCAATTCTGGTTTTCGAGGCACAGTGGACCCCATCTATGTTTCGAGGGTGGTGTGCCAGTGGCATGATGCCACTTTGGTGTCAACCATCTTTGAAACCGATTGACATGTCACCGATCGGTGTGTGACCCATTTGGGGGTCACCCAATGGTGAGCCCCTAATCAGTGAGTCATCGATCAACGCCAAACCCGATCGGCACCAGGGGTGTTGAGTTTTATTTTCCCAGTTTCTCCGTAATGACACCTTTATGTGTTTTAACCTTTTAAAAGTTGTTTAAGGCTATTTTTATCCCCATAAACATTGTTTTAAATCCCATAATTGTGGGGAGACCCTCAATGAACCCAAATTGTTTGTCGTTGTTACCCGATTTCCTATGTTTAAATGAAATACTTTAACACACAACTATTAGGGACACCTCTCCGATGAGAATTCTTAAATAACAATTTATTCCATCATGTGTAACCGTCCAACCACGTGGTGAAACCACGATCCGACTTTAAATCCATTCATGATTTCATACACCATAAGTCCATGATCTCACCTTTTAATGCACTAGATTCTATCTTCTTCCTGGTCCGTCTCTTTTTTTTCCTTGTTGCATTTCGAGTCCCCCTTCCTGAGGCTAATGGTGCACCTGTTTTGGAGCCTTCCATCTCACTTTTGGAGTCCTGAGAGTGCCTCCCCATTAAGTCATTCATCCACAGTTGTTGACGTGTGGACAAAAACATCGATCATTGATCATCCTTGTTGGGTTTTTTCTTCAACCTTTTTTACTATGTATCATGTGGGGTGGGTATGATAATTTTTCCATTATAGATGGATGAAAACAAACCTTAAAAAAGAGAATAAATGGATATTATTGAATGAAGCGGTGTGTTTGACGATGCTATTGTACTCTTTTACCATTTCTTATATATTTTTTGGTGTTATGCCCAGAGAAAATTGTGGTTGTTGGTGGTTCTTTCATGCGCACTAATGAACTTCTATTTTCTTGAAAATCCTATGATTGATTGGTTGTAACATGGAAAAATTTTAATCACATAAACTCGGTTTGCTAAATGAATTATCATTTGAAAAGGAACCCTTGTGTGGTCACCCTGGTTAACCAAATTGAAAAACGAGACTAAATGAATGGTGTGTTAAAATATGAAAAATCTATTTCTCTGTCTTAGTGTTGTTTATGGTTTTTCTACATGATTCTTGTCGGGTGACATGGATGGGGATGTGATCCCTTGTAGTGTAGTTTATAATTTGTGGATTTGGGGCTCTGTGGGGCTGTATGTTGGGGCTGTATGTTGGGGCTTTGATTGGTTCTATTACATCAAGGGATCCCCCAGATCCCATTTTTTTCATGGCCATACAAGATAACATGGTGAAAATTCATAATTTTACGGCTTGGTTATTTTCCCTTCCTGGGATTGTGGCTATATCTCTTAGTTTCCTGGTAGAATATAATTATTTTAAATGGATTTTCTTGAATGTGATAACAAGAATGGGTTCAATGGGGAATTGTTTTCTAGGAATGAGTTGTGCTCTGGCTATGGCTTTTGTTCTTTTGTATGAATGAATAATAGAAAGGGTGTTTGTGTATATGCTGGTTTTAGAAGCCTGAAGTTGGGTTGAGTGATTTTTTATTTATACATTTAAATTTTATTTTGTGTTTCTTATTCTCCCCCACCCAATTGGAGCACTTTGTGCCGAACACCCCTATTTTAAGGATGATGGTGTTTTTTTCCAACACTCCTATGAGTGGCTGATTATTATCTCCAGTTCTGTTCCCATTCCTGAGTAGCCCAAGACACTTCAGGAAGGCTGTGACAGCCTGAGGTCCATTATAGCCCAGGATTCTTTGGGTAGGGTATGTTGGTGTGGTTGGCCTAGGAGTGCGCGTGCAGTTTGTTTCCCATGTGTAGTCGGGAGGAGGCACTGTTGTCTTCGGGTGTGGCGGTAGTTGTTCTAGCCCATGTGTTTTCGGTCAGGGTGGTAGTGATTGTGGCCTAGATGACTGTAGGCGGGGATGTTTGTGGATGTTGTGGCCCTTGTGTTCAAGGGTTGGATGCGTTGTTGTGCTGGCCCAAAATGTTGTTGTCGGGGTAGCAGTGGGACTGCAATGAGAATTGGAAGCGAGGTGTGACACGTAGGATGTCATTAATAACCAGTGGGAAAGTGTTTCGGGGTAAACAAACATCGATGTGTAATTACCATTACTTTACATGAATTACGTTATTTGGGGAGTGTTCCTTGGTGAGGCGGGGGTGGATAGTTTACTTTCATGGTTCTTTGGTTGTCTCCGTTTCTTACAGGGTATTAGAATTCCTCCCCACTTATGAATGAGAGCTTTTGGATTTCCCTGCTGAGTATACCTGTTGTAGACGCTGGAAAAGTCCGTTGTTCCCAAACGAAGCTCCGGATGCGGAAAGCGAGGTCATATTTGGAGTCGGAAGGATGTTTCGGAGGGCCCGGAGGCCTTGCGCGGAATTTCAGAGGCCCGCGCGCAAAGGTGATGTTCCGCGCGCAAACCCCCCGGGATGCGCGCAATGCGCCGGTCCGGCGCGCAATTTTGCGCGCCGCGGGTCCGCGCGACTCCCTTGCGCGCCGCGCCCGATTCCGCGCCCGCGAGGAGAATTTCGCGCTCGCACCCTGGATTCCGCGCCCGGGGTTGCCTATAAATATAAGGCGACCCCCAACGTTTCAAAGGTTGCTGGAAGTCGAAACGTCTCTCGTGCGCGCAATTCAACCCCTTCCGCGCGCAATGACGAACTTCAGGTAACCTCCTTTCTTTCACGTAAGAAAGCCTCGGGGTCCGCCTTCGCGCGCAATCCCCGCTGGCTCCTTTCATTTGAATAAACACTCACCCTAAGGCCTTTGCGCGCAAAAGAACCCGCTTGCGCGCACCCCCCTTCTTTCAAGTGGCCATTCGTTAAAGAATGAGCCGTTGCCCCCGCGCGCTATCCGAAGCCCGGTGTGAGCAATCTCAAGCATCCGCGCGCAAGGCGCTGGCCCCATTGCGTGCCAGCCGCCCCGATTGCGCGCCGGCCCGCAGTATTGCGCGCGAAGCTTCCTTTTTGCGCGCAATCTGCCAGGGTCGTCCCCGTTGACCTCCTAAGGGTACCCGCCTGTGTGGCACCCGATGATTCTCATCCCGGGTGCCCGCATCGTGCGTTGTCTTCCCGTGCGGCCCTCCAGGTTCGTGCGAAGTGACATGCACCCAATCGTCCGGCAACCTATGCCCAGCATGACGTTAAACTGCACATTCGTCCGGCAACCTATGCCCAGCATGACGTTAAACTGCACATTCGTCCGGCAACCTATGCCCAACATGACGTTAAACTGCACATTCGTCCGGCAACCTATGCCCAGCATGACGTTAAACTGCACATTCGTCCGGCAACCTATGCCCAGCATGACGTTAAACTGCACATTCGTCCGGCAACCTATGCCCAGCATGACGTTAAACTGCACATTCGTCCGGCAACCTATGCCCAGCATGACGTTAAACTGCACATTCGTCCGGCAACCTATGCCCAGCATGACGTTAAACTGCACATTCGTCCGGCAACCTATGCCCAGCATGACGTTAAACTGCACATTCGTCCGGCAACCTATGCCCAGCATGACGTTAAACTGCACATTCATCCCGCATGACGTTAAACTGCGCATTCGTCCCGCATGACGTTAAACTGCGCATACGTCCAGCATGATGTTAAACTGCATATTCGTCCAGCATGACGTTAAACTGCACATCCGTCCAAGCTGCATGACGTTAAACTGCCTAGCCCCCATCGTCCGCGCTGCAAGACGTTAAACTGCCAAGTGCTTCGTCCTCAACACATGACGTTAAACTGTACTTCGTCCGGCAAGACGTTAAACCGTCCGCTTCGTCCTCAACACATGACGTTAAACTGTACTTCGTCTGGCAAGACGCTAAACCGTCCGCAACTTGATCCCGTGCTCCGCACGCAGGGTCCCCCCGGTTTGGATGTGGCCCCCACCCGCTCGTCCCTGCAGGGATGTCGGGATTGCCCCTCTTTAGGGACGATTTAATGGGAGTGGCTTTTCCCTACGGGGGCAGGGTATTACAAACCCCTAGCTTCTCGTGGGAGGCTGCACATGTGTATCTCCATTGCGCCTCCCCACTGCCGAAGCCAGTAGAGGGTCTGACTGGGATCGAGGTGTCTTCTGCTTTCGGTCCAAGTCCCTTCCAACTGAGTTTTGCAGCATCCGGGCTGCCCCAAGTGCGTAAGTCCTGACAGAATGAACTACGTGGACTTTGATCCCTGTCTTCTATACAGGGTACGTAGGAAGCCTCCCTGAGGTCCAAGCCCACCACCTGGTCATCCCGGTCGTATTTACGTCGGTTCGTCCATCAGTGGACCCCTCCAGGGTTCACGTTTGCGTTGATTCACCTATGAATCCGCCCCTGTGGGAGACTGCCCGTGTGTATCTCCACGGTGCCTCCCCACAGCCCCCCTTTTCCATTTCCCCTTTTATCGTCCAGCATGACGTGAAACTGTGATCCACCCGGCCGTTCCATCCCCCTCCGTGCGAGGTGGTTCGGTTCAATCCTCCGCCCGGCGGCCTCTACCTCTTCGTGAGTCGGCTTGCCGACGTCCAACATGACGTTAAACTGTATGCCCGAACTACGTTGACTTTGATCCGTGTTAACGCACGGTACGTAGGAAGCCCCTATGGGGTCCAAGCTCTTCACTTCATTATCCATCCTGATCCTTACCCGGGCCGCCACATCCCGGTGGGGTCATGCCACTTCACTCCACTCCACGTTACTTGGGAAGCCGCCCATGTGCTGGCCCCAGCGTCGGAGGTTCCCCGCAAGGGGTTCTGTCATCTGATCCACTTTTCGTGTTGATCGGTCCGATGCCGTCCCCGCTGGACGTTAAACTCGCGGCATACCCCGTGTTAAACACGGGAAGCTGAGGAAAACCTCAGGTGACACAGTTCCCCGCACCTAGTACGGGATGCCTCAGGCCATCATGCCTTCGAGAAGCCCTATTAGGGACGAAAGACAGATGTGCAGAGCCGCAGTGTTACGACACGCCCCCAGCACCCAGAGCCACCCGGCCTTCTCACCGCAGGTTGCTGCCCCGCCCAGACTCCTTGGAACGTCCGGGCGGAAGCAGCGTAATTAACCGGTGTCCATGAAGATATGGCGCCGGGAACGAGATTCACGAACATTCTTAAGTCTATGAGGGAGACCCGGATTAGGCGACAAGTTCCGAGGAGACGTCCAAGGAAGGAGGAGCCGACATCCCATCATCCCGGTTTCGATCAAGGAGCAGACGCCCCTGAATAAGGGACGGATGCCGCCCGCCCTTGGAAAGCGGGACTGCGGGACCACAAGCCGCGCGCCCATCCCCTCGGGTTGACGGGTGCACGCGCGAACGCGTCCTGGCGGAACAGCGTAACCCGACGCACATCCGCACCGAAACAGAAAAATGGTGAACCCGACGTGAATCTCTTCTCCTCGATACGAAGACCGATGGCTTTCAGAGGTGTTGGAAGACCGGCATGTTGCCCGGCCAAGCATTCAGTTTTTACCCGCCAGGGGCTGGGGAAGGGAAATCGGGAACTCCGTCTCACGACGTCGATGGCCTGGGTTCCCCCCCACAGATGGCGGGTATTGGGTACGCTTCGGTTAACACCGTCGAGCTGGTAAATCCCTTTTCGGTTCCCGACGTTGAAGAACACCAGGTGGACCTCCCTAGTGTCCCCGGTCGTCGCCACCGTCGGAAGAACCGCAGCAGCAGGAGTCGCCGGGGCACAGCCGTCGGTACCTCCGGCCAGGCCGTGCACGCCACTGAGACTAGGCGGCAGGCTCAAGATCGAGCTCAACGTGCGCAGGCTCCCCATCCGGGGATGACGGATTCGCCTCCGCCACTGTTTGTGGTGTGGGACCAGGCAGAACCGCCTCAGCCGCGTCGCGACCAGCTCCGCCCTGCCACAAGTCCATCCCGGCCTCCTGACTCCAGTACGGTGACCATTTCCCGGACTGCGACCAGTGAACAGCGAGATGCGCCAAGTACCAGTCGGCCGCCGATCCAACCGGTAAGGCCCGTCATGCCACCAACCGCAGAGCAACCTCCTGCAACCAGGAGCTCGCGCTTGGCCAAAAAGTATGATGTCCTGAAGCACTTGGCCGACATCCCAGCAAGGCTCTCCATCCTTGAGGCTCTGCGCATGTCATCTGAGATGTGCGAGGCAATCGCTGAAGCCCTGAAGAGCCCCCTCCAGTTTGAGACAGAGGTTGCGGCTGCAGAGGCCTTTCACGCCGAAACGATCGAGGACGCCGAATGTCAGGCAGTTATCTCGTTCTCTGGTAAGGATGAAGACCCTCCTATACAGGGACACATTCGTCCGCTGTATGTCACTGGCCAGTTCAATGGCCTTGAAGTCCGGCGTTGTCCTGTCGACACGGGGTCCGGGATTAACCTGATTCCAACTCGGACGCTCCGGAGATTGGGGTTGTCTGAGGATGACTTGATTCCCTCCGACCTCAGGATCCAGGGGTACGACCGCACCGATCAAACCCCGGTCGGCAAGATACGTTTGAAGACCCAGTTCGGTGACTTGGTTGCCAACACCGAATTCATGGTAGTCTCTCAGGACACTGCGTATAACGCATTGATGGGAAGGCCATGGCTTCACCTTCACGCGGCGGTCCCCTCGTCATAACACCAATGCCTCAAATACTCCCTTAATGGTCGAGTAGGCGTGCTTCAAGGAGATGCCTCTCCTTTTGCCTCATGTGAAGCCCGTTATCTGGACGCGGACTATTACAAGAGCAAGGATAAGCAGATCCTGGCAGGTGAGGTTGAGCCTGTCGCTGTTGCGAGCGATCCCTGGGCAGGTCTGGATGACGCTTACGTCCTCCCGATTCACCGGTTGGACGTCGCCATGGTCTTGACGGTCCGCGAGTCTCCTGATGAGACGGCCGCGACCGCCCGCGCCAGCACCAGTGGCCCAGCAGGACCTGGTAGCCCCAATGCAGTTTCCAACGCAGTCTCTCCCGTGGATGATCCCTCCCCGAGTGGAGAGGGTATGGAAGACGCACCCCCAGCCTTTGAGGAGGGCGTCCCCGCCACGGTCGATGAGTTAATACAGGTGAACCTTGGAACCGAGGCCGATCCAAGACCCACGTTGGTCAGTGCCGCCATGCCCTCTGAGGAGCGGCAGCAGTACGTGGACTTTCTCAGGCAGCACCGTGATGTGTTCGCTTGGGGCTATGACGAGATGCCGGGGCTAGATCCTCAGGTAGTCGTCCACCGCCTTGGTCTCCCGGCGAACCATCGCGGGTTCAAGCAGCCTCCCAGGAAGATGCACCCATCCCATGGTGCCATGGTTGAGGCCGAAGTTGACAAGCTTATCAAAGCCAACTTCGTGAGGGAAGTTCAGTACCCCAAATGGCTGGCCAACATTGTGCCGGTCAGGAAGAAGAACGGGCAGATTAGAGTCTGCATCGACTTCCGCGATCTCAACCGCCACTGTCCGAAGGATGATTTTCCCCTTCCAGTGACAGAGCTGTTGATTGATGCCACGGCAGGGTTCCAAGCCCTCTCCTTCATGGATGGATACTCCGGATACAACCAAATTCGGATGGCCCCTGAGGATGAGGAGTTCACTGCCTTCAGGGCCCCCCAAGGTACCTTTTGCTACCGGGTCATGCCCTTCAGCCTGAAGAATGCAGGTGCCACCTATCAACGGGCGATGCACCGCATATTCAAGCCAATCCTCGGCACACTGGTGGAATGCTACGTCGACGACTTGGTTGTCAAATCGCGCCAGCGTCAGGACCATCTCACAGATCTTGAGAAAGTGTTCAGCTTCCTCCGGTCTCGCTGCCTGAAGATGAACCCGTTGAAGTGTGCCTTTGGGGTCACCTCCGGAAAGTTCCTTGGATTTGTGGTAAGATACCGGGGTATCGAGATCGACCCATAGAAAATCAGGGCGATTAGCCAGATGCCTCCCCCGGGTACCGTCCGGGAACTGCAAGGGTTCCAAGGCCACTTAGCCTATATACGCCGATTCATCGCGAATCTGGCCGGCAAGTGTAAGCCCTTTTCTCGGCTTATGAAGAAAGGTGCCACCTATGTATGGGATAAAGAGTGTCAGACCGCTTTCGAGGAAATCAAGCAGTACCTGCTTCAACCTCCGGTCCTGATGCCGCCCGTATCCGGAAAGCCGCTGGTCCTTTATGTGACCGCCCTGGAACGGTCCCTGGGTTCCCTTCTCGCCCAGAAGAACAACGAGGGAACAGAGAATAGCCTCTATTACCTCAGTCGCATGCTCCTCGATGCGGAGGTTAGGTATTCCCCCATCGAGAAGAGCTGCCTGGCGCTCGTATTTGCCGTACAGAAATTACGGCACTACTTGCAGCACCATGAGGTACAGTTGGTTTCTCGGGTAGACCCGTTGAAATATATCCTGAGCCGACCTATGTTGACTGGCCGTCTAGCGCAGTGGGCTGTGATTCTCCAGCAGTTCGACATCAGGTATGTGTCTCAGAAGGCCATCAAAGGGCAAGCGTTGGCAGACTTTCTGGCCGCTCACCCGACCTCCGCGGATCAGCCGCTGGATCTAGGCTTTCCTGATGAGACCATTCTCTCGGTTGATCGAGCCGATCCATGCTGGCAGATGCACTTTGACGGTGCCTCCTGGAGCCCCACCGGTAGAAGACTCGATAATCCTAAGCTCAATAGAGTGGGCTTGGGCATTGTCTTCATTACCCCGGAGCGAGCCGTGCTGCCATACTCTTTCCTGTTGTCAGAGGGCTGTACCAACAATGAGGCGGAATACCATGCCCTCATCACCGGCCTCGAGTTAGCTCTCGAGATCGACGTGCCCCATCTGTGTGTGAAAGGGGACTCCGAGCTGGTCGTTAAGCAGATCAATGGCGACTACGTTGTCAGGAAGCCGGAACTTGTGCCATTGTTGGAGTGCACCCTTCTTCTGATGGCCCGGTTCCCTTCTCGGCCGGAAATTGTCCATGTTCCCCGGTCGTAGAACGGTCGAGCAGATGCTTTGGCCAGCCTGGCTGCGTCACTTGCGGAACCTGAACAGGACAACCTGATCGTCCGCGTGACGCGCCGCAGGCTCATCGCTCCCGTTATCCCGGAAGAAGATCGCGGCCCGTTGGTAAGTAACCTCACCACGGTTGCCCCTATGCCCGGAGCCCCGAGTACCCCAGATATAGCAGTCGAATCAGCCCGTGATTGGAGGGCGCCTTTGGTTGAGTACCTCCAACATGGCATTCTTCCGTCAGATCGGGTCGAGCGCGAGCGAGTTCGACGCCGCGCATCGCAGTTTGTCCTCCAGAGCAGTCCCGGTCTGGAGCAGATCCTCTACAAGCGCGGGTTTGATGGTGTTCTCCTCCGTTGCCTTCAGGGAGTCGAGATCCCACGAGTCATGCAAGAGGTTCATGCTGGTTCATGTGGCGCCCACTAGACTGGGCCGAAGCTGTCCCACCAGATTCGGAGGTTGGGATACTTCTGGCCCTCTATGATCCATGACTGCATCGAGTACGCCAGGAGGTGCCATGCGTGCCAGGTTCATGCGAACTTTGTGCATCGGCCGCCGGAGCCTCTCCATACCACAAGGTATTCCTGGCCCTTTGCAGTCTGGGGACTGGACGTTGTGGGACCTTACCCGCCGGCGACAGCTCGCCAGTGCCGGTTCATTCTGACCGCCACAGACTTCTTCTCCAAATGGGCAGAAGCGATTCCGCTCAGAGAGGTCAAATCCTGTTCGATCGCTGACTTCGTGACCTCCAACATCATCTATCGATTTGGAGTGCCTCACGCTATCCTCACGGATAACGGAACCAATTTCCGAGCAGCCGAGTTGAAGAAGTTGTACGCCAAGTATAACATCCGCTCGAACCATACATCTCGCTATCATGCGCAGGCGAATGGACAGATCGAGGCGTTTAACAAAACCCTCTCTAACATTCTGCAAAAGATGGTTGGTCAGAACAAGAAGAGTTGGCCGGACAAGCTCCCCAACGCCCTCTGGGCTTATCGGACGACGACTCGCAATTCCACCCAGATGACCCCTTATTCCCTGGTGTATGGAGATGAGGCCGTCCTGCCCATCGAGATCCAGTTACCGTCCTTGCGCACTGCGGTCTACGACCAGCAAGCGCCGGACAGAGTTGCTGAAGCCCGTCTAGTCGAGTTGGAAGCACTGGATGAGAATAGACTTCGCGCTTTGCACAACTTGGAGAGGCATCAAAGCAGAATGGCTCAAGCTTTCAATAAGAAGGTTCGCCTCCGCTCCTTCCTGCAGGGTGATCTAGTGCTAGCCCTAAGAGCACCGATGATCCCCGGCAGGAAGCCGCCCAAGTTGGAGCCCAAGTGGGAGGGACCTTTTGTTGTCCACAAGGTCTATCCCAATGGCGCGTACTCCCTAGCGACTATGGATGGTGAGCGTGTCACTCCTCCCACCAACGCTAGGTTCCTCAAGCAATACTTTGCCTGAGTGTCCGTTCGTCCTGCATGACGCTAAACTGCACTTCGTCCTGCATGACGCTAAACTGCACTTCGTCCTGCATGACGCTAAACTGCACTTCGTCCTGCATGACGCTAAACTGCACTTCGTCCTGCATGACGCTAAACTGCACTTCGTCCTGCATGACGCTAAACTGCACTTCGTCCTGCATGACGTTAAACTGCACTTCGTCCTGCATGACGCTAAACTGCACTTCGTCCTGCATGACGCTAAACTGCACTTCGTCCTGCATGACGCTAAACTGCACTTCGTCCTGCATGACGCTAAACTGCACTTCGTCCCGCATGACGCTAAACTGCACTACGTCCGAGCTACAAGACGTTAAACTGTTCAGCATTCGTCCTGCATGACGTAAAACTGCCACTCAAGAACTACGTGCGGCTTGATTCCCATCCTTATGGGATACGTAGGACCGCCTGAACCCTCGTGTTTCAGGCCCAGCCCCACCCTTCGGGAATTTCCATCCCATCTCGGGCCCTTGGCCCAGTTGCCCCCGGGTGTGCGGCATATGGTGTGAGTGCGGGGCCATGCCCTCATTCACGTCGGTTTGCTCGTCACGCTGTACGCCCCCCCACGTTTGGGGATGCCTTCTGCTCCCCCCTTCTTTTTTCCTTATCGTCCTGCATGACGTTAAACTGCACTTCAAGAACTACGTATGGCTTGATTCCCATCCTTATGGGATACGTAGGACCGCCTGGACATTCATGTTTCAGGCCCAGCCCCATTTCCCGGGAATCTCTATCCTGCGTTGGGCCTCTGGCCCCAGTTCCCCTCCTTTTTGTGCGAGGCGTATCGCGTGAGCGGGGGATTATGTCCTCATTCACGTCGGTCTACTGGCCGCGCCGTACGCCTCCCCCGTGTGTGGGACTACCTCACACCCCTCATCGTCCTGCATGACGTTAAACTGCCTTTCCAGAACTACGTATGGCTTGATTCCCATCCTTATGGGATACGTAGGACCGCCTGGACGCTTGTGTCTCAGGTCCAGCCCCGTCTCTTGGTTGATCACGGGGACCTGTCCCCCTTCGGTTGCTCTCAGGGTGAGTCCTCCGACCCTTTCCGGAGATCTGTTAACATGTTTTGGGTGCTTTGGTCTATGACTCGTAGTGTCAGATTCAATCCCGACAAGTCCTGTGTTGCTTGTCAGGCCCCGCGCTTCCTCTTGTTCGAGCCTTCACTCAAAGGGATCCTCGTTAGCGGTTTGGGTACGATGCCTCAGTGCTCTCCCACCGCTCCGGGTCGATTTACCGGTGGGTCTTGGGCCGCAAATCGATATGAATCCTGCGATTGAGCGGTTGATGCTCGTTTGCTTGCCCCGTCTTAGGCTGACGCGATCGGATGTTGTGTTGCGAATGCGTCAGCAACGTCCTTGATCGCCATGTCAGCTCTCTCAGGCTCTGAACATTGGTTGCGCAGTCCTCATCACACTCCGCCTTTGTGCGTTGTAGTGGAATCTTGACACTCTCTTCATACTGACCTCCGGTACGCCTCTACACGTTAGGCAGACCAACCAGGGTAATGATGTCGTTCGAGGCTCCCATGATCTGAGCACCAAGGATATATGCAGATATCCTCCCTAAGGGCCATGCGTAGCTGGACCCTCGTCCCCATAAGGAGGAGGGAGTCGCCCGAACAATTGCGTTCTGGGCCCAGTATATCTGGAGGCTAGCATCTCTGCCCCTCGGGTGATGGACATATGCAGACCCCTATCCCAAGACTCTCCTCCTGGAATCGTGCGTGACCGCAGGGCTGGGTATGTTCCCACCTCCGCCGTGTCCGCCGTACCGCAATAAGCGGATTCCTCCATGGTCCGAACCACACGACCTTAAACTGTGTTGTCTGGTCCTACCACACGACCGTAAACTGTGATCGTCTTGGCCGCCCGACGAGAAACGGCACTGCATCGTGATGTCCTCCTCAGGGGACACTCATGTTGGGCGCTGGTTAATGACCACGCCATTCATCAATGCCTTCCATGGCTTGATTATTGTGGCGACGCCAGAGATTTCTCAATCACGGGCATGTCGCCGCACAAAGAAAAACCATTCATCTTTAAGGACAAACAAGAAATATCAAATGCCGCTCCTTTTGTGTGTGAGGGTCAGACCCGCACTCTTCCCCGCGCTGGTGCCCGATTTTGTTGCACCGCGCTTCAAGAACTACGTGCGGCTTGATTCCCATCCTTATGGGATACGTAGGAACGCCCGGATGTTTGAAACGTCGGGTCCAGCCCCCCACCTCTTAGAGATTCCCCCTTCTCTGGGGAATCCGCCGCCTTCAGGTCACCCTCAAAGCGTGTTCCCCGACCCCTTTCCGTGGTCCACCGGTGTCAAGAGTACTCTGGTTTATTGCCAGGAGGGTCAGGATCCGCTTGGTCAGGTTTCCTCCACTTTTCAGGCTTCGTGCTCCCTTTCATTCGGACCCATCGTCTACGCCCTGGGTGGGGCCCCCGTGAACGGTTCGGACACAATGCCTCAGTGCTCTCCCACCGACTCGGGCCGGTACCCCCAATGGCCTCGGGCAGCAAATCGATATGAATCCTGCGATTGAGCGGTCGATGCTCGTTTGCTGCCTCATTCCACCAACGGTAAGTGCGATATTGATGCTGCTTTTCCGCCACGGTCGGCAGTACTCTCATATCGTCACGCCGGTGCTCCCAGTCCTCGAGTGAATGGCCGCATGATTCACATTTCCCACCTCCCATTCTGACCAGGCGAAAACTCGACACTCTTGACACTATCCCTCAGTGCATCTTCGCATGTCCAGGGGATATGACCAGATGCGGCGTACTTTGAGGTCCTTATGGTCCGAGCTCTAAGACCTTAAACTAAGATCTCCCCTTATGGTCCGAGCTCTAAGACCTTAAACTAAGATCTCCCCTTATGGTCCGAGCTCTAAGACCTTAAACTAAGATCTCTCCTTATGGTCCGAGCTCTAAGACCTTAAACTAAGATCTAGCCCTTATGGTCCGAGCTCTAAGACCTTAAACTAAGATCCTCTAGCCCTATGGTCCGAGCTCTAAGACCTTAAACTAAGATCCTCCACCCTTATGGTCCGAGCTCTAAGACCTTAATCTAAGATCCAGCCCTTATGGTCCGAGCTCTAAGACCTTAAACTAAGATCTCTCCTTATGGTCCGAGCTCTAAGACCTTAAACTAAGATCTACCCCAAATGGGGTCCTACGTCCTGCATGACGTTAAACTGCACTCACAGAACTACGTGTGGCTTGATCTCCAGCCTGATGGAGTACGTAGGAACGCCCGGGCATTTCGACTCGGGTCCAGCCTCAGGGATCGATAAGTCCCGCCCCTCCTCGTCGCCGGCCGTCTGGCCTGACTTCGGGTAGAGTGGTGCAGTTGTGATATTCTCCCCGACCCAGCTCGGGATGCCCCATCACAATGATGGGAAGCGACAGTTTCCTCATCAAAGAGGTTCTGTCTGAGAACTGGGGTGATTCACGGCCAGATTAGTGCATCCGCCTAATACGCTTTCCCTGCGGTGGCGCAATTTTGAGAGCGTTGGATTCTGTCCGAACAAATCGTCACTTCGCCCCACGCTTCGCATGCCCCGTTGATCTGGATTTTCCCCCCTTGTGTCTGAAGGAACCCCAAAGCGGTATTCATGATGACATGTGGTCCGCCTCCTGCAATATGAATGATGGCCTTTTTCGGTCCGTCTATTGCAGTTGTTATGGTCGATCCACTGTCCGCCTACCGTCTTGGGCATTTCCTGGAAGGCCGACCGTTGTGGATGTCTGGATTCGGGACACGCGATTCACCCTTTCTCATTTCCCTATGTTCGGATAAAATCTCAACGCCCCTAGCGTTGTCCCGCTCGTGTGTTGGAACAAGTTGGGGGATGATACATTGGTTAGGTCTGAGGTCTCCTTTCCTAGGAATGACCTCCCTCTTTTCTCCAGAAACCCAGGCCCAATTATGGATGCCTGATGCTTGGTTAACACTCCCGCAAGACAACGAATTGTGGTTGAGCATATTAAACCGAAAGACGCAGATAAATATATTGATTCATACAAATGGATCGAAATATTGAATAACGGAAGAAAAATGTTCTAGGAATGGCAAAAAACAAAGCCCCTAGGGATTAGCGTGCTGGATAAGTCTTTCTAATGCCGCTACCCTTTGGCTGGCGGCCTCCAGGGCTGCTTCTCGTTCTCTGCGTGCCCTCTCCTCGTCGGCGGTCGCAGCACGCAGTTCGTCAATCCTGGCCTGTGCACGCTCCCGCTCGACTTGGAGTGTGACCATCTGTTGGCCCGCCTCCGTCAGCTGTACCTGAGCGTCGATCAGTTGTGCCGATAGTTGCTCCACAAGCTCGGTACATGCTGCGATGAAGGCCTCCTTCTCTGCCGCCTGCCCTTCGAGGCGCCGGACTTCCTGCTCTGCCGCGATGAGCGCCCGCGTGCTCTCCGACATGTCCCGACTTTGTGTGACGTCGGCACGCCGGCAGCTCTCGCGCATCTTTTCGGCCATGAAATCACGGACCGTTAGATGGAGGTGTTGAGCATCAGCTCCCCCGGCACACAGAAAGCGCAGCCAGGTTTGAAGTGATCCCATGCGCCCCAGCCACTCCGACGGGTCTCGCTTGAGGAAGCGCTGGATGCACTTCCACCCCCTGCGGCGCGTTATCCGGCTCTCCTCGACCGCCTCCGCGTCCGAGTCGTCCATCTCCTCGTGGTCGGCAGGCCGGTAGGCAGGGAAGGCAGCCAGCAGGTCTGCTGCAGGGTCCGCCCCTGGGAGGTCCTCACGAGGGATAGGTTCCCCAACATCCGGGCGACCTTCTTCTCTCTCCCCAGTGGCGCTGACACCCTCGTCAGCCCCCAACCTCTCTCCGATGGCAGCACCTCCGACGTCCGCAGCCCCTTGATCAGCAGTTGGTGGGGCCGGCTCGGTTTGGAAGGTCTGTTCCGGAGCAGGCGGCATGTCCACCACTGGTCCACTCGTAGATGGCCCGGGTTCGGCAACCCGACGAGCCTCCAATGTTGAGATCACTGCGCGGGGCATGCCATGGTTAGTCACGGATCGTCAATGGAAAGCACCAGCAGTAAAGTAGGGAGACTTACGGGAGTTCGGAGCGTCATCTTCCGCTACCCCGGTCGCCGCAGGAACAGTTGCAGCAGGGGACCCCTTAGCGCTTGACAGTTCGATAATGGGTGCCTGGCCCCCGCCTTGTCCTGCTGGCGCCTCTCCTACTCCTGTTGAGGACGCCTGACCGACATCCGTGTGCTCCTGAGAAGGATGGAGAAACGGGTTAGAAGCTGCATAAGAGAATGGATGAAGCAAGTTGAGTAGGGATAGAAGCGGACCTCGAGGAGCTCAGTGACATCGACATTGTCGGAGTCGGCCACCTCGCCGCTCTCCCGCGGACTCCCTTGATGGGACTTTCCCTCGGAGCCTTCATCCTCCCCCGTCTCCTCCTCCTCTCTGGAGTCGCTGCTACTGTCATCTTCTCCCGGCGGCATCTGTTCTGGAGCGGGCTCGAGACCGAGCATCACCTTCACCAGAAGGGATGGCTCCGCACGCTGACCACGTTGGCGCGCGTACTCGTCCATGGCCGTCAGATATGCATATTGCCGGTTGAAGTCCACCATGTCGGTGATCTGGAGGCGACCGACCTCTGGCAGATAGATTCCTTCTCTGAGTATCTTTCGCCAGATAACGTCGGTCCCCAGTGACTGCCGCAGGGTCATCCAGGCCGACCACAGCGCCGGGAAGACCGCATCGTGGGAGGGTTCGAGCAGACGCCTCACCTGCTTCCCGGGCCGCTCCCCGACCGACGCATGCGCCCCCTCTCTGGGCGCCGAGGTCGTGGCGGCAGCCTGCGATGCGCCCGCCGCCGAAGTCCCTGCTCGCGCCGGCCCCGCTGCTTGGCGCGCCTCCGTTCTCCCCCGTGTGGCGGCGCCTCGCCTCCTTCCTTGACGCCCGGTCTCCGCACGGGTAGCCTCGAGCCGCCGAACTAGCTTCCGCAAGAGCCCCTCAGGGTACGCGATGGCCCAGTGTTCGGCGTACTCGGTTGCCAAGCCTGCGTCAACTCCGGTAGGAGGGAGAGTGATGACGTCGCCAGAGCCGAAAGCGGCAAACATCAGCCACATCTGGCGAAGGACGCCAGGGTTCGTCTCCTCCCGGACAGCAATGAATACCCTCTTCGGCATCCGTTGAAGGCACCCGAACTGCCTGGCGAACCGGGTCGGCACGTAAGGCTCGCAGATCACCTTCCCGTCGATCCGAGCCACGAGCACCCCGCCCCGCATGTTCAGGAAATATTCATGCTGCTCCAGCGGGCCCTGTCCGTTGTCGATCATCTGGCCGACAGGAGTGGGGAACGGGCTGAAGTTGAAATTGGCATGATTGCCAATCCGAACCCTCACGCCCTCCTCACTGAGGGTCATCGGAGCGACCCCCGCAATGTTCAGCAGGGAGGGTCGCAGGCCGTTGCCCGAAGGACTGATGGCATTTGGGAACGTATACCCACCGAGGTGAGCAGCCACCCATCCGTGGAAGAACTGAAAGGGCCCACAGATCCTTCGTGGCGACCCCCCTCGTGAGATGCGTCCCAGAATGGCATACAGCCTCGCCAGTACTGGGACCCCGAGGTTGTACCTCTTATTGGCAGCCATGGCGCCCGCCATCGCCAGCGTCGCCGGGCGGACGCCCATCCTCGCATCCCGCACTGGCAGGAGCCACCCGCTCAGAAAGGCGGCCAGGAACGCCGCGTACCGGACGTTCGGGTCCCGGGCCTCGATGACGCGGTACCCCCATGAGCGGTAATCGCCCGTCTCCAGGACCCGCCAGTACGACCCGTTCCGGCTCCTCTGAGCTGCGGTCGGGCACCGCTTCCCCCTGCCTGGCATCTTGACCGCCGGGTCATGCTCCAGGAACTGGCCGAACCAATCCTTGTAGGCTATGTCCTTCTGGAAGTCTTGGATCCCGAGCCGCTGCGTAGCCAGGTCAAGAAGATGCCAGGTCAGAATGGGAGTCCGTGACCTGTCCTCCCAGATGTTCTTCGGTGGCAGGAACTCATCGTACTGGTAGCCCTCCAGCGGGATACCTCCGATGCAGTGGATGTTCCAGAGACCGATGCTGACCTCCCCATGGTGAAGATGGAAGGTGTTGGTATCCGGGGACCAGTGAGTGAACAGCTCCGGCCCGAGCTCAGACTGCTGGTAGAAGTGGAACTGCGACGTCCACACCGCCTCGAACATGCCGATGTACCGCAGCTCCTCTGCGAAGTGATCGCAAGTGTGGCGTACCCAGAACGCCCAGGCCCATTCACTGGTAAAGTTGCCCCCAGATCGCAAGTCCCAGTCCTTCAGCCAGCCCTTGGTGTCGTCCGTGACGCTCTGGCGATATATGCTCGAGTAGAGGGCTGGAGAATTCTCCGCAGTAGGCTCACCCCCATCAATGGTTCGCGTCCTCGGGTTCAGGACATAGACATCCAAGTGTCTGGTCTCCCTGGCAGGATGCCCATTGTTGGTGATGTTATAGCGGAGAAGCTCGTCCTCCCGGGTCACCCAGGTCCGCGGCGCATCAATCTCGAACCCTGGCACCAGAACCTCATCTAGGATGCCGAAGTTCCAGAGCGGCAGGTTGTCCGACAGTGGATATGTCTTCTGGGCCGGCGTTAGTAAGTCGAACAAGGATTGATTGTTAGAAACAATCTCCTTGGCTCCGTAAACCTCCTCGTTCGTCGCCATCTCGGCTCTGCGAGTGGCGGCATCCCCTTCATTTCCTCTGTGCGCGGCCATCTCGGAAGATTCGGGAGTCGTGCGGGTTAAGGGATGAAGCGTGCGGGATCGGACGAGGCTGGTGGAAAAGTTTGAGAGGCGGCGCGCAATCCTAGTGGGCGGCGCGCAATCGGGAAGTCCTTCGCGAAAAACCCCGGGTATTCGCGCAAAAACAGAGCGAAGTCCGGACGGTGTTGCGCGACGAGCGAGCGAATTCCGCGCCGGAAAAGGCAATTTCGCGCACGAGAGCAAAGAGGCTTATCGCGCGGAAGGCCAGTGTACGGCACGGAGGGACCCAATGCCCCTATTTATAGGCGAGGCCGTGGTCCGCGCTGCGTGGAAAAGGCTTTGCGCGACCGCATCGGCCGCTTTCGCGCCCGACACCCATTTTTGCGCGCCACAGTCCCGCGTCGCCCAGGACTTCGGCATTCCGGCGTCTCCCTCGGAACCCGATCGTTGCGACCTCTCGCCGATCAGATTCCGAGGGGGGGCATTTGTAGACGCCGGAAAAGTCCGTTGTTCCCAAACGAAGCTCCGGATGCGGAAAGCGAGGTCATATTTGGAGTCGGAAGGATGTTTCGGAAGGCCCGGAGGCCTTGCGCGGAATTTCAGAGGCCCGCGCGCAAAGGTGATGTTCCGCGCGCAAACCCCCCGGGATGCGCGCAATGCGCCGGTCCGGCGCGCAATTTTGCGCGCCGCGGGTCCGCGCGACTACCTTGCGCGCCGCGCCCGATTCCGCGCCCGCGAGGAGAATTTCGCGCTTGCACCCTGGATTCCGCGCCCGGGGTTGCCTATAAATATAAGGCGACCCCCAACGTTTCAAAGGTTGCTGGAAGTCGAAACGTCTCTCGTGCGCGCAATTCAACCCCTTCCGCGCGCAATGACGAACTTCAGGTAACCTCCTTTCTTTCGCGCAAGAAAGCCTCGGGGTCCGCCTTCGCGCGCAATCCCCGCTGGCTCCTTTCATTTGAATAAACACTCACACTAAGGCCTTTGCGCGCAAAAGAACCCGCTTGCGCGCAATTGCCCCCGGGGTGCGCGCAATCCGGCCTGATTGCGCGCACCCCCCTTCTTTCAAGTGGCCATTCGTTAAAGAATGAGCCGTTGCCCCCGCGCGCTATCCGAAGCCCGGTGTGAGCAATCTCAAGCATCCGCGCGCAAGGTGCTGGCCCCATTGCGCGCCAGCCGCCCCGATTGCGCGCCGGCCCGCAGTATTGCGCGCGAAGCTTCCTTTTTGCGCGCAATCTGCCAGGGTCGTCCCCGTTGACCTCCTAAGGGTACCCGCCTGTGTGGCACCCGATGATTCTCATCCCGGGTGCCCGCACCGTGCGTTGTCTTCCCGTGCGGCCCTCCAGGTTCGTGCGAAGTGACATGCACCCAATCGTCCGGCAACCTATGCCCAGCATGACGTTAAACTGCACATTCGTCCGGCAACCTATGCCCAGCATGACGTTAAACTGCACATTCGTCCGGCAACCTATGCCCAGCATGACGTTAAACTGCACATTCGTCCGGCAACCTATGCTCAGCATGACGTTAAACTGCACATTCGTCCGGCAACCTATGCCCAGCATGACGTTAAACTGCACATTCGTCCGGCAACCTATGCCCAGCATGACGTTAAACTGCACATTCGTCCGGCAACCTATGCCCAGCATGACGTTAAACTGCACATTCGTCCGGCAACCTATGCCCAGCATGACGTTAAACTGCACATTCGTCCGGCAACCTATGCCCAGCATGACGTTAAACTGCACATTCGTCCCGCATGACGTTAAACTGCGCATTCGTCCCGCATGACGTTAAACTGCGCATACGTCCAGCATGACGTTAAACTGCATATTCGTCCAGCATGACGTTAAACTGCACATCCGTCCAAGCTGCACGACGTTAAACTGCCTAGCCCCCATCGTCCGCGCTGCAAGACGTTAAACTGCCAAGTGCTTCGTCCTCAACACATGACGTTAAACTGTACTTCGTCCGGCAAGACGTTAAACCGTCCGCTTCGTCCTCAACACATGACGTTAAACTGTACTTCGTCTGGCAAGACGCTAAACCGTCCGCAACCTGATCCCGTGCTCCGCACGCAGGGTCCCCCCGGTTTGGATGTGGCCCCCACCCGCTCGTCCCTGCAGGGATGTCGGGATTGCCCCTCTTTAGGGACGATTTAATGGGAGTGGCTTTTCCCTACGGGGGCAGGGTATTACAAACCCCTAGCTTCTCATGGGAGGCTGCACATGTGTATCTCCATTGCGCCTCCCCACTGCCGAAGCCAGTAGAGGGTCTGACTGGGATCGAGGTGTCTTCTGCTTTCGGTCCAAGTCCCTTCCAACTGAGTTTTGCAGCATCCGGGCTGCCCCAAGTGCGTAAGTCCTGACAGAATGAACTACGTGGACTTTGATCCCTGTCTACTATACAGGGTACGTAGGAAGCCTCCCTGAGGTCCAAGCCCACCACCTGGTCGTCCCGGTCGTATTTACGTCGGTTCGTCCATCAGTGGACCCCTCCAGGGTTCACGTTTGCGTTGATTCACCTATGAATCCGCCCCTGTGGGAGACTGCCCGTGTGTATCTCCACGGTGCCTCCCCACAGCCCCCCTTTTCCATTTCCCCTTTTATCGTCCAGCATGACGTGAAACTGTGATCCACCCGGCCGTTCCATCCCCCTCCGTGCGAGGTGGTTCGGTTCAATCCTCCGCCCGGCGGCCTCGACCTCTTCGTGAGTCGGCTTGCCGACGTCCAGCATGACGTTAAACTGTATGCCCGAACTACGTTGACTTTGATCCGTGTTAACGCGCGGTACGTAGGAAGCCCCTCTGGGGTCCAAGCTCTTCACTTCATCATCCATCCTGATCCTTACCCGGGCCGCCACATCCCGGTGGGGTCATGCCACTTCACTCCACTCCACGTTACTTGGGAAGCCGCCCATGTGCTGGCCCCAGCGTCGGAGGTTCCCCGCAAGGGGTTCTGTCATCTGATCCACTTTTCGCGTTGATCGGTCCGATGCCGTCCCCGCTGGACGTTAAACTCGCGGCATACCCCGTGTTAAACACGGGAAGCTGAGGAAAACCTCAGGTGACACAGTTCCCCGCACCTAGTACGGGATGCCTCAGGCCATCATGCCTTCGAGAAGCCCTATTAGGGACGAAAGACAGATGTGCAGAGCCGCAGTGTTACGACACGCCCCCAGCACCCAGAGCCACCCGGCCTTCTCACCGCAGGTTGCTGCCCCGCCCAGACTCCTTGGAACGTCCGGGCGGAAGCAGCGTAATTAACCGGTGTCCATGAAGATATGGCGCCGGGAACGAGATTCACGAACATTCTTAAGTCTATGAGGGAGACCCGGATTAGGCGACAAGTTCCGAGGAGACGTCCAAGGAAGGAGGAGCCGACATCCCATCATCCCAGTTTCGATCAAGGAGCAGACGCCCCTGAATAAGGGACGGATGCCGCCCGCCCTTGGAAAGCGGGACTGCGGGACCACAAGCCGCGCGCCCATCCCCTCGGGTTGACGGGTGCACGCGCGAACGCGTCCTGGCGGAACAGCGTAACCCGACGCACATCCGCACCGAAACACCTGTATACCCACCCAATGTATATAAAACTACTTTCAGGTTTCCAGGAGGACATTGGGGATAGTGTGGGGCTGTACTAACTTAGAATTTGGGACCATTTACTTAGCTGCTTTTCTTTTCTTTTGGTACTTCTCCATAGAGATTTTTTGTACCTTATAGCAATCTTTTTTGAAACATGCATATAGGAATGGATTTTTGGTTTTTCTTTAATTCTACATTCATTTTTGGTGTTTTTGGGGTTTTTACTATTCTATCTCCTGATCCTACTAAACAAAAAGGGTAATGCCTTCCATATTACATGTGATTATATTCTCTTGGTGCTAATCACCAGTACAGAGCCCATTGAAGGTGGGACCCAAGCGGTCATTATCTCTTGTTTAACTTGAGTAAGGAAGGGTCTGGTAGTTTATTGTCCCATCCCTCATCTCGGTGATGGTGGGTCATGACAAGCTTTGTCAACAACAAAGCCCAGTGAAGCTACCACTTTCTGTGCTATGAAAACTTGGCTTCATTGAAAGAAATTCTACTTGATGAGGAAATCAATTTCATCATCTGAGTAAATTGGATTTTTTAAAGCCCTATATTTATACTAATCATGTGGTCACTTTTCAGAGACTATATTAGCAGTGGTGATAATTATTAATTTTATTTTAAAATCCAAAAACATAAAACTAAGTAAGTGAATATGTTATATAACCATTTTACATAATAATACATTCAATTAGATCAATATGAATTTTAATTAATAAAAGTTTGGGTCGTTACATAATTATATCAAGAAGAATTTTCATTAATAAAATTATTAGTCATTAAAATCATACATGAGATTCCATAGAATTCAAAATGATAAGTATTTGTAGGTTCCCACCCTACCCAACATCTAGAAATTACTAGACATAACCAATGTTACTACCTCACTTGACCAAATATTTCATCCCTAGTGAGATAGATTTATTTTAATATCCAACATCCACCTTATGATAGTTTCAGGAACCTGTTTAGCAATCATGACTTAAATCTATGAGGTAGACTCAGACTAGGTGATCCACTCTAAAGAGGAATCTAGGGAAATAGGGTCCAGCATCCCATTATCCACTTTCAGAAAATTCAAAAACATCACCTATTAAATTTCTTGAAGCTACATGGCCATGGAAAGAGCGAATTTGGGGCATGATATGCGAGTTTCCATGATGATATGAAATCCCTAACTCTAAAAGAATCATAAGTAGTATGATTTGGAGTCAACTATTGTAATTTTAAAATAAAATATTTGGGTAAATTCTTATATATGTAGAGAAGATTGACATATATACTAATCATAAGGGACACAATTATATATTCTATCAAAGGGATCATTACGCACTAATAATGGTGGTTAAACTAGACATTGAGTTATTACTATTGAATACATTATTATCCAATCAATGTGAATAAAGTGGTAGATATAACAAGTAAAAAATTATATTATAACCCCATCCATGATGATAATTAAGGGTGATAAATTCTTCCTAGACATCCATGTGATGAACATGAGAATCATAAAAGGAATGTCTGTAAAAAAATTTAAAATAACTTCTCAATCATATTGTTTCGGTGCGGATGTGCGTCGGGTTACGCTGTTCCGCCAGGACGCGTTCGCGCGTGCACCCGTCAACCCGAGGGGATGGGCGCGCGGCTTGTGGTCCCGCAGTCCCGCTTTCCAAGGTCGGGCGGCATTCGTCCCTTATTCAGGGGCGTCTGCTCCTTGATCGAAACCGGGATGATGGGATGTCGGCTCCTCCACGTCTCCTCGGAACTCGTCGCCTAATCCGGGTCTCCCTCATAGACTTAAGAATGTTCGTGAATCTCGTTTCCGGCGCCATATCTTCATGGACACCGGTTAATTACGCTGCTTCCGCCCGGACGCTCCAAGGAGTCCGGGCGGGGCAGCAACCTGCGGTGAGAAAGCCGGGTGGCTCTGGGTGCTGGGGGCGTGTCGTAACACTGCGGCTTTGCACGTCTGTCTTCCGTCCCTAATAGGGCTTCTCGAAGGCATGATGGCCTGAGGCATCCCGTACTGGGTGCGGGGAACTGTGTCACCTGAGGTTTTCCTCAGCTTCCCATGTTTAACACGGGGTATGCCGCGAGTTTAACGTCCAGCGGGGACGGCATCGGACCGATCAACACGAAAAGTGGATCAGATGACAGAACCCCTTGCGGGGAACCTCCGACGCTGGGGCCAGCACACGGGCGGCTTCCCAAGTAACGTGGAGTGGAGTGAAGTGGCATGACCCCACCGGGATGTGGCGGCCCGGGTAAGGATCAGGATGGATGATGGAGTGAAGAGCTTGGACCCCGGAGGGGCTTCCTACGTACCGCGCGTTAGCACGGATCAAAGTCAACGTAGTTCGGGTATACAGTTTAACGTCATGCTGGACGTCGGCAAGCCGACTCACGAAGAGGTCTAGGCCGCCGGGCAGAGGATTGAACCGAACCACCTCGCACAGAGGGGGATGGAACGGCCGGGTGGATCACAGTTTCACGTCATGCTGGACGATAAAAGGAGAAATGGAAAAAAGGGGGGCTGTGAGGAGGCACCGTGGAGATACACACGGGCAGTCTCCCACAGGGGCGGATTCATAGGTGAATCGACGCAAGCGTGAACCCTGGAGGGGTCCACTGATGGACGAACCGACGTGAATACGACCGGGACGACCAGGTGGCGGGCTTGAACCTCAGGGAGGCTTCCTACGTACCCTGTATAGAAGACATGGATCAAAGTCCACGTAGTTCATTCTGTCAGGACTTACGCACTTGGGGCAGCCCGGGTGGCAAAACTCAGTTGGAAGGGACTTGGACCGAAAGCAGAAGACACCTCGATCCCAGTCATACCCTCTACTGGCTTCGGCCGTGGGGAGGCGCAATGGAGATACACATGTGCAGCCTCCCACGAGAAACTAGGGGTTTGTAATACCCTGCCCCCGTAGGGAAAAGCCGCTCCCATTAAATCGTCCCAAAAGGGGGACAATCCCGACATCCCTGCAGAGACGAGCGGGTGGGGGCCACATCCAAACCGGGGGAGACCCTGCGTGTGAGGCACAGGATCGAATGATGCGGACGGTTTAGCGTCTTGCCAGACGAAGTACAGTTTAACGTCGTGTGTTGAGGACGAGGCGGACGGTTTAACGTCTTGCCGGACGAAGTACAGTTTAACATCGTGTGTTGAGGACGAGGCGGACGGTTTAACGTCTTGCCGGACGAAGTACAGTTTAACGTCGTGTGTTGAGGACGAAGCACTTGGCAGTTTAACGTCTTGCAGCGCGGACGATGGGGTCTAGGCAGTTTAGCGTCGTGCAGCTTGGACGTATGCTGAACAGTTTAACGTCTTGTAGCTCGGACGAGGTACAGTTTAACGTCGTGCAGGACGTATATGCAGTTTAACGTCGTGCTGGACGAATATGCAGTTTAACGTCATGCTGGACGTATATGCAGTTTAACGTCATGCTGGACGTATATGCAGTTTAACGTCATGCTGGACGTATATGCAGTTTAACGTCTTGCTGGACGTACGTGCGTGTCACTTCGCGCAAGCCTGGAGGGCCGCACGGGAAGACAACGCACGGTGCGGGCACCCAGGATGAGGATCATCGGGCGCCACGCAGGCGGGTACCCTCGGGGGGTCAAGGGAGGCGACCCTGGCGGATTGCGCGCAAAAGAGGAGCTTTGCGCGCAAAACCGCGGGTCGGCGCGCAAAATGGCGGGCTGGCGCGCAATTGGGCCAGCGCTTCGCGCGCGGATGGTTGGGATTGCGCGCACCGGGCTTCGGATAGCGCGCGGGGGCAACGGCTCATTCTCTAACGAATGACCACTTTGAAAATGGGGGGTGCGCGCAATCGGGCTGGATTGCGCGCACCCGGGGGCAATTGCGCGCAAGAGGCTTCTTTTGCGCGCAAAGGCCTTCGGGTTGAAATTTATTAAAAGGAAATGAGCCAAGGGGATTGCGCGCGAAGGCGGACCCCAAGGCTCTATTGCGCGAAAGAAAGGAGGTTACCTGAAGATCGGCATTGCGCGCGGAAGGGGTTGGATTGCGCGAACGAGCGACGCTTCGGATTCTGGCAACCTTCAAAACGTCGGGGGTCGCCTTATATTTATAGGCAACCCCGGGTGCGGAATCCGGTCTCGGGCGCGCAATTCGGTTCGCGGGCGCGGAATCAGGACCCAGCGCGCAAAGGGCGCCGCGCAGGCCGCGGGCGCGCAAAATAGCGCGCCGGCCCAGCGTATTGCGCGCATCCCGGGAGGATTGCGCGCCGCGACTCAACTTTGCGCGCGGGCCTCTGAAATTTCGCGAAGGTCCTCCGGGCCCTCCGGAACGTGCCTCTGACTCCAAATATCACTTCGCTTTCCGCATCCGGAGCTTCGTTTGGGAACAACGGACTTTTCCGGCGTCTACAAAAGCCCCCCCTCGGAATCTGATCGGCGAGAGGTCGCAACGATCGGGTTCCGAGGGAGACGCCGGAATGCCGAAATCCTGGGCTGCGCGGGACTTAGGCGCGCGAAAAGGGGCGCCGGGCGCGAAATTCGCCGCTGCGGTCGCGGAAAGCGCTTTCCGCGCAGCGCGGACCCGGCCTCGCCTATAAATAGGGGCCCTGGGTCCCGCATTCCGTACTCCGGCCTTCCGCGCGATAAGCTCCAAAGCTCTCGTGCGCGAAATTGCCTCTTCCGGTCGCGAAATTCGCCCGATCGGCGCGCAAAACCATCCGGACTTCGCCTGTTTTTGCGCGAAAAACCCGTAACTTTGCGCGACAGTCTTCCCAATTGCGCGCCGTCCACTTGGATTGCGCGCCAGCCTTCAAACTTCTCTACCGGCCTCGTCCGATCCCGCACGCTTCATTCCTTAACCCGCACGACTCCCGAAACTTCTGAGATGGCCGCGCACAGAGGAAATGAGGGGGATGCCGCCACTCGCAGGGCTGAGATGGCGACGAACGAGGAGGTTTACGGAGCCAAGGAGATTGTTTCCAACAATCAATCCTTGTTCGACTTACTGACGCCGGCCCAGAAGACATATCCCCTGTCGGACAACCTGCCGCTCTGGAACTTCGGCATCCTAGATGAGGTTCCGGTGCCAGGGTTCGAGATTGATGCGCCGCGGACCTGGGTGACCCGGGAGGACGAGCTTCTCCGCTATAACATCACCAACAATGGGCATCCTGCCAGGGAGACCAGACACTTGGATGTCTATGTCCTGAACCCGAGGACGCGAACCATTGATGGGGGTGAGCCTACTGCGGAGAATTCTCCAGCCCTCTACTCGAGCATATATCGCCATAGCGTCACGGACGACACCAAGGGCTGGATGAAGGACTGGGACTTGCGGTCTAGGGGCAACTTCACCAGTGAGTGGGCCTGGGCGTTCTGGGTACGCCACACTTGCGATCACTTCGCAGAGGAGCTGCGGTACATCGGCCTGTTCGAGGCGGTGTGGACGTCGCAGTTCCACTTCTACCAGCAGTCCGAGCTCGGGTCGGAGCTGTTCACCCGATGGTCTCCGGATACCAACACCTTCCATCTTCACCATGGGGAGGTCGGCATCGGTCTCTGGGACATCCACTGCATCGGAGGTATCCCGCTGGAGGGCTACCAATACGATGAGTTCCTGCCACCGAAGAACATCTGGGAGGACAGGTCACGGACTCCCATCCTGACCTGGCATCTGCTTGACCTGGCTACGCAGCGGCTCGGGATCAAAGACTTCCAGAAGGACATAGCCTACAAGGAATGGTTCGGCCAGTTCTTGGAGCATGACCCGGCGGTCAAGATGCCAGGCAGGGGGAAGCGGTGCCCGACCGCAGCTCAGAGGAGCCGGAACGGGTCGTACTGGCGGGTCCTGGAGACGGGTGACTACCGCTCATGGGGGTACCGCGTCATCGAGGCCCGGGACCCAAATGTCCGGTACGTGGCGTTCCTGGCCGCCTTTCTGAGTGGGTGGCTCCTGCCAGTGCGGGACGCGAGAATGGGCGTTCGCCCGGCGACACTGGCAATGGCGGGCGCTATGGCCGCCAACAAGAGATACAACCTCGGGGTCCCAGTGCTGGCGAGGCTGTATGCCATCCTGGGACGCATCTCACGAGGGGGGTCGCCACGAAGGATCTGTGGGCCCTTTCAGTTCTTCCACGGCTGGGTGGCTGCTCACCTCGGTGGGTACACGTTTCCGAACGCCATCATTCCTCCGGGCAACGGCCTGCGACCCTCCCTGCTGAACATCGCGGGGGTCGCTCCGATGACCCTAAGTGAGGAGGGCGTGCGGATCCGGATTGGCAATCATGCCAATTTCAACTTCAGTCTGTTCCCCACTCCCGTCGGCCAGATGATCGACAATGGGCAGGGTCCGCTGGAGCAGCATGAATACTTCTTGAACATGCGGGGCGGGGTGCTCGTGGCTCGGATCGACGGGAAGGTGATCTGCGAGCCTTACGTGCCGACCCGGTTCGCCAGGCAGTTCGGGTGCCTTCAACGGATGCCGAAGAGGGTATTCACTGCTGTCCGGGAGGAGACGAACCCTGGCGTCCTTCGCCAGATGTGGCTGATGTTTGCCGCTTTCGGCTCTGGCGACGTCATCACTCTCCCTCCTACCGGAGTTAACGCAGGCTTGGCAACCGAGTACGCCGAACACTGGGCCATCGCGTACCCCGAGGGGCTTTTGCGGAAGCTAGTTCGGCGGGTCGAGGTTACCCGTGCGGAGACCGGGCGTCAAGGAAGGAGGCAAGGCGCCGCCACATGGGGGAGAACGGAGGCGCGCCAAACAGCGGAGCCGGCGCGGGCAGGGACTTCGGCGGCGGGCACATCGCGGGCTGCCGCCACGACCTCAGCGCCCAGAGAGGGGGCACGTACGGTGGTCGACGAGCGGCCCGGGAAGCAGGTGAGACGTCTGCTCGAACCCTCCCATGATGCGGTCTTCCCGGCGCTGTGGTCGGCCTGGATGACTCTGCGGCAGTCACTGGGGACCGACGCCATCTGGCGAAAGATACTCAGAGAAGGAATCTATCTGCCAGAGGTCGGGCGCCTCCAGATTGCCGACAGAGTGGACTTCAACCGGCAGTATGCGTATCTGACGGCCATGGACGAGTACGCGCGCCAACGTGGTCAGCGCGCGGAGCCATCCCTTCTGGTGGAGGTGATGCTCGGCCTCGAGCCCGCTCCGGAACAGATGCCGCCGGAAGAAGATGACAGTAACGACTCCGAGGAGGAGGAAGAGACGGGGGAGGATGAAGGCTCCGAGGGAAGGTCCCATCGGGGGAGCCCACGGGAGAGCGGCGAGGTGGCCGGCTCTGACAACGTTGATGTCACTGAGCTCCTCGAGGTCCGCTTCTATCCCTACTCAACTTGCTTCATCCATTCTCTTATGCAGCTTCTAACCCGTTTCTCCATCCTTCTCAGGAGCACACGAATGTCGGTCAGGCGTCCTCAACAGGAGTAGGAGAGGTGCCAGCAGGACAAGGCGGGGGCCAGGCACCCATTATCGAACTGACAAGCGCTAATGGGTCCCCTGCTGCAACTGTTCCTGCGGCGACCGGGATAGCGGAAGATGACGCTCCGAACTCCCGTAAGTCTCCCTACTTTGCTGCTGGTGCTTGCCGTTGACGATCCGTGACTAACCATGGCACGCCCTGCGCAGTGATCTCAACACTGGAGGCTCATCGGGTTGCCGAACCCGGGCCATCTACGAGTGGACCAGTGGTGGACATGCCGCCTGCTCCGGAACAGGCTTCCCAAACCGAGCCGGCCCCACCAACTGCTGATCAAGGGGCTGCGGACGTCGGCGGTGCTGCCACCGGAGAGAGGTTGGGGGCTGACGAGGGTGTCAGCGCCGCTGGGGAGAGAGAAGAAGGTCGCCCGGATGTTGGGGAACCTATCCCTCGTGAGGACCTCCCAGGGGCGGACCCTGCAGCAGACCTGCTGGCTGCCTTCCCTGCCTACCGGCCTGCCGATCCCGAGGAGATGGACGACTCAGACACGGAGGCGATCGAGGAGAGCCGGATAACGCGCCGTAGGGGGTGGAAGTGCATCCAGCGCTTCCTCAAGCGAGACCCGTCGGAGTGGCTGGGGCGCATGGGATCACTTCAAACCTGGCTGCGCTTTCTGTGCGCCGGGGGAGCTGATGCTCAACGCCTCCATCTAACGGTCCGTGATTTCATGGCCGAAAAGATGCGCGAGAGCTGCCGGCGTGCCGACGTCACACAAAGTCGGGACATGTCGGAGAGCACGCGGGCGCTCCTCGCGGCGGAGCAGGAAGTCCGGCGCCTCGAAGGGCAGGCGGCAGAGAAGGAGGCCTTCGTCGCAACGTGTACCGAGCTTGTGGAGCAACTATCAGCCCAGCTGGTTGACGCTCAGGTACAGCTGACGGAGGCGGGCCAACAGATGGTCACAATTCAGGTCGAGCGGGAGCGTGCACAGGCCAGAATCGACGAACTGCGCGCTGCGACCGCCGACGAAGAGAGGGAACGCAGAGAGCGAGAAGCAGCTCTGGAGGCCACCAGCCAAAGGGTAGCGGCATTAGAAAGACTCATTCAGCATGCTAATCCCTAAGGGCTTTGTTTTTCCATTCCCAAAACATTTGCTTCCGCTACTTTGATCCATCTGTATGAATCAATATATTTATCTGCATCTTTTGGTTTAACATGCTCAACCACAATTCGTTGTCTTGCGGGAGTGTTAACCAAGCATCAGGCATCCATAATTGGGCCTGGATTGCTAGAGAAAAAGGGAGGTCATTCCTAGGAAAGGAGACCTCGAGCCTAATCAATGTATCATCCCCCCAACTTGTTCCAACACATGAGCGGGACAATGCTAGGGGCGTTGAGATATTATCCGAACATAGGGAAATGAGAAAGGGTGAATCGCGTGTCCCGAATCCAGACACCCACAACGGTCGGCCTTCCAGGAAATGCCCAAGACGGTAGGCGGACAGTGGATCGACCATAACAACTGCAATAGACGGACCGAAAAAGGTCATCATTCATATTGCAGGAGGCGGACCACATGTCATCATGAATACCGCTTTGGGGTTCCTTCAGACACAAGGGTGGAAAATCCAGATCAACAGGGCATGCGAAGCGTGGGGCGAAGTGGCGATTTGTTCGGACAGAATCCAACGCTCTCAAAATTGCGCCACCGTGGAGAAAGCGTATTAGGCGGATGCACTAATCTGGCCGTGAATCACCTCAATCCTCAGACAGCACCTCTTTGACGAGGAAACCATCGCTTCCCATCATTGCGATGGGGCATCCCGAGCTGAATCGGGGAGAATATCACGACTGCACCACTCTACCAGAAGCCAGGCCAGACGGCCGGCGACAAGGAGGGGCGGGACTTAACGATCCCTGAGGCTGGACCCGAGTCGGAATGCCCGGGCGTTCCTACGTACTCCATCAGGCTGGAGATCAAGCCACACGTAGTTCTGAGAGTGCAGTTTAACGTCATGCAGGACGTAGGACCCCATTTGGGGAGATCTTAGTTTAGGGTCGTAGAGCTCGGACCGTAGGGGTAGATCTTAGTTTAAGGTCTTAGAGCTCGGACCATAAGGGATAGATCTTAGTTTAAGGTCTTAGAGCTCGGACCATAAGGGGGGGATCTTAGTTTAAGGTCTTAGAGCTCAGACCATAAGGAGAGATCTTAGTTTAAGGTCTTAGAGCTCGGACCATAAGGGGAGATCTTAGTTTAAGGTCTTAGAGCTCGGACCATAAGGGAAGATCTTAGTTTAAGGTCTTAGAGCTCGGACCATAGGGGAAGATCTTAGTTTAAGGTCTTAGAGCTCGGACCATAAGGGGAGATCTTAGTTTAAGGTCTTAGAGCTCGGACCATAGGGGAAGATCTTAGTTTAAGGTCTTAGAGCTCGGACCATAAGGGCTCAAAGTATGCCACATCGTGGTCCTATCCCCTGGGTATGCGAAGATGCACTGAGGGATAGTGTCAAGAGCGTCGAGGTTTCGCCTGGTCAGAATGGGAGGTGGAAAATGTGAATCATGCGGCCATTCACTCAAGGACTGGGGGCACCGGCGTAACGATATGGGAGTACTGCCGACCGTGGCGGAAAAGCAGCATCAATATCGCACTAACCGTTGGTGGAATGAGGCAGCAAACAAGCATCGACCGCTCAATCGCAGGATTCATATCGATTTGCTGCCCGAGGCCATTGGGGGTACCGGCCCGAGTCGGTGGGAGAGCACTGAGGCATTGTGTCCGAACCGTTCACGGGGGCTCCACCCAGGGCGTAGACGATGGGTCCGAATGAAAGGGAGCACGAAGCCTGAAAAGTGGAAGGAACCTGACCAAGCTGAACCTGACACTCCTGGAAATAAACCAGAGTACTCTTGACACCGGTGGACCACGGCAAGGGGTCGGGGAACACGCCTTGAGGGTGACCTGAAGGCGGCGGATTCCCCAGAGAAGGGGGAATCTCTAAGAGGTGGGGGGCTGGACCCGAAGTTTCAAACATTCGGGCGTTCCTACGTATCCCATAAGGATGGGAATCAAGCCGCACATAGTTCTTGAAGCGCGGCGCAACACAATCGGGCACCAGCGCGGGGAAGAGTGCGGGTCTGACCCTCGCACACAGAAGGAGCGGCATTTGATATTTCTTGTTTGTCCTTAAAGATGAATGGTTTTTCTTTGTGCGGCGACATGCCTGTGATTGAGAAATCTCTGGCGTCGCCACAATAATCAAGCCATGGAAGGCATTGATAAATGGCGTGGTCATTAACCAGCGCCCAACATGAGTGTCCCCCGAGGAGGACATCACGATGCAGTGCCGTTTCTCGTCGGGCGGCCAAGACGATCACAGTTTACGGTCGTGTGGTAGGACCGGACAACACAGTTTAAGGTCGTGTGGTTCGGACCATGGAGGAACCCGCTTATCGCGGTACAGCGGACACAGCGGAGGTGGGAACATACCCAGCCCTATGGTCACGCACGATTCCAGGAGAAGAGTCTTGGGATAGGGGTCTGCGTATGTCCATCACCCGAGGGGCAGAGATGCTAGCCTCCAGATATGCTGGGCCCAGAACGCAATTGTTCGGGCGACTCCCTCCTCCTTATGGGGACGAGGATCCAGCCACGCATGGCCCTTAGGGAGGATATCCGCATATATCCTTGGTGCTCAGATCATGGGAGCCTCGAACGACATCATTACCTTGGTTGGTCTGCCTAACGTGTAGAGGTGTACTGGAGGTCAGTATGATGAGAGTGTCGAGATTCCACTACAACGCACAAAGGCGGAGTGTGATGAGGACCGCGCAACCAATGTTCAGAGCCTGAAAGAGCCGACATGGCGATCAAGGATGTTGCTGACGCATTCGCAACACAACATCCGATCGCGTCAGCCTAAGATGGGGCAAGCATCAACCGCTCAATCGCAGGATTCATATCGATTTGCGGCCCAAGACCCACCGGTAAATCGACCTGGAGCGGTGGGAGAGCACTAAGGCATCGTACCCAAACCGCTAACGAGGATCCCTTTGAGTGAAGGCTCGAACAAGAGGAAGCGCGGGGCCTGACAAGCAACACAGGACTTGTCGGGATTGAATCTGACACTACGAGTCATAGACCGAAGCACCCAAAGCATGTTAACAGATCTCCGGAAAGGGTCGGAGGACTCACCCTGAGAGCAACCGGAGGGGGGCAGATCCCCGTGATCAACCAAGAGACGGGGCTGGACCTGAGACACAAGCGTCCAGGCGGTCCTACGTATCCCATAAGGATGGGAATCAAGCCGCACGTAGTTCTGAGAGTGCAGTTTAACGTCATGCAGGACGTAGGAGAGAAAAAAGGAAGGGGGGAGCAGAAGGCATCCCCAAACGTGGGGGGGCGTACAGCGTGACGAGCAAACCGACGTGAATGAGGGCATAGCCCCGCGCTCACCCCATACGCCGAACACCCGGGGGCAACTGGGCCAAGGGCCCGAGATGGGATGGAAATTCCCAAAAGATGGGGCTGGGCCTGAAACATGAAGGTTCAGGCGGTCCTACGTATCCCATAAGGATGGGAATCAAGCTGCACGTAGTTCTTGAGGGGCAGTTTTACGTCATGCAGGACGAATGCTGAACAGTTTAACGTCTTGTAGCTCAGACGTAGTGCAGTTTAGCGTCATGCAGGACGAAGCACTTGGCAGTTTAACGTCTTGCAGCGCGGACGAATGCTGAACAGTTTAACGTCTTGTAGCCTGGACGAATGCAGTTTAACGTCGTGCAGGACGTAGGTGAAGTTTAACGTCTTTCTGGACAAATGTGCAGTTTAACGTCATGCTGGACGTTGGTACACTCAGACAAAGTACTGCTTGAGGAACCTAGCGTTGGTGGGAGGAGTGACACGCTCACCATCCATAGTCGCTAGGGAGTACGCGCCATTGGGATAGACCTTGTGGACAACAAAAGGTCCCTCCCACTTGGGCTCCAACTTGGGCGGCTTCCTGCCGGGGATCATTGGCGCTCTTAGGGCTAGCACTAGATCACCCTGCAGGAAGGAGCGGAGGCGAACCTTCTTATTGAAAGCTCGAGCCATTCTGCCTTGATGCCTCTCCAAGTTGTGCAAAGCGCGAAGTCTATTCTCATCCAGTGCTTCCAACTCGACTAGACGGGCTTCAGCGACTCTGTCCGGCGCTTGCTGGTCGTAGACCGCAGTGCGCAAGGACGGCAACTGGATCTCGATGGGCAGGACGGCCTCAGCTCCATACACCAGGGAATAAGGGGTCATCTGGGTGGAATTGCGAGTCGTCGTCCGATAAGCCCAGAGGGCGTTGGGGAGCTTGTCCGGCCAACTCTTCTTGTTCTGACCAACCATCTTTTGCAGAATGTTAGAGAGGGTTTTGTTAAACGCCTCGATCTGTCCATTCGCCTGCGCATGATAGCGAGTTGTATGGTTCGAGCGAATGTTATACTTGGCGTACAACTTCTTCAACTCAGCTGCTCGGAAATTGGTTCCGTTATCCGTGAGGATAGCGTGAGGCACTCCAAATCGATAGATGATGTTGGAGGTCACGAAGTCAGCGATCGAACATGATTTGACCTCTCTGAGCGGAATCGCTTCTGCCCATTTGGAGAAGAAGTCCGTAGCGGTCAGAATGAACCGGCACTGGCGAGCTGTCACCGGCGGGTAAGGTCCCACGACGTCCAATCCCCAGACTGCAAAGGGCCAGGAATACCTTGTGGTATGGAGAGGCTCCGGCGGCCGATGCACGAAGTTCGCATGAACCTGGCACGCATGGCACCTCCTGGCATACTCGATGCAGTCATGGATCATAGAGGGCCAGAAGTATCCCAACCTCCGAATCTGGTGGGACAGCTTCGGCCCAGTCTGGTGGGCGCCACACGAACCACCATGAACCTCTTGCATGACTCGTGGGATCTCAACTCCCTGAAGGCAACGGAGGAGAATACCATCAAATCCGCGTTTGTAGAGGATCTGCTCCAGACCCGGACTGCTCTGGAGGACGAACTGCGATGCGCGGCGTCGAACTCGCTCGCGCTCGGCCCGATCCGATGGAAGAATGCCATGTTGGAGGTACTCAACCAAAGGCATCCTCCAATCAGGGGCTGATCCGACTGTCATATCTGGGGTACTCGGGGCTCCGGGCATGGGGGCAACCGTGGTGAGGTTACTTACCAACGGGCCGCGATCTTCTTCCGGGATAACGGGAGCGATGAGCCTGCGGCGCGTCACGCGGACGATCAGGTTGTCCTGTTCAGGCTCCGCAAGTGACGCAGCGAGGCTGGCCAAAGCATCTGCTCGACCGTTCTGCGACCGGGGAACATGGACAATTTCCGGCCGAGAAGGGAACCGGGCCATCAGAAGGAGGGTGCACTCCAACAATGGCACAAGTTCCGGCTTCCTGACAACGTAGTCGCCATTGATCTGCTTAACGACCAGCTCGAAGTCCCCTTTCACGCACAGACGGGGCACGTCGATCTCGAGAGCCAACTCGAGGCCGGTGATGAGGGCATGGTATTCCGCCTCATTGTTGGTACAACCCTCTGACAACAGGAAAGAGTATGGCAGCACAGCTCGCTCCGGGGTAATGAAGACGATGCCCAAGCCCACTCTGTTGAGCTTAGGATTATTGAATCTTCTACCGGTGGGGCTCCGGGAGGCACCGTCAAAGTGCATCTGCCAGCATGGATCGGCTCGATCAACCGAGAGAATGGTCTCATCAGGAAAGCCTAGATCCAGCGGCTGATCCGCGGAGGTCGGTTGAGCGGCCAGAAAGTCTGCCAACGCTTGCCCTTTGATGGCCTTCTGAGACACATACCTGATGTCGAACTGTTGGAGAATCACAGCCCACCGCACTAGGCGGCCAGTCAACATAGGCCGGCTCAGGATATATTTCAATGGGTCTACCCGAGAAACCAACTGTACCTCATGGTGCTGCAAGTAGTGCCGTAATTTCTGTACGGCAAATACGAGCGCCAGGCAGCTCTTCTCGATGGGGGAATACCTAACTTCCGCATCGAGGAGCATGCGACTGAGGTAATAGAGGCTATTCTATGTTCCCTCGTTGTTCTTCTGGGCGAGAAGGGCACCCAGGGACCGTTCCCGGGCGGTCACATAAAGGACCAGCGGCTCTCCGGATACGGGCGACATCAGGACCGGAGGTTGAAGCAGGTACTGCTTGATTTCCTCGAAAGCGGTCTGACACTCTTTATCCCATACATAGGTGGCACCTTTCTTCATAAGCCGAGAAAAGGGCTTACACTTGCCGGCCAGATTCGCGATGAATCGGCGTATATAGGCTAAGTGGCCTTGGAACCCTCGCAGTTCCCGGACGGTACCCGGGGGAGGCATCTGGCTAATCGCCCTGATTTTCTCTGGGTCGATCTCAATACCCCGGTATCTTACCACAAATCCAAGGAACTTTCCGGAGGTGACCCCAAAGGCACACTTCAACGGGTTCATCTTCAGGCAGCGAGACCGGAGGAAGCTGAACACTTTCTCAAGATCTTTGAGATGGTCCCGACGCTGGCGCGATTTGACAACCAAGTCGTCGACGTAGCATTCCACTAGCGTGCCGAGGATTGGCTTGAATATGCGGTGCATCGCCCGTTGATAGGTGGAACCTGCATTCTTCAGGCCGAAGGGCATGACCCGGTAGCAAAAGGTACCTTGGGGGGCCCTGAAGGCAGTGAACTCCTCATCCTCAGGGGCCATCCGAATTTGGTTGTATCCGGAGTATCCATCCATGAAGGAGAGGGCTTGGAACCCTGCCGTGGCATCAATCAACAGCTCTGTCACTGGAAGGGGAAAATCATCCTTCGGACAGTGGCGGTTGAGATCGCGGAAGTCGATGCAGACTCTAATCTGCCCGTTCTTCTTCCTGACCGGCACAATGTTGGCCAGCCATTTGGGGTACTGAACTTCCCTCACGAAGTTGGCTTTGATAAGCTTGTCAACTTCGGCCTCAACCATGGCACCGTGGGATGGGTGCATCTTCCTGGGAGGCTGCTTGAACCCGCGATGGTTCGCCGGGAGACCAAGGCGGTGGACGGCTACCTGAGGATCTAGCCCCGGCATCTCGTCATAGCCCCAAGCGAACACATCACGGTGCTGCCTGAGAAAGTCCACGTACTGCTGCCGCTCCTCAGAGGGCATGGCGGCACTAACCAACGTGGGTCTTGGATCGACCTCGGTTCCAAGGTTCACCTGTATTAACTCATCGACCGTGGCGGGGACGCCCTCCTCAAAGGCTGGGGGTGCATCTTCCACGTCCTCTCCACTCGGGGAGGGATCGTCCACGGGAGAGACTGCGTTGGCAACTGCATTGGGGCTACCAGATCCTGCTGGGCCACTGGTGCTGGCGCGGGCGGTCGCGGCCATCTCATCAGGAGACTCGCGGACCGTCAAGACCATGGTGACGTCCAACCGGTGAATCGGGAGGACGTAAGCGTCATCCAGACTTGCCCAGGGATCGCTTGCAACAGCGACAGGCTCAACCTCACCTGCCAGGATCTGCTTATCCTTGCTCTTGTAATAGTCCGCGTCCAGATAGCGGGCTTCACATGAGGCAAAAGGAGAGGCATCTCCTTGAAGCACGCCTACTCGACCATTAAGGGAGTATTTGAGGCATTGGTGGTATGACGAGGGAACCGCCGCGTGAAGGTGAAGCCATGGCCTGCCCATCAATGCGTTATACGCAGTGTCCTGAGAGACTACCATGAATTCGGTGTTGGCAACCAAATCACCGAACTGGGTCTTCAAACGTATCTTGCCGACCGGGGTTTGCTCGGGGCGGTCGTACCCCTGGATCCTGAGGTCGGAGGGAATCAAGTCATCCTCAGACAACCCCAATCTCCGGAGCGTCCGAGTTGGAATCAGGTTAATCCCGGACCCCGTGTCGACAAGACAGCGCCGGAATTCAAGGCCATTGAACTGGCCAGTGACATACAGCAGACAGATATGTCCCTGTATAGGAGGGTCTTCATCCTTACCAGAGAACGAGATAACTGCCTGACATTCGGCGTCCTCGATCGTTTCGGCGTGAAAGGCCTCTGCAGCCGCAACCTCTGTCTCAAACTGGAGGGGGCTTTTCAAGTCTTCAGCGAGTGCCTCGCGCATCTCAGATGACATGTGCAGAGCCTCAAGGATGGAGAGCCTTGCTGGGATGTCGGCCAAGTGCTTCAGGACATCATACTTTTTGGCCAAGCGTGAGCCCCTGGTTGCAGGAGGTTGCTCTGCGTTTGGTGGCATGACGGGCCTTGCCGGTTGGATCGGCGGCCGACTGGTACTTGGCGCATCTCGCTGTTCACTGGTCGCAGGCCGGGATGGACTCGTGGCAGGGCGGAGCTGGTCGCGACGCGGCTGAGGCGGTTCTGCCTGGTCCCACACCACAAACAGTGGCGGAGGTGAATCCGTCATCCCCGAATGGGGGGCCTGCGCACGCTGAGCTCGATCTTGAGCCTGATGCCTAGTCTCAGTGGCGTGCACGGCCTGGCTGGAGGTACCAACAGCTGTGCCCCGGCGACTCCTGTTGCTGCGGTTCTTCCGACGGTAGCGACGACCGGGGACACTAGGGAGGTCCACCTGGTGTTCTTCAACGTCGGGAACCGAAAAGGGATTTACCAGCTCGACGGTGTTAACCGAAGCGTACCCAATACCGTCATCGGACGAATCATCCATCACCGGGCGGATCCGAGGAGGGACCCCCATCTCCGGGGGCATGAAATCGCCGAGAGTACGGGATAGTGGCGAAACTTGCGGGGCGCGCTCTTCCTTCTTGCGCTGCCGCCGTTTGCTCCTCTTGGAGGAGGCAGACTGGGACGACGATGCCGAAGCAGCACCCGCAGGTTCTGGGGGCTCAGGATGATTCAAGCGCGCACAGATGATTCCATGGGCGCGAATGGTCGTCTTGCGGGCCATCCAGTTATTGTACTTCTGGGGTCCGCGGTTGGAGACCAGCTGCCATTCGTCCTCGTTGCCACTATCGTCATCTGATCCCACGAATACGCCCGCCACTTGTGCCGGAGCTGGGCCCAACCTGATTACATTGTTGTTAATCTGGTCTTGGAGCCAGTCCTTAAACACATAGCACCGCTGGATGGTGTGCCCCAAGGCTCGATGGTAGGGGCAGTAGCGGGGGTTATTCGTAAGATGTGCCTCCTCTGGCTTCCAACACTCAGGCAGTCGCACAATCCTCTGCTCCAGGGCACTCCGGAAGTAACCGGGGACCTGATCCTCATGAAATGAGTAAGTCAGGTGTCGCGGGCCCCTGGGAGCGTGGTCTTGACGAGGGGCTGGAGGGGCCGGCCGAGGAGGTGGACCCTGATTATCTCGCCTGGGTTGCGGCGGTACATTACGCGGAGGGGCCGGCCGGTTCTGAGGCTGCCGCTGCTAGGTCGGGAACTGAGCCCGTGGAGGCGGATTCCTGTGAGGCTGTGGAGCTGGCCTCACCGGCAGCAGCTCCAACGGCCTGGGGGCCTCTATCTGGGCAACAGCGGCGGGCTCAGCCCTACTGACTCTCCTTGCAGGAACCATTGGAGGCAGCGGGTGTGCCTGGCTGGCCTGTTGCAGGGCTTCCTCAAGACGTTGAGCTTTGTCTGAGAAGTCCCTGAACCCTCCGGGGTAATTCTGAGTGATCAGGGAAGGGACCAGCTCGGTCTTGACGTTCCCGACGCACATTGTCAGCAACTGCTCCTGAGTCAATGGCATGTCAAGGGAATACGTGAGACCCTTCCATCGGGCGACGAAGTCCGCGACTCGCTCATCAGGCCTCTGCTTGCACTTGAAGAGGTCTGCGATACTTGTCTTCCGGGTCGTGGAACTGAACTGGTAGAGGAACTGTCTACGGAGGTCCTCCCAGCTGGTTACCGACCCGACGGGGAGCTGGCTGTACCAGACAAATGCTGGCCCTTCCAGTGTCTGAACAAAGCAGCGAAGCTTAGTGGCCTCCTGCTGCGCCGGAGTCCCCAACATAGGCCCGCACCTCGAGTTGAAGTGGGCTAAATGCTGTGGCGGATCTCCAGTCCCGTTGAAGGGGGCGAAAGTGGGATTCCCGAATCCCGGAGGCGCCGGCATTTCATCCACCCATGCTGGGTAGGGCTTGCCGTCCGGTGGGATCGCCACCTGCCGAGTCTCCAAGGCTTCCAAGCGGGCAATGAGTGACGCCATCAGATCGTCCGGACATGGGTTCCAGTCCTGGCGAGGATCTCTAACCACGAGCGCATTGCATGGCCCTTCAATCGGGTCGTCGACCGGGTCGTCGAACTCGGCAGCTCGTGGGATGGCGGGCGGAGCGGCCCTTGGGGCAGCGGGAGGAATCCGAGCGGGATCTCTCAGGTAGTCACGCCGCTCGGGAGGGTGTGGCGAAACATACCGCGCCCTCTTGCCATAGGCAATGGCCTCTCTCCTGTCGGCGAACACGGCGTAATCACGGTTGCCCGGGAGAGTCTCATCGAGGAGCGGTTTTTCCGGTCCCTGCTGTCCTGGCCTGGGATCACCGTAGTCAGGCCGCCGTTCTGCAGCGCGCTCGGCGAGGAGCTGGTCAACCAGCTTCTTCTGTTCGGCGAGCTGCTGACGTAGCGTAGCCTTCTCGGGATCCTCCTCTGCCCTCTGCATGGAGGCAGATGGGTCGGCGGGCCTTATAGCCTCGCTGTGCTCTTTTCCTTTGCTGACGTTTCGGCTCAACGTCGGTGCTTCAGTGGGCGCGGGGAGCCCCAGGAGGTTCCTCTGATGACGAGTAACTCTCACCGATGGATCTGATGACGGCTTGTCTTCGGGGGGGAAGCCCCCGTCGAGAAGTTCCAAGTCGTTCCCCTCTCCCGACAGGTCAGCCATGTTGACCGTTCCTGTCCCTGGGGATATACCCTCAGGGCCACCCAGCGAATCGGGCTGTCGGCGGATCACACTGAAGCGTAGGGCAGCGTACTGCCCCCATCCACGGATATACACGTGGGGAGTGGCTTCCTCGATAACTTTGCGGAGTGCTTGAAAACACTCGACGCATCGTTGTTGGAGGGCCTCGTGGTGCCCAAATGACCCGGGGTGCCGAACCGCGGGGAGCATGGCCAGGTCAATTTGACGGCACTGCTCACCAATATCCTCCAGGTGCGCTTGACTCCCGGGGTATGGCATTTGTAGGCGGTGAAGACAGGAGCGAGTCTCCCAGAGAGTTCGGCGGAAGCATTCGAACTCATCCGGGGTGAGCGATTCGGGTGCATCAAAGCCCGGTCCTGCGACTGGCCAAAACTTCTCAGGGAAGTGGCCCTCTGCAAGGACGGTCCAGAAGCTCCACGACTCAAACTCGGGACCCAGATCTCCTTGGTCCTCTTCAATGGCTGGGAACGGACGGGAAACTGGTAGTGGTGCCGAGGCGGGCCGCCGGGCTGACGGGCTGGCCGGCGGTGAATACGGCGAGCAGGCCGATTGGCCTCCATATCCCGGGCCGCCCTCTGAGGGTGGCGGTGCCCTGGCTACCACATCACGATAGGACGGGTCGGCGAGCGAACATCCTGCCGTAGCATCGGTGCTCGCCGAGGGCGCACCAGATCGTGGTTCGACCGTCGGTCCCCAGAAAAAGTCTCCGGCTTCTCCGATCGAGACGGAAGGCACTTCTGGAGGGGCCGGTACCAACCACAAGTATGATCCTTGGGGGTCTACCAGGCCCTCGTTACTCCAGATATACCTTCGGAGAGAAGCGGGGATCACATCGATCTCGCTCTCGGGGAGCACGAGGCTGGCGTGCCGCATTCCTACCCCTGCCCTTGACTGGCGGGATTGGGGAAGGGGTTCTGTCGCCGAATCGTACTCCGCCTCTGAGTCAGAGAAGCAAACCGGTCGGATCTCTATCCGGAATTCCGTAACATTCTTCCCTCGGCGTCGACGCCTTGCCTTCCTTCCCCTGGGTGGTTCTTCGGGGCAGGGCTGATCTCTGTCCTGGCGTCCTCCGGCCGCACTGGTGCTGGGGCCAAGAGGACTGGGAACCAAGGTGCGAGGGGCACCGGGACAGATATCAAAGGGGACGCGGGGAGAGATGATTCCGGGCAGGCCTCCGGGCCGGGATTGGAAGGTGGGATGACCCATGCCTCCTGGATCGGCCACGCAGAGTAGACCCTGACGGTGAATAGCGCTACCGCGAGATGGTCCGCGGTGGCTACTGCCAGTGCCAGCAACCGGGAGAGTCGACCCAACCTGCCTTGGGGGCGGTCGGGGCCTCGATCCAGGTCGGGCACAGGAGTTCCCCCGCTCAGGATGCACAGAGGCCTGGCGACTGGAGCCAGCAGTGGCTTGGGCCAATGCGGCCGCTGTCGCTAGAGCCCCAAGGTGGGCATCCTCTTCTGCTCGTGCTCGACGTTGGCGTCGGGACAGGCGAGTCGGAATGAGCGTCGCGGGCAGGTGGAGAGCCTGTTCCTCGACTTGAGGGGCCTGGCGGCGGTGTCGCCGTGGCCTGGCGGGAGTCCTTACCGTAGATCCCTGGAGCGAACCCCGGATAGGGTGATCCCGGGCATCTTCCACCTCATCCGCATAGGGAAGGGAACTGTCAGAGCGCTCCGGGGATAAACTCCCGAAGCGATTGGACGTTGAGGTAGGCAGCGGTGCCTCCCTGCGCGGCCCTCGAGGGCGGCGGTGGTGGCGAGGCGCAGCCACCTCAAGGTCTAGGCGAGCCATTTCCCTAGTGGGGATGACTCCCTCTTCCTCGTATCTCCGCACCAGGGTGTTGATCACCCTTCTCTGGATGACCTCCGAGGGGGAGAGAGGGTGTGGTCGTCCCGCAATTGCGGCTGCTGGGACGACTGTGGAACGGGCAGGACCGCGCGGAGTAGCCGCGTCGGTGTTTCCCCTATCCCTGCGCCAGTGGGCGGGTGGCGATCGGGCACTGGATCGGGCGACCTGATTTCTGAAAGCAGGGAGAAGAACCCATTAACACTGACAGGAAAAAGGAATCGTCAACCAACCATTAGCGCTACGACGCCTTCCGTGGGGGGAACCCAGGCCCTCGACGTTGCGAGACGGAGTGCCCGATTTCACTTCCCCAGCCCCTGGCGGGTAAGACTGAATGCTCGGCCGGGCAACATGCCGGTCTTCCAACACCTCTGAAAGCCATCGGTCTTCGTATCGAGGAGAAGAGATTCACGTCGGGTTCACCATTTTTCTGTTTCGGTGCGGATGTGCGTCGGGTTACGCTGTTCCGCCAGGACGCGTTCGCGCGTGCACCCGTCAACCCGAGGGGATGGGCGCGCGGCTTGTGGTCCCGCAGTCCCGCTTTCCAAGGGCGGGCGGCATTCGTCCCTTATTCAGGGGCGTCTTCTCCTTGATCGAAACCGGGATGATGGGATGTCGGCTCCTCCTTCCTTGGACGTCTACTCGGAACTCGTCGCCTAATCCGGGTCTCCCTCATAGACTTAATAATGTTCGTGAATCTCGTTCCCGGCGCCATATCTTCATGGACACCGGTTAATTACGCTGCTTCCGCCCGGACGCTCCAAGGAGTCCGGGCGGGGCAGCAACCTGCGGTGAGAAGGCCGGGTGGCTCTGGGTGCTGGGGGCGTGTCGTAACACTACGGCTTTGCACGTCTGTCTTCCGTCCCTAATAGGGCTTCTCGAAGGCATGATGGCCTGAGGCATCCCGTACTGGGTGCGGGGAACTGTGTCACCTGAGGTTTTCCTCAGCTTCCCATGTTTAACACGGGGTATGCCGCAAGTTTAACGTCCAGCAGGGACGACATCGGACCGATCAACACGAAAAGTGGATCAGATGACAGAACCCCTTGCGGGGAACCTCCGACGCTGGGGCCAGCACACGGGCGGCTTCCCAAGTAACGTGGAGTGGAGTGAAGTGGCATGACCCCACCGGGATGTGGCGGACCGGGTAAGGATCAGGATGGATGATGGAGTGAAGAGCTTGGACCCCGGAGGGGCTTCCTACGTACCGCGCGTTAGCACGGATCAAAGTCAACGTAGTTCGGGTATACAGTTTAACGTCATGCTGGACGTCGGCAAGCCGACTCACGAAGAGGTCTAGGCCGCCGGGCGGAGGATTGAACCGAACCACCTCGCACAGAGGGGGATGGAACGGCCGGGTGGATCACAGTTTCACGTCATGCTGGACGATAAAAGGAGAAATGGAAAAAGGGGGGCTGTGAGGAGGCACCGTGGAGATACACACGGGCAGTCTCCCACAGGGGCGGATTCATAGGTGAATCGACGCAAGCGTGAACCCTGGAGGGGTCCACTGATGGACGAACCGACGTGAATACGACCGGGACGACCAGGTGGCGGGCTTGAACCTCAGGGAGGCTTCCTACGTACCCTGTATAGAAGACAGGGATCAAAGTCCACATAGTTCATTCTGTCAGGACTTACGCACTTGGGGCAGCCCGGGTGGCAAAACTCAGTTGGAAGGGACTTGGACCGAAAGCAGAAGACACCTCGATCCCAGTCATACCCTCTACTGGCTTCGGCCGTGGGGAGGCTCAATGGAGATACACATGTGCAGCCTCCCACGAGAAACTAGGGGTTTGTAATACCCTGCCCCCGTAGGGAAAAGCCGCTCCCATTAAATCGTCCCAAAAGGGGGACAATCCCGACATCCCTGCAGAGACGAGCGGGTGGGGGCCACATCCAAACCGGGGGAGACCCTGCGTGCGAGGCACAGGATCGAATGATGCGGACGGTTTAGCGTCTTGCCAGACGAAGTACAGTTTAACGTCATGTGTTGAGGACGAGGCGGACGGTTTAACGTCTTGCCGGACGAAGTACAGTTTAACGTCGTGTGTTGAGGACGAGGCGGACGGTTTAACGTCTTGCCGGACGAAGTACAGTTTAACGTCGTGTGTTGAGGACGAAGCACTTGGCAGTTTAACGTCTTGCAGCGCGGACGATGGGGGCTAGGCAGTTTAGCGTCCTGCAGCTTAGACGTATGCTGAACAGTTTAACGTCTTGTAGCTCGGACGAGGTACAGTTTAACGTCGTGCAGGACGAATATGCAGTTTAACGTCATGCTGGACGTATATGCAGTTTAACGTCATGCTGGACGTATATGCAGTTTAACGTCATGCTGGACGTATATGCAGTTTAACGTCATGCTGGACGTACGTGCGTGTCACTTCGCGCAAGCCTGGAGGGCCGCACGGGAAGACAACGCACGGTGCGGGCACCCAGGATGAGGATCATCGGGCGCCACGCAGGCGGGTACCCTCGGGGGGTCAAGGGAGGCGACCCTGGCGGATTGCGCGCAAAAGAGGAGCTTTGCGCGCAAAACCGCGGGTCGGCGCGCAAAATGGCGGGCTGGCGCGCAATTGGGCCAGCGCTTCGCGCGCGGATGGTTGGGATTGCGCGCACCGGGCTTCGGATAGCGCGCGGGGGCAACGGCTCATTCTCTAACGAATGGCCACTTTGAAAATGGGGGGTGCGCGCAATCGGGCTGGATTGCGCGCACCCGGGGGCAATTGCGCGCAAGAGGCTTCTTTTGCGCGCAAAGGCCTTCGGGTTGAAATTTATTCAAAGGAAATGAGCCAAGGGGATTGCGCGCGAAGTCGGACCCCAAGGCTCTATTGCGCGAAAGAAAGGAGGTTACCTGAAGATCGGCATTGCGCGCGGAAGGGGTTGGATTGCGCGAACGAGCGACGCTTCGGATTCTAGCAACCTTCAAAACGTCGGGGGTCGCCTTATATTTATAGGCAACCCCGGGCGCGGAATCCGGTCTCGGGCGCGCAATTCGGTTCGCGGGCGCGGAATCAGGACCCAGCGCGCAAAGGGCGCCGCGCAGGCCGCGGGCGCGCAAAATAGCGCGCCGACCCAGCGTATTGCGCGCATCCCGGGAGGATTGCGCGCCGCGACTCAACTTTGCGCGCGGGCCTCTGAAATTTCGCGCAAGTCCTCCGGGCCCTCCGGAACGTGCCTCTGACTCCAAATATCACTTCGCTTTCCGCATCCGGAGCTTCGTTTGGGAACAACGGACTTTTCCGGCGTCTACACATATATTCTTGAAAATATCATAGAAGAACAAAAAGAGGATGTGTTACAATAGATAAAGGTAGTGAATACTTCATAGATAAACTTTTCAAAACATAGAGTATTATGTTTTGGATCACTTATATGTGTCCCAAAAAACACGATCAGAAGAGAAAAATTATTTATGATCCACATTGCTCATCGTTCTCTTTTCATTAGTATTAAAAATGATATATAGGGATATCAATAAAAATTAATGTGGAATAACGTAAAGAGGGAGACTGAGGAATTGTTATCTCAATTAGTGGTATGTGAATCTGTGACTTATGAATATAATAATTCTAATAGTATAATGAAACCATTTTAATTTATAGTTTATAAATTTTATAAACCCCATTAATTTTTTTGTAGGACCTTCCAAAACATATAATTACTTTAACATCCTTTGGGTGCTTTCCTATTTCCATAATAAGTCAGTGCATTTCATTCATATGAAGGAATATTTTTTCCTAAATAACCTTTAAACATATACATAATATAAGTGGTAAGAATAAAAATTGTACTAATCAATATTATATAATATTTTTATGTGAGGTTTTCTCTTAGGGTCAATAACTCCCTTTAGAAATTATTGGAGAGAGATATGAGTTTCATTAATTCTTATCACCCTTATAAGGATGGTAAGTTAGATCAAACAATTCAAACCCAAGGAGGTTATTATGAGATTATGTTCAATTTATTTACAATGATTTTCGAATAAACATCATCCTAATGTAGAGTTATTATATAATTGCAGTTTCCATTCTATAATTAAAATGACAAATTTTTTAGTCCATATTTGTGATGTGGTGTTAAACTCATGTATGTTGCATTAATGTTGGAGAGAGGAGGCTGATCTGACCTCATCTTATGCTTTATTTGGTATCAAATGTGCAAAATAATCACTATCATAATAAATAAACGAAATATAAATTGAAAATATATGCCTAAAATATATGAAGTGACCTAGAGTTTGTGGATGAAGATATGGTGCGCTATCATATATCACTATGTAATAATATCATGAGGTTTGGAGATAAGGTAAACAACATTCCATGATAATTCACCATTTTATGATTATTTATCATATTTGAGAAGATTATAATTTACTAGTGCTCCCACCTACCATTATCTAGTGAATGATGTGTTCCTTATTCCCTCTGAAGTACGAACATATAGGACACCTAAAATATTATAAATCTAGTGGTGGTTCCATTGGAAGATGATATTTCATATACGAAGTAACTAATAAAGATCTTAGATCATAGAGAAAATTAATTTTTAATGAATATAAATGAAAATTACTTTGGAATTAATACATACCTTAACAAGTAATGTATTTTTATAAAACTCATGCACTATATTTCATTAATATTTTAGATAATTATATAATATATCCATACTATGACTGATGGGGATAAAGACCATTTGGGTTCATGCCTGTCGGTAATTTATCTATTATATAATGAAAGTTATATACAATATTTACTAAAGGGTTTAATAAAATATAATTCATAAAGTTGGAATAAATGATGGACTCAATTCTCCGGATTGTACCATTTGATGACTATTTAAAAGAACATCCAAGGGATAAGGCTTCATTGGGTTTGACCTTTTAGCATGAACACGCTATGATTTAACAACTAAAACAAGATCATAATCCTTAATGGGAGAAGTTCAAGATTGTAGAGATCACCACCAAAACTATATTTGTTAAACCATCCAATGAAATTACTACCATTACACAAATTACACTTATCATGCACAATGGAGTAAAAAAGGGTTATATTTCTAGACCCCAGTAGTATGAATATGTAAATTTAATTTTAACAGATAAAATAATAGATATACAGATCCATTTCTCATTATTATTTTATGTACTCTTAAGTATATAATGATTTTTATAAAAAAAATATATTTTAATATATGGAAACAAATATTATATTTTTATGAAAAAATTTATAATTTCAATCCAAACACTCTTTTGTGATGAATTATATAATTTGAAATATAATTAATTTTTATAAAAGAGTCTTTAAAATACTATTTATTTAAAAATGGATGATAATATACTTTATGGATGTACCATTTAATTTTTAGAAGGGTCATAATTTTGTTGGAAATCTAAAAACTAATATTTCTAAATAATTAAGGATTTTTAATTAAAAGATGAAATTATAATATTTATAAAACTATTTTGATAATATAAATTACATTTTCAAAATCATTATATTAAAATTTTCAAATGGTTAATGTTTCAACAATTTATGCATTAGTATAATTTTTGGGAGATAATCAAATATGATATAAATATAAAGTATATATTATGATAACATAATTTCCCATAAAGTAATGTTTTAAATACCCTTGAGATATTCTTGACAAAAATAGTTTTTTCATAAATATAATTTTTTAGTTTAATATTATTCAATTTTCAAAACATTTATGAATATTCTCAGACCTATAATTTTGTTTAGTTTGAAAAATCATTATGGACATTCCTAACTTCCACATGACAACATGTCTTACATTAATGACTTCTACTAATAAAATATTAAAATATTAAAAATCACTCAACCTTAGAAAATATCATTGTAAAAACCGTGGGAAGGCCAATTGGTTTGAATTTTTTATAAACATAGTGTCTATGTCCTACGTTAGGACATTAGACAAAAAACACCATCTTTTAAATGTAAATACCTAACCATTTTCAAATTACTCTTCACTCTATAGCCTTGAATGATGAGTTTACACTCATTTTCCTTCTATTGATTCCTAATATTCAATTTATAAGGTTCTATGGAGATACTCCTAGGATTTAAGAAGAAACATATCAAGTTACGTTTTTTCTTCTTCTTATTTCCCATTCAAGCACTAGTGTCTTTCTAATAAAATAGTTATGTCAGGTGGCCCAGATTGAATAGTAACCAAACTCCATAATTACCAGAAAGATGCAGGCCCAGGCCGAATGCCTGGTCCGATGAGAATCTATTAAAGAAAAATCAGTACAAAGTACAAAGAAAATGAAATGATATGAAAACACCCCCAACAACAGTGCCAGTCAAAATGTGTCAAAATCTCCAACATCTCCATCCTACGAATCATCTAGATCCGCCGACTCCCACTTAGATGGAGCATATTGATTGAGCATGTTGAGGTATTGCTCCCTAAGACATAACTCTCTTTCAGTCATAGATGTCCTGATCACTGCCTTATTCTGTCCCTTCTTTGAGTTTACTTCTTTCCCTTTTCCATTCTTGGCAGAGGACCTAGTAGACACCGTCCTCGGCATGTTGGAGTAGTCTTTTCTTGGATTCTTCTTTTTTGGATCAGTTCCTGCCCCCATACTCTCAATCCAGTTATCAAGGGTTTCCTTCCTTTCTCCTCGAACCATGTCACTATAAGAGGCTTTGAGCACCTCCCTCTCATTTTCTCTCTCTCCATTGGAAACATCTCGCCCCTTCTTAGGAGCTTCTCCCAATCCCTTGAAGCAATCATTCCTTCCTGACTCCACTGTTCCAGCCCTCAAGGAAGTTTGATTTAAGTCGATAGTGGTTAAACACTGATTCTTTGAACCTGGAAATTCCACATCCTCAACCACTGCAACCTCCACAGGCTTCAGGTGATCTGCTTCAAAGTTGGAGGTCTCCTCCTCCATCAGTTTTCCACCCAGCAAGCTTGTCCCATTATCTGCTTGTTGTGGATCAAGCCGATCAGCTTCCCCCACTCCTAGACCATCATCAGGTTCTTCCACCCCATCCAGTGCAGCAAATTGGTTCATGGAGCAGAAATCTGGTCCAGATTTAACACCCCCTGGGTGCCCATGTCCGCTATCCATACTCTGAGGACATGAGACAGAGATAGGTGCCTCACAACATCCATTCTGGGTGTTGGGCAGCCTACTTGAGTCCAATTCAGGTTCCTGGTCACCCTGAATCTCAACACCATCACACACTTTCACCATTGACCTTGATGCATCCGACATAGAGCTAAGACTCATGTCATTCTTTAGCCGTTCAATTACAGCAGCAACAGAGGGCCCTGACGTCCCTATCAAATCCTCCCTCACAGCTCGCATAACACCCCCATTAATATAGTGGCATTATGTGGTCGATCTATATGTATCATTGTGTATTGTTCAACTTAAGTCCTCTATTATTAAATTTAAGACATGATTGTCTAAATGAAAATAGTATTTTTGTGTGAATAGTTTATGACCATAAATTGATATAATTGTAAAGTATTTCTAAAGGTTACGTTAAAAAACTGAAAATTATAATGGAAGGATTTTAAAAACTTTTATGAAATTTTTTTTTCATGATTGTTTTATTAAATGAATTTGATTATTATTGAACTCAAACATATATTTTTTTTCTACTCTAAAGTATTTTTATCCAACCTGAATAAAAGGTATCTTGATATCCCTGGTATCATAGGTTATTATTAATTTTTTCAGAATCAGTTTCATTACACTATTATTAGTTCTATGAAAAAAGTATAAACATAATTATTAAGGTGAAAATAAATTTACTTAATGGTTATAGAAAAACATGTTATTATAAATTTCAAGATCCCTATATACAATATTTAGGGCCTAATACAATGTAACAAGAGAATAACTAAAAGGAGACAAAACAGAATTTTGAAATGATGTAACAAATAAAACATTAACAATAATAACATTTAAATTTTACAAAGAGCCTTCAAGTCCATACAAAATAAAAACACAGGAAATGAATTAGCAAATCATGATAAATTTTTTAAAAACAAACTCTTCATACAAGTAGGGATCATTATAGAAATTAACATGAAAAATACATATAAAATAAAATTTTATGAGAATTTATAAAAATAACCCTTAATAGGAGTGTCAATATCTCATTCCATCAAGAAGATCATATCCTAGATAATTGATACGCCATAAAATGTTTATTGATACATTATTATATGAAACCCTTATCTAAAAGTGGTTAGAGGTCAGAATCAGGTGTCCAAGAGAAGGTATATTGGTATATGAAATGTTGGAGGTTAGATATTGAAAAGTGTATGGTTCTGGAATGTGTTTGGATAAGTCATGCACCAACCATGTTCAGGGTTCTATCAACATTTACCTTAACTTCCATGGGTACCATTATTGAGTACATGGTTCAGTTAACTCTGCATAGATTGTATGAATGGTTCTATCTCCTCGAAGTACCATCTCACATGGTGTTTAGGCAGGCTCACATAGTTTAAATAACAATATAAATATCATTAAATCAATGTTTTCTCTTCATTTCAGGACATTAAAAGTATAGTGGGTTTGGTAGAATTATTTGTATGTTCTATCACAAACCATATACCTTGTATAATGTGTCCAGATGCCTCTATGTTTCCTTTCAATTGTATGGTTCATGAAAAATATAGTAATTTATTCCCTGAATTCCTAACATCCAGCTATAAAAACTTGAAATGTATATAAAAGTATAATATTTTAAAATAAAATTCATTTTCAATATGGGATTCAATATGAATTGGGACTTTTCATCACATTGAATCAAGACCCCCCATAAATGATATATTATTTTCCGTCAAAAAATTTCCTAAAAATATCCTAAATGTATAAAAAATAATTAGTTAATTATATCAAAACTCATGAAAAAAATAAAGTTTTGTTTGAGTGAAATTTTACTAACAGTTTCAAACTAACTATTCACAACTCTATATTATACTAAACAAGTAAGCATCATTGATTAATGTTCAATTTATTGATTATTATTCTTAAATCATTTTTATGTATTAAATATCACTTATTAAGTTGAACAAAATTCATCCAAATTCACATATTTTTTCTCATTAGAATAGGTATTATAAATCAAGAATGCATCAACATAAATTGGGGGGGGGTTACCACTTCAATAGGTTAAACAATATCATTGAATTTAAACCTTGAATCTTGAGTGAGGATCATCATCATAATCTTGGGTATTCATTTTTTTTATAATGAAATTTTTGTTGATGTGATATAATATGAATGAATATTTATATTTTTATTATTTTGAGTAAATCACATTGATGAATTTTAAAAGAACATCAATAGCTAAATAAATTAAACCTTGTAATAACCTTGTGTGTGACATAATCAAATTCAAATAATCACTAAAACATTAATAAGTAAGTCTTTAAATTTAATAATTTAATTAATCTTGAAGTAATGAATAAAAATTATAGTATTATTTATAATTTATTAACATAGAAATTGAGAACATTTTAATTGAATTTGCTTATGAAAAATCACCATAAATAAAGGATTATCCGTCCAAGAACATTTGAAACATCAAATTTATTTACCAAAGATCAATTTATATTTTAGTAATATTCAAAGTATATATTTTAGGGGTATTTAAATAACTTCTAAAGAAAATGTTTTATACATAGTATTGTTAATGAAATGTCCAAACGATTTTCAAATAGATGTGCTGACCTCCCCCACACATAAATTCGAGCATGTTACTTACTGATATTTTGAAAGTGGCTATGTAGGGCAGTGAAAGTGAATTAATGTGGTAAAAAACCATGTAAAGGAATACAAGTACGTATAATACCCTAGCAGTGATTCCTATTTTATAAAGAATTGTTTTTAACAAGAGACCACTATGTAGAATACTGTTCTTTGAAACAAGAGAACAACAAAATAGAGTGAAAATAAATTTTAAGATAACCAATAGTAGGGAAGACCATAATAAAAAAATCACACATTGAAAACATATAAAATAGAATCCAAAATATACAACAAAAACCCCAAGAATAAAACTAGTAGGATAGAAAAACAACATTCATAGTAATTTAGGACATTAAACAAAAAGTTTCAGTGCCCGCATGTGGAAGGGACATTACCATGTCATTATTAAAATGATACTCGATAGGCCTCATCATAAGTCTATTTAGTGCCATTGGGATCAAACTCTTCCACTATGGTAGTGGGGGAAACACTAGTTTTACCCTATGTAAAAGAAGAACTGGCCCAATTTCCACCCATGATGAATCATGTGAGAGGAAATTATAACCATATAAGAAATTGGATGGATGATAGTCAAGTATTCGATTATTATGAACATGGTTGGGTTTTTATTCCTAAATATATCATCCACTTTCCATCAAGGAAACTGAACAAGAAAAATTAACATGGTATACTGGTCTTGTACATAGTTCCATTGGAGTTCTAGATCAGGATTTGGAGTTTCAATGAGGATTGAGTGAAAAGAGGAGGGGTGGTATGGTGTAAGATGCATGGTGGTGGAATGGTGTGTGGTTTGGGTTAAAACTATTTGAAATGGGGAATGATGGAATTCCACGAATAATTGGGTATGGCGGTAATCCTTTGGTGGAGGTGTGTGGTGAACATCTTTAGGTCTAGGAGAGACCTTTTAGGGGGAATCCTAGTTTTCCCTTGGTTTTCCAATGAATCAGAAATTCTTACAATCCTTTTCATGTATCCTCAGGTTTCTATAAATGGTGAGTTTAGTGGGAGGATGCATGTCTATATCAGTGAAGGAAACTTTTTCATAAAAGAGTCTGAAATACATAGCCAGAAGATGATCATAATGCACTTTAAAAATTTACCAATTTTAATTATTAAAAATATATGAGATGTAATTTATGAATATGAAGGCTAGAATGATGAGATATTCTGAAATCAAGGATTGGATTAAATTTATATCCTCAAATTTTATATTTCCTTCAAAATCCGAATGAGAAATAAAGCAAGTAGTCAGGAATAAAAGATGCATTTGGTTGGTGTGAATGTGAAATTTAGTGGACGTGGAGGTTTTGGGAACAAAATTAATTCGGGGTTGGGTAATACATTCCTATAAATACTACGTCCTATTTTTTTCCTTTTTCAATGATACCTTATTATACTCTATTATATTAAAATAATATTCATCATAAATATTAATCAAGGTGGTAAAGGTCTCAATTTGAATATTTTACCAATTTTTCCAATGGTGTAATATGAAATCATATTCCTTTTCATTAATCACTTCACTATCCTTAGTGGTAAAAAAATAATTCCATAAAATTTTGATGACATATATTTACACCATATCTTTATATGTTGGTCCACAGTCAAAAATCGAAACCAAAATATTTCCCCAACAATTAGGCTTCAATTATATCCCTTTATCCCAAGGGAAGCCATGAAACTAGTCTTAAACAGTGTAAATGTGTGACTAAACATATAGTAATGAATTTTTATCACTTGTTCTCTTACTTATGTATATTTTAATGTGAGTTTAATGAAGGGTGTCAAAGATATATGCTCAGTCACTTTTGTAAGAAGTCATTGTTAATAAAATTTGAGAAATATCTAGAAAATGATATACTACAAAATGTTCAATAATAATTACAAATTAAAAGGATTAAAATTGAATTTAAATTATGATAATTCTTAAAAAACCTATGGAATCCACAATCATAAGGATAATGAATAATAGAAATTAATGTATTAGAAAATTTTAATGTGTAATGTGCATGAAATGATTATTTATAAAACACCAGCATAAAAATACTTTGAAAACAAAAATAGGAATGAAATAAAAATTTAATGTTGATAGGGGTGCAAGGGAAATTAGAGGGATACCCTAATGTAGATACAAAGAGAAGAAGACCTATGGATAAGAACAAGATGATAATGATTATGAGGAGGATAAAGAAAAAGAAACCAAATTGTGATTAAGCGTTCGATCGAGGATGAGGAAGAATGTAATGTAATATGATAAAATGAAGAGTGGAGAGGGATAATTAAAAGGAGTGAAATTTATTTATTTGATTTGGGGAATGATTTGCGGTGTAAAAATTGGGATTTTTTATTTGTTGTAAAAAATCATGGATTACTAAAAAGTCATCTGTTTACTCTATATGTTTTGGGTAACCATGTTGTAACTTGTATATGATACATGAATTTTTGTTCCCATTATGTCCATATATCACATGATTTATAGAAATATTTTTAATAATTCATATCGCACATGATTTCACTAATAAAATGATCAATACTTTATGATTTCTCTGCACAATTTGGTCATCCATGTGTGAACCATGCATTATGTTATATATTTAAATTTATTAATTCCACCGATTTTTTAAACTAAACCCTCCATAATAATTAATTTATTTTATTTACAAATCTTCTGAGAAAACCCTAATTAAGGATCCCATAAAATTATATTATGACTCTCATAATAAAATTCAATCATAAAATTTAAAATTAATATTCACTCTGTATCTAAAATACACAAAAAACTAAATCTCACATGCATAATCCCCTAAAAACTGGAAGGAATTATGTAAGAAAAAATTTACAAAATATTACTATGAATTTTTTTAACTCTTAGTCAGTGATAAAATTAAAATCTTTATCCAATGATAATTAATCTTCTTATCAATCAAAATGATTGTTGAAAATTTATCCAACAACTTATTTCATTATCAAATAATGCTTAAAGCATTTAATGGAATTATAAGGGTGTACCTATTCTCAGAGAGTCTCCACTACTCCGTTTTAAAATAATTTTATAACTATATGTGGCCTAGACCACAATGACTTCAATTTCCATATAAAAAAGTATTATTATGTAGTTAAAGAATAATACATAATCACTTAGATGAAATTAATTTTTAGAGACCATGTGATCATGGAACACCGTTGTCTTATACTTGTACATTTCATGATTATCATATGCCTCTCATATAATTTCCTAAAGCTAATAGAGATGTAGATTAAAATTTTAATTATCATTTTTAAAATAAAATATTAAATATTTCACATACCAATATACCTTGTACTATAGTTAAACTAGAATATGGAAAATCTTTTCATATATCAAATGGAAAGGTGAAACGAAAAGTGGATTTTTATATGTAGTTTAGTATTCCCATAAAAAATCATCAATACTCTTCAACCAATACTTCATTGATGTATATACAATTTTCAAAAGAATATATTTTATATCCCAATTCTAAAACTCTACTTGACTGCTAGTTTGATAATGACAAGGGATTCCATTTTATACCTCAAACCATATTTAATCAAAAATTACTCAATATGTGCTTCTCAAAATGATTTCCCCTATCGCTATTGAGAACAAAATAAAATCCATATATACTAAATATGTTCTTTTAAAAAAAAATATGACTACCTTTTTTGAGTTTTAGGTTGCGGTAGCTGCTTCCACAAACATGGATATAAAATAAACAAACTAAAAAATGTTTTCATTTCCATAGAATGGTGGTAAATGACATTTTAAATCTATCCATCATACATAAAATATTTTGACTTACTGTTTAGGGTTATATGAAATTTTATCAAAAAGAATATTGTTTCTGTTGTGTTGAAACCTATAGAGAAATTATATAAAATATTAGGAATATTTATTTATAATGGTCCTAAAGAATCTACATTTCATAATTCGTGAAAGAGTGTGGTTCATTCCATGATTTCCCCCTGGATGGATAGTTATTAAATAATTCAAATTTATCTTGCAATATTTTCTCTCGCACATGTCACAGAACTATTTCACCTAAACAATACAGAAAAAGCCATGGATCCTCCATAAATATTTCTTTAGATAAAAAAATCTATTTTATATTGAAACTAAAGGTCATTATATTGGGATCTAGTCACCAAATAATTTCCAATAACTACAAACAATAGTCGTGGGTCCATCATTATTGATAAGATGTGTTCTTCATGGAAGTTCTCCAAAATTTCACAATCCACTTCCACATCAATGTGAGAAAAATCCAAGATAGTTAAATGGTTATCCATAGGGTTTTTACTCCCTTTTTATCCAGGATTCCCAAATAATATTCTTATTCGAGGAGTTCCCAACATATAATTCATTTATTATAATCCTTTTTATTGATGATGTATTTCAGGTAAGCATGATCTCTGTGAACAATCACCTTGTAAATAACCAAATAAATTCAAAATCTATCCAATATAAATTATAATACTATCATATCCTTCATTTTATTAAAATAATTATAATTTTTTTTCATCCGAGTTATGAACCTTATAGTTGATTTGGAGAAATAAACACACAATACAACATTCATGTTGTTCTCCCATAGTATAATAAATTACAACACACATCATTTAAAACAATTCATTCCAGTCCAGGGTGATAATGATAAATACTTCATGTAACATTTTTGTTCATTTACTGATATTCCTTAATTCATGTTTTATCAAATGTGAAAGTTTTATCAATTCTGAGAAGTTATCTTAATGGTTGATATTTCTTTTTCAAAAATCTATCACATATTAAATGTAAAATCCCCCATGTCCCAAGAAACACTAGATTTCTCATTGTGATGATAGGATGGGACGGGTGTCTATGATATTAATTTTTAATAGACCAACCTAAATCTCTTTTTATGATATCTGGTGGCTCAACACTGTAAAATAGTGGACCATGAAATGGAACATTAATGATTTAAAAACCATATTTTTTATAGAACCATTCCCAAACATTATCTTGCTTCCTCAAGAATGTTCCGAATGAAATTTTTATAAACTAAGAAGTCATCAATAGAAACCTATATAATTTACCCAACAATTTAGTGAAATATTATAATCAGACTGTTCTAGAATGTAGTTGGATCATTAAATATACTATAAGAGATTCAATGATATGATAACATGCCATATATTCAAGTGAAAGTGTCATTTTCCTATTATTATGGGGTGATAGAAATCTGACTATATCTGAAAAATAAATACTAGAATCAATAAATGTTATGCCCCACAAATTATTTATCCTCAGATTCATGAAAGGGAGTATAAATTAGTTCTTTTGATTAGCATCATTGATCTTCCAGTAACCCACACACACTCTTCAACCCATGACCATCCATGTGGAGATGAGTTAATTCTCCACATTTGAAATCACTATGAATCATATATTTATATGGATAAATTTTAATGGTATCACCCATGAACTATCCTATGTTGGGAAGGATATTCCATCATCAAATAACATTATTACTGATTTTTCAACAACTTTTTACAAAAGAGCGTTGATTTTCTATAAGGATTTCCTTGATGGTGAGGCTCCCTCCTCTATAAGTACATTATGAGTGAAAATACTTGGAATAATTTCAATCAAATTATTTACCTTCCATCTAATTTATTTATTTATACATATTATAATTTGAAACCATTATTCTTATTGATTATTCAAGGGATAAGAGTTGATAATAACTAGTATCATGTATTATATTTAAATATAGTTTTTAATCTAATAAAAATCAAGGTACAATAGGCTTGGTATTCTCTCTTTTAATACTTTTAAGGGATACTTTATACTTCTAATAATGTATTCCTTCGATAGAAATGTGTTATACTTCTTATTTTTCAGTCATAATTTTTTCTACATCATCACCCAAAGATCAAATTAGTTGTGGAGTACATACATAAACTACTCTACTCAGTAATAAATTTTCCAATTTCCAAATAGCACTATAGATATCATAATATATAAGAGAGTATTTCTTAATATCCTTCACAATGTTATAAGATAAGTTTTCATCACACAAAAAAACACAATTCCCCTTGCAGGAAATCAACAAACAACTTTTCTATTTCTAGTAAAGGATATCCCAATTTAAGAGGTACTATATCATCTTCCTACAAGTCTAAAATGATTAATTCATTCATAAGGACAAATTCACCAACCTTCTTTAATATTTCATTTAAGTGTCCCATGGCATACTAAATTTATTGATCAATTAGTTGAAGTTTCAATTAGGTTGGTTTCAACTCTTACAATCCAAAATTCATTAAAATTAAAAATGGAATCAAGATAACATTGGATATCAAATTAAAATGTGCCTTGACAAACTCAAATAATTTAATTTCACAGGAAATTCAGAAATTCATGGATCTTGATGCATTGATGAAATCCCATATTTAATGATCTATGAACACTCTTTGTCATGGTGAATTTTTCTTAACTCTTACATCATAACATTATAGAAAACAATATCTTTCAATAAATTTTATTAAGTAGGAAATTTAGTAAAAACAATAGTAAAGAGAATATTAATATATGGAATACAAAAAACCTCTATAAACATTCCAAACTATTTGTTTGGATTAAATTACATCATTTGATCCAAGAATTGGAAAATTCGTAAATATGGTTTTTCCAATTATTTCTTCTTTACCTGAATCGCTACATTTCCTTTTTTATTTCTCCTTTCCCAATGGTAAAAAATGGTTAATCCCCTTATTCAACTGGTTGTAAGGATATATCTTGCTTTTTTACATTCCAAAATATTTTTCGTTGCTAGTGTATATTGCCATATTTCATTTAATCTTCTCATGATCACCACATTGGATTTCAATCAAGGAGTTTTATCATGTTACCAAAACAGTGTGCTATGGCATGTTATTAATAGTGGATTAACAAGATTTTGGGTCTATTTTTGATGAATTGAATTATTTTATTTAGATTTTGAAACCTGGTTTTAATAGTGGTTATTATATTGGACGTCATATCTCCTAGATTAGAAATTGACTCCTATAATTATTATATCCCAACTTAATATTATATTTTTGTTGAGTTTTGTAGGATAGAAAAAGTATTGGATGTATTCTTTTATAGTACGAACCCTAATGGTACTAGTTACCTAGTTTCGACTTTTTTGAGATAGATTTCTATATTGATGTTGAGTTTACACAAGAGGTATTTGAGGTCTTTACCAATATCTTTTTTTTTGTTTTCAGTATGTCCTCAATTTATCTTATATTACCATGTTCTATTCTAGTATTGTGTAAAATTACATGGGCTTCGATTTTATGATATATATCTCGCCTAAAAAGTAAACGGTCCGAAACTTATTCATTAACACTCCCAAATAATGTTTTTACCATAATCATTGAACGATATATATTTATCTCTTTATATTGATCACTTGTACTTAGATAAATTGAATGAAACATAGTTTATATTATATCCAATTTCATATCCAATATATTATTCGCATCAACTTTTTACAAGACCATTTTATATTTCCCCCTTTATAATTCAATTAAAAGAAAATTTACAACATATCTGTAATAATACAAATAAATCCTCAAGAGATTTTGGAATTTTTTTCCCTTCATCAAACACTTTAGAAAAAATATTTGGTACATATATTGAGTCCTATATACAATGTTTTTACTTTTATACACAATGGGAGTCCATCATGAGGATAATTTCTCGAAATATCTTTAAAGAGTTCCCATTATTCAAAAAGAGGATTTATCCCATATGGTATAAAAATTATGGATCTAATTATATAGAATTAGAATCTTGGAAGTGGGAAAATACATCCCAAAAAATGATTGAGCCACAGATTCCCATCTGAGGAAAGAAAATTATGGAAGCCTCTAATCCAACACATATCATTATCCCTTTAAGATGATGTTAAATGATAATGAATTATCACATATTATAACACTCTATGGTAATAGAAAGTGTCAAATTACTAAAATAAATTTCAAATTTTAATATTAGGATAATAATTCAATAACCCTCCAAACTAAACTATTTTTTTGAATAAGCTACAATATTTCATGATAAATCTCAATGTTTCATTCTTATACTATATCTTGAAGAATGATTATGTCCTCACCATGAATTGTGGGAAGACTATACTAAATGAAATTATAACACAGTGGAGGAATATCTTCAGTAGTTTGTGGCCTATATTTCTACACTGGTGGATGATACTACCATAAATTTTATTACACATATTGTTTATCTCAAAGAAGATAATATTTTGGATATTGTACATAACCTTAAAATAATTTTCATTTTGTATGGTGATTCTATAAAATATACTTCATTAATAGATGGGGATTTTTTTTACCATGAAGTACAAATGGTTTTTTCTCCTCTTCTTTGTGTGTGAACTACTACCTATCTCTATGAACAATATTTTCGTCTATAACTTCAATATTCAACAAGATAGAATTTTTTATTTGTTATCCCATAAGTTCTCATTGTTTTAGTGATATATTAATTTTGAATTTAGGATCAAAGAGAATGATCTGATAGTTTTTAAAACTTTGGTAATGAGTGAGATGACCCGTAGTCCAACATAATTCAAAAAGAATAAAAAAAATTAAAAAAATTATTTTATGAAATAAATTCTAAGAATTTTTTATTTCTCAATTTTGAATTATTCATCATAAAATAAAATTTAAAAAACCATATTATATGTTCCCCGATTGAGGTGTTATAATTTGATTTCATCATTGCTAAATTAATTCTTTGGGGATCCAAAATTTAACTATAATCCAACTACCCAATGAGTATAATGGGATTATTGGGTCAGTCTATTGGGATATTTGTGTACCATCTAACTTGTATCCCCGATTAACTAATTGAATATTTTATTGACTATAAAATAATTATTTTGATTTTATTATCAACTCAATAACATAAAATAACCTAATTCTAGGGTCTTTTTAAATAGATAAGTCACTAAAAGACAAAATTTATCAAATATGGATTTTCAAAACTATTGGGATAAAATTGTACTAGGGATGTGACTTTAAATTATTATTACCGGTATTAGGCTCAACTATATTAGTTTATACATCTCATGATGGATATCATTATCATGAATCAAAGGTATCATGGTATCCTTGGTCAGGTAGGCCCTGATTAAGTTATGAAAAATTTATTTCTTGGACTAAGATTTAGATTTCCAAATTTCTTTAAAGAGAAGTCTTAAGGTGATACAAAACACATAGTGGTTTTATATAATCTTATGGTAACTCATTTTAAGATACATGGATACACCATTATTGGTCTGACATGGAACAACCAAATAATATTATAAAGTGTAGAAAGAGTAATTTTAAAATGAAGGAACGGATAAAACATACAATGCAATAATAATTCAATTTAAAAAGGTGTTTCCACTATCATATACATCCCCAAAATATTTAGGTAATTATATACTCCTGAAAAAAATAAAAATAGACAATCTATTTATTCTAGTGGTTCTCATTAGTGTAATTATGAATAGTAATATGATGAATTCAACCGACATTTAATTAAATTGTGAAAAATCACCCTTAGATTGGGTTTGATTATCTATATCCCCTAAAATTATCTAATCCTAAATGAAAGATCCCCATGTAACGGTCATATATCCACTATTGGATTCCTCATTCACTCTATGTGGTTATAGGTCATAATTTTGAGTTAAAAATTAGTTAACGTGTTAGATGAGATATAGGTTAATAGTTGCTAAATAGTTAATGATTAAGGATCATGGTCGAATAGATAGTTTTTTAATCTAGTGTTTGATCTATCCAAAATCCTATTGAGTTTCTTAGATTCATGGTTGGGGTGTATAGTTCATTTAATCATGATAAGATCATGCACATCATTCCATATTGAAAAATATAAATCAAACACAGTTTTTTTGCTTGGTCTGTATGGTTTCAATATTATTTTTGAGACAATTTAATTAATATAATATAGTTATTTCGTGTCATGTATAGTGTGATTTACTTGATTGAATGGTTTTCATGTGTTAACGCAAATCATTCACCATGTGAAATTGATTTGAACACATTCATTTTTCCTTTAATATGCCTATTTCATTCCGAATATTATCATATTTTATATAATTATAAATTATCATCTATAAATACAAATAATGAATGTAATAATATTGAAAATTAAAATAAAATAAAAAATTTATGTTGACTTTCAATGTGAGATGGGTCTTCGAAAAAAGTACATCTTTCAGTTCCTTTATAATAATATGTTTTATTATCCATATACTATATTTTGTTTTTCATATATACTTTCATTTACATTGTTTCCCACATAATTTGATATTATCTTCCCCTATAATATTTCTCTTAAATTAACATATTTTTAAACAAGTTATGTTGCGATAATTATCACTTGTTTTTTCAAGACAAACCATTTTGATGTAAATATGAAAACCTATTTTAATTCAAGTGTAATCGCATATATATAACTATCTTTAATTGATTGGTAACTTCTATATATGAAACCCACATTCTACAATCATGGGATTTATATGTTGAAATATGTTTTTATGTTATATAACTGATGTATGACACGAAATGTTAAGTAAAATGAATGGTGTGTCTAGATAACACTCCATTGAATTGGGTAATTTTTTCATCTCGTGAGATTATAGGTATGGTGAATATTTGGTTATCCTAAGCACTCAATATTGTGAAGACTCAGATGTTAAACTCTACTTATACATATGATGTCACATTTTTTGTCGTCCCCCATTCTAAGGATACAATTATTCAGTGATGTTGTTTTCTTATTCCACACATCCATCTGAATATGAATGATTACTAACTCATTATATTTTCATATATACCTCTTGAATCATATGAATTATTTATCATCATACTATTATTTGATTATTACCTTACTGAGCATTATATATTATCCTTCCATTATATCTCCCCAACTCACCCCATTTATTATAAAATGTTTAATGTTATTTAGGACCACATTACAAAATATTGAATAATGATATGATATTTTATTTTTTATGCTAATGTGTTCTCTATATAATATACCAAAGTAAATTAGAATTATAATTTCATCGAATCTACTATGTTGATCATTATGTAAAAAATCCCGCAAAAATTATATTACAAATATGGGTTTTTTATAAAGCATCACCACATCATATGAGAATACACTTTGAATTCTATCATAATTCTTATTATATATTCTTTTTGTTCAATTATACCATTAATCAATGAATTAATGCATGTTAATCACACACATTCACATTAAAAAAATTTCATAAATCTCTTACCTCAAGATGAAATTTTAAACATTCTCTAGGAACAAAGGGAAGAAAAAGGATCAACCACAACCAATATTGAATTAATCCACTCCGAAACCTAACACCTAAAAAACAAAATTATATAATACAAGAATTTTAGACTAAAACTGAAGAAATATCATAAAAACTAGCATTATCATGTATCCATCACATTATAAGATAAATTGTTGTAGAGAAAAAATGATGGAAAAGTGGGATAGATGTCCTCATATCACAATCAAATGATATCGAAAATCTAGACGATAGAACCCAAAAAAGCCTTAAATTATCTAAAAGTGTCGCTCTGGTTACCTAGTGTTCAAGAGAGAAAGAAAATGATAATCTTATTTATAGAGGGACCCAAAATTTTTAACAGATTTATTTTAAAAACATCTCAATGCATCCCCCCTTACCCTAATGAAACCCTTAGATTTTCCCAAATGTATGATGTAACACATAAGGAAACCCTTAATTGGTTAGAATCCAAACCCACTTCCAAGAAACCATGTTGTAATCCCAAGATATATTGATATGATCATACAACCCTTGGATAACAGCACAACATAGTTGAAATCCCTTGCCATGATAATCTTTTTGAAGGTATGGAGAGGGAAAACCATACCCCATGGATCCATGGTGAAATTTCCTCCTTAAACACCCTATGGACACAAAGAGAATATCGTGACCCCTTGTGCTCTATAGTTTAACATATTTCCACACTACCCTTCCCAAAAAAAGACACTATAACCCCTCAATACAAATTTATAGTCCTCAAGAACCATACTATGATACATTGTACTCATTTAAACTATAACATTACATAATCTAATGGACAACCCCGTAAACCTATACTCAAGATGAAAAATCAGTTTCAAAACACATCCTCTATTCTATCTCCTTCTTAGATACCTCTGATAGAAAAAAAACATAAAGTAAAGGATAAAGGAAAAATATGCCCCAATATTTATAGAATTTTGCATCCAAATGATCCTACATCAATACATCTGACCCCATCCTATCTGTGTTGATATCCATTATAGATAATGAAATTTTAAAAATTTAATCCCAAGGAATACTCATACAAATTTCATCAACCCTAACATAATCCTTTAAACAAAACAAATTTTAATATAGTAATTTATAATATGTAACCCCAAACCTATCAAGTCTATTATGTGTGGACTGATTGAACCCATTATAAATTAAATAGAATCCATAACATCATGTATTTTAATTTCATCAATCAAAACATATTTTTCTACCTTTTTATTAGTTGGATGGAACGGGAAATAGTATAACCATTATGGTGGTAAAATATTGTTTGACCAACTCTAGACTTAAAATAAAAACATTGTAACCCACTTGTATCTATATATAATAATGATAGAATAATAAATATGTTCTGGGAACACCAATTTTATTTTCATAATATAGTTGTGGAATTTTAAACAAATGTTTTTTACGTAGTTTAATCATGAATCTTTTTCTACAATATCACATAAGTATTAAACATCGAGTATCCAAGTTGTATTCAGGTTTCCATTATATTGGAAAAAATGAATATATTCCAGGGTGGAAACTCCCTCATACTCCTTACTAATTTTCCAATAACAATTTATCATTTGGATTTATCTTTGAAATTCCATTTATAATTTGTTAAAAATAAATAACCATGTTCAATAAAAATATATATATAAAATGTCTACTAAAAAATTAATATCAAAAACCAAATAATCCATAATAACAATCCCTTAATCGTAATAATATTTTCCATAATAATTATATATTAATCCCCTAAAATTTATCTTCTAATTTGAATTTAAGATATTCTATTCAGATTAGAAGACATAAAAATATTATTTTTAAAAAATATAAATCCATGAAATCAATTTTAAATTCATTTTAATATAAATTTAATAGAAAATGGATATATAAGATTAGTTACAACTCATTGTTTCAAAAAATAATAATATATATACGGAAATATTCACACATAACATAATCTAATTGATAAAAGAAAACATATATGGTAAATAATGCATAACATAATTTACATTTCCCAACATTCAATACATGACATATTTAAAAAAAAATTACATAAGATATATAATGAACAATATATGTTATATGGTGAATGAAATCAATTCATATGAAAATATGTTTGCTACGTAATACAAATTTCAACTCACCCTACAATGAAAAATATAAACTCATTTGGAAAATATAATACATTACATATTTTAAATTTCATTAGATAATGAATATACTAATATAAGTAAATCTACTACAAAGTTTATGATATTTTCATTTAAAAAATATGAATATATAATAAAATTCAATGTAATGATAATACATGACATATTTAAAACGATTGAATATATAGAACAGAATATACTTCAGAAAATGTTCTAAATATTAACTTTTCAACTATGCATAATATATTTTTTGTTAATATGTAACACAATATTCATTACTGAAATTAAATAATTTTTATGACTTGGAAAAACAAATCTTATTGAAATATAATTAGAAAAATTTTGTGAGATATGTCTTTTTCTATTTCTATGAGAATTTATAGAATGTTAATATGTAATAAAATTTTAATGGAATAAATATAGAATAAATAATTATAATAGAATATCAAAAATTATAAGAAATAAATAGTAAAATATAATTATGAATTACATAGAGAATAAATAAATGATTAATAAGTAATAAAAAATTAATAAAAAATATAGTAAATTTCCTTATTAGCTTCTACAAGCATTGAAAGATTCAAATAACAATGAATATCATAATTGAATATTTAAGAGTAATTTAATTATCAAAACACTAAAAAAATTATTAATGAACTACTGGAAAATATACCCCTTTATATTTTGACAAAATACACTAGAACAAAAACACATATCTCCTCCCTTTTTAGAAAAAAATGTAGAATAATAAAGGATTTTTTTTTGCAAAAAAAATTCCGCATTTGTGAATCAGATAGTCCATTAAACAAATTATCCCTTTTTGAAAGTCCTCTCCCAAAATATCACCTTCATTGAGTTAAAATTATCCCTTGAAATTCAATAATCATTACATCAAAAAACAAATATTTAATATTTATCTCCAATTGGAACATGAAATAAATCCTATTTTTCATCTCCACATAATTCCAATAATCATTATTATTGAATCTCGAGTAGTAATTAAAAATTGAAATAGTTTTTAACATGCCTTAATAATATTAATTTAAAATAAGTTTTAATTAAAATAAACCCCCTAATTTCAAGAATTATAAATATATATCAATTCAAAGAGATGTAATGAAAAATAGTAAACCTCCCCTTAATTAAAACATCATAATTTTGAAATAAAAAGTTGCATTGTGCAGATATTAAATTCTAATTATATAAACAATGGGAACTCATAATGTATAAAGAATTTCAAATATATATGAATACATGATAAACGTGATAATATATTCAATAAAGGATATAATTATTTTTAAATAATTATATGTATCCCATATTTATCTTATATTATAGTAAACCAAAAAATGAAAAAACAATTCTTGTAACTATTCCAAAATAAGTTATGAATATAATTCAGGGAATTATAAAATAACATATGATAAAAAAAGAGGTTTTAAATAATAAACATAATAAATAAACTTACATGGGAATGTAAAATTATATAGTTTCCACATCATTATTTAAAATGCCTTTTGAAACCCAAAATTTGTGACCTTGTTGAAAATTTGAACTCAACTCATATATAGAAATGAATGCATTGTTATTAAGAAATTATTATATTAAATATTTATATAGTATTAAGAATAATGACTATTAAATTCACAATAAAAATATTTTACAAATGATTAACGAAGCATAATTTTACCATATTTGGAAATTTAAATAATATAAATGGTTATGTAAATGATTGCTTTAGTTATAGCCTTTTATGACAGTAAAACTATTCCATTATTGGAGTTTTATTTAAATCTTGACTCATCATTTAATTTTATTTTGGAACAACTTCATGATCTTTATTCAATTTGTCAAATATAGATAAATCAATATTTTTTGAATGGTTAATATCTTTATTAATCTTCCTTCATTATAAATTTAAATGAAAAATATCATCCATTAATTTATTTTATTTCAGTTAAATATTTATAAAAATAAATGTTTTTACCATCATAATATCCTTAGTAAGAATAAATATTTTTTATTTCATATCAATTTCCCTATTAACAAAATTATTATATTTTGACTCAATATACCATTGTATATCCTTTATTTTCTAAATTGTTTCATGATACGTAAACAAAATATTATTAATTTCATTAATACCAGGATTACCATAACCCAAATAATTAAAAGATAATAAAAAAACCTATACAGATTTACAAAATTATTCATACTTCACATAAGTTCCTTTTTTCTATTGATGATGCACAAAAATATTCAAAACATGTTGAATTTATCTTTTGAGAATTTAAATTTTTTTACTTTTATTTAATATTTTATTTTATATCCTTCCCTCACAAAATATTATCTCCCAAGCCTCTATATTGTCAATTAAAATTATTAATTCAAATAAATAATTGTAAAAATATAAATTATGTAAGAATATTAATAATCAATAGATCCAAATGGTCATTATTCGATACAAATAGTTATGTCCCACGCCATGTGATAACAATATAATAGGTTTGAATTAGCAATAATTATAATTATTGTTTTTTAGATCATAAAAATATAATATCCACTATTCAAAATCAATCCTTGGATTATGGATATCCACTATATACAAAGGCTTTTTATAGAATCATGGCAATCCTAAACTATTAAAATTGGGAGTATCCCTACCTCAATATTTTAAAATAATCAAATCCAACCAATGACTATCCATGGAGAAACCCCAATAAAAGGAATCCTTTAATGGAGTAGACTATGGAACCTGATAATTTATAAGAATCTTCCCTAACCTATAATTTTTTTTAAGTTCTTGGAAAAGAAACATCACAATATTTTTATCACTTGGGAAAAACAATAATACATTTTAAGTGTGGTTTAACTTGTATAGTGTTATAATTCAATGTATATAACACTAGAATAAAATAACAAATTAACCCACGATAAATTATAGAATGAAATGATGGAGTTGGAGTATTCTTCCAATTCAATTAAAATATATTCATATTTTATCTTGGGAGCACTATCTTTGACTAAAAATCCTCTTGGAAAAGTGAATGTTTTCCTTCAACGATACTAAATTATGTTACAATGAATATCTATTTTATATTCATGGTAATTGATTTAACCATTAAATAAAGAAAAAAATGAAAAATATATTCATTGCAGCTAATTACATGTACATCACTTATAAATTAACAAAAATAATTCTTCTCATTACATTCTCTATATAATTTATTTTATATTCTTTTAAAATAAAATAGCATATTCAAAAATGTTTGTAACAAAAATTCGAATAAAAACTAATATAAATAATAGAGACACCCAAATAATCATCCATTAATCTCATTTATATTTTCCATAATCAATTAATAATATCCTCTTCTAATATTCAATTATATTTTAATCTGAGTTATTAAATCAAGATAAGTAGCTATCATAAATTTTTTTCAAAAATAATTAAATTCCCAAAATTAATCTAAAATTCATATTTAATATAAGTTTATTTAGAGTATAAATGTATGATAATTTGTTAGTCAATATCTTTTTTTAATGTCAAAACGTATAAATAAAACATCATACATAATATAATTTGACCAAAATAGGCAATATATAAGATAAGTATTGCATAACATAATTTTACTCTCTATAAATTCGTTACATGAAATATTTGAACAATGAGAAGAGATGTATTGGTTATATAATGTGATGTTTATTTTAATTTATAAAAAAATTAATATATAATAAAATATTATTGATATGTTACATAAATTTTACCACTCTCTATAATGATTCACATAAATGAAATTTTAAAATATCATACATGACATACTTTTCAATGCTTTACGTGATAAAAAAATGTATAAGGAAATCTAGTGAAATGATTATTCTATTTTCCATTGAAAAATATCAAATCATAATATAATTGCAACAAAAAAATACATAAAATTTTTAAATAGATAAAATATGTGTAAAATTTTTTCCTCTGAGAAAATATCAATTTGTAACATATTTTAACACCCTGAGGGAATGCATTTCCTATTATATTTAACAAATTTCCCAAAAACGATATGGGCTCTCATCGATGCATAATTTATTTTATCAAGAATATGTAACATAATACTCATAACTAATAATATTTATGTATTTTGATATTAAAAAATTTAGAATGTATGATAATTTAAACACATCCATGATATATATAACATTATGTCCTTAGGTATACTTATTGAATGTCTAATTTGTAATATAATTTCCCTAGTATAAGTCTATAACACATAATTCTAAAGATAATATCAAAAATAATAACTAATAAACAGTAATAAATAATGATTATTTTTATAGAGAATAAATAAATAAAATATAAGTAATAACTAAAAAATAAAAAATAAATCCAACATCATCCTTTTCTTTTACAAATAGTGTAATATTAAAATAATAAAATAAATTATAAATAGATATGTGGTAGTAATATAATTTTAAAATAAATCAAATAAAATAACAAAGGTTGAAAGGATCCACTAAAAAACTATTATACATAATACTGAAACCCTCTATTATAAATCCTTATTAAAAAACATGGAATAATAATTTGGAATGAAAATGTTCTCTGGGGGAGGACATTAACACTTCCTCTATGTCCTTATTGAATGAGGACATTCTACCACAACCATTGATATGTGAATGCGTAGCACACTAAGCCATTCTTCTGCCAAGGTGAGTGTTCTTGGATCATCTATACACAGATGAACAATCTTCCATGCCCATAATTATTATAGTGGATCTTTATTCATGCACCACCTTCCTCGCCATGCCATATTTAAAAACTCAATATATTTTTATATAAATAGACATTAATCATTACTCATATCTAACATTTATAGAGAATTATGAGGATGCTTCAGCTCCCTTCCCCAATTACTCTATGTCCCATTCATGTGTCCTTTTGTACCCAAACCATAGCGAATTAATTAACCAAAGAGAGTGATTGTGTCACACCAAGGTTTATAATGAAAATAAACCATTATGGGTGATTTTTTTAAATGTTTCATTCAATTATGGAGAAACCGCCTCATTGAGTGACAAATTTTGGATCCATATACATAGAAGCATATGAGGAGATCCATTCTCACATAGACTGGGCTTTTCAAAAATCAAAAACAATATTTATTAAAAAACTCGAAATTATACTAAGAATTTTATTGAGTTAGACATACTCATATTTCTAGACGTACATTGAAAAATGTTAACCCATTTCTTAGGACTTATTTGAGTGTTAACGTGTATCCCCATGTCCTATATTTTGGTTGAAAACCCATGGCCCAACCCTCTAATAGGGTAAGTCATACTGGTATCCATCACAAGGGAAAAGAAACACATAGGTTAGGCAATAGAGGGAATGAACATGTCAAATTCTTCTTTAGGGAAATTCCATATTCAAGCCCCACTAGGTTGAACTTTCTATGATAAGCCCTGCCTAGGATGAAGAAATATCTCATCCCACTACTGAAGAAATGTTGAGAAAGTTTAGTCATCCATTCACATGGGTAATGATTCTTCCTTCATCCATTTTCTATGGTAAAATTTTCACCCTCAATTCAATGATAAAACATTCATTCAATGGATCCTTTTACCATATGAACTAACTGTAATTCCCCCTATTAAGGGAAAATGAAATACATAAGTAGGTCATGATCTCTAGTTTTTACACCTTCTATCATATACACACTTTTTAAAAGGCATCCCCTTTATTTTACTCTAACATTTACAAGACCCTAATGGAATCACAAACATTTAATCATGTTTTAATTAGGGATTCCTTAGTGAGGAATCTCAGATGATCTATCATGGTTTATATAACTAAGATTAACTGAATCATTACTAAACCAAATTGGATAGAGTTCTCAGTTGGATCTTGATTCCAATCGAGAATCCTTTAGAAATAGGCCGTCATCTACATATAAGTCATGACATCTCACTCAATGATGGTTTTATCATCCACATAAAGAAACAAAATATTAATTTGAATCCATAAAAAGTGTAATACGCAATCACATATATATGAAAATACCTAATGTGTATGTTCCAAATCCTATTCATAGTTCCCTATCCTATGTTAAATCCCTCATAAGAGGGCCACATATTGAGTGAGATGTATTACTTAAATGGTTTTTATTTGTTTATAATTTAATATAAAGTAATCCTCATTTTTGTAAGCCCTATTAAATACTCCCTTATTTCCCTTATAATGATACATATATCCTCTCCTCACATTAAACTATATGGTATGTTCCTATTATATGACCTTAAACTATGTATCAAAAACTATTTAGGCTATGATTTTTGTAAACTGGGATATTTAGTAAATAATATGAGGTTCAAATAAAAGAAAATATGTCTTCCAAATACTTTCACTTGGGGCCACATTCCCCTTGATATCATAAACATTCTTATATTATAAGGAATAATTTTCTAGAAGCTTAAATGGAAACACATGTATAAATCCCACTTCGACCATTTAAATAAAACATTGTTCTAGTTTTCCTAATCATGTGATGTTAAACTGCATAGATCAGTCCTTATCACCTGATATTTAAAGGTAAAACCGGTCCTATTTAGTGGCACTGACATACACGTGTTATTATTTCTTTTATAAGGATACTTAGGGTTCCCTTCTTACAAGTGTGATCACAACGCCATAAACACACCATCTCCTAGGATGGTAATAAAATCTAAAGAACCCAACTCTGGGATTTAAATCACATCACAAAAAAATTAAACATCAGCAAGTATAAATCAAGAAGAGATAGAACCTATGACATGTAAATATGTTCCCATCCATTCATGCATTTAACAAATAATATTCATGAGGGGAATCTGTCCAATATTTTTATTTTGGAAAGATTCAGGAATATTTATTTAAAAAATAATATAGTATTTAAGTATGATGAAATCCCTTAAAAATTTCCAATGTTCCCTACCCTATAATGGACCAAAATATTATAAATTAAATTTCATTTTTAATTAAAAAAATCCATTATTATGTTATAGAGTTATCAAAGAAACGTGAAACATATTTTTTATTTTGGACTATTATAAAATATAACATGAAAATTTAAAATTCTATTAAGCACCCTAACAACTAATAATATAATTTTTCTAATGTTACCATTATGATTAGTATATATTCCCAATTATGATAATGTCTAATTGACACTGATCAAATGAGAAATAGAATCAACATGTAAGATCATATCATATGGATCCAATTTATCTAAACTTCTAAGGGAAATAACTTTACTAGGTTTTACCTTCGCCAAGACCAATTAGAGATTAAAAAATTCCAAGTCAAGAGAAACAATTTATTAGATAATTTTATTATAATTGATATTATGACCCGATCCATGTTAGTCAAACCAAAATAAGAATGTACCACCAAGACATATTATTCAAATGGCGTACACTAGTTTAATAAGAGGTTCTGTGTCTAGATCATAGTTATATGAATTTTTCTCTTTCTTATGTAAATAATAAACATTTTTTTTTGATTTTCAATAATTATTCATTAATATATATAACTATATAATGAGTTTTATCAAAACATTATTTTGATATCAGGAATCTGAAATTTTATTTTTGAGAATATAATGATTCAATTAAGAATATTTTTTTATCAATTCTATAATTCTAAAATAAATGAATCTTTGATAAAATATTATTATTTGATAATATATATTTAAATAAGAATTGTAATATAAGTAAATGTAATACAATGTAATTTTATTTAAATCTAGAAAGTTATTAGAGTCGTAAAAACAATTATTTCCTCACAAATAATGTTTTTTTATTTAAAAATATAATTTCCAATATTTATATATTTATTTTTTAAAATAAATATTTTTTTTTTGAAATTATCATTTTGAAATTAGAAAATGTTCTATTTTTTATAAGTTTATTAAATAGTTGATTTTGTCAGCCTCTGGGTTTTATAGATCCCAAAATCATGTATTTAATACTAATAATGAATATAATGTTTACTTGTAAGCCATATGTACTCTGTCAACATGTGATAAATCTGTTTGTATGAGACATCATTGTTCAGGACACACTACTAGTATAAAAATTCTCTAAGTATGTTATACCACCAGGAATTCACACCTTGAGACTATCATACCGATGGACTGAAGATATGACCATGTATGATACATCATTGAGGAATACATCATTGATCAACAAACTTCCATGATTTCAGGTTTTCGGAATGAAAAAATCTAAAAGTATGTGTTACCTCCAGATTACCCACATTCATTATCATGTTGTGAGACTCATATTGTGGACTGTGAAAATTTTCCTATGTCTAGGAAACTATGAAATCATACAGTGTTTAGCCATAAAATGTCAGCTATGACACCACCAATGTCATACCACAAACTTTTCAGAAATTTGGATAAGTCTAAGACACCACCGCTATTACATGGATAGAATAACATACCTTTAGAGAAACATACCGTCACTATCATACCACTAAAAAACGAGCTACCCCAGAACATGAGACACCACCAGAGAATAATACACTCTCACTATTAATATTACTCTATTTATTCATTATTAAATTATATCATTACAAAATCTATATTTATTAAAGTTAAAAAATATACTATTTTAATTATTAGGCCTTACATATCCAATATAGTTTTTTTAGAACTTGATGTACATGGAATCATTTGGGATAATCTGATTTATGTAATTGTTGATAAAAAATCTCATCACACATCATCATTGAGAAGCATAATTGTGATAGAATTCATGAAAACAATAATATATTTGCTTAAATGTACATAAAGTTTCTATCTAAACCTATTGAAATTAAAAAGAGCTGACTTGCTGTAAAATCATTATGAGGAAGCTGAACATCATTCAGTTCATTCATCTAGTCATAAAAGACATGTTTTCAATACTCTATTTTTTCTAAGATTTCATGGAAATCATGTCTTGAGATTTATTGCTGAAACAAACCAAGAGTCAAAAGAAACATTTTAACATATCGAGAATATATAAGCACTCTACTTTAGATTTCTTGTTTATGTTTATATTTTAGTAAATTTGAGTAGTGTGTGTTATACTCTATTTTATGTACACTCTATCTTCTGATCTAAACTAGAAGATAAAATATATCACCTCAAATGTTTTGTAAATTTGTTTCCCCACAGATAAGAGTGGTAGTGGTCTATATATGGCGTGGTTATCATTAATCCCATAAATAACATTAGAATATATAGTGTGTTACTTGAACATTTTCATCTATTGTAAAACCCAATCAAAGTTGTGGATACTAGGTTTATTTTATATAAACTACTTTGTGGTAGGTGATCACCATGTGGAGAGGACTAATTCACTAATTGAGACTGAACCTCTCATACTCATTTTCCAATAGGTGTTTTAAAAATTGTTTTAATTTGTTTTCTCTTTAAAATTGAAAATTGTTTTCACTATAACCAAAATATATACATAGATAGTTTATCATAATTTTTGATCATGAATTATTTTAATCAAGTAAATTGATTTAATGGGATTCAATATTATTATATTCATTATTCATCTGAGACCTGAAAAATATTATTGAAAATACATAGAATGAATAAGATATATATCATACTACTTATTTTGATTAGATGATAAGATTTTTAATTATTGGGGGATTTAAAATAATCCAATTTTCATAAAAAAAATTATTCAGAACTCAATTCACTCCCTCTTGATATTAACACTCTGACCAACATTTGGTATCCAAGGTATGTTCAAAGACGTTTTTACCTTTTTTTATCTATTATTTTATTTTAGCGTTAGTGATCTTCAATTTTCTATTCTTTCTAAATTTTTCAGTTCCTTATAAATATGTATATGTTAGTAATTTAGTATAGATAATCACATAGATGGTTATGCTACAAACATACATCTTTTATCCAATTTAACTAATTATGCCCAATGGAAAATAAAATTGAAAATGCATGTTGAATGTATCAGTATTATGAATTAGTCCTCTATAGTAGATGAGTATAAAATTCATAATACCACTAGAAATACATAGGATAACGACACTAATTATTCTTATAATAATAATTTTAAATCCATGAATTCCTTAAATTAGGATTTATGTGATGTAGAGTTTAATATAATTTTTTCATGTTAAAAAACTTTTGAGATTTGGGAATCTCTATCTATCTCATATGAAGGAACTACAAATGGTAAGGAAATGAGGATCAATAATTACACTGTTAAATACAATAATTTTAAAATGAAGCCCGATGAGACTACTTCTGATTTGTACCTTTGGTTTAATGAGGTTGTTAATATCATGATCTCGCAGAGAAGTTCTGTATTTAACTTGGAACTGATAGTGAGTTTGCAGAAATGTCTAGCTGAATGATGGAAACTCACTTCAGTGTCAATCATACAAACCGAGTATATTAGTATGTTTTTATTCAAGGAATTGATAGGTAATCTTATGTTGTAAAAATAAGAACTCATGGTAATCTATGAGGAGGATAAAGAGACAATGATAAATTCAGTGGATTTCATGTCTACTACCCCTAGAAAATATAAGGGAAAAGAAAGTTGAACGAATTAAAATATTTATTCGTGTGACAATGAATGCTCTTCTAATAGTGATAAGGAGATAGTTCACCTAGCCATAATATTTAGTATTTTATTTAATGAAGATGTTGTTTTAAAAAAAAACTATAGTGGAAAATATGATAATATAGGGAACCAAAAGAAAAAAGGATGACGATGAAAAGGACGTTTTTTATTATGAATGAAAAAGGAATGGTCTCATAAAATCGGACTCTCTTAATCCTCTAATAAAAAAATGAAAAATGAGGACAAGGAAAATACATATAATAAGGATATGAATTAATGTTGTACTTTATCTGAATATAGTTCAAGTGACACAAATTCTTCACATGATGAATATACAGATAGTTAAAACATGTTCTTATTGACTAAAGCCAATTAGATGTGCTTTACCCACTATTGATTACATTTTTCTTATTCATGGGTGTGATAAATCTGATAATATTTGTAAGGAAAATCATGATGCTAAAATTATGACAAATAAAGATTTATTTGACTATTGAAATATACTGGAAGACAGCATTAATGAGTTAAAAGATAAATATAATGTTTTGAAAGCACAACATGCTCTATCAGTAAATTGTATGTCCAAGCTATCTATAGAAAAAGAGAAGAATATTCAACTTATCAATGAAAAAAATGAACGTAAACTTTCAAATTATAGATTAATTAATTAACTTGAGAAGATTAAAAATAGAAAGAGACATTGACACAAATCTTGGGAATGGAATTTCCCAACAAATATGTTAATGGAATAGGATGTGAACCTAAACAGTAGAGAATATATAAAAATAATTTTATTCCTAAATAAATAAATAAATTCTTTACTAACAAAAACATTCCAAATAGTCCCAAAAAGTGTTTATTTCTATGAGTCCTCAGTCATTTTATAGGAATCCCATGAGGAATATATGGATTCCAAATTCATTAATTACTAAAATTTTCAGCCATAATCAAATTTGGATATGAAAATATTTTCTTGTATAAAACCAATTTTACTGGGGAAATGTTTGATGATCTCAAGTAGATGTCTATGGTACTTGAAAAATGGCTCTTTAATGTAAATGAAATGAAAGTATTCCTACATTAAGAGTCTTATCATGGTTTATGGTGGCCATGTCTCCTTTGGGGAGAATGTAAAAGGGAAAAAGGCATTAGCTTGGGCCAGATTCGTAACTAAAATTCTGTTTTAATTTCCAATGGTTTATATATTGATGGTTCTAAATATAATCTACATAGTATTAATCAGTTTTGTAATGATGGTTTCTTTTTGAAGATTGAGAATTATTCTTTTTATTTTTTTAATTATAAAAATGTTTTAATATTTATTTCATGAAGAAAAAAAATGTTTATCCTATCTATTGGAATAATTTAGATTGTTTGTATGTTTTATGCATGAGTGTTTTTCAGAAGGAATATTTGCATTGGAAGAGGATACTAGGACATTGAAACATTCACTCACATAGAATGATAATTATAAAATGTTCATTTAGGGATCTACTAAAGAAAAAGTTCGCAAAGGATAAAATTTGTAACCCCTATCAAAGAGGGAAATGACAAAATGTTTCATTCAAAATAACGAATTAAGTGTCAACTTCTCATTCTCTGATGTTAGAACACATGGATATCTTTGGACCTTCTAGAGTATATAGTCCTAATGGGAGGAAATATGTTTATGTTCTAGCAGGTAACTATTCTATGTAAACATGGGTATATTTTCTAGCTCATAAAATTGAATTCTGTTTTTACTTTTTTTATAGTCTAAGTCTTTATAAATTCATAGAGGACATAGGATTAAAACCTTTAGAAGTAACCATGATTGTGAGTTTCAAAATCATGTTTTTGAATCATTTTACTCGAAAAAGGGATACATTCCTAACTTCTATAATCCTAGGACCCCTCAATAGAATAGAGTTGTTGGAAGGAGAAACTGAACCTTATAAGAGATAGCTTCGACTATGCTAAATGTGTATGACCTTCCTATCTATTTATGGGGAGAAGCTATCAATACAGATTTTGATATCTTTAATAGAGTTTGGAATAGACATATTCTTAAGATGAACATTTATGATTTCTGTAATAGTATAAATCCAAAGGTTAATTACTTTAGGGTTTATGGTTAAAATAGTTTTTATTTTTATAACAATGCATAATATTGACTAATTTTCTTACAAGGGTGATGAAGGAATTTATCTTGATTACTCAATTTATAGTAAATCATATAGAGTATTAAATAAGAAGAACCTTACTATGTATGAATTAGTCAATTCAAAATTAGATGTAAATAATCCACATGATACTAATACTTCTTTAGAAAACCATGAGGATGACTTATATTATATGAATATAAATTTGAAACCATTCGATTCTACTATAAAACAAGCAGAAAAATTTTTCAGTTCTGAAGAATTTATAAAACTTCTACCTAGAAAATTAGAAGTAACCAGTATTACCTTCTCTAGAATTATTATAACTCTCAATAATCATCCATTAGATGATTCTCTAGGAGATAAAGATAGAGTAATGATAATTATAGATTCTATTAGAAATCAGATTGATCATCATGATTTATTATCTCACAATGAACCTAAGAACATCAATGATGTAATTATCTATGAATCATGGGTAAAAGAAATCCAAGAATATTAGAATCAGTTTAAATGAAACAAAGTATATAAAAATGTAGATAGGCCAATGAAAAATGACAATTTTCATTAAATGGGTATTTACAAATAATATGGATGAGTCAGGTAATATAGTTAGAAAGAAATCAAGACTTATTGCACAATGTCGCAATTAAAAATAAGTAATTGAATATTAGGAAACCTTTTCACCTATTTCTATAAATAAGTCCATAACAATAACTCTTGAATATGCAGCTCATCTATATTTCAAACATTATCTAATGGATTCCAAGAGTTATTTCATAAATAGTTTTATTGTTGATGATGTTTTCATAGAACAACACATAGGTTTTCAAAATACTTTTTTACCTAATTTTCTTAAAAAATAACTAAATATTTATATGTTTTACAAAAATATCCTAGTTCTTGGTATGATAGGTTGAAAAATTTTATTATTTCAAATGGTTTTTCATAATTAATACGGTATCCTACCCTTTTTATAAAACAATTTTCAGAATATGTATTACTAGTACAAATATATTTTGATGATATAATTTTTGAATACTAAACAAATTATCTTTAGGATTATTTTTCTAAAATTGTACAAAATGTATTTGAAAAGTTACTAATTGGTGAATTCAGGTTATTTCATGGATTTTATATTTTTCAAAACTACAATGGATTTATTTTGAACTAGAGTAAATATAGAAATTATATTTTCAAACATTTTAATCTAGATATAACTAATATTTTTGATACTCGTATGAGTAGCACCTATAAAAAAGGTTTTTATGAAACTGGGAGACCAGACGATTAAACCAGTCAAAAAATGTATGATTTGAAGTCTTCTATACTTAAATATGATCATTAATTATTCTTAGAAAGTGTATGTGTTCTCTTTTTCATGTACATCTAATTTAGTCACACTTAGTAGCTGTTAAAATAATTTTAAAATATCTGAAATATAAAACTAATTTAGGATTTTTTTAACCTTGAGGATAAGAATTTTATTATGTAAGTTACTCTAATTCTAATTTTTGTGGATGTATGATAGATAGAAAGAGAACCTCTAGATCATGTAACATTTCTGGAATGTCTCTAGATTCATGGTGTAGTAAAAATTAAAATAATGATGTATTATCTACAATCTATGAGGAATACATAGCTTCAGGTAGCTCTTATGCACAAAACATTTGGATGAATCAAACTCTATTAGACTATGGATATCAATTCCAACATTTCCTGATAAACAATTAAAATACAAGTGTGATAAACATATATAAAAATCATGTTTTTCATTCTTGAACAAAAAATATTGATATAAGACATCACACTTTTAGAAATAATTTACAATAATAATAAATCAATCTTGAATTTATTAGCAATGAGAATCCCCTAGCTTATATATTCAACAAGAATTTGAATTCAGAGGGAATGAATTATATCAGAAATTAATATGGGTTTATAAATTTCATTTAATATTTTCATCAGTTGTTATAACATTGGTTTCTAAACTATTATTTGTTATACCATTGGTTTTTATACCATTTTATGTCATATTTTTTATTTTCAGATAGTTGGTTGTCATACCGTTGGTTTTCATATGGTTGGTTTTCATACCATTGGTTTTCATTTGGTTGGTTTTCGTACTGTTGGTTTTCAAACCATTGGTATTCAAATAGGTGTATGCAATATCATTGAGTTGTCATGTTATTGATTCCATGACTTTGCAAAATTGTTTTGTTTTCTATTGTTCTATACTGCCCGATTATTCCTAGTTTAGTTTATCTATTAAAATTGGATGCGTTTTTTCTGTCTCAATTTTTATTTTGATTTCATGTATAATTATATTTTTACAATACCTAGTATCCCAAATGATATGAATAAAAAATATGTATTTTCCAAAAAAAATCATGATCCCCACACTATATTTATGTATCTTTCTCAAACTGTGTTCAATCCATTTCTTTATTCATTTCATACTATCACTGCACCTTCAATCGAGTCTGCTAGGATGATATGGACGCCATTAGTGAATCTACATTTAGTGTATTCTACATTTATGTCAAGATCATAAAAGAAATAGATGAAGGAACAAACAGAACTCTCTTTGGTTGCTCCAGTTAACCCCGGGTTTTCTAGTCATGTTGTTGTTGCATAAAATAAATAATATTCGATGTGGATAATTTTGAGTGGGTCATTAGTCTTCCAGGTCCTCCAAAAACAAGGATGGTTGGATTGTTTCTCCTTAAATGAGAGATATTTGACACGAAACTGGTACATGAGTAATATCATCATGTGTAGTTTTCATTTAATAAATTTGGTGTATATTGGTTGAAAAGATATGTAAGAGGTCAGTTATTTGGTTTCTCTTATAAGAATGTGCGATAAGTGTTTAAATATAATCTGTAATAGAGTTTTTTATCATCATAAGGGGTTCATTCTTGAAACTTGTGCCATTTTTATTTATAACTAATCCCATTCTATGTTAACTTGAGAAGGTTCAACAAGAAGGCCTATTGATTTTGAGTTTGATGGAGAGTCTAGGTTGCTTTTCAAATTTGTGCTACAAATTATTTTCCCATAATAGGGAGATTTTTCTACCTTGAGATACCAAGATGTTCATCTTCAATCCCAAATGACATATGGTCATAATATTGATATTAATAGATATCTAAGGGTTCATACATGGGAGATGACCAAATCATCATCTAGATTTAACTCATTGACATACCTGATTATGATTCCTACTTTGTTGAGGGCCAAGGTCCTAGTTTGTGATGCTGATGAATAAGTTATTGACTATGGTGGATTTAGTATAAAATGTTCAACTTTTATAAGAATTAAGACAAGATGGAATCAGTGGAAGAGATAATGATTTTGAGATTATGAAACGATGTATAAAATATAAAATTCAGTTGATCATCCTACCATACATAATGATTAATTTGATATAATTTTGGGAGATCATGTTGTTGTTATCTACTCTGATGTTGAGAAATAAGATTCTATTTTGAGGAATAAAGAGAGCATTCTATTGATGAAGGGAGAAATCTTGTGTTGTCTCTCAATGCTTCTCTCATCACCTAAGGAGCTCCTTTTCCACCTAGGTCATTGCATGAAAGAGAAAAATTCATCAAAAGTGATGATGAAGAGACATAGGTCTCTGTTGAATATTAATATAAAATTTCAATATCAACTGAAGCTAATGTTGACGATAATGAGGTAAATATAAAAGAAGAAAAATATGGTAATTAAAAAGAAGGTATAAATGATGAATGTGACTCTCAATCTAATAATGATTTTGGTCAAATCAATAATAAATTTATTGATATTCCTTCCGATATGAATTATGAATTTGTTGAGGGGAAGCTTTCCCCATTATTAGAGATTTTCACAAGACATCTATTGGTGATGGTGGTGAGCTAGTTCAGTATCCACTATTCATGAAATTTCAGATTCTGATATGGATGATTATTTGAGAGTTATTGTTGATGTTGAATAAAATGTTTTTAAGAAAGAGAAAAATGAAATGATAGATGAAGTGTTTGGGAATTTATAGTTGTTTTATGTTCATAAATACACTTTTAATGAAAATGTGTACGATGATACCACTACTATTGATTCTCATAGATATGTTGAGATACAAGTAAAGCCAATCTACCAGTGTTGGGCACACTATGGCTACTATGAATTCAACAAATTAGAGATATCAAGATGTTTTAGTTTTTTATTCTAGTGTGGTAACTATATCCACAATCACTATTTATCAGAGTTGGGTTGACCCTATGAAAGAGGATTGGGGTAACATTCTATAATGTGGCAAGAATCCCTCCAAGGGTTGAAAAACCTAAAGTCAATGTTGAATGTGATCCAAAAGGAACCTTGATAGCCCATGTTGATATTGAATGACTACTTGAGAATATTGGTTCAATGCCACCTATTGTAAATGAATACTTGAGAAGTTCAGTTCTATGCAACATATTGTACCTGAAACTACTCTAGTTTTTCCCTTGGATGTTGTCATTCAAGCTGATTTAAAGGTTTTTGTTGAAATTTCAATGGTTGAGTTTCACAACTGTGTATGAAATCAAAAACCTCTTTTGAAAAATCATTGTGAAGTAGATGCAAAATATTTATTTGATTTGGTTATTTTACATATCCTATAAAAGATTATACATCATATTTAGGCTGTGTAAATTGAAAATAAGATCAATGGAAATGAGATAAATTCTATATAGTCTTTGGTTGAGGAAATAAAATCTAACTATTGGGCTTATTTGGATGGTATTATTAAAATTATTTGGGTTACCTTTTTTGATACATCATATTATATTGTTCCTCCTCTAGTGGTTGATGCTGATATCATCCATCCAGTCATTAGAGATGAATTTATAGCCACCTGCAGTGGTCCCTTTAGTGGAGAACCTATAAATACAATATAAATTATAAGGAAATTTGAGCAAAAACTATGTGGAACACCTAATTATCCGAATGTATTCCAAGGATATGAATGATTCTAAGGATATTATTATAAATTTTATCATGTTTTACATCATGATAACCTATTCCAAACTTTCTATGGATGCTCATTTTAAATACATGGTTTAGAATCTTAGATTGCCTCTAGTGACTCAATCATTTGAAGAGAGAGTTAGGAAACATAATGAAATCACTAATACACTTCAAAATATCATAGAGAAAACTACAACTTCAGTGAGGCTATGGAAAACAGATGACTGATTATTACAAGATTTATCAATATCCTGAAGCCTTATTGGCATGTTAAGAAATTTGAAGTTGTAGCTCCGGATGCCTTTCCAATTCCATCCACCTATTCTAGAATCAATACTAGACCGGTGTACCCATCACCTCATCCCCAATACCATTCATCCATGACCACTAATCCATTTCCTTATTTACCTCCTCACCTTTATCCTTTTCCATTGTCTCCTACTAATCCTCTCAAACATCGTAGACCATTAGTGATTGTTGATGGATATCATCGAATAATTACTGGACATTCTTCTATTATACCATCTATTACGACTCAAGATGATCTATATGCCTTGGATTATGACAAATAGAGATATAAAGCTAAAAGAAAAGAACCATCGGACCCTTCTACCAACCATATAACATTTTATTTTGTTGTATTAGACTCTCTTGTATTTGATGGAATCTGGATTGTAATACCACTTTGTTCATCCCTTTACATATCTTTCATGATTCCTATTTTTGACTATTTGACTATTATCTACCTCATAATAAGTTTTTTCTACTGTACATTACCTTTTTGATAATCTCAAATTGGGTATACTTATTATAACTTAGTTATATTAACTTTTTTATATCCTTCCATATTTTCAATATTTTATTATACTATCTTTGATACCATCTCTACATACTGTTGATGATAATTCCTACTTTCTTATCAGATATCATGTTTACACTTATCTAATTCTTGTGATGACTTGTTTTTACTTTTATAGTATTCTTTTCATGACATGACTTGTGATCATCAAAAGGTGGAGATTTTGGACTGCCTAGTCATAATGTTCCCAAAATCATGTATTAAATACTTGTAATTAATTTCATGTTTACCATTAAGAAATCTGAATTTTAAGAACATATGATAAATCTGTAAGTACAAGAAACCTTTATTCATGAAACACCACGAGTACAAAAAATCAATAATTCTAAAATACTGTCAGGGATTCGCACCGTCAGACTGTCATACCGAGGGACGAAATAACCAATAATGTATGATACATCGTTGAGTCTGACACCATTGTTCGACAGACCTCTAGGATGTCATGACGTCTAGATGAAAAAATTAAAAGTATGAGATAATACTAGATGAGACACCATCAATATCGTGTCATCAGACTCATAAAAAAACAAAACCTTTTACCATGTCTACCACTCTATCATTGCATACACTACGGAACCATACACTATTAGATATGACACTGCTACTAGAATACCACCATCTTTTAATTAATTTGGCTTAGTCTAAGGTACCTCCAGTGTCACATCGCCAGAACAACATAAATCCAAAGAAATGTACCATCAATATCATACCCCTAATATCATACCTCCAGAACATAATCTACAACCAGAACGTGGGAAACTTCCAAATCATAAGACAACATCATTATTTATATCAGTTTTATTACATTGTTTTAAATTATATCATTCTAATAACAATATTTATTGAAGATAATGAAGTTTAATCATTTAATGTTTGTGAGATAAATTATTGACAGAAAGTATGTACGAAATAGAAGTACAAGGAAGCTTCTCTAGATATTATCCTTGCCAATATTTTTGATAAAAAGTGTATAAAACCTCATAATTTTGAAGAAAAAATATAAGAGAATGCATATAATAAATGTAGAGGATCCTGGTGGTAGAAAATGTTTCAAGCTAATCCTATTGAAAATAAAAAGGGGTGAATTTCAATGAAATATCATAATAGAAGCTAAACATCATTCACTGCCTTCTTCCCATCCAAAAACAAGTGTTTTCAACACTCTGTTTTTCTGAATATTTCATGTAATATTGAACTTGAGATTATTTTTTGAATCACACAATGGTTAAAAAGCTGAATTTCAATAGACCAAGAATCTATAAACACTTTACTTAAATATTTCCTATTTCTGTTTATATTTTATTTCATTTGAGAAGGGTTTTATATACTATTATTTATGTATACACACTATATCCTGAGCTAAACTTTAAGATACATGATATCCTCTCATTTTTTTTCTTATTTATTTTTAACACAAATAAGATTGGTAGATGTCCTTGTGTGGCTAGATTATCCTTAATTTGATTTATCAATATTGAAGAGGTCATGTGTAACTCAAACAATGTCATCTATTGTAAAATCCAATCAAGGTTGTGGATTATCTATTTATTTTATATAAACTAATTGATGGCGGGTGATCACCAAGTGGAGAGGACTAAGTATTGACAAGAGACTGAACCTCTTGTATTTGTTTTTCCTCAATGTGATTTTAATTTTGTTTTACTTAGTTTCCATTTTAAAAAAGAAATTTGTTCAGAGCATAAAAATATATATAACTTTCTAGTCTATCTTAATTTTTCTTCATATAGTATTTTAATGAAGAAAATTGATTTCAATGGATTCAATAATATTATATATATTACTTATCAAAGACCTAAACAGTCTTATGATAAATCACTAGAATGATTCAGATATGTATCATACTATTTATTTTTATATGTTTGGGTCTTTTGGAATCTTTGGTGGATTTCAAATTATCCATTTTAAACAGAAATTTTTATTGGATACTCAATTCGACCCCCTTTTAATATACTACATCCATCCAACAGATTTTTAAAAGAAAATTAAATTCTGTAAAAATATAGTACATGTATTATGAAATCAAAATATCCCAAAATTTATTTAATAAATTCTATAAATGGAATCCATGACCATAAATATATCCTCCATTAAAATAATATGTTTTGATGTTTTTTGATTATTTTTTCAAAACATTAATGAATACTCTAAAACCTATAATATATTTTAAGGTTTTAAATTAATTTTGTATGAACATGAATAACTTTCATATCATTAATGGTATTTTTTTTAATGATTTCAATTCTTAGCGTAATTAAATATTTAAAACCACTTGTATTTGGTAGTAAATATGTGAAAAAACATGGGAAAATTTGTGGATTATATTATATTATCACATGGGGTCCAAAATTAATGTTTATACATTAATAAAGAATTACTTTCCATTTTTTAATATATACCCTCCCATCCTCTCATTTATCTTCACACAAAAAATCATATTGACCCTAATTTTCATTTCTTCAACCCAATATAAATCCCTTCCATTTCTTTACTTAGCTCTTAAGAAGAAACTCTCATGCTTTTAGAAGAAACATATTAAGGTAATATATAAGAGTGTAATTTCGGCCAGGCCTAGCCTAGATAGGGACGGGCCGGGTAGGGCCAACCCTGCAAAAAACTCGTGCTGCTGAACACTATTTGGGCGGGGCTAGGCTGGCACGAACAACCCCATTAGGCTGCTCGAGGCTGACCTTGTGTTGAACCAAACCATCAGGGCTAGCTGTGTTTTTTTGGGTTAGTCCAATATTTTTAGAGTAGGGACATTGTGGGATTTATTATTTTCAAAATAATTTTTTGTTTTAAGACTTTTTTTTAAATTTGTTTATTTAAAACTTTTTATCATTTATTTAAAACATTTTTTTCATCTATTGTTAAACGCTTCTCTTTTGTAAAAAATATTTATTTTATTTTTTATTAACATTTTATATTAGGTGGATATGTTATTTTTTTGTCTAAATAGATATATATATTGTGAATCCAAATATACTATGTGAAAATTGTAAAAATAATAAATGATGGTTTGGGGGGTTCACAGCAGTGGGTGAGTTTGAAGCAAAGTTATTTAATTTTTTTAAAATTTATTTAAAACATTTTTATATTAATTTGTTTAACTTATTTATAATATTTTTAAGTGTTTGTTAATTTTTTTTAATTTAAATGTTTTTATTTAAAACATTTTTTTAACATTTGTTTCAAACCTATTTTTACATTTATTTTTAAATAAATAATTCAAAATGTTTTTTAATTTTCTTAAATGCATTCTATTTTACATTATTTCATTAAAACATATAATTTTTTTTTTCAAATTTTAATGTAAAATGTTTTTTTAAGTGTTTGTTTTGAAAAAATCAATTTAAATAATTTTTTAAATAAATTAAAATAATTTGTTAAACTTTTTTTATTTTAACCATTTTGACCCATTTTTTAACAATTGTATAATACATGTTTTAATATTTTTGACATTGAATTGAAAATGATTATTTGAATTCATGTTTTTTAAACATTTAACATGGTTTATGAAAACAAGTTATTAACATATTATAGTGGGTGTATATGTTTGGTTTTTCTAAATAGATTTATATATGCCTGTGAATTTATATATATTATGTACAAATTGAAAAAATAATAATGAGGGATTGGGGGTACTCAGTAGTGGGTGGTTTAAAAACGTTGTAATTTAATCAATTTTTTTATCATTTATTTAAATATTTTTTAACTTATTTATGAAAATTATTTTTAATATTTTGTTTAATTCAAAACATTTTTTTTATTTTTTTTTAATTCATGTTTTTATATGTATATTTTTTAAATTCTAATTTTTTTTGTAAATAAGGTTATTTTTTATTTTATTGACATTTTACAATGGGTGGATATATAATTTTTTTAAATAGATTTATATATGTGAGTCTATATATATTATGTGAAAATTAATAACGAGAAGTTGGGGAGGGGGGTGCACCAGAGTGGATGAGTTAACTTGTTTTCTATATAGATTTATATATGTATATATATTATATATATTATATGCATGTTTCATCCAATTTAAAAAAATTAATGAGGTTGGGGGTGTGAGAACATCATTGGATGGGTAATTTTTTGGTTAATATATAATAAGTTATTATATATAAATATATAATGTTAAATAATTGATATATATATATATATAATATGAAAAAATTGTGAAAAAATAATAATTAGGGGTTAGGGGTCTACGGTAATGTGCGAGTCAAATTTTTTTCTAAATAGTTTAATAAATAATATATGAATGTTGTAACATATATAAAAAATTATTGAGGTTGGGGGACATGCACGAACATCATTTAGAGGGTATTATTTTTTTTGTTAATATACAATAAGTAATTATATATATGATATTAAATCCTTGATATATATATATTACTAATATATTTGATTATATATATATATATTATATGAAATCAAATATATATATGTTATTAATGGATATTTAAAAGCAACACTTAATTGACACATATATTTTTAATAGATTTATATATATATTATTAATAGATATATATATATATATATATTCATATTATATATTATCAATGATATATACATTATTAATATATTTATTTATATATCTATATATGCATATATATATAATAAGCTAGTTTCATCATATTTTAAAAAATTAACGAGGATCAGGGTGTGGGTGAACACCATTGGGTGAGTGTGTTATTTTTTTGTTAATATATAATATGTTATAATATATATATATATATATGGTTAAATGATTGATATATATATATATATAATATGAAAAAATATAAAAAAATTAGGGGTTGGGGGTGCGCCGTAGTGGTTGGGTTAATTTTTTTCTAAATAGATTTAATTATGTATAATATATATAATATATGCATGTTGTAACATACTTAAAAAAATTAAGGATGTTGAGGGACGTGCACGAACATTATTAGGTGTGTGCGTTATTTTTTTTATTAATATACAAAAATTTATTTTATCTATATTTTTAAATCATATATATATATTAATAGCTTTGTTTATATATTATATTAAATCACACATATATATAAATATATATTATTAATGGATTTTTAAAGTCCAACATAGTTGATATATATTATTAATGTCTTTGTTTATATATATACATCATTATATATATATATTTATTTATAATTATATATCGTTTTATATATTATATATATACACACACAAATTGTGATTATATAAAATAATAAATATATGTAAATATATACATTATTTTATATATAATATATATGTTATTTCTTTTGTTAATATATAATAATATATATACATATATACATATATTATTGATATATATATATATATATATATCCAGTTTGGGGATAACACAATAGGCCCAACGCCTGGACAAAGGCACAACCTTGGAAGCTTGAGGTAGGGGGATCGAATCTACCTACTAGAAGTTTCTAGTTAGATTTGTTTATAGACGGGTTGGGCTTAACATGAGTTGGGATTTTTTGGGTAGGCCTGGACTGGCCTGTGGGCCTTCTTGGATAGGCTAAGGCCCGACCTGATGTTCCTACCACCTGAGCCCGACATATCCCAACGCGGGCTTTTTTATACTGAGTGTCTTTGGATTTTAGGTCGGGATTTTGGGCCGACTTTCCAAAATTACACCCTTAGTAATGTATTATATCATCTTTTTTTAATCCAAAAATTTCATTTTATGTTGAATTTTTATTTCCAATTTCTAGTGTTGTAATCTGTTCTTACATGTATCATTGTACTCCTCATGGTAACCTAGTAATGATACATGACCTTACGCTATCATTAAATCCCTTCATTTATCATTTATTTATATATGTTGTGTTTCCAAAACTATACCATAATACTTGTGACTTAATTTTGTGTTGTATGTACCCATATACATTTCCTCTTAATGGTATTCTACTAAATCTATCAATACATCCTCGATTGGGGACATCTATGTATATAACCCACCAACAGTAATTATGGGATTAAACATAATTAAATACGTTCTTATGTTTGAGGAACTATGTGTAACATAAATACATGTACATAATATGAATGTGAATGGTGGGACAAAAATTATACAGTCCTCTAATGAATTGGGTAATTTTTCTATATCATGAGATAGCATGAATGAAGAATGAGTGGTTGTCCTAATAAAATGTTATTATGATTTCTGAACAATTTTCCTTGACTTAGGCTTTTGATGTCATGTTTTATGATATTTCAAAAATTCAATGTTTCCTTGACGCTGTAATCTTATTTCATTCTATGATTTTCATGTTTATTATATTCTCCCTTATATTTAATCTTGATATGCCACTTTTATTACTTTAATCGTGTTTTGATAGGATTATTCTATTATTGGTATTTATATGACACACCATTTTTATGTACATCATTAGGATTTCCCACATGATCTTATAAGATTAATGATATTTTATAGAATGTTGTGGAGTTTTGAAATAATTTCATTGTATCACCATTTAAAGTAATTTTAATATGTGTCTAATTACCCAAAGACACTGGGACTCTCAATATATAGAGATAATTTTTTGTGTATAACAATTTAATAAATAAAGAAATATTGATTTTCAAGGATATGGGCTGTCTTATACCACCCATATTATCTACCAACATGTTTTCTATGATGTCACTAGTAATGTATCAACAACCAACTTCCATTGTAATGTATGATCATCCCAAATCAACATTTACAAAAATATCCATTTTAAATGTTTCTAAACACCATAAACTAATTCCTGTAAAAAAATATGACTTCATCATATGAAGAAAAGTATAGAGAAAAAATAATGTTTAACCCGACATGAATCATTTGATAAAAAATGAGATTCAAATACATCAGACAATTTTATTTCATGTGATTCTTGAAAAAATGGCGAACATTAAGTGAATTTTTCAATAAATATAAATTAGTGATTTTACTATAGTTTTGCCACATTTTTTAATCATGATTTTTACAAGATAATCCAATGTCATAAATAAATAACTATGAAAATTATTGGTCCATCATCATCTTAAATACAATACTAAACTGTTCAAGGTGCTTTTTGGTCTTTTTGATGTGCTTATATACCATAATGAAGAGTTTCCTTAATTAAAATTTGATTTTATCTTCATCAAAAATACATTCTAGTGCTTTAGCTACCAATATATTTGTGACCCCCACTATAAGAAAGAAGATTTATCCATTTTAATACCCCCAAAAACTTTTTGGTGATTATTTTGGTGAGGGTGTACGAGTGATATGGTAACATTACAACCCTGGACTCCAGGCAGGAGAACCTATAAGAACTAAATCCTCCTAAAAAATCATATCATTGGAAATCTATAATGAATCAAGTGTAACTTATCTCAACTTCCAAAGAATTCATAAACCTATCCATAATGTGTGATAACCAGTACCACCCTCATGCTAAGGTGTTTAATACCATTAGTAACCACAATATCACTATTATTTAAGAGTCTCCAAAAAATTATCCTACCATGAAACTTCACTAAAATAATTCTTGGGTCGCTTTCTTTATGGACACACCTAGGATGTTGTCCATGAGATCTCAGTCCCAGTAACATAGGTCTGGGTTCCTTGGAGGATATTACTCCAAAGAAATAATATCTAAAGAAACATTTAATCGGTTTATACTCTCGTTACCTATAATGAAATCAATCAACATGAATTAATAGATGAGTTGAACTATGTTTCTTCTCAAACTAGTCAGGCCTGCTAATATTCCCTAGTGATGCCATAATTACTTATATATCTAGGAACCATCTAGATGTATTTTCCATATTTTAACCCATACATATAGAATTCTATGAAATAGATTAACATGGAATGCAGTATAGCACTGGGAACATATTACCATGCCCATTGATGTATAATCCCATATTCTCATTCCTTTTGTCTAAGCCCTTCGACAAATTTTGGTTTCAAGTATATGTAGGACTATGTACCTACCCACATATTTCTAAACAATTAGCATATCCGAACAATATGAAAATATATTGATATTTGAAGTTTCCCAACAATAATTATGGAACCGTCCCATATTCTAATTCCATCTAATATTGAATAAATCTATCAACATATTCTAAAAACCACTTGTGAGTGGGATCATATCCCCACTCCCCATCAGGAGGACTATATGAACATTCTAACAGATATATAGCAGTGGGTTTGTATTCCCATGTCCATCGAAGAGGCTCCTCAGTAATTTATGATAGAGGGGAAAATTTTCAACATTCCATGTTTCATTTAAAACTAATGAATAAAACCACGTCACAGTAACAAATATTTATAGTGTACATATCCCTTCCTGGTCAAGAGGAATCAATTGATATATTCCAATGGAAATGAAGTCACCCAAACATATTACCATCCACGAAGTTCACTAGTATACCCCAAGTAGAGAATCTAAAATATTATCATATAATAAGTAAAAAATAACCCAATAAGAATACTATATCCTTGTGTTCATGAATATTGATGTACTCAAGGCCCCACAACACTTTTCTATGTTATACAAGTATTTAGTGGATCATCACTATAATTTTATAGGGGAATCATTCTTAAGGGTCATTCCATGATATTATTATCAATAATTCAATATTACCACCCCAAAACACATGCCACAAAATTTCAACCTATAAAAGCACAATAATTGATCATGAGAACTCCTCTTATGATACCAATTATGAACCTCAGAATGATAATATCAATAACCAAGACGTTATTCCAACTATAACTAATTTATTATTTACCAAAAATATCATTATAACATAAAACTTGCCCATAGTGACCACAACGTTCCTCCCTATAGTGAAATTTCATCATGATAAGATGGGCCCCTATTGAATCTGTGCTCAGAGTGACGTCATACAAAGCAGTGCTCAATGGATTGATGTTGACATTGTAATTGATCTGAAATAAAATATGTTCTAGTTCATCACCATAAATTTAAGATCTAGGGAGAAAATCATTATCAATACATTCATCAACCAATGTAAATAATTCCATATTTTATAAAACCCTTATGAAAAAACCCTCATGTTAAGATCAGGTGGAAGGCTTTATCCCAGGAGATGAGGAAGAATATATTGTTATATTGATGAAATTTTATGAGGTTATACTTCCAATAATATTCGACTACCTTACCTCATCTTGGTATGATATATCTAATATATTGTTGGCGGAGTGTTTTTACTTCAGATTCTATAAGTACTGGGTGAAATTTCATCATCTAAATGTAAAAATCTACCTTTTCTAGAGCATTTGAATCATCTCTAGACTGTGAAGAAGATCAATTATTAGATTTTTCTTACTAAAAATATAACTAGAACATACATCATTATTTTCTCAATAGAATAAAGACACATCAGGATGCATTCATTGATAACCTATCCAATGTGTATATCCAAGGATGGGGTGAGTACAAAAAATTGAACACAATTCATTTTTGGGCTAATAGAGTCCCCCAAATAAGGTTTCATTCAACTTATTTTCCACTAAAGAGGTTTCAAGCCCAAATATTTCATATTCATATTGTAATATCTAATAATATCATTTTAAATATGCATAAAATTATCTTGATTGAAGGTATTGATCCAATGGCAGGTTCCCCCACTGATATTTCAATAAGGGTTTTTGAGTATTGCAACTGAGAAAGGAAATGTTCTCAACCATTGAAAAACATCTATTGGATAGTAGTTTAAATTATGATATAATGTTTTATTCATCTATCTCTCAAGTGAATCTATTCGAAATCTAGAATACATCATTGATAACCACTCTGACATCCATCCATGGGAAGCCCCATCCCATAGAGAAGGGGAAATGTTTACCACCACCACCCCTAGGATTATTATTTATTGAATGGATATATAATTTTATGGGGGAAGGATCAAGTCAGCCTCATCCATTTAGGATGGGATAATTTTTTCAATATCCTATAAATATGTATGTATTTTCCATGTTTGGTGTTGACCCTAAAAAGCTAGATCCCTAAAAATACCAATTGATATAGGACACACCCATGTTATTCATGGTCTGTTTAGTGAAGATAGTTAGAGACTCCCATGGGATTAACATCTACATATTAATGATGTTAAAATTATTATTTTTCTCTTCTAGTTATATAATCTAAGATGGATTTCATGAAAAAGGGGGCCCAAATTAGTTATTTATTTTTCCAATTGAAGATGGAACTAGGAATGATGACTCACTCCATTATTTAGGAAAATGATAAAATGACTACCACTGATCGATACATATATGTGAACAAAATTAGTACTAATATTGTAAAGGATAAAAACTAAGAAATGCTCACCATCAAATTCCATAAAGAAAAAAATTCTAGAGATTTAGTTTTCATGGAACTTAAGATAATTGTGCTCGTACCCCAGATCAAAATATTACCCAAGACAATAAAGATCCAAATGATAAATTTCTAATTCATTGAGGAACATCACGTAAATATGAAAGGATATTCTGGGATAAATCAAATTATCTTCCCAATCAAGTAAATTTATATTTTCTAAAAAAGATATCGTAATGAAAAGTTAAGATAAACTATCTAAAACAACTCAATATCGAATAACGTAGGGGAAACATTCCAATTGAGTATAAATTTCCCACTAATGTTTATGCTTCACCTATTAATATAATGGGAGTTATTCAGCCCATGAGATTATGTATAAAATAATAGGTCTTATATGTCTCTAAAAAACCAATTTTCATGAACCTACTGGTGGATGACAACCATTATTTTTCTTTGCTCGGATGACAACATCACTTTTTTCTAGGAATGTCATAGTTTTACAACTGAAACGACTAGTCAATATTTGATATATATCGGGAGAGAAAATCATGATTCCAATTCTACAAATTTTCGAAAATGGCATCAGATTGTATTTTATCTAGAGCTCATAATATCCATTGATTATCTCAACACGTGAATGAAATATATATACGAGAGGTTCACACCAATGCCTCTAGATTGGAAACCATATCTCAATATTTTGGAATCCAATCCTCAAAAACCCAACATCTAAAATCTAACATTCACAATATATAGAGGAATGGAATATTCATAGAAATGCTTTTATAATTTTATGTTATAATTTGGACCTAGGGTCACACATTATCAACAAAATGTTGAAAAAATGAAATGATTTCTAAAAATTATTAATGTGGAAATCTGAATCATATAAAATATATTTCATGATGGGTGCATCATATTTTAGGAATACCTTTATCATATTCTATTCTACTCATTCTAGTATACTATAAGGAATATGAGTTTTATTGAACTCAAAAATTGAAACTTTTATGAAAATGAAGGGGTATCTGACATTATTACTAGATATAGTGTTCTGATATACTCGCTCAATATAAAAATCTATAATGAGTTACAAGAAATGATAATATAATTAGAAAACCTTGGTTGATTTAATTATTTCCTACCATTTCATATCATCTAGAGGATTCCATTTGTAGAACCAATTCCATGTATCAAACTATGTCTACTAGACATGGGAAAAGTTACTGCAAAATAAAAATAGCTATTACCATGCTTAAAACGGAACCATAAACATGGATGATGTTGAGTTAGATGTTCTACTTATTAATTTTTTATTATTTTAGATTTATAAATCACAAAAACCTACTTAAAAAAACATATTTACTTTTTCTGACCGAATTATTTTAGAATTTATTTATAAAAAATAAAATAAGTTTTTATAATTAGAACAAGGTGTAAAGTATCATGTATATAAAAATATATTAGTCATTAATATAATCATAATGATCAGGTTTTTGATTAATCATACTCAACATTATTAGTACCAAAAGTTATTATTTCTATAAACACTATTGTAATGATGAATTATTAACAATCAGTATGATATCAGTACATATACAATAAGGTGAATACTAATAATGACAATTCTATAGAAATTGTTAAGGAATCCATCAAAATGACTTCTGTTTATAATATAAATACATAGAATGTTTTTTAATTTATGGCTATTTTTTAGCACTATAATGGTATTAATCAATATGATGTTAGACATTCAATTATGCAAAATTGTTATGAGCTATCAAGTGATAGGTGTTGAAGGTTTTTTATACAAACTCGATAAAATATGAAATTTGGGGGATTAATATGATTGTTGGGAGGATTCCTAAAAATATAATTTCATTTTAAGAGTATGGAGTAGTTTTATTTTGAGATATATATAGAGATTATAATTTTTGAACTGCTCATCTTTAGTTTTTTTAATTCATTTATATGTCTTTGTTCTACAAAAATCTGTGTAAGGTTGTATCCTTAATAACGATTTCAATTTTAATACTTTTCTAATCATTGTAATGATCAAGGGGTTATGAGGATTGTAATATATATAATCTAATCATCAGATTGAAGGATAATAGGGATATTAAGACAATACCGATCATTGTATCAAGGATTTCATGGATATGAATATAGAGTCATTCTGAGTATCGAGGGATATACATGGTATGGATATAAAGTGTTTATTGTAAGAATAAAACATTGGATACCTTTTTTTATGGGTTATCAACTAAAATTCGCTTAAGGATAAAAGATTTATCTTTTTAATAGTTTTTAAGTCATTCTTACATTTTTCAGATATTTTATTATATAATGGTTATATGTTTTTTTCGGTGCACATTTAATATAAGTTGAGTGAACATATTTATCTTTCTATTTATTTAAGATTTATCATATTTACTCCGATTAATATATGTACTTTGATTAATTGGTTCCAACATGATTGCATTATTTTTTTAACTCTGATTTAATCAGATCGTATCCACGTTTCAAATCCATCATTTTGTTAATCAGAATGAGGTTGAAGTCCAGTAATTGACTTAAAGAGGATTTGGGTTTAGTTTAGTTTAATTCCTTAAACTATGTTTTTAAAATAAAATTCACCCCAATCTTGTATTCATTATTATTTGAGAAGATCAAAGGATCCCACCACTGGTTTCCTATCAGTATTTCATAACTCATATACTTGTTGAGTATTTTACTTTCTTTTCTATTAAATGTTGTTAATTATTTTTATATATAATTTTTTATACACATTTTTACACCAACATGTAGTCATGGAATAATAATTTTTTATTTTTTTAAAAAAAAATGTAAGGTAGTAATGTTGGCACAATAGAAAACCTAAATCAAAACAGATAACCAATCCATTATGGTACTAATTATGAGTAATGGAGAGATATGGTAAAATAGTTTGTTATCAACACCCGGGTTCATATTTTTGTTATGCTAACTGAATATTATAAAATTCATGATAATGATTTTTTAACCATTATTCATAAATAAAAATAATAATATTAGTTAAACTACCGAGTGATGAATAATTGTTTATGATCTATGATAAGAATCATGTATAGTAAAATATAATCTTATGAAGCCGATAACAGTATCTGTAAAATGTCAGAAGTCCCACATTTAGATAATTCTATGGTTTTTGAGACCAAGAGAGCTATTCATGGAATAGAATATCAATCTTTTGATTTATTACCATGAGAATTAGTTACTCAGATACACTGGTGGATTATGACCATCATAAATAGTATACAATATCTTTGAGAGAAGGCTCTTAATGATAAATTCATTGTGAATAATATTATATATAGTATTCCCAATGAATGGGAATCCAAGAGAATAGTTATTTTTGAGACAACAAAGCTGAATAATCATACCTGGATGATCTCATCAGAACCCATATATAGAATGAGGGTTGACTCAAAAGAGATTCTATGAAATAAAATTAAAATAATGGAGGTTTTTAAGTAACTTCAACTAAAATTCCATATAATGCGAAAAATAATTAGAAATTCGTGTAGTGATAAATAAAGAAGAATGTTTTTATTTAACCAATTTAAATTACTAATAAAAATTATTATAATGAATTGGAAAAATATTCTAGAAGGATAATTATGATTGTTGGGATGAAATATTTTCAATATCTTTAATAGAAATGTCAATGGGATAGAAGTGGTATGAAAGATGAAGTCACATGATACGAATGAAAGAAAGTGGGACACATTAGACAATATTTTCTAAAAATATAATGGACGATTAAATAGAAACGAAACGAAAGGTAATTACAAGAAATATAATATATCTAAAGGCATGGATTTATTAAAATCAAATGACACATGGAGTGTCATTTGAGGTTATTCTTCAAAAAATTCTTCAGATAATGATCATTCATATGATAGGAACATAGATATTTTTGCTAATGTACAAATTTGAAATCAATATTTCTTGGAAAAGCTTTAAAATTATTAACACCTTACAAATATTTCTTTAAATGAAAATAACCCTGATGAGAAAAATTCTACATCATCAGTTAAATTACATTTATCAGCTAGGGAAGATAATTCTTTACCTTATTATGACTATGTTTCTTATTTTTCAAAACATTTATAAAACAATAATTGTAAAATCCATAAAAAACATGGTAATGCTAAAGAAAATAAAGCTAAGGCTGATTCAAGGACTACGGTTTTGAAAAATGAAATATAATATCTTTCTAAACATCTTAATAAAACATATTTATAAAATGATAATATCTATAATGATTATGGGAAAATAGTTTCTATGAAAACTATGTTTCAAACTAGTTTTTTATAAATGCAATTCCAAAACTGTTACTAAAGGTGATAAAAATTATGTTGTAAAATTAAATTTTAAAAATTATTATTTGATGAAACTATTTTAAAAATTTATAGATGGAAAAGAAATATTTGATAAAATGTAAAAAAATTTGTCTCCTGGGAATTGTTCTGGAATGGGGTTTTCATATAAGAAATCTATTTTTAGTAATAATTTATTTATTCACAATAGTGACCCTTTTGTATGAAGATTCAATGTGGTGGTCATTGGTAATTTCTTTTCATTAAATAAATTTCAATCCCTAGGTTTTCACAATGCATTTTCTAAAACAATATTGATTCCTAAAGATTGTTTTCTCACATTATCTGATGTAATAATGTTTGGGTGCTAATGTTAAAATTCATTTTTTATGAAATTTAAGATAATAATATAAAAAAAAAGTTACACATATAGTTGCTGTTCCAAGAATAAGATTGGTAATGAAGAAATCTTCAAGATGACTATCAAAATAAGTTATATTTTTTATTTTGGAAAAGTACTTATTTCAAATGTTTTATTTTTTGAATGTACTAAAAACAACCTTATAATCATAAGTCAGTTATTGTATTAAGGTTCACATGTGAAATTTAGTAATTATAAGTGTTTAGTACATATTTTCAAGGATGAATTTATTCTATCATCTCATTAGCAAGCGAATGATTATACACAAAACATGGAAGACCTTAAGAATAATAAAATACTTTTCTTAAGTGTAATGGATAGTCAATCATGGTTGTTTCATTGATGGATAAGAAATTGTAACCTCATAATATTATCTAAATTGACTAAAAAATAACTTTTTAAGGATATACATGAACTATGGTTTGATACTTGAAACATTGGTAACCCTTTTCCATACAGTAAGAAACATAAGCGGTGTTTTAAATCAATTAGTGAAATCTCAACATTTGATTCTTTATAATTAGTGCTCGAGGATTAATTTTTTCCGTCATATACTTGAAGTTTTAGAATAAAATACTATCTATATGTATTAGATAATGATTATAGTAGATATACATGGGTTTATGTTCTCAAAAATAAATATAATGTCGTTTTTTATTTTAAATCATTTGTAGGTGATGTTAAAAAGGAGAAAAACCACTCCTAGAAAACGATTCATACTGATCATAGTGGGGAAATTTTTAATTATAATTTTCAATATTTTTAGGGTTTGAATTTTATTGAACACAAAAATTTAGTTCCTATAACTCCCCAAAAAATGGTTTAGTTTAAAGAGGAAATATAATTATTCAAGAAAAAACTAGAACTATATTATGGGAAAAGGGAATTACCAAAAATTTATTAGCTAAAGATATTAATACTTTTTACTATACTAAAAATTGAGCTTTAATTTTAATTTATCTTCATAAAACTCCTTTTTATTTGTGGATAGGAATAAATACAATAGTTTATTTCTTAAGAGTATTTGGTTTCAAGGTATTCATCCTAAATAACAAAAATAATTTACATATATTTGATCCCAAATCCAATGAAGGAATATTTTTATGATATTCCACTACTTCTATGGAATATTGATTTTTTAATAAAAACATTCATACTATTGAGTAAATAGTAAATTTTATGTTTGATAACACTAAACCTTTCTTTTCCAAGAAAACTTACAAACATACTCATATGTTATTTCTAAAAGAAATTTTAATCATTTTTTATGAGGTAATTCACATAATTATGTATCTCGATGAAGAGTTTCTGAAGGTATTCCTTAAGAATATTTTCAACCTTATTTTTATGAAAATAACCTTCAAAACCCATGAAATTAGTTTTTAATTAGGATTCATCCTAGTGAATGTATCATCATTGATGTTGATCAACCATTTTTTACTAGAACCTTCATAAAGAATGAAATTAAACATCTACATTTGAAATCTCAATTTTATGCTACAAATTTTGATGAGTCTTTAGGTGATCAGGATTGGATTAAAAAGATCATGATGAACTCAAGAAGTATGATATGAAAAATTTATGTAAATTAGTTTAACAACCTAAATAAACCTCTATAATTAGAGTAAAATATATTTTTTAGAAAAAAAAGTTACGAAAATGGCACAATTATTAGAAAAATAGGTGTACCTGTTACCGATGGTTATAATCAATAAGAAGATATATATTATAATGATATGTAGGAACCAAAATCAATATGTGAGGCTATCTAAAAAACTTTTATCCATTTCATCATTCATTAAAAAAATTAAATGGGTGTGAGGTTTGATTTTATTAATATATATGTTCAAGATGTTGTTTATATTGAACAACACACATGATTTGAAAATACATGACATCATGAATACATTTATAAATATAAAAACTATTTATATGGATTTATATAATCCCATAGTGAATGGTATGATATATAATCAAGCTTTTTGTTACAAATTTTTTTTTAAGGGAGTTGCAGATCCAACACTTTTTATTAAAGAAGTTAAAAAAAATATTATTAGTTTAGAAAATTATGTTGATGAAATTATAATAGAATCAACTCGAAAATCATTAATAGAATACTTTGTGATGTTTTTTCTCAATTTGAGTATGAAATTAGACTGATGGGTGAGTTATTCTATTTTATTGGTTTTCAAATCTCACAAAAACCATAATGAACTTCTATTTCTCAAAATAATTATATTAAAATATCACATTAATAAATGTGGAAAAAAATACTAAAATTACTAGTACTCATATTTGTACCTCCAGCACCATTGATCATGATGATTTTAGGAAAACTGTCGATCAAAATCATTTTTGAGGTGTGATATAATTTTAAATTACTTAACTTATAGTCATACATATTTAATGTTTTTTGAGTGATTCTGTTCTTGATATCAAAAAAATAAAAAATATTCCCATTGAAAAGCTATCAAATGAATTTTTTGTTACTTTAATGGAACTGTAGATTTAGTATTATTCTATTCTCCCATGTTTATTTTGAATTATATAGTTTTTCAGTTGATGATGTTGTTGGGAGTGAAATGCATAGAAAAAAATATAGAACATGTCATTTCTTTTGAGATTATTTATTTTCCTAGTCATGTAATGTAAAATAATCAGTAGAACCTTCCACTTCTGAAGTCAAATATGTGGCTTCATGATTTTTTGTGCTTAGGTGTTGTGTATGCAACACACACTCACTAACTATGGCTTGAATTTTACTAAATCTAAAATACCTTATGATAATAAAAGTCCCATTTAATTAAGTAAAAAACCCAACAAATCTCTCACGTGAAATGAAGATATATCTAATACATCATTTCCTTTGGGATCACACACTTAAAGAAGATATCATTTTATAATTTTTGGAATGGACGAACAACTTGTTGATATTTATAGGAAAAAACATCGTTATGATATATTTTAAAACATTTAACTGGATATAGAAACTATCAACATAAATAAATGTTTAATATATTATTCTTATATTTTCATTTCCTATAAATATAGTAATCCGTTTCATAGGGGGGCTACATATGTTTTATGTTATTTAAAAAAATATTATTATTAAAAGTATTTGTGTTTTAAAAATGTATTCATTTATAAAAATCTTTTCATAATGATTTTTATAGAATCTTGTTTTTATAAAAAATTCAGATTTAGAATTTTAAAAATTATTCTCAACCCCTAAAAATGTTATAAAATTTCAAGACTCAAAATGATAAAAAATTTCTGGACTCAAAATTTTGTTAAAAACATTTGGTATTGAAATTTTTTACAATATTATTTTTCTCTAAGAAAATTGTATTTGGTTCATAATACTTTTGTATCATGATTTGGTAATTAAAATATTATAATTATTTTTTGTCCTAAAAATTCATATTCAGTATTTATGACTATCGTACCCTATTAGTTTAAAATAAACCAAGAAGAACATGTTATTCTTATTGATGAATTTCTTCAATATAAATGGTACTTATATATTGTTTTGGTTTTTAAACCATATCATAATGACTGTTATTTAATTTTTTTAGGATTTTAGTTTTATAAAAAAAAAATTCAATTTTTCTATGTTTTTTTATTTTTTTATTCAGATTCATTTTTAATATGATAAATGTTTTAAAATCATAAAGAGTATAAAAATTCATTAAATATTTATTTAGATTATTTAAAATCGTTAGATTAGATTTCTCTAATCACAACTGTTGGATGTGTTGTGAATGTTGAAGAATTACACCTGATGCCTATATGGAGAGGGACACCCCATGTCTCCCACATTAGTTGTGCTAGATAATTTCTCCGGACCCATTACACCATTAATGTTTCCCAGTTCAAAAGATCATCTCTAAGTCCAACTCACTGATCAAAGTCTTAACCCCATAGAATCCATAGAAGACTGCAAGAAATGGTTTGTATTCAAGTATGGTTAGATGAAAAAAATTATGAGAAACATGAATATTGAAAATAAATTGATTTTAAAGGTTGGAAATCAATGTGGGTGGAAAAGTCTGGAAAATATTGTAGTGATTACTACCTAGATCTTGTTCGTGATTTTTATGCCTTTGTTATGTTTTCCTTAGAAGATGGAAAATAGAAATAGTATTTTTTTTATGAATGGTATGTGATAGAAATTATCATATAAGAATGTTTTTCGTTTGGTAGGAGTACCCATTGAAGGTATGCATAATGTTTTTCAAAAAAGTATCCTAATGGTCTTGATATGTTCAATAAAATAAAAGAAAAAGTTTTTTTGTATTATCTCTATGAAAAATTCAATAGATTTCCCATATGACACTGGATAACCATGTTATCTCATTATGGATGAAGGATTTCTCATACCAAGTAAAAGAGATTGTGGAACATTTAATTTTTTTGATGACTTCATATTTTAATTTATATTGAATATGAGAAACATAGATCATGTTATGTATTTCCTCATCACCGTAGATAACATAAATTTAGGTTCAATTCTGTCTGAGATCTTCATTTTTACAACCATCTAAATAAAATTGTTTGAAAAATTCATGATGTAATTCAAGATGTTCAATAAATTGATTACAATTCGAGAATCAATATCTTCTATAAATTATGATAAAAATGAATAGACTAGGGTTTATTAATTCAAAATATATGAAATATGTTGACAATGTTGGTGGAAATTCATAAGAGGGGGAGCCATCTTGAATGTATGAAAAGGATGACATGAAAAAGTAAAGGAAAGTAGAGACTTATCCATCAGAGAAGAGGATAAAATAAATGAATTTACCAAAAAATGTATTTTATGAATGGATAAAAAGTAAATATGACAAGAAACCTAGGGATCTATAATTTAGAATAGAAACCGTAGAAGGTAAGACATTGAAAATAAATGACATATAAACTCATTGAGAATAAGAAATTAATAAAAGAAAAAGAAAATATTGTGGGAATTCATGTTATGTGAAACGATTTTAAAAGGAGTAAAAAGGGACCCAGGTAATTAGTGTGGATAACTCCTCATAAAAGACAAGTTAACCCAGAAGCAGGGTCATTATTTCATGAAACCACAATTGTGTAGGATGAAAATATCTTTATTGTAGAAAAAGGAAAAATGATTTTAATGAATAATTAGTTTCAATTAAACAGTAAAAAAATTATTATATATGATAAATAGTAAATAATCTCTTAGAACCACTATAAATCTCTATGAATAGTGTGATAAGTGTGTGAATGAAGATATTGATGATAAATAAGACTACTTAAAGGATAGTGAAAAAGAATAAGAATATACTAAAATTGAAGAATATGATTTAAATGTAGAGGAATAACAAAATAAATTCAATGAAAAAGAAGGAGCATGTGTTAATGAAAAAATTTAATGCAATAAGAAATCATTGGAATCATCATCATCTAATTTACCTTTTATAAATGATAAAGATAGTAAAGATGGATGTTCTAAAAATAAAGAATCCTCATCAAAATATTAATATGAATCCTCATCAATGAAATATGAATAAGAGGAAAACTCTATAAATTTCAATGATAATCCCAATACTAATACCAATGTTGAAATTCTGCAATATTCTGATGAAAAAGATATTGATAACACTAAATTTTCTTAGGAATTTTGAATGATTGATAATTGAAAAAGACAATATGGTACTCTAATCAGTAGAATAAAACCACCTGAGGATCATCCGGATTAATTGGATTCAATTGAAATCATATCTTTGGAATGAATTTATTATATTTTAGATTTGTAGAAGAGATTAAATAAAGAAAATTATTTTCCAGGACATGAACAAGAGAAAAACCAATTCTAGAATGTCTTTATTATAATTCATAGTTAATAAATATTTTAACGTAGAATATTATCCGGACAGAGGCATAATTAAAATATTATAATGATCATTCAATAACTCCCCAAATTTCATGTAATAATATGGTTAAATGGTCTCATTAAGTTGATGTATATATTTGAATGCATGACGATCAATTTGGTGTAATAAAGGAGCGTCAGGTACAATCTTAAAATTTATTCAATGAGTTATCCTCTCACATGAATGAAATAGTAATGTTTATGGAAGTATTTTATGATACAATAGATGATATTAGTGAGGAAGATATGGTTTTGAGTAAGAATATACAAGATATAATTCATGATAAGACTAGAATATGACCCATAGAAGCCAAAATTGTCATCCTAAGTGATGGGAATAACATGACGTTTGAGGAATTAAAAAAATAAAAACATTGGAATAAAAAGTTGGAATTATCAATCAATATCATCAGGAGTTCAATAAGATCACATCTTTTTTAAAGACCATGAATAACAAATATTGAGTTTTCTTTTTGACATCTCATTGTATTTTTCCAGAAAAAAATTTATTTCTTTGTAATATATGTATTGTCTACTCAACCAATTACAATTTGACTAAATTCTTTGCACTGTTTAGGGGTTATATATTATATCATATTTTTTTGGATGATTAATTAGTTCATTTTATTATTTTGTGTGTTTGTTTATCTAAATTTTTCAGAGCAATTAAATTAATTCCACATTCCTTTTTGAAAATAAAAAAGGAGGATATTTTCAAACAAATGTTGAAATGTATTAAATATGGAAAAAGTTTTAAAAAGGGAAAATTTATAATAAATAGGGATAAATTTTTATAATGGGTAAAATTTTAAATTAAGTGGGAAAATACGATCCTTTGGAGGAGATTTTATCCTATGGGGAGTTCATCATATTCAACATTGTACCCTCCTTGAAATTCATAAGTTTTATAGACATAGGGGGTTTATGGTTTTTTGGAATGACTCTAAATATGGTGTACTTCAATTAAAAAAGATTATATGTTTTTGACATTAATTTTTTATTTATGTTTTTGGGTTTGTGGTTTCAAAAACGGGGGGATTTTTTAGACAAAATTTCTACTTCTTACATTTTAATTCCTTTAGTTTTGGAAATCACTAACACAATCATAAATAATTTTTAATAAATTTTTATATCCCATGTTTTTATCATGTTTATATAGATAACATTATATTTTAGCACACATAGAATATTTTTTCAATAATTTCAAATAGAAATAATACATTCTTCTTTATAATCAACATAATGAGTATGTGTTTGATTAATGGACCTTAAATTTATTGGTACCTAAAGTTGGACACACTATCATGACTATCATAATAAAAAAGTCATAAAATTATTATTGATAATGGTACCGATACAATCTGATTAATACTCATGAAAATAATCAGATTGAAATTGTTAATAAAATCCATCAGACTCGCTTATTATTTTAATTATAATATGTAAAAAATTGTTAAAATGTAAGGAAAATTTTAAACACTATACTGGTGTTAATAAATATGATATCTACCTTTTTGTTATGAAAAATTGTTATGAAAATATCTGTGCTAGGTGTCCAAAGTCATTTAAACAAACTTCAGAAAATAATATTGTTGGGATATAAATATGAAAATTGGGAGGATTCCTATAAATACCAGGACATTTTAAGAGTTTAGAGAAGATTTATTTTGGGATATATCTATAGACTACTAATCATGAACTGGACTTTTTATTTATTGTAATTTTTAGTGAGTCATTTTTCTAATTAAATTCTTGTCAAGTTGCTTCCTTAATAGACATTGAAATTGTAATTAGAATCGGATCATAATAACAATTAATGGATTCCATGGATATAAAGATGAGGAATCTAATCTTCTAATTGAGGGATTATATGGATAGAAAGATATATCCAATCATCATATCAATGGAATTGGGGGATAAGAATATAGAGCCATTATGATCCTCGTATCAAGGGAATTTTGTGGTAAGGAAAAAATAGCACTACTATAAGTTTAAAATAGTGGATACCTTTTGTATAGGTTATATAATATATTTCTATTATGGATATTATATTTATCTATTGAATGCCTTGAAATTCATTCATACATTTGTTAACTATTTTATTCATCATCAAATTTACATTTTTATTAAATAAGATACAATACAAAGAAGCCACCAAAAGAAACAAGGAAGAAATAAATCTAAGGGGGTCTAAAATGGTGGAGGCTGAGGGAGTAACCTCTAATCAGGTTAACACCTTTGGGTTTCAATGTAGAAATATCATGGACCGATACATGATCATTATCAGGGTCCTCTGTTGAAGCTAGATGATCTTCCACATGGTTACCCTCACACCAGGTGTGCCTTATTTTGGTGCAATTGTTAATAATTAGTGTGCACTTGTAATATATATGATAGAACAATGAGGAGAGAACAATTCATTCATGACATCATGTAGGATCTTAGAATCTATTTCAGCTTCAGATAAAGAGATCCCCTTATGATGGCAGAGATTAATACCCATAAGCATATCCTGGGCTTCTTTCTATAGAGAAGAGCCATGAACCAAGCTGGAGGAGAAGGCCAAGAGGAACGAGCCTCACGAGTCCGAGACAACCCCACCCTCACGTACACCACCTGACCTGAAGGACCCATCAGTATTGAGTTTAAAGCCCCAATTGGGGGTATTCCATCAGACACAAGGATCATGGATAAAGCTATACTCTGATTGGGAATTATGAGAGTGAGGAATCATCCACCTAACGGAGGGGGCATCCCACCATTTAACAATGAGCCGAGAAAAATCCAGGAGGATGATCTTAGTCATAAATATGATGGACATACCAACTAAAAAAATCCCCACATATCGAAGCTTATTCCTATCCTGCCAAACAGTCCAACACCTAGTATAGAGGATCGCCGATCGATCCATCTTCTCCAGGAATTTTTCTCTCAACACATTAAACCACCTATCTAGGAACGAGAGTTCAGACATGTTATTGTATTGAAATAATGTAAATTCTCTAATGAATCACCACACTTTAGATGCCCAGTCCTTTTAATAGATAAGTGGTTTTCACTTTCTTTCATGAAGACATTACAGCAGGAACAATGTGAGATGTATGGGATACCACAACACCTGATATTCTCATCCATCAGGATGGCCCGGTACCTGATCCCCCATAAGATAAAGTTGAACTTCAGAGGAACCATCTTGTGCTATAGGGTGGAATTCCATATATCTTGCTCCTCTAGCACGACTCAAGTTTGACGATAATCTCAGGTATTGAAGTCCCCCGAGGAAGAGGGAGTTAAGATGCACCTATTGGGATCTTGCATCATGATGATGATGTCAATGCAGGTTTGTTTCTCCTCATCTAGAAAAACCATGATGAATTTCAGATACATGCTAGCCTCCTAGAATGACATGGAAGGATCAGGGCACCCTGAGAAACCCATCACATTCCCAACCCAGTTGTAGTTCCAGAAGGAAACGTCTCCTCTCCAAAAATACATTGGGACTATAGCTGAAGCTCTACATTCACATTAAGTAAAGAAGGATATAACAAGGAGGCTCCACCCTAAGCCGGGGAATATTTCTCGACATAGAATGCATTTTCCCCCCACTACATATTTTGTTCGATGATTTCTTAAGCTATTAATATGTGCATGAAACTGAGAGTGTCATATAGGCTACGCACGTTAATACCTCTTTCCCTACCCATCCCTTCCACCCTTTTCAAACAGGCCTAATGCCTTAATCATTCCACAAGAGGATCCCAAATTAATCCAACCACGATCTTATCAATGCTGGAGATGACACCCCCCGGCGCCTTGACAGTTGAGAGAGCATGGATAAGAGTTTCCAACATAACCCTATTAATGAGAGAAATATGGCCCCTGATGGAAAATAACCTATTTTTTAGTTGTGAATGCACCCTGCAATCATGAAAATAAGGAATTTGAAGTCCCAAATCCGCAGTCTTCTAGGAGAAATGGGTGGACCAAGGTATTTTTTAACAAATCATCCTTTTTTCATATCAATGGAGAGATGAATCTCAGAAATTCTTCTGGGTGAGAAGCTACTAGAGATATAGTAGTAGCTCTTCTATTTATTAATATTCTAGCCACTCTAGTGGAAATGATTCTTCATAAAGCATTTCAATCCTCGAATAGATTTTTTCCCACCATTAATAAACACCATGTTATCATCTACAAACATTAAGTGAGGAATGTTCACGGCTCTCATAATCCTTGGATATTCCTATATATCTCCATTGTTGATGATCTTATGGATGAGTCTACTAAGAACCTCTTGTGTGAGGATGAAAAGGTTGGGGGAAAATCGATCTCCCTTTCTCAGGCCTCAGGTAGCTTTAATGAATCCATAGAACTTCCCCAAGAAGGAAACCTCCATCCAAAAGGTGCCGAAACATCAGAAAACAAGATCGGTAGTCCAAGAGGAAAATCCCATACCTTCCACAACCATGATAATGAATCCCCACTCCACTCGGTCATATGATTTTTTCATGTACATCTTGAGATCCACATTATATCCATGAGATTTATATTTAATGTCTCTAATAATTTCTTGGGCAAGGGAAATAGATACTTCAATAGACCGACCTCTCACAAAACCATACTACTCCATGGAAATCCACCTTGGAAGGTGGATAGAAATTCGTGGAATTAATGACACTAGTGAGGATTTTGTAACGTATGTTGCCAATAGACACCAATAAATATTGTATGATGGAAGAGGGATTCCTATTTTGGGAATAAGGATCATGGTGGTGGAACATGTAGCACAAAACAAACTCCCTCCTCGGATGAAATATTTAATGGCCAGAATAATATCTTCCTTCACCACCTCCCACGAGTCTTTGTATAAAGAGACCACAATGCCATCTAGGCCTAGGGCACTGTTTAGATGGAGGTTCATCATGTCTTTGAAGATATAATTTTCATCTTGAAGGGAACACAATCCCTCATTGTCCGGGTCTGAGACACGTTTTGGGATACACTCAAAGATCCCTCTATCATAAACAGTATAGCCATTGGGAATATAGATATTGGGTCCAACTAGCAAGTGCTTGAAGTAAGTGATTGACATACCTCCTATGATATCCCTCTCATCCATATAAGATCCATAATTTAGAAGAATATTAGGTTTTATCATCTTCTTCCTCCTTTGATGAAGGCATGAAAAAATGTTGTATTCTTATCTACCACCCGGATCCATTTAATTCTTGAGGAATCCCTAGCCAGACACTCCTAAGCCGGTATAATGACAGCCAGTTCCCCCTTCCTGTTTTCAATCTACTCAATGGTTTGAACATCCCTCTCTTCTTCTAACTAAGCTTCAAGTCTCTCAACCTCCTGCATGGTATAATTAATCTCACTCTTGGCCAGAGGGAGGGCCTTCACCCCCGTCTGGAGACTAGCCTTATGGTGCCATGGTTTCTCATGAATGTCGACCCATGATCCACCCTAGGCTTAAGAATTCCAAATTTCATCCACCAAGTCTGGGTATCCCAATTTTCTGACCCATATATTGTGAAAATGGTACCTCTCCCATTGATCCTACTAAGATGAAATCGAGACAAACATGGGGGAGTGATCTGAAATTCTTCGAGTCAGATGACATAATTTAGTGATAGAGAACTATGTGATGGGTTCTGTATTAGATATTCATCTATCTAATCTTCTCAATGACCAATGATGGCACCTTCAGTTGTTCCACCATGTGAAGGAGTCACCTGCGAATCCCATATTGATATGTCCCCTCCTAGCCATGAACTGTGTAAACTCCCAATTGGCCTTTTTCTTAAAAGTTCCTATGCCTTTCCATTATTCTAGGTTGGATACGATATTGAAATACCCTCTGACAAACATAGGGTGATTTCACATGATGAAATCATTGAGGAAACTCCCTAACATGGTTTTTTGTTGGGGATCATAACTCTCTTACATAAAGGTCATGAAAAATAGACATTTCCCATACTTACATTGGTAGTAATGATTTGATTTTACATTGGTACCATCTCCGCAAATGTGTTTTTATTCCAAAAGATCCCAATATGGTTGTTGGAAGGTTCATCATACATGAATCCATGCATCTAGATATTCCATGAGAAGTCCCAAATTCAGGAAGGGTTTTGTTTGTGTTCGATTATTGAAACAATAACAACCTTGTGTTTTCTTATTACAGAGGATATGAAATTGGACATAACCTAGGCCCCCAAATCCCGGGCATTCTAGATGACTGTAGGGATCATTGTAAGGATGGAGCTCTGGAATTGGCCCCAAAGATAATATCTTCTTGATGTATATATGTTCACTCTCCTTGTGGTTTCATGCTTTAGATATAGTGGAAAATCCCTCCTGAATATGAACCCCTATACCAGATGAAAAAGGCTGTCCTACAGGGTAGGTTTTAGAATCATCTCGACCCTTGGATTCAGGCAGTTGTGTTCTCTTTAAATCCAAATGGTGAAAGGATTGGGATATAGGTTGCATATCTTGACAGACATTTGATGCAGAGGACATGGACTTCTCGACATTACTGCAAAGAGCCGCTTAGGAGGTGGAACCCAGAGAATCAACAGGGCCCTCCAGTAGGACAAATGGTGGTGGTGGTAGTTCTAGTGGTTCTAAAGACAAGGGACATACACCATGCAAGATCCTCTCCAATAACACATCCCATGACAGTAAATAATTAAGAACATGATTCCAGAACACACCGATGTGAAGTCCTTCTATCAGAAAACCGAAATCCACTAAGGGCGTCACTAATCACATTAAGGAAACCTCCATTCAGGAATGGGAGAAGGAGACCCAGGAGGTGGATCATGCCTCCGCACCAACAAAGGTCATCATCAAGAAATCCAGTGATATGCATCCACCTTCTTATGAGAGCTTCAGTGGAGGGACACATATTTCTAGGTAGTATGAATGATGATAATCACAAAACGAACCACATATAGCCTCCTTGAATGAGTCATTCCAAAGATGAGATGAAGAGCTAGTGCCGACATGGAAGGTAGATGTTGGGGCCATCCCACCGGTGGTGGCAACTAGTGGGCGAGGCAGCAGAGTGACATTGATCCGAAAATTTGAAAACTATCTAAGCACGTGGGGCGTGTTCTCACTCATGGTTCTTAAAGCTTAACTATTTAATTACATGTTGATTATATGTTTTATTCCCGCACCACATTTAATTTGAATTGGATCATTATTTTCCCCTTTCTATTCTATTATGCTTTATCATATTTAATCTGATTATGATAAATAATGATATTATTGAGATCCATCAATATTCCATTCCTTTTGTCTTTGTATTAATAGAATAATATTTGGGTTAAAAATATTTGACATTGTTAAGAAGACTAAGGATTGTATCCAATAATTTACTTATAGATGATTTGGGTCTTATTAAATTTAATTCTTTTTAATTATATTTTTAAACTGTAATTCACCACCTTTCATGTTCATATTGTAATTTGGGAAAATCATATGACCCAACACATGGAACTCGGGTAATTTATGTATCAACCAAAAACTCTCACATAGTGATAAGTAAAAAAACTCCCCCACCTAGGACATAGAAACAAAATAAGGCCTGCTTCTACATGAATACCACATAAACAAGAAATAAAATTCTAAAAGTTGAAATATATATGATATTTCATCATAGTTAGGGAAGAAAATATACTCAAGAAGTCCGAGTCAATAAATCCCAATGAATTTTTTTTAGAGATAATATTAATTATTCTCTTTTCCCCTTGATATTAGTAATCAACCTTCAATTATGTTTTTTCTTCAAGGAAATCCTGTATAAAATTGTCGATTATGGTTATGTAATGTTGGAAAAGTCCCCATAAAACATTTATACGTACCCACTAACCAACTGAACTAGGAATACATCTATCAGGATGTCTGATATAGGTATGGAAAATATTTTGATAAATATATGTCAGAGAAGACTAATACAATCCTCATTGAAAAAATAAATCAAGATGTTATGGATGTATTACACACTGAACAATAAAACCCCATTCTTTCAAATTCATCCTCTTAAGGTAGGAGTATCTAAAACATAGAATATCAAATAGAAATGGGATCCTTTAACAAATCCTAAATTAATAAAGACTCTCAGGGATTTTCATCCATCATCATTCGGAGCATAGGCGACACCTCATAAAAAACAATTTTTCTGATAAAATAATCATTTTAAGATATGTTAATACTATTTAATTATCATTACCCTTATCTAAAGAATATATATATATATACATGAGCATAAGTTCACTAAATATTATTGGGGAGGTGGAGGAAGAGTTTATGGAATTTGATGTGACCAGGGAGGACATGGTGTTCTAAGACCTCAATGATTCAATAAAAATTCCCAAATATATATATATATATAGACAAGTCTCAGTGGAGATCACTTCAGTTATCCTAGAAGTAACACGGTGAAAATATGAATACTAAAAGAGTAATTCCAATCCAAATGACATGGAATACTGATTAGCTGATTTATAGTCATCTAACCATCTTAGAATATGTATAGTCTATCTTGAATCCAATTTATAGCATGAAATATAACATTAAATTCTATTTAAGAACCTATTCAGTCTATATGAAACTCATCATATTCCAAGACTCTAGATAAGGAGAAATCCAGAAATAGTAAGATCCTACCCTAGGTACATATATAATAAATATTTTGGAATTTACCAATTCTCCCATCGAATTTTTTGATCCTGGGGTCACTTAACCATTCTAAATATACTAGGTAAAAAAACATCAATGCCATTCATATCCTCCAAGTGTTTGAGGATGAAGTCACTATGATTTAGGTGTATTGTGCAGAGAATTACCTAGGTGGATTTTATAAGGTTATCTCATTCAAATAACATGATAAGAATGCATTTATCAAGTGGTACAAAAACCCTTCCATATCCTAGGAAAGAATGAAATTTGCAACATTCAGTGAGATTAAATTGACATTTCAATTAGTATCTTAGTCAATCTATCTTGGATTGTCTGACACATAGTATATTGGGAGGATGATCTGTTTCCTTCGAATTAGTCCATATAAGGGTGAAACCAAAGCAATCAAATTCCCTTTATAGATACAAAATTTTAATCTCTATTTAGAGTTATGATATCTAAAAATTAGTTCATTGTTGTATAGTGGAAGTCATTTTTTAAATGATCTATTGGGAGTATGGGGTCCCATAGACACAGATTAGATTCCACATTATATTATGAATTAATGATGTAACAATTCAAGGGAGAGGTGAATGTAGTTTGTGTTGAAATTTAGAATTTTGAAATTTTTGAATCCCAATATAGTGAATATAGCTTCTATAAGAGAAACAAAATATGGGGAATTATGGGAAGAAACATTCATGTTTCTTCCCCTATTGATTTTGCTGCTACCCCAGAAAAGGTACTCAGTGAGTGTTATATATTTCCCATCAATCTAATTGAGGAAATGAAACTGAATCAACATTTCTACCAAAATACCTTACATTTCTATTTTTATATGATAAAAAAATTTCCCACTGAGGTAATCATATTATATGTTGACCACATGTCAAATTTTGGAAACAATACCGTTACTGGTGAAACACCATTCAAAATAAAAAATGTTCATCTATAAGGTCTTTAAATATCTCGCATCATAATTTCTACTAAAGGAAACCTCTACCATAATGATTCCCTCTTACCGTCTTTTGATCATCAAAATTTTGGAACCCCTTCTATCTCAAAGGATAGAAGTAATAATATCCAATATATCCCATACAATGATGAATCTTTATCAACACCATTATAATATCGATATACATCATTTCCATTTACATGAGATAAGGGTGTACCTATACTATATTCCGGATGTCGAGATTTCCCATTATCATCTAGCAATATTAAAATTGAGGTAGAAGAGGAGGAGGAAGATGACCTTATAGATTCCACTGCATCATTTTAGGCACCATCCATGAGATCAAGTAGGTGAATATCAATATGATGGAGGATTTGTGACCCATGAACATAAGTGCATCCAAGAACCTAGAGAAGGTTGAGGGGTATAATACCTTCTAAAAAATGACTTTAGGATATTCATTTATAGAGACACTATAAAATGATACAATTGAATTAAAATGTGGGCTCCCATTATCTAGGTTTCCTAGAAAACAAAAATAGATACAATAAATAAAAAATAATAATTCTTCTAACTCTAACTACAAAAATAGAATACAATGTTGACATTATAATCAACAACAACATAATTAGAGATGTTCAGTACACCAAGTGGTTTGAAAAAAAGAGTCTATATCATGAATGAAAATGGTAAAATATGATTCCATATTGAATTTAAGGACCTCAAAAAGAAAATTAATAAAGATTAATTCCAAATCTAGATCATGGAATTGTAGATCAATGTGATAGTAGAATCTGAGCCTCTTCCTTTTAGGGATGGTAAATCTTGCATAATTATATTTCATTGGCCCAAAACTATGAAGAAGCCACTGTATTCATGAAACCCCATGGAATATATTAATATCATGTAATTTCATTATTCTTGATTAATTTTGGTACAACATTTAAACTTTACCTACATTACGTCCTCAAAAATTACATGGAGAAGAAGTGGAGTGTGACGTGGATAACTACACAGTAAAATCCAAATGATGTTTTTATCATCTAATGCACCTTAATGTTTTTGTTAGATTTATAAAATTATCAAAATCAAATAAATATCATACAATTTGATCTTAGGGTGGTATTGAGGAAGTTTCTTATCTTTGTGATACACCATCACAATAACTTTTTTTATCCAAAATGACCATATAAATTATAACAATTCAGACACTGAGAATCTAATGGTATTGAGAAGTATCTAAGGGAATATTTCCTTCATCTGGTGATTCATCTTCAATATCACTATTAAATTCATACCCATAACCCGAATAATGAATAGATGTGTTTCTAAAAAATGGAATGAGAACTACACAATAGACTTTGATGACAAGATGTGGTAACTCTTCAACCAACTATCCTATATGCCACCAGTTTATGTAATGCCTATTTTTTTGTTTGTGGAAACCATAGACCATATAATTTCTGATCTCCTGGCATATATAAATGACATAATAAAATAAAATGGTTTTTGTTTATTATATGAACAATACAATACATCTATATGTGATTTTATAATATTGATTAAAGCTACATGGAACTGATCACCACATCCTAGAATCTAATACATTATCTTCAAATTCAAGAGATCCATTTGGTATCTTGTATTGAATTGAACAAGTAAAAAAACGTCTTACCAATTCAAATAGAATGGTTGGAACGATATTAATTATTCATGAATTAATTTTTTATCCAGTTCATTCACTAAAATTTTATTTATTGAAAGGAATATTCTAGAATTCTAGTGGAACACCAGACTCCTAAGAGTTGAATGTAGAACATAAATCTATTATATAAGGGTGTATTCTTAATACCTAATGAACCCAATGTATGGGATATGTTTTTTATGGTACTTATTATAATCTAGAAAGAACGTGAACAGATATACACAAAGATAAATAAGTTGAATTAGATATTATCTCTATTTCCCTAGAAAAAGGATGTCTCTATGTATTCATTTCTATTAACAGAAGGATTCACTAAAAATGATTCGTAATATCATGTCATTGTCACTATATTCGTTTTAGCATTGCATATACTAGTGTATCACCTCAATATCATAGGTGATTCATAGCTAGTGGTCAAAAAATTAATTTATAACATTCAATCATGAAGGAAGTTATAAAACATTAATGTGATTGTGTTTGAGTGTCAATGTCATAGTTCCCCTCTTCACATAGTCTGAATCATGCCCAATATTCACCAAAGTGCATTGTAAATGCTTTAGAAAATTCCTAAAATGCAATGGTATACCCATACCAGGATGAGATAGTCATTCATATAATGTATTATAGTGTTGTATCCACAATCATTAGTAACAACATAGATGATATGAATGATGTAAGAAACATTACCTAATCGGGAAAATCCAATATTCTTATTGACTGTTTCCACAAACAAATCGGCGTCCCAAATCCTGTTCTATCACCAAGAAAATATCCTTCCTTTAGAGTGAGATAAGAATGATAATATTTATATTTGAGTCATGAATATCTCTTTATATGATGATATTGGTTCCAAGAGTTCTTCTACAAATAATGATTTATTGGAATTATCTTCACTTTGATCAATAGTATGTATATAAGCTCTATAATGTAAGTGATCCATTCTAAATCCTACAATTCCCATTAGATAAGTACCATGATATCACATCAAATGAAATTATTTTATTACTTATATCCAAAAATGTCCCAAGACTACCTAGATATAGTAAAGAAGTGACATGACTTCCAAGTATATTCCAACATTATCCATTATCCCCATATTTATGACACACCGCCAAGTACCCAAATTGTTTTTTGGGTAAATTTATTTCATAAGATAATATCCTTTATCTAAAGCATGGTATTTCATGTTTATATATAATACCACAAAAATATTCCATAATTTGGAAGGGGAACTACCCTCAGTGATGTCAGTATAAAGGATATCATCAACTTCAACAAGATAGAAATCATTACCAAGTGTGGTATCTCTTGAAAAATATTAATGTACGATGACTCCAACATCTATAAAAATAGTATAGAAAAGGAATTATCAAGAGTCCACCAAATAGTCTAATCATTCATCCTGGTATTATATGATTGCAAATGGATAGATAGAGGAGTTCTAGAAGACCATTTCCAAACAATTTCAATATATGGTGGATTAAGATAAGAATTCATGTTCATAAAGACTGATGCACACTTTGTGGCCTTATTGCACCACAACTCACACCACTACTTAAACAACTTAATATTAACTTGGAAAATTAACATAAGTAATGTAACATTTTGAGGCTAAATTTATTTCTCTTTGGGTTTCCACTTACATTCATCTCAATAAATATGAGAACACACTGATGAAACTCAATGAATTGCAAAGAAAAGATGTTAAATAGTTGTATAGAATTAATAATATATAAATCCATCAGAAATTATGGGAAATGGTCATAATTATAATTTCATTCCTCCACTAATTCCTCTATAGAGAGCTGTTATTGTTTCTCATAACTTCAATGATACAAGGGAATAATCCTCCCAAACATGAACCAAATTTTGTAGGAAATTATTTCAAATATAAGGTATAGAGAAAAAATATCTCTCTTTCGATATAATGTATGGGTCTCATATCACATACCAAAAAAAATAATGATTTATCAAGATATATTTTTCATAAATTCACATTAGTTTAGTGAAATTACTAATTACATAATATACAACTATGAAAAAAATTATTTTTCACATAAGTTAAAACAACACGGTATTTTCATAGTCACCTGATTTAAAATTTAATAACATTATACCCATTATCATGAAAACATGTTTTAGGATGTCATCCATATCCTTTGAAATTATATTATAAACCCATCATCCAAACCGTATAGTATATTCTAAATTTTTCATTGGTATACTACTAAACCTTTCATAAAGAAATGCGTGTGTTTGGTTTCATAATCCAACATGATATATAAGGCCCCAGCCTTAAACCTTACTTAATCTTGAGTTATTACAAGATTACACATTGAGGATCTTTTCGGGTTTAGAGTATTAGAGAATTAGATCATAAAACATGCATTACATTCCACATATAAACAAAGTGGTTACTTAAACATAGTATTCATTTTTCCCATCAACGTAAACATATTTAAAATAAAACATGGATTCATTCTTGACACTTCCGGGACACTATCATCATATCATGTACATTTCCCTTGACCTGTTAAAAACATTTCAAAAAAACTTGGGATGAGAATAAAAAGATCATAATGGGTTATAAAAATATGGAAAGGAAATATAAGTTCATATATACATAAGAATGAAATCATACTTTACCCATAAAATATAGGCACTTTAACATACCACATCAAATCATGAATAAATCATTGAAATCGTAAGACATAAATGTAACTTGAGACATTCATAACATTCTTACGTAGGGAGTAACCCTCTTGGTTACGTTTGGAATACCCATCATAGTATATTCCCTAAATCTCTTCGGATAAACCTTAATGTTTCACTCCTTTGCGTTACCCAATGCATTGGAGAGCTATATCGGGCTCACCCACCCTTAGTTTATCACAGAACCACCCGTCTTCATAATAATGCCCAAGAACCTCAATATAATTGTATCACATAAAACATGCATAAAGGAAACATAAAATTTACACCTTTCAATCACAAGATATCAATACAAAACATTGATATAAAAACATTATGAAAACCATTTTCAATACCAAAATAAAAGAAAAGTAAAACATGGTATTTATTTTTCTTTTTTTTAAAGGTATGGCTTGTAGAGGAAGCCGAAACTCAAATAATGGTCATGGCGGCGGAGAAGTCGTTGTCTCCGCATACGTACGACAAAAAAACATTCCCTTTTGTCGTTTAGTAAATGCTTCATATAAAAAAGATTCCTTTTGAATAAACTTAAAAGTCAAAGGGGTTTATACACCGTATAAAAGAAGGTTGTGTATAAAACAAAATATTCCTCAATGAAAGGAGATTGAGACGAAGTCCCATACCTCAGGTCCGACTTGACTCGATCGTTCTTTAATGTCATGAATAATAAACTTGAGTTAATTTCTACATGCTTAAGAACCTTTTTCATGTTCATTATTCCTTTTATATCACTTATTACCATGTCATGAACACTATGTAATTATTTAATTTAATAACGGTCTTTTTAACGATCATTGGTACTTGAGTAAAAAATAAACCCTTTATAATTACAAATTTTTCATGTATCCATTATATCTAGAATGGTATTAATGATGTAGATATCATATATATCATATATATCTAGTACATTCATGCATTTATAATATTATATAACATTTAGAGGTAAGAAATGAAATGCACCGTTCATGGAGATGGTAAGCCGTACGTACGCATGAACGCTACTTTCATTTCTATTTTGTATTTTATAGAATGGAATCGTAATTATATAAAGGTATATTATAATTCCAGTATAATATCATATATAATATCATAACTCCATCCTTTATACGTCCCACATATGGTTTTTAACGAATCAAATCACTTTGAGGGGGCGGTAGTCCGCACATCCTTAAATGACGATATCGTGTTTACCCATAATGGAAACCATAAAGGTATGCCCAAAATGAAAAATACATAAGCTTAAGGAAAACATAAACATATTATATATCATAGATAAATATAGTGACATCTTAATGGCCACCTTTGAAGGTGTTAAAATAATGTTGAACAATCATCGTTTCGGGAGGCATAAATTCACCATCAACGGAAACAGTATGTCCTTTAACCATTAGATGTAGGTGTGTGTAAGTGTATCTGGAATCCTTCTTATAAAAACATCCTAGTATATTTAATATACTGGATTTGTTACAAAATAAATGAATAAAAAGAGTTTAGGGGGTTGGAGATGCAAAATAAAACAAAAGGACTCAAGTGAAGACATTACATTAAAATCGGGTAACTCCCATTGGTTTGAGCTCAAAGGAATCCTTGAGAAGAATTCTGCCCAAAGTGAGGCTTCAAGGAGTAAGAGAGGGAAGTGGAGAGACAAAATGGGCAGGGTTTGGCCGAGCCAAAGGCTTTGGATGTGTGGTTAAGGAGGTAGAGGTGGGGGCCTTTTATAAGAGTAGAGGAGGGGCACTCTTGGAAAGTAAAGAAATGTTACTTTATTTGAAAATGATTTTCGGATTCAAAAGGTCCCACATTGATATAATTAGAGGTTAAGGTGATAAGGGTTCGAAATCCACCCATCCAATAGGTTTTGGACATATGTAGGTCATAGATTTTACATTATCTTTTCATTTAATTTAAATCTTTTATTAATGAGGTAATCGATGCATCATCATGATGTCATAAATAATGTAATTTATTTAATGTCTAAAAATTATGAAAAAAATACTATGATGTAGGAAATCTTTTTATCTTTCCAATTACTATTTATAGTCTAAAATATCATCTATGTAGACAAAATTAATTTTTTTTAATCAGGTGATACATTCTTGTTATAATTACTTTCTTTAAAGAAAATAATAAGATAACAAGTCACTTTCCACAAAAGTGATTCCATGTGGTCCCCAAGTTTGGAACAAGGCATACCATGGTCGGAAATGAGATAAACAGTAGGATTAGGACACATTTTGGGGTCATTTTTTATTATTATGATATTATTTTATTATCCTTAACTACCCGATTACTAATTAATCAAGATAATTAAAGATAATTACCGTTGTTACTATTCATAATGTCCAAAAACAAAAGAGTCTTGATTACATAATTTAGACCTTCTGATTCCAAATATGTAATCCATTTTACCAAATTCCAAACATAGAAATTTCAATAATTGATTTAAAAATAATCTTCGTTGTCAAAACAAATAGCGGGTTTTTTTGAAACAATATCTATGAAAAGTTTGGCATTAGTTTATGCCAATTTCCAAAGTGAAATTAATCCTAATGAACACCATTGTATTAAATGGTAAATATATATTCAAATTTCACTTTAAAACCAATTCAAAAGATAATATAATCATTTAAATAAATTAGATTAAAAAGCAGTTTTGATGTAAAATGCAGTATTTTTCACTATTCATTAAAAAATGAACATTGTCAGAAAAATACCAAAAATTCAGACAAAGTAAATTTTGATGTCCCAATAATAAATAATATGTTTATTTTGACAAAAATAGCTTATAAAATTGTCAAAATATAGATTTATAAATGGTTTTCCATCCAAAGGCAGTAAAACAATCTTTTAAAAATATTAGTGTATTCCATGCTTAAGATTGGATTTATTTTCATTTTAAGCCTCTAAAACACTATCTAATTCATTAATAGACATAGATAAAAATATCTATTATTCATTACTTACTTGGGATGTTATATCTTTCCCCCTTTAGAAAATTGTGTCCCCGCAATTTATTTACATATCGAATAAATGGGGGTACTTATCCCTCATTGCATTTTCAGATTCCCATGTTGCCTCTTCCATCATGTGGTTTCTCCACAAAACCTTTACCTGATTAATCACCTTATTCTGTAACACTTGCTCCCTATGGCCAAGAATCTGGACCGGTTGTTCCACATAAGATAGGTTCTATTCCAGCTGAACTACCTCTGGACTCAAAACATGAGATGGATCTGGCATATACTTTCTCAACATCGAAACGTGAAAAACATTGTGTACCTGAGATAAACTCGGAGGTAAAGCCACCCGGTATGCAACTGATCCAACTCTCTCTAGAATTTCATATGGTCCAATGAACCTTGGACTCAGCTTTCCTTTCTTACCAAATCTCATCACACTTTTCCATGGTGAGACTTTGAGAAAAACCTAATCACCTACCTCAAAAGATAGATCCTTCATCGTGTTGTCTGCATAACTCTTCTGCCTACAATGAGCTGTTCTCATGTGTTTCTGAATCAGCTGAACTTTTTCTGCCATCTCTTCTACCAATTCGTGTCCCATCAACTTCCTTTTACCCACTTCATCCCAGAAAGCTGGAGTTCGACACCGCTTCCCATATAACGCCTCAAATGGTGCCATCTGTATACTGGAATGAAAACTGTTATTATATGAAAATTCAACCAAAGAAAGATGTTGGTCCCAACATCCCTGATAATCAATCGAACAAGCTGGTAGCATATCCTCCAAGGTTTGAATTGTTCATTCTGACAGCCCATCTGATTGAGGATGAAATACTGTACTAAAATTTAATTCAGTACCCAACGACTTCTGAAGGCCTTTCCAAAAGTTAGAAGTGAACCTGGGATCACGATCAGATACAATGGAGAGAGGAACTCCATGTAACCTGACTATCTATTTATGATAAAAACGGGAAAGTTTATACAGGGAAAAAGTATCTCGTATAGCAAGGAAATGAGCAGATTTAGTCAAGTGATCAACAATAAACCAGATTGTCATATTACCTAGAGATGTCTTCGGTAATCCCACAACAACGTCCATGGATATATTCTCCCATTTCTACTCTGGCACTGGTAGAGGCTGAAGCATCCCTTTCGGTAACTGCCGCTCTGCTTTAACCTGCTGACAAGTCAAACACTTCACAGTAAAATCTGCAATATCTCTTTTCATTCCATCCCACCAGTAAGACTCCCGCAGATCTCTGTACATCTTAGTACTGCCAGGATGAACTGAAAACGGAGAACTATGAGCTTCACATAACAACTCTCTCTTCAACTGTGAATCACATGGCACACACAATCTCTTCTCAAATCTCAAAACGCAATCATTATTAATGTTGAATTCCGGCAACATACCTTTCTGAACCAGCTCTACCTTTTTCTGCAACTCACTGTCTTGCTTCTTTGCTTGCTTGATTCTATCTGATAGAGATGATCTCACTGATACCTGAAACAAAACAGAAGAACTTCCTGCACCAACAACTTCTATTCCAAAGTTCATCAAATACTTAACCAAAGGATCACATTCAAAACGCAACATTGCTAATGAAGCATTACTTTTTCGACTCAAAGCATCAGCCACATTATTTTCTTTTCCCAGATGATACTGAATTGTACAATCATAATCCTTGATTAATTATAGCCATCTCCTCTGTCTCATGTTTAACTCTTTCTGAGTGAATATATACTTTAATCTTTTGTGATCAGTATATATTTCACACTTTACTCCATACAAATGATGCCTCTAAATTTTTAAAGTGAAAACAACAGCAGATAATTCCAAATCATTTGTAGGGTAATTTAACTCATGATTTTTCAACTGTCTTGACGCATAAGCAATTACCTAATCATTCTGCATTAGGACACAACCAAGTCCTTTCAATGAAGCATCACTGTAGATAACAAATTCACCATTCCTGGAAGGTAGTGCCAAAACTGGAGCATTCACCAATCTTCATTTCAACTCCTGAAAACAATCATCACATTCTTTTGTCCAGATAAACTTAACACCCTTCCGAGTTATCTTAGTCATTCGACTAGATAACCGTGAAAAATTTCTAACAAACCTTCGGTAATAGCCTACCAAACCAAGGAAGCTACGAATCTCAGTTACATTTGTGGGTCTTGGCCAGTCTTCCACAACTTTTGTTTTTGCAGGATCAACAGTTATGCCATCTTTAGAAACAATGTGACCAAGGAAAGAAATTTTTTGCAACCAAAACTCACACTTGCAAAATTTTCCATACATTTTTTTTTCTTTTAAGGTTTTCAAGATAACCCTTAAATGTCTTTCATGATACTCTTTACTTTTAGAAAAAAACCAAAATATCATCAATGAAAACCACAACAAACTTATCCAAGAACTCATGGAAAATTCTATTCATTAAGTCCATGAATATAGCAGGTGCATTGGTTAGCCCGAAAGGCATTACTACAAATTCATAATGGCCATATCTTGTATGAAACACAGTCTTCGTAATGTCTACTTCCTTTCCCTTCAGCTGATGGTACCCCGATCTCAAGTCAATCTTTGAAAAATAATGAGCTCCCTAGAGCTGATCAAACAAATCATCAATATGAGGCAAATGATATTTGTTCTTAACAGTGATGTTATTCAAGGCTCTATAGTCAATGAAAAGTCTCATTGAACCATCTTTCTTTTTAACAAAGAAAACAGGATCACCCCATGGTGATGTGCTAGGTCGAATGAAACCTTTCTCTAATAAATCTTGCAATTGCTCCTTCAACTCTAAAAGTTCAATTTGAGCCATTCGATAAGGGGGTTTTGAAATTGGATAAGAATCTGGAACTAAGTCAACAGTAAACTCAACTTCCCGATCTGGTATTATTCCAGGAAACTCACTAGGAAGAACATCAGGATACTCATTTACCACTGGCACATCATTAAGTTATCAACAGTAAGGGTTATCAACAGTAAGGGTTCATTCGTGTACACAAACTGAAAGTATTTATGAAAAGAAACTTCTTTAGCTCTACAGTCAATATTAGCATGGTAAATATAGAGCCAATCCATAACCAGGATAACATCAAAATCTACTAGAGGTAGAACAATAAGGTTTGCAAGTAGGTTGTTTCCACAGATAAGGATATGAAGATTCTTATAAATTCTTTTTGCCTCAACATTTCCCCCAGGTGTTTTTACCAAAAGTTCTAGAGTCATTTCTTGAGATGGTATTCCCATTTTACAAGAAAAGTTTTCAGAGATGAAAGAATGTGTAGACCCCGAATCAAACAACACACTGTCATAATCTGAAGAAAAAAAATTACCTGATACAACTTCATTTGATGGCCCAACATCTGCTGAAGTAGTTCTAAAGGATTTCATCACCCCTTTCTGCTTGTAGTCTATCTTCTTCCCATCACTCAAGCTCTTTTTCGAACACTCGTTTTCATAGTGACCCATCTCATTGCACTTAAAACATTTCACTAACTGTAAATCAAATTTGGTCTTACCTTCACCTTGATATTTTTCAGTGAAATCACGAGCCTTATGTCCCATCTTACCACATCGGTAGCACATTCCAGAATTCAGAAGACATTCCCCAGCATGCCTTTTACCACATTTATCACAAACTGGAAACTTAGATTTCTTACCATCAGACTTTTTTGAAAAATTCTTCCCTTTCTCCTGCCACCTCGGTATCTTCTTCTTTTAGTTGTTATAGAACAGTTGATCATAGTCAAACTCCATTTCCACCTTCTCAGCACATCAAACAAGCTTTTCATAACTTTTAAACTCACAAGAAGCTAATGCCCTTCGATATTTTGGATTTAATCCTGAGTAAAAACGAATGAATTTAAAATCAAGGTCTCAGATAATATTTGGAGCATACCTTGCCAATCGAGTGAACCTTTCTTCATAGGTAGCCACTTAGTCTTCCTCTTACCTCAATTCAAAGAATTACTTTTCCATCCTAAGTCGAATAGCCTGAGGAAAATACTTCTCAAGAAACATACCTTGGAATTCATCCCAGTCAAGAGAATCAATCTCATCGGCGTCCCTGATATTTTTAACCATCGACCACCACGGATCGGCTTCACCCTCCAAACGGTAAATAGAAAGACTAATGTTATGATTGTCTGAACACCCCATGACATCGAAAATTTTCTCTAGTGATTTAATCCACCCTTCAGCTAAAACAGGGTCAGATGATCCTCTAAATGACGGGGGATGTTGCCTCATGAAATGTTCCACCACTGACATGTTCCTCTGCAGTTGATCTGGCTGATCTCGTGCATGGATACCACCACTATTTATCGCTTGAGTCAACTGTGCCATTACTGCAACAAACTGTTCAGTTCCAATTCCGACCATCTCAGGATGCTGATTCAGAAGGTTATTTCCTTCTGTATGCCTTCCTAGTACTGCTTCCCTGTTTCCTCTGCAGAAAACCATTCTGAAAAAACATGTCTTAGATGAAGCAACCTGGTAATCTTCAAATGCTATATCACATCAATTGGAACACAAAAAAATATTTTTGGATAATCATTTAATAGAATTCTAACTCCTAAGGTTATCTAAACCAACCTCTGATACCAACTATAAGGCCCCAGCCTTAAACCTTACTTAATCTTGAGTTATTACAAGATTACACATTGAGGATATTTTCGGGTTTAGAGTTTTAGAGAATTAGATCATAAAACATGCATTACATTCCACATATAAACAAAGTGGTTACTTAAAGATAGTATTCATTTTATCCATCAACGGAAACATATTTAAAATAAAACATGGATTCATTCTTGACACTTCCTGGACACTATCATCATATCATGTACCTTTCCCTTGACCTGTGAAAAAAATTTCAAAAAAACTTGGGATTAGCATAAAAAGCTCATTATGGGTTATAAAAATATGGAAAGGAAACATAAGTTCATATATACATAAGAATGAAATCATACTTTACCCATAAAACATAGGCCCTTTAACATACCACATCAAATAATGAATAAATCATAGAAATCATAAGACATAAAGGTAACTTGAGGAATTCATAACATTCTTACATAGGGAGTAACCCTCTTGGTTACATTTGGAATACCCATAACAGTATATTCCCTAAATCTCTTTAGAGAAACTTTAACATTTCACTCCTTCACATTACCCAATGCATTGGAGATCTGTATCGGGCTCACCTGCCCTTAGTTTATCATGGAACCACCCATCTTCATAATAATGCCCAAGAACCTCAATATAATCGTATGACATAAAACATGCATAAAGGAAACATAACATTTCCACCTTTAAATCACAAGATATGAATACCGCACATGGATATAAAAAATTATAAAAACCATTTTCAATACCAAAATAAAAGAAAAGTAAAACATGGTATTTATTTTTCTTTTAAAAAAAATGTATGGCTTGCAGAGGAAGCCGAAACTCAAATAATGGTCACGGAGGCAGAGAAGTCGTTGTCGCCGCATACGTATGACAAAAAAACAGTCCCTTTTGCCGTTTAGTGAACTCTTCGTATAAAAAATATTCCTTTTGAATAAAAATAAAATTCAAAGGGGTTTATACACCCTATAAAAGAAGGTTTTGTATAAAACAAAATATGCCTCAATGAAAGGAGATCGAGACGATGTCCCATACCTCGGGTCCGACTTGACTCGATCATTCTTTAATGTCCTGAATAATAAACTTGAGTTAATTTATACTTTCTTAAGAACCTTTTTCAATTTCATTATTCCTTTTATATCACTTATTACCATGTCATGAACACTATGTAATTATTTAAGTTAATAACGGTCGTTTTAACGATCAATGGTACTTGAGTAAAAAATAAACCCTTTATAATTACAAGTTGTTCATGTATCCATTATATCCAGAATGGTATTCATGATGTGGATATCATAGATATCATATATAACCAGTAAATTAATGCATTTATAATATTATATAACATTTAGAGGTAAGAAATGAAATGCACCGTTCATGGAGACGGTAAGTCGTACGTACGCATGAAGGCTACTTTCATTTCTATTTCGTATTTTATAGAATGGAATCGTAATGATATAAAGGTATATTATAATTCCAGTATAATATCATATATAATATCATAAATCCATCCTTTATACGTCCCACGTATGGTATTTAACGAATGAAATCACTTTGAGGGGGCGGTAGTCCGCACTTCCTTAAATGAAGATATCGCGTTTACCCATAATGGAAACCATAAAGGTATGCCCAGAATGAAAAATACATAAGATTAAGGAAAACATAAACATATTATATATCGTATATAAATATAGTGACATATTAATGGACACCTTTAAAGGTGTTAAAAGAATGTTGAACAATCATCGTTTCGGGAGGCATAAATTCACCATCCATGGAAACAGTATGTCCTTTAACCATTAGATGTAGGTGTGTGTAAGTGTATCTCGAATACTTAGTATAACAACATCCTAGTATATTTAAGATAATAGAGTTGTTACAAAATAAATTAATAAAAAGAGTTTAGGGGGTTGGAGAAGCAAAATAAAACAAAAGGACTCAAGTGAAGACATTACCTTAAAATCGGGTAACTCCCTTTGGTTTGAACTCAAAGGCTTCCTTGGGAAGAATTCTTCCCAAATTGAGGATTCAAGTAGTAATAGAGGGAAGTGTAGAGACAAAATGGGCCGGGTTTGGCCGAGCCAAAGGCCTTGTAAGTGTGGGTGAGGAGGTAGAGGTGGGGGCCTTTTATAAGAGGAGAGGAGGGGCACTCTTGGAATGTAAAGAAATGTTACTTTATTTGAAAATGATTTTCGGATTCAAAAGGTCCCACATTGATATAATTAGAGGATAAGGTGATAAGGGTTCGAAATACACCCATACAATAGGTTTTGGACATGTTTAGGTCATAGATGATACATTATCTTTTCATTTTATTTAAATCTTTTATTAATGAGGTAATCGCTACATCATCATGATGTCATAAATAATGTAATTTATTTAATGTATAAAAATAATGAAAAAAATACTATGATGTAGGAAATATTTTTATCTTTCCAATTACTATTTATAGTCTAAAATATCATCTATGTAGACAAAATTAAGAATGTTTTAATTAGGTGATACATTCTTGTTATATTTACGTTCTTTAAAAAAAATTAAAAGATAACAGGTCACTTTCCACAAAAGTGATTCCATGGGGTCCCCAAGTTTGGAACAAGGCTTCCCATGGTCGGCCATGAGACCACCAGTAGAATTAGGACACATGTTGGTGTCATTTTTTATTATTATGATATTATTTTATTATCCTTAACTACCCAATTACTCATTAATCAAGATAAATAAAGATAATTACCATCGTTACTATTCATAATGTCCAAAAACAAAAGAGTCTTGATTACATAATTTGGACCTTCTGATTCAAAATATTTAATCCATATTACCAAATTCCAAACCCAGAAATTGAAATAATTGATTTAAAAATAATTCCCGTTGTCAAAATAAATAGCGGGTTATTTTGAAACAATATCTATGAAAAGTTTGGCATTAGTTTATGCCCAATTCCAAAGTGAAATTAATCATATTGACCACCATTGGATTAAATGGTAAAAATGTATTCTAATATAACTTTAAAACCAATTCAAAAGATAATATAATCATATAACTAAATTAGATTAAAAAGTAGTTTTGATGTAAAATGCAGTATTTTTCACTATTCATTAAAAAATGAACATTGTCAGAAAAATACCAAAAATTCACACAAAGTAAAATTTGATGTCCCAATCATAAAAAATAATTTTATTTTGAAAAAAATAGCTTATAAAATTGTCAAAAGATATATTTATAAATTTTTTTCCATCAAAAGGCAGTAAAACAATCTTTTAAAAATATTAGTGTATTCCATGCTTAAGATTGGATTTATTTTCATTTTAAGCCTCTAAAACACTATATAATTCATTAATAGACATAGATAAAAATATCTATTATTCATTACATACTTGGGATGTTACATGATATATCATGGAGACCATGATCCTTACGTTAAACCTAGTCATATTTTCACCTCTTTTAAAACCATTTCGATACAATGGGAACCCCTCTGATGTTGAGTTGTATGTAAGTGTGTTCACAAATAATGATAATTCCCCCCTAATTTGCATGATATAAATCAAAATATGATCATCTAACATTATATTCTATATACATTAGGCTATTAATAGAAAAAATTCCTCTTCTCTCCTATATATTATCCAAATATATACATAGAATCTTAAAAATTATGTGTATCATGATTCCTTGTTCATAATGATATATAGTGTCAAATGAGATCACCAATCCCAGACCCAACCAATGGGTTTCCCTAATAAAATTACATTGGTTATTGACATAATGTTCAGGTGACCCTACCACTTGAGATATTCAAAAGACAAAAAGTTCCTGCACACTTTAATCCCCATATTTTTCAGCACCCTTGTTTTTTACCTTATGAAATTAATTTTCGTTAGATTTAAACCTTTTCATGTGATATTAAATTACATGACATCATCCTAATCACATGATATAACTCCAAATGAGAGCATCAATGCCACCTAATGTTAACTGTGTGGTATAATTCTAAGCTATAAGACATTAAAAATGCTTATCATAATTAAATTACATAATGCCTTAAAATGATTTATATTGTTTTCTATCACATTAAATTAAAATTAATAGTACTGAGTCCACTCATCCTTACTCTAAAATACATATTATTTCCCATATTTCGTGCATATTTTCTCCATTTAATTTAAATTTAGTAAATTAAAAGGTCTATTATCCCCATATAATATTCATATCTATATGAGAATATTAATGACTAGTTTCCAAATATTCTTGTAGAAATCAAGGATAAGTTCCCCCTTTAATTTTGACAACATAATGATAAAATAAATTACATAATTACTAATCTAGTTGGACATTAATCTAATTATAGAGGCCACCCCTATATGTCTTATCTCTACTACATGATATCCATATTGATGTAAAAATCCATAGTGTATTTCTATCAATTCATATTATTCTACACAATGGTACATAAAATACCCACATATTCTAGAATAATGTGTTTCTTGAGTCATTTATAATAGATTCATATTAATTTATATATCTTTATCATAGAACCAATCACGTGTTTATTTCATTCTAATCCTTTCTTCCAAGCATGAGACTCAAATTCATGTTGAATTATCATTCTTGAATTAAGATTAAAATTTCCATCATAGGTTCACTATCGTGAAATATCATGAAATTTAGAAAATCATTCAGTTATATGTTATTTATCACAATGAGCATGAATAACCTGACCTTAAAGAACATTGAATGAATTATTTTTATCAACATGATCTTGATTAGACAAATCTAGAGGCATCAAAGTTATTCATAGTTTATTGATGTCACACTGCATGACATATGGTCCATTATAAAAGGGACCTTAAATTATTCATGGTGTCTTATTAATGTGACCATTTCCTTTATAAAATATCTATATGAATTTGATGAATCTTTATCATGTTGATTAATACTTAGAATGAAGTATTCCTCTAAATAACTACATGTTACTTGATTTCTACTCTTGTATATACATATTGATTCATGGATCTCCAATCATATGAACAGGGAAAAAATATATCAATATTAAATGTGTTGTTTAACCTTAATAACATGGTTTTTATATCCTTAATGATATCTCTCAATGGATCGATATTAAAGTTAAAATTTATTCTATACTTCAACATATGAGTTAGATTTCTGTAGGAGGGGCCTTTCCAGAACTATCTGTTGCTTGAATCCCTTACTTATGTGATGCGTATTGATTCCTAAATATAATATCATACACCTAAACTAGAATTCTACCAAGAAAATATACTATCAATTATGTTTCATATTGATATAAACATGAACCGTTAGCATAAACTTTATCATCCACAGGTCTATGTTAAAGGATCGTCATTCAAGAAATGTGTGTTACATAATTCCCATCATTACATGATGCATAATTATTCATTAATATTTTATATTTTTCCATTATAAAACCTAATAGGTGCTACTCATTGTAATCAGGTTCTTCTCATTCATTCCAGATCTCTTAGAATCACAGGACACTAGGTTAGACCATGAAAACCTTTTACACTATGCATGAGATAGATCTATTCTAAGGCTATTAAATAACATCATAGGGACGATTCAAACAATTTAAGGATATATATTGATTCCAATATTCTCTATCATAGTCCCAAACATTTACTCCATTGAAATCAAAACCCTTCATGGAATTTAACTTAGGGATTTCATTCCTTATTAATAATTTTATCATGGTTATTAACTCTTGTGTAAGCCAGCTAAGAAAAAAGATTTCAACATGTGATTTATTATCAAAATATTTTATCTCCAATAATATGTTCCCATTTTTGAATAAGAACATACAATTATTAGTTACATGATGATAAATTTAATGACATCTAGGTCACCATCAAAATACATTAAACTACAAGACATTGAAGTCCTTGACTCATGACCTTAATCTTCATGACATATAAGTCCCTTTGTTAAACGTTAAAAATATATAAAATTCCTTATTACATAATGATAAACTGAAAGAATTATGTGTCCTTAACACATGATGTTAAACTAAATGTTATATATTCCCACATCAGATTATTTTATACTACATGATACATAGTGCACCTTATATACCCTTAAAATGACTAAAGTAATTCAAGAATGTTTGACCCAACTACCCTATATAAGAGTTAGATAAATATATGAAGAATATGATATAGGGGATTATATTATGGGATAAAATAACCCTTTAAACCCTATAAATTGTTAATGTTTTGTTTTTCCAGATTCATAGTGTATTATACCTTAGAAAATATCATTGGGTGCAAAAATGTGGTTATTTGTGAATATAATCATCTATTAAGACATTTAATGTACCTTGGTCAAATTATATCTAGAATATATGTCATATATGAACTACATTGGACACGATTTATACTATTTTAGGATATATAGGGATTCACAACTAATTTACATTAGGCCTAGCTATGATATCTCAAATAATCTACACTTCATCCAAATGTTTGGAAAACTTTATTCATGTTTGGATTCCCTTGCCTAGTTAATCAATATGATTGAGCCATATTATCTTATACATGAGTCCGATTTGAAAAAATCCCAAACATTTGGCTCATTATTGTAAGATGTTAAATTGAATGACACTGGAGTCATTTTGACACGATGTTATGAAATATCAAACATTTTCCATCCTACCTGAAAATATACATAATCGATATTAATAACTACAGGTGGATTGTTTCTTTATATTTAAATATAAATAGTTATTTCTATACAACTTATTCCTGACTCACCCATATTCCCTCACCCATTTTCATTCCATTCAAAAGGATGGTAGAAATCTAACCATGGTAAAAATAGTCAGGGGATACCTTTACGACCTTTTCTGAACATTCCATTCCATAAGACATACAATATGTCCAAAGTGTGTCGAATTAGCAGTAAACTTTCTTGGATATTGATAATGAGTTCAACCTACTTCATGGGAATCCTTCATTACTATGAATACATTCCCCAATTTGGATATGAAGATATACATTCAATACATAATTAAAATTAGATCTGTGTTTCTATTAGAAAAAAACTGCTAATCTATGTACACCCTTCCAACAACATAGGGGAACCATTTATTCAAATATGATCAATGGTTATCCCTTACATACCGATCTGATATCATCCCTCCTAGTAAGAAAACTAAGTTCATGATTTATAAAAATATCACCCTTGATTAAAACGAATTTAGAATATTCATGGACTTAAAACCTCAATTATTAGGTTATTTGACACATCCACTTCATACATTAGTCCAAAAAACATGACCATAAACTATGTTCAACCATATAAGATAAATTATAGTGGCATTGGGTTATCATTCACATTAGGTCCACTCTTCCCTTTTTATTAGGCAGAATATCATGAAGCATTTTTTTCCATTCAACATAACATTAAACAATGTGTGTCTTGATAAAATTTAAAAGACCATAACCATATTTACCATAATTTCCTGGACTGCAAGACCTTAAACATATAGTAAAAGAAAAATAAAAAATTTCCTGATGGAAACTGATAAAGAGTATCCTGAGAAAAAATCATGTCTCTTCTCACTAAGCCTTCCACTTATGATGATTACGAAAATAATCACTAGGGAAAATGACATAAATCTAATGGGGCAAACCTATGGACCTAAGAAAATCCAATCAATACTTTCTTGAATAAATGGTTATGGAAAATGATATGTAAATTACATATATGGCATATTTTCATAGATAGGGTGTTCAATACATAATCAAATAACTATTTGGGTACTAATAATGCTCCACAAACATCATATTTTCCATGAACATTATTCATTTCCCAAATGTATAAACTCACTTAAATCATTATTAGAAATATGTAACAATTAAATCAAACTTCAAGGGGAAAATCTACATTTCTATGTTTGTATTCCAATATATGGTTTTGTATAATTACCCCTATAATGACTTTCTAATAACTGTCATGTTTTTATCCCAAGAAAAATGTTTTCTAATGTCTATATACCCTAAAATCATTACAAAATAACCCATTAATCAATTAAGGTTAAAATTTATTTATTATATACTAATATAATATCATCATCCTCAATTAAAACTCTTTGTTTCGTGACTTAAATAATCTATATTCCAACAAATCATGTGTATTTTATACCCTCCATGTTACAAATACATGCATCACTCATTATAGAAGATTGGATAGAAAATTCCATAATTAAAACCTTCTCTAGTCCTCATCACACGATCATAAACCTCATGTCACAATATTCCATGATCTATGACATAAACTGAATTCCATTTTTCTTGTACTATCAATTTTAGTAACTGGACCTTTCCTGATGTTAGGAATCACCTTTTCTTTAAAATTTGGACTTTCACACATATTTGGTCAATGATTTCAGACCTAAAATGGAATAAAATTATAGTCCAAGAACTATGACCACTCTAGTAGAAGTACCATCCCCACTGATGCTTTATATGTGCTTGAAAATGGGATCTTCATTGACCTAGGGGTTTACCTTTCTTGTTTCATTATGTGGAATGTGATTTTTTTTAGAAATATATGACCTGAAAGAAGAACTCTATGTGGTTGGATATGTTTTAACTTGTGAAAACAATAGCATATGGTCTAAGAAAAATTATCTTAAATTCCAATCCCCTTTCCATATGTTTTTCTATATTCATGACGACTAGACCATAATTTATTATAGTTATAAATCACATGTGTTTAAATGTTGAGTGCATCACCCGTTATTTGTTCAAATATGTCCAAATACAAATATTAACTATATTGGTTTGAATTAAAAGACCATACATATCCAAAAAAAAATAGATACTATACTCAATAGGTTGAATACCCCTAACGGGAGACCTAGGGAAAATGTCTAATCGCCACTTATTAGAAACACACAACACATGAATTAGGCAATTTAGAGAATTTATAAATGAAAAAGGAATAAAAGTTGTTTTTTTGTGAAAACCTACAAAGTGATCATAAAGTAAAATCCAATTTCTTCCTAAAAGGTTTTATGATTTGAGACCTAGGATATGGTTTGGGTCTGTGAATAAATGGTGAAAATCCTATGGGATTTGACCGTACGATCCTTATAAAAGTTAACCGATTCTCTATATATCCCTTTCTGTAAGAGAAATTTATATCATTTTTATGAAAAATAATTTGAGATATCCCTGTGAAATACCTAAAAATGTTACTTCTAGGCTTTAAATCCCTATTTGGAATTGTAACCTCTATTCCAAATTCCCCATTTGTGATCCCCATCACATTGGTTCATACCATATATGTATGAATAAATATCTATAGTGTATAATTATTGTGTTATAACTAAGTCCATCAATGATCCACCCCTAGGTGGAATACATCCATGTAATGATAGACCAACTCTGTTGAATAGTTACGGTGAAATTATTATCTATATCTATGATCCATACCTCAATGGAAAAATTTTAGATTCTGATTAATGGGAACCTTAATTGAAGATAACCATTCCAGGTTTAATTTTTAATTTTATTCAATATTCATTGATCATTTTTGTAAGAGTTTCATAGATTATTAAGTGGTGATAATTATAGTGGAGTGAAAAAGGAAATAATGGAAAATTATTGGAAATTAAATTATTTTTCATTCATTAGGAAATTGAATAAATGTATCCATAGACAAGAGTCTCTCTTAGAGGATGTGTCTTAATTCCTGAGACCTCCAAAGAGGATCCATTCTCTTAAATATATCATTGGGACTCCTCAATGATGTATTAGAACTCGAAACAAGATTACGGGTTGAAACTCTTTAATAAGATGATGTCCCTCCATTTTGGCAACTACATTTTTCTAATTAATTAGAGCATCCATGACTATTTTTTTATACATCTAGTATTCCTATAGAAAATTATATCTCATTAGGGAGTTGGTGTATAAAATTTTCTTCATCATCAGTAATATATTGGTGTTACTACCCTAGTACAATTTAATGGAATTCATGTTGGAGTGTCTCAAATCATTGTCTAATAGACCATGCAGTTAATATTACTTATAGGAGGCACCCATGGGCTTCTAATCCTCTAATGACCTAATATTTTAGTTTATATTTCATTAATTGAATATTATGATTTATAGAATTTTCTACACATTAATCCATGCATATATAAATGACGATATGAAAAGGAAATATAACTATTTAAAAATGATTATAACATCCTAACTATTGCACTAGAGTGTATGATCATCAATAATAGAATTCTGAAATTTATGGTCAAATGTTTTTATAAAATAGATTTATTTATTAAGTCCTTTGAAATGTTTACTCAATTTTTAATGATAATAGTGAAATCATATAAGGTTATGAATAGCTAATGTTTAAAGGGGGTATTTCTATATTAAACGGCATTTATTTTATATTTTATATTATTATGTATAAGTATGATTTTAGTATTTTATAAATTCATATTGATAAATGGACTTAGTTTTTAACAAAATCAGATAAGAAATAATCCTGATATTTTTTTTTTGGATTTTTCTAAAATATCTGTCTTTTAGTGGATAATGGAAAATATTGTCATTAAAAATATTGTTACTTTTTATTACATTATCAAGATGTAAAAATTAATTGAATATTTATGAAACATTTTTATATATAAAAATTATCCAAGATGATATATAATTTATTTGAAATTACAGTCTTGAACTTATATATGTATAAATGAAATTTTTGATATATTTGAATTATTTTTATTCAAATATAAATAATTTTTGATACTTCTATTTTCACCATTTTTTCACTACGTAAAATTCAGTTCTGAATTTGTTTGAAATACAAATAAGTATTATCTGATTAAATACAATCTAAATAACTCTTTGGAAATGAATAATATTGTATCAAACCCAAATCCAGTAATACAGAGCTGGTTTCTATACTTTTTCATTGGTATAAGATATAGATGATCTCATCCAGAATGGTCTCTCAATTTAGTACTCTCGATGGTCTAAATACATAGATGACAACAACAATATATTAGAATAAAAATTAAATTTATAAAAAAAATCATTTATACTTGATACTCTTTTTAATATCCCTCTTCATATTCAATGGAAAATTATGAAAATAAAGAGTGATCTCTTATTCTTAGTAAAGGATAACCCCATCAAACGTTATCATGAGTAAATAAAGAATGATCAATATTGAATGTTAAATAACTAAAAACAAATTCCATTTAATAAATAAATTGAAAAAAATTGACTGCTTGTATAATTACAATGTAGTGATCTCAGGGATAATAATAACTACATTCTCAATGAATGAAATCATTAATATTGTACATAATTATTTAAAACAACATGATATCTATAAATCTAAAGACTTGTGTTGGAAAGTTTAAACTATGGGTAAGAATACACCAGAAACCCATTTAATGTTAACCTAGGGATTTGTATCATGACACCAATTGATGTAGCAAGGGGATATATAATTATAGGCCCTAACCAATATTTTATTTCCAATGAATTACTCATATATGGAATGATAGATATAATTTATTAATAATATTCATATCAACAAATATCCAAATTTATTGAATAATACATATTTATTGAGATTTCCCCCAAGTGAATTATGTAATATTAGTGTAAAACACCATATTTATAAATGATCTATGGTTTATGTAATACGAATTTACTTTATTAAAAATTTGTGTATATAAGATAAATTTAATTTTCATTATTCACAAGAAAATTAAAATTTCAAGAGAAAGTTAGGGATCAAATAAATAATCATGATAGTGAATGTCAGCACATTCCATTGCCAAACTGATAAAAAATATCAAATGAAAGAATAAAAATGGTATTATTAAAAAAATTCTCCATGTTGTAAATGTAAGATAATGGGGTTTTTTTTTTTGAAAATAAATACCATTGGGAAATTATTAAAAAAGTTGATAAATAATACAATTTTCCCTTTATCATTAAATTTAAAAAAATCCCAAATTTTTGGAAAAAATAATTCAATGAAAATAATCATGGAATATAATTGAGGAATCTTCGAAGAATTCCATTATCATAATGGTGGGAAATTATACTGATGCCTTGTATGTTAAAACAAAGATTCCATTCACAATTTCAATAAAATATAAAGAAGTGAATCATTAGAAAATGGAAAATGATTTATCTTAAGTTAAAAAAATCATACATGGTAAAAAAAATAATTAAAAATAATATTGATAATTTAAAAATCACCCCTGTTATTTTTTGGAATTTATGGATAAAGATGAGAGAAGATTTCAGACTAAAGAGTGAAATAATGTCATATTTTATCAAAAGCATTTTACTAGTCATTTTAAGTATTAAAAATAAGAAAATTATACTATTACATGAAAATTTAAAGAATTAATAGAGTAGATGAAAATATTTTCTTTTTTATCATATAAATATCAACTACTTATACTAAGGGCTAATCAAATATAAACAATATTGAACAATGATGAGATTCTGAAATAAACCCTAACATCATGTTGAACATATGTTGTATGTTATGTAACCTCCTGTATAATAAATTTAAATTTATTATACATATATATAAGAATTATATTCATATTTAGAATATTATATATGATCCATTTATTTAAAAATCACATTCTTTTATAATATTTTATTATTATCATTATTTATGGTGTTAACGACGTTGGTTTTCAAGTGTGATTTGATGTGGTAGTCTCAGTCCATTCATATTTATCAGGGTTATACCAATTGAAGAATTTTATTAATGATATAAATATATATTTTATTCAATATATTTTTATTTATAATAATATATAAAATATAGATATTGAAAAATTATTTACATTGTTCATGGATTTAGTTTGTCGTTTGTACGCATAAATGATGTTTTCACTTTTTGATGGATGTAAAAAATAAAGTTAATTAAATATTATTCTTTCTAGAATGAATAATTATCATATATATCAAATATATTCAATAAATATATCTTTATTCTGATCCATGTAATGATTAAATGAAAAATTTATCGCATCAGTTTATCAAGGTGCTAGTCCACAAGTTCACATAATATAAATTATCATTTCTAGTGGGTTGAAAGGTAATGAGCTATATATGATATTACAATCATCGAAGTATATTTATGTAATAAATATAATTTATATTATGTATTTAAATATTCATATCAATCTATGTATAGGGGTGATGAAAATGAATTACTTCGCATCATGGACACTGTAAGCCCTATGTACACAGAAGTTAATTTTTTTTGCTTTTGGTAGAATATAAAATAAATTGAATATGGTTTTCACAAAATAAAAATAACATCATAAAATATTTATATGATAGACATATTATTTTATTTTCGATACAACTTATTTTGAGGAAGTTAGGTGAAATAAACAACAACGACTCGATAAATACGATTACTTATTTTTCGAGATACTTCATATAAATATTTTATTTTGAAACACAGTGTCGATATTATGGAATAACCAAAAAATATATAAATAATTTAAGGATATTTAGAATAATAAATTTAAGGTTTTTTTTGAGATATATGTCTCATATTGGTGTAAATAATAGAAAGGATATGTGTAAATTTATAATAAAGGGAGGGGTATTCCTAGAATTTCTCGAAGTATTAAATTAATATAAATTATTTTTCATTTCCAAGAAGATAATAATTGAAATGACTTGAATATAATATGATTATAATATAAAATAATCTTTTCTAATAAAATTTTGAATATGTTTTTTTTTCACCCTCATGTTTTAGTTTTAACCCATCATTAATGCTTTTCACAATTACCATAACATTACTGTTTTATACCATTTATGGGTTAATAATTGTTCAATAAATTATTAAACACCCCCAAAATAAAATGTGGATGATGTTTAAAACCATATAACTTTATATTGGATGAATAATTTAATTTCAAGAACTCTAAATCAGTTAATAAATATTTTTCGTTTTAAAATATCATTAATTTCAATTTTAACACTATTCATTTAATTTCTCTATAAATACAACATCATAAAGGGGTAATTTGAATATAATGCATTAAAACCACCAATAAATTTCACATAGATCTAAACATAATTTGAAAAAACTTACTCATTCAAATTATATAACATTTAATATATCTTAAATCACTTTTCCTAATTGATTATATATTGTATTATCATTAAAAAATAATTTAAGGGAATTATTTAATCAAAAACAATTTTAAATAAATTAAAATCATGAAGATAAAACCATTAAACACAAATTTAACATTAATATTTTTTTTCACCACTTTATTTTCTCTTATGTAAACACCTAAGAGTAATTTAAAACTAAGATAGTGGCATTTTGTAATGTTCTTTTTTTCAATATTATATTGGTTATTTTTAGGGACAAATTCCCATTAAAAATTTAATATTCGAAAAATTGTATAAGGGTATAATTAAATTATTATAAAAATTATTATAATGAAAAATTAAGACCATATCAAATAGTTTTATATTAGATTAACCTGATTAACCCTTTACCGATTTGATAAATTTTATCGTGGTTTTTATTAACATTGAAAAATAATAAATGTCAACTAATAAAAAATATTTAATGTCTTGATTAAAAATATGCAATCCTATTCTTCACATTCAATACCAATAACTTAAAAAAATAAATTTATAAAATAAGCCTGAAAAAATAAGATAAAAATGATTTTTTAGAAAAATACATTTTAATCATGGAACATTATTAATTCATATTCGACGCATTGAAAAGTATTAAATGAATGTTAGATAATTTTATTGAATATATAATATGTAAATATAATTAAAAATAATGCACCGATATTTATTAATTTAATTTATATACATAAAAATACATTACATGTATAAAAGTAGTTTTTCAGAAAAATTTCATTTATATGTATAAAAACGAATTTATAAATAATTAAATAATAAAATATATTGAAATCAACTTAATTTAAATCCATATAATATAATGGAACTGATTTTAATTTTAATTAATATTTAAACAAAAATTAACTTTTAAAATCATTGAAATAAAACTACAATTTTTAGTCAAAACAATTATTTTTCTCTATTTACTAACAATTTAATTTTAAAAAAATATATATAAACATGACTCTAAGATAAATACGATATGATGATATAAAAATTGTAATAAATTTCATAAAATACCACTTATATAAGTTCTAGAAATAAATTTTAGTGTTTTCTGTCAAAAATAAATAATACCATTTTTGAAGAAAATGTATATATGATGTATAAAAATACCTTACAGCAAGTTCAAAACATAGTTCCTAGGAATTAATAATGTATTCTTTGTGGTTTATTTAATTTTTATATTTTTTTGACACACTCAGTATTATTTATACCCACCAATTCAATGGCCTTTCAGTAACTATAACATTAAATATTTATATTTTAATAGTATATCACTATTCTCATAAACTCTCTATTGTGTATCTTGTATGCTATCAAATATATTTTTTAATAGATTTATATTTCACATTTTATATCCATAAATAAATGGAATCATTAAAATTTTATCCTATTCATATAAGCCAAGGGTTTTTCATTTGAATATTACTTTTTTGGAAAACCCACTATATAAAAAGTGTTAATCAAATATCCACTCAAAAAGTGTTAATAATATTTAAAACGTTCACCAAAAACTAGTTCATCAAATAATAGATATTATATGGAAGTGAAAATATGGACATTGAAGATAAAAATAAGGCATATGTGTTAATATAAAGTGATATATAACATGAACATGATATAGTTGAGGACCACAAGACTATAAATCATTGATGGGTGAAAAGTCCATGAATTCATCAAAAATGATCATAAAAGTATTAAATTTAGGTTTCAAGATCCATTTCTTAGAGATGATGAATTAATTTACTATCAAGACTTATTTTATAGTCACGATTTCATCCTTTTGTTTCGCTTCTATCAATTTCCACATTCTCTCTTACTCTAAGAAATGAATATCCATGAGGATTTTTTATTCCTGATGCATTAAATTTTAATGCATCATAAGATCCATGAAATAATAATATGTCATTAAATCAATAAAACTATTTATAACAGAAAAAATTATATCATATGTTATCTAATAATACATTCAGAAACAAGAACCAAATATCAATATAATTATTTCCGTAAATATTTAAACTAATGACTCCTCCTTAATATTTTTGACCATATTCACAACCCAAAAATATAAATATTAGATAAAACACTTTTACCCACACCAAATAAAATAAAAAACATTGTAACATACCAAATAAGTAAATACTTGTTCACTTATTCTCGTAAAAAAATTATAATATCCTGAATAAATAAAAATCCTTAATCAAATGTTTTTTCAAAATTAATAAAATCCCATATTATAAAATAATTTTCATTAGTACAAGGATTCAATAAGATCCAACCAAATTTATTTTTTAATAAATTCATTAATAATATTTATGTTTGACAATACAAACCCATTTAAATAATTTGTGTAAAACATATATTTATCCAAAGTAAAAAAATTTAACTTCACTTGAGGACTATATAAATGGTTTTCTTTTCCTTCAAAATGTATTCTCTATGAAGTATCACTTTACTACTAAGTAAACTTGTTTGGTTAGTATTAACATTCACTCTATACCATCAAGTCATTTTAGGAAAAAATGTAGCACAATCCTTATATTTTTCATGATTCTCATAACAAAAATATCATGGATAAAATTATTCAATATTATTTTTGAATCAATGTATATAATCACCTTAATCAATCCATTTTTACTATATTAATAGAATAATATTGTCCTTATCTAATTGGATTGTTATGTGGTATGTTCCCATGATGCGTGGTTTACTAGTTTGATTAATTTCCAGCCCTTTTACAGTTGAAAAATATAACATTAAAGGATTGATTCATTCGCTTTTATTAACATATCTTACAGAATTTCTCTCTAAATTTGATGCTAACTATCATTCTCTTTGAGAAACTACTAGTTTTTTTACTTCCACAATTATAAAATATGGGAAGTTGAATCCTTCCCTTGTTTTCCATCAACTCATTTTTTATTTGTTATCTTTCATCCACTTCTAATAATTATTTATATTGAAAACATATATCTTGAATAATTTATTTTACTTCTTAATGGCAGATGATACGATATCCTCACATGATGAAAATTTATAATAAACCAATTCCCTTCAAAGGCGTGTCTTAAGAATATGAAACAACTGAAAAATACTTCATTATGTATTATATAAGATTTCTATATCATGACATTCTATGTTTTTAAAGTTTTTATCATAATTGGTTACACATTCCTATTCATTATATTTTACATTGAGGGGTTTCCTTTATATGTGAGATTGAGATTCACGAGGAACATATTCCTTAAATAATTTCGCATTAAATGTTTCATAATCCATAATTTATATTTATTCATCGTCTTTTGATTTCAATATCCATGTCCACCATTAATCAGAATATATTATCAAATAAAAATATATTCATAATAATGTTTTTATATTCATTATTTCATATATAATGGAATATATTTTCAATAGATTTAATTCATTTCCCACCTACCAATGTGTTATAATTTCAACTAATAGATGGAGTTTTTTTTTCTAATAATGTGATCTAACATAAGTGAATCATGACGTGGAACAAATTTTTTTCCATATAGGCTTGGATTTTTGTCATTTCTTGAGCCATCTTCTCTAATATATTAATGATACTCTTAGTTCCGACACAACCTGTATTGGTTTTGTTAGCAGGTAAATACCATCATTGTCTATAGGTGTTGATCCAAATTTTTTCCATTAGGTTTTATCACTAAATAATGGAACAAAAAATATTTTAGCACATAATAATATTGAAAATGATCTATAAAATAAATACCTCTACTTTTTTAACTCTCAAATATTGTAAGGGGTCATTATAGTTGTAATTTTATGTATAGTATCCATGATTTATACTAAACATATTCTAACGCCCACTATAAAAAACATAAATCTAGTAACACAAATTTGCTCTCTACTTTTTTATATTATCATAAGATACGTGGTATATCATCTTAAAGGATCGATATATTATGTACTCTTAAAGGAAAAGAAACATACAAGATCTCTGTATTATATTACTAATATAACATATATATCTAAAAAATTATTATGCCATACTTATATTATTCATAATATCAATCTTTATATTTTGGGAGAAATAAAATAAAATAATATTTTGGGATTATTTGAATTATAAGGGTCACGTACAATAAAAATTATCATCTGTAAATATGGAATAATCTATATGGAATGGTAAATAATTAAAAAAATTCCATTTAATAAATTACATGTGTAAAAATTCAACAACAGATAATATCAATATAGTAATATCAGGGACAATAATAAAAAAATTCATTGAAGGAAATTCATAATATTGGACATCATGATTTCAGACATCCTGATATTTATACAGCCAAAACCTTTTACCATGATAGTTTAAAATATTGGTAGGCATACCCTAGAAACCCATTTAATGTTAGTATACTTATTTTCCTCATTAGACCCATCAATAAATTGAGGGGATATATAACTCATATTCCGACCCATATTTTAAATTACTATGCAATATTCATATATAGAATTATGGATTTTATTCATGAGAAATATTAATTATTAAAAACTATTCATATTTAGTGCAGATTACATATTTATCAATGGTTTTTCTGCCCAATTAAATAACTATCAATGTAAAACATCATATTTACATATAATATATGGTTTAATAAATATTCTTACCCATGATAAATAATATGGATATTTAAGATAAATACAATGTCCAATCACCATAATAAATGGAAAACGTCAAAAAAATGATAATGATCAAAAAGTTAATCAAGAATGTTAATGTCAATACATTCCTAGGTAAAATTTATCATAAATTAACCAATAAAATAATAAATATGGTATAATATAAAAAATATATGGTGATGTATATATAAAATAAAGGTTCGTTGTCATTGATGAATATGAGTACAATTAGAAAATAATTAGAAATGTATTGGAGGAAAATACCCCATTTCATTGAAAATCAATTTTAAAAAATAAATATTGACATAATATTAGGAAGAACACATTCTTTGAAAATTGATTAGGAAAATTATAAATGATGCTTCAAAGCATTGACATGTCATGATGATGGTAAATTCAGTTCTTGTTGTGTATATTAAAACAAAGCATCCTTTCACATTTTTTCTTAATTAACAATCGATAAATATTTTAGAAAATGAATGAATATTTGTGTTAACACATTTTTTAAATAGGAAAACATGGGTAAACCTTTAATTTATAAATAATTTTTATATTTTCAAAAAATAATCATTTGTGTTTTAGAGAACATTGATATGGGAAGAAAAATGATTTTCAACTGAAGAGATAAATAATTAAACTTCTCTCAAAACAATTCCATTATTAAATGTTAAAAATAGAATAAAATGGTAATATTTCATTAACATTTAATCAATAACCAGAGTAATGTAAAATATATTGTGTTTAATATATAAATATTAATCAATTCCCCCAACAGATACTTAAACATAAAAAATCATAAATAATAGGTTCTATAAATTCCTTTATAATAAATTTATAATTATTATAATAACCTAAAATAACCATATTTATATCTATAATATCATATGTTAACCATTTATTACGTATTATTAATAATTTGTTAAAACTTGTTTCTTTTTTTCAATATTTTAGGTGCCAACTCCTTTGTTGACATGTATTTTTTGATTTGGTAGTCTTGATCCTTTTCTCATTCTCATGGTTCCATTATCTCATAAAACATTATTCAGGATATATATATCATATATAATAAATATATAGATATTTATAATCCTCTATAAAATAAATGGATATAAAAATTAATTACACCATTCAAGGAGACAATAGGCTATATGTACACATAAATATTGATTTCACTTTTTTAATGGGAGGAAAAATAATGTTAGATAATAATTAATATTTTGAGAATCATTCTTATATCATATATATCAAATATATTCACCAAATTTATTATTATTACCAAAAAAGTAAATCATAAATGAAAACCATATCACCAATGTATTATCATTTTCCAACAGATTAGAATGTAAGAAGGTATATATGATATTATAATTCCAAAATTATATTTATTTTATAAATATCATATATATTCTACAGTTCATATTTATTTCCATAAATTTTTATTGGTGATGAGAAACCAATTATATCGTTACCTGGTGATGGTAATCTGTATGTATGCATGGGCGATGTTTTTACATTTATTATAATGAAGAAGAGATAGAATATAGGTTTTCCATAATCATAATATATATATGATACCTGAGTTATTATTTTAATTTTTTTAGAACACATTTAGAGGTAGTAGAATAACAAATAAACATTAAAGACTTGATAAAGACGATTACCACTTCTTCAAGAAACATTATTTTGATCTCTCCTTAAGGGAGTTAATGTAGGTTTTTTAAAAGGAAATCCTATATAACATGGATAATGATGAAGAAAATATAAACATTCAGGGGTGGGTCTATATAGTTGGATCAAAGTGTTGTATATGAGGGAAAAAGAGGCATCCTATTACAATTGAGGGTAGGGTATTCTTAGAATTTCTTGATGTATTAAATTAATAAAAAAATTATAGATCAAAAGAATCCAAATTGATATGATTATAATATTAGATGAGGTTATGTTTAAATAAATTCCATATAATAAATGTTTGAAAAGTTTTTCATATGTTTTCCCTCTTTCATTTCTGTCCAAACTCCTTGTTAACCCTTTTGATAATTACTGTATTATTAATGTTTCATATAATTAAAGAGTTAATAACATAACTATAAAATAAAAAAATATGAAATTGTTGATTTTTAATACCATATCTCATTGATTTTGGTGAATAAAGTATTTTAAATAATTTTAAAAAATTTAATTAAATATTATTTATTATAAAATATCACTAATCTCGTTTTAAATATATTAATTTAATATAAAAATAAATACATAAATTAAAATGCGTAATTTGAATATAATATATTCAAACCACACTAAAATTACATTTATATTTATAATTTATCTGAGAAATTTTAACTCCAAAAATTATATCAATTTTATATTTTTAAAATAATTTCTTTTACTTTTATGTTAACAAATTATATAATATATTTTCCTTGAAGAAGTATTTAAAGAAACTATTTGACAAGAAAATATTACAAATAAATTTAGATAAAGATTATAAATTTAATATTATAAAATAAAAAATAGTATTCTTTCACCAATATATTTTGTCTCTCTCTATAATGAAATAAAGTATTTTGAACTATAAGAGTGACAATTTGAAAATTTGATTGATTAAAATATTTTATAGTTAATTTTCATGGGAAACTGCCCATTAAAAAATTATTTTCAAGTATAAATACAGAAGGATAAAATAAATTTCATCAAATAATAATTATGATGAAAATATATGACCTTCTCACATATATTTATCATAAATTATCCCGATTTACCCTTTTCTATGGTGATAAATTTTGCGACGGTTTCTATTTTTATTGAACAAAAACTAAAATAGGTATGATTGGAAAAATTAAACAAATTAAATCAAAATACGGATTCAATTTAATATAATTAAATACCTATAACTGGCATAAATTATTTTTAAAAATAATTTGAGAAACCGCGATGAAAATATATTTTATAAAAAATATATTTTTAAGCATAAAACATGGTGTATTCTTATCTCGTGATTAAAAAAATAAGTAACGAATGATGAAAATTTCCATATAGTATATAATATATAATTATCATTAAAATAATTCAATAATAATTATTAATTATTTTTTTTAATTTAAAAATACAGTATATGCACAAAAACAATTTTTTAGAAAAATGACTATATACATATATTTTTTATACAAAATTCATATATAAAATTGATTCTAATGAAAATAATATATTATTTAAAATACTATAAAAAGAATTTTACATTAAAATATATTTCAAAAAAAATTTACTTTTTAAATCCTTGTAAGAAAAATATATTTTTTGATGAAAACCATTATTTTTTACTATTCATGGAAAAATAATCTTTTCAGAAACATTTGAAAATTTCAACCTTAGATAAATTTGATATAATTCATTAAAAAATATATTTTTTTAGAAAATTCAAATTATTTATGTTTCAAAAATTATTTTTAATATTTTCCATCCAAAAATCATTTTTGAAAAAAACATGTCTATGTATCATAAAAAACATTACTAAAAATTTATTAAAGATTTCCTAGGAATTCATCAAAGATTTTTTATTGGTTAGGTCAATTTTATATTTTTTTAAATTTTGTTTTTTTATTCATTTGGATCAATTAAATGGATATGAGATAACTATTAAATTAAATAATAAAATTTTAATAGTATATCACTTTTCTATAAAAATCATGTATTTATATTCTATATTCTACTAAACATATAATTCTTTAAAAATATCAAGGTGTTAAAAATATAAATTTATTGTGTATGAACACATTTTTGGGTTCAAACCAATCATCTCTCTACAAATGTTTTTTCATTTTATAATGAAAACATATATTTTAATTATATTTAAAAATTTGTAAAATTGAATCTTTAGAAATTGATACCATATTTTTAATTAGGAAGTTCACATTTAGTGATGAGATAAATTTCAATTTTGATCATAACGAAAAATCACCATTGTAATAAGATGTCACCACATAAGTGGTAAAACATATTAAATAAGGAAGAATCAAATTGAAAAGGGCACAAAATATTATCTAAAATCTTATTCAATAAGATTATTTGATCCCTTATAAACATATATTTGAACATGAATTGTTTTATTTCCACATTCTTATGAATTAAATTTTAAATTATTTTTATTATTCATATAACTGAAAGATTGTCACCCCCTCATTTATAAATGTGAACATCATGCCTACTATTATTCACGTACTTTGATCCATTTAGATTATCTGTGACCTACCTAAAAACATTCTCTATATCTCTTCCCACATACTAGAGTTCTAGGACTCATCAGAAGGCTATCATAGAAGTCTTAATGTGTAAACCTATGTAGGTTTTACAAATAATATCAATAACTCTTATCCAAGTTCATCAATTTTTACTTTTATCATAATTTCTTCAAACCTATCATAAAATATAAAATATAATAAGACTAGTGTATAAAATATACTAAATTTTTATTTTGATTATGATATAACTCACTTTCATTTTATTTCCATCTGGTGGAGGATAAAATTAACATTCTTTTGTATGTTTGGGTAATTGTCTTCACGCATCAATGGAATTCATTTTTCATCACCAATTCATATTAAAGAATAAAATTACGGACAAAATTAATATATGTGATATATATGATATTTTCAGGATTCTATGAAGATAATAATTCACTTACCCTATCCCTTGAATCCATTGAAAATTTATAAAATCCCTTTTCCTTATATGTTGACCACCACCATTAAGAAATGTGATTAATTTCTCATCACTGGAACACATTTAAGGTAAAATTATGGAACAAAGACATAAAAAATATATTTATTACATATTTATGATTCTCTAAAATTAATATTTTGTCCAATTTTTTCTATTACACTCTATAAAATAATGGAAACATTATTTTTGTGTACGGAAGGACTACCATATTCCTAATACGATGTGCATCATTTTTCAACACCATAATATATCGATGGTTATAAATGTATATATGAAATATAAAATTTTAATTAGATCATTTTTAATATTTTTTAATTGATTGAACAACGTACCATTTGTCCACAATAAATACTACATATTTATTTTTGGGATAATCAGTTGAAAGAATCCAAAATATTGAACATAAAATTAACAAAATTAGAAACTAAATAAATCACGGTAATAAGGAAAATAAAAGTAATAATAAAGAAATTATTATAATGATTTTTTTAAGAATTTATAAAACTAATATAATTTCATTATTCTGGATTTAGAAGAATTAATGTAATGATTCAGGACTCAAGGTTAGGGATTTATAGTATTAATTACATTTCTTGAGAAATATTCCATTGTCACCATAATTTTTATTTAGTTTGGTTTATTAATTTACATATGGATGAATTTAAATATAAAATTTTTAATGTAATATTGGTTTAAATATCTATTTAATTATATCCCCTTTTATGTAATTGTTTTGAAATGTTTCAAACCTCATAAAGTATTTCTACTGAAAAATTTATATTTATTGTTTTCAACTCTTTTTCCTACACTTATATATTATTTTAAATGTTTCTGGAATTTTCCAATTTATTCTTAAAATATTGATAAATTCAAATTTAAATTACTTTTGACAATAATTACGAATTTTTGAAAATGAATCTTTTTATTATTTTCCCTAAATTGTATTTTTTTTTGTTCATTACAATGGTGTAAAAAGATTATTTTTTTGAAGTATGCATCGGTAATATAATATCTAGTTTTCTTGAAAATTATTGCTTAAGAAGAATCCTATAGTGATTTTTATTATTTTTCTATGAATATTTAATTTTTTTGTTATATATTGAATTTTACAATTTTAGATTTTTCAGAAATATTAATTGTTTTCTTTATTTTTACGATATGCAAGAAAGTTCCCCCAATCAAATGTTAAATAAAATATTTGTTAATATTAATTAAATATTGTATATGTTTATATATTTATATTTTTGGTTTACATTTTATATGATTATAGGTTAGCTTGATAAATCTTGGAAAATGGGTGATCCCGATATATATATCCAATGCATTGGAAAAAGATAACTGAGTTAATAAGAATTAATTTACTTATAAGGTATATGATATAATTAACCATGCATGTAATTACATTTTAAGGGTTATTGTAATGGTGATTTTAAAGTAATATCCCAACACAACTACATTGGTTATCAATTATTTTTATGGGTTTTAATGACAATCATTTTATTTCACATGGCAAGGAAAATTTAAGACCATTGAAAGTTGAAAGGATTGTTTTTCAAGGAAATTTTTTCTTGTGGTCTCATGTTTCAAAACATAACTCTAATTAATATGATTTTTCATTTATTATAATAAAAATTTTCAGGAAATATTTTTTCTTTGGAATATATTACATAATTATTCAAACACTAATTTTTGGTCCAATTTTATAATGTAGAAAGTAAATATTATTAATGGGTTTTCAAAGATTTAAAATATGTTTTCAAGTCTCATTTATTTTTATATCCCTTATTAATAGTTTTTTATTTTCCTATTGTTTTATAATGATCTTCACTTTGATTAATAATGTGTTTTTTATATAATATTTAATTATTACCCATAATGAATGAAGAACCAATTTTATGAATGAATCATGTTTATAAATATAAGATCATATTTTTGTGGAAAAAATAAACATTGAGATTATTTCTCAATATTCAATTTTAATAGTGTTATATTAAAATGTTTTTCCTAAATTTATAAAACTCTAAATCGAAATATTCTTCTAAATAAAAGAAATTCCAACCAAAATCATGTAATTGTGTGGTTTTTCGAATGACTCGTTATTCCTTCCTACTCCAAGACTCAAATGATCACTTTCATGAAATCATGGATGGGTTGACAGTTGAAGCACCCGATTACTATGAATATGAAGTAATGTATAATCTGATATAGATTCATGATCATATATTTATTGGGATTATTAAAATCGAATTTCTTATACTTTTCTAAACATATTAATGAACTATGAGTGGAATTCATGGTATTTGTGTTCTATATCAGAGTCTCTTTTGAAGACTGTGACATATTCTAAGAAAAGTTTTTTTAAAGAGAAATATAAAATGATTTCTTGTGAGTTATATTCTCCTTTTTATAGTGTAAACATCACATGAGATATGTTAAATATATTTTATTTAGTAAAACACAAAATTCTATATGTCATAGTCATTGAAACATACCTTTATCTATTAATGTTCCATTCTATGTGACATGTGCTACATATGTTTATTGCACCAAATAAATTATTACTCTATCAATAATCCCTTATTATTTGAATTGAGGGAATTAATAATTATTTTAGTCCCTGATTCATATCTTATAGGAATGTTCTCATCACTTTAAATAGCCTAATTTCCTACCAACCCGCCACTTCTCTCTGTACTGGATAAGTCAATATGATTGGTAGGAGCCTATGAGTGGTGAAAACATTAGGAGAGGTTCTTGAATTAATTTCATCATATAAAACCCATTTCTAACCCCTTCAAGCTCATTCGTAGGAGCAGTGGTTCCCACTACTACATATAGATAATCCTTTGAGAGTAAAAACTAAAATAAAACAATGAACCATTTTGTAAAATAAGAGGCATGTGAAGGATTAACTAGGTCAAAATTGTGTTTAATTGACATACCTAAATAAGTCCCTTGTAGAACCCTTAGTTTGGTTTGAAATATTTCTCTTTATATAATATCATTTCTTTACTGGCAGGTGATGCATGAAACATCGAGTTTAAACAACCCATGATATACTATTAAAATATTATTATTTAATCCTGAATAATATAAAATAGCTGTTTATAGGGATATTATAAATAATAGTAACCATATTATGAAATATATAATTTTAAGGAAATAAACACGTAACATTTTGGTAAAATAATTATATTCTTCAAAAATATGTTTTCAACAAAAAATACTATGTTTATTTTTATGACAAAATAACCATAATTAATCTTAAAACATATTGAAGACATATTTTACAAAATAAAATTTAATTTTGAATTCCTCAGTTCAATATAATATTAGGAATAATTTTTTGGAATGTTCTAAAATGTATGAAATTTTAATGAATTGTGAAAAATAATGATTTACATTGAAAATTGTATTTTCAATTAAAATAATTGAAAAATAAAAATACAATTTTGGGGTTAGTTTTAAATTTTAATTACTTCCTTTTTATTAATAATATAATTCTATAATTTTCAATTAATCGTAAAACTGGATTTACTATTAAATCATTTTATATTAAAAATTTGTATTTTAAAAAAATCAGGTTTTAGTTGCATTTTTCAATTTAATTTTAAATTAAATTCTTCCAATTTTGTGTTTTTAATGTTTAAAAATGGATTCCATATTTGGAATAATTAGTTCAAAATTTATTAAATAAACTCATTTTATTTTTTCTAAATATAAATAGTAAAGGTGGTAAAATTTATCACATTAGTAAAGAGTAAATCGAGTTAATTTGGAATCAAAATAAGTGATAAGACCCTAAGTTTTCATAAAAATTATAATATTATGAATTATATATTACCCCTATAGCCTAATGTTATAATTCGGGTTCACTATTGGAGAAAATTTCATTTAAATGACTTGGAAATTACTATAATCTAAGAAAGTGACAAAATGTGACATTTATTTTTAATTAGTATAACGTTTTAAGTATGTTTTTATAAAAAATATATTTTCAACAATAAATAGAGTGTGGAAATATAAAATAATTATCTACATCATGGTAATTTATTTTTATTTTTTAGTGAGTAAAAAATCACCTTAAATTCATAATAACAATGAAAAAGTAATTATTAAATTAATGGAAGATTCTAATAAATGATATTAAAAATAATAAAAAAATAATGTTTGAGATATTTAAGGTAATACAAGAATTCTCTTGAAGAAAATGAAATTTATACGAAATAATAACATTAAATTTTTTATTTAACATTCTTTCTTGATTTCTAAAAATGTCAAAGTAGTGAATAGTATGGAAATTGACAATTATGATATTTAATGTGATTAAATATTATTAATTTATATAAAAATAATATAAATCATTTGAAAATAAAATTAATTAGTGTAGCGGCCCAGTCCCTTTTTTTAGATACCCACATTTTATGTACATGGACATTATATGACTTTTGGGGAATACTTAATATATAACAAAAATGACACCCAAGGACCATAATAGTTTAGTGTCTTTGGAAACTCGGAACATAGTCTTCTAATCATGGTAAAAGATCTTCAACATCTCCCATAAAGATATTCCACTTTTGTTTTCTTACCTAAAACCTTTCTTTATATCATGGGGAAAATAAAACATTTAAAGGGTGAACTCAAATTCTCAGTAAGGTTAATCATGGAGAAAATAAAACAAACCATATACATTTGAACATAAAAACCAGATCATAAAGTTTAAACATCCAAATCTTGAGTTGTGAAGTAAATCATGGCAGTATGCAAGGCCTAGATCATAAAGGAACATTAATCATGAATAAATAGAATGGGAACAAAACATGTAATTGTGGCATCTATTAAGCACATGATATGATTTCCATAGTATCAAAGGCATTGCTTCCAAGACGATCATAGCGGATAGAGTCCATTACTGAATCGGGTTTACTTGCCGTTCTAGCCTGTTATTACTGAACCAGATTAACTTTCCATTCCAGCCATGTCTATATCATGATATATAAATCTTTATCCAATGAATTGTAGGGACATATAGGTCTAACCAATCTCATAATGAAATCATTCTTACTTGTGCCACAAAATAAACATAAATCATTCATCATAAAGTAAACAATAAAATGGGTTTCAAAAACATCATCCCATCATAACATAATCCATATTAAACAAATGGATATAATTTCATCATAATAAGAATCAAACCACATAAATAATAGATACATTATTCATTAAAGATAATCATACTAAATAACATCATCTTAGATGGAAAATAGTTTTGACAAAACACTTGAAATGAATTCTGGAGGAAAATATCCTTTCCTCTTCAAAATAATTTTTTTTCACAAAATGCCGTTCAATTTTAAAAGAACCCAATTTTTTTTAAAATCATCAAGAAATATTTTAGAGGAAGATTCATGAAAGTTAGGTGTTATGAAACCGTAAAAATCATTTCATTCCGTATAGGTAAAAGTAGACTTCTCCTCATACTTTTACCGAAAAAGTCAAAAAGTACCACATATGGTAAAAAAAGAAGGATTCCTTACATAACACTATGAAAAATTAAAAAAGGGGTAAACATGATTTTAAACATACATGGAAGAATATTGAACACTTTATGAAAAACATTTTATTGACATTGATGATAAATATGACCCTAGTAAATACTTACGTATAAGCAATCTAGGAAAAAAATGCGATTTGCATAATTATCCATTACCATATGTCCAATTTCTTTCTAATGTGTATGTGAATCCTGTATTTTGGGTTTAAACATATTATTAACTTGTAACATAACCACATTAATATTTATGATATCAAATATGATTCACATATTACTTTATATTACCCGTTCTTTTGTAAATTCCATGTTAAAGCAGCGTTTTGGGTAAAATCGTTTCATTTATCGTATGTGTTTTGACTTCTTATTCTTGATATTACTATGTATATACTGATTTACTTAGTTACATAATGTAAAAAATGATTTATATATAATATATATTCAGCATATAAATATATATGATAGATCGATAAATGGAACGAAATACCTCGTTCATGGAGGCGGTAGGTCGTACTTAAGCGCTGTTTTTGTTTCCTTATTGAATTGAATGGAATTAATTAAATGAAACATATATTTACATAAATACAGTATCATTATTATGTAATATATTTCATGATTATTTATAATATATACTTTATAATCATACTTTAATGGTTAATCATGGAAAATAAATCTCATAGCGTTCGTGGAGATGGTAGTCCGTACGTACGCACGAGAACAAATATCATCCTTTTGACATTAAAATCATATATAATTAGATGGTATATAATATATAAAAAATCATAATAATGTTATATGTATTATTTATATCATCTATACTAATTACTATACCCATCCAAATGATGAAATTTTTGAATAACAAACTACACCATGAAGTGGAGATGGTAAGCCGTATGTACGCACATGTGGTGATTTATTCATTAATAGGATGGATAAAATAACTAATATGGTTTTACAATTTTTATAATAACATTACAGTATATAGAGGATACTGGAGTTATTATTTTTGAATGAAAACAACAAAGAAGGAGGATGTGGAAAAAGAAAGGAACTTGAAATAGTTGGTGAGATATTTACCTCTTCTTCAGGTTCTTCTTTTTGATTTGATCAAAAGGGCTCCATAAGTTGGATTTATGAATAAAGGAAGGAATCTAGGATTAAGGTAGGATAGTTTTGAGGGTATTTGGGCAGCGGTTGTCTAATCCAAATACCTTGGAGGTGTGAATTAGAGAGAACGGGGGGTTCTCTTTTATTAGAGGGGTGAGGGGCACCTTAAAAAACTAAAAATATTATTTTATAATAAATTCATATTCGGTTTATAATGGCTCAAAAGTGACTTATTTTGAGGCTAGGGTGGGGATGTGTCTAAATCATCTCACCCTATTGGTTTTAGACATGTTTAGGTAACCATTTTAACCTTATCATTTAGATTTAACCCTAAGTTAAACAATTTAACTTTTACTTTGTCTTCTTGTATTCTTACACTATATGGTTAATAAACATACTATAAATTTCAAATGGAAGCCCAATTAGTTTATTAATGTCATTTATATTATTATATTAGTCTTTTGGCCGAAACATTGATTTTTAAGACCATAATATCAATTAATAATATAATATTTGTTTTAAAACCACTTTTATGTCAATTTTGACACTATTTGGTAAATTGTTTTTTCAAAACTCTTAACAGCATTATTAATTAGAAACAAATTAATCAAACCAACCCTAATATATTATATTAACCTTGAAAAGTAGTTTAATTCACAAAAAGTCTCAAATTACATTTATTTGGGTATTTATAATATCATTTATGTTAATATTTCATTAATAAGATAATTATCGCATCATCATTGTGTCATAAATAAATTAAATTATTTAATGTTTAAAAAATATAAATAAATTACCATTATGTAGGAAATATTTTTAGATATATAATGAATATTTATAGTCAAATTTATATTCTATATAACCATATATTAAAAATGTTTTAGTTATTAAACATTCATTTTAACTATTTTAACTCTTCTTTAAATAAAATAATAATAAATGTCCTAATCTAATCCAAGTGGACCTAAAGGGTAATATATAATTTCTAATGTTATTTTTGGTCGAATTACACTTATCCAATAGAATTAGGACATCTGTTAGGGTAATAAAAACATCATTTTTATCCTTAATTACCCTATTTACTTCTAACTGTGGAAAATAAATGTTAAAAGTTACTATTCACCAAAAATAATTTTCATCTCATTGAACCACATTTTAGTTCAGGAAATAAACCGTGTCTCTCATATTTTTAAAATTCAACACACAGAAGCGTTAAAATTATGTTTTATGTAAATTTTCAAATGCTCCTAGGAGGTGGGTAATAGATGGTAACAAGTTCAATAAAATTTTTATATATATAAAGTTATTATAAAATGACTCCAAAGAATTACATTGAACTTATATAGGTATTATGTATCTATTTTGACCTTAAATAAATTTAAATAAAATAATTGATTATTTAAATAAAAATTCGGTTTTAACCAATAACTCAGTGTTTTCACTATTCATCAAAAATTAATAGTTTCAGAGAAATACCAAAAATTAAACCTAGGTTAATTTTGATATTATGAATCCAAAAATGAAGTCCATTTTGAATGATAAAATTTATATAGTTTAAAAAAGTGGGTATTACTATTCATAATGGCTTGTTTATATAATATTTTAATAACATATCGTTGTTTAGTGAAACTCAGTATTACGTACAATGCAAACAATCGAGGAAGCGTTCTCTTGCCTGTAACGCTATCCAATAATATTGCTGCATATACTACAAGCTAATAATTTATTGTGTATAGCGCATGATAATATTGGTGTAGAGTACAACACAAGACATCAAATAAACTAAAAATAATATTTCTCATAAAATCTCAGGGTGTTACATTCTACCCCCCTTAAAATTAATTTTCCCCTTGAATGTCGTTGGGGTTATAAATGGTTTACTACTTGAAAGTTTCTTTCATAGAAACCCACATTATAAAAAGGAATAATAAATAATCATTTTTAAAAAATATTGTTAGTATTATAATGGATACCAAAAGTAACTTATTAATAGGTTTCAGGATAGGAGAATATAGGTGAAAATATGGATATGGAAGAGAAATCTAACCGTCATGTTTGGTTGAAGAGTGGTTGAGAACATGGAAATGAAAAAGCCAAAAATCACAAAGCCATAAATTTTTTATGATCTAAGGTACCATCTTGGACAACATATTTTTTTTTCAAGATCATTTCCCTAATGTTTAAAAAAATGAAATTAGAAGAAATAATTAATTGATTTTGGTACAATCTCACCGTTGGTCATTCCATGAACAATTTTCACTTTATCTCTTAAGTTAATAATGTTGAATTTGTCATTCATGATGTGTTAGTAGATCATGTGATAGAAAGATAGGTCATTCCATCTGTGTCAAACAAAAGGTTAGAAAAAGTTATTAAATATACATAAACCCATCTATGGTGAGATTATTCATATATGGTTCCTAAAATGGACTTATACTTCATATATCATACCAATTAATAAATTAAAACTAATTTATAGTAACCAGGGACTTCTTTTAGGCTAGTGGTTGTTGATAAAGGCTTGTCGCACTTCAGTTGTGGGTTCGATTCCCGTATCTTTATCCAATGTGTTGGGTTGTCTCCCATCCTATGGGTTGTCCTTTTCCTAAAACTATAATATTATAACATTTCAGAAATAAGATCAAAAAGTTATCGCCTTAAGCAATACTATATGATGTCTAAATTAATCCATTCCATCCTTTATCCTTATTGAAAATACTTCTATTTGATTAATAGAAATGTCATCTACTGAGCATGTGAATTCCTTTATTTGTCCCCCATATATCATAAGATATATCTCATTGGTCACATTCTAGACATGTGAATACCTTAATCATGTATTCTCTTGAAAAATTAATAACCATTGAACTTTAGTGAAAACATGGATACTGTCAAAAGTTAACACTTTCCATATACGAAAATTCCAAAAATTCTATATACTCAAACCAGGATATCACTTTGTCCTTATACTAGTCATGAGCTCATTAATACCATCAATCATATAATTTTCATTTTATCCCTTCATTATTCACATATCATTTCTTTCCAAAAATATTTCAACCACTTTTCATGGTTACCGGTACAATATTCTTATGGAAAACCACAATGGACGAATACATAGATATTCTGAAATTCCACGAGACTATAATTGAGATTCCATGATACCATTTTGAAATCCTATTACATAAACAATTAATCATCCCACAACATCATTGTAATTCTCAACATCACAAATAGTGATCACATGTGACTTCCCTTTGTCTTTTTCTTTATGAGGTTGCTCACATCAATCATCATTAACCCTTAGATTAGGGCATAGATTAGCATAATGCCCTATTTCCTTGCACTTGAAGCATTGAAGTGTTGGTGGAGCGTTCTCTGTAGTCTTTTCTCTCTTCATGTTATTAGAAATTTTCTTCCCATTACTTCAGCACTCACCTCCTCAATGACCTTATTTTCCACACTTGAATCATTTTCTATTACCTTTTAGAAAATATCCACCATGCTTCTTTCCACACTTTGAGCATAAAGAAACATTCACCTTCTTTTCACCATTGTTATAAGATTTTTCCTTAAACTCCATATTTCGTTTTTTGTCAAAACCATGAGATGGATATGTAACACCAACTTCCAGTTCTACCTTGATTGCACAACACACAATTTCTTCATAGCTATTGAAGTCTCTTATTGATAATTCCCTTCGAAGACTCGATTTTAAGCCACTGAAGAATCGATCAATTTTACTTTCAGGTTGGATGAAAAAGCTAGATACATACCTTTCAACCCTTGTAAAATTCTTCTCATATATACCAACAGATTGATCATCCTTTTTCTTAATCTCACGGAACTCCTTTTTCATCTTTTTTCAAAGAATATGAGGAAATTAATTAATGAAAAATAAGTTCTCGAACTCATCCCATTCCAAGGATTCAATTTCATCTTGGGCCCTCATATTCTAAATTAGAGTTCACCACTTGTCTGATTCACCTTCTAAATGGTAAATAGCCAGAATGACTTTTTCATGTTCTGAACTGAGAATTATGGAAAATATATTTTCAATGGTACTGATACATTTTTCAGCAACAAGAAGATCAGAAGACCCACTGAAAGAAGGTGGACGTTGCCTCATGAAGGACTCAATAGAATATTGTTCCCTTCTCCGCTCATTTGGAAGTCAACAATGATTCATAGCTTGTGTAAGTATAGCAATAATATTTTTCACACCATCTCCCATAATATTGGATAGTTCATGAGGAAAATCGTTGCATTGTCCATTACATTGATCAACAGGGTTCCATCGGGTTCCATCCATCGTCTAAAACCCAAAAACAATAGTGTGAGTGGCTAAAATCATGCTCGGAAATAAACATAATAAATGGGGAGTAGATTCAATATATAAGATATTAGGTTTAATTATAATATCATTACCATAATTCTAGTACTATAACCTATACTTATACTTAACCTTAGAGACATCCCTATACATACCTTAGAAATATCTCTAGAGATTTCATGATAATTTTCACATCCTAGTTTCCAAAGGCTAACAAAACCTCCATTTGATACGAACTATAGAGACAAAAAAATTTATGTTCATGGACATTACATTACTTTTATGGAATACTTAATACATATCAAAAATGACACCCAAGGACCGTAAAATTTTAGTGTCTTTGGAAACTCGGAACATAATCTTCTAATCATGGTGAAAGATCTTCAACATCTCCTCTAAAGATCTTCCACTTTTGTTTTCTTTCCTAAAACCTTTCATTATATCCTGGGGAAAAGAAAACATATAAAGGGTGAGCTCAAATTCTCATTAAGGGTATTCATGGAGAAAATAACACAAACCATATACATTTTAAGCTAAAAACATGAACATAAATTTTAAACATCAAAATATTGAGTTGTGAAATAAATCATTGTAGTACGTAAGGAATATATCATAAAGGAATATTAATCATGAAAAAATAGCATGGGAATAAAACATGTAATTGTGGCATACATTAATCACATAATATTATTTCTATAGTATCCAAGGCATTGCTTCCGAGACCATCATAGTGGACAAAGTCCATTACTGAACCAGGTTTACTTGACGTTCTATCCTTATATTACTGAACTGGATTCACTTGTCATTCCAGCCATGTATATTTCATGAGATTTAAATCTTTACCCAATGAATTGGAGGGAGATATAGGTCCCACCCATCTCATAATTAAATCATTCTTACTTGTGCCACAAAATAAACATAAATCATTCATCATAACCCAAAGAATAAAATGGGTTTCATAAACAGCATCCCATCATAACTTAATCCATATAAAACAAATGGATATTGTTTCATCATAAGAAGATTCAAAACATGTAAATAATAGAGGTATTATACTTGAAGCATAATCATACTAAATAATTTCATCTTATATGGAAAATAGTTTTGACAAAACACTTGAAATGAATTCTTGATGAAAATATCCTTTCTTCTTCAAAATCATTTTATTTTTACAAAATTCCATTCAATTATAAAAGAAAAGGATTTTGTTGAAAATAATCATGAAATATAGTAGTGTAATCTTCATGAAAATTAGGGATTATGAAATTGTAAAAATCTGTTCATGCCGTATAAGTAAAAAAACATTCTCCTCCTACTTTTGTCAGAAAATCCAAAAAGTTCCACATATGGTAAACAAAAGAAAGATTTCTTCCATAACACAAAGTAAAAGTCAAATATGGTTAAAAATGACTTTAAACATACATGGAAGAATATTAAACACTTAATGAAAAACATTTTATGGACATTAATGAAAAATATAACCCCAGTAAATACTTATGTTTAATCAATCTCAGAAAAAATGTGATTTGTAAAATTATCCCCTACCTTATGTCCAATTTCATCCGTATGTGTCCGAGACTCCTGTATAGTGGGTTTAAAAATATTATTAACATGTAAAATATCCATAATAATATTTTTGATATCATATATGATTCACTTATGACTTTATATTATCTGTTCGTTTGTAAATTCCATGTTAAAGCAGTGTTTTGGGTAAAATCGTTTCATTTATCGTACGTGTTTCGACTTGTTGTTATTGATGTTATTAATTATATACTGATTTATTTAATTATATAATGTAAAAAATTATTTATATATATTATATATTCAGCATATAAATATATCTGATATATTGATAAATGGAATGAAATACACCGTTCTTGGAGACGGTAGGTCGTACTTACACATGAATGCTGTTTTCATTTCCTTATTAAATTGAATGGAATTATGTCAATGAAACATATATGTACATAAATCCAGTATCATTATTACGTAACATCATTCATGATTATTTAATATATATACTTTATAATCATACTTGAATGGTTAATCATTGAAAATGAATCTCATCGCGTTCACGGAGACGGTGGTCCGTACGTACACACGCGTGACAATATCATTCTTTTGATATTAAAATCATATATAATTGGATGGTATATCATATATAAAAAATCTTAATAATATTATAAGTATTTCCTATATCATTTAAACACATTATTATGCCTATCCAAATGATGAAATGTTTGAATAACAAACTACACCACTACGTGGATACGGTAAGCCGTACGTACACACGTGTGGTGACTTTTTCATTCATAGGATGGATAAAATAAATAATATGGTTGTAAAATTTTTGTAATAACATCAAATTATATATAATATACTGGAGTTAATATTTTATAATGGAAATAACAAAGAAGGAGGAAATGGAAGAAGAAAGGAACTTGAAATAGGTGGTGAGATATTTACCTCTTCTTCGGGTTCTTCCTTTGGATTTGATCAAAGGGGATCCTTAAGATGGTTTTCTGACTAAAGGAAGGCCTCTAGAATGAATGGAGGACAGTTCAAAGGGTATTTGGGCATGGTTTGGCCGAGCCAAATGTCTTTGGAGGTGTGAATTAGAGAGAAGGGGGAGTACCCTTTTATAAGAGGGGTGAGGGGCACCTTAGCAAAAACATAAAATATTATTTTATAATAAATTCATATTAAGTTAATAATGGCTCCAAAGTGACTTATTTCATGTATATGGTGGGGATGAGTCTAAAAAATCTGAAAAAATATGTTTTAGACATATTTATGTTACCATTTTAACACTATAATTTAGATTTAACTCTAAGTTAAACAATTTAACATTTACCTTGTCTTCTTGTATTCTTACACTATATGGTTAATAAACATGATATAAACTTCTGATAGAACCCCAATTGGTTAATTAATGAAATATATATTATTATGTAATTATTTTTGCTGAACCTCCTATTTTTAGGAGAATTATATCAATTAATAATATAATATTTGTTTTAAAAACACTTTTTTGTCAATTTTGACACTATTTGGTATTTTGTTTTTTTAATTCATAAAAGCGTTATTAATTCAATGAAAATTCATCTAACCAACCCTAATATATAATATTAACCAAGATAATTAGTTTAATTCATAAAAAGTCTCAAATTACATTTAATTGGGTATTTATAATATCATTTATGTTAATATTTCATTAATAAGGTAATTACTACATCATCATTATGTCATAAATAAATTAAATTAGTTAATGTCTAAAAAATATAAATAAAATACGATTATTTAGGAAATATTTTTATATTTATAATGAATATTTACAGTCGATTTTATCTTATGTATAACCCTGTATTAAAAATGTTTTATTCATTAAACATTGATTTTAACTATTTTAGCTCTTCTTTTAAAAAAATAACATTGAATGTCCTTATATAATCCATGTGGAGCTAAAGGGTCATATTTTATTCCTAAGGTTGTTTTTGGTCGAATAAAACTTATCCAATATAATTAGGACATGTGTTAGGGTAATAATAATATCATCTTTACCCTTAATTACCCTATTTACTTTTAACCATGGTAAATAAATGTTAAAATTTACTATTTACCAAAAATTATTTTTATCTCATTTAACAACATTTTACATATAGATATCAACCATGTCTCTCAGATTTTTGAAATTCAACTCACAGAAATGGTAAAATTTTGTTTTATGTAAATTTGTAAATACTCCTAGGAGGTGGGTAAAAGACAGTAAAAAGATTAATAAAATTTTTACATATCTAAAATTATTATAAAATGACTCCAATTAATTAATTTGAAATTATATATGTATTATGTATCTATTTTGACAAAAAATAAATTTTAATAAAATAACTGATTATTTAAATAAAAAGACGGTTTTAACCAATAACTTAGTGTTTTCACTATTCATCAACAATTGATAGTTTTCGTAAAAATACCAAAATTTTACCCTTGGCTAATTTAAATATTATGAATTCAAAAATAAAGTCCATTTTGAATGATAAATGTTATAAAATTTCAAAAAGTGGGAATTACTATTCATAATGGCTAGTTTATATAATATTTTAATAATATATTGTTGTTTAGTGAAACTCGGAATTGTGTACAATGAAAGCTGTCGAGGAAGGTTGCTCTTGCGTGTAACCCAAGTCAAGAATACTGTTGCGTATACTACAAGCTAATACGGTGTTTCATATAGTGAAAGATAATCTTGGTGTAGTGTACCACACAAGATATCAAAGAAAATAAAAATAATTTTTCTCATAAAATCTCAGGGTGTTACATTGTACCCCCGTTGAAATGAATTTTTCCTGGAAATTTGTAGGGGTTATGAATGGTTTACTACTTGAATGTTTTTTTCATAGAAACCCACATTATAAAAAGTAACAATAAAACATCATTTTTAAATAGAACGTTAGAAATATTATGGATACCAAATGTAACTTATCATTGGGTTTCCACATAGGATAATATAGGTGAAAATATTGATATGGAACAGAAATCTAACCGTCATGTTTGGTTGAAGAGTGGTAGAGAACATGGCTATCAAAAAGCCAAAAATCACAAAGCCAAAAAATTTTGATGATCTAAGGTACCTTCTAGGACAACATTTTCGGTTTTCAAGATCATTTCCCAAAAGTTGAAAAAATTAGAATTAGAAAAAATACATAAATGATTTTGGTATAATCTCACAATTGGTCGTTCCATGAACATTTTCCACTTCATATCCTAAAGAAAAAAAGTTGAATTTTTAATTCGTGAAGTGTTTGAAGATCATTTGATAGAATGATAGGACATTCCATCTGTCTCAAACAAAATGTTAAAAAAAGTTATTAAATAAGCATAAGTACATATATGTTGAGATTAATCATATATGGTTCCCAAAATAGACTTATACTTCATATATAATACCACTTAATAAATAAAAACTAATTTATACTAACCATGGACTTCCTGTAGGCCAATGCTTGGAAATAATGTCTTGTCGCGCTTCAGTTGTGGGTTTGATTCCCATATCCTTGTCTGGCGCAATGGGTTGTTGCCCGTCCAATAGGTTTTCATTTTTCTAAAACTATATTATTATAACATTTAAGAATTAAAATAAAAAAGTTATATCCTTAAGCAATACTATATCATGTCTAAATTAATCTATTCATACCATTAGGATTGTTGAAAAAACTTCTATTCGATTACTATAAATTTCATCTACCGAGCATGTGAATTCCTTCATTTGTCCCCATATATCATAAGATATATCTCGTTGGTCACATTCCATACATGTGAATACGTTAATCATGTATTCTCTTCAAAAATGATTACCCATTGAACTTTAGTAAAAACTTGAATACCGTCAAAAGTATACTCTTTCCATATACGAAACTTCCAACATTCTATATACTCAAACCATGATATCACTTTGTCCTTATATCTGTAATGAGCTCATTAATACAATCAAACATATTATTTTCTCCTTTTCTCTTAATTATCCACATATCATCTTCCTTCCAAAAATATTTCCATCACTTTTCATGGTTACCGATACAATATTCTTATGGAAAACCACAGTGGACCAATACATAGATATTCCAAAATTCCATGATACTATAATTGAGATTCAAGGATACTATTTTAAAATCCCATTACATTAACACTTAATCATTCCAAAACATCATTGTTATACTCAACATCACAAATAGTGATCACATGGGACTTCCCTTTGTCCTTTGCCTTAAGAGGATGGTCACATCGATTATAATTAACCCTTGGATTAGGGCATTGATTATCATAATGCCCCATTTCCTTGAACTTGAGGCATTGAAGTGTTAGTAGAGCATTCTATGTAGTCTTTTCTCTATTCACATCATTAGAAACTTTTTCCCATTACTTTGGCACTCAGCTGCTCGATGACCTTCTTTTCCACACATGAAACATTTTATATTACCTTTTAGACAATCTCCACCATGCTTCTTTCCCAACATTGAGCATAAGGAAACATTCACCTTCTTTTCACCATTGTTCTGAGATTTTTCCTTGAAATCCATCTTTCGTTTTTGGTCCAAACCATGAGATTGTTATGTAAAACCAACTTCCAGTTCTACCTTGATAGAGCAACACACAATTTCTTCATAGCAATTGAAGCCTCTTATAGATAATTCCCTTCTAAGACTTGGTTTTAAGACACTAAATAATCGATCAATTTTACTTTCAGGTTGGATGATAAAGCCAGATGTATACCTTGCAAGCCTTGTAAAATTCGCCTTGTATATACCAACAGATTCATCATCCTTTTTCTTAATCTCAAGGAACTCCTTTTTCATCTTTGTTCAAAGAATACTAGGGATGTACTTAATGAAAAATAAGTTCCAGAACTCATCCCATTCCATGGATTCAATTTCATCTTGGGGCCTCGTATACTTAACTAGAGTCCACCACTAGTTTGCTTCACCTTCTAAATGGTAAATAGCTATAATGACATTTTCATGATCCAAACAGCGAAGTATGGAAAATATCATTGCAATGGTTCTGATCCATTTTATGTAACTAGTGGATCAGAAGACGCACTGAAAGAAGGTGAACGTTGCCTCATGAAGGACTCAATAGAATATTGTTCCCTTCTCTACTCATTTGGAAGTGAAGAATGATTCATAGCTTTTGTAAGTATATCAATAGGAATTTTCACTCCATCTCCCATAACATTGGTTTTTTTAGGAGTACAATAATTTCATTGTCCATTACATTGATCTACACGGTTCCAGCCATCGTCTAAAACCCAAAAATAATAGTGTGAGAGGAAAAAATCATGCTAGGAAAACAACATAATAAAGGGTGAGTACCTTCAATATATAATATCTTAGGTTTAATTCAACGATCGTTACCATAATTCTAAGACTATAGCCTTTACTTATACTTAACAATGGATACATCCCTATACATACCTTAGAAATATCTCTAGGGATTTAACTAAAGTTTTCGCATCCTAGTTTCCAAAGGATAACTAAACCTCCCTCTGATACCAACTGTAGATACCCACAATTGAAGTACATGTACATTACATTACTTTTTTGGAATACTTAATACATAAAAAAAATGACACCCAAGGACCGTATTAGTTTAGTGACTTTGGAAACTCGGAACATAATCTTCTAATCATAGTGAATGATCTTCCACATCTCTCATAAAGATCTTCAACTTTTGTTTTCATCCAAAAAACCATTCTTTATATCCTAGGGAAAATTAAACATATAATGGGTTAGCCCAAATTTTCAATAAGGGTATGCATGGAAAAAATAAAATAAACCATATACATTTGAACTTAAAAACATGAACATAACGTTTAAACATCAAAATATTGAGTTGGGAAATAAATCTTGAAGTACGTAAGGCATAGATCATAAAGGAACATTAATCATGATAAATTAGCATGTGAATAAAACATGTAATTGTGGAATCCTTTAAGCACATGATATGATTTCGATAGTACCCAAGTAATTTTTTCCAATACCATCATAGTGGACAAATTCCATTACTAAACCAGGTTTACTTTCCGTTCCAGCCCTGTATTACTGAACCAGATTCACTTTCCATTCCATCCATGTCTATTTAATGAGATATAAATCTTTACCCAATTCATTGGATAGAGATATAGGTCCCACCCATCTCATAATGAAATCATTCTTACTTGTGCCACAAAATAAACATAAATCACTCATCATAACCCAAAGAATAAAATGGGTTTCATAAAGATCATCCCTTCATAACATAATCCATATAAAAAAAATGGATATAATTTAATCATAAGAATAATCCAACCATGTAAATAATAGAGATATTATACTTGAATCATAATGATAATAAATAATGTCATGTTAGATAGAAAATAGTTTTGACAAAACACTTGAAATGAATTCTTGATGATAATATCCTTTCTTCTTTAAAATCATTTTCTTTTCCCAAAATGATATGAAATTATAAATGAAATGTATTTTGTTGAAAATAATCATGAAATATTTTTTAGTATGCTTCATGAAAATTAGGCATTATGAAACCATAAAAATCCATTCATGTCGTATAAGTAAAAAAACATTCTCCTCGTACTTTTGGGGGAAAAGCAAAAACGTTCCACAAATGGTAAAAAAAATAAAGAGTCCTTCCATAACACAAAGTAAAAGTCAAAGATGGGTAAACATGAATTTAAACATACATAAAATAATTTTAAACACTTTATGAAAAACATTTTATGGACATGGATGAAAAATATAACCCCAGTAAATACTTAAGTAAAAGAAATCTCGAAAAAAAATGAGATTCACAAAATTATCCCATACCTTATGTCCAGTTTCTTCCATACGTGTTCAAGAATCCTGTATAGTGGGTTTAAACATATTATTAAATTTTAAAATAACCATAATAATATTTATGATATGATATATGATTCACTTATGACTTTATATTACCCGTTTATTTGTAAATTCCACGTTAAAGCAGCGTTTTGGGTAAAGTTCTTTCATTTATTGTACGTGTTTCGACTTGTTGTTCTTGATATTTTTACTTATATACTGATTTAATTAATTCCAGAATTTAAAACATGATTTATATATAATATATATTCATCATATAAATATATATTATATATCGATAAATGGAATGAAATACACCGTTCATGGAGACGGTAGGTCGTACGTAAGCATGAGCGCTTTTTTCGTTTCCTTATTGAATTGAATGGAATTAAGTAAATGCAACATATATGTACATAAATCCAGTATCATTATTGTGTAATATCTTTCATGATTATTTAATATATATACTTTATAATCATACATTAATGGTTAATCATTGAAATTGAATCTCATCGTGTTCGTGGAGACAGTAGTCCGTACGTATGCACGAGCAACAATATCTTTCTTTTGATATTAAAATATTGTATAATTGGATGGTATATCCTATATAAAGAATCATCATAATGTTATATTTATTGTTTATATCATTTAGACTCATTATTATACCCATCTAAATGATTAAATGATTGAATAACAAACTACACCTCGACGTGGAGACGGTAAGCCTTACGTTCACACGTGTGGTGACTTTTTCATTCATAGAACGGATCAAATAACTAATATGGTTGTAAAATTTTTATAATAACATCACAGTATATATAATATACCGTGTTTGTTATTTTATAATGGATACAACAAATAAGGAGAATGTGGAAAAAGAAAGGAACTTGAAATAGGTGGTTAGATATTAACCTCTTCTTTGAGTTCTTCCTTTTGATTTGATCGACAGGGATCCTTATGATAGTTTTCTGACAAATGGAAGGCCTATGGTATTAATTTAGGACAGTTGAGAGGGTATCTCGGCAGGGTATGTCTGAGAAAAATTGCTTTGGATGTGTGAATTAGAGATAAGGGGGAGTGCCCTTATATAAGAGGTGTGAGGGGAACCTTAGGAAAAACATAAAATATTATTCTATAATAAATTTTTATTCAGATTATAATGGCTCTAAAGTGACTTATTTAGAGGATAGGGTGGTGATGTGTCTAAATCCACTCAACCAGTAGATTTTATACAATTTTAGGTTACCATTTTAACCTTATCATTTAGATTTTACTCTAAGTCAAACAATTTAACATTTATCATGTCTTCTTGTATTCTTACACTATATGGTTAATAAACTTACAATAAAATGCCAATAGAACCCCAATTGGTTCATTAATGTCATATATGATATTATAAATGTCTTTTGGATGACCCTTAGATTTTTAGGACCGTTATATCAATTAATTATATAATATTTGTTTTAAAAACCCTTTTATGTCAATTTTTACACTATTTGATATTTTGTTTTTTCTAAATTCATAACAGCAATATTATTTCGATCAAAATGCATCTAACCAATACTAATATGTAATATTAACCTATAAAATTATTTTAATTCCTAAAAAGTCTCATATTACATTTATTTGGGAATTTATAATATCATTTATGTTAATATTTCATTAATAAAGTAATTACTACATCATCATTGTGTCATAATTAAATTAAATTATTTAATGTATAAAAATAATAAATGAAATAAAATTATGTTTTAAATCTTTTTATATTTATAATTAATATTTATAGTCGAATTTATCTTATATATAACCCAATATAAAAAAATTTTTAGTTATTAAACATTGATTTTAACTATGTCAACTCTTCTTTAAATAAAATAATTATAAATGTCGTAATCTAATCCAAGTGGACCTAAAGGGAAATATTTAATTTCTAAGGTTGTTTTTGGTCAAATTACACTTATCCAATAGAATTATGATATGTGTTAGGGTAATAATAATATCAATTTTACCCTTAATTACCCTATTTACTTTTAACCGTGGTAAATAAAAGTAAAAAGTTACTATTCACCAAAAATTATTTTCATCTCATTGAACAACATTTTTCTTACTGATATCAACCATGTCTCTTGTATTTTTGAAATTCAACTCACAAAAGCGGTAAAATTATGTTTTATGTAAATTTACAAATACTCCTAGGAGGTGGGTAAAAGATGGTAAAAAGTTTAATAAAATTATTATATATCTAAAATTATTATAAAATGACTCCAATGAATTACATTGAAATTATATATTTATTATGTATCTATTTTTACCTAAAATAAATTTAAATAAAATAAATGATTATTTAAATAAAAAGTCAGTTTTAACCAACAACACAATGTCTTCACTATTCATCCAAAATTGAATGTTTTCAGAAAAATACAAAAAATTCACCCTAGGATAATTTTGATATTCCAAATCCAAAAATGAAGTCCATTTTGAAAGGAAATATTTATAAAATTTCAAAAAGTGGGTATTACTATTCATAACGGATAGTTTATATAATATTTTAATAATATATCGTTGTTTAGTGAAACTCGGTATTGTGTACAACACAAGCTATCAAGGAAGGTTTCTCTTGCATGTAACAAAAAGCCAAGAATAGTGTTGTGTATACTACAAGTTAATACGGTGTTGCATATAGCTCAAGATAATCTTGGTGTAGCGTACAACACAAGACATTAATGAAATTAAAAAAAATATTTCTCATAAAATATCGGGGTGTTACACTCATGGTCCATTACATTGCAAAATTCTAAGTGTTGGGGTGTCCTAGACTCACCATTTAGTTCCAACCATCTGCCTAAGATATCAGCTTCACTGATCAGCTCCACAGTTCAGCTTCACCGATCAGCTTCACAGATCAGAGTCACTAATCGACATCATAGATCTTCTTCACAGATCAGCTTTACAGATTCGCTTCACTGATCAGCTTTACATATCAGCTTCACATATCAGCTTCACTTGATCAGTTTCACAGATAGGTTTCTCCCAATCAGTTTCACAATTCATTTTCACCCAAATGATTTCACCCAATCGATTTTACCCAATAAGTTTCACAGATTGGTTTCACCCAATCGGTTTCAAATATCAGTTTCACCAAATCGGTTTCACAATCAGTTTCACCAAATCAGTTTCACCCAATCGGTTTCACCCAATCGTTTTCACCCAATCGGTTTCACCCAATAGGTTTTACCCAATCGGTTTCACCTGATCAGTTTCACATATCGGTTTTACATGATCGGTTTTAGAGATCGGTTTCACCCCATCGGTTTCACAAATCTGTTTCACCTCATTAGTTTAACGGATCAGTTTCACCAATCAGTTTCACCCAATCAGTTTCACAGATCAGTTTGACCCGATCAGTCTCACCCAATCGGTCTCACCGAATCAGTTTCACCCAATCGGTTTCACATATCGGTTTCACCCAACATGTTTCACATATCAGTTTCACCCAATCGGTCTCACCCATTCAGTTTAACAGATTTGTGTCACCCAATTGGTTTCATAGATTGGTCTCACCCAATCGGTTTCACAGATTGGTGTCACCCAATCAGTTTCACAGATCGGTCGCACCCAAATGATTTCATATATTGGTTTCACCAAATCGATTACACAGATCGGTCTCACACAATCGGTTTCACCCAATCGATTTCACAAATTGGTTTCACCCAAATAGTTTTACAGATCGGTTTATCCCAATTGGTCTCACCAAATTGATTTCACATATCAGTTTCACACAATCAGTTTCACATATCGGTTTCACACAATCAGTTTCATAGATGGGTTTCACCCAATCGGTTTCACAGTTTAGCTTCACAGGATTAGCTTCACCAGATCAGTTTCAATGATCAGTTTCACATATCATATTCACATGATTAGCTTCACATGATCAACTTCATCGGATTAACTCCACCGATCAGTTTTGCTTATTAGTCTCACCAATCGATCAGATAGGGGTGTTAGGGTTTCCTTCCCCAGTTTTTCCTACAATTCCACTTTTATGTCTTATTACCTTTTTAAAGTGGTTCAAGGATGTTTTTAGAACCATAAACAATGTTTTAAATACCATAGGTGTGGGGATACCCTCGATACACCGTTTTCTCTATCCAAATGAAATCCATTAATGCATGGCTATTATGGCCACCCCTCCTATGGGAATTACTAAATAACAATTAATTCCATTGTGTGTAACCATCCAACCACATGGTGAAACCACAATCCACCTTTAATGCAATTAAAAATTCATAACCTGTAACTCTGAGATCTCGCCTATTTATCGAATGCTGGGAATCCTTTTTTTTATTTTCAATACCCAGTTTAATGGGTTCTGGTGCCCAAACATACAACCACCAATTCAACCAAGAAACAGACAGCAACACACAAACACAGAATTAAAAATCATCAAAGGCATACTCCTCTCCGCATCCCCTTCCGGACTCATCGTCTCCAGTGGCCGAGGACATTTCCCAACCTGGTGTCCTCTAATATAGAACACTTTTCACCCGATTCCTGATTTGCTCCAGAACTGGGTCCGGAGATTTCCTCTCAGTCACTATGTCCTTCGAAAAAGACATAGTAACCTTTCCTTTCCTCCTAGAGGAAAAACGAGTCTACATTGGTTGTGGAAGACAGGAGTAATCCTTCCTTGGCCGACGTCTTGCAATGGAGAACCTGACCCTCCGACTGGTACAAAGTTCTTCCCACTCTGAACCACCTCGCTGAACGAACAACCACCTATTCTGCTCTCATTCTCTTTCCCTCCCATAGAAATCTCCCTTCCTTTGTCAGCTTGACCAGTAGTTGTGTTTTCCATCACAGGCAGAAGCACCCCCACTGAGACAACTTCATCCACGGTCACCGCAGGAACTTCCTTCAATCCATGCTCATCCTGACTACCATCCTCTTCCACCGCATTGGAGCTCCTGACCTCAGTGTAGAAATCTGCCAAAGATAATCCCGCAGACCCAAGTCCCCTCTCACCATACTGAAGAACCTCCATAGCCTCTACTCTGACCAAACCATATTCAGTATCTAAACCTCCATCCAGCTGATCCTATAAGACCATGTCACCATTCTCCTTTCCTGAAAAATCAATCTCTTCCAGGCACTCAGATCTAAAACCCTCAGTAATGAAATCAAATCTGTTACTCAATGGAAGAAAGGGGGAGCCACAGGATCCAAACCCCAGGACTCCTTCGAATTATCCAATTTCGGGAGAGTATCTGGCCCCTTACCGTCCGAAGATCCATAACCCAGATCACCCTCAAATGTTACCTTACGAGCCTTGGCTGGTTTTCCATCCAGCATCAAGGCAGCCACCCTAGAGAACCTTCCTCTAATAGTAGGATCCATTGGTCTCAATTCGGAACCCTCCTCAGCCTGAAAATGAGATTTCGCATCCATTTTCAAAGGAATATACATCCCTTTACCACTTCCCTCTCTCGACCAAGGAGGGAGTCCCCTTCAGAAAACCTCCTCCAAGTTCCCCAAATTCCTGCAAGAACCGCAAAAATCTATCCAATATTCATAAACCACCCGCTCTCTACAGCGGTACACTTCGCCAATCATGACAAAAACATAATCAAAAGGGGATTGAGATGTGTCTATCTCAACAAACACTCAAGGATTCACTGGATGACAGAGCACCTCAGTTCGACTATCCGCGCAAAGAAATCTACCTACCATATTTCCGAGCATCCGGATAATTGAAGGGTTCTGAAAGAGCAAGGGGATCTTGGGAAAACATACCCAAACCGCGATTGATGGCGAGTCCCTTTTCATGTGGAGGTTGAAAGTCCAGTATAGTAGCAGAAAACGGGATCCTTTGAAGTAGCGAGGAGCCCTCGACCATGCTTTGATCAAATCAGCCTCCGTCTCAATGTGAATCATTATCTGCCTATTGTCGAGCAAACCTACCACCGCGCGTTCTTGGAGATCCCACGAACCGAAAACAAATCGATTGAACTCATAAACCGAGGGCCTCTTGTCCTTGAAGCATGTGACGAGAGTGAGATTCAACAGGTTGATCGATTCCGTAAACTCAGTTGAGGATAAAGGAAGATTCGGTACCCCGTCCACCAGGTCCGGGACCTTAGGGTTTAATGAAACTTTCAGGAAAGAAGGGAGAAAATCTGGGTTGGAGAAAGGTTGGAAGATCCTCGCCCTCCCAAGAGACGACGATTCTCCCTCCCCCATAGAAGGGGGAGGAACCGGCACAGTGGCCGCCGTCGTCACCTACATAGGAGATTCATCGAGAGATTTCCTGAATCTCCATTAGTTAAAACTTTTATCGAATGAGAATTATTTCACCCCTTCTTCTTCATGGATGGTTTCATTCTTTTCTTATTTTTCTTGGCTAGTTTCTTTCATTCATTGGAGGGTTTGGAGTCCCCTTTCTTGAGGCTAGCGGTGCCCATGTGATGGGGACTTTAATCCTAATTCTTGGAGTCCTCTGAGTCCCCCCCAACATGTCGCGCATCCCCAATTGTTGGAACTAAGAGAAAAACTTCAACTGTTGATCATCAAAGTAGATTTTTTCCTTATTCGGTCTTTATTGTGCATCATACGGGGTGGGTATGATAGTGTTCTCACAAGGATGGATGAATCTAAACTATAACGAATATAATAAATGGATTTATAGAATTAAGTGGTGTGTTTGATAATGTTTTTGTACTATTTTATCATTTCTTATATGTTGTGAATTGAATGGACTTATGTACACTGAAAATTGTGGTCATTGGTGGTCCTTTCTTTTGAACTAATGAACCTATGTTTTCTGGATTATCATGTGATTTAATGGTAGTAGTATGGAAACTGGTTAATCACATAAACTCAGTTGATTAAATGGATTCCTAATGAACAATAATCATTGTGTGGTCACCTTGGTTAACCCAACGAAAACACGGGACAAAATTAATTGTGTTTTTTTATATCTGAAAACTCCCTTCCTCAGTTCTGGTGATGTGTGGTTGTTTTTCTTGATGCTCATGGGTTAACATGGATGAGGATGGGATCCTCTATCGTGCATTTTTTGGTTTGTGGATCGGAGTATGTGTGGAGATGTATGCTGGGGCTTAGTTTGGATACAGTACTTTGAGGGATCTCACAGTTCCCTTTAATTATTGTGTCTTTACAAGAGAATAGGATGTGAATGCTTAAATTGCTTCTTGACTGTTTTTCCTTTCTTGGACTATAATTATGCCTATTAGTTTCCCAATAGTGATTAATTATTTAAGTAGAGTCACTTTATGATGAAAACAATAATAGGTTTAATGGGGAATTGTTTTCTGGGAATGAGTTGTGACATGGTTGTGGCTGTGGTGCTTCTTATCAATGAATAGTAATGAGTGTGTTAGTGTATTGGCTGGTTTTGGAACCCCTAGATTGGGATGAGTGCTTTTTTACCTATATGTATAATTTGGTTCTTGTGTTTCTCATTCGCACGCCACGCAAGTTGAGAAAATTGTACCAAACACCCTCATTTCCTAGAGGAGGGTGTTTTTTCCTAATCTTTTGTGAGTGTCTTGTTATTAGCTTCTTTTGTTCTCCCTTTCCTGGATAGCCCAAGACTTTTCGAGTAGGCATTCATGGCCTAAGGTCCATTATAGCTCTAGATTATTCGAGAAGGGTATGTTCTGGTAGTTGGCATAGGTGTGTGTGGGTAGGTTGTTCCCAAGCATATTCGGGATGAGGACCAGGTATCTTTGGGCATGAAAATTATTGTTTCATCCCAGGTATTAATTGGCATGGTTACGTTTGGTTTTGGCCCAGGTTTTTGTGGGTTGTATGTGTGGTTGTGGTAGCCCAGGTTTGTGTAGGTGGGGTATGGAAATGGGACTGCGGTGATAATGGCAGGGAAGGTCTGACGCATAGGATGTCTTCAATAACCTGTGGGAAAGTGGTGCGGGGAACCCAACATATCAATGTTCTATTACTATTACTTTACTTTACATGAGTTATTTGAGAAGTGTGTCATGGTGAATTTTATGTGGATAGTTTCCTTACGATTCACTTTGGTTATCTTCTTTTATCACATGGCATCATAATGCCTCTCCACTGTGCACGATAGATTTTGGTTTTCCTGACTGAGTATATCAGTATAATCACCCTATGTATAAAAAATTTCTTTTAGGTTTCCAAGTGGACTATGGGACAGTTTTTTTGTTGTTATTATCTTTATTGGTACTTTCCATTTATTTTTTATTGTACTTTTTAGCCCTATCTTTTGGAACATGCATATGGGATTGGTTTGTTTTGCCTTTACATTTACCTCTAGTTTTTTTTGTTTGGGATTACACTCTTATCTCCCAATATTACTAATTAAAAAATGGTAATGCCTTCCTTTTTTTGTGTGATTCTATACCCTTGGTTCTAGTTTCCACTATGGGACCTATTGTAGGTGGGTTTTGGGAGTCATTATCTCTCCTTCAACTTGAGGTAGGAAGGGTCTGGCAATCCGGTGTCCCTTCCCTCATCATGGTGAATGTGGGTCGTGAGAGAATGGTATCAGAGGAGTGGTTGAGAGATAGGATGGAGGTCGGGGATAGGTACATTGGATATTTCATGGGATGGTAGGAAAAAAATGTTAGGAAATCATTGAGTATGAAATAGGCTTGGGAAGACCGGAAAGGACACGAGATTTTACTCCCCCCCGTGATCCGAGGCAGGGAATCAGGACCTACCAAACGACTAGCTGAGGCTACACTGATTGCAATGTAGATACTCTAGGAAAGGTACATGCATCATAATAACTTGGGTTAAAGTGTGTTTTGGGTGATCTGGGAATTTAAATAAATAAAAAAATTATTAACAATTTAAAATCAATCTTCTACACTACTCAGGCTTTGACATTCCTTGTTTACCTTGCAGTTATACCACGCAGACAATGACCACGAGTAGTGTGGGTGATCGAGGACCAGGAGAATGATTTGGATGATCAAAAGAGGGCTGAAAGAGAGGATGAGGGTCACTAGTGGTAGAATATGCTTCGTAACCTTTAGAATCAGACCCTCGAGACATACGAGGGAGGCGTCTCATACATATAGATAGATTGATGGCATGAGGATATGGTGATATCTTTCAGCTTGGTCCAGGCTCCGATGGGGTACTGAGTTCCTCTGGATGTAAGCCAGATGTAGGGAGTAGCGCATCAATGGTGTATTCTCTATCTTGGGGAGAAAAGGGAGGATAATGTTTTTTGGACTGAATTCGAGAGGGAATTCTAGGCGGAATTCCTCTCTTCCATGAAGAAGGTAGAGAAGTGGCAGGAGCTGCTCTCCCTTCATCAACATAGAATGTCGGTGAGGGAGCAGAGAATGGAGTTCAATGATCTCCTTCCTTTTTCTCAAGACCTTTTTCAGGATGAGGAGTCTTGGGCGAGACATTTAGAGGCAGAACTCTGACCTTATATTCAATAGGCTATTACCCCCTTCACCCTACCGACGTACATGGAGGTCCAAATGAAGACTGCAGTAGTAGAGATGATACAAAAAATGGGAGGTGTTCCATGAGTGGGGAGCTAGTTGGGCTCGCAAAAGGGGAAGGTCTTCAGCATTATACCTCCCACATTTTGGCTTTCTAGGTTTTGACCAGTGGGGAGTATGCCCTAGTAGTTCCAATTTCGTTCTCTCGGTCCCCACCCATTCCTTCTGGGCCAAGGACCAAGGTACATTATTTATGGAAGTCATAGGTACCATCAAAATCAGTGCCCAGACCGAGTGCAGTACAGTGGGGGTGCACAGGTTCAGCGCCCACCTCATTAGCAGTAGTTTCTACCCATTCCTTTTTAGCAACAGCAGCAAGGAAAATGAACTCCCGCTTCTCTGAGAGAAGATGTTACAGGAGGAGTCCGACCATAGGGTGCTCTTTAGGGACCTCGACCCGGGCGTGGTCGTGCAGGTGGTGAACAACCAAGAGGTAGAGGAGTTGGGTGTGGGTTATTGCATGCCATAGAGGTAGCAGTTCTTGCAGGGCCGATAGTCGTTTGAGGCATTATCAGCATGTGTTAGTACTCTTGTTTGCACCTTGCTTGATCCAGGAGTTTCACACTCCTTTGTTACACCCATTCTAGCCCATTCCTTGGGCCTAGAAAAAGAGAGACTCTACCGGACCCTGATGCTGAGTACACTAGATGGGGGGTCATACCAGCCTATTTGAGGTTTGTTAAGGATGAAGACTGATGTTGGGGTCACATCAGTCTAGTGGGGATCTTATTCTGCTGCAAATGTGACCATAAGATGTCATCATAGGCATAGACTAGCTGTTTTCTAGGCATTCTGTTATCGACTAAATTTGGAGTAGATTCATGTTCTCTAATGAGGATGGCCAGTGTGTGTCTTTTGTTGGTGAAAGGAGTTTTCCGATGGGGAGATGGTATGCATAGCCTGATCTTTAAAAGCTAGTCACGCATTCAGCAGAATCAGTGGATGATAGATGATGGATGTTCCAAGAGTTGTTAGAGAGTTCATAAACTTTTTTTCTCAGGAGGTTGTGACTCTACCCCCTTGATGTGATGTTGAGTTCAGGATATACTTACAACTCGATGCTCAACCATTTTCCATGGCTCTTTATCGCATGGCTCCATCTGAGTTGTGGGAGTAGCAGATTCAGATTGACGATCTGATGAAGAAGGGTTTCATCCGACCCAGCGTGTCACCATGTGGTGCTCCGGTTTAGTTTGCGAAGAAGGCAGATAGTGGTCTCAGGCTATGAATAGACTACTATAGAATGAATCAGGTAACGGTCAAGAACTGTTAACCTCTCCCAATGTTAGACGATCTCTTTGACCAGTTGAGGTGAGCAGGTTGGATCTCTAAGATTGATTTGTGGGCTGGGTATCACAAGATAATGTTTAAGTACAATGATATTCCGAAGTCTTCTTTTAGGGGCAGGTATAGCCATTTTTAGTTCATAGTCATTCCGATCAGTGTTAAAAATTCACCTGCTATGTTCATGGGGCTCATGAACTCTAATTTTTGAAAGTTTCTAGACTGGTTCGTCATTGGGTTTATTGATAGCATTTTGATCTACTCAAGATATGAGGAGGAACATACTAAGAATGTCAAGAAGGTCTTGGAAATTATTTTACATCACTATATCTTTGGGAAATTGTCCATGTGTAAGTTCATGACACGATAAGTGCATTAACATGGACATTTAGTGTCTCCACATGGGTTAGCGGTCGATCCATCAAAGGTCAATGTGGTTGTTTTATGGGAATCACCCATGATTGTAACAGAGGTACTTAACTTTCTAGGTCTGGCATGCTATTATCAATGGTTCGTACCCAATTTCTCTCGAGTTGTAGCTCCTCTGATATCTTTGACCAAAAAGGGCCAGGCCTTCGTGTGGAGTGAGCAGTGCCAGGAATCCTTCAGTTATCTAAAGGGAAAGTTAGTTAGTTCCCCAGTGATGACGCTACCATAAGTAGGGATGTTGTTTGAGGTGTTTGGTGATGCTTCTAGACTATTCCTATGGTGTGTGTTGATGCAGCAATGGGGAGTGATATCTTATGGGTTTGTGCATCTATGTCCTCATAAGTGTAATTATTCCACCCAGGACCTTGAGAGTGTAACAGTAGTGTTCGTGTTGAAGTTGTGGCATAATTACCTAATCAGGGAGCACTTTGTGGTATTCACGGATCACAAACATTTGAGGCATATCTTTACCTAGCGGGACCTAAACATGTGACAACGAAGTTTGGTGGAGTTTCTTTAGGACTATAACTTTGATATCTCTTACACTGAAGGTAAGGGTAACTTTGTGGTTGATTTCTTGAGTTTGAAGTCACAGAGGGATGCTCTTCAATAATCTTTGGATTCTTGGAAGTAAATGGAGGAGTTGGATACCCTATACCTAGATGCAAGGGTAGATGGTGGTAGAGGTTGTATGATTTATATGATAGTGCAATCCACTATATTGCAGTAGGTGGAGGATTCTCAGTGGGGAGACTTAGATAGTGAAGTTATGTGCGATGAGGTTAAAGAAGGAAACACTATGGAAGGGTGGTCCAAGGATGGTCAAAATAATATTATTTTCTGACAGAAGTTGTTTGTCCCAGAGACGATGCGTGAGTGAGTTGTTTGTTAGTTCCATAACTCACTCGTGGCGGTACTCTCTGAAGTATAAAAGATGTATCGAGGCATGAGGGAACCGTTTTGGTGGCTCGGGGTGAAACGAGTAGTGGCAGACTTTGTGGCAAGGTGCATAGTGTGTCAGTAGGCGAAGTCTGATCACCACATTCCAGGAGGTTTGTTGTAGCCTATAGATTTCCTTGAGTGGAGGTGGGATGACATATCAATAGATTTTGTCATAGGAATACCCATGGTTCAAAAAGTATGTGAAGCTATCTGGGTAGTGGTAGACGGGCTGATGAAATCAGCTAACTTCATGGAAATCAAGGAGTCTAGTGTGGTGGATTACTTAGTAGGGAGATACAAGGATGAGGTGGTGCAGTTGAATGGATTTCCGAGGTCCATAGTCTCGGATAGGGATGTATGGTTTACATCACGATTCTGGAGGGGATTGTAGTAATATTTTGGCACCCAACTACGACTAACACTTCTTTCCACTGCCAAACAGATGGACAGGCCGAGGGAACCAACTAGACATTGGAGGATATACAACATGCATGTGTCTTAGGCTTTGGGCGATCATGGGAACATCATTTTCCCTTATTATAATTTGACTAAAATAATAGATATCACTATACTATTTTCATGGAACCATTTTAAGCCTTGAATGGGAGGCCGTTTCATTTACCTGTGTGCTGGACTGAGGTTGTGGATGCTGGTGTTCTTGGACCAAAGGTAGTGCATAGCACAACACAGAAGGTTCAGCTTGTGTGTGAGAGGATGAAGGAAGCCCAGGACTGGAAGAATTATTATTCCGATCATAGGAGGAGGCCCTTGGATTTTTAGGTTCGAGACTATGTGTTCTTGATCATTTCCCATCATCGTGGGTAGACATGGTTCATCAAGGAGAGAGTATTATATCCTAGGTTCGTCAGGCCTTTCCAATTTTTGGGGTGAGTCGGTGAGGTGGCATATCATCTGGAATTTCCACCTCAGTTGGAAAGGATCCAAAATGTCTTCCACATCTCGCAACTTTTTCGATACCTACATGATGACTCCCATGTCATTGACTGGGGAGAGTTGGATATAGGGGATGATTCTACGTTATTGGAGCGACTAGTGAGGACCGAGGATCGACAGGAGAAAGTGCTTCATGGAAAAACCATCTCATTGGTTCATGTGTTGTGGAGGCATGGTGGCCTCATGGAGAGTACTTTGGAGTGAGAAACTCAAATGCGCTCCCAATACCCAAAGCTATTCTTGGTAACTATTCCGAGCCTTCCATGTTGTTCTTGTTTTTGTGACCTGGTTTGATGTAATGACGACCTTGTTGGTTTATGAGATATTTTTTTCCCTTACCTTGTGAATGTTTATGAAAAGTCCATATATGTGAGGAAGGGATGACCTGATCCCGAATCGTGATGCATTAAGGTAGATTCCATTAAACCCTTGTGGGCAAGATAGTGTTACCCAAAGTGGATAGAATCTTGACATGGAGGAAGGAAATCCTCAATCCGTGTGTCAAGGAAATGTTATCCTAGGGATTCGTAGGGCTGTTTGGGGTGGTTTTTCCCTGAGAGGTATCTTATAGAGGGGTATTTTAGGTTAATCTTGTATTCTCGAGGGTGACAATAATTTTAAAAGGTATCTGATGTAATAGACCAAACCCTCCTCGTCCATTACATAGCCAAATTCTAAGTGCTGGGGTATCCTAAACTCACTGACCATTTCCACCCATCTATGTCAACGATCTGCTTTACTAATCAGCGTCACATATTAGCTTCACTGGTCAGCTTCAAAGATCAGCTTCACTGATCAGCTTCAGTGATTAGCCTCACAGATCAGTTTCACAGATCAGTTTCACTGATCAGCTTCACTGATTAGCATCACATATCATCTTCACAGATCAGCTTCACGTGATTAGTTTCACAGATCAGATTCACCCAATCTGTTTCACATAACATTTTCACCCAATCATTTTCACCCAATTGGTTTTGCCCAGTCAGTTTCACATATTGGTTTCACCCACTCGGTTTGACAGATTGGTTTCACCCAATCTGTATAACATAGTGGTTTCAACCAATCAGTTTCACCATATCGGTTTTACCCAATGGGTTTCACAGATCGATTTCACCCAATCGGTTACATAGATCGGTTTCACCCAATCGGTTTCACAGATCTATTCCACCCAATAGGTTTAACATATCGATTTCACCCATTAGGTTTCAAAGATCAGTTTCAAAATCGGTTTCACCCAATTGGTTTCACTGATCGGTTTCAACCATCGGTTTCACTAATCAAATTCCCAAATAGGTTTCACCCAATTGGTTTAACATATCATTTTTACACAATCTATTTCACCCAATTATTCCCACCCAATCGGTTTCACCAAATCATTTTAACAAATTGGTGTCACCCAAACGGTTTCACATAATCGGTCTCACCGAATCGGTTTCTTAGTTTGGTCTCACACAATCAGTTTAACAGTTCGGTCTCACAAAATCAGTTTCAGAGATTGGTGTCATCCAATCAGTTTCATTGATTGGTCTCTCCCAATTAGTTTCCCAAATTGGATTCACCCAATCAGTTTCATATATTGGTTTCACCCAATCTATTTCTCAGAATGATTTCACCCAATCTGTCTCACCCAATCAGTTTCATAGATCGGATTCACCCAATCAGTTTCACGGATCCGATTCATAGGATCAGCTTCACCTGATCAGTTTCAATTATCACCTTCATGGGATTGGCTTCACAGATTAGCTTCACATGATCAACTTCAAATAATCAGCTTCACCCGATCAGCTCCACCGATCGGTTTCAACTATTCATCTCACCAATTGTCTACATAGTGGTTTCTGGTTTTAATTCCCCAGTTCTCCCCGTAATGCCACTTTTATGTCTTTTATCCTTTTTAATGTGGTTCAAGGACGTTTTTAGAACCATAAACAACATTTTAAATCTGCTAAGAGTGGGGAGACCTTCAGTAGACCGTTTCTTCTCTATCTAAAAGAAATAATTTAACTAACAAATGTTATGGCCACCCCTCCGATGTGAATTATTTCATAATAATTAATTACATCGTGTGTAACCATTCAACCGCATGGTGAAACCATGATCCTCCATTAATTCCATTTAATATTCATAACCTATAACTCTGAAATCTCACATTTTTATAGCATGGGAATTCATTCTTTCCTTCTTCTTCTTGGATTATTTATTTCTTCCCTTCTTCTTCATGACTCCTTTCTTTAATTCCTTGGTTCATTTGGAGTCCCCTTTCTTGAGGCCTGTGGTGTGCATGTGATGGAACATTTCCTTCTCATTATTGGAGTCCTCTAAGTTCATCCCATGCAAGTCATGTATCCTAATTTTTTGGTTCCAGGATAAAAACATTGATCATAGATAATCCAAGTAGGGTTTTTTCCTTCGTCTCTCTTTATTGTGCATCATGCGGTGTGGGTATGATAATGTTTCTACAAGGATGGATGAAACCAAACCATATCTAATATAATAAATGGATTTAATGAATGAAGGGGTGTGTTTTATAATTTTGTTATACACTTTTATCTTTTCCTATATATTGTGAATTGAATGGGCTTATATCCAAGGAAAATTGTGGTTGTTGGTGGTCTTTTCTTGTGCACTAATGAACCTCTATTCTCTATACGATCATGTGATAGAATGGAAATAACATGGAAACTGGTTAATCACATAATCTTGGTTGATTAAATGGAATACTAATAAATAAGAATCCTTGTGTGGTCAACCCGGTTAACCCAATAGAAAGATGAAACTAAATTAATGGTGTTTTTTATATCTGAAAACTCCTTAGCCTTGTTCGGGTGGGGTGTGGTTGTTCTTCTTAATGCTTGTGGAGTGATGGGAATCAGTATGTGATCCTCTATTGCATAGCTATTGGTATGTGGATCTGTGGTGATGTGGGGTAGTATGTTGGGGCTTGGTTTGGTTCCTCTACTTTGAGGGATCTCACAGATCCCTTTTATTGTAGTGACTTTATAAGTGAATTATGTGTGAATTCTTAAATTTTTGATTGACTGTTTTTCCTTCCTTGGCTGGTAGCTATGCCTATTAGTTGCCTGGAAGTTAAGAATTATTTAAATAGAATCGCTTTGAAATGAAATCCAGAATGGGTTCAATGGGGAATTGTTTTCCAAGAATGAGTTGTGACATGGTTGTTGTTGTGGTACTTCTTATGAATGAATAATAAAGAGTGTGTTAGTGTATGGGATGGTCTTGGAACCCCTCGGTTGGGATGATTGCTTGTTTACCTTTATGTATAATTTAGTTCTTGTGTTTCTTATTTTTACCCCACCCAAGATGAGAACATTGTACCGGACACCCCCATTTCATTGGGGAGGGTGTTTTTCCAAACACTTCTATGAGTGAGTGGTTATTATATCATTTTCTGTTCCCTTTCCTAGATAGACCATGAATCTTCATGCAGTCTGTGACAACATGAGGTCCATTATAGCCCTAGATTCTTTGGGCAAGGTATGTTGTGGTAGTTGGCTCAGGTGTGTGCAAGCAGGTTGTTCCCAAGAGTCTTCGAGATGAGGCCCATCTGTCTTCGGGCGTGGCAGTAGTTGTTTTGGACTAGGTGTATGTGGGAGTGGTTGCGTGTGGCTGTGGCCCCAGTGTTTTTGGGAGGGATGTTTGGTTGTGCTAGCCTAGGTGAGTGCTGACAGGGTATGACAATGGGACAACGGTGAAAATGGAAGGGAAGGTCTGACATGTAGGATGTCTTAAATAACCATTGGGAAAGTTATGTAGGGTACTGGATGCGCCCCAATTCACCCTACTAGAAAAAGTGGTCGTTGAAGTACAAGTAGGGGTCAAATCCATAGGGACTGAAGAAGAAAGCATAAGACACACAAATTTGTTGGTGGATTGACTATGATGTGGCCAATTTTGAGGTAGATTTTAATTGGAGAAGTAATGATATAATTTAAATAACAGACGAGAAAAATTATGTGAACAACACAATTATTTATTATGGGTTGATATTAGGGTTTCGCTTGGGGTGGATTGGATAAATTTATTTTCTCAAAAATTTCATGTCGTTAATTGAAGATGTATCCAAACAATGAGATAATTCTCCCAAATCATTCACCAATTTAATCCCAATACAATTCAAAGGCCAATCACCAATTTACTTTGAGGATCACTTTACTGGTCCCTAAAAGGAAATAGATCATACTATCACTCCAAATGTGTCATCATTAAGGTTAGCAAAGATGAAATATAATGTAACTCATCAAATAAAAATCCTAAAATAATGAAAAGATTTAAATATTAAGAAAATGAAATGACATCCAATCCCTGACCTTGCTACTCCCTTGGATCAACCTTTAAATGGTTATTCCTCCATTGATTCTATTCTACAAATGGAGGTAGGATGTAGAATTATGGGGGAGGAATTGAAGAAGAATAAAGTTATTAAAAGAACAAACACTCCACCAATGTGTGATTGAATTCAGAAGTGCTGGTGTGAATAAATTCACACTACAATTAAACGGTATCAACATGTGATGAAAAGGAAAATAATAATTGAAGAAGAAGATTAAATTTTATTAAAATACTATACGTAATAGAAAAACATACATGGGAAAAGTTGATGATGCGATACAAATTGAAAGCAGGAAATTACAATTGAAAGAAATAAAATGGATGAAAGAAAACCTCAAGTTGAAATAAAAATATTAGATGCTCATTCCCTTCACCACCAGCTCCTTATATCGGCATATTAGGAGCCTTAGAGACACCCCACAATAATAAATTCCATCCCCAGTAATATGGAGGGTTAAAGGAGGGTGAAAAAATCAATAGAATTTGATGTTACGAAGTTGACCTAGAAAACTATACAGATTCATCCTCTTTATGGACATTCAAATTTGATATTAAATATCACTGAATAATCAGTGGTCGTAGAAGAGAAATATCTTCTTCCATTTTCCTTATTTCATCTGTATAAATTTCAGGTCATTTGGTGCATTCGTTTGAATGTTATACGTAAAATGGTGGGAAGAATTTAGGGGCATTCATATCATCCCACCATTTAAATGTAAACTTCGGATCCATATATCTCCATTAAAAATTCAGAATTAGCTTGGTCATAGTTGAATAAAATGATCCTCATATTTTTTATCTTTCTACAACAAAAATTTGAGCTTAATTGGGCCTTTTTTGTGGGCCCCACATTTTCTTGATGGGCCTTAGGCCAATTATGCTTTCTCCAGAAAAGTTATGCATTAATCACCAAAAATATCCATCTTCCTTTTGGATTCATCCATCTATCCAAAAATAAATTATTTTCTAAAGAAAGTGTTCAATCATATCCCAAAATATCAAATTCATAAAATGAATATAATGTTTTCCACAAATAGATGAATTATTGGGCCCTAATTTTCATTTTAAACTTGAATTGCATTTGAGATGAGAAATGAATTTTTATTTATATAATGCACAAAAATGATTTTTATGAATGATGGAACAATGAATATAAGGATATCAACAATTAATATTAGCCAATATTAGTGGCTAATTACACCCCCAAATTGAGTTTTTCTAGTCCCGAGCAAAATATATTTCAAATATGAAATTCAAATTCCATTTTTCCAAAAATATTTAATGCATATTGCTCACCCAAAGACCTCATACCAGAAAAATTATGAAACCCATTAAAATAATTTAAAACAAGCTAGGTCCACAAGCATATCCCAAACCCAAGCCCTTTAAATTGTTTAAATTCATCATCACTTTTCATCCAATTATAATTAAGAATGATGATGTTTTGTGCATAATAAAAGACATGGGGGCTATTTTATTTTTCACGGGGAAAAATAGAAGCGCTGGGTGGGAATCACATTAAACCTTAAGATGAGTATCCATTTTTTTTAATTTAGTGTTTGTTTTTTTTATTTTTTTAACCACAATAGATATGAAAAGACTAACTTTGGGCAAGACATCTATGGAGTCACGATCCCTAAGTGTTGGATTCCACACATATTGTCAATTCCATTCTCTAAAATAGAGCTATAAAGCCTAACTATGGGCAAGAAAACTATGGAGTCATGATCCCCAAGTTCCGGACACCATGTAGTTGAACAAAACATTGCTCTATGTGGTCATTATGTTTTTCAATTTTTTTTTTGTTTTTTCGGATACTCATATTAAACTAAAAGTTACCCCAGAACCCTATGCTATAATGAAAGGGAACTGAGAACTCAAATTTACACCCAAGATCTAGTAGATGTGAATTATGTAATTTTTATTAAGAGTATGAAAATGTAAACTTTGAAAAATAATAGCAGACAACTGCACTTTCCAAAAACTATGCTCATGAACATAAACATGACGTAAAATCAGAATCAAGGCATGAAAAATTATTTGATATCCAATTTCATAGTTTTCAATGTGTGTTATCATGTTCAAGGTTAATGGAATTTTTCATTCCATGCATGTTCTTATTAAAAAATATTTTTTTATTTCATCTCCCCCAAAAATAGAATAACATTATCCCCAGTGTTTAAATAAAACAATGAAGGGGGTGTGGGATATGTGTTCAAAGATGAAATTGAAAATGATAATAATGGAATGAAGTCACACGGTGGATGATGATGAAAGCACATGCCACATTCTCTCTTTAATCCTGGGTTTAAGTATCAACGGCTTGGATTGTTGTGACGGGTTTTTCCCCATGAACTACAATCTTTCCATTAATTTTTTTATAACACACACACACACACACATATATATATTTCTTAACCTACAAAAAACATAAAAATAAAATAAACTGATGATAAATTTTCTAATTTTTAATTTTTTGAGTAAGGTATATCTCCGAGATCACGCCACATGACACGTATGAATATGGCCCTCCCCTTTCATACACATCCTTACTCATAAAAGAAGAAAATTTCAACAGTCTATGGCAATTTATTATATGAAAAAAATATAAAGATGATACAAAATGATTGGAAACATGAAAACCATGGGTTTCCAGCCATAAAGCGCTTTTGTTTAACGTCGTTAGCTCGACTTGTACCCCCCAACTTATCTAATTCCAACTTTAAAAATTTTAATGAACCCATATCTCTCCAATTCAACAATATTGAGATGGATTATATGTTTATAATTTGTGTCATGTGAAATCCCATGTTTATCAATGGGTTTGAATGTCCAGGGAATTTCAGTAATGATTGATTGAGTTTCATCTAGAGTCTTTCCTATGATTTCATGGGTCATTCCTATTTTGTGGGATTCTTGATTAAAATGGATGATAATTGAATGGTCTAGGTTATCATAAATGGATGGATTCTTGAGTGGGGAAGGAAGGATCACAACTTTGATTTTAGTTTGATTGAATTTTCCTAAAGAAGAATGGAAATTTGAATCCTAATTTGTTTCTTCTAAAAAATGTTTTGAAATAATTGGTTCCTTTTGAAAATATGATTCATCCCCAAAATTTTCCAATTCAATATCAAGAATAGGTATGGACTCATTCTTTTTTATCTCTCTTAATGGTTCAATTATTGGTACTTATGAAAATTTATCAATGGAGTTATATTCAGGAAACTGAGTCCATGATGTCCAATTTTCCTCTTTTGAGTCCAAAAAAATCAATTTCCTCGTGATTTAAATACCCTTCAACATTTCGTTAATATTCTTTAGTTATCCCATTGACAAAGGTTAGTTCTTTTTTAAATTCATGAGTGGTTTTTGGGATAAAATATTCTCTTATTAGTGATGTGGAAAGGATGTCCTGAGTGGGAATGGGTTCTTCATATGTCTCAATGCTTTGTATTTCTAATCTCATTGATGAATCTTCTGAATTCATTTTAACTATTTTTTCACACAAATGATCAAGAATTTTTTCAGGATTATGATAGATATATGTTTGGACATAATGAACATCATTATGTTTGATCTCTTTAATCATCCTCGAGAGGTAAGAAAATTGTTACTTTAAACAATCAGCATCCCATTGATTGTACATCTCATCTAGTGTGGTGTATTCAATGAAGGCTTCGTCAATGAAATAACCTATGTGAGGAGATTCCAAATATTGATTTTCCAGTTGATTATAGCCTTGGTATATCAAAGGGTATTGTTGAAGATAATCCATTGGAGTTGATTGAAAATTGGTTTTGGGATTCTTTGGACTCATAGAAACCGAAAGGAGAATATAGAAGAGAAATTAGGGTGAGAATATAGAATATGGGGTGAGAAAAGATGATGAACGTCTACGGTACGTACTTGGGTCCCCAGAAATTGTGCCAAAATTTGTTTGTGCCCAAATTTACCCTACTTGTAAAAGTGATCGTTGAAGTACAAGTAGGGATCGAATCCACCAGGACTGAAGAAGAAACCGTGAGATGCTCAAATTTGTTGATGGATTAACTATGAAGTGGCCAACTTTGGGGTATATTTTAATTGGAGAACTAATGATATAATTTAAATAACCAACAAGAAAAATGATGTCAAAAAAACAATTATTGATGATGGGTTGATCTTAGGGTTTCTCTTGGGGTGGATTGGATAAATTAATTTTCTAAAAAAATTTATGTCATTACTTGAAGACGTATCCAAACAACGAGATAATTCTCCCAAATAATTCAACAATTTAATCCCTACACAATTCCATGGCCAATGAACAATTTACTTTGAGGATCACTTTACTGAGTAGTCAATAGAAATAGACCATACTGGCACCCGAAATTTGTCATTGTTAAGGTTGGAGAAGATGATAAAGAATGTTACTCATCAAATGGAAATCCTAAAATAACGAAAAGATTTAAATATTAAGTAATTGAAATAACATCAAATCCATGACCTTGCTACTCCCTTGGATCAACCCTTTAGTGGTTAGCCCTCCATTGATGCTATTCTACCAATTAAAGCAGGATGTAGACTTATCTGGGTGAAATTGAAGAAGAATAAAATTATTAAAAGAACAAACACTCTATAGTTGTGTGATTGAATTCACAAGTGCCGGTGTGAATAAATTAACACCTTGATTCAATGGTATCAATGTGTGAAGAAAAGGAAAAGAATAAGTGAAGAATAAGAATAAATTTTATTGAAATACTATAAGTGAAAGAAAAAATTACATGGGAAAATGTGATGATGTGATTACAAATTGAAAGCATGAAATTACAATTGAAAGAAATACAATGGATGAAAGAAAAACTCAGATTGAATGAAAAATATTAGAGTCTAATTCCCTTCCCCACCAGCTCCTTATATAAGCATATTAGGATGCTTATAGACACCCCACAATAATAAATTCCATCTCCATTAATTGGGAGAGTTAAATGATGGGTGAGAAAATCAAGGGAATTTGATGTTTCGATGTTGACCTAGAAAACTATCATGATTAATCATCCTTTTGTATGTTCGAATTTGACATTAAATATGGCCAGATCATCAGTGGTCGTAGGGGTCAAATATATTATTCCATGTGACCTATATCGGCTGTCCAAATTTCTGGTAATTTGGTGCATCCGTTTGAATGTTATGCCCGAAATGGTGGGAAGAATTTATGGGCGTCCATATTAGTCCCACAATTTAAATGTAATCTCTGGATCCATATATCTCCATGATAACATCAGAATTAGCTCTGGTTGAAGTTGAATAAAATGATACCCATATTTTTCTCTTTTTACAGTAAAAATTTGGGCTTCATTGGGCCTGGTTTGTGGGCCCCACATATGTTTGATGGGCCTTAGGCCCATTATTCTTTCTCTAGAAAAAATATTCATTAATCCCAAATAATATCCTACTTCCATTGATATTCATCTATTGATCCTAAAAGAAAAAATGTTCCAAACATAGGGTTCAATCATATCCCAAAATATCATATTTAGAAAATGAATATAATGTTGTCCACAAACAGATGTATTATTTTTCCCAAATTTTCATTTTAAACATGAATTACATTTGAGATGATAAATGAAGTTCTATTTATATATTGCAGTAAAAACGATTTTTATGGACTTTGGAACAATGAATATAAAGATATTAACAATGAATATTGGCCACTTCCAATGGAAAATCAGGTACCCAAAATGTTGATGTGCTATTACTATTGCTTTACATGACTTGAGTTATTTGGGGAGTGTGCTTTGGTGAGGTTTGGGTGGACATTTTCTTTATTAGGTTCTTTGGTTATCTTATTATATCACATGGATTTTGAATTCCTAACCACTTTGGCACAAGTGCATTTGGTTTTTGGTAGTGAGTATATTTGTATACTCACCCTTTGTTTATAAAATTGTTTTTTGGTTTTCAGGAGGACTTTGAGGATCGTGCAGGGCCGTACTAGTTCAATCACTGGGAAAATTGTTGTTTCTCTTTCTTTTCATTGGTACTTTCCTTTTAATTTTCCCTATACTTTTTAGAACTTACTATTGGAACTTTCATATGGGACTAGTTTTTTTTGGCTTTACATTTACATCCAGTTTTGGTGTTGTTGGGGATTACTATCTTATCTCCTGGTCCTACTAAATAATAAAGGGTAATACCTTCCATTTTTTGTGTGATTCTATACCCTTTGTGCTGGTCTCCACTCTGTGTCCTATTAAAGGAGGGTTTCGTGGGTCATTTTCTCTCCCTCAACATAAGGAAGGGAGGGTTTGGCAATACGAGATCCCTTCCCTAATCATGGCGAGGGTGGGTTTTGACAATTAATATAGTAATAGGCATGTAAATAATTGGAATTTAAGGGTCTAACTAACACCATAATGCTAAAAATTAAAAACTTTTATCAATTAATAAGTTGACAATGTAGTAAAAATTATAATTTGTTAACTAAGGGGTAATCAAAATGATTATGTTTAAAATTAAACAGAGATATATATAAATTTTATTGGTTGATTATGTTAAAACCTTAAACTATATTATCATCTAATAATTTATCATTGAATTGTATTTGTATAGAAAATGGATATATTATAATTTAATATTTTGAGAAATTCAAGAACACCCCTCTCAACCCTCATAAAAACCACTCCTCACAACCGCTTTTCCTCGCACCTTCCAAACATTAATGCTTCCCAAAATACATAAAAAATAACATATTAACCATTATACCCATGTTAATTTCCCAATTTCCTCATTTGAAGTAAAAATCTATGTTCCTCATGTAGTCCTTCAAGGAGGTTGTATTTAAGGGGTGACATTCTCAAACTACCTCTATTTATTTATTTTCTTCTACTGCATTTTACTTACCTATTTCTTCCATCAAATCGTAATAACTCAAGTATCACATATATACTTGAATTTTATATTTATAATGGAATATTTTATTTCCATTCATTTTTTATATTATCCTTTTATTCAACTAAAATGAAGGTCTTGTTCAAATTATTGTCGTTTACTATCTCTATGGATAATAATATTTAGTTTATCATTTCTGCATTCAATACCACTCATAAATACATTATTATGATTAAAACATATTTTTATATGTAGATTATAACTTGTTTCATGTTTTTTAACTAAAATATATATACATAATATTAAATCAAATGAAACTAGTTCATGATTATCAAAAAAACAGGAAAAATAAGCATAAAAATTATCATTATAATTTTCTCAAATGAATCATCCTCATATCAGAAAATAACATGATATATGAGAACATTTAAAATATTATATGTTTATTAATACCATTTCATCCCAATTTTAGTGTTTTCATTCAATTTTCATGAAGTCTATTAATCATAATCAAGGGAACTGACAATGTAACCAGGAAACAAACGATCCCAGAACGACCTCATAGAAATGGCCATAAATAAACTCGATAAAATTATAAAAAACCCTAAAAATGTATAATATGTTCTTAATTAAGTAATTAATTAATCCAATTTTATTATCCAACACATAATGTGTAAGTGTATAATTTATCAGGACATAAGTTAATAAATCTCTCTGAACCCTGGTATTTCCTTTCAGTTATGGTTTCTGTATAATTAAATCAATTTATCCATCCATTATTCATATATTCTTCCCTAATAATTTTTATATACGATTCTACAGATATTTATGTATCTCAATTATCCATTCTTTGAGAGGTAATTACATATTTTAAAAGGTTCCCCACTCACTTCCTCTCGATGTGCAAGCCCGATTAAAGGAATATTCTCTGTTTCTTACCCAATTTTAGGTACACTTGATAAAAATTTTCAAGAAACCAATTTTTATGGAATCAATTATTTTATCATGAAAATATGTTTTATTTCATTTATCGTATTATGAAATCAATTATTCCTTTTCTGGTTTCATGAATCTTTAATCTTTTCACTTAAACCGCACTAAAATGGCTCATCATTTAAGATTTCATAACAATATTTTAATATAATCATTATAATTTGACATAATTATTCATGATATAATATTATTTCAACTTCACTATTTCCTTGAAATGATTTAATCCTTTATTTTATGAACACTATTTGACACACCATTTGTTTATGACTTGTGACATGATTACAAAACCAATTTCACTCCAAGGGAAAAATTTATGATTATTCCTTATGAATTATTTCATTAAGTGGAACACATATGCATGATTGTGTAAGGATGGATGTACATATATAGATCATCAATGAATTAGAAAAAATCATTTCTTATGAGATGTCATATATGGGTTTAGGGAGGAAACCTAATCCATTATAAGAATTTGTCAACCATATGATATAATCTTGATAGTTAGCCATGACTCATATTTATATAAATTTGTTAAATGTTTGTACCACTTTACTAGGTTCCTATGATTATATAATACCATGTTCTATATTTTATTTATCTTTATCTTTATTCAGTATCCATACCATTTATGTTATCATGTTATACCTTCTAATTCATGTGTTGGGTTTCATTTTTCTGGTTTATTCCCATACTGAACTTTTTATCTTATTCATTTTGTCTATGTATTACCTAAGTCATCCAATAAATATGTAGGAGGTCAAAGGTATTTTTGAGATCATAATTAATATTAATAAAAATATTCTTTAGTCTTGTTCTACGATGCCTATTTATGTACCTATTCTCTGAAAGGCACTATAATTTTTTATCCTTTGTTTGTATTTTGTGGATAATAATGCTCAGAATCATCCAATATTTTTTTTAAAGGATGGGTTTTCCACAGTTTTTTTCATGGAGTGGTATAGTTATTTTTGGTGATTAGAACTAGAAAACTTTATTATGATCCTAATGGAAAATTATATCACCATGTATAACCTACATTGGAACATAGGGAATCAAAATTTAGTATATGCATTCTATTTATTAAGTTATACTTCTATGTTTTAAATTTTCTTTCTATGCTCATTTTCTATATATTAAATCCCCCCACATAATTTTTATTTTTATTTTCTAATTAATTTATATAAATATGTGAAACCATGTTAACAACCAATTTTATAAGAAATGTTATGATCTCTATAATGAAATTCCAAACCTGATGGAGGTGGGATCTCAAAAATTCCTAACATTACTAGCTCAAATAGCTTTAGTTCAGAATAATAAAATGAATTTGGTGGAACACACTCCTCCTAAAAAAGAGAATGTTAAAGATGAATAATTTTTTTGAAAAAGGATACCTATATTTAGTGTATCTTCTAATACCCTAATACTGTAACAATGGATGAAATCCATTATTAATATATGTTATATCCTTCAATGTCCATAATAAGAGGAAGTAATATTAGAGACCTTTTGTACTGAAGGGAAAATGATAAGTGGTGGAAAATAATAAAAATAATTATAAAGAATAAATTGATTCCAAAAAATGGGGATAATTCCATAAAATACTTTTCAATAAATATTATTAATGCACTCTCCATCACAATATAGAGAGGAATTTCCTCATACTAATGAAAATGTATAATGAATCTATCATGGAGTATGGGAAAAAATTACAAATATTTAATGATACAGCTTCATATTTTTCATGAACACAGAAAGAAAGTTGGATCAAATTTTTAGTGGATTATTAAAGTTTCTATTAAATTAATTGGAACATTGATACTTTGACAACTTTTAGGATAAGTTATATTTTTTACTTAAGGATGTGATAGATATTGGAGACATGTAGTGGTCTCTTATCACTAGATATAAGAAACCTAAGATGCAATTCAATTATTGAAGGACAAATATAATAATATGGAGAATGAAAAACTATAATCCCACATGATAAAAGTGTGGAAATAATCATATTGGAAACTTTATAAGGGTTACCAAAAGATGCTTCATGTGTAGAAAATAGGGACACTAAGATAATAAATGTACATGTGAAATGAAGAATCCTAGTTTTGAGAATGTCAAAAAGATTGTACATATTAATTCTTTTCATGTTATGTTATGATAAAATTTTATGGAAAATGGGAATTGTTCTAGGTAATTCTCGATGCCATGGGTTGTTAGAGACAATCAACGAAAACAACCTACCAAGGCAGCAAATAAGGGCATATGATATCAATATAGATTAGGTGGATCCCACTAATGATTTCATGAAATCAATTATAGTTATTTATTCTAGAATATTGACTTTACATGTTGATAATATTTCTATAATTGATTTAATATCTTGTAATTCTAGTAGAAATAATCAAATTCTTCCAAAAAATATAGAAGTAGAATTAGTATAGAGGACAAAAAATGGGTTAATTATTTCTTTTAAGTATAAAACATTAAACTAATCAATGATTGTGGACTAAAGATCATATAAAATCTCGTATTACTTCATTTTGTGGAGTTAGATTTTATATTGGGAATGTATTGAATATCATTATATTAATCCAACATCAACTTTTGGGTGAGGAAGATCACCCTTCATATCCAACGTCATCCCCCAATTCAGTACAACAATAAGGAAGATAATGAATTTCCTTTTGAATCATCATATAAATTGTGGATATTATTACCTTATGGGAAATAAAATCCTGCTAAAATTATTGATACAAATAAATGGTTCATGCATAAAGACATTCCAAATATAAGGGATTACACTGATGTGATCCTTGGAAAATTGTTCGGTCTTCCTCTAGACAAAGAAGTTGAGTTTTGAATTGCTCATATACCCATATCCCTGCCCATGTCAAAGAAACCTTATATAGTGGCCACCATTGAATTTGAGGAATTGTATAATTAGTTACATGATAATATGGAAAATGGTTTTATATACGTGAGTGCTTCAACATGGGAGGCACCATTCCTCTTCATAAAAAAGGATGGATCAATATTTCTATGAATCTGTAGTTACTTTATCAAAAAAATATAATAAAGGAAGAGTATCCCCATTAATAGATAGAAGGCTTGTTCAATCTACTATATTGGGTGAATTATTTCTCTATACTAGAATTTCTTTCAGGATATCACCAATTATATGGGAATAAGGAAGATATTACCAAAACATACATTCAATAAAGATATGAATACTATGAGCTCAAACTGATTCCATTTAGAGACACTAATTCTCCAACAATATTCATGGAATTATGGAATACCATCTTTATGTATTATCTTGAAATAAATTGTGTATTCTTTACAGATGGTAGTTTGATGTACTCTAAGAGTATGGAGGGTAATTTGATTAATGTTCTAATAACATTGTAAAAGGATAATGTTTATGCAATTTGAAGTAAATGTGAGATCTTAATAGAGGATGTTTCATTATATGGACATGTTATAACTAAAAATGCTATATTGTGGAACCTTCTAGGAAAATGGAAATGGAAATGTGTCCCAGGCCAATATTTATAATATATATCCATAGTTTATTTGGTCCAGTTCTGTATTACTGATGATTTATAAATAACATCTCATGATTTTCAACACCATTAAACAGGATGTATTAGAAGGTAGTAATGTTTTTATAGACTACTGATTATGCAAACTAGATCAATGAGTTGAAAAAGATGCTATCATTGTTCCAATATTCACACTACTTACAAGTGGCGTAATATTTGTGGCATACACTGATGCATAAAAAAAATTCTTAGGTTCTGTACTGATGATAAAATTATAACATGATTACCTATGCCTCATGAGAATTAATAGTTCATGAAGAAAAAAATCCCATGTATGATCTAGAATTAGATGATATGATCATTACGTTGTAAATCAAGTGGAATTATCTTTATTGAGAGAATGGCGAGGTATATACTCATCACCAGAGTCTCAGATATATATACATAAGAAGAATATTATTATGAACTATCAAATATGGATATGTCTCATCAAGTGTTATGACTACTTAATCCAATAACAATCTTGTAACAAAATAATGTGGAATATTCTTTAAGTAGAATGTCTCCTACAACTTTATCAATGTGGAGAATTTGGAATGAAATAATCTCATTTTACTTACAATGGATGGACATGATAATCTTAAGGGATTGAAAAGCATCATTAATTTCTCAAAATAATTCTCAACCGTCCCTTTTAGATAAGATAATGTATTCTCAAATAATTGTGATATAAATTAGAATATGGTGGAAGTTATCATAAATTGGAAATCCGTAGTGGTAAAAATAGATGAGGAAGGAGTCATAATACTTAGGTCACAATTATGTATACCTTGAAATCCAGAGATAAAAAAAGAATATTTTTAATGATGCACATAGCTTGACCTTCTCTATCCACCATGGGATCACAAATATGTATCAATATCTTTGAGAACACTATTGGTGGAAAATATAAAGAATGATATCATTGAATATGCATCAAAGATCCTAGTATGTTAGAAAGTTAATGAAAAAAGAAAAATTTCTAAAGGGATGATGTAGCCATTACTTATACCTTCATGGATATTGTAAAAGATCTCCATGTACTCATTAAATATACTTCCAAATATATATAGACAAATTTACATTGTATTGGTAATTTTGGAACTTCAAACAAGGACAGATCACATTATTTCAATTTGAGAGGACTTTTCACTTGATTAGATTTCATGGATATACATCAAATAAGTGTTGAGGAATCCGGGAGTTCCATTATTAGTTGTATGTAACATAGATATGAGATTCACCTATATGTTCTAGAAATGCCTCTAGCATTATCTGAGCACTGAGCTAAACTTCAGTATGGCTTATCAACCCCAAAATGATGGCCATATTGAGCAGACAATTCAATCACTAGAATATATGGTGAGAGATTTTTAAAAGGACTCTAAAGGAGGATGGGATTAGCATCTTCCACTGATTTATTTCTCTTAAAATAACATTTTCAAATCAATAATCCAAATTCTCCAATATGAATACCTTTATGGGAATAAATGTAGAACACCAAAATGTCACGATTAAGTTGATGAATGAAACATTTGGGGACATGAATTGGTAGAGTAAATTATAGAAATAGTGAAGACCATTCAACGCCACATCATGGATTTCAAAAGACAAAATAACAGCAAAAATAAAATCATCAACGAGATTTTGAGTTTGAATTTAGAGATAATGTATTCCCCTGCATATCTCCAAGGAAGAGAGTAACCAGATTTTGGATGAAGGGAGAGATATGTCCTTGGAATATCTTACTATTTTAGATTCTTGATTACATGAAAGTGGTGTAATATATACTAAAACCTATAAAAACCATGTATCAAATAAATTATTTATTCCATGAATCACACATGAATAAGTACATACAAAATCCCTCACATTTATGGAACTTAGTGGCTATACAACTGGAAAATGATCTCTCTTATCATGACTATTCAGTGAAGCTGTCAGACTATAGAGATAATGTTCTATGCAAGAATACCACCCACATGGATAAAGTGCTATGGGGGACCCACAAGTATGATGAAGCTATATGGGAACGAGATGAACTGATAAAGGAGAAGTAGCCTCACCTTTTCTCACCTTAGCATATAAAACTAAATTTCTAGAAAGAAATTTTATAATTGGATAATAATGTAACACCACATGTGGTTTTTTGAAATATATATTTTTAAACATTTTAATTTCATGGCTAACTTGTTTTGAACACCACATCAAATTTTAAGATATCATGATATTCTATTAGAATTTTATTATTTTAATAGAAATGTTATAACCTAGTAGTTGATTTAAAAAAATGAATAGGATTAACTACATTATTAATTATAAAAAGGATGAATAAATAAATATTTAATTTATTAAAAAAATCATTAATATTTATTTGAATAATGTTTTCTCTAAAAAATGAAATTATTACAATCTTGTAGAAAATAAATAAAATTATTTTCTATACTTTTAGAAAAAAAATTAAAAATTAAACATCAATTTTGAATTTAGAAGGACAACATTATTTTAGGTTTTATTTTTTATAATTTTCAATAATGATTTAAATTATATTGAATAGTTAAAAATACTTAATTACATTGAAAACGGTATTTTTTAAACAAATTGAAAAAGTAAAATTCTATTATGGATTAATATTATAATTTAATTACATCATCTTGAGTATTAATTAAATATTTTTGTTCTTTGAAATGAATTTTATACATAGATTTAATAATAAAACATTTTAAATTTAAAAATTACATTATTTCTAAAAACATTATTTAGTTTTATTTTAACAGTTTAATTTTAAATTTAATTCTTCCACATCAATGATTTAAATTTTTAAAAATGGATTACAAATTTATTAAACATACCACTTTTATTTTTTCAATCTGAATATTAACCATTGTAAAATTTACCACCTCGGTAAGGGGTAAACCATGTTGATATAGATTTAAAATAAGATATAAGGATATAAGTATTTATAAAAATTATTATTGGATGAATTAAATTACACCCATCAAAAATGACGTTCTAAATTGAGTAATTTAATGGCCACTTTCCAATCAAAATGGCGTATACTTTATTAAAATCAAATAAAGTGACAAAATGTCACAGTATTTTTTAAAAAGTATAATATTATTAATAGATGGTTGTGTAGAATATATCTTCAATAATAGATATTATTTTTAAATATAAATAAATTATATTCATCATGGGATTTTATTTATAATTTTTAGAGAATAAATAATTACCTTAAATTCATTACAATAATGATGCCAAAATTATTAAATTAATTGAAGAATAAACTAAATTATATATAAAATATTAATATAAATATTATTGGAAGTATTTAAGTTGATAAAAAATTTCTAAACTAACACGAAATTTTTTAGGTTATAATAAATTTTGTGTGTTTGATTTTAATTGATTTCTTGATGCTTTTAAATGTAAATTTAGTGAATATTAGGAATTTTGTCTATAATGATTTTTCGGAGAGTAATAATTTATTAAATAATATAAAAATCACCAAATAAGTAAAATAATAAAAATAATTACTATAGGATCAAAAATTTCATTAATTTCCCTTTTATTGTCATATTTAAACAATGAAAGAAGAAATCCCAACCTTTTAATATTGTAAAATAAATGACCATAATTAAAATTAATATATGTTGACTAAGGATTAATCCAAATGATTATATGTAAAATAAAAAACAAAAAAGTATAAATTTTTTTGGTAAATTATATTATAAATTTTCCATACCATAGCTTCCAATACAAGGTAATTTGGTGATATTAGGATAAAAATGAATTGATGACAATTTTAATTGTAGAGAAATTCAAAAAACACCAATATCCACCTTTATAAATACCACCTCTGAAAACCTATTCTCATCATGCCTTAAAAGCCTCAAAGATTTCCAAAATCCCTATAAAATACACCCTTACTAACTATCCCAACATCCATGTTATACTGGTCTCACCATAGAAAACAATTCTATGTTCTTGAAGGGGTCCTACAAATAGGTAATATTATAGATGAAACATTCCCAAACTACCTCTCTTTAATTATTTTATTTTTATAAGTTCTCCAAACATATTTAGTCCATAAAATAATCACAGATCATGTATATATTTTTATGATATATAGAAAATATATTATTTTATATTGAGACGTTATTCATATCCTCTCATTCAAAAAACCAAAACTGTTGGACAAATGGTTGTGGTTTATCATCTCCATGGAAAATTAGTTTTCTTTTCCCATTACCACCTTCAAGTATGATAATAAAACTATTATTACTATTAACTAATATTTTAATATGCGTATTAAAACTTTTTTAATTTTTTGGAACTAATAATTTTATACATAATATTTAATAAAACATAACTAGTTCATGATGATCAAAAAATGACAAAATAAACTGAACAATTATCAATAATTTTTTTTGAAATGATTCAAACTCATACTATAAACAATTATCTATATGGACATTTAAAATAATATATTTTTATCAAATCCATTTCATTTAACTTATTGATTTTTTCTTCTATTTTATTGATCTATAATAATTATACTCAAAGGGAACAAACCATGAAACCAGAGAAGAACTTCTACTGCAATGACAAAACTCAACTTCATAACTCATTAGAATTACCATAATGAACTTAATGAAAAAATAATACATTACATACACGCATATGAGGTTATGAATTAAGTAATTAATAAATCTAATTTAATTATCCTTGATAATAAGTGCATGTTAAAAACATATCCAGACATAAGATAAGGTATCTCCTTGAACCTCCATATTTCAATTGGGTTATGCTTTTTATATCATAGAATCAATTTTCCCTCTACTATTCTTATATGAATCTCTAATATTCTGGTTATATTATTCCAAAAATATTTATGTAGCTCAATTAATCTTCCTTTGATAAGTTTTTATATGTTTTATAGGGTTTAATTGTCAATTCCTCTTGAAAATCAAGCCAGATTAATGTAAATATCAGCGTTTCATAGCCATTTTAAAGTACAATCCAAATAATGTTTTAACATTTTAACCATAATATATATTTTATTTAATTTACTTTTTATAAAAACAATTATTCATTTTTCCTCTTTAAATTCTCTTTAATATTTTCCCTTAAACAACACTAATGTGGATAATCATTTAAGATTCATAAACACTATTTATCATGTACTCATATTAATTAGAAAATATTATTCATGATCTATTCTTATTTTTACATCATTATTTTCCTAAAATGAGTGAATATTATTTTTTAAAGATACCCTTTTGAAAAACAATTTGTTTATTCCTTATGACACAATTACGAAACCCTTTTCTTAATATGAGTAACAATTATGATTATTTCTTATTGTTGATTTTTTATGTGGAACACATATGCAAGAATATATTATGATGGGTGTGCCTGGATAGGGCTCTAATTAATTGGGTAATTTTTTCTATTGAGATTTAATGTATGGGTTTAAGGAGTAAACCTATTCCATTGTGGGTCTTTGAACACCATATGATATAGTCTTGGTAGTTAGACATGAATAATTTTTCATTCATGTTATATGTTTCTATCACTATCCTATGTTTTCAAGATAATATATTACCATGTCAAATATTGTACGCTTCCTAATATGTATTCATGATACATTCAATTTATTTTATCGTTTTATACCTTCTAAATCATGTAATATGTTTCATTTCTATGTTTATTTTCATCATGGGATTTTTTTCTCACCCCTTGTGTCTATGTATTCCCTAGGTTGTACTATGAATATGTATGATCACAAAGATAGTTAAGATCTCAATATGATGATTAATAAGTAGATGTTTCAATTTTATTTCTTGTTACCAAATTATGTACCTATTTTCCAAAATAAACTATACTATATGATCCATGCAATGTAATTTATGGATAATCAAAATTATAATCATGTAATAATATTTGTAAAATGATAGGGTTGCAATATCCATCTTATATCAGTGTGGATGATAAGAATGACTATTTTTAGGTCTCCCACTTTTATAGATATATTTGTAATAAAAGTGGGGGATAAAACATGACCAAAGACCCAATGGTCGACATACTCAGGATTATCCTCAGTCTTTTATTATGATTGAGATCCTACAACCAATTATTAATGGTCATATCATTCAACAAAAATTAATATATATAAAATAGGAATCAAGAAAGAACATGAATTCAAACCACCCATGGTAGTATGTATATGGTTGGGCAGTGTTTTATTTTTTCAATGATGCATGATTCCTAATGTGGAGGGTATGTTCCTTGTCTATAGTTAGATCAGTGAATGTGGAGAATCTTTTGGAGATGTTCCATCATTTTATATTGTCCACACCATCCATTTCATATGGGTAACTCAACCCCCCCCTAATTAGTTGAACCACCCTTAGGTTCACTCTCTTGAATTACTCCAAAAAAATATAGGATTTTTAATTATCCTATTAGTTTATTACATTATCATTAAGAAGAATATGAGGCTGTTGATCATAAAAAATTCCATGATAAAATTTAATAAATCTAGGATGCTAAAATTTACATCGGTACGATTGAACAGAGTCTCTAAATATTTATCCATGTATTGATTGATAACCACTTCCAGAATTCCTTGATCTCTCTTATATTATACGTTCTAGATACCATTAACTCTTTCATTAGGGTAAGGTATCAAAATATGTAGCTATAAAAAAAATACCCACAACCATTGAATTAGATTCATTTTCGATGTCCAGAGGATTCTTCAAATTGCCAATCTAATGGATCTTGATTCTACAATGTATGATATCCCTTTGATCTATTTTTGTGTCAATGGAGGGTCAACATCACCAAATATAAATAGTGTCTATTTATAAATATTAGAAGTTATTTTGAGTGAGATTATGATTCTTCCCTAAGGATAATATAGGCTCGGATAACTCGAGTTTTTTCTTAGTCCCTTTAGGTATTTTGAGGGGATTTATCAATAAGTAAAAAAGGTTGATCACCTTATTTATGGATCTATGTGTAGAAAATAATTATCATTGAATTTTATAAATGGATTCTTTTAAGACCATTTTGATTATACAAGAGCTCCAATAAAAACTCCTCTATTATGGATCGTTAAGGTATCCCCTTCCCCTTTCTTAGGATTCAACCTTTAAAATGATGGTTATTCTAGTGTATTGTATCCAATTCAAATATGATGACATTTAAGATTGATCATATGGTGGAAATAATCTAATAGATTCACATGTTGGTGGATTTATTTATTTTGGGTCATGTATTTTTTTGCACCATCATAACTTATAATTTTTTCAGCACTATAAAATGGAAATATTCTCTAACATATATTAATGGTGCCACGACGTGGTTTTTTGTGGACCCAGACGTCACAAAAATCAATATTGTTCATAACCCTTATAATTAATTTCACAAGTGATCTATGATTATAATATATATTCTCATAGGGATATCATTTTATAACAAGTTTCTTACACACAACTACCATCTTCAATTTTCGTGCGAGCTGGAGGGTATTCATAGATATAGAACATGAAATCCATGTGCATGAGTTGTGGATTAAAATTTTTATCAATTATTATAGCTAGTGTCCCGAAACATGATACAACTTGGATAAATTTTATTTGTATAGCCATTGAAATTTTTATATTTCCTATGAGTTTCTATTTATTGAAATGTGTGGCATCCCACCCCCATATTATAAGGAATTAACAAGGCATAAAAAATGAGGAATTACCATTATTGATATTCACTAGGAATTGATATCTCATTTCTAACATGAACATACCATACCATCAAGGATTTCCTTATTCTTGTTGTGATACCATCAAACATGTGATTAGCCAAACCCTCGTATGAGAATAATGTACTAGATGCATGTATCTAATAAGACACATAGCCAGAAAACAAATCCAGAGAAGTATTTGGAGGGATATTATAGTCCATGTGTACCCCATATTCTAATATTCACCCCATAACAAGTCATTATAGTAAATTTTTAGAGAAACCATCTTTTTTACTGACGGCACTAGGATAGGCATCTTTATGAGGGAGTAATGTTACTAGATGTTAGAAATATATTCATTAGATCCCCAAAACAAACATCACACTAAGGATTAGGCCACTTTCTCATTTCCCACATATTCATTATTATAATAATATGGACAAGTGAATTAATTTTCTAGAAATTAAGACAACAATGACCCACAAACCTGGTTCTGGTTCTATAAACATCATACTTTTTCAATTTATTTGTTTAAAATAATTTAAACCAAAAAAATAAATTAAAATAAAATATCAAATTCAAATAAAAAATAATTTACTACATCCCCAATAATATTTTTAGTTATTGAGATTTAGATAACATGAAATTTTATTATATATCAAATCCATAATATTTTATCTAAATGGGAATTTATTAGACTACTCAATTACTATTTTTGTTTCACTCTTTATAAAAAATATAATCAAGATTTTATTTCGTAATAGATCATAATAATTTAAATTCCTATGAAAATATTCATAACATGGGGTAATAAAAACATTTTTTTGTAAGTGACCTAAAAATTTGAGATACTATATTTTAAATTTATAAAAACACTTTTAAAATTGGTTTCATTATGAAAATTACTTTGATATTTTTAAAACATATTCGAAATTACCATTTTAATATCATATAGTGTATTCAAAATGTGATTTACATAAAATATAATTATTTATGTTCATTCTTTACAAGGACATAAAATTCTAAATACATTTTTTTTGTAAAACAAAAAGCTTTTCAAGTCCCTTTGTTTATGAAATCAGACATTTAAATTTTATAAATATAACAATTATATAAAATAAAAAATAATGAAATTTTATATGCATAGAAGAAATCCTTATGGCCACCATGGACAGTAAAGATTATATAGGGATCACCTGTCACATGGTGGATAATGTTCTTTGAGTTCTGGGTTCACTCCTCATCCCTCATATTTATTTACTATTCCAAATTTCCAAATTTTAATTATTTTTTATAGTATTCCTTTATCAAATTTGTAACATTAATCATTTAAATTCCATATTCTCAACTTATGAACTAAAAATAATGAATTTTATAATGAAAATATAGAAGTTGATAGTTTTTAAATACATAATTTTAGACAAGAAATGATGAATTTGAATGAATTATTATCTGATTAAATAAAACATTTAGATCAATACCTTAATAGTTTATTTATTTCCATAATATAGAGGTCAAAAAGTGGTTTATTATAAGTAGAGGAATAGTTTGAAAAAAATTGTATATTTTTTTAAAAAAATAGTTTCCCTTACCAAAAAAGTATATTTTCGAAATATATTATAGAAAGAGAAGTTTTTTACCTCTATAAAAAATTAGATATAATTTCTATTTCCAATAAATAATAATATAAAGATCCTTAGAAATCATTGAAATTTTTCATAAAAAACTTAGTATACTGAATATTTAAAATCATATAATTTTAAATGCATTTAGCTTTAACGATGTCTTTTTAAATGGTAAAACTAAATTAAAAAAATGAATTCCCTTAAACAAAAAATTTATATTTATATTTTTGAAAAAAATTTACCTTTATAATTATATACTTTTAAAAATAAAAAATATGTTTTAAAAAATCTATTCAAAATAGAGTTCTCTTTGGAAAATTAATACAACAGTTTTTAGAAAACAATTTTCTCTCATATAAGTTAAATTTATAATTTTAACAAACAACCTAAAAACAATCTATGATTTATTGAAAAAATTAAATGATAATTTTAATTTAAACTTTTTCCTCATTCACTAATTCTACATTTAAACTATATTATTGTTGTCCTTCTCAAAGGTATCCTCTTAAGTATAGAAACAAACTCACTCTCTCTCTATCTCTCTTTCTCCCTCTCTGACAATATCTAAAAAACTATGACATATATATTTTTTGAATCGTAGTAGATTTTCCATTGAGGAACACTTTATATGAATAGATCATTTATAGCTCACATAAACTGTATGTCTTATATATATATATATTCTAATGTAATTATTATTAAACAAAGTAGTGACCATGAAATAGGAATGTGTTCATTTTTTGTTTTAATCAGTCTACCTTGAATGTATGAATCCCTTATATATGAGTGGATATTTTTATTTTAGCTAAACTCACCCTAATATCTTCTAGTTATCATCACACAAATAAATATTTAATTTGCCATTATATATTTCATTTAGTTCAATTGATCACTTATATTTTTTAGAGTTGATTGTTTACAAGAGATTATTTTTTGAAAATAGTCAAAGTATTTTGAACGTTAAAAGAATGGATCTGTTGGAAATTGTTATATATCAATCAATCCATAATATTTTATTTGATTTTGAATAATTATTATTGATTCATTAAATCCAAAAAAAATTGATTTTGAATAATTTTTTTGGAAGTTTCATGATTTTTTTACGGTATTAATATTTAATCTATAAGATGTTTGGAGGAATTATGGAATTATAATTAATAGAGAATCCCTACATATAGGTAATGAAATCCTTGCCTATGTTTTTCTTTCCCAATGTGTAAAGATATGCCTTCAAGTATTAAGTTTCATAATTGTATCTTTTCCCTGATTAATGGTTTCCACGTCCATGCATAAATTACATAAAGCCCATGGATAAAGGTAATAAGGATAACAATCTCGTGTAAGGGTAAATTCTATTATGCATAAAGGCTACTGAACATTCATAAGGGTATATGTATGAGGATGTGAACTTGTGTAAAGGTAAGCACATATATGTTATTCGGGTAGATGAACTTACGTAAAGGTAACTTTTCATTGAATAAAGGCAAAGAGGTGACCTACGAATGGGTATCCACTCTTGTAATTGTACCTGTGTAATGTTAATAATAAATTATTAAATACAGTGTAAAGGTTTAGGAACCTTCATAAGGGCATATGAATACATGCATATGGGTACTATAAATATTTATAAGGGTTTATAGAAAATTATATAAATTCATAGGCTATGTTTTGAAGATTTTATAAGGGTATGTGATGATTGTGGTAGTGGTATATGCTATGTTTCAAAGACTGTAGAAGGTATCTAGAATCCTACATAAGGGTAGCTGACACATGTTTATGGGTATGAAGAAAATTATACAACTTATAAAAAATATTGTGAAATGAGGATAGAAAATGGATGTAGATCCAGTTGATTATCATATAAAATATTGTCTATGAAACATGTGTGTGGGATTCACAAGCATAAATGGATTCATAAAAATAATGAAGGGTGTGCAACATAAAATGATGTGAGAAAATATGAATGTAGGGAAGTCACAAAGCTAATATTGGGAATCAGAATTTGGATTCATGAATTAACCAAATATTTGAATGGTAACAAAGGATAATAATGTAGTTGTATGGTATATTGGAGATCTACATATCTGAATGTGTAAGGAATATGACTGTATGAGGTGTAGGGCTTGCGAGAGATGTCTCAATGGGATAGGGTTTCAATGTTTCCACTTCATCCCTCCTCCATGCCTACCATATCATCTTCTCCCTTATCTCCTCCTCTCTTGGTCATGGAACATTATTTAGTCAGGCCAAGCTATGTTGCATTCACAATGTAGTGTTCATTTCAACTATCTCATGGTTTCATAGATTTTCATGGCCATCAAAACTCTATATATTATTCTGATTTCATTCACCAACCATTGACAAAATAGGTATGTTAGTATTTGATCTTTTCCCCACATTGGACTCACTCGCTTTTGGTATACCTTGATTTGAACCTCCATATGTTAAGCATGTTGGTTGGTATGTGCGGGCTTCCTTTGCTAGTGTCGGTACTAGGGACGATCAACATCTTCTGCCCATGTAAATACATGGTTATAGTGGATGACCTTAGAAATGTTCTTATATTGAGTTGTTCCCTTCCCTTTTGTCTTCGTATTTGATGAGGTCTGGCCTATTGGGGTTCCAGTTTTGTATTCTGGGGTCTGGTTCCACCATTCTATGCTTCTCCACTTCTCTATTCACCTTTCCCTTCATGAACACCCACACTATGGGATGGTGAAAAATATTCTTTAGAAAATTTGGATGGTGTTATTTGTTCTAACGATGGAGGTTATGATCATGGAGCTTGTTTGGTGTGGTATGAGGCTGGCCCATCGTCTTTACAAAATTTGGTCATATCTCTATTTTGTTCCCGTTATAGAAGCCTTTTAGCAACCTTATCAACTATGAAACTAGTCATGGGAAGTGGTGGTCTCAATGTGCAATGACCAAATGGGAGTTCATGGGGAAGACTACTCGAGGTGTTCCAGTTTTGAAGGAGATCTGTAGAATTGTGGTGCACTGTGGATGAGAAAGAGTGGCTCATATAAAAATAAAAAATGTTTGATGATCATATCTAAAATTTCTACATAGGTGATTCTTACTACATATATAATTCAATGTTTCTATGTTCTATATAAATGTATACATGTTGATGTGCAGTATAGGTTTTAAAAGGAAATTTTATGATGATGGAAATATTGTGGTAATTACCAACCATGTGTAGAAACACAATTAATTTTACCTAGCTCATTAGGGTATTTAAAAGAGGATGTTATGAAAGATAATAATGATGATGAAACTGAGACATGTATTAAATGAATATAAATATGATCCATGTCATATACAGGAAGATTAATTATAGGATATTGTGCAGAAAATAATATCTATCTCTAATGAGAAGAAAATTCATGCCTGATTCTGTCCAAAATAAGAGGAATAAAAAATGCTTTTGATTAAATGAAATTACAATGCCTGATTCATGGAAAATTAAAGAAATTTATTTCTAAAAATACATGATATATCACATGTGACTATGTATATATAATAAGAGACGATATTAATCATGTTAAACTCATCTCTAAATGGATAGATATATTGGGGTGACTGTACATCATCAAACATATCGATAGAAAAGTAATATATAGAGTATTCCATTGAAATACTTGAATTACACAAGAAGAAGGATTTTTTCATTAGAATATATAGGTTAAAGGAAGGATATTGATTTTCCTTCAAAAAATAAGAATTTGTTCCAAAATTATTATATAATGACCAATCATTCGCATCCATTGAATGATTGTCTGAAGTATAAGAAGAGTGGTTAACTAATGTCTAGTGAAGAATTGGATTTACTAATTATTAGAGAATTGTGTAATGAAGATTTTAGTAACTAAAATGGAATGATGAATCTAAAATTCATGTTCACAATAATTGAGTGTAGAATAAACTGAATATTAAATGGAAACCATCTTATATTTGGTTCCTCTAGAACAAGATTGATATGATGTTTTTCCTTATGGGTTAATCTTCCTATTTCCAATAAAATAATGTGTGTAAAATGGAAATTTTAAGGTATGTGATCCTTGTGAGGTGATGCATGTAAATACCCATACCCTAGTTTCCCGGTGTAAGTGCATCAATTTTTTACATTGGCATAGAAACAAGCCTACTATCCCAGAGGAGTGATCTATTATGTAGTTTGGGAAACTATATGACAAACAAAAGCATTACACTAAAATTTAAAACATAATGTTCCCCAAAGATAATCCTTTAAGAAAAAACATTATTATCCATGATTAACCTTCCATATCCATCATAATATACATATTTGCATTATAGAAAAAATAAAACATAAGAAAGGGTGAACTCAAATTATCAATAAGGGTAAGAAATACCGCAGAATCTCTCATAAACGACAAGACATGGGGAATAAATAAAAACATATTCCATTAAAAAAATATTGAGCATAATATGGAAATAATGAAAGGTGATTAACTAATGACACAAATAGTCTCTTGAAAAAAAAAACATAACCATAAATATTCTACTAGTCAAATAAAAACATTGACTATTACTTAATAGTACCATAATGTGGTAATTCATAATTTTGGGCAACATAAACATGTCATAAAGGCATAATCCAAGACACCACTCATGAATTGGCTAAAACTAAATCGAGTTTATCTAATGAGACCTAGATATGCATCGAGAGGTTATATCAGGCCTCGGAAATCACTTATTAGGTCATATGAATTCATCATATGAATGGGTGAAACAAAATCAAAATATATATTCACTTTGAAATTAGAATTTAAAATGTTAATAAGGTTTCCCCAAATGATAAACATAATCATAAACCATCAAGAATAATATTGGGAATGGGTTTAAGATTGTACACACCAAAAACAAATCATGCTGCATTCAAAAATATTGGTTTAAGGTAACATAAAAAATCATTCTAAATAAATAATTGGATTCAACAAAGGGTGTTGATATATATATATAATCATCGAGGAATTCTTTATAATAATACACTTTTAATATGGAAAGAAGAGTTATTTTGGAAAATAATTTGTATTTTTCATAAAAATAAGAATATAAACTTGTATATAAAAGTAAATAAAACTAAAGAACAAATATATTTGATTCAAAAATTATTTCCAACAATTTGAAAGTTCTTTTAAGAATCAATATACATTAGGATCTTTGGTGAGGTTTAATGGAAAATACAAAAGGATATTTATTGAAAAAAGAAAATAATTATTTTCATAAAATTAGAAATAATATAAGATAGTATTTTCATGAAAAAAAGGGTGATTTAGAAAAAAAAAATTGGGTTATTAATGTAAATTATGAATTGTACATGAAAATAGGTATGAAATTTGGATGTTTGATTTAATCAGGCTTGATTATCCGGTGACATTGTAGAATGAACCATATAAACCATGAAGTTATTAATCCATGAATGAAGAATTTATTTGGATAACTGGGTTTTAAAGATATACCATCAATATATATGATTTATATAGACATAATAAATAATTATATTATAGTAAAGAGATAGAAAGGGTGCCCCGAATGAAAAAAAGAGGTTCAAGGAGAATCTCTTACCACTTTGCAAATATCCAAACTGTACGCCCCATAAAATTAATACTAATCAGATAAAAAATACATAAAATTAATATTAATAGATTCATGATATGACTCATAAAAGTTATGTATACATACACAACACACAATAAATAGTTATGAATAAGGAATATCTCATAAAAATAAAAGTTAGAAGAAAAACCCCTTACCTTATGTTCGATAATGTTCTGCACTTGATCTTAATTTCATGTATAATTAAATTAAATTAAATAATTAATTAATTAAGATCATTTTATTCCATTATTTTATTTTTTATAATTTTATATTATTCATTTATGGTGTTCTTGATGAGTTATAAGATACAGTTTCATAGTTTGGGAGTGTTTGTTTTCGTGGTTTTCATGATAGTTTCACTTATCTGAATGTATGGAAGATCATATAAAATGGGAATAGATATCTAGAATTGAAATTATATTTTATTAATTAACATACAGAGTAATAAATGGTTATATATGTCTGTTTTTTTATTTTGGGTGAGCATGACTCATTAGAGAAAATGTTAGTGATAACCATTTTGATAATTTTTTCATTTTTATAATCACGAACTAGTTGTGTTTAATTAAATAATATTATTATTATATAGTATTTCCATAACATTTAATAATATTGAATATATATATATATATATTATAATGTTTTTAACCATTAAAACTGCTTTGTGACCATCATTGATGGTGTAATTGAAAAATAATAACTTTTCGTCAATGAAAGTTTTAAATCCACACCTCACATGTGGTGTTTTCATTTTAAGAATAAAATTAGAAGAAAAGAGACATGATGTGGGATAATAAATTAACATAATAAAATTAGAATATATATAATATACTGGTGTTATCAATCATATTTTTATAGAGCGGGTGATGAGAGTGTAATAAAAAAATAAAGTGAAATGAAAATATAGAATGTAAAAGTAGATTTTTACCTCTGGAAATTTTCCCCTTGAAAACCCCATAGGTAAATTTGTTTTCAACTTTTGTTGAGAATATAATCTCATGAGTATGGGGAAGAGGCTTGGGAAGATTATTGTGTTGAAATTTTACAATTTTTAAGGATTAATAGATTTGAGGAGAATAGGTGGTGAGGCTGGAATTTATAGTATGGGGGGTGTTTTTTGATTTTTTTTATTCATTAGTTTTTTATTTTCAAAGATGAAAAGAAATAGTGATGATTACATTACTTAATATAATAAATATATAAATATATTTTGAGATTATTATTCTTACATCAATTATTACTCAAGGAATAGTGTATTTAACATATCATTTATATATATCGTAAATTATCATATTTCACTATCTGCAAAAAATTCAACTATTTTAGACAAAAAACTCGAAAATTCACCCTAGAAATTTTGTGATTAGTAGAATTAAAAAATGGAAATCGTTATTTGAAAATAATTTTCTAAATATGATAAATTTAACTTTTAATTAAATACTTCATTTATTCGAAAAATACCAATTTTAAAATTATACCTCAATTTATAAATGATTTACAAATTTATTAAGGTATCATAAAATTATGTAATAATAATAAGACAATAAAATTTTAATTTATTAATATATTTAATGAAAATAAAATAAAATTTAAATAATAATTTTAACTATAAAATTGTAAATTAATATTTCTCTCTCACAAAAATTCCAGTAATTATTTTATCAATTTTAAAACATTTGTTTACTAATTCAATGATATAATGTTATTATATTTTCATTCATAAGATACCTAAATTTTATTAATATTTTCATAGAGAAATATACTATTCTATTGATCATATTTCTATTCATAATGGTCACATTACTATTTCAATAGTCATACATAATAACATATTATTGTTTTAAAGTCGGTGTTGTGTGATGCATAAACTATCGAATATATTAAATTTTAAGAGAAACATGCCATGAAATCTATGGGTGTTACATTCTCATCTCCATCAACAAATTTAATCATTAAAAATTCCAAAATTTCACCTCCTAAAATAATTTTGGTAGTTTTTCCTCATAAATTCATCTGGTTTTTACATCTCCCCTTTAATTTTATGAATTTTCTAAAGTATATTTACTAACTAAGTAGTCTGAGTCCCCCACAAATTCTATATAGTGTCTAGAATCTATATAGGCTCTTCATAGTAAGATAAATTTGGTTATAATTTTATTCCTTTAGAGGTGAGGAATTGTGTTGGGTCTGGAATGAACATCCTTAACAATGAAGTGTGAAAAACATTGTCTAATATAAAAGAAGCTAGTTTTAATTTCCAAAGGAGAAATTATAGGACAAATTACCTCGGCGCTATCAATATTTACAATATTATAGGGGCTCAGTTTCCCTTTCTTTCAAAATATTATAACACCATTCAATAGGGATACCATCAAGAATATATGATCTCCCACTAGAAATACAAAATAACTCATTCAGTAATCTTCATACCTATATTTCCTAATTTTAACTTCTTTGATATGTATTGGAATAGTCTATAGCATTACTGTTGTATCCACCAAATGTAATGGCCTTGAAAGCTTCCTTTCATGAACTTCATCACAACAAGTTGGTTTACGAGATCTCTTCCCAAAAAATTCCTCATATGGATACATTTTTAATACGTGAATTAACAATATTATTGTAGGAAAACTCTACCTGTAACACCCCAAGCTTCCACAATACACTTCTCTTTGAATAATACAATAGCCTATATTGTACACACCATTGAGTTCTAACACACCACAACTAATCAAACTAGCTGTTATGAATTGTAATACAAAATTTTATAAATTTTATAAATGTTATCTTTCAAAATGGACTACATTTTTGGATTCAGAATGTCGAAATTAGCTTAGGGTGAATTTATTGAATGTTTATGAAAACATTCAATTATTGATGAATAGTGAAAACACTAATTTATAGTTTAAAATAGAATTTTTATTTAAATATTTATTTATTTTATTTAAATTTAATTATTGTCAAAATATATTCATAATACCTATATAATTACAATGTGATTCATTGTACTCAGTTTATAATAATTGTAGATATAAAAAAATTTATTGAACTTTTTATCGTCTTTTACCCACCTCATAGTAGCATTTCCAAATTTACATAAAACATAATTTTACTAATTCTATGAGTGGAATTTCAAAAATCCAAGAGAAATAGTTGATATTAGTAAGTAAAATGTGGTTCAATAAGAAGAAACTATTTTTTGTGAATAGTAACTTTCTACTTTTATTTACACAGTTAAAGTTAAATAGGGTAATTAAGGGTAAAAATGATATTATTATTACCGTAACACAAGTTATAATTCGATTGTATAAGTATTATTAGACCTAAAACAACCTTAGGATTAAAATTTGAACCTCTTTGGTCCACATGGTTCAGATTAGGACATTTATTATTATTTAATTCAAAGAAGACTTAAAAGAGTTAAAATAAAAGTTTAATAACTAAATCATTTTTAATATAGGGTTACACAAAAGATAAAATCAACTATAAATATAAATTAGAAATATAAAAATATATTTCCTTCCTAATGGTATTTTATTTATATTTTTTAGACATTAAAAAATTTAATTTATTTATGACACAACGATGATGGAGTAATTACCAAATTAATGAAATATTAAAATAATTGATATTATAAATATCCAACTAAATTTAATTTGAATCTTTTTATGAATTTCACTAATTTTATAGGTTAATATAACATATTAGGGTTGGTTAGATGAATTTATTTGAAGTAATAATTCTGTTATAATTTTAGCAAAAACAAAATACCAAATAGTGTCAAAAATGACATAAAAGAGTATATAAGACAAATATTATATTATTAATTGATTGTCTATTACTACAAATATAATCATAGGCCAAAAGACTTATATAATGATAGGTGTATCATTAATTAACCATGTGGGGTTCTCTTGTAAGTTTATTAACCATATAATATAAAAATACAAAGAGAGATGGTAAATGTCAAACTATTTAACTAAGACTTAAATCTAAAAGATAAGGTTGTTATAGTGAACCAAACCTATTTAAAACCTATTGGATGAGTGTTTTTCGACCAATTCCCACCATAGACATTAAATAATTCATTTTTGAGCCATTAGAAACCAAAAATGATTTTATAATAAAATAATATTTCTAACTTTTTCGAAGGTGCCACTCAGCCCTCTTATAAAAGTGAACTCACCATTCTCTATAATTCACACATTAAAATCCATTTTCCTCGGCCAAAAACTTCCCAAAAACCCAATAAACAGTCCTATGTTCATCCTATAGGAATTCCTTTAATAAAAAATCCAACTAATGGATCCCTTTTGATCAAATCCAAAGGAAGAACCCGAAGAAGAGGTAAATATTTTATCACCACTTTCAAGTTCTATATTTCTTCCACTTCCTCTTTCATTGTTGTTTCCATTATAAAATAATAACAACATTATCTTCAATATACAATGATGTTATTATAAATATGATACAACCATATTCATTATTCTATCCATCCTTTGAATGACATGTCACCATACGTGCGTACGTACGGCTTTCCGTCTCCACGTCGTGGTGTAATTGTTATGAAATAAATTATTATTTGTACGGGTATAATAATGATGTGTAATTGATGTAAATAATAAATATAACATGATAATTATTCTCTATATATTATATACCATCCAATTAAATATTATTTTAATATCAAAAGAATGATATTTTCGCTTGTTCATACGTACGGATTACCGTTTCCACGAACGCGATGAGATTAGTTCCCCATCGTATCCATTCAAGACAATTTTTTATTAGATGATTAGAAATAATTTTTAAAGACTTAATATTATTCTGAATATTAATAAGATACATCCTATACATAACAAACATTACTTACATAACAAAGCATATAAATACAAACAAATCAGTTAACACCCGAAATGATGATAATACTAAGATATTATTAACAATGAAATATTTAAAGATCATATATGATATCATATTAATTTATATGATTATTAAATAAATTAATAACAATTATCTCACAATTATAAATCCTTTTAACCTACCCTCGAGCTAGGAAAAGTACAATGTAAGGGTTAATTTCACAAATCTCTTTATTATCCGAGGTCTTTTTTCGTATCTAATGGGACCTCTTTATCATCCCCATCAATGTTTCTTAATAATGTATTCCAAATAATTATTAGTATTTTGTATAAAATGGGGTAATGTCATTTATTCCCTTATTTGACCTTTTATGTTTTGAAAGGAATCTTTCCGTCTTTTTCCAAACAAGGTACTTTATGACATTTTTTAACAAAAATTAAGTTAAGAATGTTTTTTAACGTATATGGCAGGTGTGGCTATTTTCTGCCATTATATCATAGTGGAATCTTCCTTTACAAGCTTATAAGAATATTTTCAAATTAAACATTTTCTTTATAATTATGTTACTGTTAAATTAATTCAAAATAGAAAGTGATATTTCTCAAAAAAAAAATTTGATATCATCTATGTCAACATCCTTTGATGGATTTCAAGTTTATTTGAAGTTGATTTATTATGAAAATAATGATCTATACTATATTTAAGGTTTTGTGATTTGTTTGACTGTGCATGTGATATTTTTATACCATTCATGGTTTATGATTAATGTATTGACATTTCATATTCTAGTTTTAATATGAATGTTTATGTTATATTTCAACATTTTCATATGAAGAATGTATTGAACTTTGTAAGTGATGGGTGGAGCCCTCTATAGCTCCTCGATGCAATGGTAGGTCTCATGAGACAACTATATGTGGAATTGGTCGATGCCTTAATCAGTTTTAGACGTCATGGTCGAGGCCTTGACAAAATGTTTCAGAATATCTGTCATTATACATTCCAACATTATGAAAATCATATTAGTGTTTCATGTGGTCATTCGACTAGTAGAATACCCATGATTATGTTTTACTATGGCATAATTTATTTAGCTCATATTCCTTCCATAAAAATATTCCTGTTTATTATTGTTAATGGAATGTGTATTCAATTATTCACCATGCTTAATATTTATGTTATCTTCCGCTGTATTTCTTATCCTTACTAAGCGTTTGAGATCACCCCTTTATTATGTTTAATTTTCCTAGGATATGAAGAAGTTAGTTATGTGTGAATTACATGCATAATATTGGAGGTACAGATGTTTCTAATGGAATAAATTCGTGTTTTATTTACATTTCAAGTAGTAATTTTGAACTTATGTATGAATATTGTTTCCAATAATACTAAAATGATCAGTTTTTAGAGACATGATTTCCTTGTGATAATGTCAATTTTATGTTATAATGCACCGAATCTGGGTAACTAGGGTCGGGGCATTACTATTGGTATCAGAGAAAGCTTAGTACAAACCATCGAAACTTGATTTAGATAAACTCTTATTAGAGCACATTACCCTAAGATAGAATTTGAGGATTAGTATAGAAGAACATCCAAGAATTTTGGTAATGTATGGATTTTGGGAGTTTTCTAAGAAATAAATCCTTGTCTGGATACAAGCACGTAGAGGCAGCTCTGGCATATATGTACCTAGGGGTAAAACCTGAAAATACCACTTTGAGCTCGACTCAAATGAGAACTGGTGCACAACAACGGGCCCTGGTGCACTCCTGGTTATGACACCCCTGGGGGATATTCTTAGGATAATTCTCATTTTCTTTAAAAAATATTATGAAGGGTTTAGGAGTATATATTTCCACAGAGAAATTTTTTTTATAATTATGGATTAGATACATTAACTATTCAATTTATGTTATGTGTTTTAAATGTTAGGATTTATGTATTGTGATTCAAAAACTAATCTAGTGTATTCCATTGTTTAGAAATGGCACATAGTAGAACTAATAAAAACTATATCAATTCATGCACTCTATGTAGGGATCGCCCTCCTGCTCAAGATAACTATAGTGGAGTTGGTGATACAACTGGTGCTGATCAGCTTATCACCATACTGAGACAACTCACACATGTTATGAATAATAAAATTACCCATATGGAGTACCCTAATCCGCAACGCGTAGGATGAATGTTAAAATTTGTCATGAGGCAAAAACCACCCACATTCAATGGTGGTACAAATCCATTAGTAGCTGAGCAATGGAGAAATTCTATACAGAAAATATTTTATGCCTTGGGGAGTAGCGAAAGGGAAAAAGTCGTCATGGCAGTTTACTGCCCTGCTGGAGATGCTGATCAATGGTGGTCATTGATTCATAACACAAAGTAAGATGATGAAGAATAAAATATGGAATAGAGAGAGTTTAAATAAATTTTCATAGAAAAATACATTCTTCATGACCATCTAGCGGATATGGAAAACTATCCTACTCATGATCTTGAGTTTTCTGCTGTAATCTTTTCTTTGAAGATTTGGAAACACTATCTCTATGGACAATAATGTGAGATTTATAATGATCGCAAGAGTTTGTTGTATATTTTCTCATAGAAATACCTCAACATGAGGCAAAGTACATGGCTTGAAATACTCATGGATTATGATTTCACGATACACTACCAACCGGGGAAGGAAAATAAGGTGGATAATGCTTTGAGTAGAAAGGATCATGGGGTTTGAACAAGATAAGAGTTGAAAAGGAGCCTATATACGTGGATCTAGTAATGATGGATATGGGAGTCACCATTGAAGGTTTAACATCAAAACTTTTTCAAATGGTTTCCAAACCATCTTTATTAGAAAGGATAAAAATTTCTCAAGCTGACAATGAGGAGATTTAAAAGAAGATTGAAGTTGTGAATGATGAGAGATTTAGTGACATTGTGTTTGAAGATGGAATTTTGAAATTTGGTAAGAGACTATGTGTTCCCGATATACCTGATCTAAAAAGGGAATTTTTGGTTGATGCTCATAGCTCCAATTTCTCTATACACCATGGGAGAACCAAAATGTATAGAAATTTGAAGGAACATTTTTGGTGGGGTAACATGAAGAGGGAGATCACTGATTTTGTGTCAAGATGTATGGTTTTTCAACAAGTGAATGCTAGAAGGAAACAACTTAGAGGATTATTGCAACCTCTTCCCATACCTGAGTGTAAATGGGGTAATAGTACGATGGACTTTGTCATGAGACTACCAAATACTCCAAGAACGAAGGATGAAACATGGGTTATTATTGATCGTCTTACTAAGTCGCCACATTTTCTTACTATAAGAGAATATTTACCACTTAAAATATTATCAAGACTATATATTAATGAATTTATAAGACTTCATGGAGTACCATTATCGATTGTTTCTGATCGTAATCCCCATTTTACATCAAGATTCTAAAAAAGTCTTCAGAAATCCCTGCATACTGAACTTCATTAGAGCACTTCCTACCACCCCCAACTGATAGACAATCAGAATGGACTATTCAAACATTATAAGAAATGTTGAGATCATTCTCACTTGACTTTCAAGGTATGTGGGATCAATATTTACCTCTGGTAGAATTTTCCAATAACAATAGCTTCCATTAAAGTATTCAGATGGTACCATAGGAAGCATTGTATATAAAGAGATGTCGCACACCAACTTGTTGGGATGATGTTGGTGAAAGAAAACTCATAGGCCCAGAATATAGGGAGGAAACGATGGAAAACGTGAAGGTAATCCAAACCCACATCAAAGTAGCTAAAAGTGGACAGAAGAGCTATGCCGATATCCAAATGATGGATTTGGAATTTCCGGTAGGAGACCATGTATTCTTTAATTTATCTCTATGGAAGGATTTTATATGTTATGTTAACAAGGTAAAATTATGTCCCAGGTACATTGGACCTTTAGAAATTCTAGAATGAATTAGAGCTATAGCTTACCAGTTGGTAATGCCCCCCAAGTCTCTCCAAAGTTCACGATGTGTTCCACATTTCACTGTTGAGAAAATACATTACTGACCCAACGCATGTACTCACCTATGAGGAATTAGAGCTGGAAGACGATCTATCTTATTGTGAAGAGCCTTTAAAGGTTCTTGATACAAGAGAACAAGTGTTGAGAAACTGGATGACTCATTTGGTAAAAGTTCTATAGAGAAACCATGAGATGGAAGAGGCAACGGGGTAACCCGAGGAACTTATGATGAAGAACTGCCCGAGGCTTTTTACACAGTAATACTCTAGAAATATCATGTATGATATTATTTGAAGGATGGGATAATGTAACACCCCAAACTTCCATGGTATTCTTCACTTTAAATAATACAATTGCGTGTGTTGTGCACAACTTCGAGTTCTAACACACCATAAACAATAAAATTAGCCGTTAAGAATAGTAATACCCACTTTTTCAAATTTTATAAATTTTTCCTTTCAAAATTCACTTTATTTTTGGATTCGGAATATCGAAATTATCTTAGGGTGAATTTTTGGTATTTTTCTCAAATACTTCAATTCTTGATGAATAGTGAAACACACTAAGTTATAGTTTAAAACAGAATTTTTATTTAAATAATTCTTTATTTTATTTAAATTTATTTTAGGTAAAAATAGATACATAATACCTATATAAGTTCAATGTGATTCATTGGAGTCAGTTTATAATTATTTTAGACATATAAAAATTTTATTAAACTTTTTAACATCTTTTACCCACCTCCTAGGAGCATTTGAAAATTTACATAAAACATAATTTTACCACTTTTGTGAGTTGAATTTCAAAAAAAAAGAGGTACAGTTGATATCAGTACGAAAAATGTGGTTCAATAAGATGAAAATACTTTTTGGTGAATAGTAACTTTCCACTTTTATTTACCATGGTTAAAAGTAAATAGGGAAATTAAGGTTAAAAATGATATTATTATTACCCTAACACATGTCATAATTCTATTGGATATGTATAATTCGATAAAAAACAACCTTAGGAATAAAATATTAACCACTTTGGTTCACTTTGTTTAGATTAGAACATTTATTATTATTTAATTCAAAGAAGAGTTAAAAGTGTTAAAATCAAAGTTTAATAACTAAAACAATTTTAATATAGGGATACACATAGGATAAATTCATCTATATAAATTACATAGAAATATAAAACGATTTCATACATACTATTATTTTATTTATATTTTATAAGCATTAAATAATTTATTTATTTATGAGACAATGATGATGCATTAATTTCCTAATTAGTGAAATATTTAAATAATTGATATTATAAATATCCAAATAAATGTAACATTAGACTTTTTATGCCTTCCACTAATATTATAGCTTAATATAACGTATTATGGTTGGTTATATGAATTTTTTACGATGTAATAATGCTGTTATGAATTTAGAAAATACAAAATATCAAATAGTGTCAAAATTGACATAAAAGAGTATTTAAAAAAATATTATATTATTAATTTTTATTCTATTCTTAAAAATATAATGTTTGGTCCAAATACTTATATAATGATAGGTTTATCATTAATGAACCTATTGAGGTTCACTTGAAATTGTATACTATGTTTATTAGTAATATAAAATAAAAACACAAGGAGACATGATAAATGTCAAACTATTTAACTAAGAGTTAAATATTAAAAATAAGGTTAATATAGTGACCCAATCCTACCAAAATCCTATTAGTTGAGAGGATTTGGACCCATCCCCACCTTTCCTTTTAATAATATATTTTTGATCCATTGGAAAACGAAAAATATTTTATTATAGTATAATATTTCTAGCTTTTCCTACGGTGCCCCTCACCCCTCTTATAAAAGGGCACTCCCCCTTCTCTATAATTCACACATTAAAATCCACTTGGATGGGCCAACCCCTACCCAAATACCCTCTCAACTATCCTCCCTTTATCCTAGAGGCCTTCCTTTATTCCAAAATACATCTAAATGTTCCCTTTTGATCAAATCAAAAGGATGAACCCAAAAAAGAGATAAATATTTCATCACCTCTTTCAAGTTCCTTTCTTCATCCACTTCCACTTTATTTATTGTTTCCATTCTAAAATAATAACTATAGTATCTTCTATATACTATGATGTTATTATAAATATGGAACAACTATGTTCATTATTATATTCATCCTTTGAATCACATGTCCCCATATGTGCGTACGTACGACTTACCATCTCCACGTCGTGGTGTAATTGTTATTCAATAAATTATTATTTGGATGGATATAATAATGATGTGTAGTTGATGTAAATAATAAATATAACATGATAATTATTCTGTATATATGATATAACATCCAATTATATATTATTTTTATATAAAAAGAATGATATTGTCGTTGGTGTGTACGTACAGATTATCATCTCCACGAACGCGATGAGATTCATTCTCCATCGTATCTATTCAAGACTAATTGCCATTTGATGATTAAAAATAATGATAAAATACATAATATCATTCTGAATATGAAAAATATAAATCTTATCGATAAAAAACATTACTTAAATAATAAATCATATAAAGGAAAATGTCTGTTAACACCTGAAATGATGATAATACTAAGATATTATTAACAAAGAAATATTAAAAGATAATATATGATATCATATTAATGTATATGTTTCCTATATAATTTAATAACAATTATATAACCATTATACACGAGGTTAACCAACCCTCAACCAAGGAAAAGTACATGGTAAGGGTTAATCTCACAATCTCTTTATTATCTGAGGTTGTTTTTATGTAAGTATCTACTGGGACCTCTTTATCATCAACATCCATATTTCTTAAAAATGTATTCCAAATCATTTTTACAATTCAGTAGAAAATGGGGTAAATTCATTTATACCCTTATTTGACCTTATATGTTTTTAAAGTAATCTTTCTGTCATTTTCTGTACAAGGTACATTATGAAATTTTCGACCAAATTAAGGTAAGAATGTTTTTCTAACGTAAACAAAAGTTGCACTATTTTCTTCTATTATAACATAATTGAAGCTTCCCTTACACGCTTATAAGAATATATTCAAAATAATTGTTTTCTTTATAATTATGTGACTCTTATAATATTTCAAAATAGAAATATATACTTCTCTAAAAAAGATTCTGATTTCATCTATTTCAATATCCTTTGATGGATTTCAAGTTTATTTGAAGTTGATTTATTATGATACAAAACATCCATAATGTATTGAAGGTTTTTTGATGTGTTTGACTGTGGATGTTCTATTTTTATACCATTCATGGTTTATATTTAAATAATTGACATTTATTATGCTAGTTTTAATGTGAATGTATACGTTATATTTCAACCATTTCATATGTGTAATGTATTAGACATAGTAAGTGACGGGTGGAGCCCGCTCTAGCTCCTCGATGCATCGATAGGTCTCGTGAGACAATTAGAAGTGGAATTGGCCGAGGCCTTTCCAATTTTGATATATGGTTTTGGCTGAGGCATTAATAATTTTTAGACGTCTTGGCCAAGGCCTTGAAAAAATGTTTCAGAATATCTGGCATTATACATTACCTCATTATGAAAATAATACTGATGGTTTATGTGGACATTCCACTAGTAGAATACCCATGATTATGTTTTACTATGGAATTATTTACTCAGCTCATATTCCGTCCAAAAAATTATTCATGTTTATTATTGGTAAAGTCATGTGGTTTCAATTATTCACCATGCTTAATATTTATGTTATCTGGAACTGTATTGCTTACCCATACTACGAATTCGAGATCACCCCATTATTATGTTTCATTTTACCATGATATGAAGAATTTAGTTATGAGTGACATGAAGTCATAATCTAAGAGTATTGGATGTTTCTAATGGATAAAATTCATGTTGTAAAGTTGAACTTATGTATGAATCTTGGTTCCAATAATACTAATCTGATAAGTCCTTCAAGACATGATTTCCTCATGATCATGCCAATTTTATGTAATAATGCACTAACTCTGGGTAACTAGGGTCGATGTGTTACACTACCAATTGTAAATAATAATCTTATATGACTATAATTTCAACTTATCATGAGATAAACATGTACTCTATTGTTTTAATTGTCCTTTTGGAATGACCATAACTTTGAGGGTGATAAGATATAATAAAATTGAGCTCATTTTCTAAAGAATTATAAATACTTTTCTTGAATTTTGATTAACATTGGGGATCACTATCACACATTATTCAAATAGGTTCTCCATGATGTCTTAAAACATAATTAATATAGAGTTTTATGAGGTGATTCAGAGGAAAATCACACGTTATAGCGAGGAAATGTGCATATTTGGTAAGTTGGTCAACAATTACACTTATTGAATCATTATTTCAAGATGTATTTGGTAATAATGTTAAAAAATACATAAAAAATTCATCCAATTTCTATATATCAATAAGAATTTGGTTCATGAATTCTCTATGATATTGTTGTTCATCATTCACCTCTAGAATAACTAAACATCTTGAAACAATATCTATAACTTGCCTCTTCATATTATCCCACCAAAAATTTCCCTCAAATATATATACACCATATTGCTACCATAGTTTATATAGAAATTTAATATATGTAAATAATCAAATAACTCCATTTTTATCCTCGATATATATGGAACACAATTCCAGTACCGGAATTTCATAATTCCATCATCATACACATAGTCTTCTAACTTTCCATCATTCGCAAATTTAATTTTTCATTGAAAATTATCACCTTTATACTATGAACATTTAATACATTCTAATATATATGGTTAGGAAACCAATTGAAAATGTAATGATGTTTCATGTTCCAAGATAAATCCCGTATTCATATTTTCTAGATCCATGTACAAAAGATCATTATAAATCCTAATATAGTTCAAAATTCCATTATCCTTCAAACTCAATGCATATTATACATTATTCACCTTCCTGGGGTGGTAGTTTAATAAACAATCATAATCTTTGAGTATCATAAGACATCATCTTTTCGTCATGTTGAGTTCTTTCTATGTAAAGATATATTTCATTCTCCCGTGGTCTGTATATATATCACATATTTCACCACATAGATAGTGACTTCATATCTTTAGAGAAAATATTATAGCTTCTAACTCAAGATGATAAATTTTATAGTTTGGTTCATAAGTTTCTAAATTTGTTGATGCATATAAATTAAATATATCACTATACATAAGAAAAAAACTAATTCCTTTATTTCATGCATCACTCTAAATTACAAATCCACTATTTTATGATAATAAAATAAATTTGGGAGTATTAACTTATATCCACTTCAATTTTAAAATCATTCTTCACATTCCATATTCTAAAAAAACTTAACCCCTTTATGTGTAATCGTAGTTAATAGGTCATCTAATCGATGAATTATTTGAATAAAACAATGATAGTAACCTACTAATGAAATAAATCTATATACCGTAATTATATTAATTATTGTAGGCTTTTCCAAAACTGCATTTTTCTTCATAGGATCAAAAATGATTACATCAGTAGAGATAATATAACCAATAAATGAAATGATTTTATGCTATAATTCACACTTTCTAAAAATCCAATATAACTTTTTTCTATTATGAATTTCCAAAAAATATATTCATGAGGTTCTCATTGTCCTCATAGATTTTGGAATATATCAAGATATCATCAATAAATAAAAAAATCATCAGTATATTCCTTGAACACTATGTTCATGAGATCCAAAAATATATATGTTTCATTTGTAAGTCCAAATTACAATACTATAAACAATTTTTTTCAATACCATGATCAAAATGTTGTCTATGGAATATATTCGTTCATCACATGCAATTGATGATATCCAGATCAAAGTTCAATCTTCCAAAAATATTCTAATATGTCATGTTGATCATATAAATCACCAATTCATTGCAGATGATTATTTTTATTTATTGTAATCACATTGATTTCACAAAAGTCAATGAATATCTTTATGAATCCATAGTTCTTCTTAACAAATAGATCAATGGCTCCTCATGGAAAAAAATTGGGCAAATAAATCCACTATTACTCAAATCCTGTAGTTATTATTTAACTTCACTAATTCCATAGTGTCAATTATATATAGATTCTTTGATAATGGCCTTTTTTCAAGGATTAAATCCATATAAAACCATACATCCCTTGCTACAATATTTCTAGGAAAATCATCCTGAAAAACATTAGTGTAATCTGGTGTAATTGGTAAATACTCAATTTTAAAATTATATTCCCCAACCATAGATGATGTTTCCACTATATAGCTAATACTTTTATTCATTATATCTGTTGGTAAAGATCTAGATAAGAATTAGATGATGTAGTATCCCCTATAATGATATGAAATTCCATACCCTCATATTGAATCATAATTTCATTCTCTTTGTTATAACTTTTGTTTATTATATTTTGATATCCCGCCCATTCCAAGGATTAAATTAAAATCAAGCTGAAGTATAACGATAAGATTCATAATTGGAGAGAATTTATGTGTCTTAATAAGAAATGTTTGACACATCTTGGTTGCAACATGTTTTCCACTTGAAAACCTTACAGACAACTCCCTTAATAACAATAATTAAAAATAAACAATTTTTAAAGAAAAATGGAATGATTTAATGGAATATGATGATGTGGAATCAATTAATGGTTCAAAAAAAATTGAGGTGATGATTGAAGTACCTTCTAGAACATGATTAGGAACATTAAAATCAGGTGAACTGATCAGATAAGATTTTCCATTCTCTTGCGGACTTTTTAAATTTATTTTTCATTGATGATTACAATTTGGTTTTCATAATGTCTCATCCCTTTACAATTGTAGAATTGAATATTTGTAGCTTCATAATTTCCCTTGAAATTATGGAATTGGTAGACTTATCATCCATATATATAACAAACATCCATTCCTAATGGGAATGTTCCATGATGTTTCATTCCACATTTATTGTAGGATAACAAAGACAACTCTTCCCTTTTCCCATTTTATTTATTCCCTTTTCTAAAGTTTTCATCATCCATATTTTTCACTTTTTTCACTTTATTGTCATAAAATCGATAGAAATATTTCTTTTTCCTGATAGAACATGATACTATATATTCATATGATTATAAGAATGTTAGGGAGACCGGTTCCCTTAAAATGAATAGTTTACACCAATAAAAGAATCGACAAACATTATCATTGGATTTCATGTTTAATCATCAATTTTTTTTGAAAATCATGGGAGGTTGTATTCATACATAAAAACATTATCATCACTCTTTTTCCTCAGATTCAATAATTTTCTCTCTATATATACTCGTTGTTTGAAAATGAAATATTTTTCTAAAAAGAATATTGAAAATACTTCCACTCTATGATGGTTTTTTGTCCTCAATCATCTATTTAATCAATGAACTCTATTTATCTGCATCTCCCATGGGATGATAATTTTCCAAGGAAACCTATTCCCTTTCATTACTTCCGAATACCAGAAATATATTCTCTAAAGAAACTTATCAATTTATCTAAAACAAAGGGGTTTATAGTCTCATTGACTGATAGAGTTCATTGTCTCATGAAGAGATCTAACATCGTTCCCCTATGTTGGGGAACAACATACTCTATATAAGTAAGGTTATTGTTCATAACCTGACTTAGTTATCCAATTATTGGTATATTTTGCTCCTCTCTAGTTGAAGCTCCTAGTCCAACATCATTAAATTACATATGAGGTAAATACCTACATGGAATAAATGCATTGATATGGTTTCCATTCCTTCCACTAGGTTCTATTTGTAATGAATTTATTAAAATAAATTATGTCATGATTCATAATTCATAATTTCAAACTAGAGAAGAAATTAAAATAATTTGTAATATTAAGAATATATAATCTCATAAACGTAGACATGGTTTCATTGGGGTCCTATTAACATTCAAATCCATCAATTTTTTCTGAAAATTAAATTTGAATTATACTTATAATATCTCTTAGGAATATCAAACCTGGTGTGTAGTATGGAGAATTTCCATTTACCATGTTACGTTAAGCCAGACCCAATGAGCCTTTTCTGTATTGTCACCCCTAGGTATATTTGTGCCAGAACCATGTCCACTTATAGTATCCAAATAGGGATGTATTTCTAGGAAGACCCACACAATATGTTTCTTTCCAAAATTATAGGATATTCTTTAATTATTATCCTCAATGTTAGTCTTATAGTTATATTACCTAATCTATGTTTTCTAAATCTAATTTCAAAAGATTCTACAAATTTTGATCTTATACCAACTGTGAATACCCTAGACTCAGTAGATGAGTGTTGATGCCTCACTTTATTAAATTGTCATAGATACAAGACTCTAATCATGAAGTACTGATATGTTTATCAGTTTTGGAAGCCAGATTACATATATGAACTTTACATTACAATTTAAAACATAAATTAAAATATAGATAATATTTTGAGAATCACCATTATTCTCTAGATTAACCTTGCATATCAGTCATAATATTCATCTTACAATCCTATAAAAAGTAAAACATAAGTAATAGGAGCGCTTATGTAACACCCCAAGCTTCCACGATACGCTTCTCTTTGAATAATACAATAGCGTGTGTTGTACGCATCCTCGAGTTCTAACACACCACAACCAATCAAACTAGCCATTAAGAATAGTAATACACAATTTTTGAAATTTTATAAATTTTATCTTTCAAAATGGACTTCATTTTTGGATTCTGAATATCGAAATTAGCTTCGAGGGAATTTTTGGTATTTTTCTGAAAACATTCAATTTTTGATGAATAGTGAAAAACACTAAGTTATAGTTTAAAATCGAATTTTTATTTAAATTTATTTTATGTTAAAATAGATACATAATACCTATATAAGTTCAATTTAATTCATTGGAGTTAGTTTCTAATAATTTTAGATATATAAAAATTTTATTGAACTTTTTACCGTCTTTTACCCACATCTTATAAGCATTTGAAATTTTACATTACACGTAATTTTACAACTTCTGTGAGTTAAATTAAAAATATCCAAGAGACACAATTGATATGAGCAAGTAAAATGTGTTTCAGTAAGATGAAAATAATTTTTGGTGATTAGTAACTTTTTACTTTTAAATACCATGGTTAAAAGTAAATATGGTAATTAAGGGTAAAAATGATATTATTATTACCCAAACACATACCCTAATTATACTAGATATGTGTAATTCGACCAAAAAAATGTTAGGAATAAAATATGATCATTTTGGTCCACTTGGATTAGATTAGGATATTTATTATTATTTAATTCAAAGAATCGTTAAAAGTGTAAAATTCAATGTTTAATATGTAAACCATTTTTAATATAGAGATACACATAAGATAAATTAGACTATAAATATACATTATAAATCTAAATGGGTTTCCTACATAATGGTATTTTTATATATATTTTAGGCGTTAAATAATTTAATTTATTTATGACATAATGATGATGCAGTAATTACCTAATTAATGAAGTATTAAAATAATTTATATTATAAATATCCAAATAAATTTATTTTGAGACAATTTATGAATTAATCTAATTTTTTAGGTTAATATAACATGTTATTGTTGGTTAGATGAATTGTTTTCGAAGTAATAATGTTGTTATAAATTTAGGAAAAACAAAATTCCAAATAGTGTCAAAATTGACATAAAAGAGTTTTTAAAATAAATATTATATTATTATATTCTAAAAAATTTATTGTTTGGAAAAAAATCTTATATAATGATTTTTTTTATTACTTAAAATCCACCTGGGGTTCTCTTGGATGTTTATATTGAATTCATTAACCATATAATATAAAAATACAAAGAGACATGGTAAATGTAAAACTATTTAACAAAGAGTTAAATTTAAAAGATAAGGTTAATATAGTGACCAAAACCTATCAAAAACCTATTTGTTGAGTGGTATTTGAACTATCCCCACCTTATCCTTCAAATAATTTATTTTGGAGTCATTAGAAACCAAAAATGATTTTATTATAAAATAATATTTCTAGCTTTTCCTAAGGTGGCCCTCACCCCTCTTATAAAAGGAAACTTCCCCTTCTCTATAATTCACAACTTCAACGCCTTTTGGATTGGCCAAAATCAACCCAAATACCCTTTCAATTGTCATCCATTCATACAATATGCCTTCCTGTGGTTGTAATTCCATCCTAAGGAGACCTTTTGATCAAATCAAAAGGAAGAACCTGAAGAAGAGGTAAATATTTCATCACCTCTTTCAAATTCCTTTCTTCTTCCACTTCCTCTTTCTTTGATGTTAATATTATAAAGTAATAAATCTTGAAACTTCTATATACTGTGATCTTATTATAAATATGGTATGACCATATTCATTATTCTACCCATCCTTTGAATGACATGTCTCTAAACGTGCGTACGTACGTTTTACCGTCTGCACGTCATGGTGTAATTGTTATTCAATACATTATTATTTTAATGGGTATAATAATGATGTGTAATTGATTTATATAATAAATATAACATGACAATTATTCTCTATATATGATATACCATCCAATAATATGTTATATTAATATTAAAAGAATGATATTGTCACTCATTCGTATGCACAGATTACCGTCTCCACGAACGTGATGATATCTATTTTCCATCGTAACCATTCAAGACTAATTTTCATTAGATGGTTCAAAATAATGTTTAAAGACCTAATATCATTCTAAATATGAATAAGATACATCCTATCCATAACAATCATTACTTACGTAATAAATAATATAAAGGAAAATGAATCGGTTAACACCCGAAACGATGATAATACTAAGATATTATTAACAAAGTAATGTTAAAAGATCATATATGATATAATATTAATGTCTATGATTTTTTTATAATTTAATAACAATTATTTCACCCTTATACAATAGGCTAACCTATCCTCGACCAAGGAAAATTACAATGTAAGGGTAAATTCGTTAATCTCTTCATTATCTGAGGTTATTTATACATAATTATCGACTAGGACGTCTTTATCATCCACATCCATGATTCCTAAAAATGTATTTCAAAACATTTTTACTATTTTCTAAACTATATGGGAAAGTAATTTATACCCTTATTTGACCTTATAAGTTTTGAAAGAAATCATTCTTCCATTTTCCAAAAAAGGTACATTATGACCTTTTCATCAAAATTAAGGTTAGAATGTTTTTTAACTTATACGGCGCATATGGACATTCTCAACCGTTATAACATCATCAAAGATTCCCTTAAAATATTATTAGAATATTTAAAAAATAAATGTTTTCTTTTATAATAATAATAATTTTAAATGATTTAAAAATAGAAAGAGATATTTCTCTAAAAAAGGTTTTGATTTTATCTATGTCAACATCCTTTAATGAATTTTAATGTTATTTGAAGTTGATTTATTATGATACAAAACGTACAAATTGAATTTAAGGTTTTGTGATATGTTTGACTATGGATGTGTTATTTTCATACCATTTATGGTTTATGCATACCGTATTGACATTTTTTATGACAGTTTTAATACGAATGATTATGTTATGTTTAACCCTTTTCATAAGAGGAATGTATTGGACTTAGTGAGTGAAGGATGGAGCCCACTATAGATCCTCAATGCATCGGTAGGTATCATGAGTCAAACTAGTGTCTTGGAACAAGGAATGGAAAAAATCGTATTTGTTGTCTTAGCACAAGGCCTTGACTATGTGGTTATGAAAGTATGGCATTATGGATTCCATCATTATGAAAGTTGCTATTGATATTTCATTTGATTATTCGACTTGTAGAATATCCATGTGAGTAAGTAAATATCATTATTTTTACTTATATTTTCCATATTATGATGAAGTTTATGTTTAAAAGGCTTTTGTTTTAGTTTTATAAATTTCCTAAATTGTACACGCTTATTTATGAAAGTTTCCACTATATTGTTATCCTCATTGAGCAATTGAGCTCCCCTTTTTCTATGTTTTATTATTCATAGGATGCGAATAAGTATATTATCACTAACGTATAGGGATAGTCTATGGGATCTCAGTGTTGTACATGGAAACAATGTTGTTGTAGTTTTCCATTTTATGATGTAATGTAATCCTTATGAATGTATCTAGTACATACAAGGCAACTAAACTAATCGGTCTTTCGAGACATGATATTTTGTGATCATTCCAATGATATTTAATAATGCACTAACTCTGGTCTTCTAGGTTAGGTGCATTACAGTTGGTATCAAAAAAAATTTAGTACAAACCATGGAAACTAGATTTAGATAAACTCTGATTAGAGCCCATTACCCTAAGATAGTCATTGAGGATTAGTATATAAGAACTTCATAGAATTTTTGTATTGTAGAGATTTTCTGATTTTCCAAGCAATACATCCCTGTATGGGTATGACCATGTAGAGGTGGCTCAGGCACATATGTACATAGGGGTAAAACCCAAAAACACTGCTTTAAGCTAGACTCGAATGGGAACTGGTGCACAACAACGGGCTTTGCTGCACTCTTGGTTACGACACTCCCATGGGATATTGTTAAGATAATTCTCATTTTCATTACAAACCATTATGAAGGGTTTATGAGTATATACCAACTCAATGAAAACATTTTTATGGTTATGGATTATATCCATAAACTGTTCATTTTATGTTATGTTTTTTACATGTTTGGAAATTTGTATTTTGATTCATAAACTAATCTTACTTATGCCATTATTTAGAAATGGTGCATAGTAGAAGGAATGGAAACCGTATTAATGCATGCACTCTATGTAGGGATTTTTCTCCTTCTCAATATAATTATAGTGGAGATGGTGATACAACTCGTGCTGATTAGCTAATCACCATACTGGGACAACTCACTCAGGTTACGAATAATAACCATACCCATATGGAGATCCCTGATCCATAGAATGGATGATCCATGTTAGATCGCTTCATGAGGCAACCACCACAAACATTCAATGGGGGAACAAATCCATTAGTATCTCAGCAATGGATAAATTCTTTAGAGAAAATTTTCCACACCTTAGAAAGTAGGGAAAGGGAAAATGTTGTCATGGTTGTTTACCACCTCACTGGAGATGCTAATCAATGGTGGTCATTGATTCAAAACACAAAGGAAGATGATGAAGTATCAAATATGGAATGGAGGGTGTTTAAAGAGATTTTCATAGAAAAATACTTTCCTCATGACCATCAAGCGGACATAGAATGTCAATTTTGGCATCTGAGGAAAAAGGAGGATGAGAATGTTGCAACGTATGAATCTAACTTTACATGGTTAGCGTGGGATGCTGCAGATTATATAAGTAACCCGAGAAGTTTGATTAATCATTTCTTTGATGGGTTAAAACCATTTATCTATCGAGCATTATTCTAACAATATTTCTCATCGAATGAAGATATTGTCTCATGTTCTATCAAGACATAGAAATAATTATCTAAGCCTTATGACTTTAAAGCAAGGAAAGAGATGAAGAGATCTAATGAAAAGTCTGGAAATGGAAATAAGTGGAAGAAGGGAAAAGTTGAATATCCATCCTGAAGTAAATTTGGGATGAAACACACTGGTACTTTCCTGAAGGGAATGGGAGTCTATTACAAGTGTGGTGAAAAAGGCCACCAAGCTTGTGATTGCAAGGGGAATAAAGAGGTTTTTGATGTTTAATGCAGCCATTGTAGAGAAAGGGGGCATTATGAAAATGAATTGCCTCAGAGTCATAAGAACTTCCCTCAAGAAAGTCAAAGGTATCAAGGCCAATATTATGTTATCACTACTGCTGAGGTGGATTCTATAAAAGATGTATTGGAAAATAATTTATTAGTTTCCACAAGGTTACCCAATGCTTTATTTGATTGTGGATCATCGCATTGTTTCATATCTTCCAATTTTGCTTAGAAAATTAGATATTTCCAATTTGATTTAAGAAGGTAGTTTTCAGTCAAAACCTCTAAGGTAAGTATCATTACAAAAAAGTTTTGTGAATCAGTCCCCATTAGGGAATATAAATGTTATTTAACTACTGATCTCATCATCATACCAATTATTTAATTTGATATAATCCTAGGTATATATTGGCTTTCGGACCATGATGGAAAAATTTATTATAAGAAGAAGAAGATTACTATTTTTGATGAATATGATAAATAACTCCTTATCTTTATTGCAGAATTATGACCACCTAATTGTTATTTTGATCCACCCCCAGTAGCTCAACTAAATTCAATTATTGGGGAGGAAGAGAATGAAATAACTGTGGGTGAGGAAAGGAATGTTCAAATAGTGGATGTACCTATTGTGAATGAATATGTTGATGTGTTTTCAGAATATTTAAATGGACATCCTCTAGAATGAGAAATTGAGTTTTCCATTGATTTAATTCATGGATCAAGGCCCATATCGATGACCCCTTATATAATGGCCACTGTGGAATTAGTGGAACTAAATAAACACCTAGAGGAATTGAGTAATAAAGGATTTATTCTTCCTAGTTTTTCTCCATTAGGAGTCCCTTTCCATTATGTTAAGAAGAAAGATGGATCTATAAGGTTGTGCATTGACTACATGGAGATCAATGCTATAAAAATAAAGAACACGTATCCCCTACCTTTCATTAATGAATTATTTGACCAACTTTATGGAGATCAACACTTTTCAAATATTAAATTTTGATTATGATATCATCAGTTGTGTGTGAAGAAGGAAAACATTCCAAAAACAATATTTCGAAACAGGTACGGGCTTTATGAGTTTACAGTAATGCCTTTTGGATTGATTAATACACCCTCTATCTTCATAGATCTAATAAATAGAGTTTTCAAGGAATATATTTATGACTTGGTAGTGGTATTGATTGATGATATCTTAGTATACTCGAAAATCTATGAAGATCATGAAAATAACTTGCGAATTATCCTAATGTCTCTTAGAAGACACAAATTATATAGGAAGTTTAGAAAGTGTGAATTATAGCTTCAAGAGATTTATTTTCTTGTCCTTATTATCTCTAAGGATGGAATCTATTTTGATCCTTATATGACCAAGGCAATCCATGAATGGATAGAACTGACGAGTATAACTGAGGTACACAGTTTTATTGGTTTAGCAGGTTATTATCGACATTTCGTTTAGAATTATGCATGGTTGTATAACCCATTAACAATGCTCACACAAAAAGGGGATAAATTTGTTTGGACAAAAGTGTGTGAATAATATTTTTAAGAACTAAAGAGAAGATTAGTCAATACTCTTATATTGAATCTACCATCGGGGAATGATGAGTTTGTTATTTATCATGATGCATCAAATAAAGGACTAGGTTGTGTCCTTATGAACAATTTTTGGGCTATTGCATAAGCATCATGACAGTGAAAAATTCATGAGCAAAACTATCCTACTCCTGATCTTGAGTTAGCAGCTTTAATATTTTTTTTGAAGATATGGAGACATTATCTCTACAGTGAAAAATGTGAAATATATACCAAGCACAAGAGTTTGAAGTATATTTTCTCACAGAAATAACTCAACATGAGGCAAAGACGATGGCTTGAACTACTCAAAGATTATTATTCCACTATATTCTACAACCTATGGAAGTAAAATAAGGTGGAAGATGCTTTGAGTAGAAAGGGTTATGGATTTTTCTCAAAAAATTGGTGACATGAATTGGTCCCCCAATTCATGCCCTAAGGAAATTTATTAAAAACAAAAATAGAATTACAAACACGAGGTGCAATGAATTTACACCAGCCAGAATTTTGAGAATTACAAACAAAGATATACCAAGAAATATCCATTATAGTCATATGATGAACTGTCCAGAGGGGACTCCTCCATTCCATCTAGAAGGGGTGAAATTGGAAGCTCAAATCAAGTCTGTTTGTAACTGATCATCCAAAGTGCTTCTCGACGTTGCTTCTTCATCCACATGAGAAAACATCACTCCCACTTCTATCAACTCTTCTATGATCTCCAAAGACTGTATTATCCATGGGGCTTCTAGTAATCCAATGTCTAAAGAGTTTCCAATGCCGATTGATTCTCAATCAAGTCAATCCCTGTCCATCATGCTGCTATACAGGTCTAATTGAAAAAAAAAACTGGAAAGGAACCTGAGAAAGTCCTTAGAGCACTGAGAGAACCAATTAGAAATGAAATCATGTAAAGGTTTGGATATGGGAAACACCATATAAGGTGAAACATCAACAATTTTTCAAATGGTGGCTAAACCATATTTACTAGAAATTATAAAGAGTTCTCAGACTGGTGAAAAAGAGTTTCAAAAGAATATTAAAGCTGTGAATGATGGGATATTGAGTGACTTTGTGTATCAAGATAGAATTTTGAAATTCGAGATGAGAATTTTTGATCCCGATATACCTGATCTAAAAATAGAATTGATGGATGATTCTCATAGCTCCAATTTCTCTATAAACCCTAGTAGAACTAAAATGTATAGAGAGTTGAAGGAACATTTTAGGTGGGACAACATGAAGAGGGAGATTGATGATTTTTTTTCAAGATGCATGGTTTGTCATCAAGTGAAAGTTGGAAGGCGATATCTTATAGGATTCTTGCAATCTCATCCCATACCTGAGTGGAAATGGGACAATATTATGATGGGCTTTGTCATGGGACTACCAAAGACTCCTAGAAGGAACGATGAAATATGGGTCATTGTTGATTGTCTTTCCAAGTCAGGATATTTTCTTTCTATAAGAGAGGATTTACGACTTGAACGTCTAGCAATACTATATATTAATGAAGTTGTGAGACTTCATGGAGTACCCTATCGATTATTTCTGATTGTTATCCCCATTTTACATCAAGATTCTAGAAAAGTATTCGGAAATCCCTGGAAACTGAACATCGTTTGAGTACTACCAACCACCCCAAAACGGATAGACCATTGGAAGGAACTATTCAAACCATAGAGGCCTTGTTGAGATCATGCTCACCTGAATTTCAAGGTATGTGGGATTAATATTTACCTCTAGTAAAATTTTCCTAAAATAATATCTTCCATTAAACTATTTAGATGGCACCATAAGAAGAGTTATACGAAAAGAGATGTTGCACACCAACCTGTTAGGATGATGTTTTTGAAAGAAAACACGTAGGCCCAGTACTAGTGGTGGAAATGATGGAAAATGTGAAGGTAATCCAAAACCACATCAAAGCAGCTCAATGTAGGCAGAAGAGCTATTCCGATAACCGAAGGAAGAATTTGGAATTTCAAGTAGGAGATCATGTTTTCCTGAAGGTATCTCCATGGAATGGTGTTATACATTTCAGTAAGAAGGGAAAATTATGTTCCAGGTATATCGGACCTTTTGAAATTCTAGAATGAATTGTGGTTGTAGCATACCATTTGGAAATGCTGCCAAGTCTCTCCAAACTTCATGATGTATTCCACATATCACTATTGAGAAAATGCCTGCATGACCCAACCCATGTACTCACCAATGAAGAATTATAACTAGAAACTGATATGTCTTATTACGAAGAGGCCGTCAAGGTTGTTGATTCAATAGAACAAGTGTAGAGAAACCGAAATACTTTTCCGGTAAAAGTTCTCTGGAAAAACCATAAGATGCAAGAGGCAACGTGGGAACCCGAGGAACTTATGATGAAGAACCACCAGTATCTTTTTATGCAGTAATATTATAGAAATTTCAAGGATGAAATCATTTATAGTGGAGAAAGAAACACCCCAAGCTTCCAAGGTACACTTCTCGTTGAATAATACAATAGTGTGTGTTGTACGCAACTTCGAGTTCTTACACACCAAAACCAATCAAACTAATAGTTATGAATAGTAATACCCACTTCTAGAAATTTTATTAAATTTTATCTTTAAAAATGGACTTCATTTTTGGATTCAGAATATCGAAATTAGCTTAGGTTTAATTTTTGGAATTTTTATGAAAACTTTCAATTTTTGATGGATAGTGAAAAACAGTGCGTTATAGTTTAAAACCGTAATTTTATTTGAATAATTATTTATTTTATTTAAATTTATATTTGGTAAAAATAGATACATAACACCTATATAAGTTCAATGTAAATAATTGGAGTCAGTTTATAATAATTGTAGATATATAAAAATTTTATTGAACTTTTTATCATCTTTTACCAACCTCCTAGGAGCATTTGCAGATTTACATAAAGCATTATATTACTGCTTCTGTGAGTTGAATTTAAAAAATCTGAGACACAAGGTTGACATCATTATGTAATCTTTGGTTTAACAAGTTGAATTTTTTTGGTGAATAGTAAATTATTACTTTTATTTACCATGGTTAAAAGTAAATAGGGTAATTAAGGGTAAAAATGATATTATTATTACCCTAACACATGTCCTAATTCTACTAGATATGTGTAATTCGAACCAAAACCTACTTAGGAATACAATATGACCCTTTAGGTCCACTTGGACTAGATTATGACATTTATTATTATATAATTCAAAAAAGAGTTAAAATTGTTAAATACAAATATTAATAACTAAACCATTTTTAATATAGGGTTACACAAAAGATAAATTAGACTAAAAATATTCATTGTATATCTAAAATCATTTCCTAAATAATGGTATTTTATTTTTATTTTTTAGATATTAAATAATTTAATTTATTTGTTACACAATGATGATGCAGTAATTACCAAATTAATGAACTATTAAAATAATTGATATTATAAATATCCAAATAAATGTAATTTGATACTTTTAATGAATTCAAATAATTTTATAGGTTAATATGACATGTTATGGTTGGTTATATGAATTTTTTTCCGAGTAATAATGCTGTTATGAATTTAGAAAAAACAGAATACTAATTAGGGTCAAAATTGACATAAAAGAGTTTTTAAAACAAATATTATATTATTCTATTCCTAAAAATATAAGGTTCAGCAAAAATACATATATAATGATAGGTGTTTCATTAATGAACCACTTGGGGTTCTATTGGATGTTTATAGTATGTTTATTAACCATATAATATAAAAATACAATGAGACATGGTAAATGTCAAACTATTTAACTAAGAGATAAATCTAAAAGATAAGATTTATATAGTGACCCAAACCTTTATAAAACCTATTTGTTGAGTGGGTTTTGACCCATCCCAACCATATCCTATAAATAATTCGTTTTGAGCCATTAGAAACTAAAAATTATTTTATTATAGAATAATATTTCTAGATTTTCCTAAGGTGCCTCTCACCCCTCTTATAAAAGGGCTCACCCCCATCTCTCTAATTCACACCATTAATGTCTTTTATCTCGGCCAACCTCCACCCAAATACCCTACCAACTATCCTACCATCATCATAGAGGCCTTACATTTGTCATAAATCCAAGCTAAGGATCCATTTTGATCAAATCAAAAGGATAAACATGAAGAAGAGGTAAATATTTCATCACCTCTTTCTAGTTCATTTCTACTTCCACTTCCTCTTTATTTGTAGTTTACATTTTAAAATAATAACTCCAAAAAATTATATATACTGTGATGTTATTATAAATATGGTACAACCATATTCATTATTCTATCCATCCTTTGAATTACATGTCACTATACGTGCGTATGTACGGCTTACCGTCTCCACGTCGTGGTGTAGTTGTTATTCAATACATTATTATTTTGATGGGTATAATAATGATGTGTAATTGATTTAAATAATAGATATAACATTATAATGATTCTTTATATATTATATTGCAACCAATTATATGTTATTTTAGTATCAAATGAATGATATTGTCGCTAGTGCGTATGTATGGATTTCCGTCTCCACGAACGCGATGAGATTCATTCCCCATCGTATCCATTCAAGACTAATTTTAAATAGATGATTAAAAATAATGTTTAAAAACTTAATTTAATTATGAATATGAATTTGATACATCTTGTGCATAACAATCATTACTTACATGAAAAATCATGTAATGGAAAATGAATCAGTTAACACCCGAAACGCTAAAAATACAAAGATATTATTGACAAAGAAATGTTAAAAGATCATGTATGATATCATATAAATGTATATTATTCTTGAATAATTTAATAAAAATTATTTCACCATTATACAGAAGCTTATCCTACCCTAGAACGACTAAAAGTACAAGGTAAGGGTTAATTCTACAATCTCTTCATTATCTGAGGTTGTTTATACATAATTATCAACTAACACCTCATTGTCATCCACATCAATGTTTCTTAAAAATGCATTTCAAAACATTTTTACTATTTACTTTGCAATGGGGTAATTTAATTTATACCCTTATTTTACCTTATATGTTTTGAAAGAAATCCTTCCTTCATTTACCAAACAAGGTACTTTATGACCTTTTCGACAAAATTAAGGTAAGAATTTTTTTTAACTCATATGGTTGGTTTGTCTATTTTCCGCCATTATAACATCATAAAAGCTTCCCTTATAATCTTATAAGAATATTTCCAAAATAATTGTTTTCTTTTATCATTATATGAATTTTAAATGATTTCAAAATAGAAAGAGATATTTCTCTAAAAAAAGGTTTTGATTTCATCTATGTCAACATCCTTTGATGGATTTTAATTTTATTTGAAGTTGATTTATTATGATACAAAACATCCAAATTGTATTGAAGGTTTTGTGATATGTTTGACTATAGATGTGTTTTTTAATACCCATCATTGTTTATGGATAAATTATTGACATTTCGTATGCCAGTTTTAATATGAATGTTTATGTTATGTTTAAACCTTTTCATATTAGGAATGCATTAGACATAGTACGTGACGGGTGGAGCCCACTATAGCTCCTCTATGTTTCATTAGGTCTCATGAGAAAAAATACTGTCTTGTCACAAGGCCTTGAAAAGAAATATTTTTAGTCTAGGCAGAAGGCCTTGACTATGTGGTTATAAAATTATGGCATTATGCATTACATCAATATGAAAGTGGATATTGATATTGCATTTGATTATTCGACTAGTAGAATATCCATGTGGGTAAGTAATTCCATTATTTTGTTTTATATTTTCCATAATATAATGAATTTTATGTAGAAAATTATTTTGTTTTCGTTTTAAACATTGCCTTAAATGTTTATTCTTATTTATGAATGTTTCCGCTATATTGTTATCCTTACCGAGCATTTGAGATCACCCCTTACTATGTTTTATTTTTTTCAAGGACACAAAGAAGTATATTATGACTGACATACATGGATAGTCTATGGGATATTAGTGTTTTCTATGGAAACAATGTTGTTGTTGTTTTCTATTTTATGATGTGATGTAAACCTTATGAATGTATCTAGTACTTCCATGGAAACTAAACTAATTGGTATTTTGAGACTTGATATTTTGTGATCATACCAATGATATGTAATAATGCACCGACTCTGGGATTCTGTGGTCGGGTCATTACAGCTTTGATTCTCAATAAGGGTATTAAATATAGTGTAATCTATCATAAATAATAAGTCATGGTGAATAAATAAAAACAATTCTATTAAAACTCAATCTTGAGCATAATACAGAATGAATGAACGCTAATTAAATAATTCCTTATGTAATTAGATGATAAATTTACGTAAGAATAGATATAATACTAGTTAAATAATCACATGTACTATAAATTACTTGTATCATAATGAGGGAATTCGTAATGCTAGACTTCCTAATCATACCATTATGTCTTCAAACAAGGCACCACACAACAATGGATAAAAAACCCGATCTAGTTTTTCTCGTGATACCTATCATTGAATCATTGGGATATAGTAGTCCTTGACCATTACATACTAATTCAAATACATTCTTCATATGAAAGGAGTGATATTTACTCAACAAATACATTTATAATTAATCTATAATATGAAATGTTTATAACCTTCCCTAAATAATAAACACAATCATAAATAATCCAGAATAATAGATCCCAAGAATAATAATACACCATTCAATAAGAACTGATATATTTTAACATAATATATAATTCTAGATAATGATTGGGAAACAAAAAAATTTGCTGAAATTGATATAAAATCATTGAGTAAGTCTTGAGAAAAATTCCACGTTACTTTGGAAAGAACAGTTATTTTGGAAAATAATTTTAATTTATCTTAAAAAATATGAAATGAAAAATTTATATCTAAGAAAATTAAAGTAAATAACCAATATATTTTATGAAAAACTTATTTCCAACAATTTTGAGATAGTTTTTAAGAAATATTAGAAATTATTAGATTTGGTGTGATTTAAGAGAAAGTACAAAAGTGGATTTAATGATGATAATACATAATTTTTTTCATAAAAATGTAAATGAAATAATACATTATTAAATGCTAAGAAAATATATTTAATAAAAATATTGGGCGCTTAAAACCAATTATTGATTAAACTATAAAATGTGTAAGAAAATAAGAAGTTCCCTTTAATTAGGCTTCCTAATCAGGAGGGATTGAAGAAGGAACCATATAAAACTTGTAATTACTCATAAAAGAATAATGAATTTATCTAGACACATGGTTTTGAAACATATAAAAAATTATAATAATTATTCACAAAAATATGAACAATTACATTATGATAAAGTGAGAGAAAGGGGAACCTGAATGAAAAATGGATGGTGGGTTATAATCCATTAATATTTGGCCAAATAGTCATAATTTACACCCAAGAAAATTATTAATAAACTGATGAAACAATGAATACCATTATGATAATGATATTCAGGATATGATACATCAATTAGATCATTAGAAACACCACAAACATTAATTTTTTTTGAATAAGGCATATCTCTCGATAATAGAAGTGAGATGAAAAAACCCTATCTTAAGTCCAAAAGTGTTTTTCACATGATCATAATGCCCTGGATCATCTAATTAAATCTTTAAATTAATTAATTCAAAAAAAATTCTACATTATTTATTTATTTATTATTTTATGAAGTTCATTTATGGGATTTTTATGAGTTAGAAGAGACAATTTCATAGTTCGAGTGTGTTTGTTTCCTTGGTTTTCATGATCGGTTCACTTGTATGTGTATAACCAAGACCATGTGAAATGGGAATAGTTAACCAGATTTAAAATAACTTTTTATTAATGAACATACATAATATTAAATTTTTATATCATTAATTTTGATATTTTTTGTGAGGATGATTCATTTGACAAAACGTTAGTGATAACCGTTTAGATTATTTTGTGGTTTTTTATCATCACGAACTAGTTTTGTTTTATTAATTAATATTATATATATATTTTGATTATAAAACAATAAAAAAGAAATAATACATATATTATATTTTTTTCCAATAAAATGGTTTTATGACCAACCTTCATGGCATAATTGAAATATGAAAACATGTCATCCAAGAATGCGGTAAATCGACAAGTCACAGACAATGGTTTCTTTTTTAGAATAAAAGGATATGAGAAGATACTTGATGGGTAATAAACCAATGAAATAATAAAATTCCATTATATATAATATAGTATATTTATCATGCATTTTTTTATAGAGTTGGTGATGAGAGTATCAGAAAATAATAGAAAGTGAAATGAAAATAAAGAGAAAGAGGATTTTATATCATGAATTCTTTTCCTTGATAACTTCCTTAGTGAAATTGAGTCTAGTATTGTGTTGACACAAGAACATACTCGATGTGGGGGAGAGTCTTCAGAGAGGATTTAGATGATATTGGACAATCATCAATGTTTATGATGTGTGCGGAAAAGTTTTTTTGAGAGTTGATATTTACAGTGGAGGGGAGGGGTGATTTTTTATTATTTTATTCATTAGTTTTTTATTTTTCCACAAGAAAAACAATATAGATTATTCAATGACTAAGTAAATTAACAAATGGAGCATAGTTAAATATTATGGTTCTTACATCAGCGATGACGCAACAGACAATGTATTTAACATATAATCTATATATACCATAAATTATCAAATTTCACTATTCACCAAAAATTCAACTATTTTAGAAAAAATCATCACCCTAAAATTTTTTTGACATGCAGAATTCAAAAATGTACATAATTTTATGAAAATAATTTCCTAAATATGAAAATTGTAATTTTTATTTAAATTTATCATTTATTTGATAAATACTGATTTTAAAATTATAACTGATTTTATATTAAATTACAAAATCAATTAAAGTCCCATAAAATATTCCTATAATTATAAGACAATTTTTTTTATGAATCCATTTCATGAAAATAATTTTTTTAAAAAAATATATTTTTATTTTAAAAATTTTGATTTAACATTTATGTTTTATTGAAATTCCAATACCTAATTTATCATTTTTAAAACAGTTATTTACTTATTCCATGATATTAATATATTATAATTTTATTCATAAGATACCTAAATTTTATGAATACATTCATATGGAATGTTACTATTATATTATTATATTAATATTCCTAATTGTCACATTTCTTTTAAAATTGGCATACGTAATATTATATTACAGTTTTGTACTTGGTGTTATGTGAAGAATAAACTATCGATTAAATTAAATTTTAAAAGAGACATACACTAAAATCATGGGGTGTTACACGGAATATAACCAAAAACAATGTAAGATATTGAGGAATTATAGGACTGGACTATCTTAGACTAATGAAAGGTGATCATTTTCATGAGTGAGTTATCCAAATATAACAAGCAGTGAGCTTTGTATTTTGCGTGCACCAAAATAACGCATGAAGCATGCTCCTAAGAAAATCTCTTTATGGAAAAACAAGTAATAAGACATGTTTCATTATTGTTATTTTATTTACTTCCCATGAATCATCATTAGGCAATATTTATAAAGATAATAAAGAGTAGTATTAATATATGGTGGATGGTATAATAAAATTATATTAGACCAAATACTGAAGATATAGTTTCCCCATATAATTACTAGGTTATGATATACTAGGGTAGGAAGATATTTGATAAGTATTTATATCCTAATTCACCGCACCCCACATTTAGGGCACCTAATCCCCTATTCATATCTAATAATTGATATGAAATGTAATTTCTCTTTAGCGAATTTTCACTAATTTTATTCACACATTTGTTGAAGTTGAGGATTTAGTATGTCCTAGAATTATCCATAGAAAATGAAAAAAATTATGACTAATAATCATAGATTATGTAGAATCCATATGTGTGGAACTATTTTTGGGAATAGAATGAATGAGGAACTAGATTTGAAATTTGATTTGGAATCTAACTATTAAGAAAATATATTAAGAAATTAAATGTGGATTCTTTTCACCTATTAGAGGATATGGATAAGAAATAAATAAAATATAACATAATGATGAATATGTAAAACATGTATCAAGATATAAATATTCAATTGCTGGTAAATGAGGTAGAAAATAAATAAGATTCCTAATGAAAATGATTGATGAAGTTGAGACTGATATTCTTGGAAAGAATGATTATCAAGAAAAATAATAAAATACTATGTCAAAAAAGTGAAATAAATCAAATAATGTTTTAATGAAAAATATACATACTAGATATTATTTAATAATTTGATTGAAATTATGGATCATATGAATGGTCATAAAGATGTTGTAGATGATGAGAATAGAATTATATATCAATAAAAGTTAAGCCACAATGACTCTATTTCTCAGATAAAATATAAAATAAAGGAGTTAGAGAACATCATGGACAATCATAACTCATCCTAGTAATAGAATATTTCTATTTTGAATATACTCCACGAATAATTTAGTTTTCAACCTCAATCGAGGAACAATAATATACTTATGTTTAAATAAGAGTAATTTTTTTCTAATAACTAGTTATATGCCTTGGGGAAATCTAATATAACGAATTCTTTATGTTTCTTATATTTTAACCCTTTGGGAAGTGTTGTTGATGAAAATAAGGGGTATGTTATCTCAAAGGAGAAAAATGAATATGTTTACCTAACAGAAAGATCATGCTTCATCTATATAACTTGTATTTTCAATAAAGAAACAACACCATGGAATGTGAAGAGAAGAGATATGAAAACATCCAATAAATGGAAGGATTTTATGTTACTGGAAGTTGTATTAAATGTGGCCCCAAATGTGATAAAACCATTAGATTAAGCCACATGAAAAACATGTTAACATGTGTTTCATTTGTAAGACACATAGACAAAACCTTTGTTTTTATGATGACTAATTTTAATATATGAAATGATTTTATGTTGTATTAAAACATGATATAATGAGTATCAATGCACAATAAAAGAGGTATGAGACTTATCCCATTAAATTTTACTTTTCATACCATTTTAAAAGTTTATGGTTTAGAGTATATTCATCATGGTATAAAAGAATATTTCTGGATGCATGATGAATGAAAATAGATTCCTGGAGAAACATATTTACATGACTACATATAAAATACTCCTTTTATGAAACTATTTTAAATAATATCTCCAAATATATTTCCTAACATAAAATATATTGGGGAGATTAGAAAAAGGAATGGATGTAATAAAATAGATCACTTAGTGATGAAATCCATAATACTTGTGATAGAGGGACATCCTAAAGAAATGTAAACAATGATAATATTGATAATTAAATAAGGGATAGTCTAGGAATCAAGAAGGTTTAGTTAAATAAAAAACATTTATTTTGGAGAAAGAATCCTTTGATGGTAAAGCAATCCAAGAAAGAACAGATTGCGTGAAAGAGAAAAAATGCATGGATTATGAAAGGAGGTTGGATTCCACTAAATCACATTCATATATAACGTTGGATAGTAAAGTGATATACTAAGTAAAAATACATACCTATAGTTACTCAACATCATCCCAATATATAGGTAGTTCAAAATACTCATCTCCCCATATAATCTAAATATTTTTACTTGGATGAATATTTATAGGATTAGAATGACACAATCCATGGGGTATGTTTTATTAAAATAATATTAAGTGAAAATAGTTTCATAACTAAAATTTATCTAAAGTATTTGGTGATTTATGTCTTTTATATCTAAGTAAATCTATTTTAATATTAATAATCTATCAAATAATAAGTATTTAAAGGATATGTTGTTCGTTGAAATGAAAAACTGGGGGAGAAAAATTGATTGTGTTTGCAAAAATAGATGGATTTTGAGTAAAATTTATAATACTCAATAATTTTCTAGTATTTGTTTCAAAATTTTAGGTTATTAAATGCCAATGAGCCAAAGTATCCACTCAAAAAAGGGGGTCCCCAAAAAATAAATAACATTTAAAATTAACAAATTGTCAAATCAAGGTGGTTTTAATTAAAGATAAAAATGATAAATATTCATGGAAAAGACAATTATTCATGTTTCCTAGCATTGAATATATATCATTAAAAATACAATTATGGGTGACATGGATCAAAAATAGAATTATCATATCAATGATGAATTTTACAATAACCAATATGAAAATGGTATTTTATTCAGTCTTATATATTTAAATCTTATTTTAAAATAGTTTTATGTGTTCTATGAAAATAGGGTGTATTGAGATGATAAAAAACACAATCAAATTACAATAATTAACTGTAATTCTAGAGTAAAATGGAAAATGGGTGGTTCTTTTCAAAGACTATTGTTTCCTATACTAAGATATGACTCAATATTCTTAGAGTACTTATTGATATATAATGTTCCAAGTGCATAATTAACTTAGAGAATATCTTGAGATGGGGAGTCTATGGTTGTATTTGTATTTCTAGATTTTGAAATTCCATCAAGAAAATATATATAATTGGTTAATTAAAAAATAGGAAAATAAAGGTGTTGAACTATCAAAGATTTCATTCTCAGAAACTAAGGGTGAGAATGAATTGAAAATGAGTGGAGAGAAGAAATAAATTTTATTGTGTTAAATCTAATAAAGATTTTATGAAAGAAATATGTACCAATTTATTTGTAGGATGATGTTTGGAAAGAAGCTTCTTGAAAGTCCCATTTTATATTATTGAAAATATTATGTATAAATAAAAATAGAGGTTCAAATGGTTTCATGGTGATATTGGTTTAAATGTTTTATTTTCAAGGGTATGTTTTAAATAAAATCATAGGGCAGAATTTTGAACACCAAATTATGTTTGTAGGGGATTTATAGACAAGTATATATTTTGATAATATGTCTGTTGTTGCAAAAATATTAAATAATGGATCAGTTTTGATTTTCCATAGATTCATTCAATACATAATATTTATGTTTCCATTTGATAATTATTATGGATTCATTCAATCCATAATATTAAATTTTAATTTGTTCATCGTATATTCAATGAATGATGGGGGATTTTCAAATTTAATATGAATGAATTTACATGGAATTATACAAATGTATAAGATATGGATCACTACATAAAGGTATTAAAATACTAGCATATGTTTATCTATATTGAGGTGTAATGGTAGGTATTGAAATATTGTGTTTTAGAAGGGTATATTTCCCATGTGTAAATGTATCCCAGACCATGAGTAAATGTAAATATGTCCATGATTAAGGTTATCCAGGACAACCATGCCACATAAAGGTATTAAAATATGGTGTTTCAGAAGGGTATATTTTTTTACATGAATAAATTAGTATATTCATGCTATCTATGTCATTCTATGGCATATGATGTTTCATAAAGATGAAAAATGGTGTACTTTGTGCATTGTTATTGGAAAACATGGATATAGTGATGTCACATATAAAATTATTGGAATGAGAACTTTGATACATGAGTAAAAATATATGTTATGTTTCTTGTATGGGAATTATACATAATAATGGTAATATAGGTGTTCTATATAGTATAATGGGACACATAGGTGATTCGTACTACATGATTAAGTCGATGTAATTGATTGGCCAATGAATGTGAATATACAGATGTGGGATACATGATTTTCATTGAACATTATTTATAATATACATAATGTGGTCATTATAATCCATGAGAACAAATAGGATTGGTAAAACCCATGTCATTAGGTTATTTAATTGTATAAGTTAAGGAATATAATAATGGTGATGAAACTAAGTCATGTATTTAGGGAAGATAATGACAATATCGTGTTCATGATTCATGCAAAATTGATGAATATTAATTTTAGGTTATGATTTAGAATAGAATAGCTATAATTATTGAGAAGATAATTATGGTTTCATTTTGACTAAATTAAAAGGAATAATAATTGCTTTTGGTTATTTGTAGTTACAAGCTATGACATATAGAGAAATGTAAGATTGATTTATGACTCATAAAATGATAGTTTGAACACCTGTGATAATGGATTCATAATGGAAAAATATATAAATAATTATCTAATAATATCTCATAATAATAAGTATAGAGATGTGACCCTGAACCATGAGGCATATATAAAGAGTAAGAATAATATATAGTTTAATCTGTTGAAATATCTATATTATAGAAGGATGTGAACCTTTTGGCTATAACAGTGAAGTGAAAAAAGATTTTTGTTCCCAAAAAAAAGAATAATTTATTTGATATATATTCTAGAAATTAGAATCATTGGAATCTTCTAAAATATTGGACATGGAATAAGATGATCTATTTGATGATGTCTAACAAAAAAGTTGATTCTTGAATTATTATATTTTTATAAAATTTTTCATATAGATGGTTGAAACGACCCAAACAAGAACACATTATAACTATATAGGTTAGTGTGATTAAGGAAGTCTATAATATCATTTTATAAAAATAATAGCAATATTATTTATATTTTTTAGATTCATTAATTAATATTTTTGGATAAATATTGTAAATCTCGGTGAAAAATGAATAGTGATACATCATGCATGTTGTTTACTGTAGAACACTCGATTAACATTTTTCATTTGCAAAATTATTCGATAAAATTAATGTCAAATATAGTATTTTTTTAATAATATTTTTTCTTTTTTATATTATAATTTTTTTTTTACAATTTAATAATTATAACATGTGATGATTGTTAGTGTTGAAAAAAGGACGACATCATTTTTTGGAGGATGTAGTCTGCAGAAACACACAATAAATGATATCTTTTCTATGTTGTTGGGAAGGAATAAAAACATTGATCAACTAATATAATAAAAATTAGTTTTAATAATTAAATTTAGGTCATTTATTATTACTGTTTGGAGTGATTTTGAAGTGAAAATTAATAAGCAAATGTTATGGATTATGTAACACTCACATTGGGTCATTGAACCTTTTCATGAATGTCTAGTTGGAAATAAAGGTATTAAGATGAAAAATTGATGAAAATGGATAATTAGATTGAGATAGGATTATATAATGTGAATAATTTCTTAGTTTTATTGAATAATTAATCAGAATAATGGTATAATTAATGAGAGTAAGTGTTCCCCTTTTACAAGTGTACAAAAGGGAAATTTTGTGAATACCTCTTATTTTTCAGCGATGCCAAGTCTTATTAAATCTTTAATGGATCCAAAAATCACAAAATAATGGATGTTTGGGTAAGATAATGTCATTATTTACGTCACCACTCATTTCTATACATGTTTTAAACATGTTTCAATCCTATTAATACATATTTTGTACATTTTAACATTATATATTTTCACATGGTAATTAATTTTTAACATAATAGTTAACAGTTTATTAAAAATATATGTTAAACATTATAAAAAAATTGGGTTTTTTTAAAATATAGTTTTTCCAAAGAAAAAATAATTCAATTTATATTATATAAACGAAACTTTTATATTAAAACATTTAGGATAAATGAAAAATTCATTGTATAAAAAATTTAGTTTTCATTATTAAGTATTATAAATCTTATATCGTTTTTATTTAAAATTGAATGAGTGATTTAAAATTTATATATTGGTTAAAAAAATATATTACAATCAACTTTGAGTTGTTATTAATTTATTTTATTAGTAAAAATGTACATAAATTTAATAATTTTTTCAAAATAATCCTTTCAACATTATCTTGGTCATGAACTTTAATATTAATAATAATACATTAATTATAAATATGGAATTTCTCATAATAAATAATATTAAATTGTTGATATATATTTAGAAACTAAATTTTTATATTTATGTTTTCTAGGTAATGAAAACATGAATTTAATATAATTAAATACAAACAATTTTAAGAGTAATATATTACTTATGTTCCCAAAATGATAAACATTGTTTTTATAGTTTCCATAAAGTATTATAAATTATTTTTTTGATATTATACATATATATTTATTGAAATGGATTCAAAAACATTTAATTCATTATTTTATTATGATAATTTCATAAAAGAAATCGTATTTGAAAAATCAGTAATTTTTACAATTCACCTAAAAATCAAATATTTTAGAACAATTTAAGAAAATCACTTGAGGATAATTTTAATATATGGAATTATAAAATAATGTTAATTATGTAAAATTAAATTATTAAATTATAAAATTTATCTTTTAAATGAAAATTCATTATATGAAAATAAAAACTATTTTTATTAGAAAATGATAATTTAAAACATTAAGTATACTGAAGCATACCTTGCATGAGTATTATAATTGATTAATTTTTTTATATACTATAGGTATTATTATTCATAAATGTTCATAAAAATATTAATATAATATCATTAATATCTTCTGAGTTCTGTTTTTTCTGAAATAATAAATCATACATAGTATTTAGGAAAAAATGTATATATTTCAAAAACTCAGAGTGTCACATTATAACCATGTTAAATAAATTGAATCATAAAAAATTTAATTATTTTTCAATTAAGGAATCAGATAAGGGATATTAATGAATCTCAATGTATATATTCTACCGAGATATACACCTCACAATCATTGGTAATACAAGAAAACTATTTATCCCAAATATGTATCTTTAGGTGTTCTTTGGAACATACCTTTCACAGCTTCATTTTCCAGATCCTATTTCCAACCAAATACTATAACTAAAATGGGTAAGAAAATATGGAATAAAATCATGGTAAATGATGGAATGAATATGGAAAATCAATCTAATGATATCTTCTATAATGAGACCTTCATTTCAATCAAATATACTTTTACATCAACTCATATATAATTAGACAATCCAATCACTATTTTATTTTGTATAAGGTTTTATAGGGTCATTTTATTATTATTTTCTATAACCTAACAAAAATTAATATTCTAATATATGTTAAATCCTTATTATTTGATTTTAAAGAGAATGTGATTAATCAAAATATCTATCAAGGTGTGACGTATTAGGCCTTCTCACTATGTACTAGAGTGATGATTCAGTTGATACTCATCCAGACAATATCATCTTGATTACCACTAACTGCATCTATTCTAGATCTGCATCAACTTTCTACAATTTAGATAAGGATGGAATTTTTAAACCCCAACTCCAGTAACCCATAGTATGTTTTTACTTTGTTAAATTAGTATAAGATACAAAGGACATCATCTTAAAGGTCCAATAAATTTATTATTCTTGATGAACCTAATAAATGCTTTATTCCAATATTATATTGTAAATATTAGATAAATATCATAAGAAAAATTATCACTTGATATTATTCATTATATAATTCTTCATATGTTGTGGACACAAAAACACAAAAATGGTTTATTATGATACTCTTCTTACATTATAAGATATTATAATTATATAAGGGATAATCAATATGAGAATATAAATATTTTAAAAGGAATTTCATTTAATAAGAATCCACAAAACCAAGTGAAGCCAATGGTAATATCAATAATGTAATCACGTGGTTAATAATATCTAGATTATCAATAATGTAAATTCATAATATTGGATGTCCTGATCACATATATCATGATATCTTTATCATCATGGCCTTGTTCTAATCCACTATATATACTAAAGCTGGGTTATTCCCAACTAACGTGTCGACTCCTCATGAGTCCATTCCTCCTAATTAAATTTTTTTTCCGCAAATAGCCCCAGTATATCGGGCTCTTCCTACGACAATTTTTCCCCCAACTCTTGCGTCGCTTGGATTACCTCCTCCTCCGTCTAGACTTAGGATCTCCAGTCACCATCGTTATTCACGGACTACATCCTAAACCATCTACATGAGCTCAACACCTTCCTCTTAACTCCCCCTGCATTTCCTCTACCCACATTCCGTCTGCCGCTGTTTGATTTCTCTCTCGGGATGATCTTGCGACATTTTTTCTCCCAGCTCCTTGCCGACCTCCCACGTCACTCAGATTTGCTCCTCCTCCGTCCGAGTTTAGGGTTACTGATGGGTTCCACTGAAATGTGATTCCGCCCCTCGCCTTTGATTATTGCTTCAACTCCAAACACTTCTTCTCTTCTGAAATCCAATTCTATCGGGTTCGTTCTTCTTGAGCTAGGATTTATGACTCTACCATCGGCTACATATATCTCTTCAACTACTTTCAGTTCCTCTGGATTCTCCACATCCGCCATCGCCTTTTCCTGCTTCACCTCGGCCTCCCCTTGCCTCACCTCTGCCTCCATCTGCTGCACCACCTCTGCCTTTGGATCCTTTGGCTCTTCCTCCTCCTTTGATTAAACAAAGGAAAAGTTGTGCGAGGAGCTCTACATAAGCTAACGGCTCGGCTAGGTAACCCATTTCATGGATCCCTTTATCTCCCTAACTACCATCTACATTTTCATCATATTTTATCTTCATTCTATGTTTTGGGTTAGCCATCATCATCAAGACTCAAATGATAGTCTTTGAATCCCATCTTCGGTGTTCATGATACATTTATTAGAGCAACATCAGAAATCTCAATTTAAACTGAAAACTGAAACATAGTTTCATGATTCAAGGTCTTCCTCTTAAAATGTAGTTACGTTCATGTTCTCTCAAAATATTCGACTAGCCTCAACCTCTATTTAATCAGATTTTATTTGTAAATTCATAGTTGTCTGTTTGATTGATTTGTTCTTCAGGAGATTGTTTCGCTTCAAAGAAGTTTCTGTATGGGAATGTGATGGTTCAGTTTGGTACATGGAAATGTTAGACTGCTTTGTATGTAATCTTTTCCAATCTACCTGATAATTTTTTTTGAGTTTTCCTGGATTTAATTGGGATTTTCATGTTTCATACTTTTAGTTATTCTTTCATCATAGTTCTTTGATTATTCTCTATTTTTTGTGATTTCAGGTGAACAAGAATCGTAATCATTTTTCAATGATGGATTTTCAATTGTTAAAAGGGTTCATTTAGTTTTTACTATAGATTTAATGATTTTTGAAAATCTAATTAATTTTGACCTATGCATTGGTTTTCATTTTATCTATCATTTATCTTTGAATAATTATCATCATTCTTAATTATATACATTGAGAAAATGTTTTGTATTAAATATTTAGTTATTTTATTTCTACTATTAAATTTTTTGTATTTTTATTTACTTATTAATTTTTCTTATGTCATTACAATATATATATTCTTCTGTTTCATCAATTACAACAATTATTTCTTGATGTAAGATGTTATTCATTCACATATTCATTATTTCAGGGTTCACACTTTGTTCTACCACATTAAAATGATTTTCAATTAGATATACCTAACTTAAATTATTCATTGGACAGTGTATTTATTTTTCTCTCTTGCATATTTTTTGTACTCTTAATTATTGATTTCTAAAAAAGTGTTAAATTACATGAATAATGTAGATTATGTATGCTGTTAAAAATAATTATATATTGTTTATTCAATAAATTTTCAATTCCACCAGTTTTCAATTATTAAATCACCTCATTTCATTGATTCTTGTCAGATTTTACGATTTTAGTTGAATAGAAGTCATGATTTTATTTGACTAATCATGTTTGAATGATGACATTTCTGTCCAGAAAATTATTTCCTGGATATCCCAGGTAAACCAATTAACCATATAATTTTGGTTTTAATAAGGTCCACCATTGAATTGATCATGCATCCTAACTTCAATGTGGAAGCCATTTCGAAATCCCTCATAATTCTAGTAATATTATATTTGAGGGGAACATTTTTTCACTCAAATAACTATAATTTTCATTGTCTCCATGTATAATAATTGCTTCAAGTAATATTGTTAATATAAGTGGTTTTTAACTTGGCATCTCATGTCCAAGTAGAGTGCATTTTTTATTTAGACATTCATGTCACCCTTCTTATGTAGATTGAAATGAAATATGGCTTCAATATGACTCCAGATCTTCATGTCATGGTAGAAGGTGAAGAGCAGGTGATGGAAGCCCTCTGAATTTTTTTGGCAGGAGTATATAGAATTAAGCGGTAAGCCCCACAGCTGCACCTTCTGTTCTCTGGGGAGTCATGAACTATCCCAGATGCATGTGGTAAGCCTCTCGGTGCTTGATATTTGATGATCCTTATGAGCTATCCCTATATTGGAAAATCACCCGACTATTAGTGTATAATAAATGAGGTTACAAACATATTTTTTGGAAGAACTCACCCTTGTAACAATTGTTTGTTTAAATTTAGTGGAATCATTAAATTTGATTATTACTACCCACTAGGCGTCATTCCTTATTACGGTTTCATTTCCAGAAATGAGGTATAAGATTAATGAAAGGATGATGCTTTGTTCGTGTCATGTTCTATTGAGCAGCTGCCAAATATTTTCATTTGTGCAGTTAAGTGAAAACTCTATGATAAATTTTTCCTGAAAGAGACTAATGATTGTGATTCATTATCACCATTTGATTCAAAAATCCATAATGTGATTGTATTTATTTTTCAGGCACAATTGACAATTCAAGAAAAACACACCTGCTGATAAGTGGTTATTTTTATGTTTTCTATTTTCATGAATGTATTTGATCTCACTATGCTTACATATTTATTATTATTTGTTTGGATTTCATTTTTTCATGTTAAATTTTAAACCAAACATGGAATGGTATAAAAATGAATTTCTATATCACTTTTCAGTGTTTAGACATGTCAACGATCATAGGTAATAACATTCACAATAGTAAAAAAAATGTTTAACACCTCATAGATTAGTTATTCTTTTTATACCACCTGATTTAATTATAAAATTACATAGTTGATACACATATATCTCAAAAATGTTACTAACAATATAATCATATTCTTATATAGTACATGACATACAGTTAACATGGGTTATTGTTCTTTTAATCCAATCACTATGTTGTTTCTCACTCTACTCTATGTAGGTTTTCTTACTATATTAAGTATAACAGTTCCATTCCACTTCCATGCACATTTTTTTAAGTAACATATTAACTTTTAAGCCTATATGTGTGACATAAGGCAGAAGTGATGTAACAAGAATATGTTCTTTTTCCCAGAGTTAATGTTTTGTTTACATTTTATGGAATAATTAAATTTGACCAACTAAATTAATGTTTTTTGTTTTGTGGATTGTATTTGTATTTGTAAGCTATCCAAATTTATTTTATAATATGTTTTCTGGTCTAAAAAATTTAGGTTGTTTCTGGTTATAAATAGGTTTTCTGTTTTCATTTTCCAAAAATATATTCCAAAATGCAATAAAATATATATGTTGAAAAACATTTATAGGAAATAGATATGGAATAAAAATTAAATCACATGCAGAGGCTTAGAATTTCTATTAATGGTGTTTCTCTGGTTTAAATGTTGAAAAACTGCTTTTTGGCACCCCTAAGTGCCAAATCTCATTTTTTGTTTGTATGATTGTCTACTTTGATGAAAGATAGTTTAATATTATTTGATACAGTGTCCTGGATTAAGTGGGTCTTCCAAATATGGGGGTGCATTAGCCATGCATATGAAAGAGAAAGTAGTTGAAGGGGGGATAATTATTCTTAAACTGACTTTTATGGGGTGTAATACTTGGCCGATATCAATTTCCTATTCTATAAATCCGCAATTATTTTATCCCATTCACCTGGTGTGTTCTATTAAATGTAGTATCATGTACCTTTTTTATTTAAATTAATTTTCTATTTTTGTTTTGAAATTATTGATTGAATAATATATGTGCAAACTGATTGTGTTCTATTGGTTAATTATTTTTCCTTTTGTATTCAACTTCTAAACACTATTTTTTCATATGATTAGATTCCTTGATATTGTTACTAAACTGAAATATTTGTTAATTACTGGATGGTTAATTAGGGTTCCATTTGAAAACAACTTATCAAAGAATTATTTTTTCACTTGTCATTTATAATAACTTCTTCCATAACAATGTTTCTATATTTTTAATTGAATATGTGTTTTTGACCATTTATTTAAATGGTTTTTTTAGAGAAGGTGAGCATGAAGATGAGACTAACAAAACATCAGGTATATATTCTTTATCTTCATTGAGTCTTACTTTGATTATATCATTGGAACATAAAAAAATTTATTTTTTCAAGTCATTTTTATTCATTCGATTATTCATACATACAACCCATTTCTTCATCTCAATTAGCTACTGTTAACCATCATATTTCTGGTTATATGATTTTAATTTTCTATAATATCTGGTACATATTCTTTAATGTCATTATTTTGTAGAAATATCTATTCATTGAGTTTAATGTTGATGATTCAGTCCAAATCCACTATATATACTAAAGCTGGTTTATTCCCAGCTGACGTGTCGATTCCCCATGAATCAACGCCCCTAATTAAAAACATTCTTCCGGAAATAGCACCAGCATATCGTGCTCTTCCTGCGACAATTTTCTCTCAGCTCCCGCATCGCTTGGATTACCTCCTCCTCCGTCCGGGCTTAGGGTTTCCACTCACCATCATTATTCACAAACTATATCCTAAACCATCTACATGAGCTCAAATCCTTCCTCTTACCTACACCCACATTTCCTCTACCCGCATTTCATCCACCACTGTTCGATTCTTCTATAGGGATGATCTTCTGACATTTTTTCTCCCAGCTCCTTTCCGACCTCCCGCGTCATTCGGATTTCCACCCCCTCCGTCCGGGCTTAGGGTTGCCAAATGGTGCTACTGAAATGCGATTACATCCCTCGCCTAAGATTATTGCTTCATCATTGACTGTTATTCTCTTCTGAAATCCAATTCCCTCAGGTTCCATCTTCTTGAACTAGGGTTTATGCCTCTGTCTTTGGCTACCTATACCTCTTCAACTACTTTCAGTTCCTCTTGATTATCCACCTCCGCCATCACCTTCGCCTACTTCACCTACACCTTCCCCTGCTTCACCTCTGCCTCCATCTACTACACTGCCTCTGCCTCTTGATCCTCTAGAACTTCCTACTCTTTTGGTTAAACAATGGAAAAGGAGTGCGAGGAGCTCTGCATCATCTAATGGCTCAGCTAGGTAACCCATTTCTTGTCTCCCTCTATCTCCTCATCTACCATCTACATTTTCATTAGATTTTACCTTCATTCTAGGTTTTGGGTTGGACATCATCATCAAGACTCAAACGATGGTCTTTAAATCCCATCTTCGGTGCTCAGGATACATTTATTAGAGAAACGTCAGAAATATCGATTGAAACTGAAAACCAAAACATTCGTTCATGATTCAATGTCTTCCTCTTCAAATGTAGTTAGGTTCGTGTTCTCTCAAAATATTTGACTAGCCTTATCCTCTATTCAATCAGATTTTATTTGTAAATGAATAGTTGTTTGTTTGATTCATTTGTTCTTCACGAGATTTTTTTTGGTTCAAACATGTTTTTATATGGGAATGTGATGGTTCAGTTCGGTACATGGCAATGTCAGACTGCTTTGTATGTAATCTTGTCCAATCAACCTGATAATGTTTTTGTGTTTTTCTGGATTGATTAATGATTTTCATGTTTCATTCTTTTACTAATTCTTTCATCATATTTCTTTTATTCTTCTATATTCTTTGTGATTTTAGGTAAACAAGAATCATAATCATGTTTCAATGATGGATTTTTAGTTGTTAAAAGAGTTCATTTAATTTTTACTATAGCTTTGATGATTTTTGAAAACCTATTTATTTTTTACCTATTAAATGGTTTTCATTTTTTTTCTTTCATCTTATCATTGTATAATTATCATCATTCTTCATTATATACACTGAGAAAATGTTTTGTATCAAATATTTAGTAATTTTATTTCCACTATTAAATTTTTATTATTTTTTTTTCTTATTAAATTTTCTTATGTCATTAGAATACATCTGTTCTTCCATTTCATCAATTACAACTACTATTTCATGTTGTATGATGTTATTTATTTACATATTCATTATTTCAGGGTTCACACTTTGTTCTACCACATCAAAATGATTTTCAGTTTAGGTATACCTAACTTACATTATTCATTGGATAGTATTTTTATTTTTCTCTCCTGCAGATTGTTTGTACTCTTAATTATTCATTTCTAAAAAATGTTTTAAATTACATGCATAATGTCTATTATGTCTGCTTTTAAAAATAAGTATATATTTTTTATTCAATAATTTTTCAATTCCACTAGTTTTCAATTATTATATCACCTCAGTTCATTGATTCTTGTCAAATTTAATGATTTTAGGTGAATAGAAATCATGATTTTATTTGACTAATAATGTTTAAATGATGATATTTCTGTCTAGAAAATGATTTCATGGATATCCTAGGTAAACCACTCAACCCTATAGTTTTGGTTTTAATAAGGTCCTCTGTTGAATTGATCATGCATCCTGACATCAATGTGGAAGCCATTTCGAAATCCCTCACAATGCCAGTAATATTATATTTGAGGGGAAAATTTTTTTCACTCAAGTCACTATAATTTTCTTTTTCTCCATATATAACCATTTCTTGAAATAATATTGTTAATATAAGTCAATTTTAACTTGGTATCTCATGTCCAAGTTGAGTGAATTTTTAATTTTGGATTTCATGTCACCCTTCATATGTAGATTGAATTGAAATGTGGCTTCAATATGAATCTAGATCTTCAAGTCGTGGTTGAAGGTGAAGAGTAGGTGATGGAAGCCCTATAAAATTTTTAGGCAGGAGCATATGGAATTAAGCGGTAAGCCCCACAGCTACACCTTATCATCTGTGGAGAGTCATGAACTATCCCAAATTCAAGTGGTAAGCCTCTCGGTGCTTGATATTTGATGATCCTTATTATCTATCCCAGTATTTGAAAAGCACCTGACTATTGGTGTATAAGAAATCAGGTTACAAACATACTTTTTGGATGTAAACACCCTTGTAACAATTGTTTGTTTAAATGTAGTGGAATCATTGAATTGGATTATTACTACCCACTAGGTGTCCTTTCTTCTTGCAGTTTCATTTCCAGCAATGAGGTGCAAGATTAATCAAAGGTTGATGCTTTGTTTTTGTCATGTTCTATTGAGAAGCTGCCAAATATTCTAATCTATGCAGTTATGTGAAAACTCTATGATAAGGTTTTTAGGATAGAGACTAATGATTGAGATTCATTTTCACCATTTGATTCAAAAATCCATAATGTGATTGTATTTTTTTTCAGGCACATTTCGTTATTCAAGACAAACACACCTGCCAATAAGTGGTTCTTTTTATGTTTTCTATTTTCATGAATGTCTTTGATCTCACTATGCTTACAGATTTATTATTATTTTTTTGGATTACATTGTTTTAATGTTAAATTTTAAACCAAACATGGAATGGTATAAACATGAATTTCCATATCACTTGCAATGTTTACACATGTCAATGATCATATGTAATAACATTCACTATGGTAAACATATTTTTAACAACTCATAGATTAGTTATTCTTTCCATACCACCAGATTTTATTATAAAATTACATAGTTGATACACCTATTTCTCAAAAAGGGTAATAAAAATATAATCATATTCTTATATAGTACTTGACATATAGTTTACATGGGTTATTGTTCTTTTAATCCAATCACTGTATTGATTCTCGCTCCACTATATGTAGGTTTTTGTACTATATTATGTATAATAATTCCATTCAACTTCCATGCACATTTTTTAAGTAACATATTAACTTCTAAGCCTATATGTGTGACATAAGGCAGAAGTGATGTTACAAGAAGATTTTCTATTTCACAGAGTTAATGTATTGTTTACATGTTGTGGAATAATTAAATTTGACCAACGAAATTATTGTTATTTGTTTTTTGGACTCTATTTGTATTTGTAAGCTGTCCAAATTTATTTTATAATGTGTTTTCTGGTCTAAATAATTTAGGTTGTTTCTGGTTATAAATAGGTTTTCTGTTTTCATTTTCCAAAAATATATACTAAAATGCAATCGAATATATATGTTGAAAAACTTTTTTAGAAAATAGATATGGAATAAAAATTAGATCACAAAAGAGGCTTAGAATTTCTTTTAATAGTGTTTTTTGGTTTAAATGTTGAAAAAATGCTTTTTGGCGCCCCTAAGTGCCAAATGTCAGTTTTTTTATATGTTTGTCTACTTTGATGAAAAATAGTTTAATATTAATTCAAGTAGTGTCCTAGATTAAGTGGGTCTTCCAAATACGGGGGTGCATCAGCCATGCATAGGAAAGGGAAAGGAGTTGAAGGGGGGACAATTCTTCTTAAACGGAATTTTATTGTATGTAAGACTTGGCCGATATCAATTTCCTATTCTATAAATCCGCAATTATTTTATCCCATTCATCTGGTGTGTTCTATTAAATGTAGTATTATCAACGTTTTTTTATTTTAATGAATTATCAATTTTTGTTTTGACATTATTGATTGATGAATATATGTGCAAACTGATTGTGTTCTATTGGTTAATTCTTTTTCCTTGTGTATTCAACGTTTAAACACTGCTTTTCACATGATTAGATTCCTTGATATTGTTACGGAACTGAAATATTACTTCATTATTGGCTGGTTAATTGGGGTTCCATTTGAGAACAACTTATCAAAGAATGATTTTTTCACTTGTCATTTATAATAACTTATTCCATAACAATGTTTATACATTTAGAATTGAAGATGTGTTTTTTGACCATTTATTTAAATGGTTTTTTTCTAGAGAGGGTGGACAGGAAGATGAGACTAAAAAAACTTCAGGTATATATTCTTTATCTTCATTGAGTCTTACTTTCATGACATCATTGGAACTAACAAAACTTCATTTTCTCATGTCATTTTCATTCATTCTATGATTCATACATACAACCAATTTCTTCATCTCAATTAGGTACTGTTAACCATCATATTTCTGGTTATATGATTTTCCCTTTCAATAATATTTGGTAAATATTCATTAATGTCATTTTTTGTAGTAATATCTGTTCACTGAGTTTAATGTTGATGATATAGTCCAAATAAATGTGCAATGTTATCCATAAGTCTCAAATTCTCAGTATCCACCCCTTGGATAGAGCAGTGAGTACCTTGAGTCAATGAGGTCCAGATATATGGACTCTAACAACTAATGAATGACATTTAAAGAAAATCGTACTATATAATTTAACTTTTCTTCATAACTATAATGACTTTTAATCATACTAGGGGATAAATTTTGTGTTTTTATGTAATGTTTTGAAATTATATCTGACCCACTATATTAATTTTGTGATATTTAGTGATTTTCTATCCATATTCACCTATAATTTCTAATCCTTGGATATATTACCCCTTTATGGGTCCACTAAAATTTTAAAACGTTGGATAGTTTTCACATCTTGACCTATACAATGTTATATTTCTGGGATGATTACATAATTACTAGAGTCTATTTATTTTTGATGTGCCACTTCATATATTATTATGCATTTCATACATGATCTTTTGTTTCCATTGGGAGAGGTTTGTAGGCAATGACATGCCCTCTATAACAAGATGCCTCTCTTTATGAGAGGGGTTGAAGTCATCTCATCTGAGCTCAAATTTGTTGTCCCCTCTTATATTGATTCCACTGTGCATTTGGATGTCATGATGGATGGTAAATCCTCCCCCACTAATGCCATAAATGACTATGAAAGTCTTCCTGGTAAGATATCAATGGTTGTAAAAGCTGAAAAGAAAACCTCATCACCCTCTAAGGATGTCAATAAGTCCATTCCAGGACAGTATTTGGCTTACGTTTTCTCTATAATATGTCCATCAGCAACACTTGATAGGGAAGAACATTCTACTAAGGTTCATTTTCTTACAATTATCTCTGACCCTCTTATTAGCCATGTAGGGAACATCCAAGGGGTAAGAATACCACCTTGGCCTCTTCACCAATGATGCAGAAATTCCCTAAGAAAAAAACAGAAGAGGCTCCAATGAAAAAAATTCCCCGTCCTCGGCCTCTTCACCATCTTATGCATGATGCACAAAAAGCACAGAAATTGGAAGCTATGGACAGAAATTGGAAGCACAAGAATTGGAAGCATATAAATTGGAAGCACAGAAAAATGCACCGTCCATGGCCTCTTCATCGTCTTATAAAGGCAGTACAGAAATTGAAAGCTATGGACTCCAGGGACCATGGAAGACGGTACGACCAGGGAATGGATTGGGGAGATTTTCGAGATAAATAACGATGGATCACAGAGAAGATTAGAAAAAAAACTCGGGACCTCGTGATGACATATTTGATTAACTACTTATACTATCTGTTTTGTTGTTCTCTGTTTTTATGATTCAATAACATGGCATTGACCAAACCGTTTTTTAAAATATCTAAACATATTTGGATATTATGTCTCTTCACTATATTATGGTTATTTCTATGAACCTGTACTACCACTATCTATTAGAGAATCATCATCGTTATCTTGGAACTTAGATGATACTTCAAGAGTTTGAGCACCAACATTCATACCTTTACTGGACTTATTGATACCCTGATCGGCGTCCAAGAATAGTGGTTTCATGTCATGAAGAGAAATCATATCAATTGGTTGGAAATTAAAACTGTAACACCCCGATATTTTATGAAAAATATTCTTTTTAATTTTATTGATGTCTTGTGTTGTACGCTACACCAAAAGGAGCATTCACTACACACATCCCTGACTTGGCTTGCATTACACGTAATCACGACCTTCCTCGATAGCGTGTGTTGTACGCAATACCGAGTTTCACTAAACAATGATATGCTATTAAAATATTATTAAAACTAGCCGTTATGAATAGTAATAACCACTTTTTGAAATTTTATAAATTTTATCTTCCAAAATGGACTTCATTTTTGGATTCGGAATATCGAAATTAGCTTAGGGTGAAATTTTGGTACTTTTCGGATAACTTTCATATTCTAATGAATAGTGAAAATTACTAAATTTTAATTAAAAAACAACTTTTTTAATCGAAATAATTAATAGTGATAAATTATTAATTTGAGTGGTTTTAAAGTATATTTAGAATATATTTTTACAATTTAATACAATGTTGGTCATTGGATGTAATTTCACATTTAAACCAGACATAAATAAGTGTCAATCTTTTGATAGTTATTATCTCTTAAAAACACGCTATTTGTTTTGACGACGGGAATTAATTTTTAAATTTGTTAATGTAAATGATATGTTTTGAATTTGGTAAAATAAAAATCATTTTTTAATTCATAATATCAAATATTTCTTAGGCCTAATTTTTGGTATTTTTCTGGAAACTTTCATATTTTGATGAATAGTGAAACCACAAAGTGGTAGTTAAAAAAACTAAATTTTTTCATAAAACTTAATTTTACCACTTCTTTGAGTGGAATTTCAAAAAATCTGAGAGACATGGTTGATGTCAGTAAGTAAAATGTGGTTCAATGATACGAAAATAATTTTTGGTGTATAGTAACTTTTTACTTTTATTTACCACAGTTAAAAGTAAATAGGGTAGTTAAGGGTACAAATGATATTATTATTACCCTAAAACATGTACTAATTCTATTGGATAAGTGTAATTCGACCGAACACAACCTTATGAATAAAATATTACCATTTAGGCCCACTTGGATTAGATTAGGACATTTATTATCAATTTATTTAAAGAAGGGTTAAAATAGTTAAAATCAAAGTTTTATAACTAAAGAATTTTTAATATAGGTTTATACATAATATAAATTCGACTATAAATATTCATTAGAAAGCTAAAACGATTTCCTACCTAATTGTATTTTATTTTTAATTTTTAGACTTAAAATAATTTAATTTATTTATGATTCAATGATGATGCAGTAATTATCTTATTAATGAAATATTGACATAATTGATGTTATAAATACCCAAATAAATGTAATTTGAGACTTTTTATGAATTCCAATAATTTTATATGTTAATATGACATGTATTTATTGATTTAATTAAATTTTTTCTAACTAATCATTCTATTATGGTTTTCACAGAAATCAATTACCAAATAGTGTCAAAATTGACATAAAATAGTTTTTAAAACAAATACTATATTATTAATTGTTATTCTATTCCTAAAAATCTATGGTTCCGAAAAATGACTTATATAAGGTTATATATATTAATAATAAACAACTTGGGGTTCCTTTGGCTTGATATAGTATGTTTATTAACCTTATAGTGTAAAAAAACAAGAAGACACGGTAAAAGTTAAATTATCTAACTTAAAGTTAAATCTAAATGATAAGGTTAAAATTGATACCTAAACTTTCCTAAATTCTATTGGATGAAAGTATTGCGACCCATACCCACCTTATCTTCTAAATAAATAAATTTGGAGCTATTTAAAACCGAATATGACTTTATAATAAAATAAAATTTTAAGTTTTCCAAAGGAGCCCCTCTCCTCCCTTATAAAAGGGAACCTCCTCCCTCTCTTCCTCACACAACTTTGAGCCTTCATGCTCGGCCAAAACCTGCCAAATTATCTTCTACACTTTCCTAGAAACATCCTAGAGGTTCTGGTCTTCCTAAAAGACCAATTTGAGTGCCCTAAAAGAAGATCTCAAAGAGGCGCTTCAAAGAAGAGGTAATGTCCGTTACCGATTCATTCAACTTTATTTATTCTTCCACTTCTTCTTCTTAGGATGTTTCATTATGAAGTAATGAAATCAGTATCAATCATATACCAATATGTTATTATAAGTATGAAACATCCCTATTTCACCATCTATCCATCCTACGGAAAACGAATTCAGCACGCGTGCGTACGTACGGAATACCGTCTCCACGCTGTGGTGAAATATATTTTCCACCACCACCTTACATGGACGGGTATAATGGTGTAAATAATAACTATATATGATTATTTTAAAGTGATATTGATTCTGAAATAGTATACATACACTCAAATAATGTCCCACGATCATGAGAACAATATCATCGCTCGTGCGTATGTACGAACTACCGTCTCCACAACGCGATGAGATTCATTCTCCACTTTAACCATACATGAATGATCATAAAGAATATATAATGAATAATAATGAAATATATGACATAATAATGAAACATGATTTATGTATATATATATTTATGTCATCTACTTAATTCCACTCAATTCAATAAAGATACGAAAACAACGTTCATGCGTACGTACGGCCTACCGTCTCCATGAATGGTGTATTTATTTCCATTTATCGATCCATTATATATATGTATATTCTGAATATATATTATATATAAATCATGTATTAAATTCTGGATTTAATTAATCATGATCTATGTAATCATAAGAATAATTACAAGTTAAAACACGAACGACAAATGAGACGATTTTACCCAAAACGCTACTTTAACATGAATTTACAAAAGAACAGGTACTATAAAGTCATAAGTGAACCATATATGATATAATAACAATGAATATGATTCTTTAATAAGTCAATGACATTATATAAATCATTATACAGGAGGTTTGGACACTTACGAAGCGAATCGGACCTAAGGTAAGGGATAATTTTTCAAATCTCATTTTTATCCAAGATTGCTTATTTATAGGTATTTACTGGGGTTATTTCTATCATCAATGTCCATGTTTTATAAAAGTGTTTTCATGTATGTTTAAATTTCTTTTTACCCATTTTTGACTTTTACTACATGGTATGTAAGGAATATTTCTTTTTTTTACATTACGAGGTATTTTTTGACTTTTCCGACCAAAGTACGAGGAGAATGATATTTTTAACTTATACGGCGTGAACAGATTTTGACGGTTTCATAACGCCTCATTTTCAAGATTCTTCCTCTACAATATTGCATGATAATTTTCAATAAAACCCTGTTCTTTTAAAATTGCATGGAATTTTGTGAAAAGAAAATGATTTTAATGAAGAAAGGATATTTTCCTCAAGAATTCATTTCAAGTGTTCTTCCAAAACTATTTTCCATCTAAGATGACATTATTTCATATGTGTATGTTTCAAGTAATATGTCTCTATGATTTAAATGGTTTCAATTTTCTTATGATGAAATGATATCAAACTTTTATGGATTATGTTATGATGGCATGATGTTTAAGAATCCCATTTTATTACATTGGTTATGCTATGATGTATGATTTTTGATTTTGTGGCACACGAAAGAATGATTTCATTATGATATGGGAGGGACCTATATCTCCCTCCAATTCATTGGGTAAAGATTTTATATCTCATGAGATAGACATGGCTGGAACGGTAAGTTAATCTGGTTCAGTGTTACAGGACTGAAACGAGGAGTGAACTCGATTCAGAAAGGGACTTTGTCCACTAAGATGGTCTTGGCAGCAATGCCTTGTCTACTATGGAAATCATGACATGTGCTGAATGGTTTCCACAATTACATGTTTTATTCCCATGATATTTTATCATGATTGATGTTCCTTTAGGATATATGCCTTACGTACTTCCAAGATTTATGTCTTTTCTCAAGGTTTTAATGTATAGATTTCATGTTCAAGTTTTTTCTTTCAAATGTTTTTGGATTGTTTTATGTTCTCTATGTTGACCTTACTGAGCATTTGAGCTCACCCTTTTTATGTTTTATTTTCCCCAGTAAATAAAGAAAGGTTTTAGGTAAGGAAACAAAAAAGGGGAAGATCGTTATGGAAGATGTTGAAGATCTTTCAACATGATTAGTTGTTTATATTCTGAGTTTCCAAAGACACTAGACTATTATGATTCTTGTTTGTCTTTTTTGTTATGTATTAAGTATTCTGAAAATGTAATGTAATGTCCATGTACGTTAAGCTTCGGGTCTCTACAGTTGGTATCATAGGAAAGGTTTAGTCAACCTTTGGAAACTAGGATGCGAGAACTTTAGTGAGATCCCTTGAGATATTTCTAAGGTATGTCTAAGGATGTCCCTAAGGTTAAGTATATGTATAGGTTATAGTAATAGAATTACGGTAACCTAAGATGTTAGATATTGAAGGTACTCCCCCTTTACTATGTTGTTTTCTCCAGCATGATTTTTGCCTCTCACAGAAATCTTTTTGTGATTTAGTTAATGGAGGGAACCAGAAGGAATTTGGTTAACATTGAATCCAATGGAAAAATTGGTGACTATGAACAACAAAATTGTGTAATTCCTAGAGAGAAAGATATTGTCATTATGCTGAATCAGTCATCGCTATATATGATTAACAAGGTGAAATTTAGTGGTATGCCTAATTCATCAAAGAATAGTAAGATAAACTATTATGAATGTTCGCATGTTGAGGAGCATAAAGAAAGGAAGATTGAGATTTCTAAAGAAGGGAAGAAGAACCTTGAGGAATACCTCAAATGGAGGGACCGATGTTATCTGTGTGGAGAAAAGGGTCATAGAGTGACAGACTGTTATGGAGTTCAATGTATTATTTGTGGAGAACATGGGCATTACCCAACTCAATGCCCCGACTTAAAAAAGTTACTTCTAAATCAAGGAAGGACTTATTCCAGGACAATAATTGAAGAGGATGGATTGAAGTGTTTATGTATTGTTATTCAAGAATAATGTTGTTGAGGTACTTTTATTAGAATATTTTTATATTATTCTATTGTGGTTTTCAATAATTTTAAGGTACTGGTAACCATGAAAAGTGATTCAAATATTTTGGAAAGCATAAGATATGCGCATCATGAAGGTATAAGGAGAAAATGAAATGTTTGACAGTATTCATGAGATTATGATTGATATAAGGACTAAGTGATATCATGGTTTGAGTATAAAGAATTTTGAGGATTTTGGTTTGTGGAAAGTGTTAACTTTTAACTACATTCATGTTTTCATTGAGGTTCAATGGGTATTCATTCTTCAAGAGAATACATGATTAAGGTATTCACATGTTTGTAATTTGACCAACAAGATATATCATATTATATATGGGAGGATAAATTATGGCATTCACGTGATTGTTATGTGACATTTCAAGTAATCATTTTCTTTATACTATGAGCTTGGACCAAAGTATTTTAGATAAACCTAAAGATTGGAATGTATTATGTTGGACATAAGTTAGGATAGAAATTTTTATATATTATTGATGGGATGTTATATTAATATAGCTTTAGACAAAGGACAACCTGCAGGATGGGCGACAACCCATCGCGTCGGACAAGGATGTGGGAATCGAACACACAACCGAAGTGTGACTGGCCTTTAGCGCCCACCACTGGCCTACATGAAGTCCTTGTTTAGTAGAAACTAGTTTTATTATATTAAGCAATATGATATATGAAGTATAATTCCATTTTAGGAACCATATATGATTAATCTCACTATAGATGGACTTATGTATTTTTGATAAATTTTATGACCTTTTGGTTGAGACAGATGGAATGACCCATCATTCTATCACATGATCAGCTAACACATCACGAATAACAAATTGAACTTCATTTCATTAAGGGATGAAATGGAAATTGTTCAATTGACGAACAACAATGAGATTGTACCAAAATCATGTAAGTATTTCTTTTAATGATCTCGAAAACCAAAAATGTTGTCCTAGTGACCTTATATCCGATGAATCATATGGTACCTTAGATCATCACAAATATATGGATTTATGATTGGTGACTTTTCCATAGCCATGTTCTCTACCACTCTCCATCAGAACATGATGGTTAGATTTTTCTTCCATATCGATATTTTCACCTATGTTCTCCTACGTGGAAACCTAGTGATAAGTTAATTTGGGTAACCGTTACATTTCAGACTTTACTTTTTAAAGCCAAGTTTTGGTATTCCTTTTTACGATGTGGGTTTCTATTAATAAAACTTTCAAGTAGTAAACCAATTATAACCCCGACGAATTTCTAGGGAGAAATACATTTTAAGGGGGGTAGAATGTAACATCCCGAGATTTTACGAAAAATATTCTTTTTAATTTTATTGATGTCTTGTGTTGTACGCTACACCAAAAGGAGCTTTCACTACACACATCCCTGACATGGCTTGCATTACACGTAATCACGGCCTTCCTTGATAGCGTGTGTTGTACGCAATGCCGAGTTTCACTAAACAACGATATGCTATTAAAATATTATTAAAACTAGTAGTTATGAATAGTAATAACCACTTTTTAAAATTTTATAAATTTTTTCTTTCAAAATGGACTTCAGTTTTGGATTCGGAATATCGAAATTAGCTTAGGGTGAAATTTTGGTACTTTTCGGATAACTTTCATAATCTGATGAATAGTGAAAATTACTAAATTTTAATTAAAAAACAACTTTTTTAATCGAAATAATTAATAGTGATAAATTATTAATTTGAGTGGTTTTAAAGTATTTTTAGAATATATTTTTACAATTTAATACAATGTTGGTCATTGGATGTAATTTCACATTTAAACCAAACATAAATAAGTGTCAATCTTTTGATAGTTATTATCTCTTGAAAACACGCTATTTGTTTTGACGACGGGAATTAATTTTTAAATTAGTTAATGTAATTGATATGTTTTGAATTTGGTAAAATAAACATCATTTTTTAAATCATAATATCAAATATATCTTAGGCCTAATTTTTGGTATTTTTCTGGAAACTTTCATTTTTTGATGAATAGTGAAACCCCTAAGAGGTAGTTAAAAAAACTAAATTTTTTCATAAAACATAATTTTACCGCTTCTGTGAGTGGAATTTCAAAAAATCCGAGAGTCACGGTTGATTTCAGTAAGTAAAATTTGGTTCAATGAGATGAAAATAATTTTTGATGAATAATAACTTTTTACTTTTATTTACCACGGTTAAAAGTAAATAGGGTAGTTAAGGGTAAAAATGATATTATTATTACCCTAACACATGTCCTAATTCTATTGGATAAGTTTAATTCGACCAAAAACAACCTTAGGAATAATATATTACCATTTAGGCCCACTTGGATTAGATTAGGACATTTATTATTAATTTATTTAAAGAAGGGTTAAAATAGTTAAAATAAAAGTTTAATAACTAAAGTATTTTTAATATAGGGTTATACATAAGATAAATTAAACTATAAATATTAATTAGAAAGATAAAACGATTTCCTACATAATGGTATTTTATTTTTAAATTTTAGACTTAAAATAATTTAAATTATTTATGATACAATGATGATGCAGTAATTATCTTTTTAATGAAATATTGACATAATTGATGTTATAAATACCCAAATAAATGTAATTTGAGACTTTTTATGAATTCCAATAATTTTATATGTTAATATGACTTGTTAGTATTGATTTAATTAAATGTTTTCGAACTAATCATTCTGTTATGATTTTCACATAAATCAATTACCAAATAGTGTCAAATTTGACATAAAATAGTTTTTAAAACAAATACTATACTATTTATTGTTATTTTATTCCTAAAAATCTATGGTTTGGCCAAATGACTTAGATAAGGTTATATATATTAATAATATACAAATTGGGGTTATTTTGGCTTGATATAGTGTAACACCCCAGGTAAATAAAGAATATGATATTTTCATGTTTATCCATATTTGTGAATAGAATATTAATATGACTTTAAAGGGGACGCTATGCTCGATGGCGTACCCAACACGCAACAACGAGTTTCTTGGGAATCTTACGTTGCACTCTAATAATAAAATAATATTATTTTAAATGACAGTTAACATGTAGTCGTTGTATTGGCAGGAATGGATAGAAATAACTAAAATATGATTATATATGTTTTTAAATGTTTTTACATTTATCCAATAAAAGATAAAGGATTAAAATACGGAAAGAATTCAATTTTAGGCGTATATGCCCTAGTTTTCACTAAAGGTTCACTTATCGCCTTTTGATGGCGAACCATCATTAAATACAGTTTTGTTCACTCTTATACATTCTATTTGGACCAAATAAAACTCTTCTTTAGAATCGGGACATCAAAATTTACTTTGTGTAAATTTTTGGTATCTTTCCGATAAAGTTCATTTTTTTAATGAATAGTGTAAAATGTTGTATTTTAAATCAAAACCTCATTTTAATCTAATTTATTTATATGATTAGATTATCTTTTTAATTGGTTCTAAAGTGAAATTAGAATATATTTTTACCATTAAATCCAATAGTGGTCTTTGGAATTAATTTCACTTTGAAATCAGACTAAAACTAGTGTCAATCTTTTGATACTTATTGTTTCATAAAAACACGCTATTTGTCATGACAACGGGAATTAATTATTAAATTAATTAATGTGACTTATAGGTTTGGAATTTTGTAAAATAGACTTAATTTTTGAATTCAGAATATCAAATATAGATTAGGGTGAATTTTTGGTAATTTTCTGAAAAACTTCAATTTTTGATGAATAGTGAAACCACTAAGTGGTACTTATAAAAACTGATTTTCCATTTAAATGAAATATTTCAACCTTTGTGTTTTGAATTTCAAAAATCCGACATACATGGTTGTCATTAATAAGTAAAATGTGGTTCAATGGGATTAAAATAATTTTTTGCTGAATAGTAACTTATTTAGTTTTTAATCGCGATTAGAGGTAATTAGTGTAGTTTAAGGTCAAAATATTGTATTAATAATATGAAATGAACTTGACACATGTACTAACATCATTGGATGTGTCATGGCCGACGAAGAAAAAGACATGGGTCAACTTGGGAACCCCATGAAGCCACTTTGGTTGGGAAAATGACATAAATACCTTTTTATTTAATGTTAAAGTAAAAATGAGACAAACATGAAATGTTTTACTAAAACAATTTTTACATGGGGTTATACAAATCTGAATTTTGACTATAAATATTCATTGGAAATATAAAAATATTTCCTACATCATAGTATTTTTTTAATAATTTTTAGACATTAAATAAATTAAATTATTTATGACATCATGATGATGCAGCGATGACCTCATTGTTTAGCGATTTAAATAAAATGGAAAGATAATGTAATATCTAAGACCTACACATGTCAAAAACCTATTGGATGAGTGTATTTCTATCCCTTATCACCTTATTATTGAAACACATCAATGTGGGACCTCTTGAATCCGAATACCGTTTTAAAATAAAGTGACTTTTCTTTACCTTCCAAGAGTGCCCCTCCTCTCCTCTTATAAAAGGCCCCCACCTCAACCTCCTTACCCACACTCCCAAAGCCTTTGGCTTGGACAAACCCTTCCCAGTTTGTCTCTCCACATCCATCTCTTACTCCTTGAATCCTCACTTTGGGCACAAGTCTTCCCAAGGAAGCATTTGAGCTCTAACCAAAGGGAGTTACCCGATTTTAAGGTGATGTCTTCTTTTGAGACCTTTTGTTTTATTTTGCTTCTCCAACCCCATAAACTCTATTTATTCTTTTCTTTTGTAACAACTCCAGTATCCTCAATATACTAGGATGTTGTTATAATAAGTATTCGAGCTACACTTACACACACCTAAATCTAATGGTTAACGAACATACTGTTTCCATGGATGGAGAATTTATGCCTCCCGAAACGTTGATTGTTCAACATTCTTTTAACACCATAAAAGGTGGCCATTAAGATGTCACTATATTTATATATGATATATATTATGTTTATATTTTACTTAATCTTCTGTATTTTTAATTTGTGTCTTACCTTTATGGCTTCCATTATGGGTATATGCGACATCTTCATTTTAGGAAGTGCGGACTACCGCCCCCTCAAAGTGATGTGATTCGTTAATGCCATACGTGGGACATATAAAGGATGGATTTAATGTTATTATATATGATGTTATACTGGAATTATTATATACCTCTATATCATTATTATTTCTTTCCATTAAAGTATGAGATAGAAATGAAAGTAGCGTTCATGCGTACCTACGGCTTACCGTCTCCATGAACGGCGCATTTCATTTCTTATCCCCAAATGTAATGTACTATTATAAGTACATGTATATAATAGATATATATGATGAATGATACATCTAAATGATGAATATAATTCCGGAATTAAAATATACATACCTCTCATTTAGTTTTAATTCCATTAATATGACAAAGAAATGAAAGTAGTGTTCATGCGTACGTACGGCTTACCGTCTCCATGAACGGTGCATTTTATTTCTTACCTCTAAATGATTATGTCATATTATAAATCCATTTATATTCTAGATATATATGATATATATGATATCCAAATCAGGAATTTCATTCTGGATATAAAGAACCTTTGACCACATGAACAACATTTAATTGTAAGAAGTCTACTTTCAACTTAAGAACCAAATATCGACAAAACAAACATTATTAACTTAAATGATTACATAACGTTTATAACATGTAAATAATGATATAAAAGGAATAATGAACTTGGAAAAGGTTCTTAATCAAGTAGAAATTAACTCAAGTTTATTATTTAGGACGTTAAAGAATGATCGAGTCAAGTCAGACCCGAGGTAAGGGATCCAACACCTCTCTTTCTTTTTAAGTATATTCTTTTATGTCATTACTTTTAAAGATCATATTTCTTGTTATTGGGATATTCTTTTATATTACTATCACTTTAATGTTTATTTTCATATGATTAGAGACCCTATTCTCTCTCATCAATCCATTTTGGAAGTTTTGAGTGGTGCTGTTAGGCTGCCGAATTTCTCGTAAGAGATCCAACCTCTCTCTTTCTTTTTAAGTACTCTCCTTTATGACAATTCGTTTAAGCTCCACTTTGTTATGTTGTGGGATGTTCTTTTATATTCCTATTACTATAAACTTTATGTTAATATGATTAGATACCCTAGTTGATCTCATCAATCCATTTTTGTATGTTTTATGTGGCGTCGTTAGGCTGCCGAGTTTTCGTAAGGGATTTTTCATCTCACTTTTATTCCCGTGATATTTATGCTACATTTGCAACAATTTCCTTTGAGTGGTGTACGTACTGCCCATTATTCTAATCTTTTTGTAATATACTTTCGTTTTATGAGCATTTACATCAATGATGTATTCTCCTTCTTTCATGGGGTGTATGTTTTGAAAGTTACCCTTTCACCCTCCTCTTTTTAAAAGACTTATTTTGTTGGGTCTTTTAATTTACATATTGTTATGTTGGGATATGTTCTCATATATCCTTATTGAAGTAACTTTTATGTACAAGTGATGAGATACAGTTTTTATCTCTCATCAACTCATTTTGATGTGACGTCGTTAGGCTGTCAAGGGAACTTCTTAACCCAATTTCGATTTCTTTGGGTTCAATATGTTGTTATTGAATATGTCATCCTTTGAATATGTGTGAATGAACTTTTAATATTTTACACTTAATATCCACTTATATTTGGTGTATTCATTTGTCACACATAATTATTTAATTTATTTATCCTTAAACCTAGGATACCGTCTTTGTATGAGACTACGTCTCAATCTCCTTTCATTGAGGCATATTTCGTTTTATACACAACTTTCTTTTTATACGGTGTATAAACCCCTTTGAATTTTACTTTTAGACCAAAGGAATCTTTTTATATGAAGCGTTTTACTAAACGACAAAAAGGAATGTTTCTTTTAGCGTACGCGGCGACAATGACCTTTTTTGCTGTCGCGAGTATTATTTAGTCTTTGGATTCCTCAACAAGCCGTGATGTTTTTAAAATGAAATAAATACAATATACTCTTTTATGTATTTTGGTATTGAAAATGGTTTTTGTAATGGATTTTTTATGTCAAAATATTTGAGTGATATATTGTGATCAAAGTGTGGAAATGTTTTCTTTACATTATATTTGTTTTATGTCTTATGATTTTATTATGGTACTTGGACATTTAACGGGGGGTTACGTGATAAACCATATGACGGGTGGTGCCGTGAATACCAAGACGGGTGGTTACGTTATAACCTCCAATGCATTGGGTATGGAAGTCGGCCGTATGGCTATTCCATTAAGTATGTATGGAAGTTGGCCGAATGGCTATTCCATTAAGTGATATGTGTGGAAGCTGACCGTATGGTTATTCCACTTAAGTATGTTTATGTCCCAAGTTACATCTATATGTTATTTGTTCTTTATATGGGTTTTATGGTAATCTTTTCATTACAAAAGGGTAAGTAATGAACTTTTATTCAGCGAAGAGTTTTTACTACTTCGAAGAGGTGAAAAGTATTACTTTGATAAAGTATACATGGTTTACTGGTTGTTTTGAAAAACTAACAGTTTTCATTCTTTCTGTATCCCTTACTGAGCTTTTTATGCTCATCCCAAGTTTTTGAAATGTTTTTCACAGGACTTAGCATGGAATAGGGTCAAGGATGGGATCAAGGGAACGTCATGCTACCTAAAACATGGAACTATACATGTTTCTTTTTAAGAGTTTTTATTTTATGGAAATTTAGTAGAAGCGACTACTTTGTTATCTTTTGAGATGTAATAGTTATGTCCTAAATCTCTAAAACACTAAACCTGAAAAGATACTTAATGCGAATTACTCATTTAATTCAATATTAAGTAAGGTTTAAGGCTGGTCCTTATAGTTGGTATCAAAGTTCAGTTTAGATAACTTTAGAGGTTAGGGTATTCTCTAAGCATAAGTGACATTACCATAATGGTTAGGATTTCAGAAAGAGTCCTAGTTTTAGATAAAGTGAATGAGTAAGTATATCTTAGTGTTTACCTTCCTCATTAGTACATGATGGTTTTGTTGATATACTCACACTGAAATTTCTGTTTTTAGTGAATGGAAGGATCTAGCAGGCACCAAAGAGACAACAGGTTTGAAGGAAAACTGTGGTGGTTCTCTGATTAAGATACTAGATAAAATGGGGGATTCAATGAGGAAACTCATGGTTGTTCTAAACCAACTATCAAGGAGTCATGATCAACCACTTTAACCTTGGTATGTTATGTGATGAATCATGTATGAGATGACCAATCTATGTGGAAGTTCAGGTAATAATTATAATGGTAACCATAAGAGTTTATATGATCCTTACTTTTGAGGTAATTATGGGTTATTATATGATATGATTAAAAATGAAAGGCATGAGATAAACTTGAGGTTAAAATATTTTATGATTATTTTTGAAGATTTTATCTCATTTTGGGTAATGTTTTAAGAATTATATAGTTTTGTAAAAAGGACAACACGCAGACCGTGTGACAACCCGTCACATCAGACAAAGCTGCGGGAATCGAACCCACAACCAAAGTGCAACTGGTATTTATCGCCTACCACTGGACTACGTGAAGTCCCTAGTTAGTTTGAATGATTATTTTTAGTTATATGATTTTATGAATTAAGAGTAAGTTTATTTTGGGTTATTTATGAAAATTATTAACCTATCATGGAGGATATGTGATTAGGTTAATTACTTTTCAATACGAGACTTTAGGAGCAACTGTTGTTGTTTGGAGATAAATGTTACGATTTAACTTGGAAGACTATGTGACTAAATCCTTCAAATATTTGGGTTTCAATATTAGTTTTGTTTACTTTGATGAATTTTATGGACAAATTGATTATAGAATGGTCCTTGTTGAACTTTTGGTTTTGTTGGACAAATTTTGGAGATTAAGAATAGATTTTCTTTTTATAAAGGGTTATCCTTTTTTGGATTATCTGATCATGTACTAGCCTTTTTGGTTTTGGTTTTGGTTAAAGTCTAAAGATATGGGATGTATATAGTTCTATTTTGTGGATTAGGTGATTCTCTAGAAGTTGATTATAGTACTCTTAATGTGAACAAGTCTTCCTAAATACTCGTCTTTTGGAGAAAATAAGATTTTGTGTAAGGAATCTAATAAAAGTTGAAAGTCAACATGATAAGTGATTAGGTTTCCTTATGAATAAATTCCTCAATGAAAAGTAACTTAATACAAAAATGTTGTCTATTAACTTTTCCTACTGGGGAATCGAATACTGTTTAACCCATCACAAGTTTGTGATTTTATTGTGGTTAACTTTCTCCTAAACATGTTTTCTATCACTCTCCATCAGAACTTGACCGTATGTTTTCTCCTCCAAGTCCATGTTTTCATACTTGGAATCCTTGTATGGGTTAACTTGGGTGACCTTTGTACTTATATTTCTTTATTTTAAAGTGATTGTTTTACCGACTCTTCTTCCGATGTGGGACTTTCAAGGATGTTTCCAAGCCCAATTTTAAAATTGCGAGGACGAAATTCCCAAAAGGGGGGTAGGATGTAACACCCCAGGTAAATAAAGAATATGAAATTTTCATATTTATCCATACTTGTGAATAAAATATTAATATGACTTTAAAGGGGACGCTATGCTCGATGGCGTACCCAACACGCAACAACGAGTTTCTTGGGAATCTTACATTGCACTCTAATAATAAAATAATATTATTTTAAATGGAAGTTAACATGTAGCCGTTGTATTGGCGGGAATTGATAGAAATAACTAAAATATGATTATAAATGTTTTTAAATGTTTTTACATTTATCCAATAAAAGATAAAGTCTTAAAATACGGAAAGAATTCAATTTTAGGCGTATATGCCCTAGTTTTCACTAAAGGTTAAGTTATCGCCTTTTGATGGAGAACCGTCATTAAATATAGTTTTGTTCACTCTTATAAATTCTATTTAGACCAAATAAAACTCTTCTTTAGAATCAGGACATCAAAATTTACTCTGTGTAAATTTTTGGTATCTTTCCGATAAAGTTCATTTTTTAATGAATAGTGTAAAATGTTGTATTTTAATTCAAAACCTCTTTTTAATCTAATTTATTTATATGATTATATTATCTTTTTAATTGGTTATAAATTTAAATTAGAATATATTTTTACCATTAAATCCAATAGTGGTCGTTGGAATTAATTTCACATTGAAATCGGACTTAAACTAGTGTCAATCGTTTGATACTTATTGTTTCATAAAAACACGCTATTTGTCATGACAGCGGGAATTAATTATTAAATTAATTAATGTGACTTATATGTTTTGAATTTTGTAAAATAGACTTCATTTTTGAATTCTGAATATCAAATATAGCTTAGGGTGAGTTTTTGGAAATTTTATGAAAAACTTCAATTTTTGATGAATAGTGAAACCACTAAGTGGTACTTATAAAAACCGATTTTACGTTTAAATGAAATTTTTCCACCTTTGTGTTTTGAATTTCAAAAGTCCGACATAAATGGTTGTCATTAAGAAGTAAAATGTGGTACAATGGGATTAAAATAAATTTTTGGTGAATAGTTACTTATTATGTTTTTAATCGCGATTAGAGGTAATTAGTGTAGTTTAAGGGAAAAATAATGTTTTAATAATATGAAATGAACTTGACACATGTCCTAACCCCATTTGATGTGTCATGGACGACCAGGAAAAAGCCATGGGTAAACTTGGGGACCCCATGGAGCCACTTTGGTTGGGAAAATGACATAAATACCTTTTTATTTAATGTTAAAATAAAAATGAGACAAACATGAAATGTTTTACTAAAACAATTTTTACATGGGGTTATACAAATCATAATTTTTACTATAAATATTAATTGGAAAGATAAAACTATTTCCAACATCATAGTAGTTTTTTTATAATTTTTAGACATTAAATAAATTAAATTATTTATGACATCATGATGATGCAGCGATGCCCTCATTGTTTAACGATTTAAATAAAATGGAAAGATAATGTAATATCTAAGACCTAAACAAGTCCAAAACATATTGGATGAGTGGATTTAGAACCCTTATCACTTTTCCTCGAAACAAATCAATGTGGGACCTCTTAAATCCGAATACCATTTTAAAATAAAGTGAATTTTCTTTACCTTCCAAGAGTGCCCCTCCTCTCCTCTTATAAAAGGCCCCCACCTCAACCTCCTTACCAACGCTCCCAAAGCCATTGGCTCGGCCAAAACCTTCCCATTTTGTTTCTCCACTTCCATCTCTTACTCCTTGAAGCCTCACATTGGGCAGAAGTCTTCCCAAGGAAGCCTTTGAGCTCAAACCAAAGGGAGTTACCCGATTTTAAGGTAATGTCTTCTTTTGAGTCCTTTTGTTTTATTTTGCTTCTCCAACCCCCTAAACCCTTTTTATTCTTTTCTTTTGTAACAACTCAAGTATCCTCAATATACTAGGATGTTGTTATAATAAGTATTCGAGCTACACTTACACACACCTACAACTAATTGTTAACGAACATACTGTTTCCGTGTATGGCGAATTTATGCCTCCCGAAACGATGATTGTTCAACATTATTTTAACACCTTCAAAAGTGTCCATTAAGATGTCACTGTATTTATATATGATATATAATATGTTTATGTTTTACTTAAGCTTCTGTATTTTTCATTTGTGTCTTACCTTTATGGCTTCCATTATGGCTATACGAGATATTTACATTTTAGGAAGTGCGGACTACCGCCCCCTCAAAGTGATGTGATTCGTTAATGCCATACATGGGACATATAAAGGATTGATTTAATGTTATTATATATGATGTTATACTGGAATTATTATATACCTATATATAATTATTATTTCTTTCCATTAAAGTATGAGATAGAAATGAAAGTAGCGTTCATGCGTACGTACGACTTACCGTCTCCTTGAACGGTGCATTTCATTTCTTATCCCCAAATGTAATGTACTATAATAATTACATGTATATAATGGATATATATGATGAATGATACATCTAAATGATGAATATAATTCTGGAATTAAAATATACCTACCTCTCATTTAGTTTTAATTCCATTAATATGACAAAGAAATGAATGTAGCGTTCATGCATACGTACGGCTTACCGTCTCCATGAACGGCGCATTTCATTTATTACCTCTAAATGACTATGTGATATTATAAATACATGTATATTATAGATATATATGATATATATTATATAAAAATCAGGAATTTTATTCTCGATATTAAGAACCTTTGACCACACGAACAACATGTAATTGTAAGAAGTCCACTTTCGACTTAAGAACCAAATATCGACAAAACAAACATTATTAACTTAAATGATTACATAACGTTTATAACATGTCAATAATTGATATAAAAGGAATAATGAACTTGTAAAAGGTTCTTAAGCAAGTATAAATTAACTCAGGTTTATTATTCAGGACGTTAAAGAACGATCGAGTCAAGTCGAACCCGAGGTAAGGGATCCTACACCTCTATTTTTTTAAGTACATTCTTTTATGTAATTCCTTTTAAAGATCATATTTATTGTTATTGGGATATTATTTTATATTACTCTTACTGTAATTTTTATGTTCATATGATTAGAGACCCTATTCTATCTCATCAATCCATTTTGGAAGGTTTGAGTGGCGCCGTTAGGCTGCCGAATTTCTCGTAAGAGATCCAACCTCTCTCTTTCTTTTTAAGTACTCTCCATTATGTCGCTTCTTTTAAGCTCCACTTTGTTATGTTGGGGGATGTTATTTTATATTCCTCTTACTATAAACTTTATGTTAATATGATGAGACACCCTATTTGATCTCATCAATCCATTTTTTTAAGTTTTATGTGGCGCCGTTAGGCTGCCGAGTTTTCGTAAGGGATTTTTCATCTCACTTTTATTCCCGTGAGATTTATGCTACATTTGCAACAATTTCCGTTGAGTGGTGTACGTACTACCCATTATTCTACTCTTTTTGTAACATACATTCGTTTTATGAGCATTTACATCAATGATGTACTGTCCTTCTTTCATGGGGTGTATGTTTTGAAAGATACCCTTTCACCCTCCTCTTTTTAAAAGACTTCTTTTGTTGGGTCTTTTAATTTACATATTTTTATGTTGGGATATGTTCTCGTATATCTTTATTGATGTAACATTTATGTCCAAGTGATGAGATACACTTTTTATCTCTCATCAACTCATTTTGATGTGACGTCGTTAGGCTGTCAAGGAAACTTCTTAAACCAATTTCGATTTCTTGGGTTCAACATGTAGTTATTGAATATGGAATCCTTTTAATATGTGTGAATGAACATTTATTATTTTACACTTAATATCCACTTATATTTTGTGTATTAATTTGTCACACATAATTATGTAATTTATTTATCCTTAAACCAAGGATACCATCTTTGTATGGGACTACGTCTCAATCTCCTTTCATTGAGGCATATTTCATTTTATACACAACTTTATTTTATACGGTGTATAAACCCCTTTGAATTTTACTTTTATACAAAAGGAATCTTTTTATACGAAGTGTTTTACTAAACGACAAAAATGAATGTTTCTTTTAGCGTACACGGCGACAACAAACTTTTCCGACGCCGTGAGTATTATTTAGTCTTTGGATTCCTCAACAAGCCGTGATGTTTTATTGAAATGATATCAAACTTTTATGGATTATTTTATGATGGAATGATGTTTAAGAATCCCATTTTATTACATTGGTTATGCTATGATGTATGATTTATGAATTTGTGGCACACGAAAGAATGATTTCATTATGAGATGGGTGGGACCTATATCTCCCTCCGGTGAATTGGGTAAAGATTTTATATCTCATGAGATAGAAATTGCTGGAACAGTAAGTTAATCCGGTTCAGTGTTACAGGACTGAAACGAGGAGTGAACTCGATTCAGAAAGGGACTTTGTCCACTAAGATGGTCTTGGAAGCAATGCCTCAGCTACTATGGAAATCATTACACGTTCTGAATGGTTGCCACAATTACATGTTTTATTCCCGTGCTATTTTACCATGATTGATGTTACATTATGATATATGCCTTATGTACTTCCAAGATTTATTTATTTGCTCAAGGTTTTAATGTTTAGATTTCATGTTCATGTTTTTTCATTCAAATGTTTTTGGATTGTTTTTTGTTCTCTATGTTGCCCTTACTGAGCATTTGAGCTCACTCTTTTTATGTTTTATTTTCCCCAAGAAATAAAGAAAGGTTTTAGGTAAGGAAACAAAAAGAGGAAGATCGTTATGAAAGATGTTGAAGATCTTTCAACATGGTTAGTTGTTTATATTCTGAGTTTCCAAAGACACTAAACTATTACGATCCTTGTGTTTCTTTTTTGTTACATATTAAGTATTCCGCAAAATTAATGTAATTTCCATGTACGTTAAGCTTCGGGTATCTACAGTTGGTATTAGAGGAAAGGTTTAGTCAACATTTGGAAACTAGGATGCGAGAACTTTAGTGAGATCCCTCAAGATATTTCTAAGGTATGTCTCGGGATGTCCCTAAGGTTATGTATAAGTATAGGTTATAGTAATAGAATTACGGCAACCTAAAATGTTAGATATTGAAGGCACTCCCCCTTTACTCTGTTGTTTTCTCCAACATGATTTTTTCCTCTCACAGAATTGTTTTTGTGTTTTTGTTAATGGAGGGAACCAGAAGGAATTTGGTTAACATTGAATCCAATGGAAAAATTGGTGACTATGAGCAACAAAATTGTGTAATTCCTAGATAGAAAGATATTGTGATTATTCCGAATCAGTCATCACGATATATGATTAACAAGGTGAAATTTAGTGGTATGCCTAATTCATCAAAGAGGAGGAAGATAAACTATTATGCATTTTCGCATGTTGAGGAGCATAAAGAAAGGAAGATTGATATTTCTAAAGAAGGGAAGAAGAACCTTGAGGAATACCTCAAATGGAGGGACCGATGTTATTTGTGTGGAGAAAAGGGTCATAGAGTAACAGACTGTTATGGAGTTCAATGTATTATTTGTGGAGAACATCGACATTACCCAACTCAATGCCCTGACCTAAAAAGTTACTTCTAAATCAAGAAAGGAATTATTCCAGGACAATAATTGAAGAGGATGGATTGAAGTGTTTATGTATTGGTATTCAAGAATAATGTTGTTGATGTACTTTTATTAGAATATTTTTGTATTATTCTATTGTGGTTTTCAATAATTTTAAGGTACCGGTAACCATGAAAAGTGATTCAAATATTTTGGAAAGCAGAAGATATGCGCATCACGAAGGGATAAGGAGAAAATGAAATGTTTGACAGTATTCATGAGCTCATGATTGATATAAGGACTAAGTGATATCAGGGTTTGAGTATAAAGAATTTTGAGGATTTTGGTTTGTGGAAAGTGTTAACTTTTAACTACATTCATGTTTTCATTAAGGTTCAATGGGTATTTATTCTTCAAGAGAATACATGATTAAGGTATTCACATGTTTCAAATTTGACCAACAACATATATCTTATGATATATGTGGGATAAATGATGGCATTCACGTGATTGTTATGTGACATTTCAAGTAATCATTTTCTTTATACTATGAGCTTGGACCGAAGTATTTTAGATAAACCTAAAGATTGGAATGGATTATGTTGGACATAAGTTAGGATAGAAATTTTTCGATATTATAGATGGGATATTATAGTAATATAGCTTCAAAAAAAGGACAACCTACAGGACGGGCGACAGCCCATCGCATCGGACAAGGCTGTGGGAATCGAACCCACAACCGAAATGCGACTGGCCTTTAGCGCCTAAAACTGGCCTATAGGAAGTCCCTGTTTATTAGAAACTAGTTTATTAGATTAAGAAATATGATATATGAAGTATAATTCTATTTTAGGAACCATATATGATTAATCTTACTATAGATGGACTTATGTATTTTTGAAAACTTTTATGACCTTTTGGTTGAGACAGATGGAATGACCCATAATTCTATCACATGATCTACTAACACATCACGAATAACAAATTGAACTTTATTTAATTAAGGGATGAATTCTAAATTGTTCAATTAACGAACAACGATGAGATTGTACCAAAATCATGTAAGTATTTCTTTTGATGATCTTGAAAACCAAAAATGTTGTCCTAGTGCCCTTATATCCGATGAATCAGATGGTACCTTAGATCATCACAAATATATGGATTTGTGGTTGCTGACTTTTCCATAGCCATGTTCTCTACCACTCTCCATCAGAACATGATGATTATATTTTTCTTCCATATCCATATTTTCATCTATGTTCTCTTACGTGGAAACCCAGTGATGAGTTAATTTGGGTAACTGTTCAATTTCATACTTTAGTTTTTAAATCCAAGTTTTGGTATTCCTTTTTATGATGTGGGTTCTTATTAAAGAAACTTTCGAGTAGTCAACCATTTATAACCCCAACGAATTTCGAGGGCGAAATACATTTTAAGGGGGGTAGAATGTTACACCCCGAGATTTTATGAAAAATATTCTTTTTCATTTTATTGATGTCTTGTGTTGTACGCTACACCAAAAGAATCTTGCACTACACGCATCCCTGACTTGGCATTCATTACACGCAATCGTGACCTTCCTCGATAGTGTGTGTTGTACGCAATACCGAGTTTCACTAAACAACGATATGCTATTAAAATATTATTAAAACTAGCCGTTATGAATATTAATATCCACTTTTTGAAATTTTATAAATTTTATCTTCCAAAATAGACTTCATTTTTTGATTTGGAATATCGAAATTAGCTTAGGGTGAAATTTTGGTACTTTTCGGATAACTTTCATATTCTGATGAATAGTGAAAATTACTAAATTTTAATTGAAAAACATCTTTTTTAATCGAAATTATTAATAGTGATAAATTATTAATTTGAGTGGTTTTAAAGTATTTTTAGAATATATTTTTACAATTTAATACAATGTTGGTCATTGGATGTAATTTCACATTTAAACCAAACATAAATAAGTGTCAATCTTTTGATAGTTATTATCTCTTAAAAAATGCTATTTGTTTTGACGATGGGAATTAATTTTTAAATTAGTTAATGTAACTGATATGTTTTGAATTTGGTAAAATAAACATCATTTTTGAATTCATAATATCAAATATATCTTAGGCTTAATGTTTGGTATTTTTCTGGAAACTTTAATTTTTTGATGAATAGTGAAACCACTAAGTGGTAGTTGAAAAAACAAAATTTTTTCATAAAACATAATTTTACCGCTTCTGTGAGTGGAATTTCAAAAAGTCCTAGAGACACGGTTGATGTCAGTAAGTAAAATTTTGTTCAATGAGATGAAAATAGTTTTTGGTGAATAGTAACTTTTTACTTTTATTTACCACGGTTAAAAGTAAATAGGGTAGTTAAGGGTACAAATGATATTATTATTACCCTAACACATGTCCAAATTCTATTGGATAAGTTTAAATCTACCAAAAACTGCCTTAGGAATAAAATATGACCATTTCAGCCCACTTGTATTAGATAAGGACATTTATTATTAATTTATTTAAAGAAGGGTTAAAATAGTTAAAATCAGTGTTTAATATCGAATTCATTTTTAATATAGGGTTATACATAAGATAAATTCCACTATAAATATTCATTAGAAAGATAAAAATATTTCATACATAATGGTATTTTATTTGTAATTTTTAGACTTAAAATAATTTAATTTATTTATGATACAATGATGATGCAGTAATTATCTTATTAATGATATATTGACATAATTGATGTTATAAATACCCAAATAAATGTAATTTGAGACTTTTTATGAATTAAAATAATTTTATATGTTAATATGACATGTTATTATTGATTTAATTAAATGGGTTCGAACTAATCATTCTGTTATGAGTTTCACAAAAATCATTTACCAAATAGTGTCAAAATTGACATAAAATAGTTTTTAAAACAAATACTATATTATTAATTGTTATTTTATTCCTAAAAATCTAAGACTCGGCCAAATAACATAGATAAGGGTATATATATTAATAATAAACAACTTGAGGTTCTTTTGGCTTGATATAGTACGTTTATTAACCTTATAGTATAAGAAAACAAGAAGACACGGTAAAAGTTAAATTATCTAACGTAAAGTTAAATCTAAATGATAAGGTTAAAATTGATACCTAAACTTTCCTAAATTCTATTGTATGAGAGGATTTAGACCCATCCCCACCTTAGCTTCGAAATAAATCAATTTGGAGATATTTAAAACCAAATATGAGTTTATAATAAAATAATATTTTTAGTTTTCCGAAGGAGACCCTCTCCTCCCTTATAAAAGGGCACCTCCTCCCTCTCTTCCTCACACAACTTTGAGCCTTCAAGCTCGGTGAACCCCTACCAAATTATCTTCTACACTTCCCTAGAAACATCCTAGAGGTTCGGGTCTTCCGAAAAGACCAATTTTAGTGCCCTAAAAGGATATCTCAAAGAGGCGCTTCAAAGAAGAGGTAATGTCCGTTACCGATTCTTTCAACTTTGTTTATTCTTCCACTTCTTCTTCTGAGGTTGTTTCATTATGAAGTAATAAAATCAGTATCAGTCATATAATGATCTGTTATTATAAGTATGAAACAACCCTATTTCACCATATATCCATCCTACGGAAAACGAAATCACCGCACGTGCGTACGTACGGAATACCGTCTCCACACCGTGGTGAAATATATTTTCCACCACCACCTTACTTGGATGGGTATAATGGTGTAAATAATAACTATATATGATTATTTTAAAGTGATATTGATTCTGAAATAGTATACATACACTCCAATATAGTCCCAAGATCATGAGAACGATATCATCGCTCGTGCGTACGTACGGACTACCATCTCCACGACGCGATGAGATTCATTCTCCACTTTAACCATAAATGAATGACCATAAAGTATATATAATGAATAATAATGAAATATATGAAATAATAATGATACTATATTTATGTATATATATATTTATGTCATCTACTTAATTCCACTCAATTCAATAAAGAAACGAAAATAGCGTTCATGCATACGTACGGCCTACCGTCTCCATGAACGGTGTATTTCTTTCCATTTATCGATCCATTATATATATGTATATTCTAAATATATATTATATATAAATCATTTTTTACATTCTGGATTTAATTAATCATGATCTAAGTAATCATATGAATAATTACAAGTTAAAACACGAGCGACAAATGAGACGATTTTACCCAAAACGCTACTTTAACATGAATTTACAAAAGAATGGGTAATATAATGTCATAAGTGAACCATATATGATATAATAACAACGAATATAATTCTGTAATAAGTCAATGAAATTATTTAAATAATTATACAGGAGGTTTGCACACTTACGAATTGAATCGGACCTAAGGTAAGGGATAATTATGCAGATCTCATTTTTATCCGAGATTGCTTATTCGTAAGTATTTACTGGGGTTATTTCTATCATCCATGTCCATGTTTTATAAAAATGTTTTCATGTATGTTTAAATTCCTTTTTACCCATTTTTTATTTTTACTACATGGTATGTAAGGAATATTTCTTTTGTTTACATTACGAGGTCTTTTTTGACTTTTCCGACAAAAGTACGAGGAGAATGTTATTTTTAACTTATACGGCGTGAACGGATTTTTACAGTTTCATAACGCCTCATTTTCAAGAAGATTCCTCTAAAATATTGCATGATTATTTTCAATAAAACCATTTTCTTTTAAAATTGCATGGAATTTTGTGAAAAGAAAATTATTTTAAAGAAGAAACGATATTTTCTCACGAATTCATCTCAAGTGTTCTGCCAAAACTATTTTCCATCTAAGATGACTTTATTTCATATGTGTATGTTTCAAGTAATATTTCTTCATGATTTAAATGGTTTCAATTTTCTTATGATGAAATTATATCAAACATTTATGGATTATGTTATGATGGCATGATGTTTAAGAATCCCATTTTATTACATTGGTTATGCTATGATAATTGATTTATGATTTTGTGGCACACGAAAGAATGATTTCATTATGATATGGGTGGGACCTATATCTCCCTCCAATGCATTGGGTAAAGATTTTATATCTCATGAGATAGACATGGCTGGAACGGTAAGTTAATCCAGTTCAGTGTTACAGGACTGAAACGAGGAGTGAACTCGATTCCGAAAGGGACTTTGTCCACTAAGATGGTCTTGGTAGCAATGCCTTGGATACTATGTAAATCATGAAATGTGCTGAATGGTTTCCACAATTACATGTTTTATTCCCATTCTATTTTATCATGATTGATTTTCCTTTATGATATATTCCTTACGTACTTCCAAGATTTATGTCTTTGCTCAAGGTTTTAATGTTTAGATTTCATGTTCAAGTTTTTTCTTTCAAATGTTTTTGGATTGTTTTATGTTCTCTATGTTGCCCTTACTGAGCATTTGAGCTCACCCTTTTTATATTTTATTTTCCCCAGGAAATAAAGAAAGGTTTTAAGTAAGGAAACAAAAAGGGGAAGATCGTTATGGGAGATGTTGAAGATCTTTCAACATGATTAGTTCTTTATATTCCGAGTTTCCAAAGACACTAAACTATTATGATCGTTGTGTGTCTTTTTTGTTATGTATTAAGTATTCTGAAAAAGTAATGTAATGTCCATATACGTTAAGCTTTGGGTCTCTACAGTTGGTATCAGAGGAAAGGTTTAGTCAACCTTTGGAAACTAGGATGCAAGAACTTTAGTGAGATCCCTCGAGATATTTCTAAGGTATGTCAAGGGATGTCCCTAAGGTTAAGTATAAGTATAAGTTATAGTAATATAATTACGGTAACCTAAGATGTTAGATATTGAAGGTACTCCCCCTTTACTATGTTGTTTTCTCCAGCATGATTTTTGCCTCTCACAGAATTCTTTTTTTGTTTTAGTTAATGTTGGGAACCAGAAGGAATTTGGTTAAAATTGAATCCAATGGACAAATTGGTGACTATGAGAAACAAAATTTTGTAATTCCTAGAGAGAAAGATATTGTGATTATGTCGAATCAGTCATCGCGATATATGATTAACAAGGTTAAATTTAGTGGTATGCCTAATTCATCAGAGAAGAGGAAGAAAAACTATTATGCATGTTCGCATGTTGAGGAGCATAAAGAATGGAAGATTGAGATTTCTAAAGAAGGGAAGAAGAAGCTTGAGGAATACCTCAAATGGAGGGAACAATGTTATCTGTGTGGAGAAAAGGGTCATAGAGTGACAGACTATTATGGAGTTCAATGTATTATTTGTGGAGAACATGGGCATTACCCAACTCAATGCCCTGACCTAAAAAGTTACTTATAAATCAAGGAAGGACTTATTCCAGGACAATATTTGAAGAGGATGGATTGAAGTGTTTATGTACTGGTATTCAAGAATAATGTTTTTGAGGTACGTTTATTGGAATATTTTTGTATTATTCTATTGTGGTTTTCAATAATTTTAAGGTACCGGTAACCATGAAAAGTGATTCAAATATTTTTGAAAGCAGAAGATATGCGCATCATGAAGGGATAAGGAGAAAATGAAATGTTTGATAGTATTCATGAGCTCATGATTGATATAAGGACTAAGTGATATCATGGTTTGAGTATAAAGAATTTTGAGGATTTTGGTTTGTGGAAAGTGTTAAATTTTAACTACATTCATGTTTTCATTAAGGTTCAATGGGTATTCATTCTTCAAGAGAATACATGTTTAAGGTATTCACATGTTTCTAATTTGACCAACAAGATATATCTTATGATATATGGGGGATAAATGATGGAATTCACGTGATTGTTATGTTACATTTCAAGTAATCATTTTCTTTATACTATGAGCTTAGACCGAAGTATTTTAGATAAACCTAAAGATTGGAATGGATTATGTTGTACATAACTTATGATATAAATTTTTCGATATTATTGATGGGATGTTATAGTAATATAGCTTTAGAAAAAGGACAACCTGCAGGACGGGCGACAGCCCATCACGTCGGACAAGGCTGTGGGAATCGAACCCACAACTGAAGTGTGACTGGCCTTTAGCGCCTACCACTGGCTTACAGGAAGTCCCTGTTTAGTAGAAACTAGTTTTATTATATTAAGTAATATGATATATGAAGTATAATTCCATTTTAGGAACCATATATGATTAATCTCAATATAGATGGACTTATGTATTTTTGATAACATTTATGACCTTTTGGTTGAGACAGATGGAATGACCCATCATTCTATCACATGATCTGCTAACACATCACGAATAACAAATTGAACTTCATTTCATTAAGGGATGAAATGGAAATTGTTCAATTAAAGAACAACACTGATATTGTACCAAAATCATGTAAGTATTTCTTTTAATGATCTTGAAAACCAAAAATGTTGTCCTAGTGCCCTAATATCCGATTAATCAGATGGTACCTTAGATCTTCACAAACTTATGGATTTGTGATTGCTGAATTTTCCATAGCCATGTTCTCTACCACTCTCCATCAGAACATGATGGTTATATTTTTCTTCCATATCCATATTTTCACCTATGTTCTCATATGTGGAAACCCAGTGATGAGTTAATTTGGGTAACCGTTACATTTCATACTTTAGTTTTTAAAAGCCCAATTTTGGTATTCCTTATTATGATGTGGGTTTCTATTAAAGAAACTTTCGAGTAGTAAACTATTTATAACCCCGACGAATTTTGAGGGCGAAATACATTTTAAATGGGGTAGAATGTATCACACCAAGATTTTATGAAAAATGTTATTTTTAATTTTATTGATGTCTTGTGTTGTACGCTACACCAAAAGGAGCTTTCACTACACGCATCCCGGACTTGGCTTGCATTACACGCAATCGCGACCTTCCTTGATAGCGTGTGTTGTACGCAATGCCGAGTTTCACTAAACATCGATATTCTATTAAAATATTATTAAAACTAGCCGTTATGAATAGTAATAACCACTTTTTGAAATTTTATAAATTTTATCTTCCAAAATGAACTTCATTTTTGGATTCAGAATATTGAAATTAGCTTATGGTGAAATTTTGGTACTTTTCGGATAACTTTCATATTATGATGAATAGTGAAAATTACTAAATTTTAATTATAAAACAACTTTTTTAATTGAAATAATTAATAGTGATAAATTATTAATTTGAGTGGTTTTAAAGTATTTTTAGAATATATTTTTACAATTTAATACAATCTTGGTCATTGGATGTAATTTCACATTTAAACCAGACATAAATAAGTGTCAAACTTTTGATAGTTATTATCTCTTAAAAACACGCTATTTGTTTTGACGATGGGAATTAATTTTTAAATTAGTTAATGTAACTGATATGTTTGGAATTTGGTAAAATAAACATCATTTTTTAATTCATAATATCAAATATATCTTATGCCCAATTTTTGGTATTTTTCTTGAAACATTCATTTTTTGATGAATAGTGAAACCACTAAGTGGTAGTTAAAAAAACTAAATTTTTTCGTAAAACTTAATTTTACCACTTCTGTGGGTAGAATTTTAAAAATCCAAGAGACACGGTTGATTTCAGTAAGTAAAATGTGGTTCAGTGAGATGAAAAGAATTGTTGGTGAATAGTAACTTTTTTACTTTTGTTTACCACGGTTAAAAGTAAATAGGGTAGTTAAGGGTAAAAATGATATTATTATTACCTTAACAAATGTCCTAATTCTATTGGATAAGATTAATTCGACCAAAAACAACCTTAGGAATAAAATATGACCATTTAGGCCCACTTGGATTAGATTAGGACATTTATTATCAATTTATTTAAAGAGGGGTTAAAATAGTTAAAATCAATGTTTAATAACTAAATAATTTTTAATATAGGGTTATAAATAAGATAAATTCGACTATAAACATTCATTAGAAAGATAAAAATATTTCCAACATAATTGTATTTTATTTGTAATTTTTAGACATAAAATAATTTAATTTATTTATGATACAATGATGATGTAGTACTTATCTTATTAACGAAATATTGACATAATTGATGTTATAAATACCCAAATAAAAGTAATTTGAGACTTTTTATGAATTAAAATAATTTTATATGTTAATATGACATGGTAGTATTGATTTAATTAAATTTTTTCGAACTAATCATTCTGTTATATATTTCACAAAAATCAATTACCAAATAGTGTCAAAATTGACATAAAATAGTTTTTAAAAAAAATACTATATTATTAATTGTTATTTTATTTCAAAAAATCTAAGGTTCAGCAAAATGACATATATAAGGTTATATATATTAATAATAAACAAATTGGGGTTCTTTTGGCTTGATATAGTAAGTTTATTAACCTTATAGTGTAAGAAAACAAGAAGACACGGTAAAAGTTAAATTATCTAACTTAATGTTAAATCTAAATGATAAGGTTAAAATTGATTCCTAAACTTGTATAAATTATATTGGACGTGAGGATTTCGACCCATCCCCACCTTAGTCTCGAAATAAATCAATTTGGAGCTTTTTAAAACCGAATATGACTTTATAATAAAATAATATGTTTAGTTTTCCAAAGGAGCCCCTCTTCTCCCTTATAAAAGGGCACCTCCTCCCTCTCTTCCTCACACAAATTTGAGCCTTCCAGCTCGGCCAAACCCTGCAAACTTCTCTTCTACACTTCCCTAGAAACATCCTAGAGGTTCTGGTCTTCCTAAAAGACCAATTTTAGTTCCCTAAAAGGAGATCTCAAAGTGGCGCTTCAAAGAAGAGGTAATGTCCATTACCGATTCTTTCAACTTTATTTATTATTCCACTTCTTCTTCATAGGTTTTTTCAATATGAAGTAATAACATCAGTATCACTCATATACTGATATTTTATTATAAGTATTAAACAACCCTATTTCACCATCTATCCATCCTATGGAAAACGAAATCACCGCGCGTGCGTACGTACGGAATACCGTCTCTACGCCGTGGTGAAATCTATTTTCCACCACTGCCTTACTTGGATGGGTATAATGGTGTAAATAATAACTATATATTATTATTTTAAAGTGATATTGATTCTGAAATAGTATACATACACTCCAATACAGTCCCACGATCATGAGAACGATATCATCGCTCGTGCGTACGTACGGACTACCGTCTCCACGACGCGATGAGATTCATTCTCCACTTTAACCATACATGAATGATCATAAAGTATATATAATGAATAATAATAAAATATATGACATAATAATGATACTGGATTTATGTATATATATATTTATCTCATCTACTTAATTTCACTCAATTCAATAAAGAAACGAATACAGCGTTCGTGCGTACGTACGACCTACCATCTCCATGAACGGTGTATTTCTTTCCATTTATTGATCCACTATTTATATATATATTATGAATATATATTATATATAAATCATGATTTACATTCTGGATTTAATTAATCATGATCTAAGTAATCATATGAATAATTACAAGTTAAAACACGAACGACAAATGAGACGATTTTACCCAAAACGCTACTTTTACATGAATTTACAAAAGAACGGGTAATATAAAGTCATAAGTGAACCATATATGAAATAATAACAATGAATATTATTCTGTAATAATTCAATGAAATTATTTAAATCATTATCTAGGAGGTTTGGACACTTACGAAGCGAATCGGACCTAAGGTAAGGGATAATTTTGCAAATCTCATTTTTATCCGAGATTGCTTATTCATAAGTATTTACTGGGGTTATTTTTATCATCCATGTCCATGTTTTATAAAAGTGTTTTCATGTATGTTTAAAGTCCTTTTTACCCATTTTTGACTTTTACTACATTGTATGTAAGGAATCTTTCTTTTGTTTACATTACGAGGTATTTTTTGACTTTTCTGACAAAAGTACGAGGAGAATGTTATTTTTAACTTATACGGCGTGAATGGATTTTTAAAATTTCATAATGCCTCCTTTTCAAGAAGATTCCTCTACAGGATTGCATGATTATTTTCAAAAAAACCCTGTTCATTTAAAATTTCATGGACTTTTGTGAAAAAAAAATGATTTTAAAGAAGAAAGGATATTTTCCTCAAAAATTCATTTCAAGTGTTCTGCCAAAACTATTTTCCATATAAGATGACATTATTTCATATGTGTATGTTTCAAGTAATATGTCTCTATGATTTAAATGGTTTCAATTTTATTATGATGAAATGATATCAAACTTTTATGGATTATGTTATGATGGCATGTTGTTTAAGAATCCCATTTTATTACATTGGTTATGCTATGATGGATGATTTATGATTTTTTGGCACACGAAAGAATGATTTCATTATGAGATGGGTGGGACCTATATCTCCCTCCAATGCATTGGGTAAAGATTTTATATCTCATGAGATAGGCATGGCTGGAACGGTAAGTTAATATGGTTCAGTGTTACAGGACTGAAACGAGGAGCGAACTCGATTCAGAAAGGGACTTTGTCCACTAAGATGGTCTTGGCAGCAATGCCTTGGAAAATATGGAAATCATTACATGTGATGAATGGTTGCCAAAATTACATGCCTTATTCCCATGCTATGTTATCATGATTGATGTTCCTTTATGATATATGCCTTACGTACTTCCAAGATTTATGTGTTTGCTCAAGGTTTTAATGTTTATATTTCATGTTCATGTTTTTTCGTTCAAATTTTTTTGGATTGTTTTATGTTCTCTATGTTTCCCTTACTGAGCATTTGAGCTCACCCTTTTTATGTTTTATTTTCCCATGGAAATAAAGAAAGGTTTTAGGTAATGAAACAAAAAGGGGAAGATTGTTATGGGAGATGTTGAAGATCTTTCAACATGATTAGTTGTTTATATTCCGAGTTTCCAAAGACACTAAACTATTACAATACTTGTGTGACTTTTTTGTTATGTATTAAGTATTCCGCAAAAGTAATGTAATGTTCATTTACGTTAAGCTTCGGGTCTCTACAAAAACCATTCACAGTTGTTATAGGGATATAATTAATTTCATTGTGACTTTCCACTTGATAGTTCTATGATTGAATTAGTAATCATTGATTGGATGACATTTATTTTTTTAAGTTATTATCATTAATATTGAAAATAACACATTTTTCTTGATTGATGTTCATACATGCAACAATAATAGATGTTTTATGTTATTATGCAACATTAGTAGGTTTTTGTCTTTTAGGGGTGTAAACATTAGTACATAATATACATACCTCAATATTTATTATTATCACTCTTCTATCTTTTGAATTTCTATCCGTAAATTTCATTATTTTTTAGTATGTATTGTTAATTTTAAACAGTTTTGTATCAGAAGATATACATGTTGGATGATTTTTGAGGTGGGGAGATCCTAGATTATTACCTATTAATCAGAAAGTAAATTCTAGGTAAAACAAGATCTATATTTTCTTAAACTGTTTTTACTTTGATCTTCATGATTTTTACATCCATATACCACACACAATTATTAAAGTGTACACAGAATGTGTAAAAAAATATATGGTAAAAATGTTCCCTTTCTGATGGCACATGTTCTAATTATTTCCTTTTTTAGGGATTTTATAAAGTGGATGCAAATTATTGGGAGTATTTTTGTTTCCTTTTAATTCTATAAGGATGATATAGCATTAAAGTAATGTTTTACGCACATTGTGACTGTTTCCCTTTCACCTTCACCATTTTTTTCATCTATATCTCTTATTTCTAACTCTTCCATTCCATCACGTTTCATCTCAATCACAATTAGTCTTCACTTCATTTTTTCATGTCACAAGAACCCCATTCACTTCATTATAATTATTTTATTCTAAAAATTATATTGAATACAACGACATTACAATTTTTTGAAATGACGTAGAACCAGATAAATTGAAAGAAAAATGAATAGTCTCATGCAAATGCACAGGCGAGAACTAGTAATGTTTAATTAATTGGTTGGAATACACACAAAACCCATTTAAAATTTTTTTAAAACTGGTTTGTCTCATGATACATGTTGAAGAATAGAGGTAATATATAATTCTGGACCTCACCCATCACTACATATCTAATACATTCCTCCTATATTGAATAATAAATTTAATTAATGAACAATATGTCATAACAATAAATATTTATAATGATTAAATTATATAAAATACCAATATTATCATAATTAATCAAGTAACATTCTTGGTAATGCACCATATGTAGAAATTGTATATAGTATAGGAAATGTGGATATCTGTGATTCATATTAAATGGATATTTAATTGAAATATAATGTGGAATTAAATATTATCACAACATTTTGAATGTTTCATAAGAGTGTTATTTAACAGAATATTTATTAAAGGTAAAATATGATATCAATTCATCAGAAATATATGATTTTAACAAAAGCATGACATTTTATAAATAAATAAAATAGAATAAAACTAGTAAAATATTCTTACAATAAATATTTTTTTTATGAAAACATTTATAACATATAGAAGAAGCCAAATTTTGTAAAATGCAAATGGTTGATAAAATATCAGCTAACATCGTATATGTTAAAAGAATACTTATTTTCGAATTTTCTATAAAATTAAATATAAAAACTTCTAAAAACATTATAATGAATCTTTTAAATCATAGTAAAAAAATTTTATGACATATAATGTCCTAATATATATGTTTAGTAAATAAAAATTTCTTTTTTAATATAATTTGGAAAAATAAGGACATAGAAGAAAAATATAACCAATCAAAAGATAAATTATGTAGAATTATGTTTTAAAAAATTGTTTTTATTGATTCAAGTTCCAAAGAGAATTAAATTTGGGAGAAAAATTGAAAACACATAAATATTCAAAGGATAATAAATATATAGAGTTTATGAACGATATATTATAATATTCCTTCGAGGAAAAGAAGACTGATCCCAAAAAATGTGATTGTAAAATTAATTTTTTTTACTTATTTAGTTACTTATAAATAATCACCCCAAGAAAGGGTAGTATTAAATTTAAAAATTAATCATTTGTTATTAATATATATTCATGTTAAATACATCATGATGGAAATATATAAACCCTATAAAAGTAAATAGGTACATGGTGAAATATATGTCTTTTGGAGTGGAAATTGAGAGAAAATCTATTTCCTCAAGCTCAACATGTCTTTTAATTTAATTTAGCCGCATTTATAAAAAATTTATTCTTATTCTACATACAATAAATAATTTTACAAATATATATAATAACATATATGATCCATTTGTAACATATTTTTACACGTCTGTTAACAATCATTTCTTATTATCATTGTTTCATGTATTAACTCTATCATTTATCATATATGTATTGATTTGAACGTTATGGAAATTTTACGTTTATTAATGTTCACTAAAATAAAAATTTTCAGTCAATACATAAATATCATATACATTCATTATATATATATATATATATTCATAGTCATCAATAAAATATCAAAATAGAAAAATGAATTACACCATTCATGTAATCGGTTTAGAGTACAATTGCCTGAAAAATATTTTATCATTTCTAAAGATAGAACAAAAAAAGGTAAATAACAAAATTACTTTCCCAATTTATTATTAATTCATATAAAATCATTAAATATATCCTTATTACCATCTATGGAAGAAATTTAAAATGAAAGACATCACCTTCTGGACTTGGTAGTCCACAAGTAAACATGAGGGACATTGTCATTTTGAAACAGATTGGAATGTAACAAAATATAGATTTTTTTATAATTTAAGATTAATATATATTTAATAGATATAATTCATACCTATTTATTCCATTTCTATATCCATCCAATTAAAATTGTGAATAAAAATGACTTGCAGTGCTATGTGAAGACGTTTAGTTGTTCGTATCCATGAGCGATGTTTCCACATTTCATAGGATGTAAATCATATTAAAAATGGTTGTACCATGATCATAATAACATATTATTATATTTATGTTTTTTTTAAATTTATGAGTAGTAAAATTGATTTAGAGGTTGTATAAGAAAAATGAAATTTGGATGTTTTTGTATAGATTATTTCCACTTCATCAGGAGACTTCCACTAAATCTCTTATTAAAGGATATAGGGTTGGTATTTTAAGAAGAAAAGAACCTCAATACTAGAAGAAAATCTTTTATGATAAATTGATATGATTTTGTCGAGTTAAATTGATCAATGTCGTATAAAGAATATATGGAAGGGGTTTTCTTATATAAATGAGTATAGTGTAACAAATTATTTGAAATTTTAAAAAATTATTAAGTCACATTCATAGAAAACATTCTAAAAACTGACCCATATTATATCTTGATAAGATTATGTTAGTAATAAAAGTACACAATTATATTCAGTTAACTTTTTATCTCTTTTAACCCATATCATTAATCTTAACCCCTTCATCATAAAATTTTAACCTTAACCACATTTAATTTTTTTTTAATATTTGTGGGTTGTAATTTTACATAAAGGGTAACAATATAATAATAAATATACAAGGTATGAAATTGTTAAAAATTTGTGATCCTACTTATCTAAATGAAATAATTTTTTGGGTTGTGTATAATTTAATAACAGATTATTTTTCATAAAATATCATTACTATAATTCTTTAAATATTCATGTTATTTTACATTAAAGACATAAATACAAATGTGCGATGATAATACAATAATTTCAAAAATCTAAAATTTGTTATAGTAATCAATAATATTTTAGACACATAATTATTCATCCAAATTATTTCACATTTTATATTTTTAAAATCATTTATTTTATTTCTATAATAATTAAAAAAATACTAAATCGGCATTGTGTAAGAATTTAAGATAATTATTATATCAATAACAAAATTTCCATGTTTACCAATTAATTAATATTACAAATAATAATCTCCAACCAAACATTACCTATTTGTATCCTTGTTACAAAATATTATAGATATTAAAGTCAAGAGAGTTATATTTTGTATGTATTCTTCTCTATAAATAATATAAATGTTAATATCCAAGAAAAATATCTCCAAGTGGCCATATTATTGAGAATTATTTGATAATTGTAGAATGAAATTCATTCAAGAAAATGAATATAGTAAGAGAAATTTTAAGGGATTATACCTTAGATTAAACCTTGTTTTATCAATTTTACACTTTCTAAGGTGAGAAATATTTACCAAGGTTAATATTTATAATGAAAAATAATAAATGAGACATATGTTCCAAATTAGATCATTATGAATCCAAATGTGGAATAATTTTTTTCAGTTTATGTCCTTGGAGTTTCCTAAATTAATTTAAAAATTTATCGGTAAAATGTGATGAAAATTAGTTTTCTAGAAAAAAATATTTTTTAGATTAAAAATAAACATAATTATAAATCATGTATAATTGTCATCCTTATCGAATTGTTCTTTTTGTTATAAAAATATGTATTTTTATCACATTAAAACCTTAAAAAATAGAGTGATAATTTTAAATTTCATTATTTAAATAATACAAATGATTGTTTTATCAAAAAAAGGTATTTTTATATTTGATAGATAATAAATATTTTTCAAAAAACCTATAAATTCAAATAAATAATAATTATATGATGAAAAAATTATATAATTTTAAATTATTAATATTTCAATTGTTTTCATGGTTATTTCAAACTCCATGTTGATTGTAGTGTGGATTATCAATGAAAATTTATTTATTTAAAGAGAATATTCCATAAAATATCTCGATTCTATATTCAACCCCCCTATAATAATATCTCCGTTTATTTTTTAATAAAATATAAAAAACTGAGGATAATTCTACTACATACCATCCAGAAGTACCCTTTTATCATCCTCAAAAAAAATATTTCTCTAAAAAACCTTGACCAGATGAGTGGTCTTGTTTCATAGAACCTTCTCTCTATGATCCATAATCTCCACTGGTTGTTCCTTATTATCTAGATCAGGATCAATAGGTATGAACACTATGTTCATTACATGTGATGGATCATATATTTATTTCCTCAATAGAAATTAATCGAACACATCAATAGATGTATATATTTTCATTGTAATCTCTATGCGATATTCTGCCATCCTGATATTATCATGAATTTTTAATGGACTGATATATCCAGGGCTCCCCATTACCCTCATCTAAAAATTTAAAACCCTTTCTATGAAAATATTTGGTGGAATACTTTTTCTTGGAATGTGAACTTCACATCCCATTGAATATTTTCATCATTACATTATTTTCAACTATGAGATGGCTTTTTTTATTGTTGAATGGATCTAACATTATTTTCCATTTACTAATATAGTTCAAGTCAAAAAATTATTTCTCTAAATCCATCCCAATAAACTAGTGTTATACACTTATTTTGATACAAGTCATAAAAAATAACCATCTAAATTCTCATGGGAAAGCTATTATGTGAAAATTCTAAAAAAATAAAATTATTGATCTCATGCACCTTTGACATACATATAAAAATATTTAAACATATATTTTATATTTTAAATGATATTATCACACTCAAAATATATCGAAATATTATATTAATTATTAAAAATAAACTATGTATCCAGTTTTTACTGTTGGATTCTCTGGAACATCAGGGAAAACCTCATATCCTGATCAGATGTGATTATGATTTATACTCCATGCAATATCACAATTAATTAAATGTATATGCAAGTAAGCTGGTAAAAGTATAAATATTCTCTAATAATGATAAAATACCATGATTATTTAAGCTGGTCGACTACCACCCAAATAACATTATGACCTTTAGATGTTTTGGGAATTGATGATCAATCCATAGAAATGTTTTCCCATTTCCATTCTGGTATGAGTAATGGTTTTAAAATTTTCCATGACATATGTCACTAAATATTAACATGATTTCCCACTAGATATCTGTATAAAAATGTAGAAATATAAATTTTAATGTTATACCAATAGATATATTCATTCAAATTTAGATAATTCAATGCACCACCTAGATGAATTAATAATGATGAATTATGAGATTCATACAAGAACTCCTTATTTAACTTTGTTATTGATGGGAAAAAATATTTTATAAAACATATCATTCTATCATGATCATGTTTGATGTTAGGATAATTCCTTAAATTCTTCTATAATTCCACATCATCCTAATATACCTACTTAATCATGTCATTAAGGTGTGGTTGAATATGTATATGAGAAAGATAATATTTTCTGCATTTTATATTGATTTCAAAATATATTTAATGAATATCTGAAAATATTGTATCTATTTCAATCATCATCATTGGTAATATTAATATTTATAAATCATAGCAACACTAACGGTTTTTACCTACCAATGGTTGTTATCTAGTTTGTAGTCGTAATCTCTATTCTACTCAAAATATTTTATCGGGTTCATATTCAATAATTTACTTGTAAATATATATTTTAAGACAGTGATGATCAATATATATCATAACTTTAACCACATAGATAATTCCACTACATATCCAATGTAAAAATTTCCACAACATTATTGAAATCATATGTTGGGTAATTTTTATCACGAATTTTCAATTGCAAAGTGGAATAAGCTATCACAATATCATTCTTTATGATGATGAACCTCAATCCTTTCTTTGATTCATCAGTATATAAATAAAAAACTTTCTATATAATAGGGTATTGAAAGATCATTAAGATTAACCAATCATCTCATTAGTAGTTTAAAAATATCCTCACATTCATTTTTCTGCATGAACATGACCCCTTACGGGTAATCCTATGGAGTATAATAGAATTTTATTTAAAATATCTCCCAAAGCATATATAATATAGATTGATAAAAAACTATAGATCTCTATTATCATTATTAGAATAGGATACTAATAAATAAATTCTGTTTATATGGATCTACCAATACACACCGAATTCAACTTTTATGATTTAATAATGATACTTTCAATCAATAAATCACTCTAGGTAAATTTGGGAATATATCTTATCCTTATTATGGGTCTTCCGCATGATTCTCAAATTTTCATTATACTCTTCTTTTCTCTTGGAATAATTAATAATTTCATTTATATAGACCATTAAAACGAAATAATATAAATATATAAATACTCTATTAATTATATCCAAGAGGATATCTGGATCCTTGGTGATCCAGATAAGTATTATTATAAATTCATAATTAAAATACCAGATTTAGATGAATTTCTAGGGTATATCATCCTTCCTTACCATTAGTTGATAATATCATCATAAAAAATAATTATTTAAAAAATCTGACAGCCTAAAATTTCAAGAGCCAGATCATCGTTATGGGTTATAAGACACTTATTCTTAATATTTAGAATTTATGTTTTCGATAATCAATGAAAGATACATTAACCCATATTTCTTTTTACCAAAAAGAACTGGGGCACCCCAAGGTGAAATACTAGGGTTAATTCATACTCTTTCTATATTATTCTATGTATTCATATTCATATTTTTTACTGAATAAATGCCACTATATTTTGAGACTTTTAAATAGGTGTAGCCCCAAGTATGAGTTCAATTTATAATTCAAAATCATTATTCAAGGGAAGATTATGAATCACTTCAAAAAAGACATCAAAAAACAATTGTACAATAGTAATATCATCAATTTTTAGTTTCTACCAAACAATATGTGATAAATATCCCTTATTTTAGGTATTAAATCTTATATGATGGAAGTAATTTCCATTGGGAGTTCAATTTCATCCTCGTAAAAAACATCCATCGAAGGTATATTAGAATATTGAATGTAAGTTCCCATCCTAAATAATTAATTTTTTATATATACAAATAGATCATAAACATGGCCAACACTACATATAATTCAATAAGTGGAAGAATAAAATGATTTTATGGAAGCATATTCCAAAAAACATCTATGAGGGAATAGATATGGACTTGAGATGTGATAACAACACTATTTTCTTTTCTATCTTCCAACTCACAATATAATCATTTATTAGGTGATATAATACCCTGATGAAATAATTATGATATAAAATATTATTTAAAACCTGAATAAAATAAAACATATTCAATTTTAGAGTAAATGATAAGTATAACTTTGAATTCATTTCTTGGGGATTACACTTTAGATATAGTAATTAAAAATACAAGGCTTTCTCAGCTTGTCTTATTTTATGGTAAATTCCTTTTATGTTTTCAAAAAATTGGTTGATTAATTTCTAATGTCATTAATGATGAATCGCTAGCTAATTTTGGCTTATTTATTTTCTTTACAGTCATTATCTAGAAGACCCTTATCTCCACTCTTGTGACAAACTATCATTCCCTTTATGCATTTTCCAAGATGCATCCTTCCATAATATTTACTTGAGGGAATTTATTCATTACCTTTATCTTATTTGATGCATTTAATTTTTCATGGTATTTGGTTGACCTATTCTTTAGATAGTTTTCACTAATTCTATAGGATATACATTCGACCTTTTCTACTAAATTTATCCTTGATGCCAAATATAGAGACCCAAACTCTAGTAAATTGGATACATTCTCTATGTTATTACATTTTTATAAGACACAATTGATCTCATACATATTTTCCAATAAATTTAGTATTCTTAATGAATAGGATGCAAAAAATTAACATAATATATTACTCATATAAAATACATCAAATAATAGCTAATATCACATCCTTTATATTAATATTAATTTCATTCTTCATATCATGTGGAATGGAAAACAAGTAAACTATGATAATAGATTCTTAGTAAAATTCTGTATAGTATAATATAACATTATTAAATATGACATAATCAAGATTTTATAGAAAAAACACCTGAGATTTAATTAAAAAAGGAAGGGAAATTCAACCATGAGAAATTTAAATACAGTAATATCTTGGACTATAATAAATGGATTTAAAATAGTGGAAATGATTAATGATTGATATCATGATCTCAAACATCGTTATATCTTAACCCTTAAGAACTTATTCTAAGATAGTCTAATTGATAGGTATGTATACACCCAAAAGAAATTTAATAATTTTTGTAATTTTTTTGACTTATGAGACCTATCAATGGATCTGGGGTATATATAATTATGATCCTCTCTCATCCCTTCATTTCCAATGCATTTTTTATATATTTAATGATTAATTTAATTCATAAAAAATATTCATTTTCTAAAAATACATATATTGATTAAATGATAAAAAATTCCAAGATTTACACTTTCGAAAATATAAAATTCCTAGTAAAATATACTATGTAGAAATGGTATACAATTTAAGTACTAAAAATATCCATGATACAAAAAATGTGGATATTTAAGTGAAATATAACTTCCAATGAATGTTGATCCCATTAATGTGATTTATTCCACATAAAGTTAATGACTAAAAAATAAATAAATAATCAATTATGACTCACAATTCATTATAAATATAGGGTTTTTAATAAAATAGTGACCATTTGAGAAAAAAATAAAATAGAATGAAAAAGATTAAATATGGTTTCATTAAATGGTTTTATATAATGGCACTGACCTGATAATCCTATAGTCAGTGCCTTATATTATTAAATTCTCATTGATAAAAGATTATAATAAAAATCACCAAATATTTTATTGGTCCGATAAAACTATATTACATATGTGATACCAATAATACATTGAGAAATGAAATAAAAATCATAATGAAAGTAAAATCTCATCCTCATTGAACAACATTTCCAGAATTCATCTTCATATCCTTGGGAAAGGACACAAAATAAGGGTGAGCTAAAATTCTCAGTAAGGTTTAAGTATGGAGGAATCTATCATTTATAATGAATCATAATAAATATGAAAAGGTAAATAACTAAACAGACATTCCATGTAATATATAAATTAAAAGGATGTGTGTAAAAAATATGGAATGTTAAATAACTAAAAACTAATGACTTTAAAATCAATGGCTAAGTAAATATCAATAATCAAATAATGAAATGAATCTATAGATTTTTTAATAGTAAAAATATCATGGAGAATAAAAATAAGTGAATTATAATTGAAAGAAATGTTTAAATATTGGACTCCATGTTTCCTAGTTGCATGGAAGCTCTACCATCAAGCCATTTCACAATCTAGATTAAAACAAATTAGGTAAAATCTCATCTGATTTGGCCAACTAATTTATCTCATGAGACTACCGATGCATTGATGTGATGGAATTAAATAATATCAGTCCCATTTAATAGAATCCAAAATCAATCCTTATTTATATAATAATATATTTTACTCAAAAACAATTATCCTTACCAAATATCTGTATTATGTAATGGATAAAAACTTATCAATATTCCCTAGTTAATCAAACAAAAATCAATGAAAACAAAATATTTAAAAAATTATACAATTTCAAAAATAAAAACATCCATTACACAAGAGTGTTTTTATTTTGATAAATTTAGTGCCCCTAGAAAAATTATTACCAAAACGTTACTGTTTCAAGAGAATGTTTACAAACCCACAATAAAGTTAGATGACAAAATAAATTTTACCATTTGCTATGTTTCAAGTCAAATGCCCTTGGGTGAGATAATTGAAATGAAATTATAAAATACCATAAATAATAATTTCTTCATGATATTACATTTCAATGGAGATGTATATACACCAAATATTAAAGTGAATATGTGTATAATAACAACAAATTATCAATAGAATGTAAATTGAGATGAAATATCTTACCTTACACTCTTATTTAGTTGAAAAAAAATTAACATCCTATATAATGTTTTAAATCATGTTTTTAAATATTAACATAAATATATAAATATTTATAATATAATATATGACACTTTTATAACATATTATATCCAATTTGTTGATCATATTTCATTATTTTCACAGTTTCATGTGTTTACTACCTTCTCTTTCATGTAATTTTTCACTGGTTATTTTTCTTTCTTATTACGTAGAACATTATTTATTTATATCTATATGGTAAACAATGATGAAAATATCATTTATATTCAGTATATATATATAGAGTAATCCATGAATATTTTTCATAGTAAATGGAATACATCAGTCATAGAGATGGTAGGTTGTACATATAGATGAATGTAGTTTCCATTTTCTTGTCACATTGAATTAAAGAAAAGTTAATTATATATATATAGATTATTCCATTATAATTTTTAATTCATATATATCACATATGTTTATTATAACCATCCTTAATATATTTCATGTAATGGGTGAATGAATCACATTGCTTCACTTTATGGTAGTCTATTATACACACAAAGGGCGTTATCATATTCCCACAAAATAGAAAGCATGGGGGTATGTGTTAAATAATAATTAAATAAAAATGAAGACATAAAAAAATCATAAGTATCTTATATAAAAATTATTGACAACATTATTACCAAACTTGAAAGGTGGTAATGTAAATACGAAGGACATCGGTTCACGATGTGACAGTTCATCGTACACACGAATGAGGATTTCATACCTAATTTATGGAATTATGTGAACTCTTATATCATAAATATAATATTGAAATAGCTCAGTGTATTATATATATTCTTATTTTATTATATATCAAAAATATAAGAATAACTAATGATGTGGAGGAGGAAATCAAAGAAAAATGCTTTTAGAAAAACATTACCTTTTCTTTAGGAATCATCCTTACAATTGCAATAATTCATTACTACGTTGGATTTAAGAACAATATAAGGCTATTAGATGATGTTATTGAAGACTTAGACTTATTTAATTTGGTATAGGATAAACCAAAGTGGGTTCAGAGGTGTGAATATGGGGGAGATGGGTGGCCATTTATAATTGGGGGAGAGGATACACTAGGCATTTTGTTAAATATGTTAGGTTTACACACATGTTTACATAAAAAGAGGAAAATATAACTCAAAATATTATATAATAGAGGGGTAATGTTTGGAATATTTCCAAAAATAGGTATTTGAAATGCATAAGGCCATCTTAACACTTTATACATTATGTTTAACCACTAAGTAAACTCATTTTTACCTCAAACAATATAATTAATTGTAACTAAATTCACTTATAATTATGGTAAAAAATTAATTTTCCCATATTAGAAACTATAAATTATGATTATTTAAAATATAGTATCTATTTTTACGAATTAAAATCAAATAATTGGTATAATTTAAATTTAAATTTATTTATATAGACGTGTTGAGAAAACGAGTTTATAAAATGAAAATAATGAAAAGGCTACAATGTTTTCATATCAAAATTCTTCTGTAATATACTTCAAATGGACTAAATTTTATTAATAGATTTATTAATGATACATTTTGACAGTTTGACCAATAAAAAATATAATATTACATTATAAATTATTTTGATTAAAATCTAGTTTTCAACAAAAAAAATTAGTATTATTCAATATTCATCAAAAAATGAATCTTCTCTAATAAATACCAAAATTTATCTCTTAGATATTTGTTAAATTCAAATTTCCAAAAGGATGTTTATTTTTTTGAATAAATCTCTTAAAAGCTTCTAACTTTAGTTTTAAAACCAATGCACCATTAACATTATGCAAAAATGGCTTTAAAAAATAAATCTTTTATTTATAAAATTGAATTTTTTCTTATCTTATACCTATAAAATGAATTGGATCAATTTAAATAAAAAATATTTAATATATAGAGATGATAAATTAATTATAAGTTATTTAATTTATTTATATCCAACCCCTTTAGATTATAATTGTTTTTATAAAAACATTTATTTTATATTCCATTTTGTTATATTAATTTCCAAATAATTGGTAGCATATGAATTAAACCATATATTTTATAAGTTATTTATTCTTATCTATAATCTAAAATATAATGTCTTTGTTGTAATATTAATTTTAAATATTAATATTAAAATTATTTTGTAAAACTAGACTTTGTGTGTAAGGCAAGCCATCGGAGAAATTAATTGACATTTGTAATGAAAAATAACTTAGTATTGTGTGTATTTAAATCTAATAATAAAATTATAATTATAATAAAAGTAATATATTATAATTTTTTTTAGATTTTTATAAATTTATATGATTGATGTTTTTTCATATATAAAATCAAATAAAATTTTATTTGATTATAATTTTCAGGGTGTTACATTTACTTTTCATGTCCACTAAAAACTTATAGACGAAGCAAAATTTTGTAAAATATTAATGTTAGTATGAATATATGTTAACACCGTATACATTAAAAAACATTCCTTTTTCCCTTTTATATGGAATGCAAACATAACCCTTTTAGAAAACATCAGGATGGTTATTTTCAAGCCATGTAAATTTCATGGATAACATACTATGTATTAGTAAATCCTTTGATTAAATAAATAGGATAACCTTAATATTTTTAAAAAATATTGACATTAAAAACATATACCCAATCAAATGGAAAATAAGATTTTATTTTTCATTAAAAATTTATTTTCTAGATTCAATTTACATGTAGTGTAAAATTTGAAATAAAATATAGAATATAATTAAATATATAAATTATAAAATATATATGTATCTTCTGAATGACATGTTATACGATTCCCTAAATGAAAATAAGATCAATCCAACCAAAATGAAATTGCAATGTAAAGCCCAACCTCTTTGGTAACATTTAAATTGTAACACCTTAAAATATTAAATACCAATTGAAACTATCATTATCAGTAAAAAATATACACTCATGTCACTTATATTAACGGATAACTATATAAAATACGTATAATTAAATAGGTGCATAAAACCAAATATATCACAATAGAGTGGAACTTAGTAAAAGATATTGTGCCTCCAATTTTGTGTCCCACACAAGTGATTTTAGTTTCATTTATAATAAATATATACTTATTATAAATACATAATATAACAATATAAATATAAAATACTATCATATATTATCCATTTATATTAACATATCACCCATTTTCTAAGAAAATTTTTGCTGTTATCATTATTCCAGGAGTTAACTACTACATTTTTTATATATCATTTGTTTTGATAGTTATAGTACATATAGTTTTATTATGGTTCCACAATCATAATAATTTTAATCAAGATATAAATTTATTATAAATCAATACCCATATATATGGCTTCGTCTCTAAATGGTAGACATAAGAAAATGAATTACACCTTTTATGGACACAGTACTCCATAAGTATGCATGAAAACATTTCTTACTTTTTTGTAGATGGAATGGAATAAAGACAAATAATAATTCAAAATGAATTATTCCTTATTATATCATATATATATAGATATCATATATATTTATTAAATCTATATTTATCACATCTATGTAAAAAATAAATTAAAAATGAATCACATCACTTCACAGAGGTGGTAGTCCACAGTTATGCATTAGTGACCTTGTTGTTTTACAAGATATAAGAAGGTGATATGTTATATATGGTATTATAAATCTTTAACAAAAATTACATCATAAATATCATATATACGCATTACTTCCTCTTTTAAACCATCCAAGTAGTTATATTGAAAAAATTAATTACATCACTAGGAGGATACAACAAGACGTACATTCACACAAGGGATGTTTTCACATTTTTTAGGAGTGGAACGAGATAGAAAATGTTTTTCCCATAATCATAATGAAATATTAGTATATTAGTGACATTGTTCTAATTATTTTAAAATGGGTATAATAAATTTAGATGAATTAGAATATTTTTTTGAAATAGTTGGTAAATAAAATTACCATTTCATATATAGACTATAGATCCCAAGATGTGATTTAATTATTGTTGCATTATTTTGAGAGTGAAGAGTTATTGAAGAGGATATGAATAATTTTTTTATATTTTTATCAACATATAAATTGAATTATATGTTAATATTATAAGATACCATATTACTGGAATTTATATATCATAAAGGGTGTTCAATATTATAGCTTTATTGGAGGAGATGTTGGCATACTACATGATGTTACATGCTATATTTTTTGGATCCAACCCACAATGTGAACCCTTGAGAATGATTTAGTGACAAATTTAGTGGGAATATTGAGATTTACACACTATAGTCTCTAGGACTACTCCACTAAAGAGACATCTTCCACACCGTAGAGTAGAAACATATCAAATAAAATGTTGATTCTGTTTTTTGGAGTGTTTGAAGATTTTATAACCTCTAAATTAGAACCACTTGGCCATGTCATAGAAGAGGATGGGTCCATTTTTTGTGCCACTATAAATATTGGCACCACAATTCCATATTTGTCAAACCACACCACAGATCACTATAAAACAATTTAAGGTTTTATACAAATTATGGGACCTCCACACCATAGCTTGTTGACAATGCCAAGGTTTGGTGAAATAATGAACACTCTCATGATATTATGATGACATATCTACATAGATAATTTGAAAATTTTATATGGTTTTAGTGTTTTAAGTCCTATCTACATTAATCTAAGAACCATTCCATAGTTGTGTTTCTCAATTACATGAAAACTAAAAAACATATCATCATCAAAATAATATACATGTCCTTTTTGATGAAGTATTTTCTAGGTAGTTGTGAGGTATATACATTCTTTGACTCATATGATTTCTTTGGTGGTCATTTTAGTCTATAATAAAAACTACTTTCAAATTACATGATCATGGGATTTTTAATTAAGATGAAAAATATATGTTTGATAGAAATTTTGGTTGTTTGAACGTGAATTTAAAATAAAAACATTTAATTATAATTGATATTATTTATAATATTAATGAAAATTATTATATATTAAAATGATAGAGAATATTTTGGAAGAATAAAAAGAGGAAAAATACAAGAAATTGATTTATGTATAATGGAAGAAAGTGAAGAGTTCATACCTATGTTTCTATAAGTTGAAGAAGAATAATAGGAGCACCACATCAGAAATTAATTGCAACGGATGTAAGGACTTAATTTATTAAAGAAAAATTATTATATTAATTACTTCAATTCATGATTAATTGCCAGAGGTTGAAGGCTTGTTTTTATGTGAATTCCAGTATAATCCTTTATTGGAGTACCATCATATTATAATTAGGGAGTCTTATGATCTCAAATGAATTTCGATCATGCAATGATCTAGCCTTCATTATTTTAGAGGTAAAACTTGATTATGTGTTTTCCCCTTTTGTGTCTTTGTGTGCTTATTATAAATAAATATTCAATTAAATTGGTGATGTCTGTTATTTTAAAGGGTAAAAAATTAAAATATAGGAATCACTGATTTACCCTTCCCCTAAGTGATTTCTAATTAATCAAAGAAGTATATTCTCAAGTGGTATTACAGTGCAGGTTCCCCTCATTGGTTATTTTCTATTTGAGAAGAGAATTATTTCTGTTGGTAATGTTTAGTTATGAATTTTTATTTTTTTTCATGTACAAGCATAATTTAGTGTATATAAAACGGAATTTGGACCCTTCATGGGAAAATTTTTCATAAATGGAAGGATATGATGTTTTCTTCTCATATTTCAATATGTGTAGAAGTTTTTAATATTCTATATTCATATATTTCATCATATGATAATTATTACATGAAATATCCATGTTTGAAACATTTTTGAGTGTTTAGAAGCCCTTATATTATAAGTGCGAAAGGTAAAAATAAGGGAAACATTGAAAAAATATGTGTTGATGTTATCATTATTTGATATTTTCCAATTGAAATAAGATATCATTGTTATAAAAAAATATATGTCTGATTATTCATGTTGATTATGTAAAATTTAAGGTACAAAGAAATGATGTGATGTCTCATGAAGGTAAGATCTTCAATAGTGATGATGATGAATATGTTCTTTTCAAAATTTCAATGTGAATCTTTGGAGATTTTTTAGAGCAATTTATAGGATTTAGGTGAAGAATTTGATTCAATAAATTAAAGTGATAATGAAAATTCATGTTCTCATCATCTAAGATTGTGAAAGAATGTACACATAAAAAATATAATTTTAAATGATGAAAAAAATATTTAAACTAGAAAAAATTTTAGAATAAATTGTCCTACACCATTATTTTAAAAAAAATTACCAAAATATAACGAAAATTTAATGAAACATAAAGAGTATAATGATTCTATAAATGAAGAGTTGTATTATATTGATAATATTCAAACATAGTAGTTGGTACTTGAAGCCCATATAAATGATCAGTATTGGGAAAAGTGGGGGTTTCAACTAAAGATGAATGAATTAGGTGAATTAGTGAGAAATAAATAAATATTTATTTATAATGGAAACATACAAGTTTAAGGAGTTTACATTGATGAAACCTCTTCACCAGATTCAAGACATGTGACTACAAGAAAGTTTCTTTCCATTAAAGAAAGTAATGCATTGAATGATCATTCAAATGGATTACAAGTAATACTTACACAACAGTGAATTTAAAGTTGAGGTATATACTGAAAAAATATGTGGTTTATTTAATGGTGAATCTGAGAATTTGTTTTACAGTTAAATAAGGCTTTATATAAGCTAAACAATTCCCCAAGATCATGGTATTCTAGTACTAACACTTTCCTTCATAAATTTAATTTCTAAATGTAGAGTTGATAATAATCTCTACATTAATGTTGATAAATTATTTGTTAACATTTTATTTTTTATATAGATGAAATTATTTTCCCTAGTAATAATGAAGGAATTTTTTAATGATTTTAAAAATAAACGATGAAGACATTTAAAATTTCCATGATTTTTGAGATGAGATAATTTCATAGGATAAAAATATATCAATGTAAAAATTATATTACTCTATGTAATGATAATGAGATATTGAGTTAATTTTTCATGGATAATTTGAATCCCAGTTCTACACCAATTTAGGTATGAATTATTTTAGAAAAGTATGACTATGGGAAGGAATTTGAACCAAAATAATTCTAGATAATGATTGTAAATTTTCATTATTTGACTAGTTCAAGACCATATATTGTTTATAATATTATTTGAGAAATGGAATCCCAAGGTGTGGCCTTTTCAATCCCTCCAAAAAAGTTAATCCCCTCCCCATTAATGTATCACTCTAGAGATAGTCCAATCTTGGAAGGAGTAGTTTCGAACTAAGATGGTAGTAATTATTCTCATTCCATAGAATAAATATAATAATATTCAGGTGAAAATTTCGCATGAAAAAAGTGTAAAATTTTAAACCATAATTAGTTACATTAGAGGCATAATATATTTCTGGTGGAAATATGAAATCAAATGTAAGCTTAATATGGTTGGTTATTCTGATGTAGATTGGGCATGTTGTGTTGATTATTGAATGTATATATCTAGTAGATATTTAATAAATAGATAATAATGTATTTTTTGGAATTAAATGAAGATATATTAAGTAACCTTGAGAACTACTGAAGCTTAATATGGGGTTACCAGTAACTTTTTGAAAAACCTTATATGAAAAAAATTCTCAACAATGTTATCTAAAATTTGAAGGGACTTCTACCTTACAATTGAAATGTAATAATTAATTTGAAATTAATGTTTAAAAAATGTAGTTATGTATTAAATCTACAATAATAATGATATAAAATAACACTTAATCTAGGTGATTATAGATGATATTGAGTGAATGATGGAATATTCTTATAAAAAGGATAATATTTAAGATGAATTCACTAAGCTGATATTAAAGGAATCATTCCAGATACTGAGTCTGATGTTAGGATTTCCACCTCACTCTCTAGAGGGGTATGGTATGGTGTATTTTCCATATATCTCATCTTATATTGGGATATTTTTATCATTGGGGGAGAATTAGTTTCAATATAAATCTTACCTTTATCTATATCTTCCTATTTTTTTAAAGGGGAGTATAAAATATAGGGGTAGTATCCATCAATATGTGTTCATATTTATTTTTATAGTGAACATATATTTTGAGAGAGATATTAAATGGGGTAATATTTAATTTAAACAATTATTAACTTTTTTAATAGTTTATTTTATGTGTATGGATGAATGAGTTTTGTGAAAAATAATTATTATTGTTGTGAGGAAATTTAGTTTGATGGTTGTGAAGTTCAGGTTTAAGAAAGTTGTATATAGATCACTATCATGTGTAAAAAATGTTATTACTTGTTTAATGTTCTTGATTTATAAATTGATATTTCTCATGTAGGATTATAATTATTTAATGGTGATCTATTTCTATGTTTTTATTGTATAACTGTGATTATTTTCCATAGTTTTCATCAAAATAATAAATGGGTAGTTTTTATAGATCAAGTGATACATTAATGATCTTTTAGAGTGGAGTTTTGGTGAAGAGGATATTATTATGTTTTTTTTATTTTTGTTGTCAATACATAAATCTTATATTATGTTCAAATAAGATGGTTTCATGTGATATGTTCCTTGTGTTTCTACATAATGAATGGAGTTTCTGATGTAGGCTTTATTAGAGGATAAGTTGAGATACTTCCTGAGAGATCATTCCATATTATTTGAGACCGTTACATATAGCGAAACCTTAATTAAATCACATTGATGACCACAATGGGAATATGAGAGGGCCATGTTGTAGTTTCCAGTACTAAGACCCAAAGGAAACTTCATCCACACTGCAATGTAGGGCCACTCCACATATAAGGTTGCATCAGTTTTTTGGGACTCAGTAGAATTTGGCACCACTACATCAAAACCAATTTTCCATGTTGTAGAAGAGTATGTGATGTTTTTTTCCACTAGAAATATTAGCACCTTGATGTATTAGTGTTTAGAACATCAACATAGCATTTTATAACAATTTCCATGGTTCTAAAATTTCATGGACTTCTACACTACTAGTTATGGACTACTCCATTGATAGGTGAAATCTTGAAGACTATGAAACAACTATTATAACCCCTCTACAAAGATACGTTGTCCTAATTTTAATTATTATGTATTTTCTGTGTCCTCCTCACTGTATCCCATGAACTAGTCCATAATCATGTATAGAAGTAACTTAGAAAAATTAAAAAAAAGAGATAGGCAACACTATAATGGCCAAGGCCATGTAGTAGATGTTTTTTTGAAGAATTTTTGAGCAAGAAGTATACATGGATTTATATATTACTTTAGTTCCTATTTTTTGAGTAAAATAAATGAAAATTTGAAATTATATGATCATTATTTTTTGAATTATGTGTCAAAGGATGAGTTTGAAATAAGAGTTGGATTTTTTAATTTGAGTTTGAAATTTAAACTGGAAAAAATTATATTTTTCATGGAATTAGTTAATGTTTTTTACTATAAAATTGAGACAGAATAAGTGGTAATGAGAAAGAGAGTAAAATGAGAAGAAGTAATGTTTTTATATTACCACAATGTGAATAGTTAATACTTGTGTTTCAATAAGGTTAATAAGAATAAGAAGATCACAACAACTTTAATTTATTTCTATGTTCATAAGGTTATTTTATTGATACAAAAAATTATATATTAATTTATTTATTATGGGATTCAATATGATAAAAGAGAGACTTCATGTTGTATGATTACAAGGATAATAATTTCTTGTTTTAGCTTTATGTTAAAACTAATGGGTCTTATGATTTGGGAACAATTTAAATAATTCAAAGGACTAACATTATTTTTTTGAGAGGTGATCCTTTTAAATATATTTTCCCTTTATTTTGTGTCTCTGTGTGTGTTGAAAAATGATCAAAATTGAATTTAACTTGTGATGAGGGCTGTTTCTCAATGAAATATGTAAAACATTTGAATCACTTATTCGACCCCCTATTAGTGTTTACTCATTGATCCTAGCAATTCATTTTCATAGAATTCATTTAGATATCCTAATAAGGGACCTTGGGTTTGTATTTTCTGAATAACAACACCATTATAACATTGATAATTATTTGAGAATAGAAATGGAATGTTTTTTGTGATTCTAGATAGAACACATTGGTTTGAAGAGAGGGATGGGGATCCCTTTTATAATAGTTTTGTGTATAACAATTTTTATTTTTCAATGTTTTAAAATATTGTTAAAAATAATTAATGGAAAACTGTAACGAACCAAAATTTTGAATAAATCTTGTTTCCTAATTTTATGTGTTATTTTATTTTGTTTTTTATACTCAACAAAAATGTTTCATTTGATAACATGAGTATAATTAAAATGATACCATTGGGTTTTGACTGTTATATGACCATTGGTCAATATGACCCCTGGAAACTAAACGTTTTGATTATTGTCTCCAAGTACAAGTAATCATGGTTAATTATTATAGAAAGAAGATTAGATGGCCTCACCTAGTTGTCTTGGACCGATCGAATCCCATCTAACAGAACTTGGGAAGAAGGTAGAACCACTGGGCTTTGCTCTGGACCAAGCCCTAGCCGAACTTCATCGTGTGAAGCTAGAACGGAATCGCCTTTGCGAGAAGTTCAAACTGATAGAAATTACTACTCGTGCGATGTTAGCCGAGCCTTCCTCAGATTCACTCACCTTAGCACACCTTACACTTAGGTCCTATGCTGGTGTGATAAGGGGCTCTGTAAGGAGACCGTAACTGCCTTGTGTAATCCTTCGTTTTAAATAATAATTTGGATTTCTTCTTATGATGAAGTTTATAAATTTTCAAATGACCAGATAAATATAGTATTCGTATTTTTGATGAATTTTAGAAAAAAGGATATTTTAAAAACGTTTTTGTAAACCTTAAATAATTAAAAACGTGTAATGATATTCAAAAAATGGTCTTCTACAATTATTCTCAGCACAAAATTTAGAGTCTAATAAGATCAACTTAATTTTTAATGAATAGTAAATTATGAATAGTGATTTTATGATTAGGATTAGTAATGTGTCCAAATGGATTAGTAATCTCACATAAAAAAGTATTAATATAATCTAGGCTCATTGATTAAGTAATGTGATTCAATAAAATGGTTAAATAACGATTTCATAAATTATTATTCAAGTATTAGTTTTTTCGAGTGAATAGTGTTTTTTAATTAAAAATTAAATTAAAAATATTTAATAAATTATTTTTATAAAATGGATTTCATTTTTGAACTCAGAGCACCGATATTATGTTATGGTAATTTTTGGGGTTTTTTTCTAAAAAAAATGAATTTTCGGTGAATAGTGTATTTATTTAAAAAATAAAGTAAAAATTATTTAGAAAATTATTTTTATAAAATGGAGTTTATTTTTGAAATCAGAGCATTGATATTTGGTTAAGGTGAAATATTGGGATTTTTCTGAGAATGTTGAATTTTCGATGAATAGTGAAAATACAGTTTTTAAGTTACGGGTGTTTAATGACATCATTAAATGATGTATTAAGTATGTAATCAATATGGTCAACTTATGAATAGTAAGATAAGGTATGAGGTGTCCCAAGTGGCCAATACCATGGGCAAAAACCATCGGCAAGCCCATGGTTTTTCCAAAACCACTAATGAGGTGTCCCTTGGCCATTAATGCCTTGTTCCCTCACTTTCCCTATAAATACCAAGCCATCCTCTCATCCATTCGACTCCCCACTCTCCCCCAATGAGGTTCTGGTCTCATTACCTCCCAAGGAGTCCTCCCAAGGTTCCCCCAAGTCCTCAAGGTCCCAACCTTTGAGTTTTAAGAGTTACGTTTTAAGGTAAGGGATCCGACCTCTCTCTTTCTTTTCAAGAAATCTCTTTTCTGTCATTTCTTTTATGCTCCATGTTCTTATGTTAAAGGATGTTCTTTTATACTCCTCTTACTGCCCTTTTCATTTTCATACAATGATATATCCCCTCTTGCTCTCATTATTCCTATTTATGAAGTTTTAAGTGGCGTCGTTAGGCTGCCGAAATTTTTTTAACGAATTCATTCTCCCTACTCATTTTTCAAGATCTATTTTCATGTAATGTTTTTCAAGTTCCTTTTTATTATGTTGGGGGTATGATCTCTAAATTTATCATACTGATCTTTTATTACCATATGATGAGATACCCCATTTGATCTCTTCAATTCAGTATTTTGAAGTTTTAAGTGGCACCGTTTGGCTGCCGAATTTTTAAGTGGTTCTTCACCCTTCTTGTTTTGAAGTTCTACTTTCATGTCAATTCTTTAAAATTAGTTTTTTTATATTGGGGTATGATATCTATATCTATCATACTGATATTTTATAACCATATTATGAGAGACCCCATTTTATGTCTCCAATTCAGTATTTTGAAGTTTAAGTGGCGTCGTTAGGCTGCTGAATTTTTAAGTGGTCCTCGCACCTTTCTCCCTTTTCAAAGTTCTAATTCCATGTCAAGTCATGCATGTTCCTTTTTATTATGTTGGGGTATGATATCTATATCTATCATAATTATCTTTTATGTTCATAGGATGAGAGAACCTATTTGATCTCATCAATTCATTTTTGGTTGAAATTTTTGTAACGCTGTTAGGCTGCCGAATTTTCATAAGAGAAATCTTATTTTTGTCTTCCTTTCATGTTCTTCATTTCAAATGGTATATTTTCAAATTTCATTAAAATGTTCTTAAATCCCTTATATTCTGTCTCTCTAATATTTTATGGGTCATTTATGAATGTTTGACCGATTTCCCATCTCTTTTCAATATTTTCTAAAACCCTGAAACGTAGCCGTTATGCTACAGAATTTTCGTCTCAAAATGCCTCTCTCTTTTCTAAAAATTATTTTATGTTATTAAGTGAATACTCAAAGCTATTATTTCTACAGGGGTATTCACATATATATCAAAATTTTTTATTTTAAATTCTGGGATTTACATACATGAAACCCGCTTTCCCTTTTCCGTGGGTTTAAAGTGACGTAAAGATCATGTCTTTAAATCATTTTTTAAAACATTATGATAAGGAAATGAAACCCATTTATTTTATGCTATATGGGTCATTTATGAAATGTTTGATGATGATATATGTGTATCACATGATAATAAAGGCAAATTTAAGGGTGCGCCCTGATAGCGCTCCAATGCATTGGGTAATGATGTAACCACTAGAGATTACAATTTTCACGATACCTTGGTGAATAACCTTGGTAATTTTCAAATGACACCGTGGGGATGGACCTTGGTGATATGTTCATGATTGTCTATGTTAAATGATGTATCCACATCTTCATGTTATGAAAAATGTTATTTTAATATGCCTCATGATTTCTTTCTCATGCCTTAATGTTCTTTTCATGACCTTATTGAAATATCTCAAGTTCACATGTAAAATGTTTCTCTTGTTTCCCTTACTGGGCCTTCTGCTCACCCTTTCTTTTGATGAATGTCCCCAGGTTATGAGATGCAGTAATGAACCTAGGATGAACATGAGGAGAAGCCTTTCAAATGTTTAAGAAAAATCTTTTATGTTTTCGTGCTTAAAGTTCCTTGTTTCCAAGACACTAAACCTTAAAGATCCTCGGTCTTGTAAACTTTAATGAAAGTTTATGTGATAAAAAGGCGGGATGCTATAGTTGGTATCAAAGGATGGTTTAGTTATTTGTGGAAATTAGGATATGAAAACTCTAGGAAGAACCCTATAGAAATGTTTAAATATAGGAAATCTTCCTGGTATTTTGGTGAGTATTGAGTAAGGGGTTTCCAAGCAAATACATCCCTTTCTAGATACGAGTAGGTAGAGGTGGCTCTGGCACATATGTATAGAGGGGTAAACCCGAAAACACCGCTTTGAGCTAGACTCGAACGAGAGCTGGTACACGACAATGGGCCTTGCTGCACTCTTGGTTACGACACTCCTGGGGGATATGATTTGGTAAATTCATAAGCTTAGTATGAACCATTGTAAAGGAACAAAGATAAAATAAAATAAAGATTCACATAAGAATATATGATCATGGATAACCTAGATGGGAACCTAGGGGATCACAAGTTAGGGTATAATTTTCTTCTACAAGTTATCTTTATATGCTTTCAGTTCCTTTTCATGATTATTGGCTAAGTACTTAAGCCCCTAATTATGCTTTCTCTTCTTAGTTAATGGTGGGAAATGGAAGAACATTTCCCAACAACCAATGTGATAGAAAATGCGACGATTGTCGTATTAATATGACAGGGATGATTAGGGGATTAGAATATGATTATTATTTTGGAAGATGTTCACTATTTTGGGGACCCTATATGATCGAGGTAAATAGATTACTACGGTATTTTCATTGAGGTGTAAGTTTGACTTATATTTTGAAGAATAGATGAATTTAAGGTGGACTTATAGTAATTTAGGTTACTTATGGGAATGATTAACCTAACTTGGGTAAAATATGTTTTGGTTAGATACTTTTTTTATAAGATGTTAGGAGTGGTTGATGTTGTTTGGAGATGAACAATGATGTTTATTTTGGAAGACTATGTTATCAAATCCTCCTTCTATTTGGGTTTCAATCTTAGTTTGGTTTATTTTGATGAATTTTAAGGACCGTTATTTATGGAATGGACTATGATGAACTTTGGGTAGTACCATGGAACTTTTAAGATTTAAAAGTAGTTTCCATTCCTTTGGGATTATTTGTTTTTGAAGAATTGTTTTACCTTACCCTTTCTGTTTTTGGGATAATGTTTAAAGATAGAAGAAATAGATAGTTAATCTTTTGTGGATTATGTGATTCTCTAGAAGATGATTCTTGTGTTTTGATGAGACCAAGTAGTTTTGAATGCTCATAGTTTGTAAAAAATAATAGTTTTGGGTAGAAACTTATTAAAGGATGAAACTATACATGAAGATAGGTATATTTTCTTATGTTTTTGTTTTATGTTGTAAATGAATTCCTCAAAATTATGAAAAGGAACGTAAAACAAAAACGTTGTTGGTTTACGTTTCCTACTGGGTATTCAAAGACCGTTTACACACATCATAAGTTTGGGATTTTCTTATGGTTACCTTTATCCTAATCATGTTTTCTATCACTCTCCCTCAGAACTTGACCCTTTGTTTTCTCCTCCATGTCCATGTTTTCGTACATGGAATCCTAGTTTGGGCTAAATCGGGTGACCTTTGTACTTACATTTTTTTCTTTTAAATTAATAGTTTTACTGACTCCTTTTCCGATGTGGGACTTCCAATGATGTTTCAGAACCCAATTTTAAAAATTGCGAGGACGCAATTTCCTAAGGGGGGAAGATTGTAACGACCCGAAATTTTGAATAAATCTTGTTTCCTTATTTTAAGTGTTATTTTATTTTGTTTTTTATACTCAACAAAAATGTTTCATTTGATAACATGAGTATAATTAAAATGTGACCATTGGGTTTTGACTGTTATATGACCATTGGTCAATATAACCCCTGGAAACTAAACGTTTTGATTATTGTCACTAAATACAAGTAAACATGGTTAATTATTATACAAAGAAGATTCGATTGCCTCACCCAATAGTCTTGGACCGATCAAAGCCCATCTAACAGAACATGGGAAGGAGGTAGCACCACTAGGCTTTGCTCTGGACCAAACCAAAGCAGAACTTCATCGTGTGAAGCTTGAATGGAATCGCCTTTGCAAGAAGTTCAAACTGATAGAAATTACTACTCGTGCGATGTTAGCCGAGCCTCCCTCAGATTCTCTCACCTTAGTACACCTTACACTTAGGTCCTATGCTGGTGTGATAAGGGGCTATGTAAGGAGACCGTAACTGCCTTGTGTAATCCTTTGTTTTAAATAAAAATTGGGATTTCTTCTTATGATGAAGTTTATGAATTTTCAAATGACCGGATAAATATAGTATGCATATTTTTGATGAATTTTAGAAAAAGGATATTTTAAAAATGTTTATGTAAACCTTAAATAATTAAAAATGTGTAATGATATTAAAAAAAATGGTCTTCTACAATTATGCTCAGTATGAAATTTAGAGTCTAATAAGATCAACATAAATTTTGATGAATAGTAAATTATGAATAGTAAATTATGAATAGTGATTTTATGATTAAGATTAGTAATGTGTCCAAATGGATTAGTAACCTCACTTAAAGAAAGTATTAATATAATCTAGGCACCTTGATTAAGTAATGTGATTCAATAAAATGGTTAAATAACGATTTCATAAATTATTATTCAAGTATTAATTTTTTCGAGTGAATAGTGTTTTTTAATTAAAAAATAAATTAAAAATATTTAAAAAATTATTTTTATAAAATGGATTTCATTTTTGAACTTAGAGCACCGATATTATGTTATGGTAATTTTTGGGGTTTTTTCTGAAAAAAATGAATTTTCGGTGAATAGTGTATTTATTTAAAAAATAAATTAAAAATTATTTAGAAAATTATTTTTATAAAATGGAGTTCATTTTTGAAATCAGAGCATTGATATTTGGTTAAGGTGATATTTTGGGATTTTTCTGAGAAAGTTGAATTTTCGATGAATAGTGAAAATACAGTTTTTAAGATACGGGTGTTTAATAACGTCATTAAATGATGTATTAAGTATGTAATCAATATGGTAGATTTATTAATAGTAAGATAAGGTATGTGGTGTCCCAAGTGGCCAATACCATGGGAAAATACCATGGTCAAGCCCATGGTTTTTCCAAAACCACTAATGAGGTGTCCCTTAGCCATTAATGCCTTGTCCCCTCACTTTCCCTATAAATACCAAGCCATCCTCTCATCCATTCGACTCCCCAATCTCCCCCAACTATGTTCTGGTCTCATTACCTCCAATGAGTCCTCCCAAGGTGCCCCCAAGCCCTCAAGGTCCCAACCTCTGAGTTTTAAGAGTTACGTTTTAAGGTAAGGGATCCGACCTCTCTCTTTCTTTTCAAGAAATATTTTTTATGTCATTTCTTTTATGCTCCATGTTCTTATGTTAAAGGATGTTATTTTATATTACTATTAATTCCCTTTTCATGTTCATATAATGAGATATCCCCTCTTACTCTCATTATTTCGTTTTATGATGTTTTAAGTGGCGCCGTCAGGCTGCCGAAATTTTTGTAACGAATTCTTTCTCCCTTCTAATTTTTCAAGATCTAATTTCATGTAAAGTATTTCAAGGTCCTTTTTATTATGTTGGGGTATGATCTCTAAATTTATCATACTGATATTTTATGAGAAAATGACGAGAGACCCCATTTGATCTCTTCAATTAAGTATTTGTATGTTTTAAGTGGCGCCGTTAGGCTGCCGAATTTTTAAGTGGTTCTTCACCCTTCTCGTTTTGAAGTTCTACTTTCATGTCAATTCTTTCAAGTTTCTTTTAGTTATGTTGGTGTATGATATCTATATCTATCATACTGATCTTTTATGACCATTTTAGGAGATAACCCATTCGATGTCTTCAATTCAGTATTTTGAAGTTTCAGTGGTGTCGTTAGGCTGCTGAATTTTTAAGTGGTCCTCGCACAGTTCTCTCTTTTCAAAGTTCTAATTCCATGTCAAGTCTTGCAAGTTACTTTTTATTAAGTTGGGTTATGATCTCTATATCTATCATACTGATCTTTTATGTTCATATTATGAGAGACCCTATTTGATCTCATCAATTAATTTTTGGTTGAAGTTTATGTAACGCTGTTAGGCTGCCGAATTTTCATAAGAGAAATCTTATTTTTGTCTTCTTTTCATGTTCTTCATTTCAAATGGTATAATTTAAAATTTCATTACCATGTTATTAAATACCTTATATTCTGTCCCTCTACTGTTTTTATGGGTCATTTATGAATCTTTGACCAATTTTTCCCTCTCTTTTCAATATTTTCTAAAACCCCGAAACGTAGCCGTTATGCTGCATAATTTTTGTCTCAAAATGCCACTCTCTTTTCTCAAAATTATTTTATGTTATTAAGTGAATAATCAAAGCTCTTATTTCTACAGGGGTATTCACATATATATCAAAATGTTCTATTTTAAATTCTGGGATTTACATACATGAAACCCGCTTTCCCTTTTCCGTGGGTTTAAAGTGACGTAAAGATCATGTCTTTAAAACAGTTTTTAAAACGTTATGACTATGAAATGAAACCCATTTATTTTATGCTATATGGGTAATTTATGAAATTTTTGATGATGATATATGTGGCCCACATGATAATAAAGGCAAATTTAAGGGTGATCCCTGATAGCGCTCCAATGCATTGGGTAATGATGTAACCACTAGAGATTACAATTTTCACGATACCTTGGTGAATAACCTTGGTAATTTTCAAATGACACCTTGGGGAAGGACCTTGGTGATATGTTCATGATTGTCTATGTTAAATGATGCAGCCACATCTTCAAGTTATGAAAAATTTTATTTTTATATGCCTCATGATTTCTTTCTCATGCCTTAATGTTCTTTTCATGACCTTGTTGAAGTATCTCAAGTTCACATGTAAAATGTTTCTCTTGTTTCCATTACTGGGCCTTCTACTCACCCTTTATTTTGATGTATGTCCCTAGGTTATGAGATGTAGTAATGAAACTTGGATGAACATGAGGAGAGTCCTTTCAAGTGTTTAGGATTAATATTTTATGTTTTCATGTTTAAAGTTCCTCGTTTCCAAGATACTAAACCTTAAAGATCCTCGGTTTTGTAAAATATAAATAAATTTTAAGTGATAAAAAGGCTGTATGCTATAAAAATGGCACCAAATGTAATAATAATTATAGAAGATAAGGGTAATGTTGAAATAAAAAAAATAACTTGGTTTAGTCAATATTTTTGGTCATTTTAACAGTTCCCTTTTCTACTAACCATTTAGTTTAACAATTTAATCCTTATTCACAGTAACAACATTTTCAAGCATAAAGGGTTAAAATTATACATTTAAGGTAACAATATTCTCCTAATAATTTAAGGGGTGAAAATTTAAACCATTTATGGTACTACTTATACTCTTGTAATATTAATTTGATTTATTAATAATTTAGTAAATATATTATTTTTCATAACATATCATAACATATAATTTGTTATACTATTAATTTAATTTGACCTTAAAGACATCAAGACAAATATGAAATTAGAAGCTAATCCCTTCAGACATCCAAAATAATATATATTAGTGTATAGAATTTTGGGGGAATAATAATTAATCTAATATGTAATAATGTTTATATTTTTAAAATAATATATTTTATTTTCTCAATTAATTTAATAAATAAATGTTGGTGTTGTGAAAAAATTATGTAAATTATTTAAGAACTAAAAGTTAAAACATAACTAAAAGGAAAAAATAAATTAATTAATAATTAAAATAAACAATAAAAATGAAAATAACCTAGTTTATCTTTGTTACAAAATATTATAGATATTATTTTCAAGAGAGTGACATTTCATATTTATTATTTTCTTAAAAATATTATTGTCAAAATTATAGGAAAAAAAACTAAGTGGGAAAATTCTTGAGATTTGGAAGGTGATGATTGAACTAAACACATACAGTTATATTAAGGATTTTTTATAGAATTTTTATTGCTTTATCCTAATGTTTTTCCTATTTACCCTTACTATGGTGACAAATATTAACAATGTTACTATTAATAATGAAAAAAATAAAACGAATAATTTACCAAGATTTATCCACCCAATTTCTAATATATATTTCATTATTTCCAATTCAATTACTATTAATTTCAACAAATAATTAAAAAATAAATCTGGTAAATGAGTTGAATTATTTTTTGAGAAAAATGTATTTAAATAGTAAATATTAACTTTTATCTAAACCAATAAAAATGTTGATACTAATGGAATTAATTATATTAATATAACAGAAATGGATACTATATAAATGTATTTCATAATTTAAATATAAATGGTATATTTAAATTATTTTATTAAATTAAATTGTATGACATTTTTAGTAAAATTTGGATTTGTCACTATTCAACAAAAAGTACATATTATTAGAAAAACTAAAAAATACAACCTACTATAATAATAAAATAATGAAAAAATGGTATAAAGTTATGATAATTATATTTTAATTGTTCAACATGGCTCTTTTTAAACTAGATGTTGTCTGGATAGAAAATATTTCAATGAAATTAAATTTATTTAAATATAATATGGCATAAAATCTTGAGGTTTTTTAGTTATTTCTAGGAAAACCCAAAACCAAAAACTTTTCCAAAAATTAAGGATGATATGTACATTTAAAATTATCCCTAATAATTATAATTATGTTTTTCACTAAAGATATTTTTTCTTAATCTCCAAAAATAACTAAACTAAACCATCAAAATACTGAAACTAGGATATGATATAAACAATAGTGGCCTAAGCTGGTAAAATAATTATTCTAATCATTTCCATAAGATAAAAACTATAACTCATAAATAATCAGACATTCCCAAGAATGAATATTTTACTTTCTTCGATAACTAGCTACACATGTAACTTATTTTTCAACACTTGTGAACATTTTTCCACAATTGTGCAGTTCGAAATTTTTTGTAGTCATCGTCATGGTTATACTCATATTCACAACTTGTGGAATGGAAACATAAGAAAAGGTTGAGATCAAATTCATAGTAAGGTAAAATATTAGAGACAATAATCATTTATTAAAAGTGTATATACTAAAACATGTATATTATGAACAAAATCATGATCCATGATCTTTACCATACCAAAATTAACATGGAACATAAAAAATACCACGCTATAAGGATATGGTCATATCAAAAGATATGAAACATAATAAAAATATTTTTCTCTATAAAAACGTTGATGTGGTGCAAGTATAAAATTCTAAAAAACACAACGTAGTGAATATTGAGTAACTGTAACTAGGACCACATGGAATCAAATGAACCTCAATTAACCATAAATAGGCCAACTCCTAGCCCTATAAACATAACGTAACCACTACTAGGTCCATACACTGCCATATAAACACACTTTAACCACAAATAGATCAACATAAAGACATATGAACATATATTAATTTCAAATGGTCCATGAAAAATCATTTAAATATATCTTAACTAGAACATGATACTCTCACAGTCTTATGAACATTGCTTAGACATTATTATATTAATAAATATAGATCATAAATAATTGGAAATAAATCCATAACCAGTGAATTGGAGGGATATATAAGGCACCACCCATTATCATCTGTGCACATGTGTTCCAAAAATTAAAAATAATTTAATATATCATGATATCCCATGATAAAAAATTGAGTATCCTTATTCACAGCATTGTATAAGTAAAATGGGGTTCAAAAAATTTCCTAATGGTATCACAAATGGTTTCCCAATGATTTAAAATGATTGATACTAAAAATGTAAACAAACTAAATGATTATTTAATTATAATATTGATACGGTTATTCTAAAAAATATTTTTGAAGAAAATAAACTCTATACATAAAGAGGAAAATGGTAGAGAAATCATGAGAAAGTTTTTAGAAAATGCTGTTGTCTTTTCCATAAAAGAACAAGTAATAGTCACCTTGAGAAGTAATTTTTAAATATTTTAATTGAAAAATATTCATAAATAAAACCTTTTTAAAGGAAACATCAATAGTGGGGTCTTGTAAAATATATAATTCTTTATAAAAGGTTAAGTAATAAAATTTAAAACTTTTTCTTTTAAAATTAAGCATCAATAATGGATCCTTGTAAATGAATAAATAATAAAAAAATGAGAATTATTTTTTTTTGAGAAAAACATACCTCTAAAAAACATTAATATCAGTGCTTCCAAAATATACAAAATATATAAAATTAATGTGGAGTATAATATTGAACATTATATTTGTAAAGGATTTAAATCCTATTGGAAAATTTGAAATACATTATTTTAAAATAAACATCTACAAAGAGTAGAGAAATATCATTATTAATAGAGGGGAATGAAAATATGATATTTTAATGAAACAATATCAAATTTAATTTCTTAATATAATGGACAACATTTGTAGGAATGGAAAATTTCAACGATGAGGGTAAATCATGGCTAAAGAGGATGAGAGTTATTTTGGACAGTGGTAAATTTCATAGGAAGAAGGAATTCATCAAGGATAATGATTTTAATAAAAGTTTCATTTCACCCTTATTAAAGATAATGTTCCATTAAATAAAATCTTCTAGTCTAAGAATTTAATCTTCTATTAAATAAGTTCAATAAGGCGCATTATAACTCAATAAAGTGAAAAAATTAATAAATACTGTTAAAATAATGGTAATGTAAGAATAAATGAACATTTTAAGGATACAGTGATATTGAAATTGAAATATTATAAAATTAATGATTTTAATTACATAGTAATGTAAATGGGTAGTGAATACAACAAAAAATAGAAAAGATGGTTCTTTATATCATACATGTCTCAAGGGTTTGAATATGAGGCAGAAAATACCTTACCTTGTATTCCCATTTAGTATAACACACATTATCATCTTATATAAAAACTATTAATATCATATTACATATTTTAGAACAATATTCATATATATATATATATATCCTTTTATAATATTCAACTTTAATAATTTATTTTACATTTACTAATTAGTTATGGTTTCTTTTCTTCATAAAATATTATTAATTCTAGTTATATCATGTATAGTTTATAATATCAATTATGATACTGATTATTTGTTAACAGGTTTATCCTTAATAGATTATATATGTTACAAAAATTGATAAATTATATTAATTTATAAATTTCTTTAACCATTCCAAAACATTTTTGGATATGTTTTTTGTAAATGGAATTTGTGTTGGCTAATTTTGATAAATTTAACAATCGAATATGATATTTTATTTATTAATTAATTAATTAATATAAACAATATAGAAATATAATAATAATAATTATCCTTTATATTTTATTAATATTTTTATTTAGGTTCCCCAATTTCTCTAACCTATAATTTTATTTCACAATTTATATAGGATGTCAACCCCAATCAAACAAGAACATCAAACAACTTGATGATAGAGTATGGTTAAGGAAGTGCATACTGTTATTATAACAGAATCATAATGATTTAATTTAGAAGTTATTATATAGTTTATTCATATTTTAATAAGTATGTATAAATAATTAAAATCTCTTTCAAATGAGAAATTTTAATTAGTGGAGGTGGTTGTCCGCACAACATAGAGTTTATGTTTTCATTTCCTAATTAATTAGAGGAAATGAATGGAGGTTATTATATTTAACCATTGAATAGTAATTATATTATAAATTTAAAATTTATCCTTTAATTACATCTTTATATCTTGTGATTATATGTAGTGGTGGAAAATAAAATATGTTGTTTCATGTAGTTAGTAGTATTAAAAAACTCATAATCAATGCTCTTTTGTTTTTCTAGGTGAATGAGAAGGACTAAGTGGTGTTTTTTACATTAATTAAATAAGTATTAATTATAATAATAATAAATATTTCCTTATTTTACCATGTTAAGGATACGTTTTGAAGTGAAGAATTATGAAGAAAAAACTAAGGATTAAGTAAGACTCACATTGGGACCTTGAACATTATATTGAATACCTAATTAGATATGAAGAAAAATGATATCTATTTGAGACGAGAGTATTGTTAAATTGAGATAGGATTAGATAAATGGAATATTATCTGTAAGAAATTAAAATCAAAACGGTTTTCACGAAGGGGTGGATGTGATCCCCATTATATGCAAAGAAAAGATCAATTTTGGGAATACCCATTATTTTTCAATAATGGAATGACAGTATGCAAGGTATAATAGCTAAAATATCCTAAATTAAGTGATTTGGGATAATATATTGAAAATAAATCTTTAATTAATGTTTTCTACAAATGTTTTAAAAATGTTTCAATCCCTTTAATACTTATTTTTATCATTTTAACATTTTCGTTTTTACAATGTAAATGGTTTTCACCTAGGTAGTTTAAATTTTACAATAAGGTAACCATTTTAAGAAAATTTGGATTTATTAAACAATATTTTATCAAAATATATTCTAAATAAATTTATTAATAATTAAAAATTGGATTTAAAATTAAATCAGTTAATATATAAAAAACACTTTTGATGAAAAATGTTGTTTTTATCATTATGTGTTCCTAATATTATTATTACTGTTTACCAATTGATTGCATTGTAATATATTTAAATATAAGAATAAAAATAAAAATCAAATTATTTTTTAGAAGTGATTAATTAATTTTTTTGTTAAAAATTACACATTATTAATGAAACAATTGTTTGAAAATAATCTTGTCCACATTATTATGGAAATTAAATTTAGTCTTAGTTATCATACATCTATACCTAAAAGGAAATTTTAAATATTACACAATATGAACATATTGATCTAAAATTTTAAATCTATATTTTAGAATTTTTTATACAAGAGTTGAAAATTAATTTTTACTATTAGTAAATAATTACTTTTTAGAATAATATTACTTATGTTTCAAAATCAGTAAAACATTTTTTGTATCTTCAAAACAGTAATTTTATTATATTTATATTCCTTTATAAATATATATTTATATATTAAAAGTTATAAATAACTATTATGTAATTACTTTATATTGATAATTTCAAAAAAGTGAGTGTATTAGTTGAATCGTTATTGTTCTACTATTTACCTAAAATAAATTAATTTAGAAATAATTTAAAATGTCAACATAGGATAATGTTGACATATAAAAAATAAAAAAAGAATTTAATTTTTTAAAATTATCATTATAAAATTTATAAATATATATATTAAATGAAAATTCAATATATATTTCAAAAAATGTGCTTTTATTGAAAAATGACTTTTTGAGACATTATTTATTATTATCAAATTTCTTATTATATATATATATATATATATTTAATTTTCTTAATTTTTTTTATAATATTTGTCTATTGTGTATCTGATTATTTTAATCATGTGTTGTCTGTGAAACAAGCCATTAAAAATTATTTTTAGAATATATATATATATATATATTCTAAAATATGATGGTGTTACATTTTTAAAGCAAGTATCCCATGTCATATTTATGTATCTCTATTTTTTATCTATCATCAACAATAATAAAATTATATTTTTATTGAATCTTAATAGAGTCACCTTCATGGAATTCACATGAAGAAGGGATCCCCTTTATCCCATTCTCACTATTTAACTAATATATATATATATATTAAAGCGTAATTGTTCATAATCAAAGTTGAGACATTGATAGAGTAAAAAACTTGTTAGATTTTTATTGGTCTTATATAGATGGATATCACTCCTTACGATGCATTGCTATTATTTGGTCACTTCAATTTATCCAACCATCGTCCAATAGTCCCCAGAAGTCCAAATATTTTTTTCAGTCCAAACTAATTGGGTGTGGTTCCCCTGATGAAAATGCATGTATATGAAAAAAATTTCATAGAACACTAAACCATTATAGTTAACAATATCATTTTTCATCTCATTCCATGTGTACCACCATTCTTAGAGTTCCCCATTTCCAATATATTATATATATATATATATTCATATAAATATATAAACCCTGTATACATGCACTAGGAAGAATACATTGAATACATTTTTATGTGTTTTCTGTTTTATTACAAAATATCTAGCTTAAAAATATTTTTTTAGAAAGGAAGTCGGGTTCCAACAACCATTACAATTTATTGAAAGGTGAAAGACCCCCCACAATTTCCTTGTATTGGATATATAGAAAATGTGGTTATTAGCGGTTTCATTTCACCTATAAAGAAAGTGAAAGGCGAATGAGGGGTCTATTTTTCTTTTACCTTAGGTGAATGGTTCCCCCTACCACATTTCCTTTAACTCACTATAAAAGGGACCCCTCCTCAATTAAAAATTCATTCTCTCTTCTACATTCCACTATATCTCTCTAAAATATGTCTTCTTAATTCATGATGGATTTTATGGCCTAAAAGAATTTAGGGTTTTGTGTGAATCAACATTTAGAGGTATTGTTTCTTATTTAATTTAGGGTTATATATTTATTTAATTGGATTATTTTTATTTAGTTCTAAATAAGTTTTTATTAAATAGTTTATAAATAATAGTTATTATTAGTAATGACTAAGTGTAAAATAACTATATTTATTAGATAATAATAATTAACTAATGAATACCATATGATTAAATTATTTTTAAGGCATAATTAATTAAATATTAAGTAATGTTTAACTAATGATTATATAATTTTTAAATAATTATTTAGTAATAATTAACTAATGATAACGTTTTGATTTAATTATAATTATGTAATTATTATAGATTAGTTATGAAATGAATAAGGAAGTAATGATTAACAATTGAATATGTAAAGATTAACTATTCATTATGTAATAATTAAGTAATAATTAGGTAATAATTAATGATTAATTAAATAATGATTAATGGATTATTAAGGTGTGATTAAAAAATTAGTAAGTAATGATTAAAGAATAATATATTAATGATTAATGAATGATTAACTAATGATTAACTAATTCTTAACTAATGTTTAACCAATTTTTAATTAATAATTAATTAATCATTCACTAATGATTAAATAATGGTTATGTAATGATTAGATTCGTCTTTTAGGATATATGAATACATTTTAAAAATACGGCAGTATAATGATTTTGTGGTTATCTATGAAAGAAAATTCCATTATAGATACTACAAGTGGATAAAACTCTTTCACAAATGTACCAAATAGTAAAAACTTGGAAAAAGGGTCCTTAGAATGATGTAGGGTAACCTGTTACACAAAAACAGGTGCTACTAGACACATAATTTGACACACTTGTGAGATATTATTTATATGACTCATATTTTCATTATAAACTACTGAATATGTTTAAGGATGATTAAAAAATGATATATAAAACATTAGTGTCATATTTTAAGAGAAGACATGAAGTTATAAAAATTTTGTATTAACAATATTATGTGGAAAACCCTTATTATCAAAAGAATTCAAAGAATGTTTGTGAAACCGTGGTGAAAAATTAGAAAAAACAAAATCAGTTTATTTAACATTGAAAAAATGAAAATTATGATCATACAAAGTGAAATAGAGAATAAAACCCCATTAAATAACACATTGATGACTTTCAATATAAAAGAAATACCTTGAATGTTTTCAATAGAACCATGTTTGTTTGAGATGATCAGAACTTCAAATGTGAGGTGAAATACATCTTATTTTCACATGTAAGCTTAATGAAATCTTCTAAAGTGGTGTAGTCAACTTTTAAATTTTATTAATATTTAGGACTTCTAATGGAATCAATGAAAACATCTAAGATATTTTATTACTTTACTAAAAGATTTTAAAAATTCAAAAGTTAATAACAACCCTTTAGAAGATGTTATTAATCTACCACTTGAAAATAAGCTTGGTTATACATTACTTCTAAAGTCAAGATCATCTCTTCCAAACTATGTTCTATTGAAAAATTACATTGTATTTTTTGTATTGTGTAAATAATTCATGGGTTATTTATTATTTTCTTCTTCTAAAATTTACTTTATATGATTATAATTTTCATTTTATCAATGATAAATAAACTAATTTACTATTGTATCTTCTTTTTTACAATTGTTTTCAGAAAATTCTGGGACATGATATATAATAAATTTTATATAACAAAATACTAGTATCATAATTTAGGGAATAGATAGGTGTTACAAAATTTCTACATGATAAATATTATATGTTCATCTATCATTGTCAATATTAGTCACATTATAATATTCTTAATCCTAAAACATTTTTGATGTAGAGAGTCATGCTTTCCTATTTCATCTACAACATAAAGGTTATTCAAACTATTAAAGGATATTCTAATATTACAAAACCAATAAAAGTGGTCAGTAAATCATATTTTTTAAACATTAGGTTAATTAAAGATAATTTTTTTTCATTTAATCAAGGAACTAATAAAGAGATTATGTCTATGATCTATAGACATATGTAAATCTCAGCTACACTATGGCATCAAGGTATTCCGTTGGTTTCAAATGCCTAGTCGGTCCAAGTAATAAATTTATTTTCTCAGTAGTGAGACGGTATTATATTACAGTAATATGTTTATGATCCTTCCATAGAACAAAAAAATCCCATTGTATGATGACATAAATATAAAAAAGTATATTAAGAAGGTGTGTCCTATGAAATTATGGCTATTCCATATGATGTGAAAGAAGAAAACCAAGATGATCTCTTGAATATATATGTAAATATTATTTTTATAATAATTTATGTTATTATGTAATAGATATAGAAAACATTAATGATAAGGATGGATCATCAGATGTTATAGAGGAAGTTTATATATATCGAGTAGTTTTACACCAGTCTCAAACTACAAAAAATCATCTAGAACTCTGTACCTATTGTCTAGAAGTAATGGAACATTTTCATAAATTCAAATTCAATGGTATCGCACCCAAAAATATGTTTCTCATAGTTTGATCAGATATGTTTTGTAATATAAAAAATGTTATATGTTAGAATGTATTTTCTAAGTAAATATTCTTAAGATATTTTACATTGAGAGGCATTGTAGAAATATTTTTCAGGAATCAGGCTAAAAAAATACATCATATAATGTGGCAAGTATGGGGATGATTATAGATTCTGATTAAGAGATATTCTAGAAATATTATTTTGATGTTGCAAAATTTTCCGGATTGAGGTTTCATGTACTTGCATTCAGCCAAACCAGACATAATATCACACCTCATTTAATATTGAATTTTTTCCATACATTATCAAATAGATGATTTAGGCATGCCAAGATATTCTTGTTACCCTTGTGCAATGAGGATACTACAAAATTTTGGTAATAAGATATCCAATAATAATATAAGAATGCAAAAAATTGTAGATAATTGTGAAGGTCTATGGTGATTGGGATGACTCTTATCTGGTGTGCCACAATTACTAGCATTACAGGGGCACAATGACCAAGTTGTCTTCCATATGCATACGAATCAACCTGCATCTCAAGATGACCGACATGATCTGTCTCATGTTCAATTTCATTGGTTATTATTCACATTCCTCCCTTGCATCTCTATAGTTTTTTAGTAAACAGTTCATACAGATTGATGGAATGTTTCCATATGGAAAATACAAGGGAGTAATTATAGTCACGGAAACACAAGATGGAAACCTTACACTTATTCAACATTCCTTTTCCACTATAGAGAAGAAAATATATGAATCATGGAGTTGTTTTTCATTATGTATCAACAACTATTTCACCCACATTTAGGGTATTTGTTTGATATCAAATTAGCATAAAAAATAAATGTGGAAATAAATACACATCAGGATACATGGATACACCCAAATGAACATAATGGGTACTAAATCATACACATTTCAATCAATGTGTGAAACAAATTCAATAATGATCCTATAAATAAGGAAATCATGAGGCTTGGTATGGAATGTATTTGTTATTTTTTATGATTTAAACATCATGATAAAATCAATTTATTTAAAATATGATCACTTTTGTGTGGAATTTATGCCAAATCAATGGATGTTTATTTTTTTTTGAAAGACTATGAAATTTTAATGAAGAAATGTTTGATTATATGATTTGGATTGCAAAATAAATAAGGAAATTCGAATATTATGGGGGAAGAGGTACAAACACATGACCACAAACATTGTGGAGTTCATCAATGGTTTCTTCAAGTGGATTCACTTGTTATCTATAACTTATAATTTTTAAGATACATTTTATCAGTGAATGAAGTATATCATTTATAGTAAAAAACTAGTATCAGACCTATTTTAACAGGGGCTAAGGTACAGATGGCACATTTGACGAGAGATTAAAAATATCATTGAAGAATATTCTTTTATTAGGTCTACCTTTTCCACTGAGAAGACTATCGATTAGAAGTTAAAGAAAATTTGGAGCCTATCACTAATAGAATCATAAAAAAATGATGATATTACAAGAAGAGATGAAATGTCAATGTGGAAACTTCAAGTCACTGCATTTCCCATGCGCAAAATCAATCACATTATGTTCCTCTTTGAACATATAATTTGAAGCATATATTGATCCATTGTACCAATTAGACACTATTGAAAACTGTTATTTTGAACCTCTAACACATATTGGGGAGTTTCAATATTTTTAAATAGTTGAAGTCCAGCTTATAATGACCCCTAACATCAACATGTTTCATAAAAAAGGAGAAAAAAGTCTACCATCATATATAATGAGATGGATTGATATCAAGAATAAGGAAAAAAATTTACATGTATCATATTTCATCTAGAAGGTCATAACAGGAAAATATTCCCTAATATTTATAGATTGAGTTTACACTCTTATCCACAATGAATAATTGTCTCATATGTGATGCTCTCATATTGTCAATTATATGGTGTTAATATAAGATCATTTATTTTTTATAATTTACTAACATTTAGGAAAAATTTACCTATAAAATAATTATAAGCCTTTCATATTAACGTTAAAAGGAATATGAAAAGTTCATTTGAGGTGATATGATAGTATAATCAATGTACCCATGAGTAAACCATAATGAAAGAATGTGAGAAAATAATCACGAATCATACTATCCTGTAAGAAATTATATGTAAATTACAAAGCACACCATTTTCAAATAAGCATTTAGATAATAAAAAGTTTATATATATAAATATAAAAAACATATATTACAAAATGGTAATAATTGTTTCATGTCTTACATTGTACAAGTTATCAAGTTCTAATGGCCATAGCATTATTTTTACATTTTACACATGAGACTTATATCATTTTTTTTCCAACTGATGGAGGATATTGTACTACTCACTTAGAAGGATATACATGTTTCCTAGGCCAAGATAGATGGTAGTCTGGTTCGATGAATCTAGTTGTGAAAATTGTACTATCATCTTCAAAGGATATCTCCAACAACAATTATACCATACATTAACCATTATAGTTCTGACGAAATTTTAGTTTCCAATTTCACATACATTGATCATCATATGGTTTCTACTCTACTAGATAGGTAGATACTAGAGAGACAGACATTCCACCGTCATGAGGGACCGATGACTATCACCCTCAAGGATGCATCCATCCTTCTCTATATTCATATCTAGGGGGAATTAATTATTTGATCCAGATGTTCATACTGGCCTAATATTCATAAAAAATTTCCATTCATCGATATTTTGGTTGATGCATTTTCTACCTATGGAGGTTTTATATCTATGGGATGTCTTGAGATGCACATTAAACATTTACCCAATGATGCTGACAATAAAAATTTCATCTGTCATGCATGTTCCAGTATATTATAGATCATTAGAGGGACACTCTGTGCTGATTTCTCAGGTAAGCATGTGCACATGAATTATCTAGGCCTACTATAGTTCTTTGAGTTGTTCGGGACTTATATCCAGGGATTTTCATGCTCCACATACACTTACAGAACATTATTCAAGACATGTCACGTAAATGAAATGGATATCACGGTATGAATCATTCTTCTTTAGTGGTGGGAAAGGGAGTGCATACCCATACTCTTCCCTGATATTGTTGGTCAGTTGATGTCTATAGAGGTGATGCATTATGCTCCACATGGATGCTAGTATGATCACTCATATATATTAGTATATTATTCTAGTTTGATTTATTTATTTTATTTTATTTTTAATTATCTCTTTCAATGTTATATTTTATAGGTGGAGTTAGGAAGAAATAATTTTTAGCTCACAGACACACCATTTGGATGCTTAATAGCACATGTTAGAAAGTCTCATTCCCACTAATGTAAGTATATACAATCAATAATTTAATTATAAATTTAATTATATCATCATTTTTTTATTAAGTAAAATTATTAACAAATTTCACATGTCATTTTTGACTTAAAGGAATCCATGCTGGTCTTTATTGGAATAGTGACATACGTATTGTTATACTGGACTTCATAATTCCAAGGTTGTAGTGTCTCTCATTCATTTTCATATTATTTACTTGCACAAGCCTAATAGAATCATGTACTAGTTAGGATGTGTTCATACCATTACATTTCCACTAGGACTGACACAAAAGCATCATGGCTTGAGGCTTATAGGGAGGTAGGATGTCGACAAGTACCAACAACACGCTGAGTGTCTCGAGCTCTAGGGAAAATTCGTAGTGCGACATATCCTTGGTGTACCTATGATGCAATTTCATCTTTCGTAGTATGTGACGTATAAGACATGGTATAGACAGAAGTCTATACTATATCTTACTCAACATGAAATAGGTCTTCATGAAATGGTAAGTTAATAAATATCCATTAGTTTGAATATTTGACTATTTTCTAATTCATTTTAAATCTCTTTACATTTTACTCGATTATAAAAACTTATCTGTATGAGTGACCTAGAGGAGGAGGGGGTCGTTATCCTGACAGTGTTCCATGCTATAGAAATAGGGCTGATTCTAGTGTATCTTGTGGTTCACAACATCATCTCCAATCATCCACCCCAGGGAGATTATTTTCCTTCACAATGAGGGGAGGTTCCCACTCAGGATCCTCTTTTAGCAATTGCTGGTGTTGACGATCTATGAAGAATACGACATATACAACATCATGTTACATTTGATGCCACACCTATTCCATAGGCATAGATCATCCCTATACCAATCCAGTCTCAGACTATTTTTGGAGTGCACCAGAACACATGTGATCCATCTTTCTTGATAGGATATCTACAGTTTTCTCCATCTTGAGATCTATATCCTTCACAGCCTATATCGTTCCCCACTACGATGATGGGGGGTATTTATAATACCCTAGTGGGAGACGTATCAGGTGCATAGGATGACATGTAGTTGACACATCATCCATCGAGACACAAGTAGAGAATGCGATAGTCGACATTCTAGTGACCAAGGATCATCCTTCCACATGTCATCAGACTCCACCCCAGCATGGATCTCAATGATCCCAATATTAGTGTACCATTATTACACCACCATTTTGGATGGATGCTCAGTATAAACACTGATTTCACCCATTTATATATATGTTTTTTGTCTATTAAAATTCATAACTTTTATTTATTATCAAACTTTTTACATGCTTGTCCACTATTTAAATTTTCATCTATATTTTAGTGACACTTTATATTTTATAAGTATTCAATGTCGACTATTTGAATCAAAGGAAAACTTATTTAATTTAAAATTGGAAGGATTAAAATCATATAAACAATAAACTATAAAAAACCATAAAACAATAAAAACATATCATAAGCATGCAAAAATAATTTGAGAACAAAATGAATTTCATAAATATAATAATTACTTAAAAATAAAGGGAATTTAAAAATGATGATAGAACCTATTTTAATTATTTAAATCAATTATAAAATTTATTTTTAATAAAATATTTTTGATTTTAGAACATTATAGATTCAAACTAACCATAGATATTGAACCATGTTAAAATAAATAATTTCTACTCAAGATCAACCATTTACTAGCATATTTCAATTCTATAGATTATTATTAATTAAAAATTCTAGAAAGTAAGTAATATAAAATAATAAAAAGAATGAATAAAATATAAAAAAATGTCAATCTAAGAGAACTCATATTCCCATAAAAATGGTGGATGTATAAATAATCCATAGTTTACATGTCCTCATTCTAGTTTCAGATTTCATTCATATGATTTTTATTGAAAGGAATGAATTGAAGGACTGCAATAAAAAAGTAAATTAAGTATATAAAATATATATATATATATGTTTATTTTTTTAAAATGTCTATATTTATATTGTATATATTTATAATGGATAATAATATTATATTTATGTAATAATAATAACAAGAGAAATTTAACTAAATGAAACGAGGAATAAACCCATTTATTAGTGATTTTTAACAAGATACATATGAAAAGAAATGATTAGCTTAGTTAGATTAGAAATTAATGATAAATTGAGAAATATTCAAGAAAATTAAACCAAATTGAATTAAAATCATTAATATAAGATGTATAATATTATTTATATGTCATAGAAGCTATTTCCAAAAAACTATAAATTTACACTTTCAAATATTAGTGAAATAATTCTATACAACCTAAAAAACATTATATATATATATAATATAAAAACAAATATATTTATAAAAATAAAAACTTGAATAATTAATTTTTTTTCAGAAAGGAAGTAGGTATTCTGTAGAAATATGACTTAATGTTAATGTGGTAGGGGCCATGATGCCTTTCGGACACATAAAAAAATTTTAACGTGGATATTTTTTAAAACCCAAATCCAAAAACACATAAAAAACTCCTAAAATGAACATCTCCATGTTATCCCATGTTGAGACACCTCTAAATGGGTCCCCTTAAGTGATATATCCACTTACCACCAATAGAAAATGCAGATGCAAACTGAAGTCCCCTTCATTCAATTACCCAAGAGGTATCGAGGAAAATGATGACATTGATACATTGTTTTAAAAAATTCTAAAATATATGTTAGGATTATATATATAACCTATAGGTGAATCATTTTTGTGTGATAAGAATGGAGATAATGAATTAAGTTATAACCATAGTCTGGTGATCTTCATTTGATCCTATTTTGATTATATATGTGCCATGAAGATCCACTACATCTTGATATTTATACATAAATATAATCACTACAACAACGAGATAGATGTTAATGATAATTTAATGGCAGTTGGTCTATGCTCATGAGAAGTGGAAGAATATAATGAGGTGGATGGATTGTTTGAATTTTGAAAATCCCACAGGAGTTTTTTAAAATTGTGAACATTGCCATGAAAATGAGATATCACATTAAAAAATTTCTCATAGGTTCCCTTTATTATATAACAAGACACCACATAGAATCCCTATTGAAATATCTGGGAAGTTGATTGTCTCCCTTTATCATTCATAATACTCCATTTGAGAAAAGCTAATAGTCGTTCATGCCTTGATTTTTATGAACATTGTGGTCACTCACTATCACTTACCCACACCTTTGTTTTCTCCCCCTTGCCACCAACTTGTTCTCCAATTTTATAGCTATAATTACCATTGTTTTCATAATTTTTTTTATTATAATTATTTATATAATACTATTTTTAATGTATTTTATAAATAACATATGATTTATAAAGCTGAATTATATTTATAATTATCATATATATTCATTTAAAATTAATATTATAACATAATAAATATTATTTTAATATACTAACTTCAATGTGAAATGTTATTTTTAATCAATATATATTTAAATATTTATATAAAAACTATTTTTAAACCAAAATTATTTGATTAATAAATTAATACTATATTTATTTACATTAATTTAAAATACATCACATATATTTTATTTTATTTAAAATAATTTCTATAATTCTCAACAAATACTATTTTTAAAAATCACGATTCATCATTACTTATCAAAATTTGATGAATAATTTTATTTTGTTTACATTTTATTTTATTCAAATGTTAACTATAAAATAACATTAAAATTTATTAAATTTCAAATATTTATATAAAGGCATAATAAATATAAATTTATTTTTTAAAAATATTTATTTAAAATAATATATATATATTCTAAATTATATTGGTGTTACAGAAGACTTCCTATGTAGACTTGAGGTGAAAAAACTCATCAAACATTTTTCTAATGATCAGAGACATCATGTTCATGTAAATGTCCCAAAAACTAATACATAATTCTCTATGGACCATGTGGATTCATTTTTCCTAGAACTATAATGGATAAATAGATAAAAAACAATGTCAATTTTCTTATATACATAGGTTAATGAGATCTGATCCACCTAATATATACCTAGTAACTGAGTATTGTCTTTGAAATGAGAACCTGTTTTTTGTACCTATTATGCCCGCATCAAAATTAGATTTATACTAGTACTAAGAGGTAACTCCCAACCTTAAATATATCTTGTCAAATGATTACTAGATGAGTATTGGAAAATTGAGAAGTAGTAGTGTATCACTGTCTCAAATAGGTATGGTTGGTCATTAAGGGTAGCCCTGAAACGATGAATTATTAATACATTCCTGATTTTCTAAGCATCAATGAAGACCCCGTTTAATGATATATTGGAAGATCATAGAAGATTTTATATACTAAACCACAAGCCCAAATGGTTAGTCTCAAGACTTGGAACATCCACATTAGTCTTCAATCCATGGTTATTAAGTGGGAAAAATCATATTGTTATGTACACTCAGTTGTGCTTCAAAATTATATTCTATATGTTACATATGAACAATTTACAGTCTCTAATATTGTTATCCACTATTTATTGAATCTATAACTGAATGTGAGAAATTTTAATATTTTCAAATGTAGAAGAAGACATTAAGATATAATAATTCAAAGGAAATTGTCAAGAACAACATCAGTAGGATCAAAAATAAATGTTAAGTTATAATGTTTTTCAATGGAGTCCTCAATAAAAAATTCACATATGAAATACTTCTCCCATGTTTATATGGTAATCCTTCTCCTCCTAATACATCATGCATAGATAAAATTTCAAACTCAATTCACCAATATGAACGCACTAAATTGTGGTTCCACTCTAATTTTTCACCCAATTTTGACAACCAATGTATGAGGAGGTGACTAAATGATTATACAACAATAAATACAAGGAAAATATATGATATTACCTAAATAAAATCTAATGACATTAGAAAGAATAGTGATTATAATATTTATTGATCGATCGAGTAATTAGAGTGTGGATAAATCAGTGTGTTCCCTATATTCATATCTATAAGGCTTCATGCATGAACCACACAATACGGGTTTGTGGTTTCCTTATTTTGGTATGAGAGTTGTGTTACGTAGTGTATAGAAAAATACTATTTTTTCCTATCCATTCCAATCTAATTGAATTATGAGGTTAGTGAGGGGTAATTTTTTGGTGCACATTCAATTAAATGAGGAATATGAATTGATAAAAAAAGGTCATAGAAAAGGACGTTCATATTTTATCCTTTTCCTCAAATAATAATTCCATTTTATCATTCCCATTTATACATAGATATCCACCTTACTATTCCTATATCCACTAGTGTGAGTTTTCAAAACCCATATATACACACATTCCAAAACTAAGACATCCAAATCATGTACCACAATGCAATAAGTGTTCACCTCATCCTTTATGAGTCCCATAATCAAAAATATGTATATTTTACATAAAAAACATGAGTTGATACTCATTTATAACTTTTTAGGATGATAAAGAGGAAGATGTAACTCCTTTCATCTACATCTGCAAGGCCCATTCAGGTGTACTTTTGGGTACAATACTATTAGAATTAATTGACTATGGAGGTTTATATGGTCCCCCAAATGGTCATAATTTCATGAATCTTATATAGAATACAAAATTTTCATGGTTTCATGATACATGGGTGAAATAACCTCATTGATTGACAAATTCGAGAGTCATCTACCTAAAAGTATATGTGGATACCCCCTATCACATGGACAAATATTCAGCCAAAGACAACCATTTATTCAATGAGTGAATTAGATTCCCAATATATCATATCATTATGTAATGAAGACTCACCTTTATTACTATGAATTGAGTGATGAAGACCCATTTATTATCCCTTCTATAAGAGATCTCGGTCAACCACATACCCATTATTTGGAATAAACAACCTTAGCATAGCCCTATACAATGGAGGAATATCCTTTCTAGATTAAACTAGGATGAACAAACCCACATTTCCTAAATTATGGTGAACTACCATTCACATTCCTTTAATATGGAAAAATATTCAATTCCAAATTTTGGATAATTATTATTAATAATAACTCTACTAGTGCTATGTTGGGATATTTCTCTTAGTCATTACCTCATGAAAATATACCCTTTTTATTCATGTGAAAGGGTATAAGTTCAACCCAAGTGTTAATGGAAGATCATCCCATTACTCTGGTCTTTTAAAAAGTAAACCAATTTTCACCTCCCCCTATAAAATCCACCATACATATGTGATTATGATAAAAAAATCATGGATCAATCATTCTTTATATTAAAGGTATCCCCTATGATTTCCCCCTAAACAAAAAATACCCTCATGAAATAACATTTTTCCCATTGAAAATGCGGGCATCATTAATGGGGGATACTATGATGATATCTCATGGCTCATAAGACTATGATTATCTGTACTAGGCCCAAACCAAATGTGTTAGGGTACATAGTAGAAACATGATTCTAATAGATGATATATGAGTATTTGGATAGTTTTTGAGTTGTATGTCCCAACATCTAGTTAAAAAATGGATATATTATATACCCAATGAGATGTTCTCTTAATAGGTATCCTTAAAATCTGTAATATGTGGTTGCATCCCTATGAGAAGCCCCAATTTGTAACCCAAAATTATTTTCATAGATCCCTATTTTTATGTAAAACCATCCTTAGTGGGCCGTATTCCTCATGGGTGATATTCTTTTGGAGGTCTTTATTCATAGAAAGTTTTAAATAAGTACAACATTATATTTGTGAGCCCATTTAATCCAAAGTTTTCCCATTTAAACAATAGATACCCATGTGCATCTTTATGGTTGACATCCTAAAAATGCAGTGCTATACTGAAAATCAATGATCTTAGTCAAACGATGTAAGAATAAAAGAGAAAATCATTGTTGAGGGATATTGAACTAAGTTTTATGGTGCTATAACATGAAATTAAATTTATTCCCTTGAAATATGTGGGATTTGATATATTTTGACCATGATATGTTGGACGCCTCCTTGTTGTTCAAAATGTTCATAATCAACCTTCATAATACACCCTGGGGGAGCCATATTACACATGAATTGATTTACATCCTTCCTTGAATGGTCTAAATTTCTTAAAATTTTTGATTCCCCCTCACCATGCCACAATCCTAATTGAATTACGTTCATATTGGGAAAGTCATATTCCCTCAATAAATTTCCATATATTTTTCATCTAAGCCAAAAATATTATGATATTATGATCACCCTTATAGGGCTATATTTTTGACAAGGTCATATTTTATTTTTAGGCCCATGTTCATTCAAAAAAATAGATCACAGAAATATTTAATAATATATTTCTCTTTAAAAAATATAATTATTTGATAGCTTGTGTAACATGAAACGATGAGTTTAAAATAACATTTAGATATATTTAATGTATTATTATATAATAGTTATTTATAGAAATTAAATTTGAGGGTATAAATATAACTTTATAAATTATGAAAATTCTATGGTTTACAAATTTAGAATCAAAATTCATTTTTTATCAATTACCTCTAAATGAAAATAAATTAAATGAAAAAGAAATAATTTTCAAAATTTAATTTGTCACTATTTTGAAAATGATTTTAACGAAATTTAAATTTTATATATTAAATAATATTTTGTATCATTCACCTAATATTTTTAGGCATTGGATAATAATAAATCTAGTTTTATACTAAAATACTATATTTCTCTAAAAAGTGGTTTCACCATGTTTTACAGAAAAATTTTAAAATAATTTTGTTAATAAATTAAAAAAATGTATTAGAATCAATTTACTTAATTTTTTGAAATCAATATTTCAATGTTATCATATAGATAAATGTTGATAATTTTAGGAAAAGATTTATTTTTTGATGAATATTGAAAAAATGTTTTTTATTAAGAATTATCTTTTTATTTAAAATAATTTACAAAGATCCGTTATTTTAAATAAATTTAATATTATGAATAGTTAAATTATAGTATTATTATTCTAATTTAGGTAATTGGAATAATTTTTTAGTGCTTTTTTATATAATTTTTTTACAAGATAACACTTTTACATTGGTGAAACACATTTTTAGCACACTTGTGGGGATAACATTAATTAATAATTTTCCAATTTTGAGAGTTGAATTTTAAGGAATAGTTTAAATATTATTAATCCACATAATTATGATTATTTAATATGGTCAACATATTTTTTTCATAGTGATTTGTAAAAATAGTAAAAAATAATTAACGCAGCTACGCTTAAAACAGGTTTTAGAGGGGTTAAAATAAAATAAAAATGTATGCTTGAAATTATAATTTTCATAATCATATTTTGTTGAAATATTACAACATTTTCCTATCCCAGAATCTAATATACTTCCATTTGGAATATTTTTTCCTTATATTGACATTATAATTCTGTATTCTTTTTCGAAATTTCTAAGTGGCTTCACCTATTTATAAAAGAACACCTCTTATACTCTAATCTTGACACATTATGTAATTTTTATTCAAAATTTACCTATTAAAAACATTCCATATATAACTATGCATGATAATTAGTGTATTTTTTATTAAAAACCCACCATTAGATGTATTTAGGTTTCAACCTAATGGGATTTTTCGAAGAAGTGGCATAGTTATTAACCACCATTTTTTTATTTCTTATTCTACCTCAATAAAATATTATTCATAATTGATTATTCCCATATAATTATATGTTATTATATAAATGAAATAACCAATATTGATCTCATCTTATATTTAATTAGAAATAAAATCGTCAATCATGTGTATGATAAATGATCGTGAAACGATGTAATTCATTTTCAATCATCACCACATAAGATAGAACATAATGGTTGAATTATTATATATATATATATATATATTATTTCTATTACATAATTATACTTCAGTAATTATAATATTTCATCTACATTCATACCTTCCAATCCATAAGAACATGATAATGTTGTCTGTGCGTATGTGTGCACTAATGCCTCCACGAAGTGATATGATTCAATTTCTATTTAATTTTCAATTGAATGATAATAATGAATTTTTATGAATCTATATTATTAATAATATTTTAAAATGATTATGTAAATTTGTAATATTATTTACCATTCTTTCGTTCTATTCATCAAAAAATCGAAACAATGCTACAACTTTTCGGATCCATGAATGTTGTAATTCATTTAATTTTCTATACCATTTATATATGAATATAAATATGAATATAATTATTATATATGACACTTATATCATAATTAGCATTTTGGTGATGATTCAACCATTATTAATGTACATGTACTAAATCAACAAAACCATAACCTATACTGAAAATGGAGCATTAATCACCCATAACAACGCTTTTAATGAAGAATTATTACAATAAAGATGATGAAAGTTTTGAATAAAATAGTATATGATATGATATATATTTTTATATCCATTTAAAATAATTTATATAATTCTATATTTATTATATTCTAGGATTTAATAGGTATAAACTATGTCTGGCATAAGATAAGATATTTTAATCTTACATTTATTTATGTGAGAGACATGTAATATTCAGCACTTATTTATTTTAGGTGGTTTGTATACTAATAATTTTTCATGATATATCTTCATTATACTTATTTTAATTATATTTATATTTTATTTAATATTATCCTTTAAAGTGGATTGAGTTCTAAAATAGTACCAAAGAGGTATGGGATTTATGTTACAATCTCAATGATCATCAAGACTTCTTATGATTATTCTTCCAGTAATGAAATATTATGATCTCCCTCACAATAAACAATATAATTTTCTTATACTTTGGTAAATACTTTAAATTAAATTTTGTCTCTTAATTTTGTATTTTTATTTACTCAAGTTACCAAAATAAATTTTTCAATGAAAATTGATATTATATCACTTCGATGAAAATACATTATCTTCCACACTCATGTTTTATAATCATGTTTTCTAAAATATTCTTTATATTATCCATTTATATTTTGAATAACTTTACACATTTTTAAAATTTTTTAAATATAAAAGGAATCTTCTTTTTGTTCTTCAAATAAGGTACATTTTATTTTTTTTGAAAATATTAATGAAATAATTATCTTAACCTGTATAATATAAATACTATTTCCTTCCACTATAACCTCTCAATGAAATAGATATTATATTAAAAATATAAAAATGATTTACTGAAATAAAAAAAATTATTATTATTATATTTTTTTTCTAAAACTTTTATTTTCATGTTTAAATTGTAATTTTTCCAATAATTTCATCATATGGTATTTTAATTGTATTTCAATAGATAAATGAAAAACAAATCTTGAATATACATAGTCTATACTACGGTTATGATCTAACAATATCATCTCTATTATTTATATGTATGGATTACGAATATGATGAAAATATATTTATCAAACCCATTGAATCTCCCTATATTATTCTATAAAACCCATTTGTTTTCTATGGTTTATGCTATGATTATATATTTATTAAACCCATTCCCATTCTATAGGTTTTGTTATGATGAAATTTTTATGATCTTTTAGAACACATGTTTTTTGATTGATGGGTGGGCCCAAAATTATATACCCCTTCAATGCATTGGGTAATGATGGATATAACATGAAATAAACTAGACTGTAATGGGGAGTGAACTTAGAGAAATAAGAAACTCTGTTAACTATGATTTTATTGGTTGTAAACCTTAACAACTATGATTATTCATTGAATGAACCTGTTCCACTATGATAGCCTCATAAATGGCCTTTAACTACTAATGAACTCGTTCCACTATGTAGCACAATCCTATCTTGGTGTTGCATATAATGAGATCCAAAAGACTCTATATTCAGTATTTTGTGAAATTAAAAATATTAAATATTAAAATAATTAAATAATATATATTTCACATAATATATGGATGTTACATATTTTCTTACCTTCCAATCTTTTGGAAAATGATAACGTCATCTATGTGTACTTTTGGACTATTGGCTCCACGATGCGATTTGATTCCTTTTTCATTATATTTTCATATGGATGGTAATTAGGATGTATTGTGTGAATATATTTTTAATTTGAAATAATAATGATTCTAGAAAGGTGAAATATTATTTACCATCCTTTTCTACTTTCATTGAAGTAGGGAATCAACATCTATGCTTACGTACGACATACTTTCTATAGGAATGGTGTAACTAATTTCATTATCTATAAAATTTTATAGATGACATTAAATATTTATATAATGAATATATATGATATTTATATTATGTTAAAATTAATGTTATTATTGAAACGTGATCAAAGTACAAGTAACAAAACTATGATATCAAAAGATATATAGACATTGAAGCAGTTATTGCTTGGAATAATGATTTTAATAAATAATTTTTAATAATAGGATGTCAAAAGGTTTTAAGTAAATCATATATTGAGTGATGTATATATAGTTTTGTTTCAGGAATACATGTCTATGAAATATATATTTTTTGTAAAGGAATTTTTAAAATGTATAAAGGATGACGGGCTTGAGTTATTGGATTTCCATCTCACTTTTATTTCTGGGAGACACATGCCATATTCCCAAGTTGTTTATTTTATGTGGAATATATACTTCCCCTTTGACATGTTTTATCATGATTCTCATTATGTACATGATACTTAATAATTATATTTAATGTATTATTTCATGGGGCTTATAAATAAAAAAATTACAAAATTTTTAAGTATTATTTGTTACAATCTCATTATTTTTTAGGATTATTAATTATGAAGTTTTTTTAGGATGAAATCGTTTGACCTACCTCTCTAGAAACTCAAAATTTATTTCTCTATTACATTTCATTGAAATTATATGTCTTCCTTTTATTTTCATATTTTTTTAATCATAATACTAAAATAGTTTTTAACGAGATCATAATTTAGCTATATTTCATCAAAAAATACAATCCCTTATGGGTTGATGTTTTCTAAAATAATTTAAAGGAATATTTTAACTGTTACATTTCACTATCCACTTTCAGTTATTTACCTTCTGTATACTTGTTTAACTCTTCTATTCAGTATGAAGTGGGTATCTTTAGGTTATAGATCACTGGTTAAGGAAAATGATTTAATGGTTGGGGATGTATGTTTTTTTAAACTAATGTAATCTCTGTTTAAATGAGTATTATCTTAGTAAGGTTCTCCCTATTTTTTGTGAGCTCCCACGGTGGTGTGGGATTTTGTCTAAGAATATTTTTTAAACTCTCATATAGGAATTTACATGTCATGTAATGGTATTAGATGACATGTAATGTTCAGTAGGATCTTTTCATGAGATGAGTACATCACATGAAATATAACGCATCGTGTAATGGTGAAAATCAGGTTTTGAATAATTATATGATGAGTTGTTTTTTTTTGGGATGTGGAATTCAAGAATTACATGATATATAATGTGATAGAACACCATATATGTTTCACAGATATGTATTTTATGTTATAATATGAATGATATTTAATTTATGTATTTAATATATAAACTCATTGACCACAAACTAGATCTCACATCTTGTGATTTTGGGGACCTCTACTTCATCTGAATGACTTCATTCAATGATTTATATCCATCACGATTGGGTTGAATCTCTCTAGGAGAGCCATCCTTTCAGCTTATGTGTTTCCATTGGTCACAGTAGTGTTGTTGTGTTTTTTGTTGGATATGTTGATCTATGTTAAAAGAAATATCTATAATTTTCTATATCTATTATGTGATCTTGTTAAAGGATACAATTAAATATATTCTTTAGTGAAATAGGTGTGTGTTATGGATATATGTTGTGTTATTTCCTATTTTTTGACTATTCATTTTAAATTGAATCGGTTATAGTATATATAAATTTATTATGGAGCCTCCTTTTTCATTTTTTTTCTTCTGGTTGGTGGATCCCATGCAGGCATGTGTGACCCAAGGTTGGAGGTTGTTTGTTCTGTCTCTAGTCTGTTGTAGTCAATTTCATTTCTCCAGTTGTTGATAAATTATTTTATAAATTAATTATCAATATTTAATTATTTTATTTACATATATGGAAATTATTTTTTTATAAAATATATATTTCCCTTGGGTTTAGTACATGAAATGGATTATCAATGAATTATGAAATGGTTTTCCAAGCAAGGTTTTTATTAAATTATTTGATGAAATGATTTATAAAATAGAGAAAATGGGAAGCCTTGAATAATTTGGTGGAATGTGCAGTGATAGGAAACATCCACTATTGGGAGGCTTTCTCATGGGGATTTCTTATACTCCCTAGTACAATTGGTCTGCGGACTTGTTAGTCATATTGGGTGGTTCACTTTCTGTGGTGATCCTATGATCTCCTGATGTGATCTATACATATTAATTCTTTATTCATGTGTTATTTCCTATGATTAGGTGTGAGTTCCATAGCTACCCTGACATATTGTGATCCTCGACATGATGTTACATATGCTTGTGATGAATTTGGGATTTTAGTCTTGTATTATTTTGAGTTGTACTACCATGGATTTGATCTGACATGTGATGCATGATTTAGTTTGAAATGATATTTCTATTTTGATAGTTGTATCTGAAAATATTTGAAACTGCTTAACATTCCTTATTTTTAAAATTACAAAAAGTGGAAATTAAATGTATTTACAAGGTTTTGAAATAAAGACTCTTAAATTGTTTATCATGTCTAGTTTTCTATATGGTATAACATTATTAGATTATTGAATAAGGACTTGTTTTCAAACCACTATTTGAGACCCTACTGGTACTGTTATCTCACACTCTACAGACCCCTTTAGCGGGCTGTAGACATTGTTATATCTTTAGATGCAGAGAAATGAAAAGTTTCAAATTACAGTAGAGTGATTTTCTATCAGCTAGTTTTGGGTACTTAGATTGTGAGATAATGGGAGGGGTTTCCCATGATTTTATATAGAGACGGATAGATTAGTTTTTTTCTATGTCATCCTTTGTAGTTGAACTTATCTTTAGAGATTGTTTTTATAACTTTTCATTTATGACATTTATTTCTCCCTCATTATATTAAAAAATATATATTCATGTTTTATATATCTATTTATTTCTATAAAAGTATATATATGTCAAGTTGTCTACTTTAGGTTGGGGGAAGTCATTCACTCTATTTTTTGGGTTACTCAGGTGCTAGATTGCTTCCCATGGGGATCTAGAATGCTCTTCATGTATGTGGGAATTCGGTTTGGGTACCAGTTCGACTGGGTATCTAGGTCAAATTTATCACATTTTGGTATTGAATGAGAACTGTCATCTTGATTCATTTTCATTAAATGTTTTATATAATAGAGATAGGATTTTGGAAAATGAGATATGGGTTGTGGGGAGTACATGTCCAACTCTGGTCATGATGAGACTCAAGTTACCATTAGAGGTTGGGGTGTATGTCTCCTATTTTTAGTTCATAATGTTAATATCATTATTTATGATGGATTTTATTGTCTTAACTAAGATTATTATTTCATTTTATCATTTATTCAATTTTGGTGTGTAGTAGTATTCCTATAAGACATGTTCTATGTTTTCTATATGGGGGTACATCTACTAGATTCTCAAGGGAATCCTCTAATGGATCATAATTTAATTGACTTTATCATGTTGGAAATTTTTAATGTCTAAAATAATGCACAAAAATATATGAATTAATTTATTAATGTAAAACAAAGAGTTGTAGGAGATAGATATCGGTCATGGGAGTTCATGCATGAGAAGTTAATGTCCTTTAAAGATATAAATTAACCTCAAGAGGTGTGTGATTGTATTAAAGATTTTGGTCATATTTTAAAAATCATTGATGCACATAAGTGTATCTAGGTTATGTGTGTGGAGTTCAGTGTAACATCCCAGGTAAATAAAGAAATAATACATTTTAATTTTAATTAATATTTTTGGAATTAATCATTAATTTTACTTTAAAGGGTTTTCTATGTTCGATGTCGTACCCGATATGTAACAACGGGTTTCTTTGAAATCATACGTTGCACAATAATAATATAAAATTATTAATTTAAATGGTAGATAAAGAATATCATTTTATTGGTTGTAATTTATAAAACTAACTAAAATATGATTATACATCTTTGTTAAATGTTTTTACATTTATCCAATGAAATTTCGAGGCTTAAAATGTGAATGAATCTAATTTTAAGCATAATTTACTTTAAAAGGACGATTTACCGCCTTTTGATGGTGAAATATCATTATATATATTTTTGGTCACTTGTATGTGTTATATTTGTTGAAATAAATTTTTTTTATAATTGGGACATCAAAATTAACATTGGGTAAAATTTTGGAATTTGTCTGATAAAAATTTTTTTTTGATGAATAGTAGAAGAAACTATATTTTAATTCAAAACCGCCTTTTATTCTAATTTATTTATATGGATTAATTATTATTTTTTAATTGTTTTTAAAATACAATTAGATAATATCTTTACAATTTAATCCAATTTTTGTTATTGGAATTAATATAACTTTTATATTGTACCTAAACAAATGTTAGTCTTTTGATAGTTAATATTTCTTAAAAACACGCTTTTTGTTTTGTCAAAAGAAAATTAATATTAAATTAATTAATCCAACTTCGTTGTTTTGAATTTGGTAAAATAGACTTCATTTTTGAATTCGGAAAATCAAATATTGCTTAGGCTGGATTTTTTTGTCTTTTTCTGAAAAAACTTAAATTTTTGATGGATAGTGAAACCACTAAGTAGTAGTTAAAACTAACATTTCCATTTAAATAAAATTGTAACACATCTGTGAATTGAATTTATAAAATCATACATACATGGGTGTTATTATTATGTAAAATTTGGTTCAATAAAATGAAAATATTTTTTTGTTGAATAGTAACTTTTGAATTTAATTTACTACAGTTTAAGGTAAATAATGTAATTCACGGTAAAAAGAATATCATAATAATAATAATTTACCTTAAAACTTGTCAAAAAATTATTGGATGAGTCATGGCTTAACATGGGCCTCCTTGAGTCTATTTTGGGACCCCATTGAGCCACTTATGAGTGATAATGACACTTTATTTTAATTAACTTAATGTGAAGCCAAAATTACACAAACAAATGTTTTTTATTAAATTAATTTTTTCATATTGTTATATAAGTTTTAATTTCAACTATAAATATTATTTGGAAATAAAAATATATTTCCTACATCGTGGTATTTTTTTTATATTTTTATACATCAATAAAATTAAATTATTTATGGCACAATAATGATACAGTGTTTACCTCATTAATAAATGATTTAAATAAATAAGATTATAAAAATTATAATAATATCTAAAACCTATCCAATTCTTATTGGAAGATTTTATTTAGACTATGAGTCATCTTATATTTGACTTTAATTAGTTTTTGACCTTTAGAAACAGACAATCATTATATTATAAAATAATATTTTCACACTTTCCTAAAGAGCCCCTCTTCCCCCTTGTAAACCTCCCTCACCTCTAACCCATTCCTCACACCACTGAAGTCCATTGGATCATCCATCCTTTTCCCAATTAATCTCCCTATGTACCTCTATTCCACCTAGAAGCCTTAACACAGGCAGAAGACACTTCAAGAAGTCCTTTTGGTTTAAAATAAAGGGAGTTACACAAATTAAAGGTAATTGTTTCTCTTAAATTCATTTCTTTTAATTTAAATCTCCAACCCCTAAAGTCTTTTTAGTATTTTATTTTATAAAAATACTAGTATCCTCAATATAGGAGTTTTTTGTTATGAAAATTATTCAAACTACACTTACACACACCTCTATTTAATGAGTAAAGAACAAATTGTTTCTGTTGATGAAAAAACTAACACTTCACGAAACAATGATTATTTAATTATCTTCTACCACCTCTCATGGTGGCCATTAATATTGAATGTTATTTATATATTATAAATATTATGTTTATGTTTCCTTTATGCTCATGTATTTATTATTTCTCGAAATCTTTTAGGATTTTCATTATGGGTAAACGTGATAATTTCATTTTAGGAAGTGTAGAATACCGCCCCCTCAAAGTGATACAACTCATTAATGATATACGTGGGATGCATAAAGGATATAAGTAATTATATTATATAATATATTTTAATGTAATTATAATATACCTTTGTATCATTATGTTTTAATTTCATTAAAATAAGAAAGGGAAATTAAAGTAGTGTTCATGCGTACGAATGGCTTACCGTCTCCCTGAACAGTGAATTTCATTTCTTACCTCTGAATATTATGTACTGTTATAAATACATATATATACTAGATATAAATGATATATATAATATCTAAATCATTTATATCATTCTATAGATAACGGACTTTTGACCATATAGACAACTTGTATATATAAGTAGTTCATTTTTTACTCAAGTACCAAATATCAACAAAACGACCATTATTAACTTAAATGATTTCATAATGTTTATAACTTGGTAATATGTCATATAAAAGGAATAATAAACTTTAAAAAATTACTTAAGAAATTATAAATTATCTTGAGTTGATTATTTAGGAGATTAATAAACAAACGAGTCAAGTCGGACACATGGTATTGAAATTCGTCTCAATCTCCTTTCATTAAGGCATATTTTGTTTTATATATGATATTATTTTATACGTTGTATAAACACCATTGAATTTTTATTTCATTCAAATGGAATAATTTTCTATGATTAATTATACTAAATGAAAAAAAAGAATGTTTCTTTTTAACGTAAGTAGTGACAATGACCTTTCCACAACCGTGAATATTATTCGATCTTTGACTTCTTTAACAACATGTAGCATTTTTTAAGGAAAGTAAATATTATATACCCTTTATATGTATTTTGATATTGAAAATGGTTTTGAGAAATAATTGATTATTTCAATATCTTGAAATGATTTATTGTGATTGAAATGTGTAAATGTTATCCTTCCATTATCCATGTTTTATGTGTTATGGTTCATAGGAATTGTTTACATATATGGGTGGTTTAGTGACAAACCTAGGGTGGGTGAGCCCGAGATATCTCTCCAATGCATTGGGAAATGTGATGGAGGTAAACATGAATGTTTCTCTTAACAGATTTAGGGAATATATAGTTATGGTTATTCAGAATTAACTCCCTACGTAGATGTGATAGCTATAATGTATGTATGATATGGATGCCACAAGTTACCTTTTTGATTTATGATTTCTACGTGTTACTCATAAATATTATGAATTCATGAGGTATGAGCTTATGTATGGAATGTATTTATAGACTAATGTTATCATTATTTATTTTATAACCCTTACAATGATTTTTATCCTCATCCCAAGTTTTGAAATGACTTTCATAGGACTTAAAGTTGAATAGGGTCCAGGATGGGATCAATGAAAAGGCATGATGTCTAAACCATAGAACTATGCATGATTCTTTTTTAAGAGTTTTTATTTTGTGAAAAATTGGGAACTAAGTAGAAGTGTCTACTTTGAATCATTTAAGATGTAATGTAATAGTTATGACCTAATTCTCTAAAACTCTAAACCTGAAAAGATCCTCAATGTGAATTATTCCTTTAATACAAGATTATGTAATGTTTTATGGTTGGGTCCTTATAGTTGGTATCAATGGTTGGTTTAGATTTGTTTAGAAGTTAGGATATTGCTAAAATAATGTCCATAAATTAATTTATGGTAAGATTGAAGTGATATAGAATTTACAGATTACCATGTTACTTCACCTATGATATATTTATGTTCAAGAATGGTTTTCCGTAGAGGAAACAAGGAAGATATGTTAGGACAACATAAGCAGGATGAAAACCATCCAAATCAGCAACCTGAGATGGTCAGAATTTGAACTGAACAGTTTGTTTCAATGATGGAACAATTGACTCAGGCTATAAATGGTGGTGGTATCCATGCATGAGATCAGCCAGATCAACCATAGAGGAACATGTCAGTAATATAGCATTTCATGAGGCAACATCCCCCATATTTCATAGGGTAATCTAACCATGTTCTAGATGAAGGGTGGATTAAAGAACTGGAGAAGATTTTTTATGTCATGGGATGTTCAGAACATCAAATGGTTAGTCTCTCTATTTACCATTTTGAAGGTGAAGCTGATCAGTGGTGGTCAATTATAAAAAATATCATGGATAATTAGGCGATTGATTCTCTTGATTGGGATTAATTCAATGATATGTTTCTTAAGAAATATTTTCCTTCATTGGTTCGTCTTAGGATGGAAAAACAATTATTGGAACTGAGGCTGGAGGATGACATAGTGGCTGCTTATGAAACAAAATCCACTCGAGTGGGATGGTACGCTCCGAATTACGTACAAGATATTTATAGTATAATCAACTATTTTTACTCAGGATTAAAGCAAAGTATTGAAGGGATTTATCTTTTAATGAGTTCAAAAGTTATGAAAAACGTGCTCGATGTGCGGAGAAGGTGGAAATGGAGTTTGTCGATGATTAAATGTTCTTTCACAAACAAAAAAAATAAGAGGTCGAGGTCACATACAAAAGGGAATAAATATTCAAAAAAGTCTGATGATAAGAAACTTATGTTTATTGTTTGTGAAAATTATGGTAAAAAAGCATGTTGGGGATTGTCTTTTAAATTCTGGTAAGTGCTACAGATCCGGTAAAATGAGACACAATTCTCGTAAATTCCCAAAAACATTTCAGAGTAATGGTAATACAAAATCTGATTTATAGTAAATTAAATGTTTTAAGTGTAATAAAGTGGGTTATTATTCAAATGAGTGTCTAATGTAGAACTCAACTGAGGGAAATATGCTGGACTACTAGCAGAAAGGGGTTGTGAAATCCATTGCAACTACTTCAGCAGATGTTAGGCCATCAAATGTAGTAGTATCAGGTACACTGTTTGTTTCTTCAGATAATGCCAATGTGTTGTCTTATTCTAGGTCTACAAATTCATTCATTTCTGATAAGTTTTCTACTAAATTATGAATTCCATCTCAAGATATGAATCATGAACTTATGGTAAAAACACCTGGGGGATATTTTGAGACAAAAATAAATTATAAGAACCTTCCTATATTTGTGTGTGGAAAGAATCTACCTATAAACCTTATTGTTTTTCCTCTTATAGAGTATGATGTTATTCTGTGTAGGGATTGTCTTTCTATTAATCATGTTAAGATTTACTACAGAGATAACGAGGTTTCTTTTTAGAAATATTTTTAGTTGGTGTATAAGAATGAACCCTTACTTTTGATAACATGTCAGGAAGATGAGAAACTTGTAAAATATGGAAATGAAAGTTACCTATCTCATATGTTGAAAACAAAGGAACTATTCATATTAGTGATGTGCTAGTGGTAAATGAATACATTGATATTTTTCCTGATGAGTTTCCAAGTATTATACCTGATTGGGAAGGTGAATTTACTTTTAACTTAGTTCTTGATGCTAATCCAATTTCAAAACCCCCTTATTGAATGGATCAAATTGAACTTTCAGAGTTAAAGAAAAAATTATAGCAGTTATTAAATAAAGGTTTCATTCAACATAGTACATCACCATGGGGATCTCTTGTCTTATTTGTTAAAAGGGAAGATGGTTCAATGAGAGTATTCACTAATTATAGAGCATTGAATTACATCACAGTTAAGAGAAAGTATCCTTTGCCTCATTTCGATGAATTATTTGATCAGCTCCTGGGAGCTCAGTATTTTTCGAAGATAGATTTGAGGTCGGGGTACCATCAGTTTAAAGTAAAGGAAGAAGACATTCCAAACACTGTGTTTCATACTGGTTATGGAAATTATGAATTTTTAGTTATGCCATTTTGTTTAACCAATCCACCACCTGTATTCATGGATCTTATGGATAGTTTTTTTTCATGAGTTATTGGAAAAGTTTGTGGTTTTGTTCATTGATGATATTTTTTTATTCTAAATGTCAAGAGGAGCAAGAAATTCACATAAGGGTTGTCTTGAAAACCTTAAAATAAAAGAAACTATTTGGTAAATTCAGCAAGTGTGAGTTTTAATTACAAATTTTTTTCCCAAGCTCACATTGTTTCAAAAAAATTTATAACTGTTGATCCTTCTAAAACAAAATTTGGTGAAGATTGGACAAGAACCACAAATATAACTGTGATTCATGGTTTATATGGGTTTTCAGGTTATTACCAAAGGTTTGTTGAGAATTTTTTGAAGTTATCTAGCCCACTGACTATGTTAACTCGAAAAGGTGTTAAGTTCATCTGGAAAAAAGAATGTGATGATTGTTTTTAGGTATTGAAAAGGAGATTGGTAAATTCTCCAGTTTTAGCACTATATTTCAGAAATGGTGAGTTTGATATCTACAGTGATTCTTCGTTGAAAGGAAATGGTTGTGTCCTTATTTAGAATGATCAGATAATTGCTTATGCTTCATGTGAGTTGAAACCTCATGAGGTAAATTACCCTACACATGATTTGGAATTAGCTGTTTTTGTTTTTATTTAAAAATATGGAGGCATCATTTGTATGGAGTAAAATGTGAAATATATACTGACCAAAAATGATTGAAGAATACATTTACTCACTAATAATTGAACATGAGACAGTGGAGATGGTTGGATTTAATCAAGGTTTATGATTGTACAATCCTATAACATTCGGGTAAAGAAAATAAACTATATGATGATTTGAGTCAAAAAATATATGCTTCATTAACCAAGCTAAATTTGGAACATGATCCTTTTGGTTTTTGATTTGATGAACTTTGTCATAGAAGTTGTTGGTACAAGAAATTATTCTGTTTTGTTTCAGGTGTCAGTGAAATCATCTCAATTAGATAAAATAATGAAATCATAGAAGGAAGATAGTGAGTTGCAGAAAAAGGTAGTGTTGGTTTATAAGGTTAAGTTACCTGAATTTAATATTTATAATGATTGTGTTTTGATATTTAGAAAGAGATTATGTGTTCCTTTTGATTCACAGTTGAAGAATGAGTTGTTATGTAAATTTCATAGTTCCCCGTTTTCAGTTCGTCATAGTTGTACTAAGAAGTACAAATATCATCGGGAGTATTACTAGTGGAATGGAATGAAAAGAGATATTTGTTATTTTACTTGGAATTGATTGACATGTCAGCAGGTTAAACTAGAGAGGCAATTATCGAAAGGTGCAATTCAGTCTTTAAAGATTCCTTAGTGGAAATGGGAAAATATATCCATTGACCTTTTTGTGGGATTACCAAAGACATGTCGAGGTAATAATGTAATCTAGGTTATTGTTGATCGATTGACTAAATCTTCTCATTTTCTTTCCTAATTGAGATATTGTGTCTCTGTACAAAATTTCTTGGTTGTATGTTAATGAGATAGTCAGGTTGCATGGAGTTCCCCTCTCTATTGTATCTAATCATATCCCATGTTTACTTCTAAAATTAGGAAAGGCCTTTAGAAGTCGTTGGGTACTGAATTAAATTTTAATATAACTTTTTATCCTCAATAAAATGGGCTGTTAGAACGAACAATTCAGAACTTGGATGATATGCTACGTGCTAGTTCACAGGATTACCAAGGAAGTTGTTTTTAACATCTTTATTTGGTTGAATTATCATATAATAACATGTTTAATTCCAGTATAAATATGTCTCCATTTTAGGTATTATATGGGAAGCGGTGACGTACTCCAGCTTTTTTGGATGAATTAGGTTAAAGGAAGCCGATGGGACCAGAATTGGTAGAAGAGATGGCAGAAAAGGATCATTTGATTAATAAGCACATCAGAACAGCTCATAGTAGGCAGAAACGTTATGTGGATAATCGGAGGAAGGATCTTTATTTTGAGATAGGTGATCATGTCTTTCTCTATTTTTCTCTATGGAAAAGTGTAATGTGTTTTTGGTAAGATGGGAAATTATATTCTGGGGTTCATTGGACCTTATGAAATCCTGGAGAAATAGGATCAGTGGTGTATATCGTGGCATTACATATAAGTTTGTCCTAGGTACACAATATTTTTCATGTTTCAATGTTGAGAAAGTATATGCCAGATCCATCTCATGTTTTAAGTCCAGATGTAGTTCAGTTGGAAGAGAATCTATCTTATGAGGAACAACTAGTCGAGATTCTTGATTATAGAGAGAAATTGTTGCTGAAAATGGTAATTAATTAGTTAAAGGATTTGTGAAAAACCCATATGGTTTAAGAGGCAGTGTTGGAATTTAAAAATGATATGGGGGATAAAATACACTTATTTATTTTATATATGAATAAAATTGTGAGGGTGCAATTTCCAAAAGGGGGGAAGGATGTAACATCCCAGGAAAATAAATAAATAATACATTTTCATTTTAATTAATATTTTGTGAATTAAATAATAATTCTACTTTAAAGGGGTTTCTATGTTTAATGGCATACCCAGTACATAACAATGGGTTTCCTTTAAATCTTATGTAGCAAAATAATAATATAATATTTTTATTTTAAATGGTAGTTAACGCCTAGTCATTGTTTTTGTGGGAATGAACAAAACTAACTACAATATGATTATACATGTTTGTTAAATGTTTTTACATTTATCCAATAAAATTTAGAGGCTTAAAATGTGAATGAATCTTATTTTAATCATAATTTAATTTAAAAGGTTTATTTACCACCTTTTTATGGAGAACCCTCTTCAAATCTTGTTTTGGTCTCTTTTATATGTTCTATTTGACCATATAAAATTATTCATTAAAATTGGTACATCAAATTATATTTGGGTAAAATTTTGGCATTTTTTTGAAAAACATAAATTTTTTATGAATAGTGAAACCCCTATGTAGTAGTTAAAAACTTACATTTTTATATAAATGAAATTTTAACGCTTCTGTGAATCGAATTATAAAAATCCGACATACATGGTTTTTATTAGTAAGTAAAATTTGGTTCAATAAGATGAAAATAATTTTTGGTGAATAGTAACTTTTGACTTTTATTTACCGCGATAAAAGGTAAATAGGGTAATTCACAATAAAAAAGAATAATATAATATTTCAAAATTACTTTAATACTTGTCCTAACCTTATTGGATGAGTCATATCCATCCTTGGGCATCCTTGGGATTATTTTTGGATCGCATGGATCTACTTATGAGTGATAATGACCCATTATTTTAATTAACTTAATGTAAAGGCAAAAATGACATAAACAAATATCTTTTAGTAATGTAATTTTTAAATTGGGTTATATAATTTATCATTCCACTATAAATATGATTTTTAAAGATAACAAAATTTACTACATCATGGTAGTTTTTTTATAAAATTTATACTTTATAAAAATTAAATTATTTATGAAACATTAATGATATAGTGTTTACCTCATTAATAAATGATTTAAATAAATAAGATTATAAAGATTAAAATAATATCCAAAACCTGTCCAATTATTATTGGATGATTTTATTTCGACCATGATTCATCGTATCTTCTACTTTTATTAGTTTTGGACCTATAAAACCGAAACTCATTATATTATAAAATAATATTTTCACACATTCCTAAAGAGCCCCCCTCCCCCTTATAAAAATCCATCACCTCTAACCCATTCCTCACACCTATCAAGCCCCATGGATCATCCAAAATTTTCCAAATTAAGCTCCCTACTTCCATATCTTCTACCTAGAATCCTTATCTTAAGAATAAGGCACTTCAATAAGTCCTTTTTGTTCAAACCAAAGGGAGTTACCCGAATTAAATGTATTTATTTCTCTTAAATTATTTTATTTTATTTTACTTCTCCAAACCCTAAAATATTTTTATTATTTTCTTCTATAAAAACTCCAGTATCAACAATATACTATGATGTTGTTATGAAATGTATTCGAACAAAACATACACATACCTCCATATAATGGGTAAAGAATATACTGTTTCTGTGAAGGATAAACTAACGCCTCACGAAACTATGATTGTTTAATTATCTCCGAAAGCCTCTCAAGATGGACAATAAGAAGGAACTGTATTTATATGTGATACATATTATGTTTATTTTTTCTTTAGTATTCTTTATTTTTCATTTATATAATACCATTATGGTTTCCATTAGGGGTAAACGAAATAATTCCATTTTAGGATATGCGAACTACCACCCCCTCAAAGTAATATGAGTTGTTAATGCCCTATGTGGGATGTATAAAGGATAGAGTTAATGATATTATATATTATATTATATTTTAATTTGAATATACCTATGAATAATTATGTTTTAATTCCATTAAAATAAGAAATATAAATAAAAGTAGCGTTCATGTGTACGTACGGCTTACCGTCTCCATGAATGATGCATTTCATTTATTACATCCAAATGTTATGTACTATTATAAATACACATATATACTAGATATATAAGATATATATAATATATAAATCATTAATATCACTCAGGAGATAATGTACTTTTGATAACATAGACAACTTTTAAATATAAGTAGTTTAATTTTGACTCAAGTACCAAATATCGACAAAATGAACATTATTAACATAAATGATTACATAATGTTTATAACATGGTAATATGTGATATAAATGGAATAATAAACTTGAAAAAGGTTCTTAGGAAAGTATAAATTAACATTAGATTATTATTCCGGAAGATTAAAGAACGAGAGAGTCAAGTTGGACATGAGGTATGGGACTTCGTCTCAATCTTCTTTCATTGAGGCATATATATATATATATATATGAATTTCTTCTATACAGCGAATAAAAAAATTTGAATTTTCATTTCATTTAAAGGGAATCTTGTTCTATGAATAATTATACTAAATGAAAAAAATGAATGTTTCTTTTTAACGTAAATGGGGACAACGACCTTCCCGCCACCATCAGTATTATATGATATTTGGCTTCTGTAACAATTCGTAGTGTTTTTTTAAAGGAAAATAAATACAATATACTCTATTTATGTATTTTGGTATTTAAATTTATTTTGATAAATAATTTATTATTTCAACATCGTGAAATGATATATTGTGATTGAAATGTAAAAATGTTATCTTTCCATTATGCTTGTTTAATGTTTTATGGTTATTTTTCATTGTTTATGTATACATGTGGTTTTGTGATAAACCTACGGCAGGTGAGCCCAATATAGCTCTCCAATGCATTGGGTAATGTGATGGAGGTAAACATGAATATTTCTCCTAATAAATTTAGGGAATATACTATGATGATCATTCCAAATGTAACTCCCTATGTAGCAATGATAGCTATAATGTAAGTATGATATGGATGCCATATGTTTCCATTACGATTTATGATTTCTATGTGTTATACATAAATCTTATGATTTTATGAGATACTAGCTTTTGATTGGCCTGTATTTATGGAATAATGTTATCTTTCATTATTTTTTAACCCTTACTCAGCTTTTTATGATCATATTAAGTTTTAAAATGTTTCACGGGACTTAAAGATGAATAGGGTCAAGTATGAGATCAACAAAAAGTCATGATATCTAAAACGTGGAACTAGACATGGCACTTTTTGTATGAGTTTTTATTTTGTGAAAAAATAGGAACTGAGTAGAAGTGTCTACTTTGTATCTTTTCAGATGTAATGTAGTAGTTATGACCTAATTATCTAAAACTCTTTACCTGAAATGATCCTCATTGTTAATTATTCATTTAATTAAAGATTATGTAATGTTTTGAGGTTGGGTACTTATATTTTGATAGTATGGTCGAAGAAAGAGATGGTGGGATTCCTTGTTATAGGTGGATAGATGAATGGTCATAGACTGGAAGTGTTTCAACAGACTCTTCTCATAGAAGTTTTTTCTAGAGTTGCTGATAATGGACAAGTCTCTAGAGTTCCTCTCTTTGAAACAGGATTAGGATTCAGTGTCAGTGTACACTAATCAGTTAAAATATCTAGTTTGTTTCCCACTAGAGGTTATAAATAATTTCTAGCTAATATCTCACATTTCCAGTCTTGGTTTTCATTTGGATATCATATAATAGGTATTCATGCATATATTTCAACCTATGTAGCGAATATAAGCATGGATATGATATCAAAAATGAATATCGAAGGCAAGGTTGGATATCCTTCCCCTTCTCATTCACCTAGTGGAATATTTAGTGGTTTGGCAGGGAGAAATAGAAAGTATAAAGATCATCACATGAGTGATGGTGTTGATTTTTGGTAGCATGCCTCTTCAGCACCACAAGTTATAGGTAGTGGTTTGCCTCTTCTTATCTATCATTGTGGCATGGTCAGACACACACATCATTTTTTTACTTCTCTTGAAATGACGTGAAACATTTTTGTATGTTATGGTCATCTGTAACATTTATACCAGGCTATGTCTATGCCTAGATATCGTTAGGGACCAGCATCTCCAAAGGCTATTGTGTTTTAGTCATATGCAACAGTTACTATCAGGCTCTAGACTTAGGCATTATGATTAATTAAAATTAAGTTAGTAAATGAGTTTCCTATGGAAGTAGATATAGGTCTATAGAAAATGAGAGGTAATATCATTATTACTTATTTAGTAGATATTTCTTTTTCAATGTTGGTGATTTTGAATTGTTTATATATAGTTTTTTTGTTGATATTATTAATCCTCTAATCTAAATCCTGTTATTTTTTGTGGAGTTAGTAAAAACTCATTGAAAGTGGAATTAGAAGGGGTTTTATTTTCCTTCTCATGACCTATTGATCACTGATACCGAGTTAGTATTATATTTTTTCATTCTTGATCATGATGTGTTTGATATAATCATAGGGATGGATGGGTTTGTTTGTCATGGTGATGAGGATGATATTTTCATAGCTGTTTTACATTTCATGATACTAATGGGAGAAAACAAATATTTTAGGGAGAGTGGGACATGAGGTCTGATCATATATGTCCATCCTTCCCGGAGAATAGAAGTTTTTTTTTCTACTGTAGCATTTGATCCAGATGACATTTCCTCTATTATTGGTCTTCATGATATTTTTTGGGATTTTACAAATGTTTTACCAAAAAAAATGTCCCTACTTACTCATAACATGGAAGTTTTTTTTTTATGAATTAACTATCATGAAACCTATTTAGATACATTCCTATAGTATTGATCTAGTTTAGTTGTAAGATCTCAAGATTTAGTTTTATGATTTGATGGACAAGGTTTTTTTCTCCATAGTATTTTTCATAGGGAATCCCTAGATCTCTATATAAAGAAGGTAGATGGGCCACTAATATTTTGTATGGATGATTGGAAGTTGAATAGGGTAATATTTAATAATAATTATCACTTTCCTCATGTGGGTGATTTGTGTGATCAATTATAGAGGGAAAAGACGTTTTCAAATATTGATCATCATTCGTGTTATCATCAAGTCCAAGTGTGAGAGTTTTATATAATGAAGATGGATTTTGGTAAAATTTATAGACAATGTCAATATATTTTTATATCATCATCGTACATATAAAATAGTTTGTTTCAATTTTGGAAATAAAGTTAAATTCATTAAATATGTATAATGAAATAAGTGGTATTTACAAAAAAATGGAATATAGTTTAATAAAATAATAAGCTCAAATATAAAATAATTAATAATATTTAGGTATCTTATTAGATAAAATATGATATATTTATATCATGATATATGAAAACAAATGTTTTAAAAATAATAAATAATGTGTTGTTATTTTTGTAGGTCATAAATATATAATTAAAATTTCATAATTAACTTAATTATTTAAAGAAAATATGTATCGGTAAAATATATTCATAAATTAATATTTGTTTTTGTCTTAAAATTATAATATAATTTTATGAGACCTTAATTAAATTTTAAAAGTGTTATAAAATTATTTATAATGTTAAAATTGTTATTTTTTGAAGAAAAAATGATTTAATTAAAAATTAAATTTCTCATATTTAGAATATTATTTTCATTAAATGGAGTTCATTTTTGAATTAAAAATTTTGAAAAATGGTTGGGGTGAATTAGTGGTATTTTTAAAAATAGATGAATTTTTGGTTAATAATGAAATACAATAATTTAAATTATTTAAATTATAATCAAAACACACAAATTAAAAAAAATGAATGATGTAAGGCCATAATATCAAGAAAATACATATGAGTTTTCTATTTTTAGTCATGGTAATCAAGACTATTCATTGTCTTGGGAAAAAATAAAAAAATAATCAATATAATATTAAAAAAACACTCATCTTCTCCACTATAAATACCACATATCACCACCTCTTATCCTCACACCTCAAAGCATTGTAGATTGTTTAATTTCTACCCAATTCCCCTACCAATCCACTTTACTGTGCCCAAGGTCATTTATTATCACTGAAAGGCCAATACGATGTGCCTTAAGAATATTCTAAATGATAAGAATTCAAGAGGTAAAATCCTTATTCTTTTTCCCTTATTTTCATTCCAATTTATTTTCTTTTCTTATTCCCTCCTCAACTCCCCTGTCCAAAGTGAAATGATAAATCTAGTATCTTACATATACTAGATTTGTTTTTTGTTAAAGTAATTTACATCATAACACCTATCCCCTTATCAACTTATTCTATATAATGAAAGCATCATCTGTGACGTGTTGATTCGCTGCCCCCATAGACATCAAATATTCATTTTCCTCTACCACCTTCAAGGTTGTTCATATAACCATTATCATGGTTAAATAATTATTTATTATACATATTTAAAGATATAATTTTTTTAGACCCAATATTTAATAATGGTATTAAATAAAATTATATAATATCGTAATGTTTTTAAAAATCACCAAAATAAGTTAAATAATTTTAATTATTATTTTATCTAATAAATCATCCTCTTATCAGAAAAAAAAGATATATGGTATCATTTAAAATTTTGGAAAAATATAAATACCATTTATTCCTAAATTTTGAGTTTCTATTCCATTTGACAAGAAAATTGATCACAAACTCACATTGCAAACCATGAAATAAAGGCACCAAAAACAATGAAAATAAAATAATATTATCCATAAATGGTTGCAATGTTGCTATAAAAGATCATATACATTATTAAAAATAATAATATAGTTCTATAATTTTTTAATAAGACTCGTTAAACCATTATTCATGATATTTTAACTTGTTTTTAGTAATATTATCCTTAGTTAAGGGACTTTTCATTAAAAATCCTCTTTTCGATTTATATTTTTTACAAAAAAATCAAAAGGAAATTTTTTATGATTCAAGTATTTTTGTTTTATGAGTATCTTCTATTTCTGTGGAATTTTTTACGGTGAAAGGTGGGAATTATATCTCCCTTCAATTCATTGGGTATGTTTATATTGGAAGTTGGTCATAAAGGTTATTCCAAGTGTAACTGTGATGGTTAAATCATAAGATTGTAATGAGGGTTACACTGTAATGTTACCACGAGGGTTATAAATCATATGGTATCCATACGGGTTACAATATTAAGTATCTAATTCCCTATGATACCTATATGGTTTTATTTATGACTTATATGTTTTAGGAATGCTCATGTTTTCACAAAGTATATGATACCTCAAGGGTGTGAAGAATATCTTTTGAAAATTATTTCATATGAATATAAGTATGCTTGGAGTAATGTTTAATTTACTTATTATTATATACATTACTGTAATTTTTTTCCCATCCAATGTTTTTTAAAAAATATTCCGAGATTATGGATGGGTAATAGAAAATGATATGCAGAGTTGAATGTTGTCAAGGATTCATGTTTGATTGAAATATTTACAATTATGGATGAAATAGACATAGTTTTAGTGTAATAGAAATTTTATTCATATTGGTAGTTATTTATGTGATGTGACCTTATTCACTAATACTCTAATTTGAAAATCTATTTTGTAACATACAAAAGTAAATTATTAATCAATTAACTAGACTATTCAACATTTATGGACGACTTCTTATATTAGATATAAAAGCATGGTTTATAGAAATTTAGTGGTTATGATGATGTTAATAGAATACTATAAATGATTTTTACCTTAATTTTAATTTTAAAGGATATAAAATTTAAATATTTACATGTTTATTTACCCGTGAAATATCTATTCAGAACTATTTTCCGTATAAAAATAAGGAATCTAAAGAAGAAAGGAACTGAGGGGGTGATATCTTTCTTAACAAGAAAACTGAAATCGTAGGAATAATCAATAAGTAATTATTGAAACTAATGGCTAAATGAAGTAGGGTATCAATGGGGTGACATCCTTTAAATAGAATATCCAGATTTAAAACAGGGGGTCATGATGATAGTGGAACATTTTAAGTGGAAACTCAGTCCTTCTTTCAGTGGATCATCTGACCCATTGGTGGCATACGGGTGGATTAATGCCATATAAAATATATTCAATGTCATGGGGAGTTCATATAACAAAATTTTTACTCTTTTTATTTATAATTTATTAGTTGAATATAGATAGTGGTGGTAAATGGTGAATAATATCAAGGATAGTGAAGAGATTGATTCCTTGGAACTTGATGAATTTTGGTATTTGTTCCATGAAAAATAATTTCTTTAGTTGGCTCGAATTTGGATGGAAAATCAATTACTTAAATAGAAATAAATGAGGATGATTTAGTGCAACATTATGAATTAAAATTCACTAGATTGGAATTTTATGCACCAAATATTATTCGGGATCTTGATAGTAAAATTAATTACTTTTATTGTGAATTGAACCCAAGATAACACATGGTATTGGATTACTATGAATTAAAATGTTATGAAATTTTTTTTCGATGAACTGAGAGGGTAAAAATGGAGTTTTTTCTAATCAATTTCACTTTTATAAAAAGAAAAATAAAATTTCGAGATGATATGAAATTTTTATGAATTATTCAATGAATTCAGAAGGTACGTAAATATATTTTTCCGTTTGTGGGAAGTGTGGTTAAAAACACCCTAAGGAATGCATTAAAAAATCTAGGATGTGTTTTATATGTCGTACACCATGTCTAGACCAGAATCAACTCAATCATAAAAAATAAAATACAAGAAACATCATATATAGTTCAATGATTAGAAAAACACTCCACATGTGATCTACCGTGATGTATAGGTCTCAGAGGCTACTCGGTCACAAAAATTGATCTAGAATCAATAATTGGTCTCATAGCCTATACATGAACACTATTTAATCAATAATAAAACATATAATCAATGGTGAAAATTTATTTTCAATACATTTCTAGCAACGACTGGGCCATCTGTGGATTGAAAAAAACAACACATAATTTCGTACATCTCCCTTGGTACCTTGTTAGAATTAAAAGAATATTATCAATTAAAGTGGTTTAATTTCTAGTAGAATTAGATAGAAATGGTTTCATAGGTGTTTAATTGGGTAAATTGTAGTTCCTAAGTATATATGGTTCCAAAAATATGTTTTTTATTATTTTTATAGGTAAAAACCCATAAGGATAACAATGTAAAATGATACATGGATAATGAATTTCTAATGAAAATTAATGTGATCCTTTCATATTTTCACACTATATCAAAAAAATTTATAGTCTATGTCAAATTTGGAGACAATGAAAAGGGGAAAATTACTAGCATTGGATCTATTGGAAATATATATTCAATCTTTATCAACAAGATTCACTATATTCAAGTATTACAATATACTCTGATAACTACCTATCAAATTTTTTGAGATTTAATTTTTTATTATTATAGTTCTCTATTTAAAGAAAAAATGCATATCTTTAGAGAAAATAGAACATAAATCTTCACACTTTAGATCAATATTCTTGATAAAAAAAGTAATATACTTGAATCTTAAAATGAATATGTCTTGGAAATGTCACCAAAATGATTGGAAATTATAATTTCAACTCATTGTTAAAAAGTTCTATAAGGAATCTGATAATGGATTTCCCCTACATTAAATTATTTCATAAACTGTTATGTGATTCATGTTAAATTAACATGAAACAAAACTAATATTTCATGTCAATAAATAGGGAATCTAATTCCAGACCTATAGAACTAATTAAAATGGATATGTTTGTACCCTATATAGTTTCATGTTTTTATGTTATATTATTTTTGATTTATTTGACTAGTTTTCATGATTTATATAGGTTTTCATTTTGAAAAATCTAACTGATGCATATTCTATTTATATAATGTTCTATAATCTGGTTCAAAATCAAAAGGATACTAAATAATATTTTTAAGAAGTTTCATTTTTGGTTGATCATAATGTATTGGATTTAATTTTTTTCAATATTCTCTAGTAGAAATATATTTTCGACACTCAGAACTACTCAATGGGATTTTATTGGTGAGATTTAAAAAATGGATTTTTAAGAAATATCTACAAATCTATTAAAATAATATAGTATAAATAAAAAATATTGGGCTAGAGATATTAACAAAATATATTATATCATTAATATTGTTTCAATAAGACCAATTTTTATGAAAATTCTTTATGAGATTTGGAATTATAGAAAATCAACAGTTTTGTACTTTGAAGTATTTGGATGTATTTGTTATATCTTGAAAGATATGGATAATCATTGTAAGTTCAATAAAAACACTAATGAATGAGAATTTCAGAATAATTCTATAAAATATAAGTCCTATAGAGTATTCAAGAATCAGTCAAGGATAGTTAAATAGTCTAATATTCTGAATTTTAATGAGAGTGATAATTTTGATAAAAAATTGAACACAAAGTACAGAACTACTACTTTGGAAAACATGACAATTGATTATTCTATTGGAAATAAAAGTATGATGATATAGTACTTGGTTATGAAAATTCCATTCCTTAAGTAGTTAAATATGAATAACATTAAAATTTGCTACATAGATATCATGGAGATTTGAAAAAACATACTATTAAAACTGTTATAGGAAGACTAAGTTAAATAGTTAAATATAGAATAATTTCTTTAAATATGGTTGATTTTTTTCTTTATTATCCCAAGGAGAACTTAAAATTACTGAAGAATTTATTATGTGGGAAATATTGAGTGGTTTTAATACAAGAATAGTTGGACCAATTAAAAAAACAAAGTTCATGAATTAATTGACATGCCAATTGATTGTCGAGTTTTAAGCACTGGGTGGGTTTCTATGAATAATATGTATTATAATAGGGTAATCATTAGAAATAATTCTAGGATTGTGGATAAATATTATAACCCTAAAAAAATAATGTATTATGAGGAATCATTTTTCACAGTTTATAGGTTATTATACATTAATATCCTTTTAGATTATATATCTTAAATTAATTTTAATTCGGTTCAAATGGATGAGAAATTAGTCGTTTTTAGAATTCCTAATAGATGATGTTTATGTTTATAAAATTATTGGTTATTAAAATCTTTAACTTTCTAATTTTATTTTCAAACATATTAAATCTATTATGTTATTAAAAATCACTAAGGGCTTGGTATAAAAGATTATGTTATTTTATTTTAACTAATTGATTTACTATAGGTTTTTAAGACCCTATATTTCTCAAGTCATTATCATCCCCTTATATCATTTTAGTTCACTTTTATATAAATTATTTTTTTCTCAACTAATGAAAATTTACATAGTTTATTTTCAAAACCCTCATTAAAATATTTTGAGATGTGTATAATGGGTATGTTTAATTTATTTCTTGAATTTGAAATCTTTCAAAAATATTTTTGAATTGTTTTAAATAAATATATATATAGACACTAAACATACTATAATGGTTTATCCTTGAAAATAGTAATCTATATTAAACTCCCATGAGTTATAATAGAATACATGATTTAGATGAAGATTGTAAATTAGTAGAAAACAAGTTATATAGAGAAATTGTTGGATATTTATTATATTATAGTACTGGTAAACCATATATCACGTATTCTCAATGTTTATGTGTTATATTTCAATAAAATAACAAAGAATATAATTTTAATGCTTCCAAGGAGTTTTATGATATTTAAATGGATCTATTTCACATTACTTCATTTTTCCAAATACAGGTAATTCTGATTTAATTCTATTTTTAGACTCTAATTTTGGATGGTATAGATTAGAAATAAGAATCACCTGAGGAGCTTATAAATTTTTGGGAGAAACCATTAATTTCATGCTCTATTAGTAAACAATATTTTTTTTCATTATCTACTACTGAAGATCAGTATATTACAACTGGATGTTTTTATGCTATGATGTTTTGGATAAAACTCACTCTTATGGATTTTGGAATTAATTTTTCTAATATACCTTTTAAATGAAATAAAAACATGTTCTATAAAAATATCTAAAAATAAAAAAAATATATTTTTACAAAAAACGTAATGACATAAGGAACCATTTCATAAGATTTAGTATAGAAATGGTAGATATCAAATTATTATATTTTGATACTTGACACTAGACTGTGGATATTTTCACTAAACCACTTCCCTCAGATAGATTTGATATTATTAAAACATAATTTGATTTATTTCAATTTGCATGATTCTGTTTATTTTAATTTAAATTATTTTTATAGATTTAAATAATTTATTATTATTTTTATAAATTTATATATCTGTCAATTTATTTTTGAAATAAAATTTCTAAAATTATTGGTGAAATTAAGTATTTAAGATTTATTGAGTATCAACTTTTTATTGTTTTGATGTGGGTTATTATTTAATTTTAAATACATCTTTCATAAATTACATAATTTTCTTAAAATATTTTCTTTATTATGAATTTCTAATCTTTTCAAGCGTTATGTTGATTACAACTATTCATTATTAAATTTTTACTTCATGTCTTCAAAACCTCATTCAATAATGAAATCTTCAATGAAATATTGATTCAAAACATAACCCTTAAATGTAAACTGTAAAACCTTCAAATCATGGAATTCATTTGTTGAAAATTGGAATGACTAAGAGTATTGGGGAAGGTGGCATCTCATTTTTTGGAGTGAAAAACATTCCTCTATTTTTCGGGATAATGCTCAAGAACAACACCCCACCGCGACGCAATGAAGATTATGGTTCTTCCCCAATGGATTCTTTGATTTCACCACTGATGGCTGGAATTTTCCTGAATTAGGATCATTTTGATGCGTACAAGCACGCAGTGTCTAATTTTGGAGATTCAATCCCTGTGATGTAAAGCCCCACCTGAGGTTAACCTAAGAGAGGTCAGTTCTTGTAATAACCCATTCTCACTTTTTAGGGGAATCAATATTGGCATCCATCAAAAGGGATTGGTGGTTCATATTAAAGCAGATCTAGTTGCGGTCTCAGAGAGGATTGAAATAGGAGCTAATTCCATTACCACTCAACTCGTCCTACCTAAAGGTGTTGTTCCATGAATGATTGATCAACTCACCTAGAGGTTGTCTGCTATATGGGGCTTCAAAAATTGGAAGTGTGTCTCCTTAGAGAGAGGAAACATCCACTTTCTCTTCAATATTGAAGATCTCAAAACATATGCTTAGGGTCATCGAACTCTCTCTATTTCATGCCAGGGGTGCTGCAGATCTGTGAATGGGATTACAAATTCAACCCATTGGAAATTAGTAACTCAATAGTTCAAGCATGGTTGATGGAATTTGGTCTTAACTGGATTCATTGGCACCCCTGAATAATTTATGATATTGAATTGGCAATTGGGGTCCCAATCAAGATGGATATGGAGACAAAAATTGCTAGATATGGTCATTTTTCTATATTCTAAGTTGAAGTGGACCTTCCCTCTATACTGTTTGATAAGGTATACCTTTCTACCAATGAAGAATAAAATGAATTAATGATTGAATTTGAGAACATACCTAAGTTTTTTCCAGACAGTAGGATCATTTGTCTTGAAAAAAATAATTGTAAGAAGTATTTGACATGCAATTTGTATTTCTTACGGGGACATGATCATAGAACATGTTTTAAGAAACGAAAATCTAATTCTGGTTTAAAGGATACTAAGCCCCAAGGCATGCTTTTTTAATTAGACAACCATTTACTGTTGATACCACTTAAGGTCTTATGATGGACATCAGGTCCTCCCAGAAGGGATCTTCTGACCATAGACACTCTTTGGCTGGGTTATCTGCCTCCTCTGGCCATGGTGTTTCATGGGATGACATAGTGGAAAGGGGCCCGGTTGAACTCCCACCGCTACCTATTAGCATTAATTACTCAATGTCTACTGACATTGAGGGTCTCCACTTGTATCTAACAATTTCTCATACCCAAAGACTATTTCCATAGACTGTTCACTGTTATCCTATAAAAAATTGGAAGCTGGCAACAACCTTCCCCCAGCATTTGTAGAAGCACACTGAAATCTTGAGAGGTCTGCCTAGGCGACACCCGAAATTTCCCCTCAAAATATTGTTTCTTTCGATTGTGTTTTGGTAACTACTGAATAATTGAAAGAAAAAAAGACTAATCCCCCTTCCTTGTTGGAAGATCAACCCATTCCCTCTATCCAGGCTATTATACAGGCCTCGATGCATACACATGACAATGGGGCTAAGGAGGTTATTTTGGACTCTTTTTCCCCCACTGCTTGCGCATCACATGACACTGACAATATTTTTCTAGCACAAGATTCTCCTACCTCTCATACAGGAAAAATACAATCAAAGAGCTAGAGATAATGCAGGACAACCCTACCGTGAAGAAGACTAATGGTTTGTGGGTAGAACATGTCAATTCAAGGGAGGATGACCATCATATTATAGAAGTTGATGAGAACTCTTGGCAATAAATAAAGCATGGTAGGAAAACAAAAGATCACGGGAAGGGGAAGGAGAGAGATGAACCAACAACAAGGACGGAAACACAGTCTAAAGTCTCATACTCAGATACAGATATTGATACCCTCTTACTACAAGTAAGATATTTGGAATCACTTCATAGAAGAGGATGTGTATGTTGATGTGGGCACAGTCTAGGAATGAACTGGGGTGCCTTGCAGGACAAAGAACATTATATTGATGACATGATCTGGAAAAATCATGGATGATGATAGCTTTGTTGTTTTGTCTTTTCATCTGTTACTTTCCCTATTTCACATGTTTTTTATTCTAATAAAAGGCGACTGGATCCCTTTTCTTTTTACAAAAAAATGTGTTCAGTAAGGTGACATAAAAAATTCAAAGAAAGATAATTATTTTGGTTCTATTTGTTGAGCATTATTAGGAAATGTAGTTGATTTAGAATGGTAGTTTAAAAATAATCTTCTATTGAACAAAGATTTTTGTTTTCTAGGGTGGGTTTTTTAGATGAAATGAACACTTAGATTGTTTTTAAAAATAATGTTTTGGTGTTTTTGTGAGAATTATAAATTTATTCTTTGATAATATTTAGATTATTTTGAATAAAAATAAATGGAATAGAATTTTTTATTTCTTCTATAAGAATTGAATAGGCCATTCATTGTACTCATGGGGAAATTATTTTATTAAAAATAAGTTTGATGACATAAAACATATGTGGTCAAAAGGTGGATATAAATGATATGGAGGGTGACCAATGGATCCTTATATAATTGTTTCAAATCAATATTTATTTGTTATTTTAGAAGATATGAATGATTTTGTTTCATTATATATATGATGTGTCATATTATTAATTAAATAATGGTTAATTTTAGTATATATTTTTTTTATATACATGACCAATTGCATTCAAAATAAAACAAAATTATATATTGATCCCTATGGGATGAATATATATTTTTTATAAGAAAGAAGTTGATTTGGATAAATCAGAGTCAATTAAGTGTCATTAAAATTTTATATTAGGTACTAATAATTTAAAGTAAGGATGGTTTTTTATTTTAGTAATAATCATGAAAAACTAATGGTTTTTAGTATATAAGAAGATCAATTAGAGGTATAAGCCGATGATAAAAAAATTTATATTCTAAGAGGGACCCTCAAAGGAATGTTGATTCCTTACCATTACATATAAATACCATGGCTTATACTAAGGTAAGTGTACCAAAATGTATCTTAATGTTGTTGGCGGTAGAATACCTATGTACAAGGAATCGATACCTATTATTGATGAATCATCTAATCAATATCCTCAAAAATGAGATATTCCTAATTTAAGAATTATAAAGTTCCTCTATTAAAATGGTAGAAACTTTCTTGATGTAAATCCCCAATCACCTATTACTGAAGACACTATTGGTGAACCAGTTTATGTTTTGGTAGAAGATAAATATAATGTTGCATCATATGATCAAGAAAATTTAGAAATAGAAATGCAAATAATATTACATTTTTTAAGGATCTGATGTTGAAATTGAAAATGCTCCATTAGATCTAAAATAAAGGATTGGTCAAAATGTAGTTAAAGTTAAACTATAATAGGCATAAATAGGTGATACTTCTCCAATATTAATTGAAATTGTTATAGAGTTTTGGAGAAAACTAAAAACATTTTACTCAACCATGTTCTCAGAACATGAAAATATGAATATTGAGATTAGATTTTTAATATAAAAATCAAAATCTTCCAGAGAAGTTAAACCATGAAGGATAAATATATTTCAAATTATGATTCTGTTAGTTTCAAGTTTTTTTATAAACTTCGTAGAATAAATCAATTTCTAAAACTTATTTTGATTCCATAATATTGGAGATGTTTTCAATGGATACTTTTGATGAATTGAAATACGAATGAAACCCAAAATTTGATTTTGACAACATGATGAAAATAATGATTTACCAATTTAAATTCATTAAACATCTGAGACCTATACAAACTTATTATTATTTATGATTGTGGTAAAGTGAATTTACTAATGATGATCTTGAAAATACTCTTTCACAAGTGGATGAGTTGGTTGATAAGAATCAAATACTTTTTCTAAATATTGTACATCATTGTTCCTTTAAAAGCTTGGAAAAACGTTTTTGAATTGATCAAAATGTTGTAGCATCACATACAGAATTGATATTTTAAGTATTGATAGAAATTTTGTTCTTATGGCATCCTTTTCTAAGGATATTCTTACTTCCTTATCTATATATAATTATGAAATTATATATGCTACTCAATGTTCATTCAAGATGGTTAAAGATGAAAAGTATCCAATTAAAGATAGCTTCAAAATTTTGGATAATAAAGTCTATGAGATTTTAATACATCTATAGTAATCCTCTTCAAAATCATATTTTTTCATTTATGATTGTTCTTATAGTCATTGGGATGAATTAATAAAGGGATAAATTAAGGGTGAATAAATATTAGTTTATCAAAAAAGACCAATATATTTAGTTCCTCCATCTATCAAAAAACTAATATTCTCATAATAATCCTTTCATGTGTGCTAGTTGTCATTTGAAGAACATAATCTAATTAATCAGTGTCAATAGGTTTTATATTACTCTATTAATGACTATAATCATTCAGATAGAATATATATTTTAGAAATACAAAAGGCATTTTGCACTAATCTTGGGAATGAGTTTACAATTATCTTGGATTAATTTAAATATAAGATTATTTCCAAGTTAAATATGGTTTTTATAACACATTATGGGATAAAAGGTGAAAATAGACATTGAGATGTTCTATATGATGTGTTATTTTATACTAAAGTATGAATGGATGAATATTAACATCCTCACTCATCTTATCATTATTATGAATCTAGAGTTACTAAGTTCATTTTATTATAAAGGTTTTTTTGTTCTCGCCCAAAATGTATTATTAAGCTTCCTTTCACAACAATAGATATGTTTTTTAAGTATAGTTCATGGGAAGTATTACAAAATATTTTCTCAATTCAAGAATTACAGTATAGAAAAAATAAATCTCTTAGAGTTACTGGTGTGAAGATTACTCATCATATAAGAATCCTTTTATGCCTAAAATCTATTTAATGTAAAACAAATCATCTATCTCAGCAAAAAAATATAATCATTCCTATAAATAATAACCTAGAGCTACAATATTAATATTATTTTCATTTGTAGAATATATTTTCTGTATGTGTTGACAAATTTTTTTAACATAAACATCATTAACTCAATACAAGATGTTTCATGAGCATGTCTTAGTATAAATCCATATTCTAATAGTCAATCTCTTTCAGTGTGTTACAAATAATGGGTTATACTATTATTCTCCCATCCATATTTTTTATATCAAATGAAAAATATGAGGCCATATATGAAAGAAAAATTAAAATATACTATAAATCCTCAATATATATTAATGAAAATTTGGTTGATTTACAATTTTTATGGTTGAATTTTAAATTTAATCTATAAAATTTTAGTTTTAAATTTTTATGGTAATTTTGATGATCAAAATGGGTGATATTGTTGGAAATGTTTATAATGTATTTCAATTGTCTTGGATTCTCATGAATACCCATATATATTTCACTGATGATTTTTCTTTAACTGTATTTTTGGTTTTTAATTTAGATTATATTATATAATTTCAATGTATGATGTTATTTATCTTAAATTTATATTTTGAGTTTTGATTAAATTTTCCTATGTCAAAAACTTCATATTGGTTGTGGTGTAATATATGTAGTCTAGATTTTTGTTTTTTAAGAAAGGGAATTTTCTCTACTTGCGTACTAATAAATTATACATATATTGAAGTGAATAATAAATTTTAAAATAAAGAATTTTATTTTTTTCAGAAAATAATTTATGTCAATGTGGATTTGTAAAAACTCATATCTGATTGGTTTTCACCTCTATGTTGGATACCAATCATGTATAAAAAGTCGATATGTTCAAAATTTGTTCAAGTTATGAACTGTATATAGAATTTTTTTTACTCTAAGTTTGAAAAAAAAACTCAATGTTTATAGAACGAACTCTGTATATATAGGATAAAATCTATGTAGAAAAGATTAAATATATATAGACATGGTGAAAGATTCCGTGACTTGGTGAATTCCATGTAGAGAAGGTGAACCCTACATAAAATTTTCAACTCTATGTTTTTCCAGTACTAAATAAAATTTTAAATATAGATTTATAATGGATTTTAGCTGGTAAATTTTTATAGGAAATATCTAGGTTAACAAATTGTATATTATTTAAGTGTAAAATTAACAGAATTTTTTCAAGGGATTAATTAGTGTAAGATATTAATATGGGTATCAATATTAAGTAATATTCGAGTTTAATTTCAATGAATTTTTAAAATATTTATTTTTTTGAGATATATGTGGACTATTTTAACTACAATTATTTCAGAGATATTTTATATTTTTGAAAGCATTTATTATGAAAGGTGTGAATCATTTTAAATTTTATTTTTCATGAAATATAATAAAAAATAGATTCCATTCACAATTACTATTTTGGAAACATTTTTATGTCTTAAAAGTTTTTATGTTATTCCTTATACAATATTAAGTGATATATGACATTTTTAAAGAAGAATAATGTAGTTATTTCTTGTATTCATGAAAACCTAAATTTCTTATTTTCTAGTATTTCAATATTTCATTAAAAATATTCTATGGAGACATGAATTTTTCAATGAACGATGTTCTTTATATCCATTATAATTGTTAAAAATGAATCCATGATATTTTCAATGTTTATTATTTTTTTTGGCTGTTAATGTTCATTTATTCACATCAACTGATTTTATCATCGTCATATTCTCTATATTTTTGAAAGTATGAACTCCATGTATAAATAATAGAAATATCATGTAAATTAAATTATGGGTGAGACCTGTAATGGCTATTATATCCTTGTTTAAACAAGTAATAACTAATTTTACTCATCAATAGAGCTACCTAGGAAGAAGGGTCTAGCTCATGAACATCCCCAAACTCACATTAGCCATTAGTGGAGTGGACCTGTGGTTCTTATCGTTTCCCCTAACCCATATACATTACCATGTTCAGGACTAATTTTTTATTTATTTTCTCATAATACAAAAAAAAATCCATTAAAAAATTGGTTAAAATGAACTTGGATCTTTGAAATCTATGTTAAAATTTTAAAGTACTCGATACTATCCCTCTTGAGACTTTTTGTAATATATAAGAAAGCATATGTCCATTATTTCCACCATTTATATTGATATATTTAATTTCCAATATGGTAGTTATAGTAACCATATGAAAATATATTATTTTCATTGTAGAATCAATGAAATTGTTCATGGTTTTAAAAAAGTCATTAACTTCTATCATTGAAATTTTAACCTCTACATAATAGAGTTATTTAAAACAATAAATATCTCACAACCTAATTTCCATATAAAAAGGTATTTTTTATTATTAATCATATGAAACTTGTCTCTTTCATCAATGATTACATTGAGATCATATATATTCTATGAAAAATATTTTTATATCTCAAAAAATCCTTTTACATTTGATTTATCAAGACATAACTTAAATAAATCATTCTCACTTTTAAATGCTTTATTTTATTTCTAAAACATCAAATTTTCGATTGTGAGAACTTGGTTATCTATCCTTAATTAAAAAATATTGGTTTTTTCTGCATCACCACTCTCCTACTAATTGATACGTTCTTATTTATTATATGGATCAACATATTGATTTTTATTTATCCACAAAATATTTAGGTCCTTTATTTTCTGATTCCTTATCCTCTATTTGACTTTTCTAATTACAAGATACATTGTGATGTACTAAGATAAATTTATTTTTCTTTGTGGTATCATATTATCAATTTCCATTCTAAACCAATTACTTTATTAATGAAACCTTTCAATCTAGTAACTCATTGATGATTGTTATTTTTTATCATTTACTAAATATAAAATTTAATTCATGTAAAAATTTAATTCCTAAACACCTACATTAATTTAATTTTAAATGTGAAATTTTCATTTTTTTATCATTGGAGGGGTTTTTGGACTTTATTTAAAATATGTTCTAGATTATAAATTAATATGTTCATTGAGTAAATTAAATAAATTTTGATTTATTGTGTGTTTGGTGAAAATAATTAATTATTAATTTAATTTGGGATTTCATATTTTTATATAACGCATCATCAATTTTACTTGTTTATGTAATCATTTTATTTTTTATTAGTTGTAAATAGTTAAACTCAACACGCCACATGGTCGACTATCCCATTAGCTCATAGTCAATCCTCCTTTTACACACCCAAAATAAGCCAATATCATCATCAATAAATCAATCAAAAGTCATGTGTTAAACCATGTGCTAGTGAATACCCTCAACCTACATTGAGAAAGAATTATCCACTAATGTCACATATTCACATAGACTATATAATGGAATCCAACCAACTCAAAATTGAACACATAAAGACCTCACATGAAGATCCCAAAATTAAAATTGATGAGGTAGATCCACTTTATCAATATTCATGTACCCTACGAATGGATAAAATCCTCTCAAACTCATTGACCATGCCTAACTCACAACTGCACCTCTTAATGAATAAAAGTGATCTTAATCCGACTGAAGTGAAAAATTGCTGCCCTGCTTGCATGATATCACATGACACTTGATTTCCTAGTACAACTGGCTAATATATACATTATTCCATCTTAAATGTATCCTTACAATTTTATTTTTAATGAAAAACCAGTTTCTATGAATAAATTTTATTTCACTATTAATGATTGGATTTAAAGAGACTGAAGGAATTTTTTTATTGTTGTAGTATTAACAATACATGAGTCAAAATGGGGGGTGTGCTCAATGTATCCTCTTTCACTAGATAAAATTTCAAATAGATACACACACCATGTTTTTATCAGTTTTCCTTAAAGAAAACATTCACCACATTTCCTTCATAGGTACTGTCTCGACAACACCATGATGACTAGTGTAAGAAAACGTCATTCTTGATGTCTCAACCACATTTTTTGTGTAAATCCAAACATGATTTCATATCCTTTTATTTATATATATTACCCACATCAACCCATAAACGAAATAACCTAGTCTTGGTCCATTATGATCACGTTAGACATGCTCATTCTCTAATTATATCCACATCATCCCAGATATCAAATTATGGCTTTTTCCAACTCATCATTTAAATTTGAAGTAGCTAATCCAAACCACAACATGAACGAGTATCAATATGCTTTTCTATTATAGGAACACTTTAACCCCGCTCCATGATCCAACCAATATCTTCCATGGAAAATACTATGTCTACTTCGAGCATGTATCATCACTCAACTAAAGCTTACTGGATTCTCCATTGAAGGAATACAAATCTCTGAAGACACTTGAACCACCACCCATAGAAGGTCTACTCCATTAATTATCTTGATAGACATATATAACACAAGTAAAAGAAATTATTCATTCGTTCTCTATGAAGTTGATTAATGAAAATAAAATGACTAATATAAATTCTCATCATTCATGGATAGAAACTACAGCCCAAGACCCTGTTGAACTCAATCGTTGAATTTTCACATTCACTAAAAACTCCCCCAAGAAGAAATTATTTCCATATATCTATAATAAAGATAATTTCAAATAAAATTCATCCTGAATATGTGGTAATATTGATCATGGGAATGATTTCCTAGATGGGATGATTCAAGATCAACCCACCAAGGAAGAACCTGAGTCTCTAAGAAAGAATTATTCAAATCATCTAAAGAAGAACGATATTAGATCAAACATCAGTGATTTTCCTAGAGAATAAGGAAGAACACTCTGGATTGTTATAAATATAGTTTCCCTCCATTATTGAAAAGGATTCAAACCCATTAGCCTTAAGACATTTAATGGACTCTATTAGAAATTGCATTACTTTTTTCTATAATTTTAATTTTAATTATGTTCCTTTCATCTATATTATTCATTTATTTTGAATCCAAATTTATTCATGGTTTTCAAACTTTGTGATTTCCCTATGACATCAATAAAACATTATTATAGAAACATAAGAAAATATAGGTGGTATTATGGGATTTACATTGGGATTTTCTGAATTTATGTATATAATTATGAATCCATTTCGACCCTATTCTATTATTCAAGATGTTGTGGTGTGTTGAGGAGTTGATTGAAACTCTATATTACATCAACCCTAGTGTACTCTTACACTATATTCACTTAAAACTCTTGCTACATTCAATAAAAACATCATATTAGTGAATTTTTGTTGTTTGAGTTTATGAAAGGTCAGTTATCGCTGGAAGTGGGTAAGTATTATCTTTCACTAAATTAAAGAATTATCATTCCCATTCACTAAGGGAAAAATGGGATTTCCAATCTTTTTTAGGATTACTATAGTAGAATAATGATTTCATAAAAAAAGATAGTTTAGGATGGATAGGTTAATATATTTCAATTTTATCATTGATTTTTGAAATCTATAATAATAGTGGATTATATTACGTCCTATTGGGGTTTATCCTAGAACAATATGAATGTATCATTGATTTTTTTTGTTTTACTTTTGTTTTATTTTAATTTTGTAGACTCATAAACACAAAAATATCACTATTTATCTCCCTCATTCTATAAAAAGAAAGGAAAAAATATTAATAAATTCTTAGGACAATAAGATCTTCTAATACTGAATCCTTCAGAGACATAATTTACAATATATTGCACATTTTACAAATTATATTGAACGGGGGCCCATAACACACCCCTAATCCACATGGAATAGTTTTAAGGGAGTTGTGATATGTTTTTACCTTTTCATTAAAAAGTATTATTAGTGTTTATTGTTTCTAATTTGATAATTATGATTCTAAAAATAATGGATTATAATTTTAATTAACCCTCATCCATGGACTATTTTGTTGTAACATGTAATAGGTAGATATATTGAGAAATAATGTAAATTAGTATAGAGTCATTTGAGGGTCTCTTTGAGGGCTTAAATCATGACATTAAATGATCAATGCTAGAGTCCATTTCCCATGAGCTTATAGATATCCCATGATACTTCCATGAGTTATATCAATATTTTTATGAGTCGCACAAAAAGGATCATCCTTCAATCATTTAAAGAGGAAATCCATGAGGTTTAGGAATAACATAATGATCACCCACTGCCTATCATTATTAATTTAATATAGTTTTTAAAATAATAATAGTAGTTGAAAACACTAAATATTGAATTAGGTATGGTATATGTGGAGGTAATATTAGCTTCAAATTAATATTGGGAATAATATACTCATGAAGAAATACAAAGTGATCCCCCTCAATTATACTTATAGGACTCATTAAATGTCTATAATTTCATAGATAACATTGAATGTAGCATTCTTGAGAAGTTTGGATTTGATAAAAGGAATGATGATTCACTCATTTTCATTACAAGAGAACTATTAGTAGCATTTAATTTGTGAAGTGGTCTGTTTTTGGATACATTGGAGAGAGATGATGCTGATTTAGACTACTTTTACTTTAATCTAATGAAATCAAAACTCTCTCAGTAGCATATGAGTATTAATTTTCTAAATTTAATAGAAGAAATTAGTGATGAAGCTAATGGTGAGGTAACTGTAATAGAGAAAGTTTTTTTGAGGACAAAATAATTGATTGTTTTGGCCAAGAAACACATTAACCTATTCAAAAGAGCCTTATGCATGGAGAAAGAGCTACATGAATACATTTAAGAGAGAAACACGTTGGATTTGGAATCATTTTATTCTAATTTAGTAGGAAATGAATTAGAAATTTTCTCTAATTCTTTATATACCTATGATTCAATAGCTATGGTGGATTACTTATAAGAGTATTATGGTTCTTCTATAGATTAGTTATCTATTCTTTCTACTAAGATAAAAGTTAATCTAGTGGAAAAAATCACTCTATAAGGTAGAGTTACAGTAAAATAGTCATTATAATTAAAACTAAATTCAATAAACAATAAATAAAATAACTAGAGGGGGATAAAAATAAATTTGAAAAAAATTAATCCAAGTGAGTAATTAAATAGAAATTATCCATAAGAAAAAAATATTTTTTTGTTCTCAATACACAAATACAACCCACCAATTGATTTGGGGAAAACATAATGATGTCTAAATTTGGATAGTAAAAAATTATTTCAATTATGGGGGGTACCCAATATCTAACTTCCTTTTTCCCCTCATTTAATTTTTAATATTATATATTATAATTTTGAATAAATTTTTAGATTCTTTTCAATTATCTAGGTCAGATAAAATTGGGAATAAACTGAAAATCCTATCTAAAGAATATTATCATCCAAATAAAGTGGGAATCTCACCATCTTAATTTTTTCCAATGTTATTGAATAAAATGATTCCATAGAAAAAACCTTCTATAAAACATGTTTATAGGGCTCTATTTTAAAATATTCTTGAAATATTGATATTAATAGTCAATTTATTTGATGATGTATCTATATGTAATTTTGGGGGTGGTTGGAAAAGTGTTGGATAAATATTTTAAATTGTTTTTTTTATATTCATTGGTTAAAATGATTTTTCATTTGAAATGAAAAAAAAACAAAAACATAAAAAGGGATAAAAACCAAAAAAAATATAGAATAATATCTCTTCTATATTCAAAATATAAAAATATGTTTGTATTTTTTGGTTTTTAAAACATTATTTGATCAAAATTACAAAGTATAATAATTTAAGAACTCCATGATTTTTTTGAAGAGATCAACCATGTTATTGAACAACAAAAATCGAAAATGATTTAAAAGTGATTTATCACATATTTATATTATATTTTTGGTTTATAAATAGAAAATAATGTGTGAGTGAAACGAAATTTATTGAAATATATTTTTTAAATGAGGGCATTGGAATTTTGAAAATAATTTTGGGAAATATTTCCTTTGTGAAAAATAATCACCACAAGGATAAATATCAATATAAATTTGATATATGTCAAATTTAAATTCCATAATGAATCACTAAGATATTAGTTTGTGGTGGATATTCTAAATAAATTCCATTTGGAAATTCAATAAGTGATTTTGTACAATAATTCCTTGTAAAAATTCATTAAGTGAAAATTGTTAAAATTTAATTCATTGTAGAAAGGGCAGTATTGAACCCAAATAAATATGGGAGAAATTAACATATAGTAATCTAATTAGGGTTTTTTTAATTATGTGGATATTGGTTATATAGTTAAAGGAACTTTTGAGAAAGGGATAAACAAGTGTTCCACTTTTTAAAATTCTAATTCAATGAAAATTTACCCATTCTGCTATTGAAATCAAAATATTATATTGAATTAATGTAAGGTAGTGGATTAAATTCATATATGAATATCGATAAAATTTTCAATGGAAGAAACTAAAAATTATTCCCCACATTTTTTTAGAATTATTTACCATGAGTTTATTTATTCACTAAATTTATTGATTTCTTATGAATAGTTAAAATTGAATTTGTATTAAAAAATATAATTTTGGAATTTATTTACAAAATGTATAAAATTCCCTTTTAGAAATTGAATTAATTCTCATATTTATTATTCATTATGTTCATATAATTTTGAACAAAAATGTCAAATTTGAACTTCTTATAGATCACTTTATTAGTGAGACAAAACATTATACTTTTTGAAGATGAACATTTTTGGGAAACATATCAACTGAACTAATTATTATATTTTGAATTTCATTGATAATGAATTTCCCAAGTGTGTAATAAGCTAAGCATTGAGGGAGAAATGAAATGTGAAATTTCAAACATTTAATCATGTTAATCCTAAAACCTCCCTCCATTTATTTATTTTAAATAGTAAATTACATTCATATTATGATATGAGTTAGATTTATAATTTATGAAAATTTGGTTCTAAAATACGATTCTTTAAATGTTTTGAGTATATTAAATAATAGGGGAATAAATTTTGATTTTTCTAAAACTATGAATTATTAATTTAATTTGGAATTGAAAGTTTATGATGTCTCACATACTGAATTTTATTTGTATTTTAAATTATTGTAATTCATTTTTTCTGATGTGCTTATAAGTTGTTGAATAGCTTAACATACCACATGACTGAGTGTCCCATCTGGTCATTGTCAATCCACCTATGGCACAACTAACCTTTATCCCACTCTAGGTCAATTAATTTACCAAAACTCATTATTTTTATATGTGGAAGGTTCAATAGTCTATAATTGAAGGCCCAAAAACTATCATATAGGGATGACTCAACTGACCACAAAAATTCTGATCGACCTCCTAGAGGACATGAAAAAACTCAAGGATGACCATAGAAAGAAAAAACATCATATTAAAAATCAAAATAGACAATGAAAGATCGTCCCCATAGATATTTATACCACCACAGACGATACTACACAACTCAAGATCATCAACTATGTCTTCCTTACCTATTCATATAGTGTGATCATGATTGATATTCAATTAGATGAAGTGACTAGAAGTGTCAAAGATATATTTATTTTTCATGACACCGGGTGAAACATCACTAGTGGATCATTTATACACAATGATATCAATAATAACCCTTCCCATGAGCTTTTCATCCTTGATGTATTTTCTTTGATGAATGATGACTTCACTTTTGATTATCCGAAGCAATGATTCAAATGTAATTTCGGTTTTTGTTTGTTGTATTCCCCATACGGGATTTAAAATGGAATGATCTCAATGTATCCTAGTATACCAGCTATATTTTTTTAAGAGACAAACACTATGTGTTTGACAGCGTTAATTAATGAAAACTTTTTCCCCAATTTCTTTTATAGGAACCATCTTGACACCACCATGATGAAATTATTGAGGCAACTCCGACGTTAAAGACTCAATCCCAAAGAATTTATCAAGCCATCAATGATCAGACCACTTACCACATCTAGTTTTTCACTACATAAACCTATAGCTGGACCAACCCATACATGGTTCAGCATCACCACATGATACATGATCAATCTACCACGCCATCTATGTCGCCCATGATCAGTAATTACATGTGATCCCAGTTCATTCTTTATGTTTTAGGTATCCAGTATAGACCATGGCTAGGATGGGTTCCAATGTACTCTTCAAGTCTAGGACCACATATATCTAATTCCAGACATAATATATGATCTTCAATTACCAGGTTTATGTTTATTCAAATCATATACCGACCATCCAATATGAACTCTAAGAACTAAAATAAATCCATTGAAAGATTTTAATAATCTTAAACTAATACCCTAAGAAGTCTAAAACTACTAAAGATCTTGATTAACCATCCCTACCCACATATATAAAACCATGAAAGAATGATACACAATGAAAAAGAAAGAAATACATGGCCCAAAATTGATTCCCAATTCTTTAGGCCCATAAACTCAAGCCCGAGAGCTTACCCATCTCAATAACCTAATTTTAACTTATGAAAGGAACTCCCCTAATTAGAACTAATTTAAACTGGAGCTAAAAATAAATCGAGAATTTCACCTCCAATTCTTCTTGAATATTTACATATGTCAATAATGAGATGAGTTTTCTAATGAAGGTTGATTTAATTCAAGCCCATATGATAAGATCTAGAGATTATAAAATGGATTTCTTCCAACCATAAGAGAAAATAGGAATACTCTATCATAAAATGCTGACATTAATAGAGAAGGATGAAGAACACAGGTGAATATTTTAGTGGTTTTGAATCTCAAACATTTAATATGATTCATTACCATTTTCCTTTGACTATGTATTCAATTATATTAGGCTTTATTGTAATTTTTTTCATTTTTATTCTAATTTAATTTTGTTCATTTATGTGGTATGATTACTTTTTCCCTTGAGGTCATTATGGTTATTCAACCTCTATGATATCCCAAATATATTGATACTCTATTATTATTGAGCACTAACACATTGAGGGTAGTCCGTGGGGAGTCATAGTGCAATTTATTGAATTTATGTTTTCAATTAAAAATCTATATTTACACGATTCATTTATGAATGTAAAAGGTGTATTATAGATGAGGTGATTGTAACTCTATATTACATAATAATTAGTGTACTCATCAACTATTTTCACTTAAAATACACCCTTCATTAAAAAAAACAATTAAACTGAGTGGAGTCGTATTTTGATAGGATAAATGGTAAGTGGTCACTATGATTTTGTTGATTAGGATCATTCCCTAGATTGGGGAATTTTCTTTCCCATTCTCCATGAAAAAATGGGATTAGCATTCTAATTTATTTTTCCTTGACTGAAATAATGATTTCATATAAAAGTAAATGGTAAAGGATGAGTAGGTGAATGGTATTTAATATACTTATTGAATTATGTGACATAGAATAATTTTGGGAAATGACATGCCCCAATACGATTCATCCTTGTATCATCTTTATTAATTACTGACTTATTTTTTGTTGCCTTCCATTTTTTTAATTTTATAAATTCTGAAAACCACAAAATCACCCTTTTCCCTAATGCTTTCAAAATAAATGAGAAAACAGTAATAATGTTCAATAAATTTAATCCACTAGTATGCTTTATTAGTTTTACAAATTCTATATTTTGAGGTCCCTAGGATACACCTCTCATTAATTATTCTCTCCTTATTCCTCTTACTTGTTATGAAAACTAGCTAAGAAATTTTTAATCATTGTATATTTGAAACACTTAAATGAATGTTTAACCATGTATTTTACTTTTTGTTAATGTGTTAATTTTTATTAGTCTGATATGAATTCATTGAAGTCCATGAAATCTCATTTGGCATAGGTTACCAGCACATGACCCCTCTTAGGATTAAAATATTTTAAATCATTTGAATATTTGAATGAAGTCATATTTTTATATTGTTCCTTCATCCTTAATTCTATACATCTCTTCATAAAAAACGTTATAGAGAAACTTTTATATAGATCAATGGTCCACTCATCCAATTATTGATTCTCAATGCTAGAAACATTGTCATAAAAACTATTTAGGAGAATCCTCATCTACTTTTCCACCATATAAGAATACTCAATATCTTATTTATATCCCGTAATAAATCTAATTTTTTTAACCAAACGAATTACTCAAGAACTGAATAATCTTATCCCTAACAATATACAAAGATTTAGAATTATATTTCTATATTAATGTATCATTTACCTTATTTTCCCACTCATATATATCATAGTGTTTGTTCTAAATTTTATTTAATAATTTCTTATCGATTAATAATTTCATCAAAAACTCTGAGAGGGGTTGTTGTAATGCATTACATGCTATCCTATTGACATTAAAGTAATTATTGTTAGAAGATGTATAACATTTCCCATATTTAAACTTTTATACCCCCTTAATATGGATATTGATAATTTTAATGTCATGATATAAATGATATAATACAATCATGTTTGTCCTATGATGGAATCCTTTCATATTAAACATGGGGTTTCCTTTGTTATTGGGGATATTATTTCGAACCATATATTTCATGAATAAAAATATGTTTAAAATTAACAAAAAAAATTGAATCCTTTTTAATACATGTAGTTTATAATTAGAAGATCCTTATAAATATATTACATTGATATTGATTTTAAAGAACAAATACATTATTAGTTACCTCCTATCAAGCCCTCTAGAGTGAACCACAACTAGGGGTGAATCAGTGTATTATAAAAATACAACTATAAAATTATTATTCATATAAACAATTAGTATATAAGAAAAAAGAATAAAATAATGAAAAAAATTGATATTTGGATAAATTTAACATAGGTTAAATGATATTTTTTTATAATGTTCATACACCCAAGTTATCAGGTGGATAGTAATTGGTATTTAATGGTAATAATCACATTGTCCACAATCTTAAGATATTATCAAATTGTATAATTAGTGGATCTAGAAGATTTCCCTAAAATATAACTACAATAATGACCATGAGAATTAATAAAATGAGCAAACTTATAGTTCTCTTTTTAAGTGAATTTGGTTATTAGATGACATGTGTACTTTTATTACTCTCATCAATCCTAGAAAAATCCACAATTTAATGTCCTACAAAATGTGTGTATACATATCCTCAAGATTTTACCACTTATTTCTAGGTTGAAAACACATCTTTTAAAAAGTTTCTTGAAGATTACTAAAATACAAACTACATCGTGATACGATGTATTCGAATACTCTATCTAAAATTCAACGGTCATATTTGTTGATAGAAGTATCAAATTATGAAGAAGATATTAAAAACTGGAACCAGCCATGAATTCATTGTATCATGTTGTTGTTGATTGATTAATGATATATGATTCTTGTAAATCACGATTTTAAAATGGTTAAAATTTTATATTCATGAACTCTCTTATTATAAAATGAAATTACCACATAAAACATGATGATAATGATCATAATGAAAAACCACAAACAGAATAAAAGCATGGTTATTTATTCTAAAATGAGATAGAACATTTGATTCCTTACAATTAAATTATGGAGACTTATATATATATTTTGATGTAATTATTTCATTATTGTAAATAACTCATAAAACCTAACATTGTTATGGTCTAATGATAACTCCCTAATATCATGTTTTCCAAACCCTCAATAAATAATCATTCATTTGAAATATACTTAACTTCAATTATCTTGAATCTCACAAATTACCATAATATCAATAGATACAACATGAATAGATTATGAAACTCACGAATGAATTATCTCAACAAAACCATTCATATCATGGTTCTAATATGTATGTTATATATAAACAACGCTATATGACAGAGTGATGTTTTTGAGAGTTCTATAAAATTTAATGGAAAAATAAATTCTATATTTTCCATGCCTCAATTATAATCAACTCACATCTCCCTATTTATCAATTGATTTCACGAGTTATATTCAATATTCATAATGCTCCAAAACTCATCAGTCTACCAGATCATAAGACATATTTAATGGTAACACTAATTTACACTACTATTTATACCAAGAACAATATTTCATATGTCTTAATGGTTATAGAATTTATCATAAGCCCCTCTTGGTAGTAGCTAATGGTTGTATTTCTCACCAGGGGGTTTTTGACCAAATATGATATAAAATATAATGAAAAATATAGTCGTAGATATAGATTTATTTTGAAATATAATATGAAGGATAACACGGAGATAATGTATTATGAGATAAAATGTACATATCATCAGGGGTGATACATGTTTCAAACTATATCACATTTATGATTGTTTTAATACCTGTGAATATGACATAAGAGAAAACCTGATTTTTTAGACTTTTCAATTATGAATTAATAAATATATTTTTTTAATTTGTTATAAATTATATAAAATGGTATTCTTGGATATTTATATAATTTATAGTGTTTATAAAAAAATTTTTTTATAAAATGTTAACAATTAATTATTAAATGGTTATGAAAAATTAATTATCATTAATATTAATTGTTAATATTAAATACAAGTGTTATATATGACATGATTTAAAATTTTGATTAATTTTTTTTTGAAATTCTAAAGTAATTATTAATGAGTTTATATATTAAAAAAAGAGGAAAAATATAATGAGTTTATTTTTAATTTATTCATTATTAATAATTATTAATTTGAAATGTTCGAAGAGATGTACATACATGTTAAATTGTTTGGTCCATATTAAAAAATTGTGATTATTTATGTTACCTAGGATTGAATCAAATTAAATATGAGATATTTTTTTATTTATAATGTCATTAAAATATATTAATTTACTTTTTGAAATATGAAATGTTTATAATTCAAAAAAATATCCCATATTTAATAAATTTTATATAAAACTATAATAGTAAGAAGATCATGTTATTGGTAAATATAAGTTGTTCATTTTATATTTATTTATAGAACATACATAATGAATGACTAAATTATGAAGTGTTTATAATTAAATATTTATGAATTATTAATAACTTATTATCATTTAAATATTTAAATAAATCAATTAAATATTAATTTCTAAAATAATTTTAAGAAAAAGTTGGAAAACATAAAAGTCAGAATAGAAGTGTGTTAGATAGAGAAAGAACACACAAAATCATTGAAGGAAAAAACTATTTTTATTGTAATCACTCACCCTCTATATTCCCCATTGTATGGTGGTTGCCTATTTATCTAGATCTTACTTGGTAAGTTATTCAAAATGACTTTCATCTAGTCTCATGTCTGGTTATATTCCTCAAAAATTACCTTCCTTTAATTTAGCTTAATGTCAAAATGGGATCATGATTATGGATTGATGTACTATTTATTTAAAATGATCATAAATTGATTTTTAGTTGTAAAATAAATTAATATAAAGAGTTTTAATCTAGGTATGATAATTTATTTAATATTATTGAACAATAAATTTGTCTTTTTTGGAGTTACAATCTTGATTTTAATGGGTTTTTATGGTTTTTACATATTATTCGTTTGAATTATGATGAAAATGATGTCTCCTATAAGTAATTAACCATTGATTATAGGAATTTGGGTTAAACTAATCACTAATATTGAATCCTATGATATGTCACAATATATAGGTGTCAGTTACATATCTTCCCATCATTACTCTTATGGGGATTTTTCATTTTATACTGTCTTAATTCCTTACATGAATGTGCTTTAGATGCCTTATATATATGATGTGTTTGAATATGTGTAAATATCGTGGTTATTTAATTAAGTTAGTAACACAATATATGGTTTCTGTTATAAGTTTCACACCAGTATGATATGAACATATTAACTTGGTAGAACAGTTGTGGATTTAAAACAAAATCATTATAATCATGCCTACATGTAAAGAAAATATATTTGAGAAGATATTGATATATTTAAAATTGTTGGGTTTTCTTGGATTGTTTTTGTAATGGATGCTGAAAATTAGGAATCTTAATTCTAATAGATTTGGGTTATACTTAGCTAGGAAACACAAAGTGTCAATACAACCAAGGAATATAGTTGGGATGATCAATAAAAAAATATATAGAAATTTTTTTCTACTTAACTATTCAAGAGTCATATATAGTATAGCCCATAGAAGTGACACCCTAATTACATTAAATAATGAAAATATTTAATTACAATACAATCACAATCCATTTTACATTTAGATTTTAAGATAACTAAAATGAAAAATTAAATAATCTAAACTCATATCTTTTTCTACTAATGGATGATTTTATTACTACATAAGAAACTACTTAATACTTCTAGGTCTACAACATCTATCACTAATTGAACACATAATATGCCTTTCTAGATATTTCATAATTTTTTATCTTCATAACCTATGTAAATGGAATCATAGTAATGGGGTGATCTCATATTCTCATTAAAGGTAAACATAAGTTATAAAAATCAAAGATCATAAGTAGGGATATGATGAAAAAATGTGTATAATTAGGATACATAAGAAATACATAAAAAAAATAATCATAAATCATTTCATGACATAAGAGTGCATCTTAAAAATGATACATATCACCGAAATAAGGAATACATGTTAATGTTTCGCATTCATAAGCATGAAAATAATATCATAGTGGAATAGGTATCACCACTGGTGTCCCTTTGTTGATCAGGTGTCACTAACTTGTTTCCATTGAAGGATTTGGATTTACTCAACCATTTACCATAGGAGAATATGTACCACAACCTATTTAGAATATTTTATTAAAAACGTATAATCATCTCACCATTATCTCCTGAGATGAAAATCATTACATGATGTATTGGAGGGTTATATAGTGCCCAACAATCACTTAAGGATTTACCATACACATGGGTTCTAGAAAAAAACATCTAACATCCACATCATCAAAACCCAAAGTTAAAAATTATTTTCATAAAACATTCCAAATAAAATTATTCTCTTTTTACATCCTAAATAACTCATAGAATTAGAATGATTTTAATTGAACACATCATAAAGAATTAAAGGTGATAAATCAGTATCAAAATATATTTTGTAACTTTCTCAATAAATACCATTATATCATGATATTAAATAAATATTATTTTCGCCATATCAATAAATCATATACAAATAAAAAAATAGTTTCCCAATAAATTGATGAATAAAATCAATCTAAACAAGCTTCAATCAATGGAATAAAATATGGAGCATTCATAACGAAAATGAATTTGAGGAAAGGATATTCCTATTCACAGTCTGTGGTTAGAAAGACAAAGGCTGAGATGAATCATATAATTGATATATATTAACATTACATACTCTATTTGGAGAAATGAGGTGGATGGTATGATTTTAAAAATACACTTTATCAGGAATAATATTTATCGAATGAAAATGACTTAGATGAAAAATAATATTTATAGATTCTTTTTAAAATAACATTAGAAATAAGAAATATCCTTGTTCATTTAAAATAATTTAAAATTAAATATTTGAGAAAATCATGGATAAATTTATATCATTAATAATCCAAAATTCTGTGGATAATGATTTTTATAACATGAAAATGGTGGTATAAATTCCTGTTGACGTGAAAGAAAATAAAAAGAAGAATTCATAAATCATTTTCAAATTATCATAAAAGATGATTTTATGGGTCATTAAGATTTTTATTCAATAAAAAGCTGAATTTAATGATTTTTAAAAAAAATAGTTTTAAAAATAAACTCCAATAATATATCCCTAAAAATAAGAAATTTTTTTCTATAGAAAATGTTGGTGAAAGGATAAAACATTTGGTAAAGAAGGTAAATGAAGCTTTCTTATACATTGAAAAAATATTTGTTAAAGAACAACATAGTAAAACATTATTTTTTATTATAAATTAATTTTCCTATGTATGAATAGAGAAAAAAAAGTTTTAAAATATTAGGTTGGGATAAATGAATCTTGAAGGAAATAAGTTCAAGAAGAATTATTATAACTCAATAGAGGAAGTTGAGTTATCAAAAACTATTAAAACCTTGAAAACTTCTAAATCAAAATATATTTTAAGAAAGAACATGATATGGATATTATGATCACATGAATTTTTGTAAAATGGAAAAATACATTAATTCGGAATAACAAACATTATATACTATAAAGGAAAATTCAAAACATCAATCATGCCTCGTGGAATAGAAATTGAGACAAATAACTCTTACCTCGTTTCCCCAATTTGTGAAATTCTTTCAAAGATCCTATATAATAAATATAAATATATTAATAACATATTTTAGAACCAAATTTAATTATATAACCTTTTATAAAAATCATTTAAAAATATTCACTATATGTTTATTAGTTAGTTTTTTTTTCTTTTTTTCAATATCTTGTGGGAGTAAAAATGATTGTTTTGAAAAAGTTTTATAATAGTGGGGTTTCTAATCCTTACTATCCCAAATTTCATCATTAAAAGTTCATAAAATATATTGGAATTAATTTTTTAGGATATTTTAAAAACATATAATTTCATTCTATGATATTTTTATTATATTTCTTGTAGATGAGATTGGTGACGAGCATGTATTAGTGATTTTTAAAAAATTAATTCTAGTGACATACATACAGGTTAACCATTTATATTTACAAAAAAAGAAACAAAATAATCATTATTAAATTATTAATATTGAATAATATGTTTCCAAATCCACACTTGAAAGAGATTTATAGTGTTATTAATGCATGTGGTTAATTTATATTAATAAGACACGCTCCAATCATTAAGTGATTATGGCTAAAGAATAGGTTAATTTTTTTAATAACATTACCAAAAAAGCATATTTATTTTAATTAGATGTTATAAATATGATAAATCATAATTGAGATTATTTATTATAATTGAGTAATTGTAAAAGAGGTTGTTACATATAAATAAACCACGTTTTCTCCTTATATGTCCATCTTAGACGATTAGTAATACAATGACTAATAATTTGTTATATTCCTTATAAAATTAATATTTTATATTTGAAAATATAAACCGGAACTAAATAAGTTATCTATTAACAAATCCATTTTATGAATCAACCGTTAATAATTGTGATGAAAAATGAAATGTGTCATTCATAGAGGTGGTAGTCCAGACACACACACAAGAAACACGTGTATTTTTATTCAAATGAATGAGTGGGGAATAGAAAATGGTTATAACATTAATAAATTTTTTATGTAAATTATATATAATTATTTAATAATATAATTATATGTATAATGGCTTCAAGGAGTTTTGATGTGAAGGATTGATAAATGAAAAAAAAGGTTATACAATACTAATGTTGAGAATTTTGATATTCTCTTGTGTAAGAACCCAAATCTTCTTTTCAGGTATGGATCCTATTTTTCCGGTGTTTTAGGAAAAAGGGATGTTTCTGAAATTTAAGGAGTACACATTGTGTACTCTAAAGTACATGTCATGTACCTGGTTGTCGTGGGTGACCGTGTGCTAGCAATGTAATGACCGAGTACATGGCTGTGTGGGGTGACCTAGATACCGCCTAATGTGAATGCTAGATAAGGTAATAACACCCCATGTACTTTTAAATACCATGAAATGTACTTTTATTTTTAATTATTATATCAGATCGGGGTCGCATCTAATTGGAAGAAACCCCTCTTTCTCAGCCTGTCTCTTCCAGGAGAGACCGAGGCTGACAAATCTTCTCTGAGCCCTTGACCTACCATCTGTTCTCTTGATCAAACTTCGTCAGTTGTTTTGGAATCACATCAGTGAGTTCTTAATTCTTCTAGAGCCTCATCTCTTGATTTCTCATCTTTAATGATATATCCTCGGTAGATTATTTTTTATGTTTTTGTAGATATATGTCATTCTAGGAAGATTCAAGGGCTGACACCGGATTATATCGATTGTGCAATGCTGAGGTAGGTGGTTTGTACCTTTCTGTAGTTAGTCTTGGAATTTTATGTGAAAAAGTTCCCAATACCCAAGAGCAGGGTATAATGTGTTTAGGGACATTAGCCATGTTAATGCCTATTATTCCTTGAGAGCCTAATTTGAGGTTTTTTGATTGTGAAGAATGTTATTTGAAATACTATGGATGTGTTTCCAATTCTTGTTTTGATATTGATCATTTGGTCTAACTTTTCCTGTTAGGCAGCTTGCTTTCCATGCCTGGTATTGTTAGGATGGAGTCATTTTATCTAATTATGGGGAATTCCTTTATTTATTTTTCTATGAAGTAATTTTAGGTTTACATTGGTTGTTGATTATCGTTTATGCAAAATTACATTAAACAAGGCTATGTGAACCTGGTGTTGTAAGATCATAGGGGGAATTGAGGTTGATGTCTTCCCTAGAGTGTCTTTTATTTCTTTATAATGTTTCGAGACCATATGGGGGATTGACGTTGAGTTCTCCATCAGAGTGTCTATAGTTATTGTTATGATACCACAAGGGGAATTTAAATTAAGTGCTTCCTCAAAGTGTATGCAGTTTATCGATAAAATGCTCTATAGGGAATTGATGGGGAGTGCTTCCTCAGAGAGTCCTTGTTTTCATGAGACCAAAGGTGTTAGACTGTGTGAGATACCTATAAGTTTTTTACATCATTGTATAAGTTGTACCAGAGGGGTTATGATGTGAGAACATACCTAGATCATTACATGGGATTGTTTGGTTGAACTAGATGGGATAGTTTAGGGGTACTTCCAATAAGGTTACTGGTTTTGATTAAATACTTACTTGTATATGAAAATAAATGCAACTGAAATAGTAGGATTGTTTACTTTTGAGTACATTCTTGTTAACTACGTCATTTTGTTTATTGCCTACCATATATATTCACTGACTCTTAAGCACGGATCATTGGGTCGTTTCTTACTGGGATTCATCTCACACCCTATTTAGGTTATGATTTTGGTCCCAAATAGATTATATTTTTTAGGTATAGATAAGGGCAAGCACCCTTCTTCTTCATGTACTTTATTGTTATGGAGATAGAGAGCATGGGACAAAGCTGAGGCTTGAGATTCTGTTGTAGTTTGTTTTTTCCTTTTTTAATTGGTTTAGTACTGTATTCCAGAATTGTGACATGTTTGGATTATTTCCAAGGAATATGTATCATGAATCATTTATATGTGTGTGCTCTAGTTTTTTATTACTTCTGGTATTCTGTTTCTTACTTATTGCATGTACTACTACTTCCTCTATTGTTATCTATTTATTTACACTGCATTACTCTGCCAATGAGGGCATAGTTTCCCCACTATCACAACGAAGGCCCTCGCTGCTAATCTTCAGCCTCTGTCATTTGCGGAAATGCACTTGAGGCCATGTGACCAACTGGGTATAAGGCACATTTGTGAAGCACCCAGAACCGGGACTTTACAAAGTTGTATAAGAGCATTTATTTACTTTTTGACTTACTTTTTGGAGCCTATAATCTAGGAAAAGATAGAATTGGTACATGGTAATAAGCTGTGACTGGGATTTACTTACCCATGTATAGGGAAATTCTAAATTATCTCGATTGTTGGAATTTTTATAGTTTTTCAATATAACCATTGATTTTATTTCATCGTTGGGTGATTCACATGTTTGTGATGTTATCATTGATATTATTGAGGTTCTACTTATATTGAATCATGATTAGATGAGGGTATTCCAACTCGTACATCATATAGGCACATTGTAGAGATCACATGTAAAGCATTCTTACCATTCAATTTATGGTTAATTAATAAATTCATGTTGTTGTGATAGATTTTTTTCTAGATATGCATTTTGTTCTGGTAAATTCCTTGATAGGATACCTTTGGTTTGAAAGGGTATTGATAATGTTTAAATTTCACTTGAATGAATGCCAAACTTTGGTACCTGAGGTGTTAAGGGCCCTCATGGATTGGAATTTGGTAGTTCATATCATTGTTATTCTTGTTTATGACCTGTATAAAATGACAGGATTTGATTTTCTGGGAGTATAGGCCCTCATAGATTAGATTTTGGAACTTTAATGTTCGTTTTAGTGTTCTCTGGGTTACAGAGTAGTTTCAAATACATACTATCTAGAAAAAAACCAAGAATACATGACGTGTAATGATAAATACACTCCATGTATCCATTCTGTTCGGGAAGAAACCGATTTTCTTAAGTACATGCTGGGTACTGCATGTACACACTATGTAGTCTCTAACCGTGTCACTGACTCTATGGGAAAAGATATGCGGTTGGGAAATCATTGGTGGAACACACTATCTACCAAACGTACACATAGTGTGTATAGACTATGTGTTCAGTCGTCTGAACAATGAAACGGGTGGATTATGGGAAGTTAATACATGTTAGGTCTGGAGTGAACATGCCATGTAGAGTCATCCATGTAACTGGTTGTGTGACAAACAACACAGGTCGGTGAAATCATTTTAGTACCTGTCATGTCTGGCATGAACACGCCGTGTAGTCTCTCTCTAGAAGAACCATATGGGTTAAGTCTTGTAGAAGAACTCAGGTAGGGGAAAACAATTCAAGTACATGTCATGTCTTGGGAGAACACGCTGTGTGTAAGGAGTGTTACATGACCAGGGTTGGCCAGAGTATACGTCCATGTAAAAGCATAAGGGAACATGCAGTGTATGAGTTTTACACGCCATGTATCCACCTTTTAAAAATCATGAATGATTTTTTCTATTGTTCCCATTTCTCACTTCTAAGTTTCAATCCTTGTTAATCTTGATCTAAGGTGTGGGTTTGACCTTGAAGAGTCAGGCCACCGATTCTTCTTCTGATTGTACGATAGTTACAAGGCGGTGACCAGACACCAGACATGGATAATCAGGAACTACTAGCAAATCCTCCCTTCATGACCATCATGGAACCATTCATCATTCCGGATACAGGTTCTGATGCATACTTCCAAGAAGGCTTCATAAGGTTTATGTACACGTTCTAGGGAGCACCGCCTCCTACCCTTCCTATAGAAGAGTTGATGCTAGTTTTTCAAAATCAGCATCCTTCCACATTCTTAGGGGTTGGAGGACCTCAGGCTGTAGTGTCTTAGTTAGTAGCCATTATATCTATCTTCGAGCATCTAGAGATGCATCTAGAGAGGAGGGTGAATCTCTCTACGTACATACTATGAGATTTTTCCAAGCGATGGTAGGATGTGATCACACAGGCAGGACACCATCAGGTTATGGATTTGGGTGAGTTTTATCATACCTTCTATGACTACTTATACCCAGAGACATTGAGGGCTGATCAATCCTGGGAGTTCCTGAGTCTGGAGCAGGGTACTCTCTCTGTCATGGAGTATTATTCTCCATTCACAGAGTTGTATCTCTTCACACCCATTCTTATGGGGGGGATAATTTATTCCTAGCGGGTAAGTTGGAGGATGGCCTCCAGCGTAACATCCAATCTCAGGTGATCTTCATTAGGTTGATGACCATAACCTCTATAGTCAACCAGGCATTGATCAAATAGTGCAACAAGAGGTATTCTGGAGCTCTGGGATAGGGTGGTTTGACATCCAGAGTTTGTGCTCCTCCAGTAGATAGTTGGAAGCCCCAAAGGGAGTCTAATCGTAGAGATCCAAGTAGGTGAGATACACTTTTCGGTATCCAGGAGGTATGTGACCAGTGTGGGAATGGTGTGCGTACAAGGACACATTGCCCGGGAGACCCAGTGGAGTGCAAATCCTGTAGAAAGAGGAGAAATATTCAGTGGTTCTGTCAGTGTTTCTCACCAGCTGCTAGTGAAAAGGGTTCTTCTATAACTTTGCATTCAGAAGCTGCACCACCAGTTTCAAATCAGTCTAGGAACTGAAGTCCTTATGGCCATTTAAGCCGAGATGGAGGTCACGAATGTGGTAGCCAGTCAACATGCTTTCAGTAACAATAGGGTGGATTAGCTCAAGATGTTCAGGTGGGGTCATAGGGTCGTAGTATATGACATAAATTTGCAGTAGTCTATTCCCAGTAGGAGCAGGATCTCGGACCCTCTACAGTTTGAGGTTCGATCCTAGTTGCATCAGTTTTTGCTTCTATAATTTTTGATATAGTGGCTTCCCATTGTTTCATATATGTTGATGTTGTGGAGAGCCTTGAGCTCTGTATCATTACATCTGCTGATGTCTTGATGTTGGTCACTCCGTTGGGGAAAAGAGAGGCAAGTGTACTTTAGTGAAAGGATTTCCCTCTTGAAGTTGGTGTGTGTCACTTCTTATAGGAACCTTATGTCCTATAGATGATAGGTTATGATGCCATTCTCAGATTGGACTGGTTAGTTCCCTTCTAGGATATTGTCGATTTCAATCGTCATAAGGTGAGTTTCACATCAATAGAGGGCGAGGCTTTTTTACACAAGGGTGAATGGGATGTCTAGGTGAGAAGAGAGGGACCCGAGCATCATGTGTTGGAATGAGTTATAGCCCAGATTTCTAGTCAATATCTGGATGACTAGGGGACTTCGAAGTTAGACATTCCTCCAGCGGTGGTTCATTTCAGGGATTTATTTCTAGAGGAACTTTCAGGTATTCCTCCAAAGAGAGAGTTATACTTTTCTATTGAGTTTGTGTTTGGGGAAGCACCGGTTTCCATTCCTCCTTATTGGATGGCAACACCAAAGTTACAGGAGCTCAAGAAGCATTTGGAGGAGTACTAGGCAAAGGGTTTCATCCAACCTAGTATTTCTCCTTGGGGTTCATCTATCCTGTTTGCAATGAAAGTGGACGGTACCCTTCAACTTTGTGTGGATTATTGGAAGTTGAACCATTTTATGGTCATGAACTGATATCCCTTTTCGAGGATTGATGATCTCTTTGATCAGCTTCGTTGTGCCTGTGTGTTCTCGAAGATTGACTTGAGATTCGGTTATCATCAGTTGTGTGTTAAACCATCATATATACATCTTACAACCGTTCGGAGCATTTATAGTCTATAAGAGTATATGGTTATGCTGTTTGGACTCACAAATGTGCATGTATTTTTTATGGATCTAATAAATTGAGTGTTCCATCCATACTTGAATTCTTCCGTCATAGGCTTCGTGGATGATATCTTGGTGTAATCTCACACTCAACAAGACCATGAAACACATCTTGAGATCATTTTGAGTACACTGATAGAGCATCAGTTGTATGTTAAGATCTATAAATGCCACTTTTGGATGGACTAGATTCAATTCTTGGGTCATGTTATCTCAAAGACCAGAGTATCAATAGACCTATAGAATGTGAGAGTAGTAGTTTTTTTGGAGCAGCCAAAGAACGTATTTGAGGAATTATGTTTTCTAGGGCTAGATGGATACTACATATGTTTCATACATGAATTATCACGCTTAGTAGCACCACTAATGGTCCTGACTGAGATGGGTATGAATTACCTATATTCAGATTCTTGTGAGTCAACCATTCACGAGCTAAAAGGGAGGTTCACGTCAATGTCGATACTTGTTTTTTTAGAGACAAGAATGATTTATACTATATACTATGATGCGTCTGGTTTCTGGATAGGGGTTGTGCTTATGCAGAGTGAAGAAGACGTTGCGTATAGGTCTCGGTAGTTGAGGCCACATGAGAGGAGTTATCTGACATGTAACATTGAGTTGGCTGCAGTAAGTCATGCTCTATGCTGTTGGAGACATTATCTTTTGGGAGATAATTATGTGGTTTTAACCAATCACAGAGCCTCATGTATATCTTCACTCAGGGAGATCTGAATTTGGGACAACAAAGGTGGGTTGAGTACCTTCGGTCTTTAGATTTTGAACATGCCAACACGCTTGCGAAAGGCAATGTTGTGGCACATATATTGAGTTGGAGGACTCAAATAAAGGTAGTCCAGGAGGCTAGAATTGAGTGGGAACTTATGGATCTATTCTCAAAGATGCATTTGTATGTGCATGATAGATATTGGTGGTCTATCCGTTCTTCTATAGTTGTTACCTATACTCTACTTGATCAAGTGTGAATGAGGAAACTATCTTATTCTGAATGCCTAGTCCTATGGGAAAGTGTGTTAGGATAGGACCCCATTCATAGATGGACCGTATGCAAGGATGATATCTTTTGTTTTTATGGGTTTTTATGGGTGTCAGCAGACACATGTGAGGAGTTGATGAGGGAATTTCATTCCTTAGTTTGGGCATTTCATCCGGGTGTCTCCAAGATGTATCGAGACCTACACCATCAGTATTGGAGTGCAGGTATGAAGAGAGATGTTACTGGTTATTTGATGAGGTTTTCCACTTTTCAGCAGGTGAAGGTGGAGCTTCAACGACTAGTAGGGCTTTTACAGCAGTATCCCATTCCCGAGTGGAAGTGGAATGATGTTGTGATGGACATTGTGATAGGTTTAATGAGGACTCCTCAAAGTAATAATGTGGTTTGGGTTTTAATTGATAGACTCAAGAAGGTTCTTCTCTTTATGCCTATCCAAGAGACCTTCAGTGTAGATGAGCTGGGAAGGTTGTACATCTGGGAGATTTTACGTCTACATAGGATTCCACACTCCATTGTTTTAGATAGGGATGCACGTAATAACTCTTAGGTCTGGTAGTGACTACAGATGGCCTTGGGTATTTAGGTACTTCTAATTATAGTTTACCACCCCCAGATAGATTTCTAGTCTGATTGTATGATTCGGGTGCTAGAATAAATGCCACGAGCATGCGTCGGAGATTTTGGAGGTTCTTGGGAGAAGAACATACATCTTGTGGAGATTTCCTACAATAATAGTTTTCATGAAACTACTCGGATGAAACCTTTCTTTGATTTGTATGGTAAGCCATGCTGATCAACCCAATGTTTCTAGAGGTAAGAGAGGTTTTTATGCTAGGACCTCATCTTGTTCAAGAAACTTCATAGTTGGTGGAGTTGATTTGGAAGAGGATGGAGACTGCACAGTCATGACAGAAGTCTTATGCTGATCGAAAGAGACAACCTCTAGGGTTTGATTTCAAATATTAGTTATTTCTACATGTCACACAGAGTTTGTGACACAGAATAATTAGTATACAAGAATACTTTCACAGAGATATGTTAGACCATTTGAGGTTTTGGAGAAAGTCGGTCCGATTTTCTATCTGTTTCAGTTAACTAAGACGTACTAGGATATGTACGATGTCTTCCTCATTTCTCAGCTATGACGTTACTTCTTGGTCCCATCTCCTGTTTTCCAACCTAAGGTGGTTGGTCTAGAGGTAGACGCATTGTTCTAGGGACATCTTATTTTGATTGTTGATCATAGTGAAAAGTCTCTCTATAGTCGGTATGTTCCTTTGGTACGAGTGTTATGGCATCACAGGTGATTACATGACGAGACGTGGGAGAGGGAGGCTGATGTACAATCGTAGTGTCCAGATTTGTTCGAGGATTCATCTTCTTCTCCAAATTCTTAGAGAAATTCGGCGAGAATTTCATTAAGGGGGGATTTTATTAAGAACCCAGATATTCTTTTCTTGTATGGATCCTATTTTTTCTTGTTTATTGAGAAAAAGATAAGTTTCTAGAAATTTTAGTTGGACACACCATGTACTTTGATGTTCAAGCAATGTACTCAGTTGTCGTGGGTGACCGTGTGTTGGTTGTATAATGGCCGAGTACATGGCCTTATGGGGTGACCTTGAGATAGCCTAAAGTAGATGGTCACTCAGGGAAGTAAATGCCTTGTACCTTTAATGAACATGATGAGAAAATTTCTTTTTAATTGTTATATTGGACTAGGGTCACGTCTAATTAGCAGAAACTCCTCATTCCCAACCTGTCTCTTTCAGGAGCGACTAAGGCCGACGAATCTTCTCTGAGCCCCTGACCTGTCATTCGTTTTTTGAATTGAACTCCATCAGTTGCGTTGGAATCGCATTGGTGAGTTATTCATTCTTCTAGAGATTCATCTCTTGATTTTTCATATCTCTCGATATATCCTCACTTGATATTTTTTTACATTTTTTTAGATCTACCATGTTCTAGGTCGATTCACGGGATGACACTAGAGAATATCGATCCTAAAATGTTGAGGTAGGTGGTTTGTGCCTTTCTGTAGTGAGTCTTTAAATTTTATTTTGAAAATGTTCCCAATACCCTTGAACAGGGAATTACATGTTTAGATATTTTAGCCCTGTTAATGTCTGTTATGCCTTCTGTTCCGATGTAGATATTGTATGATTATCAGTAAAGTTACTTTCCATGCTTTGGATGTGTTTCCCATGCTTGTTTTGATATTGATTGTTTAGTCTAGATTTACTTATTAGGATGCTTTATTTCCATGCCTATTATTGTTAGGATGGAGTGATTTTATATAATAATGTGGTATTCCTTGTAGATATTTATCCATGTAATAATTTTTGGTCTACTTTGGTTGTTGAATATATTTTTTCAATGATTTCTTTACATAGGGCTGTGGGAACCTGGTATTGTGAGACCATAGAAGGAATTGACATTGAGGGCTTCCCTAGAGTGTCTATTGTTTCTTTATCATGATGGGAGGCCGTAGAGGGGATTGACGTTGAGTGCTCCCTCAAAGTGTCTATAGTTACCGTTATGAGACCACAAGGGGAATTGACATTGAGTGCTTTCTCAGAGTGTCTGTAGTTTATTGTTAGAAGGCTATAAGGGGAAATTGACGGTGACTGCTTCCTCAGGGAGTCTTTTTTTGCATGAGACCAAAGGGTTTAGACTATGTGAGCTACCCAGGAGGTCATTATATCATTGTTTAAGTTGAACAAGAGGGGTTAGGCTGTGAGAACATACCTAGAGGGTTACTTGATATTTTTTGGTTTAACTAGAGGTGATAGGATATGGGTACTTCTTAGATGGTTACATATTTTTATTGGATTTTTACTTGTATATGAAAATTAATTCAATTGAAACTATAAGATTCTTTACTTTTGTGTACGTCCTTATTTACTGCTTTATTTTTCTCATTGCCTTCCTTATATATTCACTGACTGTTAAGCACAAATATTTGGGTGGTTGCCTTCTGGGATTCATCTCACACCCTGTTTAGGTTATGCTTTTGGTCCTAACCAGATTATATTTCACTAGGTATAGATAAGGGAAATCACCCTTTCACTTCAGGTACTTGATTGTTGTGGATCTGGAGAGCATGGGACCAAGCTGAGGCTTGAAATGTTGTTGGAGTTTATTTAATTTAGTTGTACATTTGTTTAGTATTGTATTCCAATAATGTGAATTGTTTAGCTGCTTTCCTATACATATGTATCTTGCATCATTAATATGTGTGTGGCCTAGTTGTTCATTACTTCCAGTCTTCTGATTTTTACTTCTTTCATGTTGTTTCTGCTTTCTCTATTGTTATCTATTTATTTCCACTATATTACTCTTCCAGTGAGGGAATATTTTCCCCACTATCATACACAAGGCCATCGCTGCTAGATGGTAGCCTCTGGTGTTTAGGGAATTGAACATTGGGCCATGTGACCAAGCGGGTATGGGGAACCTCTAGGAGGTATCGGGAATCAGGACGTTAAATCTGGGATTATCCATTGGAAATGAAGGACTTCAGGATCATTGTTGAGTCTAATAGATTTAAAATGTGTTGAGGGACTCTAGAAGTGAAACATTGGTATGGGATTCATGGTAATTTAAAACAACAATTGTGAATTCATGTTGGAGGAAGTGATTTCAATTTTTTCATGAAAAATAGAGACAAATAATTGGAAATGAATTTTAGGCTTGGGGTAAGAATAAAATTGATTGATATTTAGGATAATTAGGTGGGTATTTTTTATGAGAAATTTTGGTATTAATTTATATACTATGAATGTTATTCATTATGTTCTATCTTTGAAATTGGTTTAGTAAATTCCTAGCCACATTATTTTACCAATTTAACAGTTATTAATATTGCTTAAATTTTAACTATAGTAATTATTTTATCAATAAAAATTTAAAATAACCCATAATACCAAATTATGAAGTGTTGAATAATAATTTGGACTCCTCTTTTTGAAATTAAATTTCTAAATATAAGAAAATAACATTTTTAAATAAGACATATAACTTGTTTAAAAACTATTTTTGTGGGAAAATATCATTGTAATCATTAAGTATTCTTTATATTAGTTAACCTTCATTCAAAATAAATGTGTGTTAGTGTTTTTTATATATGTTTAGAAAATTATATAGTAGATCTTATTTTAAAATTGAACAATTGATATTAAAAGAATTTTTTTTAAAAAAAAGTAAGATTACTTGAAATATAATTATTTTACCTTGGTAGCTAATATTTTTCTTGGTAATATAATTTTATTCCATGGAATGAAGTTAACCATATTAAATAATATTTCAAAATCTTATAAAAATTAGTTTTAATATGGGAGTACAAAGAAAATTTTAAAAAGTTTTTTGTATGTTTAAAATTTAGTGTAAATTTATCAATAACATTGACTTTCATCATATAACTTGGATTAACATAAAAATAATCAGAGTTACATGGATTATAATTCACTGAAAAATTAATATTACAAATAAAATATTTTATTAAAATAAACGGATTAAATAATTTTAAAATTTGAATAAAATGTCAATTATAATATAAAATGTTCAATACATGTTTTCTAAATTCGATAAGATATTTTAAAATACATAGTTTTACTCCTTAAATAAATATTTAATCAATTAATTTTTTTTGGAAATTTTATATCACTATTATATATTTATAAATTTATATAATTTTCATTCCTCATAAGAACAATTATTTTAAATTTTTATGTAAAAAATAAATTATTTAACAAAAATTCCAAAAAAACCATCTGAGGATAATTTTGAAATTCAAAATTCAAAATTTAACTTCATTTTATAATTAAAAAAATTCCAAAATTTAGAAATTTATCTTTTATAATAAAATAATATATATAAAGAAAAAATTATATTGTTTAATGGTTCCATTTAAAAACATTAGGAGTTGTTAATATTATTTTTTATGAATTTATAATAGAATATTTTTTATTTAATATGGATCTTACTATTATAAGATTTTCTTAGTAATATTCATCTGATTTATAGTGGCTCATCATAGTTTTGTGTCATGAGAGAATAAATATATTAAACGTGATTTTTATTTATGAAAAATATGTACTGAAATTTTGTATTGTTTCATTCTACCCCCTTAAATACATTTCATACATTCAATTTTAATAATTACTTACTGATTATTATAGGTGGGGGTGTCCCATACAAATTCATCACCCAGTGTATAGATTTTAATATGAAATATAACATACCCTCTTAGGCTATATAATCTTTCTTTTCCTTCCTCAAACAACTTTAATTTTATATAAAATCATATATACATGTTTGAATATACCCTAATCATATATTATCCCTAAAATACCCTCCCTAAAAAAAATCAATTTCTATTTCATTAAACTATATTGAAATCATATATTCATCCAAATATTAAATCAATAATTAATCCAAAAATTGTATTAACCACTATGTCATAATGTCACACAATATTAAATAATTATAACTTAATAAAAAATGATATAATCTTTAGAAAAAGTATGACATTTTATTTTTTTCATTAAATAAATAATGATTTATATGGTTATTGTTACTATATATCTAAATTTTCTCAAAATAAATCATCCTTTTAATCCTTAGAGATATCCATCCCTCATTTGTGTGTTCTATAATAGTCTTTAAAAAAATATGACCTTGCTGAAAAACTTATCATGTTTATTGATACCATTTAATTTTTTTCTCCAAACATTAAAGTAGAAAAACTACAGAGAAATTATTATATGTCTCTTAAAATCCTCATAAAATTAATAATATATAAGAATATAAATGATAAATATCACTATATAGTGAGAATAAATACAATTATTTATAGTTAATTTCTATTAAGATATCATATTCACTACCTTAGGTAAGACTGGACACTCACCATTTCTATCATAATAATAATATAATAATATTCTAAATTATTTAAGTATGCTAACTTATTTGGTTGTAATACGTTGTGGTTTCATGATACATACATTTCTCATCGTCATTTTCAAGATCACATTTCAAAAAAATATAGAAACCAAAATGGTTATGATAATATATATAATAATAAAATAATAACATTAGTCCCAATTTGTATTTCACTATTACGACTTAATATTAATCATATAATACAATCTAATAGAAATATCAATCCCTTTAATTAATACCAGGTTATCCATGTTCATCTTTCTATTAGCTTATATAACCTAATTAGTTAAAATCATAATCAAATCCTTTATAATGGTTATTTAATGACGACGTGAATTAATCCAAAAATATACCCTCTGTGTATTAAACAAGCTCTATAGTTTGTATTATTCATTGCGAACCATGTGGCGATTGATTTAATAAGTTATAGAACATTTTCATGGTTATTACCCATAGAAACATCTCTTCTTGATATGATATTATCTTGTAGTATCCAGATTGTTATTTCATTTATTGGGAAACCAAATACTCAAAACATCACATTAATTTCAGGATCTTAACCTACTCATAAACTTATCTAATAGAAATTCTAATGTTCTCTTATGTTAATCCAAAAAATATAGAGAATTATATCAAATTACCTAATCAATATTCTATAAATTTTAAATTTCGATCATGATGACCATATCAATATTTTATGAAATTTATAACTTTTAAATTATCCCCAATCAATAAATTCATAGTATATATGGTTATCAATACTCTTCTCTATTACTAAATATAAGATCTCTCAAACGTGACTATTTATTTTCATGACATAATACAAATATTTAGTTACAATATATTCCTATGAAAATTTAGTTTTAGAGTTTGAGATAATTAGGTTAAAATCTTAACTTTTAAAACTCATGTCATTTTCAACAAATGGAATTTATTCACACTATATATAAAACGTCTTAATCCATAACAAGTCTTAAATGTCTCATAATAATTCTATAAATTATATAAAATTTAGAAGATTTCATACTTTTCTTATCTTTATATCCTGGGTAATCAAAAAGCATTTAAAATGGATGAGCCTAAATGCTCAGTATGGGTAAGCATAAGTGATAAAAATAAAATAATTGAAGTTAGAATAATATGAATATATTTGTATAATTAAGATATATAAGAATATTATATCCAAAAAAACATTGATTATAAATAATGGTTTGAAACAAGAGTACATCATGAAAAATCCACACAAAATAGAAAAAATGAATACATTATAATTTCATCCCTTGTATAAGAATAGAAATAATATGATAGTGGATCTATTATCACAAAATATTTATCATAGTATATTAGGCTTCACTCACTAGTTTCCCCATGTGGATCTATCTTCACTCAACTATTTCAAATAACATAAGAAGCATCAAAACTGGTTTCCCATTTTTTATTGAGAATTAATTATTATTTCTCCATTTTCTATTGACTTTTAAAGAATTACTCAATGAATTTTTTGGTATATAGGGTCCACCCATCACATAATGATTATCCATACTTATGTGTTTAATAATAAAAAATCTAACTAATAAATCATTGATACTTATTAATAAGAATAGGTTTTATTTAATATTAAAATGAGAACAACTGACTCTCTATATCATAAAGAACACAAATAAATAAAATATGTTTCACTTACCACATCATAAATAACCAATGGGAATAAATGGATATCCAAACATATTTTGTAACATTCCAGATAAATAGAATTTAATCAAGATAATAAATCCTATAGTATTTTCAACATATAGATAAAGGGAATATGATTAACACAATAATTTCCCCAATAAATCAACAAATGAAATCCTTGTTACCACCCTTTAATCAAAGGAAGGTAATATAGAGTGTTCACTATGTAATTCCATCGGAAGAAAATTTATTTTTATTCATGACGGATGGTTATGAAGATAATGGATGTGATAGATCATATATTTGATAGAATAGAACATTACATAATCCATGTAAAGAGACTAGTTGGATTGTAAAATTTTTATAATATCATTGACAATAATAATATTTATTGATTGATAATGGTATAGATGAAAAATATTTTTTACAGTTTTAGGAACCACGTATTGTAAATATGAAATATCCTTAATATATTGAAAGAATCATAATATAAATATTTTATTATACATATGGTAAAATAATTTATTTTAAATGAAAAAATCTATATGGGGAGATATTATCTTATAAAATTGAAACATATTTGAAATATGTATTCAAATGAAATATAACATAAAATAAGAGTTTTGAAAACATTTTTAAAATTATCACCAAAGATGAAGTTATGTTTTATTTAAGATGTTATATTCTAAAAGATGATGTCAGATATTTTGATAAAATTTAGATTTTAAAAATAATATCTAGTAATGGTTCCTTGAAAATGAAATATTTTCTTCTATATGAAATGGGGATCCAAATAAAACTCATTTTATAATGCATGGAAAAGAACAATTTTAATTCATTGAAAACACCTTTTTTGAATACCTACATAGTAAAAAATTATTAAATTGAAATTTTACATAGTATGAATAGAAAATAACATATTTTAAAATATTATGGTGAAAGAGAAAAATCTTGTATGAAGTTCAAAAATAATTATTATAACTCAATGATGGAAGTTGAGTTAACCAAAACCATTACACCTTTAGTATCCATTTAATTGAAATAAATTTTAGAAATAAAATTTTATTACCATTCAAAACACATTAAAATCATGAATATGGATAAATTTATTCATTTGGAAGTAGTAACAACATATAAATAAATAATGGTGCGCGAAATTAAACATGTGTCGTTAAATGAATAATATAGACAAATAACCATTCCCTTGTTTCCCTTCTCAGTCAAATGCACTCTAAAATCCAATTAATCTATTTAATGACATTATTTAGGTCTATAATAATTTATAAACATCAGTTATAATTATTTTATACATTTATTTTTTTTAGTTTGTATCTATTTTACAAAATTGGGTGCGTGTAATCATGATCATTTTTAATTAGTTTCATAATCAGGGTGTTATTAATTATTATGCCAATTTTCATGATTCCTAGTCCTCAAAAGGTACTAATTATTATGTTTTATTATACCTATAGTCTTATAATTTTCATTTATGATAGTTTTAATTATATTTGTTGTACATTAAATTTGGGATGAACATGTTTCGATGATTTTTAACAAATGAACTGTGGTAACTTAAATAATGATTTGAGTGTTTATATTAGCAAACCAAAATGAATAAATCATTATTTAGTTATTTTTAACCGATTTTAGGATTCCAAATCAATCATTGAGTTAAATTTATAGAATTTTATTTTTAGTTATTTAAACTGGCCTACTAAGTGTATATTTAGGGTGTAATGGAAGCGAGCGGTGGATCATTTCTAGACATGATTTTTATTATGATTGATGATCAATTAGAAGTTTACATAATGATAAACAATGTGATAAATATATTTGAACCAAATAAAATATACAAGGGATATAAAATCATACCTAAGTGTAGGATCATCACATATTTTTTACAATTTATTCAATTAATTAAGAAATACCTTATAAGAATTATTTCTACATTTATGTACATGATAATAGATAAATGTTGAACCATAATTTCATTTATGGAATCAACATAAAATTTCATCAAGAGGTGACCCACATGTATCCCAAAAATCATTGAAAATCATCGTAGGTAATCTTTACGCCCAAGTACAAGAGATCTAATTTCTTCTGTTGTTCTTCATTGATCACCATGTTAAACTCATCCAATGTATTCTAAATGATCTCTATAGAATGAAAAGTTTTAGTTTGATTAAGATCTCTCTCTATTATTATAATATTTTTTATAGAAGGGAGCTATCTAGGGCTTTGAGGGGATTATTCTTATTTTATATGCACAACAAAACAAATGAATTGGATCTCTTTCAAAATAATAAAATTTTAATTATATATAGATAGGCTTAGAAATAAATAATTGAACAAGTTACCTTTTATAATTTAGGTAATCTCTTGAAGAAACCCATTTTTTTAATAATTGTAATGTTATTATTTATCAATATCTGCATAACTTGTTATTTAAAAATTAGTTATTATTTCTTCTAATAGTATTCAATATATATTATTTCTCACCGAACCATTATACTCTATCCTCAATTCCTCTAAAATAATTATCAGTCATTTCATGTTTTTTATTTGTTTAGTAAATAAATATCTCCGCATTATTCTCATATAGAAAAATTAATATTATATTAACTAAATAAAAATTAACTTTTATTAAATATTTTTCTCACATATTATTCTCTAAAATAATTGAAGAAGGAACATATCTGATCAGGAAAACATGAATAATTATTAATCCATCTAAAGAAATAATCTTTTTTCATTATTGTTAAATAACAACTACTAATATATTATTTAACCGAGTCTCTAGATACACACGGTGTGTGCCCCCTAGGCCCCTTTCTTAATGGCATTAGGTGAAGTAAACTAAAGTATACGGTTAGAAAATAGAACCATGCTAAGGAACCTATAGAGAATGGATTTAATTATGCAATGAAATAATACCTTATATAGATGCTCACTATGTAATATAGTCCTTTTATTTTGATATCTCTGATCAACAAGGATTCATGCTGGTGCCATCAACCAATGTAATCAATGTGTATTTCCTTGAGTATTCCAAAATAAAAATATCCAACTGAACACCATGCACATTTATTCTTTTAGTCTATATCATTTCCATAAAAGGGCCCGATATATCAGCTTTTGTTAAAGAGAAAAAGGGAAAAATCCTTTCACACATTATTCATTAATGAAATATTACTCATGACACACGCAACATATCCTACCTAATTGAAAACATATTTCATAATGTTTTTTTCAATACATAAAAGTAAGAGACATATAATACACATTAATAATAATCTTAATTCCCAAAGATTTATACCCAGTTCTGCTGATAGAAACATCCAATGACACAAATAAATTTGTATTTCCTACCAGTAGGTCAGATTCTCATAATATCCTATACTGGATATTACCAATGGGTGCACTATGAGAAGGTTCCTCAAAGTCCATTGAGTCTCCCCCCGGTAGTTTATATCAAATATTACCCTAAATGATATCATATGGATATAGAACATATATTTTTGTATACTTTTGTGGAACCTCTAAGCTCTCATCAGAGTGGGGAACTTCTATGACCTTTGTGTGTGACATATACTCTCTTGATATTATCATATACTATGCTACATATAACAACCATAATTATGTATTTAGGTGCTTACTAAAATTCATTAATATGAATATAAGTAATAATAAAGCACACAAAAGTTGGTTATGGGGAACCAACTCTAATTAACTCACACTTTCACTAGAACCAATTGCCACCAGCAACAAGTTCTCTAGCTCTCACATAGTAATCATACTTCTACTATGATTGGAATTTATTCAAGGGGTCCACTCCATTTTCCTCTATTGTAACTCTTCTTACTAATGTTGATCCACTTGGATAAAAAAACAATAAATAGGTGATACTTATAAAATATATGATTTTTCTGTTGGTGTGACCTTGTGTCTTTGGCAAGATCCACCACTATAGTATTATCACAATAAAATGTGATTGAATATTTAAAACTAGGTACCACATTGAGCTCCAGGATAAATATTTTTAACAATATGGCTTCGTTGGCTATATCATAGGCCACTATATTCTCATAAAACGCTATAAATACAGTTAATATTTTCTATATTAAACTCTTCTAGCTCACAGATCCTTCATCGATATAGAAAAAATATCATGACTATGACTTTAGAATAATCAGATATGTTTGGAAACATGCATTTGTATAACCGTTGTTCCTCTATACACTATGAATATATTCATTGTTCTTCTTAGAGATATGAGGATAACCATAACTGTAGACTGATGATGTCTTATTGGATCTTCTTGATATCACTATAGAATTCCCAATTCATCGGAAACATCAATCCTGGTACATAACCTGTCATAAATGATTGATCATATTACTAATGTTTATGTGATATTACTCATTCTCTCCTTCTCCTTATGTGTCTAAGAACAAATTTTCTAAAAATGATTTGTAATACATGACAATAAAACCAATCCATTATTAGATTGTTTCATAAAAAATAAATTTATTATTTAGTCAATTCATGTACCTTTAAATATTCAAAGAAGCTTACTGGATTTATCGTGAATGGTCTTAGTGCTGAGAATATAGGCCACTTCACCTATGCCCTTCATGGATAGACATTTTTTAACTAGTCATTAATAAAATTTAAGACTGGTATGTGGTTTACAATATGTAATATATCATAAACATATAATACTATGATAATGGACAAATTCCCACAAAATATTTGGTAATCACATGGTTCACATTCATTCTTAATGAAACCAGACCCTTAAATAGCTTCATCGAATCATTGGTTCCATGAATTTGATTATTTATTCATTTCATAAATCAATATTTCCAACTTGTAAATCTTCATGGAAACACATGAAGTCACCAACCTTCATAGTTGTTTCATATAGACATATTCAAGAAGGTTCCCATTAAGTAAATTAGTTTTAACATTCTTCGTCCAAAGTTAATTATCATGGTATACTGAAATAGCAAGTAGATTTTTGATGGACATAAACCTTGAAACTGGGGAAATGGCTTGGTCAAAATCAATTACTTATTTCTATTTAAACACATTATCCATTATCCTTTCTTTGTAGGTATTTTCTTTACCTTTCATGTCACCTTTTTTATTGAACACACATTTTCACCCAAGAAGCATTACATATATTGGCACATCATCCAAAACACAAAAAATGGTTATGATTCATTGAATTCATTTCATAATTCATGCCTTTATTTTGTCTTGATTATTTTGATCTCTCTAGATTCTCATTATTAAAGATATGATCACCATTGTCAAACAATAATGAATCGCCATATGTGGTGGATAGAAAATGATATCTCTATGGTTCTCTTACCTATCTTGTTCTTCTATATAATACTTCTATTTGAGTAACTACTTCATCTATGGGGACCTATGGAATCTATTTGTGCTCCAAATCTATTTTATCTTGAACATAAACTTCATCAAAGTGAATATTTCTCCAAATATCCTTTTTTAGGATGTTCTCCCTCTTAGGATATAATTATTGTCTGGAAACATTCACATTCTTGTTTGATGGGTTGTACATGTAGTATCCAATTTTCTCCTTGGGATATAAAATAATGATAAAATTTGTGCCCCATGTTGATATTGTGTTTCCATATAAGGCCTTAACAAATGACTTTTAATCCCATACATGTGTATGCAATAAAAAGAGGTTCTTTCCACTCTATATCATTAAGGTAATTCTATTTGTTTCTTTATGTAGTAGTAGGTTTAATGCGTCATCCACTATTTTTAATAAATATCTCAAAAAGAATAATGGAAAATAATTATCACTCGTCATTGACCATACATTTTATATCTTGGTAAAATTCCTCCATTCACTAAGACCATTCTACTGAGGTGTGTAAGGGAGATTGGGTTGAGATAGAAACCCAAACACCTATAGATATTCAACAAACTTTTGGCTAATATATTCACCACCTCAATCCTTTTGAAGATTCATTATCTTCATTACAAGAGGAATCATCACTTCTTTCTTGAATTCATTTAATTTATAAATGGGATCAGTCTTATACCTCATCAAGTATAAATCACCATTAATACTCAAGTAATCGACAAAATTTATGATGTAAAAATACCATCCTCTAGATTCTACTGGAAATGGTCCACACACCCCGTGTGTTCCATTCCTAGAGGCTCTATGGCCCTTTCAACCTTTCCACCAAATAGATGTTTGGTAATTTTCATTATAAAAACAAATGACATATTTTATGTGATTTTATCTCATAATATTATAAACAACCATCTTGAAAGATATTTTTCAAAAATATTTTCATTTACATGACCAATATGGTGATGCCATAGCAATGTGTTATATGAGTTGTGTGAAAATGATTAGTTATCAATTTCAAACAAATTGTTTTTGTAATTTAATATATTATTACAGTTATTTTAATTATAAATAACATATCAAATGTTTTCATTTTAAAAGAAACTACTTCTACTTCCATAATTAAAAATAATCCCATCATCATCTATAATTGATACAAAAATTATGTACTTGGTAACATATGGTACATAATAACAATATTTTAAAACCAAAATCATTCCTATTGTAAATGAAAGGTTGTAGTCACAAATGGATATAGAATACATCCCCACATTATTAGCATCTATAAAATCCACCACTCCCCTATCAATCATTCAAAATCATCTTGGTTCCTACATTTTGATATATATGTGAGCCCAAAAAGTTATATCTAATACTCGATGTGTAGATATTGAATGATTATTATCAATAAATAGCACACCTTTAGCTTCCCCTATATTCTTAGTGTAGTTATTATTCTTATTCCCATTCTTTCCACATAAAAAACATACTACTTTCTTTTCCTTTACCTTTTTCTTGATCATCCTCTTCTTAGAAGGAAAATTCTCTAGAGCATTAGACATATTATGAGTATAGGGCTTCTTTATATTTCCTTACACTATTTATTCACCTCATGGTTTACAGGTTTATCAATCCCCTTGTCCTTATCCACATGGTTAATCAATATTTGATGTTTTGGAAGACACAACTCATTAATTCAAATATTTTAATTAACCATACAATAGGTAAGGTATTAAGAAGTGAGGAATATGTGAGATATGTGTGAAACTCATCTAGGAATTCAATCCCTAATATGTAAAATTATTTAATATATCTAATAATATTGGCAACGTGATGACCAGAAAGAGATAAATCTCTAAAATTTTGTGGAAAGAAATAATTCTAGATCCCATGTATCTCTTTCTCAATATCTCTTGATAAACATCCTCAAGTTAACACATCATGAAATAAACATCCATTTCCTCATGTTGCTTTAAAATATTATTGGTCACGGATGTTGGCATGAAACACTAAATATTTATGGGTTCATTTAAATGTTTCTCATAAAGAGTCAATACATCATCAGTAGCCTCATTTCTATGAGCATTAGTAATAGTTTATTCTATCGCATGTAATTTCTTTTCATGGTTTAGGATAACATGTAAGTACCTTTTACACTCTTCAAAATGTATGTATGGGAGAAGGTTATCCTCCCCATGTATGGTTCACAAAGATATTATTGAATTCATTATTATTATTATTTCTATAAATAAGATGACAATAATTTTATTACACTATCTAATAAAATTTTGACAAATTAAAAAATATTATATTTATTAATACAAAAATATTTTATCAAAACAAAATATCCATCACCATTGTCTTCATAGTATCATGTTTCATGGATATTCAAGTAGAAATGGTCTATATTCTACTTCTCATTACCCCAATGTTGGTTGCATAAGAAATTTAATATTTTTTAGGTAGGGATTCTAGAAATCAATTACATTAACTCATAATTCCTTGATTTGTTCAGTGGACTCCCCAATCCTGAAATCCATAAATTTTATTTCCTCAACAATTTCCTCTCAGTTACTCCATGTTTTTCTTTGGTAGTACACCCTTGATGTGAATTAAGTTAACTCAACTCATGTCCTCGTGTTATAATTCCCTGATAATTGAAAGCACTCGAACATTGGATGGTTAGGAACTATGAACTATGGTTCAATTTTAATATAATTAGAGGAAGGATATACCTAATTAATATACATAATTGAGGGATTTTATCATTTATACCTAAATATAAAATTAATCTCTTTATTACATTCCCATTAATATAATGTTGATTTATATAAGAGATTTACCATATCTTAGATATTATTTATGAATAATAAAAATTATTTTAGTTCTCTATTGTGTGATTGTTTATTCATGTTATCGTGAAAAAAATACATAATCCAATAACCATGAAACATGATGTAAATAAAATAATAAAGATGTATGATCATGATATTTTACTAATGGTTGGTTTATCTAGTAGATGGTAATTTAACTGTCAACCTACGAAAAAAACACCTTGAACCAATTAAGGTTTTTGTTATATCTTTCCACCTATCCACCTATATATCTCTCTTGGATTGGTTTCTCTTTATCTCTAAACATGAATCGACTCCACTAGATTTGGAGTAGGATCCATTACATCTGCTTTTACTCACATTCAGGTGATAGGAATATGGTTTACATAAAACAAATAATGGGCACACATGACCATATATATTAAGATGGTATATTGAACATAAGAAAATAATTTAATTTAATAATAAATTAAATGAAATAATTCACATTATATGATCTGATCAATGATCATGATCATCCACATGCATTAAAAAAATTGTTTATATAATAAAATTATCATTCAATTCTAATCATTCTTATTTAAGAAAAATTACAATTGAATTGATCAGTTATATTTTTCAACTAATCAATTATTTTGTGTTAATTTCCATCCAAATTTCATTGATAATCTCATCTGTAACAATTATAAACAAATTATATAAATTTATTTAAATTTATTTATGTACTTAATGGTACTTTGGAGGAAACATTTTTAATAACCATGTAAATAAACCCAATAGTTATTATGATCATAAAAGTTTCTCTCTATCAACATGTGTAATACACTACATATCACATATATTCATCATGTGTACTATTGACTTAATTATTACACATATTAAATTATTTTTTGTCATGTTTTATGCTTTAATATATTCAGAGTAATGATGCTAACTCAACTGAAACATGATATATTGATTTGAAAATTACGAAAAACATAATACAAAATTATATATATATATATATATATTTATTTATAATAAAAAAGGATCACATGGGGGGCCCAATCAGAATCATGACCACAAACAAGTGCATGTTTATATGGTTTAAATAGTATAAAAATACTGCTAATCTTATATAATTTTTTATAAGCACACGAAGTGTAAAAGACAGCTAAACAAAATGTTCCCTTCTCACTGTTTATCTGCAGAACATGCCTTGGGGCTCAGTGTGAAATCCATTCCATGTAGAAGATTGTATTACACAACATGTACATGGGCTACACGGTGTGTGGTTTCCATGTAACATGTTCATCAATCAGGTAGGCCATGTAGTACGATACACGACCCATCAATGACTCTATAAATACATTCCATGTACATGGTCTACAGAAAATGTACTCTAGCTAACCATTTTCTAGGATAGCCTGATCAACACATGGTGTATATTTAAAATAACAATGTTTAATAAATTTATAGGCCTTAAATTAATTATGTATCGATTCTTGTTTAATCAAACAATAGTACGTGATGTGTACCACCATGAACACGGTGTGTACTCTTCTGTTATCCAACTATAATCCTCAACACCACTATATGAGATCATAAATTTTATTTCGTTCAAAAAATTAACCAATTACATTATATCTATGATAAAAAAGTGGATGATTTATATATCTCAATTTGGTGTAAAGAATGATTTAAATAGAATAGAAAACTAAAATAAAATTTTGTGAATCATACAACGTTCATTTAAATAGTTATAAAATATTTTGTAACCAATATGAAATCATTTGTAGGTTCCAAGAGAAGAGGAAAAATATAATGGGTCTGGACCAAATTTAATTTTTTTCATGATCGATGAACAATATGAGATTTAAATAACAATGAACATTGTAATCTACATAATTAAAATAATGAAAATAGAAAAGGGATAGAACACCATGACCATTAACATGATCATTAAATATTAATTATAATCTATTTAATTAATTAATAATTACCTTGTGATAATTATTTCTTCATTGATGGATCTAAAAATAGATCTACAGTATATTGTCATTATGATGAATGAATAAAGTGTAGATTCCCTCTTTTGGGGAGCCACATGTGTTCCACAAATAGTTGAACCTCACCATATGAATCTCTGTGTTCAAGCATGATAGATCATATTGCTTTCATCGTTACCCTTTGATCACCATGATAATAACTTTCTAACTATTCTCCATGATATATCCAGACTTGAGAGTGGGATGTGTAAGATGATCTATCTTCATTATAGGGAGATTTGTTGGAGAAGGGAGCTCTCTCCGGATCCAAGAAAATTCATTGAATTATTTGTATAAAAACAAATTAATTTGATATCATTGAAAATATCATTATTGGGTTTATATATCACTAAGGTTAGAAATAAATAATTTCACAAATAACATTTAATATTTATTTAATCCTTTTCAGAACCTGATTTCTATAATGATAACAAAATTATGATTTCTCAACATACACTTAAAATGAGTATTACAAAATAGATATTATTTATTTGGATAATAATCTATGTATATTATTTTTCACTAGAGCCTAAAACATTTTCTTCCATGCAAACAATGTATTTATCAGGTCCTGAATTAAGCTGATTTAGTTATTAAATTGATATCACTACATTATTCTCCAATAAATAAAAAAATATTATATTCACTAATAAGATAATATTTATTTATTAAATATTCTTCTAAAATCATATTTTATCGAAGAACTGGTCACAGAATATATGTGACCAACGAAAAATGAATATCTATTCAACCACATGCTGGAAAAATATTTATTCAATATAGTTAAATTATAAATACTAATATATTAATAAACATATATTCTTAATACACTTATTCTGTGAACCTTTAGGCTTTTTTCATAGTGAAATTAGGAAAAACATCTTAAATTACAATAAAGTCATATTAAAACTCACCAAGGAACCCATATAGAATGATGTTAATGCATTAATGACATAATAAATCATAAGGACACTCACTATGTAATACAATCCATTTCTTGTGATATCTATAACATGGTAGGATTCATGGTGGTGCCATAAACCTATGTGGTTGATGTCCCATTATTTAAATTTTCAAAAAAAGAACTTCCCAAAAGAAAACCATGGTTATGGATTTATTTAGGATATATCATTTCCATCTACAGGACTAAGATATCACCTTTCATTAAATAAAAGATGGGGAAATCCTTTTTTCATTATTCATTAATGCAACATTACTCATGGCACACAAAACATATCCTACCTAACCACCAACATACTTCATCATGAAATTTATTAATAGATCAAATTATGTGACTGATAACACTCATTAATAATAATCTTAATGTATAAGGATCAATACATCTAATTGTAGATAGGAACATCTGGTGACACATATCATGGTGGATTCTCTATTGGCAGCTCTGGTTCTCTTAATAACATACACTACATGTTACCAATGGATTAAACCATGAGAAGGTTACTCTAAATCCAATTTGTATCCACCTTTGATATCCTATATCATTTGTGACCCTCAAATGACATCATTTTTTTATAGAACATAAATTTATGAATGTTTTCATAGCCCTTATGGGTTCTCATCATAACGAGGAACTCCAATGACCTCTAAATTTGACAACTAATCTTTGGACATTATCACAAACTATATCATAGATAAGTACAATAATTATTTGATTATGTGATTATTAATATTCAAAACAATTAATATCATTAGTCTTAATGTATATAGTAGTAGGTTCTAGGGAACCAACTCCATGATTAATAACATTCTACAACTTATGTGTGAGTATGGATATAAAAGAGACTATTTTATTGTAATAAGATTATAAAAAAATTATATTGAAATTATTTAGATTTTATTAAGGGAATAGATCATAATTGGGATGATTTAAATGAATCAATTCATTTAAAAAGTAGTCTCACTAATAAGTAAATCACTTTATATCATGGAATTTTCGTTTTTAGAGGCTCGTTTTATCATAACCATTCATTTCTATTAATAAATTTAGAACGAATAATTTATATTTATAATATATCTATAATGAAACTAAAAAAATCTATTAATAAAACCAATTTTTTTAACCAAGCATGAATAGTGGTGAATAAAAATGAATCATGTTCTTCATAGAGGTGATAGTAACTATACACACATGAGAAATGTTTTCATTTTTTGTATGAATGGGAGTGTAATAGATAATGGTTACACAATTAATGTAATTAAATTTTATTATATTTTTTAACAGTTATTTAATTATATAAATATAGTAAACATGGTTAAGAGTAGCGTGAAAGGGGAGGATAAATCAATAAATTAAATGGGTAAGGATTACTTGCATTGAAAATTGGGATCCTCTCTTGAAGGATCCTATGGAAATGATTGACTTTAGGAAATTTTTGGAGTTAAGAATTCAAAAATATTATTATTGAAAATAATATAAGTAGAATGGGTATATTTTCATGGGAATTCCAAATTATATGGGTGACTTTATGTGAGAGTATGTGATCTCCCTTTATAGGTGAAAATGTGGCACAATATTTGGAAAAATAATTTAGGTAAGGGTAATGTATGTAATTTCAAAACAGTTAGGTGTTTTTAGTGATGAATGTTTGGTGAAACTTGTATTGATACCTTTTAAAGCTTTAAAATTTATTTTATAAGTTATAATCATCGCGTAGATTTCATAAAAACCAAACCACATTTGAGTACCCATTTTAACACTTAATAATCATTATGATATTATAAGCATAATAATTATTTTCACTAAAAATATAACATTACCCTTTATATAATATTTTATCATTCTAAATCTGATTATGGATTCCATTTAATCTAATTCATTTTATAAATATATGAACATTTAAATTTAAATTAAAAAATACAATGTGTTGAAAAAATTACGTATTTATCATTAATTGTTCTTAATTTTATTTAACAATGATTATCAATAAAATGGGTTTAAAATAGTTTTTTATGCTTAAAAATTATTTTAAAGTCATTATTTTTTATAGAATAATTTAATTTCAAATCAAAATAATTCGAAAAAGTATAATTCCTTGAAGAATAATCGTTTTACTATGGAAACTAGTGTTTATCATGGTAACAAAATTTTATATATATGAATTAAATTAAAATTATTATATAATATGAACATGTTGATATAAAATATGAAAATAAATATATCAAATAACATTTCATAATGGTGGAAAAGTTAAAATTAAAATTGGTCCATAGAAATCATTTTTAAAAATATATTATTTTTATATGTAAGGTATAGAATAAATTTTTCAATGCCATTGAATATCATGATACATATTAGTTAATTATAAAATGTGGTTATGTTTCTAGAAAATTAATCCAAAATAAAATATTACCATTAACATGTTTAATTGGAAGATACAGATGGTCATTTTTACACATATAATGAAATGTTAATTATGTTTCTAAATGTTGAACATAGGGTTTCTATGTTCAAAATAATATTTTGAAATAAATAGTTTTACTCATTAATTAAAAATTTAATCATTTAAAATATTTTATAAACTTATAGTTTTATCACGTATACTGATAAAATAATGCAATTTATAATCATGGTAAAAATAAAATTTTCACTACTCACATAAAAATAAATTATTTTATAAAAGTCCCAAAAATTAATCTTAGGTGAATTTTGATATGACTATTTTACAAATGAAATTAACTATAAAAAATTAAACTTATAAAATTTATATTTTTATTTTTTAGATAAAATTAATATACCAACAAAAAAAATTCTTTTATTGAATGATGACCTCTAATAACATTATGAGTTTTTAATCCTATTGTATAAATTTATACTTGATTTTTTTATTCTTATTTTCCAAATATTTTATTATTCTAAAATTTTATAAATATTAATCCTTTAATATGTCATAAATCATTTTATTTTTGTATTGATCATGAATAAATCAATGAAGATTAATATTTATTTAAGTAAAATTCCTAGTTAATTCTTAGGTTGTTACAATATATGATATGATTTTCATAATTTCCTACCCAAATATCAATGTGTTGAGATGATAGCTAAATTAGACTCATTACATATTCAAAAATGGATCATATCCTATTAGTGTACATAATGAAAATCTAAAGGTATCAATAAGTTATTGGAGTAAATTGATTAAGAGTTATGATTAAATGAATGTAATATATCCCATTATATGGTAGTAGATTATATTATAGAAGTAATTAGTTTCATCACACAAAAAAAGTAATATAAATATTGGTAAAAGGGATGATTTATTGAATCACTTTATAATACTACTATAGTAATAAAATAATAATTCTTAAATAATATGAAAAATTCTTTATTATCGAGAAACCTCTACTTGAGTATCCATGTTGTGATTTTGTTCAATAAATAAAACAAAAATTTTGGGATAAAAATTTTATGGATTTAATATATGTTCCCACTATCATGTTTTTTATATGGATCCTTAGTTGAAAAATAAACATGATAATATGTACACATTCAAGATAAAAATAACTTGAAAAGATCTCTAAGAAACAAGTTTGGCATAAGGGGAATGATGTATTAAATATATTTCTGTGATTCTAAATTAAAAAATTATATAAAGCCTCCACTCCTGAAAAAAACATGATTGGAAACATCATTGAATTTATGACACTAAATGATTCCTTTATGTTTATATATAAATATATATGTGAGGAATTATATCTATTCTCATTTTTGGAAAGGTTCTGATAATATTAACGAGTTCAATAAAAGATAACTCGATCTAGTCATCATGTCAATGATAAATGAGTGTGACATGAGTGGTCTAGGATATAGTGTTGTATTGATAGTGCAATTTTGTAATATTATAATCTTGAAGAATAAGATTGTATGATCTATTTATCAACCATGGTCATTGATACATACATGAAGATTCAAGATAGAGGAACTATGATTCCATTGTGAAAAGCCTATTCAATGAAGTAGGGATTTCTTAAAACACATGAATGGGTCTATGAATCCATATGGAGTGTCCAAATTAGATATAAATATCATATATATCCATTTTTATATTTTCAAGTGTATGTGATACTGAATTTTAATTGAATATTTATTAGGTATATAAAGAGAAATTAAAAATTAATGAAGTATTTATAATTAAATTATAGTGTATTCATTTCTGTGATGGATCATGAGTTTCTACATCAAGGTGTTCAATAATGTGGTTGAATTTAAATCATGGATGAATTTTAAAAAAAGATGTCTTTTATGTCATTTTTATTAAGGAATAATTTATATTATATGTTAAAAAAATAAGAATTAAATGATGTGTTTTTTTGATAAAAAATGGTTTATTATTTTTTCAATTATATAGAAAGTTTGAATAGAAGATAACGATAAAAAGTAGTTTATCATAGATAAAAGTGTTTATTTATGTTATTTGTTAAAATATGAGGAAAAGAGTTCCCACAACCATCTATTTGGAGAATAAAATATTTTTTCATTATATTTTTCTATATAAATAGAATACAATAAATGTATCATTTTCATAGTCTATTTGATAAACACTGTCCATAATAAAATAATAATTATTTCATAATATAATGGAGATTTTTCATCATATCCAGATATCCTTTAAAGAATATGGTTTCCATTTGACTAGAGTGTGTGTATTCATACATAGATAAGTTGAATGTATGGTTAATAAGATATTAACCTAGATATGTTCATAATGGAATCAAACATGTATAATAAAATATATAGATGTTTTGGAAGGGATAGATAGTTTAAAATGTTTTATTTTGTCAAATAAATATTTAAAAAATATTATTAAGACTATTCCAATGCATGAAAATGATGAATTTTAAAATAGTTCTATATAGAAAACATATGTAAATAATGTCATAATATTTTATGTTGCGAAGTAAAAAGGTTTTAATATTAGTCTAAGGTGTTTAGAAATATGAATATGATTCCTAGATTCAATAGAATTTATATAGGTATTCTAAGGGTACTGAGTATGAAGAAGAAGGTACAAATAGTGGTTTTCAAATTATTATCACTGGACTGATGTAATAGAATCATATCTAATGAAGTTGATCCCCAATTTTATCCAAAGGATCTCATGTGAGGTTAATTAATAAAAAAATTAAATCATATTTTTCCTCATTTTAATTATAGTGACAAGTGTGTTCTGATCATCATTGATAATTAATTTTTGATGTAATTGACATAATTCCCCTCTAGACCAACCATAGGAACTATAGTTTCATACAGATGCATCAGTCAATGATATCCCCTTACTATAGTAGATAAATGATGACCCATATGATAATCTAGTGACCTCGGGAGCACTATACCATTGATCTAGGAATAAAAGTTGGATCAAGATTATCTATTCATAGTAGTCTTTTAATAGGAACCAATAGAGATGTGGGATGTTCCCTCAAAATACATATGAGGAGTAATACATACGAATATTATTCTCAATTTCATTTGGTATTGAGGTTTAATTTATGGAAATTGAACGTTGGTACTTCTAAAAATAAAAACCATTAAATAGAACCATATTCAATGCATATGATTTTTAAAACATATGAAAAAACATCTTAAATATTCTATCACTACCTTTTTACATATATAATTTGTTACATGATAAAATCTTGGTCATTAATTCATCTTGTCTCTAAAAAAATATTTAACAAACCTTTAATATATAAATTTGTAATAGTTAAATATTATTACATTTTTACTTAAACTTTTGAATCACCTAAGAAAATAAAAATATCAATAATTATTATTATTTTTGATGATATTTCCGAGGACATACATTATATGCATTGATGCATGTTGGCATCACATTACATTTCCCCCCATTCCCACTTTCAAAAGGTGGGAAACTTTCATAAAAATCAATAAAGGTGTCTTCTCATTTATAGAAATAGAATGATGGGATTTTAGTTCCTTCTTCCAGGGATCCCACTTTAGTACTCATAACCTAGTCTAGGTTTCCCTTCAAGAACCATGTCTTGTTGGTGGAACTCATTACGAGGTCTTTCTATTTGGGGATACTGGTTAATTGTGTTGCTTTTCTCTGGACATCCTAAAATTTCTTGAAAATTTAGTAAACTTCGGTCAGTAGATTAGTCTGATTGGGCATCGCATGAATTTATGGACTCTAGGAACATTGTCCACATGTATTCTTCCTTATATGAGGGAATATGATGGAGGCATCATCAGGCGTGGGACCCAAAGCATCATGTGTTGATCATGATGAATTTAATGGAAAAGGAATATCTTCCGATCCTCTCACCTCAGTATGCGATGTTTAACATGGGGTAGCTGTTGACGTGGGAACATTTCTTCCTAGGATTTCACCTCAAGCATCCCATTTTTAGCATGAGGTAGTATTATTTGACATGTCACAAGTTTAATGTCTTATAGTGATGGAATGATACTGATCACAATACCCCGTAGAGGTAGATCAATGATGTGCACCCCTAGGAGGGATCACCAGGAAGGTTTACTAATGGACTGATTAGAATGCCCTATAAAGATGGATCTAGGAGGGGCGTCCCAAAAAGGGATGTTGTCCCACCTTTATGTTTGATTAGAATACCCCATGGGGGATGATAATGGAGGTGAATCCCTAGGAGGGGAAACTTGGTTTACAATTGGTTAAGACAGAACCTCATAGAGTAATTCTAAAAACCCAACAAAGTAGGCGGGTATCAAAACCCACATATTTTTAGGCTACATTTCAAGGTCATGTAATGATAATGGTCCATGTAATTTAACATCATGCACTAAGGACTCTCACATCCCGAGTGAATAGTTGAAGGGGGATGCTATGTGGATTGCACATGGAAGATTCCCTTCTCAAGGGGATTTATCTTGGATGGATTTTTTTGGGGCTTAGACACTATGATTTATGAGTGTTTCTATGAGAAATGATGATTTTTATAGGGATTATGTGTGAAAGAGGCATAAAGGGACTCAAAAGATATCTGGTATCCATGTAAGGGTATTACCCTTTGAGGATATGACAGCATGGAAAGAGTCAAGATGGATATGGATTGAGGGTTGGGTTTACACCTCAGGGAGGATTCCTATGTATCCTAGTTTCATGGAAATCAAAGACCATGTTGATCGGAATGGGTTGGTGTTTATACCTAATGATGAGGCCCTTGTAAAGGGACATGATGTGGCCAAGTGTTTTGGGTGGAATCTTCCCCTAAGAATGTATGGTTAGGGATTACACATAAAAAGGCACGTAGTCTCACGGTCTCTACTAACCTCTAAGCCCATGTGAGTCATGCTCAGTATGAGAAATAAGAGGAAGTATTATACAAGATGTTTATTTCACAAAATGAACACAAATGAGAGATGATGTGGGGATTTCACATTGAAGATTCCCAATAGGGATTTCATTCAGTCATTGGAGAATAACATTCACTTTGAGGAGTACCTCATTCTCTATGAGTCATTCATGGGATATCTTTTTCTTATGGAAATGGTTGTGTGGGTATTACACATTAAATTTACCATTGGGGGTGGCTTGTACTCCTCTAGGGGTTCCTTATACATAGTGATGGGATAGGGTGTCATCCCATGATGATGATACATGGGGAATACCATGTTCATTGAATGTTGTAAGATTGTAGTTTCATGAAATGTTCATAAGATGTTGTTGGAAGGTAGCTTTTCATTATGCAACACGGATGTGGGGAACTCACTCCTCACCCCCATGGACCTACATATTCACCTCACATTCACCCTTTAGAGGTGGTGGATTTAGAACTACGAGGTTTTAATGGTGTCTAGTATTGGACAATCACAAGTTCCATGTAATATTTTTCAATGATGAGAAGTAAGATGAATTAGTGTTCCTATGTTGTGAAGGAAATATTATGGAACATGCACTAGGGGCATTAGGGACACCTCGTGAGGGACCAAAAAATAGTTTCATGCAAGCTTAGAGGGTTGTGTGAATTATTAGACAGATGAACACAAGTGGTGCATGAAATACATGGGGGTTTCACACAAATGGTTCTCTGAAATGGTTATTTGACATAAATCCATGTCACAGTGCTTCAAATAAGGGGTGTAAGCAAGATAGGGGATTTCACGCAAGGCTAGGGGGTTGTGCACAAAATTTTAGTTTTTCATCAAAAGGTCGAGGTGCCATGCATGAAAATCGCTTGTGTACACTGGAAATAGGCTAAAACTGGTCAGGAAATGATTACACAACTATTGGACCAATCAAGGGAGATCCCATAGGGAAACTAGAATACTAGTTCTCTACCTTGGGGCCTCTACGCTTTCAATATATCACTGAATATTAGTATAACATGAAGCATAGAGGCATCCTAACATATCGAGGGTAACCCTTAAGAAGTGGGGAACATATAATTATAGATGAATTCTTCAATGATGTTTGCACAATAACTTGTTCAATAAAGAGGCCTCCCATGAAACCCCATCCCTATCCATAGTTAATGATCAAGAAATAGGTTGATTGACCATGTATCTAACATATAAAAGGGTTTTCACTGATCATATTTCTGATGTGCAATATGGAAATATCACACATTATTTTCTTACACATTTGAATTCCCCTCACAATAAGGATGTAAATTTGCATCATATTTGACACACAAGATTCATCCATGTGGATTCCAATCTGGCATGTACTTCTTGAAACTTATTTGTTCATTACATTGCAATTTTGGAATGCTCTATCATGTTAGATGATGACTTTTCTTTTCCAAAAGATGGTTGTTTGCGGCTTCATGAGGCTTTTGGAACCATAAATCCCCCCCACCCTCATAATCTGGGCATAAAGTAGACTAGAAGTCTGGGTTTTGAGGAAAACATGGAATAAATGGGTTGATTCTTATTTGTGTGTGAAAAACATCCCAATTGGTGTGTAAGAGACTAACATGTGCACAGATGTATATGTATATGCCTATAAACATTAAAAGGAGGCACTATATAGTACCATTCACTTTCCACACAATAAGAATTTTTTATCCTACACAAAAGTTCATCTCTTTTACAAAACAAATCGAGCCTCGATCGCTTCTTTAAAATATTTTCTTCTTTGTTAACACATCTGGCTTCGCAAAAATACAGAAATATTGCACATATACAACCTAATATTTTGTGGAACAACACATCTTGTGTGTTGAGACTTAAATCTTACCTACTTAAACCTTGGATCTTTCAGAGTCCTTCGAAATGGATGACCAAAAGAATGCTACTGACATTGAAACCACAATTTCCAATCAAAGAGCTATCATAGATAAAAATAATCATATTATTCCATACAGGAGGGGAATATTGGAATATAAAATGAATCTAGACATTCTAAAATTATAGTAGAATGATTATACTTTGAGTGAATAAAATTTATTGTAGAGAATTGGGTTGCCAAATAAAGTGATCATTCTATCTATCAGAGTGGATTCAACATAATAATGGTTTACATTAAAATATGATCTTCAATGTTAGAATCACTATTCACAATCATGCTACCACGGAACCAGAATCAATCACCATATACGCACCGAATGGGTGGACCCAGATGGTCATAGAGTGTCATCTAGAGGAAGAAAAGTTCTTTTCTCACTAAGTTATGACCTCCTAGAGTAGTATGAGATACAAAAACATAGGATTCCATGCAGATTGAAACTTGAAGTTTAGAGGAAACTCAATCATTGAATGGGGATGGGGTACGCTACATGTTTCAAGAGTATGAGGTAGAATTTTTTTACATCATCATGTGTGACGCATTATGGAAATCATAGTTCCATTTTTACCATCAATAGGAGTTTGTGACAAAGAACCTCAACCGAAGATCCTTGGACATGAACACATTCCATCTCCCCCCTGGGGAAGTCAGCATGAATTTGTAAGAAATCTGTTATATTGGAGACATTCCACTCAAGGGTTCCAAAATGAAGAATTCCTTCCACAATATAATGCATAGGGGGTAGTGAGAAGACTCATCTCCTAGTGAAATATATATTAGAGGTAGTGAAGTAGATTCTAAAATTCATGCCCATTTTTAAAAGGATATATTTTTTAAATAATGGAAAAACTTGTTCCTCAAGGACCTGAGAGTGATGATTACAGGTCTGGTAGATCAGTGCTCAACCGCATGACAGAGGTGGATGCTAGGATCAGGCCTTATTTTCTAGAAGATGAAAAATATCCAACATTGGGGACAACATAGTCATAGGATGTGTCAAGCCAGATTATTATACAACTTTCCTAGCCACATTTATTAGCGGGATGTTTCCACAGATGAGGGATAGAATGATTCGAATACATTTGGGGGAATTGGTGATGGTGACAATCGTAGTTGATGGTGACATGGTCATCATGAGTGTACATATGCTAGATAATATCTACAATATACTAGGACACATTGAAAGGGAAAAACCAAAATGTTTCAATGGGCCATTATAGTTCTAACATGGCTGGAAAGCATCACGCCTCGGGGATACGAATTCCCTAATGATGTCCGTCCTTCAAACTCTAGTCTGCAACCATCTCTTATGAACATCACTAGGGTATGGTTGATGACACATGATAATGTCGGGATCATATATCAAATTGGAATCCAAAAAAATCAACTTTCATCCCTTCACAACACCAGTTGGTCCTATTGTGGATAACCTTCATGGCTCATTGGTGTAGAGGGAGTACTTTCAATGCTTCAGAGGTGGGGTACTGGTGGCCCTGACCAACAAAAATGTTTACTACCAGCCATACATGTTTTCATGTTTTTACAAGTAGTGATGGGTTACCTCAAAGAGTGGATAATATAGTCTAAATTGGGATCCATGAATAGAGGAACCCATGTATCATTCACTAACTATGGTGCATGCTGTTGACTATGTGTGCTCTGGTGAAGGAATCATGCTACCTCCAAACAACATCGACACAGGCTTATTGACAGAATATGCTTATACCTAGGTATAAACATTTCTAGAGATATCTTGTGGAAGAATATTAAGGTTGTTGAACTAGAAAGTGAGGACCCAAAGAAAAGAGGAAGAAAAAAATATTCTTTATTAGTGGTAAAGAATGCATCTATGGTGGCTCAACATGGAACTGTGATAGAATGGACGTCACAATCTGTGATCAAATGCATGCCCTTAGAGGAGACGGGTATTATAATCAACCCCATGGATAAGAAATGGAGGCTCTTACAAATAATATAATTTATTTTATATATCTAGCTAATGATGATTTTTTTCCCTCTAAATGGTCTTCCTAGTAGAGGTTACAGGAATCAATTTCACTAAATTACATGTGGAAGAAAATAATGTGGGATGGGATCTAGTTGCCAAATTTCTGGATCATTCATCAAATGGACAATGTAAAATTACACTGAAGTCATTTATATTTTAATCTCATATATATATATATATATATATATATATTCATGTTATTTAGTATAGAATGAACCACCATCCACCCTAGTGTGGTTGATGCTTGTCAATGAAGATGAGAAGGAGGAAGCACTGATTGTTGACATCCCAAAAAATGAGGAAAAAGAAACTGAAGAGAAAATAGAGGTATCCATGGATGGGGAATCCTAAATATTGTATGACCATTAAGGTAGTCCCCATGAAATTGGTGATATCGTGCCTTAGAAGAATAATAAATATAGGAGTACCTTGTGATAAATCTTAACATTCCCACATCCTTCATTGACATTCCCTTTCAACAAACCTGTTCCTCTAACTAAATCATTTCCTATGAAAGAGAATCCTGATGAAGTGAAAGGGGCATCAGATTAAGGGGGATAATGTTCATTGAAGGGTATAGAGGAGACCATTCTGGGGCCTGCACTTGGGGTTGAGGTAAGCGGTGTTCCAACAGAGGAGGTTACGGTAGGAACTTCAGAACCTCAGGTCCTCCCTATTATATATAGAGGACTGTATCCTAACATTCGTATAGAAACCTACAATATTGGAGAGGTGGAACATATAATTAATATCATCATCGAAATTCCACATCCGCAAGGTATGAGAAAATATCGAATAATTTGGACATATCTATATACCAAGGACCCTTTATCTCAACGTGTTTTCTTGTCTCGTGTTGCTTCTACCAAACCAATGAAAGAGGAATTAGTGCCAGTTGTTGAAATACCTGCTGACATCATGGTGTCTCTTATAGTGAAAATATCATCTAAGATGTGGGATCATTATCGTTCAGAGATTATCCTCCATAAGTCTTTAGTCACTGCACGACCTTAACTGGTCATATGCAAATTCAGTTTACTAACATGTTCTATTTCCCAAAAATTACTTGATAGATTGAACAGTCGGCGAGAATAGAAAATCAAGGTATCCAGTGTCCCTTCTTGGATATCCATGCCAGTTTATGTAGAACTGTTCATCCATGATGATCCAGTCTTGGTCCCTTGAAAAGCGTTTGTCGTGGTGGAGAGTGACGCCACTGATGGGGTGGGACTTGAGGCTGGTGGAGATGACATTATTGATGTCAGATTAAGTGAATATGATTTACCCCTAAATCTATATCTGATCCCAAATAAGAATATTCCATAGGAAGATCCTGCTTCTGACCTGCTAGCTTTCTTTCCTGATTATGAACCTACCCAACCTAAAGAGCTGGAGGATTCTGACCCTGATACAACTGAAGACCATCACATCATCTGCTGTAGGGTATGGAAATACATACAATTATTCACCCATCAATATCCAAAAACCATAAAAAGTTGACTAGATGAGGAATATTCTCCATTGGCTACACAACCTATCCGCCAAAGGGGAAGAAGCTCGATGTCTTCACACGCCGGTATGCGACTTTCTTTCCAAACAAATTATTGCAGGAATCCATCATCTGGGGGTAACATGGAATAAAGATATGGTCAATAGGATCCATAAGATCAAGGATGTAACTCACAAGATCCAAAAACTGGTGGAGTATTAAAATGACTGTGCTTGTTTCATCAATACTCAATCAGCAACCATTAATTGACTGAGGGCTCAGCTAGAGGAGGTCGACAGACATACGAGGAAGGAAGCACATTAGGAAGCCAATCTCGGAGCCGAGATAGGCCAAGTGAAAAATTAGAGATGATGCTATTTTTTAAAATTTGATGAGGAGTAAACATAGCTCAGGAGGCGGCAGTAAACCCTACAGGACACATTCTAATGTTTGTTGGAGCTACAACAGTTGATCCCAAGAAAATATCTATTGGGGCAATTTATTCAGCACTAAAAAGAGGCTCCAGGATTTGGATGTTCTCTTCTACTACTAAAACTTACATCTTTTGTTTTAAAACATTCATGAATGCATGGAAAAATTTATTTTTAAACATTAACTATCACACATCAATAATATTTGTGAGAAAACTAATGATCAATCCCTAATAAAATATGGGTCTTGCATAGTGTAAGAAATAATGGACTAACACATGATTAAGCATTTGAATGTGAATGTCATATAATCATCAAGCACTCCGGGCTGATATTTTTGACCAAACTATGAGATTTTTTTGGATAAGAGTGGATGTAGTTGGAGAACATGGCTCTTAGAGCAGCTGACTTTCACCTCTAATGTGTGCTAATGCAGGAACGATATAACTCCAATGGATTTGAACTCTATCCAAACAAAGGGGACTGAAATCTATGAATCACAATGACAAAAATTTGGAATAAAAGGATAGTGTAATGGAGAACCATGATAACTTATGAATTTGTTAATAAAATATCATTCATACCATTAACCTGGAATGGGAAGAAATGAATGAGGGTCGATTACTGACCATATTTGAAACAAGTAACCATCCTCAAAAATTTTTCTGAAGTATTCTACGGAATTGGCCCCAAATGGCTGGTGTGAAAAAATGGCATAAGACAAAACCATTTGGTGGTTTCCTTCAGACAATGAAGTGGATGAGGATCCAAATAAGGGGTGAAAAATTGTGACAATTGAGTGATATAATGTGTAAATGGATTCCAATAATCTTGGAATTATTCCCCCATATCTTAAAACACATTGTTGTAGGATTATTGGTCCAATAAACTATCAAAATTATCTTCCAAGTAAGAACTATCATGGATGCCAAGTGATAGGTGAAAATAAGAAACACGAGCTAGATGACAAGAACTAGGGAAGAGGACCTATCTACTGAGGACCTAGATTTCCATGCTATTTCATGTCATGCTACTGATGATGTAGGATTGTATATTTCAACATCACATAGAGAGGACAATGTGTGGTGCATCTTAACATCATGTAACCAAGATTCATCCCACAGTTTAATGTCAAGTGACTGATACATTTCAAAAAATTTAAGGTTGTTCATCCTAGACCCCAGACAATAGAATAAATTCATTATTCATTGACGATAAAAATAACTACTTTAAGTCTTCTACTATTTCTCAATGTTAATAAACACAACATGAATGATCAAAATGAATGTCAAATGTCACACACGCATTGGGAAACAAACAGTTGTCGACCTGAAAGAGGATTGAGGGGCCCACACCTCACCGCAAACCCTTTAAGGGTTTATCTGCAGTTTAAAGTCATGATTGGGAATGGAAACCTAGTTTAACATCCCAGGGTTTGGAACATGAGTTTCATTATACAGATGGGCCACATCGGTACACACTACCAGAAAACCTAAGCCCACATGATCCATGCTTAGTGTGGAAACATGAACAATATATTGGGTCTTCCTTACATGTGGAAGTGCACATTAGGGGTGACCTGAAGGTTTTGGAATTAAACTATGATATATGGGAGAGTATAAGAAGTAAGATGAGATATTCAAGATATGAATAAAGGATATACTGGTGATTAGGGTTCAACTATTGATCATGTCTAAAACATAGGGTCCATAACCATAATATCAAGAATGAGGAGAGAAAAAAGAAAAGATGAACTATTGACCGTGTTTGAAACATAGGATCAACCATTTTTAACTAGAGATCCATTAAGACGTTGGACCGATATGGGACGTGATCGAAAAATGACATGAGACAATCATCTCTAGGGGAACTTCTATATTTTAATGACGACAAAAATCCCAAATTTGAATGACTTGAAGTGTGGAACATGTGTATCATAGAGTGAGATTCATGCCTAGGTGTTGTGAATAGTTTGAGTTCTAATTGGGTTGACCCTAAAAGACAATTTAGAGTCATGTTTCATGGACCATAAGTTTTCAATTTATGTTCATGGTGTTTAGAACATAGTAGGGTATAACTTCATTAGAATGTGAGTAGGTTGATAGAGTAATAAACCCGATGTGACTGATCCTAGGAGGCGTACCACCATATACTCACCTAGAGATAGACTATATATAGTTTAAGTTTGTAACACTTTGACCATAGAAGAAGGGGTGTTCAAGGATGTTTATTTGAAATGATATTTAATACATTATTCTAATGAGTTATAAGAAGGAATTTATGCCACACATGAAGCAATATTGATATCGGTTGCGCATAGTTTATGGTCGTTTGATCTGCACGATGACTCAGGCTTAAAGGTTGATAAGATGAATTTTTTTGGCTAAGACAAAAGAAAAAATGTAATGGAAATCAAGACACATGTATTTTTGGAACACAATGTGGTGAGGGAACGACATTGATGGGGGGAATCCTTTCTGGTAAAGGAGTTGAAGCATCAGATTATTATCATGAGGAATATGAAATTTTTCTAGGGTGTATCACTGTTTAATATCATGTGTTAAGAAAATTAATTATCACATTAAGTTAATGTAGTTCAAAACAAAATTTTATGTTTATCAAATTGGTTTTTATAGTGATATTTTATGAAAAACATGACATGAATGAGGGTCTAGGGGGCCCAACACTACATGACAGATCCCGAAGAAAACATGCATTTAGTTTAAAGTTTTGATGCTAGGAACTGGAATCCTAGTATAAGGTAACACATTTTGGACCCTTACAAACATTTTAAAGTCATGTTGCATGGACCATAGTATGGTAGTCAGTTTATGGTATTGAATCAAAGACCATCTTCTCTTTTTATAAGGTTACTGAATTTAGATCATGAGGTTAGAACTCCCAAACCGATATGCATAATGAGGTGGAAAAAAATCATTGCATGAATGAGGACCAAGGAGGACTACACACCCCAAGTACATTTCTATGGAGTCTCTCATACAATTAGGGTCATGGAGCTTGCAAAAAGTTAAGGCCAATGGGTCAAAGTATTGACAAACTTGTAGATTGACCTCAAAAAATGTTTGGGCGTCACTACATATACCATCTCGATTGGAATCAAGTCACTCATAGTTATTGAAGGAAATATCCTTGCAAGGGTCTAAACCATAAACAAGTATTGGAACAAAGCTTTTTTTAGTGGATGGATGAGGATATAGAATCCTGAAGATAATATATATGCTACATTGATATGAATCAGATCATACATAGTTCTCTAATATGGAATTTTATTTGACCAATGTTATGGGTGATTACTTTTTAGGTTAGGGAATTACTGTGTTGTACAATTGATCATCTTATGGATAGTATAAGGATTGTCACACAGTCAAAAATTATACAATAAGGAATTTGGGTGCACAATTTAATGTCATCCAACGAGGATGTATTATGGTTACATAGTTCTACATTATGTAAATTGGATAAGGGGGAATGTGTTCTAAAAGGGATATTCATGATGATGAGGACCAAGAGGAACATGCTTTAGAATACACCCCCAAGGAGGACATACAAGTAGTTTAAATTCGCGATGCTTGGAATTGAAAATTTACATTATGACAATAGAGTTCATACTATAAGTGGGAAATTACTTTAAGGTCTTAAATCCCAGACTCGATGCCTAGTTTTACACTATGTTCCTTGGGAATTGATATTATGAATTATTAAATTTTAATCTTGGACTGTAGATGAATATTTTAACAACATGTAGTAGGGATGATGGTTAAAACCTCTAACATGAAGTACTACTTGTGGAACATGGGATTGGTTGGAGGAGTGACACACTATCCACACATAGTGATCAAAGACTATGTGCTATTGGGATAGACCTTATGTATAATGTATGGTCCTTCCCACTTGGGTTCCAACATTGGAAGCTTCCTACCATATATCATCAGCATTCTGAGTGCTAGTACCATTTCACCTTGGAAGAAGGAGCACAGGTAAAATTTCTTATTGGAAACTCTTTCTATATTGTTCTTGTGCCTCAATACATTTTTCAATCCCCAGAGCCTAGTTTATTCAAGGGATTCCATATCATGTAGAAGGAACATTGATTTTTTTTTGGAATCAAATGTTCGAAGAAAGTAGTTTGGAGTGATGGAAATTGAAAATTGATGGGCATGAATGCCACTATTCTGTAAACCAGTGAATATGGAGTCACATGGGTGGAATATTTAATTGTTTTTAGACAAATCAAAAGACCATTAGGGTGCTTCTACACCCAATTATTATTGTTTTAGACATACATCTTCTAAAAAATATGGGATAGGGTTTTATTTAAATCCTCAATCTGTCCATTTATCTATGCATGGTAGAAATAAGTATGGTTGGACTGAATACTGTGCTTAGAATATACATTTTACACCCAAAATATGGTTTCACTGTTAGTGAGATCTGAGTGAGGGACTCTGAATAGATAAATGATATTGTAGGTCATGAATTTGACCATGAATTGTGCCGTGAATTCCACAGGAGAAATTGATTCAGTCCACTTGGAAAAGATATCCATCGTAGTCAGAATGAACCTGCACTTGAAAGATTTTATAGGTGATTAGGGTCCCATGGAATCGAGTCTGCATATTTCAACGGTCCAAAAGTACATGTAATTATGGAGGGGTTCTAGTGTTTGATTCAAAAATTTGACCTGAATCTGATATGTGTAACACCTCTTTTTGATCTAAATATAGTCATGGACCAAGGTGGATGAGAAGCCTCCCAAACTTCGAATCTGGTTGGAAAGATTCAACCCTCCCTAATGAGAACCACATGACCCATCATCAACATCTAGAATAAACTAGGTAACCCCATATCCTTTCATGAAATAAAGGATAACCTCCTAAAATCCAAATATATAGAGAGTCTTGTCATGGTTTGGTCCACTCAGAATGGTGAACTATGATACACATTGACATAATCTTTCACATTCATCTCGATCTGGAGGGAGATCTCTATGACTGAGATACACCATGAATGGAGTAATCCATTCAATGGATTCTTCCACTACATTAAAATATGGGGGTCTTGACATGGAAGCATCAATGGTCAGACAGTTTACCTGATGGATATCATGATCATATTCTGAAATGATAGGGGAAATGAATCTCTAATGGGCCATGTGAATGAATATATCATAATTGTTAGGGTCTGTAAGAGATGTAACTAAGTTGGACAACGCATTGTATGGACCATTATAGGACCGTGGAACCTGATTCAACTCATGTTGAGAAGGGAAATGGTCCAGCAGTTGGTGAGTGCACTCTAGGAGGGGCATGAGTTCTACCTTTTTGTCAATGTAATAACCATTGATTTTCATGATGACTAACTCATAGTCTCCCTTCAAATTAATGTAAGTAACATCAATCACAAGGGCCATATCAAGACCAGTAATGAGAGAAGGTACTCTTCCTTGTTCTTGGTATAATCATCTAAAAGATATAATGAGAAGGGAAGGAAATTCTACATATGATTGATGAAAATGGTCCCCAAACCTACTCTATTGATATTGGGAGCATTAAGCCTTCTACTGGTTGTGATCTAGGAGGAACCATCAAAATAAATTTTCCATCATGGCATAACCTAGTCCAATGAAATGATGTCCTTATCTGGGAAATCTATATTTAGAGGTGATTCAATAGGGGGGTGTATGGGTAGTTAGAAAGTCATCCAATGCCATACCATTTACAATACTTTTCAGGATGATCATGACATTGAACTACTAATGGATCACTGCCCAGTTTTCTAGTTGTCCTATCAACATCGAGAGATTCAGTATATACTTCAGTGGGTCCAACCAGGATGCAATATATCTCTCATGATGCTATAAATAATGATATGACATTAGCATAGAAAAATCCAATGTGAGGTAGATCTCCTCGATATGAGTGTAGCTCAACACTATGTCGAGTAGCGTGCGACATAGTGAGTATAAACTTTTATCCCTTTCATATTTTTTATTTTGGGAGAGATGGGAACTCAATGATCATTCTAGTGAGGTCATATAGAAGAAAAAATGTCTTACCTAAGATGAGTGGCATAAAACTGAAGGTTGTAGTAGTTACTTCATGATTTTGGAAAATTCATCCTAGCCCTCTTTGTCCCACAGGTAGATGGTACCTTTATTAATTATCCTGAAGAAGAGATTACACTTTCCATATAAATTTGTGATGAATCAGTGTATGTTTTCTATGTGGCCATGGAGCCATCAGAGCTCCCAGTGGTTACTCAAAGGATGAATCTGGCGGATGGCCTCAATTTTATCATGTTTCATCTTGATGCCTCTATATCTAATGAGGAAGCTGATAAACTTCCTCAAGGTAACCCTGAAGGCACAATTCAATGGGTTCATATTCATATATCAAGAGTATAGGAAGCTAATAACTTTCTCATGATCTTTGAGTCGGTCTATATGGTATCACGATTTGGACACCAAATCGTCCACATAGAATACCACTATCGTCTTGAGGATAAATTCAAATATTTGGGGGCATGGACTATTGATAAGTGGTTTTCATTCTTCAAATAAATAGGCATTACATGATAATATAATGTACCTTATGGTGTTATGAAGGGGGTAGAATCCTCATCTCTGGGTTCCATCCATATATGGTTGTATCTGATGTACGTATCCATGAATTATAGTGTATTGAACCCACTTGTGGCAGCGATCAACAAAAATGTCACTAGAATGTTAAAATCATCCTCCAAGCAATGATGGTAGAGTTCTTTGATCTCGATACAGACTTTGATATACCCATTCTTCTCCCTTACTAGGATGATGTTGCATATCTGCATGGGGTACGAAACCTCCATGATCATGATTTCTTGATAAGTTTATAAACATAATCCTAGACCACAACACCATGATAATAATGCATCTTTGTAGAAGGAAGGTTGAGCCCGAAATGACTTTTCAAGAGTCCAAATGGTTTATGGAGACCCGAGTTTCAATTTCTATAATCTATTCATAACTCCACGAAAACAAATCATGATATCATTTCGGGAAATCCATGTACTAATATTGTACCTTTGGAGGTACGGATAAACTGATCAACATTGGTTTTGGATCTATCTCTATGCAATTTTTCACCCAAACCAAATCATCGATGATAGTGGAGACTCCCTCTTCCAATGAGGGAGGACATTCATCCAAATTTTCCTCATCGTCTGAGGTGGAGGAATACGTGGGAGTTGGTGTCTTGTAACTCCCTATAATTTTGTGATTTTTTTCCCGAATTAATTTATCCTTTTCATATTCTACATTTCATGTGACGTTAAAATTAGGTGTATATATATATATATATATTAAAACACTAAATCAAAGATTCCTTTCACTCGAAACCAAATGTGGATTGTGCTACATACAACATTGACTTTTCCAATGGGACACACAACACCAACTTTGCATGCACTACATGAAACACCGACTTGGCATGCGTTACATGCAATATGGACTTTCTATGAAACATCATTTTATTATTATAATTATTTTTACTTATTAGTTATAAACCAGAAATTACAACATAGTAATAAAATATTTGTAACTATTTTTAAAATTTTTGTTTAATGGTTTTATATAATTAAAACATATTGATAATGAAAAATATATTTTTTAATGACTACATATTTAAAAATACTATTTTCTTAAATGAACTACTTTTCATGTCCTTATGTAAATAAAAAAATAATTTTAGAAAATACATGAAATTTAATTTGATAAAATAAAATAAATTTTTACGTTTATGATTCTGAAATTATCCTTGGGTTAATTTTTGGTATTTTTTAGAGAAACATCATTTCTTGACAAATAGTGAAAAATACAGCATTTTAGTTAATAACTGCCTTTTCATTTAAATAATTATTAAGGATAAATTATTAATTAATTTTTATAAGGTAACATTAGATCATTTATACATCAATTAATACAATTTAGGACATTATTACCAATTTCACTTTAAAATAGAATATAAAAATTTTACAAACTTCTGATGATTTTTCTAATTTAAAAACTCGTCATTTATCCAATCTAGGGGATTAGAATTACTCTTAATTTTTACGCTTCTTTGAATTAAATTTCAAAAAATCATCATTCGCTGTTTTATTCAGTATAATATTTAAATTATAATAATATCATTTAAATTTGTAACCAAAAATATTAGTAAAAGTGATTAAAATTGATCATAGTGATAAAGGCCAAATTAGGCGTAATTAGGAACTACACATTAATTATAGAGAACCAAATGAATTATACATTTTTAAAAAACATATTTTATGACCATATTTCATTTATAAACCTTCAATTATTTTTTATGACTTTAGTTAGGAGAGAACATGTCTACACCTAACATGTTTTCAAATATTCCAAATGAATCATTTTCCTTCCCTATAAAAGGAAACCTCCTCTCCCTCTTCCACACATCTCTCAGCCTCATTAGGTTCAGAAATTATATTCCCAATACAATTATGAAAGTCCTTCCCTTCCTACTAGAAGCCTCTAATTTTAAAGAAACAAATCCAAGGAAGCCTTTTGACACAAACCAAAAAGGATTTACCCAATCAATAGGAAACCTCTTCTCTAAAGCTTCATTATATTGTTTTACTTGTCCACCCATCAACTATATTTATTGCATTATTGTATGAAAACACCAGTATCATAAATATACTAGGATTTTATATGTCATTTTCTCAACCTACACTTTCACTTACATCCATCTAATGTGTAACAAACATACTATTTATGTGTATGGTGAACTACCACCTAACTAAACGATGATTGTTCATTTTACCTTTATCGCATATCATGGTGGAAATTATGATGGAAAATAGATGAATATATTTAATATATTATTTTTATTATGTCATTATGATTATTTATTCCTTTTAAAACACACGTCTTTTTACTTTCCATTTGGTGTAAATTCGATAATTTTGTTTAAGGATGTGTGGACTACTGCCCCCTCAAAGAGATATAATCTGTTCACATACTACATAGAATATATTAAAAATAGAATAAGTGAAAATATAATATATATATATATATTATATAATAATTCTAAAATAATAATTATATATATATACATATATTTCATGTACTTTTTTATTTCAATACGAAAATAGAAAATAGAAATAGTGTTCAAGCGTACATATTACATATAGTCTCCATGAACGGTGTATTTCATTTCATACTTATATATTATATATATTATTAAAATAAAATTATACTGAATAAAATTTATATTTATATCATTGGTTTCATTCTACAAATCCTGATATAAGTATAAGGAAAAAGGAAATAACAAATTAATACCCAAGCAAAAAACAAAGATAATATTACTCGATGCATAAACTTAACATGAAATTACTAACAAGAGATTAATATAAAGTCTTAACAAATTAATTTATGGTATTATAAATATTATATGGTTCTTTAAAATATGTATAATAAATTTATATTTATTATACAGGTGGTTTGAATGAGTACAAATAGAGTAAAGACGCAAGGCATGGGGATTCCATCTCACTTTTTATTTCCTTGAGATATAAACTTTATTCAACACCCATTCCATTTGTGTGGTGTGTATAATAACCATGGATGAATTCAATGATTCTTATAAATAAATTTATCAGTATTTAGACATACATTATATGATCTATATTTCATGGGGATTATGTTTCAAAAGATACCAAATCAGTAAAATAGTTTTGTCTCAGTTTACCTTCTTTGAGACTCATGTTTTGTTATGCACCTAAATTATTTTTCGAGGTGTATATACATCCATTTAAGATGTTATATCAAATATATAAAAATTTTCATGATATTTTAAGATTCAAGTAATTTTATTTTCTTACATGGAGAGTTTGATCCCTAGATACCAAGTGATAAGATCTTATTAAAACAATCTCATCACCTTTCGAGATTGTTTATAATTATGCGTTATTTGATGAAATATTATAAACAATATCTTAATAAATTTAATTTATTTTAGATCCCTAAGGATATTTATAATATAATAAAGTATAAGTGCCTTATTTCTACTCTTTCAAACATAATAGATTTAAGAAATTGTTTTTTAAAAACCCCAACATTATGATCTCTTCATTTAGAATGTTGGGTTCTTTAAAAATCAGGTTTTCTAAAAAGTGTTTCCAAGAATTTTCAATTAAAATCCTATGATAATTAAAAAAAAATTTACCCTTTTTTATTTTAACAATTATTGCAATGGAAACTTTTTATAGCTTTCCAAAGGAGTCATTTTCCAAACATTTTTACCATGCAAAAAAAATGTTATTTTCACCTCGAATGGCATGTAAAGATTTACCCACCATCACTTCATTGAAGCTTCCTTTGAATTTTTAAAATGATAATTTTAAGATATTATTTTTAAAAGTAACATTCAATTGAAAATATTTTGGAATCATTTTCAAGGTTCTTTAATTAGTTTATAAGCAATTTGTTTTCGAAATTGTTTCAAGCATTATTTATAAGTTTTCAAAAAAAATCAAATAAATTGTATTAAAAAAATAAATATTATTTAATAATTTTTCATTTTTAAAGGCTTTCAAGTAATTTTCGTGCTTTCTCCATATGTTTTAAAAAATCATTCAAAGAAAAAGGGGTTTTAAAACATTTTTATGCTTAATTTATAAGTTTTCAAGGAAAATATTTTTAAAAATGTATTATAATCTTCATTATAAGCATTCAAGAAATTTTATAAGAAATTGGTTTTCAAATGATTGTATTTATTTAGAATTGTTATTCAAATAATAAAGAATATTTTCGTCATCAATCATTTTTAAAAGATATTTCAAAATTATTTTTATTCTAAGATGACATCAGTTGATGTTACAGATTCCCTTATAAGAAATGGTATAAAGGTTACATTCAAATTCATTCTTTGGATGGGTAATTATTAATGTTATGGTATTTATAAAACCATTTTCTCTTTCATGGGGTATATGTTTATAAAATAGATTTCTCTTTTATGAGTTATATGTTTATGAAATCTGTTTCTTTTTCATGGGATATCTATTTATGGAAACCATTTCTTTTTCAGGGGTTATGATTATGATGAAATGATTATGAAACCTATATCTTTTCTGTAGGTTATATTATGTTTATATGTTTATGATACCCATTTCGTTTCATGGGTTCAGAAATGATTTTTTTTATGTTTTTTTGAACAGGTATGTATGATTTCAATATGAGACAAGTGAGACCTATATCTCCCTCAAATGCATTGGGTAATTATTTATATGTCAGGACATAGAAATTAATAGAATGAGAAACAAACTATGTTCAGTATATAGCATCCTGGACTTTTCATACATTAATATTACATCATTTTAAAGTTAAATAACATAATAGTATTACAGATAGAGGATCCAAAGGTTTAGAGTCTTGGGAAAACAAGGATCATACATAACAGTTACAACATCAAGCATAAACATTTATTTAATTCCTTCTTCTCTAGCTTTTTATTGTCATGTGTCCTCTACTTAGTACATGTAGCCACATGAGGAAATACATAAAAATGGGTGAGATAGAATCCTAGTAAGAGGATAGATAAGAACAATATAGCATTGGGTGAGCATAATCATGACATGGACAAATGATCATGAACATGAGAGGATCATAAATAAAAGAATTGAAATGTGGGAATGCATAAAAATGAAACATCATGTCATAGTGGTTAACTACAACACATACTTTTCAACCAAGCTAGAATCTTGTTCACACATCATTTCACATTTACTCATGAGATTCATTACTTTATGCAATGCATTGGAGCGCTGTGTAATTCCGGGTGCACCCGTCACTTTGAAAAATTCATAATTGCGCTATATAATTCCGGGCACACCCATCACATCATAAAATTATCATTATCATGTTTGACACGTGGAACATACATCAAAAGTGAGCATAAATAAACCTTGGTAAGGAATGTGTTTCATCTCATATGAATACATTCATATGCTTTGGGTTCCCCAAAGAAAGAGAGACCAACATACTTGATACAAGAACCACGAACCATGAATGAGAGGTAAAAGTTGAGTTCTTAAAAAAAATATTTCTTTTGGAAAACATTTAGATTGACATAAACTTCATTATAAAACATTTATATCCTCGAAAAGGAATGAAAATGATGAAAAAATTACCTTTAAGGAGTTACCATATCAAAAATGGAGTGAAAGATGTAGAACCCGAAGGATGAAAGTTCGGTTCGAGAATTTCCCCTTACCTTGAATCTGAATGCTTCCTTCTCTTTAATGTCCTATATAATGACATTATATTCATTAATTAGAAATCCAGAACCTTGTGTACAATAATATGGTTCATTATGGTTTCATTAAGTGAATTTATGTTCCTTTGGATGATTTATAGCATTTAAAAACATTATTTGTGAATGTTTGTTTTTATGGGTTTCTTGAGTGGTTCACATGTATTCTTAAATTAATGTTTGGTTAGAACATGTGTAAACATCCAGAACAGAAATTACATGTTATTGATGATATTAGATGAGTTTGGATGATCTTATAATGAATCAAATTAGATCCATGTGGATGAATCATTATATTAGAATTAAATGATGATTATTTGGGTTAATTTGGGCGGGTTTTCGATCATAATGAACTTGTTATATTTTATCACTTAGAAATATGATCATAAGTTAGTTCCAGATCGTTAAATAGGAGATAATACATATAAATGTTTCTGTTTCAACCACAAAAATGTTTTAATGACCAGATATGAAGCTAGAAATGGAAGAAGAAAGCATGTCGTTCTTGAAGGTGATAAATTAACACCTCCCGAACAACATTCTCTTTAATAAAATAAAAGGAAGAGGGAAAGGGGGTTGGATGATATAATATCCCATTATAATCATAAAATTACAGTATATGTATAATATGGGATTTAAAAACAATTTGGATGAAGATATGTGGTTAGATATCATGAAATGAACTTGAACTTGAAAAGAAATTAAAGGAGAAGGGGGAGAGAAATTACCTCTAGAATCCTCCTGTTGAGTACCACCTTAAGGGCCTAAGATTGGAATTTTGATGAGACCAAAAGATCTTGAACGTGGGAGAGGGGCTAGGTTAGGTGTTTGTCCAGAGTTTAGAGAAGTCTTCGATCTTGGGAGGTGTGAGGAAATGAGGGTGTGAAGGGCGGCTTTTATAGTGGAGGGGAGAGGGGTTTCTTTAATATAAAATTCATTAGTTTATTAATTTCCTCTAAGACAAGGAATAGTGAGTATTGAATGACCAAGAATATTAATTTTACAATTTAATCCAGAACCAAGTGGGATTAAATCAGAAGAACATCACACATGACCCTATAATTATCTTATTTAGCTTATTTTGTAAATTATGGTATCTCACTATTCATCAGAAATTCATGTATCTCAGAAAAATCCAAAAACTTTACCCCAAACATATTTCGAGGCGTAGAATCCAAAATTAAATTACATTTTTCAAAAATAATTTTCTAAATATTATTAATTTAAAATTTAATTAAAATCATAATTTACATAAAAAACTAATTTTAAGATTAAAACTGATTTTATAGTGCTTTCAAAAATTATGTATGGTCTTATAAAATTATCTAAAAACTATAATAAATTGATTCAATAATTTATGAATACATTTTTGGGAAATAAAGTTTCTTTTAAATTATTTATTTATTTGTTTATTTATGACTTACAAAATATCAAAACGTTTACTAAGGTCAAATTGTCACTTTTTACGATGTCTAAATTTTATTTTTATTATTCATAGGTAATGTTTCTCTTATGTTAGATGATTTACTAATCATAAGGGTCATATTACAATTCATAAGGGTATGTTACTATTCCTAAGGGTATGTTTCTATTCACCAAAAAATATTTTTGTTTCATTAGACTCCAAAAATCATCTTGAACACAACTGTGTATGTCGGATTCTTAAAATTCCAAACATATGAGTGACAAACTTATGTTTAAAGGTCACTTATCACTTAGAAGTTCATTATTTTTTTGTTTTCATGTTATTTTATGACCTAAATATAAGAAGGAAATTTTCCATTGAAAAACATGGGGTCATTACATTCTTCCCCCCTTAAGGAATTTCGCCACCAAAATTTCACTTTACAAAAACAGGTGAGGTTACTTCTTCTGCATTGCCTCTACTGGTTCCCATGTTTCTTCCTCAAAATTATGGTTCCTCTAGAACACTTTGACAAGATTTGTAGTCTTGTTGCGTAGAACCTTATCTCTCCGATCCAGAATCATTACTGGCTACTCCTCATTGGAGAGATCATCTTCCAGCTGCACCAGCTCTGAGTTTAGTACATGTGAGGGGTCTGGTTTGTACTTACTCAGTAGTTATACATGAAACACATCATGAAATTGAGCCATATTCGGAGTAAGTGCATGACAATAGGACACGAATCCTATGCAGTCAAGGATCTCAAAGGGGCCAATATACCTTGGGCTTAGATTCTATTTTTTCCTAAATCGCGTGACTCTCTTCCATGGAGATATTCAAGGAGGAATTTATCTCCAACGTCAAACTCCAAGTCCCTAAGACGGTTGTCAGCATAGCTCTATTCCGACATTGAGTAGCTTTGATGTGCTTCTGGATGACTTGAACCCTCTCTATCATCTCTTCAATAATATCGGACCCATGTAGCTTTCCTTCTCCAACATCATCCCAACAGGTTGGAGTTCTACATCGCTTCCAATAAACAGCTTCATACAGAGCCATCTGAATACTCGACTGGAAGCTATTGTTGTATGAGAACTCAACCAATGGGGGATGTTGATCCCAACCACCTTTGAATTCAATAGAGCAGGCTCTTAGAATATCTTCAAGCGTCTAAATAGTCCTTTCAAACTGGGCATCAGTTTGGGGGAGATAGGCCATGCAGAAATTTAATTCAGTACTCAAAGCATGATGAAGGCTCCTCCAGAACATAGATGTGAACCGTGGATCACGGTCAAAGTCAATTGATAGTTGAACACTATAAAATCTCACCACTTCCTTCACATATATCTTTTCAATTTGATCAAGCGATAGATCTTCCCAAATAGCGATAAAATGGGAAGTCTTGGTGAGTCAGTCAACCACAACCCATATCACATTATATACCTTCGACATCTCCGAGAGACGTGGGAAAAAGTCTATAGTAACATTTTCCCATTTCCACATGGGTATAGGCAATGCCTGCATCATACCCGTGGACTTTTGTTGCTCATCTTTAACTTACTGACATATCAAGCACCATTATATATATTCTGCAATCTCCTTCTTCATGTTATCCCACCAGAAGTGTTCATGGAGATCACGGTACATCTTGGTACTCCCAGGATGGATAGAAAAATTTGATCATTGTGAATTATCCAATAGCTCCTTCTTTATCTCTGGTGATGAAGGAACACAAAGCTGCGTTCCAAACTGAATCACACCATCATCATCGATATGGAACTCTTACAGCTTCCCTTCCTTTACTGCATTAAGCCTCTTTTGTATCTCCACATCATCCCTTTGTGCTTCCTTAAACTTCTCTTGGATTGATGGTTGAATGATCATTTGGGCAAGGAAGGATGTATCCCCTGCCCTTATGATTTCCAAATCCATTCATTGTATATCTAAGAAGATATGGTCTTTCTCAATCCACAACATGGATAGAGTAGCAGGTTCTTTTCTGCTTAGAGCATCAGCTACCTTGTTCACCTTTCCAGGTTGATAGTGAATAGGGAAATTGTAATCATTAATTAGCTCTAACCATATCTTTTGACACATGTTGAGCTCCTTTTGTGTGAATATATACTTTAGGCTCTTGTGGTCGGTGGATATGTCACACTTCTCGCCATAAAGGTAGTGCCACAATATTTTCAAGGCAGAAATCGTGGATGCCATCTCAAGATCATGCATCGGGTATTTCTGCTCATGGATCTTCAACTATCGTGAGGTTTAGGCTATCAGATTATCATTTTTCATGAGTACACAACCCAAGCCTTTATTTTAAGCATCACATTATATCACAAAACTTTCTCCACTTTTCGGTAGTGTGAGTATAGGTGCAGTGGTCCGCCTTCTCTTTAGCTCCTTGAAGCTTTCCTCGCATTCTTCCATCCAGACATACTTTACCCCATTCCTTGTTAACTTAGTTAGCGGGATTGACAATCATTAGAAGATTCCCACAAAACGTCGGTAGTACCCAGCTAATCCAAGAAAACTACGAATTTCTGTGACACTTGAAGGCCTCGACCATTCCTCAATGGCCTTTGTCATTGAAGGATCCACAGAAATTCCCTCACATGTGATCACATGTCCCAAGAATGCGACTTGATTAATCCAAAAGTCACATTTGCTGAAATTAGAATACAACTTCTCCATTCTCAATGTCTCCAACACATGTCTTAGATGTTCTTCATGTTCCTCCTTTCTCTTGGAGTAGATAAGAATATCATCGATAAACACTACCACAAATTCGTCGAGGTAATTTCTAAAGACTCTATTCATCAAATCCATGAATATTGCAGGGGAATTAGTAAGTCCAAAGGGAATCACCACAAACTCATAGAGCCCATACCTTGTACGGAAGGCAATATTCATAATATATTCCTTCTTCAACTTTACCTGATGATATCCAGAATGAAGATCAACCTTTGAGAAGTTTTGACCTCCTCTTAACTGGTCGAACAAGTCATCAATCCTTGTGAGAGGATACTTCTTCTTTATGGTGATCTTGTTGAGTTCCCGATAATCGATACACATCCACATTGTTCCATCCATCTTCTTCACAAAGAGCACTGGTGCACCCCAAGGCGATGCACTAGGGCATATGAACCCTTTTTCTGTATGCTCTTGTAGCTACTTATTTAAATCCTCTAGTTCGATAGGATCCATCCTATAGGTGATCTTCAAGATAGGAGTAGCTCCAGGTTTGAGTTCAATTTAGACTCTACCTCACGATCCGGGGGAATTCTAGGTATCTATTTAGGAAATACATCGTCATATTCCCTCACAATGGGAATTTCCTCATGGTTAGAACTTTTCTTCGACTCAGCCATTTGGGCGAGGTATGCTTCTTCATAGGGAATCAACACCCACACCATTGGAGGATTTTTCAAAGGAGATTCATGATCTTCCTTGCATTTGTAGAGGAGCATGGGATGGTTCAGAATATGAAAAGATATTTCCTTTTCCTGACAGTTGAAATGCGCTCTATATAACGAGAGCCAGTCCATTCCCATTGTAGTGTCGAATTCCACCAAGGGAAGTATTATGAGATTTTCCAAAAGAATCTTCCCACATACACCAACAGGAGAAGAGTCAAACACTTGGGTTGCATTGATTTCACCACTTGTTTTTTACTGATATTTCTACTTCAAGGTTTCAGGGCTTCGATTCTATAGTTCTAGAAAAGATGCAAGATATAATGGAATGCGTAGAACAAGAATTAAATAATAATTTTCCCATTTTTGAGTGAATAGGAAGTGTACCTCTTACGATTTAATTATCATGATCCAACACCAAAGTAGTGATGGAATAATCCTTCCCTTGTTCCTTGGGATTTGGTGGTTGCTGATGTTGATTACCATCGAGAACTCGAGGTTTAGTGAACTGGTTTTCATAGTTCCTTAGCTCCATACAGTTGTAGCATTGAACAATTAGTGGTTCTATCCATTCATCTGCTACATTATCTTTACTTTTTGTGCCTTTTCGACACTCTTGAGCATGGTGTTCTTCTTTCCCACACTTAAATCATTTCCCCATCCCTTTGAGGCAGTTCCCACTGTGCAACTTCCCACATTTTTGGCATGTTGGTCATTAATTTTTCTTCCCACCTTTGTTATTAGATCCACCAGCTTGAATCTCCATATTTATTTTCATATCACCAAATCCATTGGACCATTCTCCAAACTCCATATCCACTTTGATATCACACCAAAAAACTTCTTCATAACCCCCAATGTCTCGAATTTCAAGATCCTTTTTAATGTGTGGTTTTAATCCACTAAAGAATCTATCAATTTTTCTATCATTTTTTATAACAAAATCCGAAGCATGCCTTGCGAGCCTTGGGAAATTCGCTTCATAGGTTGTGACAGGTTATCCTTCTTTTTGCTTGATCTCTATGAATTCTCTTTCCATCTTTGTGTGAAGAGTTCTTGGGAAATACTTGTTATGAAACATTATCTTAAATTATTCCCATTCCATATCTTCAATTTCCTCCCTTGGCTTGGTGTTCTTAATCAAAGCCCACCATTGATCAGCTTCTCAATCTAGACAATAAACAACTAGAGTCACCTTCTCCATCTCAAAATAGTAAAGCATAGAAAAGATGTTCTCCATGGAGTTGACCCATTGTTCCGCAACTAGTGGATCAGAAGATCCCCAAAATGTTGGTGGTTGTTGTCACATAAAACACTCAATAGCCAGTTTCTCCCTCTTTGATGAACAAGAAAGTTACCCATTATTATGGTTATTGTTAATAACCTGAGATAACTGGGTACGTATCACCATGATGTTTTGAACTCCACCTCCCAAATCATTGGGGATGTCGTTTGGGCAACTGTTGCATTAGCCCTCGCATGAATTGTTGGCCCGATTTCTATTAGTTCCCACCATTTTCTAAAATAGAAAAGGTTATAACAAAACATAAGTAAACAAGTCATGAATATCTTATTAATTTGAAAATTTTATACCAAAAACATAACATATTGGATCCCTAAGTAAATATTCTTTTGTGAATATTTTTACTTTGTCTCATGCTGTGGGTTTTCCCTAGGGTTCACTAATCCTATTTCCCAAATTAACTAAACCTTGCCTCTGATACCAACAATAGAATCCTGGATTTTTCTTACATTACTATTACATCATATTAAATATAAAAAAAATAATATTATTACACATAGAGGATACAAAGGATTTGTGTCTTGGTAAAACTAGGATCATACATAACAATTACAACATCAAGCATAAGCATTTATTTAATTCCTTCTTCTCTAGATTTTTATTGTCACTTGCCCTCTCCTTAGTACATGTATCCACCTGAGGATATAAATCAAAAGGGGTGATCTAGAAGCCCAATAAGAGGATATATAAGAACAATATAGCATGGGTTGATCATAATCATGACATAGACAAAAGATCATGAACATGAGAGGAGCAAAAATAAAAGACTTGAAATGTGGCAATGCATAAAAATGAACTTCATGTATTTGTGGTTAACTACCACACATACTTGTAAACCAAGATAGAATCTTGTTCACACATCATATCACATTTACTCATGAGATTCATCACTTTAAAAAATCATTGGAGTGATGTAAAATTTCAGGTGCATCCGTCACGTTGAAACATTCGTAATTGCGCTATATAATTCCGAGTGCACCCATCACATCATAACATTATCATTATCATGCTTGCCACATGCAACATACATCAAAAGTGAAAATAAATAAACCATGTTATGTAATGTTTTTCATCTCATAATAATACATTCATATGCTTTGGTTTCTAAAAAGAAAGAGGGAACAACATACTTGATACAAGAACCATCAACCATGAATGAGAGGTAAAAGTTGAGTTCTTAAAAGAAGAGTTCTTTTGGAAAACATTTGGATTGATATAAACTTCATTAGAAAAAATGTATATCCCAGAAAAGGAATTAAAATGATGAAAAAATGATCTTTAAGGAGTGACCATATCAAAAATGGAATGAAAGAGGTAGAACCTGAAGGATGAAAGTTGGGTACAAGAATTTCCCCTTACCTTGTATCCGAATGCTTCCTTCTTTTTAATGTCTTTTATAATGAAATTATATTCATTAATAAGAAATAAAGAACCTTTTGTACATTAGTATGGTTTATTATGGTTTCATTAATTGAATTTATGTGCCTTTGGATGAGTTATATCGTTTAAAAATATTATTTGTGAATGATTGTTTTTATGGTTTTCTTGAGTGGTTCACATGTATTCTTAAATTGATGTTTGGGTAGAACATGGCTAATCATCCAGAAATTATATTACCTGTTATTAATGATTTTACAGGAGTTTTTATGATCTTATAATGAATCTAATTAGATCCATGTGGATGAATCATTAGATAATAAATAAATGATGATTATTTGGGTTAATTTGGGCGTTTTTTCGATCATAATGACCTTGTTTTATTTTATCACTTAGAAATATGATCAAAATTTAGTTACAGATCTTTAAATTGGAGATAATACAAATAAAATTCTCTAGTTAAACCTTTAAAATGGTTTCATGACCAGATCTGAAGGTAGAAATGGAAGAAGAAAGCATGTCATTCTTGAAGGTGATAAATTAACAACTCACGAACAACGTTCCCTTTAATAAAATAAAAGGAAGAGGAAAAGGGGGTTGGATGATATAATATCACATTATAATAATAAAATTACAGCATATGTATAATACAAGAGTTAAAAAAATTTGGATGAATATAGGTGGGGAGAGATCAAGAAATGTAATTGAACTTGAAAGGAAATTAAAGGAGAAGAGGGAGAGAAATTACCTCTAGAATCCTCCACTTGAGAACCTCCTTAAGGGACTAAGATTGGTCTTTTGTTGAGAACAGAAACTCTTGAACGTGGGGAGGGGCTAGTGAAGGTGATTGGGCAGAGTTTAGAGAAGTCTTGGAGCTTGAGAGGTGTGAGGAAATGAGGGTGTGAAGGGTGGCTTTTATAGTGGAGGGGAGAGGGGTTTCTTTAATATAAAATTCATTAGATTACTAATTTACCCTAAGACAAGGTATAGTGAGTCTTGAATGACCAGGAATAGTAATTTTATAATGTAATGTGGAACCAAGTGGGCGTACATCAGCAGAACATCACCCATGACCATATAAATAGCTTATTTAGCATATTTTGTAAATTACGGTATCTCAATATTCATAAAAAATTCATGTATCTTAGAAAAATCCCAAAACTTTTCCCCAACCATTTTTCGACGTGTAGAATCCAAAAATGAAGTACATTTTTTGAAAATAATTTTCTAAAGGTTATTAATTTAATATTTAATTAAAATAATAATATACTTAAAAAGAGTTTTTAAGATTAAAACTGATTTTATAGTGCTTTCAAAAATTATGTAGGGTTTTATAAAATTATCTAAAAACAATAAGACATTGATTCAATAATTTATGAATTCATTTTCGGGAAATAATGAATCTTTTAAATTAATTTATTAATTAATTATTTATGACTTACAAAATACCAAAACGTTTACTAAGGTCAAATTGTCACTTTCTACGATGTCTAAATTTTATTTTATTATTCATAGGTAATGTTACTCTTATGTTCGATTATTTACTATTCATAAGGGTCATATTAATATTCATAGGCGTATGTTACTATTCCTAAGGGTACATTACTAATCACCAAAAATTATTTTTGTTCCATTAGACTACAAAAATCATGTTGAACACAACTCTGTATGTCAAATTTTCAAAATTCCAAACATAGGAGTGACAAACTTATGTTTAAAGGTCACTTATCACTTAGTAGTTCATTATTTTTTGACATCATGTTATTTTATGACATAAATAAAATAATGGAATATCCATTGAAAAACACTGGGTCGTTACACAGTCTTACATGTCTAGAACATGAAATGAGCTCAATTCAGTATTACATGGATGGAACAATAAATGAACTTGGTTCAGTATTATAGGCTGGAAATAGGGATGAAATCGATTCAATATTATTTGACTGGAACATGGTGTGTGTAACGCCCCGACCCTAGAATCACAGGGCTGGTGAATTATTTTATTGTATTGGCATGATTACAAGGAATCAAATATTGAAGGACAAAAATTAATAAGCACAGGGATGATGCATTATTTAATTGTATTGGCATGATTACAAGGAATCAAATAATAAAACTTTTCATTTGATATATAAAAGTGAATTGCATACACCACATTCATGTAATAAGTGAAGAAAAAGTCATAAATCTCATAAAATTAAAAGTGAGATGAGAAAATACCTTTTACTTTGGCATGATTACAAGGAATCAAATATCGAAGGACAAAAATAAATAAAATAATTCACCATCCTTGTAACGCCCCGACCATAGAAGCACATGGCTGGTGTATTACCCTAAAATTATTAATCAGAAAATGATACATTTAATACCATAAAAATATACATATTCATCATATGTTACATCAATAGGAAATATACATACACCACACATAATAATTAGTGGCATGTGAGGAATATCTCACTAAAATGAAAGTGAGTTTAGAAAACCTTTTCCTTATGTCTGGATGTATTCTGTACTTAAACTTAATGTTCTGAATAATCAAATTAGATTCATTAATTAATAATAAATGATAATTATATACATTTTATTTTTTATTATATATTTATTATTTTCATTTATGGCATTTCAAATGGGTTAAGATATACAATTTCATCATTTTTGAGTTCACGTTTTCTATGTTTTCATGATTGGTCCAGTTATACAAGAGTATGGAAGTTCGTGCATAAAGGATATAAATACCCAAAATTGAATACATATAATATTGATAAAAATTCATTAGTTTAAATGTTTAGAAATATCATTTGGTTATGTTAAGAGAGGTTGAATAGTTAGATAAAGTTTTAATGATAAACGCTCGGATTAATTTGGTGGTTTTTCTATCACCATGAACTCATTTTCTTTTATAATTTCATACCGTGTGTAAGAACTGATTAAATAAAATTTATTAGTGTATATTAAATATATTATTATCATTTTAAACTATAAAAATGGTTTCATGGCCATAATTTACTATGGTAATAATAATTAAAAACTCATCATCCATTAATGTGATAAATTAACACATCTCGGATGAGGTTTTCTTTTTTAGTATAAGAGGTGGGGGAAATAGAGATGATGATGAAATATTCCATTATGAATAATATAATTCAAATAAAATAATGGTACTTTAATTATCATAAAATTTGGATAAGGGGATGTGAGGAGAGAGAAACAACAAAATGGAACTTCTAAAAGAAATTAAAAGAAAATGTAAGAGAGCTTTACCTGTCGAGTACTCGTTACTGAGAACCTAATTAATGTCTTTGGTTTTGGCCTTTTGGTCAGACTATAAACTCTTGGACTTGAGAAAGGGGCTTGGGAATATAATTAGGTAGAATTTAGGAAATGATAAAATCATGAGTGGTGTGAGATAAAGTGGGGGTGAGGGTAGTTTTTATATTGGAGAAGAGGTGGGTTTCCATTATTTTAATCATTATTTAATTGGTTTGGATCACGACTATGACTAGACTAGATTCATGTGACTAAAAAAATTAATAAGTTCAAATGAGTTCAAAAAAAGTGTGCATACATCAACATTACATCACCTATGACTCAATAAATCATGTCTTTTGCATTTATCATATATTATTGTATTTTCTCAATTCACCACAAATTAATGTATTTCAAATAAATCCCAAAAATTAACCCTTACCATTTTTTTATGTGTAGAATCCAAAATTGATTTATATTTTATGAAAATAATTTTCTAAATATGATAAATTTATTTTTTAATTACATTCACCATTTTCTAAAAAAATACAGTTTTTTAAATTATAACTATTTTTATAATAACATCAAAGATTAACTTTTGTCTCATTAATTTTTTTAAGAATCATAGAACAAAAAATATATATTTATAAATAAATATTATTAAAAATTAATTACCTATTAAGTTAATTTATTAATTCTAAAATTGTTAATAAATATTTGTTTCTCACAAAAATACCAACTCATAATTATTAATGTCTAAAATATTCAAATTCATTTATAAGGTGAATAAAATGTATTTATAATTACATGGTTAATTTTAATATTCATAAGGGTGCATTAATATTCCTAAGTGTCATGTTACTATTCATAAGTTTATGTCACTATTCATAAGGGTATGTTACTATTTACCACAAAATTATGTTGATTCTATAAAATTGTAAATATCTTAAGGAACTCGATTGTGTATGTTTTTTTGCAAAATTAAAAAACAAAAAAATGAAAAAATTAAGTTTAATGTCTAGGATATATCTATAACATAGTATTGTTTCTAAGAGACTCAATGTTGTGTTCATATATGTTATTTAATGAATTGAAATTATTTATGAAGAAACATACCATAAAATCATAGGGTGTCTTAATAATTGTGAATATGTTCATAACATAATTTAGTATTTATAAAAATAATTGTAATAGTCAATATATATGTCACACCCTAACTTTTTGTATTTATACTATTTTATTATTTTCTAGTCTGGTAATTTTTCGTTAGGTTTTGGGTGATCTAATATTTAAAATTTTTAGTCTGGATGAGTAAAATGCACGTTTTGGGTTTAGCATCATCAGGAGAACGAGTAGGGATTGGTTCTAAGACTGCATGGAATGTGTGATTTTAAAAATAAATTAATAATTTAAGGAATAATAACATGATAATGAGTAATAAAATTGAAAAATAATGAAAATAATTTGTTTAAAAAAATTTAAGAAACTGTTTTAATGATAATAATAATTATATATTTTGAGAATATTATTATCATTATAAATAGTATTAAGAATATAAAATTTATTAAGATGGTATTAATATTGTAATTCTTATTATTATTGTTAGTATTATGTTAGGTTTTTTCCACTTTTATTAATATCATAAATATCATTATTATTATCACCATAAATTATTATTATCATCATTATTAATTATAATCCTTAAACTTTTTAACATTTTAATTAAAAACGTTATCATTTTATGGATACAACATTTATTAAGATATTATTATTATTATTATTATTGATAATGTTTTATTTTAAGAATACTATTATTATTAATATTATTATTATTAGTTTTATTTTTATTCTATTATTTATTTTCTATGGGTTAGGGTTGGCTAATGCCCCCCACCCTTCCTCGGGTCTCCTTCTGTGTTGTGTAGCAACATCGTCGCACCTATCTCTCTTTCCTGGCTCTCCCTCACTCAACTTTTCCCCATAGAACCCCTTGTTCTGTCGTACCCTGACCTCCTAGCGAGCCCCATCGTGTCGCACCCTTCTTCTTCCACTAGTAGCTGCTCCATTGCGCCACGACACACAACCTGTCAAATGACCTCCCTCGTTCCATCCTACCACATTGATCCCCTTGTAGTTGGCACACTTTTCTATCCATGACCCCTACTATCGGTCCCCCCGCTTCCCTTATGGAGAACAACACCATGACTGATCACCCACATGTACAGGGAAACCCCCCGTCTCCCAATTGTGCGACCCAACCAACCAACATACCTCCCTCTAGCCATAGTGTCCCCTTACTGTCCAGAAACACCTCCAACATCTGTCCATTATTCTGCACATGCAACCCCCCTTAGGTTGAGTCATCATCATCTTCTTCATTTTCTCTTGAGTTCATGGTTGTTCAGCGGGTATGAGGTCCGAATTTAAAGTTCAAACTTGATGTTTTTTTATCGAATTCATGATTTTTTTATTTTCACTAGGTTTCTTGAGATATGGTTGAGGTGAAATGGAGATTTTTCACCATTCTTCGAAAGATTCATGGTTATTGTAGGTGATTCCATGCCTTAACACCTTTTGATAATTTAATTTTTTTGTCAAATTAATTTGTTCACACTCTATACATTGATTGTGTGATGCGAATTATGTTTTTGAAGTGGTTAGTATTCCTTTTTGTTCGAAATGGATTTTAGTAAAGAAATTGGTTATATTTTTTGTATGTTCTATTCAGTTTCTTTTTGGAAGGAGTTGTATTCCTTGTTTGGAAATTGAAAATTCGGTTATCAGAAAATATTCAACGTGTTCTTATATTGAAAAGTGAATTTCTAAGGACATGGGTTATGTCCCAAGTGTTAATTTCATATGTACCAATTTGTTTCATTCCTAGTGTTTGATAAACTATGTAATCGATTTCTAACATATTTTTTTAATTTTTACAAGCAGTGCAAGTCATGTTTTAAAAATCTCTATGTTGTGAATGAGTTAGAAATAAGGTTCTTTTTTTAAATTGTGTTTCCTTGGCATGATAATCGTGTGTCACACCCATGAAACTGAATTGAAAATTATTTGAACAATGGAAAGCATGTTTTATTATGAATATGTTATACTTTTGGTTTTCAAGTGTTGTTTTTATATGAAATTGGGTGTGTCTTTCTTTTTTAAACCTAAGCTTTTGAATTTTATGTGTTTCATAAATTTGTTAACTGCATTTATTAAATTATATGTGGAGTGCGGGAGTTTTATTTGATAGCATTACATGTGCATTACGTTTTTAAAGAAACTATTATATGTGAAATAAAGAACTTTTAGGTGCAAACCCTTGTTGTATTATTTAGAAATGTTGTTTAAATTGCTTAAATAATTAATCGGGTCATGCACGTAGTGCGAATTATGGTGAAATGGTTTTGGTGAACATGTGTTTTTTAAATGGATTTTGTGTATGATTGTAGTGGATTTTGTGTTTAATTACTTTTTTGGTTTGTGATATGTGAAAGTGATATATTATGTGAATGTGAAACCTGATTGAAAACAAGGGAAAACCTCAAGTACATAGGTGGGAAAATTAGGACTAGTTCTTTATATGACACGTAAGTGGTTCTCCCGATTTAATCTAGAAGGATTAACATTACAACACTAACTAAAGTTTTGTGAAGATTAAATACCACTAGGTTATAGATTTGTATCCCTACTAGTGGATCGTGCATGAGAACATAGATTATTGAGGTTCATGTGACACTTTTACACCAAGGTACGATGTATTTAGCATCTCAGTCATACTATCTACCTTAAGGGATTTACCCATAGTTTTCTACTATTCATGACGTGGTGCCTTCTATCAGTATATGGTGAACCACTTGAGTATGTGCATGTTATTTATGTATTTTCTCATCCACTTTAACGTAGTTTTTCTGAAATTATTTTTCTTCAAACATACATTACATTTTTACTTTCATCTTGTAAATTTTTTCCTTAACAGTATTTTGAAAAGCATGTTTTGAATAATCATATTAAATTATCTCTTTGATGGTGAAACATTGAACCTTTTTATTGGGTGGTATCCTACTAGGCTCTTGGATCACACCCTACGTACACCCTTGGGTGTATGTAGACCTTGTTTTTTGTGTATCCCAGGTTGTTTCACCATGATCACTAATGGTGGTTCGGGTTGTTGATGGACTTCTCTTGTAGGTTTGTGTTTGTAGCTTGTGTATGTTTTACCTCCCTTGTTTCTTGGAGGATTGAGTTAGAGTTTTAGTTTCTTTTGTTTTAATTTATTTTTGGATATGGGTTCAAGTTGGAAACCTTTAAAATTGATTTTCTTTTGAGGGCATGTTTGGTTTTCAGTTTCCAATTTTATTATATCTATCTTGTTGGTTGTTTGTATTTACTCTTTCGGGTTAATCATTTACAAGTAATTTTTTGATACCCAAGAACTTGTGCCATCTCGTGGGGATCAGAAACGCCCCCCAGGCCATGTCATAGACTAGGTTGGGTGCCGAGTCAGATTGAGACCCAACCTAGATCGTGACAATATATATTATAATCTATTGATAAAAATGAATTTCAAAATAGTTAAATACACATATTCACATTAATATATCATTTTACACAAAATTATACAGTAAAACAGTAGTAGTTTTTAAAACTAATTTGAATGATATAAATTTGAAATATAAGTATTATTAATTACAATACTTAATTTCAAATTATTATTATATATAACATAATGAATTAAAAATAATAAAACAAAATACTGGTGTGTTACATTATTCTCCCCTCAATATAATTGTGTCATATCAATTTAAAACTACACTTCCAATTTTAACAGATAATATTTGAAAATTCTCTTGTGGGAAACCCACATTAGAAACATGGTTAATAAAATAATCGCTTAATAAGGGGGAAAGTGAAATTCATAGGTTACCACAAATCTACGCATTCGAATTTAGATAATATTAGGGTGATGTGAAAATATTTACATATAATAATAATATGACAATCATTTTATATTGGAAAGTGATGAATAACATGTTTAGATGAATATTGATTACCACAAAACTGTAAACTACAGTTAGGAATAATTTTATTGATATCGTTAAATTTTTTGATAATAGGACATCATTTTTTTTATAACCCTTTTCTCAGAGAAGATGAATTATTCCACTCTATAATAGTATAAATATATGTTTCCATTTCCTAAACACAAACACATCCTTTGATTTCACCATGAACTATTTATAATTCACCACTTAGCACATATTGTGCCATGTGGTGAAGTAATACATTAACCTCTAAAAGCTCATACAGTGATAAACATAAAACATTCACATATGGTTAAACATTCCATAATGATTTAAATATTTAAAAAGAAGGTGTATAAATTTACAATATTTTCTTGTCATTATCCATTAATAAACCTGATGTAGCTCTAAATTTTCACATTCCAAACATGTGAATAACTTCTTCATATATCCTCTTTATATATGGTAATAACTAGAATTACTGTAAAACATTCATAGAAACATCCATTAATCCACATTTCTTAAGTAAAATACATGTTATTGTATTTATTCCTTAAATCGAAAAGTGTTGTAAACTCCTTTAATGATAACATAGAACACTTTTCGAAAAGTTAACAATCAGTTCCTAGGTAGTTAGTACTTATCCAAATAAATCATTTATTTATCATTATCTTAACATCAAGAATATATTTAGGGTTTTCTACCCATAAATTTGGCATTTTCCAAAAATTTTACCTTTAACCAAATATCTTTTCTTAGTACCATTCAACTTATAGTCTCAAATCCTTAAGTATAAATTACTAAAGTAAGCTCTAGACATATTCAATAATTCTTATAACCAGTAAATTAATAAAAAAATATTCAAATGAAATTATTATTTACTAGGAATATTAATTATTCTACATCATTTCTTAAAGCATCATAACATGATCATTATCCAGTTATGCCATTTGGGTTATATTTAATTAATGTTTTGGATATTCATGTGAGTAGTGCTCCATATCCTTATAGTTAAATCATTGAATATAGGATAATTCATTCATTTCCTTACAATTATGAGGAATTCTGACCTTCTCTTCACACATGAAGAAAACTCTTTTTCCTATTATACATACACCATGGTGTTCCCTTCAACAATTATCACATGTGGTAAAATACATCATTCCCTTCTTCCCAATATCCAACTTGTTCCTAGTTGTCATCATTTTCCTCTACTTCTTTCTAAATCTATAATACCTAGAAAAGCATTTATCCTTTTTATTAGTATATGATACTATCTCCTCATATGATGAGAATGTTTGAGATACAATTTCCCTTTGAAAGACTGGAATAAACCCGTAGAAGAAACAATCATTCAGACTCATTGAACTATGTGCTTTGTTGTAGTTCTCATTCCTTTTGGTAGGAGCCGTTACTAAAAAATGACAGACACTAGATTAGGTCACAATATTATGAATAATAATGTATAAATCCAATAATCATGAAATAGAAAACATAAATTGAAAATTTTGTGCATAGACATTCTTATAATAAAAAATATGGTTCCTTTGGGAAATATTTACTTTTAAATAATTTATATTGGTTTGTAAAGAACATGTGAATTACCCTAAGCATGTACCCTGTAAGTCTCAAACGATTTGTTTAGTAAGGCATGTTGTTACGTACCAGGTTACCCTGAGTCAAGCCTAGAACAAATTCTCCAAGTTGTAACTCATAGGTACATCTGTACCAGAACCACATCCACTTGTAGTATCTAGAGAGAGATATATTTCCTAGGAAGACCCAAATAAAATATAACTTACCAAAATTCTAGTATGTTCTTATATTCTTATCCTCAAAGTCTATATTAGTATATTTTCCCCTAATCTACATTTTCTAAATCTTGTTACCATGGTTGTTTCAAAACGTCCTCTAATACCAATTGTAACACCCCGACCACAGAAGCCCAAAGCTGGTGGATTATTTTAATACAATGGAATGATTTCAAGGAATCAAATCCCGAATGACCTATTATTTTATTAGTCATAGAATACCATATTTTTTTCATGATACCTATAATATACAGGGAAAGGAAAATTAAACATTATACAATATGAAATAAACTGTATCATTGAATTCTTAATCTAAGTTTTCTTCATCAAATCCTGGGGACAAGAAATGTAATAAAGGGGTGAGCTACATTTATCAGTAAGGGTATATAATACAGTGGACGTTATCATAAATACAAAAATTATTCATTATGAATAACTAAAAATATGTTCCATTAAAATATAAACTTGAGCACAATATGGCAGGAATGAAAGTTTAGTAAATAAATCCATATAACTGATCACATGAACCTTTTATAAAAAAAACTAATTTAATCACAATATTTATCAATTAATAATAACATAATGTAGTAATTCATATACCAGACATCATAATACTATCTTTGAGGGCTCGTCCAAGACTTTTAAAAATACTAGTGTCAGGGCTCAGCCAAAACTCAATTATGTTTTTCCCATGAGACATACCAATGCATCAAGGGGATATAAGAGGTCACGCCCCTTGTTTTGTAACATCCCAGGTAAAAAAAGAATACTATATTTTTATATTTACGAATATTTTTGAATTAAATATTAATTTTACTTTAAAGGGGTTTCAATGTTCGATAGCGTACCCAAAAAGCAACAACGAGTTTCTTGGAAGTCGTACGTTGCACGTTAATAATATAATATTATTATTTTAAGTGGTAGTTAACTCCTGGACATTGTATAGGCGGTAATGAACAAAACTAACTACAATATGATTATACAATTTTGTTAAATGTATTTATATTTATCCCATAAAATTTAGAGGCTTAAAATGTGAATAAATCTAATTTTATTCATAATTTACATTTAAAGGTGGATTTACCGCCTTTTAATGGTGAAACCTATTTAAATATAGTTTTGTCACTTTAATAAAATTTATTTGACCAAATAAAATCCTTCTTTAGAATGGAGACATCAGCATTTACATTGGGTAACGTTTTGAAATTTTTTAGATAAAGTGCATTTTTTAATGAATAGTGAAAATATTATATTTTAAATCAAAACTATGTTTTAATATAATTTATTTATATTGTTAGATTTTATTTTTAATTAGTTTTAAATTGTAATTAGAATATATTTTTGCCATTTAATCCAATTTTGGTCATTATAATTAACTTCACATTGAAATTGGACATAAACAAGTGTCAAACTTTTGAAAGTTATTTTTCTTAAAAACACGCTATTTGTTTTAACAAAGGGAATTAATTTTAAAATTAATTAATGCCACATTAATGTTTTTAATTTGGAAAAATAAACATAATTTTTGAATTCGGGATATCAAATATAGCTTAGGCTGAATATTTGGTACTTTTCTGAAAAACTATAATTTTTGATGAGTAGTGAAACCATTTAGTAGTAGTTAAAAACTGAATTTTTCATTTAAATGAAATATTACCACTTCTATGAATGAAATTTCAAAACTCTAACATACATGGTTGTTATTAGTTAGTAATATTTGGTTCAATATGACTAAAATAATTTATGGTGAATAGTATCTTTTGACTTTTATTTACCGTGGTTAAAGGTAAATAAGGTAATTCAAGTTATAAAGAATATTATAATAATTCTAATTTACCTTAAGACTTTTCCAAACCTTATTGGATGAGTCATGGACTACCAAGGGAATCTTTTAGGAGATTTTGGGACCCCATGGAGCCACTTATTAATGATAAAGACACATTAGATTAATTAATTTAAAATAAAGGCAAAATGAAAAAAACAAAAATCTTTTAGTAAATTAATTTTTATATGGTGTTATATAACGAATATTTTTGACTATAAATATTAATTGGAAATATAAAACTATTTAAAACATTACATTATATTTTTATAATTTTTAGACCTCCAATACATTAAATTATCAATGACACAATAATGATGCACTATTTACCTCATTAATAAATGATTTAAACAAATTAGATTATTATTATAAACATATAATCCAAAACCTATCCAATTTCTATTGGATGATTTTATTTCGACCATGAGTCTTCTTATCTTCCACTTTAATAATTTTTGGACCTTTAGAAACCAAATATCATTATATAATAAAATAATATTTTCACACTTTCCTAAATACCCCCTCCTCTCCTTTAAAAAATAAGACCACTTCTAACCAATTTCTCACACCTTGAAATCCATTTTTCTTGTCCAAAATATGTAACATTAATCTCCCTACATCCCTATAATATTCCTAGAAGCCTTACCATAGGTAGAAGTCACTTCAAGATGTCTTTTTGGTCCAAACCAAAGGAAGTTACCCAAATTAAAGGTAACAGTTTCTCTTAACTTCTTTTCTTTTATTTTTCTTTTCCGACCCATAAAATCTTTTTATTACTTTCTTTTATAGAAACTAAAGTATCCTATATATATTAGGATGCTTTTATAAGAATTATTAGAACTTAAATTACACACACCTCCATATAATGGGTGAAAAACATAGTGTTTTAGTGGATGAAAAACAGACGCCTCACGAAAAGATGTTTGTTCAACTACCTCGTACCGCCTCTCATGGGGGACATTATTATGGAACTGTATTTATATAGGATATATATTATGTTTATGATTTTCTTATGCTTCTTTACTTCCCATTTATAGCACGCCTTTACGGTTTCCATAGTGGGTAAATACGATAATCTCATTTGAGAAAGTGCGGACTACCGCCCCCTCAAAGTGATGTGACTCCTTAATGCCTTATGTGGGATGTATAAAGGATGGAGTTAATGATATTATATATTATATTATACTTGAATTATAATATACCTATGTATCATTGTGTTTTAATTCCATTAAAATATGAAATAGAAATGAATGTAGCGTTCATGTATACGTACGACTTACCGTCTCCATGAACAGTGCATTTCATTTCTTACCTCCAAATGATATGTACTACATTAAATAAATATATACATGATATATATGATATATATGATATATAAATAATTAATATCATTCTGGATATAATGGACTATTGGCAACATGGACAACTTGTAAATATAAGGTGTTCATATTTGACTCAAGTACAAAATATCGACAAAACAAACGTTATAAACATAAATGATTACATAATGTTTATTACATGGTAATAATTGATATAAAAGGTATAATAAACTTGAAAAATGATCTTATGAAATTATAAAATAACTTTAGTTTATTAATCAAGATATTAAAGAATGAACGGGTCAAGTCAGACAACAAGGTAAGGGATTTTCTTATCTAACTTTTAATTCCATGAGATTTCCATTGTTCGCCACTTATTCTTTGTTTGTGGTGTATTGTGTACTTCCATTTGATATATATATTATAATTATTATCATCACATTAATGGAATTTTTTGATTCATTTGGTGGTTATTAACTTTATTTTCATACGACTCAGTTGATTACAACATGGTAAAGGGTTTCATCTCACTTTTATTTTCGTGAGATTCACACAATATTTGTTAGGATATCCTTTTGTGTGGTGTATGTACTTCCCATGATTGTAATTTTGTGTAATATTATTTCATTTATTATTATTTACATCTTCATTGTATTATCCTTCTTTCATGTGACGTATGTTTTGAATGTTACCAAATCAGTAAGGGAACCTTTGAACTTCCTCTATTTAAAAGACTACTTTTTGTTATGTCTTTTAATTTAAATTTTATTATTTTGGGATATGTTCTTATATATCATAATTGATGTAAAATTTATTTCCATGTTATGAGTTACCCTTTTTATCTAATCAACTCATTTTCTGAATTTTAATGTGACGTTGTTAGGCTGTCGAATTTTTACAAGGGAACTTCTTAACCCAATTTCAATTATTTGGGTTCAACTTGTACTTCTTGAATATGTAATCCTATGAATATGTTTGAATTAAATATTATTGTTTTAACCTTAATATCCACTTATATTGGGTGTATTTATATTTCTCACACATAATTATGTGATTGATTTATCTTTAATTTAAAGATACCATCTTTATAATGGATTTCATCCCAATTTACATTTCCACTAAGACTTCATTGTGGTTATGAACCAATTAAATATTATATGGTGTATATACTATCCTTTGACATGTTATATCATGAATACCTTTATTCTAATGATATTTTAAATTTCTCATTAAATGTTATTCTTCAATAATTTGTAATCAAGTGTCTCTCTTTTTGTTAAAAACTCTTTAACTAAAATACCGATTTAAATGTTCTAAATATTTATTCTTATAAATATTTATCCTTAATGTACATGTTTTCAAAATGGATTTTAGTATTTATTGATATGCACATTAATGTTTTAAATTTATAATTCATTTAAAATCTTCAAAGTGGTATGGGAGACGTTGATTAAAAAATCTCTTTTTTAAATGGATTTGAAAATTTATTTGATAAAGCATTGTTTATTTAAATTTCTTTATTGGATATATTGGAATGTTGAAATGTTATCATTACTTTATACTTGTGTTATGTATCATGATTAGGTTATGGTTATTGGGAATTGCTTATGTATACGGGTGGTTCTGTGATAAACCTGGGGTGGTTGAGCCTAAGATAGCTCTCCAATGCATTGGGTAATGTAATGTAGGTAAACGTGATGTTTCTCCAAAAATATTTTGGGAATATACTGTGATGTTTATTCCATATGTAACTCCCTATATAGCTATGATAGCTATAATGTATGTTTGATATAGATTCCATAAGTAACCTTTATGATTTATGATTTATGTGTGTCATTCATAAATCTTATGATTTCATAAGGTATGTTATGATTGAAAAGTATGGTTTCATGGATTTTTATTTACTGATGGGATAATGTTTTCCTTTGTTATTTTATAACCTTTACTAAGATTTTTATACTCATCCCAAATATTGAAATTTTTTCCATAGGACTTAAAGATGAAAGGGGTCAAGGATGGGAACAAGGATAAGTCAGGTTGCCTAAAACATGGATGTTTCTTTTTTAAGAGTTTTTATTTTATGAAAAAAAAATAAATACTGAGTAGTAGTGTCTACTTGTAATATTAAAGTTGTTATGTAATAGATATGGCTCAATTTTCTAAAACTCTAAACTTGAAAAGATCCTCAATGTGAATTATTCATTAAATTCAATATTAAGTAATGTTTTAAGGCCAGGTCCTTACACAATTTCTAAGTCAAATTCATTCCAAATATATCTAATAATATTTATATTTAAATCACTAGGTCCCATATCACTTTGAAACATTTTAATCATACTCATAGAGGAATATAATCTCGTTAAATCATTGATAAATTTTTTAGAAAAATGACCATTAAATATTCCAAAGTGTCCCATATCAATTTAAGATATTTAATTATTTTTTATATATAATATAATAAGATTAATAAGACTCATGATTTGATATACCAAAGTTAATTATAAACACGACATGCAAGGAATAAGTGATGAACAAGTCATAAATATCATAGAATTAAAAGTGAGATGAGAAAACCCCTCTTACTTTGTAAAGAATAGTTATTTTAGAATATCATATTTATTTTTCATAAAATAAGATTGAAAACATGTATATCTCAGAAAATAAAAGTTTATGAAATTTCAATTATATTTGAGGCATAAATGATGACCCACTGAAGTGAAATCAGTTAAAAATGATATTTAAAGAAGATTTAGAAATAATTTTTTTTGTCTCATTAATGGGAAATAGTAAAAATATGATAAAGTGGAAAGAAATGTTAGTTTCCATAAAACCAGAAAAGAGCCAAGATGATTTTAAAGATAATATGATTGATTTTAGAATTCTAATTATCACTTAAAACTCATTATATATTGTATTTCAAAATATGTAAGAATTCTAGAAGTTCCCTTGAATAGGGATTGTTTATCGTGAAGAAATTTTCAAAGATAATTTTAAAACATGTAACTCCACATAAAAAGGATATGGAATATGTTTGTTACATAGATATATAACATTCATTTTTTTAAATATAGAAGAAGATTAACTTGAATAAAAACAGTGGTTTGGGCAGAAAACACTTACCAATTTCAAATCAATTGAATCATAGACCCCAAAATTAAAAATCATCAAATGACAAATTTAATAACAATAAAATAAAGATATTAATGATATGATAAATCTATGGGAATTTTACATACACCACATAAAATAAATATTGGAGAGTAATTCATATCTCATGGAAATTAAAGTGAGTTTAGAAAACCCATACCTTATGTCTAAATGTGTTCTGCACTAGATCGTAAAGTCCTAAAAAATATAATTAGATTCATTAATTAATTATTACCAAACCATATATATATGTAACTTATTTATTATATCATTATTAAGTAAATTATTTTCTTTTATATTGGTTAATATATTCAATTTCGTTATTTGGTAGTGCATATTTTCATAGTTTTCTTGATCGATTTGCTTGTATAAGAGTATGGAAGTTCAAGTGTAAGGGATAAAATTATTCATAATTGAATTATATAATATATATGAAAATAAATTATTGTAAATGGCTATATGTATCGTTTTTTTATTTTTGGAGAGGATGAATCATTACATAAAATTGTAATGATAAATACTTGGATTAATTTGGTAGTTTTTCAATCACCACAAACTAATTTTGTTTTATAACACAATAAAATGTTTACGAACTTATTTCATAACATTAATAAGATATATAACATATATTATTATCTGGTTACACTATCAAATTTTTTTCATGACTAGATTTTAAGATGGTAATAGAAATTGAAAACTCATCGTCCTTGAAAGTGGTAAATTAAGACATATCGGAATGTGTGTTCATTTTAAGTATAAGTGGAGGGGGAAAGAGTGATAATGATGAAATATTCCACTAGAATAATATCATTTCAATAAATTTAATTATCTATAATTATAATATCATTTGGATGAGGGTATTTGAGTAGATATGTAAAATATAAAAGAACATGTAAAAGAAATTGAAATAAAAAAAATAGGAGTGGTTTACCTCTTTTGTACTCCTCCATGAGAACCTCCTTAAGGTCTTTGGATTTTGTAATTTGGTGAGAACAGTTGGCCTTAAACCCGGGGAAGGGGCTATGGAAGATTATTATATAGTATTTAGGCCAGGATCAATGATTGAGTAGTGTGAGAGGAAGAAGGGTGTGGTAGTTTTTATAGTATAGGATAGGAGGTTTTATCCATTGTTTTTAAAATTATTTAATTATTTTGGCTCCTGAATATGTATTTTATTGATGAATGTGACTAAAAATTTTAATAAGTGATTGTGAGATTGTTCCATGTGTTCTTACATCATCATTACATCACCTACGACTCAATAAATCATGTATATTGTATTTATCGTCAATTAATGTATTTTCATTGTTCACCACAAATTCAAGTATTTCAGAAAAATCACAAAAAATTACCCCAAGCATTTTTCAATTTGTAGATTCCAAAAATGATCTCCATTTTATGAAAATACTTTCCTAAATATGAGATATTTATTTTTTAATTACAATCACCATTTTACCAAAAAATAATGTTTTTAAAATTATAACTGTTTTGAAAATACCCTGAAAATTTAAATAAGGTCTCATTAAATTATCCCAAATCTTAGGAAAAAAATATTGATTTATTAATACATTTTATAAAAAATTAATTATCTTTTAAATAAATCTATAAATTATAAAATTGTAAAAAAATATGTTTTTCTCACAAAAATATCAATAGTTAACTATTAATATTTAAACTAATCACTTTCAATTATAAGGTGCCTAAATTTTATCTATAATTACAGGGAGGAGGTAACTATTCATAAGAGTGAATTCTTATTCATGATGTTAACATTACTATTCATAAGGGTATGTCCTTATTCATAATAGTAAGTTGCTATTCCCCAAAAATTTTGTTGATTCTATCAAATACTAATTATCTTACAGAATACAACCATGTATGTTCATATTTTGAAATTCAACAAAACAGAAGTGAAAAAATTAAATTTAAAATCATTGTTATAACTAAAACAGTGTATTTTTTCGCAAAGACTAAGTGTTTTGTGCATATAATCTATCTAATAAAATGAAATTGATTAGGAAAAAACATACCATAAATCTTGGGGTGTCATAATAATAGTGAATATATTCATAACATAATTTTATATTTATCAAAATAATTATAATATTCAATATATATATTATAATATATTGATAAAAATGATTTTTGTAATAATAAAATACACATATTCACATTAAGATATTTTTTTACAAAAAATAATACAATAAAATTGTATTTACTTGAAAAATTAAATTTAATGATATAAATTTTAAATATAAGTATTATTAAATAAAACATAATTAAATTTAAATTATTATTTTACATAACATAATATATTTAAAATTATAAAACAAATTACTATGGTGTTATAGTGTGAACCATGTTATGTAATGGACTTCATCCAATAATATGGCCTCATAAGAAACTCCACTACTACTATAGAAATCGTTATTATATACTTATGTATTTTCCCTAAAATACCATATTTTATTCCTATGTTTTGATTTCATGGATGAAGTTATTTATTTCCAAATTATTCTTGCCTTATAAACTACCAATATTTATTTGGATCTCTGATATAATTTGTTTGATCATCAAATGTTAAACTCAAGTTACATACCCTTTTTATTATGTTATGCTTTCGCATTTCCTTTATTTACCCTTATTATGCATCTAATCTCATCCCTTTATTTTGATTCCTTTCTGTATGCTATGAAGAAAGTTCCTTACTTTGGAAGTGGATTGTATTTGGTTGTGATGATCTTGTCCATAGATCCATGGTTCTATTTTATTTCATTAATGTCATTATAGTTTCCCACTTTCTTCTCAAAAGTTCTTTTCAAATAAAAATTTAATTTTCATTCAGTCCAAGTTTTGAAAAAAGTTTTATGGTATAAGTACTTAAGGTGCATATTTTTTAGGGATATTTTATAGATCTTTCACAAGGATAAAATATTTTTATTCCATGTTTCCGAAGACACTAAATTAGTTTTTTCATCAGGCCTGTATTTTTGAAATGTATGGAATATTCATCTAAAATGATGTAATATCCAGGTATGTTAATCCATGGTCAGTATAGTTGGTTTCAAAATAAAGGTTTATTCAAATGTTAGAAACTATAGTGATATATATTTAGTGATTTCACTAGTTATATTTCTAAGGATATGTCTATATATGACTATAATGATATGTATATAGATGAGTTAACATTTACGAAAATGTCTTGTAATTATGGTAAAGGATATAGTGAGTGGTTTCCTATAAATACATACAATTTTATTTACTAGAGGTGGGTGTGGCTCTATAATTGTGTACCTAGGGGTAAAAACTATGAAATGATGTTATGGGCCTAACTCGGGGTAATTTTTGAAAAGACAACAGGCCTTGCTTCACATCAGTTTGGACACTTATGGGAGATATGCTTCGGGAATTCACCAAAATATTCAAAACCCACCATAAAATAAATAAATATAATCTGTCTTTGAGAAACCTGTGATGAAAATAGGGTCTCATATATTAAGAAAGGCATCTTGATTTAGACATCCTATATGTAATTATTTTCATGTATATCTGGTTTTATACTTTGAAAAGTAATGATCACACTATGTTTCTAGTTTTAGTCAATGGAAAGAACCAGAAGGAAGTTGATTAACATTGAATGTTATGGATGATTTATTAATGATTAGTAAGGTTGGATAAATCACTATTGTAAAATATGTTTTCATCATTCCTGATCATATTTCATGGAACCTGATTAACAATATGTACATTAACCAAATCTCAGACTCCACATGGAAGAGAAATAAAGAGTGTGTTGAGTGTTCAAGTAATAGAGGAAAATATAGGAAGTACGATTAAGTAATATTTGTGTCAAAAAATGTTTAAAGAATCACCTAAGTGAATGTATTAGAGGAACGAGAAGATGTTTTGATTGTGGAAAAGAAGGACACAATGCAAGTGACTGTAAGGAAAAAATGACGAGTTTAGTTAATGAAATGGATGAGAATATTGGTCTCCTTAAGACAACATCGAATGTTAAGTGCTTTAAGTGTAGAATAAATGGTCATTATACAACTCAATTTCCCAAGAAGAATGCTCCTAAATAGAATCAGCAAGGAGTTGTGATTAATGGTTACCATCCTGATTATGAAGGGACTATAGATGAAATGTAAAAGGAAAATGGTATTATATAATATGATAATGTTTCCATGTAAATGGAATAAGTATAAAGTGAAATAATAAATATTTTTATGTATCTGGATTCAAGAATTTTGTTTTATGAATAATGAAATATACAAGGATTGTTCTACCTGTGTTTTTTTCTCTAAATTTACAACTTTATGTTGATTGTTCCGAATGGACTGGTGAAGTGATTTAATTAAAAGGTGATATTTTGACTAAGTGAGGGAAACCATTATTTTTTATTTATTGTCAGACAATTCTATTAAAAATAAGTAAATTTTACGATATTGATTACCTTGGAACTATGTACGTATTTATTGATAGGTGGTTTTTGCTATAATTGATGAAGTTTACATCATATTCTATATTTGAGCAATATATCTAATATACTCTAGAATAATGAAGAAATCATGTTTTCCAAAAGGATGTATGATAATTAAGGTTATTACCATGTTTCAATTGAATATACAATACGGGTATTCACATGTTTGGAATGTGACCAATAATGGTACTTTGTGATATATGGGGGGTCAATGTTACGATGAAATCATGATTTTCTTTCTAAATCTTTGATTTTTCCTCTTCTTGAATGGTTATGAGGTTTACCATTTATAGAAAGATAATGTTAATGTTTGAATGATGTTTTTGAGTATAATGTATTATCATACCATGTGAGGATTTATGCATATTAGATAACATGTTCTAACCATGTCACTAGGATGTTAAGTGAATGTAAATGGAATGACATATCATTATATTTTTGGACCTCATGATATTTGGGTTCATAAATAATGAAAAAATCACTATCATTCCCTAGAATAAGAGATGAACTAGGATTTTATCAACCAAAATACAAAGGGTATGATTGTACATATGAAAAGGAACAAAATCAAGAAAGTATTATTCCTTGGGCTCCTATAAAGTGAAAGAACTCCCCAAATCTAGGAATACGATATTGAAAAATATTTTACCTAGAACATTTATTTCTAAAAAATCATATGGACCCTTATATTATCAATTATTTGGTGGTTTTGTGATCACCCACTTCAACTGATCAATGTTCTCTATCTATCTCCATCAGGAGAGGGTTGTATTATCATGGTCACTACTATCCTATAATAATAGGAGATTCTTGCTCAGTGTGAAAAACAAGAGGAAGTGTTATACTCAACATTCATGTTGCAAAATAATCACTGATGATCGATGTTCTAGGTATTTCACATTGACGGTGGTTGAGGAGGATTTCATTCCATTGAGGATGATGTTATTTCCTAGGAGGAGGATATCATTCCCTGTGATAATTTCATGGAACATCCTATGCTTGTGGGATAGGGTATATGGGACTTACACAATAAATTTTCCCTCAGGGGGTGGCTTGTACTCTTCAGGGGTGGCTTGTACTCCTTGGCGTGAGAGGATGGTATCCCATGATGATCATACATGGGGTATATTATGTGCATTTGATGGGGTAAGACTATAGTTTTACGTTATGTTCTAAGGACATTGGTGCCATAGAGTTTTATGTCGTGCATCATGGACATGGGGGGGCTCACTTATTACCCATTTGAATTATATAACCACCACCCATTCACCCTTAGTAGGGGGATGAATTTATCACAACCATGTTTTAACAGTTTGGAGGCGTTTTCAATCATGAGGTCCATGTTTTCATACCTATACTGAGAGTAAAATAGAAATTAGATTACCTATGCTGAGAACCAAAATATATGGCAACAAAATAACTGGGGTAATGTGGGACAACTAATGAGGGACCAAGAAATTTATCTATGTGAACATAGAGGGGTCCATGTTAGAGTGGCAAACAAGGAATTCGGGTTGAAAACAAAATTAACTTACACATAATTATTTGAGATAAATTCAATACATGGATCATCAACTAAGGGGATCACACATGATATGGGGCCAATAAAAAAATTATAGTGTTGAGTGTAAGGTCAGGGTTGTGCACTAGAGGATTCCATTTTTGCAACTGACTTAGGCTGAGAGAAGTTGGATGAGGATTACACAACATTGGTCGCACTCATGGAAGGACTTATAGGGAACAAATTTAATAAGTTCTATACCTTGATGGTTCTATGATTTTATGTTGTCTCAGAAGACTAATCTAACGTGTACCAGAATGATTGGTTAGCTTATAAAGGGTCACACTGAAGAGTGTGGGGTGACCTTCTACTCATAAATGAAATCATTGGAAATGGTAGTGGAAGAATTTAATCATGGAAAAGGTATTTTTGGAAACCCTATCCTTATCCATGGGGAATGATATCACTATGGGATGGTTGACATCGTACCATACATGAAATATGGTTGTGCGCAGATCATGTTTTGTGCACGCAACGTGGAAATATTGTGTGCCACGTTCTAATCCGTTTTTCCCATCATGGAAAGGATATAAGTTTATTTTTTATTTTTCATGAATGATTATTCCACCCATAATATAATACTGTGCACATATCTCAGAACATGTGTTTTTCTGCCTTCTCATTTTTAGATTGCTCTGTCGAGTCGGATGATGGATTTTATTTTCCGAAAGCTAGTCATTTATGGATTCATGCAAAATTCGGTGCAAACAATTCCATACATGAATAATATTAATCTTGTTATTGTTCAAACATGTACATATACCGGACCACTGTGTGGTTCCTATAATTTCCAAAATTCCAAATCAATATAGATTGGGAAAAAATAGATATGATTTTGTGTGTGACCCTCTACCTCATTTTTTTGATAATAGTGAGTATAAATTTTAGACTAGGGGTGGAGTCTATCAAAACATCAAAGACCAAAAAGAAAATACATTTTATTCTTAAGAAGGAAAACCTTCCAAAAATCATACATTTTGTAATATAATATTTTGTTTCTAGTGATATATCATAATGTAGGATGAAAAAATCATGCATTATCCTCTCATGGATTTTAAAAAAAATTAAAACCTTACTGAATGGACATAAATTCTTAAAAGTTTTACATGAATTTAGTAAAGTTATTACCATCTTGATCATACTATCCCAAAACACCACTTCTTATCATGGAACTGACAAATCATGTCGTGATCATTAAACTAACACCATACAAGCAATGAATCACCCAATACAAGCTACCTCACCACAATATAAATGTTATGGATTTCATCATGCATTAATGTATGAAAATAAATGGTACACAATGATAATGATATAAATTTAAGAACCCTATACTCATTATTCTAAATAGGAACAACTAATTACACTAGAAACATGTGTTATTCATATTAGAAAGTCTTTCCATCATATACTGTAGACCACCAAGTATCACGTAAATGAGAAGAAATATCAATGCATAGAAGCCCCTAACACCTAACATTTAGACATCATTTGTGTCCAATTAGTATAATGTATTTATACCATATGACATATGTTTAATATTATTTTCATAATATCTCAATGTTATCATTATAGCATGGGAACTACTATAAAATTTTAATATGAAATGTACTCTAATGATTATTCTATGAAAATAGTGGACAAAGAAGTATCAACAGAATAATAGTAAGAGAAAAACATGTATATGGAAGAGTTGGGTCAAGGTAACCCAATGTCACAAGTCCTACTTCTACTAGATCCATGTTATAATATTTCTCAACCCTTTATATATTACTTGAGAATCATTCTTCTACTACGACATGTCTTTTGTTTGGTGGTCTTCCATATTACCATTTTATAGATACTATATTAACCCCAAATTCAACTCTCTATGTAAAATAATTCAATAATTTAATCACATGAGGTATATATTTTTCCTTTTGTGTAACTTACCCTCCTTAAAAAGTAAAACTACAACAATGTTATCATAATAAACTGGAATAAGGTCATCACTGTAAGTTAAATTACATAGTCTTTTAAAATTGAAACTTTCTTTTGAATGAATAAATCTCTTATTAAATAATATATTTATAGAACACATAGGCAGTACATGGGTTATTTATTACCATTATATCCTATCATAATTATAATACAATTAAGCATCATAATAATTGATAATATATCCATTTTATAGTGATTGTTATGATCAGTATATATTATGGGTTTTGATAAAATACAATTGACGTAGATGGAAGAAGAGATGACCTCGAATAGTAAGATTTTACCCTATCAATCCCATTTATTGGAGAATCCGAGGGAGATGGAATAACATTACATTTCCCATTACTAATCCAAATCCATGATTTGACAACAAAAACATTATAAAAACCATTTATAAGGAAAATTCAAGCTTATCAGGATCATGGCCCAAACCATGTTCGCAGAATCACCCTAAAAAGAGTCACCATCACACAAAATAACCTTAGGGGACACACCAGTGTAATGAAGGGAAATTTATCTAGACCATAATAGTATAAATTTATATAGTTTAATTTAATAGTGGGTATATTTAGACTTTTTAATTATTAATTTATAATTTGATAATGAGTTTTAAAAAATTAAAATAAATCAAAAATATATTACTGAAAAATATATGTATCATAAATTAAGAAACTCTTGTTGATAAATTGAATAATTTTTGAAATAAAAGTTTCTTTAACAATATATACTTAATAGTTAATATTTTTTATATTAATGAAAATATAATTTCCTGAATTTGAATATAATTTTTTAGGGCCCATAAAGATGTTATTGTTATAAATACTAGTATATTAGAGTAAATAGGGATTTCAATTTTTTAATTTAAATGATCTTATAGAAAATTTGTTGCTAAAATAAATATCACTTTTGAAATTATCATGTCATAGTTGTACAAAGGTAAAATTTTATTGGTTTCTGAGATAATAAATTTATGGTTAAAAATTAAATATGGTATAAACACATGTTATGTATTATGACATAATCAAATACCAATTTTATGGAATAAATATCAGGCAAATAATATAAGAAAAAATATATATTCCCCATAAAAATAAGGGTTTTTTAAGTTATTTGATCATTTTTATAAACCATTAAGTAATCCTCCAAAACCTATATTATATTTCAACTTTTTAAAATCAATTATTTATATACATGACTCACTTCCGCATTACCAATGATATTATATTGATTATTTCTATAATTAGAATTACTGAATATTAAAAAGTTATATTTTTTGAAAAAATGATTGAAAACAATTTGTTGGTTTATGTTTTATGATAATATATTATATAAAGTCAAACATGTATGTTTAGAAATTAATAAATAATTCCCATATTGTTTCAATAAATTCTAACTTTACCTACTAGTAATATTCAATAAAAACCCATTTATCATGAATTTACTCTCCTTATACCTCATTAACCACCTTTCAAGGTGTTCTCAATCTCTTAAGAATCATTTCATTAGATTATAGAATCCCCCTCTAAAGGTAAGGGATCCTCTCCTTTTCTGTATTCAAGATATTTCATTTTTATTATGCCTTTTAATTTCCAATTGTTCATGTTGTAATATACTTCTGCACAAAAATTCAATTGTCCTTATTATTTACAATTAATTTTTTTCCACCTTTCACTCTCATTATACCCCTCTATGTATCTTTATGTGTATTGTTATGTTGCTGATATTATACTATTATTTTCCAGGACAAATTTTTTTATAGTGAATACCCCATCCAATTTCCACTTAAGGATGTTCTACTATATTTAAATATCCATAATTTATTAGGGACATTAATTTATGTAACCCAAACTCTATAATAATGGTGTTAAAAGAGATCAAAAATGTTCATATGATGTATGTGTTATGTGACACACAAATTCATGTACATGATATAAAGACGATAGGTGGACCCATAATTATATATCTATCTAATGCATTGGGTAAGGATTTTATCACATAATATAAAATTTATAGCGACTAGGATGTTATCTTAATCACACTATGTTATTATTTTGAAGTGGTCTTCCATGTCTTATGCTTATATTGTCATGTTTTATATTATTACCTCATTTCTATGTTTCCTTGATGTTATCATCTCATATCATGATTCAATGTTTGTGTATGTGGTTATTACACATTTAACATCATGTTGATATGATTATTGACTAACATGTATTATATTCATCATGTTATGATGTGATTATTCCCTTACTAGGATCTATAGATTACCCATTCCTTTTATACATCCCCTGGTTCTCCAATACTATTTTAGAATATTAATGGAATTTTAAAACATTGTAAAGGAGTTTCAAATAATACCATTGTATCAATGTTTTAGGTAATCATTATGTGCATAAAATTTTAGAAATACTCTAGGACTCTTGAACATTATGGATTGTATAATGTGTTTACTTATGTAATATCATGAAATAAAGTGGATAAAAGATACGGGCATCCATAGTTGGTATGAGAGGAATTTATAGTAATTTTTAAGTATTATGATTACAAAACCATATTGAAATAATTTGGGAAAAGGATAATGTAGATGAAATCCCAAAATTTTATTAATGTATAGTGTATGTGGTTTCCAAGAATGAAAACCCAAGTCTGGATACTATAAGTGGATGTGGGTCTGGAATAGTAATACCATGGGGTGATGACCCTGAAAAAGGTGCATTAGGTAATAACTCGATCAACACCGAGTTAATTGAAAATAGGCCTTGATTTACACCTGGTCTAACACTACTTGGGTATATTCTTTGGTTAATTGGAAAGTTCTTTTCAAACAATTATAAAGGGAAAAAATTCAGAGAAAAAATTCTATTTGGAAATAGACCATGTATGACTTAAATTAAAACCTACATATTCATAGGTTAAAAAATATTTTTTATTTGTGATTTAACCCTCAAATTTTCATATTTCCCCTTTTATGTGTTTAATATTTTGAAATGCCTCATCCATAAATGTTTTCTTTAGTTTAATCAGTGGATGAAAATAGGATGAACTAAGTCAGCAACCAGTGTAATGTGAAATGCGGTGAATACCCAAATGAGATTCTCATCCTAATAGAAGAAGGAATAAGTAAGATCATGACAATACATTCTAAATTAACTCATTTTTTGAATTGAAACATGAATCAGACGGAACGACCTCACCCCCTATGAAAGATCTTGTTTAAATTGAGACCATTATATATAAAATTCCACTAACATTTAGTGTATATTCCTATCCATTAATCATGGAATAATTGATTTACTATATTGAATAGATATTATCCATCATTCTATGTTATAATAATGATATAGTTATAGTATTTATCTATCATTTGGAGGGAGATTACAATCAACTTTGGAGTTTTATCCAAAATATGAATTCTATAGAGGATATCAAATTAGTTGAGTGGAAATAAATATAGAAAATATTTTCTAATGAATATTTTCCTCACACTCTCCAACATAAAATGAATAGGGATTTTATTTTCTTTTAGGAAATGTATATGAATCTATTTGGGGCATACGAGGAAAACTCTACAAGACTTTCACAATATGCCTCCTACCTTTTTATTAACCTTGAATGATATTTTGACAACATATTTAGTTGGATAACGATAGTACGATAAAAGGAGTTGGATATTTTTGTATTTTGAATCAATGAATAATTTCTCCAATATTCCTTCGATGTTAAAAGGTAGATCATCGAATCATAGGGATCTCATGGTTCAAGGGATTGTAATAGGATAATTGGTTTCAATTCTACTAGTGTAATAGAGTAAAATCATGGTGGAAATAAATTCTAAAAACCCACGTGTCAAACGTGTGGGATGAAGATAATAAGAAATTCACTTATGTTTAAAAGAAAATGTCTATGGTGTTGGAAGTTAGAGAACCTAGCTAGAGAAAGATTAGGGGGGAAACCCACCAATCAGATTGAAGAAAGGAATGCTCTAGTCAACCCTTAACATGTTGTCCAATATTTCAACAATAAAGAACATGGATAGAGTACAAATAAATACCCTAATCTAAGGATGGTCATATATAATTGATGAAAAAACTCTAAGTCTTATAGGTAATGGAAGAGCTTAAACCATAATAACCACTAAGGTTAATCCTAACACGGATGTGGTGACAAGTATACTAGTAATTCAAACAATGATGTAAAACATTCTATTTAATTCTTGTTCAACAAATTCAATCATATCATTCTTGTTTGGAAAAAACAATTCATATTCCACATCAAAACATGGAGGTTTAGTTATTGATGAAGATGTAAAATGGGTTAATTATTTAATCCCATGTATATAAATCATCCCCTATCAAAATTAAAGGGATAAATTCCCCATAAATCCCTATGATACTCTATTTAACAAAATTTGATCATGTCCTAGGCATGGTTAGGATTTCTATGTACATAACCATCATAATTTTCAGAGTGAATGAAATCACCCATCGTATTATAAATTTCCCTTTAATTCTAAACATGTTTAAGAAGAAGGATAAATCTCCTTTAGAGTCATCTTCTCAAGAATGAACATTATTTCTATGTGATCATGCATATCTATCTCAAATTGTTGAGTCTAAGGAAAATATCATATTTGATGAAATACCCATTGCGTGGGAATTATATTATGTATTTCTTGAAGAATTGTTCATTCTTCTTTTCAGCTGAGAGTTTGAGTCCTAGAGTGAATATTCACTCGTATATTTTCCTACATCCAAGACTCTATATAAAATAACCACTATTGAACATGAATAGATGAAGAAGTAAGTATATGAAAATCTGGATAAGGGGTTAATATTCCCATGTGCTACACCTTGGGGTGCACAATTCATATTAATCAATAAGGACATGTCAATTCTACTCTTTATTGATTATCTTGAGTTTTACCAGATCTTGTTAAAGAAAATGTAGCATCTTCCATATATTGATGAAATTTTTTATTAGATACATGGATCCCAGTAATTCTACAAGGTGGATCTTTGGTGAATATATTATAATTAAAGGAAAATATGTAGGATATTTGTAAGGATAGTTTTCATTAATGGTGAATCCACTACGAGATCATAATGATGCCATTTGGGATCAAGGATGCACCACCTATCTTCATAGATATAATTAATGTTATCTTTAGGGATTCACATGACATTGTTTTTATAGTATTTATAGATTGAATGGACCAATACACCAAGAGAAAGGTGGAATATTTGGAACATATAGATGTTTTATTGAAGACCACAGAAAAGGGAAATTTATCATTGAATTATGTGAAATATGTATTTTTTATAGATAAAGTCACATTACTAGGGAATGTTATGTGAATTAAAATAATATCCATGGAGCATTTAAAATAGTGGAAAATTTGAGGATAGATCAGAACAAATTCAATGATGGAAGTCTATAGTTTACTAATATTATCTTGTTACTATTGTAAATTTTTTAGAAACATTTCTCAATATTTCAAAAAGACATACCAAGTTTGTTATGATGGGAGGGAAGTTTTACTGGAATGATAAATAAAATGAGAGATTTATTAGGTTAAAAAAGAGGCTAATCACTACACATATTCTCATATTACCCACTACTGTGGAAGGATTTGTGATCTATAATGATGAATCAAAAATGTATTGGGTTGTGTACTCATTCATAAAGAAAAAGTGATAGCTTATAAAACCCACCATTTAAATATCCATTAGAAGAACTACCCAAATAATGATCTTGAAATTGATATAGTGTTCTTCACATTAAATATTTCAAAGAATTATCTATATGGTGATAAATATGACATATAAATGGATCCTAAAATCCTCATGTATATATTCATACAAAAGAAGATAAATATGTTCCAATGAAGGTGGCTATAGCTAAACAATGATCATGATTTTTCAATCCATTTCTATACTAAGAAGGTTAATAAAGTGGAAGATTCTCTATATAGAAAAGATCGTATAACCCTATCCATGATGAGGAATTAAAGGGTTCTAATCTTCATAGACACACAAAGGACGGAAACAAGAATAATAAATTTTTATTCATCAAAACCTTATCAACTATCCATTCTTAATAGGATCAAGGAGGGTTAAAAATGATGAAGATCCTCATATAATGGTAACAAATACTTCAGAGTTCAACTCTAATAATGGTGGATTTATATGATATAGAACCCAAATAGTGTACCATCAAGGCCTAAGTGGAAGATGGATCTTTTGGATGATGTGCATAGCTCATCCTTCATTATTCAGCTATGAATAACTAAGATTTATAGTTACATGAAGTTAAGCTTCTGATGGTATAAAATAAAGAGGGAGATTTAAGAATTTATATCATGATTATTTTTATGAAAACAACTCAAAGATGAATGAAAAAAAGTATTAGGGTGTGAGGAAACCATTTACCCTAACTATGTGTTAGTGGAAAAATTAACAATGTATTTCATCATGAGACTCCTCAGGACATATAATGGAAATAACACTATCTGGGTGGTATTCAACCCTCCTATAAAGCCATCAAATTTCATTTATATCAAGGAAGATATATCTACTATCCATATCACTAAGATATACATAAGATATGTCATAATACTCCATGGTGTGTCACTCTCCATTATGTCTGATTGAGATTTATGATTTACCTTGAGGTTATAGAGAACCCCTCAACAAGAGTTGGATATAGAGATGCGATTATATACTACCTTTCACTAATAGATGGATAGTCATTCAGAGATTGACATTAAAAATATAGAGGATATGCTGATATATTGTTCGATGGATTTCCAAGGATGATTGGAAAAAACCATCCCCTAATATAGATATATTAAAACAATATTTTATATTTTTGAATTGAAATGGATCCTTATGAGGATCTATATTAGAAGTGGTTTGACACTTTAACTTCCAGTAATAATGTTGAAAAGTGGTAGATTATATTACATGATATTATCCAAGAGATGTCTGAGGATAAAACTATTCAGAATCATATCAAATCATCCCAAAGTTGATATAACATATTTAAAGACAATTATTGACATGACCTAGAGTTTGAGGGACGAGAAATGGTGTTAATTTCTAAATCATTATAGAATAATGTAATATGGTTTTGGAAGAAGTGAAATATTGTTCCTATATAGATTTTCTCATTTCATATCCCTTATCGCATCAAAGTTCTATCCTATCAACTAACACTCCAACATAACATATGTTAATTATTTGATGTGTTCCACATATCCCTCTTAAAGAAGTATAAAAGAAATGATTCAAATGTAATGAACAAAATTTTTTTACCATTGGGGAATAAAAATTCATACGAGGAGACTCTAGTGAAGAACATAGATCATATAGACAGTGTTCTATGAAACTATAAAACTGACATGGTCAAAGTGTTTTGAAAAAACCACAAGTTATAGGAAGAAAAATTGGATCTAGAAGAAGCAATAAAACATTGTTTTTCAATCAATTTTAGTATGTGAATTTATATTTCTAGAGAGAAATTTATGAAGTGGGGAAGTGCGTAATGACACAATATTTTAAAAATGAAACTCACTTTTGATTGAACGAAATATTTATTATGTAATGGAATTATAGATAACATATATACTACATTGATTATTTTGGACCAATTATAGCATGGTAGATTTCAAAAATGATTATGAATCATAATCGTTGATAATATAGTCATTTAGAGTGACCATTATAATGATTATAAATTAAATGGTATTATAAAATCCAATTTAAAAAGATGAAATAAGAGACTGCCCCATCCTATATAATTGTACCATTTGAAGCACATTTATCAAAGATTCTATAAGATATTAGATCACTAGGTTTTCTCCTTGACCAATCTCATGGAAAAATTCAACTATTGAAACACGATTGAAATCATTTTTGATATAATTTTAATCTTATCAATATCATGACCCATACCATGTTCACAGAACCACTACTAATAAAGTATCACTATCACACACTATACCCTTATGGAATATACTTGTGTAATAAGGGGATGTATATTTATTCCCTAGTAGAATTAATTTTAATATATTGATTTTAATAATTATTATATTACTCAGTTTTTATTAATACTTTATAAATGTTTAATGAGTTTGATAAAAATTTCAGAAATCAAAATTGACTTTTTCGAAAATATATATAGTTTAAATTAAGACACTATATTTGATAAATTAATTAACTTGTGAAAGAAATTTTATACTAAAAAATAGTCTTATTAAATCATATTTATTTGAATATTAATAAAAATAAAATATAATAATTCCCAATATGATTTTTATAATGGTCAGAATGTTGTTTGTATCGAAAATTCTGTTATTTTCCATTAAAAAGGATTTTTAATTAAAATGTTAAATTATCATATTTTAAAAACTATTCATATAAAATAAATACCATTTTTGAAATAATCACATTGAAAATATTCATTGGTGTGTATTTCATAATCTTCTAATGAAGTCAAAATTTTGGTTAAAACTTAAATACAGAATAAAGAAACTGTATGTATTGCGACATCATAAAAGCCCAAAAATGTTGTGATGAATATCATATAAATAATACATGACCATAAATACATTTTTATTTTAAAATAATTATTTTTTAATTATATTTGTTAAATTTTATAATCTATTAATGAATCCTTTAAATCCTATATTATATTTTATGGATTTAAAATCAATTATTTAGGAATATGAATCAATTTTTTTACATCAACATTGATGGAATAATATAATATAGGGTGTGAATTGTATTTTAAAAAATTTAAAACAAATAAACAATCTCAGTATTATTAATGAATAATCAATAGTGAAATTTAGTGTCCACAATTTGATAAATTAGAAATTAAAATATGAAAATTGTATTTTATAGTGGTTTAGGTCAAAAAAATCATATTCATATCTTCAATCTTCTCTAGTTAGTGAGAAGATTAGTACCCACCAATATAAAATATATTTTAGATGTGTGGTCACATGTTATGAATCTCTTCCTTTTACAATATCGAGTGGCACAAAAATGAATTTTTATAGGAGTCACAACCTAGTCTAGACTTGAATTTTCTTCCACAGTCACAACCCAACAACTTCCTTTTGGGTTGTGGAATAACCAAACCTTACATGTTGTTGATTTGGAAAAGGTTAAACTGACTATATCGATTACAAATAGAAGAAAGAACACAGAGATGATGAAAAATAGAAAAAAAAATTAAAATATCAAAGATTAGAAGATGAAGAAGATGTTACTCGATGATATTTGATAACCTCAATAGTTAGGGATGGAATAGTTGAAGTTGATTTTTGATCGCATCCACATAATTGTAGTTGTGGATGTTCTTGATCAGATGCATAGCCAAATTATGGATCACTAGTGTCGTTGAATAAACTGTATAAATATTATCAAATCATTCTCTCAGTTTATTTCAACATAAAAGATTAATCCCATGTTATTAATTCCATAATCTTAAACGGGCGTCGAATTAAGCAATCACTGCATGCCATGAGTTAGACATTAATTAATCATAGAATAAACTTGTTTCCCATAATCTGATATAACATGCTCAATATTTTAGAGTTTTGGAGATCTTTTATTCAAATATAAAACAGCCTTGAAATACATTCAATATGACCATTAATCCAAATATATATATATATTACATATTAGTAAAATAGTTAAATAAATTGAATAAGCATTCTATTTCTTTAAAAATCAAAAATTCACAAAACAGAGCATCGAAAATAGTATAATGTATGTGTTTTTTTTAAAGTTGGGTCTGAAGCCTCATTTTATTATTAAACCAAAGAAATTACCTCTTTTAATTGGGTAGAGGGAAACCCACAACATAGCCCGAAGGCCCAGTGGGCTTATAGCACATTATATAGCCCTTAGGCCCAAATTTTTGGCCCAATAGTCATTCTGTGAATATCAACCCGCCTGCTACAGTACCCCACACAGTACCACCACTACTATAATGCCCTGGCACCGCTACAGTACCCGCCGATCTACAGTGCCGCCGCTGCTATAGTACCGCTACAGTATTGCTAAGGTATCTACACCTGATGGGTTTTGAATCCCCATATTTCATGTAGGATTACAAGGTGCTTACCACTAATCCAAACCCCAACTACAATGTATGTGTTTATGTATAATGAATATTCTAAAAAGATTAATCAAACATGAGATTATATTTTAAGAAAAATATAATCAAACAATAATTAATATATTATATTCTAGATACCATAATTAAAATAATAACAATTATATTTTTAATAAAAGTATATTTAGATACATATTTTATAACTAACGGTGTAGAATCAATAAATAATATTAATAGATTTATTTTGTTAGTAAAAGTATAATTAGTTCTATATTTTATAAGTAACGGTGTAGAATTAATGAATAATATTAATAGATTTATTTTTTTAACTGACGGTATCGTAATTTTGAATTGGATGGTAGCATAAAAATAATAGATGGTATTAAAATTCCATAGTGGTGGAAAGAGGTTCTTACTACTCAAATTCTAGGAATATTGACTTTATAGATGTCGAGAAAAATTTAGGAGGCTTCTCTACCACTAAATGGAGAGGATGCATTCATTTCTATCGAATGCAAGGAGGGACTGGTGCTACTGTCACAGGGTGTTACTCCCAAATAAGGATACTATTGAAATGTATTGTATTGGAAGATTTTCGATGTACTTTAATAAATAGAGAAGTAGAAGAGATATTCCGATGTGGTACTCAAATGTTATCGAAATGCTACTTCGCAGTGTCCATTGAAGCTACATACGGATGCAGGTTTTAGGAGTTTCTACAATGCAATGGTTCCTCATTTCAGCTCATAGAGATGCATGAACCTGTTGGTAGGCTGGTTATGTGTTATTTAAGTGTGAATGGGGTGGACAAACCAAGCTCATGAAGATAGTCGAGCTCTTCACGTTCAGTAGGAGCTCACAGAAATAGGAATGTTGGTCGACGTTGGACTGGAGTTCCTTGGGTGTGAACATGTGCATGCCGCAGTGGAGATTATACCATTACACTGGTATCATGATAATCGTGGACAGTATGTTGAGGCATTTCACAAGAGATTGGATTTTCCTTATAGGGTGCTCATGTGCGATGCCAGGATGAAGGAAATGAAGGTGTGCTATGCTTCCATGGTCAATAGAGCTCACCCGCGTTGATGATGAAGAAGAACCTACGATGCATAATATATATAGTATTATATAACCATTTATATATATAAATGACAATATATATAAAAATATGATATAAGATATAAAAATAATTTAGACAAATAAGATTCTAAACAAATTTAAAATATTAACACATGAAAAATTATGAATACATTATGTTGAACAGGGAAGATTAACACAGAAATACATGTGGTGGTTTCTCATTTGTTAACTAAAAAATATAAAAGAATAAATGTTTAACCAATTTGAGTTTAATTAAATGTGAGGAAATTGTAATTTAACAGAACGTAAATAATAAAACATTATTATAAATGTTCAAACACTAACAATATCCAGTTTTTTATAAATTTAAAAACTGATGATTTATTAAAATTTCAAAGACATTATCCCCCATTTGGGAATTTATCAAAAAGGGAAATAAATTAGATGAACAAGTCTCTCCCTTAATAAGGTAGAACATTTTTCAAAACTAATCACCCCACATACCGCATTAAAACTTTATTTTATCAAATTTTATAGAATTTAATAGTTTATTGAATATTCAGGAAAGCTAAATTTCAGTGGGTAAAAAATCAAAAAGAATATAATCTTTATTTACATGATATCTCAAAAAATGTAATCTAACAACTATATGTTTTATTTGAGAGTGCTGTAAAGTATTTTTAGAAATTGAAATTGCACTTGAAATATCATAGAAAATTGATATTTTATCAAAACAAATATTAAAATCATGTGAATTTATTTTTATCAAAATACTTTGTGAAGAAAAAGTATCACAAGAATCTTAATCAACGTCAATAATAGGCAATGAAAATGCTAGTTTTTCCCATGAACTCCATGAAATTAAAATTTTTCCTTATAAAATGAGACATTCCTATTGTGTATTTTCAGTCAAGACAACAACCCCCAAATTTATATTCATAATAAGACTATAAATCCAAATAATTCAAGTTTGACTAAGATCTACTAGTACTAACTATTCTTTTAATATATCAAATAACTTTTTTAACCACATTAAGATGACTTTACATAGTATTAAATTTAAATATAGTACATAAATGTGTTGAAAATGTTATATTCAATCTAGATATATATATACGTTACCGTTTAATAAAACATTTAGATCAATTGAATATATTTGTAGTCTATTGTATCATAAAGAATTCAAAAAATAGAGGATCATTAAGAGTATATTTATTGTGTGTATGTATACATAATATATGCTAAAAATATTTAACAATAAATTAATTATATTTTTAGAATAATATAATACAATAGTAATTAAAATATTTTATTTCATATGATGTTATCAAAATTATTGAAATTATATTTTGTCACAAACATATAATCAGTCTTACAATTTATCACTAATAATTCATAAAAAATAACAAACAATATTTTTTTAAAAATTGATGGAATTATGAATAGAATTGACAGTATGAAAAAATACTGACTATATTAAAATTACCTATTGTTTGAAAGAGGTTTCTACTACTAATAATTAATCGGCCTTTCTTCCACTAGAATTTAAGTAGAATGATAGGAAACAAATTTAAAAATGTGTTTAATTTTTTTACAAAAGGGATAGTGTTGGAAGTATTTTTAGAAAGGCGTCTCGAGAAGTGTGAACCTCAATCGTGGTTCTCTAATCGCCAGGAATCGTGATTGGGGTTCAAACTACTGATGTCAGTTTTCTGAATGAAGAGTGAATGTTGTTAACTCTTCCTCTATAGTATTTTTTAAATATAAATATTATTAATTAAATATATATAAGTAGATATCTAATTAGATAATCAAATAAATATTTATACAAACTAATAAAAATTAATTAAATACTAACTAAATAAAAGTAAATATTAATTAAAATTTATTCAATATTTATAAGATATAAATAAAGAATAATTAAATAATAATATATATTAAAACATATTAATAAAAATTAAATAAATATTGATAATAGAAATAAATTTTAAGAAATATTGATTAAATATTTAATAAATATTCTTAAATATTGATAAATATTAATGAATTTAATAAAATGTAAAAAATATTAATAAATATAAAATAACAAATAGTGACAAAATATTATAAAAAATTACTTAATTAGTCACAAATATTAATTAAATATTCATAAAATTCATAAATTCTGAAAAATATTAATATAAACTAGTAAATATTAACAAATCATAATAAATATTAAATAAATATTCCTAAAAAATATTTTTATATTAATCCAATAATAATAAATATTATTTAAATATTCATGAAAACTAAAAAAATTATTAAATTTTCGTAAATACTCATAAATACTGATAAGTCTCAATAAATATCAATAAATTTAAATAAATATTAATACATAATAATTAAATATTCAAAATAGAAATAAAATAATAATAAATATTAATAAATAGAAAAGAAATATCTTTCCACATTTATAGAAATTTATAAATATTAATTAAAATATATTAAACATTAATAAACATTAAGTAAATATTAATAAATATTAATGAATTTTAATGAATATCAATTAAATATTAATAAATATAAAATAAATATTCATAATGTTTCATAATTTTTTAATATGTTGAGGGTCAAACCCACTTTTATTGAGACAATAATTATTAATTTAATATTAATAAATGTTAAATAAATATTAATATAAGTTAAATAAATGTTAATAAATGTTAACATATATTAATAAATATTAATAAATAAATTATATCCCTAAAATAAATATTAGTAAATATAATTAAATATTAATAAATATTAATATTTATGTATTTTTATTAACATTTCATAATATTTTGTAATATTTGTAAATATCTAATTATATTTATTTAATATATACAAAAATTTATTAACATTAATTTAATATTTATTTAATATTTATTGATATTTATTTAATATGTATTTACTATTTCAGAATATTTAGATAAGATTATTTATATTTTATTAATATTCATTCATATTTAATTAATCTGTATTGATATTAATTTATATGCATTAATATATAATTAATGTTTATTAATAATTATGAATATTTAAATAATATATATTAATATTGATTTTTTTATATTTATTAATTTTTAATTAAAAAAATTATAATTTTATAAATAATAAAAATATTTCATTATTATTTATAAATATTTCTTGTTATTTTATTTTTATTTAAAAATATTTAATTAAATGCATTAATAATTATTTATATTTATTGATATTTATTGGACTTTATTGGTATTAAATTATTATTTATTTGTATTTATGAATTTTTAATTAAACTTTCTTACTTTTTTGTGAATATTTCATTAATATTTAATTAATATTTATGAATATTTATTAAGATTTGTATATATTTATTGGTATTTAATAATTTATGTTCTATATTTATGAATATTTATCTCTATTTAATAACATTAAATTAATATTTGTGAATAATTTATTAAAAAATTATTAATATTTGTTTCATTTATTTATATTTATAAATATTTATTTACATTTTTTTATATTCAATAATGTTTACAAATATATAAGAATATTTATTTTATATTTGACCAGTACTTATTAATATCTATTTGTATTATCAATATTTATGAATATTTATTTTATGTTTATTAGTATTTTTAATATTTGAAAATATTTAATTATTATTTATTGATATTTTATAAATATTGATGAAATTATAACCAATATTTATTCATATTTAATTAGTATAAATTAATATTTAATTAATCGTTTTAGTTTTTAGTAATATTTAATTTAATATTTAACTGGATATCTATTTACATATATATATTTAGTAATATTTATAATAGAAAATATTCTGGAGGATGCGTGAACAGCGTTCGCACTTCCATCAGAAAACTCAAATAGGATGTCTGAACCTCGTTCATGCTTCCAACCCTACACCTTTTGTAAAACAAAACTTTCAAACCTTTTTATAAAAAAAAATCCTCAGTGATGCCATCATGTGATGAAGTATAGGAGCCCCACTGCTACCATTAGAAAACGTGCTACCACTACCATTAAGTGGTGCTACCTCCACGCACTAAACCCACCACCGTGGAGCACATGGGAGATTACTACCTTTTTTAAGTAAGGATGGCGCTCTCATAATAGATTTTTTAAAACTACTATCACTGAGGAAGGTGAGATCCAACATGAAATATGTGTTGCTAACATTAAAGGTTGAGGAAATCGTACATTCCATCGAACATAAGGAGGTGTCAGTTTTATTTATGCATGGTTCTACTGTCGAACATTTCTACCACGTATGTTTTTTGAGGAACTATCTTGCATGAAGATGTATGGGAGATGATCTAATGCTTTATGTTGTTTCACATGGTTTCGGTCAAACTAGGACAGGGTTGTTTGGAGTCCATTGATGCGGCATGTTGTTTCTTGGTTGAGGAGATGTTGTGCTGGAATAGTACCTCATAGAATCTTTCATGGATGCTTCAGAAAGGCGACAATCTGGCATTATGATTTATAGGTTTGGATAGAGGCGACTTAGTTGAGCTTTTAATGATAGTCGAGCTCTTCACACACACTCTAAGAATGAAGATGGACGTATGGTGGTTGATGTTGGACTAGAGTTCCAATAGTGATAAAGTGTGTGCCCCATTATGAAAATAAATCCCTTGAATTGGTAATGAGATCATCATGGTTAATATATTCTTGTATTTAACTAAATATGATATATTTCTGTAGGTTGCTCATTTTTTATGCTAGGATGAATGACATGAAGGTGCACTGTGTTTCCATGGCTGAAGGAGTTCTCCTACTCAGATAAAGAAGGAGATGCTACAGTTTATAATATAAATACATATATATATGTGTGCTTATAAATTATATATATTCATTGACTTCTAAATATACATATGAAAATATATATATTAAAATTTAACCATATATATATGACCATTTATATAAAAAGTTGCTAAAAAAGTTTAAAACGATTTAAACAAAAAATGATGCTAAACAAAATCAAAATATTATCACATGGAAAATTATGTTTAAATTACGTATTACAATGAAACATAAATAAAAAATACAAGTTATTAATTACAATATATCAATAAAAAAATATAATTGGTAAATGTTTAAAATGTTTATACTTAATTAAAATTGAGGAAATTGTAATTTAATATATATTTTTTAAAACATTAACATAAAAATGAAAACCCTAACATCTTCCACATCACCAATTATTTTATTTTAATGATTTTTGTTCTTAGCCTTATACATTAATATAAAGAACTAATCTTTCTAAGAAAATATATTAAAAATGATGATAACGTTTGAATTTTGAATATTTTATTACATATAGTTTGAAACATAGGTTTACAAATTAATAAATAATTCCCCTCCCCATTTCTATAAATTCCACAAACCCCTACATTGTTTCACTAAAAACTCGTTTGATTGAGTTTACACTCCCTATCAAACTGTAAATACCTACAATGGTGTTCATATGATCTTAATAATCTTTTAGAAATCTTTTACAAGGGCTGTCTCAAGATAAAGAATCATGTCCCCTTCCCCTTTATTCTAGAAGCATCTTTGTATCATGTACTTTGATATCTAATAATTCAAGTTGGAATATGATTTCACACATTAATATTACTTTAATTATTCTTTTTCATATAAATATTGACCATACTTCACTCTCATTAAGACCCTTCATGATTTTTCATTTACACACTTCATTGTGCAGATATTATCTTGTGAATTTTCTTGCCAAAGTTTTTTATAGTGAATATCCATTAACATCTCCACTCAAAGGTATTCACAAATTTTTACCTATTCTTCATTAATTGTGGACTCCCATTTATGTAACCCATACTACATAATCATGGTTTTAAAATTGAGGAAATATGTTCTTATATTTTATAATCATTGTAGAATAAAAATGCTGGTACATGATATGAATTTCAAGGGTGGGATAGAAAATATATAACCCTCTATTGAATTGGGTAATTTTTTAATCTCATGAGGTACCATGTATTTATCATGGGAGGTTATCCAAAAAAACTCTATTTTATGATTTCTTGATAGCTAACCTTTAATTATGCTTATATGGTAATGTTTTATGTTGTCTTTACATTCATATATTTCCATGATGTTATCATCTTATCTCATTCTTTATTGTCAATTTTTATGATTTTCACCCATTTTATGTCACCATGTTAACATCTTGACTCAAATTTATTACTTTCATCTTGTTATTATTTTATCATTCTCTTACTGTACCTTATTTCTCCCCCTTTCGTATATACATACCTATGTATTTTATTAATTTTTAGAAGAGAGATTGATTTTTGAAGCATGTAAAAATGTTTTAAATAATTTCATTGTATCCATGACTTATGATATCATTCTATGTCTCTACATTTCCAAATACACTAGTCCTATTGATCAATTGGGATTGTATAATGTGTGTCTTTATGAAAAAATTCATGAAATTAATTGTATAAAAGGCATTGGTTGTCATAATTTGGTATAACGTAAATATATGTGACAAATCCATATATCTAGAATGATTCCTTAGCTGCCACAGTATACACTATATATTCAAAATCTACTATAGAATAATAAAATTATTCCTTGAGATTATTTATCTCATTGTACAACTATTCTAGGAAAAGACATAGCATGGCTATGATTTTTTATAATCATGCTCTGTTTGGAAGTTATCACCTTTGTATCCTCTCATTACTAGATCCTCATATCCTCCATACACCAACGACATGTCCATTTTATGTCTCATATTCAACAATGTAACATTTAACTCAAAAAAAATAAAAATGAAAAGTTAAAATTGAAATAAAAAAATCAATGAATAAATATTTATTCCAGAAATAAAATTAAATGTGATATTAAGTATATCATAAATAAGAAATTATATGTACAATTACTAAGTGTGCCTTATGGAATGAAAAGGAGACAAGAATCCCTTACCTTGAGTATTATTTTCGGTAAACATCCTTTAACATACTATAGAATAAAATCATGTTAATTTTATACTTTCATCATAACCAATTTTGTGTTAATCATTAATTTTGTCTCACTTATTACCATGTTGTGTTCAAATGCTATAAAAATTATGTTTGTGTTAGGTGTTTTGATAAAATTATATTTATCTGTCAAAATCAAATTTTGCAGGCATCTTTGGTAAAAGGGGTCATTATATAACATCCCTAAAATAATAATAAGGATATAATTATTATATTTATACGTAAATTATAACCTTAAAACCAATAATTATTTATGTTTATGAAAAAATAACCAACGTTAGAATCCTGGTGGCGGTAGGCCTTATATATGTATGAGTTACATTCCCATTTCAAAATGATCATTATGTGAAGAAGTTATGTAGAATTATATATTTCAAGAATAATAATAATTACATAAATACCATATTATTGTTCATATATACTTCTATATAGAATTTTTTTGAGGAAAAAGTAATCTGATTGTGTTGAGGAGGTGGTAGTACACACGTCCACCAACGATGTTATCACTTTTTAAGAGTGTGAAAGGGTAAAAAAGAAAATAATATATATCATATTTCCCAAATTATAATTATTTTAAAAATATAGTATATATATTTTTCATGTCATATTTTTTGAATTAAATTCATCCTCTATACATTCCATGTATAGTTTGAATGAAACACATCGCTTTGAGGGGGCGACAGTTCGCACTTCCACAATTGATGTTATCATTTTTATAAAAAATGAAAAGTATAAATATATGTTTATAAAATAAATAAATAAACAAAAAGATATAATAAAAATTATATATAAAAAATATTAACATATTTCCTAACATTGCTACCACTATTATAGGTGGTAATTGAAAATCGAACAATCATCATTTAGTGAGGCGGTAGTCTTCCAAACACGTAAATATTTTGTTTGTTGCCCATTATCTAAGTGTGTGTATAAGTGAAGGTATATGTATAGGCATAAAAATTCAAATTATATTTAGGATTACATAGTTTGTATATAAATATGGAATAATAATAGTTGAGGGAGTGGAGAATGAAACTATAATAGAGGAGTTTGAGGAAGGGTGATACCTCTTAATCGGGTAACTTCTTTTGGTTTGCACCAAAAGAGATTCCATGAAGGGATTTCATCCCAAAGGAGTCTTCAAAGGGAATGGGATGGATTTTTGGGAACCATGTTGGTAGTGTTTGGTCATGAAAAAGTGGATTGAGAGGTGTGTTGATGTTGTAAGAAATGAGGCCTTTTATAATGGAGGAGAAGTAGAATGTTTTGAAATATTTTAAAATAAAGGAACCACAACAACGTTTTTTTATTCAACATGGATAAATAATTTTCCAAATATGATAAAAGGGGATATATGCTAAAAATATGTCAATTAAAGGGATTTTTGAGAAGTGTAGAGGTCATTTTCAGCCAAAAGTTAATGTTTTAGTCCCTTATTAAGCTCAATTTAGCCTTAATCATTGTAATTGATTTTAATTAAATTCAGTAATATTTTTGGTAAAAAAATTAAATTAAAGATTTTGAAATAATGAATTATTCTGATTAAAAATTTGGAATCCATTTTTTAAAATTCTAATCACATAAGTTGATGAATTTAAATTAAAAATAAATCAGGCAGATGGGACAACAATGATAGTTTTTAAATTAAATACGTCTTGAAGTTTGATGTTCTATTATATTCAATTTCAAGGTGAAAATAATTTAAATGACCTGAATTGGATAAATATATAAAAATATTATCTAATTAAAATTTAAAACAAATTATAATTATAATTTAAAATTATAAATAAATTAGATGAAAATGCAGTTCGGAATTAAATTTCAATATTTTTCACTATTCTTTAAAACATGAAACTTCACAGAAAAATACAGAAACGTAACCCTATCCAAAAAATGATGTTTTAATTTCATATATTAAGATTATTTTGAAATAAAAATTCAATTAAAGTGTAAAAATTCATATTTAAAACGGGTTCTACATTAAGAGGTTTAAAAAGTGCCTTAATTAAAATATAGGGTTTCATGCGTAATATTGAATTTATTCTTATATTATGTCTATATAATCAGTTGTATTATTATTAAAAAAATATTTTATTGAATATATAACATATATATTTAATTTATATCATTCATTCATTTTAATTAATTTAATTTTTTAAGATTAAATACTTTTGTGAGCATAAATAAAATAATATTTCCATTATACTAAATTAGAGAGTATATTCATTTCAAATTAATTGGATGCCTATAAATTCATTTTATATTTCGATAAACCATATATTTTCATAATTTAGTTATTCTTATTCATAACCACTAATTTAACAGCTAGTTTATGTGTTATTATATTAAATAAGAATGTTTATATAATATATTATTGTTGAGTATAACTTGGCCTGACCTATAATAAAAGCTATCAAAGAAGGTGTTGTTGCATGTGATACACACTAATTCAATATCTCTTAAATTTCATATTCTATTATATATTCAATTTATTTAAAATTTTATTTTTATTATAAAAAATCTGGATATTATATTCCCTTATGCACTTGGGGTCGCATGTCATACACGACATCAAATACATGGTTATTACTTTAGAAAATTGGAGAGTCACACTCTTCCAACTTTAATTAAATTGTCATGACCTGTCCCCCAGGGCCCATGCCGTGACTACCCCAAGCCCGCCTTCCACGGGCCAGGGGCTGGCGACAAGCACCGAAAGGTAAATTCCTTAAAACGGGAAGGCATTTCCTTTTTAAATGGTAAACTCACACAATCCAAGCACACAACCGATACACGCACAAATTAAAATATATAGTAAACAACGTGTGTACATAACGTAAAGGGACCAGAATACAAGCCCGACTGGATAGTACAAGAAAAACTGCAAAGTACAAGTAAAACTAAATATAGATCCTGTGAACACCCACCAATGATCCTACAAGAAGGGTAGGTACATATCTTGAATAATCATCTCTGTAAATCACCTCGTCAAAGGTCCACCTCTTAGAAGTCTCCAGTCCAGGTACCCTCATCCTCAGTCATTGTTGTTCATTGTCTGCACCAGCCACAACAAGGTGCGGGTGTTTCCCATGCCGGTGTGAGTATAACAATATTCAGTAAGGAATCTGAGACCCCTGAAGGTCACTCAAATCCAAAATGGATAATCCAAAAAACATAGAAACAATAGTCAACACTACTTAGGTATATTCCCATACATATACCTATGTTATCAAAATATATCCACCTCACATAGGAGGGAAGAATACCACACTGGTAATACCACGAAGGAAGGAGTACCACACAGGTAATACCAAGAATGTAGAGTACCACAAAAGTACACCATGAAGATATAAGGCTCAGCTAAAACCAGCTATACAACTCTGCGAATCAGGATTATGATGATGACCACCACATGATCTCTATGAATGTTGATAGCAAGCCACATATTATATAGGCCTATGAACAAGTAACATTCCCAGTTACAATGTGGAACACCTTGATTTCTAGAGAATACCTCCTCTAACGAGAATAGTGGGCCTACTGCATCACACAGAGGCGCTTCCCATTAATCTTGGACTGCTGAGATACTCCTCTAGTTGAGTAATGTGGGTCTGCCACATCACATAGAGGTTCTCCCCACTGTGGGTTTTCCACGTCACACAGAGCTGCTCCCCCTCGTGGTCTGCTGAGTTACTACTCCTGTCGAGTATCGTTGTTCTGCCACATCACACAGTGGCTCTCACCACCGTGGGTCTGCTGCGTCAAAGAGAGGCGCTTCCCACTAGGCATGTCGAGTAACTCCGAGTCGAAACGGTCAGCAGTCATCATGTCTCAGCCAGTCGAAGGGTTCCATACGTAGTGCGCTTTGGAGAACCGCTCCCCAAGACATCGGTCATACCTCAACCACAAAAAAGTCCCACTAAAAAGTATCCCAATGGTGTGTGAAATCATAAGGGACCCAACACAATAGACGACACGTCAATCGGATGCCCGATCTATAAGTTATTATAATTTCTTCTCTGAGGGCCTGGTTGGATTTAGAGTCTGATCTAACATCATCATGCTCCTACCTTATCCAAAACCCTAGTGGAGTCTACCAAAAAGAACTGTCTCGATCCAAGGATTCTAGGTGCTATAGATGGTTCGTGAAATGGATGCCCAGTTCTCCGGTTATGGACACAAGGCGTATCTGGGTCTAGATGGGCCCAGGTCCTATCTGACCAGGTCAGACCAACCCTTCCTAGGCCGACCCAACCTAGTTTGGGTCGACACAACCTGATTCGAATCCGACCCGGTTAGCCTGGGTCGTGGTGGTCCTGGCCCGCTGGGCCGTGGTCAGGCCTAGACCGGGAAGGGGGCATCCTGGCCAGGGAAACTGGATGCTGCTTAGTGGCGTAGTCTACCCGAGCTGGAGTTGAAGGGGGAGTGCCCCCCTTCCATTAGAAATGGCAACGAGAAGTGCCTTTAGGTGCTGCCAAGTCACCGGAGGACCAGAGTGGGTCCCTCCGAACCACAACGGCTGGTCGGTCCTCCACCTAGGGGCGCGGTTTCCCACCGCTACTCCACTGCGGCCGGCATGGCTGGCCGCTCTTCGGCCTCCGGCGCGACGAAGTGGCCATGACCTCCTAGACCACCGGTGGTGTGGCCACACACCACTACTCTACCATGTAGCTGGTCGGATGTGGACCACCACCCTACCCCACTGTGGTTGATGGGCTGCAGCTTCCTCATCATCTAGTGGCATGGACACGTGCTTCCCTTCCTTCTTCATGGACAACCGGGTGTCACATGCCTCCTTCTTCCGCGAGCCATTACGGTTTCATTCGAAACCCGAAAAATAAAACAATTTCATAGTCATGATCTTTGGGTCGAGGGCTCCACGTCCATGTGTCACACTCAACAAAACTCTTTATTTATAGCACCATTAAATATTTTGCGTCGAAGAATGCTTGTAGAATGTTCAAAGAATGCAAGATAAGAGGCAAGGTATATGTGAAAGACATTGGCTATGTTAGTTTGTCCATCGTCTTTGTGAAACCAGAATATGAAGAATCTATAAATAAATTAAATCATATATAAAACCCCAACCACAATTTTCTGTTGGAGGTGGCGCGAGGAAGAAGACGAATTCGTTGAATATTGACGTTGAATTACATCACTCCCACAAGGCGCTCCAAGTTCAGTTCCTCGTTCTTCTATTCCAGATGTCATTCTTTATTGGTGGATCTCCTTTATTGGAGAATGATCTTGCCAACTCTCTAATTCTCTCCCATCCTTCTCCAATACCTTTTCCCATGAGAGGTGAGCTGCCAAAATAAATAATATTAAGGAATAATTTAATTAATGCTTGTACATTAAATACATTAAGTTGGAACATTTAATTTGGAGAAATAGAAGAGTTAAAGTAGATTCATTAATTCTAAATTAATGAACCCTATTAATTAAAGAGGAACGTGGTTACATATTTTGTGTATCCAGGCATTTAATTACAAACATTAAATGTCGAACAACCCTCATGTGGTCCCCACCTTCATGTTTCAAATGGGAGGTTTGAATTTCAAAAATAAAATAAAGAATGTTTATTTTATTTTCTCCCACAAAAATCCGAAAACTAAATTCCACCCTCAAACTAATGTGGTCGAGGTGAAGGTCTCCTTATGCGAATATTGGCGCTATGAGTTCAATAGTGCCCTCAAATTTCAATTCCGAGCACTGGTTAAAAAGTTACAAAATGCCAATCGTGTGTTTACTAAACATACTCGAAAAAAAGTTCTGAAAATTATTAACAGTCACCCATGACCCGTGCCAGTCGAGGTTAGGCTCTTCCTAAGTGAGAAACACCCTAAAGAATCCAAAGGTACTCTCATATTTCCAATCCATGTCACCATTTAAAAGTTATGTATTTTACAATAAAATAATTGTCACTTATTTATTTTATTTACTGTCAAAAACTAACATTCAATGGTGGCTCGTGCCGGACAATGTTAGTATCTTCCTAAAGAAAGCATATTGTCAAGGGTTCAATGGTGGTCTCTAATTTTTAATCTGAGTTACCATTTGTGAGTTATAATCATTTGAAAAATAATACAACTTTATTTAATTACTTTATTTATGATTATGTCATTTTAGGGCTTTTTCACAGGAGGCTCGTGCCGAATAAACATAAGTCACGCCTGGGGAAAACCCTTAATCTTGAGCACAATGATGCCCTAATATTTTAAATCCAAGTAACCATTTTTGAGATGATCAATTTTTTCATAAAAACTTCTTATGCGCACTAATTAAACCTTAATAAATCTTCGATAGGTCATTTCGGGCACTCTAGGGCTCAGAATTGCACACCGTCGGATTTTGTGATCTCGAAATAATTCCATATAATAAAATTAAATATATACAGAATTTATGGGACATTAAATTCTCCCCACATTAGATATTTATGTCCCCGAAAGCCACAACATGGACTAAGGAAACAAATGGGGGTACTGAGCATAGATCTGAGCCTCCCGCTCCCATGTGCTCTCCTGAAGGTTCCTGTGCTGTCAGTGAATTCACACTAGAGTTATCAACTACTCATGAAGGACAAGATCCTGTCGACCCTCCATATCTACTAGAACCTCCCTAAACATTGCCCCATCATCTGAGTCTAGCTCGCAATGGTTGATAATGTGCGATGGATCATCCACGCATCTCCTCAGCTGTGACACACAGAAACAATTATACACCCGGTGCATCAGTGGGGAAAGAGATTGACGGTATGCCACCTCGACCACTCTATTGAGAATCTAGAGAGGTCCAATAAACCTCAGAGATATCTTATTTCCCCAGCCAAATCACTGCAAACCACATTGAGGTAATACTCATAGGAAGACATGATCTCCGTCCTCCTGTCGGCATAAGACTTTTGTCGGCTCTAAGTAGTTTTCACTTGCTAACAAGTGTGGCATCGTGATAAAAAATTTGCCTCTGTTTTCTTCATCCTTGGCCACTAGTACTGATGTTGAAGGTCCTGGAACATCTTCACCACACTAGGATGTACCTCTAGATAGGACGTATGGAAGTCCCTCAACACCTCCTCATGTAGCACTACTATTTCCATGGTACGTCTTCTGAAGAGGACGACGTTCTCCCCACCTTCAAAAAATCCATCAGGTTCATTCCCTGATGATATTTGAGAATGTAGAGCCTCTCAGTCAATACCCCAAAGCTACCCCTCCCTAACATGAAAATGTATTGGGGGAGTGATAGTCATACACAAGAGGTAAGCAAATTCATCTCTATCCATGAAGGATATCTTCAGCACAACTAGATACTCTAACGCCTCACCCAGCAGTTGTAGACCAGACCTCCTACTGAATGCATCTACTACCACATTCCCCTTCCCAAGAGTATAGACTATATCAAATTCATAGTCCTGGAAGAACTCTAGACACTCCTATTGGGAACCGAAAACACAAAACTCATGCTGCCACAAGGGTACGGTTGTCCGACTCACGAGTGATCGACCACACCCGCCTATGAAAGAGTTTATCCTGTGCTTCTTGGGTTTCATTTTTCTCAAACCAAGGAAAATCCCATTCCAACGTTATAGGTAAACCACAGCCTTTTTTCCTAATACAGTAAATCTATGTATGAACTATGGATGTCCAGTCCATACCCAAACTAACATCATAAGGCCTTGACGTTTCCACTAAGAGGTTCCAAATGAAACTCTCTCATTAAATTCCAGATCACTCCGTCAGTGTAAGTGTGATTATCGAGCCTCCTCTGAAAAGTTTCTCCAGACATGATGGTCAAGTCAACGACTTAACCGAAAACTCTAGGTCTTGGAAAAGATTAGTGGAAAGAATGAATGATTGGTACCTACGTCTATTAATACAGTAGCTAATAGTAGACACACACCGTTCATTGAATCATTTACTAGAGCCCTTGGGTCTCACTCTTTGACCATATGAAACTACTCCTTTTCCATGTCCTTCAGTTCCCTAAGCCTTGTGGGGACCACAAAGGGGGGTGGTTGTAACATGTCTAAATGTACACCACCTCATGTTGATCTCCTATCTTGGATTCCACGTCTGCAGCCCTACATATTCATTTTTCCCTAACACTTCTTCTTCCCAAAACATTTTTATATCCCAAGTTTATGAGACTAGAACGAGTTTCTTGCTTTCGCACTACTAACATTCACTAGATCTATCTGCTTATTAAAAGAACATTCAGTCGAAAAGTTTCTATCTAGCACCCTAACATAGGTAGGAATTCATAGGGGAATAGTACTGGCTTAGACGTCCATAAACACACCGTGATCGGAGGACCGAGCCCTAAAGCACTGATTGTATCATATTCATCGGGTACCTGGAATGGTTAGTATGCCTCAATGAATACTCAGCTACCGACATGTTGTCCTACCGAAGCCGCAGAAGCTCTAGAAAACTCAGATCCACCTTCTCAAGCTAGTCCTCAGCCTCCTGTGAGTTGACTCACCTTGGAACCTGAGGGGTATCTAATTCTGACACTTGTGGAAGGCACTAAGCCAAAATGTGTCCCTTACCGGTACCGACGGTTGTAACTGCTGACCAACATGCATTGATATAGCTGACACATACCTGAATGCACTATCTCGGGTTACGGTCCACGTACCGCAGCCTCATCACTATATGGAAAATCCTCATGGTCACTCACTGGAAATGACTAGATGTTAAAATCACCATCAGCACTACTGGTGTCTCAACTAGGCGGAAAACTCTAGCCACTGCCTCTAGCCAGCCCTAAACTGCCTGGGAATCTGACTCACCTCAAAACCATAGAGGCCTTATTTGCTGGAACCCGTGAAACGTGCTCAATCAGCATGCATCCTCTACTGGTGGGGCTACTGCCAACACTTGTCCAATGGGTAGTGGTGCTGCTGGTACACCACCCGAAGGTGCTAACGCCGTAAGAGGGCCCTCCACCAAGTCCTCGTCGCTCAGTGGCCTGTCATCATGTACTCTCTTAGGAATCCTTGCTGGTTTTCTACGTGGAAACATCCTATTAAGGAACAGGTGAGACATGATCATTATGTTATTCATAGTGAGCTCACTCCAAAGAAATGAAAAGAAAAACCTTTCAAAAACACATGCAATCAGTGTTTTCATGTGCTGAGTCGGAAATCAGAATTCAGCATCCTGGTGTATGGATACGTCGACCATCGTACTAACACTAGACTCCCTGGATAGAAAACCACACTCATAACACATAACACTATTACTTCACAAAAAGTATCAGAGTCCTAGTTCTTCGGTAGAAACTAACTCCTCTGATACCACTTAGTCATGCACCATCCCCCGGGGCCTCTGTCGTGACTATCCCAATCCCAACTTCCACAGGTAAGGGGCTGGCGAGAAGCACATAAAGGTGTATTCCATAAAACGGGATGGTGTTGCTTTTATAAACTATAAACTCACACAAACCAAGAACACAATCGGATATAAGAACAAATTAAACTATATAGTAAATAGGGCGTTTATAGAAAGTAAAGGGTCCAGAATACAAGCCCAGCTGGAAATTACAGGAAAAAATGGAAAATATAAATAAAATTGAGTACAACTCCTGTGAACACTCACCAAGAATAATACCTAAAGGTTAGGTACATATCTCGAATGATCGTCTCTGCAGATCACCTCTTCAAAGGTCCACCACTGATTAGTCTCCAGTCCAGGTACCCTCATCCTCAGTCAGCTCTCTCTGTCATTTGCACCAGATACAACAAGGTTCAGGCGTTTCCCATGCAGGGGTGAGTATAAAAATACTCAGTAGGGTCCCCGATACCCTAGAAGGTCTCTCAAATCCACAAAGGATAAATCAAAAAACATAGAAACAACAGTCAACCCTACTTAGGTATATGCCCATACATATACCTAAGTAATCAAAATCTATCCACCTCACACAGGAGAGTAGAATACCACACAGGTAATACTACGAAGGTAGGAGTACCACACAAGTCATAACAAGAAGGTATAGTACCACAAAATTACACCATGAAGATATAATACTCAGCTCAAACCATGTATACAACTATGAGAAATAGGATTATGATGCTGACACACATATGATCGTTAAGAAAGATGATAGAAATCCACAAATTCATTAGGCTTAAGAATAAGTTACTTTCCCAGTCACAATGTTGAACACCTCTGCTATTGGATAAGTCCTCCACTAATATGTACAATGGGCCTACTATGTCACACAGTGGTGCTTCCCTCTAATCTTGGATGGCTAAGATACTCTTCTAGTCGAGTACTGTGGGTTTGTCATGCCACATAGTGGCGCTCCCCACAGTGGGTCTATCGTGTCACGCAGAGGCGCTCCCTCTTGTGGCCTGGTAAGGTACTCCACTTTTTGAGTAACATGGGTCTACCACATCACACAGAGGTGCTCCCCACTAGCCCGGTCGGGCTACTTTGAGTCAAAACGGTCAACAGTCATCAAGTCTTAGCTAGTCGCAGTGTTCCGTACATAGCGCACTTGGGAGAACCACTCCCCAAGCCATAAGTCATACATCAACCACCCCAAAGTCCCATTAAGAAGTATCCCAATGGTCCGTCACATCATAAGGGATCCAACACAATAGACGACGCGTCAATCTGACCCCTGTTCTATAAGTTATTAGTGTTTCCATTCCGAGGGCCTAGTTGGATTTGTGGTCCAATTCAACATCCTCGTGCTCCAACATTATTCAAAACTCAAGTAATGTATACCAAAAAGAACAATATTGATCCATGGATTCTAGGGTCATAGATGGTTCATCAAACAGACATTCGGTTCTCATGTTATGGTCACAAAGGTGTATCGAGATCCAGATGGGCCCGGGTCCGGTCCGACCTGGTTGGACCGACATGACCAGACCCGTCCTCGGCCGACCCGACTTGGTTCAGGTCGACCCGGCCTGATTCGGGTCTAGTTCTATTGGCCTGGGCTACGGTGGGCCCTCCCTGTAGGGTTGTGGTCCATCCAGGCCTGAGAAGGGGATGGACCGGCCCTGACTGCTTGGTGCGGCCCGGTGGTGCGGTCAACCTGAGCTGGCACCGAAGGGGGAGCATCCCCCTTCCTTTCAGAATGGAAACAGGTAGTTTTTAGGTGATACCAAGTCACCAAAGGACCCGAGTGGGTCTCGCCAAACTGTAATGGTTGTACAATGTTCCAGACGGTCCACCTCCCAATGGGGCGGTTGCTCACCCTGCTCCACCACGGCCGACGCGGCTAACCACTCTTCTGTCTCCGCCGTAGCATCCTGCTCCCTCGGCGGCACGAATGTGTGCGGCTGCTCCGCCACACAGCCTTCCAGATGTTGACCTCCACCCATCCCTACCGCGGTCGACAGTTCACGACTTCCTCTTCATCTATTGGTGCAGACGCATGCCACCCTTCATTCGTCGTGGCCAGCCAGGTGACGGCACCCACCTTCTTTCGGGAGCCATTGCGCCTTCATTCCAAGAATAAAAAATAAAACGATCACATATTCATGATCATTGGGATATGGGCTCCGTGTTCATATGTTGTGCTCAATAAAACTCAGTTTTTCCAGCGTCATTAAATATTTGGCGTTGAAGAACGCATGTAGAATGTAAGATAAGAGGAAAGGTATATGTGTGGGACGTTGGCCATGATAGTTTGGCCATCATCATTGTGAAACTAGAATATTAAGAATCAATAAATAAATTCCATAATATATAAAACCCCAACCTCAATTTTTCGTTATAGGGGAACGTGGAAGAAGACGAAGTCGTTGAAGATTGACGTCGGCCTTTTTCACTCCCGCAAAACGCTCCAAGGTTGGTTCCTTGTTCTCCGATTCCACAAGTCGTTCTTCATTGGAGGATCTCCTTTGTTGGAGAATGATCATTCCAACTCTCTAAAGCCCTCCCCTCTTCCAATCACTTTTACCACGAGAGGTGAGGTACCAAAATAAATAATCTTAAGCAATAATTTAATTTATTTTTTTACATTAATTAAATTATGTTGGCACATTTAATATGGATAAATTGAAGAATTAAAGTTGATTCATTAAATCAAAATTAATGAATACTATTAATTAAGGAGTAATGTGGTTACACATTTTGTTTTACCATGCATTTAATTCCCAACTTTAAATGTCAGATAACCCTCATGTATTCCCCACTCTCATGATTCAAATGAGAGGTTTCAATTTCAAAAATAAAATAATGCATGTTTACTTTATTTTCTCCCATGAAAATCTCAAAATCTAAATTCCACCCCCGACCTAATACGGTCAAGGTGAAGGTCTATTTAAGATAATATTTCAACTACGAGTTCAATGATATCCTCAGATTTCAATTTCGATCACCAGTTCAAAACACAGCTCGCTCATTTACTAAACATACCCGAAAAAAAGTTTGAAAATTTATTAACAATCACCCTTTACCCACACTGGTCGAGGTTAGGTTCTTACTAAGCGAAACACACCCCAATGAACCCAATGGTATTCTCTGATTTCCAATCCAAGTTACTATTTAAAATTTATTGATTTTTCAATAAAATAATCGTCACTAAATTATCTTATTTATGTACAAAAAATAACTTTCACTGGTGGCCCGCATCGGCCAATGATAGTATATACCATAAAAAAGAATACCATCACAGGTTCATCGGTGGTCTCAGATTTTTAATCAATGTTACTATTTTTGAGTTATAGGCATTTGAAAAATAAAATAACTTTATTTAATTATTTTATTTACGGTTATTCCATTTTCAGGTTTTCTCATAGGTGGCCTGTGCCAACTAAACTAAAGTCACGCCTAGGGTAAACCTACCATCCTGAGCACAACAGTGCCCTCATATTTTTGATCCACCTAACCGTTTAAGAGTTATTCATCTTTTTTAGATAAACTGTGTACGCGCATTAATTAAACCTTAACAAAACTTCGATGGATCATTCTGGGCACTCCGGGCCTCAAAATCCCACACCATCAGATTTCGCGGTCTACAAATAATTACATGTATTTAAAAACAATTATACTAAATTTCCAAGACATTACAAAATTTCTTCATCAAAATTCCACTCAATTTTTAAGGGATTTCTTGATATTTCCTATATTAAAATCCCACATTGGTAGAAGATTTCATAAAACATCCTCTAAAAAAGAGAGGATGGAATGTATAAAGGAAACATGGAGTACCATGTAACAAGGTATATGTGTAAGAGAACATTAGTGGAATGTAGAGATATGTACTTGGAGGAAAAGAATAAATATTTATAAGGAGTTATTTAGTTCTTCAATCATAAACAATTGAATGATCAATTAAATGTTGAGTTCCCCAACACTCTAAATCTGTGATGATTTAGTAGACAAATGTTTCAAAAAAAGGTGTTAGGAAAACCAATTTTTTTTATCATTTTCCAAATGATGAGAAATTATTATACTTTATAATAATATGAGGAAATATAATTTCTTGATACATTTAAATTTCATAAAAACAATTTAAATTGTTGGTTGTGCTTCTATTAAATTTTAATTGATCCCTTACCTCATGAAATGGATACTCAAAAATTAACATTGATCCATGAAGTACTAAAACATTTAATAGATCACAAGGCCTATAAAAAATTAAAAATTCTAACTATTTGTCTATAACTATCTACAAAACCAATATTTTCAATATATTAATCTCTACTCCTTAAAAGTGATACTACTTCTTCTTCATTAACAATTATTCATCAAATATTTTAACTAAAAACAATGAAGAAGTAACCAAGACATTGTATAGGTCACTAGTTGGTGTGAAGCCCTTATCATCATTCGGTCATGGGTTCAACACCCATGGAATTTCTTGATATAATTGGTTATCACCCATCTAATAGGTTCTCTTTTTCTAAACCATATTAATGTAACTTCAAAAATATATTTAATGGAAATCCCTGATAATAAATTAAATATTATCTTCACTACAGTTTTCAATAGAAAACTTCTTTATAGTTTCTTAATCTTATTTGACACTAATTACAATTTCATTACTAACAATATGAACCATAAATGTTATCAATACCTTTAAAATCATGTGTATGTAATTGTAAATTCAGTATTCATCAAATAACCTTTTCCTCTAAAACATATGCTTCTAAAAGTAATCATTTTTCATATAAATTTCCTGATTATTATTTCCAAAATACTACTATTTGAATACTTCTATAATTTAATTGTTGAATATAAAAAATAAATCCGCAATATTGGAACTTCCTTAGTCGAAGGCTTAACTATACTATCATTTTTGGGATTTCTAAATCATACACCATATCTTAAAAATAAAACACATTTGGATTAAATTAGGTCATTAATTGTTATTATCCATTCATAATTTTTCATAATGGTTTGTAAATAAAACATTGAATATCGTAAGCATATTCCCAATGAGTGGCAATCTAGGTGCAAATTAAGGTCAGTTGTCATGTACCAGGTTACCCCAATTTAGGCCCGTAACACCTTGCCAGAGTTGTAACTCTTAGGTACATATGTGCTAGAACGATGTTCAGTTATAGTATCCAAGCATTGATTTATTTCGTGGGAGACCCACCAAATCTATACTTCACCAAAAATCAAGGTTATTCATATATTATAATCCTAAAATTCAACCATATGTTTATGTTATCTAATCTATGTTTTCTTAAATCTAATCCCAAGGTTGCTACTAAACTTTACCTGATAACAACTATAAAGAACAAACCCCAGATATCATATATCTGGTGTCTAATATCAATTATATTGGCATGATTACAGGGAGTCTAATCTCAATGGACTGACCAGTTTACTAGTTTTGGTAAACAAGATACAAAAATGAGTATTGTATTAAAAATTTATACGCTAATTAAAACATAATTTTTTTAATATTTTTAAATAAATAAAATCAAATATAACTCCAATCCATATTGTGAATCACTACATATCTTTTATGGTATTTTTCATGGTTTCTTGTTGAAAGAATCATAATAAGGGTGAGCTCAAATGATCAGTAACGGAAAATTATAATGGAAGCAGTAATGAATCAATGAGAGTAATATCTTTTGCATTGTAAATTGTTGAACACACATACCATGAAATCAATAAAACTAAGACGGGACTAAATAAAAAATATGGAAAGAAAATAAATTGAAATACATTCCATTAAAATAACTATATAAGAAAAAATCAATATGGAAAGTTAAGAAACAGAAACACATGCCATTTAATAAATTGACCGAAATTAAGTGTATCCATAGATATGTAGATTAAAAATATCCAGGGTGAATAATAACTAAAACTAAATGATTTTAATGATTTATTAATGTCCATCATATCTTAGTCTCATTAAAACCTCTTACCATTAAGACATTTCAACAGACGATTTAAAAATATGGGTAGAAACCCATTTGTGCATCTTATTTGTCCCATGAGAATCTGTCGATGCATCATGGAGATATATAAAGTCCCAAATCCACCCATCATTCCATGTACAAATAATTCCTCTAATTTAAAAATAAAAATAACTAATACACTTTATCAAATAACTATATTCAATGTGAAATATTGATTTATCAATATTTCCCCAAATAATCAAATAATAATCAACGTAGACATCATATGTATAATGGAATGTAGTTTATAAAATACTAATATAAATTTAGAAAATGGATATTCAATTAAATTTTCAATGATAAATGATTACAATACAGTGAATTTTCTATAGAATTCATCAATCAGAAAACGGAGTGAAAATTTCAAAGATAATCGATAAGAACAGTCATGATGAGAATAATCATAAAACATTCCAATGTGTCCCGTAGCACTTAGAAACATTTGAATCATAATCTCAAGAATGTTATGACATTAAATTACAAATATAATATTATGATAATAAGGGGATTCCTGATACATAATAAAAATTAAGTATATACACCAAATAAAAGTTAATTAGCACATAAATACAATTAAATCTCAATGAAATGTAAATTATTGAGAAATTCTCATACATATGAATCAAAAAACAAATAATATTAATAATTTAAAGAGTTAATTAATAACTAGAAGGTATATAAAATAAAAGGATTATTTAACAAGAAATAATTAATTTCATTGATTTGATATTCATGTACTAACAGTCTCGAATAAAAATGAGATTGTGAAATAAACCCTTAAAAACGATATAACATCGAAGTAAAAATAAATCAATGAGTGTATTATGTGTATCAAATTTAAATCCACATAACAGAAGCACAAATAAATCAATATATTGTAATAAGTGATTACACACATAATATTATAATATTAATGAAAACAAGGAAGTGATAAAACTCAATGAAAAGAAATCATGTAATGAAAATCTATCCAACTTGGAAACTTTTAACTAAAATATGCTTAAAATAAATAACTAAAATCGAAACACAAAATTCCATGAAAAAATATTTATTCATGATAATACATTACAATTTGGAAGTATGTACATCATATATAATAAATTAGGTGAACAATAATTACGTATGCCTCATGGAATCAAAATGAGACTCAAATCCCTTAAATTGATATTCCTTCCGGGTGAACATCCTCTCTAATACATTATATTAATATCATGTTAATGTTATACTTGATTCCTGATCTTTTTTATCATTAATTTTTATTTAAATATTACATTGTTGTTTTTACGTAATAAATCAATTAACTTTACATCAGGTGTTTTGACCAAATTCAATTTTTTGTCCAAAACAACTTTGGTAAGTCCACATTGTTCAAAAGGGTCATTATATAACATCTGTAGGATAATAATAATTACATAATTATTATATTTATACATAAATTATAACTTTAAAACTAATCATTAATTATGGTTATGAAAAATTAACTAACGTTACAATCATCGGTATGTCATACATACACATGAGTAATGTTCCCGTTTTTGAATGATCATAATGGATTGATGTTTTTTAGAATTAAATATTTATATAATAATAATTATAAAAAATAAAATATTATTTAGTCATATATTATTATAGATAGAATCATTAAATGTAAAATTAATCTCATCATGTTGAGGAAGTGGTAGTCCATACGTTATGGAATGACATTATCACTTTTTAAGTTCGTGAAAGGGTAATAATGAAAATGATATATATAATATTTTAAGAAATATAATAATGTAATTAATATCATATATATATTTTTTAGTTCAAATTTTTTTAATTAAAATCATCCTTTATTCATTTCTTGTATAGTGTGAACGAATGACATCGCTTTGAGGGGGAGGTAGTCCACACTTCCACAAACGTTGTTATTGTTTTCACATAAAATGAAAAGTGTAAAAATATTTGATGAAAATAATTAAATAAGACTAAAGATATTATATATATTATATATAAAATATAGAGAAATATTTTCCATTACAATGGACACCATGAGAGGTGGGAATGGATAATTGATGAATCGCCACTTAGTGAGGTGGTAGTCTGCCAATCACATAAAAAATATGTTCATTACCTATTAGATGGAAGTGTCTATAATTATAGGTTGAAATAAAATAATTACAATGTAATATTATATTTTGGATACTATATTTGTTATATTAAAATGTAATAATAATATTTTTGGGATGGGAGATATGAAATAAAAGTGAGGAGTTGGAAGGAGGGTGTTACCTCTTAATCGGGTAACTTCTTTTGGTTTGCACAAAAAGAGATTCCTTGAAAGAATTTTTTCCTAAGGGAGGATTCAGGGAGTAAGGGTGGGATTTGGAGTATCCATTTTGGTAGAGTTTTTTTGAGACAATGTGGCATGATAGGTTTTAGGAAGTGGGAGGAATGGAGGCCTTTTATAATTGAGGAGTGAAATATTTTGTATTATTTTAAAATAAAGAAACCCTAACAACGTTTTTTATTTCAAGTTGTTCAATAAATGTCAAAAGTATAAATAATGGATGATAGGTTCATTATAAATATATAAAATGATTTTTTGATAAGTTTATAAGTCATTTTAGACAATAATTTTAAGGTTTAGTTCCTCATTAACCTTAATTTAAGCTTAATTGTAGAAATTGGTATTAATTACATTCACTAATATTTATGGAAAAAAATAATTTGAACTTATTAGAAATTACATATAATTATAACTAAAAATATGGAATCATTTTTTTATTTAAAATGATATAATTGGAATGAATTAAATTAGTATTAATCCTAGAGACGGGACAAAAATGCATGTTTTTATTGTAAAAAGGTCCTAAAGTTTGCTATATTTTTATAGTCAATTTAAATTTGAAATTGATTAAAATTACCTAAATTATATTAATTTTAAAAAATATTATCTAAATAAACATTAAAAAAATTTAAAATTATACTTTACACTTATAAATAAATTAGATGGGAAAATATCTTTGAATTAAATTTCAGTATTTTTCATTATTCATTAAAATTTTGAAACTTCTCATAAAAATACCAAAAATTCACCGAAAAAAATGTAATGTTTCTATTTCCATGATAAGTTTTATTTTTACATGTTACATCAATTATAGTGTCAAAATCCAAATTTAAAAATTTCTCTCTATTAATTGGTTGTAAAAGTTCTTTAACAAAAATAACTATTTTCATGTATAAAATTGAGTTTATTATTTACTTATGTCTATTGAATCAATTTTATTATTATAGAATATTATTTCATTGAAAATTTAACAAATATATTTAATTTATATATTTAATTAATTTTTTAATAATTTAATTTATTAAGACAAAACTTGTTTGTGGGCATAAAAATAATAATATTGTATTTATATTCAATTGGTTTGTATTTTCGTTTCTAATTAATTGGTAATCTATTATTTTGTTTTATATTTTTATAACTATATATTTTCATAAGTTTGTTAATAATATTTATAACTATTAATTTAAAGTCAAGTTTATGTATTATTATTTAAAATAATAATATTTTAAAAACATATTATTGTTTGGTAAAACTCGGTCTTGCATATAATAAAAGCTATCAAAGAAGGTCATTGTTGCGTGTGATGAATGGTAACTCAGTATTTCTTTCATTGAACTTTATATTATAGATTTAATTTATTTAAGATTTTAAATATATAATAAATACTTGGGATATTATATTCCCCTATTTTTTTGGTATCGCATATCATACACATTTTCAAATAAAAGGTTATTACTTTAGAATTTCGTGGTGTTATACATAGTGTAATCCAAAATTATCCTCCGTGTTGATCATGTTTTTTTAAAAATGCTTGTTATTACTTCCACACACACCAACACCATTTCTACATTGTAAATTGGCTCAAATCATGCTAGTAATCAATGTTCATCTCACTTGAGATTATCCATCCCGCAAAGAATATATGTTGGCATCCAATATATTCAAAAATCAGATCTATAGGTTGTTCTTAGTTTTTTTCTGAATAACGCTGATGAACGAGACATCGGGTATCCACCATCATCTGAATCGCTCTTTCTCTATGGTCACACCTCCATCGTGTGGTGCCAAACCTAGATCATTGATTCCGGAAAATTTTACAGGAAATGGGAAAATGATCAATTGATTAGGAATTTTTGAGTCTCATACCAAGTGAAGAATGCCTCCAACGAATGCAGTATCATGGGAGAAAATCAAAAGGGCATATATGACGAACAAACCTCGATAAATGTTATTGTCGATCTTGGTTCATTTCTCTTAGAATGAAAATCAAAATAGATCAAATAATATAAATATTATCCCATTAAACCATACAAAATAATCCCATATTGAATAACTATCATACCATGATTTAATCTGTTGATTGATTGATTCATGATATTTGTAGAAATAAATAATGTGGAAGGGTCAAATAAAAAACCCATCTTTCCTCGATTTGGATCGATCACTAACAAAGAATGAGTCTATGTCGCGTTTTTTGGTGGGATCCTTTGAATCCAATCTGTGTCCATCATTGATCCATTATCCCATCACCAATCACTTGAGAAATTCTTCAAGGGTCTCTCTAAGGGTTCTTCATGATATCCAGGTTTATGTGGATTTCCCTAATATTATTATATAGTAATATTTTTAATGTTTGTGAATCTCCACATCAATAATCATGAAATATAATAATTTATTTAAATTATTTCATTCATTTATGCATCTGTAATTTCATTTCTATAAACTACCTTTGAAAAAAAAATTAATTCATTCCAAGGAAAAAATTGAATTCAAAGCCCAATGGTGCCCTCATATTTCTGATTCGGGAAACCATTTAGAATGAATTCTAATTTTTTAGGAAACATTTTTTCATATTATTTAATATATTTAATATATTTTAAGCATTTATTCTGAGTACATTGGTTCTCAGAATAACACACTGTCTCCGTCTCTATTCTTAAAAATAATCTACATAATATACAAAAACAATAAATGAAAAATCTGATAGATTAAAATTGTGAGTAGAAATATCTAATATACATTAATTTTATATTTAGTTAATGGTTAATTTATTTTTTTATTAGCGAATAATGATTTTATATTTTATTATAAAATAAATATTTATTATTCAAGGATTTATAAATATTATGGATGAATAAAAGATCATATTCAATGGTCATGTGAGAAATAATACATGTTAAATATTATTTGAATATATAATATTTTATTTAATTCACGAGTTTAACACCTGTCATGTAACATAATAATAATATTATAAATATGGATATAGATATTCACATGAATTTAAAAAATAATAATGGAAACTGTGAAATGGTTATATTATTAATATAGTGGTATATAAACCCAATTATATTATTTTTCTAGAGAGACAATTCATTTTGGTTGTGCACAATGAGATCTGGAGGGAATCTTCTCATAGACTGTAAGAGCTCCAGCTCCATGAATTCTCTCAATAATGGAGAGATATCACGCTCCTCTACCAATCTTAGGTGTAGAGAGATCGAAGAGAACACTTACTGTAATCATTTATTGGGTGATCAAAGACAAATGATGCAGGCATTAGGGACTTCTATTCTAGAAATCATATATTCATTTGGAAACATTTATAAGTTCATGGAACCCATATGGATCACCATTAAAGTAATTATACTCTTGATTCAAACAAAACAAAAATATTATAATACAGATATGTTGATAGATCTATCCATGAATAAAGTTTTTATTGAAAGGTAATTATTTAATTTCATAAAATAATTATAAATGAAAGGTGATGATCATATGATTTCATTTTAATTTTTTTCTATTATCTATATTCAATGATTAAATTTTGTTATCATGGTGTTTATCTTCATTTATAAAACACATTAATCATTGATCATGAAAAAATTATTCGATAGGCATGAGGCATCTACCGCTTACAGTGCACATGAAACCTTCATGAGGTTTTAGAGGAGTCGCATAATTATTTAAAATTATTTAATGATCATTGATTTATTTACACATTTTTATTAGTTTTAAATTGCAGTTTAATTGATATTTAATTGAAACTATGATATCTATTTGTATCATCTTCAGTTCTCGCAATATAAACAAGTCGATTAATTTTATAAATGAAATAAATTTGATGATCTCATCTGGAAGTTCCAAGGAGTCTTGTCATACAACACAATAGTACATGTAGTGTAACACAGAGTTAAAAACCATGCACTAGTGTTTATTGCTCCAAAAATTAATTCATAATTATTTCAATACATGTTCATTTATTACACACATTGAAAATAATTTCACACCATGTGTTGAGTAAGGAATACTAGTACACTGTCAGTTGTAGTACATGCTGTGTAACTTTCAAAAAAGATGTGTATTACTTTAGTCATAGAATTACCATTCATACTTTTATACAACATAAATGACAGTTGACTATGTAACTTATACAACACATGCTATGTATCCCATGTACATGGCATGTAGTCCAAAATATCACATAGAGTGATTACAGACTAAGTCGCTAGGAATGTTCCCCTAGTAGAGAGTGAGAATATTACATGACATGTAGATACAAGATACACAGTATGTAATTTTACTAAATTATGTAGAATTATACATTATTTTATTATACTATTCAATACTTATAAACAAATGTTCTGTGTGGTCATTAAGTATATAGTACGCTCCATGGGAATGGTTTTATAAATACAATTTTCAAATTAAATTCTAAAAAAATGTTTGGATCTTTATATATTGTATAAGGCATATTAGAGTTACTATATGTGTATTGTAGCATAACACACTACAAAAACATGATGTGCTCTATGTGTTCATTATATTGATTGTAAATTACATGATATTACATGATAATTCATGTATTCCACATATCATAGGAGTAAACTAAATATGAGTATAATACACATTGGGAAGTTAAGATGTGTGCTCACCATGTTGACTCCATGGTACATTCATTGTACACAATTAATTTAAAATATATTCGTATAATTTACTTAATTATAATGGATGGAAATTTAATAAAAATTGGGATTTTATTTAAGAAAATATAATTGAATAATTAATTAATATAGTTAATTTTTTTAAAGTGTGATTTATCATAAATAATTACAATAATAATAACAGAATGATAATTTTATTCAATTCATAATTAGTCGAACACATGTTGATGATCACGATCGTAAAAAACCATAATATGTGATTGATTTCTTATATTTTTCTATTAAATCTAATTAATGACATGTGTTTCATTTCTGTTGTCATTATAGAGGGGCCCACAAGACCATGTTTTCTTTTATGTAAGCCCCTTAAAAAATTCATTGGTTCCCATCACCTGTGTGTGAGTAAAAGAATATGAAATGGATGGTTCTCCCAAGATAGTGGCGGTGGTTTATGTTTTGAGCTAAGGAGGATCCAGTCTGAGAGAAATTCATAAGGTATATAGGTGTAAAACTATGATAGGAATAAAAAATGTTTCAAGGTGTTGTCCCCCAGGACAATGTTTAGTTTATCATCCTTTAGATAAACTGGCCATTAATAAATGATCATGATCTTTCCAATTTATTATTTAATTTATTTCAAGGTATATGGTTATTCCATCATGGATGATATTCCATGATCACATGAATTACTATATTGACAAGCATGCAAGATAGATATAAAATAAACTGATTTATTCATAAACATTTTTAATACATAGATAATCACTAAATTAATTAAAATTAATATTAACAAGAATCAATAATTATATTAATTATAAATTTATGCCGAAAAGATAAAATCCATCAATTAAATATATTAAGTCAGTATAATCTAACATTACTTTAGTTAAAATTGAACCATTGTTCAATGTTTTTGACCAACGAATGTTAACATACATTAAATTATTTGGTAATTGTAACTTGAAGTTATGCGTTGGGATTACTTATTTCAAATAAATGGTTGAATGATAATTCTTGACTTTCTATAACTGATAGGAAAAGGTTTAGGAAATCTAATTGATGGATTTTAGGATTGTGGAGTCCACTTAACAAATCATGTAACTATGAGTTAATGCAGTTTCTATTACGAATTCCTACTTAAAATCCTTTAATTTTATTAAAATGTCACTTTTGAAGTGATGAGAAGGTGAAAATGGATCCTTACATCTAGGAATCTCTATCAAATATGATACATTGAAGATAACGGTGAGGGATATTGGGTTTTGATAAAATAGTGTAAAATTTAAAATATAATTTTTATCTATTAATCTAAATTTTATTTGTAAATTTGATAAAAATATTCTCATATAATATTTAGAAATGATAATAAAAATGATATAAAACATATCATTTTGATCTATATTTCATAAGCATAACCCCCTCATAGACACAAGTGTCCATGAGTGGAAAAGGAACTTACCTATTATCCTATTCCATGAAAGGAAATTATATGCGTTGAAAGAAAATATTATCGACTCTCTAAGTAAAAAAGGATAATGGGGAAGAGTTCTATCTTTATGAGAGACATTTGAATGATTCAACATATGTTCATTATTATATTCTATCATCGATGAACAATGTGATTAAAAAACAGCATGAGGACATGTATCTGTATATCATGGTGTATCACCTTCCGTGTATTTACGAAGAGAATGAGAGAAAGAGAGACATGAGATCTCTAATTCTCTATTTACAACTATGATTGGAGAGTTGGTGCCTTCTGGGCCTCATGTATTCAAGATTATTGGATACATTGAAAACATAGAAATATAAGGCATTAAATTCCCATATGAGTTTTTAATAGATCTCATACTTTCCTTACTACCCAATTCATTCTCTAGTATTTCATTAATTATAACATGATCAATAATGAGAAGTGACTTTTAGAACTTCTTTCTTTATTTTTCTAAGTGAATTAGGACATGGGACGTGACAAACCAGCAGTCTTTATAGTGAATAATACATGGAAGAGTAAGAAAAAGGGGACCAATACTCACAATGAGTTTAAATATATAGATCATTCTCCATCCAAGAAGATGATGATGCAAATCCAGGGAATGTAAAAAGAAGATTCCTGTTTTTCATTTGGTATGAATGGACACAAGAAGAGTCACTACAACCAGAAGCAAGGGGAATTTGATGGTTCCATCTTTATCAAGTGTATTCTTTAAATATATTTACAATGGGTATTAGATATACATCTTGGTTCTCCCATATATATCCAAAAGTAGTAACCAATTATATTCCTCAAGATTTCTAGATAAGAGGAAGATTCTCCAGCTACCAATGGTGCATAATTGGCTGGTCTAGCCAATGGTGACTACCACCATTTATTTCCAATAAGAATAATATTGGTTTTATGAGATTTTTATTATATACCAATTTTTACCATGAACATAATTTCTACATAATTATTAGATAAAGATGACTTTATATTCAAATTATGGGAATAAAAGTTGTTTCGTTCAATATGAAAACATATATTGTCATTTGGAAAACATAAATAACAGTATTTATGTATTTATTTATTGAAACTATGTACAGGAGATAGATAACAAATAATGTTAAAAAACTCATATAAAACCAATATATGTTATCACCATCCTGGTTATGTAAACAAGATATATTTGACAAAGCTCTTTCCAAATGTTTATTTAGAAAATTTTGATCTCAAACCAATTGAAATGTGTCTTTCTTTTTTACAAGGAAAACTAAAAAAACCATCATTTGGTGGACTGGGTGAAAGGGGCAGTGATTATTTATGATTGGTACACAATGATTTGTGTGGACCATTTCCAATGGAATATAAGGTGGATATAAAAACTTCATAACTTTTAAGGATGACTTGATTAGATATGGATATGTCTAAGTGATGAGGTATAAGTCTCATTCCACTGATAAATTAAATGAATTCTATTATAAAGTAGAGAACCAACATGAATATTTGATGAATACGATTAAATAATATTGAGGTGGTGAATATATTAAACAGATGTTTATTGAATTTATATAGGAGACTTATACCTCATCATTTAGATGAATACGATTAAATCATATTGAGGTGGTGAAAATTTTGATGAATATGATTAAATCATATTGTGTTAAGTATCTTAGTTATATATGTTTATAACATATTACTTATTGGAAATGACATTCCATTCTAACAGTCTTTTAAGGTCTGCTTAAACATGTGTTTATCCGTGAAGGACATAGCCAAATAAGTCTATATTTTAGGTATCCATATCAATCATTATAGTTCTAGGAGGCCTCTTGGATTAAGAAAAACAATATAAATTGACTTGATTCTAAAGAGATTTAGTATTGAACAATCCATGAGGGTATTGGTTCTAGTGAAACATGGTAAACATCTCAATTGGAAAATGTGTCTTCAAACAGAAAAATATAAAGAGATAATGAGTAATATCGCATACTCTTTGGGGAAAATATTAATCATGTGTATAATTATATGTACTAGAATTGATGTTTCATAGTCATTGAGCTTGGTATGCATATATTATGTTGATCGAGGAGAATAACATGGGATTGTTATTAAGAATATCCTTAAGTATATGATAATAACTAATGATATGTTCGTATAGTATTGAGGAGATGAGGAAATGATCATCAGGAGTTATACTGATGTTAGTTTTTAAATATATGAGAATGATATAAAGTCATAGTGAGGATATGTTTTCCATCTCAATGGAGGAGTTGTGAGATATAGGAGTTCATAGAATCCAATTTTCACCGATTCTTAAATGATGTATGAGTATATAACAATTTTTTATGTATCCAAGGAATACATTTGGATATGAAACTTTTTTTCTAGGAGCTTGATGTGGTACCTAGAATTAAATACAATGAAATTGGCTCCTAAAATAGATCCAAAGTTACAGAAAAGGAAAAATCACATACTATAGATGTATCACCTCTCGATGGATTTTTATCAAAGTGGTGTAGTTACAGAAATAAGAGTTTCCATATAAGAAAACATGGTGCACACCTTGACTATTGTTCTAACTTAGAAGAAGAGTATGTATCATGTAAGAGCTAACATACCAAAGGTTGTTATCAATTAACTCTAGTACATGTCGTAGTTTTTTAGAGTTGGTTAACTAGAACCAAATTATTTTTACTTTATGATAATCTATATTAATTATTTTCAATATTTATATTATTCTTATGACATCGTGATTTTTTTCTATATAACATAGTATGTGGAAATTTTCTTAGAGTATTTATCACACTAAAAGGTCATTATAGTTCCCTTCTATGAGGAGAACCCAAAAGGTCTATGATGGTATTTTTAAATATATGTTACATTACTAGATAACATGACTTGAGTGAAAAACTTTATAGATGATATCAAGGGTGGAGAATCATATGACTTTGAGGCACCCTCCCATAGTGTATTCCCTTCGTAATATCCTATGAAGTATATTATGAGAATGAGGTCTGTCAATATGAAATCCACATTTAAATGAGTTATTGGAAGTTCCAATAATTGGAAATGTGTATTGATCTATAGATATCAAGTTGAATATTAGTTAGTATTATATTCCACATACTTTGATGCACTGATGAAAATCAGGATGATATATAATCACGATGATGTATGATATCAGTGGAATGTCATGAGTGATATTTAGATAATTAATAATGAAATAAAGGATTATCCCTTCTTCTATTTAATGAAATTTGATATCTCAAACCCTTCGATGGAAATAATGTAGGCTGAATCCATGGTCATTGTATAGTAGTGGAAAGATCATTTTTTGGACAATAATAGAAAGATACATTGAGCACAAAGGTTGATGGCACTAGCATACAACATTATTGATTAGAGACATCATGACAAAGAGATTATATTAAACAATAAGTCCATATATGATGTTTTATTTCATTGTTCGATTAACATATTTCTATATTTCTTCCTTGGAATGATTCTAGATTCTAACCATGGACATTAGGATTCTTCCCCTAATGTTAATGAGAAAGAGTCTTAGAATTTTACAAACAATGTGTGTCCTAAATCTCAGATAAATAATAATATAATTAATTATTAGATAAAAAGTTCAATAAATATTATTCATTCATGTTTTTTAAAAATTACTCATGGTTTCTAGATCACATATATTCTATCACCAGTTATTAGATAGAATAGTTTTTGGAGAATAATATATAATAAGTATTTATTTTCTATTTAGTAAATATAATATTAAATTATTTATTGGATAATAATGCATTAACATTTATTTATTAATTATATAGAAAATATTCATGATTTGATATATATTTTTTGAGAAATGGTGGATCATGTTTAATGTTTTGGTGAGAAATAATATATATTGATTATTATTTAAATAAATAATATTTAATTTAACTCATGAGTTTAGCACATGACCAGTAAAATAATAATAATAACATTTTTATAGACATTGGGTTCCATAGTTATTATGGAAATAATAAGGTCACATGTGTAGTTACTATTTTCCAAACAATATGGTACACAAACCAAATTATATCTTTTTTTTCTAGAGATCCAATTCATTTGTGTTATACATAATGAGATCTAGAGAGAATACTCTCAAATACATAGAGAGTTCCATATCCTTGAAATTATAGGACCCAGAGCACCCTAAGAGCGGAGGTGGGAATCGAGGTGTCAAATTTTTCTTCTAATGTGATGGATATTGTTCCCACATTGGTACGAACGTGTTAAACCTATCTATTTGAGTATTTTAGAAATAAAACATTCACATGAAAAGAGATAACACATCAGTTTTACATGGTTCATCGATAAGGTCTAGTCCAAGGAGCATACCCCGAAAATGTGTCGGTCGTACCTAAATCCACTAATCCTTACGAGTTTTTTAATATAGATGTTTGTCTATATTAACACTATTCTAGGAACACTGAAATTACATGGTTTTAGTGATAGCACACTACATCCCTCAGAAAACTTTTATCGACTACCCTAAGCTCACTGATGTGAGATAATGTTTACACAGTTTATTGACATAAAGGTTGATTCAATGGTTTGAAATTAATGTATCTTTCCTTGATATAGAAATAGACTCTTATTGCATGAAATACTTGAGTTAATGAACTCTGAAATCAGTTTTCACAGAAAAAAAATATTTAAAACTAGATTTCATAAAGCTCTCTCCTTCACTAAACACCCTACCATTATAGAAAAACATTTCTTCCTAAAGATCACTATGTCAACTTGGTATACCAAATCATTGTATAGATCAATTTGATAATAATTATTGGAAAAATTCTAGAATAAACTATACATTTTACAATTATCATGCTCTCTTAGGAGCACAAATTCATAAAGCTCATATAGCTTCATGAAATCAACGATATTCTGTATTTTCCTTCAATATTTCGTAGTATGTGATGAGGGTTAGCCTTTCTTATAGGCTAGATGTTTCCTATGCTCCAAAACTTACAACATTATTCATGGATCTACCCAAAATATCTTTATAATGCTCATACTTTTAGGATCCTCCACAAAAATTTGAGGTAGTCTTGGAGCTCATCATCTGCACATCACGCAATCGTTACACTCCTGTTCTTGAATTTGTGAAGATGATAGTCTCTTTTCATGATTCTCCACGAGTTCACTATCCAAAAATCAATCTTTCTAGAACTCATTGTTTTACCATTTTATGAAGTTTCATTCCCAATAAACTACCTTTCATGATGCTTACCTTCTTCTCTATATTTTTTATCCCCAAAATTTGGAAAACACTGGTAAATAACGCCACCTTGGATATTATTATTTTATTGAATTGTAAGATCCATTTACATAATAAATAAATTATCTTCCATGTGAAGATTGAAAAACAAGAAAAGACCATACTCTATTCCCACTAAAGAACAGTCTGGTTCCAACAATATCCCCCTTTGAGTTTGTTAGAAATACGGAGATAAAATCAATGAAGAATTCTTTCAAACCTGATACAGGAGAAAAATATGTTCCAAAACTCTATGTATATGTGATAAATGCACGATGTAGAAAACAAGAGGGGATGAATGTATTCATTTATCATGTTTTGAATTATTATTGATGTCTATGCAAACCTCTAACTGTTTCTCCATAACACCGAATTGTTTTCTACATTCTCATTTCCCCCTTTATTTTCCCCCATTTGTAACTCATAATTCTCCAACACTATAATATTTTTTAAATTTATCTATTTTCCATCTTATTGTATCCCAAAAATATTTCCTTATTATCTTTTGAACCATTGAATTTATCCATTTCCCCCTTTAGAAATAAATTCAACGAACCTGATTTTGACTTGTAGAGATCAAAAACACAATTCCCATGGATAGTATCTCTCCAATAAACCAGCATCACTTCCAAAAAATAATTAAAAAAAATTAATTTTACTGGGGATAGGGGACATTTTTTACATCCTCATGCACTAGGAGGTGACTGAACACTTAGGTTCAACTAATGCATCTACAACACATGTGCTCATAATGGCTTGGTTAGTATGTCGTCCACTTGATCATTAGTTCTAATATGGTCCATTTTAATCACACCCTATTTAACATATTCCATGATAAATTGATATTGGATTTCATTGTGTTTCATATGGGAATGCTGGACATTATTCTTCATAAGATAGGTTGTGCTCTTTTTTTCATAGTGAATTACCATTGGTTATTTAACATCATCTCCATGATCAGTTAGTTATTGATTCATCCATAGTAGTTGAGTGAAGCCTTTTTAGTCGAGATACACAATACATCAAATGTACAAAGAGATGTTTTTTCCTTATTAATACTCAACCAACCACCACATTTCTTGCCAATAAAGAATGCTCCACCACTTGTGATCATTTTTAGGATTCTTTTAACGACCACAATATGTTCTTCCATTGGATTACTTTGAATGAAGAAAAAAATCATATTGAAAAGATAATATCAATCCATGTTACAGTTAAGTATGGTAATTTTCAAATGATTCTCATATATGTGGAGGGATCTACATATGTCCCATCCCTATGATTTCCCATTTTTCTCAAAATCAATCAGAGTCAACATGGGTTTGGAGTCTTGAATATTAAATTTCATCATCAAATCTCTTGCATACTTTTCCTCAGAAGTTAAAGTGAAATACTTCTTCTAAATCACATGCATCCCTAATAAGAATGTGTTTTCACTAGTAATCAACAATTTAAATTTGGATTTCATGGGATAAGAAAATTTTTCCAATGATCTCTTCCTTCTGCCAAACAATATATAATCCATGTACATAGACTCCATAAATTGATTATCCATTGAATTATTCACATAGAGGTTGTGGTCAACACCTCCTATATTATCTCTAGGATTCTTCTAATATGAATACATATAATAATTCCATGCTCATGGTTCCTGATTTGAACCATAGAGTTATTTGTTTCTAATCACATTTCCATGCTCAATTTTTTTTTCTTGTGTGGTTTACATGATGTTTCTTCAGTCCTTGTTTCTTTTTTATGTTTTTTACTTCAAATCATTATCTTTGGGTTAGTCCAGAATATTTTACAATCCTTATACTATTTGAGCATCTAAATCTATCCAATGACCACTGATCTTGATACCTCAGACTCCTTTTTCCAATAAATATATCATCAACCAATTTTTAGAATAATTATGTTAAGTAACAATTGAAATAATTATTATAGAAGCTTCTTCATCATTTATCATTTTTATCCACGTTAAGGAAAATACTTCTTAGAATCTTCATAATGGTGGATATCATCAACAATGGATTTCAGGAAATTTTGTTATGGAAAGAACACCAAAATTTTCCTTCATCTTGTGGCTGTACACATTGGATAAATTCCTAAAATTCTCCAATGATAATCTTCTTAGACACTTGTTCTTCAAGATACGAAAAATGTGTTCTGATAAAGATGTTACCTTATTTATCCTAGTTATCCATAGTAGTGAATCTTCATCTTCATCCAAAAATTATCCTCCATCATGTTTTTATTTCAGTACCAAGTTGAGGGATCATTCAAAGATAGTAATTTCTTCAGCTTGGCTATCAAGAATTTACAGCTTGATATGCTTCCCAGTTTCACACCTAAGAACTTTCTTCAACATAAATTCTATGAATTATCATAAAAAATAAAATATATAAATGATTATAGTAATATGGTGTACCCTACATTATTCATCAATATGAACTAGATGGTTGAGATGATCTACTCAACAGTGTTGCTCTACTTGTTTCGGTCATCATTCTTTCACATCTGAACATATGTTTTGTTTTTTGTTAAGGGATAATTGATATATTCATATAATTTTATATTTTATATGGATCATTTTTCTTATATACTTCCTTAATGGATGAAAAATTCATTCTCCCCATATTGAATGCTTCTTGGTCTGATACTATGGCTAAACAACCATTTGAAATGTTACTATATTTCTTGAATCTATCACACATAACATATTTAATGTGATAATTTCAAGTTATTAGAAATCAATCAGGAACTTTTTCCACATATTGTATAGATTTTTCATTTCTATTTTCACTGGACTTAGGTTGTGAATCTTTACATTTACCAATTACTTACAAATCTTCCATCCAAATAACTAACATGTCATCTAGAACCATCGAAGCAAGATAGTTTCTTCCACATGGATTCTTATATGTGTCATATATCTTAGTAGTTTTCATGGTTGAAAAAATGTTCAATGTCATGGATTTTGAATCAAATTTCTTCTCACAATGCTTTTTTGATACCTTCAATGGGGGATTTAGGTTCATGATATTCTTCTGATTTATTCCCATGGGTTCATCATTATTATATTCCAAATTTTGTGATCTTCTTTTCTTATAATATTTGGTAACTTGTTGAGGTGAGAATGTACCAACCTTATGTGCACTACCATTACATGCATTATAGATGTTATCAAGCATTCCAAATCTATTTTCGGAAAATAGATGGTTCTAGACCTATGTATATTTTTTTTCAAGTTTTCTCCCCCGTGAGATAAGATTATTTTTTTATTTTACATTTTAACGGTTGTATGAACAATTTAATGCACAATTCCAAAATTTGTTTCATCACTAACAATGACACACAAATCATGATTTCTTTATATCCCATGTATAGGGTTGTTTGGTCTTATACATGACTTGTTGGGATCATGGTGGGTAACCTAATTACATACTCTTTTTCCTATCCACTATAGTCAATGTGGTTAGTTTACAATCACCTTTATTTATCCATACTGGTCATGTATTTGTATTAAAACCTACAGTATTCAAGATAATAGGTTTATATATAGTGAAATAAGTTGGTTTGGATGGTATATATTTCCTCTCAGCTTCATGAGATAGACCATCAAATGATTTATTATCTTTTTATCACATGTTTGCAGTCTTTTAGAATTTTAATCCTCTAGTGATCATTGAGAATCTGCAGAAACTGTTCCTTTCTTTTGTGATGTGTCAGTAAATGTCTTCACTAGATTGGCCAGCAGATCTTCCAAATCAATACATTTCATATTGAGGTTTATATTCTAATCTTCAATCATAATAATCCTTTCATCACAAGACTTCTTCATTATATAAACTTCTTAATAATGTATATTAACATAATTTTGAATGAAATAGTCATTTCCCTTTGTCTTGATGGATATTTAATCTAATTGTAAACCGTTAAAATTAGTTTTACTTTTCAATTTCTCTTAAAGTGAATGAATATTTTCTTCAAGTTTCCATTGTAATACCACATTCTATTAAAATTGTTTGATTTATTTTAAGGATATTATTACAGGTTGCCTCAATTATTATTAAAAGATTCAAACATTTTTGGAGATAAAATAAAATCCTAAAATTTTTTACTGCAAGCCTACCCTCCATAGAATTTTCTACTTCCCCCAGTTGGGTGATTTTTACATGAATAAATTGAAATTATCCACAAACATTAGATGCTATTTCTTTTGGAATGTCATGTAGAATTTACATTAATCTATCTACTGAGAATTTTTGTGGGGTTTTAGATTGATCATCATCACCACTTGTGTAAGAATCCTTATTCAAAGGATACATTTCAATGGTGCTAAAAAATACCTCTTAATCACATTATTTTTTTAATTTATTAGAGGTAGAAAGTTGACTTCATAATTAGTCAAATCCCGAGACACCTACTCTTTACATTATATGCCTGAAACATCATTATTTTCATAAAAGAATAGGGAACAAAGATCTTTTTCTTCTTTCGATAAGATGGACTTGTTCAAAATTCTTGGTCTTTCTAGATAGATACCATTACTGTTAATTTTCATCAAAACTGCACTTTATTATTAACTTAGTAAAGAAACTCAAATATCCAAATGAGAACAACATTATTTTTGAGAATCAAAAATATTTCATCCTTCCCTATAATACCATATGTAGGACCCCATAGCACCCTGAGAGGGGAGGGTTGAAACATGGTGTCAAACTTTTCTTCGAAATAGATGTACCTTGTTTCCACATAAATAGAAACTATTTAAACATATTTATTGGATTAGTGTAGTAATAATAAATTCACATAAAAATAGAGAACACAATAGTTTAACTTGGATCACTACTATAGGATAGTCTAAGGGGAAAACACTAAAAATAAGTTGGTCATACCTAAATACACTAATATTCACTTATTGTGGAATAAAAAAGTTTTTCTATAGCCATTTGTTTCTAGACACACCAACATTACATGGTTTTAGGGATAGCTCACTAGGTCCCTTAGAACACTTTCATTGAATCCCCTAAGCTCACATCTGTGAAAGATGACTTACATAGTTTATTGACTTGAAGGTCCCTTTAATGGTTTGGCATTAAGGAATTTTTACCGAACATAGAATGAGACATTGATTTCACTAATGAACTATGTTGATGCACTTTCAGATCACTATTCACTAAAAAAAATTCAAAACTAGCTTTCACGAAGGTTATTCGTGAAGCTCACTCCTTCACGAATCACCATATCATCATAGAATAACCAATCTTCATGAAGCTCTCTATGTAAATGTGGTATACCACATCATTGTGGTGATAAAATTTCTCAAAAGTATTGGCATCATTCTGGACTAAAAAATTCATTTCATGATTCTGAAGCTCTCTTAAAAACATAGATTCACAGAGCTCCCCTAGCTTCTTGGAATTAGAGAGATTAAAGTTTTTCCTTGAATATTTCATAGTAAGTGAAGAAGGGTATCAATATTTTTATAGTATCAGTTTTCATGATGCTTCACTACCTCAAGCATGATTTTTGCATCTTCCAAAAATATATTCACAATGATCCTCCCTTAATGATTCCCCACTAAAATTTGATTTAGTCACATAGCTCACTATCAACAAATCATGCAGTCGTGAAACTCATGTTCTCATATTCGTGAAGATCACCATCTCCATTCGTGATTCTTCACATATTCACAATCCTCAACCCTATCTCCATGAAACTCATTCCATTAACATTTTATTGATGTTCCATTCCCCAAAATATTCCTTTTGTTATGATGGCCTCTTCCTCAAGATTATTAACCCCCAAATATGGAAAACACAGGGAAATGATTCCAATGTCAATATTTTTTTTCATGAACTATAATACCCCTTTCCATTCTAACACCCTAATCTTTCATGTGGATATTGGAAAAAAAACACAAACCATACTTCATTTCCAGCAAAGAATATCCTTGTTCCAATAGAAATATATCATGAACAGAGAGTGATACTACTCCACCATCACTCTCAACCCTATAGATATTAAAGAGAACCCTATATTGAAGAATTTATCAGGGTGGTCAAATATGAACAATGCAAGTGTTAGGGTCTACTGTATTAGAATATAGAGATTCATATGTCAACATTTGAAGGTTCATAAAAGACCTGAAGATCACCACTAGAGGGAATACACCCTTTATTCCTACAACACAATGAAGTATGAGGTATAGATTTTGGAATATATATCAATAAAAAAATAATTTCTCTCAAGGTAATTTCTTAATTTCATAAATTCATTATAAATAATATGTGATGTTCTTGTGAATTGGTTTTGATATTTTTCCATTTTATATTTTCTTTGATTCAATTTTGTTGATAAAAATGTTTATCTCCCTATACATATCAGATTAATCATCAATCATATAACAACTAAAACTTGGGAATGCCCCATATTCCACTTCCAATAATTCTGGTACCCCCATAAATAACCACAAAATGACCACTCTTATAATGCCAAAGCCACCATGAGCCCCGTATGTACTATATTTGTTTCTATGAAAGATGGAATATGAATTTATATAATTCTGTAAAAAAATATCTTCAAGGATAGTAAACATACTACTTGGAATCATGTGAACAAACTACTCGACATCCAATAGATATCATGTGAGTAATTTTCTTAGGATCCACTAATTATCAAGTGATCATGATACTCGGTAACCACTATGCCTCAAGTAATTATGTTACTTATCATATAATTGGAATTGAATGATATAAATGAAATCCAAGAGAAATATCCATATCCCCACCATATGACCAGTCTCATCGTTTCTATCCTCAAATGTTTGGAAAGCCAACCCTTTAGGGGATAACCATGTCATAATGGTCCAGTTGTTCCGAGCACCATGAACAATGCCTCTAATGTCTGGATAAAAATCATCAAACTATAGATGATTCAAATAAAATCATAACATATCATCATAAGAAATAGTTTAAATATCAAGTACTTGTAATAATCATCAAATATTAATAAACAAGTTGAACTCATTATC